>CM056687.1:0-4800000 GCA_029849275.1 Papilio elwesi | reverse complement strand
AGGTAAATTAAACGAATATTTTAAGCTGCATTTCATAGCCCTTTTTGTTAATTAAAAAAATATTATTGGTATGGCTATGACCAAATACCAACAATTAGCCTAAACTATTTGTTATAAAACCTCGTCGCTGCAAAGCTGTCCACGTATTCAACATTTTAAATGTATATCTAAGCATAGATACATATTACATATTAATTTATGAAGCTAATACAGTGACGATAGTGCAAAGCACGAAGCGTATCAATTTAATAGCTTACAAAAGAGAACAATAAAGGAAACAAGGTCCTAAAAGCCCCCAGCACTTGTAAACCTCTTCTGAGGTGAATTGTAGACGTATTCGTAGTCTTGCGATTGTTGGCATTGTTAGCGGAACAAAGCCTAAGTAGCCACTACATAATATGAGAAATAGTTGCGATTTCACCGCGAGATCGTTTGTGGGAATACGGGCTTCGAATCCGAATACGAGTTATTGTAAGTTATTGTAATTGCTTGGGCGAGGACAATACGTAATTATGTATTAATTACCCTACGGCACAAAATTTTCCTATGTTGTGCAGCGTAGTAGAAAAGGTATGCTGCTCATGGCGGGGTCCAGCGTCAATAGTGAATAAAATATTATTTATATGGTAGTATAACAAAATATGTTCATGGTTATATTTAAAATCTAATTCGGTCGCTTAACATTAAATATAATTAAAATTAAAATAAGGCTTTATTGCTGTTTCCAGTTACATAAACTAATTACTATAATTGTCGAGTTATTAATTTAATTGTACATTTCAATTCTATTTCAAAATGAAGCTAAATTACAATTTCACTTATTAATTACAAAATCAGAATGTTCGTTTCATTCTTTGGCACAAAAAATATCTTACATAAGGCAAGAACAATGCAAAGCATAATGTATTAAATGCATAGAGAAGAACTTGTGAAACTTTCTTTTTTCCAAATTTTAATACGTATAAAGTTCAAATTTGTATCCGGATTCAATAACAATGTATTAAAAAATAACGTTTGAGCAGTCAATTAAGCGGCAACGTATCGTCCATCGAGATAGCGCGATGGTGGTCCATTGTGGCGCGGCGCCCCGCGGAGCCCTGCGGAGTCCCGCTGCCGGCCGCTGCGGCAGCCACTCGCCGCACTAGCTCACCAATGTTTTATATTGCAGTTTTTGTAATTGTTGCTTTATTTCCGCTTCGGTAGCCAGATGAAAGGACGCGTATTGTGGGAAGTTGCTTATATGTAATCGAAAAGCAGTTAGATATTTCATCGTATAAAGCTTTATAACTTGCGCATTGACATATTTTGTTTCTTTGCTTGCTGCTCCGTTTCTTAGCAACATTTACAATGAAGCAAAAGCCAAAATAGTAGTAACAACCACTCTGATTACATATACCTCCTCTCCTGTACATGCCTCTGTCCTACCCCCTAGTTGATTACGATATAGGTACTCTATCTCTTTTAGCTTAATCTAAATGTACCATGTCGTTAGTTGCAAAGTTTATTGAAATGAAAATTGTTATCTTTATATATATATAATTCTTCTGTACGTGTGTTGACAGTGAACTCCTCCTAAACGGCTGAACCGATTTGATTAAATTTTTGTGTATGTGTTCAAGTGGATTCGAGGACGGCTTAGATTTACAAACTAGTGGTACCTCGGAGAAACCGGGGCGGGTAGCCGGTAGTATATGTAAATTGTTTCAGTACCACACTTTTAAAAATAATTATGTTGGACTTTCGTAGCTGCATATACCAGATTTATTACTTCTACCAGGTACACACGTCATTGATTATGCGAACGCAAGTTTCAGGGAAATGTTTCGTTATAAATTTTAATGTATAGTTTCTATCTAAGGCAAGATCTTTAAATTTTTATTAAGAGGTTAGTGTTAATCGAACGCCTTCCCGCGGCGATCTACCAGCTCCAGACGCTAACGATTGTTTCTTCACACCGTACTCAAAGAGTTGCGAGTGTGTGTTCGCGATCAAGTTAACAGATAAGTAGATTCCCACCTCCCCGCGGTCGACGTTGCGAAAGGGTTCGCCGAATAATTGCAACAATCAAACTGAAGGAGCTATCGAGCAATTTGTTTGGTATTTGTGCGGGCTGTCGCCGGCGATGCTATCGCCGCGCCTCGGGGTGCCAGCGTCGGTTGGGAACTCTTTTTAACACTAACATTCTCACACCTCGAGTGTTAATGGGTGTCGATAATAAAATTAATATCAGGAAGTTCAATAAGAAAATTTCCACGATTTGCTTTTTGAGAAGTGCGAATTTTTTTACAAATCGAAAACATAACTTGAGAAAAGTGTAAAGTTGTTGCGATAAACTTTTTATTAGATATGAAATTAACAATTTAGTGCGTAACGTAGAGTTTTCTGTATGATTCGCTAAGAACTTTGATTTTAATATAAATGGTTGTTGCTTTTATTCAAAAAATTGAGTTCCTTACATTAAAAATAGATGACGACTAAAACTCACAGATTATACAAACGAGGAGGCGTTAATTTAGCTATGTGTGTCAACCATAGTGAAGATGGGACGTTTAACAAAAACAGTTTTGCGATAAACTTGTCAACTTTTTTATACGATAACTTTTTATCAATTGTCCCGACCAGGGTTCGGAAATAAAAATCATATTAGTACTGTCTTACCGAGAAATCTGAAGCCTAACCATAACTCATGCACGATTCCATAATAAGACATAAACTTCACCTCATCGCAATATGTCACACGTAACAAAGCGCTGCGGTAACGGTGCCCGTCGCTCGGCCTCCGCAGCGCTGTTATTTACGATCTCCTGCCGAAGAAAGGGAACAAAAACTACTTTGCTGTTAAATATTTGCCAGAGACAAGAGGGGGCGATAATTCGAGGCTATTATGACGTCACTTCACGCCTTTTGTGCCGCCGTCACGCCGTGTCATCTGCTGCTCGAGACGCCTGCCTCGACTATCGCTCGATTATATCTATTGTGTCATTTTTTTCAGTGCACGCGAGTCGGATGTGCCACCGACGATGAATCTGTCCCGTTCGCTTCTTCGCTCGATTTCGTTGTAAAAACTCTAGAGGAGCTTCATTGTCTCGGAGGCCTTTTACGACCTCTGTTTTGTGACGCTGTTATTGTTTGCGCCCGATAAACATCTCGCCACTAGGTAGGCAAGGATCATCATCACTTTTACCCGTGGTTTATTTAACAGGAGCTCTGTCGAGTTCGTTCGTCAATTATTATTGTCCTGAATAGCCCTTTCAGATATTACAAGCTATTAAATGGAACTAATGAATGGGGATTTCTCAATGCTGCCCAAGGATTTAGCGTCGACATCAGAATCTGTTTTTAAGCAAGATTCAAAACTCATAGCTGCAATTAATAAACTTTACGGTAAAAATAAAGAAAACAATTTAAATAACTCAATTGTATTGCCAGAGCGAAAAATTAATTTCGAAGAGCTCCAACAATTGTTAAGCAAATCATGTAAAGAAATAGGTAGGTTAATTAACAAAAAGAAAAAAGATAACACGAGAATAATAATGCCAGTACTTTAGTTATTAAACCTCATTGCTTCAGAGAAAACACCCAGCAGCTATTTGCAAGAGAGAAGTAATATGAGAAAAGATTTGGTTACAAGTATAGAAAAAATTCTTGAAAAATTAAATAACTCTGCAGAGAATGGCGATACGCCGGTACTGTTGTTAAGAAATCAGCGGTTATGGAGTAACTGTGTTTATGATCTAGACAGGTCAGAATAATTTGGTAAACAATTTTGGTTTTGGTATTTTGTTTAGGAGTTTTGTAGGAGGGATTTGCTTTTTGGAGTCTTAGAGTCTATAATTCTTTAGGACACTTTTACTAAATCTTGTTCATTATTATGGACTCTTATGGTTTCGTTTGTTTTATTTGTAGAGTCACACTAAAAGCTTTCGGGGACGCCAAGAAAACAACTCTCAGTTATTCGAACCGGGAAGATAAGACGAGGTTTAGTGCCGTAGTTTTTGTTCTTACAAAAGTACATGAGTTATTAATGAAAAATCTTTCAGTTACCAGAAGGTATACCAAATATTTGTAAATACTTATTAAGTATCGGCGGATTTGACAATAGGTTTTCGTATTGCACAGGGAGCTCTTCTATCAGAATGTTACAAGACTACGAAATCAAGCCAACTTGGACGTTGCAGTCAGAGATGTGTGTTGCCTTCTCCAAACACCGCCTTGGAATTTAGGAATAATGGCGACAGCTAAAGGCCTGATCGCAGGCCATATTCAATTACAATTGCGAGATGGTTCTTGTGTTGATTGTTTCGGTGCAGGTGGTAAGTGATCAATGAAAATACTTCGTTATTCCTATTCAATGCTAATCAAACTCACAATAATATGGATAATAATGCTTTTTTTGGTAAAAAAACACACAGCATATTAATAATAATATTTAGGTATGGTCAGTGAAAAGAAAAGAGCGACCCAAGATGAACATAATGTTCTGTCACTTATATAAAACATCTCTGTCATCAGTTTCCATCTTAATAACATCACACATCGTATTAAGTAGTAATTATGGTGATGTCTTTTGTTCATTTGCATCTCAGTTCCTTGAAGAGTGAAGAACAACTGTAGGCTATTGAATCTGTGAAACATACTTAGAGACTTAAGTTATCTTTTTTAGGTCGTCCCTACTCTGACATATTTCCGGTGATATATTTCTGATATATTTTGTTGTAAAGTTTTGCAATTGATGTTTGCACCTGTTGCACTGTCGCAATTTTTAGGAACACTTATACCACAAGATGTCGAGGGCATAAAAGAGTTTAGATCTACTGCTAAATATATATTGGTTGTTGAAAAGGATGCCATCTTTCAGAAGTTGTTAGATGAAGGAGCGCTCGTGAGATTAGGCCCGTTGATCATTTTGACGGTATGTTGAACCTTTATCTTTGTTATTATATAATTTCTATGTTCCTTCTTACTTGGAGCTTTTAGTTATATTATATCTTAGGCTTATATACTTATTGTTAGTTACTTTAGCTTGAAATTTCGTTGCAAATAGTTTAATGTAAGACTTACGAATCGTCAATAGCCTAATGGTTTAAGGTACGGACTGTGAAACATGGTCGTGCATTTGAATTCGCCGTTCGGCTGTTGTTGTGAACCATTTCCAATCAAGTTTAAGCTTGGTTGGAAATGGGTAAAATAAGTATACTATAAATTATTTCGATAATCCACTAATGTTTCATATATATGCCCGAGGAGGGTCGGCATCAGGCAGGCGGTCGGCCGTAAAAAACTATAACCAAGACCTTTTACAGTATGGACTACGGTCGTACTGCTAAGCCCACATAGAAAGTAGGAAAATTGTAGAGAGAAGTAGAAGAGTTTAACGTAAAACAAATCGGGCCTAGCATCATTTTTTGCTGGTAGGAAGGAGTATGACTGGTCGGACCTGATGCGTTGCTCCGCATCAAGTTGATGACTGAATACTGTATACTATTTAGGATTTAAAAATACTGAAAAGCTTATACAATAACTAACCATTCATGACCATAAATTTCGATTAGATTCTCATGAGCTATTTTGATTCAGTGAAATTAATATTTTACTTTCAAAGATATTGTGTGCGACTGTGTAATATCTCTTTGCAATTGATGTCTACCGCAGGGAAAAGGCTACCCAGACGTGTGCACCCGGCAGCTTTTGTGTCGCCTGGTAAACGAGCTTCGATTGAAGGCTCTAGCGCTGGTGGATGCTGATCCACATGGATACGAGATATTTCTAACCTATAAATACGGTTCATTGGTAAGTAACTTAGAACAGTCAAATTTTTTCAGTATGTAATAAGTTTTTTTTATGGTACAAGTTGGCAAACGTGCAAGCGGGGCTTCTGATATTAAGATACTACTATTTATGGGCATCCACATTAAGCAAATGAGTCGCAGATGCGTTACCTTTAATGGACAAAGGGGATAGACGTGAAAAGGGATATTGCTTTTCCCCATACATCCCGTCCTCGTCCATTTCTCATCACATTACCATCCCATCCTTATTAGAAAATGATGGGAAGAGAAAGAGAACTGAAATTTGGCCTTCGGCACCTCGCTCATCAGAGGGAACGCAGAATACTTCTACTTAATGCCTGTCTACTGTAAGGTCGTGGTATTTTACCGGTCGAAATGGCCGATTCGTGCAACAGTTGTCTTCTACCACTGAAACTGTTACTTATCATCACTGTTATTTATTTTAATTGTGAAAAAACATTTTCCGGCCACCTATGACTTGGTTTCCAGTTTTTATAAGCACTTCTTCTTGTCTGACGACTTCGGAACAGCTAGTTAATTTTTTTAATTTAAACATTTTTTTAAATTGCTAATTTATTCCAATATAATTATTTGAGATGTTATTTGCGCCTAGCTAACAAGATAAGTCCATACAAAATATTACTATTTATAATGTATTGTTTATTTTATACTACTTAATATTGTATCATGCGTATCCAGGCTCAATCCCACCTCTCGCAGTCACTAGCTTGCAGCTCACTGCAGCTTCTGGGCGCCAGGCACGGCGACATCGTGACCCTCGCGGCCAAAGAGGCACACCTGCCACTCACAGCACTAGACAAGAGGAAAATTGCAAGCTTGCTCAAGAGGCCCTATCTCAATACATCAGCGGGTTAGTATTATTGCTTTATTACGACACGATGAAGTTAGGAGGTGGCTCAATCTAGTCATATACTGGTCATGTAGCAGAATTTTCAAAATTAGTTAATTAGCAGTAACTCCATCGACCATCGACTATAAAATCACATCTACTCTAAGGGTTTGTTCATTAATTGCTCAACGATTTCCTTGTTCCTTATTGAATTATTATATGTGTTCAGTCTCACGGCATATACATTTGAAGCATTATGGATATCGTGTACATATCTTTACTTGCAACCTTTCGATGCTCTCAAAGATAAACATAATGGGTAGGCTAGAAAAATAATCGATTAGTGTCTCGTCTGGGAGGGTAGTAAGACAAGGAAATCTATTGGAAAATTAAAAGCGTAAATATTACCAGTAACGTGGAGAATATCGTACTCTATTACAGGTTCCATCATAAAGAAGGACTTGCAGGAAATGTTAAAGAGCGGTGTCAAAGCAGAAATTGAATCTTTGTCCCCCACAGCCGCTTCGCTTTCTGATTTTTATCTACCTTCAAAACTTATTCAGGGCGATTACTTGGGATGACCCGAATTATCTTTATTGTGCTTAAGTCTTATGACTTAATAACTTCTACTCCAATTTTCGAAGTTTTAATAAGAGAATATGCCTAACTATTCATTTATTTTCGTTGTGATGTCTTTAACTACCCCTGTAGCACTATCACTTCGTTTCAATTATATTGTATGATTTATAGTTGTAGTAATAAAACAAAGAAAAATGAAATCTTAAAATAGTTGTTCAATTATAACTATAATTACAAAACATCTAGTTAATTTATAACAAAAGTTATCAAATCTGGTTTAGTAGTTTTTAGGCTTGAATACGTACGTTAACAAACGGGCTGACATACATATATGAGCTACTTTCGCATTTATGTCGTATATTATCAGTAGACGGTGAAGTTTTTAAATTCATTATGTAATGCTTTCTTGCATGAAGAAAGTCCCATAATAACAAACGTAATAATATGTACATTTATTAAAAGTATTTGTGCACTTATTTGAACTACTTTACTATACAAAAGGATAAAATAAAAAACTTTTTTGCCATTTTGATCTGTTCACCTTAAGACCCTTGACAAATTGTATCGTCTTATAAATCTAGGTTTTTTTATTAACAATTTATACGTTGGTCGCGATTAGTAATGCCATCTGGTCTAAAGAAGTTAACCGCTATTAGCTCTAGTAGCGTCATCTAGTCATCAAACCTGAAACGAGTAAGTTAAAGATTTTTGTTTGCAGTTAGTTTCGACGTTATGTAAGAGATGGCGCTTTAATAATTCTACTTAAATATTTCTAAACTGTAAAGACAAGCATTAATAAGTCACTATAGTCGTATAAAATATTTATATCATAAGTAAATGTTTTTTTGGCTTGGCTTATTTGCTTATAATTTATAGGCTTATAATCCCCAAAGTATTTTTATTTTTAGCAACTAAACGGTCGTATGAAGTGTGTTAGATAATAAATAGCGGTATAATTAGTAAATGCCATGAATTAAAGTATGGATATAAGTAAGTAAGAAATTAGCGAGAGTGGCGTGACAGGACCGTGACCGATGGCAAAACCGTAACCTCGGCCTACCTCTCTGGTACTGACCGGTGACGGACCGGTCTTAAAAATAAACTAATTATTAATAATTTGAAACAACAAGACAGTAATAATATCATTGTAAGATTTAGTTTGATGTAAGAGAATAAGTTATCACAATTGTAGCCACAAGAAGGTGGAGATTCTTGATTATATTAGATTACACACAACAATCGTGTATTTACGCATTTTAACATTAGCCATATATGAAATATTTTACAAGGTTATTAAAAATGAAATATGATTTATATTGACACAACTGACATTGACGTTATTATCTAAAAGTTGTTACATAGAATGTCTCGGGGGAGTAAATAATCGTATTGATAAAATGAAATTACATTACCAAAATTGTTACGTTACAATATGGAAAATAAAATAGTTCTTACATCAGGAAAGAAATATGCAAATAGAGCTCGGTCATTCGACAATGGATTTCTGATCAAAAACAAAGCTGGTCAAGCCAAAAGTAAATTTATACAAAGTGGAGCAGCGAGGTCTCTGGACACACCAAGATGTAAAGTGATAAGAGAAAACGGAACGAATAATCAATGCTCCAACGATGTTAAAAGTAAATCACCAGAAAGATATAGAACCAGGGCTGCAGATGGCTTCGCGAGTGGAGTGAAGCAAAATAAATTCAAATGTTCCGCTGATAATGTTTCGCACGTTTCAACAGATCTATCAAACTACGAATTACTGAGGAATTTATCATTTTCGAATTGCAATTCAGATGAAGGATGCAGCGGTAATACGAGCAGCAAGCACCCGAGCCCTGTTGAACTAACGGTCAGAGACGAACACCTTGAAAGATACTTCAGAAGCGCTGAGTTGTGGTCTAACAATAGTATTTGCGGCGATCAAGGCACTGCGTTACCTAATGTCACAGAATGAGTAATTTTGATCAGTAATTTAACTGGCCTGCCTATCTGTACAATAAATTTTAAATATCAAGTAAATTCTACCAAGTCATATAATCAGTCTTATTTAGTGCTTAATGTGCAATGTAACCTTGTCAGTGTTAATATGAGGACAGCTGGAAGTGACTCGACGTAGAGGAGTCATCATTAATCTGCTCTCAGTAGTGGTGTATGGAATAAGTATTGGGAATTATATTATTTATAAATCATTGGAAACGTAGATTTCAACGGTAGGCAATGGAAATGACGGAGACTCCATTACGCATCTGCACAAGCCTCCGAATCCGATAAAGATAATTGATATTGGAAAGTCAGTTCAGACTAGTAAGCAATTAACTTATAGACTCTTCTAGGCTAGATGTGCATACATATGAAATAACGGTCGGCAAATGCGATCTCAGCCTGCTTGTATGGAGAAAGTGCTAACATGTTATTAAAGTTTTTGTTGTAATGTTAAGTTGTAATAACTAAGTACACGTTGGGCTTCGCTTACAATTTTAATGCGGCCTTTCGAGTTTTAGAGTTAATATAAAGGTGACTTTTCATTTCTATAACAAAATGTAATTTATTTAACGTAATTTAACACGATATTGGACTATTATAAGATGGCAAAGGGCTACTACCTATGTAACTATGACGTAATAATGATATATGATGGGGTGGCTTAACCGCTGACATACTACGACCTCACAGAAGACAGGCGTGAAGTAGAAGTAAGGCGAGGGAGGCCCAATTCCAGTCCCGTCCTTTTCTAATAAGGAAAGTATGGAAAGGGAAAGAAGATTTGACGGTGTAACAACTGCGGGGAACACAGGAATGAAAGACGGGTAATCGGACGCTTAGAAATAAGCAGATCTTAATTTTTATGGCCACTTAAGATACGGCTTACACGGTTTTCTATTTTTAACATGTGAGCCACCCCAGTGTTTCACCCACTCGGGGACGTTTTGTCCGAAATGAAAATTTAAAAATGGTTTTAAACGGTTATTTCATTTATTCATTTACATTATAATTTTGTAAGCTAATAAAAATATACGAAAAGGGTACAACAAAAGTTTACTTAGCCAATTCCATTTTATGCAAATCGGGCTTAAGAGAAGCAGTAAGTAAATTGAAATGGAAACCTTTACCTAATAAGCTCTGGAAGGTAGCGGGCGAGCGTAAGTTTGTATTTACGTGGTGTCGGGTGAAAATTAAAGCAATAAATATGTATCAAAATGAGTTGTACAATTGTACCGCGACTTGCGAAACTGTGCTTACATAATTACCCGAGATGTTCCAAGAACCGAGGAAATTGAACAGATTTCGTGCTTGGCTGTGCTATTTTCGTTATTACAATTGCTTATAGGAAATTTAACATTCTACTGTTATTATTGAAAGTAAAAGAAGCGAAATATGTAAGTTTGGACATGACGCAAAAACGGCTGAACGGATCTGGATGAAGTTTGGCACAGAGATAGATTACATTCTGGAATAGCATATAAGCTAGACAAAAAAAGGAAAAAATAACCTACGGGAACCGTACATTTTTCCGAGATAAAAGGTATGTATGCTATTCCAGACTGTAATCTATTTTTGTGCCAAATTTCATCCAGATCTCATCAGCTGTTTTTGCGTGAAAGAATAACAAACATCCATACATCCATACTTATAAACTTTCGCATTTGTAATATTAGTAGAATAGAGAAGTATGTACTAGCTGGCTCCGCAAACTTCGTCCCTTCTACTTTCTACTTCTATAGAAGATAGATAGAAGATTATTGTCTTTGTAACCTTTTTTCTACAAGTATGCAACAAGCTTAGATTGGTTATCGATGATTGGTTTGATTGGGTATCGTATCGTATACGATTTTTTTTAAATCAATAAAAAGATATTGTTAATAGAAACCCATAGTAAAAAATAAGATTAGTAACATCAATATAATAATATCCTAGGGCATTATTAACACACGGCCGTATCTGATCCCAAACTAAAAGAGCTTGTGCTATGGACCCGAACCCGAGAACTGATATACTGCATATACAACTTTTCTTTTCTAATATAAATTTAATAGTATCTACTGCAAAGTGTCACACTAGACAATGCTTTATTTCTTTTTGTCTCTGTTCCCGCTCCACAGTCGCTTCAGTGCAATTTTAAGGTTCACAGAATTTCGGAGCTGTTTTTAGTTGAGCAGAATTGTAGGTTACGCGCATTCTATTTTTATTGCTTTGGTTATTTATAATATCTAATTATATTTGATATCAAAAAAGTAAACGATATGATGCTTATTATTGTGAAGTTAAATATTTTTTACAATTCTACATATTTTATCTCATATCCATATGGGTTATGGATGTAATGATAAATGTGAAAGTTTATCTATTTGTCTATCATGCCTATGTGCAATCACTTTTACTTATGTATAGATTACATTGGACTACGGGAAATTACATAAGCTACCACTTATCACAACTGAACTAAGGAACAAAAAATTATGTTCTGTTAGACATGACAAATTTCATCTTGTGATAACAAATAATGTCATCGCTCATGAGAGTAGGTGATGAACTCTAATGGTTTTCGTAAATTTCTTATACGATTATAATTAACGGATGATAATTCATTTAACTACTAACATGGTTCCAAAACAAACATACAACAGCTGGTTCTCAAGATACTGTGAGCGCTCAGTCTGCAAAGATTAGAACAAACCTTATAATTGTAAAACGGGGTACTTCACCTGCAACTTTGATGTCGGGAAGTCAGACACCACAGCCCCCCGTGCACGTTAGTGTTGTAAAGTACTCGGGAACAACAACATTAAATGAACACGCTAAAATCCTTAAAATTAGCTTAAGTTCAATCTATTAATCCCCAGTAGATATAAAAAATCATAATACTAAGATCGTGTTGGAATCATAACCCATTTTGTTGGTCCAAATACACGTTAATCAAAAGTAGTCTAAGCTAAAATTGAGGGAGACAGTCGGCCAATAACGAACTAATAACCAGTTATTCCAGACCACGAGGGTTGAATTAGTCTTTTTTAAATAATTCAATTAAGTACAATAATTAGTTTATAATATGAATATTATCAAGTTAATATGTGAAAACACAATAAGCTTACAACGGAGTATTTGTTAGGTTCTATGGACTCTTGCGGACTTGCAATTGTTTCCGTCCAGTGTTTATAGCTAGGGCGGGCGGAAGCTCGACCGAAATGACTAAGCTGCAATGCAGATGCAAAGCCTCCATGTAACTTGATATACGACTGTCCGGCTCCGACTCTTCGGTCTGACATGTGCTACATCAATGCTTTATGCAAAATTTATTTGGAGTAATCAAAACAGTTTAGTAATAATAAATTGTTGTGGACATAACAAAAACGTTTAATTCTTAGAGTCATGTTTTCAAAAAAAAGTATTATTATTAAAGAAATATTTCTATATAAGGAGTAAGATGAGTGAGCCTGAACCGATACCGTAGAGGGAACTCTCGTGCCTTGGTACTCTTAACTTGTCTTATTTACTCACCCCTGCTCTCGGCGAGGTCGAACCTCAAGTCCGGCGAAACTAATAAAATTAGGCATTAGCCTGGTCTAAGCTAACAAAAAAAATGTTTACCGCCTTTTTTCAAATAGTCACTACAGTCAAGACAGCTGTATGATGTTGGGAAAGAGTGATGCAAGCTCCGAGAGAATACACTGAGTGATGGAAGCGTACTCCTTGGCGACCTTCCAAGAACAATATATTTTGTGTTTCGAAAACAAGATATATGGCTGTTGGATCGTCTATGAATGCGATTGATTTGGTTTTATTGTAGATATGTTTCTATATAATACTATAAACTATAAAATGTAAATGCCACACACATTTCACCTTCTTATGCCTAAAATGTGACAAAAGTTAAGGACATAATTAGAATGGAGTTGTTTATCGCACGAGGAGTTGGGCCGAATAAAGTGTAACAATGAATCACCCTGTGATTTTTGGGGCACTTCCTGATCACCTAGGAATGATATTATTTTATTCTTTTAAGTATTATGTAGTCATAATATTTAATCTTTTACCATCACTAACTATAGGTTACATGATGTAAAGGTATATTTGAAGGAGTTATGGGCTATTATATTCGTGAACAATTCAGGACATACATACGTAAAACGATTCATTCAATAGTATACGTAGTATAAATCTGCAACACATATTAAAAAAAATGTTATCTTATGATTTAAGCCTTTTTATTATTTGTGTCGCGCGAACACGTAACTCTTGTCTTGTACCTAAGCACTAACCTATTAATACCCTAAACACTAATCTGCACATCTATTAGAACAATAGATATCCGTTGGTAATCTTGCAATAATCAATATCTATTAACATAAATGTCAAAAAGCCGTTGTAACGTGTGATATTAAATCGTGGTTTATAAACCATTATAAACTTATGACTGGTTAACATTCAAGTTCCTCCAACTGGGACAAATCAAATTAATATTTAAGACATGAGATATGACAAACAGAAAATATAAGTTTGTTTGTGAGGGTTAACGAAGAAAAACTACTATTACGATTTTATTAAATCTTTGGCCACTACAAAAGTACTTTAGCGTATTCAACTTCGATATAATGTTATCCGGAAGTAACATGTAGGGTATTTTTTTTAATCGTTACCTATTTAAACTAAGCCTGTGCATGTCTCGTGATCGACAACCGCAATCTCTACAACCCTTAACAACCCTATTTTTTATTGCAAAATTGGAATAGTTTGTAGTATCTACTTGGTCATTATCTTTGTATAATCTACAAAAATAAATTAACAAAAATGCACTCACGCCTATAACCCATCCCTCCGTGTTCAGGCAGAGGATATAGATTTTCATATGACGCGATACTGATCTAATTTATTATATCTGATTAATATAAACCCACATGTCATCATCTCCCGACCCCTTTCCCAATCATATGATGTCGACCCAGTATGATAGTAGTCCATACTGTATAGGTGTTGGCTACAGTTTCTACGGCCGGCCGCCTGCTTGAGGCCAAACTTCCTCGGGAATAATTGGTTTTACTTAAGTCTTGTTTTATCAGTGTGATCATAGACAATTCCGTTGCCGCAAATGTCGCGAGCACTGTTATTGGTGCGGGAAGAGAAGGGATGCGCCTTCTCTTCAGGTTCGTCAATTAGCCGATCGGCATTCATCTCTTCAATATAAACCAACATGTATTCATTTTAAAACGTTGTAAAAATAGTTTTATTCAGTTTCACAGTGTCACAGAGTCGGCGTCCAGGGAATATATTAGTTAGCTGATGGAAGCGTGCTTTGGCTACCGTCCAATACTATATGTGCCTTGCAATGCAGAATTCCAGACGACTATATATTAAACTGTTATAATATATACATAAGTACTGCAGGGAGTGTTGTACGGAGGGAAGATACACACAAAAGAAGCATGGTAAGAAGTTTGTTGAGAGTATACATATATACATATATTAGCAGCCAGATTCTACATCGGTCTCAATCTTATTAATATATGGTATAATAAAAATGCAGATTATTTCATTATTATTATATAATGAGGGGAAAAAATAAAGGCTTTATAGAGGAAAACAAAAGGAAGAAATAAAATAAGGGTATAGCGTAATACCTGGATAAAATATATAGACACTAATGTACGTAAATATGAATGAGGAGGGATATGTTGGTAGTGGTAGATCTAAGAAAAAATGGATGAATTATTTGAAAGGTGACGTGAGCAAGGTAGGAGTGACTGCCGAGAAGACGGTTGATAGAAAGGCGTGGAAATAGGAAACGTGTTGTGCCGACTCCACTTAAAGTGCAGGGCGTGAATGATGGAAATATATTGACGCTGTAATCTCAATGTAAAGTGGATTGCAATTACTATTTTTGCCTATTTAAAATTCTTGTAAATTTACATATATTTGTACTCAAATTCAGGAAAGCGAAAAAAAATTGCAATTTCATTTGGTGACACATGACGTCTAATAATTCAATTTTCCGTGACAAGGGCCGCGCGGTAGTTTTTTCACATTCAGGAACGAAGCTACATTATTTTCGCCCGCCTCGAATTTCATTTCCGTTTCTTTCACTTACATGTAAAAACGTTCAAGGTAACTTTTTATAGCGCCCAAAATGCATAATTGCGTTCTCGTCTCTTATAAATTCTTTAGTTAAAACATCGTTCATAAAATGGGTATTTAATGATGAAAGTATGGTTATGGTAAAGGTATGGGTAATGGGAAAAGATAGGTAAGACATATTGGATTTTAATTGGAAATTAAACATGAGATACGACGTACATAGAGTTGTCCGGACAAGTTGAGAGCATGCAGGAAGATCTTACAACATACATCTTCAGATATATTTTCAAAGTATTAAAATAACCACTATTCCGATATTGAGATATTTACGGATTTTGAGGTGGTCACTGTTTTGTAAAAGTAAGCCATATATATAATAAATATCGTTCATATTCAGTACATTAGTATCAAGGCTTACCTTCTTGTGTGTTATGTATGAATTATAGAGACTTTTGAATGAATAAAAATGAATGACATTTGTTAATGTCGACCACGTTGGCGGGTCGAGGTAACAGGACGCAGGGGCTTACAATAAATCTGATGAAATATTAAATCAACAAATTATTTATTAGAAAACCTTTGTATTAATAACGCAAATACACAATACGCATTTTAAATGCTCCAATATTTATATATTATGTGTCTTGTGAAAACGAATCAATATTATTAACTTCTCTTAGCAATTGTTATTAGTTTAAGGAATAAGATCACTTATTCTTCAGGAGCACTCTTCCATTCCGACTCGCAATAATGTCAGACATAATTGTCACCATGCAATATTACATTCAAATGTCACTGACCAATTCGGAACTACATCAGTTTGTAATTGCACTAGACATATTATAAACTGAATGAATCATTCACAATTGATTATTCAGTATTACCTGCTTTTTAATTTTGTTACATATCTATATAATGTTACATTGTATCTCAACATTATATTTTCATGTAAAGTTCTAATTTTTGCAGCATCTTTGAAATGCTCTTCAGGCAGTATTCTGTACACTTCTGTCAGTCGTTTCTCATGAGATGTGTCTCTTATGCGATGTCGTGGCATACGGTTAAAATAAAAACACAAAATTACGCAAGTAAGTCCATACATCACCGGATATCACCTGACGGCATCGAATTGGTGTTTTAACTATTGGATATCCTACCGACCATTTGATACTTTCGACCCTCTGTTACTTTTGCACCCTTACACATTTACCCTTCTTTGAATTTATGAGTGCTGAAGTGTTAAAACTTTACGTTTATTAAAATAGTTTGCAATAATAATTTAGTCGCCACAGTGGAGCTCATATTTTAATTTATTCCGTGGGGAAACAGAGCTCCGCTGCTGCATCCCTGTTGTAAATTCCTTTCGTAAGCAGTTTGAAACATTAGCCAAAACGAATTATAGAAGTTGTTTTTGTATACAACTCACAACATTTAATCTTTCTACTCCATATTATATTTTATAATAACTCTAGTGTTTCGGATGATTACGTATTAAACAATAAAGATTAAGCACTTTTTTAAAATATTATATTTATTAAAAAAAATATTTTGTCATTGTATATTTTTTTGTTATGGAATGAAATATATATTTTTTAAAATTTTATTAAGGTTTGTTATTAAAGTGTTGATTTCATAGTATAATTTAATGTTTAGTAAATTTTTTGTTGGATGTAACATTGACTCGCGAGTACAAATAAGGCTCGTTAGCAAGATTTGACGGTGTGCTCTCACGATTTCTCTTAAATCTTCTTTTCAAATTAAGATATAAGATTCGTTTTTCATTCTTGAATATCGATGAATGGTATTTACTTTATAACTTAAGCTTTTGACATATCAAATGAAACGGTAACCCAATCCGTCGTCTTACGACGCTCTGCGCAATATTTTAAAACTACGACTAAAGAAATTTGAATTCCTTTGCATAAAGAATTCCTAACACCTGCAAAGTTGTTTAAAATATATAACTTACAAAATATTGAAACTGCTTTTGTTCGTTATTGCTTTTCTTACGTAGCGCTGACAAAATTATGTTCGTACCAGTAATAATAATAATACGAGGACAAGATAAGCATTGCCGGTCGCATATACCTCCTGCTAGCTTGAAACAAGCGGCGTTCCCTTGGCATCCCGACGTCTGTCATGATGCCGTCAAATCAAATAACAATTGGAGAACCGTCCATATTGTAAGGGCGTTACAGTTTACCGGTGATTCGTATGCATTGTATTATGCAGTCGGAAAAGTGGGGGGGATAATAGGAAAAGGGAATGTAATTTTTTTGTTTAAACCCAAATCTTTATATTAAAGTAGGTAAGGCAACTCATTACTTTATTGCAGATGCATATGGGTAGCTTGCTCTTTTGCCACCTCCTGCTATACAAAAGTACCTAGATATATCGAGTTCACACAACAGAAGAATCAATCTTTAGATAGAGAATTGTATGGTAAAATAGTATATGTTTTGACTACGTTCTATGCCTCTCTGTTTTCTAAGTTTTGAGCCGTTTGTTGCAATTAAATTTTTGAAGATTACCAACTGAAAACACATCTAAGTCTGTAATTGTTCGTTTCTTTGATTGTCAGTATTATGTTATAATATTAAAGTAGTCGGCTGACCTTCCTATAATTGTTGACTTTAACGAACCTTTAGACGCGTTAGATGATATTTGGTAGGAAAATCTTATAGGTTCGCAAAAACAACATACGTCAGCAACATCCGTATATGAATTTGGAACAATTTCAAAGCATTTTTTTTATTTATTTTGCTTGTATTCAATTATGAATTTTATTGTTAGATAATTATTGTTACTTATTTTTGTACAATTGTCGCACCTTCTCGCCTGTTTTAAGTTATTACTTCTGTCGGCAGCCCTTATGACTTTGTACTTATTAAAGTTAAAAAAAAATTGTTGCCACGATTGTTAAGATAGATCTGAACAGTGGTAGAGCCCGCAATAACAATATCTGTTGCACGAATCGACCGCCTTGACCGGTGAAATACCACGACCCCACAGAAAACAAGCGTGAAGTAGAAATACTCTGCGTCTCGTCCGATGAGTGAGGTGCCGGAGGCCTAGTTTCAGTCTTCTTCCCCTTCCCACCATTTCCTCATAAGGATGGTGTTAACGGGGTAAAAGAAATATCCTTTTTCCTGTCTATGCCCTCCTCTGTCTATTAAAGGTAGACAACGCATCTGCAACACCTAAGCCTGATGCGGATGTTTATGGGCAACGCTTACTTAACATCAGGTGCTCCGCTTGCTAGTTTGTCACATTTTCGCATAAAAAAAACATTAAAATCAAAATTTTATACTTTTATTACATATTAAAAGTAATACTAAATTTAGTTACTATTGTTATCTTGTGGTTTTGTAATTGTATATTGCCGCATTTAGTTTTTTAATTTGTACACAGCTACTCGTAACGCCATCTAAAGAATAAACTAATTTTCATTACTATGGGATGGAACCCCGTGATAAACTTTCATTCATCATCATTTTATAGATCGTAATATAACTAATAACATATACGACTAAAAGTTCAATCTGTTCAACTGAACAGCTATTTTAAAGCATTTTTATCGAACAGATATTTGACACGGTTTTTTTAATTTATATGACTTTTTCATTTATAAATCGATTGAGATAAAACAAACACTAAATGTTAAGTGAAGCTTACCACAATACATTAGTGAAAACCCAGATCGGTTAAGCCGTTTCTGAGATTAGCGGTAATAAACGCACAGACAAACAGACGAAAAATCTAATAATCATTGATTTGGGTTCTATTGCGTTTATATAGGCCCCCAATAATTGTATTTCTCGACTATCTTCCATCTACAGACGGCGATTAGTTACATTTTTATTATATGTATAGATTAAAGTTGTTCAACTTGATTGGTTATGTGTAGGACGCATTGCTTGCAGAACGCATGTCCTATTCAATTCAAAACCTCATCGTCTAAACCTATTAATTATGTTTATTATTATAAATTGCTATTTATAACACGATAAATTGATATTTTCATTGTTATGGAGGATTTTCTTACACTATAGTTCAAAGCTATGATTATTTCGGTACAAGAAAGGCTAAGTTAAAGTTCGCAGTGATAAAATCAAGATTTAGTATTGCATTACCCTAACATTAGATTGAAATCGGAAGCATCGCGTGCGCCGCCGGCTTTCAGAGCGGAAATGGACTGTAGTGATAAACAAGGTCCAAGTGGAACTATTAATGTATCAAGTGAACTTTATTTAGAACGTAGGATTTATTACATTATTCTCTTATTCTACTGTTATATTTTTAAAGAAGGAGCAAACAAGCAAGTGATGCGTTAAGAGACCAGTAGGTCTAGCGGGGGATAACATAACAAATAAACTCTTAAAATAATGCTTTTGCCCCTAGCTAGGAAAAATTCGGAGTATTTTAACAGAAAAATTCCGATTTAAAATTTCTCTTTGCTTAAATTGTTTTTTGTAATTTTTCTTTCCCGTGCCGCATCCTCGTTGTAGGGAATGTGACCGAAAACATTTTTTTTCTGTATTTTGTTTGCCAAACGTTCCACTAGTACTGACCTTTGCATATTGTTTCACATTGTTCTTTGAACTTTGATCTCAGATGTTGCAGGCTTTGTGCCCAATCTCGTATTATTTAACTTGGGCGTTGAAACCATAAGCTATTACGACCAATAGTTAAATATTAAAATCTGGTTGTAGTCGATACGCATGTTAAAAGTGAAAACAGTGTAGTGCCGATAGTGCCTCCTGTTTATTCTATCCTCATTTTATTTACATATATTTATTTATTTTTCATTTATTTAAACTAAAACCTTTTATTTATCTATAAAAATGCTTAATTTCAATTACACTAAAGCTAAACATTTTTTTCTATTTCCCTAGCATTCCTCGTAATTATACGGTGACTTATTTTCCTTCCTACTGACCCACTTAATGAACCAGCTCTTAAGCCTCTTATTTTTCTTTTCTTTTGTTCAACACGCGCTAATGGCGAGTCTTTAACGCCAGAGCGCATGTTTTGTTGGAGCGGTTTTAATTTATTGTTAAGCTTAGTCATGCTGAAGAATGTTTGCCAGACTTCGATTTTTGTTGACTCTTCATTTGCAAATCTATGATACTGTTGAATGAATGACAGTGATGCAGAGTTAATAATATAGTGAGAGGAAATTCTGTAAAATAGTTTTTATCTTTTTTAAAGGGCGATATAAGGAACACCCATTACCGACGAGCATGCATGCGTAGATGTATGAATGTGGAAGAAGCGAGAGAGGTGTGCCAGGATCGCGCTAAATGGAAATCCATGATCTCTGCCTACCTCTCTGGGTAACGGGCGTGAGCGCATATTTTATCTTTTTTAAGCTATCACCAGCAAATAAGGTTCGATATGAGAAAATATTATTTTTATTTTTCGAGTATTGCTGTCTCACTGGATAAGTTCTATTGTAACTCTGTAGCCTTTATGTAACAAAATATGAGTTTATCATTATTTATTTTAGTACTTCGCATCCTTGAAGAAGAGAGCGTACTCCTTCCTTAAAGGTCGGCAACGGATTTGCAGTTCCTCCACGGATGTTCCTAGTTCCGGTGATCACTTAGGTGACCCGCTACTTGTTTCCCCCATTACCTACAAAAAAGTACTTCTTAGTTATTTTTTTACTTCTATGATCGATTTTAGGTAAAATTTTCGTGTTTGGACAATGGTCGCGTCTAAATTACTGTAATTACCGTGAATCACATTTTAACGTCAGTAAAAGAAATAATGTGCATTCTCTCAAAAAATACGAGGTGAAATATGTCCTGAATTTTAAATTCAAGCTTCGAATTTTCCCGAATTTTCCACCACTCGGACACCGTTCTTACGTATCTATCGGCAAACCGGATTTATCGCGCACACATACGACAAGGAAATAGAAATTCGTCTATAAGAGAGGTGCAAATACTGTAAAAGAGAATTTTGACAATTTTATTGAACGTATTGTAAAATAGTTGCATCATATCAAACACCAATTTTCTTCCCTTAGGATGTATCAGCTATAGCTAGATTAGTAGCCTAGAATAACTTATCTGAATGAATAACTTATTTCTATGTTATATACTTATGAAATGGGTGGAGCACCTTGAAGGAACATAAATCAGTAATAATAAAACTGAAATCTTAACCACACCTGGTGCTTTAAAGCGGAACTTATAAAGTAATTTAAACTTTAAGATTTCTTAACTTATTTATAATACTTTAAAGTTATAACTAAGTTGTAGTCAGGACAAGACAAACGGCGACCACGAAAAAAATAATCTATCCAATCATTAACTTTTAAAAATCAAAAGAGATACATTTATAACGATTATAATAAGATGTATTACAGCTAATTTCGGTGTTCGATATTTCAATATGTCCATATAATGATTATCTTGCTTAATCAACATTATAATGCTATTAGAATCCTATCGATTACTTTGGAATCATTCCCGGCCATCCAATCTAACTTTCACCAACATTCTCTTAAAGTAAAGTAAAAAAACACTACCGAAGTCCATCAGAGAACTTAAATGTGTTTCGAAACCGATTCACTTGGTTAGATAATGCTTTCGAGAAATGCAATTCTCCTTTAATTGTATATCTTATTTACTGCCTTTAACATTTTGTAGCTCAGCACGAACGCAGTGAGGATAAGAATGATAGATGTTTCCTGAGAATGAATAACAATTAATTGACAGTAAACTTGATTAAGAAATGAAGAAATAAATCGTTGCCACTTTTACCGATCCTGGGAGAATAAAGCAAACACCTTTA
The DNA here is from genome assembly GCA_029849275.1 of Papilio elwesi. Classification (NCBI taxonomy): domain Eukaryota; kingdom Metazoa; phylum Arthropoda; class Insecta; order Lepidoptera; family Papilionidae; genus Papilio; species Papilio elwesi. The sequence goes on along the minus strand of CM056687.1, from coordinate 4,777,905 downwards.
CATGATAAAAAAGGGGATTTGAATGGCGAAAGAATAAATAATCGGGTCATCTATTATAGATTTTATAAATAGTTTAGGTTATTCAAGTAGCATAGTCATAGGTTGGTTATTACCACATGCTTAATACTATAATTCATTATTATAGACGTACATCATAAGTCGAATATTTAGCTAATAAACAAAAAGCGTTTTGTTGTAAAAGAAAAAAAAGGTTTTGTTTGCAGAATGATCCTGCATTTGTCACTACGGAAGAGTAATCGGGTCGGTCGAAGGCTTCCGACGTAGGTTAATTAGTGCCTCGAGCCACTTATCTTTGTGTTAAAGAGGTGCGAGCTTTTATAATAAAAATGGTAGTTATACGTGGTGCTGCACAGCTGAACAGCTATTTTAATGTTACAATTGAATTCTTGACTGTCCATTTTATAAGTCATATTTTACGATTATCATTTGAACGAGGATGCTCTTAAAAATGTATAGTACAACAACGAATAGTAATGACATGTATGTTGGTATATCCATATTGGACTTACATATAAAGAAATACTTTCATACTGTCAGTCAGTGACGTAATATCATAGCTTAAGTTAAAATGCATGCAGTGCAACACCTGCCAAGTAACTTACTCGTGCGAATCTTAATTGCAACTCTGCCTTATTAATAAAGTTAAGTAAATTTACAAAGCTCTTCAGTTGATGTACGTATGTAATCAAATCATGAAGTAAATCAGTTTCGTGTGCATAGTTTGCGACTATAAAAAATAAATTTATCTTTAATATAAATAGTAGACACTTCTAGGATTTGACTTTTAAAAATAAAAAGCATGTTAATTAAGCATGAGCGAATTATAGTTTGATAAATACATTACGCGACGGTGGTTCGTATACGTTTAAAAGATGAATGAAAGAAGATTAGCGAGAGAAATTGATGTTATTAAAATGAGTATTAATGTTGGTAGGGTCGTCCTAGGCGAGCTCATGCCGACCAGATCAGACCAGAGAACGCCCGTAACCAATGAGTTTGTATGCGTTTATGTAGAGGAAGCGAGGTAATTGTGCCAGAACTGTGTCAAATCAAAATCCTTAGTGTCTGCCCATACCTCTGAGTTAAAATGAATGAAAATGTTGTATAAAGTAAATATATACATTACGCAAAATTAGTAATTTGCATGCAACTTATTTATTCTAATAGTCAAATGGCTTAAAATTGTATTTTTTAAAAATGGTATGTCACTGTAATAATTAGGGAGCTTCTTAGGCGCGCATATGACAAAAGTTAAATAAGTGTTTGGGGTATAAAAGTATTTTTCGTCCGTATTATTTTTGTGCTAGTTTAGTGTATCGATAAGGGTTGGTTATCTTTAGATAAAAATATTTTATTATTACAATGAAATTTGAGTTCATAATAACGCTTATTTAGCATCTATGAATAATATTATGCCATAATCTCGAGGACAGTCCCTCTCGTTCTCTTAGAGCATGTTCATATATTAGGTACGTATGTACTTACGATATTACATCTTGTTTAGCTTACTCATATGCAAATGTTATCATTTCAGTGAACTGTCTTGTTCCTTTCCATCTGATTAACTAAACATTTTATCTTTCTTATTTTTATAGTTTCAAGTTACTGCAATTCGTTTCTTTGTTTTTTAATGAAATGATAAAACTAATTTTTAAGAATCTGTTATAGAAAAAAATAGTTTCTATTACAGATTCCTTAAAATTATTTACATATAAATGACTAAAGAGTAACCAAGGTTTGAGTAAAGTATATGATATAATAGTATATAAGCCTAACGAGATACCTTAGGGCCTCAAATACTTCGGGCAATCGGCAACTTATAACAATAGAACACGTGAAAACAAGTAGTTCCTATTTTCCAGGAAAAATTATGAATCATGTAAATTTAGATGCAATTTAAAGATTACATCAACTGTACACATTACGTCGATATATTTAGGTCGAGTGATGGTTACCAATTTGATTTGACGGTTACGAAGGTAAACGAATCGGTAGCTTGTATTCTAGACTTCATGAAGTGCCGTCAAAAATAGCAACTAATTCCAGAACGATAATTGCAATGAGCTGTGTGTTGGGAACTAATCCCTTGGATTTTTTAAATACAAGACGGGAGCATGTTATGGGCGCACGACCATTGTAATTCACATTTTTAGGTCTGTACACATAAGACTACTTTATACCTGAATTAATGAATCTAACCTTACCCTCTATATTTACAAAATATGACCCAATATTTGGAACTAACTTAAATTATCGAGAATGAATTAAATTCAAAATAATTGAACACATGTACGGGTAGTAAGCCAATGCAATACAGAAAGATATATTTGTCCTCAACACTGTGGCTTAACATCACCTAGTTAATAAAAGTTTATTTATTCTTTCAAGTCGAATAACATGTATGGTAGCCGTCACCATTACTTGGGTAGTTTTCCTAGCAAAAGCTTCACCGAATAGTTTTTGTAGGAGTATGTATTCGCGTATTATGTTTCGATTTTCGTTGACTTAAGCAGTGCTTTGAATAAAAGGAAATATTGTATGACATCATGGCAAATTTTTGTACCATACGAGATGGGGATATAAAAAAGCAAATATAATTTGCCTCAAAACATGAACTTATCCAATAAGCTTCTAGAGATGTCCTAAGCATGCCTGATCCACCGCAAGTACCATTTGCCGCTTTACTGAAGCGTTCTGGCTTTTCCGATAATCCTCCTTTTATACCTGTACCAATCTCAATGCACTTAGCTTCGTTGCGGACATTCAAAACATGTTCTTTATTACTTTGAATTAGAAACGACATTCGTTCGGCGTTATTTTTTCACATGAAAATATAACTTTGCCGATGAGTATTTGATTCGGAGGTGTGTTTCAAAGGCAAGTTTCATTAGTGCCTGTTGGACGAGATGTTGTTTTGTTCGAATTCGGCAGACCGTTTAAAAGAGTTTCAGCTTTTGACATGGACGCTGTTCTGAATGGAACTCTAGAGTTTTGAATTTCTTTAAAAAAGAATCGTATAATATTTGTATATATTATATGAAATGTATGTATACCAAGTGTATACATTTGTTGTTACAGCTATCAATTGCTTTGTACAAATAATTCACACTGTAAAAACTTTTCACAGAGTTTGAATGGGTAATATGATGAAAGTTGTATGTATTTTATGTATCAAAAAATATAAATAGAATTTTAATCTGCGTATACACGTGAATAAATATCAATTTACATATTCATACGTAAATAATAATTTATTCAGCATTAAATATAATTAGACATTAAGTACGCCGTTGTATACTTGTATATGTACCTATATACATATTTTGCCGCAACAAAGTATTTTATAGCAATATTTTTGTGTCTATAAATTATATTAACATTAATCATGTCGGAATGTACAAATGATGTAATGACATTATTATTGAATTACATGAAGATGACATTTCGTAAAGGAATCGTTCATCTTGAAACTAAATTATCCTCCGTGCGTCGAAACGCTGCAACTGCTCGCAATTTAATAAGAAGACAATTTGCACTACGTTGTAACTGACACGTGCTCGGAATGACTTCTTAAATAAATTTTTATTTAATTTTACTTACATAGATATCTCGCAGTTATATTGCCACAGTTACAGTGAACAGAGAGTTAATAGATATGCTGATAGTAACAAGGTTTGCACCAAAAGACTGATTGTAGCCGATGTAATAAATAATTTATATTCTTATAGTAGAAATGATCAACTAGCAAATAACTGACCTGATATTAAATTACCGCCAAATATCAAACTTTATTAACAAGTTCGCAACGGCATTGATTTTTCTATCCTTTACATTTGTGCGGTACAATATTTTTTACACTTGGTAATACAACATTCAATGCTGCACGCACCGGTATAAATAGAACCTGTAACGTTTCTAAGAACTTAAATCCTTTTTTCCCATGTAAAATATACATACTTTTTGTCTTGAATATTAACAAACATGAATTGATTGACATAAATCTGAAGGTGTACGTCAATGGCTTGGCTTGTTTAACACTAATACCAGGTCTTATGGACAATATGGACTGTTCACGAACTTCAAAGCTTAAATCTAGTAATTTTCTTTAGACATTAGTATCGAAACGTTCGTTTATATCGAATACGATCACAACACCAAAGCTAGAGCAGGGTGCGGTAACAGTTCACTAGTGCGATACTAGGTCGAAAGCGCCTGGTATCGCACTATCGTAAAAATCTGGTATTGAGGTAGACATACCTACACCAAATCAAATTGAATTTACATTACACCCATCGTACTATACAGAAGTTATGCTGTTCTTAGACGCAATGTAAACGAACTTGTACAAAGTTTTATAGACCTGGTATTGCACTTAACGTTTTATTACATAAAGTAACTTGTGATAGTAGTTTTGTAGTAAAATAACGATCAAACGTTGTTATTATAATATAATCCTAACTTAATATTATACGTTCGAATGTAAGTTTGTTTGACGCACTCAACCGATTTTTATGAAATCTCGCACACACATTGTCAGGGTACAGAAAATGACATGGTGTACTTACCAATTATCCCTATAATAAAACTTCCCTAGGTACATAAAATCGGTTGCCATGGTAATGTATGAAACACTTTACAATAACAATTGCCTGACCCATGTTACCTACAATTCGAAGTTATTATACGCGGAATCTTCTTACAAACATTTCTAGCGTGGAAAATGAGAGACGAGGCGAATGAAACGCTCATTTCATAATCTTCCAGATTGGATTGAATTGGATTGGAATGCAAAAATTACACATGTATTCCTTATGATGTGTTAACACGGAACGAAGTACATGAGTACAATTGTCATAGTTTACTTTTTTAGCTTAGTCAAGTCTCAAAATAAAAGCTCTAGAGTAGAACGCGCTCTACAGCTTTAATGACTCGCTATTAGCGCATGCTGAAGAAAGGAAAAATAAAATGCTTAAAAGCAACTGCCTCATTAAGTGGGTCAGCAGAAGAAAAGAAAAAGGGACCTTCGCGCACTCGGTAACAAGTAACCAAAATCAACAATGGATCAAATATAATAAATAGTATTTGACAAACATTAAACAAAGCCACTGATCTGAAGAGTTACAAACATCTTTAGTAGCAACTTCTGGAACATCTGAATAAATGTTTGGCTAAATTGTATCATGGTGACACATTTATAAATTAGAAAAACATAACAATGACGTAAATATAATAAGCAAATAAAGTTATAAAATGATAATTGTAATTTTTTATGTTTATTTATCATACTCTATTTTTTAATGTTCTTTTTTGCAACCTATTTTTGTGTTCTCAATACAGTGTGTGTTTTCCCGTAGCAGGATACAGTCCACATGTCCCTGGGGCGTATGACTCAATTTTCGAAGGAAAGCAACTACATCCGTTGCGATACATGTTTCTCTATCTGAAACAGCAGTGTTAACTCACAACTCCTCGTCTTATTATTTTAAAATCATTTTGAAAATAAGTTCAAAAGTTCGGTTTGAAATATGCAAAACAATTTGCTGTAATTCATCTTATCTAATGTGCACATTTACAAGTGTTTTTTTAGTTATATGTTACTCATGTACCAGACTGTGTTCAGACTTTTCCCTATCATAGATTAAATAGTGACAATTGAAAGCTGTAACGAAAGAAGCTCGCGTGTTTCATTTCTCTTAATTGTTGATCAAATGATGAGTGAGTGATCTTTTAAATAAATACATGACGAGGAGCAAATGGAAAAGTACTAAACTGGCACAATATTAAGTTAGAAAGCGTAGAAATTTATTTAGTGCAATAGGGAGGTAACTAACTCGTCTTGCTGCCAGCCTTTTGAATATTGAACGCAGCAAGGGTAATAATCAAATTGTCTTTACACTGCTGCAAATTGCAATTGTGCTGTAGCGAAGAGAGCTCAGCTCAGAATACAAATTCCCCATCTACAGATAAAGGTATGCAGAAAAATACAATCGATTTTCGTTTAATTTGACCTCGTAGTTATGTTGCAGATAGATACAGGTTCATTTTATGTTATTTTATATTCGAGAGTTATGTACTTTTAAAAATGTAAAATTTGATGTAGCAATTTTATGAAAGGTTGAAATTACAATTAATTTGTTTAAAACGATTTCTATTATTTCTTCTCTTTCATAACTACGTATATTACAGTAAATAAAAATCTTTATATTGTGCGCATACACTACCATGCCCAAATTTATACTAGCCAGTTATTTCATTTTCTGAATCAACCTTCAATTTAAATAGTAGAATATAATAACAAAATTGTTAAATTTAATCAGGTAAATAGAATTAGCTTAATTTTTAGTTATACCATAGCTTTTCTAACTAATTTTTAATTGAACGCCGTATTCCGATAATTATTACATTATTTGATTAGTCTCGTTTTGAAAAACCTAAGAGGGTTGTCCAGATACTCGGCATTTACTGGGAAGTCACGTGTCTTCATTATGGTATCGGTCAAAGCAAACTTTAGAGAAAAGTGGATATTTTCCATTATATTAAGTAATTATGTTAAAACCATATTTCTATCGAGGTCTATTATGTTGTTCCTAAACAATACTTACATTAGGTTGCTGGAATATCGCCTACTTACATGTTATTTAATTACTTGATAAATGGGCGTGATGTAACCGAAACGTGTTACGAATTCTGCCTCCAACAGAATTTCATTACATCTTGTTCGTGGCACGGTAATGAAAATTAATTAAACATCTTTTTTTCCACGACTTTAATAAATTGCTTTAGTGTATATATGTTTAGATTAAATTTGATAATGGAAAACCAACTTCCCGATGAAATGGAGATTTGAACTTAAATAAAATTAATTGAATAACAATAAAACAATCATTTGCTATCAGACAGAATACGCTACGCTTGATGTTATACGACTACCGCAGACCCTGAAAAGATTAGTAAAACTACAAGGATAACGTTGCTAATGTTGTAAAGAAAAAGGTGAGGTGGAAGGGGTTCCAGCATCGCACAGGGCAAGTAAATCTCTACATCTCACTGTTTTTTACGACATTGTGGTAAGTCCCCGATTGAAGAGACCCATGATGACATGAGGTGTGCATCGGTGAAGCTGTTCACTCTTGAATCCTGCTCGTTTTCCTTCACATAAATAGTTTCAACAGTTAAGCATACTAAGTTAACGTGAAGGTTGATTAAGTGTGATGTTCAAACTTCAAGTGTTCACGAATATAACATTAGATAGTTTGAATTCAAACATGTCTAGACTAACATCCAGTTATGCTAGTGATCCTAACTCGTAGTTCCTGTAGTTAAATGTAAATTTAAGCTAGAATATAGTACACGGCTTACTTGTTAAACAGTATCCACCATAAACTGTATTTATCTTATGAGTTATGATTTCCTTTGTTGTTCAGGATGTACTCTGGCGTTTATTCGTAAACGTAATAAATGTTGCTGTAAAACGGATTATTTGTAGTAGGAATGTAAAAAATAATACCGAAACGTGCACAGTTGTTCTCTCGTTTTGCTACTTTCACGTTCTTTCATAAGTTCGATCAGTAATTTTGTCTGTTCAATCGATCGCGTCAGTCGCGAATTATAAAATAAAATTGAGTTACTTGTCCTGATATTTCAAATGCGAATTTTAGTTTGTTTGTAATGCTTTAACTTCTTGAGGACTCCAACATCTGTTGATGTCATCAAATTTTGCACACATATTGTCAGGGCTACAGAAAATGATATAGTACTTTTTATTCATCCTGAAAATAAAACTAAAAGGGATAGGAAAAGAAATAAAACATTAATGTAGAATAGCGGTTTTTTGAAAACAACAACTTTATCTATAGTTTGAAGTAACATATTTTACGCGTAAACATTTTTCAAATCTTCAATTTTCCAGCGTGAAATATAAGAAACGCACGCGAAGCCTCGGGCAACAGTTAGTTGGAATTAAAACAATGTATGTAATATATAAAAAATATCACTTGGTTAATGAGAAACAATTAAACAATCCGTTTATTAGTATAAAGCAAATAATTGACACAGCGAGGTAAGCCAATTCGTCCTTGATAAGAGCTTTAGATCCGTCCAGTTTGGTCGCACTGGGCGAGAGGATTATGGTAATAAGTTGAATTGTGCATTATCATAAGCTCCGGAGATCTGGATTCAGTTCTTTTATATTTACCGAAATGTCCCTTTCCATTCTCTAGAGTTTTAGAAGAAAATTGAGGTTAGGAAAATGTTTCCTACAGTTCTTCTTACAATTTGTACCACTAGCTGTGTCCTGCGGATTTATCCGTCGCTGAATTCGTTGTCAGTTCCGTAGCGTGATGTTAATTAGCCGTTAAATAACATTAAATCATTCTTTTAAATACAAGAATAATTCGTTTTTTTATTAATTAATGTAGAACTATATGGTGAGATCTATTCTATGTGAATCCAATTTATTATCTTGAATACATACTCGTATGTGAGTATCTTCAACAACACACTCTTTAGTTAGTGAGTAGTTTAAAATATTTAAAATTCAAATAGATTGTTGTCTAGTAATGAAAATGTCGCATGCAACGTCAGGGCGTAATACGTTAGAGCTTATCATTGCAGCTTAATTAAAGCCAGCGTTGAACCGTAGCCGTCGCGTGATCTGTCCAACTTGGTGCTAAAAAAATGGCATTTGCCAAAACCACGGAGTTAAAATATCACGCGCACTCCACAGCTGTACGGTTAAATCAACAATTTCAGTGACGAAAAATGTAAAATAATAAATTCCTTTTTTGCGGTAAATATAGGAACTATAAAATATTAATTCAGAAGTCGTACGCCCGGTTTCTGAAAGGATGATCAATGGAAAAAATTGCTAGCTAGCTGTGAAATGTCCGATAAAATGGCATTAGAATTGCTAGAATCATGATCATCAACTTTGTTTCTCTTTCTTTTAGACTCGGAAATCAAGTTGACATTATTTTTATCTTTACAAGAGTATTAGTCGATGAAAACTCTCACAAACCGTTCAGAAACCGGTCGTAAGTATATTATACATATATTTAATGTCGGTACATGTTAAATTTACAAATGTCTTCATTAGAATGTCTACCAAGAGACGTATTGGTTTTTACTATATAGCGGCTGATACAAATACTGATCTTTTTTGATGTCATTTCCTTATTAGCATAGGACTAACACAATAGGATACTAAATTCATTTGATTTAGAATGCAGAAGTTTTCTCTTGAAAAATATGCTCTTTAAGCTTCATGCTAATGCTATATCTTGTGTGACAGAAAGCTGTTCATTGATCCACGCTGCAAATCGATTTCAAAGTTATGGTAACCGGTAAACCCAGCAATATCAGTAGTTATTCCTGGAGTGAGCCCTTCTCATCTCCGTTTTTCATTCTTCTTTCCTTTCCTTTTCCGACACAAAGCATCGCATCATCGCAACATCCTCTGTCATCAAAAGAGTAACAGATGCGTTCACTTTCAGCTGAGCTATATGATCGTTTTCCGCCTTATACCAAAAAATATGAATTTATTTATTAATTTCTTCTTCGGGTAACACAGTTTTGAAACAGCCTGTATAAAAAGCTCTTATCGATGCTGTCAGTCTCAGTGGTTAATTAATGACTGATTCACGGCTGATTTATTCATAGCGATCAATAAATTACATGAAAAGCATCCTCTTTTTGTATTGGAAATTATTCGCTAAGATGTATGTGCGGACTTGTGAGATAATTTAACCCTAATATATAATATATTGTTAATACTTAACTAATAAAAATAACCATACAAATATTTACTTTATCTTATTTTCTTTGGTCAGAATCTGCTTATTAAATTTCATACGCCTACGCTTCTTTAACTCGCCTTTCAGGTTCACCTCGTTCTTCCCGTCATCGGGCGTAATGGGATTCTCTTCGGGACATGCAGTTACAGGATTCTATTTCAAAATATTATAAAGAAAGATATGTCAGTTGTTTACATTCCAATATTTTTCTAATGCAATGTTCCACTGTGATTTATAACAGAAGTGATTCATTAGAAAATATAGCAGTAACTTGTCACAAGAGAAAAATGTACTTTACATATCGGAAGCCGGGCGAATCTTAGAAAAATACCACTGCAATTCAATCATTTAAAAACAAATTGCTTTACATTATAATTACATGACGCAGTTAACGCTTCGTGGATCTATACAATCTTACATTAATTATGTTAAAATTAATGCAGTGTCTTGTCATCCGTATACGTTAAAAGTTTGTTAATTATAACATAAGGAGTTAGAATTAAAATAATATCGGAAGTTTTTTGGAACGTCGACCTACTTTCCAATGCAACTTTGATCATGATTAATGAATGGAATTCTAACGAACTCCACGTCTTGCAAATATCTCAAATAAATTTCGTCATTTTAGTTGATGTAATTATGTTCTGTTCAAATGTTTAACTTGAGAATGAAAACATTCAAGGCAATGAGGTCTGTACGATTGCACTTTTTGGTCACGATTGCGCCAAAATTATTCATAGGTTTTACTTAAAATTAAGTAAGTAAATACTTACTGTTTCAATTTCATTTGTGATGCAACGTTTTAGTTTAAATAAATATTGCTTCTTTAAGTTTTCCCTAACTCAGACATATTTAGCTAGAGCGTAGTATCCCTTGTAATCAAATATGTATTTGTTTTCAAATGATAAAATGTATATAGTTTCGTTACGTGTTATACAATACGAGCAAAATTAATTTAAACATAATTTTAAAAGGGCAAGATGAAAAAATTATTGTGCTTCTTTAATAAAAAAAAATTAATGCAACATGTACACATGTTATAATATGTTTCGCCGACTAATTGTGAAATTGGTCAGTTTATAATCGGACTAGCAATCTTATAAACTATCAGCAAATTATGAAGTGGGCAAATAATTCACAATTAAACATGTCATTTCTCAATAACTTATTAACTGTTGAGGTGAAATCATCAAGTTGTGATCTGATATTTACTTGTATTATTACGTCACAGCTTAAGTTATAACGAGATATATTTATAGGTTAAAGTGCCAACGATTCGTTTATTTCACAATTTCCCGTCAGCTTATAATATCGCTAGTGCTATTATGATCTGGCGGTAAGTACAATCAGACGGTTATATATACGATCTAGTTTATGACAGGTATTTGACAGAAAGCAATTGATGTACTCCGTTGTTCGAATCGTTGCGTGATGTTTTGTAATGAAGTCATGATTGGTAAACATTGTTGACAATCGCATTCCGATGGGGTCTATTAGTAGCCTACTCTCATACTATTTACAACAAATAGTTCCGATGCGATTACTCAAGGTAATAATATAATTTTTATAACTTCATCTTTAAATGTATTTCCATAGTATGTAATCACATTTAGGTTTAAATATGCCAGTTTTTTTGTCGAATCACTGTTTCTAATGAAGCGGGACATATATTTTTACCTAGGTTTGAGGTGAACTCAGGCTGAACCTTAAGTACAAGTAAGTTAAGTTCTCCCGCCCCCCCAAATACATGTATCCATAAATAATTGTAATACACGAAGAATATATGCCCACTGCAGTGTTCAACCTTCGAGCACACCTCGTCAGCCCATTTAGATGCAATCTGGAAGCATGCACGCGAACTCATAATAAATGGCTCGTGCGATTTAATATTAGCCATTGTTAAAAATAATTGTTTACTACAAAACGCAACTGTATGTAGCACTAAAAATACTGAAGGACAACCTGAAGGTCGAAAGTCGGTTACAAAAACTGTACAAGTCAAGTATCTAAAAACACAACTAGTATGCAATACAATCCCCTCTTAATATTATAAATGTGAATGTAAGTTTGTTACGCTTTCAAGCGAAACCGATCATGATGAGACTTTGTACATATATTCTTGGAGGTATTAGAAGTAACATAGGATACTTTTATAAAAAAAAATAGTACATATAAAGCGAAGTATGTATGTTCCCTATAGACTTCGACTGGACCGATTTCAATGAAATTTACAGGGATTGTCCAGATTGCACATTCCGAGCATTGGCACATTGGGCGAAGCCGGGGCGGGTCACTAGTATTATATACTTTATAGCATTATTGCGTATTATATTACAAACAAGCCTTTATCTACTCGGCAGGATTCGAATCTGTTTATTGTCATATGCGTATATTTTTCTTCTGTATGAAGCGTCCACTATTATATACTACTTAATATTATTATGTAAAATAAAATATATAATTTATAGCTGTAGCCATCCTGTACCTAATATAGCGTATTTTTCTAAAAACATAATGCGGCTCTTATTAATCGAATCTGGTTATTGTTTAACGCGTCCTTTTTTATTTGGTACGCCATGCGAATATTATTCCTCTGGAGCAATTGACAACCAAATGTACTTTGCATGCAATGTTTCCTGATACTACAGCTAATTACTTACTATATGAGAATGCGATACTGAATATCATGTTTCATAGAATTGTTGAACGTTTGGCAGTGGTCAAATTAGAGAAAATGTTTTGTTGAAATGCATTTTTATTTAAAGAAAGGACAAATTCTACGGGTAAATAAACCCAACAGTCCATTTTATATTTGTCTTACGCCTATTTTACTTCGACTTGATATGATTTAGTAAAGTCCAATAGTTAGAGGCAGTCGCTGCACATCGAGCGTCTTACCGCATCTTGTTAAAGCCTTGGCGCGTCGCCCGGGACGGGACCGAATCGAACTTTTCACTTAGTGCATATAATTTACTATTGGATTGTGTAAAGAAAAATTTTCTTCTTATTTAAATTTATTTGCTGATTTGGATATAATATTTAGAATAGAAAGCTTTCGCATAATACGATGATGTACATATGTAAATATTTACGAGTACATAAGCTATAGCCGAGTACCGAAACAACAAGAAAAAAGCTTTTTCAATCGAAATTAACCGTGTATATAGACTTGACGAAAATATACCATACTACGTTATCAACTTATAATTGTTATCAATTCTTGCACATTGTTTTTCATAACTGAAATAAAAATTGTATACAACAAAATTTAATATTATTATACTCTTAGATACAGTAACAATACTTTTTTACCATTCATATCGGTTTAATTTATCGATGTTATTATCTACTACTACTACTAGTATTAGGTGACGTTGTTCTCAATTTTATAATGAAATTGTTTTTTTTTACCCTAAAAATCTTGATCAGGACTAAAACAAAGCTATAGAAAACGTGTTGTAATGGGTCTTTTATATGACAGCAAATTTCAAGTCTTTAGAATCTTTACAAGTTATTGAAAATTACATCGTAAGATTCCGTTACGACGCGGTAGTTGTGATGCCGTACAAGAACATGCGTAGTTCTGAAGTGGTATAAAATCTCGAGACCTATAGTTTTCATTATAACTGAATGTTAATAAAGTCAAAGTGCGCGGTGTCCGGCGCCGACGTCCGCGTCATTCTGCAGGGATCACGTCTCATGGAGTAGGGCACGAACACTGTGTAAAATTGAATTTGCATTCATTTTCTTAGGCTGTTAAAATTTTCATCGAACTAAAGAAAACGACAGTAACTTTTTTTCTTCTAAGGAAAAAAGCGATTATTTCCTTCATTAAACGTATAAAATTTTTACTACTAATTGTATGTTTCTTTCTCGGTAAATTTGGAAACCCAAAACAAAACAGATGAATGTTAGATTTACTATATAATTTCTACTTAGCTACACCGGATTTCTGAAAGGTACGTGAAATTTTTATTTAACTATCGCCCGGCTTCAAAAATATTCTGATCAGCGAAAAAAATATGTTAGCTAACTGTCAAAAGTCCGATCAAACCATTTACGTTATATGTAAAGAAATTGACTGCGAATTCTTGACAATAACGTAAACTTCAGTACAATCAATCCTAGTAAAGGGAGGCGCGCTGCGACCCTCAAGCGTCGCGTGCTTCATTTGAATTGTAATCAGAACTGGACGTCGCTGTGAAGTATCAAAGGTTGAAATGTGACCTCGTTTGCAATTTATACATGGATATAAATAGCGCAGAAAAGTGACTTGTCACTAGCAAATTAATGCGTCCAAAGTCTAAAACACAAGTTAATTAAATTTAATTCGTCCTTTTGTATGGAAAAAAGGCGCACAGCAGAAAGCGTGTCAACTGGTATTAACTTAGTGACCAACTCTTCCCACAAGCATCAGTAACGATGAGTGGCAAGTGGGTTTATAGACTTTATATAGGAAAGTGGTGTAAAAAGATGGCTATGTCTGTGAACATATTAAACATTTTTTTTAAATAAGAAATCGCCGTCTAGTTAAAATTAAAAACCAAATAGTCTCCTTAAATCAAATATATAATTATTTAAAATTATTATAGTTCGTATGATAATAGGATCTTAATGTTATATATAAAAGGCGATCTGTGTATGTGTGTAAACCTTGTTTCACAGAAGATTTTTATACACGAAGAAACGTCATTTATCTTACTTGGCAACCATTACAACTCTCACTTTCATCGTAAGTGTTGTAATTTTGTGAAAGTTTATTATAATATGGATAGATTAAAAGATTACAAGGTAATATAAAAAGAAGTTGTTTTAGGAAAATATTTTGAAAATGATATCCTTCAAAAAACAAGGTGTATTTTAATAATAATAATAAATACTTTTATTGCAAAACTGTGTACAGTGGTGTAGGCATGAAGTACATGAATGTAAGTCAACAGTTACCTCATCGGGCGTGCAATATGATAGTGCCTCGGTATGAAATTGATGCGATAATCTTAAAATTTCAATTCAAAATAAAAAAAACACAAGAAACAATGTAAGCTCAGAGCAATAACTTTATATATGTAGTATTTAATTTATGTGCTAATAATAAATAAAATAGAATAAAATGAACGTTCCAGCAGCCAGTTCTTCAGTTTAAATTTAAAGATTTTACCGTTCAGTGTATTTATATCAATAGGTAAATGGTTGTATACTCTTATTGCGGTGACATACGCGCTTTTGAAATACATTTGATTTTTGATATTTGGCATTTTGAGATTATTTTGTTAAAGGGGGGTTGAAGTTTTCGTTCTGTCCCCTTTCTGTACAGGTAAAATCCCGTTACGTATGCTGCTTAACACTGGTAGTGTAATTTGCAAAGAGCATACTATATATACTTAACTTAAGAAGTTATGGCTCTGCGGTTAAATATGAATTTGCATAGTCTTTATTGTTTACGTAACGTATTATTTGGCCTTCACTCACAAATTTAATGTGTAGGGTAGATTTATGTCGGCCATAACAATAGCTGTGTTTAAAACCTTTGCGTGTTTATAACGCCTTAAAATGTACCTTGCGATAACTTAGAAGATGCTATCTTGAAGGCTTGAAGTGTAGAGTTCACATGAATAGGCAATAGTTGCAAATTATAGATTCGATTGTATTCTGACAAAAATATTTTTATGTATTTTATTTTCGTAAGCACTAAGCACCACATTGTCTGGGCGTATTTATAATACTAACTGTGTGGACCAAGCTTTGCTCGACCTTGTTTTATATAACGTCGTGTTGTTTTTTTTTATAAGAGAAGGGGGCGTACTAGCGGCGGGGACACCGAGGTGATCAACGATGCCCATGGGACACCCGCGATACCAGATGCGTTGTTAGTTTCGGATTAGATATTTATTATTTGGATAATATCATAATACCTGGATGACCAGCATTTTGACGTGCCTGAAAACACCGATAAAACGACATTTTCTGAAAATAAATCCTAGCCAGGTCGATTTATTGCCCCGAAACCACGTGCTAATAAATTTCATGAAAATCGTTAGAGCTGTTTCCAAGATTCATTCAGATTATATACATACAAGAATTGCTCTTTTAAAGATCGGACGAAAATACTGTACTAGGTTTTAGTTATTACTGATGAGTGACATTAATATAGTATTAATAGTACAAAATTATATTAAATTAATATACCATATTTAATAAACTAAAAGGAAAAAATATTTATTTATTTATAAATTTTGTTATTGCCATGAGATTCTTAGTCAGGTCACTTAAAAGATCTGCAAATAAAGAAAACCAAAGAAAAAGAGGATTTGAAGGGTAGAGGGATTGATTTGTATCTGCCGTCCCTTAATCTCCGAAGAAACCGTTGTCCTAAGTGATCGACTATACGGTACGACGACTCGACGCGAAAATGTATATTGTAGTTGTAGCCTACGTCGCGCCGACAATCAGTCGCGCGTTATAGCGCTTAGACGTACATTTTTTCCGACGTCGGATCTTGTGTTTTACCGGATTTGCAGTGGTATACGATTTACAATGAGTATGTGTGCATGTATCGGACGCCAGTCCAGCGACCAATTTACGCCGAAGCACCTATCAATGATGGTTCGTCGTCTGAAATAAAAAATATTATGAAAAATTATGCATCTGTCGCATTTAGTCGCGCCTCGTAGCGTCTTTTTCTGTCGCCCAGCTAGGAAAACGGCTAAAATAAAAGTCAACAATGAACGATTATGAAAACTTTATTTATTCAAAGAAACTTTAACAGAATAATATCGGATATTACAACTGAAAGGTACTGATCTATACAACACTAACGGCCGAAAACTCCAGTATCACAATTGTTCGACGAAAACTTATAAAGATTTGGTTAGAACCCCTATATATTAAGTTTGGTTATTCTTAGCAGGGTATAGATTGGAATTCCAGACCTAGCTAATAATTGCATGACTTGGCAAGAGATTTTACTATGTCTGGTCGCATGAAATACGTGGATAGTTAGTTAGTCGGGTAAGAATGACTAATTCCTGTTTTGTTCAGAAGTAGAAATTTTAAGGAAGGGATTTATATAATTAGTTATGATTTGTGGAACGAACGCTTGGAGTAACACTGTAGTCTTCGGCCGCAGAACTCTTAAATAAGACGATAAGATTGATAACAATCATTAAGCGCGACACATTCTCTACGGCCGTCGACAGAGGCGTTATTGAATATAATAATCAAATAATCTCATTATTAACTATGAATGCATCATATATCTTACATAATCACTTTGTTTTTTTAATTATTAATAAATGTCGATTTTTTTGTTGATAACATTGTAATTTTTATTATATTCAATAACGCTTGATACACCAATCTAACGGCTAAGTAACAATCCGCCATATCTAAATAGTGGCTACTACCGCAACCCAACATTACATGTACTGTACTCGACATTATTAACTTAAAAATCAAATGTATTTTTGACCCCACTTTAAAAAATAGCCTTATATAGTGATGATATTGTTAAGAAATTATTTTCCTGTTTGATTAAATGGCATTCATATTAAAAAACAAACCCATACGAAAACAATATTCCCGCAACCTTGCCGACAGAAGTACGACATTAGCTTAGATATGGATTATCTGGATATAGTTCAAAATTTCGACAGTAGGCAACGTTCTTCCAAATAATCGGACTAATCTATTTATAAGACACCCGGCCCTGACTTGTTACATGATTATTTAAACGATTGTCTTACTTCTTGAAAATTACTAAGAAATCTTCTTCCCTGGGTATAAGAACTAGGGCAGAATCACATCTGTGGGACTTCATTTAAACTCATAACTTTTAAGATGAAATTCTTCCGAAATTTTATTTTAGTTCAGTTAAGTTTGATAACGAAATTATTGAACATAAATGTGTATAACTAAATAATTTAACTGTATCAAGTTTTAAAGTAAATAATTTGTTCTCTATGTCGAGTACAATCCAGCGTAAGTTACAAAGATTCTAAGTACACAGTAATACTGTTAATTCACATTTATACCACATCCATTAAACAAAATCAAACTTGGACAAAATCTAAACTATCATATCGAAGGATTCAAGATAACACTACAAAATAATGACACGAAGACAACAGTTGATCTGAGGGTTGAAATAAAGAAATAATTGACACAGTTCATCACATAGTTCCTACGTTCTGATCCAAGAATAAATTTATATTAATATGTCAGAAGCTTTCATTATAATGGAAGACTAAATTACTACATATCGATTAGGGAAATAACAAAAAATGACAGAAAGATAAGCGGCGTGCAAACAAATTCATTAATTTTCGTGACAAAATTTAACAACAACCCCGTATTATGATCAATTTATTCCTAATATCTACATGAAATTTATTGGTGTTCTTGCAGACCCTCTTGTTGGCTACGTACAGCCTGCGCCGATGTCCGGATCGTGTTAAATTCACAATTTCCACGCGCGCCTGTCGTATTCCGAGCGGATACTTGTCCATACGAGTGTACTCGCTGCGGACGCACTCGCCACCCTGAGCGCCGCACTCCACGACGAGTAATAAATACGAATTAATATATAACTAGAGAACAATCGCTAAAGAAATTAATACGTATAACATGATGTAAAATTTAAAGCACCCGGTTTCCGAACTCTCTCATTTTGTAATAACTATAAAATCTCAAATGTTTTTGCGACGTACACGTAGCCCATTATTATATTGTCTATGTTTTAATTGTTTTCTTTTTGAAGAATAAAGCAATATTTTCACAATGGAAGAATTTTAAATATGTAAATTAATTTTACTCATTTGATTTAATTTTAATTGTTACGACGAATCCGATTCGACTAGGCCCTACGCAATATCAGATGGGGATACCATATTTATCCATTATTATATTTTTAAAATTACGCAATAGAAGAATCACAGCATCCTTAAGACCATGTCCTTAAGATAATGTTATTTCAAATAAATCTCATCGACGTATCGTAGGTATTTTATATGTAAAATTTAGACCAAATTGGCAGTCTTCACAAACATGGAATGTACGATATGCGTCTATGCAGGTATCCGATAACACTTAACAAATATCGGCACACGTCTACCCCTATACAACAACAACAAATTACCTATTTATGTCACAGATACAGTGCAACCAACAGAGGTAACCCATCCCGTAACCAACTGTAACCGCGTCCGCACAGCGCCATTTTATAATTAATGCAGTCTTAATTGAACGGCCTGAAGTTTACTTCTTCATACGTTGACACTTGTACAATCGCTAAGAAAATATTACAATTTTAATTTTTATATTATTATACATAAATGTGGGAAAGAAAGAAAAATGAGATGAAATCTTATAATGTGTTTAAATTAAATTTTAAGAAGTAACTGTATATGTACAATAAATTAACACGTGCGCTAAAAGTATTGTGATTTATCTTTTAACACATTTAGCCTTATTCCACTTTTTTTTTGACAACAATTTTCTTAGCGACTGTACACATTCAAAGGAGAGAATAACATTGCTTCGATCAAGTAAGACAGCATCGATAATAAATACAATCTGTTTCAATGGTATTTTTATCGCTGTAAATTCTAACTCTGAGTTCGATACATTATAATAAATGAACCCGGCACAGATACAGTATTATTATCTTCACTATTATTTTGTTCGTTATTGACATTTGAATAGATTTATCGACCACAGCTAACCGCCCATACAATACACATAACCCATCAATCGAAGGCAAACATCTAGCTTAATTATTCTATTTTGTACACACATTTAGTTGTAATTATAACACTTTCGATATATTTTAAGATACGCCATAATAAATCTATAACCTTCTCATCTGTTATTTGATCAGGACTTAAAACGTTACATAATATGTACATCACAAGTGGGTTGCTGAGTTAAATCTGGGTCCAACTGTTAAATAGTAAAAACGATATTTAAGTTGAACCCTTGCGTAACTCGCTAGTTTAAGTGGACATCAAATCCAACTCGAGTATAACATTCCGTTGTACTTTAACATAAACTTGACCCCTGGAATCTCCACTGGCGAGTCATGTATGGGCTCAACCTTATTTCGATTTTAGTAGTATCAAATATATGGTTTCTAGGTTTAGGTTGATCAAATAACACATGATATAAATGGGGATATAAATTGCTTATGCCGTGTCTTAGACTAATAATTCAATTTCTGATTAAATATTACTTTATAAATAAAAACTAATGTCTTATGTGTAACTATGTGTTATATTTCAAATTGATGATTAAGGTATTAAAAAGAATAATAAAATAATTAGATACCACGTTTACGTTAAGTGAATGACGGCTCAAGCGGCTAAGGTTAGGGATAATCAAGGTCACTTCATTTCTAAACATTACAATTATTAGCTATGTACTTTCCCAGTTGAGGTATCAACAGCGCTATCATACAACCTAATATTGATCTTTAAATGATAATTAACTTAGTAAACACTCTGAAAAGGCCTAGTTAGATTCCCTAAGTGGTAAGCTCTTTGCGTAATCACACAATCTAGTTTCGATGATGGATGTACACTTGCTATAAATGTTGAGTCTGATTCAATGGAGATGTAATGTTAGAATAAAGACGAATTGATGACAAATGCTTGATAATTACAGAAGACCACGCGTGAACCGTGTCGCAGAGAGTTAGTTATACGTAGAAAATTTCAATTAGCTTTACATGTAAAAAGTGGCAGTAGAAAAAAGATTATTAGTAAAAGCTTAAGAGAAAAAGCTCGAAACTCTATTATTTAAAGTGATAACAATGTGTATATTAACACGGTATTAGATATTCAAACATTTATATATTTTACTAAAAGGCGTATTGACTAAGTTTTGGAGAAATCGTGAAAATATTGTTACATTTCATTCACAAAATTTTCGTCCAAATATTATTTATTTCCTATTAAGTCTTATAAAAGACCAGTTTAAAGATAATACGATAGTCGAGGCGAAGGATGCTAAGCGATGTATAATGGACTGAATGAATTAGGATCCAATTAAAACCCGTTTATACTACTGTTAATCAATTTCGAGTATTTTCAAATAATCTTATTTTCTATATCATCTAGGAACAATTATTTCCATTCGTTTTTAACCGGTGCTGATGATTACAAATTAAATTCAATAACATCATAAGATTGTCTATTTCTAATCACAATTAGGCTTGTTACACACTTTACTACTATGTTTATATTTATACATCCAAAATCAAATACGAAATCGAGCTTAAAATAATTTGGAACACATTTAATTAAAGCACTATACTCTATATACATATCTTACGAATAAATATGATAACAATGAACAACTCTGATAGTTCCGGGTTCAGCGCGCCCTCCCGGCTCTGTCAACTCTATCTATCCGGCGGAGGTAGCTTTGCGTCTTCAGGATCGAGGGACAAGCACTCGCGAAGGAAATCTTCCATTGAACGGTAAACATGCTCGATGACGCCTTTCAAGTCGTGCCCTTCGTCAGCATATGCCTACAATAAAATGTTCGTTAAGTAACATACTCTATAATTACAATTGCGAGTCGTAATTTTTTTTCGGCAGAGGAAACTTAGTAAAGAGATCGTTTAAATCTCTTAAGTTGCAGACGTAGTCTAGATTGGTACCATTACCTCGGCATTGCCTTATTTTTTACGTTTTACAGGACAGAGTGGAATTGTCGAATTATAAGGTCATTTGCCAGACAAAAACGCAGTAAAACCTCTATTGGTATTTTGTGCGGTTGTGCTACTTCACAAGTGATCACCGACGCCTAAGAAAATATAACACCAGAAGGAATGCAAATGTTGCCGGCCTTTAAGGAAGAGGTCTTCTTGAAGAACCAAATCGTTTTGGTTAATTTTGTATCGACTCATTCGCTGAACTTCCGCTGTTGGCGCTACGCTGTTCTAGTTGCAGTGTTACCGTAGTATCAAATTGGTTAATCTAAAAGTTACCTGATATCTGAAGAGCACGCCGGCATCGGTGAGCGCCCTGGCCAGCTGCAGCGCGTGCGGGTAGGGGGCGCTCATATCGGCCATGCCGTGCACGAGGTAAAGCGCGTGCGCCGGCACGTGGTGCGCGCGCTGCGACGCGTCTGCCTCAACGTATCCCTTGTAGTTGACAGACGGCTGGCCCAGGATACGTTCCGTGAATGCGGCGTCTATATAAGCAAGGTATTAGAAAATGGAAGTAAATCTAAGTATCTTAAATATTAGAATATAGGATAATGTTACTATGGTCTACTCATTTGTCAAGCATTGATCAACGCAGATGGTGATGTAAAAGATTATATATACAAGTAGACTTATAAAAACAAAAACTGTTTTTACGTACTATAATAAAGCCAATCGGTGATCGGTGATACAGCTATGCCGCATTTTAAAGTGGACTGCTGCGAGCCGAGCAGCATCGCCGTCACGTACCCGCCGTAGCCCCAGCCCCACACGGCCACGCGAGTTACATCCAGAAATTTAAATGTTTCTAATAAGTACCTGCCGAAATAAACAAACCAGTAAAATGGAAGTCGATCGACAACTATATACAACTAGCTGACCCGGAAAACTTCGATCCGCACTATAATTAATAGATGGGTCACTATTTTGGCGATAACGACTTACACATATAAGATAGATATATGCTGTCACGGACTTTTTTGTACGTTTATTTAAGGTAAATATTTCCATCATACACACAATATAAATTATAGTCTATATGTTATTATGGTGTATAAGCTATATTGTAAAGTTTCATTAAAATCCATTCAGTAGCTTTTGCGTGAAAGAATAACAAATATCCATTCATCCATACTTACAAACTTTTGTATTTTCACGTGACGACTTTCATTTTATAAAGAAAGAAACGTCATTTTAGGCATTGTGGGATAAAGTGAAGTGAAATTGTATGCAATGGATAGTTGATGTTATAACAAAGATAGTGAGAGAAAAGTTTATTTCAGTAAATATTTTTGATTTTTAATATACACAATTCTATTGTGTATCATCATTTCGTTATCTAATCTTCGTCACTTTTCCATATTCAACTTTTGCTTGCGCCTATTTCTTTATCGCTATAATATACAATAAGTAAATAAAAAGAATATATGAAATCAACTATTGAATCGCAAGGAATAAAACGTGCATGTAAATAAAGGAAATAAATGTCGACACCTAATTACAGCCAGCTGATCAGCGACTTCGACCCCTCCGAGGCGACCGCGTAGAAGCGCTCGTGGCAGACCTCTAGCGCCCGCCACGTCTAGTTTGACGTAAACGACGTCATTGCGGGACGACATGTACGAACCCCAGTCCACCAGGAACTCATCGGTCACCTGCTGGCTGCCGGGTCTACCGTCACTGCAAATTACCATACACATTACCATCTTCCTTTCTATTGAAGTAAAATTTCTTACATGACAACTTTTTATTGGACTAGACTCGAGCGTGAAATTTCAAAGACTTTCGTTACACGAGAGAGAAGAATAATATAGGTATACGGGTGAAAGAAGGTGAAAGAGTATGTTGCAAATATGGAGTAAAAATATTATTATTACAAACGTAATGTTGTATATCTTTTGTGACTATTTCTCTATGTGTGTCTCAAACTTAATCTCTCGTATACATTATTTAAGAAGTTTCACGTCAATTGCTCGTCTTAATTTCTTTGTTGTAAATGTAATATTGCAAATAGTAAAAAGACATACACATGAACAAGTACAGGAAATGCGGCATCACGGAGTTCTTCTCGCCAAGAAGGTGGCAGTAGAAGTTGGACGCGGGCTTTAGACCCACTACTTAGCTGAACATCGAAAGACCGTCGCGTCGGCAGAGCTAGCTCTCTTAAACGTACGGATCTATTGAAAAAAAATATTTGAAACATCGAATCAAAGTCGAATTAAACTTAGTAATGGTTTATTATTACCTATAAGGCCTCGTATCATATAATATTCTTTCTAGCTTATGAGTTTTAGCATTATGTAATCCCGCTAACGGCGGACCCGGACCGCCACATTCTAAAACGTAATGTGTTATGCCAACTTTAGGCTTGGGCGGTGAGAATGTCGCTCTCCAGAATGAGCAGTTTGCGTAGTGAAGGCGAGCTGGCCACACGGCTAGCTCGCAAGTTAGGCAGCGCGGCTCTTCGCGCTCCGCCCGGGCTTTCACCGAGTTGCTCCCCCCGCCGTACCCCGGGTCGCGCACCACGTACACCTGCCGCTGCCCCGGTCTATCGGCACTACCTAAAATCACACCATAGCTCATCAATCCGCATAAACTGGTAGCTGTCACACTCAATTACTAAATCGTCTCACTCATCTGACTGAGCTAAACGTGCTGTCAGATCCGTGTATAAATGACAACTACGTGTTGAAACAAGCTATGTAGCCAAAATGAGTGTTAAGGTTAGTAAACAAGACAAATCTATGAATCAATTAAAGGCATCACTCAATCGCAACCAATGCTAATACTTAATTTGATTTGCCTCCTTGATCATATCAGAATGTAGTTTAGGTATATATAACTTTTCTTTGTTTAAACCTTCAATAAAAAAAGAACAAAATAAAAATGTATTTGTATTACTAAATTTCAATCTAGAATAGTGCTATTATTGTTCATAGGAAATTTGAAAAAATTACCTAAATAGTAAACCAGGTTATTTATCTGGTCCCACGCAAGGATTTCGGCAACTTCCACTTTTCCATGTGAAAGCACTGCTATTCTTTGACGCAACACGTCAATATGTTTGATATGCGTGTAATATTGGCCCCCGCCTTCCTGAACGGCTGCTAATAATAAAAAGGCACTACCGTCTTCTGAGTAGACAGGCTTTTGATGAACTTCAAGCCACGGCTCATCTGTTGCTTTCTCCGAATGCGTCTAGAAAACAACAACTGATCTTATATTCATACCAACATTTGTAATGGAACAACTTCAATAATACCGATTAGTATGATACTTTATCCAGTAGGACATAGGCTATATTTTTATTAAGATATACGAGCAAACTTGCCAGGAAATGTTCGTTATTTAAATTTACCTCTGTGCATGTCCAATTAGGAGCGTAACAACTACTGTACACTGTTAGGTTTTGAGCGCGGCTCATCCACACAACTCCGACATGAGAATTATCTTTGCCCACCCATTGGGCTGATATGAGATAATATTCACTAAAAACAGAAAGTTTTCTTTTAATTTTAATTACTTATTAAATTAGAGAATTATGAAGTACTTAAAAACATACATTCCATCTAAAGTACTTGGAGGTTTAACTTCCCATTTGGGCGGGGACGTTGTATTTTGTACTGCAACTATCCATAATTTGACTTTTGGTATTGAGCTACCAGGCTGAAAAAAGAAGGATAGGTGAGGAACAAAGTTATAAGATATATTCATTTTTGCGAAATGAACGCTTATGACTAGGAAAAGTTATAGATTACAAGAGATTGGGGAAAGTCTATGTTCAGCAGTGTAGGTAAAGACTCCAATAATGATTATGATATTGAAATTTGTCATACCGTGGGATATCTAATCGTCATGTGGTCAGGGAAGACAGTATGTATGCTGTTGTTAAGTGCAGGCAACAAGAAGCCGGATCTCGTCGCGCCGGCTCCACCGATTCCCTCCGATATCCTGGGGAACTGCAGCTCAGGCACCATCGTGTCGTTGTACTGGACGTACATGACCAAAGTGCCGTCTGAAGACCCCCACGTCGCAGATGCTGTTTTTGTCACCTCCTCTGTTTGGATGATAAATCATTGATCACTCTTTTAATTTTGTCTCAAATTCAAAAGAAACTGGCTTACGGAAACCCTGGCAGTTAGATCTGCCTATTTACCAGGTAAGTTACGTTGAGGTCTATTCCAGCGAATGGAACGGGTAGAGTTATCTACTATCTAGTTTGAAAAAATTGGTGAAAAGTGGTTAGAGTTACTGACTCAGTTTACCCCAGTAGTAAAAGTTAGCGATAGATTACATATAAATCTAGCTGTTACACGTCTTTAAGCCATATGCCTTAGCTAAATAGGTGGCAGCCATTTCGAAGTTATGAGCGGACATGCATTCGGCACTTGATTTTTATTAATAAGAGAATATTTTAAATGTATAACCTTGATAGAGCCAGTCTGAGACGCCATTGTAGACGCTGCCGGTGTAAGCGTCAGCGGTGAGCCGCAGGATGGGTGAGCGGCGCGCGGGCGGACCGGGGCGCGCCAGCACCTCGCTGTCGGCCACCAGCAACAGCGCGCCGTCGGTCCCCAGCCACGCTGCGTGCTGCCACTCCCAGCTGCTCTGCCCCTCACCAAACAGCGGTATGTGGTGGCTGGCATAAGACAATCTTTACATTTTCTACAAATCGTTTGCGTTATTTCTACGTAGCATATAATCTTTGCAAATTCATAGGAAGGATCTACAACCTCATCGCTTCCGAAAATCCCCACGGCAATGGATCTGCTTAAATATGCTGAACTGACTGTGAACAACCACAGTTTTCGGAGGAGCGATTAAAGAAGAAATCAGGGCGCGTTTTCCACTTTGAAAATCAAAAGACTGCACACTAACTCACTCAAAATAACACTGAGTAACAGTCCAAACCGAGATTTCGTCTCAGGAATAAGTTAAGTTAAGTAATCTTTATGGATTGGGTTAGTTAGATTAACCTCACTTACAACCTTTTTTATGGTAGAAACCATAAAAAAGATATGTTGCGTCGTTTTAGAATTTAAATTTTTGAAGCAGGTGAAGTAAAATTTTATTACCATACGCAAGAAACTGGAAGGCTTATTTTCTTGTAATACTTACTCATTTGTGACGTCATAAACTGTATAGTACGCTGTAAAAGTCCGCCGGTAAACCTGAAAACAAAAGCCATCGGATATCTCGTATGCTCAGAAGGAATTGACGTGAAATATAATGACTTTTAATTAATGAATATAAAATATTAGATACCTCTTTGATATTGTGTTGGAAAAGGACATGATGCAGGTTTGGGGAGCAGTGATAGCCGCGTACATTTAGCTGCCTCTGTGACAATTAATTGAATTAGATAAAACAAAAAAAAAGACTATTTAATCTAACATTATTAAATGATAATAAAATTGAAGTGAGTCGTGCCTATCACTATTTAATATGCAAAGTTTATGCTATGCTATATGGTGTGGAAACGTTTCTAAATAAATCCTAAAAAACAGTATTTTGGAATATTCAAAGTTAGATGAAAAAACTAAGTAAGTTGTAATCAATTCATGACTGTAATTTAGTTTCTGATCATGCTATCCTAAGTTTTTATTTTCTACTTCATAAAGTATTACTTAGTTTTGTGGGAGCTAAACGTATTTTGTATATTTTTCATATAAGGACTGCCAGAAGATAAACAGAAGTGAAAGCTCAAAACCGGTAGGAAGATACGACATTACGTTCAGAAAAATAAATAAAAAAGAGTTCGCGAAGACTGTACCAAATTCAAATAAGCATTTCTCTGGCTCATACCAAATATCGTCTAACGCGGCTTAAGAAGTTTTTATTAAAAAAGTTTTAAAACCGTTAGTATGTCAAGTATGAGGCACTCACTAGGGTGTGATTGGTGACAAGTACAGTAAGCGTGTTGTTGAAGGTGTTGAGCGCCAGCAGGCTGCCGTCGTCCGCCTGGTACACCAGTTGGTGCGAGCTGACCCACGTCGTCGGCAGTCGCTCGCCCGTCAGGTCGCCGCGCAGGAACTCGTCCAGTCGCATGCGACGACCCGACCAGTACAACAACTCGTCTACATACCTAAATCATAATGATGTTTTAGAAAGAATATAACATCTTCACTTCACATCACACAAACTGCTATAATGTTTTTTAATAACCGCAGGAAGTCCTGTACACGATAATTTTTTCGTGAATTTCCTAACAGGCGTCCCCCTCTACGTCTTAATTTTAACCAAAAAAGAGGCTCCTCCAGACCTTGTCTGCTCGAACATTGGTTCACCTGCTATTAAAAGCAACCACACAGCATCTGTTGCACGAATTAGCCTGCTCAGCCGGTGAAATACCACGACCTCACATAAGACAGGTGTGAAGTAGAAGTTCTGCGTTTCATCCGATGAGTGAGGTGAGTGAGTAAGGGAGGACCCCGACGTCCTAATTCTTCCTCTTTCCATTTATAGTATGTGAATTTTAAAGGATAAGGCGGTGAAGAGGATTCGACAGGGAGAGGCGATAAATAGGAAAAGGTTTTTTTTCTGTTTACCCTCTGTACTTTAAAGGTAGACAGCGCATCAGCAATTAATTACCCTGTCGCAGATACCTGTGTGTAGCTGGCACTTGATATAGGATAACGTGTTCGCTCGTTTCCCACTTTCTACTGTATAAAAAAGTTTGAGCGCATATAGCTAACTTAAAAAAATGTGCTTATGTGTTTCGATATGATAAAAGTCGTATCGTAAAGTAATGTTGACTTACCCCAGTAAATATATAGCTGTGACAATTCCCGCGATCACAAAACTTATGACCATCAAAGAAAATATTATACTTCTCCAGTTGTGGCCGTCTCCTGGGTACAGGTCCTACAAAGATGGAGAAAAAATAAGTATAAACTGTACTAGATGATTTTAGTACAAACTGAAAAGAGAGAGAGAGATCCTTGAATGAGAAGATTAAGTTTCTGAGTCCTGACCCGATGTTGTTAGATATTAGATTTATATTACATTTGAATTCTGCCTGGTTGTAGGCATCGTGTATGTTGGGTCCGATAGCTTTAGCTTTAGCAACATTGACTACCTTTACCTTGTTATATAAAAATATAATTAAGACTCGAATATTGAACATCACAACCTAAGCAATTAGATTCTTATTTTATTTCTCTATGGAGACGTTTCGCTTGGCTGCACTGCGCATTACTGACTCGCAATGTTCCAAGAAGATGCCTCTGAGTGTATGGTCAGTCATTTCGTCAGAAGCTTAATGAGGGTCAGTGCAATTAAATACTTAGTAATAAGCTTAAAGTTGTTAGGCTTTAGACGTGTAAAGTAACCTCTTCTTTGGCGGACTTGGGGTCGGCGACCTGCAGCGTCTCGTCGGGCGGGAGTCGCCAGGAGCCGCCGCCGCCGCCGCCGCCCGAGCGGTCCGTGTGGCCGGTGGCGTGCATGCGCCGCCGCCGCACCCGCCGCCGCGCGCGCACCCGCCACCGCGCCGGGCTACGCCGCCGCGCCCGCGCACGCCTCCGGCTTGACGGCCGCTCGCATGCGGTGCACGCGCGCGCCACGCTCCATCACTGACAACAGAGAAAAATATAAAATGTTAATATGACATCCGTGAACCGTATCCTGGGATTTTCATTTTGCAGGGTCTCTTCATACTTTTCTTCCCTCTCTCACATCCATCAACCTCTTCATACTAGTCATCTACCAATCACTCTAGTTGGGTACTCTTAGTGTCGTTTCTTTATATATAACCAAACTGCTTACGCTTGCTTAAACACACTATCATCGGATATTTATTTATTTTAATACGCTTTTATTAGCTTAATATGTACATATGTAATTTTTTTTCAGTTGATCATACGTCCGAAAGTTATAGCGCTAAAGTATATAAACGCTCATATAAGGAATATACAAACTAAAGTAACTGTAGAAATTTTAATATTTCGGGTACTATTATGTATTAACGTAGCCGGTCTTGAATACTTCATACAGAATTGCAACGTACTCTCCACTGCGGTAACCTTAAATTTTAATCAACTTGCAAGTGATACACAGCAGCTACTTTTTTTACATTTTTTTTCGTTGTATTTAAAGTATACGAATTATTCGATCGTGACAAAGAAAGAACTTTAAGCCCAAGTGTTCAAACAAAAACTGATTAACACTTTATAAATATTATTAACAGACATTTCAATACTTTTTCACGTAATATTAAACGTGTGTAAATAAATTTCATTGTCGTATAACTTAAAGGGAAATTCTAAAAATAATTAAAACAAAATTAATTTGTTCCAGCTCAATATTTGCTTAGTTTCTCAGGATTACAGGGACTCGTTTTGAGGATAGAAATTCACCCTTACTGACAAAAATTTGAATGAAGACGATTTGGTTACTTTAAATACTATTCCAAAGAAGGGAAACGAGCATCCTTGTGTTGAGTGATCACCAAAGCTAATACCAGAGGAGCGGCAGACGCGTGGCCTCCCTTTAAAGAAGGACCCCAAATAACCCCATAAGCAATACATTCAATAGCAATAGGAATCGTGGTGACTTAATCTAGCTTAAAACGTCCACTGATTTAATGAAAAACTTACTAAGAGTTGAAATTTTTTAATTTAAATTCGATTGTTAGTAGTTCAAACAGTACTTGTGAGAAGGCGTGAGACAGATTGGTTTTGGAGGAGGTCCAACATTTTGGCGCACTTCTATCTGTTTTTATATTCGTTTCACGTCAACTTTACGACTCTGTAAAACAGCCGTCTGGGGACTATATCGAGATTAATGAAGTTTTTATGGCAAAAATATTTAGATCGCCACAACCACACACATACTCACGCATAAAAAAACTGGCGTTCTGAGAATTATTCGAGAGGTTCTTCGAAGAAATATTTAATTAGTAGTATACGTTTCACATTTCACAATTTTTCTGCCTGATATTCATTAAACAAAAATAAATGTAATCAAGTCTATTACATAAAACGTATCTTCATAAATAACTGTATCATATTGCAAAACGTCTAATTTATTTTATTTACATTCAAATGCACGTCCAGAATAAGAGTATTAAACTCAACGATGATACAAAAAGTAGCAGATATGCTATTAACGGTCGAAAAGTGAGAGAGATTCGAAAGTATCCTAATTGGGTCGTTTTTTTCTTTCGCTTACATCTACGCTTAAGTGACAAACACTTGCTTTCATCTTTTTTTTCCTCTTTTAATTACGCTATCCTTTTTACACCGTTCGACATGTGTGGATGTTGCTGTCAAGTGCATAACATTATGTGTAAAATATCTTTGATCAAACTCCTCAACAGACAACTTTAAGCTTTTCACTGATTTCACTGAGCTTACATTCGGCTGAAATTTAATGTAACATTTTGGAACGTAAGAAGTGTAAAACGAAACTAATAACTAGACTAGAAATATATTTGAGTACTGTCGAACTTTAATTTAAAGCACCAATAGCCTAATGGTTGAGGATACGTATCGTCCTGAGGTCGTGGGTTCGATCCATTCGACTATCACCGTGAACCATATCCTAGCACAAGCTAAGTAGGAATGGTTGAAAGAATTTAGAGAATTAATTAGAATTAGTAAGTTATTGCGATAATCTACTAATATAAAAAATATATATTTTTAAAAATAACTCGCTGGAAACGCCAAAAGCCATATTCTTTTATAACACCGCCATGGAATTCATGCATTCACTCTTCCAACAGAGTTGTGGCTACAATAATAAAGACAACTAAATCTAGGTACGAAACAATAATAAGAATAAAAATAAACCCAAGTTCTACATATAACTGAACTGAGCTTAATCAATTTGTGAGTAGCGACTCAATATTTGTATAGTTTCCAATGATCGCAGGGACCCATTGAGGGAATACAAAATTACAGCTTGACATAGAAAGTCCATTAAGGTTTTATTACACCGACCTCCAGGATATTAGGGAGAAACTAAATTTTTAAATGAGGTAAATTGTATATTGAATGTAAGTCGACTCACATAAAGAAATAAGACAAAAAGTCTTTACGTAATTTGTACGCTTTGCGCCTGTGCGTTTCGCGAGCTGGCTTACGATAGAGTTATCCTAGAGTATTTTGATCTTTCTTTGAACTTATAATCCACTCAAGGTCAATGTTTTATAAAATTTCAATTGTTTGTCAGCTTAATAAAATTGAATAAACTGATTATTTTAAAGTGACTATTGCCCGCAGCTTCGCATTTTTTGTAAGTTTCTTTCTCGAATACCTAATTATAGGTAAATATCAAAAAGTTATTTTTTGGTTGCCATGGTTATGTAATGAAAATAACAAAACGTCAAAAAAAATATTGTTTTGTCATGCATTATCATGGTAAGCCATAAAAAATTTTCACATTTACCTGTAATTCCAAGTTAGGTTTTATTTTTCTATCGCTATCAATTTTTTGAATTAAAAAAATTGGTCCCGGGATACCTTATAAGGTATACTTTTATCAAAAAATTCGCGATGGTCGGTGTAATCGTTAAGAAGTTAAAGCGCAACAAACATTCGCATTTAATAATAAGGATAATATAGTTAGGATTATATCACAACCAAAGAGAAAATCACTTTTGAAGCATTATTTGTCATTGAATCAAGACAGGATATTTTGTGGCTTCGTTACTAACAATGCATTGGGAAGAATAGAATGCAGTGATGTCTGATAAAAATAAATACTGCATCGCGGAATGGACTGTAGCTGTCCTACGCTTCGCTGCACTCTATAACTATCGAACTTCAAAATGGACTTTGTTGTAAGACGGACGGACACAAAGCCAAGGTTTATGTCCAATTCTTTTTAACTTACATCGTTTATTATGGTTGACATGTATCTAAAAATAACATGTATGGTTACAATTAAACTAGAAATTCTGGTTATGGTGTTTAAATAGGTTCTACGGCACATCATAATGATAATATCAGGCTTATTATTCAATTGAATAAATAATAACTATATGACCTGATTAAAGATGCATTTTTTTTTAAAATCACTTGAAAATTGGACATATATTTTTAAATCAGTTCCTCGCAATATAGACTAGTGAAAGCATTTATATGTATATAGTTAAAAGGGCATTAGAATGTTCGGAATTTTATAAGCGTGGAACAACATTAAGCTAATGTGACATTGAAATAATAGTCGTTGAATATTTTTAATACGAAATACGAATACGACAGTCGTTCTCGTGCAGTAAGTTCGCGTGCATTTTTTTTGCTCTCTGCACATGCTAAAACAACCTTCAATTTCAGATTCTTAGTACATTAATGCAATAATATATCATTTTTGTCGCAATTTTTCATGTTAAAAACTTCTTTATAATGTGGTTTAGGAAAATGACAGTAATTAGCGTAGGTAAGGTAAATGTCATTTGAAGGACATGATAAGACAAGCACATCATTTTCATTAGTTTGACTCAAACTCAAAAGTTCACCGAGTATAAGTAATCCTAACTATTGAAGTGTGTATTGCGATAAAAAATAGAACTGGTGCTCGAAGGTGGAATGGAATGCCTAGTTACCTGTAACATTTTTATACGCGATTACCGGATTGGGAGGCGGGCAGGAGAGAGAGAGGTCTACCTGTTCATTGCCCCTAAGCAAGGAAGCGGAAAGGAGAGGTATTGTAGTGCGGAGCGGAGTCACGGACTGTGCGGGTCTGGGCCGAGAGCAAGCTGAAGCGAGCGGAATTTTTACGCTTCTCGCTCCGCTTCACCGAAATGCATGATCCTTAAACGTCGCTGGAAAATCCCCGTCCATTGAAACGGAACGGAGCCGAGCTTATATTTGATGGGTTAATGGCACAGCTCCACACAGCTCCGCTTCAATAGACAGGTAGCCTTACTAGGAGGACCCTATATTTATAATTCGATTGTGGTCAAGCGCTAGCTTATTCATTATAAAAAATATTGTGCAGGAGTTGTAATCTACTCCTGTGTAAATATATACCGTAGATTCATACCGTAACGGTTTTTCGTTACAGTTATTTTATATTATTGCTAGGTCTATGTGGAAGTTTCATTTTAATTAGTTGGTCTTTTCTTAGTATTTCTGAATACATTTTGTCCTATCAACATAACAACATGAATATGTAACGTTTACATTATAAAACTCTAGACTAGAAGTTTGCTTTTAATCAAGATTCTATTAAGAGTTATACTTGTTTAGAATACAAGTTTGCCAGTGTCATTTTGGTGACAAAGGTGTAATGGTGATTTTATGAATGAAATTTCAATTTTTTTTAGTATATTTGAGTAATACTTAAGCTTACTAATTACACGAATCATTTATTTACTAAACACACATTTTATAAACTAATAATAAAAAAGGTCAATATATTTTGAGGCAGGTTTCTAACAACATGTCGTTTGATCGTTTCTTGCAGTAGGCGATGAGCTCACCATCTGCCTCTACAAAGGTGATTGAATACATAGATAAAGCTATGTATGACATTGAAATAGAAAAATCTACTATCACATTGATAAAAAAAACAATAGTCTGTAAAACTTTTTTCAAGTTCAATTAGCTTACAGCTTCTAAGAAAAACTTTCAATAAAGTATTGTGTAATTTGGCATAAGCTTTTAAAAGATTAAGAAAATGCAATAAGTTGAAAAGATTTTCGAAATCACAGTTCTAGACTGTGATTAATTATTTCTATTTATTTTCTAAAAAAAATCTCATGAACAGTGAACTTGCGCAGAAACGTCAATAGATAAATAAGTCTGGTTTGCGTTCGATTCCTTGAAGCCAGTAAGTGGAATAGGTTTCTTCAAAGTTATTTCAAAACTCAATTTTAAAGTGATTGCTTTCCTAGGATTTAGTAAATTTAGTTGTTCGACCGTCATCCTTTGATAATTTCCCGCTTAATATTAAATGTTTAATGCCTCTATTTTTATAATATAATTTTCTAAGACAGTTTTTTAGTAATTGAAATAAGTTATTATTATTATTTATTAACATTTTTTTGTGCGGTAGTAAGATGGTAATCTGGAAACGAAAAAAACATTCTACTACACAATGTTACGGTTACACGTTCTGTCTCCTACATATTATTTGATCATGATAATAGACTAGATTTATAGGAGTTATAAATTGTTTAAGGTATCTATACGACAGGGAAAATTTAAGACGTGGCAACATCTATATTTCAACAATTTGATTTGATTAATTTAAAAGTATACAGGATTTGAAATATCTGTTCTTAGAAATATAGTTGCTGGTGTGTAAAACATTTAATGTGACGCGTTATATTTAACGATAGCATAAAGCAGTCGTTTAAGCTAATAAAAACACGCGAAACACATTAGCTAGTAATTAATCAGCCGCGACTAGCTACACTTGATTATCGTGCGTTACTCACCGACATATGTACAATTACTTCAATTAATCAATACGAACACCCTAATCGTACTAATGGACCGCCTATGGTTTCCAAGCAGTGTTGAATGATTTAGCTAATATTAAGTTTACTCAAGACAATTATAAGAATCTGCAACACCACGGGTGCTACAAAGGCATTGCCTTTTAGAGCTCTAACTCCTAGAACTCCATGGCGACGTAGTCAGCGGCCCAGACCTGGCGACCTCTGGCGTCCGATTGCTCCGTGTCCGTCAGTTCGTGTGCATCAATTTTAGGAATTCTGTAAAAGGCAAGCTGCACTGTACGTGCAGTCGTATCGTAGAGAGCCATAGCTCGTGGCCACGCTTCCAAGTGAGTTATCTGCTATACATTTCAAGTATTGACAGTTTGGATACGTAGCCGGCGACGTCGCCGCGGCATCTTAGTGAGGCGTAGCTGTAAAAATAAGAGCGCGACAGACCAATCATCGCGTAAATGTCATATCTACGATTTGATCGATTTCATATTTTTTTTAACTTTTAAACTCAATATAATGTGAATAAATAATCTCTTCTTTAAGCAAAGCAGTGAGTGGTATAATTAAAATAGAACAATAAACCTTAGTCATACATCCACCGTAACATACACAATTAATATGCTCGTAAAACATTTCATGGGAACATTATTTTTATTACGTACATTTTATGTACACACGGCAGTCAATTAACGAGCTATTAACTAAATTACGCCTACAACACTACATTAGCTGCCGATGATACCGATCTTGATACATGACAGACAGACATACCAACTTACTCTTAATTAACTTTTCGATAACTTAAAGACATTATTCAAAGTGTCACTTAGACGTGAAAAAATAAATGAAGTGATTATAACAATGAAATTGTAATCATACTAGTGTACATAAGTAAATTGAACAGTGGCAGAGACCGCAACAATAACATCTTTTGTATGAATGGGCCGACTCCTCCGGTCAAATATCACCACCTCACAGAAGACAGTCATGAAGTAGAAGTATGTTTTTGCATTTCACCCGACGAGAGAGGTGCCGGAAGGATGGCATGGCAAGCGAGTTGTCCAATCCAATCCAATCCAATCGGGAGGGACAAAAAGGACATATCTTTCTTCTTGTCTGTCCTGTGTCCTTGTAGGTTGACAAGGCATCTGCCACACATTTGCTAGCATTTTATAACAAAGAGTTTTGACAAATTGGTAACATACATTTTCAATGATAAAAGATTGACATAGATTGATAGCGAAATTGTTTCAAGCAATTTTTACTTTTGAATTTACTGAAACAATATTTCTAAAAAATTTGTTACAAAAGCAAATTGCTTAAAATTCGTTAAAATCCCGAGAACCAAAAAGTTTTTCCCTATCGGCTGGCTCTCTCGAAGGTACGAATTTAAACATATTAAAATAAAGTAATCAATCCAGGAAGCGGCGGGATTTTGCAATATTACGGTAGCGGCGATTTTGCGAACCTTCATTTGCCGCAGCATGATTTTCAGCTTCCCAAATTACTTTGTAGAGGGAGCGTTATGTTTTATCTTTAATTTGCGTTCCGTTCCTTCCCGCGATATAAAATTCTATTGGTTTAAAAAAGTCTTTTCCCCGTTTCATCTCTCATTCATTTCTTTTTAACTTACGAAGACTTGCTTATTATTCATTTCATGGTCATTTCTAAGAATGTGTAATAGAATTTATTTTATCGTACAGATCAAGAAAACTTAATTTACTTTACTTAACTATACTTAACTTTTTACTACATAGATTTCTTTATATTTTTATATGTAATCGTATTTCAATGAATTCCTTATTTTTTAAATAGTTTTCTAACTTCCAAAGTTATCAATTAATATTAAATATGTAGTGATATTGAAATTGTCTGAAAAAACACAAGTTATTACTTACTTGTGATTTTTAAAATTTTAAGTTTTCGGTTTAATTTTTTTTCATTCTTTGTATACAAGTTTGGCACTCTTTCCTCATGTCATTGCATGCTAAGCGATTACAATTCCGACACCAGGCGCCAGTTCAGTCTCCCATGTCTGTTCCCGTTGCCAAATCACTCGTTTTATTCGTCACTTGTTTTATATTACTATTTTGCTTATTAAATGCCTAAGATATATTTCTGTCGTGCGCATTTTTATACATACGCTTCAGTGACATTCCATATCACAATCTTTTAACGAGTTTTAATACAGAACTCCAGTGACGCACATAATACTATATTCTGTTATTACATAATGAGGGACAGTAGTGTGATTGAGTGGTGCGCTTTCTTTAAATGAAACATCTTGTCAAGTAATATTTTTACCCACTTGACCCAGAAGAAGGGTAATGTTTTCCCGAGTATATATTTGTGTACGTATATGTTTGTTCCATTGTGACCTTCGGTAGCCTAATGAGTTTGTCCGATTTTGAAGAGTGTGGTGTCATGAGGTTCGCAATCTACTTCGGAGTGTCATAAGTAACATGATGATGTGATTAAAGATGGTAATCGTGCAGTCAGTTTTTTCGATTTTTTAAATTAACTGTTATTACGAGAACTACACTTCTCTTTCATGACTTTCCACTCTGTGCATTTTGCAAGGTGGATGGCATTGCGCTACAATGCGTTTCGAGCATATCTCTCCTGTGGGTCTTTTACTGAATTGCCTATTATGGTGAGTTTTTCAAGATTCTAGGGCAAGCACCTTGAGATATGAAATAATACTCCGGTGTCTGGTAGAGGCATACCTTAGACAGTCTTTTTAGTGTAGATACGCCTGTGTGCAGTCCATGGCATCCTCAGTAATATTCGCCAGTCGCTTACTAGTGATCCGTCCCAGCTTCATTACCAGCATTACCAGCTAGACCAATCTGGAGATTTCCTGAAAATTTCATTGAAATCGGTCCAGCCGTTTCGAAGACTATATCCCTATACCACACACATAACAAGCAACGCATCCAGCTCCCGCAGATATAAACAAATTGTATTACTCTGAGATCAATCACGTACTAAGTTACCATCTGCATTGGAGTTATTTACTTCAACGCATCGTAAAATATTAATTGTGGCTTTACGATCCATCATAAACCTAGTTTAAAAACCTTTAGCAGTTCATTTTATGTACTGTATCATAAATTTGACTAGTTATTTTCTAAAAAGTGGTTGTTTTTTATTGATATACGAAGTAATCTAATCATTAATGTTTAATGAGAAAATAACTGGAAGGTAAAATTTGTCATTTGTCATTATGTATTAGAAAAAAGGTAATATCTTCGCAACAATTTAATATAATTATATCTATGCATATTCTCGTATACTGTTTTGATGTATTCTGATTTTTGTTTAAATAAAATAAAATATTTTTGTGTAAAGGTAAACGTAATAAAATAAACGAATTAATAAATTATTTAAATAAAGACAAGAAACGAATTATATTTGGCCAAAAGTTTGGCAAAGATAAAGAAAAAAAACTTTTTTATTTCAAGATTGCAGCAAAAGCCAGAAACATACTTCATCGTCCAGACTTAACTTTCTGACTTACAAAATGTATTTCATACTAATAAAGTAAGTTTACGATTCTTTTAAAATTCCATATATCAATTCGAATTCGACACACGAAGTGTTTGATATCGGTCGAACTCGAGAGTTCTCTTGCCTGAAAGGTCATTAATATCAGTCGTTCAAGTAAAAGTGCTTTGAAAGTCGATTTGGTCCACTTGAAAACGGAGAGGTTTTATTCACCGTGTATGTTACTATTTGTAACATACGTAATAAATAAAATAGAATGCAGATCGATGGTAGGGTGCATCGACAGTCTGACAGTATCATCGTCTGGTGCAGACGTCTGTCAGTGCTGCTGTTTTACTTGCTCTTATATTATAAATGTTTATTCAATAAACAAACACACTGAAAGGGAAAGCTCGTTTTGAGACAGACACACGTGTCGTGGTTTCGTTAGGGTCAGTCCACAGCCCCCGACCGGGTTCCCGCCTTGTCGTTGCAGTGGGGCTCAGTAACCGTGGGTATGAGCCACCCACGGTGAAGCTAAGAGAAACCCAAGGCCGGTCCATGAGGCGTCAGGTGTCACGTGCTGGTCATGCTCCCGTGGCGCCCACGCAATGGACATGAGGGAATGCGTGTGGTTTTTAGTGGGTAGACCCACCTCGGTGGGAGAGCCCCACAGACCCCGCATAAGGTCGCATTTTCGACAACCAAAAAAAGGGTCAGTTCACACGGCGCATTGCGACAGCGTTGCGCCGACGCAGCGACAGCGTTGCGCTGACGCAGCGACAGTGCTGCATCGTTTTACAGACTAGTAACCATTGCGACGCCGGTGCGGTAGCGCTCGTAGCAACGCCGCGCATGGCCGGCAATGTGTCAAAACATTTGCGTTGCGAAGACGTAACGCGCCGTGTGGATCGACCCTTATGCGTATTTATGAAATATTTTTATAATTAATACAAAAAATATTTTTGCTTAGTTAATCTATAGATACCCAAAAACGAGAAAAAAGTTGTGAAGTTATACAATCCATTAACTAAGATTCACCGAAAAAGATAACTCAGAGTTAGTATTTTTTACGAACACCAGCAAGTTTTTTAAGACCATGTTTATATGAAAAATATAGCTAGATCTTATCATAGTTAGTAAATATCTATAGTTCCCCGTAAGAAAGTTCTAAAAGGTTTTTTTTTAATATTCCTCATATAAAAAATAAATGATTTAATTCATAGATTCATGTATGCTTGTATTGATTAATATTTAAAGTAAATAGAATAAATAAAACTGTCTTATTAAATTCTGATAACACGAACGAATAAATTTAGATATTTATTAAGAGAGCAGTGTACCATAAAACTTGAATTACGCGCACGCTACAAAATGATGAGGGTAGAAAACGTAGCTTTGTGTAATTACTTTACAGTAAATTTAAAATGATGAAGCTATTTGGCTAACAGAATTTATAACTCATAAATCTCAGACATCGTCCGTCGTAAAACATTCTTAGCGAACACACGCAATTCGCTTCCATAAACAAACATTAGAAGTACGTACTCCTCCAGTAGATTAAACTCTCGCTGAGTTCAACTTAAGTATAGTTTCTGATGTCAGTACGATCACTTTCTATGACTTCAAAGTTTTATTGTGAGCGTTTATTTATATACTGTTTTTAGTATACTAATGTAACATTGGTACACAGAGCATAAAGTGTAAGCCTTCCACAAAGGCTGTACATTTTTAGACATAAATAGGATTAAATTTATATTTAAAGAAGCAACATTGAAACACAACGACGTTAAATAAACAACAATCTTCTACCTACACTGTATAGTATAAACACAACAATTAAACAAATAAATTTTAAAAGTAGAATTTTGGACGAGGGCTATACTCATCACCATATTTATTGACCCACCCATCGACTTATTACAACAAAATGTATTGAAATATTTTAAATTGAAACCTCAACAGACAAAGAGCGCAAAACAATCTTGTTCATAAAATTATATTAAAGTTTAGATTGTATTTTCTATGGCGAGGCAAAGTTAACAGGAAGTATAAACATTGGGCTTCCGCGCGGTTTTGACGCAGATTGTTGTGCGAAATTTAATTTGCGCTAACAATTTAAACTCAAAAGACAATGGATGAAATATCAATGGGTTGTAATATTTAATCGAGAATATATTATTGTAGCACTCATTTACTGTACCCAATCAGAATAAAGCTTTTTTGTATTTTTTTTTCAAGACAATAGTAAAATAAATTAAATATATGGAATGGCGGGGTTTTCCGATGCTTATACAAAAAGCAGATTATTTTAAAAAAGGAAGAGAGCAGAAGCGAATAACCTGAATTGCAAATAAAAGTAGCAGACTGCCACATTTTTTATCGTCTGTACTTTTCAAAATGACCATGACGCCTGTTTTAACTTCAGACTTTTACAAATCAATTTCAGCATTTTAAAAATTAAAGCGAGACTTTTGCACACTAAATTCAGCGTAAATTCTATTTCCATCACGTTTCCATGACAATTTGCTGGGTAAACGGTCGAATTTTATTTTTAATAGACTGAAATTTATTTGCAAAAGTCCAAATTTGAAATTGAAAACCTATATGCACTAGAATGTCCTATAAAATGAAGACTAAAAGTAAACTGGGATATAATAACAATTCCTATAATTTCTTGTTAGCTTAGAGCTTTACCTAGTTCAGTCCGTCGTACAACCTAACGTTTTAACGGTAAATATCGAATGTGTTATTTCAGCTGATGTTTGAACGACACTAGTCCACTTCAATGTGTATACTAATGCACTCACCTCTTAAACACGTTCGTTGACTATAAATACCAACTTCACCTTTTGGTATTCGTATTTTATGAATTGTCTTTCAAAGATTTTTTTATAGAAGCATACATGCATTAATCATAAGTATCTCCACCGAGCTATCGAGTTGCAGAGGCATCGCGTACCTAAATTTTATTCCCTTTCCAGTCAAATCAGTCTCCCTTCCTCCTTCCATGAATAGGAGGAGAATTAGGCGTAACGCAGGAAACGCCTGTCTTCTGTGAGGTCGTGGTATTTCAGATGAGCCGGCCCAATTGTGCAATAGATATTACTGTAGTTAGATAGATAGGTTAGGTTAGATATTACTCTACCACAGTTAAATTGTGAATTTAAGTCGATTTACTTCGTAAAAGTGTATTAAGAAAATCCTCCTCTGCTTTTTGCGTGTATGCTGTATAGATATCCTGAATGGGTTGGTAGTTACCTTATTTGGGTATGGGTACCTATATTATTTTGTATTTGTTGGTAGTATTATACGTTATTTTCGTAAGCATTTCTGTAGTTTAGTCAATTTCATTCAATATTTAGATCAAATCGGTCAGGTTGAAACAAATTTTAGAATGCACATAGTTAAATGCCAGCTGCAAACAACAATTAAAGAGTTATTCGCGTTGCTCGATAATGAACAAATTTAGTATAATATAAGTATCTAAAATTAAATCAGGCTCTTAGAAGAGGGCTAATAGCTCAGTTTGGTCCATTCCTTACTTAAAATTAGATTAGACAACATACATCACGTGGTTATGTCACCGAGCCACGAGTTAACGTTGTGGGTGAACCGCGTCGTAAGTGTAATATCGTGCACAAATTGCATTACCGTGTATTGTACCAGTATTATGTTAATCATTTATAATACTATTAAATTAAAATGAAACGTTTACTATTTCGCACCTAGTGTGAAATGTCGCTCGTTATTAATACAAATTTTCCGTTGGTCTATAGTACATTGATTTAGTCATCGACAAGAAATATATAAAAAATAGTTATACAATAAAATATCATAATAATTAAATATTTTATTACGCGTGTTCTGTTGTTAGACATATTTCAATATTTACGTACAACAAACGAGTACTGTGTGCTTTCAGTGAAGGGATCGACCCGGAAATCACCCATCTAGTAATTAATACAACTGATACCGTAACAACGTACATTAATCCTAAAGCGAAACGAAGTTTGCTGGGTCAGCTAACTACGGATAATATGCATATTCTGTTAGTTATGTTTTCCTAGTTGAGACGATTTATTAAGCCATTTTTTCATTAGCCGCGCCATTGATTCAAGCTCAACAACTGTTTAGCTTGTCATATTCGGATACACCAGGAAAATATGCTTATTGAAGTTATTTTAATGCGATTGAATAGTCTGATTTCATAATTTGGTACTTCAAACTGTTTTCTCAGTTTCCAAAACACATATTAAATAAAAAAAACTTTAAATTTATTACTATTTTGAACTTTACAGGTACCGTCGTGTACCTAATCAGATTGTGCGGCTTAGCTTAATTTGTTTATAGCCAATTATATAAGTTGGTTAAATCTAATAAAACCACGTAGCCGTATCATAATTAGCTTAGAACAGTCTGAGTTGAGCTTGTGATATAAAAATAAACATCTATTCTCAATAGCAGGAATTACATGACCATGAAATTACCCCACCTCCATCTACTAACCATCGCTTAGATATAAGGCTACACTTTATCATCACCTCCCTGCCCTTTTACCATTCATGTGGGGTCGGCACAGTAAGATTGTAGTCTATACTGTATATGTTTTTACTCCAATTTCCGCCTGCCTGACGCCAACCCTTCTCGGGAATAATTGCTAGGCTTCATGATTTTGTTAATGGATATCCCTCGCATTCGAATGAAGCGATTTGAATCTTCGTTAATGTATACACCGAAGGCTTGGAACAAGCCGACAGTCAGTCAACTAACCTAACTGAGGTTATTCATTCGGTGTAGACCTACAATAGAAGACTATTTAGTCTTGCCTTATTCTTCAGTGTTAGCCTATTCGGCTAACACTAAAATAGTGCTTATCTTTCATACGCATGATCATTTAACATCACGTAAGACTGTGGCCATGCGCTAGTTTATTCATTACTAGCGACCCGCCCCGGCATCACACGGTTAGCATTAATTATTGATAACTAGGAAAACACGCAGGACGGCAGTATAGAAGACAAAAACATGTTGAAATGTTGTGTCAACAAACCAACTTACACTGCCATCTGTTATATATGTTGTCTATTGTGTATCAACTTATATACATTATATGCAACAACAAATATTGACGGCAATATAAAAATTAAACGATCGTTTAAGTTGACCCAAATTACATTTAGTAACCAAATTTAATTATTGTTTTAGTAGTTTCGGAATTTATCCAGAACATAGAACGTAACACGAGATTTTAAATTATGTAGTCTATAGCACTCAGGGATAATATACCTATCTACGTCGTTGTCTATGCCGTCGCAAGAATGGGCCCTCAAGCGGTGA
This sequence comes from Papilio elwesi, assembly GCA_029849275.1. Lineage (NCBI taxonomy): Eukaryota > Metazoa > Arthropoda > Insecta > Lepidoptera > Papilionidae > Papilio > Papilio elwesi. The sequence continues at coordinate 4,734,164 of CM056687.1, read as the reverse complement.
AATACCATGACCTCACAGAAGATAGGCGTTAAGTAGAAATATGCTTTTGCGTCTCGTTTAAAGAGTGAGGCAGGAGGCCTTATTTTGTTTCCATTTGAAGGCTAGGTAGGGGAAACGCAAAAAGAAATATAATTTTTCCTGTCCATCCATCTTCTGTCCATTAGTAGGCAACCCATCTACAACTCATTAGCTTGTTGCTGATGTCTATGGGTAGCGGTCACTTAACATCAAGTGAACTGCTTCCTCGTTTGCCGCGTTCTCCCATAAACAAGAAAAACTCTTTTTTATGCATAAACAACAATCGTAAATTCATAATGCTATGTGATGGAATTATGCATTATCTTGGTATATAGAAATATTTATTTGGATAATTTTTCAATGGCGCACAAATCGTCGAATTGTCTGTTACATTGGATGCGGCATATGCATTATATAATGTACCTGTGGGTATGAAAATGATCGGTACATCTGCGGTTCTGAATAACATCGTGCCGCGGACAGCGGTTTTGTTCCATAATGCATTTCAACGCCGTCAATCCACATTACAAATGCAAATTGCATATGAGATATTTTCAGTCCGCAAAATAAACGACCTGTCACGACTATATTACACCAATGGGGTGGACAGAAATACTTTTTTTATCGGCCAATGCGCAATTATGTAAATATTACTTTGGTAATGATGTAATAGAAACGTTAATCTATACTGTTAAATAAAATTGAAGTGTCTGTATGTTATAATAAATAATAAATATCTAATAACTTTTCTATAATACACACACTTTTTACACATGATATATATATATATATATACACATATATATATATATACATATATATATACGGTACTTATAACTAAAATACAATTTTTAAAATTTTTGTCTGTCTGTCTGTTTATACCAGGTAAACCGAAAACCGATTCAGATGGCACGTTTACGGGAAGATAGCTAGTATTGTAAGGATTCAAATAGGCAACATGCGTTAGCGACAGCGTCAGCAACATGCTTTTTGAAGTGAAAACATCTTTAACTGCGTTAGATGATTTTAGGTAGGGTTTGTGGTAATCTATAAATAAAATTAAATTGTTTGTTGTAATGTCAAAATATAATTTAGATACTGATGTTTTACGTTTTATTTTGCAAGTAAAAACAATAAATGTAAAAAGTACGATTATATACGTTAATCATGCGAAGTGATTAATATGTTTTAATTTCATTCCACGCGGACGAAGTCGTGGCAACAGCTAGTATATAATATACTTACACAGCTGGTAAACAGTACAGGAAATTGAGCTAATAGCCATCTTAGTTGTCATCTATATTTTGTTGCATTAAATGCCGATTTTTTTTACTGTGCCGCATAGGAATCCATTGGACTTTTGCTTTTGTAAATTTGAAGTCGCACTTCTTAACAAGCGTGTCTAACGTCTTAACTTAGACAGATGCAAGACATATATATATATATATATATATATATATATATATATATATAATATATATATATATATTACTGTCTGTGTGGTTCAAAATTTAAATTAAAATCTAAAAACATTCACACATACGAGTATATATTCAATTCCGTTCCGCTTTGAAATGAGATTAGCACGCGTTAAACTATAAACTGAAAGTTCTTTACGACTCCATTTCAAACTTTGTCCATAAAGAAGCTTAGTATTGCTTGGGGCGAGGCAAGTAACCTAGCACAATGTATTTGTGACATCACTACGTATTTGCCAAGCCTTAACTGTACTGTTTAATAGTTGGAGACGAAGAACCGATTTTAAAACTGTGTATCTTATGTGCCTGCCTTGCGTTCGTCCTCTAATAAAAACAAACTCAGTCCAGACAAGATCTCCTATTTGAAATCGCAGCTAGCGTATATATTGATGCAGATGTCATTGAACAGTATGCCGTAGATCATTTACCAATCAGATAAAAGTTTTTTTGTTTTTACTTATTAAGAAAAATATATACGAGTATATAAGAAATTACTACGAGTCGGTATAATCCTGTTAAGATTTCAATGAATGTTCATACAGTGAGATCAGATTCGATTTCAAAATCTAATAAAGTACTTTATTACTCCGTTTGAACTTTACCCATAAAGAAGATAAACGACGATCTAGTCGCGTGCTCCGTGAATTAGAACACGGTACGTTGCGTGTTTTACATTACTATATGCTATATGTAAGTTAACGTTCACTTTAATCACTATGAGGATTATCTATCTATATGTATGGTAAATACGATAAATTAGCACTTTGCACTCGTAAATTTTTTCTCTTACTTAATTGGAAGAGAGATAGATGCGTCACAAGCCAAACGCTTAGGCCGATCGTACCTCTCTATCGCTTGTTCCACGCTCTCGCGTACACGCTCGGCTAAGGCGGAACGTGACAATGAGTCCTGCTTTTTCGTGCGTGCCCCGGCTGTATTTACATTATTTTTAACATTCTAACTCCGCAGCAAACTTGTTCTGTTCATTGTAATATCGTCATACAATTAATTAGATTTTATTTTGCTTTCGGTGTTCATACCTAAATTATTTACATTTTGGTAAGTAAAATTCGTATTAAAGTACTTCATTTTCTAAAATAATTAAGTATGGAATGTACATCCTGAAATGTAATATTATTTTAAATTAAATCAAACAGTTATAAACAGAATGAAGCCCTAATATAAATTATTAACGAGGGAGGAAGCCAAACACAAATCCTACGCTTCATTTAAATATTGATTAGGACACTTTATTTGGTAAGCCGTAATTTTCATGTTTGAGTAATTTCATCTGTGTATTGAATGTGGAAACGTTTGACTAATCATCATGAATATTGGTACATATTTATCCTTTTTCATTAACAACTTTATAATATAAATTAGCTTGAAAATAGACGGCGTTGCGTTTTGCTTGGCATATTGCTATCCCAAGTTACAAAGGTTTCTTACGTCTGAAAGTATGTTAAAAGAAAAAATAGGTGTCAAATGTCGATAAATATCATTTAAGTTGCTAGAAGTATGATCAACTTTTTTCTTAAAGAAATGAAATCAACAGTTCAGGACAGTTTTAATCGTGTTGAATTTCATATATATCAAATTTAGGTCAAAAAAGGCACTTCTAAGATGAATAAATAAGAAAAACAAATAAAAATGGGGTTTTTAAGTTTTTTAACGAAAAGAAAGATAACAATGATGTAGATAATGTTCTAAAACCTAAAACATAATGAGGTAGATCCTAAATACCATTAACCGCATCAATCCATAATCTAGTTAGGTCAGATTTGACAATAAAATAGTGGGGCGCGTGAATTTCTATCAATCGTCTCGTGTTATTAATATATGCTATTTACATATTTACTGAGGTTTCGCTGCGACCCAGCATCATCATCACGTAGACATGTATTCCTGGAGGTGAGGCCCTAATCCTATGGCTGGTCCTTTATTGATCAGCTTACTCTGCAACGTGAGCACCATTATAGAACCGTTGAACCTCATCGGACATCGTTACACGAGTACTTCGTTCTATCCTTTGCCCATTAAGAAGTGTATTAGTATAGTGACCTTAGGTACCCTAAACTTGAATGTATTATTTCTATATGAGTAATAGTCCTATTGATTGCGGTAAAAGGGAAATTATTATTTTACTTTTTATGGAAAAATTTCGCATAAAACCGTTAAATATCGATCTGTTATGTAACAGGTTTGTATTCGGGGTGAATGGGGCTGCGACTTTCGCTTTGAGTCGAGTCATGAAGCCGCGTTAATTAAACTTGTCATTTACCTCGTCGGTTGCGGTCCGCTCAAGGCCTTTTCTATAATTGCAAGCAATATATATATACCATGGACAGAATTCATTAATATTTAGAATATATGCGCATGTACTAGCGACCGGCTTCACGCCGGTGGTTTCTTTTTCACTTGCAAACTTTCATCTCCTACTTTATACCTTTAGGGAATGAATTTAGAAAAATATTTTATTTAGTGCTCAGCTATGTAACAACGGAAATTTTTGTGGAAAATTTTAAGCCTCTCTATGCTCAGTAGTTTGCGCTGTGCGTTCATGATGATATGTCAGTCATTTTCTTTTTATATTTATGTGCATAGTTTACTATGCACACTTTATCAGCATCATCAATCTACCGCTGAAGAGATCTACTGAAAATTAATTAACGCAAAGTCATCTAGAGTTTACCGAATGGATGATATCAATTTCCAACGGTTCTCAGGTGCTGAGCAGAGACGTGAGCGGATTTAGAATGATTGATGATCCCTGGAGCTATTAAATGTATACACGGTCCATTTAAGGTCGTAGTAATTTCAACTTAGTTAGAATTGATTAAGGTTCAATGTACCTTGGTTCATTTAAATCTTGCTTTCACACGTTCAGATTCTTTTCCTTATAACATACAGCATACACATTGCATGTGTTCATTTCTCACGGATCTTTGCCTCATATTAAGTAGAGCGATGTAAGCGTGGTTGCTAAATTGATTTATGCGTAAACAATTAAAAGATTTAGCGTAAGCAATTATAGATCATATACTAGCAATACACCAAGCTTCGCACGGGTAGCACTAAAAAACAATTTGAAAATATAATATAGCCCGTGTCCCTTGGGGATAGTGTAACATCCCAAAAGTGAAAGAATTTTTCAAATCGGTTCAGTAGTTTCGGAGCCTATTCAATGCCAACAAATAAACAAAAAATCAAAGCTTTCTTGATTGTGAAGATCTAAAGCCGGGCTTTATCAAAAAACTGCGAAAGAGTAATTTGCGGAACATTTTTAGACGGAACGGGCTCCTTTTTAATGAAATATGTTTATCTTGTCTCTTGATTTCCACTGCAAAAGGAAAATGGGAGAGAGGATTGAGTGGAGCGAGGGGGAGATTAATTGTAGAAACGGCACCATGTAATTTGTCATTGCGCGATGAACGGACTCCGGTATTATTCCGCTCCGCTCCCTAGAAGGAGTAGTAATGAACTCGCGCGGTTCATTACTACTCGTTCTGCTTGCCCAGGCCTTTCCGCCCGACTATTTATTGGTGGGAATACAAGTATGCAGTTTACTCTTGCGAGTTAAACGGAGTATTTAATGGTACCGTTCCGCTCGCGGTGGAAACCGGGCTTTAACATTAATTATTTAAGCTGTAAAAAGATATTAAAATTGGTATAAATAAGAAAAAATCGACTGTAGAAATAAATGGATGCTTATGGATTTGCCATTAATCACGGCAGCTATTTATTTCTATTATCCCTACGTACCTGTATGAGTTTTTGAGATTCAATAGTAATTTAAAGAAGAAACCATAGAGGAAAAATAAAATGTTGTCAATTTAATAAAACCTTTTGCTGGTAATATGATATTAGGTACTTTTCTTTAAATCTTAAGTTTTTCATTTATCGAGTTGCGAAATGTGTGTAAATAATATTCTAACAATGCCTTAGATCAATTTAGGTATAGACAGGAGTGTAGAATACGAGTATTATAATGTTAGCTTTCATTTATTTATTCTTGGTCGCTTCACTCTTGACAGAGTGGTCGTGGTTATCACGCTCCGGTAGATTGGGCAGCAGACAGTACCCGCCGTACGACGTTCCGCCACCTCTGCCTGCTGGCCGTTACTCGGGCACATTCGTGTACGGGAGCGCCCACCGCAACCTTCACTTGATCCGCCCATCTCATCGGGGATCTCCCCGAGGTCTTGTACCTCTACTTTCCCCTCCTTATCTTATATGTCCTTTCTTATTTACAACGCATAAATGTGAAGGCAACTAGATATATAAATCAATGCTACAATTTCTAGTAATTATCTAGACATATAAACTTATAGTCACAAGTAAAGGCTTATTGATAAATACTTTCTCTTTGTACTCGACATTTGGTGTAAGGGTGACGTAAGGGACGCGCCCTGAAGCCCTCAGGGGTCGCTCCACACCGCTTGCCCCTCTCACTGATGCGAAAACTGCTCACTAAGCGCTCAACGGACTGAATATACCACGAAATTTGCTTAAGCATGCGGAATTTTTATGAAGATATTCAATACATAGACTCAATTGATAATTCTACGCTCACAATTACAAATTGAATTAAGCTCTGCTTATATCTATTGCCAATTTAACTTATGTATAAAAACATTATGATATAATTGTTTTTCTATACAAGAAAGTGGCAAACGAGATGGCGGTTCACCAGATATTCAGCTACTGCTGCTCATAGGCATCTGCAATGACCAAATGAGTTGCAGATGCGCGACAGAGGAAGGGATAGACAGAAAAAGGATATTTACTTTTCCTATTCATCCCCTCCTCCGTCAAAACCTTACCCTTCCCATTATTTCCTTATAATAAATGGATGGGAAGGGGAAGAGGAGTAAAATTAGGTTTCTACTTCACGCCTTAATTTTTCTTAATCCATTAGATTTTACGATTTTCCATTGCTTAAATATTGACTACTTACTATATTTGCACTAATTCTACTTAAAACAACATTACTCGTAATATATATATATATATATATATATATATATATATATATAATAATGGTAGAAGAAATATTTTTGGCGAGTAGACCTCTTCATACATAAATTAGTGATAATAAATAAAAGAGTAAGGAATAAAAAGAATGCGATTTTTTTTAATGAGCACAAAGATAATTAAATTTTGTGTGGTTTCAGTTGATGATTAGTTTTCCAATCGCAATTTTGATTTGGATTTTTTTTCTTTGATATTTTTTAAATATAAATTATAGTTTCGTATACCTCAGTTATATTTTAGATTTACTTCTGGTGCCTGATAAAAGTGGATAGCGATTGAGTCGGTGACGAAAGAAAAGGCAAGGAAAATTCTGTATTTTAAATTTTACTTCTTTCACAATTGTTTTGGAATAAAAGTATTATGTTCATATAAACGTGTCAGCTTCACATGACCGCAGAAACGCCAAGCAGTTCCGCCGCCGCCGAACACAAACGAGCCAGCTGTGAGGCTGTGAACATTCCTTTGAGGACTCGAGTGCGACACGTGTCTGTGACAGTTTAAACACAGACTTGAACCTGGCTGGCGTTTTAATTGCAAAAATATTACAAAGGTTTAGCCGGTCTCAGCGAGGTAATAGGATTTTAATTGATTTTTGAGATAAAAGTTCCAGTACCCTTACCATAAGACTGGCATCAACGCGTTAATTTTTTTTCCCAAGTGATTCTAAGTGATATAAGACAATCAACAAAGTTGTATAGTTTTCGTTTTGTTTTATTCTTCCGTATATAAATTATTTTAGTTGGGATAAAACCTATACAAGTCTAAACTATTGTCATTCAATGTGTAAGTACCTACTTTTTACGTATTTATTTTAATGGAACTAAGCAATAAATAACTTGCGCACCGAGCGTAATGAAAAGTAAATTTCCATCGTTGGTTTTATACGTTCGACAACAATATATTTCCACGCTTGATTGCAAGCACAGACGATTTAATTGTTCTTTCATTATTAAAATTATCATTTTCAACGCTCATAACTGACGATACGTAAAATCGTGGCAGACATCTTTAATGAGATACTATTTGGATCATTATCCATGCAATTATTTATGCAATGAGGGAGGGAGGGAGGCAACTTCCATAAAATATGTGATGGTGGAGAGGTTTAAATAGAAAAAGGCATAAGTTTAAGTCCACAGAAGATTCTAAATGACGACCGTAACCTATTTAACTGAGTCAAATTTATAAGCACAAAAAACTCCCAATAAACTTTTGTGCCAAGCGACAATGAGCTATCACCTATTAAGCTACACGTGTGTAAGCTACAAGTGATGAAATTACGATCTTTGTCTCTGTCAGTTTGTCTTCAAAAGTAATTGTAAATTAAACACATACCCTGCGCTGAACCACAAGAAACAAATGCAGTTACTCATTTTATTGGACTGGAATCCAGCAACATACCTGTAAAAGATAGATGAGTTAAGACATTTAAAGTTAGGCAATAGGTGCCGAAAATATCAAATCCTTCAGAAAGTGATGGTAGTGAAAGTTGGTTTTCGATTTATGTTTACACCGCAACAACTTAACTACTTACTTATACAAAACTCTTAAAACCAGTTTTTGACGCAAGGTTTCATGTCATGAAAACAAACAATAACTAGTCACAAAAAAGAATTAAATTATATTTCTTTTTATAGTAACGCAAAGTATAAAGCACATTTCAACTGATACTAGTAAAGAATGACGATATTAGTAAAGAATTATTTATAAAATTATAATATTTGCAACTAACATTAGAAGTGAGTATCAAAACGTCATCTTTTCCACTGACATATGTATACAAGCGAGCAATTAATTTTATTTAACTATTTTTACTTTTTAAGTTGAGTAGTTTTCGCGTGAAAGCGTAATAAACAAACTTACATTCACATTTATAATATTACTAGGGATTTGTTAATACGCAATGATTAATTTTAAAAGCATTGTATGAATGCGTGTTGAATACTGAATATTTTGAATCGTATTATATGTTTTTGAACAAATTTGAAATATCGACTTCGCAAACGCTGAAATTGTTTGCATGTCAGATGAGAAGCACGACATGCGAACATGTGTGAGAGAATGCTATGAATTTAGAATATCGGCAGCGTTGAAATTAAATTATTTATTGCTTTCTCTAGGTTTCAGTAGACAACAAAAACCAAAGGAATAGTTTATTTTCATTAGATTTCGATAGTCACTTAACATTTACATTAACGTATCGTATCGAAAAAAATATGATTTCAGAATTGAAACTGTTTCTACACAGGTTGCCTGATGATGTTGCTTGGTTGAAATAGCTTACAATTATGGAATGTCAACCATAAGGTGTGGCTTTATTTATGAGTGTTCGCGATTATTACCAAACAAGTATTAAAAAATTTCGGCAGCTGGAATTGATCATAACGGCTTAGAGCTAATAATTCAATTGGATTGACTTGATCCGTTGGAAATGTATGCTGTCCATTAAGGTGAATAATTAATAATAATTGTAATACATATACAAAATAATTGTATTCCTATTTTTGTACTTTCTTACGAATAGATTTGATCCTAATTGTTCAGAGTCAGATAATCTGTAGGAAACATTAATATTCATTTACCTAATTTTTATCTTTTGTTTCCCTAAATAAATAAATATTCACGTCATGTATTTTATAAATTGTAAATTAATCAAAAAGATTCTCAAAATCTGGGTAGCAAATAAAATAATACATGTAAACTAAATAATAGAAAACGTGTACGCTATTGCTGCTGAAGTTAATCTACTGGTTTATGGAATTTATTGTAGGGGAATAATGTCTTTTGATACAGCTGACAATAAAATGAACCGTCGCTCTTTGTGAACCGTTTAGGTCTGAACTAATTGCACTCTGCTCTCTGCTGTGGTATTAGTTACCGAGTTAATAAATTTGTTTCAATTATCTAATAAATAATTTTAGATTTAAATGGAGCACATGCATTTTAAATCAGTCACGCTGCAGATTTTTCTCATGACATATTGCAGCTTAGATTTTCGGATGAGGAAGTGATAATACATTGTTCATTTATTTTTAGCACTTTACACACCACAGTGACACAGGCCTCGTCTCTGTGAGAGGATGAGGCCGTGTATCCATCAGGCTGCGCCCAGTGCGGGTTGGTGGGTGCCATATAAGTTCGAATTTGGTGGTTCTAAGAAATGCCGGTTTCCTCACGATGTTTTCCTTTACCGTTTTCGAAGCCGAAGCCCTGGGTTCGACTCGCGATCTACAGTACGTAACCCGGGCCCCATACTACTCACTGTAGTTAAGTGTTGTATAGTATATAGTAGTTGTAATAACATATATTTCTGCAGCTAAGTAGGAAACTCGTATCTGGGATTTATTTATTTATTTTCGCAGATTTTTTATATCAAAATCATGTGTATAACGAGGAGAGTATCTATTGCTTACGATTTTATCAAACACTGCGATGTTAATGACCTATGTTGAAAAAAAAATCAACTAGGATCGCAGAAAGTAATGTCCGTGGTTTTTCAATTTTTTTTAAACTTACATAATCTTCGATATACAATTTACTTCAACCAGAGTAAGCAGAAAAATAGTGGGTAGCCACTTTTCATTAAGTGCTTATAAATAACAACGCACCAAGCTATTTCCTTGCAGATAAACCATGTCCATAGACAATTACTAAAAAACTAGGAGACAACTGTTACAAGCAATACTTAATTTATTTAATTATTAATTATAAGACATTTTAGATATTTACTTGGGTGCCAAAATTTTCTGCCTGAACGACACTGTATGGCCATTTGATTGTGACCGCCTGTTGCCTAAGCGGATTGACCTATTTTGAAGAGTGCGGTGTCTTTAGATTTTCTCCGGAGTGTAATAACACTTATGACGTTAGCAAAAGGCCATATATTGGAAGTATATCACTGAAATATAAAGATGTATGTATAACATAATAGAGGTCAAGTAATCTGTCGCTTAGGAAATGCAAACCATCAATAGGCAATAGCTCTCAGGAGCTGTGCCTCGACGCGAGAGGATTTAGAATGATTAATTAACCCGAACGCTAAACTAAGCAAATTAAACGATTCAAACTTCAATGTATTCTGAGTTGTATATACATAGCCTTAAAGTTCGAAATCGAATATATATATAATATTATACTGATACTGATTGCTAAGCTATCACATATATTGCAAATCGATGACAAAGCGCTCGCATTATAGGCCTAAAATTACCAGGATTCTAAGTCCCCTAGTTAACTCTTAACATTTTGTACTTTAAATAATAATCAGAACAAAGAATGTGCCCAGCAGTACCTATACGATCAACGATGGACCAGGTTACAAATCCAAAGCTATAAAATTGTTAGAGGCATTTTCTTCTAATTCTAACCCATCCCATATATAACCCATCATACAAATCCCATTCATACACACCCAACATGGTTATAGAAAATAATACAGCGTAATTTAAACTAAGTTTAGGCACATCAGGCAATTTACTATCAATGTAGTACAATCGTCAAATGTGTTGTTTATTATATATTATTATAACATAAAAAATGTGTTTTATTTTCCTTACCGTCCATTTAGAAGATGTTGGCATCTGCTTTATGTGTGCATATTTGATCTGCTTTGCGACTTGAACGTCTTGAGCGAGTATTTATTTGAGGGAAGAATTTTCAGCGCCGACACTATGCAGCTGGACAAATATTGCATTGTCATGACGTGTTATACCATTCTTGAAAATCATCGAAGTGCAAAATGTTTATCTATATGGATACATGGGATTTCGAATTGAAAAGTTCTCAGTACCACCGTATAATCATGCGCTGGTATTATTCGGTATCAGGTTATCGTTTTATTGTCATCTTCCTCTTAGGTTTGTATGACTGGTAAATTAGCAGTGTACTTTTAAAAAGATGGTGGGTCGAGAAAAGAGATATAACTGATTGAATTGTCTGGCAGACAACATGATAAGTACACAGAAGAATAGAGACTATCCACGAAGTAACTAAGAAAAGAGAAATAACGGGCGGGTAAGGTATAATATTATTTATTTATTTTATGTTATAAGGTGGCAAACGCTACCCATAGACATCTGCAACAAGCAAATGTGTTGCAGATGCGTTGCCTACCTTTAATGGATAGGAGAGGGCATAGACAGGCAAAAGGATATTACCTTATCCCCGTTAACCCCCTCCCCGTCCAATCCTATTCCCGTTCCCATCCTATCCTTATAAGGAAAGGGTGGGAAGGGGGAGAGGACTCAAATTATTGAGTGCATTTGCCAACTTTACTGACATATTTCTAACAAGCTCCAGAGAGCGTTAGTGTCGCCGTGTGTCAGCTAATACTGTTAATTATAATTTATATATAATATTCGTTTCGTCACTGTGACCTAAATTTGCCTGCATGAACATTGAGAGGCGTAATCGTACGTAACATTCGTCTGCGTATAAACTTTATTTTGATTGAAATTAATATGTCTAATAAATGACGAAGGATCAGGAAACGGACGCCCACTGTTGGACGTAGGCCTCCTCTATGAACCGTTCCTGTCAGTGCCTGTGGACTCATCACAACCTAAATAAACACTTCTTCTATAAACTGGTATTCTAGAGTCCTACGTGCGTCGAACCGGGGATTCATTACGGATGGACAGACCTGTACAGTGTTGAATGTGAATTGTTGAATATTTCCCCTTTTACGTATCGATGGGGCTTAGTAACCGTGGACTGGTCTCCTATGGCAAATCAAAAGGAACCCACATGACCGGTCCGTGGAATTACGACGGCTCGAGGCGCCTATCCGAGGTGAACTCGATTGATTTCACGTTGAAAGCGAGCTGGTCGCCGCAATCGAGGTGGAGTTCTCGAGAGACAGGCGTTATGCCACTCTCCCTATACTCCAAGACTAACCGGATCACACTGTGTAAGCATTTCCTCACATTAAAATGAATTGACTTGATTAAATCTTGTACACACACTGTACACTTAACTTATTCAAATGTTAAACTCATAATATTACTTTAGACGCGGATATGTCCTTAAACAATGGCTAAAACAATGAGTGATCCATCCATCTGCATTCTACAGTTCACGGTACTCAGTACGGTCATCGGACTTTTAAACATATGGCATGTCTCCATCCTTTCATAGTACAGATACCGCGGTTCGAATGAAGCGATTCGAATCTACGATTATCTTGCGTACGACAAAGGATTGGATTAAGCTGCTAGCGTCAGTGTTTCCGTCCGTTTATGATGTGGGTCGTGGGTACCTTCAAAAGAAGCGAGTGTTACTAAAGTTGTGCGACTACATCACCACTTAACATCAGGTGGGATTGTGGTGAAGCGCTTGTTTATTTATTAGAAAACAAGCTCCGCAGCCGTGACAGCCGTGGCATTAATAGGTTGGATCTGACGGTGTAATAACGTGACAAACGCCTTGTACTTCTTTAGCATGGACGCAACGCACGCTATTTTTTACCGTCGAGTACTCACTAATATATCTTAATATATACTTACTTATAAATCAGGACTACTTAAATATGTAGAACGCTTTGCACTTTTACTATAACAATGAAAGCGAGATGGCGGCTGGCGAACTCTTATATAATAATGACGAATTCAAAGGCACTGTGTAGACACTAATGCCGCTCCAAGGCACATAATGAGTTGTCTTGTGTGGCTCAGTCGTATATGAAAAAATGGGAGCGAGTACAGGAAATGTACCGCAGAATCACCTTTTATTCAACCTCGCAAGGCTTCTAAACCGCATCGTTAAAGTCTATTTAATGAAATGTGTAGCAAGTAACTTTATAGTCAGTATCAGATATGTACATTCATTGTTGAATCTCTAATGATGAAATGAAAAACTAAGAGCTTAGGGAGTGGTTTCTTAAACAAGAGGTCACAGATTCACTTCCGCTTTAAATTTTATCAACCATCACAAGTTATATATTGTTATTGCCGATGCCAGCGGTTTACAGGGTGCAGCTGAGCTCGAACAGAGTTCTGAGGATGGTGGGTGAACGACCGATTCAGTACTGGTACTCAGGTTCACCGATCTACATGTTGAAGAGGTTCGGTAAGCCTGCCCATAAAAACTAGACTACTAAACATAAGACGCAGTGACAAGAGGTATTTCACACCGTTATAACTCGTGTCAGTGACAAACGTGTGAATGATAGCTAGTTGCGAATAAGAAACCTTGAAAGCAGATGTTGTGCTCAATAATGTACAAGAACGCGAAAACTGTTATAATCCAGTTTAACGTATTTTGCGTCGTCAAAGCTATTTATGTAGAAAGTGCAAAAAATTACCAGCTGTTCACATATGTTTCACACATAGGTTTAAATTACAGACGTTATAAAATGTCCACTAGGTACATGAATACGTAAAACACTCACACCTCTGGACTATGGATTGCTCAGCTCAGTTGGCGCAAGCAAAACAAGCAATGAAAACTGTTCCCGCCTTTACCACACTAGCTGTGGACCGAGCTTCGTCCTGCGTTGTTCTTTATATGTAAGATATTTTTTTGAAATATAGCGCCGTCTAACAAAAATGAGAGATATCAGTAAGTTAGCCCTTGACAACGCTCCAAGAATAGATAACACATTTCTTATATTAATTTATCTATTCTTTTCCTCATCCGTGCCCATTCTATATTCCCAAAACGCCAAAACATAATTTTATCGTCAGTTCCATTTTCCTTTTTTATCTTATATCTACAAGTATGTTTTGTGTTTTTAATTGCAAAATAATTTCATTTTCCCACTGCCCAGACCTAACGTTCCTCCGTGTATCCGGACATTTAACGAAATCTATTATTTCAAATAGTATTTATTAATTAATTTGAGCACTTTATTTATATATAACTTTATTTATCACGATATTTTTTTTTACTTCTCTGTTTGAATTGAAGAATAACATTCATGATATTTTTATTGAGTAACATTGTCGTCTTGCATCCAACTTATATACTAATATAATGCGAATATGAATTTGTTAGTTTGTTTGTTACACTTTCACGGGTAAATTCCTCAACCGATCGACATTAAATTTTGCACACATATTGTCAGAGATACACTAAAGGAAATATGGTACTTTGTTTAAAATTAATGAACTTCCCGAGGGACGGGAAAATAAAACATAATATGACAATAACTTCCAATAATGGTTCCAAGTTATTCGTGAAATAAGTTGCAAAAATTACCAGCGAGGAAGATTAGAAATAAATGCGTGTGCGGCCGCGGGCAACAGCCTAGTATTATTGTAGTATTGGTACGTTACCCTTACATCATCCAACGTCAACTCGGTGAACCGTGCAGAATTAACTAAGCCTGAATTAATCGGTTAAGTTTTAGGGCGTGTTTTGATCCAATAATGTTAGAAAGATTAATAGCTTAAAATTGATTATCAAACTAAAAAAAAATATTGTTCTATAATATAATTAGATCTGCTAATGTATGGCCTTAACGTTTAGCGGACGAATGGTCAAATCCTGTTAGACGGATTTCACCAACAGGAAAAAATATCACACATCATTCCATTTCGATAATGTTCCTTTTAACATAAGCGAATTAGGAAAGTGACATTACACTTAGATCACATAGTTATTTATTCATCTTAATTATATAATAATATTCTGCTTTGTTCCAGTCCTTATTTATTTAAAAAAAATATTAGGTCTGACAACCCTTAATCGTAGCCGGAGTCTGTTCTTTCGAATCTTTCATGGAGCTCTTTATGTCTTAAAAGTGACATGATTTTCATATAATACAAAGTTTTTCTCTGAATTTCTCGAATGGCCGGGTACTCCTACATCCACAAAGTTTAAGTGACGTATGATCTATTTTAAAGTAAAGTTATATCAAACCCCATCCATCAATGGATCCTCACAAGATTTCACGTTCATATTAGTAAGATGTTATACGAAGTAATGATTACAAACATCGATACGTTATTTTAGCACTTTAGGTCACATCTGCTTACGTCTGAAACGGTACTTCTATCCGACTATACGAGCGATTAAATTATCTACATGTTGGATCAGGAACATAAAACATGAACACATATCATCCGGAGAAATGTGCGCTCATAAATTGGTGAGCACAAACATACATTCATATTCTATGCATTGTGAAATTTATTGTCAAGTTAATAAAAGTTTTTCGTCAATAAGTCATCAAAAAATATTCTCAAATTTTGAAAATGTTCTATCTTAACGAAATTGCCATGAATATAGATAAACGATATCGTAAACCCTGTTAAACACCATACACCACAAATCATTTGTCTATGTAGAGCCGCACGCTTAGGGTAGCCCATTCAATTTTTTAAGATTAGTTGTTGTACAACTTACTTTTCAAAGAAAAACTGTGCAGTGTTGTAAATATACGTACACACTTGATTTTGCTTGTACTTTATTTACTGTGTATCTATTAAAATAAATAAATAAGGTTTTAATTCCATATAGTGGCAAATGTCCTGTGAAGCTCTTATTTAAAACAAAGGAACGTTGACATACAATACAACCTTTTTCTATTGTATGACTTACGTCAAATGTCATGACAAAAACATATGTCGCGTGTGTTTCGGCAGTTCTGATTGCGAGCGGAACTTTCAAGTTCGCGAGCGTGAGTAAACGCGTAAACACGACCAGAACTTTTTGCATAACTTGAACAAACTTTTTCAATGAAATCGTAAACTTTATTTACAAACCGTAGCGTTATTAGCTACGAACTGACGTGATACTTGTTTTATTTACTGTTGTGTTATGCCTAAAGGTGAGTACTCACTATGTTCATGAATTTCTCGCGTTCTTCTTACCTGAAACACACTTTTCCAATGTCGTCTTCCCCTATTTTTACATGCAACAAGTCTTCTGGCCCCTTCCAACTTCAAAAACGTACTACCTTTAGGGTCGTACGAGTGCGAACTGTTTCAGATCGAGAAGCGCAAGTTATTTGAAAATTTAGATGTAGCCTGCGCCTTCCCACGCATTTATTTCTTATTAGACTAGCTGATTTTTTTAGCGTAATTAAATTGTCCTAATTTGTCTAAACAGAGGATAAGATACAATCTTCTTAGAAAAGATGGATATTTTAAACGCCGTAGTTAAAGAATAGACATAGAAATAAGCTAGCGATAAAATAATAGCTTAGGATAATAATTACTCTGTGGTTATTTCTTCATAAGAATTTAATACATCAATATGTGATTGTGTAGGTTTACGCCTTGTCCGATGAACCTGGCTATAATGTTAAAATAACGTACAAACAGACGGAAACAGTAACATGACTTTGACAATTATGTGGCAAGTTAAATTTACAAACAACAATAACTATAAAATCCAAACGCGCACCATAAATTCCACCACGTACATTGCGTGTTTAATATCACAACATCTCTGCGTACCCTCGGGCCCGCTACGGCCGTAGTATTGTAAGTTATTATGTTGTGAGTATTTTGTATATAATGATATTTTGTTCTCCGTAAATATGTGGTATTACATCTTTTGCAATATATATTTTTAATATAAAAATTAAATTTCAGTTATTACAGGTGACGAAATCAGCGATTAGTTTTAACACCCTAAAGCTTGGATGGTGGGTGAGGTTGCCTATGCCACACGAATCCGATTCGTTCCAATTGCTAATTAGCACCAGAACATGAACTATTAATATCTGTTTTAAGAATAATCATATTTGTAATAATTATTAACGTTAAAGTCAAAGTTAATAATAAGAGACAAAATTTATTTTAGATTTTTAATAATTTTGTCAAAGTATACTTAAATTTTAGTAGAAAATAATATTTCGAATTTGTGAATTTTGGTAACAGAACCATTCTACAATTTAATCACAAATGAGTTTAAACACTTGGTTACATATTGCTAAACGATTAATAAATATTTCGTTGGTATTAATTAGCAATTGCGTGTAATTTCTTCCAGCATCGGTTAACATTTAAAAAAGGAACAAACGTCTGTTTTTCAAGGTCATTCCAAGGACAAAAGTTAAAAGTTGATTGTTAATACTCGTTGTGCAGTGTCAGTTCAGAAGCAGTAGCGTTAGGGGTCAAAGTGAAACACCCTCATGAGCACATTTGTTACTTTTACTGCGAACATTCTCGGCACCCTTTAAAGCTCGGCTCCGTCGTCTCTGCAAATAACCTTAATTAAAACCGGCTCATGCTCATGCCCCGGCGGGGCCTTCACCAATATTACACGAAGACAACTTACGTCAAGTAATGTTCTAAAAAGATTGAATAGTCGCTAAAACATATAGTATCTGTATGTGTACCGTGTAAAAAAATACGAAAATATTTCCTAGACCATAAACTAAGTTATTTCAAATAAAATACCATAAACATAAATTATGAGTTGATTAAAGATTGAAAGTAATGCCGTTTCGATTTTCGAAGAAAGGGTGTCGTAACACCACAGCATAGAGGATACGTGGCAGTTAATATTTCTTATGTATATAGTGAATACATGTATATATTTATCGTTAATTTTGGTCTATCATGCGTTAACTGTATTAAAAAAAATAGCATAATTTGCAACGGGATAGATTAAAATGTACCTATCAGAATTTAAAATTAGTACATAGTTTTATCTGTGTCAAACACGTCATCTGACACATCATCTGATTCAAGCTCCAGATGTTCTTTGACTCTATTGCTTCTTTACATTTATCATCTTTTAATAAATCTATTCGATGGTTTGTTATTCAACATGCTTTTTAATGTTATGAAACCCATAATTCTATCAAACGTGTCAAACTAATTTACCTCAAACTGAGAATGACAAAGTTTCTTAATTAATAAACTTGAGCGACGTAAACGATACAAAGTATCGTTGAACTTGACAACAATAGACTCGAACTTTAGACCGGCGCACTTTTAGATGGCGGCATTTAAGATTTTAATTAAACATTTTATTAAAGATTGAAATTTCAGCAGGACCTTTTTGTATAAAGAGTTGACCGGTCAAGATTTAGTGTAACTGACTGCACCTGATTCATGTTCCAATGTATATAAAGTTTACTTATTGATATGTCAAATCAAAACCTTCTTTATTCTTTAGAATTAAAATTATATACGACATTTATAATAATGAAATTTATGACAATATTATCCAAAACTCTCTTGCGTAACAACGATGGTTGCCAATTCTATCTACGCCAATTGTACACAAAGCCGTTGAAGTTATTTTGCAATTCACACTAAAAGTTATGCTTTTTACTAATTAACAATTAATGCTTTTTCTTAAATTAAGCCAGTCCGAAACTTAGCATTGGAACGTTGCCAACAAATTATACCTAAACTTTCAACAGAAAGTCTAGGAGCTCAATGCTAAAACAAATGAACTCTAATATTGATCCATCGGGATTTAAACCAACAGTTATTTTAATTTAGGAATACTGTGACCGGCACTGTAAGTTGGTGTAGGAGGTTGGGTATTTTTAGTTAAAGGATGAAGCAAACAGGCAAGTGTTTCACCCGGTACAACGGAAGATACAAGGATATTAAAACATTATGTTATATTTACATAGGAAGCTACAAAAATCTATTAGTAGGTCTCCTGCTCGAGACGGTCTCCAAATACATATGTAATGAAGGAAAATTAAAATCACATTAATGATATGATAATACAAAAAAAGAAGATACCAATGTTATTAGCGGCCAAAAAGTGAAGACCCAAAAATGACCGCCTGGGACATTTTTTTTTTAGGTTACATCATAGGTTTACATTTACGCTTAAGCTTAGGTGACACAGTAATTGTCCTCTTTTTACTTATTATTTTAATTACTTCATCCTTTTCACTAGATTCGACATGTGTGAATTTTGTTGTCACTGTCTTTGGGACGTTTGTGGCCAGTGATTTTGTATGAGTATAATATATCTATAGGATAAAATATTGGCTGATTATTAGTGAAATTTAAGCACACGCTAACAGCTATCAGTTGGCGATACCTTAAATAATTTCATTCATAGTTTATTTAAAGGCCTCGCCATTTAAACGTTTACATTGTGATTGCATTTTAAATGTAATGTTTAAGTGAATATCACAAATTATTAATTGAATTTGTTGTTCAAATTCTCTCGAAATAATATGTTTTTAAATTATAACTTGATCAGCTACCGTGTTATCGATAAATTTTTAATTACTATTTTGTGATGCATTCATGATTACATAATTTGTGACCGTTTCTGTGTAAAGGTGTTGTGCGATAATAACAATAAAATATATTCCGTATAAATTTGTGTGTGAACTTCTTGGTACAGGGCCCAAATAAAGATATCGCTATAGGATCAACCCTCATGTAACCAGTGACGTAATAGCCGCGCCCTCGGGCCCCTTGCCGCGCCGACTGTGCGTCACTCACCCTTTCCTCTCCACGCGCTACTTTGCCGAAAATAAAACCGATTTGATATAAATGGAACAGATTCGATTTTAGATTCGGCGATTGTTTGCAAATGTCACGCTGCTGTCATAATAGATTGACGTAAAGATGAAGGCGTTATCCCTTATGGTTGTTTTTATGGAGAAAAAAGGATCACGCACTTTATAAATGAAGTGAATAATGATAAACTAGTGATAGCATCGTTGAACCAGATCACCATAACGTGGAATACGATTGAGTCAAGCATTTGTTTGATCATTATAAAAAATCTTGGCAAGTCTTGAGACATTTTTAAATCGGTATCAATGTGAGGAGAGACTTCTCTCCTAGTAGAACAGCCACTGTCGTAGTTTTTTTTTCGCCTACCTTTACCTAGCACGCAGAACTCATCAACAGCTAGTCTCTATTTCATAGGCCCCACTTCTGATGATTCGAAGCTTCTATAACTTTTTTGGTTGTTGCGTTTAATTATCGGTAGCGATTTTTGTTTAAATGATTCTTCACTTAAACAACAACTATAACAGTTAATTAAAATGAATGACAAACACGGGCAGTTATAAAGGCTGTCGACAGAAACGACAATAGTTCTAAAATAAATAACCAATCAACATAAATAAGCCCTTGCGTTTTTAGTTGAGTTTGGATTGAACAGTGATCGTATGCAAGCATTAAAGTTTCTGTATAAAGATTCTACTGCTTGTGTTAGGATTCATGGGACCTACTCATACTGATTTAGCATCGATAAAGATGTAAGACAGGGTTGTGTAGCATCCCCGTGGCTGTTCAATCTCTTTATGGATGATTGTTTGAAAGCTTTGAAAAACGAAGAGTGTGGATTAAGAATGGGTGAGCATGTTGTAAAATGATGAATGTAGTCAATGATTCAGTGGAAGGTAAAGGCATGATGATAAATGTAGATAAAACGAAAGTAATAATGTTTGAATGAGAACAAAATAAGACAATAATTGAAATAAATAGTAACGCTAAAGAAGTGGAACAGGTGGTAAGCATGTTAAAGATTTTTAACGACGAGTGAACAGGAAATAAAATAAACGGGGCTATAGGTACAGTAGGGGGCGTCAGAATGTGTCTATGGAGGCTCGTCTGACAATGCTGTACTAGTCCTCTGTTTAATGTATGGAAATGAAAGCTAGGTTTGGCAGGAAAAGCATGCATGCTAGTAGAGTTAATACCGTTAAGTTGCGATCCTTAAGTATGTTAAGCGTGACATTGAATGATAGGATTAAAAGTAACATTAAAAGGGAAAAGTGTGTCTTAAAAGTGGATGTTGTGACTAGAATTGAGAAAGGTATGCTTCGGTGGTTCGGGCATGTTAAAAGGATGAATGAAGAGAGAATAACGAAACAAATTTTTGTAGCGAAAGTGAGTGGCAGTGTTGGTAGGGGACGGCCTTGGAGAACATGTATCGATCAGATTAGTGGCTTACTAAAAAAGGGCGATATAAGGAGGACCCATAACCGACAAGCATGTATGAATGTAGAAGAAGCAAGAGGTGTGCCATGATCGCGCCAAATGGAAATCTTTGATCTCTGCCACCCCTTTAGGTTACGGGCGTGAGCGCATATTTATTTATATATCTATTTGTTTCTTAACAATAAAATTCAAAATTAAATACGAGAAAAATAAATGAAGAAAATGTCGTCGAAACTGTTCCAAATTTTCACTTTAAAAAAAACGAAAAACCTGATTGACTATATTATTATCATCGTTCATCATCATCATCATCATCATCATAGTAGCTATGACACCCCGGGGAAGGATGCGAATCTAATCACACCTCACTGTACAAAATCAGTCAAGCCGTTTAGGTTAGAGGAAGTCATAATGAAACGAGTATAGATGCATACGCGCGTAACATGTATGTTTAAAAACATAACCGTCCTACTGGGACGTTTATTTTGCAACAGTACATCGGTAAAAACTTTTTGAATGAAAAAAACTTCATATTTTTGCGCACAACAATGCATAGCAACTTTAGCCAGCAGTATTAATTTACTTCGAATTTGAATTTCAACGAGTCGGTTGCAACGTATGCGGGTGTAAATCAACTCTGACACAAAAACGAGGTAAATAAAAAGCTCGACGCGACCCGAGCAATGGACCTTTTTTGAACGCCCAAAAAACTGGTTAAAAACGCGTCCAACTCGAGCATTGAAAATAGAATTGCGCATTCACAGAATTTCACCTATAATTCAAAACCTGGAATGTTGAATATCAGAAAAAGTATGTCCATGCGATTTATGATGCCCATTCTGTTATGCCTTATGATTGAGAGGCAATATTAACATTTTACTTTTAGCTTATGATATATTGATTGTTTGAAGTGACAATGGCTTACAGTATACTTTGCGAAACAGGACACTGCAAAACAAATCTTGTTCTAGATAATTTAAAATTATTAAAACTATCGTGAGACATTATCAATAAACTTTTTATGAAATAGCTTTACTCACGTTCGCGTTTTTCTCGGTGTTTTGTACCGACAAGTTTCGGACCTGTCGGAGGTCCTTCTTCAGGGTGAGCGGTATTAATTCGCAGTCGCGGCCCGCCTCGCACTGTGCGCCTGTGGTCGCAACGCGCGCTCACCCTGAAGAAGGACCTCCGACAGGTCCGAAACTTGTCGGTACAAAACACTGAGAAAAACGCGAACGTGAGTAAAGCCGTTTCATAAAAAGTTTCTAGATAATTTAGTTCTAATAGAAAACGGGAATATTAGTAAATGCATTTTAATATTGCTTACTGTCTAATATAGACACGATAAAAATATAAACACACTATGTGATTCCATTTTACGCATTTAAGCATGAAATTAGAAAAAAAAATACATCGCAATGTTATTCAAATATTAAAAAAAGATTATACTATACTATTTTATAAGGGTGATATCCAGATGGTTCGATAACTAAAAAGGTCACCGGCTATTCGGGCATCCGTTTACGATCGATTAAATTTCCTAGGTAATGTCATCCATTCTGAATCACAACTTCCATTATTGCATACAAATATCATTATTACTTTGTTAAAATCTGACATATAAGTGCCTTCAGTTTAAACATATTCAGATGGTCAATCAATAATGGTTATTTATTTTGTATACAGTTAAAAAAACATAACTGGAATGAAATCCAAAATCTAAAATGCGTTTTTGAATCATCTTTCAAAAAAGCTTTTAACACGGTGGGTATTTTCAAATCTTCATTCCATTTCATGTGCAAATTTTCAGCAAAATATTTTTTAGAATGAAACATATGCCTTAAGTAAATAATATCAATATGTAAAAAAAATATTTATAGCACTATTAGGTCTCCTGTTCTTAAATCTCTACGGCGCGCTGTGCACTGGACTGCACTAGAAGTGGGGAAACTCGTCCTCCTTGGAGATGAAAATGCTTTGGCACAGTAGGTTGCGCTGATGTGTTCGAAAGCGTTTCCATAGCCCGACATCCGCGAGAGGAACTACTTTAGGTTTTAGTCAATGGAGTTCGACATCACCCGCACTTGTCCCCGGGCGTATATGCGTAGGCATTTCTATGAACTTTTCCTATTTTTTTTTTCCTCAAAATAAAAGTCAATCAATTAACTTGAGTTAGCCTTAGGCAAGATTACATTATTTCTAACAACTTATTAAAAAGTAATAAAATATAAAAATAAGGGCATTGCTTGTTAAAAAAAAACTTTATCCGTGTGAAGCATAAACTCCGTGGAAACTCATTTGTCTTCATTTGTAGAATCAATCCCCTTTGAGTGTTAGATTACGTCTATCCCATTTGCTACAAACTCGATAAAGCGCCTTATCATTCCGCTCCATCGAGGTAATAAAAAAACGAAAGTGAGTCCGTAAAGCTCTGTTTAATCACATGTCTCACTCGCTCGCTCCTGCTACGGATATGTAGCAATTACGTGACGATACTTAACGTAACTATACTTAATTGGGTTTTATTAATATTTAATATTTGTTTGAAGTTTAATAAATATGATTTTATTCATAACTCTCCGACTTAACGAAGTCATTTATCCATAACATTTATAATGCGTTACAAATACGAGCGTGTATGACGTGACCCGCACCATGTGAAGACATAGCCATCAAAACCTTTGTATAACGTAACTATTCGTATTCTATTAATCTCGTTACCGGTGCTGATTGTCAAGACGCCTGACCTGGTTGATCTCGGAGTTCGTTATACATTAAAAATATGGTTTTTGTTTGGGTTATTTGATATAGGTGTTAATTAAAGTAAAATAATAATAGACTCATAATTACACAAATTATTTTTTATGAACAAAAAAAAAATTTCTTGTGGTATCCGTACTTTTCTTGTGACCTTTGACAGATTGAGGTCATCGTCGCCCACATTCTTATTTAAAACGCACTTTATGTATTTTCTTCACTTGCTAATTACTTAAAGATGGAAATATGTACGTTACACTCTGAAAACATTACGTTTACGTTCCTGTGTACACTTTCCCAGCCTATGTATGCAATGCAAGATTGCATATTCCTCGTTATTAATGATTCATAAACATTTAAAACTTATTGTCCAATATCGCTGCTAACATCTTTAACTCCAACCAAGCCCTTGGCATTTCTTTTCACTTAATCGCGATTGCACTGCTATATAAACTAAATCGGGTGGACAAAGGGGTGAGTCCATCACTTGTATTCAACTAATATCTATCTAGGTTATGTTATTAGTTGAAACATAAAGATATTTATAAATCGCAAAAATGTATGCTATTTTGTAATATACACGAAGTTTCATAATAGTTTTCATTAAATATGCGCTAGCAAAATGTCTGGTTGTTAAGATTTATGATCAAGTACCCATAATTTATGAAAAGGATACCTGCAAAGAGCCCTGTGCTCAGCCCGTATCGGCGATTATTTATCATTTGACAACTTGACACTCAGTATTTCATTTCACACATAATAATTACAAAAAAATGTGATTGTAAAATACGAATTTTCTGTTATTTCGCCAATCAAATGATAAAACTTTTTCCGATATGACATTATTAACAATTGCGTTGAGCTATAATTAAGTGGATAACAAAAAAACTCTATTTAAATAATATGAATTTATTTCTAAAAGGCGTGTAATACATACAGTATGAAGAAGAGATTTGTATAAGTAGTTTCAGAGTTTATCCACTACAAACAAACAATTCCTTTTTCGTTATAAGTTCAGACAACTTTAAAAGTGTTTCTGTATTTGATATGTTTTCAAATTACTTCTCAAACGATACTTATTCGTTACATAATAAGATTCACTCGTTACTAAAAGTAGCCGTTTGTTGGCTAATTTCGTACAAATTCGGCAGCATTTTGCTCTAGTTACAGCTGACGCGTTACAAACCGGTTTCGATGTGTGTGTTCACAACATGTGCGTATAAAAAACTATCTGTAATGTAATACCGTAATTAAAATTTCGTACTTTTCTATTGTAATGTCTGCTCAATTGTGACACATTATAAATATGGAGACAGTGCGGAAGCTACCAAGAAATGCTTGAAACAGCACGCGCACACAAACATACGCATCTTCAAGAATGAAGAAGCGGTTGTCAGTGCTGTCAGTAGTTAGTGTCGCTTAGGGTTCTTGCCGATGCGTATGTTTGTGTCAGTATACCGTTTCCTTTGTATGTAGTTTCCGTACTGTCTCCATATTTATACTGTGATTGTGCGCTCCTGTAAAGTGGGATGTCATTCGATTCGTTTTCTTCCCTGAAGTGCCACAGGGGTCATACAGGCCATCGGACTTATTAAACTAATTAACTATGGCTTGTTCTTATTCAATTTCAATGATGGGAGGCGGCAATCTTCTTTCAAAAAATATAAAAAGATGTGTCTGGCTAATAAAAAGCGATAAATAAAATATTAAATGGTATCTTTATTTTATAATAATTTCCAAGCCCTTGATTTACAAATACACATTTAAATGGAACGTTTTAACGTAGCCATGAACTAAATAAATTGCGTTTCCTTAAATGGAGGCACGCGAAATGGCCATTTTTGCAACTTTGGGTTACGCGACGCCTACCTACCGAATAAATTGTTTTATGTTAATAGCTTTTAACTACTGCTTGTTGAAATTTTTCCAAGAAGCAGATTCATATCTAGAATTATACTTTTGAAGACTTGTAATTACGAGTGCTCTTATTTGTGCTAGGTTGCAGCGAGCACACGCATGACCATGTTTTTGACATCGATCGACGTTGCGTGGTAACACATCAACACTATTTAGCATTAAAAAACATTAAATGGTATATATATGTAATGTATATCACTTTCAATTTCAATTGAACTACGCGTACTATAGGTAATTATATTCAAATGACTTACTGCTTGCGCATAATTAAAAATTCACGGTCTACGATGCGTACCTAAAATCAAAACAAAAGTTTATTGATTAACTAATTTTTCTAGCTTAATTTTCTACTAATTTTCTCACAAGTATTTTCAATATAATTTATAAATTTATTAATAAAAATATTCGATAAAATAAATATCCTGCTGGAACGAAATTTGAAGATATTAAAGGTGCACACAATAACAAGATTAGTATGGCTTGTTTCATAGAAAGATGTAATTTTTGTAAACAGAACTTTTTACGTTTAAATTTGTAAATTCAAAATATTGTCAAAGAACAACGTTTTATTCCATTACCTTACAACATTAGTTGTCTTTATTATACAATTTTATCACTTTATCTCAAGATTTCTACAAAATTACATTTCCGATGAAAGTATAAAGAGTGTAATGACCGTCATGTATGGTAAATTGTTTGTTTACAAAATGTTATCTCTCTATGAAACAATTGTGTAAGCAGCTATCACGTGTTTCCTAAACGCGTAAATTTTGACAAACTCGCGCAACTGCGGACGAGACTACGTATTCCCATCACTGGAGAGATCGATCTCGCAAAACTTGGCACGCTTATACTCGATAGAACTGCGCAAAACTTATAGTCATCTATTTACTTATCTCATACACTACAAAAAAATTACACCTCTAATGTTCATACAAACCCAACAAGATAGATTGACGTAAGGGCAGTTTTACCACAACCCTCTTACAAACTCACTCAGAACACATGTTAGCCATAATCTATTTGTGCCTAGTCGCCTGACCTACGATGCCATATATTTCAGAAAAAATATTTCTGAAGTAAAATTTTATTTTATATGTACATCGTGAAGGAATAAATTACTTTATATAATGACTACTTCTTTCCGGCTTGCAAGCATTCGTTTATTCTTTTTTTATATCATTTTCCTCGGTGTTTTTTTAAATTTCCCCATTTTTTTCTAATTTTAGGCTATATTTATGCCTATGTTATTCAGGGATAATGTAGCATTCTAATGGTAAAAGTGAAAAAGAGTTGAAATCTGTCAAATAGTTTTTGAGTTTATTTATTTCGTTACAAACATACAAAAATGCAAATCTTTGGTCTTATAATATTAGTGTAGATAAGTATAAAATATAAATATCAAAATCATGTCCATAGTTCGTGTGATACTCTTTGCAAAGTTTTAACTAAAAAGCAATTGGTTAAAGTAACCACCGATCGTGTTATTTCAGTTGCAAACAAGATTGAAGTTGAGTGCCAAAGCGCGAGGAGACAGTTTGAATGTTTAAACAAGCGGAAGTAGTTGCCAATACGTTTGGCATCGACGAAATGCGGCACAAATCTAACCAAGAAGTTATTTACTGTCAACGAAATTATAGAGCGTGTAAACAAACAATCTAGACTCTCTTACTTTACTTTAATTAACATAAGGAAGAACTATGACTGATTGATATGTCAACTCGCAGCCCAAACTACTGGACTACTATTACTACTACTACTAGAGATTTGAGATTTTGCGCAGAGATTCCTTTTGCCGTCGTGGGCTTACACTGCGGAAAACATTCATACAAAACATATTGTCGTCTCCTTTTTTTCAGAGAGAAAGATAGAGAAACCGTGTGTCGCGACACGTTTATACGCCAGTGGAAACGTACGGTTACATTCCACAGCACTATTTTTTTTAATTTATTCTATAAGTCTAAAGTAGGGATGAAAGTTTGTATAGATAAATATATACCATGTTAGTTGTTCTTCGATCTGTTTTCCGATCGATCAATCAAGTTAAAGAGGGTTTAGCTTATTCTGGATTTCGCTGGTCTCGTCGGTTAAATTTAATTGCATGGCGAGTGAAACTACGGGACACAGCTACTAATATACGTGTACAAGGCGTCCTTTTAAAGTTAATTCGCACGAGCACAACTATCTCTGTGAACAAGGAACTTTATCGGTCCCTTGGTTAACTATTCGATTGCAACCCGAATGGTCCTTTTGTTGATTCAATAAAGCATTGAAACTTCAAGTACACCCCTATCCAAGTCTACTCATCCGCCAAGTGATATCCTCACTCTTTGAAGTCGATTAAGAAAATAGTGTATGGCTTTTCTATCACAGAAGTCAGTCGGAATAAAATACAACTTGGCACTGTATAAATATCAATATAGGGGTGTGATAATTTTTAGCCGTTTCAGGTAAGTAGTTTAGCGTCCGTCTAGCAATCAATAGCAGATTCGTAGCCGGATATGAGATATTATTATAAATTGTTTTCCCATCTGTCCCATTTTCATTGAAGCCTGTATACTACTGCATATACATACTAAAGTTTTTATCTATAATTTAAGAACCGGACATTGTCCGGAATTTAATTAGCAAATATTCAGATCGAGAGGCGGGCCGTACACACCGCTCACAGGCTCAGCTGTTTATTGTATAATATCCGTCATGTAATCTGTATGTTACGGTTATTGTGATTAAATGAGAATTATTAAAAGTTTTCGAATATTATTAATAATTACCGAAAGTCGTGGGTTAGCTAAAAGATTTTAATAAATTAAAACACGCAATTATGTTCCAATCGTGGGAAGTCAAGGTTTTCATTGCAACACTGCAATTGTAAGTGGGTTTGGATACGAGTGACACGGAAGTTTCTTGCGAAAACAAATAACAGTATTATTAAATAAAAAATGTTTATTTTGGGTGAGCTTTACAATTCGGCAGCGGCAAGGCGACATTTGTAAGTACTAGGGGGCTATAAATGAATAACTTCTGAACAAATTAGGAGTAAAATATATGATTTTTCAATGAAATTTTTTCAATGGAAGAAATCAATTAATTGCTTTTACCGTAACATACAATGTAGATCAAGATACATATGATATAGAATCACTGGTGATTCAATTAGAAAATAAAAACGGTTCGTTACAAAAATAAAAAAAAATATATTTAATACGTTCTAACTTTGAAACCTAAAGTGGGAAATCTAACCTGCCTACCTCAAAAGGCTATCAGTAAATGACATGACATTAATTTTCCCATTAAACCCTGAATTCAACAAATAGGGTGAAATTAAAGGGGTCAAATAAAATAGGTTTCCATTTCATTTCCCGTCGTTGATTGAAGTATAGAAACCACGCCTTGCAAAATTAGAACAGTTGGATTATTTGCCTTCCTTTCTTCAACCTAACACGCAATTTACTAATATAAAGGTCATTATTTACACAATCAAGCAAGAGAATGTAATAAGAAGTCATTTCATTGCCCAAATGAAGCGTTAATTCTCTCCATCAGCACTTATTGCAAGTGTGTGGGGATGTGGTCTATGGCTGAAAGAGCCGTGAACAATGATGCATTAAAAAGGAGGGTTGATGGCAGAAGGTTGAAAATTTAGGGTTCTATGTATTTTTCAATGTCTAAAAATAAAAATGTCCAAAAATACAAAAATGAAGTGGACCTACCTTATCACTTACATTATTTGCTCTCTGACTACCTGTGAATCTCAGCCATGGAGCAAACAGCAAAACCGAGGTCGTTGTCAATGTAGACCATTAAGTTTGTCATTCAAACTTAATGAATACGCACATTAATCATGCTGAGTGTGTGTAATTAGGGTTAAGCCCATGCGAGAGTAATGATTATTATATTACGGTACTTATCAATAATGTAATTATTTAGAAATCGCTTACTAATTATGTGTTTTAAAAGATATGTAAGAAATATGATGAATTTAACACCCACTATTTTTGCCAAAATACAGTTATTTTAATCTGACTGTGTCCAACTAGCACTACGACCACAATTTCCCACAGAACAATATCATTGTATGCAGGAGACTTTATAGAACAATTCGTAGGAGAAATTAAAATGGAAAGACCTACGCCCTGTTTTTGAGTTAGTTAATGGCAATTTCAAATCAATGTCAGTTTCTAAAAAAAAATTAAAATCACAATTCTAACAACTCAAACGACATTTGAAGCCATCTTGCCAATTTTTCGTTAATCAGCCTTTCAGAAAGCGGGTCATATTATCAAATCAGCTATTTGACAGCTGTATCACAACTACATAGAGCTATGTATTAAGTATTACTTAATATTAGCTTATTCATAGTGTGTATATAATATATTTATCTAAGTTATTTTGTATTCTGCTTATAATATATAATAATATTTTCAAATAGAAATCCGTATAGAAATATTTAGGTGCGATAATTGGAGTTTAAATGTGACAGTATTATTTGACAAAACTTCGTAGTTGTGACAACCCTAGCGCGTGACGTTACAGACCTCTTTCCTCGCGCGGCGCCCACGTGCGTCACTCTCCTCGTTGTGTCCACACGCAAGCACTCCGCAAATAACAACATCGATTTGAATAATGAGCTGAGCGAATGACAATAATCCATTTAACCTTATTAAGCGAACCATTTGCGAATGGGGAAACAATATATATAGACATTCAGAGAGACAGAGAAATCCATCGTCACATTATACACGCTTTTATGTTATTTAACCAGGGTAAAAAGAGACAAAATGCGTTACAGAAATATTACAAGGATGAATATGTCTCAAGTTTAAACTTAGGGTAAATACACCTCAAGTATAAACTTGGAACATATTAATTCCAGACAGACTATTGCGATAGTACGTGTCTAACAAGGGCAAAACTGAAACATTTTTGATTTTTTTAAAACATCATAGAAACTTTGCTTGAACGGAACACGAAACCCACAGTTCACATACCATTTTAACCCAGATATTAGTTTTCCAGTCCTACGATCCAGTTTATACCATCCCCTGTGAAGTTGGCCCCCGCTGTAGGAGTTACATGTATGTATGTACGAGTTTGTATCATGCAAAGAGCATCACCTCCTCTTCTACTCATTGAACTTCTTCGACCCACGTCTTACCAGACTTGATTGATAATTTAATCTGATTATTGTGACTGTCTTTGGGCAGCGGTGGTCATGGGCAACATGAGGTAACGAAGTTTTTTACTTCTTCTATTCGCAATATCCTTCCCATTTCCCATTGACCACTTTTAAATATGTAGAGGACATATTTAAAAGCGGTCAATGCATTTAATCTTCAGGTTGAAGTGGTAATAAATAAAATAAAAATATAAATAAAATACTATTATATTATTGGAATATTAATGAAGGAAAGGAGAATATAAATGTTAAATGCAAGCACAGTCTGAATAATAGATAAACATACAACCTACCTAAAGAGCTTACTCAAGAACTTTGAAAATAAAAAGCTGACGTGTGATGAAAATCTATTTCTAGTCCCACATCCACACTACATACGAAGCCATGCCGCGTACAGTACGCAATATACGCTCTTATCGACTACGCAAGTACGGTTCCTTTAGACGAAAAGTACACGTATTGCTAGAGATACGTCTGTTGAAACGCTTATCCTTAAAATACTTTAGGTTTAATATTCTGTTTACAAAATAAGTAATTTTGAGTAAGTTTGACTAACAAACGTGATCCACTTTTAACCGAGTCAAGTCACAAACAAGACTTGCCTTTGGCAATGCCCCGAGCACAAACCTTAGCAGTTTTAGTTGTGTGTAAGAATCTGAATAACAAAACTCCTCTATACCGACTGGGCTGAGAATAAAATAGTCAATTTTTACTTTTATGTATATCCTTTTGATATATCATCGCACAACACAAATACAATGGGGCTACAGGTACAGTTGTGAGGAGTATCAGAATGTTTATATGAAGGCTCGTCTAGCAATACACATTGCTGTACTAGTTCCCACTTTAATTTATGGAAATGACACCTGGGTTTGGCAGGGAAAGCATGCTAGTAGAGTAAATGCCGTTGAGATACGATCCTTAAGAAGTATGTTAGGCGTTGCAATTAATGTTAGGATAAAAACAGCGTTATAAGAGAAAAGTGTGGCTAAAATGTGAATGTTGTGACTAGAATTGAGAATGGTATGCTCCGGTGGTTCGTGCATGTTGAAAGGATGAATGAAGAGAGAATAACGAAACAAATTTGTGTAGCGAAAGTGAGTAACAGTGTTGGAAGGAAACGCCCTAGGAGAACTTATATCGATCAGATTAGTGGCTTATTAAGAAAGCGCGATATAAGGAGCACCCATAGCCGACGAGCATATACCTATGTGTAGATGTATAAATGTAGAACAAGCAAGAGAGGTGTGTCAGGATCGCGCCAAATGGAAATCCATGATCTCTGTCTACCCCTCTGGGATACGGGCGTGAGCGCATATTTATTTATTTATTTTATTTAATCCAAATACTGGGCCTACAGACTTGAAAATTTGCACAGAGAATTCTGTTATGAAGTAGTCGAGCACTAAGTAAGTATTTTTCTAAATTCATCCCCCTTTTCTTCGGTTGGAAATCTTAACCAAGATACCCTGCTTCTGGGGAAATACAGCGTTATGTTTTACTCACTAAAACCCCCCCGAAGGAAATCTTAGAGTGCGATAGGCGGGGGCTCCGGGATCTCCAGTGGAACGCAATGAGCTTGCGCGCAACCTTGAGGAGCAGGCGCTCCCCTTGCACTTTACCAGTGTTACTAATAGGGAATGAAAGTTTGAAGGGGAAAAGAATTTTTAATTCAAAGAAGGTCTATCATAAATCATATTGAATAGGGTTCAGATTAGGCTGGACAATCGTTAATTAATTTAGATTGCACGGCGGGCGAAACCGCAGGCATAATATATGTTGCACATAATGCTTGCAACATAAGTTTATTTAGAATATCTTATCTCGTCTTCAAGGCAACTCCCCTCCACCTGACTATAAACAGGTAAATTGGAAGAATCTATACAACAACTCTTATCGACTACTCAAATTAAGTCAACAATTCCGTGGAAAGTGCGAAGGCTACACTAATTGATGGCTAACAGCGATACTGAATTGATATTGGTAAGTTCAAACAAAAACAAACACTTTTTAACATATTAAAACCCTGAATTCCTGTCTATTATTATTATTAAAACAGTCACTGACGGCGCTGACTATTCTAATTAAGGGTACGTTATTACCCTTCCCAATATTAAAATGTATATTATGGTATAACGTATTTGGATAAAGTAATTAGCCTTATGTTTATCTTTAAGCCCATCCATCAGACTTTATAGTCCAATACTAGTATTAAACCTAATAATACCTATTCTAATGGAGGTTTAGGACAATGACCGTGTTTGATTGTATATAATCATGCAAATAGTAAAGCGGTAAAAGTCTGTACACTGATATTTTTATGCCCGCTTTCACTTACAAAAGGAAACGCTTAAATGTGATGCTTTAATATTAAAAAACTGTACTACTAGTACTGAAGATTTATTAATTTTTTTGCATTCCTTCGACAACTTAACTGATATCAAGCGTGCTAATATAAGAGCACGTCTGATTCATCCTAGATAATTTCATAACTACGACGATCTAGACTTATTCAAAAGGTATCCAAGAACTCCGTGTTAGTAATATTACACCAAATCAATGATGAACTAGAAAAAAAAACTAATTTTTTCATCCTCATTGAAGTTATCACAGCGCTTACGTTTATCCACAGATCCAATGATGACAATATAAACTACTACAATAATATCACGGCACTATTTAAATAGGCGATCTAAAATAATGCAATTCAATTTTTGTTTAAAACACCACTTCAATATTTACAATGAAATGTCAAAATCACATGCCAAAGATTAGTAAGAGCCGCAAGCCGACAACTTAATACAAAAATCAATAGACAAATGTAAACAATTTAGACAATTCTAAGCATAGGACGTGCCTAGAGGAAAACGAATGGTGAAACAGAAGTCATTGCTTAGACGTCGCTTTACATTAGGCATTACTTACTAAATTAGACGTCGATTTGTTTATTGTCAGTGAAACCAGGCATAAATTATACATTGTAATTACGATACTATCAACATTTCGGGTAAAACAGCGAATTCTATTCAATTTTCCTCCAAGAAATACTTCCAATTGATATCTGTCTTTTCGTAGATCTAAAAAACTTCGTGATAAACTAACGAATAATAATATAGATTCTGTTTTAAACACAAAAGATGATTAAGAAAAATCATCTTCCACCCCATACCCCGTGTTGACGTAGTATCGTTGTTTTAGTGAAAACACTGAGATAAAATACCATTTCATTTCCTGTTGTTGATTAAAGTCTAGAAGCACGCCTACACAACGAATGAAATAATACATTTCGCTTTCGTTACAGCGAAATTAATCTTGCAATATTTATATCTATGTTTTTATGCATGAAAGACGAGCTATAGTGGTTTGGTGTACCGCCTCCGACCATAAAGGTTCATTTTTTCCTTGTATATTTTTAATTTCTTGGGGTTATTACAAAAGTGAAATGGCTAGAAAACAATACAGAGCAGAAACTAGAATATAATTGTTGTGCGATAATTACTACGAGCAAGAAAAGAACGAAGACGGTTATAATAACAATATGCTTTCACGCGCGTAACCCAAAGGGGTAGGAAGGGACCATGGATTTCCATTTGGCGCGATCCTGGCGCACTTCTCTCGCTTGTCCAACATCTACGTGTGCATACTTGTCGGTTACGGGTACTCTTTATATCGCCCATTTTTTGTATCTCACTAATCTGGTCGATATAAGTTTTAAGGACATCCCCTGCCAACACTGCTATTCACTTTTGCAATATAAATTTGATTTCTTATTCTCTCCACATTCATCCTCTCAATATGCCCGAACCGAAATTACTAACCTCGACTTCGCAGGGGTACCCATATATGCATAATTACATTTTTAAGCAACATTTTTTTTAACAAACACCACACGAAAAATATGCCGAGTAAAGACAGACTATACAGAGTTTGAAAGAGCTCAGACAATTTAGAATAAACAAGAAAACGCATTCGAGTCGGGAAAACGTACTTCGTGACCGTATTGGAAATTCAATATAAATCCTTTTCTAGTGAGGTCGTTGCATCAAATAGGCGTGCTTCTGTCGCAAGATCGTATGTATCGTTTACAAGATAAGCCATTGGGTCATGTGAATCTGATGCATTGCAGTTCACCCGGTTTTCAACGTTTCATTTTCTTAGAATTGCTTAACACATAGCCTTTCGATATTTTTCGAGACAACTAATAGTGGTAGAGCCCGCAACAACAACATCTGTTGCACGAATTGGCCGGCTCGACCGGTGAAATACAACAACCTCACAGAAAACAGGCGTGAAGTAGAAGTACTCTGCGTTTCGTCTGATGAGTGAGGTGCCGGAGGCCTAATTTTAGTTCTCTTCCCCTTTCCACTCTTTCCTCATAAGGGTAGGACGTGAAGGGGAAGATGATAGCATGGGAATTATCCTTTTTCCTGTCTATGTCCTCCTTTGTCCTTTTAAGGTAGGCAACGCATCTGTAACGCATTTGTCTGTTGCGGATGTTCATGGGCGGCGCTCACTTGACATCAGGCGACCCGCTTGCTCGTTTGCCACCTTCTCACGTAAAAAAATAAATTCAATAAGTTCTATAAAAAGGCATTACGTATATTACAGAAGTTATTAACACATCTACAGCGGAAATGAAATCATTTCGTTTTATATCAGACCGAAACATGCGCGAAAATATAGTTATTTTCATACCGGGATCGTAACGACAATATAAACCAGACTATTATAATAAAGCTGTAGACCATTTTGCATTACAGTTACCCAAGGCAAGATAGGTGCCAAAGTAAGTAGCCAACATTTGGTCCCGGCTGGCCGATAAGCCGCGTTACTCGCGTGTTGATGTCCCAAACTATTCACTAATTTTATTATAACGCCGTACTCCAATTTATATATTTAGTATATCAATCGTTAAATAATGTATTCTTGTGTTGAAATGTTAATTCTTCATTCATTAATGCTGGAAATATTTAACGTTTTTAAATGAAAGTTTTTACAGGCAACAATGTTAGTGGAAAGGACCAGAATAAGGCCTCCAAAAACTCACTCATATGATGAAACGCACAATACTTCTAAATCACGCTTGTCTTCTGTGAGGTCATGGTATTTCACTGGTCGAGCCGGCCCATTCGTGAAGCAGATACTGGTGTTGCGGGCTCTACCACAATTATGTGTTTATTTTATTAATTTACTGACTGCATATAAAATATATCATGTATTAGGTAATATTTGAATGACTGACAATTCTGATGAAAGGACAGTTCCTAATTATTAAGTTATTATATATTTATAGATCTAGTAGATAGACTAAAAAAGTGATCAACTTAAGAAACGAACATCCCTCAGGATTCGCAATCAGTAAAATTGGACATGAGATTCCAGCTTGTGTGTAGATCGAAAAAGAGGAGTAAATAATGAACTTGGGAATATGGAAAGATGATGGCTTCAATATCACCTTGCTTATGGGATATGACACTAAAATAATGCTCAAAGGTAACCGTTGTGTATCTGATATCCCTCCATTAAAGAGATAAATCGTCCTTTCCCACTCATTTCCACAACACACACGTATATATTAATGTTTATTACATTATATTTAAAAACAAATATTTTTCTTCAATTATGCAACAAAAACTAACTAAAGATTTTGGCTCAAGAACTTTGGCTCCGTATTGTCTAAATACAACGTAAAGTGAAATGCTAAGCCGCAATCTTCGTAGCGTGTCTTGCTTTAAAACCAGTAATTGCTGTAACGTTTAGTGGATTGTACTCCACACGTACATTATATGTTTTAATGCTTCAGCGGTAAAACCTTCTTAGTTTTAGCAATTGCTAAACCAATTGTTATGTTTTTATTTCGAATAACAAAAGAGTTTTTACTTATATTTGTATACATTGACAGTGGTTACTAAACCACCAGTATACGTCCTATACTTGATTATAAGCTACAAACAGAAGCTCTACCTCTCGATTCTGCGAACATACTCGTGTCACAATGTTCTCTGAATGGTTTCACAATAGTTGATTAGGCATTTTCTTTCGTGCGTCATTGTGACATCATTATATTAACAACGTATAACGCCCTGT
Organism: Papilio elwesi; assembly: GCA_029849275.1. Lineage (NCBI taxonomy): Eukaryota > Metazoa > Arthropoda > Insecta > Lepidoptera > Papilionidae > Papilio > Papilio elwesi. The sequence goes on along the minus strand of CM056687.1, from coordinate 4,696,866 downwards.
ACAACTTATGTACATAGTTCACGATACGAGGTCGTAAAAGTGTGTACCTACATAGCAAACTACTAATCTTTCTGTGTACTTCAAAAGAAAAAATCTAGTTTAGGTGATTAATGATTAATGCTTTCACCTTTATTATAACAAATGGTGTCGGCAGAAAGTATTTGGAGAGCAGCCAACAAACTACTTTACAATGATATCAGTAGTATGTTGCGGAAACTTCAAATTTCAAATAAATACACACTGGTCTTACATCTATTGGGTTTTCTTCACTGGTCGTGTAAAATGCCGATCATTTTTATATTAAATTCATCTTTGCATTTAGTGTACCCGGTCAATCAAGTAAAAAATGTAAATACAAATAATTATCTGTAGTTGAACGAAATGGGATAGACAAAATACAATAAAAACTAACTAATTATTTACAGCCTCATACGTTGTTGTAGATTTTGAATGTGTTGTTGATAGTTATGTTCTTTTAAATACCATTTAAAATAATTACCTAATTACCCATTAAATTTATACACTTGTGAAAGCGCATTTGATACCCATTTTGTTAAGATGTTGCATACCTCCGGATTTGGGACCCAAAAGTGAAGCCGATCAAGTCGCTAATTGGCAACTTCGTAAAGTCTAGCTTAGTCATTCGCTTCCCGCCACGCCAGTACCAAATCTTCGATTTTGTAGTTTAAAAAAATGACGGTTTGTGCAATTGATGATTCTAAAAAGTAAATTTTATCATTTGTACTGAATATTTTATACACAACTAAATGTAAAATTTTAACAATAACAATGCGGTGCCATAACATGTTATAAGTGTTATCAACCACAGTACAAAATTATACTAAGCCTAAAATACAACGAAATATAAAGACGGTAGATTAAAAAATGTGGAGGCTTCACTTTTGAACGTTAAATTTCTATGGAACGCGGTATCAGGAGGTATATAAATAATCTATGGCCATTATAATGTTATTTGTATTAAACGAGTCTTATTTTAATAAATGCAACAAAAAACTTGGCTTCATTTTAATATCATATTCATTTCCTCTTGGCATAAGCAAAGAGGTCGCAGCACGGAATGCCAAACCGCACCCAGCAGCTTGTTTCTTGCTCTGAAAGACTAATTGGCACAACGTTCAGTGAATTCCACTTATGCACTTAGAGAATTAAACTGCATTTGGTTTTAGCGAGTACTGCGAGGGCATCCCATTAAACTTAATATATGCCAACTGGAATGGAAATAATATGTTTAACTGCTAATTGCTATTGGATAGATCTTGTGCTACTTGCTATTTAATTGATTTGAATTTAGCTGTCAAGAAGATTCAAATTCAAGTTCAAGTGAATTTGAAAAATAAAGAGACATTTATAACGCCTAGTAAATCCAGTCCTTAGATCGCGCTTCCTTCACCATAGCAGTGTTGCCGACTGGCTGGTATAGCTATAAGTTTAATACTTTTATTAAATGGACAAAAATTGAAACGTTGGGAAATAAACTGTTATAATACTACAGAAACCGTGTTAATTTTCAACCGCAATGACGATTAACGCTTTTACTAAAATTAAGACAAGTGGGGCGACTAAAAGACTTGGAGTCCAGCCAACGCGTGCCCTAGAATGTTTTCAATTGAATGCAAATTCCTAAAATTAATTGTCTTAAGTCATAAATCAGCAATTTCGTAGAAGACATATTCTTGTCTGCTTGCCTTAAAAATGGGTCCAAATGTACTGTAGTCTGTATTTGTAGGGTCAGTCAATCCGGCTTTTTTCCTGCATATTTCTACTTCACGTCTGTTTTCTGTAAGGTCGTGGTATTTTACAGTTAATGGTATCTATGTCACGAATGGATCATTGAAAGGTAATAAATATGTGCATAAAGTATATGTCTATGGGTATGAAGATAAATGTAGACAAGACGAAAGTTTGGTGTTTGAAAAAGAAAAAAGTAAGACAGTGATTGAAATAGACATAAAAGTGGAACAGGTGGATGTGTTTGTATATTTGGGGTGCATATTCAGCAGAGATGGTAGGTGCATTAAAGATATAGAACCAAGAATGAATGCGGAAAATAAAATGAATGCCATATTAATACCCACCTTAATGTATGGGAGTGAGAGTTGAATACGGCAAGACAAACATGTTAGTAGTAGACTTAATGCCGTTCACATGCCATCCTTAGAAAGTATTTTAGGCGTGACGTTGAATAATAGGATTAAAAATGGCGTAATAAGGGAAAAGTGTGGCTTAAGAGTGGATGTTGTGAATACAATTGAGAATGGCTTTGCTTCGGTGGTTCGGGCATGTAGAAAGGATGAGTGAAGAGAGAGTAACGAAACAAATTTATGTTGCAAAAGAGAGTGGCATTTTAGGCCGGGATCGGCCTAGGTTTACTTACACTGACCAGATTGGTGACATATTAAATAAAAGCAATACTAAGAGTACCCATAACCGACTAGCATGCGTGAGAGAGTTATGCCAGAACCGTGAGAAATGGTATTCCGTAATCTCTGCCGCACCGCTGGTTTAGGGTGTGATATATATATATATATATATATATATATATATATATATATATATATATATACGCTTATCAATATTCGAGGCAAAAACCAAGCTTCATATTGGATGTTAAATTTGTATGGAACGCGGTATCTAGTAGTACATAATTCTAGGACTGTGACTATTAAAATAAACATAAGCCTCTATAAAACTTTAAATAATTCTTAAAGCTTTTGGAATCCAGCTCTAAGCCCAAGAGAAATATAGCTTAGCCCAAATTAATTTTTCAAGAAATTTGAGATAAAATACTGCAAGAACTAATAACTAGGCTAAGGTTCAAACTTTAGCAATATCTTCTTACATTTTTAACTGGGTTTTTTCTTTGGTACGGACTACAAGATGTATTATGTTAAACCGCAAACCGCAGCAGCTGTTTGCAGTCACTAATTTTATGATTTACAATGTTAGTTTCAAATAAAAATTCAATTATGTGTATGTAATGACTTACTTGTAACTGTGAGCTTAAACGACGCATTTACAGTTTCACCGGACTCGAGGTGGCAGAGCGGAGAGGGCGTTTAGACAAAACCTCTTTGGGTATCTAGGTATTTATGTATATATGTATGTATGTGACCCATGGTGCTTGTAACTACTGCAGCCTAAACAGCCTGACTGATTTTGAATTCTTTTTAAACATTCTAATTAAACTTGTATTAGGAGAAAGTCCACCATACTCAAATGGTGCTTAAGTTTCGCAGTCGATATCCTTAACTATTAGGCTATTGGCGCTTAAAACTATATTTGTGAGTGTGGTAGAAAGATAAAAATTGGTGTGATCTACAATTTTGGCTACGAATATTAAAGAATCAATGAATTATGATATCTGACATTAATACAGATGCCAACGCGCGCTTAAATTTTATCTAATACATCCGATTAATACGACATTCCGAAATGGAAGAGTACGTGACAACAAGAGGCGGGAATATTTTCTCACGTGAAAGCTCTTGCGCTCAATACGCCTCTGAATTTATGAGCAGGTATGAAAGCCCTCGGCCAACGGTCAAATTAGTTTAAGACTCGCTCTTCGTCGTTAGTTAAAATAAGAACTTATTTGGTCTTAGAGTTCTCGCACTCAAAATTCGTAAGAAGTAAAAAAAGCTTTTAATTTACAATCAATTAATCGACGATATATAAATGACTAATTTACGTAATTTACAAAATTATGATTAGATAGAGATAGGATAGATTTTATCGATCTTAATAATATTAATTAAAGTGCTCTGAAATTGTTAATTATATATTTGAAACGTGTATCTCAGTCTTGATTTCTTTCAATATAATATTATTCTTGTTTATATTCCATTGCTTTACTAAGTTGAACATTATAGCTTTTAGAAATGCTACGTTCACCAGTATGTTTCTAAAAGCATATACATGTGCTCATACGTAAGTTTGTGCATAGTGCAGAGAATTTTGTAAGAGCATCTCGGTACGGCTATTATTTATTTTATTGGAACATGTGTGCTATGCTCTCTCCTGTTTCGTACGTACAAACAAAATGGATTCGCTTTTACTAAAACTAGAAACGTATTCAAACAAGAACAACCTCAAATTACAAAAATAATAGTATATTATTTTATACTATTAACAATTTAAGTTTAATTAAATTGAATGGCTTGTACTATCTTTTAATTTAGTTTTGTACAATTAAAAATCAATTTAAAGATTTTCAATACACAATAAATCTCTTCATCGAATATTTTTGTATGCGTTTTTGAAGCAACTGAAAAAGATTTGACTTTATGCTTACACTTTTAAACTTTACCACTGTTGTGGTCGAGCACCAAATACTACGGCCTCACATTATATTCTAATACGGGAACGATGGATAAGGGATTTGGCGAGGTATGGGATGGATAGAAGGAAATATGATTTTTTATCTGTATCCCCTCCCTGCCCATCAAAGGCAGGCAACGCATTTGCAACTCATTGCGGATACAAATGAGTTCTTATTATCAGGTCAACGGCTTGCTCATTTGCTATCTTGTACCATAAAAAACCTAACTAAAACCTGGCGGAAATATTTTAACTAGTAGGAAATATATGTAATAATTGCCTAGTAATAATTTGGAAACTTCAGAGGTCAGCTATTCTGGACCTTCTGGGTTTAGAAGAGGTGCTACGATCACCAGTATTAGTCTCAATAACGAGAAATCAAGTACAGAATCTGGTAAAAGGGTTTAATTCGCAGTATTAAACTGATGCACTAGGCAGTAAATTATATTGGAGCAATCAGTGGGTGAAATGAAATCAGAACTATCAATAAAATAAATCACTCGGATTAATCGTTTTTCGGGTAGCAGGTGATTTGCCGGTTGTTAATGGCCGTAATTGGTCGTCACTGTTTGGTTTGTTATTTATTAACGATCGGTCTTGAAACATCCGCGCTCGAAACTCATAATAATACTACAGTATGTTACTTTATAATACTACAGTTATTAACGTGTAAAATTATAAGCCGACCTCGATTCTCAATAACCCTGAATAACTCTGGAATCATTTATCGGGTCGGGCTGAAATTCAAATCGGACCAAGCTGTTCACCAAAACTATCGAAAGCAAGAACAATTTTCAATATGGATTTATAGACATGTCAATTTTCTGAGGTAACGAGCACAAACAAATGAGGCTAATTGGGAACCTCCTTCGTTTTTGAATTCGGTTAAAATATCCTGTGACTGCGTTAATTTATTTTAATTATCTTCTATAATTACTTAGACTTTATCAAAACTAAAGAAAATTTGACACATAGTAGAGAAAACTCTACCTCTTTTGTTTTGGATCCTGTAAACACAGGATCACTTTACACACCAGGCGATCCGATAGGTTTGTTCGCTTATTCATGAAACTCATTTGCACGTAGTTTTGAGATGTTACTTTTAAGTTAGTTTCTAGAAATATGAATATAAATTTACAACACGTTAAGTCACGAAGTGTGAATACAACTAAAATGTTTCTCACATACGAGCTTACGTGAAAGTACAAAGTTAGTGTGACGTAAGCGCAATATTATGCAGTGCGCTGTCTCACACTGCGGCCATTTCGCCTCTACGTGAGGCTAAATATGATAAATGGCTAACTTCTCCGCCAAGTTTTTCTTGCTATAACGTGGCCACATAGTAATTCAAAATGTTCTTTAAGGCTTTTCTTGGCTTGAAATCACATAAATACCATTATTAATATTCAAATTCTTAGACCACTTTAAAATATTTAAACTTTAATGAAGGCCTCGCACAACGAAACACGCATGGCTAAATATACAATATAAATAACAATTAACGTCAAGACATGGATATCAAGTGTTTGAATAAATAAATATATGATTAAAATACATAATATGAGGGACTAGATAAGAGATGTATGTACTTGAACACCATGTTCTGTTACGTTACTACAAACCTGCTTATTAGGTTCTATGTAAACGACTAGGTTTTGAAGTAAAAATCTTGTACATATTTAAGTTAACATATGTAAAGAAAAGAGTGAAAGGTTGCATGAAGAGAGAGGGGAAACTTAACGCTATTTAGTTAGCAAAAAGTTAAATAGAAAACCGAATGAAGATTAAAATTAGACGAAGTAAGTGGAAGTAGAAGGTTCACCGACTGTAATAGTACTCTTATATCTAGGTCGACCAAGATCAAAGATGAACAAAGAGTCTAATATGATACCACTTATCCGAATTTATGGGCCTTACAAAAACAGCAAAAGAAAGCATTTAAGTATCATTGAAAGTTCCAACCGACCATGAAAACTGTTAGAATAAATACTGTAAGCGCAAATATAAATCATATTACGCATGTAAACATTATAGAATTAAAATAATTAACCTTTGCGAAGGCCATGCCGATGTCTCCACAGTTGGATTGTCGCCAAAGTAATAATAGAAAAGCAAATTAATAGATGTCTGAATGTAGCGGGCACAGGAAATAGAATCATATTGATATGAGAAATATTGTTAAACGAAATAGTAACTTAAATATAATATTTGCGCGAGTAATAAATCTCTGCGCAAATTCCAATTCTCCACTGACATGAAACTATGGAAAATATTTTCTTACAAAAGTTATGAAATGGTTAATATTTTTACCTAGTTTAGTCTTATTAAAGTCATTAAACAACTTAGTATAGTGTAAAATGTCTAACAGTGGTAGAGTCCGCAACAACAACATCTGTTGCACGAATGGGCCGGCTCGACGGGTGAAATACTACGACCTCACCGAAAACAGGCGTGAAGTAGAAGTATTCTGAGTATCGTCTGATGAGTTAGGTGCCGGAAACATAATTTCAGTCCACTTCCCCTTCCCACCCATTTCTCATAATGATGGGATTGGAACGGGAAGAGGATTGGACGGGGAGAGGGTTAACGAGGAAGAGGACATCCTTTTTCCTGTCTGTGCCCTCTCTTTTGTCCATTAAAGGTAGGCAACGCATCTGCAACATATTGCTTGTTGCTGATGTCAATGTTCAGCGTTCATTTAACATCAGGTGCTCCGCTTGCTCGTTTGCCACCTTCTTACATAAAAAAATACTATACTGTGCAACCTTGATATGCAAATCTGAAGTGAATAAGAAAATATTTGTTATATCAAGCGTTTTGTTATAAACGATTCGCTTTATCGAGATAAAAATGATTATCTTACGAAAAGTTAACGCGTTAAAGATGTCGACTCATGAATTATTGTTGTCATTGTGGAATTGTGTGTGATTACTTGGTAGTACACGTTGTATAAAGGTTGTTCCAAATTGCGTTAAGCACCATTATATAATACTTTATTAATCTGCAAAGATTTTTGAAAAGGTTTTTGACACATGTATTCGTAATGTAAAGGCATCTTTTGAACGCACTCTTACAGGCTTTTTCGTACGGCACTTTAATCGTTAGGCTACATGGCATTAGCTAGAAGGAATACGATAAACGTTCTTCGACGATTGATTAATAGAAAAATTTCAAACCTTTTTAGAAGATACCCGAAGATATAAGAATTAAGAGGATGGAGAGTTTTCTCTCTTTAGTTTTGATTTAATTATTTATACAATCTCAATTGTGAAACTATAGGGGGTTTAAAAAACACCATTACCAATTGCTATATGTTCTAAACGGGATAAAATATTTTTTTTTATAAAAGAAACCAACCAAGAGATAGTTTTTTAAAGCACTTACCTTCAAAACCTCATTGCGAAATCTTCAAAGCCCTCAGATGAACTCCTTACAAGCTCGATGTATCTGAGTAACCGCCAAATTTTAAAATGTACGTCAGATAAACACTATCACGAAACTTTAAAATTGTCTTAAAAATGAATAATATTACAAACTATTAAACCACTTTGAGGCACTTTAAGTATTACGAACTGGAACGCACAAACATTAATACGCACTATTTTATAACGTTAATATGTTTAGTAGGCATTATTTACAGTTGAAGAATTAATTTCATTGAAGAGTGCATTTGATCACAATCTGAAACAAAACATAAGCAAATTTAATTCATAATACACATAAGTAACGTGATAGCAGATAATGATGGATTATTAAGACAATTACAACATGATTCGTTGTAACACGTGCAGATTTCTGACAACATTGAAAAAGAGTAGACTTCCACGTCGACCTATCATCCGTTATTTCAATCGTCACTCTCTTCTTCATGTCGCCTTTCAGACCATCCATCTTTCCTTAGACCTACTCCTACCTACGTATCCCTCCACATTCATATCTAAAAATCTCTTTGTCAGAGTCCATTCATCCCTCCTCATAAAATGCCCATGCAATGTTAAAATTTTGCTCGTTAAGTATCCTACTATCGACGCTACTTTCAGACTTTCCCTAATATACTCGTACCTTATCCATTCGTGTTACTTCACACATCCATCTCGACATTTGCATGTCTGCCGCATGTATTCTCTTTACATCTGTTCCTTTAATACCCCGGCACTCAGATCTATACATTATGACAGGTCTTGTAAATGTTCCCCTTTATTTTAAGGGGAACTCATGGGGTCACGTTTTTTTTATAAAATACAAATAAAAGTATAACAATAAATTTGGTAAATCAAAAATAACCAATAAAAAGATAAATCACACGAAGGTTTTGTGTATAAAAGTTTTGCCGACATATTTCGAAATAAACAGTTATCTTGGAATTAAATTCCTAATTTAATTCAAATACGTAATAAAATAATTAAATTCATAAGTTCGCTGGAGAATAGCTAGCTAATTTTTGTTCTGACCTCTTATTAATACCGAGTTTCATCGCCACAAAGGCAACGGACGTGACGAGTCAGTTCCCACCGTGATATATTCGGTCTCACAATCCCGTCTTTTATCTACCGTCTCCGCCCTGCGTTAATATTTGTATTATAATGTGCAGCTTCAACATAATATCACCAGCTCAAAGAATTTCGCAAATTTCCAACATCAATCTTCGCCACGCAAAAAGTCGACATTTGATTTATCTATTTGAATGTTAGCTCGGCAAGCCTCTCGGAACTGGGTCAGAGCCGGAGCGGGCAAATTATAATGCGCACAAGTATGTGGCGAGCAACTCATCTAGTATTTTAATAATACGTAACATGAAAAAGTAAATCTTTATGCTAAAAACCTTATAAGAGAAACTGTATTATTATTAAATGGAAAATAAAAATTTTCACTTCTGAGGTAAACATCCTGTTACATAATGTCAACATACACAATAAATATCCCTACGTCCGTCCGTTAAATCTGCTAAGATCTCTTATAGTCACTAAAATTGTTACAAAATTATTTCAGCTCTCACGGTTTATTTTACATAATTGTCTATCCTCCCATATCTACGACATAAAATACAGTAGAAGGCAATAAATTCATGTAAGAATATACATTTTAGTTATTTAGAAATGGATGTAGCGAAATCGAGTGTGTGTGTGTCGATCGTCTTAAGTGAACTTAACCGGGCCGACGAGAAATTAAAGAATAGCGGTATTAAGAGTACCCGAAACCGGAGAGCATGGGTATAGAAAGAGGACCGTGAGCCAGGACCGTACGAAATTACAATCTGTAATCCCTGCCTATTTATTTCCAATTCCTATACGTCCCCTCCACCGTGAAGTTCTCTTTCCCTTCCCATCCCTTTCTTAAAAGAAAAGGGTGGGAAGGGGGAGAGAACGAGAATTAGACCTCCGGCACCTCACTCGTCAGACGAAACGCAGAATACTCTACTTCACGCCCGTCTTCTCGAGCCGGCCCATTCGTGCAACAGATGTTGTTGGGCTCTACCACTGTTATGTTATCATCGCACATAAAGATATGAATATTGCGGCTTGTAAGATATTTATTAATTTTAATGTGGATAGTATAACATAATCAAGTAAGATTACTAATGAATTGAAGGTATCTTAAAAAAATATTCTAGCGACATGGCATTTGTATGGCATTCATTCCGATGGCAATAACTAAAATTGGGCCTAAATAATTTTAGATTTAAGGCTGGGTAATTTTAGATAAGCCTTAAACAGTGTAACTGTTCGTGTAAATATAAATTTACAAAATAATTTGTACTACAGATATTTGGTTTAATTAAATGTAACTCGATCTCGGCGACTTGAAACAACACTTTCGAGTAACGCGATTCAGCTGAAAGTCAGTTGTTGGGGCATAGCAATAAAAGCCTAGAAAGCTAGGGCACAATTATACGCCGGGGAAATTGCATCTCCGATAGGAGCTCACCAAATGCTCCTAATGTCAGCAACAAGGACAGAAATGACAATTAGCAAATCCTATTAGTTTTCCCGTTTCAAATCACAACACTAGCCGAATTCATACAATCATTTGTATGTTGATTAAATTTGAGTTAACTAATTCACAGATGTTTGAAGGCGTTCGAATAATTTGTTAATCTGCCAGAACTAACTGTGCCGTAAACAAATTTAATGGGAAATCGGAAAATTACAAGTTCACTTTAATGAATACATTATAAGAGAATGCTTTGTTTGGAACGAGATTATTCAAACTTCATGTTGTTTTCTTCGTTGAAAGTATAATAATAGAAGTCATTTAATTCAAAAGAAATGGTAATATTATTATTTAAATAAGCAAAGAAATGGTAATTTTAGTATGTATCACACGAAAGCTATATACTGTGAATTTAAGAGCACGAAATCTTTACAATTTAAAGCCGCTATTACGCCAAAATAGAAAATAAAATATAATTTTAAAAAATGTTTATTATCAAGTACTGTTTAAATAAATAAAACACAAGTAAATGATAAATCAAGTAAAATACAAGATAAAATTCTGTATCAACGGTAATTAAGTATGAAAATAAATCGACTGATTCAAAAACTTTAACAAGTGTTGGAAAACTTTAATTTCACATTATTGTCAAGCTTAGAACCAAAAAATGGTTTTCTATCTAAATGCGCGGTGGAAAACAAATTTCAAAGGCGCCGAGATTTTATGAGATCAATGACTTTGCGGCACCTGACGTCGCCCGGACTCTCACGAAGGACAAGCACATTTTACTACTCAAATTTAACAACATAAAACTTTGTAGATATGGATAAAGTGTGTAATGCATGGCCAAATTTAAAATATTAAACAGTAATTTTAATAAACAACTCTCTAGTCATAATGAGATAATGTAAAGACGAAATAAGATAATATTTTATTACTTGATAAGTGAGACCACTGCAGATGTGTCAATATCCCAACTAGGCGTACTTACCCCGCATCTTATCGGAATCGGTTTGACTATACCTATAATAGCCCACCCCACCCCCGGGACACCCCCGGATGTAAAGTAAAAGGCAAACTTCCTGGCTACTTAGAATTAACAGCAACAATCCCACGTGTATTCGTAAAACATACCTCAGTAGTCAATACCAATCGGCCAACAGTGGACACGCGTGCGTAAAGCTGTGGTTTTTCAAAAACTACACAATGAATAATGAAGATATATAGTTTTTTTTATATACACCCTGTCAGTCATACAAGCAAATAAAGTACACGTCTTGATTTTGATATCATTTGATAATTTTCTGTGTTGCATCAAAAACTTTACACCATTTCATAATGTTGTATACTGTGTTGTTATATTGTTTAAGTCTTTCATAAAAAATTTTCATAGTACCAGGTAGCAAACGAGCAAGCGGTTTACACGACGTCAAGTGATCGCTACCCATAGACATCTGCAACTAACTAATGAATGCAGACGCATTGCCCACCTATAATGGACAGAGCAGCAGAGAAACAGAAAATGGTAATTTCCAATTCCTATACATCCCCTCCACCGTCAAGTTCTCTTCCCCTTCCCATAATTTCCTTATAAGAAAAGTGGGCAGGGAAGAACCAGAATTAGGCCTCCGGCACCTCACTCATTAGACGAAACGCAGAATACTCTACTTCACGCCTGTCTTCTGTGAGGTCGTGGTATTTCACAGGTCCATCACATCTGTTGCACGACAGATGTTGTTATTGCGGGCTCTACCACTGTTATTTTAAGTAATACATATATAAAGAAATACCTATGTATGTCTATCTTTCCGAATAAGCTACGAATCAAAATAAATGGTTTGGAATGCAGTGAATAGTCCAGGTTTTAATAATTATATTATTTAAAAGTTAGCTGCCAATTATCACATACCACTTGACACTTCAACTTTATTTTGTAGAAAATGAAATCGATTTAACTTAACAGTAGTTGAATAAAAATTTGACAAACCTAATGAAAACCGAGCGTTTATCTAGTAATTAAAATAATCTAGGAGTAAAAACTATCCTGGCCATTACTAGTAAAGACTCATTTTTCAATTTCCGTTCCCTATACTTTGTCGCTTTAGTTACAAGGCGTTAAATTATAGAATTGTATCATTGACAATCCAGCCAGTCGTCACAGAACTCTTTTGTACCACGTTATGTTCTGAATGTCATAATCTACATCCTTAACACTTTATCCAAATCAATATACATATGAGTAGTTAATATTGTATTCAATGTCGATTGCAACTAAAACTTGAAAGCACCTGAGGTAGCTTACTGAAAAAATATATGCATGTTTTGAGCTGCCTCTATTAAATGTATAAACATGGATGGGTCGTCACTATATTTCACTTTTTAGTTAAAACTACACATGACAGAGCGAATGTGATTGTGGATGGTTGTAACCTCAACGTTCCCATGTGTCACTATGGTGGTTGTACGTGGATAATTGTAGGGGTGTAAAAATCCGAGGGTTTAAATTGTATTTTTCGATATTACATTATCAATAATTGTATAATTAGAAGAAAAAAACCAGCGAAACGGGTGTTTGCAGCTAGTTATAGAGGCATAGAGTGCTAGAGGAAATAGAAAAAAAATCTTTACATCACACTCAGATGTCAAAAGTAAAATCAAATAATTTAGCACAGGCACTTGATCTAAAATACAAACGAACGCAAATGTGGCAAGTTCAGATCCAATTGTAAGCTTGCTATAAAAAATATCTCGAAATAATCGAACATTTACTCTAAGGTAATTGAAATAATATAATAATGAAACGATTTCTTTAACATCTGCTCCCCTTAAATTCGCGCTGAGACCATCCATTATTGCGTATTAAACAAGAAGTTTAATGAAGAGACCATAATGACTTTCCATGCCCTCGGGGAACCACCTTTGTGAATTAAAGCACTAGGAATAAACGAAATGTATACCAGAAAATTATTCTTAATGGAAAGTGGAATTAAATTGTCAGATGTTGGTGGAACGGCTATGTGTGACATCTCAAAATAAACTTTGTCTATTTATAAGCGCATACCATTTCGTATTTCTGTTATTATTGCTCTGCAATGTGGCACAAATATTCATTGTATTGGAATCAAAAAAACGTATAGCAAAAAAAATAGTATAAAATATTAAATTGAAAAAAAAAAGAATTTTGCGAGAAATTTTACGGAACTAAAAATCCACAGACAATTTTTCTTTTTTTTCGGGTTATATATTTTCTATAAATAGGGATTTTTATACCGTCTATATAATCACAAATTATTAATATCTTAGCATTCGTACACTGATGATTATTTGGTAAGGAATCCTTCGCCATAAAGCTGCCCGAATCGGTTTATTCAGAATTGATGATAAAATATAGGCAGGTATTATGGATGTTCATTTGGCGCGATCCTGGCACACCTCTTTCGTTTCTTCTACATCCATTCATCTAAGCATACATGCTCTTCGGTTACGGGTACCCCTCATATCGCCCTTCTATAGTGTGTCACTGATGTGATCGATGCCAACGCTGCCCACTCACTTTTGCAACATAAATTTGTTTCGATACTCTCTCTTCATTCATCCTTACAATATCCCAAACCACCTAATCATACCTTTCTCAATTCTAGTCACAATATCCGCTTAAAGCCACTCTATTCTCTTATAACGCTATTTTTAGTCCTATTATTCGACGTCACGCCTAGCATCTCTAGGTCTAGTCTAAAGGATCGCATCTGAAAGGCATTAAATCTACCTACATGCTTTTCCTGTCAAAACTAGCTGTCACTTCGATACCTTAATGTGGGGACATTTCATTACTGGTGCAGCATTGTCAGATGTTGGTCAAGGCGAGACTTCATAGGCATGTGCCTATGAAGGCTCGCCTGGCAATACATAGAATGTTCTGACTCCTCGCTAATTTACCTATAGCCCCATTCATTTCATTTCATGCATTCACTCGTCGTTTAATTGATATTTCAAAGAATAAGAACGCTTATATTCAAATCAAAAAAATTCATCAAATTCATATTTCGAGATGTTTCTAGCATGATTTTTATTTCAAGACGTTCGTATACAGCCTACTTAATATAATATGCAACATATTTGGCAAATCATTGTTCCTTGTTTGATACGCTTAAACGGTGCTGCGGACTGCATTGTTCTTATAGCTGCTCACGTTTTCGAGAACCATTTCTCAGCAGTGTTTTCTATAGGACGATAGATTAATGATATTTAAACACAGGAGAGCAGTAGCAGCCTGCTTTAGAACGCTCCTTTTTCAATATTATAGTATTTTAGTCATTTCCGTTTTGTCTTTGTAAACTTTCACTTGAGATGAGCCATGAGAAAGTTCCTAATATAAATGACTAACACAATATTTCTAAAATATTTTGTAACTGAAAGATGTGCGCGGTCGGTATTTGGCATGTCGCCAGTACTATTGGTCTTTTCTCCCTCATGACAACTCTTAAGAGATAAAACGCAATACATTCCTCCTTCCCCGAAAAATTATCTAGCTTGGACAGCACATTATTAAAACGTAACTTCTTTTATCCTTCGTTATCATATTTAAAGCAAAACATCCCTCTTACCAGTTCGATTAGATCACTTCGATACTACACAAGTTGCTTCAGCTTCAGGGTCACTGCCTCATAAAGACGCACGGGCGATTGATAAGACCGAACCGAGAACGAAGCGATCGCCAGCCACGACCGTGTGCGGGATGAATGAAAAGTGCATGTGTGCAAGCGTTCTAGTGCGCCAGCACCGGTGCAGGGTGTGAGGGAGTGCACCTGATCGGGGGTACCGTGACGTAGGGCGGGCGGCGTAGAGAACGCGGCGCGTACCGAACAAGATATACGACCTACGCCGACCGCGTGCTGCGAGCGACTGGCGCCCGGGCCGCGGCTCACGCACCGCCTGCACCGCAGCGCTGCACGCGGCGCCACCGCCACCTGCCACCACGCTGCAGGCTACGCACCACGCGAATATCGATGTTTTTTTTCTTCTGAAGAAGCGAAGTGCGAGCGCGCGGGGTGAGTGCGGTATGTTCAGCGTGTGCGGGGTGTGTGCACGCACCGCGCGGGACGGGGTGCCGGTCCTGCGCGCTGCGTCACGCATCTGTCTCGGGGTTTTCTTGCGTGCTCCCGCTGTCCCGCAATCAGCCATCTGCAGAGTGAAGCTCGCAGAGGCGCGCGCCGGTCATAACGCTTTCTGCCCGGGTTATTGTTACCTTGAACCACTCGGAACTCCACTATGATGTTTACCAATTTAACTATTTACAAATAATTAAAGTAAACTTTATAAATTATTAGGGATAAGACAATATTAATGGACTTGTTAAAAATGTTTAAAGAACATTAAACTACAAAATACTTGCTTGGATTGTTAATGTGACACTTTTCTTCCCTTCACTTAGTACATCCATTTTTTTTCATATATGCAGATTTAATATTTGATTATTTCAATGGTGCAGTGCATGGATACTGCAAATAGATTATAATAAATTTCACTCAGTTTTGTCTATCAGTGCGTTCTTAACAATTTAATTTATTACAATGAAAAATTCAAAACAGTATCACACACATCGTAAAACAAAAAAAACACACACAGAAACGTTATTTATAATTCGAAACCACTTTCTTAAATGTTTTAGGTGTGAGAATAATATATCCCCTGTCCATTCAAATTGCACCATGCCGAATTTATATCCCGTTCCCAATGTATTACAACAATAAATAAACAACGTCCGTAAAATCGATTCCAAACTAAAACGGACCACAAAAAATATACATTTAAAAGTGTTGCATAAAACATCGCAGAAAATTATTTAGAACCGAAATCTGGATATAGTATGTATTCCAGAGAACCATAACCGTGGGTTTACACTGCCGAAAACATTCGCAATATATATTGTCGTCTCAGTTATTTCAGAGAGAAAGATAGACCTTACAACGTGACAAGTTTATACGCCAGTGGAGACCCACGGTAAAAGTAGCAATATCGTGAGTAATTTCAAATGTAATGCTGCTTCAGCCACTGAATTTGTGGTGAGAAATGGTAGGAGGGTGGTACAACCCTTCCATCCTTCCACCTTCAACGTGCTACTTACCTCTAATTGACTTAAAGGGCCCAGTAACATCTTTTTCGCCATTCATGTAATATCGCAGAACACAAATAATCTTTGAACGTAAATTAAATGACTCTACCAAATGTAGAGTCATTTAATTTGACTATATATAAGTAGTTTTCTTTATACAATACAAACAGGAAAATAACAACTTCCATGATATCCTGAAAATTGTATAGAGTGAGACATGAATGAGGTATTACGATACAGAAATGTTAATTTGCAATTGCAAAATAGCAAAAAGAAAACATTTCACGCTTTAAAATATAAAATCTGTATTGTTATTCGAATAAAACGAAGAATAGTAATTTATTTCATAGTGTTTATAATTTATTTGCGACCAGTTAAAATTAAATGGAACTTTGTTCTATGTAAAGGTGGATTGGAACATATTCACGAGGATAATTCATTTTTTATAAATAGAGGCAATGTTGACGCGAACTTCTCCAAGAAAAGGCATTCTAGACATTTATTTAACACCTAAGAAACCCATAAAGATTTATGCTTGTATAGATAAAGTATTATTTAGCGTTAATTGATGAGTGACGGATACTAGTTTTTTATGACTTGTCACTGTTTTCAAGGCAGGGCAGGGCGCATAAGGCGCCTGGCCTAAGCCTCTTTAAGAGTAACTTGGCTCAAGAACTCCCTCCGTAGAGGGAGCCTCGGCTCGGGCCGTTACATTATTACTATTACCGGATTGGACGGATACTACTCCGTTCATGTGTTACATAGCTTACAAAAAGAGGTGTAAAATTAATCCATCCTTTCATCCAAGAGATTAACGCCTTCTGCTGCACTGGATATACATGTACCTTCACATATTATACCTTTCATGAGAGACGATTCCATCTAATGGATAAAGTACCACACTCCTTGATACTACTATTTTTTATGTGCCTACGAGATAGGTTTTTGCTAATTGTACATATACTAGCTAAAAATATGCTACAACCAAAACAGTTGCAGGTGCTATTCCATACTGTGTAGAATGAATAGGGAGGAAAAAAGGGTTGGCAAGAGAATTGCAACTCCGTCACTTCAATTAAAATCGCGTAATACCTCTACCTATACCGGCGATATATATCTGTATGTACTTCCCAGATCTAGCCAACCTTCATTTACCGGCTATCGGCACTAAAATAAATTGTAATTGTAGTAGACATAAACTGTTACGGAACCCTGCATACAATTATTATTTAAATAATGTAGAAAGCCGAAATTATTTATTCACCCCAGATACTAATCGTCGGAATATATTCCGGGGAAGTATTCCGGATGTAAGTCGGCGGTTCATCCCGCTCGTTAGAGCCGCCGCCGCCTCGCAGACACACACACAACTATTGTTCCGCTCTTCTTGAAAAGTAATTGAATGTAATTTGAAAGTCAAAGCGAACTATTGGTTTGAACTAGGTTTACCTTTTAAACTTTTTTTATTTCGCTATCGATATTAATTAAAGTTAGCTAACTAGTAACTCATAATTACAAAATGCATGAAAATAAAACAGGGTTATTTTAAAGCGAGTACCACATAAGACCACACATAATTTCATAGTCAATACTATATGTATAGGCCACATACCTACTATTGGACAGTAGAAGTCACTTCATCCACACGTAGTATAGAATATAAGAACTTATTATTATATATTAATGAGATAAATATTGAAACAATTAGTAAAATATAGTTGGTATTCGTATTGTCCAAAACAAAAGCCAAAATATTTTATTTATTCATCTTATTATTCTACTTTACATTTATTTATTGGTAAATACTAGAAAATGTATAGAATATAAAAAATAAATACTAATAAAGTTTAAAGAATTTATACAATATGATTATTTGCAACCAATTTTTCAGCCCCAGCAATTTCCGTGTCGGCATGGAAGCGGCAATATGCTTTCCTCTATTCATTTTTCATCTCACATTGCACGGTATTTTGATAGAATCTTGAGGCAAATTTCCACATTCAACATTACGAAACCATTATATATCTATCACGACAAAAATGTTATGGACATATAAGTAATATTTTCATACAAAGAAAGAAGCATTTACAAATCAAAAAATTACCATAGTTGGGCAATCCCTCCAAGCCTATAAATCTCGTAAACTAATTAAATACAGTCTATACATGTGTCTGCATTCAATGACGTATCAAATATTAATCGACGTGATGCGCTATCAGGTTCTCATACGAGGTCAGAAGCATAACCATTAGCAGCAGTCAAGCGCAAAGGTTAGTGGGTTGCTGTGTAGGGCGCTTAAACTCCCTATTGCCTGCTGCTGCTGCTCCTGTTTGTACTCTTCTTTGGTGTTATAGATATTAAACCATTGAGTACATGTTGGGGTACGACAAGAAAAAAGGGTACTTCTTCCTTATAGGCCGGCAACATATATGACGTCTGGGATGTAATGTGCTCGTTTATAATATCCTATTATATAATTTTTTTAAGCCCAGAGTTCAAAAACAATAGAGATATGATGTTAAAACAACCTGCTGCAACACGTATTACCAGACTGTTATTTAGTTGTATGCTGATGCAGCATGGTGACTTAACTTGTTGACATCAAAAATCAGTCACTAACTAGAATAAAATCTAATGTAGAACTCAGATTTGCAAATTGCCTTGTGTTTAATTTTTACCAGTGTACAATGTGGATTAAAACAGATACCAATAAAAATAAAATACATATTGATGGAAAATTATGTTAAAAAGTGCAGTCATTTTAATCACACAATTGGAACATTCGATACAAAGTTCAAAGAAAACAGATGCGATATCAGTTCTACAACACGAGATACATTTAGAGTGAACATAAAAGAAAAGTTAAGCAACGAGTACGTACTATTAATGTAGGAGCCACTTTTAATGTTTCAAATACTTGTTTTTTTCAAAATGCTTGAACGGAAAATTTAGAGCATCGATTACAAATTATTAAAATCGTAATTTTTGTCATTGTTGTTTTGCTCTTACTGTTTGACATTCCGCTAGTACCGGTGGACCCTTGTATCTTATTGTAAGCTGTACAATTCTTTCAGCTTCTCTAATACCACTAATTCTTGCACCCGCCACAGTGGCAAAGTGTCCGGGAACGGTAGCCTCTCCGGCGAAGAGAAGTATAGGGGGTATCGGCGCACCGGGTCCCGGCAGAGGACACGCCAATGTTCTTTGTGCATCGCCGTCAGTACACTGAACTTCGTGAGAGTAGGAGCCGCAAAAGAAAGGATCAGAGATCCAACGAGATCTTAATACTGTAACCGGATATGGTAAGCAATGGTTGCCCGTCGAAGACCTCAGCACGTTTGTGACGTCCTCGGCTACATCTTTGTCAGACATACATTCCATCGTCATAGCTTCCTCGCCCGTTACCCACACACATATAACATGATGACTGTTAGGCACCATTTCTATTGCCGTTATACCTCTCGTCCAATTTGGTTGGCGGGAAAGTTCGTTATTTTCATAGTTAAAGTTTAGATTGCCCTTATGCCAAAACCAGAACGGACGGCAATATTCTAAGAAAATTTTATTACAATACCCGTATCCGAGACAACGCATGGCGTCCATCTTCGCGGCCGACAATGTTGGGCAAAACAAACGCCCTGCGTTGCAACATAGCACACCCAGGGATACCGTAGTTATGACGTAATCTGCTGGGAACTCTTCCCCGTCGCACGCGCAAACAATAGCACGATATCCCGCTTTTTGGGATGTGCCCCAGTAGACGGAACTGACAGGCTTACAATAACGTATCACTCCCTCTGGAATTTGTCGAAGGATTGGTGCTAAGGTGGCTATTAATCCTAATGGAACTCTCACATCTCCGCCCGGCATGTTCATGAAACAGCACGAGTGATCGGCGTGGAGCAATGCGGTGTCGCTTGCACATCGGGCACTTAATATATGCGCCAGGCCAAACATTATTCTCGCAGCATCCTCCTGCTGCTCGGGCGAGTACTCGTGGAGTTCTTGCTGAATTCTAAGACTCATGAAATTTACTAAAGACCCATGTTGCTTGTTTCCACCCAAACAGTACAATTGTGCCGCTTCCTCCTCTATCTGACGAAACTTATAATACGCGCTTATTGTAGGAGTATATGCCATTTTTCCAGTGACAGCTCTATTAAAGAGTCCTCTCGTATGTAGAGCGCCCGGTACTCCGGGGCGTGGGGGATTTTCTGTCGCAGCTAACGAGTGAACTAGATGAGTGAAGCAGTTATCCGGCCTCCAATGAGCCCCCAGTTCTGCTACAATATCCCCGAGCCAACAAGAATTAATTCTTCCTCCCGGTCTGCAAGAAATATAAAACTTGAAAAATTAGAATCAAAAATTTACTTGAAAGGATGAGTAGTTGTATGTTAAAAACCTTTCATTGGCTTCTAATACGACAATATTGTCGATGCCCCGTTGCGCTAATCTTGCGGCAGCGGACAATCCTGCCATACCGGCGCCGATGACGATAACTCGCGGTTGCGGATAACATATTTCAGAGTCACAAGGCTTCGTTACGCATATCCCTCGATCGTCTAATTTTGGGCCGCAATCATAAGTTTTAATTTTCTCTTCTGATAACCTACAAAGAAATAATTTACATTCGCGTAATAAAATCAACGTACACAGATACGTTGATTTTAATAAATAATATAAAAAAACAATAGATATGCCATTAGCGGTCGAAAAGTAGACTTGGAAAACGTCCTAATTAGGACAATTCGATTTGTGTGAATTCCGTTATCACTGTTTTGGAACATTTTTGGTCGGTGATTTGGTTGATTTGTTATAACCAGAGCATAACAACGTATCTAAAGTATAAAGTATCATTGGCTTAATTCCATTTTCTAACATAGGTCGTAACTTGTCTAATCTTTGTATTCAAATGACAAATATAAAATTATTAGCAAGCCCAACAGGACGCTATTGATTATAGACCTTTTTATTTTACCATTAACTCATATACGTACACACATGTGGCTTTAGGAATTAATGTAATTTGTTAAGAGTCATATTAGTCTGATATCGCCAATAGTCTAATAGTGTAGGATATGGCCTACGCTGCATCAAATCCGATAAAAACATAACTAACGTAAACATTAAACTAGTTGGAATATCAAACGTATAAGTAACATTATTCAAACTAAAAAAAAATATGCGCTCGCCCGTAGCCCAAAGGGGTAGTTATGGATTTCCATGTGGCGCAATCCTGGCATACCTCTCTCGCTTCTTCTACATTCTTACATCTACGCATGCATGCTCGTCGGTTATGGGTGCTCCTAATATCGCAATTTTTTTAGTAAGCCAAAATTCAAAACACTCATCGTTGGTGTATCACAAACTGCAAATACGGTTAGTAACATTCACAAACGTCCTCGTTTTAATTATTTTATACTGTATCTATGTATCTATTCTAACTATTTTAATGACTTACCATCTCATGAGGATTTTCCCCCATTGTTCGATTGGATAATTGCGGGACTTCCATTTCAAATTTAACATTGGAAATTTGCTTTAAATATCTAGAAAAAGTAGACTTGTTCAATTTTATTCTCTTATTTTCTAAATTTGTTTTGACATTGACATATCTATGATAGGTAGAACGGAATCTACATATTCGCTCTATTAATTATGACATATACGATGTGAATTGGTTCTTGTAGGTCTTACGTTAACAAAAAGGCTGTCCTCATGTGTGTCATAAATAAATATGCGCACGCCCGCAACCCAGAGCAGGAGGCAGAAATTGTGGATTTCTATTTGGCGTGCATATTTAAACTACGCATACATGCTCGTTGATTATCGGTACTCCTTATAATTCCCTTCTTTAGTATGTCACAAATCTGATCGGTATAATTAAAAGTATAAAAGTTCATAGGCTCAGCTGACACTGGAAGCCGCGCTGATTTTCAGCCTCCCCGTTCTTATTGAAACCATGTTCGAGAAAATTTGTGCATGGGGTTAGACAGTAGAATACTTATATCACCGTATTCGTGTTATGCGTGGGTGTGTATATTTGTCTGGCTGACTGTGCGTGCGTGCGTGTGTGTGTACGCACGGTCAATATACCAAGTATAATAGATAACTAGAATAGGTAGAAATTAATTTATAGCTTTGAATAATAAATAGTTACGACTATAAAATAATGGTTTAAGGTTGCAGGAAGTTAATATTATTTGGAAAATAATTTAGCTTGCTACATGTAAGTATAGTTTCCATTTAAACATTGCCTACTGCTTCCGCATAGGGGAGGCAGATCATTCCAAATCTTTGCTGCATTTAATTTAAAGCAACCATTGTATCTGACTGATCTAGAAGACATAATATCTAGCAAGTTTTCACTAACAGACGTCAGCCCTTTTTGGTAGTATATCTTCTTAATGTTTATAGTTCGAATTCGGTTCATGTTGTCGTTTTGGCACCGAGAAACAGTATCGAATGCTTTTTTGTGACAGAAAGGTCACTGTTTGCCTAGACGATGTATGACGACGACGACGAGACGACCGGGCTCAAGGCGACAGGGCGCGGAAGGTGCCAAGCCTCAGCCTCTTTAAGAGTTACTCCAGCTCCAGAGCTCCCTCCATAGAGGGAGCCGAATTGTTATGAATTTAATAGGTTTTTGATTTTTTAAATTGAAGTCGGCGGAAGTACCATTCCATGATCACTAACACATGTGTTAGTTTTACAGTTTTACACGCTGTTTTACAGCGGCTAGCAGCATTTGTCATAATTACATCAATTAGTGTCGTGCTATCATCAGTTACTCTTGTTGGCTCTTGAAACATTTGCTCCATGTTATGCTGACGACAAAAATCTAGGAGTTCTAGAGCACATGTCGAGGCAGAAATATTTATATCAATATTAGTATGATCAAGAATGCATATAGTCACAAGCTGAAAAACTGCATATAGATTCACTAGATTCATTCTTTCGAGCAGTAGGCGGTGCCTAAAGCCATTGTAGCTACTGGCAGCTGAATTTCTATCCACAATTGTTCCAAGCTAGTCATCGTGCTACGTGCTTTAATACCTAGCTTTATATAGAAACCTACGCCTTCTCCTCTGTTTACTTTACGCGTCCTATGCATACATTTGTAGTTTGGTATTACAGGTGCGAGTGATTCTTGGCCTTCTCTAAGCCATGTTTCATTGAGAGCTAACATATCAGTCATGTTTTAAAGTATATATTAATTCCTTTTCGTCTGTGTTAATTGATCTCGCTTTTAAAAGTCCTATCCTCGAACTTTTAAGCCACACTTTTCCCTTATTTTCAATCCAATTATTCAACGTCACGCCTAACATACATACTTCTTAAGTATCGCATCTCAACGACATTAAATCTTTTAACATGCTTTTTCTGCCAACTCAGCTCTAGCTCACCGTAATGGTACAAAATAAAACAAGAGAAATAGGTAATGAAGCATTTAATTAATAAATTAAAATATTGTCTTATTTAATACATTGACTTATTCGCGTATACAGTTACAACATAATTCATGCTATGTTGTTACGTATTAAAGTTTATAATAATTTATAATAATAATAATAAATCTTATCCATGCATATACATGAAAAATTGTACAAGGAGTAACTTAAACATACAAAATTAGTTAATATGCATGTAAAATAAATATAAATTATATTTAGTTTATATGCAAAGCTAGCCAATGCCGCCAGAATGGTGGGGTCCATCTGCACGCCACGGTGCTCCAGGAGACCATTAGTGTCACCACGATTTCTCAAGCGGTGCATCAGGGATGCTGTTCTTCTGCGTACGATAGTTTTAAAGCCATCTGTACGCATGGCCATGAACATGCCAGATGCACTACAAAAACGTGGTAACCGTAGTAGCGTCCTGAAGCCGGCATTGTATGCTTTTGTGAATAGTTGGCCCACAAGCTGCAGGTGTATAGTGTCTGAGAAATGCTTTAAATAATGTCACATTTACGTCTTTAGAACATCCTGAAAACCTGCGAGCCAACATATTATACAGCTTATTTTTTATTTTTTTTAAAACAATTCGTCCAGAAGTTATCGAGCGCGTGGTAAAAATGTCGACTCACTCCCGCTAACGAATGGTTTTCGTCAGTGTAAGTCTGTGAAATAACAAATTGAGAAATGAGAATTAAATATAACATATCAAGTAATATACTAAAAAGTTGTCTCTTGTTATTTCATCCTTGATACAAATGAAACAAGAAAACTTCATCGATAGATGATGGGCAGATAGATATAGATAGACTTCGTTGCACCGTGTTCCACTCTGTTCCATAAAACATGTTGTTATCTCTCTCTTACTCTCTGAAACAACTGAGTCGACAACATGTTTTATGCGAAAGTTTTCGGCAATGTGAACTACATGGCTACATAGGCCACGGGTACAACACGCGAAGCTGATAATAGCATTTCATAATAAGTGATGATCTTACCAATTGTTCGAAAGCAATGTCAGCGTGCTGCAGCTTCTTGGCGAGTTGCAAGCTGTGCTGGTAATGCACGTTGTCGTCGCCGCTCCCGTGGACCAGCAGGTAGCGCCGGCCGCGCAGACCGTGCGCCTTCTTCAGCAAGTCGGAGCGATCGTACCCGTGCTTGTTGGCTTGCGGCGTGTTCATATAACGCTCCGTGTATATCGAATCTGTAATATTTGTAAATTAACTGACGAAATATATATAACAACTCTGCGGCGACCTTTTTGTAGATGGTAAGAAAGCGTAGCAAACAAACGCACATTATTGGCATTTATTATGCTAGTTAGTAGAGAATAGACACAATACGCAAGGTTATATTACTCCTAAATACAAGTATTTAGTAATATTTTCCCGTCACGTAATATCAATCCATACAGCGCTTATCATTTTAGTCTGAGATTCAATTGCTTCTTTACATAAAAATTAAACTTTAATATTAAACTTCCAGTACACCATTGACAATTATTTTAATTTAAAAATGCTATATATTTTATTAAAGAATGCGTTAGTAATTTTGAACTTCTGTTATGCAGCTTTGAACTACTGCTACGTCTACTGAACGATGTAATTTCTTTGACGATGGGTGCAATTTAAGCAATATTTAACGATATATTTTGTAAGCACGGAGACTGGAAGTCTGGCCAAATTGCGAATGTCAGCGGTGTCGCCCATTCATTGTCTATTTTCACTGCAAGAAGTCTCGGAGAATACGTGCCGAGGAAATTAATATGATTGTATTTGCCGTCATTCAGTCATTCGCGAACGTGCATTTAAAAATGTCAAACGAAATATTTGTCCTTGTTTATGTTTGTATTGTGTTACCATGGCTATAGTATTATATTTTTTTATCGAAGACTGCTAACTGTATGTGGAATAATAATCTCCATAACGGATTCATTTCTCAACCCCCATACTATACGTTGGTATTCCGTATTGCCTATAGATAAATACAAAGATACACTATGAATAGAATAAAAATCTATTATATTTCTTTTTACGTGTCATGCGCTCAAAGTGCCTATAAGTTTAGTACTTGATTTTATTTATTAAAAGATGATCATATGACATCGTGTGTGAGAGGACATTAACGCATTTATTATACCTTGTTTCACAGCATGATTTGATTTACGTAAACAAAGGTTTTTACGTTAAAATTCGTAAGTTCCAAAATATATTCGAAAAACAAAATTTTCACGTATTATCTTATAACATTAGCTATCCATATTACACAATTTCACTTCACTTTATCTCACCACTTCCACAAAATTACAACATTTCCGATGACGGTATGAAAAGTGTAATGGCCGCCGTACTGTTTGTTTACATCACATCACATCTTGGTAACACGGTAGAGATACATAGACAAGAAAAACATCATCTTCCTGTCTGTCGGGTAACAAATATGTCTTGGAGTCGTGATAAAATTTATCCGTATTGCAATAATCGGACAGTAAGACCGGTGAACGTAAAAGCAATTTATACATCCTAAGACTAACAAAATTAATCTAAAATAGTTCATTTGTGAAATATAACTAACATTTTCTATTAGCATTCAACGATGTTGCGTGGAAACTATTATTTTTGTTAATTAGTGGTCAGTATTTTAGAAGTGGGAGCGCTGCGAACAGTGAAAATATTTTGTTTTTCCAATTTATAAAAAAACTTGTAAAGCTTATTCAAATATAAAATCATTTACCCTATAACTATGTTTTTTTTAAATCTAAAACATTTAAGCGATTAATTGAAATTTAAACAATAAATCAACTATCATTACGTGTTATTGATCACATATTGCCATAATGGTGTAAAATAACAATACCAATATTAAAGTCTTGCAACATTCTACGCGGTGAGGCAATAAGACCCTTATTCAAATAATATTTAGCTTCACCAATTAAATATACTTCAGAATCAGGTTCTGTATAATATAAATTAATTGTAATATAAAAATAAAAATTAGGTTCCATAGAACAAATGGCAACTACCTAACTGGTTCTTTTGTAAAACAGCATACCATAGTACAGCCATGAGGTGACGGGTGCGACGGCGGCGGCGCAGGCAACCTGGTTAAGGAAGTCCTCTATTAGAATCAACGTCGCTGCGTACCCGCCGTAGCTCCAGCCCCACACACCGACGCGCCGCGGGTCGATGAATGTGTATAAGCTAATCACATATCTGTAAAAAGTAATATTTCTATTTAACCAGTTAATAGAAATAATCATACAATATATTATGTAAATGCCTGTTTGTGACCACACGCCTCATATTCTCCCGGACGGGGAGTCCGTATGTATGGGGGAGTAATATGAGGCGTGTTAATGTAACGTGGCGATATAGTCGAAGGTCGATACACACTAGTTTAAGCAGCTTATTCACTCTTGTAGTGATGATAATCACGTCATTATCTCTATGACTAACTTTTCAAAACATTAAAGTCAGCCTTAATACTTAAAGTACAAATTGAGAGAATTCGTAAGGCGTTTTTAATTACATTGCTAAATTTCTTTTAAAAAATATTTTAAGACCAAGTTTCGTAGACAGCTTATCTTGGCGATATATTTGAGTGCCAATTAATTTTAATTAGCGGTACGTACTCGAGTGCGGCAACGGCGTCGTCTATCTCGACGGTGCCGAGCTTTCCGTTGACCGCGTGCATCGCCTCCACGCCCATCGCGCCGGAGCCCCGTACGTCTATAGACGCCACTATGAAACTCCTATTCGTCGTTAGATACGAATCGTAATACTCTGTTTTAATGAACAAAAACATGATATAATCTTACGTTAATTATTATTTATTTAAATAGTTTTTTGTATAAAATAAATATTATTATTATTATTATATTCAATAATTATTATTATAAATTATAAAAGAGTAAATTGCCTAATTGATGTATCAAATCAATTCTATTGGATTTGGGAAAAGGACATTTGACCTAGCTTTACTTTACAATGCCGGCGAAATTTAGATCTCTAACCCGTGTTGTGTTTTTATTAATATAGCTATTAATATCATAATTTAGAATGATATGCAACGCATTAATTAAAGTATTCCGATAAGGGATGAAACAAATATTTAGATTGAGATGTATTTTTATGGAAATACTGTATATTCTATTGAAAGTATTGATGCCAAAATTTAAATTATTCCTCACTTAATAGAAAAAGAATCGATGAACGTTTTTGAAAAGAAGAATTAGTTTAAAATGTTTTAACGCGTAGATCAAGCATGCATGATGTAAGCAAAACGTATAAATACCTAAATTAAAATCGTCCTTTACTCTAGTGGTGCCTGGTCCCCCATAAACCCTTAATACCATCGGATATAACTGCCCTTCCTTCATTTCGGGTGGAAGCTGCAATTTTACGTGAGCCACTACATCTTTCTCCACCGGGATAGAGTTAAACAAAGTCATTGGCAGACGATAATGTCTTAACTTTTCCCTCAATTCATTATTATACGTAATAATCTTCAGTCCATTTGTCTGTAATTTAGTGAGAAATAAAATGCAAGTTAATTATACTGAAATATTTTTATCTTGCAAAAAAATATACGTGAAATTAATTTGAAAGCTCTACCTTTGCATTGAATAAATATGTCACCGGAGGCGAATTGGTTCTGCTACATGACAAGATTCCGTAACTACCTTGCGGTGAAAAATCTGCTACCGCGTTGCGACACCCTGCATCTCGACACGATACGCATCGACTGACGCCTTCAGATGTCGCCCACAGCTGCCTTTGCCACGGCTGACTCCAAGGTGATAAGATATAATAAACAGTATCCGTTTCTTGATTCCATCCGACAATTGACGTCACTGTAGAATTTCCGGGGCTTAAGTCTGTTGTTGTTAATGTATTGAAGTCAAAGAGCGCTGCATGTAGAAACCTTTTTTTGTTGAAGGACAAGGGCTGTATATGGACCATTCTAGATCCTGTTACATCAAAATATCGATCCGTTATATCGATCCAGCCTCTGCTTTCTCTTTGCTCTTTCACCATAGTGCATTTATCTTTAACTAGATCGCAGTTAATGAGAGTGCTTAGATTTTGTCTTCTATTCAACCAAAGAACAATTAAATTATGATTGGTCACCCAATTCACTCCACCCAGTATGTGATCCCTTCCAATGACATCCACGGGGGCCGGTATAACCAACGAACCACTTTTTATATGGCTTAAATTATAGACCCGAAGACTAACGCCTGGATTTGTGCGGCCTGCCTGAGGACAAAATGAATATTAATAACAATGGTCTGACTAGACGGCCTAGAATATGGTTCAATCATTCAGTCAGTGAAAAATAAGCCCCTATTGTTCTTTGTGCATTCGTCTGTAGTAGAGGATATTGGTACCACGATCTCTTCTATTCTGCCCGGCTTAGGTTTTACCATCGTCATTAACTTTACACTCGAGTAATGATTTGGTTATCTCTGAATCCCGTAGGCAAAAGATGAGAAACAATATTCACTCAAGGATGTCTTTCCCCGACACCATAAAACAGTAGCAGTTCAAACGTTCTTATTACCCAAATCAAACAACTTAACTTATTATACTTACTTTTGGATATTTAAACTCAACCAGCTTCGGATATTGATTACTAATACTACTCGGGTTGCCGTAGAATTGGTACATCGCCGACTCAACGGCCCTGTCGTCAAAGGTAGCTACGGCGAGGTACGCCCCGTTGGGCGAAAACCACAACGCTTCGGGTGCGTTAAACACCTCTTCTGAAACACGAGTTCTCCTCTTTTTTAAACATGTAAGCACATTATGCTTCAACTCAGTCACCTATTGCAACATGTTAGATAAAATAACAGAATTGGACACGTTCACCATGTTCGTGTACTAATGGTGGTCACGATTTTAGTATGCGCTTATTTTTATAAGAAAGTATTTTTATGAACCCTTTTTTTAACCAACACGTAAAGTTAAGATTTAACAAGCATGTATTAGTTTTGTTTATCCAATATTGACGATAGGTCTTGCAACGATGACGATAACGAAGACGATACTAGGTTTGTTTGGAAGCCTTTAAGTTAAGCCGCAGCAGTACTTTAAGTGTGCAATTTTAGACATATTGAAATTAGTGAGTCGATCACGTCACAAGATTCTGTTACATAAATAGATGGATAGATAGACACATACTAAGAAAAACTTGAAAACTTTCAACAATAGAATTATCATCTATTTTTTTTTATTTAAGAAGTCGTCAAAAGAGCAAGCGGTTCACCTGATAACATCAACTTACCGCATAGGCTTCCGCAACAAGCCAATGAGTTGCAGATTTACTTTAATGGAGAAGAAGGGATAGACAGAAAAGAGGATAATCCTTCTCCTACTCATCCCCTTCCCTGTCTAATGCTCTTCCCCTTCCCATCCTATCCTTGGTAGAAAACGATAGGACGTGGAAGAGGACTTATACCGGGCCTCCGTCACCTCACTTGTCAGATGAAACACAGAAGTATAAGTTACTCCTACTTGACGCCTGTCCATGTAACAGCCCGTGTAACAGATGTTGCGGGCTTTAGTCTAAGTGCGTGTCGATATATTTTGACTTTACCAAATTTGTATAATAACTTTGACCGCGGCTGCTCGCTCTGTCACATATCGAATTACTACGACGAATTAAGTTCTAGCAAAGTTTTAACATTCGCCCGACAAGCCGCAGCTTTCTAGTGTGTACAAGCCTCTTATCTCATCGGGCTTTAAAAACTGTTTAATAGAAAGTGTCGTCACGACCGTGCAACTTTTGCAGGATAATATATATGTATATATCATTCAATATGTGATGATACTATGTAGAAAAGAATGGTAAGTTTATAAAAGTACCATATGAATCACATTAAATGTAATAAAAGTTATGTCGTTTTTCTTTCAAGACTCGTTCAAAATGTAGTTAAAAATAACTTGCAATTCCTTAAAGAAGTAGCAAAGTTTTATTTTGCTTTGCGGTACGTTTCCTCAACAATGTTCAAGCAACGCGAAATAAAAAAGTAAGTAACTTTCTGCGCAAGTTATAACCTTAAAGTACATTATAAAACACATTTTTTTTACGTTTCAAATATCTTATGTAAAACAAAAACACAACTATGAAAGTAAAATATTTGTTTTAAAAGTAAAAATAAATAAATTATATAGCGTAGGAGAATGTAGGAGTAGATGTGTTTACTGAATTTTCTCGCCTTCCTTCCGTCTTGTTAACACATTGCCTGCGACAAGCCAACTTCCCTTGCTGATGTTCACATAAAATCTTTGTTTTCTTCAATACGGGTTATTTTGATATCGACTTCTCATATGGTATCAATCAAATCAAAAAATATGTATGTTATTAGAAATGTTATGAATAGTTTTTACTGCATAACCAACTATACCCTTAAATTATTAAAAATATCACAAAATACACACATGAAGGTGGTTGCTATCACTTACCTTCATATATCCAGTCGGTGGCGCCATGGTAGAGTTCCCCGGGGACGCCGGTGCTCATTAGTGCAGTAACTTTATCAGGCCGGGCGACGTTTGGGACGTAATACACGTTATTTTTCTCAACGTAGGCCAGAGCGGCGCCCTCCCCCCACTCCACGACCTGCGCCGGCCCTTGCCCTATTTTAGATATGGTCCTTAAAATATAAAACGACTGTTTAAAAAAATATTATCATTACTGGAAAACATTTTTATTACTAAAACACAAAGGTACAACAAAAGGCTTTTTTAAATGTCTTTTTTATTAAAAATGTATTTTTAATTGACACTAATTAAGTATTACATAACTGGAATGGTACCTCACAACAATTAACAGTATACGACGTTACTGATACAGACCGATCACATGGGCTCTGCACCTGACGTCGATAAAGTTATTTTGCGTAGGGTGTGCAAAAGAAGCACCTATTGAATTTATTTTTAATAGGAACAACTTTTTTTTATACACATTTACTTAAAGTTGTGTTATAAATATCTTAAGACTTCTTAGTAGCCCATGGAGTCCTTGTCCTTTTAAGTTCTTCATGTCCCATTCGGCCGTCGGTGGCATAGTTAAACTCGTTTACATATCGATATACTTTAAAAAATATAAGTGTAACAACGAAACGTTCATTTGCCTTAATTCCAAGAATCATTAGTACATTTAGGATTAATTTGCTTGCTATGTGTTCTTCTCCATTTTCGGAGTTAAAGTGCACATCAAAATATCGAACAATATGATTCAAACTTGAAACAAAATAAATTTAACACTATAATAACCTAATTATAAAAATACGCATATTCGCAACGAAGATGCTAACCGTACCTTCGCAATGGGGAAAACGCTTGTTGTGGAAAAGTTGAAGGGGTGAACGAAACGAGAGAAACTTCACATTCTAGAGAGGTGCGATAAAAAATGACAACGGTTAATAATAAGTTGCTCAGATTAAACATATTTTTTATGTAAAACGACACGACGCAAACTTTTACCGTTACCAAAACAAGTTTTCTAACAATCGAAACTAAAAGGTTATTACGATCGTATTTTTTTAATATATAATATTTAACCATGACAGATATACTACACTAATCGGGAATCCATTTGTTGTGAGAACAGAAACAAAATAATGTTTTATTTAAAAGCGTATCCGTTACTAAACCGTTCGCATATTATGCAAATGGTTGAATTTAATAAAAACATAACATGAATGATAACGATGTATTATATTTCTGAATTGTATTCGTTTAAAGTGTACATTTATTCAAATAGCAAAAATATGAATCAATTTGAAGATATCTTACAAAATAATCAGATACACCAATTCAATGTCGACAGTTCAATGAAACTTATCAATTACATATTTAAAGCTTTAAACTCAGAATTCAATTTAAAAGATAG
The DNA here is from genome assembly GCA_029849275.1 of Papilio elwesi. Taxonomy (NCBI): domain Eukaryota; kingdom Metazoa; phylum Arthropoda; class Insecta; order Lepidoptera; family Papilionidae; genus Papilio; species Papilio elwesi. Next base: position 4,664,130 of record CM056687.1, on the reverse strand, counting down.
AGTTGGTAACAGGGTTAGCGATAGTTATTTCGCAATAGGACGCAGTTAGTTCCCTCGTCAATTTAACTTGTTAAACTGTAACCAATCTAACACGTCCTGTCATCATCCTGTTAGTGCAAACGCCTTGGGCGGCTATTTTGTCCCGCGGCATCCGCCCTTTGTACGCTGCATTCGCAGAAATCGTTCGATGCAGTTTGTCTCCCAGCGTGTCATGTCAACCAATCAACGTTCAATAACACGTATGCTTAGCCGCATTTTCAGTCGGACTCGCGGACAAAGGGTTCCGTACCATTATCTAAAAAAATCACATTTGTTGTTTGGGAGCCGCTTTAAATATTTGTTTTGTTCTGTTTTTTAGTATCTGTTGTTATAACAGCAACAGAAATACATCATGTGTGAAATTTTTAACTGTCTAACTATTACGGTACATTTGATATTGGTGACAGGCGGTCAGACAGACGGACGGACGGAGAGCGCAGTCTTAGTAATAGGGACCGGGCTTATCCTGTGGGTACGGAACCCTAAAAACGGTAAATGAAACAGCTTCCATTGTCGTCTGAATGCAAACTCCCTTCATCATGATGTCTTTCGCTTATTTTCGATTTATTTACCAAGTAGATATATCATTTTTAATATTTTTATGCTTCATCGCGCAATAAGTGTTTAACAATGAAAGTAACTGACGCATTAGAATGTCAATTACTTCAAGTATGTTTATGACATGTGCCTCGTAAAATTTTATTTCAATGATTAACATGTTTTGATATAACACAACGTTATACTACGAGTTATTTACGGCAACCATTATTAAACAAAGCAGAAATTAAAAAGCCATTTCAGATGACATGGTTACGTGTTGTTGAATAGAATATTGGATTATCTATATATTTTTTTACCAAAGAAAGTGGAAGTGATAATGCAGAGAGCCTTGAATCATCAAAGTCACGATAAACAAATAAATGTCAATGTGCAAAAGTAAATATCGGAAATGTTGAATACAATTATATTCTAAACTCACTTCAGTTCAATGTCGTAGACAAAGTAGTTAGCTAATGTTGAATGCCGATACACCTGAAACAAGAAACACAAACAAAACATAAGCGTAATGGATATTTTTCACTTCTCGCGTACTTATTTATTACCCGACTGACCCCGGTAGCATATGTATTCTTTCCCGGAGTGTCATAGGCACTATGTTGACTTGATGAACGATGATTACATACAGTCATTTTGCATAGGTTTTTTATAATTATATAACTACTATTACTTCTTTTAAGAACACTGCCAAGTAATTCTCTTGTCCGAAGAATTTATTTATTCCGAATTTAATTCTTTCGAATGATTAGATCTGTTACTATCATGTGTTTATATTAGAAATATAAAATATTGTATAATTATTCGATCATACACGCAAAGACCTTCATTAGAACGTGACTAATTTGAGATGGCCGCAATTCAAATATTGGCATTTCAAAAAGCAGGCTCGTATTTGTTTAAGTTTACCTTTACCTGGGGTTTTATAATCATTTAGACTTCTATGTGTTGATAAAGGTTTCAAGGGACAGTAAAATGTCTAATGCTTCTTACTTTACAACCTATTTGCTCTCTTATGTTAAGCTCACATTAAAAGTTAAATAGTATTATACGATTCATTAGGAGTTTTATCCGAAATGGAAACTGGAAAAAAAACGAAGGAAAAGGACGAAATTTCGTGGCCCATGTGTTGAAGTAGATTCATTCGTTTTCCCGCTGATAATTATATAATAACTATTAATGCATACACATACCCAAAGTTGGCTATTAATTACGTCTCTCACTCATTTCAGCAAATCAACGATATTAGCAGGAGTAAATTCTATGCGGTAAAAGCATTACGTACCTTAGTCATGTTAGCGGCTAGCAAAAAATATTTCAGGTCATTTGAGTACGACGTGACAGCATAATGCTGCAAATTCATCTGCGAACAAAAGATATTCAATTTGACTTCAATTGAATAATGGCGCCCCCTATTGTGGGAACGTTTGAGCTGCGGAGATTATTATCGGCCACTCACCGAATGATAGATGTTACTACTATGATGTAGTGCTGACAACACATTGTTTTGATCAACTAAATCAACATAATACGCATGGATATGACAACAACTAAAGAAATAGAACAAAAAGTAAACTGTCGAACAACATATGAGCGGATTGAATCTTCTTCATAATACACAAAAACTTTACAACAATGTCGTCGTTACAATTTCCGCACAAGTAAAAAGTGTGAAAAAAGTAATAACCCCATCACCTCACCGGTAATGTGAAGCGTCGTAATCATCTGTCACCCTGCGCTTGTCCCACTTTATGTGGGGTCGGCACAATGGGTTCGTCTTCCACATCGATCTACCGACTGAATTGACGTGACTTTTCTTAGGCCTACCCCTACCTACACATCCATTCACTTTCATATCTACTCTCCCCGTTCCATGCTATTCTTCTCTTCTTGTAACATGTCAATACCATTCCAACCTTTTAACAAACATGAGAATCAAGCTATTAATTTGAGGACTTCTTTATACAAAAAATAATACTATCTTAGTAAATCATTGGTACAAATTAAAAAAAATGATTTAGACCTTTTCAATGACGGAACTATGATAAATATTATTTTTTAATATAATAAAACTAAAAAATCTAAGAGAAATTTTCAAAAATGCTGCCATAACTGTTTAGCAACGTGTTCTTTTCTCACTAGCCACTATAGCGTTGCGACTACAGAACTTGTAAACCACGTGCCAGTTTTTTTAGGCGTGTCTTTACATTAATAAACAATGCGAAACTTTCAAATGAGTCGTTTATCACAACTCATAATTAAGCGAAATTTCGACTTCGATTCTCAACAAGTTTTATAAACTATATACTGAAATAGTTAAAATAAACGAACACTACTAATACCAAAAGTGGTAGACAGAAATTAGCACGATTTAAAATACCCAATCCAATCTATAATTAAGTCCAGTGAACTAACTAAAATATTGCTTAGAACTTGTTGTTTAATAGGTTCAGGAAAGTCTTCGTGGTCTACTGAAATGACTGTGCTATTAAAACATACGGCCTTATTTGGGAGACAAACTCAAAAACCAAACTCGTAGTACCATTTTGATAAAGATAAAAATAAGGTTTAATATAAGTTCATCGTAAAAACGAGTTTTCAAGTGAATATAATGCACAGGTCTTAGATCGTTTTGATATTTTAATAAAGCTCCGAAAACGTCAGCAAATACAAAATCAGGAAAGGACAATGGTAAACACTTACCCAGTCGGTTTCATTCAATATAGTCACAAAAGTATCGGAGACGGCGTCGTATTTTCGAAAATCATTTTGATGTTCCCTCACTATGTATTCGGTGTCTGAAAACCAATAAAGATGTATTAGGATAGTTAACAAGAATTGCAAATAGCTTAGTTGAAGCTGTATTAATTATTTCGTTCAAAGACTAATTGACACAAACGTAACTGGTATACTGGTAATGGATTAGATCGGTAAGTTTTGAAGTGAAAACTTGTAGCTAAAGAGCTGCGTTGACGATATTAGGTAGGCAACATCTTATAGGTTCGCGAGAACAGCAGCTCGACATGCGTCGGCAACACGTTTCAGCACAACATGCTTACTTGAATTGGAACAGTTTCGACGGATTTTGTTATTTATTTTTCTTTCAATTTATTTTTGAACAATCGTTTTCCCTTCCCACTTGTTTTGAGTTTTCTCGTCTGTGTGTTGGCAGTTCGTATGATTTTGAAGAGTATGTCATTTCAGATTTGTATTCTTTTGGCGGTCGGGTTTATTGTCTCACCATTAATATTTAGCATCGTATTTTGTATCATTTATTACACGTATTTATTATAACTGGTAGGTAAAAGATAAGCAATAAAAATGCACGGGAAAATACACATTTAAAAAATTAGGTTAAGCCAAGATGAGTCAAGAAATATACACTCATCGTCCTTCAAGGAAGTATTGTAACGGATCGAGACTAACAAAATGCATTCCTTTACGGGTCATAAAAACCTGCGAGAGACTTAAATCGCCGCATACAGTTACACCAGGACTGCGCGAGCGATGTCAAAAATTCAATTCAATTGCTTTTATATACATGTTATTTTGGGATATCATTTTTATACTGACATTAAAATAATTGCGATTGAATATTTATTTGTAAATGAATGTTGGAAAGTTGCGGTCGTTACCTCGGCAAGAATTATGTTAGTCATAACCTTACGACAACAAATTCAAGACTCGAGATAAGTTGGGCTTAAAAGAGTAGGAGAGTTTGAACATGTTAAAAGACACATGATGACCTTCTAAGCGCTCTAAGCGATTAGGAAAAATCGAGGAAATATATTTAAAAACTTTGTACGGAATCCTAAGTGTGTCAGGATCTTGATAAATGTAATTAGCATGTGCGCCTAAACAATAAAACGAAGGTCGTATGTGTATTGTATACAATGTGCAATTTCCATTAGTCAATACACGATAAAGTGAAAATTGACTTGAAACTAAAATAAGAAGTAACTAAAAAATAAGCACAAATACAAAGATACAAAAATAAAAATTTTCACAGCCGTCAAATATACCATTAAGGTATCTTTTAAAAATAACCTTTTAAATATTATTACTTTATTTTGAGTCTTGTTCGTGTGAAAAATAAAGTGTTAAATTAATATATTCTTGATCTTACTGTTTCATTTTTATAAAAGTATCACCTTGATATTTGAGATGGTATTACGTGAGACGGCAAAATGGTACTAATGGTCACCATTGGCTATCTGTATATATGTATATGACCACACCTTATTTTAAGTGATCACGACCGAGGAATTACATAAACGAAAAAACAGGTACATTGTCGGTCTTTATAGATCGATAACCTAATTATTGAAGGATTCTAAGAGGCTGTGTTGGTAAGGAAATACGGCGACAGTATACGCCACACGTAGGTACAGGAAATTAAGCGAAAATCATAAAGCGGAGAAATGCTAACATAGTAAGCCTTCTGTAGCATACGCAATGGAAATTTAATTCTCTGTTAAATGTAAATACGATTGTAATAACTTAATACTAAGTGTGCCGTTTATTGTTTATCTTTGGTGCTATTTACAATTTTTCCACAAAATGTCTTACCTGAGATCCAATCTATTTGCACCCTCTCAGGGTAAAAATCAGCTTGTAGAGGCACTATTTCTTCTAAGTTGAATGTTTTAGGAAACGGGTGCAGCGAGGGCTGTGCGAGGCAGCCCACCGCGGCCAGCGACAGCAATATTGCAAACGTGCGCACCTAAAGTGAGAACTTTAAGAGTTAATTTCATTATTACCTACATCACTTTGGTAACAATGAGCTCTGGTGTAAGTTAGTAACTACATTTGATTTTTTTAAATCACGTAAAAGTATCAAGAAGTGAAAATCTAGGTTCTGTTCAATTCTCGTGTCATAATGGCAATTTAGATTGGAATATTCACATCATTAGAGTAAGTTGGATTATTCGGAATTTTATCTGTCAAATAACTATCTTGTTAACTAATTAGATTTATACCGTCCTAAAACTAATGTAAAGTACTTGAAAATAGATTTGAGAAGCTAAGACTTATGCTAAAAAAATCTTTATACGATAAATATAAACAGCCTTACTTTTAGTGACGTAGTAGGTTTTAATTGTTCTTTAAAATGCTTTATGTAAATAATTTTTCAACACAGAGTAACGGGTGCGCCGCTAATAAACATTTGATTTAAGCGTCAATCGTCCGAAGATAAATTTAACTACATTAAAATAATGTCGATAGTAGTAGGGGTCTTTGAAAAACATTAACTATGCATATTATACTATTTCACTTCACTTTACTCTCACGATTGCCACCACTGTAATGGCCACCATGTTAATTACGTTTGTATGTTTACAAAAATTCTATATTGCTGTGAAACACATTTTATTTAAAGTTTTGGAACTTAGTTATGCACTGATAAGGTAGCATGTAGGTAAGTATACTTACTCGAAACTCGAAGAGGTCAGAGATCTAAGGATACCCTCTGCTAAGATAAACGATATAAGAGTTCGGATCAGTCAATGAGATGCCGCTGCTAAATAAGTGTGCAATTGAAGCGCGTATCTTTTTTAATTTGATTGTATTATGAAAGGAGTTATTCACTATCGAGAACATAATTAAATAGAACTGAACACCAGAAATGTATCATAAGGGAAATAGATGGCGCCACTAGTATTTTAGAACGCGGTAAAGAAGTGATATGTGAATTAGGATAAGTTCTCAGATTAGTTTTGTCTCTGTGCACTTTGCCCATAATGTGTTAAGCTCATTGTTTAATAGGAGTTTTCTGAGCTATCTAGGTACTGCGTCCACCTTTGTGGGGGACTGTTCCTCGATATCAAAGAAATACTCATAGTTGACGACCAACTATTTTGCTTCCACCTTTGTGGGACGGGTCAGTTGCACGTCTCTCGTTAGTTCTTGGCTTTATTAGTTGCTAACTTGTATTATGTTCTGTGTGTGAAATAAAACTTTGACGTTTTCTAAGTGTGTCTCACTTCACACGCCACGCCCTAAAGACACCCGTTACAGTACTTAAAATAACGATTAATTAACTGCGTAACTTTGGTGCCGCTAGAGATGTTGCAATGTTGACTCCCAACGAAGTTTTGATTAGATTTCGACGAAAGGCTCTAACTGACACTAGCTTACACTTTTATTTATTTAAACTACTCACATCCCAAATGCGATGAGATGTTATAGATATTAGATGTGAAATAAGTAATATAGTGATTAGATGTAAAAAGTGAATAAATAATGCACTGAGTGAGATCATGGTAAATCCCCAGTCGAACTGATATTATTACGCAAAAAAGTAGTTCTATTTTCTTTAATGTACTCGGAATGTAGTCCGGAAAGACGTCACACGTCTTCCAACCTTTTCTGTGATGCACTCGGACTGGTCCCAAAATATGTCTTTCTGCCCCAAGACTTGGTCATCGTTTCAGGTTGTTTATTCAATAACGATTGATAGTCTCGTCGTAGTCATTTCAGCCGGTATTCGTCCACTGTTGGATGTTGTGTGACCTCGAGCCTAAGGTCTACACTTCTCAAATATGATTTGCATCTCGGTCAACACATAGCCGATATAAATTACTCATCATCTTATTTTTTGCCACCTATATAGGGACAACACAGTATGTACTTCTCTTCCCTTGTAACCGTTCCACCACGCTCATTCCAATTACTTCTTCCTTACATGACATACATGATTTACATTATCAACGCCAAATGTATTTCCTAATTCCTAGAATAACTTTTTGTGGCGTTTGTGCAAAAAAATGTACTGTGTATAAATAACACCTGAATACATAACAAAGAAGACAACAAGGAAGAAAGAATGCTTGATACAATACGATGTCCCGTTTGTTTTTTGCGCTAAAAATAATTTACATACTTCCAAACGAGTTTATGTGTGTGTCATCTTCAAATATTTCTATTGTTTTTCTTAAAATTTAAACAATGAGGCTTAATTTGATAGACGTATCATGTGCAGTATGCCCTCAACCAGTTGATTTCCGCAGGCTAGACTAGACTATCATCCATCCATCATGTGGAAGACTATACGTTGTGCCGGGCCCCAACCAATTGGCCGTTGGTAAAAGTCAAGGCACGTGCAGCAAAAATATAGGTATACATATTTCGTCTTTATTTTTTTATTAGTTAAGCCTCGTAAAAATCAGAACAAACAAGTTTGCAAAAATCACGTTTTCTTTAGTATCGCTACTATGTAATGGAGCATTTGAACATACAACTAAGGGCTTTGAGCAATCTATAAAACGAGGACAATCGGTTTGCCAATCGCAGAGTTTATTTGTGCATCAGCGGCCGCAACATTTCGACGGTAGGTCCACTATATCAATTTGCATTGTCATTTAAAATTTCGAATGTTAACTATTTCTTCTAAACTGAACCCAATTCTTCTAATGCAAATACGCACGTAAGTCGTGGAGTTGCGGAATAGTAGCATCCAATCATTAACTTTGTCTCATTTGATAGGTAACAGCGGTACAACATCTGCGGCCGACTTGACTGGTGAAATGCCACGACCTGACAGAAGACAGGCGGAGTAGAAGTATTCTGCGTTTCGTCTGATGAGGGACGTGCCAGAGGTACAAATCTAGTTCTCTCCGCTCCTCCCATTCTTATCTTATTAGGAAAGGGTGGGAGGAGGAGGATTTGACGGGCGAGAGTGTGGATAGGAAAAGGAAATACTTGCCACCTGCTACCATAACAAATACGTTTAACACACAAATATTTATTGTTTGTGTAGTCATGTTAATTAAGAAATGTTTTCAATTTCTGGCAATAAATCGGTATCAGGAAATCACAGATGAAAGTCAGAAACATATTAACAGTAGTAATAACCAATTTATTCCGCGCTCAGTTCTGTATAACAAAACAGAATGAGAGAACCATTAATGTGCAGACTGCATACAAAAATAAAAGTGCATAGGAAAACGTATACCTTGTTTCACAGCAAGATGGTTCTTTTGTAAACAAATTCGTTTTAACGTTAAAATTCGAAAATCAAGATTACCTAAGATTAGCTATCCATAAAATACAATTTGATTTTACTTTATTTCACGATTTGAGCATTTCCGATGAAAAATATACATCGTAATTGCCGCCATGTATGGTTAATGTCGTTTGTAAAAATCTTGTTGTGAAAGAAGGTTTAATTCGGAGTATGCGAAGACGGTTCTTTACATATATGATTTCTTTAATATATTATACAATAGTAGGCACTTAACGATTTTTTATATTTACATTCAAATTAAACCAATTTTATGGCGTTTATTTTATAACATTTATGATCTCGACGTTTCGAGTACTTTACGGCAGTCGTGGTCACTGTAAGGTCTTTTTCACTTATACATTTTTGCTCGGATATGCGCAAGTATCATAGTATCTTGAGATCTTGCAGTTGCTTGGTTAGTCTAAACTTTTCACAATGCTGGTTAGAGCTATTCTTTTTAAACGGACAATTGAAAGTTGACCGCGAGCATAATGCAAAGTGATAGACTTCACATTACTTGTAATAGGATTAGAAGCTACAGATTGTCCCACCCTATACTTAAGAATCGTGCTACTAAACGCACGCTAAGCAGCAAGGCGAGTTTCCGATCGGGGACTCTTTAGGTTTCCCCTTAGTGAATTGGGACCTAAGATATTCAAATCAAAGCCGCAAAAAGCCGATGCTTCCGAGAAAGCACTCGAGGCTGTAACTAGATTTACGCAAAGCGCCTTCTATGCTCTGCCCCCTTAAGCCCGACCCGGTCTAGTAGTAAATGCCTCGTCAAGGCAAACAGTGACATGTAAGACAGTAAAAACTTTTCCGTGACAAAATGAAGAATTTTTCCTTTAGCGTTAGGAGTATAGTAGAAGAGCGCTTGCACAAGAAATGATGGAAGATTGGAATTAATGACTAGTATTTTTTTTAATAACAATGGTAACATTCTTTTAGTATACGGTCAATGATACTACATTTGCCTATCATTGATTTGTCAATACATAAAGATAATAAAAAGGTATTGTTTTCTTTCTTCCCTTACCGCGTGATGAATAAAATGTTTGGGTTATTAGTAAAACTGTCGTGAAGCGACTTAAAGATATTAAATCACCATAGTAAAAATATACCAACGTTGTTTTACGAGTCACACATACAATTTTATTCGATTATCGCCAAAAGTCGGTTCAAAATTTTGTTACTTGAGTTATAGTATCGATATATCAAGGTAGGAAGTTGCTTCTTTTGGTCGATGATATGTCTACAGTAAAACAGTCGGTGAAACAGAAAGACAGGTAAACAATAACAGTGCTACTCGGAGGCTCAAGTAAGTCATCCTCTAATTGTTTTTAGTGTCGCCTTATTTTTAAACTTAGGGTTTCATATGCGCAAAGAGCTATCTGTAATAGCGTTTAGCCGCATATATTTGAGGGTTTACACTGCCGAAAACATTCACATAAAACATATTGTCATTTTTTCACAGAGAAGGATAGAGAGAAAGCTTGTATCGCGATTCTACGCGAGGGGAAACCCACGGTAAGGTAATATTGCAGCCATACATCGAGAACAAGCGATAGTGCGATATTAGCGATTAATATCTCCATTAATATTCTACGCGTTTGCCCGGTCAATTTATTTAAAATTCTAATCAAGATCAACGCCTAGACATTTGTCTTTCCCAATGGTCTAGATATAATACGATAGTTCTAAGGAAGGCGTTTATTTGTAATTGTGCTTTTAGTTTCAGCAAATACGCTTTAAGCTCTAATAATTTCTTATACTTTTTCTAATATGACATAAGTCTAATATACGCTAACGGCAACACGATATGCTAATAACTTCAATCTAATGTGAGACGCTAAATAAATAATTAGGTAATATTTTGTGATATTTTTTGGTATTGTTTATTGCGGTATGCACACCATTATAACACAATAAATAAACATATAATGAATAATTTTAAGACGCAGCTAAAATAATTCGCAGGTACTTGTAACTTATTATCAACATCGACGCTCGCAACGCTAGTACTTAGTCCACTGTGATCTTTATCTGTGTAAAGTTTTGGTATAGAAATAGGGACACATATTTGGTAAACCAAAAACACTTGCTGAAGAACACTGAATCTTACCAAGTACCTTAGCTTAGAGCTATCGAGCTCGAGAGCTTTGGGATCGAGTGATCAATGATATATACATAATCAAGCTTCAACAATGTCAGTCTAGCAACGAAAAAACTACACAGGATCTTCAAACTGTCTAACTTGCCCGTAAAGCACTCTTAACCAGAAAAGTAAATAATTAAAATTTAACGCTATAAAATCCGTAAAATTAGTTTCATTCACTCTATTATTTTCCTTTATAAATTTAGTTGAGCGTGTAAATAAAAATAAAACTTACCATGGTACTTTATTATAGTATCACGGGACGAGGGCAGGATCTCTTCAATAAGAATTAAACGATGTTATCAGAACGCGTGTGAGCATCGCACCACAAGGCGCGACTGACTAAATTCGCGCAAACAACACAAGCTGCCCGAGAGACGCGCGGGCGCTCACTGACACAACCACAGGCCACAGACTTTAATGCGCGCGCGCCGGAATACCGACCGCTCACAGCTCAACTCACAAGCATGAGTACAAAGAAGCAAGCAAAAAAAACAAGTTTTCAACAACCTTATTGTTAATTACACAACCAGGTCAAAAACCACCAAATTTTATTCTATGTAACGAGTGCACATTACTGAAATAGTTAATGGTATTGTTACCATGTATCATTTATTTATCGTTCTATTATACCAGTACAATATAGAAATTACATAATTGTTAGGATTAAATAACAACACCACTTTATTTTTATCTATGAGTGGTGTTACAAATTATAAGTATTCTTTTATTTTATTTGTCGTGTTATACAATAATTCTAATATTTACTATTCATTGAATAAAATCTTGCACCAGTTGAAAAAGTTATAATTGTAACAATGATATCATATAATAACAATAGGATCCGATAACAATATAACTCTATAAAGACACCATAAGTCGGCTGAGCAACTTGTTAATATAGTTTTGTAATGTTTCTATCACATATTATAAACTGTCAGCAAATTGTGCAGTATTGTCAAAAAAAATTACGGCTTGTATCAAATGTATAATTTCAATACTGTTTTTCGGATTGTTGGGAGAAAATTAATCTCTTGCTGAATTTTGAATACAAACAAACGCTTTGACCACATAAGCTCTGCACTGTAGGACTTACTAAACTCTTTATATTAAGTTGCGTATATTATTTCTATAAATGCCAGATGGATGAGATAATTTTCCTACGATATCTTATAACTAACCTACCGTTGCTCTGTCTACAATGATACATTTATATAATTATAATTAATAATATAAGCCACGAGGTCCTTTAATTATGCATTTAATACAATGTTGACTAATAAAACAAGTTTCATTTAAAACAGGCAGGACTGCCGACAGAAGTAATAACTGAAAACAGATGGTAAGGTTCGATAGCCGTTTAAAAATAAATGATGAACTAAAATAAGCCCTTGTACCTTAACAATAAAATTCAAATTACATACAAGAAAAACGATTTGAAAAAGATTCGTTGAAACTGTGAAACAAACAAAAACCAAATTCAAAGAAGCATGTTGCTGACGCATGTTGAGCATGTTTTTCACACGAACCTTTAATATTTTTCTCTACACTTCACACTTTTTTCACTTCTAGAATATTCTAGTGGATGTGTAATTAATTATGATGTACGTAAATAGGCCTAGTCTCAGCGGGCCTCGAAAGGATACCGCTTACAAAATCACTTGACTTGTTTTCGGAGAGGTCATTGCTGGTAACCCTATTGATGATTCTTACAACTTCGTCTAATACAGGGCTCACTGTTGTCAATGTTGAGCTAATAAGTTATGACGGAGGAATCCAGGACATAGCGGAGGAATGGAGCGTACGACCGTTAGATCACGAATATGACCTCACAACCTTTGCTCTTACTGGCGTGTACACAGCACTGGTGTATTTTTCAAAATGTAAATATAAATACAGTACACAAAAACACAGTTTAATCATATGAATCAGCGATAGAACAAGACAGTGGCGGACCTCATTGACCCCATTTTGGGGGGCTTCAACTTCAACCTCCTGCGACTTAGGATTTAGCAAGTTAAGAATTTAAAAGTACACAAAACTTCACAGGCAGTTAGTTCTTTTAAAAATTTGTCATGGCAGTTCCGTTGATGATGATGATTTGGAGGAGGCGTGGCCACTCCCCCTTCCCCATCCCCACCATCTGCCACGCGCCAGCAATAGCAGTTGCTGTATGCATTTGCCGAGTCTGCCTTTCTGGTTCCTCTGTGTGGTCCTTTCCTTCTCGCTCCCTTTCTCTACATACAACCCTCCTCTTTACAGTCCTTTGATAAAATCAAAGTCTGCTGGGCCATCTTGCTCAGTGGTCAATAGTAAGTTTATTCTACATTTATACGTTCATTTATATAAGGTTATTTTACATTTTATTTCTAAGTCACATATTTAACATTTCATCTTGGCTACGAATCAAACTTAGGGGTCAAAATAAATTGTTTCAAGGACTGTTGTCGTTAGAGGAGAGACCTGGAGCGTGCACCCCTAATATAAGTCGAACTAGGCTGTTTGAACCAGAAGTCGTACTATTGACTTAATCGGTACTTCTGGATGCCATCAAATCCTCGTATTATATTTTTCTAGATACAAAAAAAACAAACACCAAACACCACGACGCAAGTTACATGTAACAATACTCCGTAAGTGACTTCTGAGTCAAATGAAAAATACCTTTGTATCATGACTTAACCACAATTTTGGGTATCCTATTATGATAAGTCAAACGGTAATCGATATCGTAGGTGCCTGCAGACTCACTTTGGACAGTGTTATATTATGGCAAATCGAACACATTCGAAAGGTATTGTATAACACGTGCTGACATAACAAAATGGCGCTTGCTCGTCATTACTTACGTCACTGTGTTCACTTCACAGTTCAGAGCAGTAAGATCGACCAGACGAGGTGTTTAAACAAGAACGATTCGATACAAAGTTCAAGGTCAACCGGGAAACAACTAGCATTTTTTCTGCAACGGACCCTGACAAGTTCTATAAAAGTTTAGATAATTTAAAAATGTTTCGGCTCATTAAAATAATGACATATAACAAATTTAAATGCTCTAAATTGTCCGTAGAAACAGGAAATTTTGAGGTTGATGCTGGTTCTGCAAGAAATATAATTAAAAGGATATAATAAATTAGAATTTATCGTGCAACTATCATTAATTATTTAATTAAGAAACCGAATATTCCCTTATAAAATATATTACTAACAAAAATAATTTTTAGATATATATTTACAAGAAAATAATTAAATACAACAGCTGATTACTCCTAATAAGGCGAGGATAAAAGTTCACAATCACGTTAAAGGGTTACTGACTCCTGAATCAGAATGTTGGAAAAGAAAGACGACAATCGATAATAATGTTTTGTAAGGTCAGGAAAATATTTGATTTCTTTTGCTCGCCAAAAAAATACATAACTGTTTTCGTATTAAATCCTTTTACGATCTCCCTCTCTTGCATAAACGTGTGAATTTACAGATAAATGTAGGTAGGATGCAAAGTGTCACGGATTATGTCATTGAGGGTCCACAGGTCCCTCGCACGCGGCGCTTTCCGGTTAGGGCCTACCAATCAAGTTCAGTTGTCGCGTGAAGCCAACTACGCTACTATTAACATTTGTTTCTTTTGATTCTGTCACAGATTGAAATAGCTTAATATTTCAATATTAAGGTATCGCCCTAATCGTAAAATATTATTTTAACAGTGGTAGATCCAGCAACAACAACATCTAGTGCATGAATCGACCGGTGAAATACTACGACCTCACAGAAAACAGGCGTGAAGTAGAAGTACTCTGAGATGCGTCTGATGAGTGAAGTGCCGAAGGCCTAATTTCAGTCCTCTTCCCCTTCCCACCCTTTCCTCATACGGATAGGATCGGAACAGAAAGAGAATTGGACGGGGAGGGGGTTTGCGGGGAAAAGGAAATATCCTTTTTCCTGTCTATGCCCTCCTCTATCCATAAAGGTAGGCAACGCATCATCAACTTGTTGCGGATGGATGTCTATGGTCTAAGTGACCGCTACACTTAAAATCAGGTGATCCGCTTGCTCGTTTGCCAACTTCTTAAAATAAAAACAAACACAATTACATAGGTATTTTATTAGGATTTTAACGAAATTAGTGTCTAATAAGCGACGTGCAATTTTTTGTATGGTATATGTAGGATGTACCACTTACAATAAGTTAACTAGTTTTTCGTTTCACGTCAAAAACAAAAGGAATTATTATTATCTCTGTGAAATTAATACTTCACAAGTTTAACGACTAAATCCCTCATCATTGTATCAGAGTCGTTAAAACTTTTATTATCCGTACCCAATCTATGTGTCATACATTGTTTATTTGCCCCAAGTTTTTTTTATAGAATAATTTACGCTCTTTTTCACCCCACCTATATTTTATTTCATTGCAAGATATGATTGTTGTAAACAAACAAACGTCATTTACCATACATGGCGGCCATTACACTTTTTATACTTTCATCGGAAATGTTGTAAATTTGAGGAAATCATGAGATAAAGTAAAGTGAAATCGTGTGATATAGATAGCTCATGTTATAAAATAGTTTGAGAAAAGAAAACAAAATTTATTTCAAAAGTCAGTTGTTTCAGCATGTTACTTTACTTTACTTATTAGTACAAATGTGAATAAAGGCTAAGAAATTTGAGTGATAAGAAATTTAAAATTTGTTAGATGCATCTAAAACCGTTACATATAATAAATAAATAAAAGTCCTTTTTTAATAAAATTGTGTAAGAATCTAAGGTTAAAGTTAAAGATTACTATAATTTTTACTTTATCGCAATTTCTTTCATTATTTACTTTACTAAGATTTTATATCGAAACAAAAATCACGGAAAGATTTTGTGGAACTGTCGTCGGTAGAAACCCCACGTAATCTTAATATCCAATATTTCACACATTTTATTCGTTTATCGTTTTACGATATTCCGATAGTTTTGTTGATTTCCTTAATATATAGAAATTTCAGATAGAAACCTGGATGGCGTGCAACAAGATTTTATTATAATAATAATTTAATAAATAATTTTTGAAGTCCCAAAAACCGACAACTTATTCCTCTGTTTTAAAATTCAATCAGGGACAACGAGACTCTTTATGTACAGTAGAAGTTGAACATTGTTCAAAACAGTAATAGTAGGACTGCCTCTAACTATCCATAGGCCTGTTAACTTGGAATTATATTTTTCATATTTCATATCTTTTTACTATTATAACTCGTTCACATTTTACAAAATGTATAAAGATGTTCAGAAGAAGTCGTCAAATCTGCGGCTAGACTGAGTACAGAACTATTGTATAATCGACATCATTTATGTATCTCCCTTTCACTTTCGACGTGCGCCGCGCCGTTCGAGCGCCTCTGGTCCTTTTAAATAATTTTATATTTTAAGTCTCAAAATGATATTACACAATATGCAGTGAGACACACCTGATAACGGAATAAGTTGGGGTAGCTGGTACAAATGGCAACTACTGTCGTAGTATAAACGTAGCAAGTATGATTATATTTATAGAAGCTACCCTACGATGCACCCCTTTCACGATTCAGAAGCCTATATTCTCTTGAGTATTATAAATAATACTTTTTATAGCATAAGGGGTACCTTTAAGTGATCACCGAGGCCCATGAACATCTGGAACACCACGAAGAACTGCAGATGCGTTGCCGGCCTCTAAGCAAGGAGTACGCTCGCTTCTTGTAGGACCCTAAGTCGTATTGGTTTGTAAATAGCGCTCGGGACAGATGAATCTGCAGCGCGATTGTGAGGAAGGAAATTTCGCGAAAACTGCACGGTAGTGGAATGTCAACCGTCAAGATGGTGAGTATGATTGTTGGAGCTACTGTTTTTACTATAGACTATATTTATACAAATTCAGATAGGCACTTTTCTCACAGAAGAGTTGAAAATATACTACAACATTTTTTACGCTACGTTCACGAAGATATAGGAAGCGCTCTTCTCTCTAACGCTATAAAAATAAATTCACGGACACATAAAGGAGTGAGCGCAAAAATCAGTTCCTTTATTCAAGGCGTCGAAAGTTGACCTCAGTTCGCATAACACAATCGTTCCGGTGTCGTTGTTGCTGTATCTGTGACGTCATCGTGATTATAAAACCAAGGATAGACTTTTGTAATTTTCACAAAGAATTCTACAAGTTATTCATATTAATGTACTCACGCCAGTAGCTCCAGGGTTTGGCAGAGATCATGGATTTTTTATACCATGATTTTTTAAATTTAAGTAATTAAAATAAATTTCCTACTTTTTTTTAAATAGGCAGTATAAAATTTGTATTACTAAAACGCTCAAATTTATTATTCGAGTGTGTGTGTGTTGTGTGAGTACGTTTGTACTTAAAGTTCAAAGTCTACTTATTCCCTCATTGTAATTGAATAATAATTGCCAATAATACGGATGACAACCACGTGAAAAATTAGACAGATTTATTTTTTGCCTACTCGCCTTTCTTATCATAATTACTCGGCATTTCATTATACCTGAAAATGATAACCCAAATATTGTTTTAAAATAAGTATCTTGTCTATCTTATTAATATTATAAATGCGAAAGTGAGTTTGTTTGTTATGCTTATACCAAACCTATGTATTTTATATCAAACCTTAATTAACAATAGCGGATACCATGGTAATGTTTCATGTTTTGACAATAACAACTTTTTGACACATCTTACTGTTCAGTACCAACTGAACCACCTGCGGGGGAGACGCGCAGGAGGCGCCTGCAACCGTTGCTCTCCGTTCAGCGCTCGTAATTCAGTCGCTTCAACAACGTGCCGGCGTTGACATTACCCTTGACTACAATAGTACCTTGTTGGATCCGGCTCGAAGGACTAAATGTTGCTGAGTGGACTTTATTTTACATTATGTTATTGTAATTATGTAGTCAAGGTTTATGTACCCTTGTGAGCGAGGTGCCCTGCTGGCAGTTCAGTTGGTACTCAGCAGGTACTGAACATACAATTCGAAGTAATTCTACCTTATATCTTACAAAAATGAAAACGTGTATAATGAGAAACGAATGCGTGCGATACCGCGGGCGGGAGCAAGTTTATAATAAAGCATTAATGAGAGTGCAGTTGTTTCCTGTCTTCATTTATTTTGATGTAGCGACATGAGCGAAACAGAATGGTTTAGTGGAAGAATTTGCATACTATGTAAATTGTTTTTCTGTTAATAACATATTCGGTTAACAAACACAATTCGTGACGCTCATTCGTTTTGGAACTCAGCCTTCAACTATTTAGCAACGCATACCTAATTGCCCAAATCATAAATAAGTATATGAAATAAAAACAACGATGTAATATAAAATATTTAAATTATCAATCAGTTACATTAATTACATTTCCACTTCTGATTACAACTACTTTACGAGTAACAAACAGGTTTTTACACAGTAGTACGGTATTCATTGATTAATTGAACCAAATGCAATGTAGGAAGTTTATTTTAATAGATTATAAATATTTTACAAATCAGCTTAATTGAAGCTACTGATCATGCCATGGTGTAGCTCAATCATTTAAGTTTGAGTAGGAATGGAATCTTTGGCTTGGCATCCTTTGGATGTGTGGCCCAGGCTCAGGATGTTTGGACTAGGCTTATTTGGCTATCAACCGAAAAAATTGCATAGCGGTCTTACAAAATATAGACTCTTTTAGAAAATAAATTTACATTTCGAATTACGACTAATTACATTCAGTAGGGCTAAACTTCGTGTCTTATATATAAAAACAATCTCAGTTCTAACGCCAGATACATATATCAATGTGTAGTTTGTTAATTTATATCTTTTCCAGTATCTTAAATTATGGTCGGCTTTATAGTCTATTTATTAGTCTTTATCATATGTATTATATTTAAAAAATTATAGATGTAAGACTGTAACTGTTTTTATTGAAACATGGGATGGAACATTTCATAGTTGTCAAAACTACAGAGTAAATAAGTATAAACTTTAATAATTTAGTTAAATTGTACCAAATTAGTTCTCGAGCGGCATACGTATGCACTTTTCCCAGTAGCGATTCATTGTTCCGTACCTGTGCATGTTCACTCCAGCCAAACTGTGCGCTTCATCTGGATAAGACTGTAAAAAATAACAGTGGTATTGTAGTAGTAAGACTGTAAAAAATAAAAGTGGCAAAAGAACAAGCGGTTAATCCGATATCAAGTGATCGCTACCCTTAGACATCTGATGAGATGCGTTGTCTACCTTTAATGTACAGAAGAGGGGATAGCCAGGAAAAAGAATATTCCTTCTACTATTAATCCACTCCACGTCTAATCCTCTCTCCCTTCCTATCCAATCCTTGTAAAGAATAAAAAGGGGTTGAGGACTGAAATTGGGCCTCCGGTTTCTCACTAATCAGAAGAAACGCCGAAGCATAATTTTACTTCACGCCTGTCTTCTATGAGGTCGTGGTGAGTGAAATATCACTGGTCCAGCCGACCCATTCATGCATAGATGTTGTTACGGATTCTACAACTGTTTAAAAAAATTTCTAAATGTCAAAATAAAATGTCAACTGCATATTTTAAAAATCAATTTTGTTGCCATGTAGAAAAATAGTAATAAACATAATACCTATATACTGATGTAGTACATAGTTAACACGTAGTTATTTACAAAGTTTTCTTAACTGTTTTAACATAAAAGTATTAAGCAATTATTTAACACGCAGGTACAATCTCACTCTCATGCGTTATTTTACGCGTGCCTGAGTTCGGATTTAGAAGGCATTAAAGTGGGTGACTAAAGTGACTCTTTTATAACAAAATAAAATCGTATCATCTTAGTGAAACTGGTAAAAATATATTTCTTAATCGCTTGAACGCCTCGTAGGGACAAAGACACCAGTGTTTATGGTTCGTTACATTTAAAATGTCTCTATTGGATCAATAGCGCTTCTATTGAATAATAATCATTTTATGCGTTAAGCAAATTGATGTTGATGTTTTAATGTGCTTTAATCACCTCATTTTAATTGCAGATTCGTTACATTTCTTTTAATAAAAATAGACTTAAAATCGATAGCATAAAACGAGTAGAGATTGGAAACACTTAATTAATAATACCACACTATTCGGATTTATACGGATACGGACAGATAGAACAACTCGCCTAGACGAAGTCACTCATAGTATTCGATGCGAACGAAGTCGCGAACATTAATAGATAATAGTACTGTTAACTCAGAGATTAGATACAGCTCAATACAATAAAAAAACTCTATTCTCTGCCGCACAGTAGCAATACTACTGTATAAAGCGAAGGTATAGCGGTGTCAAGAGACAAGCCGAGATCACGTCGAGTGCCAATTTGAGAGCAGGCTTGAGAGCCTATAGCAAATAGGTGAAGGGGCACGGTGAAAAGACAGTGTGTTTTACAAATCTGATGTGACATATTTATTGTCACCATTTAAAATATTATAATCTATTTACATCATTATTAACAGCGTGATGCATTGTTGTTTACTTTATTTTCAACTTACGTGCAACAAGTGAAATCTTCCTTAGTCGCGTTATACGATATTTGGTGGAGGAAAATCCTATAGGTTTGCTTGAACAACATGTTCAACATGCGTCAGCGACACGAATCACGCAGCAACATGCTTACTTGAATTAGGAACAGTTTCGACAGAGTTTCTTGTATTTAATTTTTATTTTATTGTTAAGACACAATGGTTTGGTTTTTTTGCCTATGGCACGTGTTATGAGTTTCCACTTCTGTCGGCAGTCCTCATGACTGACAGTTTTTCTGTCATGATCTCGTACCAGCAATCGTCTTCCTCAACTCACCGAATAGCAGAAAGAGTTTAGATTCACAGTGTATCAAAAAATTCAAATTCAATTATTAAATAAACATGGTGCTGACGCATGTTGCACAAGAACCTATAAGATTCTCAACTACCAAATATCGTCTAACGCGATTAAAGAAGTTTTCACTTTTGTTGGCTTATATGCTCTGTTAGCCGTCAAACCTAGCTTGTATTCCCAGGCAGCCGCTTTATTATGTGTAATTAATATTTTAATAGTATAATTGAATATGTTAATGTCTAACCATTTGTTGGAATGGTATGTTGAGTTCCTGCAGCGCCCGCATGAGCTTGGCCGCGTTCTGGTAGTGCACGTTGTCGTCGGCGTTGCCGTGCATGAGGTAGAAGTCGTGGCCACGGAGTTTTTCCGCGAGTAGTGCCACGTCTCCGGCCTCGTAGCCTGACAGGTTGTCCTCCGCGGTCGGCAGACCCATGTACCGCTCGGTGTACATCGTGTCTACAAGAGGGTTAGTTATACATAGAATATGACAAACGCCGTTCCATTAGTAGCTCGTAATCTAAGATCCCCTTATTCATATTTTAATGTACAGAAAACGAGTTGAAGTCGAAAAAGGATTTTCTAACGCGGAAAATAAATCGAAAGGTTAAAATGTGCGAGGCAAAAAGTCTGAAAGTTTATTAGTTTCTTAACGCAACAAGTAATATTATTTGGTACCGTTAAACCCTTTTATACATCACATCGACCTCGTTCGACTCATTGGTTGTTTTATCAAAGATTCTTTTTTGTATCGTAAACGGGAGTAAAGAGGATTGACAAAGGGAGTGAAAAATTAAACAAGCAAGTCTCTGAATTGTAATCGTTCATTCCGGTCTAAAGGAGCTATACACTAATAAAATTACCAGTGACTGGTAGTATTATGGAGTACGCATTTCATAATCTTTTTACTATACTACCCTTATTGTCATGGCTCGCAAGAAATACTTACTATAGTACAACCATGATGTGACAGGAGCAGTGGACACTCCGCATTGAAAGAGATGGTCATCATCGTGCACCAGGGTGAGGAGTGTCGCGTATCCGCCGTAACTATGGCCCCAGATACCCACGCGCTCGCGGTCGATGAACCCGTACCGGTCGAGTACTTGCCTGCAATGATACACACTCTAGTAGCCGTACTGAGCGTCGCCTTGTTGCACCTTACGCAACTTACAAACGCAAAGCGTGCGAATATATCGTACGCTTTACGATCCATAAATTGAATTTAATATTGACACGGCATAAATTATTTATTCTATAAAACATAGTAAAGTCACTTAACCTACAAAAGCCCAGTAACAATTTACATAAATATTTCAATGTCCAACTATCGCTGTCGGCGCAACAAGAAAAAATGTTTGTTGTACGCGTATATCTAAGTCTAGGGAACCGAGTTCAAATCCAAGACTGCATACAAGAGACATGTTCTTGACAAAAGCCAAGACATGTTAGATATAAGTGACTTGCTAACACGGCGGACGACTTACGTATATTGATCATAAAAAATCAAGTAATGATTTTAGATTTAAATAACTTTTGGATATATTTTCACAGCCTAAGAATTATTATATAATGTGTATCTAATTTTTTTGCATTACGTTTAAGCAAGTGATCTAATTTATGTGGAACTGATGTCTGAAATAGTTTCAAAAACATTGTTACAAATAACTAGTTACCAACCCACATAATAAAACGCTTACAACTTTTTTATATTTGCATATATGTATAATAGAGTCAATTACATTTTATTGTCTAGAGGAGATCAACAATATATTAAATTAATATTACTTTGTGTTCAAGTATAGTGTATGGAATTGTGCGCTTGCAAATAAGCTATATGTGTGCATCTGTTAAAATTATCAACAATGCTCCTGTGTTTATCTTGCAAATGCACCAGTTCCCCCATTGTTACAGTGTCCTATTGTTTATGATCAAATATTAAGTAAATTACGACGCATTTGAGGTTTCAGTACGTATAGTCTTTTTTATGGAAGAATTTGGCAAACGAGCAAGCAGATCACCTGGTATTAAGTGAGAGCTACCCATAGACATCCACAACATGCAAATGTGCTGCAGATGCATTGCCTGCCTTTAATGGACACAAGGGAGGAATAGACAGGAAAAAGAATATTTCCTTTTCTCCGTTAACCCCCTCCCCGTCCAATCCTCTTCCCGTTCCCATCCAATCCTTATGAGGAAAAGGTGGGAAGGGGCTGAGGACCAAAATTAGGCTTCCGGCACCTCACTCGTCAGACGACACGCAGAGTACTTCTACTTGACTCCTGTTTTCTGTGAGGTCCTTGTGTTTCACCGCTCCAGCCGGCCCATTCGTGAAACAGATGTTGTTTTTGCGGACTCTACCAGATACGTGAAGACCTTAACGATGTCCAGGAAATGAAACTTAACAAAGTAACTCAACGGTAGTCACTTAACGCTGCAGTCTATATATTATAATGGTATATGTTATATATCGACTTAATCACGTAAAGTTGCGAGTATACCTTAATATTACAAAATGGTCTTCCACCTCGACGGTTCCCAGGGCATTGTTGAGGGAATACAGTATGTCTTGTCCATTGAGGCCGGAGCCGCGGCCGTCGGCCAGCATGTATATCGTGTTGCGGCTCGTCGTCAAATACGAGAAGTAACCTGTTATCGCATAATAAAAGAATCTTTAATAAAAAAAGACCAAGACGAAAATCAAAGAGAGATGCTAGCAGTATTCAGGATTCCTAAAGCTTCTAAACATCCAATCGAGAGAAAATATTATCGCCATATTCGTTTAATAGTCACTAACCGAATCGTACGAATATTTTTAGATTAATATCGATCCGATCACACACCTAAATACCATAATTTGTTTAATTTTTTGAACGACAACTTACAAATTGAATGGAATGAAAAAACAACTGCCACAGTTTAATTGAATATGTTTCCTAAAATTGATGAAACGCCAAAGAACCAACAGACTGGTGTAAATGAGTGGTTCACTAAAACTTTTTTTATAAATTACCTGTCATTAGTCTGGGACATAGACTTAAAGATTAAGAATTTTGGTAGATACTAAACATGATTATATATACTCACCAACAGTGAAAGTGTCAAATACAGTGTTCGTATTGGGACCTGAGTACACGTAGTACACCATGGGATATTTGGTATTGGTGTTACTAACGTTCAAGCCAGGAGGTAGCCAGAGACGAACTGGAGCGGGGTATCCATTTTGTAGGGGCACTGTGAAGATCATACTATTGGGTCGGATCTTTTCTTTCAGACGCTCACGGACTATTGCGTTATCTTCCCAGGTAAATAGCACTCGATTATTCTGTAAAATTATTAAAAGCTCTGTCCGGAAATTTACATTACATTTTACATCATCTTATTCGTTATCATTCTTTTTTACTGACTTGACCGCTACCGAATTATTTTCAAGGAATATGTTCACAATCCATCAATTATTAGTAGGATGGAGATAACCTTTACAAAACAGAAATTTAGCAGGTCGTCCCACGCATGCTCATGCGGCATCGAAGTAAAAAATATATGTAAGACTCGGAGCGCATATGCCAAAGTTCTTGAAGTTCTTTAAGATGTGTTAAATAAGATTGTGTCCAAGTGTCTATAGTCATGCATGTTTCAAAACAGTTGTTAATAAATAATATCAGTATAAAGTAAGTTCTTAACGAGAACTTTTTAGCTATTGTCGAAAAGATGTTGGGTTGAAATCTAATAAGTGAATTAGTCATACCAAAGGATCGACAATGTATGTCGCGGAGGGTTCGTTGGTGGAGGAGCAAGTGATGGTGAGATAGGAGCCGGCGCGGCTGGCCGTAGCAGTGGCCCAGGTGCAGCGACCGCCATCCGGAAGCTCAATGGCGCAGCTGAGGCAGTCGGCGCGGGCGCCCGACACGCGCACTTGGGACTGCCACGGCGCTCCAGCCACCGTGCGCGTGTAGTAACTACCGAAGGTGAATCTGTTAACTTATGTGATATCTAAGCAACTGTAAAAACGTTGTATATATAGGACAACGTACCATAAGCATTATCTACCAGTTAACGTATGATGATAATGATTTAAGAGACAAAAAGTAGTAGAGTTGTCAAATATTGTAAGTAAAGTGTAATAAGATGATATAATACATAAAAGACATCTTAATAAGAACACATGAATACTTTTACACATATTTTAACAGCTGTAGAGCCGGTAGCAGTTGTTGAAGTCTTCTTGTTGTTGACCACGACCTCACAGAATACAGACGTGATGCAGTCTTGTTCATACTTCTGCGTTCTGTCTAATGAGTAGGTGGCGCACCCAGGGATCGGGTTCACTCCATTGTATATTATTTTATTTTAGAAAGAGACAGGTCAGTGCTTGTATATTCTTACTATGACAAGTTATCCTCGTCCATGCCAACGTAATTATTGACGGTGAAGCCGCCAGGAGTGATAGAACTGGATATGATCTGTCCGTTGACGCGAATGCTCACGTAGAGGTGTTGCCATATTTTTCCGTCCGCCTGCTCGAGAGACCATCGAGTGGAGACGAAAAAGTTACCATCCCTGCTGAAGCGGGGCAATGCGATTGGAACCCAACCGTTAGGCTGCTGACGGTGTTCTTCCTATGAAAAAAAGAAAAGTATTTTTAAAATGTAGTCATTAGTTTAATTTTGTCATTTCGAGATTAATTACACCTTTTTCACAGCATTTGCTTTGTAATATTGTAATATAGGTGAATGTAAAATATGTGAGCGAGGATGAATATACGTTGAGAAAGCTAAATGGGATTGTGCTCAATGTTAATGCTGCCTCCACCTCTGTGAGAGGTGTGCGTGTTTTTATTTATGTATAAATATGTAAGACACCCGTTTTCATTTTATAAACACCCAGTATTATTATTACATAATAATAATAATATATTGATATATATTTTTTGCATACCTATCCTTTTTTATCTCAACACTTCATCTAACACTAGAAAAAGTGTGGACTTTCAAAATAGAAGTTTGTTAACTCACCTCACATACACCGGTATCAACATTACAAATTCTCAGCACAGTATAATTCTGCCGCCTATTGAGCCAATGAGCGGCGACCTCGTTGGCTTTGGGCCACACTACGCCGCCCAGGATGTGATCGTTTGTGACGGCGGTCGGGGGTGCCAGGGTCCCCCAGCGTACTTGATTGGTGAGTACCAGATCCGTCAAATTCACCAGACGCAAGTTAACTGTTGGATTAGTACGACCAACCTGAAATGGTTTTAGAATAACATTAGTTACTCTATTTATAAGTCAACGTCTAATTAGGATAGGCTTATGTCTCGCAGTGCACTTCTACTATTAAATGGAGTGGTTAAAAGAGCTTCTTTATTTTACATTAAAGCACAAAGACTTAGCTTTTCACAAAACCATTCTTATTCAAGTCCATCCCATCCAAAACCACAGGAACAATATGGACTACGGTCGACCCCACATAAGTGCGAAACGGATATAGAAACTCAAGAGAGCCGACCAAACATCTCGATTCTTAACTTTAGGTCACACAAACGTCATAATAATAATCGCTGGTCCAGACTACAGAATCTAAATAAATAAATTTACCTTAGGATATTTAAGATCGACAAGTTCGGGATAAAGATCGTCAGGGTCGCTTTTATCGACGTAGTAATAATAAGAGTACGCTTCGACCTCCGTATCGTTGAAGCTGGCAAACGCCAAGTAAGAGCCGTCGGTCGAGAACCACGTCGCTTGGCCGGTGTACATTACATCCTCTGTAAGAGTAACGTAAAGTAAAACGATTAAAAGTTAAACAGAGATGTCCGATCCATATTAAATTATAGGTTGTCAATCACCAGACACAAATCTTAGCCATTGCTCTATCTACTCCAATAGGATTACAAAACGCCGAAACTTAATAAGTTAAGTTAAAACTTTTTTGAAATAAGTTACTATTAGCTTATTCCAAATCAAAATGGACTATTTCTAAACACAAAGGGTACACCTGACCCTGTACGCTTAAATCCGTAAATTTCACAATATTTTCCAATTTGCTATTTTCTCACATCGCATTATAACATTAGTTATTCATATTGTACAATTTCACTTCACTTTATCTCACCACTTCCACAATGTTCCAACATTTCTGATGAAAGTATAAAAAGTGGCTGTCTTGTTTTGATAAGTAAAGTTTGTTTTCTTACAAAATTTCCATCTCGTTTCAGAAAAAACTACACAACTGTGTTTACAGAAATCACTACCTTCATATACCCAATCAGTATGGCCGTTGTAAATAACTCCAGGAATCCCGTCAGTGGTAATCTGGATGGCTTGGTTGGAGTCCTCGGGTAGATAGTAGACATTATTATCCAGAACATATGCCAAAGAGTGACCGCCGCCGAAAATACACAGCTGCAAACGCTGGTGATTTGCTATGTACGTCACGTTCCTGAAATTTAAAAATATATAAAGGCCTGTTGAAACCGGTAGATACATAATATGTCCTCATTCCCGTATTCCCAGAGCTATTACTCTTAATAATTATTGGTAGCAGTATTCGTTACAGTCATTTAAAGAAGTCTAACCCAGTAGCTATTTCATACAGTGCGAAACGAGCCGTAGTAGAATATCTGTAAACCTGAAACAAAGCATTATGTTAATTAACTTAATTGATGGAAAACTATCAAAAATATTATACCACAAATATAAGAAGAACGAAGCGAAAAGCGGCGAAAAATAAAAGTGAAAAAGAAACCTGGCAACAATTTTTGTTTTTTTTTTAATAACGAACCTAGGTTACACTAGTTTTTCTAGTCACTATTAGTTTGTCATAACTAAAGTTATTGTAAATACTCTTGATATTAACAAATACGGTACAAATATTACAGATAAGCCCGTGCGCAGCAACTTTGCCCATTTTATAAATGGCTTATCAGTCTGGGGTAAATCTTAAAACTTACTTCAAAATTCAATTCCTAATTACTATTAACACCACATAATATACAACAGATAGATTAAGATAACATTAGCGATAATTTTATCTACGTTTTACTACACAGTGATAAACTATTTATTACAGATGAATTAAACCTTTTATATTATAATTTGTATGTATCTTACATTCATATAAATTTCGATTTTATGAAATTAAAAGCAATAGTAATTATTTACATAATAATACATTTTGAGTTTTCCTCGTCGTTTTTTTACGAAGTTTGAAGAAATATGTACATAAAATATAGTTTCAGTCACACGACACTAACAGTATTAGAAATATCTTTTATAATATATTTTTTAAATTGTTTGGTAATGAATATTTATCAAATACTTGTACATTAATATATTGATTTATTGTCCATTATCAAAGATAAGTAGATAGGGTCAAGTCTTAAAGACGAATGATTAATGAATAGACTTCGAGAAGTCGACGTAAACGATCAACTTGCAATCATGCATGGATGCTGTAATTTCATTAGAGAACCAAATTCCACGTTTACGAATAAAAACTGGAATCTACACATAAATTAATTAGATATGTAAACATTTAATAAAGATAGAATATAGGAAAGACTAAATGATATCCAAAATATGATTCCTTTTCCTGCGATAAAATCACTAATAGGCACAGTATAACTAATTGTATTACTGTTTATTTATACTGAACTTGTATATAAACTAGACGATAAAATACTTACAGATTGAACTTCACTAGGTGCTAAAATATACTGTCTGTCTGCTGATAATATAGGATTACTGGTGTTTAGAAAAGCCTGTGAATAAAGTCTTAGGTTACTCAACGATTTAGGCGCCATTAAGGATTATTTTAAAAGAAATATTTAATTATAATTAATTATTACACGTACCATCAATTCGCCAGACACTAAAACACTTCTGTTAAGATTCGGGACGTCAAACACGTAAATACCAGGTTCTCCGGAGATTGTGTAGGTGAACTCCGTGTCTAAAATAGATAGGAATCGTTTAATTAAAATAGTATTAACAATCAATATTACCATCATCAGCCTGTATCCTTCACCAATTCCTTTCAACGTATCCGATGCTTTTCGCGTCCAACTAATTTCTCAGTCGTTACATGCTTGTACATATATGGACTACAAAAACGATATTTCAGGACCATGTAGATCTGTAGTCGTAATCTGCCTCTCCGAACAACGTATGCATATAAAAAGGGTTACTTGTTCCTTTTTAATCTACTCCTAACAACGAACGAACCTTACTTGAAATCTACAAGTTCTGTTCCTTATATTAGCATAAACTAGCAGTAAATAGGTATTATTGTCAGGACAGTACTAGTAATTTCTAGCTATAAAATACATCAGTTATATACCTGAAATCCATGTTCCATTAAATGCTCTTTGCGCAAACTGGCCTCTTACGAATTCTTCGAGGGTAAATGGGGTCTGCGCTACCGCTACTGTCACCAACGCGGCCCAAACATACCACGGACCCCGTACCTAAAAACATGCAAATATGAAACAGTGATAAAATTCGCATCTGCGAGTACCATATTAAATTTCAGCCTTCTATCTAGAGTATAATAATTATGGCACAGTACATAACGCCGCCACAGTGCAAATATGAACCGGAGAACATCAAAGGTCTAGAATTCACCTGATACTCAGTCATACTTTCATTCCTGACATTAGGAAGTCGCGCAGGGTTATAATTTGTAAGTCCTGTAGTATGTAACGTTTGTAGCCACTATAAAATCATCCTAAGAAATGGTACGGTACACAGACGGTTGTCTTGGTCGATGTAGTTGATCTTCAGATTTCAGACCCAAAGTAAACTTCAACCCAAATTTCATTTTCAAATTAGTTTACTTTGAGGTAGTTATAGACACCAAAAAATGGTTCCAAGCATCCGATTCCGTGGAACATCCAGTCCAGATAGGTATAACCAGCGATAACTTTTAAAAAGGTTTTTATTAACTTACCATTATTATTATATAAATACTCCAGTATCTAAGTAAACAGTGGTTGACGGTTTTGATCCGCCAACGCGACTGTTCTCAAATAATCTATCATAAAACTGCTTACTCTTATCCCAGTGATAAGTTACTATCTGGTGATAATGATAATTGTTGAATTTTTACAGCGGTTTTAATAGGTCGATTCATATCACTTGTACCTATTTTGCTGTAATAAAAATTCCCTATATAAAAGTAACTACATGTTCAAAATTCTTAATCTCACAATTTACGAACTGTACCTAGTGATTAATTCTATGGTTCAAATTAATTTATTTAATCATGATCGTGTCAGATATTTGTTTTACATTGGGCATCTTGTTTTTTATTTATTTTTCTAATACGTATTCTGCTACTCGACACCTTATATTTTAGCAATTCAATAAATAAAATGTTAATACATCTTTTATGCAGTAAATTAGATATTTAAGAAGAGAAGAATTATCTTAATCCCGATAGACCCAGTAGTCTTTACGTCTTTTCTCTACCCCTTCGCTCCATCAATGTACATGTTAGGTTGAACAGTGGTAGAGCCTGCAACATCTGTTGCACGAATTGGCCCACTCGACCGTTGTAATACCACTTCACAGAAAACAGGCTTGAAGTAGAAGTACTCTGCGTTTCGTCTGTTGAGTGAGGTGGCGGAGGCCTAATTTCAGTCCTCTTCCCTTTCTCACCCTTTCCTCATAAAGATGGGACGGGAAATAGAAGAGGATTGGACGGGGAGGGGGTTAACGGAGAAAGGGAAATATCCTTTTTCCTGTCGATTCCCTCCTTTGTCCATTAAAAGTAGGTAACGCATCTGCAACACATTTGATGGTTGCGGATGTCTATAGGCAGCGCTCACTTGACATCGGGTGATCCGCTTGCTCGTTTGCCACCGTCTCACATTAAAAAAAAACACCCGGTACTTGTATTCCTTAGGTCCAATTTCACCAAGGGATAAGTTTTATTATAAGGATTCTCAGATAACCATGATGTCATTTCACCAACTACTTATCCGGAGAATAACGAAGTTATAACTCTTATACCACCAATTTTAGATTAGCCATCTTGCCACATGATATCCGAGTTAACTTTTGTGTTACTAGACGTTTCTTCCGGGTTGTAGTAAAAGGTGACCAGTTGGACTAGGATGAATGACAGCGCCCTCTTCTATATTTATAATACTTATTGTAGCTACAATAAGCAAGAGCCAAGCGTAGAGTGGTGTAGAGTCCGCAACATCTGTTACACGAATATGCCGGTTCGACCAGAACTTAAATCACCTAAGTCACGTAACCTGGATGAACGAAGTGGACTTGTCTAACAAATTTAATTAATGGAATAGCGTCATTTGAGTGCACAATGGTGCCTGTTATTTTTAATTGTTAATTTATGTCTCTATATCACTCAGTTTTCATAGTAAGATCACGTAGTTAATATAACCTAGTTGATCGAAGTGGAACAAACCGTTGAAAAAATAATAACACGAAACTTTTGTCGGAAATCCTTTATTTGATACCAAAGGAATGGATTTACAACTCTTACAATAATCTCCCCACACGTTTATAAAAGTTGAGGCTTCCTGGCTACATAACTATTTTCAATTTAGTCCTTTCTAAACACTGAATCCATTCACATACTCCTATTGTCAGGATTTCCGTAACGTTTACAGTTTGTATATATTGCTTAAATATAGTACATTCCCCACAATGTCTCCGTGGTGCACCACAACTGCCGATGAAAACTGTGCGTATCTTCTCCGACATCGATTTGTTCAGTATTGATCGACGTGTTCGCCGACAGTAATCATTCGCATAGTCATGTCAGCGGACGCAACCGGTTGCTTGTGGGTAGCAAGTAATACAATTCCTTGATGACTGG
Source organism: Papilio elwesi (assembly GCA_029849275.1). Classification (NCBI taxonomy): domain Eukaryota; kingdom Metazoa; phylum Arthropoda; class Insecta; order Lepidoptera; family Papilionidae; genus Papilio; species Papilio elwesi. Next base: position 4,632,656 of record CM056687.1, on the reverse strand, counting down.
AACGAGGTCAAAAATAAACGAACGTCGATTTCAACATATTGCTTTTCCTCCAGCAAAATTCCGTCACCAGCTCTCGTCGAACCGAACCCCTGCTTGCCACGCGCGGACAGGAATGACTTTCAAAATCATTGGATTTCCTCCAATCGTGCCTTTCTATAACATTTTGTGTAAAATAAATCCAACCATTCAATCTCTTGATGTAATCATCCCTTAAGGGTCGTCAAGTTTTCTTTAACCTAAGCTTATTACATAAAATATATAAACAAAATATTTCTTTATGAAGCAAACGAAAATTTGACATAAAATTCATTGACTGCTTCAAAATTTCTGAAAGAAATGACTGGCAAAAAAACAGGGTATTAGAGATTATGTATACATCATTGTTACTGTGTGAGTATGTTTATGAGAAAACGGTGTATCTGATGACATGTGTGTGTATGTATATGTTTGTTTGCGTGTGTGTATTGTTGTGTGTGTTTGTGTGTGTGTGTGTGGACGGACCATGCTAATGTCTGCGGTGTGAGGCGCGGCGCAGTTCCTGTAACCGCCTTTCATGCTCGGCCATATGCTGACGCCTTTGCTCCTCCTTTATGGCAATCTGAGAACATATTGGAAAAGAAATATATGTAAACGATGAAGTGCATAGATAATATACGATAATAATAGAAATACATAACAATAAAAATTTGTTTACCGTTTCAGCTGATAGAGGCAACCAGTAAATGCATGGAGTGGTTTTGGTCTTCCTAAATAAATCATCCAATAGTTTTGCGGGCGCTTCCTCTTTCTTCTTGAATTTCTTAGCTAGTTTTTAAACATAAAAATATTGGTTTAATTTAATTGGGATTTAAAATTGTTAAGTCTACCCATAGCATACAGTAGCTAGCTTAGTTCTGTAGTTTTCATTTAGCTGTAACTCCTTAGGTAATAATTTAAATTATATGGTGTAAACGATTATCATATTGTGCATGAAATGCTTAAGGTAATGTATTTATGTTGATAAGAATTATATAATATCTGGTTAAATTAGGTGTAGTTAGCTATATGCTATCCCAGACTTTTCTCTTGAATCACTCTACCTAACAGTGGTAGAGCCTGTAATAACAACATCTGTTGCATGAATGGGCCAGCTCAACTGATGAAATACCGCCTGACAGAAAACAGGCACGAAGCAGAAGTATTTTACGTTTCATCTGTTGAGTGAGATGACAGATGCCTAATTTCAGTCCTCTTCCCCTTTCGTCATAAGGGTAGGATGAAAATAGGGAGGGGGTCAATGGAGAAAAGGAAATATCCTTTTTACTGTCTATTTCTTCCTCTGTCCAATAAAGTAGGCAATACATCTGTAACACATTTTCTATAAGTAGCGCTCACTTAACATCAGGTGATCCTGCTTGCTCATTTGCCACCGTAATAAGAAAAACCCAGACTTTTATTTAAACCCGCATTAAAAACCATTGCATGGTTTGAAAGATCTAAGGGAATAGACAGCAGAAGCAACTTTTCTATATACTGTGTAAAGATGTTTACATGTATTTTAAATATCTAAATTTAATAACTTTATAGTACCTGGTTCAGGACTCCTTTCTGGTGTATGATGTCTCCTTTTTTCCAGAGATCTGTCATCTTTTTGTAATTTATCTTTCTCTTTATCCTTAATTTTGTCATTTTTGCCCAGATCCCATTCCCGCGTCGTCTTACGCTCCCATGGTCTTTCCTTAAACAGTAAAAAAACTTATTTTAAGGCTCATTTATGGCGAGCTTTTGTAAGCATTGCTTTCTATTCATGTTATATGGGTAAAACATTAACCCATAATTACTGTTATATGGGTAAAACATCAACCCATAATTACTGTTTATATAGTATATCTTTTTCTCCTTCCAAAACATATATAAATAAACAAGTTAAGACTTCATTGTTTTTACTTCTTCAATGCTAAATAATAATTAATAACTCTCCTAATAATCATTAATAACAGGTTCACCACATTCACTACTTCTTTTCAGAGTAAAAAATTATTGTATGTTTCCATAATTATGTATTTATACCAAACAATTGTTTACTAATTGTATGTCCATCTCTTCATAAGATACATCTTTCTCACTAGTTTTTTGTGTCTTGTAGATATCAAATTATGAAATAGTATTATAATTTTGGTTACAAAATGTCTATGTTTTGGTAAGAGATATAAGCACCACAGTCTTCCCTACCTTGTCTTAATAAATTTTACACAAATTTTAATTGTGATTTTACATTCAATTTATTACAATAATAAACACACCTATCTAGCCTCCATCAAAGTCAAACATAAATAAAGGACTCAAATGAAGAGGTTTCTTATCAATATGACATAAAAAAATGGCATACCAGTTCTCCTTTCTCTCTTTTCATATCCTGCTCTCGCAGCCAATCCTCTACAGTGCCCGGTATGTTTGTGACTTGAGTGTTTTCATTTTCTTCATTATCTTTTGCTTGGTCGAAATCTTCCCGAGTAGAAAAATCAACATGTAATGTTTTAGGATTTGATACTGGCCATGTCACTCCATGAAGAGCATGTCTTGTTTCTACTGCCTGACTGTAAAAAAATAGCCATTATTAATAAAAAAAAAATACTATTATAACAAGAAACATATAAAACAACACCTACTCTTCATTTTCATATATAACATAACATTTTGATTTAATTCTATCAATCCAGAACCCATTTTCAGTTATTCTTCCAGTTCTTTGTAGTAAATTTCTTAATTGAGACAGAGTAAATGGCCTCACTAAGTTTGTTATGTACAAAATATTGGACTGCTTATGTCGTGGTGGACTAGGGGGTCTTATTATTGCAGCATTCTCAGAATCCTTAACAATAGATATCTTTCTATTTGAAGTCAAATTAGTTGTCTCTTTAACCGGTATGGCTATCTCTTTTTTTTCTTGATTTCTCTTATGCTCCACAATTTCTGTGTTGTCAATCACAATTTTGGGCAATATTGGTCGTACAATTTTCTCTATCACCTCAAATCTTTTATGTTTTTTTTCTTCAATTACCTCGTCAAACTCAACAGGTCTAACATCTGGTATTATTTCCTTTAGCACATCTGTAGAAATTGTTATTGACTTTTGAGTGGTCAATTTATTTGGACGGGAACCCCACCTGCGTTTTCTATTAATGATGATATTTGAATAACCAGTTCCTTCGTTATTTAGCTGTGGACATTCAGATTGTTCAGGAACTTTCTTCAGAGTACCTGCAGATTTGTCATTGTGCTCTTTATGGGTGCTTTCCTGAACTACATTTTCCGATTGTGCTACAACATCAGGTTCATTAGTTGACAATTTTATTTCATTCAGAGGTGGCTCTCCATTGTCCTTAAAACTGTCCACCATTTTATCTTCAGATTTACTTACCTTATCCTCGGACTCCTGGGGGATTTCTGGCTTTGTATCTTGTTCTTCTATAACATCTTTATGAGCCTCAGCAATTACTTGATAAGAAATATCACCTTTACTTTCATCAGCATGTATCTCTAGTATTTCTGATTTATCAAATGACACACTCCTTTCCCTTTTGGGGGCTACCTTTTCTGTAGTTTTTGTGTCATCATGTTTTTCTTGCATAGTTTCATTATTTGAGCCACTTTCCTTTATATTAACATTGGATAGCTTGCTATTACTTTTATCTGTTGTTGAACTACAAGTTTCAGATTTTGAGGAAGCATCTGTATCTTCTGTGCTAAGCACATTCTGTACACTTTCATTAGTTTTTAACTCAATCAAGTTTTCTTTTACCTCCGGCAAGTCTCCTTCAGCCTGACTCAAGTCTTGTTTTACATCACATAAGTCTATTTGTACCTCGTTTAAAGTTTCTTTCAACTCAGCTGTTTCTTTTATATTCTCACCAGTAGTTGAAACCTCGTTTGATTCTGTCTGTTTTATTGGATCAGAAGTACTTTTACCATCTATTTCTACATCTGTTACAGGCATAAGCTTGTCATTCATTTTCGGTTCAGATTTTACTTCATCTGATCCAGATGGAACCTCTTTAAATCCAGGTTTCACCTCATTCAAAGTAATATTCAATGAATTTGGTTCAGTGTGTAAATTGTGTTCCATTTCTACTTCCTGTGTGTTTTTGGGAGAATCATCAACTACTACACTTTCTTTCTGTGTGTCTATTTCTGAATCATTATGTCCCGTGTCATTATTTTTTTCGGAAATTTCACTGGAGTCGCATGCTGAACGCCGCAAACGATGTTTAATCTTTTTTTTCTCATCTGGTGCGTCAAAATTCGCGGAATCACTTGAACTGGTTGCACGAGAATGTTTTCTCTTACTTCGAGGTGATCTATCTCCTATTTCAGGCGTTGTCGGAGGACGCTTTAAGCAAATTTTTAATTTTTGTATTTCACCTCCGTCACCAGACCCTTCAGTAGTTTTAACTTGCCACACTTGGTCTTGTGTCTCTTGTGGACTTTCCTCTTTATTTAATATTTGTTCGTCGCTTTGACCAGGGTCATTGAGCTTCTCCGGTACTAAACCTGTAATAGCTTCTTCACCAGAGTCATTTCCGGAAGATGTAGATTGTTTTCTACGCCTACCTCTTGTACGCCTAACCTTCTCTATCTTCTTTTCCGGTGAAGCTTTAGGCTTAGAAGTAGCGCTTCTTTCTCTTTTACGGCGCATTTTTACCTGTAAAAATTATATTTTATTACTCACTTGCGTCACTGAACGATTATTGAAACTTAACAACAAAAACATACCACTTTTAATAAGAAATCTGACGAAGTATAAAATACAATACGGAATTAGAGTGTGCCAAAAAATAGAAGCACAAGCTTATTTTCGGCCATCTTGATTTCAACCAAAGAGTATAGAAAAATAGAAATCAATGAATGTCGATGTTCGGAATCGAAAAGTCTTAGCATCGATATATTATACTTGCCCTTACCATGTATGCTTAAATATATATGCAAATGTATGTATGAATTGGTATGAACGAAGGCAAGCGAGAGAGGTATGCCAAAACGTACCAAATGTAACCTCCTTAATCTCTGCTCATACATAGGTATCGGACTATAAGCCCAGAGGGGTTTGGTGTAATTTAGTATTTTATTAAATTGTCATAATTATAATATCATTGATATTATAATGCAAAAGTAGAATAAAATAACATTGGTATGGGGCCTTCAGATATTAGATATATAGGCTCCGTTTTCTCATCATTAAATATATATCCAAAAACTGATGTTGTTCATATACCGCATTGGATGTCCAAGGCGATCAGCCTTTTAGACTTAGGGAGACTATTAAATTCATTAAAACAACGTCTACACGTTACGACACATATATATAACACAGATAATAAATAGTATAAAATATCATTGTATATATCAAATTATATTTTTATTGACAATACCTCTTTTTCAGTACAGGAATAAAAAGATTTGAATACTGATTACAAACTCCTTTAACAAACATGATGGTCCATCGTTCGGCCAAAAAAATAGATGTCTACAGGCGCTCTTAGTAATTTGAGTTTTGCCAAATAGCCACGTAATTTTGCGAAGACAGAAATTAATTATATTGAACTAATACAATAATATTATAATGCAAAAAGTAGCAGATATGACATTAGATAAGATAAGATAGATTTTTCTATTTTCCTTTCACACGTACATAATATTTGAGATTACTACCTATTTTAACAATTCAAAGATATAACTATAGTCCTTTTCATGAAAGAAGTCCCCCAAACGCAGCGCTGTACTCGCGTGACATATAAACTTTTTTATTTACCTATACTTACTATATTTCTTTCAGCGGTGTTCTACCTACTTACATGGAAAAATAAGAAAATAGGGTAAAGAAAAGCATTACAATTTTAGTTCCAAAAATCGCCGCGGGACTTCTTTCATGAAAAGGAGTATATCTGAATTTCCCATCATTGTACGTTTTTAAGAATACGTGTAATCTATTACATGTCAAATTATGTTAGTTTGATTAGTCTAATGTAAATGCATGCAAAATTTTGTTAGTATCACTCATCCTAATACCTAAATAGCTACACCGGGCTCAAGGCGGCAGGGCGCAGAAGGCGCCTAGCCTAATCCTCTTTAAGAGTAACTCGGCTTGGGCCTTTACTTTAGTATTATAACTGAATTGGACCATTTGTCGTTCCGTCGCCTCTATACAATATATGTAATTTTATGAAAAATTGGTCAGAGCGGTCTGGTTGTAATGTTTGATTTTCGTTTGATTAGTCTATGATATGTCTTTGTCTTTCGACTAATCAGATTCCGAATGACGTTCGTTCGCTTGCTTCATGGTCTTGCTTTGCTCCTGTCAAAGTTAAAAAATGAATTCTGTTGTTCTTGATTTATAAGAATGTGTAATTTTTAAATATAATTACAGAATGATAAAGGTACAAAGTTTCTTATGTGTTTCATATTATAAATAGATATTATACTTTATAATTAATATTAAATATTCATGACTCCAGTTTCAGATACTATGGGCCTTATATGTCACCTTTGCGGATCGGCACTTTATTTATGCGTGCTTAAATGTGTGTTAGAAATTGCAGAATGATAATAGGTTGTGTTTAGAGGTTTAAGTTTACGTAAAAAAATGGGAAACCAAAACAGTTGCTGCTGTTACCGCAGCCCGTCTCCAATCAGGAAAGATATCGTTAAATTAGAGGAATATCCGCAAGAAGGAGACTTAAGTTCGAATAACATACAGCATATAAGTGAAAGAGAACCCGACGACGGTGATATTGATCCTTCCCAAGATCCTATAGCAGGTACTATTTTTATGGAAAGGTCCAAAGCGTCAATCGAGAATGGTATGACTAGAAAGCGTAGCCAACATCAAATAGCTGACAATAAGTTGAAGAAAAGTAGTTCCTGTTCTACAATTTACTTAGATGATAGCACAGTCTCCCAGCCAAATTTGAAAAACACTGTTAAATGTGTAGCACTGGCAATATATTACCATATAAAGAATCGAACATCTGAGCGAAGATTAGACATATTTGATGAGAAGTTACATCCCCTGAGTAAAGAAGGGGTAATTGATGACTATGATAGATATAATCCTGAGCATAAACAAATTTATAAATTTGTCCGAACATTATTTAATGCTGCCCAGTTAACAGCAGAGTGTGCTATTATAACTTTGGTGTACTTAGAAAGACTCCTAATATGTGCTGATTTAGATATTGCTCCTTCTAATTGGAAAAGAATAGTTCTCGGAGCAATTTTACTAGCGAGTAAGGTTTGGGATGACCAAGCTGTTTGGAATGTGGATTACTGTCAAATTCTTAAAGACATCACTGTTGAGGATATGAATGAACTAGAGCGACAATTTCTAGAGATGTTGCAGTTCAACATCAATGTGCCCTCAAGTGTATACGCTAAGTATTACTTTGATCTACGCACACTTGCTGAAGCTAATGAATTAGCTTTTCCCAGTGAGCCATTAAGCAAGGAGAGAGCACAAAAACTAGAAGCAATGTCCCGAGTAATGGAAGATAAAATATCAGCTGAAATAGTAAAGAATGGTCTTAAAAAGTGGTCCAGTATGGATAATGTCAATTCAGGTGCTGGCATAAGGCGTAGTGTGGCCATATTGTCTTAATAATGGTAGTCATGAGCCAACATTTTGTATCAAAATTAAAAATCACCATACCAATGGGTATTTAGAAAGTTTTGCATAATTTTTTTGTACAACTAATTGGCACATTGCTTTAGTATTTGTGCATGGAAATACCAATAAATATTAGATATAAAATTTGTAAAGGATTTCTTAAAAGTACTTGGAAATGTTTTATTTCATTTTCAATTCCTAATTGATATAATTATGTAATACTATTAAAAATGCACAAATGCTAATTACATATATCGCAACAGTTGTATTAATATTTTGTGGTCATACAATATTAAAAGGAATAGTTAAAAAAGAAAGACTTGTAATGTGGTCCAATAATTTTTCTATAATACTGATTATTGCAGTTTTTCTACATAAATCTAATAACATGTTTCTTTATCTATACCAGCCCCTATTTTTAATCATTTTATATTTGACACAGCAGAAGTATTAGCTTTGAAAAATGAACAGCTTAGTGTAAAATTAGAGTAAGAATGTGCATTTGCATTATGACTGAAAGATTTTGTGATTGTGGCATGAATGTGAATTGTCATCGTTTTTTTTTATTATTTTACATTATTTTATTGCATTTAGACATCTGAGATAGTGTGTATATGGAATTATGCCAAATTAATTTGTAAATTAAAATCATGTTACTTGATAGTCAAAGATGATTTCAATTAATTGAATTGTACATTGATATATATATTCTCAATATAATATAATGTTAACATTTATGTTCTTTTAAAATAGGAATTGATTAAATAATTCATAACTATCTATCTAGATTATGTTATACAACCAATATTTTATGTATCATTAATATAAATTAAGCAAAATAAACATTTTATATGAGACTTTCACAGTGTGTTTTAATAATTTGAATGAGAAAATCCAGCATGAATCCTGCAAGTTGCATACAAATAATTTTTCCAAAAGTATAAAACCACCAAAGATAATGGTAGTCTATCATCTTCTTGTCATTATTCATTGATCAGTAGTAACTCTGAGTAAAACTGAATTTATTGCTCCAGCTTATTTGTGTCAAGTGAATAAATAATATAAGTTGAAAGATTTTAGTCCACTATTTCCATAAGTGATCATATCAGTTCGACATTGATGAAAGCATATACAAAAACAGTTGTTTTGCATTTGTAGCAAGAACCACAGTTAACCAGCCCCGAATCTACAATTTTTTCGTGCCGGCGTAGAAACTTGATATAACTTATGATTTAAGCGCCCCCTGAAGATGTTCGATTTTTACTTCACAGATGTGACTTCTAAGCAAAGTTTCCTTCAACGTGAACATATTCAATTTAGATAAAAAAATCTCTCGTATAACAAGAATCAAGAATGTACTTTTACGATTAGATAAAATGTTGATTTTCTAAGGTAAGACTACGAAATGTTGATATTGAAGACCTTCCATGTCGCATCTGCAGTTTGGTAATAGAGGTACTAGAAATCTACACTCATAGAGTCTGCTATATCACAATATATCTTTATAATAAAAGGCGAATGTGTATGTCAGAGATCATACATCTCTCCCTCCACTTTGAAACTCTGACTCTGGACCGTTACTCACATTTACAATACGTAAGTCAATTTAATTTAATAATTACAGAACCAAATACTTTTTTTGTACATCGCATATATTTGTTATGTATATTGAACAAATATATGCGATTTGTTAATACCCAGACCTAGTAAATTACATTAAATAGAAGACCCATTCAGCGTGCAGTCGACGTGGCGGCAGTATTCTGAGTTACTTTTATTGTGCTTGGTGTCCAGTAGTTTTTAATAACACTTCAGATTCTTCTCTTCTTTTTCTTACCTATGTACCATTTTCTAGATACCTATTACCTATGTACCATTTTCTAGATACCTATTACCTGTGTACCATTTTCTAGATACCTATTACCTATGTACCATTTTCTAGATACCTATTACCTATGTACCATTTTCTAGATACCTATTACCTATGTACCATTTTCTAGATACCTATTACCTATGTACCATTTTCTAGATACCTATTACCTGTGTACCATTTTCTAGATACCTATTACCTGTGTACCATTTTCTAGATACCTATTACCTATGTACCATTTTCTAGATACCTATTACCTATGTACCATTTTCTAGATACCTATTGCCTATGTACCATTTTCTAGATACCTATTACCTATGTACCATTTTCTAGATAATTATTATAGGTACACCTGCAACTTCTCCCTATCAATTATCCCACACTACAAGGTCACCCATACATTATGGTGGTTAGGGTGATTGGTTCTGTTATCATATTTAGGATCTAATAAACTTGAATCTATAGAAATCTAAATAAAAAGATTATGTATTTTTTTTTAAATATACAGGCTTTTTTAAATATTATAGACATATGATTTTTACACCTAATTGGGTAAAAAAATATGTTTACAATGATGATACATCTTTAATTGAAAATTGTTGTAAATGACATGTTGTCCTTTACAACAATTTTCAATCCTCTTACTGCGTACATATAGTTGAGAATTGGGGAAAACTTTTAAAGGAATGAATTGCATGCTTAAGCCTTAACTTTCAATAAAACATTGTATTACTTTATGTATTGATTTATATTGTGTAGTTAAAGCCTACATCTTAAACAAACTATATTATCTTAACAATCTTAATTGAAGAGCTACTTTTTAATTATGTTGTAGTAAAATTCATTCTAGTGGTTTTAGATCTTTCAAATATGAACTGTAGTTTTCAAATATATCGACAACATCACTCTTCTGAGTCATTTTTTCGTCATATTCCGGACCAACTGCCCAAAGAGTTTCCAAGTCATAAACTTTACGAGTTTTATTAGAGAATATATGAAGAGCAATGTTACCTGGAAAAAAATAACATAATTATTGTATGTTTCATCTGATGATAGAGGTGTCAGAAGTCTAATTCGAGTACTCTTCCCCTTCAAATCTTTTTTAAATAGGAAAGAAGGATGAGAATGGGCAGAGGATTTATCCGGTAATGGTAGACAAATCATCTGCAACTATTTTACATGTTGCGGATGCCTAGGGTAGCTGTCATTTAATATCAGATGAACCAATTGTTCATTTAGCACTTTTAAAAAAATGAGCATGCTGTGAAAGTTGAACAGTTTACCTCATCATCCCACATTGTGATTAATAAATCCATAGGCCATGAAATCGTATGTAAATGCCACATAACTGATAAGTGATTATGAAATACAGCTGTTGCTGAACTCATATGTGAAAATAGCAGCTAATTCATTTTTTCGGAAAAATTTAATTTAATATTGTGTATAAAGGAAAATATTTCCTAAATAATTAAATATGTATTTAAATATGAGAGAAACATTTTCTTGTGTGAAATACTAAATTGCATTTCACATAAAGATTTTAAGTAAAAATAACAAGGAATTAAGGGAAATTAGAAGAAAATATTAATGATAATGAAGACCTACCTAAATCTAGTGCCATCCATTCATCAGAATCTTTTCCTTCTATTCTAGGTATGTAATCTGATTTATAACATTTTTTCTTATAAACCTTACGCACAAACTCGGCTAATGCCTTTATGTGCCTTTTACTGCGACCACTAACAACACAAATATATTCTACATAGTTGATCTCTTTTGGCACAGAAGCTACAAAGATATTTTTTGAATTTTCCCTCTGCAATAGGTCAACAAGATCCTCAACCTCAAACACTCCATGTTTTCCTCCTGAAATGAGAAAAGATTCATATGAATTCATGAAAGAGTTCAGTGGCAGAACCACACAATACAAATATAAAATAGCTTTGTCCCACAAATCCACAGAAATAAAGGTAATCACTCAACAAGGTCACATTATTGAGATTTCATTTTTTTTACAGAAGTAGGTGGCAAAAAGTGTTTCACTTGATATTAAGTGACCGCTACCCATTTCTGCAACAAGCTAATGTGTTGCAGATGCATTGCCTACCCTTAAATGATAGAGGAGAGGATAAACAGTAAAAATTATATTTCCTCTTTATTATCCATCACCTTTCGTGGCAAATTATCTTCTTACCATCCTTCTCTTATTAGAAAAGATAGGAAGGGCACTAGGATTAGAAAAAGGCTTCTGGCACCACACCCATCACACAGAACACAGAAAATTGTTAATTCAAGTCTGTCTTTTGTAAGGTAGAGGGTTATACATATATATTGTTGCAGACTACCACTATCACTGTAGCTTGTATATTCAATATTTTGTTAGGTTTACTTTGGCCCTTTAATTCATAACATTGTATTTCTCCATAGCCTAGTGATTATAAGTTTCTTCCATTATAACAAGTTAATGTTTATTTGAGGACAAATATTGTTGTTATGTATGTGTGACCTGCATTATAAGGCATCATCATATTGTTATGAGTTAATGTAATACTTCCAACTAGATAACCTCTAACAGCTTTATGAGGTTTAACAACAATATATAAATATATTTTAATTTTATGTTCAAACCAATACTGTTTAATGTTCTTAGCCAAGGTTGCAAATGATTATAGATTTCAAAAAGTCAGCATCTATTTATGTTCCCACTATACATCAGGTCAACACAACAGGCTTTCATCTTTGAAATCATTCTATCATCTGTATATTCAATATTCACTGTCCTTTTTAATCATATCACCTCACATAAAATCCATAGATCTTTTCTTGGGCCGACACCTATTAACATATCTTTCTACATTCATACCTAAAATTCTTCTTATAACATGCCATTTTTCCCTCCTCTTCCCAATATAGGAGTGTTATACTCCTATATTATTCTAACCGTCTGCCCTTTATTTCATAGTTGTTAAGAAAAGCCAAAAATACTCACTCTCGAGATTTATTCCGTCAAATTCATCGCTAAGAATTGGATATTTTTCATCCATATGAATTTCATCGGCAGTATGTTCTATAATGGGTAAATTTGTTTCATTTAGTACTTCATATTTACCAGATATCGCGGAGGGGAAAGATTTGTCTTTGGACGCATTTCTCGGACTTTCAAATACAACTGCTCGATGAAGAAATCTTTGATAATACCTGGTAATATTGTACGTACATCTCAAACTATTACTAGATTTATAAATATTAGATACTGTACATGATAAAACATTTTTGAACATTGTGTTTATTCTATTAGATTCTTTTCCTTTTTCTTTTTCTTCTAGTTTTCTAAATATACTGAAACTATTTAAATAACATTATTTCTTTAGTTTAATAGGTTAGGTTAATATTTGACTTTTGGTCAAAGTTTTGATAATTTGATTTCTTTGACAGATTGTCAACAGACCATACAAGTCCGAGCGCCTTCCGCCCAGACACCTGGGATTTTTTAATTACAAAAACTTTCTAACTTATTCAAGTGGAAACAAATTAACACCTTTCAATTATATATGAAAATATATCATTTATTATCAAGCAGTACAGGAAATGATTCTCGTTGCCAGGTCATACAATCTTTAAAAAAAAACAGGAGGTAGGGTTAAAAATAGTGTAGTAAGGGAAAAGAAAAGTGAGGTTGAAAGGACGCCCTGATTAAAATTGAGAAAAGTGTGCTCCGTTCGTTATCGGCATGTTGAAGGGTGAATTATAAGTGTGGGATCAGACAAATTTATTTAAAATTTAAATTTATAGGAGACATGCTAGATCGAGACGAACGTATGGCGACCCGTCGAACTTAAAGTAGAAGACGAAGTTATAGTACTCGAGACTAGTGGCGGATTTGCAGACTTGGCCGCTTTGGGCCCAGTAGTTACCAGCCGCCCCTTTCTCAGTTCACATGATTTAAGATATTTACAAGGTTTATTTCACATTATGATGCTCTGTCATGCTGTCTTAAGTCTACACACTTCACCAAGCAATGCTCATACCACTTCAAGTCGTCTTAGTAGTACGCGGCACTTTCTATGCAAATTAATGATAAATAAGACGAGGGGTAATGGCATGTCATTTGACAAAAATCTCCGTCCGCGTCCTTTGATTGCAATTTTTCATTATAATTCGCGTAGTGCTAGATCTTGCCAAACAGAACAGTTATCCTCTTTTTTCAAACCTAAGTCGTGGATTTCTATTCTTTTCATAAAAATCCTCCTATGTTACTTCTAATACCTCCAGGAATATGTGTACAAAGTTTCATGATGATCGGTTCAGTAGTTTTCTCGTGAAAGCGTTACAAAGACACTTACAATCACATTGAAATTATTAGTAGGGATTTATATGTATTAGTGTATGTATATTTCATTTTAAGTAATTAAAAGACGCCAAAAACTGGCAACACAGCGTTGGAAATGTTCGTTCAAACACTAATTTGGTTTTTGTCAAGTTGAACGTAGCTAACGCGTGGATATCTTTCTCGTGTCTAAATTTTGATTCTTTATGCGACACACAGCTTAGGGCGAGTTTATAGCCTTTTCTATTTCACTTTAATTCTTTTTCATGAATGCCTATGCCATGCTCAAAATACTTCTCAAAATTTTACGTTGGTAAATGATGTTGCAAAGTCCCTGTACACAGGCCTTGCCTTTTACAAAATACAAATCTATACAAATAAATAAAATTTGAGTTTGTGATATCAAAATATAATTTCTATACTGAATATACATGATGTATATACGGTACATATAACAAATATACAATTTTTAAAAAAATTGTCTGTCCGAGTAATAATTAATAAATCCACACCTGCTTTATCGATTCCCGCAAAATCACTCAAGCGATTGTAACCATGAAAAATGTCTTCTTCATGGTTAGGTCGGAAAATTCTCAGATCACCGTCGTAAATAGTTTAAGACTCGTGGCAAACAAGTAAATTTTTCTCCTATATAGTTGCTGGAGGGCGAGAGTACACGAACATCCGGAGAGCGATGTTCCGTTTAGGTAAATCAAATACCTTCACGTCATAGACGTTTAAACAAATAGATAGCTCGCTTTCGATTCCCATTTTTATAAAACAACGGCTTCGAAAGTAGAGACATTCTTCTGAAACATTATATTGGGTGCCCCGCTCGGGGCCCAGGCCTACTGGGCCTGCAGCGGGGCACTGCTCGGGACCAAGGAGCACGTATGTATGTGTATTTTTTTTAAATTTGAGTCTATCCCTCTGGCTTATGAGCACCGGCGTAAGTAAAACGAAGTGGGGTAACAGTAAAAAGTGATTCGGTTAAAATATTTTTTGTAGTGGTTTATATGCAAATATAAAAATTGTACGTAGTATATTATTATCTCTGTGCAAATATAATACGTTATGGGGCCAAGCTCGCTTTAAACCTAATATCTTCCGATACTAACTTTAACAGGTATAAACAGGAAATATTAACATTTTCTTTTCCGGTAAATAAATAAATGTTAAAGAAGAAATATATTGATGAATAGGACAGTTAAATGCCTTAGACAGTGGATCTCTTCAAGTCTGCTCCGACTTCCGGTACCTCGGGTCATTGATCCAAAACGATGGTGATATTGATCGTGACGTGAAAAATAGAATAAATGCGGGATGGATGAAATGGCAACAGGTCACGGGCTTGACATGCGACCCACGAGTTCCCCTTAAGATAAAGGGGAAAATTTACAAGCCCACCAATTTATAAGACCTGTCATATTGTTTGGATTGGAATGTTGGGCTATTAAAGGAACAGATGAAAAGAGAGTGCATGCGGCAGAAATGCGAATGTTGAGATGGATGTGTGGCGTAACACGAATGGATAAAGTACGAAACGAGTATATTAGAGGAAGCCTGAAAGTAGCACCGATAGTGGAAAAGTTAAGGAGCAAAAGGTTAGCATGGTACGGGCATGTTATGAGGAGGGAAGAATGGCATGTGACAAGGAAAGTTTTAGAAATCAATGTAGAGGGATATGTCGGTAGGGGTAGGCCTAAGAAAAGATGGATGGATTGCGTGAAAGATGACATGATCAAGAAGGGAGTGACGACTGAAATGACGGATGATAGATTGACATGGAAGTCGAAAACTAATTATGCCGACCCCACATAAAGCGGGAAAAGGGCAGGATGATGATGATGATGATGAATAGGACAGTTAAATGAGTTCGTATTATTGTTTTCCTCATTCTTAATTTCAATCTGTGGACGAAGAGATGGAATGCCTCTCATATTGCAGCTTATGATTAATTCAACAAATTCATTTCGAATATATCGCAGTGAAATTTTGGACTATCGAGTGGTGCTATGCAAGATTTACTTTACCACTGAACTGAGATCCTTCACTCGTTGACAGAGAGGAATGATTATACTGCGTTGGGTCTTTCTTCCATATCTTGGAAAGTTTAGTTGAGTTGCATCTCAAATGCGGCGGAATGATAGAGTACACGAAGTTTGACACTTTCCCTTTTCCAGAAATTTTCAACGTTTGAAGTTTCCCAAGACCTGTACAAGGCCAAGGAGAAGTTTTTTGCATCGCACTCTAGGCTGACAAAAGTCGTCAGCATAGGTCTAATACCCATCTTGGAAGCAATCTTTATTTTCGTATCAGTGTCATTTAAGTTTCTTTAGTAATTACTTTGACTAAATTTTTTTTCTTAAGCAGCAAATGAACAATTAACTCAATATGTTTGTTCAGTGGTTACCAACGCTTAATTAAAATTCATCAAATCGTAATTGAATGGTATGAAAATCGTGAACTTATCATGTGCTAGTAAAATAAGCTTCTGAAATTCATTTCTTGCAAAAAAGGAAACCAAGTTGCCTATTGGAATTGAACAAAAAAGTATGCCATTGTAGTTATCTTTCTGAGTCAGAAGAGTTTTATCTAATCGGAAATTATCAATGGGCGTGGGGAAACATTACCGAGTTTTTGTTTTATTCGCGTCTTTTTATTTTGTAAGATCGTACAAGAATAACTAACGGGGTATGTTTAACGTAAAAATATATATTTTCAGTTAAAAGATTTCGAAAATATCGCTATTTACTTTATGTTAAGTATAATGTTGCTAACTGAAGTGCAGTGTATACAGTGAAAATGGTAGTTTGTATGTTGGACAAAGAAGTTTCAGGGGAGATATTGGGCAAGAAGTTACCGGCATGGCAGGCACTGTTGTTGCATCGCGTTCTGCCGTCGTGTGGAGGACTCGTTGTTTACTTGACGGTTATTTGTTACGACATGACACTCATCTATGAACATTTTCGTAATGGAGACGACGGGTAAATCATGTTTTAAAATTTATTTTTACTTTTCACTCATAATTAAATAACGCATACTCCTTTTATTTCGCGATAATTTTATATCACGAGGGTAGTTGCTTGGAACATCAAATACTAATTGGCTTTCTTATTTTTATTTTTCAGTCTTGCTGTTTTTTGTATAATGCTGATGGTTTTCCCAGCTTTACTCTCCTTGGTGTTTACGTTGGCATCACCGCCTCTCGGCCTGCAAACTGAATTAACTGCTTATACTGTGACAATAGAGAAAAATGATATCAAATGGGTTCTAATGCAAATTGTAAGCGCTTTATTTTTCCCTATTGCTGCTATCGGCAGGTTAGTATTATATTTCGAAGATTTTCTGTTTATTATAATATCATCTTATTTAACTGGTTACTTGGGAAACTTGAGTAAGACCTCGTAGTCACATTGGTAAGATTACCTATCCTATTACTTATCTTATTAATTGAAAGGGCTAAACTCCTTTTTCAATCGGTGTAGGTACCGACTAATTTGTATCAGGGTCCGTGGGATGAATTCACGGTCACGCCAAACATTACACGTCAAACTGGTCTTTTTAATAATTAAATTCCTATTACCTTTTCGCTATTTGTCTAGAAGATGAACAAGAATCTGCTGATCCACACAAGTGGCATGCATTATAAACATACGTAACTAAGTTATGCTAAGAAATGTTGTATAGGGGATAGCTGTATTTCCATTTCAGGTACTCTTACCTCATATTCTGGTGGACAGAGGCAGTGTTTGCGTCGTACTCAAATGATGACCAACGAACGGAGGTAGCATTGTCATTCGCACGGACCGCATCGCCACTGGAGCTGTATTTATTCTTGCAAGCCTTCATACATTCAGCCCCTCATGCGGTTGTTAACATTTTAGACCTGATGTGGCGATTTTCAAATCCAACTTTCGACAAAGGTAATGATAAAATAATACGCTAAAATGTAACGTAATAATAACAATAGATATACAAAGGCTAATCATTTATCACCCACACTTATTACTGACATCGCACATGCGTGTGAATCTATCGCTGTACACTGAGTATACTTTAGTAAGCATATTTTTAAAACGACTCTCGCAAGGCGATTTTCTTATTTGACGGCAATCGAATTGTTGTAGATGAATGTATGTATGTTATAGAGGCTCTCGTTTTCTGACTCTATTTTTCATACTAAAGACCAATGATATTATAAAAATAAAATACGTATGACGCATTATGTCCCGAATTATAATTTTACTCATTATTTCGAGTGAAATCTGGTGTATGGCGATAGCCCTTCCCCTCCACCCTTCCTTGAGGGAATTAAAAAGGTCAATGAAAAGCGAATAGCTATCTCTGGTTAACCAAATAGGGTTAAAATACGTGAGGTCCTATTTTTATAGTACGCGATCAAGATATTTATTTGAATTGTGAAAGTAAAGAAATAATATTCTTTTCGGAATTATTTGAATTTTATGTTACCATACTTTGTGTATAAGGTTTTCCTTTCTAATTTAAACTAATTATTTTTATGTATTTGACAGGTTCAGTACAAGCTGTCAGCATCATTGTGTCGTGTATGCGCATGGCAAGTACTGCCACTTTCTATAGAAGATTTGAAAGAGAGAAAATTTGCGGTCGCCAGTATCCATGGAGCAAAAAGGAAAAGCTTGAAATAGGTGAAAATAAAATTGAAGTTGTCGATAATGTTAACGAAGACATACAAGCCGAACATATTTACGAAAGTATTAAAAGGCAATCTAGCATTTCCAATAAATCCAGAAATAGTAAAAATGAGACAACCGACGATCTTATTCAATTTTCGCCAAGGAATTCGGAGATGACATCATCTTTCTACAATGACAGCGCGTTTGATTCAGACTCTAGTTCAAGCTTTTTGGCTCCGACGGAACACCGCAACACTGACAATCTTGAAAGCGATGACGAATACGTTCGTCCTATTACGATAATCGACAGAGTAGCACCTAGGCGGCAAACGAGAGAATACGTCATTGAAAAGGTCGATGTTCCACCACCGCCAGCAATGCACGCACCGAGACCGGGTTCACTGGCGCAATGGGCCGAGAAATTTGTTGAAAATGCGGAAAATATACCTAATTGGCTCTCAGCTCCACCGAGGAGAAAGCATTGGGAAATAGTTCATTCAGAACCCGACATTCCTCGTCGCGTGCCTAGATCATTTGTCCGGGGTCTCGAGCCTCAAGACATGACCGCTGGGCTCGTACAGTACTTGGGTTGGTACGCCTTCTTTATTTCGCGGCTGCTATCTATTGCAGCGTTCATTAACTTCTTTCCTTTTGTCGCCATCATAATTCTTTTCTCTCATTATCAAGTGACATTACTATTTCTAATAGTTCCCCAGGCGCCCACGGTGAAGCGTGCGTTTTATGTGTTCCTTGCTTTCATTTATTTGTTTTGCTTAATGGAATTCAAGATACGGTTCCGGCACGTGAGAGTGTGGCATGTTACTTGGATAATAACATGTACTATCGAGAACATTATATTTACCGCGCTATGGGCGACTATTGACAACTACCTTGACAGCTGGTGGAAAAATTTCGTCGTGTTTGTGGTATTCTGCAGCATGTTGTTAAGTTATTTGTGTCTTCTTGTATATTTCGTTTTATTAAAACCGAGAGAAGCTATAGTATACTTAAATAACAACAAAATTATTCAGAAATGACAGAAGCTGTTTTATTTTGTACGACCTGCATTGTCGATCGTCCTACATGACTTAAAACGAGGGTATTATATGCACTAATATATTTGTTGGGCTTATAGTTTGTTGTAGCCGAAGATAAGCTCACGATGAGAGTCCATTGGCAGATCCGACATTCTTTTTCTCAAATTGTACTCTGAACTGAATTAGAGTATTAGTACCTACCTATTTAATTTGGTCAAAGGCTGGGATCCTTTGACAAAAGCTAAAGTAAGGAAAATATTTGAACAATAATAATGGTTCAACAAAAAAATAATAAATATTTACATGAAGCAGCTGGTGTAGTGTTCTACAGTGTTGAGTCGTCGAAAGTTTACAGTAAAAAAGAAAAAAAAACACTGTTAAATAAATTACTCAAACAAGGTAGTATCTGTCAGTACCGTTATGGTATTTACCATGTGAATTGTTTTAGCCCATTCTTCTATGTACATTGCTGTCTGGTGTTCCGTAAGAGGCGCATGGCGTAACACAACAATGGCAATAAACACAGTGCTTTGTGCTGCGCACTTCAAAGGAGAAGCTCCTCGACGGCTGCGAGTGAAGTCATCCGTTTGGTTTGTTAACGTTATCGTACAATTTTTAGCTATATCCGTTAACTTGAAAACATAAAAGGTAAAAATATCCACCTGGTACTTGAAATAAGTATCACATCATTTGGAATTGTTACCTAAATTATTAATATTTAGTGGTGAATTTGGCAATTTATTCATCATGACAGTTTTAGATTATCTGCCCTTCATTACGTACTTTGTGACAATTATCGTTTTTTTTATATTGCCTGTGAACGTGTGTTAACCTAAGGGCGTGTGTGTGTGGGTGGGTGTTAATTGAAAGTCTGATAATCATGTCAATGATGTATAAATTGATTACGAAGAGATGAAAGTTTTATAAGACAACGAATACATTTTACAAGGCACTGCCACAGTTGAAGACATTCAGATACATTTTCACAAACTCTACACATTTTTTAAAATATTTGTCTGTCTTGATGTCTCATCATGGCTTAAGAACGTTTTGACCGATCTTAATGAATTGGCATGTAGCAGAATAATAATGCACGCAAACGGTAGTAAATTTAAGATATCGGGAAGCCTAATGGTAAACCAAAATAAACTGTCCCCGACGAAAAAAAAAGGCAGAATTTACATTAACGGTGAATACTAGATAAAAAAATTACATCGAGGAAAATAACAAACTACCGTGGCAATAACTAATACCGTGAGTGTTAAGAATGAAAAATGCCAAATATTCTTAGTTTAAGTACTTAAATGAATATATATTATATATAAACTATTTCTAAAGGATTTTATTATCATAATCATGTACCTAAATTATTTTAAAAGATCCAAATTTTAAAGTATTGGGAAAACGTAGAAATATTGACAGCAAATGTTCATAAAATACATCTAAGAACTGGCATTGCACAAACATTTCGATAAAATATTAAGTTTTTAATCTGTATTTTATGGACAACGCAGCGTGAGTGTAGATTCATATAAGGTTTGAAGCATGACCATGTATAAAACTCACCGTAACCTAAAGCGAATAACAAGTCGCCCTTTATTCTATTGATTTTTTGCTCTTACGCACACACGAGTATTTATAATTGAAAATTGAGTTTAAGTACCTTTAAGAAACTTAGAACATACTATGTGTAGCTTGTAAACTAAATTTATCATACTAACATTGTAAACGAATGGGGTCTGACCACCCTACTGAGTCACAATTTTCGCAGAAATTAAAAAATACCTATGGTCCCATCACGATGAATATCTTCATGCCGTCCGGGGACTGAGAGGGCTCGACGACTCCGGAATACTTGACAACCTTTTCACGCTGTGAACGTGGTTTTATGCCTGTTTCCAGGTGTGGTCACAACGTCAGATGTTTACAAAAAACTCATGAAACTTTGTACACATATTCTTGGAGGTACTAGATGTAACATAGGATACTTTTTAAGAAAAAAAATAGTATATAAAAAACGAAGTATGTATGTTCCCCATAGACTCCGAAACGGCTGGACCGATTTTGATGAAATTTACAGGGATTGTCCAGATTGGCACATTCCTGTGTTTGGTAGCGATCGGATCAACATAATTAGTGGTACCAGGGCGAAGCCGGGGCAGGTCACTAGTTAGTAATAAGGTACTACAATATTATATAATCATGGTATTTAAGGCTCTATTAGGGTACATGGAGCTCATGAACTCGACATACGTTTAATATAATTACACGGCCGCGTATGTAATCGTTTGATCTGAGATCGAAGCATGGTCGAGCGGCACTTTGATGATTATTTTTTGCTAATTCACCGTGGCCCGTGTCGATGGAAGTCCGGAGATGAGCGCAACCATAATTAACATCGGACGAACAAGAAACTGCATTATAAAATGCTCTCCCTCGGCCGCGCCTGTCCGTCCCTTACATCGATGAATATACTTAATATCTGTCTGTACTTATTGAATAAACCGAATTTAATTTCACTTCGCAGATCTCTGAGAAGATTTTTTTAGGTCGGTCGATTCGGACATTCATCACGATTTCGTTTTTTGTATACACGCAGTTCGTTTAATTGACGTTTAGAGTTGAAGTAAAACTATTGAGTAAAATGTTCAATTGAATATTTGATTTTCCTTTTCTTTCTTTCAACTAAGATGTACACACCTTTTCAAATAAAAGAGAAATTAGTGGACACTTTCTTTTTATAAATTAATTGTTGCAAGTTCAATGTCGACCGAATACCTTTAAATCTTCTTTTAATAGTCTTCTTGTATCACTTATTTTTTCTAGTATTATTTACGAGTATTTTAAAACTTAACAACTAAGGCATGAGCTATCTTTTCTTCTAGATTCTTTTTACGTTACTTTTATGGTGGCTTAGACGTAAATTGTTTTTACTATCCGTATCCTAACACTTTCTTGAGAGCTTATTTAAAAGGTATTTATCTAAAAGTCGTATTGAACTCAACTTGTTAAAAGCTCGCCAAGTAATTTATGTAGGTGTATGAATTTGGGACGAATCATGACCGCACTAAGTGCGTTGATAACAATTGGTGTTTTTTCCTTATTCGTGATACGGAAAAAATGGTAAGAAGTATTTGACGTAATTCTAGGGGAACTCAGAATATACTGCAGTTATGTTGGGTATTATACGTAATGTTGTTTATGAAATGTCATGGTAGAGACTGCCACGGTATGATTAAAAATACTGTGTTGGCTTTGTCTATGGATAGAGCTTGAATAGAAATGTCCAATAGCCATGTTTGCATTGTTCTAACTGGCTTGCTGATCTGGCTGGCAGCGCTCGGCTTGTCAAACTCGCTAAATTTACTGGCATGGCTGCCCATAATGTAAATGATGGCATATACAAATTATTAAATTTATTTTTTAAATATATTTTTTTTTGGTGTAGAATTTTTTAGTTTTATTTAATAATATATATAAGATGAAATATTTTCGAGTGGGTAAATAAATTTATAATGATGCGAATCGGATTGTAAGTAAATAAAACAAAAACTCGTATAATTTATACACTGTGTATTTCAAGAGCTGCAATTGAATTCAGAAAATATAGTGTGTTCGTGAATTAGTGGTCGGTGTACTTGAGGCGAGCCGGGCCAAGGGCCGCGCGTCGGACGCCCGTAATCCGACACCTCTTGTACTCGATCTTCTCTACTAATTTGCGGGCCTCACCAACTTAGGGCTGTCATTTTAAATGTCATTATTGTCAAATTTAAATAACACATTAACAAATTGTTTTGACATTGATTTTAAGTATTATAAGTGAAGATGTAAAGTTTTAACAGTGGCAGAGCCCGCAACTATAACATCTATTGCACGAATGACCGGATGGGAAAGGGAAGAGGATTGGAGGAGAGGGGAAGGATAGGAAAAGGAAGCATCTTTTTTGCTATTTCTATTAAAGGTAAACAATGCATCTGCAATCTGCAACGCTTTTGCTTGCTTCGGATCTATCCGGTCTACGGGTTGCGAGCACTTGACATCAGGTAAACCGCTTGTTGCCACCTTCTACCATAAAAAACTTTATTTTTTAATTAAGCTCCTTTAATTGTAAGTAATGAGGCCATTGGCCAAATTCAAATGCATGTTGCATGTCGATCTTCTGCATCCGTAATATTTGGGTATAAATATAGGCAAAACCAGTTTTCAAAAAAAATGCTCATTTTTGAATATATTACCATTATCCTGGAGGATATCGACTTTCATATTTCACATTCACTACTATAAATCAATGGTTAGTTGATTATTTTTTAAACCAAATCATGACATCAGAATCAGCCTCAAATTTTATTGCTTAATTCTTATAATATCGCCCCAAAAAGGAGTGGACTCCTTCGAGTCAACTAACCATTGATTTATAGCAGTGAATGTGAAATATGAAAGTCGCATGTACGTTGGTTTATTTGTGCAGTTTAATAGCATTTCAATGATATATCAATATGATCAACTGTCAATGAGACGGCGGTAGCGGGACGAGTTCGTTAGTGCGGGTAGAAACGCGATATCGCATGTCGATAGCCCTGACGACCGCCATCTTGCGGGCAAAGAGGCGGAACCACACAACGGACCGCGTTGTGTCGGCCCGACGATAAATCGAATTTCGCCGGGGACAGCGGTGAAGTACGTCGAGATGGACACCACAGATATCCAGAATATATTCCCATTGGAAACTTGCAATCAACCTTTTTTCTATTATTCGAAAGATATGTCGTATTGTTTAAGCTTTTATATTAATCGCCTTTAGAACTGTTGGCATTAAAAACTGGATGGAAAGATTTGTAAACAATCCGAAACACTGGGATTTTTGTGAACCATTAATCAGGATAGATTATTATTAAAAATGGAAATGTTGTCCATGTTTGTTTATTGATCCCTTTCTAACCTTTTCTATTTCACACCGTTCCTATCTCTTCTCAGCTACATCATAATCAACAAGATGCTATTTAAACTAGTACTCAGAACCTATTGCTTCTACTTGCAAATGGTTGCCATAGCTGAAACTATTTAGATCAAAACTTGAACCCATGTTATTTTTAGCCAATAATAAAGTGCCTTGACAAATGTTTTGATGCACAAAGTTCAAGAATTAATCAATAAGCATCTCTTGGTCACGTAGGGACAATGCGCCCGATAAGAGGTATCGGGCCGCTGCGTGCCCGGCGTGTTGCGAGTTGCGAGCATACATTTCTCCGCGGTCCAACTCCCTGCGTGATAACGTAATGACTTTCTAGATTGACTCACTCTCGTCTCGGACACATGTAAACAACTATATACACTTAATATACATGTACATACGCAAGTAATTCAAGTTCTATGAACTGTAGACAGGGCGATATTAAATTTATGTCAAGACTTATCTGGAATGAATTTTGTAATGGCACGCGCCTTCCGGTGCACTTTGCGAAGCGACTGTTATTGGTGAAATTGAATGTTTTTATCGAATGTAGAATTAATTGTTTTCGTAGATATACATCGATAAAAGGGCGGTGGTATAAGGCAAATTATTTAATGAAAGGACTTGCTTGACCTTAAGGTTCAAGACTGGCGGGAAATGGCCCACTTTGTGTCAGTGCACCGGTTTGTTATATACATACCTACATATATGTTCTTTTCAATAAGAGTAGTAGGACAAAATATTTTAAATAAATTTCCGTAATGCCGTGTACTAATTTCCAATAATCGCGTATCTGCGACAGATAAAGGAGTTTCCTGGTTCGGACAATGCATATTGTCTTTGTAATCTACACCGGCAATTAACTTGTGTCAAGAAAGATGCTCTCAGCAATAGTATTAATTACACAGTTAAGTTTACACTAATTACTTTCCACTCTACTATCTTCAAAGATCCTAACGATGTCCATACTTAAGATAACTTTTAATTTATAACGCTGATTAAGGGCAGTGCTCGTAAAGATTTTGTTAATGTTCATAATTTAGCGCATGTGATTTTTAGACTAGATATAAAAATGAGGGCTAGTATCTTAGACCTGGAATTGAATTGTGGACCTAAGTATGCACTAGACCTGCGACCTGAATCCTGGCAGAGCCAGTAGCGGCATAAGATGTATGAATAGTTCCGGCTTGACCGGGGAAGTTCACGCCTCATAGAATCCGGGCTTGCGATCTATTAAAATGACGACGAATGATTCTGTGTCATAAACAAATATCAATAAGCATATGTCAAGCTAATAAAAACGTGTTAAACTATTATAAAATGTAATTTCCTTCTGTTGGGAGAGCTATTGAATATACTCGAGCTTCAAGTATTTTAAACAATACTAACATGGAAGAGATTCTTAATCTGTTACAAACATAAACTTCCACTTGTTCCGGTGGGGATGCGCATACTTCATTTTTGTTTCTTAATTTGTTCCGCTGCCCGCGCATCCTGCATTCCTTTCTTTATGTGTGACGGATTGACCTACTTCCTGAGGAACTACTTCCTTGCCTTGGAACTTCCTTGGCTTAAATTTAACTAAGTGCTTGTATTAAGCTAGTTAGCTTAGATTTATTTTATGGTACTAGTTTACTTTTTCATTCATAACAATATACATAGATTAAATCATAAGAAAGCTAATCAATCCAAAAAATTACATAACTAAACAAGCATCTCTTAGACAACGTTACATGGGTTATAGTGTTGGCTTGCTAAGTAATAACTTGGAACAGGATCTTACTTAATATTTATCCACCTATACATACGGATAGTACTCACAGCGAACAATTATTACAAGATCATTTACTCAGTGAGTCAAGTATAATCAACAACTTTAAACATGCGTGAGACCTAAATCGCTAAGTTGAGGTAACAATACTTTTCCGTCAAGTTAATGAATCTGTTAATAATAAGCATAACACTAATTAACAACTCAAGCATAATAGTAACTTTTAATGAAAGGACTATTGACAGCTTGGACAAATAAACAAGTTCGGACACCAAAGCAGTAACTAAAAGTATTTAAAATCGATTTATCATGAAAATCGAATGAACTTGAACATTAATAATTACGTAGCATGACAGCTATTGAAACGGGTCTGTTATTTAGTGACAGATTTAGACAACGTACGGGACATTTTGACAAGCATTGTTAAAACGTCGTGTGTGGTCAGACATCGATTGATCTTTCATTGCTATGACACTGTAATGTTTCTCATGTATGGATTGGTCAATCTCCTTTTGTCATCACTTGCGTCATAGTTTCTAAACAATGGACACGATTCGACATTTGTCGCGCTCTTTGTTTTGTTAATAACATTTCGAGAAACATTTGAACCGAACGAATATCAACCGTAAACGACGAGCGTGTGTGCCTAGCGTGCGTGAATAAAAGCTAAAATCCGTAGTCTCTGCCTAACCAATCTGAGTTTCGGGCGTGTGTGCTTTTTCAATTGCGAGAAGCATTAAAACTTTGATGCGTACTTCTGTAACTTATTCATACGATATACGATACAATAAATGTTGCCGCAAACTCAATTTAAATTTTATTATTCGTTCAACAAACTTTCCAACTATAATGGTAACTACCACAGTAGCAATTCTCAGTAGAGGCAAAATTAATGTAATATTTTACGAAAACTACAAATTATTGTTTGCGCACTATGTCACATGTCAGACTAAATAGGCTCGGTTAAAAAAGGGACAGTGCCTGTTTTTTTTTCAGTTTAAGTGGAGGCAAACGAGCATGCAGCTAACCTGACGTTAAGTGAGTGCTTTTTTATATCCATAGGCATCTGCAAGAAGCAAATGAGTCGTAGATGCGTTCAGTGGTCAGAGTAGACGGGAAAAGGATGTTACTTTTTCCCTGTCTATCCCGGCCCAGTCCAATCCTCTTCTCCTTCCTACTATAATATTATTCACTTAAGCAAAAGATTAGAAAACGAAGAGGACTGAAATTAGACCTCCGGCAACTCACTCGTCAGAAGGATCGCAGAATACTTCTACTTCACGCCTTCTGCGAGGTCGTGGTATTTCACCGGTCGAGCCGGCCCATGCAATTCTTGTGTTGCGGGCACTGCCACTGTTAAACTTACCAAAAGATAGCAATTAGACGAGTTTTTGATGGGTAAGAGCGATGATACTCAACCACTGTCCTGCGACACTTTTTGGCGCCAAATCTTAAAATATACCAACAAATTTTAAAAATGTATGCAATGTATATAGTAAAAATTATAATGCTTTATTAATTTCCAGTAGAGTTTATGAATCAACCACGCTCATCCCATATGTGTATGAATTTTTTAAAATGTCATTTAAAAAGAAAGTGTGTATTAACGAGCCTCACTCCAGTTCACTGTTAGGTCGTATCGAAGCCGCATATTCATAGAAATAAGTATACTCTGTTCCCGCTACTCTGTCACTGTTTAAATGAATATGTAATATTTTATGTAAATGTTTTAAGCCATTATATGTTTGGCTGACCTAAACGCTAACAATTAGTGGTTGTTCCTCAATCGGTAGCGTACTAATTAAATGGTTGCCAAGATGCCTGTATTTATTAATTATGTAAGATTTTCATTAAGTACTGTAGTTATTATAATTCGATTGAGAAAATAAATATTTTATGAGTATTTGAGATTAACGTTGGTTTTGACTTAATACGTTTTAAATACGATTTTGTGGATACTACGTGATTTCAATCTAGACCTTTTAAGTACTTGCTTTAGTAAAGACCAACTGAGAATGTGCCGGCCGCTTAGATTTTGCCCAGCCCAATTATTAAGTGTCTACTTTGACAATCGGTCGGTGACATATAGATAGAGGATAGTACGTTTATATTCAAGTGGCTTATATTGTATTGGCTACACTTCATTTCAAAAGTTTGTCGATTTCGAATGTTATTCATAGAAAAGCAACTATTGCGTATGAATGTTTTGTTTTCGTGGTACGTTATGTCCATACAAATGTATGGACGTGCAGAACCTGGAGCAATAAAGACGGATTGTTGAGGCAGTCTAGCGAAACAACGATCGTTTGGCTACGTGTAGAGAAATACGACGCAGGTCGTGAAACAGCGCTTCTTTATGTCGTCTTATTATTCAATCAGCAGTCGCTCGAAGAAAGACATTATTGTGAAGTATTATAACGGACGACTGGTGAGAACAAAGGCGGTCACAGCGAGTACTACGCTAAAGTACAGTCAGCGACAGATTAGCGTCCTGCGTTAAGTAAATCCTTAAATGAATCACACATAAAATTATTAATTTGTACAGAGAAACAGTTGAATATGAGATTTTTTAAAAAATATTAATGGAAATCGATTGTCTCATATTTACGATTCATAAAAACTTAAACAATACTTAGAATTAAATAAATTATTGACTCGCGCGATACAAGAATGATATACAATTAAGAAAAATATATTATACAAGCGTCAGTATCTGAGCACGGTATGAGGACAAGCAAGGCCGGAAGCTATAAAAATACTACAATCGCAAATATACAAGTTTCAATAGTAAAAGGAAATATTAAAATAAACAATTTCTGTTTGAGTTAATTTATACTATTATAATCATCGTCAGCAACCAATCCAAATATTAACCAGAAAGATTCCGCGCACATCTAGACATCCGCGAACTAACAGTCGGTCCATCCTGCATGAAGCCTGTTCTTCTGCGTTGTTCTGGACTGGGCGACAGCTAACCTTTTAGCCCCATAGACAATCCGCTTAAATACATGGTTGATTGTACGCGGGCGTGCGTGACGGCGACGTCCTACATCACAACAGCATGGCGGCGTTTACCATTCAAACCGCGGAAGCTGGCGCATCTCATTACCATTAGTTACGTATTGATGCTGCGCGGCTCCAGGATTCCGACCTCAACTATCTATTGGCAACATATTGAATCTCTAAACTTATACTCAAGATAAGTACTAAACTTATCTTAAGTAAAACATATGTAACACAATAATTGATGAATCTTAACCCACGATTAAATATTTTAAATACATACTGAACAATTGAATACTTCATAGACATTTTATTGTTTATTAAGGGCAAGGGTTTATTTTTGTCGATTGTTAATTTATTCTTGAACTATTGTCGCGCCTTCGCACTTGATTTGAGTTTTTACTTCTGTCGACAGTCAGTATATGTTTCTCATAAGATTTCGATTTAATATATATATTTTATACTTATTCTCATAGCACAGAAAGCTTTGTACCCTCTTTTGCATACTAACCTTCGCGCAAAGGTTAATCGTGTCTAATCAGGCGTCGCGATTTGATTAATTTGAAAGCAGTCACGCACTCGCGGATCGCCATTGGGCAGGCAGACTTGCACACGACCGTAATAATAGGAAACGTTCGCTAGGTGCCAAGTTCTATGGGAATCATTTGAACTCGTGACTGTGACGCGAACTGGACTGTACAATTTTGTTTGCATGTGTGAAGAAACTTTTATAATGATATTTTAAATTCGCTGCAGATGATTATAAATATTATGTATATTTAAGGTCCAAATTCTGGTGTATCATTAATTTTCTATATTAAAGATTTTCGATTCACTACATAAAGTAATAATTTTACGATTATCTCCACATGCTATCTAACCGGTGTCCTACCCTTATCACATTTCAGAACAAATAAACTGTGAGAAAATTTGAATTAAGTAAATTAGA
This sequence comes from Papilio elwesi, assembly GCA_029849275.1. Lineage (NCBI taxonomy): Eukaryota > Metazoa > Arthropoda > Insecta > Lepidoptera > Papilionidae > Papilio > Papilio elwesi. Next base: position 4,602,451 of record CM056687.1, on the reverse strand, counting down.
AGTTGAAGATTAAAGAAGTATAGCAAAGAATTTAATTAAAAATACTTAAGCTGCAAGTCCTTTTGGGTAATTCTAAAATTATGTTAATTATGAACCAAACAAGATTTTAATATGATACGTATAATTCTAGTTTAGTATTTTGAACGGTAATGAGAACATGTACGGTTATTAGGACTGACATGAGTGTGACAAATTACCTAAAAATGAATGTTATCTTAGAATAACTTTGTGTGTTATAAAACAGTAAAAATGATCAGTCACAATAACTGTGATGTGTGCGGGCTATAAACACACTATAAACGTTCCATCTTCCGAATAAGGGCACACAGATAACTCTATATCAACATCTCAGTGAAGGAAGCCCATATTTATGGATGCTGCACAAAGGTTAGTTTACATGTTTAACCTTAAAAGGGTCGTCTTTGTTTTTGATAAAAATACATTATACGACTTATGTTAGACGTTAATTTTATTCATTTTTGATGTCAACGTTTTATTTGTTTTCTTTTATGAGGTTATTGTATTGAATTGAGTACAAGGTGTCGTAGTTTTATTTTTAAAAAAAATTACTATAACATACGGCATAAGAAATGTATGCCCTCATCTGTTATTTGATCAGGACTTAGATCTTATGTTAGATAGTATGCACATTGATAAATCATAACAGCATGTTAGACTCGAGTTCGATTTGACGTCCACGTAAACTTGACCCTAGAATCGCAAACGGCGGGATACGCTAGGGTTCAACTTGTTTTGGTTACGATTTAACAGTGTTGGCCGTATAGGTCGACAACCCACTTGTAATTTATCAATGTACATATTATCTAATATAATCTAGGTGCTGATCAAATATCAGATGAAAGTATAAATTTCTTATGCCGATTGAACATTAATAGCGATAAGCGAAGAAATCTTACGTCAGTACCTTGATTTAACAATTTTACTATTGTTGCCATCTTTTATCAGATGTTCTTATTACGGCGAAATGGGGATGCTTATACGGTACCTTCTATACATTTTATATAATACCAGAAAGAACAGAAACTATAGCGTGTTTAATAATATTCCGTTCTCCTTTATAACTATTAATAGGGAAGAACTGAACGTGGAATATGAAGATAACGCTATCATTGACATGTCATTAATGGTTTTGAAAAATGTTGGATGTAAGTATGAGTTGATTGTTTACAAATAAATATTGTCTTTAAATGTGTTAGGTTATCACATATGAATAGTGATATTACAATGTAAATATTGATTTACAAATGTTATTAAGTGTATTGACACTATTTGTAAACTGCTAGATGTCATTTGTGTAGTGAAAGGGGCAAGGACACGGTGTACAAATTGCTTTGAATAATTGAAATGAACATGTGAGCGTCGTGATTCGTTCCATGCATTTTTATCGAATGCACCGTAATATTTAAATTGAGTGCAACGATACCAGAGATTTATGGGATCCCACTAGCTTGTACAATCGACAACACGATGACGAAGTCTTTTATCTGAATTTGATGAAAGTAAATTTTTTGAACAACATCATATGCCAGCGGCTTATCTAATATTAACTGACCGCTACCTATAGGCAGATGCCTAGTAATAGTCAGTTAGGGGGTGATAAAAAGCCAAAAGGATATTTGCTTTTCCTGTCCATTTCCTCGTCCGTCAAATCCTCTTCGTTCTCATCCGTTTCTTATCAGAAAATAGTGTAAGGGGGAAGAGAGTCAGAATTAGGCTTCCGGCAGCTCTCTCATCAGACGAAGCGCAGATTACCTCTACTTCACGCCTGTCTTCTGTGAGGTCGTGGTATTTGACCGGTCGAGCTGGCCCATTCGTGCAACGGGCTCTACCACTGTTCTACGCTACCATTTAATTATCGAATTTGTTCTTATTTTAATTAATTTAAACATAGCATTGTCGTAACGAGAAATTATTAATTTTCTAATGGTTGAAAGATTCATCTAATGCTGTGTGCTCATTGCAAGTTAACCATCAACGTAGCAACAAACACCAAGTTTATAAATGCTCCGTAAAAAATTAATAAAGGATAGTGATGAAGATAGCTTCTTGTAAGAAAGGATTAAAAGTGCAGGAAGAGATGTGTAATGAATGGGCCAAGCGGCAACTCATTCATCGGAGGAAATGCAGAAATATAAGTATCCCTATTTCGTTCCGTACTCTTTGAAGTCATAGAATTTCCACGGTCGAACCGTCCCATTCGCGGAACAGTACCTACTCTCTCTACCATTGTTCCGATCGTACTTTTGGATTGTATGTATTTTGTGGTGTCGTATAATCGAAGAGAACCTCCCCATGCCTCGAAAATTAGTGCTCCATGTAAAAAAAGAATCAAGGACCGTTTCTCAATGCAATATGCTAATAAAGATTCTCAATGTAATACATACGAAAGGAATAAGGAAACTTTGAGAATAAATTCTACAATCGACATGCAACCAGTTCGAAGTCAGACCTTTGATCGGACCAGGGCATAATTGGAGCCCTGCGTTCTGCGACACAAATAACCTACATAAGTCGTCTTTGGGACGATAAATTCTAAATAACAAATCGTTTTTAACCATTGACAGTGCAGGTAATGGGTGCCGGCGTGGTGGTAACCATTGAAACGATTTATTGCCGTCTTAAAATATGCCGCGGCACGCTTGCCATATAGGCCTGCGCAAATTAAATCATGACTACTTCAGACTTATACCGCTTTCTCTATTAAAATGTACATTTCTTATTTGAAATTGATTTATGTTGTAATTAAAAGTTGCCAAACATTAGTTGTTACCCTGTAACATTCATAGAGCAATAATTTAAACTAGTTGTAGTAAAGTGCATAAAAACGTCTTGAATTCGCGAAAATCTTGAATAACTCGTAACGTGTAAGTGGTTCCATCCACTTATGAGATTGCGATAAAATTTAAGCGAGACCAATCTGGAAACATAAAATCGATTTTCAAAATCGATTTATTAATTCCAAAGTTGTCGAAAAAAACAAACGAATTCAGTTAGCCAATGCGTTGACAACCTACAGGAATGAGTGAACTGGTAAGGTATCGGAGCTAAGGCACTTTACTCATCTGATAAAATAATATAAAAAATAAAAAATCGGCCTTTTTTAAAATGTTTCCCACACGCTGGGCCAGCGGTGCGGGTAGTGGATGTCACATGTCTTCGAATTTAGTGGTTTCGAGGCATGCCGGTTTCCTCACGATGTTTTACCTTCACCGTTTTTGGAGCAGTGGTGATGGAATAAATTACACAAAGTAAAGCGTCTGCCTAGTTTCGAACGCGCGACCTACCTACTGCGTAAGCCGGGACCTAAACTGAGCCACCACTGCTCCGATAAAATGTGGAAGAATAAATAAAACGGAGAAGAATCCCTATTTCGTGAGTGTATCGTGTCAGGTTGTGGGGAATCCTTCGTGTCAATTGTTTTAAATAATTAATAGGGAAAATCTATTTTGTCAAAAAAATATCAGGACAATAAAATCTTAACATAAAAGATTTTAGAAGTGAAAATATTTTAATACGTATCTTACATTTTGTAGTTGAACTATCTATCGTTAGAAAGTTTTCCAATTAAAGCTAGAAATAGCTTCGATAAATTGAAATTTTGATTAAGTGTTTTACAGGAAATCTATTAAACCAATTTGATACAAATTATAATTGTTTCGCAGAAAGTAATCGCGTTACATTCAAAACGCTATATTTAATTTTCTAAATTTATTACGTAATTGTTTCATCCCAAGTTTTACTTTATTTAAAAAAGTATACATATCATGATAACAAATTATCATTTAAAACAAAGACTGCAACTAATTTTAAATCTTTATCTATTCTCTTAGCTTTATTTTGGCGCACTCGGAGAAACCTGAAGCGATTCTCCCGTCCGCCATATGGACCTCCTTATTGGAAATATCTTTGATCTCGTGCCAGCAGAGGATGTACTAGTTACTACTAGTATGTAGCGGGCGGAAAGTGCAATTTTTATATAAATCATCAATTGATTAATATTATAATAATGTGATGTAGAATTAAAAATGATAGCATACCCACAAGAACCTCATAATAAAGTAAGTCATAAAAAGGTTGAAGAAGTGGTGGACCACTTTTGACAAGAGTTTATGTGAATCAAGAAACAAATAGTGCGCTCATTGACGTCATAATTGTTAGCTGAAGGACACTTAAATAAACGTCTTTGATTCTTAGTTGAAGTAATTATGTAAACATAATTCTATTTTATCAATTTCATGAAGTTATTGATTCGAACATTATTCAGATGGGAAGTACGAATTTTAGCCGCGGAATCACTACAGGTTCCTATTGGTTTTATGAAGTAATTGAGTAGAACCAACATGATAGTGTATGATTGCTTATAGAATCATACATGGTTATATATGTTAACATGTGTATGGAAACCTTCAGAGCCATCGGTCGATGGATAACTTATTACAGATAATTTAAGTTGCTTATATTAAACGATTAAATCTGTACTCAAATTGTATTTGTTCATCGTAAGTCCATAAACACCATAGTAAAAGATTCTCTATAAACTGATAAGTTGTATGCGTGCCTACGAAGTTTCACAATAAATTAACGCTTTTGCAGTAAATCTATCAACATAAATTTATTCAAGCAATATATCAATTTGCTAAGTAAACACCATAAGCGATGAGATTTGTGCTGCTAAATGCAACAACGCTAAGAACCTCGGGAGGTTGCGTCGCCCGCCTTTATGATATTGCCATTTCCAATCCACTTTGATCGCTTACGTAAATTTAATGAAACATTTTATTGGCTCTTATTTGAATATATGTCTTATATAGAAAATATATAAGCGTTATAAAATTAGGGTTATCTACGAAAGAGAAATCGTCGTAAATGCATGTAATAAAGATTAAACAACTTTGTTGAGTATTTTTAACCCAACGTTAACTTTATCGTAACAATAGTCGAACCCAACAGATATTTTCCTACATGAACGTTTGCTAACTTGCTAAATTTTTAGATGCTTATCAGAACTCACATCCGTTTCGAATCGAGATTATATATACGTTTAAGGCGTGAGGCATCGAGTCTACACCCTCACTCTCTTCAGAAAGGTAATAGTTTAGCTCTCGGATAGCGATTGTTTCATTTTCCTAGGCTTAGGCAATGTCCTGCACTGAACGTTTTACTTTTTAATACAGTTAAATAATGAACAAAATTTCAAACAAAGAGCTTGATAATTCTGATTATAAATTATGTTTGTAAAATTTTGTGTAGAGACTCGACGCGGTGTGGCCGAGGCTGAATGATTAAGTGACGTTTTAAGTTGATTTATTGATGAGGTGCCTGATGCAGCAACAATGCCGGCTCTGTGTAGTATCGGGTATCTAATTAAACCGCATTGTGCGATGTGATTTGATGATTAATGGCCAACTCCATGGCCGCATCCATTTGATATTTTCATTTGTAATTCATTAGTTTCGTGAGGTTAATTTTTGTACAAATAAAAGTTTAGTTACGTAGTTTATTTAATCTTAATTTAATTTACGTAGTTGATTAAATAAATAGGATATTATATTATATAATATAATATGGACTTACTATGGACGAGGACTTACCGCGTCATATTTTGTCTGTGCTCTATGTAATTTAATAGGTTCTGTATAAAATACAAATTTATTGGGTCAGGGCATCCCTAGGCTAATTGTAATATTGCAAGATCATAATAAAAGAATAATATGTGATGTGAAATATGATAATAAAAATAATTCTGGTTAATATAGCTTTCTAATGCTAGAAGAATTATTATTAATTAGTTCGAGCTACGAACCGCCTTTGCAATATAAAAGAAACTGTTAGTATCCAAGCGCCATCTGTAATTCGATCCATCGATTACAGTCTTATTATAGGATAAATAATTTGATAAAGAATAGATACATTTATTTATGAACCTCTGAAAGATTTACTTTTTCATAAAATGTTTTTAGTAAAGGAGTAATTTTTTTAATATTTTGAAATGAATTACGTCGGATCCAATTAGAATAGTTTCTAAAGGTACTACAACAATTAACCAATAGCCTTACTTGTCATTTGGCGATAAATAATTAGGAATAGATCAAATTCGATACGGCCATTTGTAATTTTTAAGAATATTGATATAAGGTTGGGCATCATAATCGTTAAATCGTTAATATACCAACATATTATTCATGATTTTCCATTACAATTGTTCACTGCGAACGATTTTCGAAATACAACAGATAAACGTGGAACAAACTGGATCGGAGGCGTGTGATATGTCTGAGTTTTGTTGTGTTATTTGTTTACCATTACTATCATTTAATTTCTACCGTATTCAAACTAGCAGTATTATAACGTTGGCCTGTAACCACTCGGCTGCGCTAATCGACTTGTCAGGTTCAACTGCGATGTTTAATTGAATGAAAGGTAATTTTGTAAATTATAATATTGTACAAACTATTACCTTATACTTTTCTCATGCGTACTACGTGGAACTAATAAGTTATACTGACAACGACGGAGACTTGCGCTCGGATTCCGATTGGCTGATTAAAGGAAAAATTAGCTAGCTAGTTCATATCATATGTCATTTTAGTTGCTTGGGGCATTATCAACATTTTTTTCTTTTCTTTTATGAACTGAAATTGATCTGGCAGTTGAGCTGACGGATGTTAGTTTAACAAAAATTTGACAAACCTTTCAGAAACCAGACTTTATTCGAGGATATTTATGTTGAATTAGCTTTATTTTCACTTTAATGTGTAAATGACGAAATCGAATATTTTAAATAAAAAGTCTATGCTCTTACACATCGCGTAAGCCGATATTACTGTGCAAATTGCGGTTGTGTACCGGAGTACTAAGATCAAGTACAATTTGTATGCGGCGTCAATACGAACGGACATTTATTACTAGCTCGCTTATAGTCATTAGCTTTTAGCGGGTAAAGCTCTCGACGCATTAAAACGAGCATCGCCGTCCCAGCCATTAACATGTAAGCTTTCCGATTTGATCTTAAAGCCTTAAGGGACTCAGCAAACTAATTGCACGGCAAGTGGTAATGTAAATACGGAGTTTCATTGACTCGTTAGCGGGTCGCCGGCGCTCGCTGCGCCATCTACATACAAACTGCGTTGTGATGTGTTTTGATAATATCAAAATTACATTATGAATCTGTTACGAGATATGAAAATAATCTATTTTATATCGATACCTCATAAAAGCACTTTTAGATTATATCAACTTAGAACTATAAAGTTTAACACCTATTTCTTAGTAAGTACTCTTTATCATGGAGCGGATTTTTTTACGTAATTTAAGGTATAAAATATGCGCTCACGCCCGTAACCCAGAGGGGTGGGCAGACATAATGGAGTTCCATTTGGAGCGGTCCTGGCACACTTCTCTCGCTTCTTCTACATTCATATGTACATGGCTCCCTCGGTTATAGACGCTCCTTATATCGCCCTTTTTTGTAAGCCACTAATCTGATGGATATAAATTCTCCTTGGGAGTCCCCTACCAACACTGCTACTCGTTTTTGCAACATAAATTTGTTACGTTATTCTCTCTTCATTCACCGTACGAAACTATATTAATATTTTTACATGAAATCGATTAATTTAAATACTCCATCTATTTATCTATCGTATATATATATATATATATATATATATATATATATATGACTCCAAAAAGGCAACACCGATTTCGCTTGGCCTAGCCGGTGATCCTATGAAGTTTGGTAGCGATTTGCTCAACATTGGGGTAAAGGAAATACCCCTTTTCCTGTCTATGCCCTCCTCAGTCCATTAAAGGTAGGCAACGCATCTGCAATACATTTGCTTGTTGCGGATGTCTATGGGTAGCGTTCACTTGACATCAGTTGATCCGCTTGCTTGTTTGCCACCTTATTTCATTAAAAAAATATATCCCGCTCTCAAAAAAATTAGATGACAATATGTTTATGTGAATGTTTTCGGTAGTGTGAACTCATGGTTACAATGTCAATAAACTTTTCGTTTTGTATATCTCGACGATTGAACTTAACGTCCTTACAGGATTGCAGTGCCTCCTCTTTAGTTAGATATCCAATTCTGATAGTACAGACAGGTACGGACGTGTAAAATAAAATAACAACTGACCTGTCAAAAGAAATAAATGCTAGATAAACGATATGTATTTTGCACGCATCTTATACACGGCTTCCTGTCATGGCGCTCGGACACTGTAATTATATTATCTGAGCCTGTGATAATTCTTACCGAGATCGTTCCTATTTGATGAGATAGGGATTTACAATTGTAATAAATGTAGTTGCGTGAAAATAACTCATGAGTAACTAGCCTTATTTTGTCAAAAACATTTTGTACCGTATTCGTGTTTTTTATTCTTTGGTTTATGTCTTGCTTTTTTCAAGCACCATATTTTTTTACTAAGTATTTGCCCGAGGCTTCGCACGTTTCATTCGTTTCTAATTCCCTTGTTAGTAATTTTTGGAGGACACTGACTGACATATTTACACCAAATAGGACCATGTACAATTGTAAACATAATGTATATCCGTGTATACAGTGCAGGGAGCCTTGAATGTATGAACACGCGGCAGATTTATTTTATTATAAGTTATAAAATGATGAAATATAAAAGCGACCACGTCCTTAACCTAAACAGTTAGGTTATTAATTAACTGTTTCGCACGTTTAAACATAAATCGGGGTTGAGCATATGCTCAACCCCGATTGTTGTTATTAATGATAGACAATATTGTCTATCATTGATAACTTAAAGCACTATTATTAATATTATGAATAGAAAGCCATCTAGCTATGGCTGTCTGAGTGTGTTAGTTACACTCAAAAACTATAGAATGAATTTGTTTAAGCGGCTTTGTGCAAAAAGAAAGAGTAACACGAGGAAAGAAAAGTATATCCTGACTCCTTAATATTATTAATGCAGATCGAGTTTGTTTATTACGCTTCCTCGCGTAAACAACTCAACGGAACATCATTAAATTGTGCATATATATTGTCAGGGATGCAGAAAAAGCTATAAGGTACCTTTTATGCCAATAAAAGTCCCGAGAAAATGCCTACTTATTTAATATTATAAATGGGAAAGTAACTCTGGCTGTTTGTCTGTAATTTACGCCTAGTAAACTAAACTACTAAAGCGATTTAAATTAACGATTTCTTATATTTACGCGAGTAATACACTGAGGTGTCAGACGTCCCAATGTCAAAAGTTACTGGCGATGTACCCACTTATTTTCAATTAATTACTTCTACTCCGATCTATGCAGAATGAGCTGACTGTATCTTGAGGTCTTGCAGTTGTATGCTTGGTTCGAGATTTAATTTTATTATTCACGGGATACCAAGCCGGTGGTAGTAAACAGCCATCTTCTCTATTGAAATTAGGATGGTTTCTTTTTATTTCAATAGCCTCGCGTATCATCCTGGGTAGGAAGCGGTGTTCTTTTGCGAGGACTTGTGGTTTATCAAATCTTATATAATAGCGGAGGCCGTTTAAAACATGACCACAAATTGCCTGAGAAAGGACATAGGCTACTTTTTAATACGAAAAAAGAGTTGTAAGTAAAAGAGTTGGATGAAAAATTGTATGAATAGTTCGTCAGTTTTGAAACGAGAAGCTTGAAACTTATTTTATAGGCTTTTGATTATGACTAAAATTTTGTAAAAAAATCATCTTTTACGGGTTAAAATAAAAATAGTGGATAAAATTTTGTATGGAAATATGTAAGTAATGTTATGTGAAAGTTACTAATATAAGAAATGCGAAGTTTGGATGGATGGATGTCTGTAACTCTGTAACGCCGAAATGGCTGAATGAATCTGGATGAAATTTGGTACAAAAATACATTATAGTCTGGAATAGGACATAGACTTCCTACCCCGGAAAAAGGTACGGTTCCCGTTTCATATATTTGATTTTGTTTTTCACAGATGTATATATATCTATAAATATCGATAGAAGAAGGTTACGTAACGACATTTAATGTCAAATTAAGAACAAAACGAAAACTTTTGTAGCAACTCATCTGATTTACATACAACAAAAAAAATCCCCGACTTAAATTAGACGCTCTTTACTGGATTCTACTAACGTATTTTGTTCATTCTAGCTAAGAAGTAAAAATGTAGTTCTCAGGTTCTGCCATTATGCGGCACTTTTAGCGAACATATTATGTATACTGGTAAATTAAATTAAAGTGTCAGTTTGTGAAGAGATGGGCGGATTGCATAAAGGTGACATGATCAAGAAGGGAGTGACGATTGAAATTACGGATGATAGATCGACTTAGAAGATGAAAACCGACCGCATATAAATTGAGAACAGGGCAGGTATAGAGATAAAAAACAATTTTATAAATTGTTCGTCTGTCTGTTCTGGCTAATCACGCTCTGGATTTTGATAGAAATTTTACTGGTATATACCTGAAGTTATAAGAAAAGACTAATTTAATTTGCACAAAAGAACCAAGGTTCAACAGAATCAAGTATGCATGAATGTTATTAGCTAAATAATTAGCCTTAAACATTAGAAATTTAAATTTAAAAATTTAATTTAAATTTAACAGTGGTAGAGCCCGCAACAACAACATCTGTTGCACGAATTGGCCGGCTCGACCGGTGAAATACCACGACCTCACAGAAAACAGGCGTGAAGTAGAAGTACTCTGCGTTTCGTCTGATGAGTGAGGTGCCGGAGTCCTAATTTGAGTCCTTTTCCCCTTCCCACCCTTTCTTAAGGATATGATGGGAACGGGAAGAGGATTGGACGGGGATGGTGTTAACGAGGAAAGGGACATATCGATTTTCTTGTCTATGCCCTACTCTGTCCATTAAAGGTAGGCAACGCATCTACAACCTTGTTGCGGATGTACTTGGGCAGCATTCCCTTTAAATCAGGTGATCTGCTTGCTTGTTTGCCACCACATTCTATTAAAAAAAAGAAATGCCGCCCAACGTCGCTAATCCACGCGGACCACGTCGCTAGCTCAGCTAGAAGGAAAATAAAAGCAGTAATATCTTTTAGACTTCTTGTTACATAACATGGCCATAGCAACCAATAACACATTTTTGAAATTTACCTATAATTCCAAGTTACTATACGCGACATTAAGTTACAAAATAATATATATAATAATACATTGGCTCTACTATGACGGTGATTGTTGAATCAGTCGTAACAGGCTGGTACGATGACAGAAAAAAAATTACGTGAGTGCCGATCGTATGCCCGTGTGCTCTATTATTCGTGAAAAACCGGGGCGGATCGCACGTGTAGATAGGGTAAGCAGTGATGTATCCGGTCGGTGCTGGGGCGCGGGACGAGTGGGCGGCGGGACAAGCGCGTGCTAACCGGAGGCGGGCGCAGGATGAACACTCCGTCACTTGTCCGCCGTGTAGCGTGACGCTTCTCGTAGCTCCGCGCGTGTTACGTCGTAATTGCGTACGACTTTCAGCGGCATAAGCGTGATAAATGCCCGCCAAAATCTCTATTAAGTTCCTGATTAAGTGTTTTTTACTATACTGGTTTGTGTTTATTTCATTATAGTGTGTGAGCACAATTTTTCGTAACAATCGCAGTTGCATTTTAACACTGTTTAAAAGTTTTTTTGATGAACCACCAAATTTGTTGATTTTGTGGCTTAAAGTATATGATGCGCTATGAGTACGAGTTAATAAATTGTAAACAATGAATATCAGAGTGAAAAATCACGTTCAGTCTACTGAAAAAACAAATAGAAAGCGAAGGGTAAGTATTTAATAATTTAATTTTTCTTATATATATATTCCCCTTTCTAAAAAATGTCTTATTTGTTTGAAAATAAGAATATATTGTTAATTAATAAAAAAAACCTTCGGCCTTGTGCCAAGGGAGTCCCCTCTGGTTGGTTTTGAATTATTCATTTACATATTTTAATCTTGCATGTATTTTTTATTTTATTCTTTATATTTTTATATTTGAATTATGTATTTATTATATGCTACAAATTATTTCTAGTATCCAACGAGACAGAGAAAATATCTTAACTACAAAAAATAACGTCCTCTACCGATACACTCGGTCTTACATCTATCACAATTTTTCTTTGTTAATTTTTTTCTTGTGCCTATAGCAAATTAGATAGCGAAATTATAATGGCCGTATATCTTTTGCGTATACGCCGCAATACCGTTATGGACAAAGTTCCTTTATGTATCATACTTTTTAATGAACTGTATTTTATATATATCATAGTTTTTGGTTTGTATCACCAATTTTTAACCGATCGAGCACTTGGTGTTGATAAGGGACTTCCTTGAGGAAATAACTCAATATTAGCAGATGCTTGCAATTTGACTCAAAGACGTCTTAGGGCATGGTATAATTAATAAGGTAGCTTAAAGATGATTACATTTTATTACATATGAATATAATATTATTAATTACAAGCTCCGTCCGATTTCATTGTTGGCGCGCTTTTTTTCTTTTCTTTTTTATATGTTATAGCATGATGTTAAATAGTTTATAACATTTCTTATTTATCAGGCTTTCAAACGCAAAAACAATTTTTTAAATCAGGTAGGTAGATCCTGATATTAACGCGACCAAACATACAAAGTTGTCAGCTTTATTATATTACTCTGTTTATCTTTCTATCACGAACAAAACACAGGGAATGCTCGAATGTAAATAACTAGGTTATCGAATAAAATAGAGTTGTCCGTAAAATATATAAAAACAATTACATAATTGATACAAAGGTAAATATAGAACTTATACCTTGAAATATAAGCAAATGTTTTCGTATGATAAACGCTGAAGCATTAGTTTACATTAGCGTGGGTAATTAAATTATATTTCATGTCGCACTTATTAGCAACTGATTAAAAGTGCGGACGATAGACTAACGAACATAAACAACGCATTCTGAGTTACAAGCCTACAAAACCGGGGGCTAAAGTTATCGTCGAGGTATTATATAATATCAACATGGAATGGATTGTGTAAGGAAAATGTGTAACACACATTAATAGTTCGTTAAAAATGTGCAACTGCGTTGTCAAAATAATTGGTAATTTTTGTTTAGGAATTATGCTAAAAGAGGTTTCTTTCATAAAAATATACATTACTTATTTATTATAGATATTAAATACTAGTGAACTGGCCCTGCTTTGCCTGGGTAGCGTTATATTGATCCGCTATCAAACTTAATCACCCAGCTAGGCCAATCTGAACACTTTCTAAATATTTCATCGGAATCGGTCCAGCCGTTTTGGAGTCTGGGGATGCACATATATACATATAGCCTTATATATACATTGATATAGATAGACGATTGCGTTTGCTTGGCACATTGCGCGCAGAAGGGATGACCGATGGGGCCAAAACATTTAGACTTTTCTCTGAGAATAATAAAGCTTTACATCTATTTCTTCTTCATCTTTTCAGCCGATAGTCGTCTACATCTAGACGTTATTAATTCATCATCTACCTGCCCTTTTCCCCCCGTCATGTGGGGTCGGCACAGTTTGACTATCATCCATACTGTATAGGTTTTGGCTGCGGTTTTTACGGTCCACCACCTGCCTGACATCAACCCTTCTCGGGAATAATTGGTTCAGACATATGGTCATCATTATTCTATTTAATAAGCAATATGACCATAGCATAGGTATACAAATAGCCTATCTTGCCATCGACGTGTTAGAAAAGTTCAATTACTAACAAATCCCAGTGAATCCTAAACAAGTGAAAAGCAATATCTGACTTCCAGAATCTCTGTACTATCGCTTTGACTCGAAGGATCAACGAATCCTAGCACAATCATACATATATTTATATAGTAATCTTACAAATACAATTTGATAATATTTATACTCACTTAAAAAGAAGAAAAAAGTAGTTAAATAAAAAAACAATAAAACCAAATGCCTAATAAATATTTCTCGACATTCACCGCCATATCAATTTATATATATATATATATATATATATATATATATATTAATTTTGAAAAACTATATTGAACAACAACATCAAATAACAAATTATATTGAAATTATTTTAGCCGAGTAATGTTATTATATATATTATTTAAATTTACACAAAAAAAACTCGTTGATTTTCATGTCTTCTTTTCTTTGTTTAATTTTTTTTTAGTTTAGTTTAGGCGTTTGTCAGAATATATAAAAGTCTAGGAAAAAGTATTTCGTCTCCTAAACTTTTCACGAAAAACAAATAGTACGATTCTATCAGGGTTTCGAGGCTAATACACCAATCGAACAATGAACATAGTATATAAATATAAAAAAAACGTAGTGATTTTTTGTATAAAAAAATGAAGAGTTTTGAGTTTTACATTTGTAACAATCTATTATTAATGTGGTTAGAGTCGATAAAATATATTTAAGGCAAACGAAGTGATAAACAGTTGTTAAGGTAACATAATGAGATCATTAGTAGAGTGTTATTTTATAACGATTCCTGGTGCTGGTAATCGTAACGTCTTCGCTAAGCCAACAGCCCAATATAGACGTCTGTTATTACAGTAATGAATTACTTCCATTCACCATAATGTTGCGCTGATCCAGTGGCACAGATATCGATCTATAATCGATACGCACCCCGTCCTGATTAAATATCGTGCGCCCCGTGACGTGCTCTTAGGATTATTAAAGTAGGACCCTGCGAGTCATAGACATTCGTTAGTAACCACAAAGCATGGAATTTTTGTTTAACTCCCAATTTAATACCAACCTAAAAATTTGGCTGATTAGGCATGTGAACTATTTAAGCTGTGTCTTTCACCCGACGATTGTCAAATTCTTTATAATTTGACAAGTCACATTATAAATTGTCAAAAAAGTCAATGAATAATTGTCAATTTAACAATTCATGTCAAACGCAACAAACCTATAATGTCAGTTTCGCGTGTACGTATCGCTTTTACGTTGAACACTAACACGAATCCCGACGACATATGTATATTTATATCTTATTTACGTGTGAATATATTACACATATTATTCACATGGCGGCGCTATAATTTTCAAAGAACTAAGACCTTAAAGTATTATACTGTTTGAGAGCTAATACTGGGAACTTTGCAGGCGTACGCTTTATTATAATGCAACATGTGAATAGAAGTTTCCTAGCCTTGGCGAATGCAATAACTTCATTTGTTTTGTTAAGAGAAATACATTTTAACACGAGCTTGTGAAAACGATAAATCGATGCATTCAGAATGTTATGTATGCAGTCATCACTAAAGAATAAAAAAATGTGAATGAAAACTATGTTTTCTTACAATCATTGTACTTGATTCATCTTACGGAGATAGATTTTAAGATATATTACCGAGGATCGAATAACAAGTCTTTGCGTGATATTCGTAGAATTCCATTTTAAATACGTAATACTATGTTTGACTTAACTAAATAAAGAGGTTCTTAAGTCTTTTATCAGAAGGGAGATACACTAAAATTTGCTCTCTCTGGTAACGACCAATCCTTCTGAATGTAGTTTCTCATTCCCAAGAATCTTTAAGCACTTTTGATTTAGATTATTACGAATAAAAAATAAAATAGCTACTTCCATGCCACTCAATTGGACAGGTACCATAGCACATTTGTACCTGTAAATGTCTGGACGACGAAGCATGGGTAGGCCTTCACTAGATGAACTTATAATCTGGGTCCGATCGAGTGAAGTTGAACCAATATTTACGGTACACTGTGGGTCAGGCTTACGTCATGACTTTACAAAATGTTGAATTACATATCGTTAAACATTGTCAACCCACAATAATTTATATAAAATACCTAGTCCATACATACATACTGTGCTGTGTAACACAAAGTACTAAATACTGTTTAGGAGATCAATTGTGCGCCCTTCGTTTGTCGCGTGTAGGCAATAACACCACCGTCCTTCCTACTAATCTCTCTATTGTACAAGGAGACACGTTAATTAACAGACATATTTTCTTCCCTGAAAGTAAGGAATGTTATCTTGGTTATAAATTTTCAGAAGTAATACAATATCTTCGTGTTTTTGTATTAGTATACTTGACTGACTCTCTGATATATCAATTCACAGCACATCTTATAAAGGTTGTACACCTTAGGGAACATTCCCTACTAAGTTTGAATGAAGAAATTATTTGATAGTTTCATAAGTTTCTAACAGATGGCGGTATAAATAATTTATTGACAACACTTCAACATCTTTTATCAAGACTGTTGTCACAAGTCACTCGTGTTTTCCCGCCTATGGATAATTAGTGCTACCCGTGCAAAGCCGGACGGGTCACTAGTATATTTATTTGTGGTATATATGTTATTGATTATTTATTCACTGTTAGTATTTCTATTCATACTACCTTTACTGTAGAATGTTTGAAGGGGTATGTCAGCCCTTGTAATCCTTTAAAATTAGATTTTACAGTAAAGCTTTAAAAAAATAAAAGTTAGGTGTAAATATAATTTATACTTAAAAAACCCAAACACATTTGAGTTTTTGTTAAAAGTTAGCATACGGATAAAATAGTAGAATGATTTTATTTAAATTTCAAATCGCCATTGTGTTGCTAAATACTAAAACACCTATAAGTCAAGTCAACTGAGTGATGATCCTCTGAAAAGTTGGAACAGACAACATCTCTTTCTGAGCATACTATTTGGACAATAGAGTTTTGGAGAGTGTTTTGATTAAGTTATATTTGCATTTTTAATTATTTTTAGTTAAAAGTCTTTTATTGTAATATAGGAGTAATAACTACAGGATAACCTTCTAGTTGTAAAGTGTTACGTAACGGATACTATAAGCCACGTCCCTTGTTAAAAAATGGATGTTGTACCACAAACAAACATCGGTATGTGGCACTGGTAAATAAATGCAAGGTTTATGGGCTCTAATAGAAAATATCAGCTTTCGATTAACCATGGAATAATAATAGTAAATATCAGAAGTACCAATGCAACAAAAATGTTATGCAACGTAGTACTCGAGAATCACGCACGAAGCCTTCGAACAACCGCCGGGTTTCTTTAAATAAAACATATTCATTTTACTACCGTAGCTGAAATAAATTTTATTGTATTGATATCAATAAAGTTACATCGATATTACACTCTAAACATCTATGTAAAGGTCATCAATAAAGACTCAAAGTACGATTCTCAGATTAGATTCAAAAATAACTATTTATTACTTGCATACACAACAGCACCGAGTTAACTTATGGCGGGAGATGCCATTGTCAACATGCGCTCAACTCGTAACAAAACACATAAATTCTCTCCGATAGTAAAAACTGCACGCGACTCAAAATGTTTATATTGTAATATCTTCTCTATGTTGATATAAGATATGCAATGCGCGTGATGTCATGTACATAATCTTATAGACCTATAACACTAGTCCATTCTTTCGGAGATATCCGTGTAATAATTTTAGGAATTTAAATATTTAAAAATATCATAATGAGGGAGATTACGTAATTCCCAAGGAGGGTTGGCGTCAGGCATGAGGGTAGGCCCGTAAAAACTTTAGCCTAAATTTATACAGTATGGACATTCATACTGTGCGCACGCAACATAAGTAGGAAAAGGGCAGGGAGATGATGATGGTAAAGAGAAAAATGATAAAAGTATCTTACCACGGCTTTAGCAAGAGAGATAGGAACTCCTTCAGTTCATCTTGATAGAAAAAGGAGCGTTGGACTAAGATAAGCCTCATGGTCTCCATCAATAATTTCTGGGCGTAAGGTACACAACAATAAGACGTAAATATCCATCTTGACTATTCTAAGAGCAGCATAAATGTTTTGTTATATATGTCATCGACCAATTGTCAGAGCAGACAAATAATTGGGCTAGGCAAATTTAAGCACATTCTCAGTTGAACGAATTATTGACAATATGACGTTTCATTTCCAGTCACTTTCTAATGGGTCGTAGTAAAGTAGGCATTTTGACAATATGATAAAAATGTCGTTTAACAGAACGAAACGTCCGCGTTGATTGATCGAAACGCGTATACTGCACCACTTCTTCCTTTTTTATGTGACAAGGAGGCAAACGAGCAAGCGGATCACATGATGTTAAGTGAGCGCTGCCCATAGACATCCGCAACAGTCAAATCTGTTTCTTTTGCTGGCAAGCTGTTGCTAAACGGAAACAAAAAAATTCGTGTGATGTTATTTTCAAGTATTTTCGTACCATTAGTAACTAAAATAATTAATTAGATTTACATAACGAACCAAAATTAACCCGTTATTTATTTTGCTAAGAGTGGGAATTGAAGACAGTGAAAAATAATTATTAGTGAATTGAACGATAAGTTTTTTGTTTAAATATTTTTTAATGTTTAAGAAACCCGTATATTATTATTTGTGACGTCTATATCCAGTTGATTAAAGTGTACATTTTGACTGACTAAAGGATGACTGGTAACGAATCAAAAAAGCGGGTCTCAATTTTTGACCAATCAGCGCTCAAAGTTCGTTTTGTAAACAAAGTCATTCATCTCTATTGGATAAATATGCGGATGCCTTACGTCGCCTCTTTGTAAAGTCCCTAGAAAAGAAAAGGCACATTCTCAATAATTCGTTAAATGGCAATGTGCCCACCGCTTAGAATTTGCCGAGCCCGATTATAAAGTACCTCCTTTACAATCAGTCGGTGACATATACATATTTAAAATGTGAATTGACTTTTGACTAATCCAAGAAATCGTTTACTTTCCGCTTTTTCAATGTATATTGCGTATCTTGGTTGCATTGTAGCTCATCAGAGTACCGTTGAACGCAATTGCCTGCTTAGGGCAGGGAGCTGGCGCTTTCTCGTTGGACTATGACTTGTGCATTCTGCGCCGGTAGGGTCACCATTCCGTTACTCAATGCTTAGAAAGTTTCAATAAAATGTCCTGTTTCTAACTAGTGTTATTCTTGGAAATTTAAAAATACAACTTTCCTGAGTTTCATTATGTTCGAGCTATCTATGTTTGGATTCCTACTATGCTATTCTGTTTATTATCCACTGGCTGTTGCCCGCGGCTTCGCACGTTTTTTTTGTAATTTGATTCCGCGTATAATAACTTAGAGTAATTAAAAGGCAACATTTGTCAAATAGTTGCTATCACTAAAAATATCACTTTTCAATAAGCATATTTTGTTTTTTTTCATAATTTCAATTGCACTTGCCTTCTATGAATTACTAAACATTAATTGCCATATCAAAACCTTATTTCAAGTTTATTATTGTAACGAAGTCACCTCTGACCTCAGGCAGCGATATCGGCAAAACTAAACTACGAAATTCTACAAGAGTTAGAAACATTCATGAACAAAACATGACGTAACTGCATCCATTGAAGATCGCCGCATGCAGCGTGTAGCCGGCGTTTCCTTAATCAACATCCTAACGTATTCTGAATCATTGTAAATATAATTATTGCGTATACGCTACAGGAATGCACGATTCTCGACTTTGCATTTCTTCATCTGCTATTAATCTTAAAAGAATACGATGACTAGTTTATACGTTGTTGGTACGTGTGAAAAATATTTATACAACTACGCTCTATTCTCGAAGAATCTCGATCCTTCAAGAAAACAGTCATTCAGTGACATCAGATGATACATCAGTGTCACCAGCTACAGCTCTTTTCATGCCGGTATACTATTTTCCATTTGAAAGTACAAAGACTATCCTTACCATCAATAAAAAGAGGTTTCTTGTTTCTTCCTAAACTTTACATCTACAATAATATTATAAAGAGGAGTTCGAATTGTTGTATGTTTGTAACGAATAAATACAAAAACTACCGGACCGATTTCTTAGAATTCTTTAACTAATATCAGCGAATAACATAGGATATATATTTTGAAGTGACACCTACTTTAGCCGCGATAGACGATATTAGGTAGGGGAAAATCTTATAGCTTGGCGTGAACAACACGCTCGACATCCGTCAATAACATGGTCAACAAGATGCTTATTTGAATTTGAAACAGTTTCGACGAACATTTTTCATTAATTTTTATTGTACTCAATTTTGAATTGAATTATTAAGAAGCAAGGGCTTATTTTCGTTGATTATTTATTTATTTATAAACTATTCTCGCGCCTTCTCACCTGTTTTCAGTTTTCACTTCTGTTGGCAGTCCTTATGACTACCTGTATTTTTTAATTTGTCTACGCCAGGCGAAGCTGGGTCGAGATGCTAGTATTATATTTTACGGTACATTACGTTGTTAATTCAGAAAGAAAATAGCAAATAGTAATATCGGATATTCCTCCTCCAACCGGCGGCGGTCGGATCATTTGATGAGTATGCGGGCCCCGCGCGCGCAGCGGCGGACCCCTCCGTGTCCGGTGCGCTCACTATCACTAGATTTATTATTAGATAATGTTCTTCGAGTATTACATCAGGACTTGTTTGTCGCCTAACAAAGCTCTAAGGCCGCTGTCATAATTTAACAGGATAATCAGACGGAGCAAACAGATTACAAAGCGACCACGCTGTTATCACTTTAGAACTGACGTTTAATGACGTACGTTTTATCACGACGTCGGATCTCTGACTTCCAGATTGGTTTATCGTATGAAATACAAGCTGTGTTCTCGGGTTTGCTTGTGAGTTATATAAGTTTGTGAAATAGATTCATTTATTATTCATCATTATTTTTGTGGCGGTTGCATCATTAGCTACCTAATCAACAAAGAAAATACTAAAACCAGAAAGTAATTTGTTGTTTTTACTAAGTATAACAGGCATTCAAATCGTTTCGTTTCCACGTATTTATAAAAACTAAACTAATTTATACTCGTCCTCCGATTTTTAAACGGTAGGCAGTATGTGGGAAAGCTGTCTATATTAAGTATTCTTCAATTTTGAGTACCTTCATAACAAGGTACCCGATATTCATCAAATGTTATCTTGTATTGTATCCTTGTATTGCTCTCATTGTTTCCTTTCAGTTTTCTACGAATGAAATCTCAATCTATACTTTAATATATTATTAAGTTATTTATGCAAATAACTTGTAAGTAATGTGCTCTAATATATAAATAATTTATCAATACAATGATTGGTTAATATGTCCAACGACTGTGAACTGCACTTCAAGCGATCCAAATTATAAAGCGAGAAAGTAACCTACAAATGATCGCTTATGGAACGCATCCGAATGTGCATCTATCAATTTCTAATTACCATACACCCACATACCAATAAACTATTTTACAACCGTTAAAGTCTTGTATCGTATTAAATCACTCACCAAAAGAAACTTATCACAGGATCAATTAATAAGCGGACGAGGTGGTCCAACTTGCAGGTTATAAACAATCGGAGAGGACGGTCGGTACGCCTAAATTAATGGTTTTGGTTCGGTAAAATGCGTTCCGAGTTGTATTTATTTGCGTTGGAATACAAGAACCGTCGGTGAGATGGGCGGGCGGCGAACGGGCGATAGCGGGGTCACGTTCCTAAGATAAAACGCGAGATAACACCGATGTCTTCACTGCACGATTGTCTCTGGGACTCGACATGTTATTATTTGGAAGCGGTTACCAATCGTCGATCGTACAAAACAATACAACAATTTTTTGCTAGACAAATATGTCACTTTGATCTTAAGACAGCTGATATTGAAATTTATAATGTTTCAATGTTTCTTCTCACGCGTGCCAGTGAACGTCACGTATCGTCCGTTGTTCAATTAGTTCGCAAACGTTACCGCAGATATAAAATCGTGGGGCGTATCGTAACCTGAGTAAATATGTAAACAGCATTTCTATAATGAGCGTTTCATTCGCCCCACGATTATATATTTTGTCTGATCATTTGCTAGGTTTTTTACAATTTTTTCCTCTTCTTTACTAAAGAATATTTTTGTTGTTATTACAAAAATAATGATTTTGTAATAATTTATTTCTGATTCTTATCCTTACCAAGATAGTAGTTTAATAATAAAATATAATAATTAATGTATGTGTATGGTTAAATTTATTAGAAGTATTAAGATTTGCCCGAGGGTCTTCCGCGACGTGCGTTTAACTGTAATGATAACCTATTTGGTTGTGAATCGCCTAGGGAGACAAGTCTAATGCTTTTTAGATAATCATAAAAAAGTAATTCATTATTGATGTTATCTACACATATAAAAGCATATATAAGACGGAGTGATTTCAAATTAAGTATAATTATTCCTTTTTCGAATACTTAATTTATAATACGTCAAGCGAAACCTTCGAATATATTTTTGAGCAGTTTGCAAGCACGGAGGTGTCTGATTTGGCACAGTTAATATTTCTTTAGAAGCGAAGAGAGGTTAAATTTATATATCATACCTTCCTGTTACAAATACACGGAATAAATCAATTATTGGGACTTTGTTTTGCTAATTAATATTTATAATTTACTGATATAAATGTTTAGAATTTTAACTTAGTTTTACAAAAGTACCTAACTGAATCGAATAATCCTCTTAATCGACTTTCGCCCACTATGCCACTACCGCTGTAAGCTTACAAAATTATTGACATTTTAATTAATTAATTCGCCAGTATTATTTTATTAGAAGTAACGTTATATTTAGAGCAAATATCAATGGTATTGCGTATCATTATTATTTTATAAAATGGTAACATTGAAAATGCAACTCAACAATTTGTTTAATATTTAGTAAATTTATTGAAATTCATGAATTATCATGAGCGGAATTCTACAATGCTTTAAGCATTAAGAACAATGTAATGACCCGGACCGAGCACGTCCATGTTGGCCGTGTGAGGACCAGTCCATCGTTGGATTGAAGAAGGTTCGAGTAGTGTAACGTTAAAGAAAATATAGTATAGTGATCAACCGGCGGTTTCTTCGAACTCCTTGACCTTGACGGCTGTGCCTTGCAACTTACGGCTTCATTCCAACAACTTCAGAAGTGGATCTACGAAAACTATTATCGCTTTCGATCTACGCCTACAAAGTGAACATAAGTATAACGAATTATATATTCAACGTTAATTTTAATTTAGCTTTCTTTTTTTGTTACTTTCAAACCCTTATTCAATTGGATGTGCTACATATTTTGAAAGAATTTTTTGACAACTCGAATTATTTTACGTAATAAAGAGGTAACGTGATAAAAATAAACAAAAGAAACCATCCTACGAATTCATGCTTTAACACGCGAGGTTATAGACGTGGAGAATATAAACGCATGTAGAATGACATAATTGAATTTTCGATTTCATTATATTGTCTTTCGGTGTTATTTAATCGTCTCTATTATTTTATTTAAGGAGATAACAAAGAATAAAAATGAGATAGGGTATCTAAAATATAAAAATAAATTGTTGTTTCCCAGTGATTGTTTCAATGAAAACAATTATTTTTTTTCGCTATAACAAATAAATAATACGTTTCTAAACTCTAGTGTGTACTCACCTTTACATATAATTGCAGGGTTATAACATAACGTAATTAATTCATGTCTTTTTATTTTTTTTATTTGTGTACATATATGCATGTAGTCAGATTTTTTTATATTTTAAATGTTCCGTGTTAAAACCGTGTTTCTATAAATATTTCTGCTTATTAACATCACTCCTGAAAGCAATGTTAAGACTACATCACACAATACAAGACAATCATCACACAATTTCGAGAGATTCCTAAAAAATAATCTCAAATCTTAATATTTTTGGGAGTCGAAAACAGAAGGAAGTATTTTTAAAAAATGCATATTTTTCTGTCAATCGTGGGATCCTCGACACGTCGGAAACAAAAGTTTAAATTAAGCGCGATTGAATCGGTAAAAAAATAGTTTTATACCAGCAATTTTTCTATATTGTAACAGTAAGTTTTGAATAGCTCACTCAAATATTTATGCATGTTATATACACGTATAAGTAATTTAAAATATTTTCATGCTCATAAATTATTAACGCAGATAAACTTTATCGTCTCATATGAAAACTGTCCACTGACTGGTCATTTAATAGATGGCTGTGTTTCGTTGACCTAATGGATAGTTATTTCCAGCGAGTGTCAACCATAATATGTACATTTGTCTTCTGGGAGTCATGTAATATGAAAACATTTCCCTACAGAATGCTTAAAAATGTAATATGTATATTGTAAGTTATGGTCCATGTTTAAAGTTATTGGTTGATATCATTGTAGTTCATTTTGTAACATCTGAAATTTAATAAAATCTGAAAGGGACTATCAACATGGGCTAGAACTGACTAGACCTGTAGAATAAATATCTATAATTTTAAATTAGACACCGTTAATTAACTATCGATTAATTCTCTCTCTCTCTCGCACAAAAGCCTTTCTATATTCACTTTTTTTTAATAATTCGGAGCGTCACACACTCTTGGATACATGTCAGGACTGCCTGTAATTTACCATAATTGATGGCTTCTATGAGGGAAAACCTGACGTAATATAAAAAATAAAGAAACACCGGCAATGATAGGGGGCGCCGACAGAAGTGAAACCTCCAAACAGGTGTGAAGGCGTGCAATACTTTAA
The DNA here is from genome assembly GCA_029849275.1 of Papilio elwesi. NCBI lineage: Eukaryota > Metazoa > Arthropoda > Insecta > Lepidoptera > Papilionidae > Papilio > Papilio elwesi. The sequence goes on along the minus strand of CM056687.1, from coordinate 4,577,875 downwards.
AAATAAATAAGTACTAGCACATCTCTCTTGCTTCCCCTACATCCATACATCTACGCATATAATATGCTCGTTGGTTTTGGATACTCCTTACATTGTTTTTTTATGGAAGAAGGCAGCGAACGAGAATGCAGACCACCTGATGTTAAGTGAACGTTAGCCATGCGTTTGCAACAAGCAAATGTGTTGCAGATGCGTTGCCTACCTTTAATGGACAGAGGAGGACATAGACATGAAAAAGGATATTTCCTCTACCCCTGTTCAACCCCTTCCCGTCCAATCCCCTTCCCGTCCAATCCCCTTCCCACTCCCACTTATCGTTATGAAGAAAGGGGGATAAGGGGAAGAGGACTGAAATTAGGCCTCCGCCACTTCCTTTCTGTAGTATGTTATGTTTATTAATTTCCCTTGCACAACTAACTTTTGCAACATAATGTCAGAAATTTTTATTTAAAGACAAGACTGCTAATATTAATTATAATCAACGTAGTTAGAGGAACATAGCCTGTACATAAAAGACCCAATTGTGTAATCTTTAATATTCACAATTGTACACATACATAACGTCATTTGAAGATAGGAAGTCCTTTATAGTAGCGTTTATAATGGTCACATTATTTTAAAATCGGCAGCGGTAATTGGCAAATAATGCGTAAGTGTCCATTCCATAATAGGTGCTCGGTGACAAATATAGAAGATGCTTATCTCGGTTGATCTAAGATTTTATCTGCAATTCGCGACGGCGTGGCTCTAAGAAGCGACTAGTACCGTAATTTCTCCTTGATTCATCTTAAAATCGCTACTGTGAAGGTACGAGTTTCTCTCGCTCGTGCGAAAGGATTACGATTATTCAAGTTTCTTTGAAATACAATAAACCAATGGCCAAAGTAGGCATAAGTTTTAATATTTTGGAACTGAAAACTTCTTTATTTGGTAGGGGAAATGTTATAGTTTCGCATAAACAATATGCTCCACATACGTCAGCAACATGCTGCTTTGAATTTGGAGAAGTTTCGACGAACTTATTTTCATTTATTTTCCTTGTATTCAATTTTGAACTATATTGTTAAAGGACAAGAGATTATCTTTCCTCATTAGTTATTTATAGGTATTTGAACTATTGTCGTGCCCGAAAGAAGTGAAAACTCAAAACAGCCCACCTGTTTTGAGTTTTCACTTCTGTCGGCCTTATGACTACCTATTTTTTTCCTTAAGCTCACAAAGACCAAAAATAATATTTAACTACTATACTACTTACTGACTTTTTTATTTATTTACATATTTTTGTGGTCAGTGTTTTATTGCCATATCAATTTGTTAGTTTAATAAAATAATATTTATATTTATAGAACTATGTAACATTACGTCTAAAATCAATATGTAGTATATATTTATAAGTATACATTTATAAATATATACATACACTACAGAAATAAAAGTAGATAAATTGCAGATTATCCAATAAATTAAATGATAGAAAGTAGCGCCATGCTGTCAAGGAATGGAGCTTGCATGTAGCTGTGCGTAGTGGCATCTCGTTGTCAAGAAATCCCAAGATGTTGTAAATAATTCCGACCTCGGATAATGTGATTTATTACCGATGTAATATAACAGAGGTGCTTGGACCCCGTTTACATCCCGATATAAATATTCCAATGCCTTTTTCTCGACGCTCAATGAGTGAGTAACGTCGTCATGTAGGCGAGCATTAAATTTAAGCAAACAACCTTAAATTTATCGATTCACACTTAACAATAAAACTTGTACGCCTACGCGATTGCCTACGCGGAATAAAAAAAGACAAATTGGTAAATCTTTATGCCTTGTTTCAGTGAAAGAAATATTTGTCTCATTGTTTTAATGCTTTCTTAGAAGTTTTTAAAAAGTTACTTTCTAATCTTGAAGTTCTCTGTACCACGAATTAATTCTTTCGATATCACCTATACCTAAATATGTCGATACAACAAAAAACTGGTTAGACGGATTTAATTAAGATTGGCTAAGAATAATGAGCCGTGCTAAGTCACTGTCACTTATACACAAGTAAGATATACATACATAAGATTGAGTAAATGTACTACCACTTTTTCTTATTGACGTATCTAATTAATATACAACGAGCTTAAATTCTTGTTGCCATATCGAAAATAAACGGTCTTGAAACCTGTTTGCGTCTATCACTGAACCGTCAGGAGATATAAAATCACTGATCACTCAAATTAAAATGTTATTCAACGTTCTCGCTCCGGTGATCGAACATTATTTACGATGTTGTTTAACGTGGACAAACGCCGGTGTTGCCCACTTTAAATACCATGTTTCCTTTCGCTGTATTTGTAATTATAACAATTTTCGAAGATTTATAGGTTATGCGAATTATTTGTCAACTAAAATGAGGTTTGTAAAATACGTACATCACAATACACCATTTAATCGGAATCAGTTTCGTTTATAAGCAAACTGACCAAAATTTGACCTTTTATGTAAGCATTTTATGCATCTAAAATTAATTTTGCAATCCCGCCACACTTAATGGCAACTGTGCACTATAATCTTCCTTATTTTTCTTAATATTATCTAGTCTAAGAAGTTAGAAACCGACTAAACGACGAAACGCAGAAATACTTTGACTACGTATTATTTCACCTGTTGTTGTTGCAGGTTCTATCACCTCCTACTCTACGGGTTGTTCTGCTATATTGGTTGTTCTATAAATTGCTGAAAAATCATTATGTCGATAAAGGTTTAATGTAGTATTTAACCTTACGTATAAAATAATAAGTGTCAAGTGTGTAGATAATTATAATTATAAATTTTACAGCATGAGGGCACCCGGGAGAGGACGACACAGACGAACTTAGGTCTATCTACGACTAAATTAATGAGATACGTTAATAACGGCTATATTAGGAATACTCTTGTAATCGATGAATATATGTGCGTAGATGTATGGACATAAGAGAAACAATAGAATAATGCCAGGATTGTGCCAAATGAAAATACGTAATATTTACAAACCCCTCTGGCAGACGTAAGATTTTTATGCAAGAAGATAGCAAGCGAGCTAGCGGTTCATCATTCAAGTGGCCGCTACCCAAAGATATACGCAATGAGTTGCCTACCTTTAATGGACAGAGCAGGGGATAGGCAGTAGAAGGATACTTCCTTTTCCTATCGATCACCTCGCGGCCAATCGTCTTCCCCTTCCCATCCTATCCTTATTGGGAAAGGATGGAAAAGGAACGAGGACTCAAATTGGGCCTCCGGCATATCACTCATCAGAAGATGCGCAGAATACTTCTACTTCACGCCTGTCTTCTGTGGGGTTGTGGTATTTTAGCGATCGTGCCGGCACATTTGTGTAACAGATTTTGTTGTTGCGGGTTCTACCGCTGTTAAGAGTTTTATTTATTTAATTAAGTAAATTTAATACAGATTCAATTCCTATATTACAGGCGTGTGCGATTTCAAAGAAATAGATGAAAAGATTTAAGCATTGATCATGTTGCCGAGTGATCGATGAGTTTTAGTGATCTGATATCAAATTAAATATACCTTCAAGGGGCTTAATTATATTAGTCTTACGCGAAATAACTGTTCAAATGATGTGACGAAAGCCTAAATTAAAAATGATTTCACCGAATTTTGATGTGCTTCGAATGTTATCGAACATTCCTCGAGGCCGCGTTCATCTGTGAACTATTTAGAAGCACTTACCATTGTTTTGCGTTTTAATTATAAAAGTGATGTTATTTGATGACTGATTCGATGAGCACCGTGGTTCGTCAGGTCTAATCAAAATATAGGCAGTCCAGAAAGGCAGGAAACTCCACAACTGCCTTGTGGAATGGTCTGTGGTCAATGGTCTGGTCCATCTATACATACGTAAACCAAAGGATTGTTAGTTACACCATTTGTAACTCAAGAACGGCTGCACAGATTTGTTGTTCTATATAGCAGCATAACTCATAAAAATAGTTTACTCATCTTATTCTAAGGGTTAAGTGGTTATAATCCTACATTATACTGTCTTTCCCCTAGAGGAAGGGATATATTTAGAAGCTTTCCTCTCGGTACAAAAAAGCCATGGCATAATCTGCAAATTGTGCTTTAAAATCATATTTGTTTTAATAGGCTGACCAGATGTCACTTTTAAGACGTAAAAAATGCGCTCGTCACCTAAGAGTTATAATTTTTTTGTTTGTATGATTTAAGGCGTTAGTAACCTAGCTGAGCGAGGTGAATGCTTTCTCGATGCTGTATCGCTCAAAAATAGCCAATATCGACGTCGGCATTAAGTGCTAGACGACAGTCGAATAAACAGTTCGCGGTCGGCTCAAGGGCGCACAGTTTTTTGTATCTAACATCCCACGCCCCGCGCCCCACAATATTCGTGTACGTTGATACAACAGCACTTGCGTATATCCGATCATTCATTGATAATATTAATTTAGAACGGCCAGCCACACTTTGTTTATCCACACTAGTATAACGCCTGGGAGCCTTACGTCAGTTTTACATTTAAACTCATATAATATTATCCGTGATGTTCCTAATACATTGTACTAAATATTCATGCAAATATCTGTTAATATATTAAACGGTACTTTAGTAGGATAAGAAAATTATTTCATAATTGCTTACACTGTACCAATCCAACTCAGTTGGACGTGATTACCTAGTAATACTGGTGGTATAACGGACAACAAAAAATCCTTAATTAATCTTTAATACTTGTACCCAATATAGAATATTACCGGTCAATGAAAAAAAAACACACTGGCGGTCACAAAGACTGCCAACAGAAGTGATAACTCAAAACGGGTAGTTGGGAAGGTGCTACAATAGTTGAAAAATTAATAAAAAGTTAGAAATAATAAACAAAATAAGCCCATGTGTCTTAACAATAAAATTCAAAATTGAATACAATAAAAATAAAGGAAAAAAGTTCCTAAAACCGTTCTAAATTCAAATAAACGTATTGTTGACGTATGTTGCCGACTCATGTTGTGCAAGTTGCTGACGCGTGTTCCTAACAAATAATGTGCTTGTTATTCACGCGCACCTATAAGATTTTCCCTTACCAACTATTGTCTTAAGAAGTTTTCGCTTCAAAGACGTTCGATTTCGCTGTCGTCTAGTAACTCTTGGGGCCCTCGTATGCCCCCTGGGCTGCAGCAAAACAGCCTCTAGGAAAATCCGCCTCTGTAATTTTGGGAGGACATTCTAAATGTGAAGAGAGTTAAATTAAGAACGAAGAAGAAGAAACTTACTATATAGATACCAAGTGGCACTATAGAAAGAGGTAAGGTAAAGAAAGTCTAGTGTCCAGCCGTTGAATATTGGTTGCTGATTGTAATATACAATAGTAATATATTCTAATATATTACTTGTTGACAACACAATGTCTACTTCATGAATCGTAATCGTAGTATTTTACCGGTCGAGCCGGCCCATTCGTGGAACAGATGTTGTTGTTGTGGGCTCTACCACTGTTAAATATATGATCAATACATCCGACGTAGAGCTGGCAGCAGTGGCACGAATTAGTCGGCTATTGCGCGAATGGGTCGGCTCGGCTGGTGATAAAACTCCACCTCCCAGAAGACACGGACTAAGAAAACGACGAAATATAGAAAGACTTCTCTTTCCGATAGAGAGATGTTCCCTTTACCTTTGCCGCTCTCCTCCTATGAGTGACAAAATACAGACAGGCCTGCCCATTAGCAGCGGTAGTCACTAAACATTAGGTCACTTTCTTTAATAAAAAAAGGATTTTTCTTGTGTACGAGCCGCAACAAAATTACTATAGATAAATCTAACGAATTCTTTTAGGTGTTGCTCGCGGAGAGCATTTTTTTTGTTTTACTATGTCAGAATTTCGCTTCTCTGGGCCTTTTCAAAGTTACTTCATATTTTGAAAACTATCAAAAAGATATATCACGCTCACATCTAAGTCATTGAGTCAATGAAGTCATGGCGGTGTTGAAATCGTGTCCGAGTAATCTCACAAAAAATCTGTTACCATTTAGACATAAACGTGGCTTTGTTTAAGGCTTAAGCTGGATATAAGTAGGGCAATAAGGACACTGTTAATTCTACCCGGATCAGGTTTCCAGTGACAAATTTATTTATTGCTGCGCCATACAGTAACTCAATTGTAAGCCCAATTAAACAGTAATCAAAACACATTTTATAGATTATATCAACTAAATACTAAGTACTATACAATTTTAGAATCCGTCATCTGTCGTCGTTAGTAATATCAATAAATATCTTCTTCTTCTAGCTCTACAGCCCTTTGTGGGCATTTGCTTGGTCAAGCAATTTATTCCACGTCGGCCTGTGCGTGGCCACAGTTCTCCAGTTGGCTACCAAAACTTTATTGGCGTCTCGATTCACGCCGTCCAGCCAACGAAGCTTTGGTCTTCCTCCACCTGGACGACCCACGTGATTGTTCGCCATGAGGCACCTGATTATCATATCAATAAATATAATAGTTTTAAAGGCTAAAAAAATATGATATAGTATTTTATTAAAATGTATATTTCTCAGTATTTTATTAAAATTTTGCTTCATCACACCTAGATGGCGTTATTCTTAAAATTACAACACAAACATCGGTCATCGGTCATTGGGGTTAGAATTCACGTTCAAAGATTCCGTTACATGAAAACAAACATAAACACATGCCAAGTTAATAAAATAGAGTTAAATAGATTCTTTTTAAACTTTTAATTTATCAAAATGTTTATCAAAAACACATTATGTAAAAACATAATATGTTTTTATAAAACATATTTCAGATCGTTAAGTCTGCGCCAATAAGATTTAAAGTCATGAGACTTCTATTGTTACTTAGGTTATCTAAATAACACAGACACAGTTTAGCTCTAGAAATAAAAACTATTATTAATCCTCAGTCGTAGTTATTTACGTCAACAAAGGTATCGATGTAATATATTACGTGTAACGAGAAAACGTACACAGTGAGGTAAATCCCATAATTTATTTCGTATCATTTATTTATTATCTAATTTTGATAAATATGTCACGTATGAGTAATCCATCAAGTAAACCCACACGTATTTACTAGGCTTATACATTAAGCGTCTTATAAAATGAAGCCGTATCTTGTGTTCTTTTATTTATATTTTTCTGAGAAATTTCATAGAATTTGTTTTCTGCTTCTATGGTTTTATTGAATGTGGGTTTTCGTTCAAGAAGAATATTCATAGAATTCTAATTTGAATTGAATTTCTAAATGTGAATGAATGATTATTTCATTTCAATCATTCTTATTTATTTGATTCCGAAGTAAACAAGTTTTGATATAAATTCCAATAAAAGTAAAATATAACGTGAGTATAAGTATGTTTTGTTCATTGAAGCCTACAACTGACATCATAGTGTTTCTCGCCATTAAATCAAAGGAATGAATCGCGTGCCAGCACCGCATCTGCTTTGCTTGCTTTAACAAATTATTATCACTTTTGGGGTCGCGTCGCTGCGTGCCTCTGACACCGCATTTGACCCTCGCCTCGCTTCGAACCGTATCGTGTTTCCGTTGCAGTTGCAGTGGCCAAAGAAAGCTTGTTCGCTCCCACTCGTTGTTTTAAATCAATAATTTATCATACGACCAAAACTCCGATCATTACTCATAGTTGCGATTATATCACGTGGCAGGAGTAAGTTGGATTTTTTTTTAATCGGTTTCATCGCAGGTAAGTCGGGGCCTATACCACTGGGCCACCACTGCTCACACATGGTAGTTTGCGTGTACTGAAGCTCCCCGAGGCCCATTCTATATCGACGAGATTCTAGATGTAATCAAGCTACCGATAATAAGACCGGACCGGATATTAATTGATATTTTCCTCTTTCGCTAATTAAATATAAATTATCCAAAGTATTAAAACCAACAGAAAACCTATTAGGGTTTATAACATCGGACAAAGTCACCTTAAATGAAATGTTAGTATAAACAAAATTGATATACATATTCGACCAGTTTGGTATTAGAGGAGTTTGAATGCTACCAAAGAGGTCTAACGGGCTGATAACACAAGAAAAAAAAACACATTTAAACTGCCAAAAAAATAATTAGAGATAAAATAAAAGATGAAGTAATGAAAAGAACACGTGCGAACGTTAAAGATGACAATTAAAAAGAATTTAAGAAAATAATTTTTTTATCATGTTTTTGGCTACCGCATTGCGTGTATTTATTTATTTGATTTCATACAAAGTTGTAAGCGAACGATCACCCCTAATTATATTTTTGTAATTTGTCATAGTGTGCTTAATCATTAAAATTTAATTAAATTATTCATTTCATTAGGCACTGTACTTTTTAAAATACATTTGCATAATGATTAGCACTGAATATTGCAAAATTCTTGGAGGCATCGATTATATTGTTATACAGCGTATTTCACAAATAAATTCCGGACTTGTAATAACTATATCGATAAAAAAGATGTATTTTACACATCAACATTTTGTACATTAACAGTGGTAGAGTCCGCAACAACAACATCTGTTGCACGAATTGGCCGGCTCGACCGGTGAAATACCACGACCGAAGTACTCTAAGTTTCGTCTAATCAGTGAGGTACCGGAGGCCTAATTTCAGTCCTCTTCCCCTTCCCACCCATTCCTTATAAGGGGGATAGGATGGAAAAGGGAAGAGGATTAGACGGGGAGGGGGTAAACGGGGAAAAGGAAATATTCTTTTTCCTGTCTATGCCCTCCACTGTCCATTAAAGGTAGGCAACACATCTGCAACACATTTGCTTGTTACGGATGTCTATGGGTAGTACATATACATCATACATCATACATCACACATATAGAGCACTTTGCATCAAGAGATCCGCTTGCTCGTTTACCACCTTGTCACAGTGTACATGCTAACGTCTTCCTTTATAGGATTATTTTTAAATTAAGTTCTTCACGACACACAGCATCCAATCCGGGGTTTTCATTTTCAATAAATAAATTCATAAATTTCTTTTAAGGAAAAATTGCTTTTCTGAATAAAACACAATTCTACAAAACAATACAAGAACAAAAATTAAAATGGAATTTTTGACAACAAATAGAGAATTAAACCTTTACTTGTTTATATTCTGTACACATTGTAGCTTGGATTTTCCCCGTGTTTTAGTATTGTACTCATGTAAATAGTTTCAACTCATATGAGATAATAAAAATCCAATATGTCCTCTATAATTTAATATAACGGTACAGTAGAGCAAATAATGACAAAGCTGAAAGACACACACACACAAACTTGTAATCCGACAATATTCAGGATGGGAGTGTAATAATTATAAAAAATGGCCGACGGCAAAATATACAATATTTCTTGTTATGTATTTAATCACCTAATATGTTAAGCCAAAACCTAAAATTCATCTGACCTAAAAAGCATACAGGTGATGATGATCTATCACTGTTGCTGACGGTCCTTCGTCCGGTAAACCGGACTTCTACAAGCACTCTTGTAATTTGTATTTACGTATACACTCAAACATCATGTTTTTAAATACATCAAACCTTGTAAAGCGTTTCAATATTATTTCAACTCACCGCTGATACAAACATTAGATAAGATGAGGTCTTGTTTACGTTACGTAACCGCTCGTTTTGTTCAGACAGCCGGCCAGACGGCCCACAGGTACACCCGTGACTCAGATGCTTTATGGTTATAACTATTAATTTGTATCGTACGGAATCCAAGCGGGCAATCACAGCCGTGAGCACATCTGCAGTCTTGAGAGGATAGGTCGTAGTATAATAAGCCATCGAAACCCATAAAGAGCATTGCGCAATGTGCAACGTTATGGAATTGTAAGTCCCAATTAAAGTTCATCGAGGTGTATGAAATAGTTCACGTGTTATAACGTCTAAATAGGACGCGATCAAGAAACCTAGGCACCAATTCGCGAGCCCCAAATACATGTTTCCTCGTTAAGTCGCGACTACATTGTCGTGATTGTTCGTGACGCAAACAACGGACTGTTCAACATCGATAAATATCTACATCTTTTACGAATAAAACTATAAACACTCACTTAAACACAATTTGGGTAGGCAGAGTCAGTAATCTTTTTAACCGAGCTTGTTAGAACCCAATATGACAAGATTGATTTTGTTTTACATAAAACATCACACATGCACTTTTATCGCTAACTGAACAGAGTTCTCTGTTTGCCATTTTGAAATTAACAATGAAATTAAAACATAAAAATGTATATATATCATTAGCCGTCGAAAAGTGAGACTCGAAAACATCCCAATTGGGACGTTTTTTCTTTAGCTTACGTCACGTGTTTACATTTACGCTTAAGTGACACATACTAGTTGTCCTTTTTTTCGTATATTTCAATTACGCTACCCTTTTGTACATCATTTGGCATGTGTAAATGTTGTTGTTACTGGTCTTACTGTCTTAGGAACACTTTTGACCGGTTTATTACTAAAAAAACTTAGATATTAAATACCTTGATGTGTCATTCTTTAATGTCTAAATAATAACATAAGGATTTTTCTTGTACTTCCAGTTCTCAAATTGACGAAAAGCTATTTTTATTAAGAGTGATATTTATTGCAGATTATTAAGATTCAATACTTTTTTTATTTTATGTTTTAGTTGTAAATAGTTTGTAATGCTATGTGCAACATTTTCAAATACGTTAATATCATTTAAGTATATATGCATGTATATTATTTTCGTGAACAGAATATCAGAAATAAACATAGTTAGACAACTTCTTTAGCGAAAAATAATATTCAGCTTTAGCTATAGTTAATATAATTTTTATTGTCTAACTCCAATTGTACGAAATAAACCTGATATCGTCGCTGAGTCAGGAATACCCATAGGCATCTTCTGAGATTTCATTTAGTGCTTGTAGACTTGGTACCGCACTGTACGACTCAACTATAGCGATTATTTAACAAATGGTAGGTATGTATGTTTGTTCTTCAATAAGTTCTGATTTACTAATACGTTAATAATAATTTATGAAAAAGGTTACTGTCTAGATTTTGGCCATAGTTTTTAAGGTCTGCCGCCTGTCTGAATCCAACCATCTTCAGGAATAATTGGTTGCATTTTAAGTATTATTTTATTGGTGTGCTCACAGACAATTCCAGTGCTAAAAGAGTCTAACGTCGCGAGGATCTGTATTGGTCGGGCGCATCCCTTCTCGATCCGTAGACCGGCATTCGTCTCTTCAGTGTTATAATTATCCAGTGCTAATTTCCATTCCTTTAGAACCAGAGCTCTTTTGCCGTTTTCATGGATATTCCACTTCATTCCACCAGTATCCCTCCCATGTTATAATCGATCACATGTTTACTTATTGTTTTCGAACCAATCGAATGCAGAATGAGAAAGAAATCTCTTAAGAAAAACATAAATCTGAGTGAAATATACGTATGTCGTTCCTGAGGCAGATAGATATCTTGATAGATAGATGTTCGTATTAGATTTAAGATATTCAAATTAGCACGTATACATAGTAAACACGAATAACAGAAATAGCATAAAGAGAATCGGGGCCAGCGCTAAAACATTCGCAGGAAAGTTTTATTGTAACATAAACTTAAACAAACCGTTTCGCAAACCACAATACACAATTGTATGTCGGATTGCAGTACGATGAATTTACAAAAAATATATATATCCACGTTTAACATGAACAACGTTTGAAACATCAAAGGAGTGCAACCTTTACGGAAGGATTAATAAAAACAAACTTATATTTGACGAAATCAGTGTGTTTACGGGTTGATGGCATAATAAAATGTGTTCATTTTGACACCAATCTGGTGTTCATTATTTGTGACGAATGTGACCCGCCGCTCGTAACCCGACACCGCGCCGTCTGCCGACACCGCGCACTCTTGTTTGATCTACTGAGAGCTTTTTAAACTTTTTATGTCATAGTTTAGTGCACTTTAGGCGCCTTTATTGTTGAATAAACATTTCAGGATTATAGTTCATAGCGGCAACGCTATGTTAAAAGATCTCTTTCGTTTTGACAGTTCCTGCAGGGATCCAACCATCAGCTTCTATTTTTGTAGTTTTGACAGGCGGCACATTTTTCTGGAGGTTAGGTCAAGACATTTTATTGCATCATACCACTTCTACGCAGCTTAAATTCTTCAAAAAAAACCACAAAAAACGTCTCCGTCGAATTTTTGTTTTTTCTGACGCTATGAGATAAATTAAAAAATTGTCGGACCGGTTAGCGTGATTAGTAAGATACCACGTGGCTTTTCACGCCGTAGGTCGTGGGTTCGGTTCCTTCCCAGGACAGACATTTGAGTGCACGAACATGTCTGGGCGAAATTATCTATTTACGTATTATTTACTAAACTACTTCTGTTATTATTTATTTATTGAGTTTTTTATTGGAAATCTAACTCTCCGTCGCGCAAGGTTAAGGGGGAGGGAGAGGCAAGTTGGCCTATTTTGGATTAGTATGTAGTTTCATATGTAGTAAGAATAGTACTTTGTTAATTACATGCAAACGAACAATAGTTGCCCATTAACATTACTAGTAAACAGAAGATCAATAGATGGGTTCCCAACCCAAATAGGGAACGACAGCTATATAAAAAGGAATGGTAGCAAGAATAGAAGATATGAAGAAGATCCATTGGCGGGCCAAGTAATTTTTTTTTATTTTGTTGTTCTATGAGATCGTAAAATGTCAGGTTGTACAGTCTCACGTTATAACGTATACATATATATCCAAACCTTTAATTTGTAGAGCTCTTGATATGTTGTTTACGTTACAGAAAGACTTTTGTTTTGTTAAATCGCCGTTCGAAGGATCGCTGAGCGGCCGGTGTTCCGACACTTAGGAAAATAGACAGAGTTGTAGGCACCGGCTGATATGTACAGTAGTGAACAATTAGAAAAGAAAATATTTCATTTTTGTTGTTATGTGTTGCATTTAAGTTATGCAATTACATTTAGATACTTTTAAATGAACTTATTCTGTTGTATTAGTGTAATTACTGCTGTAGCTAATTAATAATATGACACAAATAATCTTATTTCACATCACATCTTTAAGTATTAAAATCGAGACGTAACAAATATCTTAATTTTTTAAGAAATTGCAAACGTCAAATGTTACATCCTAAGTCATAAGTTTTTTAAATCCAAATAATATATTAATGCTTCAATTGCCAAATGGATTAACTCCAGTAAATATGAGGTTGATAAAAATGAAATTACCTTTTAAATCTAAACATAAATACTTTTTTTATATTTAGAAACGTATTTTATCATATAACATATTAAAAAGGGTAACCAACATTGGGACGGTTGTTATTATTACTACATTAAATGGCAATTGATGCGTCTGTAAAATCTTCTAACAGAAGCTTTAAGGCGGGATGACGCCCTCTCGCATACCGCGCGCCGGCGTTAAGCGGTCGGATTTTTAAATAAACATTTTTAATGACCGCGCCGCGCATGCGCGCTGCCAGGTGTGCGCAGACGGTGCCTGTCCTCTCCTACCCCCTGCCCCTCCCACACTCCTGCGCACGCACCTACTTCTTTTGTTCCTATTCATAGAATCCGTGTTTCCTGACATGACCTATAATAATAATTTAATTTCGATCCTCCATATGGTACACCGTAGCTCCAATGATAGGAAAAGCGTAGGTTTCAGAAATATAAGCTCTTCTAGGAAATTTTATTCAACGATTTTTATGAACAAGGTAACATTCAAAAAATTATAATACTTAATAAGAAAGCTGAACGTGACAGACATGATGTGCGATTTCGTTTACAAATCATTTGGAGGTTCTTGACATAGAAAGGCTTATGTCCTATATAGTAACCAGTCTATGCTGCTCATAGGTTATTATATAGGACATTTAATGACATTTAATAAAGTTTATTAATTAATAACACACATAAGTAACATAATTACCAAAATGTAGTCTGATCAAGTTTACTCTTGTGCTTCGCCTTGCACTTTTCTTAATACCATCCGACCTACATATCATCTACATATGCACATAGAAACAAACTAAAATAGAGCTTAAATATAAATATTGGCGTAGAAGACCAAAAAGCATGCGACTTTCAATGTGACCTTTTGATTCCCACTCATCAGCTCCAACTCGTGCCTTCTAGGCCTTCTATCTAAAAGCTATCGAAACAATTTAAATATTAGTAAATTAATTTTGATAAAAGATTCAATGACAGGAAGAAAACGCGCCAAAAGATAATATAATAGATTGAACAATAAGCAACGGTCGATATTCTTAGCACGACTGGTATTGTTCAAATAACAAGCGAGCTTCTCCTCATACACAACCCGAGGGTAATATTGTTTGAGCACATTGTAATGACTTGATAATTAAGCCCCAAAGATTATATTCCATCAGTAACTTATTACCAACAACCAACCAACATTATTATTATTATTTATATCGTAATATTAATATTAATAGTAATAGTAACTATGTACATACTACCACCACTAGATGGTAGTATGTAAATTCTAATGTAGTAAGCATCTACAAGTAAGCTCAAAATATATTATTACTGACACCATACATACAGGGCTGGTCCAGGTCAATGGTCTACGTCACATGATGACAAAAAGAAATGCGATACTGCACGCAAATACCATCAACACTACCTTGATGTTAAGGATTCCATTACCGCGCGTTTTCTCGTAGCTTCCTGTCTCAACTGCGTTATCAAGGATCCCCAGCGGTATTTCCAAACCAATACAGCTTAGGGTCCTTCAAGAAGAGAGCGTAGTTCATGGGTGTCGGTGATCACTGACATTGGGAGACTCGCTGCTCGCTTGTCTCCTTGTCCTATAAAAATTACATTTAATGAGCACTCCTCACCTTATTTGGGGCTTCGTACCCGAAGGGTAAAAGAGGACCCTATTATTAAGACTCCGCTGTCCGTCCGTCTGTCTGTCTGTCTGTCTGTCCGTCTGTCTCCAGGCTATATCTCATGAACCGTTATAGTTAGACAGTTGAATGATTTTTGCAGATGATGTATTTCTGTTGCAGCCATATTAACAAATACTAAACAACAGAAATAAATAAATATTTAAGGGGCTCCCATACAACAAACATGATGTTTTTTTATAGATAATGATACGGAACCCTTTGTGCACGAGTCCGACTCGCATTTGGTTTTTTAATTTTACGGTTTTTTAATAGATATATAATAATATTGTCAATATTTATAGACAAAGGTCGTTTTGGAGAACCCAACAAGCGTATTGTGAATGATATTTTTTTATAGTACTAGGTGGCACACTAGCAAGCGGTTCACGTGATCACGGTGTCAAGTGATCGCTATCCATAGACATCTGCAACTAACTAATGAGTTGCAGATGCGTTGCCCACCTTTAATGGACAGACGAACAGAAAATGGTTATTTCCAATTCCTACACATCCCCTCCACCGTCAAGTTTTCTTCCCCTTGTCGTCCCTTCCTTATAAGAAAAGGGTGGGAAGGGGGAGAGAACCGAAATTGGGCCTTCGGTACCTCACTCATCAGACGAAACGCAGAATACTTCACGCCTGTTTTCTGTAACTTCCTGGTATTTCACCGGTCGAGCCGGCCTATTCGTGCAACAGATGTTGTTGTTGCGGGCTCTACCACTATTAAAGAATATGGTGAGTCATCTTTAATACTTCATGTCATTAATACCCAGCCAATATGAATTTGGCTTTAGAATAATATTATACAATATCTTAAATTATTAATTTAAATTTATACAGGTATATAACTCTACAACTTCTTTATCGACAGATTATTAATTACAAATCTAAGTAGATTAATCAATAACTATATGTAATTACAGACTTTCCCCGCGCTCGGTGACCGTTCACTAGGCGCACAGCTTTCGCTGCAATTCATCACTGTCAATGTTATAATTATATCTATTCGAATCATAAATCCGCCGTACGTGAATTGTGAACTTTATAAATGATCACAAATCGAGATATTGTTTGGAGTCCGGTGCCGCGGGCCGCCCGGCGCTCGTTGCCCCTCGGTAGTCGCCCGGCACTTTGTTAATCATTTTAATTTCACGTGGGCGTGTTGGCAGTATGAAATAAAATTCAAAATCAATTTTATCCAACTATTTAATCAAATATTACAACTACCATAAGCTCAATAAACAAAAGTCGTATCAATACACTAGCGGAGGTTGGAAAAAATATTAGTCTTTGTGATCAAACCAAAGACAATTAATCGAGGTAAATTCAAAGAGTCAATAATTTAAAAAAAAACTTTATGCATTCAGGGATTCACATCAGATCTTTAGTATCAGAAGCCGACTGTCCTCGCACTCGACTGCAGTGACAGTTACGAGAACGTATAAATTTATAAATAGGTGCATACGAACTTTTATTAGAGATTCAAGAGATTGATGATTAAATAAAAATGTTCTAGATCAGTATTTAGTGGACTTTAAATCTTATTAATGATGAAACGCATTGAATACTTAACTCAACAGAATACCAGCGCAATTTCGACTCTTCACTTCACGACTTTCAGAACTAAAAAATATGAAGGGTTTTATTCTTTAAGAATGATGGGAATGTAATATTAGCTTGGAATCAGCTGCATGAATGTGCTGGCCTTACCATGGAGGTACCACGATTTCACGAATATCGGCTCAAGATAGCATACTTATCCGTTTCGTTTGATGGGTGAAATACTGCAGGTCTCATCCCTAGAGGAAGAGATATATAAAGACCTCTTTCTCCTTAATCCTATTCTTGTATTAGGCCTGGCAACGCACCCGCAACACTGTTGATTGTTCGGAAAGTTTGGTAATGGTGGTCTTTTAGTATCAACCTAATCGCCTGCTGGTTTATCTCCTTCAACGTAAAATGGTATACGGTAATATACACCGATACAAATTTTATTTATCGAACCAATATTTATTTGTAGGCTTTCATGAAATAAATGATTATTAAACATTTATTAAATCTAAAGCCTGGTACATTATGGCGATCGACCGCTTTTCCTGTCACTTATCGGTAAGCCGTAAATATTGATTGTTGACCCCAATTGAGATAAAACACGTGTTTATTTATTAGCACTGTCGTCGAGAATATGAGTGGTTGGTCTGCCCCCGAATACGTATCTTAATCTCATCAAATCCCAGACGCTTTTTAGGCTCTTTGGATGTTATCTATCTTTGATTTGACCAGTAAGATTTATACATGTATGTTTCCCATATTGGGCTATACAGTCTTTAGTAAAATGAGAATTAAAAAATGTAAGTTCAAATTAATGTGGGTTGGTAGCAAACTATTTGTTATTCTATTTTTAATCCGTCGTATCGTTCCCAAAAACAATTTTAGCCGAAATTAGTAATCAATGCTCAAACTAATCATGGTTAGCAAAGCAAGACGTGTCCTATCATTTAATTCTAAAGCCGGAATCACATTAGAGATCGAATTTAGTCACGAACACGGAAAATATTTTTAACTCTTTGCCTGTAACTCTCACTAACCCCGATAAATTTTCTAAGTTAATCCGCTCGAAAACATCGTATCGTTTTATTGATGAATCGATAGTTAACACGCGTATGGAAATGGGGGTAATAAATAAATTAAGATTGCATGTCAACTGTAACGCCTACACAATATTACGTAAATCTTGCGTAATATTGTGTAGTTGCGTTCTTAAATTATTGACAATTATATTAGTATCTGTAGCTTTCATGCGATAATAGTTCATGCGTTAATATAGTAGGGTCGTAAAGGAGGCCTTTAAGCTGATGCGCAGGTGGAGGCGGAGGTGCATGCGGAGGCTGATTTAGAGGTGGAGACGGAGGTGATTTGCCCTCCCACTGTAGATGCTAAGGTAAACGGAGACGGGAGTGTTAGCTAAAGTGAAAGTGCAAAACATGATTTTTCAAAAATGTATTTCTATTCAAAATTAAGATTAGCAAGAGGCAAAAAAATGTACCTACGGCCTCACCCCTACTCGCTGTTCGTTACAACTCCAACAGAGGTGGATATGGACGCAGATGGACTTTGGGTTAAAGTTCTGTATTTGCGAAGGTGGAGCCAAATATCCGTTACAATATAGTTAATAGTAATTAATAATCTAACTAGTTTTTATTTCCTGACCATCACTCCTACCCAAATTATTGATTGAAAGACTTTAGTGTTAAAATATGGGGGGTATGTTTGAGAATAATTTATTCTTAGACTAAGTTAAGTTTACTTTTAACAGTGAATGTTATAAAGTACTATCGTGCGGTAGTAAGGCTATTGTAATGTAACTTGATACCTTCGACCGCATTCACAGTAAATTATAACCGCTATCTGAGTTTAGTAATGAAACAAATTTTACTGTTAACATAAGAAATGTATCTATAAAAAGTACGTACTATCTATATTTAGAAATTTGTTTGGGAAATAAAATTTTTTAAGGATTTGTGAGTGCCAATATAAAATGTAGATACAATTCTAATAGTTCTGGTAAATTAAATTTTAAATTTTGCTAAAAATTACTAGTAACTGTCCAAATTATCAGTAATTTTTCGTGTAAAGCTTACAATTACTTCATACTACTCATATGAAGTTAATTATTTGAATTTTTATGTTAAATTTTTATTCGGTATACCACAAGTCAGAATCAGAAATTATTTCATAACTATGACGCATAACAGATAATGCCCTATTAGCAAATATTTTAATAATCAAAACTAAATGACTTAACTCGTTAGCGAGTGAAAACCACACAGTTTTTTTTAATATAAGCCGTAAATCATACAAATCTTCATGTTGCAAAGTGAGTGGCAGCGTTGGTAGGGACGTCGGGACGAACTTATATTGATCAGATTAGTAACATACTAAAAAGTGCGGTATAAGAAGTACTCATAACCGACGAGCATGTATGCGTAGAATGTAGAAGAAACGAGAGAGGTGTGCCAGGATCGCGCCAAATGGAAATCCATAATCTCTGCCTACCCCTCTGGGTTACGGGCGTGAGCGTATATTGTTTTATTTAGATAAGATGCTCGCTAAAAGCGCCATGTAGTGGCAGAACCTGAGATCTAAATTCTTACTTCTTAGCCAGAACGAACGAAATACGTTAGTAGAATCCAAAAAAGAGCGACTACTAGCGAGCGGGCATTTATTATTCTTATTTTTTTAATTATTCTTCTTGTTATTTTTTGTATGACCATCATGAGTTACTCCAAAAAAATTAATTTTGTCTCGTTATCTTCTTCTTTTGTGAAAAATAAAATCAAATAAATCCCTCGGGAACTGTAATTTTTTGACATAGAGAGTATGTACCTATGATGCTATTCCAGACTATAATCTATCTCTGTGCCGAATTCCATCCAGATCCGTTGAGCCGTTTCGGCGTGAAAAAGTAACAAATATCCATCCAGCCAAACTTTAGAATAATATTAGTAAGATTCCATTACTTGCAATGGTAAAACCTGTTGACTGCACAACACGAAAAATAATTATTATTTGTTGCCTACTAATTCATCTTATTTAAATGTCTCTATAAATAATGTTGATTAATTAATGAAAAGCGTTGATAGATCAATGACTGCGATCTAACGGTGGATCGATTACAATTTAGCTTGTAACAGTGTTTAATATCCTGGACCTACTGGTTCTGAGCCGAGAGAATTGTCCTCCGTCACGTTTATGTCCCGATGATCTCTGTGAAAATCACATAGTGATTGCTATTTCTTTTTTAAGTCGATCGGCGTAGAAGGTGCTGAAATAGAATGATTTCTGCTTCTATTTTTATGGTATAAGACGGAATGTGGAATCGGCTCAGCCAATGTGAAGTGACCACGTCTGACTATCCACATCTGTAAAAATCTTTAGATTTACTCAAGTTTCCTGAGTTAAAAAAACAGTTTCCAGCTTTGTGTAGTAAAAGGAGGGACGGAAAGTGTTAAGGCTGCATTATACGTGTTCCTTGCCCATGACTAACAGAGGTAATTCGTAAGTATGAATGTATAAATATTAACATTGTACAACGTTGTTCGGTAAGGTCGTCGCACTTATTTGGGCCGGGCCACACTTTCAATACATTCGCTGCTGCCTCTGACTCTATACGAACTTTTAGATTTACCGGCCTAAATGTTCTAAATGAAGTCGCGTCTTCGTACAGCCTGAGGTTTAACTCTATCGTTATATAATTTTATTATGTTGCATCAGACTTATGATTACAAGCGATAGATATGATTATACGAAAATGATGTACGGTAATTCATATTCTAGGAGCACAAAGCAAACCACTGAGATGCAGGGTGTTGCAATATCGCTGTCGAGTGGTCGGTCGCTCGTCGTTCCGGCTTCGATCACATTTCACTGGGCCACCACAATGAAACGACTCGTTAACAACCGGCCCGTCAGATGAATGCCGTTGCTTGTGCAATGCACCCCGCAATCTAAGAATATGGATTTTGTTACACGCCCTTTGAACGCTCGTAAATTCACGTTGCCGTATTCATAATAGCACTTTATAACCAATTTTATGGTTGTTAAGTTTCTAACAGGGAATATTCAATTGAAATAAAGATACCATTATAGATGAATGCTTATCATAAGTATAGAATTTCGACGAGACGACATTCTACCCGCACAGACCACGCGGTCCGAAGATCTTACGACATTTATATACTAACAATAGGTGACGATCCTAGTGTGTAATTATTATACCTATCATTAATACATCCTTACATCTCTGACCTGGCCGGGAGAAATTTAATATTCCAAGCAATGATTATTATACTACAAAAATACAGCAGATATTATGCCATTAGCGGTTGAAAAGTGAAGACTCAAAAACGTCCCAATTGGAACTTCTTTTATTCTCATGTTATTTGTCTACAAGTGCCAAGCACTGACAGTTCTCTTTTTTTCTATTATTTTAATCACTCAATCCTTTTTACACGTGTGAATGTTGCTGTCGCTGTCTTTGGATCACATTTGACCGGGGATTTTTCATTAATTTAATTTAAAGATAATAATAGATAATTAATTAAACGATAAAAAACAAATGGCGTCATAATATCTATGACATTCTGGGAAAAATACAAATGTAACAACATCTCACTCTTCAAACTCGTTTCGGTCGGCTTAGACTATAGGACTTACAATAGCGCGCGAAAAATGTTACCCACATTCAACATCAGTCCACATCAGTTCCACATCAGTCAAGTAAAAAAAGGATTTTATATCTTGAAAATATAACTTTCTAATCATGAAATAATTATTTATTACTATGAAGTTATTAATGTTTAAATAGTCTTAGGTTTTACCCTTTTTAAGCGAACCAACATTTTCTTTTCATAGTGTACATGTAGAACATTGTGTATCTGTACTTAATAACATACTTTAACTTCAGATTTAGCTAACCACTCGACTATTTTTAATGCATTATAACGACGTTGATCGTTCAGAAATAACTTCCTAAAATAACTATATTAAATATAGATTTAAAAGCTTTCATAAGAATTACCGAAGTCCGTTATACTTACCAAACAAAATTTTAAGGTTATTCCGAAAGTAGTTTTTTCTGTCAGAATTGCCAGACTTCTTATCGTATTTTTTGATGTACAAATTCACAATTGAACAACACAGTCATTATTATTTTGACAGACGATATAACAAGGCTATTAAGCTTAATTCATAGAAATTTATGTAATTCATTAGAATAACATAAATTTCTATGAATTCGACGCACTAGTTTTTGGCTAAGTGAGAGTAACAAATGCTGTTCAAAAAAATGCCCGATGTATATGTAGAAAATTGTACACAGAGCGGTTAAATTATTAAAAGACATTCTTATATTTAAGATGCACCTTATCAAAGGTTAGTTAAAGTTAATGAAGATAATGATGGCCTTAATTGATGCAAACCAGCAAAAAGTATTCAGATAAGTGAGAGATTAAATTTATCAAATGAGACCGTTCGTGATCATTTTAAAAGAAAACCTGAAAACACACCGATCAATTCTGAAGTGTACTTTCATCAGCTACACAAATTGAATGATTCACTGAAACAGAAAAGGGCAGAATCGATTAATAGAAGGTGTAGTATTCCACTAAGCCTCATACCTACAAGTTTCTAAGCTCGCTAATTATTTTTACACCTACATGGAGAACGTGGAGGGTCTCCAAATCTGACACCTTCTGATTATTATTCGTTCCTATTTTGCGGATGGTAATTAAAGCTCTGTCGAGTTAAGTGATTACGACAGTCAGCGACAGAAATTGTTCCAAACAATTCTTCGGAACACATTCCATGAGGTCGTGGTACGTGGTCGTACGTAGTACTTGGTCAAACCAGCAGCTGGCTCCGCTATCTGTTTTCTTTGTTCATTAGAAAGCTCTTCTCTAACTAATAACTAGGCTATATATTTTTCATTCGTCTATCTACCCGAACGACGATGGGGTGGATTTCTATAATTAAATATTTGTAAGACATCATAATCCCAAATAATATTTTAGCTAAAATACAGATCAAAAAGCTGGTATTGTCAAAACATGAATCATTACTATTACAACCGCTATAGTTAATGAAGGCTTTATGTGCCACCGAAACACTTTTATTTCCGGGATACCTATAATTTTCTGTACGCCTGACAATGTGTGTGCAAAATATCATGATGATCGGTTGTGTCAGTAATGAGATAAAGCTTAACAAACAAAAAAACAAACTCACATTTGCAAATATAATATTATTTAAGATGTCATAGTTGTTTGGTTTTAAAGCTATGAAAAATATTTTACTAAAAACTGGACCTGTATGTATTTTCGCATCAAAGTTATAAAACAAATGTAATTTGTATGGAGTGTCGTATCGCTGTGCACTCCATGCGGCGCTATGGCACGAGTAACAGCAATATAAACAATAAAATGAGATTTCAAGACAACAAACATTATCCTATTCACATTCCATTTCCACGGATCATATTGTACGTTAGTACATACATGATTTGTATTCCACATGAGCTTAGTTGACTTAATACATTAGCATAATACAAAATTAAAGTAATATTACCAAATATGTGCTCTGCATTACATTTTAACGTGAGATATTAAGAGAACCTAATATAACAGTCGAGGACACGTTGATGTTTGGATGTGAAAGAAGCCACACATGTCTTAAAAAATGTATTCCTCTATTATATTTATTGTATTAAATAATTTTCGCTATTAATCATAGTGTTTCGATCAAATTAATGAATAATTAAAATCAAACACCGCAACCAATAACCTGTGTAAGTTCATAATATATACACACTATTTAATTTTCCAAGTGTAAACGTCTAAGCCACGTTAGACATTTGGTAGGGGAATATCTTATAGGTTCGCGTGAACAACATGCGACAGCAAGACGCTTAAGAAACATGCTTATTCGAATTTGAGACAGTTTCGACGGGCTTACTCTTGTTGATTATTTATTTATTTTTGTACTATTGTCCTTTCCACCTGTTTTGGGTTGTCACTTCTGTGGGCAGTCTGTATTGGAGCACTTAAATTATATTTTAGTAAAAATATAAATGTTTGATTCTATATACTTAAATATACAGTTTTTGTTTCATAAAATCTTAATCTTTTTCTTTTCATAAAATCCAAGTCAAAAGAAACTCGTCCCAAAAGAAGTTTCACTTCAAAAATAAAAGCGGACAATATAACGACTATATCAATGTTTCTTTTTTATAACGACTTAATACTTTAAGCCAAAAAAATCTTTATCTTGGTTCATTCCTCAACATAGCTTTGTAAGCATAAAATTAAATAAATACACAATTTTTTACTCATTTCGAATACTAAGTCATTATTAACTTTGACACTTTTAATAAATATTGGCCGGCGACAATCGTTTCGGCGTTATGGGTATTAATAAAATTGAACATAACATTACCATTTTCCATTCTCATGCATGCACGATACTCGTATATTTTGATAGACGATATTGTTGGAAGCAACGGCCGCGTGGCGATAAGATGTCCAAAATAACTCAACAGAACATCTCAAACGCTCCCGAGATAACACAACGTAATAATACTTCTTTTAGTACAATGTAACACAATAAGTCTCTTTTTTATTACAATATTGAAATACATATATTTCAAGAATATTCGAGAACGTTCTGTGCACCAAATGATTTGAGAAAAAAGCCTTTCGATGTTAAATTACATAATTTTAATCGAACGATATTCTTCGGATTTCATCCATTATTGGATTGGAATATATTGGATTGGAAATAGAATATCTGCTCTCATATGACAATAGTTGGTGTACCCTATTTTTATTATGGAACACGGTGCCATGAGCAAGCGGTTCACCCGATATCATATATACGCTGGCTACTCTATTTCCGAATTGTATATCTTGCTGAAGGAAGAGGAGAGAAGGGAAATATTTTAACGCCCTTTGCCAAGGAGGTCATACATTTTAGATTCTATTTTGCACCGCCCCTATCACTTATTACTTCTCTTGCTATCATATCACCATTGGTTTTATTTGAAGTTATAGTTCAAAGCTTTCGTTTAAAGTATGTATTAGCCATTGATAACAGTGTGGTCTTTTTTGTTACCAATACGGCGTTTACTTAAATTCTTATAATCCATCGAAGTCATCATACTCACCAAAATTTGTTTATGTTTTTTTTTTCGAGGTGTTACTACTACGTGTTTCTGACAAGGCCTGTGACCCTTTTAGCTTATCTGAGCGATAAAAAAAATATTTTTTACAAGTATCAATAAAATGTATAAAATGAACGTTTAATTTACCCTTCATATTGTGACTGATTGTGTCTTTTGTGTGCCGTTTAATTTCGTTACTAACTTCACCTTTTACTCAAAAGTCAAAGACAAAAGTTAACCATCGCGTTGATCGCATGTTCAGGGATCATTTCCCACCAGGGATACTAGAACTGACTTTGTATGTAAAAGCAAAATAGATCTGATTTAAATTAAATTGAAATATAACTTTTTTACTCCTTGATAGATTGTTGCTAACCAACTAAGTAATTCAGATCAGCAAATCTAAACCGTCAATGAGTAAACAAAGACAAAAACTAATAGATTATATAATGAAATAATATTTTAATATATTAATTAATAACGTATCAATATACCTCTGCGACTTACGAACGACTAGTAACCCCATTATCTGCGTCGCTGCAATAAATTTAATGATTTATATGTTGCAATTGATTTGCAAATATCACATAAATTTCAATTAGCAACCGCACGACTAGTGCTGCACATTTCCAAACAATGGGCTCAACACTCGTATCATGAAAAATTAATAGCCATTCAAGTCAGTACAAGCTGAGATACGGTAACCAATGTCACTTTCGCTTGAAATTGAAATGTTTTTTTGCTATAAATTTATAGCTAAATCAATAGATGGTGTGGTAAGCAACTTTATAACGCCTGCGAGAAAATAGAGTTATGCGACTTAAATTGTACTGCTATAAAAGATTATAACAGTCGTTTTTTAACGGAGATGGCAAACGAGCAAGCGGTTGACCTGATGTCAAATGACCTCGACTCCTCCGAATAAACTGGAGGAAATATGGCAAAGAGGAATGAATGAGGGTTCCGGTCTCATTCACTCATTCACCTAGCCAAACGTAGAAGAAAACAATAAGTTCTTCCCGAGTCGCACAGGCCTATTTACGCAACGGTAGATGTCGCTTTTGCTAACTTATTAGTATTGTCTTATTCATTTTTGTCTTCAGTAAGATGACTAAAAAGTTATGTATTATATAAACTTAATAACGCCATGAATCTTAATTTATAGGTAATATGTAAATAGATAAAAGACTTAAAACGTGCGCACGGCAATTAATATGAAAATGTATTGTAATTAATGACAGGAATCAGATGCTTAAAAGCTATTTGGCATGTACGACGAGCAACGAGAAGACGCCTGCGTGCCTTTTTAATCCGACGTCTAGAATAATTACCGCAGCTCATAAATAACGTTCACATTCCTTTGTTTGCAAAGAAAATTTATCGTTGTTTGTCGTAATCACTTATTGTTGTTGTTGTTGTTTGTTGCAGCCCCAGCGCAAGCATGGAGCGAAGCTCGCGAGAGTTGCCAGAGAGGAAGCACGACCCACAACCCCCGCGTCACAACAAAACTCTACGAGTAAGAAGTACTAACTCTTAAAGAACTGATCGATGTTTCCGCGGTTTTAAAGAGCGCCGGCTTTACTCGCGGCTGGTTGGTGCTGATAGACGTACGAGCCTGTACTATTTATTGCTTGTGGTTTTTAATACCGACGACGCGTTCCTCCCACCGCTGTTGCCAATAACTGCCGATTTGGCTCGCCGGCTGTAATCAACAAGCGGCTTTGCATGAGGACCCAAGTAAAAAATAAGACAAACATGGCGAGCCGCGTGTCAGGCTCGTCGGTATGTAATACCGCGGTATAGAGTACACGTTGGTACACCTGCGAGCTTTACCGACGAGCTATAAAAGCTCGTTCATCGATCACGCCCTTTAGGCCCTTAATTATGCTATTTTAGTGGTGTCATAATGGTCTCCTGATGGTGAACCACTGACAAATCTACATTGTGAGTAGTAAAAAGCCAATATAATAATGTAAATAATTAAGGGATTGGTTGTATCCCACTCAGAACGTACACGTCATTATCACTTAGTTATTATAACGATACCGTTGTTTAATTACTAGTGTCTCATTTGTCCAAATTAAAGCTAAGGAAAGATTGCAAATTACGCTCGATCGTAATACAATGATTAGGCAGAGAAAAATTGGTCAACTTAATATTTAACTTTAAAATCAATATCAAATCATTACTAAGATCAAAGTATGATTGGATGTCGTATCTGGTCATGGAGTTTCGTGAATTAGACTCAAATACAATCACCCAAACCAAAACCTTAAATTTAAAGGTATGGTTTGGCACCTATGCATAGTAGGCCTTGGGTTTATTTACACAATTTGTAAATACTTTAATATAAAAATTGTTATTATAAATAATTAATTTGTTAAATGTTTGTTTGCAGTTAAGTTTATGCAGGGTCAGTGCGACGTCACTTCTTGCCCTGAAGAGGCGGCGTGCGTCCAATTCAACAGCACTGTCCATTATTGCTTATGTACGTCCAACGCCGAGCCGACCAAGGATGACTTGAAGTGCCCAAGGAGCATCGGTAAATATGGAAATACCCCTTATTTTGTAAGACTATAAAGGAAATGTCCGGTAATGCATTTGTCCTTATGTTGAAAGAATTTTATTTTTTAATTACTTTGCTATTTTAAAAGAAAACACTAAAGTTCTTAAATAAGTAAAGATGTCTATAGCTAATCAATTCTACGTCACAAAAAAGTAAAATTAAGTCGTCTGTTACGATTACCACAAAAATATCTTATATTTAAACATTTAACTCTATGAACACTATAAACACAAGTCATAGCGACTTAACCCTTTAAACCTTGTTTACTTAATTTCATATCTATCTAAGATTTAACAGCAATTGCCAGAAACTAATCTCGTAATTTAAAACATTAAATACTAAAAGTATTGTACTTTAGGCTTTTGATACAAAACCATTATAATAGTTGGGAATTGCTTTGTTTAGGCAAAATACATATATTTTCAATTATAAGTTTGAGATATTGTAATATTCTATTCTTAGTAAAGATTTCACGTAACATAAATAACAATCAATATTTCAATCGTTAAATGATCGACTGGACGAGTAATGTTGCTTGCAGTTATTATTTATGGTAATTTCACTATCGTTTGGCTGCGTTCCGCTTCAAGTTCTTCATTTATAAACAGTTATGGTAACAATTTATTGTGAATTGCGTACATTGATTGCAAGTACAAAACATTTGCATACTTTTAACTGCTCAGCTGTACGCGGGGTGGGGCCTAGTCCAGCAATCATTTACGCGATTAAATAACAAACCCATTACCGTATTAGACTCTTGAGTTAGTCAGAATGAGGAAAACCATAACCTTAGAACACTAGACAAAAATAGTATCTGAGGTCCACCTTCCACCGAACCATACGATTGTTATAGAGGATGAGCCTAATTAAGGACACCGACCAGACCTCACCTCTGGTAGTTTTGTCAGCTGCCAATCAAATTCACAGTGTAACAGCTAGCTATCTCGTATATGATACTTTAACCACGACGAAAACTAGTTGTGCGACGAATGCTTCGATAGCTTTCAACACGCAACTAATAATTTTTAAGTAAATTAAGAATAACTCAAAAACTACCGGTTGGATCTTGACTAAAAAAAAAACATACAAGACGTATTGATAACCTCCTCCTTTTTGAAGTCGGTTAAATATGTAACAAAAGGATTTGTATTTTAAAGGAAGGTATATATTTTTAAAATGACACGAAGAAACTGAACAATGACAATGAATAAAAAGTAAAAAACGAAAAAGGTTGAATTCTGACCTGCAACAAAAATGACTTACACAAAATAAATGGTACAACTCAGCCATCGTTTTGTTCATAATAAATAAAGAAGTTAGTAATTAGACATGTTTTATATTTCAGTACCACTGAGCCCGATTGCCATACACAACATCATCCCACCTCTGACTTCGAACAGCTCAACAGATGGACGGCATGTACTGCAGTCACCTGCACAGGTAAGAAATACTTACCGTCTATTGCCAGCGAGTCATCAACTATCGGACCGCATACGCTGCTATTCAAAACGCCAATCGCCGGCGTCCGTGATAAAGCTGCAAGCTATTAAGCTTGATTATAGAAGTGTACTGCCTGTTCCACTAATGTGGACGTCTTCCGCGTGTCGGACTAACTGTGGGCTAAACTCACCACTGAGTAGACCTCGCGCAACGTTACTCGACGTCGCGTCGGACGCAGGTGGCCGAACTAGCAGGAGAAGAAGAAGAAGAAGAAGAAGGCCTTCGCTCTTGCGAAATAAAGAGTACCCGTAACCGAAAAGTACAAATATATATGCATAGATGTCGACATCAAATGGAAATCAGTAATCTCTGCCTATCCCTCTTTGTTACGGGCGAGAGGTTATATCTATTTATGTCTATAGTGGCAGACCGCAGAGGAGTTTAACTCCTTAAGAAGCTCAAATGCTACCTCGGGAATCTCTTGTTATAACATTACTTCGATTAACTTACCAAATTGGATAAATAACAAAAAATAGCATGGTATTCTTTAGGTGTTTACCTCTATACAGTAAATATTTAAAAAACCCATTTAAATAGGTACGTACTAACAAACATGCTTTTATCATGAGATGGGTGATAGCTGTGAAGTAAACAATGCATCGGCAATTTTATTCGTTTTCTACCATTTCATATTCATTGATAAATAATTATAATATAATTATAATATAATTAATATCAATAAAAATATTTTTTTTCTTTAAGGTTATATGATAAAGATATCCCACTTCACATGTTTTGGAAGTTGCATGGTTTATATTTTAAGCGAGTGGTGACGTTTAATTTTATCACAGTACATATTATTTAATGGAAAACGAAATCTGTGCTCTTCCACAGCAACTGATAACTATTCATAATAGATCCGGGGTGATAACATGGACAACGGCCCGCAAATTGAGGACGCGCAAAAAAAATTGATGAAACTTTGATTAACACATTCTCGTTTTATTCGCCTACCCCTTATAATTGACATCCCATCACATACATCGTATTTTACAATGCTTAAAATATGTTCATAAGTGGCGATGCGCGGATGTACAACTTTTAAAAGATTAAAACTATTGTTATTATGTATTAGAATGTTTATATTACTTTTTTCTTGCACAAAGATGGAAAACGAGCAAGCGATTCACCTTAAGTGACCGCTGCCCATAGGCATCTGCAACAAACAACGACTTATTGCGTTATAGATGCCTTGCCTACCTTTAATGGACAGACGAGGCGACAGATAGAAAATGGACATTTACCATCCGCCAAAAACTCTTAAACTTCCCATCGTCAACGTTTAAACGTTTATTTTATGTTGCGTGTAATTGGTTCAGAGTCAAATTTTGTTAACAGTCCCCGAAATCCCTGGTGAGCAGCGAAGTGTTTTCGGAGTCTCCTGTGGGAGATACATCGGCTGTCAAACCAGGAGTCAGTATCGGTGCCAGTGAACATATACTTATTGGGGTGATGGTCGGCGGAGCACTTCTCCTGTTCCTAGTAGCATCAGCTATATTTCTCTATCTCAGAAGGCGCATGTGCCCAGTCGATCGGAAAGTACAACCGGTAAGAACGCAACGAATTGTTACTGCTTGTTAATATTATAATATTATATTGAATTAAATTAAATAGTTTAAGATGTTATCTTGCTATGCAAGTTTCAACACAAGGTTGCGGGGCTCATAAATCATTATTTCTGTAACCATATAAAAAAGTACTACAGCGTGTTATTTGAAAGTATAATAATGTTAAATTCATGCATCTGATTTTGAATGTTATAGAAGTCTTCTACTAATAAGATTATTTAGATTCAGTTTTTTTTTAATAGATATATATAGATAGTATTACAAAGTGTAAAAATTTAAACATCCGTGAAGTTTGTCCGTCTGATTCACGGCAGTGGGGTTGTTCTTATTAAAGTTGTTAATTTACTGGCAAACAATATAAAATATGTTCATTAGCACATAAATACCTTGTGGGTTAATTACAACAAATGCGTTTAATATTTTTATGATCACTTACTATGACATTACCAATAAAAAGTTATGCTACTTTTTTGTGGCAGCTATTTCGTTCAATTTTCTACGAAACGTCCCAAAATAGC
This sequence comes from Papilio elwesi, assembly GCA_029849275.1. Classification (NCBI taxonomy): domain Eukaryota; kingdom Metazoa; phylum Arthropoda; class Insecta; order Lepidoptera; family Papilionidae; genus Papilio; species Papilio elwesi. The sequence continues at coordinate 4,547,062 of CM056687.1, read as the reverse complement.
TGAGATTGTGTTTGTAGCGTATCAGACCAGGGGAACCACTGCTTGCTGAACGGTATATAACGAACCCGCAGTACGGAGTGTGCGGCGCGGCGCCGGGCTCGCCGGGACCGAGACAGAGCGACGACAGCGAGCCTCAAGTACCCTTGCTGGATCGGAAGGCGTTGACATTCTTAGAAGAGGTCGGGGAAGGGTGCTTTGGAAAAGTACATAAAGGTATTACGAGAGAATCAATTTAATTCCTAATAAGAAAGATAGCTTAAGTGGTCTGAATCAATATTTATACCAAAGAGTTTAATGAACCAAACGGTGGCTGCAGATTTTGCATAAATGGAAACATCATCCGGCCTTACCACGGAAATACCTCGGAAAATACTAACATAAAGTAAAGCCATTTTTCGTACCATACATGAAATGGTTACAATTTGTAATGTCAAATTCACCAAAGGGCCTAAAGAAAAAGGTACTGTAATTTAAACGGCTGTTTAAACTCTAGACGTATTTCAAAATGCACCCGAATAAGTTTAAATAACGTGCTGTCCATTCCAATTTTTCATTCCGATACCGCACTGGGTTGGCTATCGTAAGGTCTTTTCTTTACAAAAAGACAGGAAGATTTTTCCGTAAGTGGTTATATAACGCGTAATTTATTTTTACAGGAGTTCTCAGGACAAATAGCGGCGAGGAAGTAGTAGCGATTAAGGTGTTGAAAGAGAGTGCGGGGCGGAGCGCTGAAGAGGACTTCGTGAGAGAAGTTTCCATAATGTCCGCATTCCGCCATCCCAATATATTGAGTCTTGTTGGAGTTGTATACAGAGGTAATATACTTTATTTTATTATAACAATTAGTGTACTTAACAATAGTGAAGATGGATAATCATAATGACCTACCGCTTTAATTCTGTAAACAAAAATGGAACATAAACCTTTAAAAGATCAACCAAGTACGCGTAGGACTCGAACGGTTACGTTACGGCACGAAGGGTTACTTAACATTACTTATAAAAAAATCACGTTTGTTGTATGGGAGACACCTTAAACATTTATTTTATTCGGGTTTTTTTTTTAGTTTTAGGCAACAGAAATGTGAACATTTTAACTGCCTAACTGTCACGGTTCATGTGACTGACCTGGTGACAGGCAGACAGACGGACAGCGAAATCTTAGTAATTGGGTTTTACCCTTTGGGTACGGAACCCTAAAAACATGCTTACACTGCGAGAATTACCCCGGATTGGTCCATAGCTCGAAATTAGTTTGTTAGCCTTTCATATGACATGAAATTGGATATGTTTGAGATTTATAGATGTTTTTTTGCTAGATTTAGCACATTTTGTTTGATTTATTATTTAAAATCACGCTAAACGTACAATTAATTAGTGATATTTTTAACTATATTATTTACAGATGATATCAGTGCAAGTCCTTGGATGGTCTTTGAATATATGGAATGGGGAGATCTAGCTGGAGTATTACGAGGCTCTCGAGGGGGAGGGAGATCGGGTCCGACGTTGGACAAGCCATCTCTACTGCATGTTGCTTTACAAGTAGCACTCGGCATGCAGTACCTCGCTGCAAGACGATTCGTCCATCGAGACCTCGCTGCCCGAAATTGCTTGGTCGGCGCCCATCTCGCTGTTAAAATTGCCGACTTCGGAATGTCACGGGACGTATACACCTGCGATTACTACAAAATGGGAGGAGAAAGACCTATGCCGGTGCGGTGGATGTCACCAGAGAGCATAGTATACGCTCGCTTTACTCATGAATCAGACGTTTGGTCTTATGGGGTCGTGCTTTGGGAGATCTATAGTCGTGGCAAACAACCATTCTACGGCCACAATAATGACGAGGCTACCAAATTGATATTAAATGGTATAGTACTAGTTCCACCGGAAGATTGCCCTATATTTGCATGTGAGTTAATGCGCGCCTGCTGGGAAGAAGATCCCCGCAATAGAATCGGATTTGATGAAATATGTAGCAAGTTGAAAGCGGCGGCAGAGGCGGGAGGTACTACAACTCAAGTGCGTTTACCGCGACCTCCCGCACCTCCTCAAGATTCTCTCGGATATTTGGTACCGGCGAGGAACCCTCCGGTTAACTATTTCCAGCCGCTCCCTGATCCCGATCCAGAGTCAGAGTATAGCGAGGACGAAGACGACGAGGAATATACTTGACGGTCAGTGTTACCGTCAAGCGCGCAATACATTCTACGTCATTCGGCGCAGGCGCTTGATCAAAATTGAGATGGCGCCTAATCTCAAAGCCCGCCTCGAAAGTCATGTTTATTTAACAAACTACATTTCTAGGTCGATGTTAGTAATATCAAAAATGAATAAGGACTCGATGAAATTAATTAATACTCAATTCTTTAGTGTGATATTTTTTCATAATAAGTTTTAGGATATTATCTAGCGCGTTGAATTGTTACCTTTTAGTATCTACAAATACGATATATTCATACGAATAAATGTATGTTTTTAGATATTTTGTGCCATAATATATACCAAAATGTAAAGGAGATAGGTATGATTCATTTCTATATCATTGTCTTTTAAACGGAATTGTTAAAAATAAATAGGAAATAATGACGTTTACTTTATTCCTTGTTAAAAAATCTGAAATTATTTCCTTCTTATAACTTTTATTTAAACTAAATGTAAATTGGTTGTTCTACGTTTATCAAACAAAACATAATTAATATAAACTGTAACAAAAGTCGGTGAAGGAAAAATGTATATTTTTTTCTCATAGGTACAAAATTGAGTTACCTACAAATGACTGATGAGGTAGAAGTAAATGAAACACCTACCTCAATCATAATTTATTTGCATTAAATGTATATAGTTGCGATTACATATAAAGTCTGCTTGTAACTTATTATTTTATAATGCTTCCACACCTATTTAAATTTTTTAGGTTTAGATTTAAGGAATTACATCCAATTTAAATTTAAAACCGAAATAAATTATGAGCAAGTTATTTCGAAATAAAAGTACAATATTTTTTATTGAAACTGACCCCATGTATTTCATTTTCTTAAAAACAATACTGTAATTATAATCTCTTTGCAAACTTAAAAAATAAATATTAAAACATGGATGGATGGAAAATATTAAAAGATGGATTCATCGCACTTTATTTCGTACATTAAAATAACAACACTCGTGGGTCTCTACAAAATATTATAAATCTGTAATTGCCTAAACTATCTATAGAAAAGTAACGAAGAACAGAGATAACTACTAGTTAAGTCTCTAAAACATTGTTTACGATGCTAACAATAAGACGATGATTGACGGAAATAAATTTCATCGTCTAGCCTATCTACAAACTTTAATAATTGAAAATATTACGTAAACTGTTTGTTCATCTTATATGCAAGTCAGAACGCTGTTGCGCGTGAAATAAAATAATTATAATATGGAAATTGTACAATATTTACAAGAATTATTTCTTATTCCCCACCTTTTCTATTTTAATATATAGATGGTTGTTAAATGTTTACAATTAACGTACGATTGTAGAATAATGTGTGTAATATAATCTAGCTTATGATGACATTCATACAACACAAACTGTATTAAAAAAAGAACCTGTATCAAACATTACAAAATGAAAAACTATATTGTTTTTTATTTCTTTATTGTCAAACAGTGGAATAGCCCTAAATAACAAAATCTGTTGCGCGAATGATACAAACTCGGTCCAAAACCGATGATGGAGGACCGATGACGGATGACGGATGAAGTAGGTCCGATGACGGATGACGGAAGACCGAAGACGGATCAATTAGGACCGATGACAAAGGACCTTTGACCGTCTGACGATGACGGAGGACCGATGACGGATGACGGTGGACCGCAGACGGATGACGGATGATGGGGGACCGATGACGGAGTACCGACGACGGATGACGGAGTACCGATTACGGATGACGGAGGACCGATGACGGATGACGGATGACGGATGACGGAGGGCCGATGACGGATGACGGATGACGGAGGACCGATGACGGATGACGGAGGACCGATGACGGATGACGGAGGACCGATGACGGAGGACTGATGACGGGGGACCGATGGCGGAGTACCGATGACGGATGACGGAGGACCGATGACGGATGACGGAGGACGGATAACGATGGACCGCAGACGGATAACGGATGACGGAGGACGGAGGACCTTTGACGGGGGACCGATGACGGAGGACTGATGACGGATGATGGATGACGGAGGACCGATGAAGGAGGACCGATGACAGATGACGGAAAACCGATGACGGACGACGGAGGACCGATGACGGAGGACCGATGACGGATGACCGATGACGGATGAAGGAGGACGGAGGAAATTTGACGGGGGACCGATGACGGAGGACTGATGACGGATGATGGATGACGGAGGACCGATGACGGATGACTAATGACGGATGACGGATGATCGAGGCGCTATGATGGAAGACCGATGACAGATGACGGAGGACCGATGACGGATGACGGATGACAGATGAAGGAGGACCGATGACGGTTGATGGATGACGGAGGATCGATGACGGAGGACCGATGACGGATGACGGATGACGGATGACCGTTGACAGATGAACGATGACGGAGGACAGATGTTGGAGGACCGATGACGGATGACGGATGACAGATGACGGAGGACCGATGACGGATGACGGTGGACTGCAGATGGATGACGGATGACGGAGGACCGATGACGGATGACGGATTGCGGATGAAGGATAAATTATGACGGTGAAGGATTAAGTATGACGGATGCAGCATGACGGATGACGGATGAAGTAGGTCCGATGACGGATGACGGAAGACCGAAGACGGATCAATTAGGACCGATGACAAAGGACCTTTGACCGTCTGACGATGACGGAGGACCGATGACGGATGACGGTGGACCGCAGACGGATGACGGATGATGGGGGACCGATGACGGAGTACCGACGACGGATGACGGAGTACCGATTACGGATGACGGAGGACCGATGACGGATGACGGATGACGGATGACGGATGACGGTGACGGAGGGCCGATGACGGATGACGGATGACGGAGGACCGATGACGGATGACGGAGGACCGATGACGGATGACGGAGGACCGATGACGGAGGACTGATGACGGGGGACCTATGGCGGAGTACCGATGACGGATGACGGAGGACCGATGACGGATGACGGAGGACGGATAACGATGGACCGCAGACGGATAACGGATGACGAAGGACGGAGGACCTTTGACGGGGGACCGATGACGGAGGACTGATGACGGATGATGGATGACGGAGGACCGATGACGGATGACCGATGACGGATGACGGATGATGGATGACGGATGATGGAGGGCTGATGAAGGAGGACCGATGACAGATGACGGAAAACCGATGACGGACGACGGAGGACCGATGACGGAGGACCGATGACGGATGACCGATGACGGATGAAGGAGGACGGAGGAAATTTGACGGGGGACCGATGACGGAGGACTGATGACGGATGATGGATGACGGAGGACCGATGACGGATGACTAATGACGGATGACGGATGATCGAGGCGCTATGATGGAAGACCGATGACAGATGACGGAGGACCGATGACGGATGACGGATGACAGATGAAGGAGGACCGATGACGGTTGATGGATGACGGAGGATCGATGACGGAGGACCGATGACGGATGACGGATGACGGATGACCGTTGACAGATGAACGATGACGGAGGACAGATGTTGGAGGACCGATGACGGATGACGGATGACAGATGACGGAGGACCGATGACGGATGACGGTGGACTGCAGATGGATGACGGATGACGGAGGACCGATGACGGATGACGTATTGCGGATGAAGGATAAATTATGACGGTGAAGGATTAAGTATGACGGATGCAGCATGACGGATGATGAATGACGGAGGACCGATGACGGACGACTAATGACGGATGACGGATGATGGAGGCGCTATGATGGAAGACCGATGACAGATGACGGAGGACTGATGACGGAGGACAGATGATGGAGGACCGATGACGGATGACGGATGACAGATGACGGAGGACCGATGACGGATGACGGATGACAGATGACGGAGAACCGATGACAGATGACGGTGTACCGCAGACGTATGACGGAAGACGGAGGACCGATAACGGATGACGGAGGGCCGGTGGCGGATGATGGATGACGGAGGACCGATGACGGATGATGGAGGACGGAGGAAATTTGACGGGGGACCGATGACGGAGGACTGATGACGGATGGTGGATGACGAAGGACCGATGACGGATGACTAATGACAGATGACGGAGGACCGATGACAGATGACGGTGGACCGCAGACGGATAACGGATGAAGGAGGACCGATGACGGATGACGGAGGGCCGATGACGGATGATGGTTGACGAAGGACCGATGACGGATGACGGAGGGCCGATGACGGATGATGCATGACGGAGGACCGATGACGGAGGACCGATGAAGGATGACGGAGGACCGATGACGGATGACAGATGACAGAGGACCGCAGACGGATGACGGATGACGGAGGACCGAAGACGGTTGTCAGAGGACCTTTGACGGATGACCGATGACGGAGGACCGATGACGGATGACAGATGACGGAGGACCGATGACGGATGACGGTGGACTGCAGATGGATGACGGATGACGGATGACAGATGAAGGAGGACCGATGACAGATGACGGTGGACCGCAGACGGATGACGGATGACGGAGGACCGATAACGGATGACGGAGGGCCGGTGACGGATGATGGATGACGGAGGACCGATGACGGAGGACCGATGACGGAGGACCGATGACGGATGACCGATGACGGAGGACGGAGGAAATTTGACGAGGGACCGATGACGGAGGACTGATGACGGATGATGAATGACGGAGGACCGATGACGGATGACTAATGACGGATGACGGATGATGGAGGCGCTATGATGGAAGACCGATGACAGATGACGGAGGACCGATGACGGATGACAGATGAAGGAGGACCGATGACGGATGATGGATGACGGAGGATCGATGACGGAGGACCGATGACGGATGACGGATGACGGATGACCGTTGACGGATGACCGTTGACGGATGAACGATGACGGAGGACAGATGATGGAGGACCGATTACGGATGACGGATGACAGATGACGGAAGACCGATGACGGATGACGGATGACAGATGAAGGAGGACCGATGACAGATGACGGTGGACCGCAGACGGATGACGGATGACGGAGGACCGATGACGGATGACGGAGGGCCGATGACGGATGATGGATGACGGAGGACCGATGACGGAGGACCGATGACGGAGGACCGATGAAGGATGACGGAGGACCGATGACGGATGACAGATGACAGAGGACCGCAGACGTATGACGGATGACGGAGGACCGATGACGGATGGAGGAGGAAGTTTGACGGATGACCGACGACGGAGGACCGATGACGGATGACCGATGACGGATGACGGATGACGGAGGACCGATGACGGATGACGGATGACAGATGACAGAGGACCGCAGACGGATGACGGATGACGGAGGACCGATGACGGATGGAGGAGGAAGTTTGACGGATGACCGACGACGGAGGACCGATGACGGATGACAGATGACGGAGGACCGATGACGGATGACGGATGACGGATGACGGAGGACGGATAAAGTTTGACGGATGATGGATGACATATGACGTTTGACGGATGAAGGATGAATTATGACGGATGAAGGATTAAGTATGACGGATGCAGGATGACGTATGACGGATGAAGGATGAAGTATGACGGATGAAGGATTAAGTATGACGGATGAAGGATAAAGTTTGACGGGTGAAGGATGACGGATGACGCATGACGGATGAAGGATTAAGTTAGACGGATGCAGGATCACGTATGACGTATGACGGATGAAGGACGACATATGACGTTTGACGGATGAAGGATGAATTACGACGGATGAAGGATTAAGTATGACGGATGCAGCATGACGGATGAAGGATGAAGTATGACGGATGAAGGACGACATATGACGTATGACGGATGAAGGATTAAGTTTGACGGGTGAAGGATGACGGATGACGTATGACGGATGAAGGATTAAGTTAGACGGATGCAGGATCACGTATGACGTATGACGGATGAAGGATAAAGTTTGACGGATGAAGGACGACATATGACGATTGACGGATGAAAGATGAATAACGACGGATGAAGGATTAAGTATTACGGATGCAGCATGACGGATGAAGGATGAAGTATGACGGATGAAGGACGGCATATGACGTATGACAGATGAAGGATGAAGTATGACGGATGAAGGACGAGATATGACGGATGAAGGACGACGTATGACGTATGACGGATGAAGGATTAAGGATTAGGTATGACGGATGAAGAATGACGTATGACGGATGACGGATGTAGGACGATTTATGACGGATGACGGATGAAGGATGAAGTATGACGGATGAAGGACGGCATATGACGGATGAAGGATTAAGTATGACGGATGCAGGATGACGTATGACGGATGAAGGATGTAGTATGACGGATGAAGGATTAAGTATGACGGATGCAGGATGACGTATGACGGATGAAGGATGAAGTATGACGGATGAAGGATGACGGATAAAAGATGACGTATGAAGGATGACGGATGAATGATGAAGTATGACGGATGAAGGATGACGTTTGACGGATGAAGGATGAAGTATGACGGATGAAGAATGACATATGACGTATGGCCGATGAAGGATTAAGTATGACGGATGCAGGACGGCATATGACGTATGACGGATGAAGGATGAAGTATGGCGGATGAAGGACGACATATGACCTATGACGGATGAAGGATTAAGTATGACGGATGCAGGATGAAGGATGACGTATGAAGTATGATGTATGACAGATGAAGGACGAAGTATGACGTATGACGGATGAAGGATGACGTATAACGGTTGAAGGATTAAGTATGACGGATAAAGGATGACATATGACGTGTGACGAATAAAGGATGAAGTATGACGGATGAAGGACGACATATGACGTATGACGGATGAAGGATTAAGTATGACGGATGACGGATGTAGGACGATTTATGACGGAGGACGGATGAAGGATGAAGTATGACGGATGAAGGACGGCATATTACGTATGACGGATGAAGGATGAATTATGACGGATGAAGGATTAAGTATGACGGATGCAGCATGACGGATGAAGGATGAAGGGTGAAGTATGACGGATGAAGGATGAAGTATGACGGATGACGGATGTAGGACGATTTATCACGTTTGACGGATGAAGGATGAATTATGACGGATGAAGGATTAAGCATGACGGATGCAGCATGACGGATGAAGGATGAAGTATGACGGATGAAGGACGACATATGACGTATGACGGATGAAGGATAAAGTTTGACGGATGAAGGACGACATATGACGTTTGACGGATGAAGGATGAATTATGACGGATGAAGGATTAAGGATTAAGTATGACGGATGACGGATAAAGGACGACATATGACGTATGACGGATGAAGGATTAAGTATGACGGATGCAGGATGAAGGATGACGTATGAAGTATGATGTATGACAGATGAAGGACGGCATATGACGTATGACGGATGAAGGATGAAGTATGCCGGATGAAGGACGACAATTGACGTATGACGGATGAAGGATTAAGTATGACGGATGCAGGATGACGTATGACGGATGAAGGATGAAGTATGACGGATGAAGGATGACGGATAAAAGATGACGTATGACGGATGACGGATGAAGGATGAAGTATGACGGATGAAGGATGACGTTTGACGGATGAAGCATGAAGTATGACGGATGAAGGACGACATATGACGTATGACGGATGAAGGATTAAGTATTAAGTATGACGGATGAAGGATGACGTATGACGGATGACGGATGTAGGACGATTTATGACGGATGACGGATGAAGGATGAAGTATGACGGATGAAGGACGGCATATGACGTATGACGGATGAAGGATGAATTATGACGGATGAAGGATTAAGTATGACGGATGCAGCATGACGGTTGAAGGATGAAGTATGACGGATGAAGGATGACGTATGACGGATGACGGATGTAGGACGATTTATGACGTTTGACGGATGAAGGATGAATTATGACGGATGAAGTATTAAGTATAACGGATGCAGCATGACGGATGAAGGATGAAGTATGACGGATGAAGGACGACATATGACGTATGAAGGATGAAGGATAAAGTTTGACGGATGAAGGACGACATATGACGTTTGACGGATGAAGGATGAATTATGACGGATGTAGGATTAAGGATTAAGTATGACGGATGACGGATAAAGGACGACATATGACGTATGACGGATGAAGGATTAAGTATGACGGATGCAGGATGAAGGATGACGTATGAAGTATGATGTATGACAGATGAAGGACGAAGTATGACGTATGACGGATGAAGGATGACGTATAACGGTTGAAGGATTAAGTATGACGGATAAAGGATGAAGTATGACGGATGAAGGATGAATTATGACGGATGAAGGATTAAGTATGACGGATGCAGCATGACGGATGAAGGATGAAGTATGACGGATGAAGGACGACATATGACGTATGACGGATGAAGGATAAAGTTTGACGGATGAAGGACGACATATGACGTTTGACGGATGAAGGATGAATTATGACGGATGAAGGATTAAGGATTAAGTATGGCGGATGAAGGACGACATATGACGTATGACGGATGAAGGATGAATTATGACGGATGAAGGATGAAGGATTAAGTATGGCGGATGAAGGACGACATATGACGTAAGACGGATGAAGGATTAAGTATGACGGATGCAGGATGAAGGATGACGTATGAAGTATGATGTATGACAGATGAAGGACGAAGTATGACGTATGACGGATGAAGGATGACGTATAACGGTTGAAGGATTAAGTATGACGGATAAAGGATGACATATGACGTGTGACGGATAAAGGATGAAGTATGACGGATGAAGGACGACATATGACGTATGACGGATGAAGGATTAAGTATGACGGATGCAGGTTGACGTATGACGGATGAAGGATGAAGTATGACGGATGACGGATGTAGGACGACGTATGACGGATGACGGATGAAGGATGAAGTATGACGGATGAAGGACGACATATGACGTATGGCGTATGAAGGATTAAGTATGACGGATGCAGGATGGCATATGACGTATGACGGATGAAGGATGAAGTATGGCGGATGAAGGACGACATATGACGTATGTCGGATGAAGGATTAAGTATGACGGATGCAGGATGACGTATGACGGATGAAGGATGAAGTATGACGGATGAAGGATGACGGATAAAAGATGACGTATGACGGATGACGGATGAAGGATGAAGTATGACGGATGAAGGACGACATATGACGTATGACGGATTAAGGATTAAGTTGGACGGATGCAGGATCACGTATGACGTATGATGGATGAAGGATAAAGTTTGACGGATGAAGGACGACATATGACGTTTGACGGATGAAGGATGAATTATGACGGATGAAGGATTAAGTATGACGGATGAAGGATAAAGTTTGACGGGTGAAGGATGACGGATGACGTATGACGGATGAAGGATTAAGTTAGACGGATGCAGGATCACGTATGACGTATGACGGATGAAGGATAAAGTTTGACGGATGAAGGACGACATATGACGATTGACGGATGAAAGATGAATAACGACGGATGAAGGATTAAGTATGACGGATGCAGCATGACGGATGAAGGATGAAGTATGACGGATGAAGGACGGCATATGACGTATGACAGATGAAGGATGAAGTATGACGGATGAAGGACGAGATATGACGGATGAAGGACGACGTATGACGTATGACGGATGAAGGATTAAGGATTAGGTATGACGGATGAAGAATGACGTATGACGGATGACGGATGTAGGACGATTTATGACGGATGACGGATGAAGGATGAAGTATGACGGATGAAGGACGGCATATGACGGATGAAGGATTAAGTATGACGGATGCAGGATGACGTATGACGGATGAAGGATGTAGTATGACGGATGAAGGATTAAGTATGACGGATGCAGGATGACGTATGACGGATGAAGGATGAAGTATGACGGATGAAGGATGACGGATAAAAGATGACGTATGAAGGATGACGGATGAAGGATGAAGTATGACGGATGAAGGATGACGTTTGACGGATGAAGGATGAAGTATGACGGATGAAGAATGACATATGACGTATGGCGGATGAAGGATTAAGTATGACGGATGCAGGACGGCATATGACGTATGACGGATGAAGGATGAAGTATGGCGGATGAAGGACGACATATGACGTATGACGGATGAAGGATTAAGTATGACGGATGCAGGATGAAGGATGACGTATGAAGTATGATGTATGACAGATGAAGGACGAAGTATGACGTATGACGGATGAAGGATGACGTATAACGGTTGAAGGATTAAGTATGACGGATAAAGGATGACATATGACGTGTGACGAATAAAGGATGAAGTATGACGGATGTAGGACGACATATGACGTATGACGGATGAAGGATTAAGTATGACGGATGACGGATGTAGGACGATTTATGACGGAGGACGGATGAAGGATGAAGTATGACGGATGAAGGACGGCATATTACGTATGACGGATGAAGGATGAATTATGACGGATGAAGGATTAAGTATGACGGATGCAGCATGACGGATGAAGGATGAAGGATGAAGTATGACGGATGAAGGATGAAGTATGACGGATGACGGATGTAGGACGATTTATCACGTTTGACGGATGAAGGATGAATTATGACGGATGCAGCATGACGGATGAAGGATGAAGTATGACGGATGAAGGACGACATATGACGTATGACGGATGAAGGATAAAGTTTGACGGATGAAGGACGACATATGACGTTTGACGGATGAAGGATGAATTATGACGGATGAAGGATTAAGGATTAAGTATGACGGATGCAGGATGAAGGATGACGTATGAAGTATGATGTATGACAGATGAAGGACGAAGTATGACGTATGACGGATGAAGGATGACGTATAACGGTTGAAGGATTAAGTATGACGGATAAAGGATGACATATGACGTGTGACGGATAAAGGATGAAGTATGACGGATGATGGATGACATATGACGTATGACGGATGAAGGATTAAGTATGACGGATGCAGGTTGACGTATGAAGGATGAAGGATGAAGTATGACGGATGACGGATGTAGGACGACGTATGACGGATGACGTATGAAGGATGAAGTATGACGGATGAAGGACGACATATGACGTATGGCGGATGAAGGATTAAGTATGACGGATGCAGGACGGCATATGACGTATGACGGATGAAGGATGAAGTATGGCGGATGAAGGACGACATATGACGTATGACGGATGAAGGATTAAGTATGACGGATTCAGGATTAAGTATGACGGATGAAGGATAAAGTTTGACGGGTGAAGGATGACGGATAAAAGATGACGTATGACGGATGACGGATGAAGGATGAAGTATGACGGATGAAGGACGACACATGACGTATGACGGATAAAGGATTAAGTTGGACGGATGCAGGATCACGTATGACGTATGATGGATGAAGGATAAAGTTTGACGGATGAAGGACGACATATGACGTTTGACGGATGAAGGATGAATTATGACGGATGAAGGATTAAGTATGACGGATGAAGGATAAAGTTTGACGGGTGAAGGATGACGGATGACGTATGACGGATGAAGGATTAAGTTAGACGGATGCAGGATCACGTATGACGTATGACGGATGAAGGATGAAGTTTGACGGATGAAGGACGACATATGACGATTGACCGATGAAAGATGAATAACGACGGATGAAGGATTAAGTATGACGGATGCAGCATGACGGATGAAGGATGAAGTATGACGGATGAAGGACGGCATATGACGTATGACGGATGAAGGATGAAGTATGACGGATGAAGGACGGCATATGACGTATGACGGATGAAGGATGAAGGACGAGATATGACGGATGAAGGACGACGTATGACGTATGACGGATGAAGGATTAAGGATTAGGTATGACGGATGAAGAATGACGTATGACGGATGACGGATGTAGGACGATTTATGACGGATGACGGATGAAGGATGAAGTATGACGGATGAAGGACGGCATATGACGTATGACGGATGAAGGATGAAGTATGCCGGATGAAGGACGAAATTGACGTATGACGGATGAAGGATTAAGTATGACGGATGCAGGATGACGTATGACGGATGAAGGATGAAGTATGGCGGATGAAGGATGACGGATAAAAGATGACGTATGACGGATGGCGGATGAAGGATGAAGTATGACGGATGAAGGACGACATATGACGTATGACGGATGAAGGATGACGTATGACGGATGACGGATGTAGGACGATTTATGACGGATGATGGATGAAGGATGAAGTATGACTGATGAAGGACGGCATATGACGTATGACGGATGAAGGATGAAGTATGCCGGATGAAGGACGACAATTGACGTATGACGGATGAAGGATTAAGTATGACGGATGCAGGATGACGTATGACGGATGAAGGATGAAGTATGACGGATGAAGGATGACGGATAAAAGATGACGTATGACGGACGACGGATGAAGGATGAAGTATGACGGATGAAGGATGACGTTTGACGGATGAAGGATGAAGTATGACGGATGAAGAACGACATATGACGTATGACGGATGAAGGATAAAGTATTAAGTAAGACGGATGAAGGATGACGTACGACGGATGACGGATGTAGGACGATTTATGACGGATGACGGATGAAGGATGAAGTATGACGGATGAAGGACGGCATATGACGTATGACGGATGAAGGATTAAGTATGACGGATGCAGGATGACCTATGACGGATAAAGGATGAAGTATGACGGATGAAGGATGACGTTTGAAGGATGAAGGATGAAGTATGACGGATGAAGAACGACATATGACGTATGACGGATGAAGGATTAAGTATTAAGTATGACGGATGAAGGATGACGTATGACGGATGACGGATGTAGGACGATTTATGACGGATGACGGATGAAGGATGAAGTATGACGGATGAAGGACGGCATATGACGTATGACGGATGAAGGATGAATTATGACGGATGAAGGATTAAGTATGACGGATGCAGCATGACGGATGAAGGATGAAGTATGAAGGATGAAGGATGACGTATGACGGATGACGGATGTAGGACGATTTATGACGTGTGACGGATGAAGGATGAATTATGACGGATGAAGGATTAAGTATGACGGATGGAGCATGACGGATGAAGGATGAAGTATGACGGATGAAGGACGACATATGACGTATGACGGATGAAGGATTAAGTATGACGGATGCAGGTTGACGTATGACGGATGAAGGATGAAGTATGACGGATGACGGATGTAGGACGACGTTAGACGGATGACGTATGAAGGATGAAGTATGACGGATGAAGGATTAAGTATGACGGATGGAGCATGACGGATGAAGGATGAAGTATGACGGATGAAGGACGACATATGACGTATGACGGATGAAGGATTAAGTATGACGGATGCAGGTTGACGTATGACGGATGAAGGATGAAGTATGACGGATGACGGATGTAGGACGACGTTAGACGGATGACGTATGAAGGATGAAGTATGACGGATGAAGGATTAAGTATGACGGATGCAGGATGAAGGATGACGTATGAAGTATGATGTATTACAGATGAAGGACGAAGTATGAAGTATGACGGATGAAGGATGACGTATATCGGTTGAAGGATTAAGTGTGACGGATAAAGGATGACATATGACGTGTGACGGATAAAGGATGAAGTATGACGGATGAAGGACGACATATGACGTATGACGGATGAAAGATTAAGTATGACGGATGCAGGTTGACGTATGACGGATAAAGGATGAAGTATGACGGATGACGGATGTAGGACGACGTTTGACGGATGACGTATGAAGGATGAAGTATGACGGATGAAGGACGACATATGACGTATGGCGGATGAAGGATTAAGTACGACGGATGCAGGACGGCATATGACGTATGACGGATGAAGGATGAAGTATGGCGGATGAAGGACGGCATATGACGTATGACGGATGAAGGATGAAGTATGCCGGATGAAGGACGACAATTGACGTATGACGGATGAAGGATTAAGTATGACGGATGCAGGATGACGTATGACGGATGAAGGATGAAGTATGACGGATGAAGGATGACGGATAAAAGATGACGTATGACGGACGACGGATGAAGGATGAAGTATGACGGATGAAGGATGACGTGTGACGGATGAAGGATGAAGTATGACGGATGAAGAACGACATATGACGTATGACGGATGAAGGATAAAGTATTAAGTAAGACGGATGAAGGATGACGTACGACGGATGACGGATGTAGGACGATTTATGACGGATGACGGATGAAGGATGAAGTATGACGGATGAAGGACGGCATATGACGTATGACGGATGAAGGATTAAGTATGACGGATGCAGGATGACCTATGACGGATAAAGGATGAAGTATGACGGATGAAGGATGACGTTTGAAGGATGAAGGATGAAGTATGACGGATGAAGAACGACATATGACGTATGACGGATGAAGGATTAAGTAATAAGTATGACGGATGAAGGACGGCATATGACGTATGACGGATGAAGGATTAAGTATGACGGATGCAGGATGACGTATGACGGATAAAGGATGAAGTATGACGGATGATGGATGACGTTTGAAGGATGAAGGATGAAGTATGACGGATGAAGAACGACATATGACGTATGACGGATGAAGGATTAAGTATTAAGTATGACGGATGAAGGATGACGTATGACGGATGACGGATGTAGGACGATTTATGACGGATGACGGATGAAGGATGAAGTATGACGGATGAAGGACGGCATATGACGTATGACGGATGAAGGATGAATTATGACGGATGAAGGATTAAGTATGACGGATGCAGCATGACGGATGAAGGATGAAGTATGAAGGATGAAGGATGACGTATGACGGATGACGGATGTAGGACGATTTATGACGTGTGACGGATGAAGGATGAATTATGACGGATGAAGGATTAAGTATGACGGATGGAGCATGACGGATGAAGGATGAAGTATGACGGATGAAGGACGACATATGACGTATGACGGATGAAGGATTAAGTATGACGGATGCAGGTTGACGTATGACGGATGAAGGATGAAGTATGACGGATGACGGATGTAGGACGACGTTAGACGGATGACGTATGAAGGATGAAGTATGACGGATGAAGGATTAAGTATGACGGATGGAGCATGACGGATGAAGGATGAAGTATGACGGATGAAGGACGACATATGACGTATGACGGATGAAGGATTAAGTATGACGGATGCAGGTTGACGTATGACGGATGAAGGATGAAGTATGACGGATGACGGATGTAGGACGACGTTAGACGGATGACGTATGAAGGATGAAGTATGACGGATGAAGGATTAAGTATGACGGATGCAGGATGAAGGATGACGTATGAAGTATGATGTATTACAGATGAAGGACGAAGTATGAAGTATGACGGATGAAGGATGACGTATAACGGTTGAAGGATTAAGTGTGACGGATAAAGGATGACATATGACGTGTGACGGATAAAGGATGAAGTATGACGGATGAAGGACGACATATGACGTATGACGGATGAAAGATTAAGTATGACGGATGCAGGTTGACGTATGACGGATAAAGGATGAAGTATGACGGATGACGGATGTAGGACGACGTTTGACGGATGACGTATGAAGGATGAAGTATGACGGATGAAGGACGACATATGACGTATGGCGGATGAAGGATTAAGTACGACGGATGCAGGACGGCATATGACGTATGACGGATGAAGGATGAAGTATGGCGGATGAAGGACGACATATGACGTATGACGGATGAAGGATTAAGTATGACGGATGCAGGATGACGTATGACGGATGAAGGATGAAGTATGACGGATGAAGGATGACGGATAAAAGATGACGTATGACGGATGACGGATGAAGGATGAAGTATGACGGAAGAAGGACGACACATGACGTATGACGGATAAAGGATGAAGTATGACGGATGAAGGACGGCATATGACGTATGACGGATGAAGGATGAAGTATGCCGGATGAAGGACGACAATTGACGTATGACGGATGAAGGATTAAGTATGACGGATGCAGGATGACGTATGACGGATGAAGGATGAAGTATGGCGGATGAAGGATGACGGATAAAAGATGACGTATGACGGATGACGGATGAAGGATGAAGTATGACGGATGAAGGATGACGTTTGACGGATGAAGGATGAAGTATGACGGATGAAGGACGACATATGACGTATGACGGATGAAGGATTAAGTATTAAGTATGACGGATGAAGGATGACGTATGACGGATGACGGATGTAGGACGATTTATGACGGATGACGGATGAAGGATGAAGTATGACGGATGAAGGACGGCATATGACGTATGACGGATGAAGGATTAAGTACGACGGATGCAGGATGACGTATGACGGATGAAGGATGAAGTATGACGGATGAAGGATGACGGATAAAAGATGACGTATGACGGATGACGGATGAAGGATGAAGTATGACGGATGAAGGATGACGTTTGACGGATGAAGGATGAAGTATGACGGATGAAGAACGACATATGACGTATGACGGATGAAGGATTAAGTATTAAGTATGACGGATGAAGGATGACGTATGACGGATGACGGATGTAGGACGATTTATGACGGATGACGGATGAAGGATGAAGTATGACGGATGAAGGACGGCATATGACGTATGACGGATGAAGGATGAATTATGACGGATGAAGGATTAAGTATGACGGATGCAGCATGACGGATGAAGGATGAAGTATGACGGATGAAGGATGACGTATGACGGATGACGGATGTAGGACGATTTATGACGTTTGACGGATGAAGGATGAATTATGACGGATGAAGGATTAAGTATGACGGATGCAGCATGACGGATGAAGGATGAAGTATGACGGATGAAGGACGACATATAACGTATGACGGATGAAGGATAAAGTTTGACGGATGAAAGACGACATATGACGTTTGACGGATGAAGGATGAATTATGACGGATGAAGGATTAAGGATTAAGTATGACGGATGACGGATAAAGGACGACATATGACGTATGACGGATGAAGAATTAAGTATGACGGATGCAGGATGAAGGATGACGTATGAAGTATGATGTATGACAGATGAAGGACGAAGTATGACGTATGACGGATGAAGGATGACGTATAACGGTTGAAGGATTAAGTATGACGGATAAAGGATGACATATGACGTGTGACGGATAAAGGATGAAGTATGACGGATGAAGGACGACATATGACGTATGACGGATGAAGGATTAAGTATGACGGATGCAGGTTGACGTATGACGGATGAAGGATGAAGTATGACGGATGACGGATGTAGGACGACGTATGACGGATGACGTATGAAGGATGAAGTATGACGGATGAAGGACGACATATGACGTATGGCGGATGAAGGATTAAGTATGACGGATGCAGGACGGCATATGACGTTTGACGGATGAAGGATGAATTATGACGGATGAAGGATTAAGGATTAAGTATGACGGATGACGGATAAAGGACGACATATGACGTATGACGGATGAAGAATTAAGTATGACGGATGCAGGATGAAGGATGACGTATGAAGTATGATGTATGACAGATGAAGGACGAAGTATGACGTATGACGGATGAAGGATGACGTATAACGGTTGAAGGATTAAGTATGACGGATAAAGGATGACATATGACGTATGACGGATGAAGGATGAAGTATGGCGGATGAAGGACGACTTATGACGTATGACGGATGAAGGATTAAGTATGACGGATGCAGGATGACGTATGACGGATGAAGGATGAAGTATGACGGATGAAGGATGACGGATAAAAGATGACGTATGACGGATGGCGGATGAAGGATGAAGTATGACGGATGAAGGTCGACACATGACGTATGATGGATAAAGGATTAAGTTGGACGGATGCAGGATCACGTATGACGTATGATGGATGAAGGATAAAGTTTGACGGATGAAGGACGACATATGACGTTTGACGGATGAAGGTTGAATTATGACGGATGAAGGATTAAGTATGACGGATGAAGGATAAAGTTTGACGGGTGAAGGATGACGGATGACGTATGACGGATGAAGGATTAAGTTAGACGGATGCAGGATCACGTATGACGTTTGACGGATGAAGGATAAAGTTTGACGGATGAAGGACGACATATGACGATTGACGGATGAAAGATGAATAACGACGGATGAAGGATTAAGTATGACGGATGCAGCATGACGGATGAAGGATGAAGTATGACGGATGAAGGACGGCATATGACGTATGACGGACGAAGGATGAAGTATGACGGATGAAGGACGAGATATGACGGATGAAGGACGACGTATGACGTATGACGGATGAAGGATTAAGGATTAGGTATGACGGATGAAGAATGACGTATGACGGATGACGGATGTAGGACGATTTATGACGGATGACGGATGAAGGATGAAGTATGACGGATGAAGTATGCCGGATGAAGGACGAAATTGACGTATGACGGATGAAGGATTAAGTATGACGGATGCAGGATGACGTTTGACGGATGAATGATGAAGTATGGCGGATGAAGGATGACGGATAAAAGATGACGTATGACGGATGACGGATGACGGATGAAGGATGAAGTATGACGGGTGAAGGATGACGGATGACGTATGACGGATGAAGGATTAAGTTAGACGGATGCAGGATCACGTATGACGTTTGACGGATGAAGGATAAAGTTTGACGGATGAAGGACGACATATGACGATTGACGGATGAAAGATGAATAACGACGGATGAAGGATTAAGTATGACGGATGCAGCATGACGGATGAAGGATGAAGTATGACGGATGAAGGACGGCATATGACGTATGACGGACGAAGGATGAAGTATGACGGATGAAGGACGAGATATGACGGATGAAGGACGACGTATGACGTATGACGGATGAAGGATTAAGGATTAGGTATGACGGATGAAGAATGACGTATGACGGATGTAGGACGATTTATGACGGATGACGGATGAAGGATGAAGTATGACGGATGAAGTATGCCGGATGAAGGACGAAATTGACGTATGACGGATGAAGGATGACGGATAAAAGATGACGTATGACGGATGAAGGATGACGGATAAAAGATGACGTATGACGGATGACGGATGACGGATGAAGGATGAAGTATGACGGATGAAGGACGGCATATGACGTATTACGGATGAAGGATGACGTTTGACGGATGAAGGATGAAGTATGACAGATGAAGGACGACGTATGGCGTATGACGGATGAAGGATTAAAGATTAAGTATGACGGATGAAGGATGACGTATGACGGATGACGGATGATGGACGACATATGACGTATGACGGATGAAGGATGAAGTATGACGGATGAAGGATGACGGATCACGGATGAAGGATGAAGTATGACGGATGAAGGAGGACATATGACGTATGACGGATGAAGGATTAAGTATGACGGATGCAGTGTGACGTATGACGGATGAAGGATGAATTATGACGGATGAAGGATTAAGTATGACGGATGCAGGATGACAGATGACGTATGAAGTATGAAGTATGCTGGACGGAGGATGACGGATGACGGATGAAGGATGAAGTATGATGGGTGAAGGATGACGTATGACGTATGACGGATGAAGGATGAAGTATGACGGATGAAGGACGACAATTGACGTATGACGAAGAAGGATTAAGTATGACGGTTGAAAGATGACGGATAAAAGATGACGTATGACGGATGACGGATGACGGATGAAGGATGAAGTATGACGGATGAAGGACGGCATATGACGTATTACGGATGAAGGATGACGTTTGACGGATGAAGGATTAAGTATGACGGATGCAGTGTGACGTATGACGGATGAAGGATGAATTATGACGGATCATGGATTAAGTATGACGGATGCAGGATGACAGATGACGTATGAAGTATGAAGTATGCTGGACGGAGGATGACGGATGACGGATGAAGGATGAAGTATGACGGGTGAAGGATGACGTATGACGTATGACGGATGAAGGATGAAGTATGACGGATGAAGGACGACAATTGACGTATGACGGATGAAGGATTAAGTATGCCGGATGAAGGATGACGGATAAAAGATGACGTATGACGGATGACGGATGACGGATGAAGGATGAAGTATGACGGATGAAGGACGGCATATGACGTATTACGGATGAAGGATGACGTTTGACGGATGAAGGAAGAAGTATGACAGGTGAAGGACGACGTATGACGTATGACGGATGAAGGATTAAGTATGACGGATGCAGGATGACGTAAGACGGATGAAGGATGAAGTATGACGGATGCAGGATGACGTATGACGGATGAAGGATGAAGTATGACGGATGAAGGATGACGGATAAAAGATGACGTATGACGGATGACGGATGAAGGTATAAGTATGACGGATGAAGGATAAAGTTTGACTGTTGAAGGATGACGGATGACGTATGACGGATGAAGGATTAAGTTAGACGGATGCAGGATCACGTATGACGGATGAAGGATGAAGTATGACGGATGAAGGAGGACATATGACGTATGACGGATGAAGGATTAAGTATGACGGATGCAGTGTGACGTATGACGGATTAAGGATGAATTATGACGGATGAAGGATTAAGCATGACGGATGCAGGATGACAGATGACGTATGAAGTATGAAGTATGCTGGACGGAGGATGACGGATGACGGATGAAGGATGAAGTATGACGGGTGAAGGATGACGTATGACGTATGACGGATGAAGGATGAAGTATGACGGATGAAGGACGACAATTGACGTATGACGGATGAAGGATGAAGTATGACGGATGAAGGATGACGGATCACGGATGAAGGATGAAGTATGACGGATGAAGGAGGACATATGACGTATGACGGATGAAGGATTAAGTATGACGGATGCAGTGTGACGTATGACGGATGAAGGATGAATTATGACGGATGAAGGATTAAGTATGACGGATGCAGGATGACAGATGACGTATGAAGTATGAAGTATGCTGGACGGAGGATGACGGATGACGGATGAAGGATGAAGTATGATGGGTGAAGGATGACGTATGACGTATGACGGATGAAGGATGAAGTATGACGGATGAAGGACGACAATTGACGTATGACGAAGAAGGATTAAGTATGACGGTTGAAAGATGACGGATAAAAGATGACGTATGACGGATGACGGATGACGGATGAAGGATGAAGTATGACGGATGAAGGACGGCATATGACGTATTACGGATGAAGGATGACGTTTGACGGATGAAGGATTAAGTATGACGGATGCAGTGTGACGTATGACGGATGAAGGATGAATTATGACGGATCATGGATTAAGTATGACGGATGCAGGATGACAGATGACGTATGAAGTATGAAGTATGCTGGACGGAGGATGACGGATGACGGATGAAGGATGAAGTATGACGGGTGAAGGATGACGTATGACGTATGACGGATGAAGGATGAAGTATGACGGATGAAGGACGACAATTGACGTATGACGGATGAAGGATTAAGTATGCCGGATGAAGGATGACGGATAAAAGATGACGTATGACGGATGACGGATGACGGATGAAGGATGAAGTATGACGGATGAAGGACGGCATATGACGTATTACGGATGAAGGATGACGTTTGACGGATGAAGGAAGAAGTATGACAGGTGAAGGACGACGTATGACGTATGACGGATGAAGGATTAAGTATGACGGATGCAGGATGACGTAAGACGGATGAAGGATGAAGTATGACGGATGCAGGATGACGTATGACGGATGAAGGATGAAGTATGACGGATGAAGGATGACGGATAAAAGATGACGTATGACGGATGACGGATGAAGGTATAAGTATGACGGATGAAGGATAAAGTTTGACTGTTGAAGGATGACGGATGACGTATGACGGATGAAGGATTAAGTTAGACGGATGCAGGATCACGTATGACGGATGAAGGATGAAGTATGACGGATGAAGGAGGACATATGACGTATGACGGATGAAGGATTAAGTATGACGGATGCAGTGTGACGTATGACGGATTAAGGATGAATTATGACGGATGAAGGATTAAGCATGACGGATGCAGGATGACAGATGACGTATGAAGTATGAAGTATGCTGGACGGAGGATGACGGATGACGGATGAAGGATGAAGTATGACGGGTGAAGGATGACGTATGACGTATGACGGATGACGGATGAAGTATGACGGATGAAGGACGACAATTGACGTATGACGGATGAACGATTAAGTATGACGGATGAAGGATGACGGATAAAAGATGACGTATGACGGATGACGGATGACGGATGAAGGATGATGTATGACGGATGAAGGACGGCAAATGACGTATTACGGATGAAGGATGACGTTTGACGGATGAAGGATGAAATATGACGGATGAAGGACGACGTATGACGTATGACGGATGAAGGATTAAGTATGACGGATGAAGGATGACGTATGACGGATGACGGATGTAGGACGATTTATGACGGATGACGGATGAAGGATGAAGTATGACGGATGAAGGACGGCATATGACGTATAACGGA
Source organism: Papilio elwesi (assembly GCA_029849275.1). Classification (NCBI taxonomy): domain Eukaryota; kingdom Metazoa; phylum Arthropoda; class Insecta; order Lepidoptera; family Papilionidae; genus Papilio; species Papilio elwesi. Next base: position 4,522,121 of record CM056687.1, on the reverse strand, counting down.
TGAAGGATGAAGTATGACGGATGAAGGACGACAATTGACGTATGACGGATGAAGGATTAAGTATGACGGATGCAGGATGACGTATGACGGATGAAGGATGAAGTATGACGGATGAAGGATGACGGATAAAAGATGACGTATGACGGATGACGGATGAAGGATGAAGTATGACGGATGAAAGACGGCATATGACGTATGACGGATGAAGGATGACGTTTGACGGATGAAGGATGAAGTATGACGGATGAAGGACGACGTATGACGTATGACGGATGAAGGATTAAGGATTAAGTATAACGGATGAAGGATGACGTATGACGGATGCAGCATGACGGATGAAGGATGAAGTATGACGGATGAAGGACGGCATATGACGTATGACGGATGAAGGATGAAGTATGACGGATGAAGGACGAAGTATGACGGATGAACGACGACGTATGACGTATGACGGATGAAGGATTAAGGATTAAGTATGACGGATGAAGGATGACGTATGACGGATGACGGATGTAGGACGATTTATGACGGATGACGGATGAAGGACGAAGTATGACGGATGAAGGACGGCATATGACGTATGAAGGATGAAGTATGACGGATGAAGGACGACAATTGACGTATGACGGATGAAGGATTAAGTATGACGGATGCAGGATGATGTATGACGGATGAAGGATGAAGTATGACGGATGAAGGATGACGGATAAAAGATGACGTATGACGGACGACGGATGAAGGATGAAGTAAGACGGATGATGGACGGCATATGACGTATGACGGATGAAGGATGACGTATGAAGGATGACGGATGTAGGACGATTTATGACGGATGACGGATGAAGGATGAAGTATGACGGATGAAGGACGGCATATGACGTATGACGGATGAAGGATGAAGTATGACGGATGAAGGACGAAGTATGACGGATGAAGGACGACGTATGACGTATGACGGATGAAGGATGAAGGATAAAGGATTAAGTATGACGGATGAAGGATGACGTATGACGGATGACGGATGTAGGACGATTTATGACGGATGACGGATAAAGGACGGCATATGACGTATGAAGGATGAAGTATGACGTATGAAGGACGACAATTGACGTATGACGGATGAAGGATTAAGTATGACGGATGCAGGATGATGTATGACGGATGAAGGATGAAGTATGACGGATGAAGGATGACGTATGACGTATGACGGATGAAGGATTAAGGATTAAGTATGACGGATGAAGGATGACGTATGACGGATGACGGATGTAGGACGATTTATGACGGATGACGGATGAAGGACGAAGTATGACGGATGAAGGTCGGCATATGACGTATGAAGGATGAAGTATGACGGATGAAGGACGACAATTGACGTATGACGGATGAAGGATTAAGTATGACGGATGCAGGATGATGTATGACGGATGAAGGATGAAGTATGACGGATGAAGGATGACGGATAAAAGATGACGTATGACGGACGACGGATGAAGGATGAAGTAAGACGGATGATGGACGGCATATGACGTATGACGGATGAAGGAGGACATATGACTTATTACGGATGAAGGACGACATATGACGTTTGACGGATGAAGGATGAAGTATGACGGATGAAGGACGGCATATGACGTATGACGGATGAAGGATGAAGTATGACGGATGAAGGACGAAGTATGACGGATGAAGGACGACGTATGACGTATGACGGATGAAGGATGAAGGATTAAGGATTAAGTATGACGGATGAAGGATGACGTATGACGGATGACGGATGTAGGACGATTTATGACGGATGACGGATGAAGGACGGCATATGACGTATGAAGGATGAAGTATGACGTATGAAGGACGACAATTGACGTATGACGGATGAAGGATTAAGTATGACGGATGCAGGATGATGTATGACGGATGAAGGATGAAGTATGACGGATGAAGGATGACGGATAAAAGATGACGTATGACGGATGACGGATGAAGGATGAAGTAAGACGGATGATGGATGGCATGTGACGTATAACGGATGAAGGATGACGTTTGACGGATGAAGGATGAAGTATGACGGATGAAGGACGACGTATGACGTATGACGGATTAAGGATTAAGGATTAAGTATGACGGATGAAGGATGAAGTATGACGGATGAAGGACGGCATATGACATATGACGGATGAAGGATGAAGTATGACGGATGAAGGACGACATATGACGTATGGCGGATGAAGGATTAAGTATGACGGATGCAGGATGGTGGTTGGTCGAGTAGTTGGTCGAGTAGTTGGTCGATTAGTTGGTCGACTGGTTGGTCGACTGGTTGGTCGAGTGGTTGGTCGAGTAGTTGGTGTAGTAGTTGGTTGAGTAGTTGGTCGAGTGATTGGTCGAGTGGTCGGTCGAGTGGTCGGTCGAGTAGTTGGTCGAGTAGTTGGTCGAGTGATTGCTCGAGTAGTTGGTCGAGTGGTTGGTCGAGAAGTTGGTCGAGTAGTTGGTCGAGTAGTTGGTCGAGTAGTTGGTCGAGTAGTTGGTCGAGTAGTTGGTCGAGTAGTTGGTCGAGTAGTTGGTCGAGTGATTGGCCGAGTGGTTGGTCGACTGGTTGGTCGAGTAGTTGTTCTAGTAGTTGGTCGAGTAGTTGGTCGAGTGGTCGAACGAGGGGTCGGTCGAGTAGTTGGTCGAGTAGTTGGTCGAGTAGTTGGTCGAGTAGTTGGTCGAGTAGTTGGTCGAGTAGTTGGTCGAGTAGTTGGTCGAGTGGTCGGTCGAGTGGTTGGTCGAGTAGTTGGTCGAGTAGTTGGTCGAGTGATTGCTCGAGTAGTTGGTCGAGTAGTTGGTTAAGTAGTTGGTCGAGTATTTGGTCGAGTAGATGGTCGAGTAGTTGGTCCAGTAGTTGGTCCAGTAGTTGGTCGAGTGATTGCTCGAGTAGTTGGTCGAGTAGTTGGTCAAGTAGTTGGTCGAGTAGTTGGTCTAGTGATTGGTCGAGTAGTTGGTCGAGTATTTGGTCGAGTAGTTGGTCGAGTAGTTGGTCGAGTGGTCGTTCGAGTGGTTGGTCGAGTAGTTGGTCGAGTAGTTGGTCGAGTAGTTGGTCGAGTGGTCGGTCGAGTGGTTGGTCGAGTAGTTGGTCGAGTGATTACTCGAGTAGTTGGTCGAGTGGTTGGTCGAGTAGTTGGTCGAGTAGTTGGTCGAGTAGTTGGTCGAGTGATTGGCCGAGTGGTTGGTCGACTGGTTGGTCGAGTAGTTGTTCGAGTTGTTGGTCGAGCAGTTGGTCGAGTAGTTGGTTGAGTGGTCGGTCGAGTAGTTGGTTGAGTAGTTGGTCGAGTATTTGGTCGAGTAGTTGGTCGAGTATTTGGTCGAGTAGTTGGTCGAGTAGTTGGTCGAGTATTTGGTCGAGAAGTTGGTCGAGTAGTTGGTCCAGTAGTTGGTCGAGTACTTGGCCGAGTAGTTGGTCGAGTAGTTGGTCGAGTAATTGGACAGGTAGTTGGTCAAGTAGTTGGTCGAGTAGTTGGTCGAGTAGTTAGTCGAGTGGTTGGTCGAGTAGTTGGTCAAGTAGTTGGTCGAGAAGTTGGTCGAGTACGTGGTCGAGTAGTTGGTCGAGTAGTTGGTCGAGTAGTTGGTGGAGTAGTTGGTCGAGTAGTTGGTCGAGTGATTTCTCGAGTAGTTAGTCGAGTAGTTGTTCGAGTGATTGGACGAGTAGTTCGTCGAGTGATTGCTCGAGTAGTTGGTCGAGTAGTTGGTCGAGTGATTGGTCGAGTAGTTGGTCGAGTAGTTGGTCGAGTGATTGCTCGAGTAGTTGGTCGAGTGGTCGGTCGAGTGGTCGGTCGAGTAGTTGGTCGAGTAGTTGGTCGCGTAGTTGGTCGAGTAGTTGGTCGAGTGATTGCTCGAGTATTTGGTCGAGTAGTTGGTCGAGTGATTGGTCGAGTAGTTGGTCGAGTAGTTGGTCGAGTAGTTGGACGAGAAGTTGGTCGAGTGATTGCTCAAGTAGCTGGTCGAGTAGTTGGTGTAGTAGTTGGTCGAGTAGTTGGTCGAGTAGTTGGTCGAGTAGTTGGACGAGTAGTTGGTCGAGTAGTTGGTGGAGTAGTTGGTCGAGTGATTGGCCGAGTGGTCGGTCGAGTGGTCGGTCGAGTAGTTGGTCGAGTAGTTGGTTAAGTAGTTGGTCGAGTATTTGGTCGAGTAGATGGTCGAGTAGTTGGTCCAGTAGTTGGTCCAGTAGTTGGTCGAGTGATTGCTCGAGTAGTTGGTCGAGTAGTTGGTCAAGTAGTTGGTCGAGTAGTTGGTCTAGTGATTGGTCGAGTAGTTGGTCGAGTATTTGGTCGAGTAGTTGGTCGAGTAGTTGGTCGAGTGGTCGTTCGAGTGGTTGGTCGAGTAGTTGGTCGAGTAGTTGGTCGAGTAGTTGGTCGAGTGGTCGGTCGAGTGGTTGGTCGAGTAGTTGGTCGAGTGATTGCTCGAGTAGTTGGTCGAGTGGTTGGTCGAGTAGTTGGTCGAGTAGTTGGTCGAGTAGTTGGTCGAGTGATTGGCCGAGTGGTTGGTCGACTGGTTGGTCGAGTAGTTGTTCGAGTTGTTGGTCGAGCAGTTGGTCGAGTAGTTGGTTGAGTGGTCGGTCGAGTAGTTGGTTGAGTAGTTGGTCGAGTATTTGGTCGAGTAGTTGGTCGAGTATTTGGTCGAGTAGTTGGTCGAGTAGTTGGTCGAGTATTTGGTCGAGAAGTTGGTCGAGTAGTTGGTCCAGTAGTTGGTCGAGTACTTGGCCGAGTAGTTGGTCGAGTAGTTGGTCGAGTAATTGGACAGGTAGTTGGTCAAGTAGTTGGTCGAGTAGTTGGTCGAGTAGTTAGTCGAGTGGTTGGTCGAGTAGTTGGTCAAGTAGTTGGTCGAGAAGTTGGTCGAGTACGTGGTCGAGTAGTTGGTCGAGTAGTTGGTCGAGTAGTTGGTGGAGTAGTTGGTCGAGTAGTTGGTCGAGTGATTTCTCGAGTAGTTAGTCGAGTAGTTGTTCGAGTGATTGGACGAGTAGTTCGTCGAGTGATTGCTCGAGTAGTTGGTCGAGTAGTTGGTCGAGTGATTGGTCGAGTAGTTGGTCGAGTAGTTGGTCGAGTGATTGCTCGAGTAGTTGGTCGAGTGGTCGGTCGAGTGGTCGGTCGAGTAGTTGGTCGAGTAGTTGGTCGCGTAGTTGGTCGAGTAGTTGGTCGAGTGATTGCTCGAGTATTTGGTCGAGTAGTTGGTCGAGTGATTGGTCGAGTAGTTGGTCGAGTAGTTGGTCGAGTAGTTGGACGAGAAGTTGGTCGAGTGATTGCTCAAGTAGCTGGTCGAGTAGTTGGTGTAGTAGTTGGTCGAGTAGTTGGTCGAGTAGTTGGTCGAGTAGTTGGACGAGTAGTTGGTCGAGTAGTTGGTGGAGTAGTTGGTCGAGTGATTGGCCGAGTGGTCGGTCGAGTGGTCGGTCGAGTGGTCAGTCGAGTAGTTGTTCGAGTAGTTGGTTGAGTAGTTAGTCGAGTAGTTGGTCGAGTGATTGCTCGAGTAGTTGGTCGAGTAGTTGGTCGAGTGATTGGTCGAGTAGTTGGTCGAGTGGTTGGTCGAGTAGTTGGACGAGTAGTTGGTCGAGTAGTTGGTCGATTAGTTGGTGGAGTAGTTGGTCGAGTGATTGGCCGAGTGGTCGGTCGAGTGGCCGGTCGAGTGGTCGGTCGAGTAGTTGGTCGAGTAGTTGGTCGAGTAGTTGGTCGAGTAGTTGGTCGAGTAGTTGGTCGAGTGATTGGTCGAGTAGTTGGTCAAGTAGTTGGTCGAGTAGTTGGACGAGTAGTTTGTCGAGTGATTGCTCGAGTAGGTGGTCGAGTTGTTGGTCGAGTGATTGGTCAAGTAGTTGGTCGAGTAGTTGGCCGAGTAGTTGGTCGAGTAGTTGGTCTAGTAGTTGGTCGAGTAGTTGGCCGAGTAGTTGGTCGAGTAGTTGGTCGAGTGGTTGGTCGAGTATTTGGTCGAGTAGTTGGTCGAGTATTTGGTCGAGTAGTTGGTCGAGTAGTTGGTCGAGTATTTGGTCGAGTAGTTGGTCCAGTAGTTGGTCCAGTAGTTGGTCGAATACTTGGCCGAGTAGTTGGTCGAGTAGTTGGTCGAGTAGTTGGACGAGTAGCTGGTCAAGTAGTTGGTCGAGTAGTTGGTCGAGTAGTTAGTCGAGTGATTGGTCGAGTAGTTGGTCGAGTAGTTGGTCGAGAAGTTGGTCGAGTACTTGGTCGAGTACTTGGTCGAGTAGTTGGTCGAGTAGTTGGTCGAGTAGTTGGTCGAGTAGTTTGTCGAGTGATTGCTCGAGTAGTTGGTCGAGTAGTTGGTCGAGAAGTTGGTCGAGTAGTTGGTGGAGTAGTTGGTCGAGTAGTTGGTCGAGTAGTTGGTCGAGTGATTGCTCGAGTAGTTAGTGGAGTAGTTGGTCGAGTGATTGGACGAGTAGTTGGTCGAGTGATTGCTCGAGTAGTTGGTCGAGTAGTTGGTCGAGTGATTGGTCGAGTAGTTGGTCGAGTAGTTGGTCGAGTAGTTGGACGAGAAGTTGGTCGAGTGATTGCTCAAGTAGCTGGTCGAGTAGTTGGTGTAGTAGTTGGTCGAGTAGTTGGTCGAGTAGTTGGTCGAGTAGTTGGTCGAGTAGTTGGTCGAGTAGTTGGCTGAGTAGTTGGTCGAGTAGTTAGTCTAGTAGTTGGTCGAGTAGTTGGTCGAGTAGTTGGTCGAGTAGTTGGTAAAGGGGTTGGTCGAGTATTTGGTCGAGTAGTTGGTCGAGTATTTGGTCGAGTAGTTGGTCGAGTAGTTGGTCGAGTATTTGGTCGAGTAGTTGGTCGAGTAGTTGGTCCAGTAGTTGGTCGAGTACTTGGCCGAGTAGTTGTTCGAGTAGTTGGTCGAGTAATTGGACAGGTAGTTGGTCAAGTAGTTGGTCGAGTAGTTGGTCGAGTAGTTAGTCGAGTGATTGGTCGAGTAGTTGGTCGAGTAGTTGGTCGAGAAGTTGGTCGAGTGATTGCTCGAGTACTTGGTCGAGTAGTTGGTCGAGTAGTTGGTCGAGTAGTTGGTGGAGTAGTTGGTCGAGTAGTTGGTCGAGTAGTTGGTCGAGTGATTGCTCGAGTAGTTAGTGGAGTAGTTGGTCGAGTGATTGGACGAGTAGTTGGTCGAGTGATTGCTCGAGTAGTTGGTCGAGTAGTTGGTCGAGTGAATGGTCGAGTAGTTGGTCGAGTAGTTGGCCGAGTAGTTGGTCGAGTAGTTAGTCTAGTAGTTGGTCGAGTAGTTGGTCGAGTAGTTGGTCGAGTAGTTGGTCGAGTGGTTGGTCGAGTATTTGGTCGAGTAGTTGGTCGAGTATTTGGTCGAGTAGTTGGTCGAGTAGTTGGTCGAGTATTTGGTCGAGTAGTTGGTCGAGTAGTTGGTCCAGTAGTTGGTCGAGTACTTGGCCGAGTAGTTGGTCGAGTAGTTGGTCGAGTAATTGGACAGGTAGTTGGTCAAGTAGTTGGTCGAGTAGTTGGTCGAGTAGTTAGTCGAGTGATTGGTCGAGTAGTTGGTCGAGTAGTTGGTCGAGAAGTTGGTCGAGTACTTGGTCGAGTACTTGGTCGAGTAGTTGGTCGAGTAGTTGGTCGAGTAGTTGGTCGAGTAGTTGGTCGAGTGATTGCTCGAGTAGTTGGTCGAGTAGTTGGTCAAGTAGTTGGTCGAGTAGTTGGACGAGTAGTTGGTCGAGTAGTTGGTTGAGTAGTTGGTGGATTAGTTGGTCGAGTAGTTGGTCGAGTAGTTGGTCGAGTGATTGCTCGAGTAGTTAGTCGAGTAGTTGGTCGAGTGATTGGACGAGTAGTTGGTCGAGTGATTGCTCGAGTAGTTGGTCGAGTAGTTGGTCGAGTGATTGGTCGAGTAGTTGGTCGAGTAGTTGGTCGAGTAGTTGGTTGAGTGATTGCTCGAGTAGTTAGTCGAGTAGTTGGTCGAGTGATTGGACGAGTAGTTGGTCGAGTGATTGCTCGAGTAGTTGGTCGAGTGGTCGGTCGAGTGGTCGGTCGAGTAGTGGGTCGAGTAATTGGTCGCGTAGTTGGTCGAGTAGTTGGTCGAGTGATTGCTCGAGTATTTGGTCGAGTAGTTGGTCGAGTGATTGGTCGAGTAGTTGGTCGAGTAGTTGGACGAGAAGTTCGTCGAGTGATTGCTCAAGTAGCTGGTCGAGTAGTTGGTGTAGTAGTTGGTCGAGTAGTTGGTCGAGTAATTGGTCGAGTAGTTGGACGAGTAGTTGGTCGAGTAGTTGGTGGAGTAGTTGGTCGAGTGATTGGCCGAGTGGTCGGTCGAGTGGTCGGTCGAGTGGTCAGTCGAGTAGTTGTTCGAGTAGTTGGTCGAGTAGTTGGTCGAGTAGTTGGTCGAGTGATTGCTCGAGTAGTTGGTCGAGTAGTTGGTCGAGTGATTGGTCGAGTAGTTGGTCGAGTGGTTGGTCGAGTAGTTGGACGAGTAGTTGGTCGAGTAGTTGGTCGATTAGTTGGTGGAGTAGTTGGTCGAGTGATTGGCCGAGTGGTCGGTCGAGTGGCCGGTCTAGTGGTCGGTCGAGTAGTTGGTCGAGTGGTTGGTCGAGTATTTGGTCGAGTAGTTGGTCGAGTATTTGGTCGAGTAGTTGGTCGAGTAGTTGGTCGAGTATTTGGTCGAGAAGTTGGTCGAGTAGTTGGTCCAGTAGTTGGTCGAGTACTTGGCCGAGTAGTTGGTCGAGTAGTTGGTCGAGTAATTGGACAGGTAGTTGGTCAAGTAGTTGGTCGAGTAGTTGGTCGAGTAGTTAGTCGAGTGATTGGTCGAGTAGTTGGTCGAGTAGTTAGTCGAGTGATTGGTCGAGTAGTTGGTCGAGTAGTTGGTCGAGAAGTTGGTCGAGTACTTGGTCGAGTACTTGGTCGAGTAGTTGGTCGAGTAGTTGGTCGAGTAGTTGGTCGAGTGATTGCTCGAGTAGTTGGTCGAGTAGTTGGTCAAGTAGTTGGTCGAGTAGTTGGACGAAAAGTTGGTCGAGTAGTTGGTCGAGTAGTTGGTGGAGTAGTTGGTCGAGTAGTTGGTCGAGTAGTTGGTCGAGTGATTGCTCGAGTAGTTAGTCGAGTAGTTGGTCGAGTGATTGGACGAGTAGTTCGTCGAGTGATTGCTCGAGTAGTTGGTCGAGTAGTTGGTCGAGTGATTGGTCGAGTAGTTGGTCGAGTGATTGCTCGAGTAGTTAGTCGAGTAGTTGGTCGAGTGATTGGACGAGTAGTTGGTCGAGTGATTGCTCGAGTAGTTGGTCGAGTGGTCGGTCGAGTGGTCGGTCGAGTAGTTGGTCGAGTAGTTGGTCGCGTAGTTGGTCGAGTAGTTGGTCGAGTGATTGCTCGAGTATTTGGTCGAGTAGTTGGTCGAGTGATTGGTCGAGTAGTTGGTCGAGTAGTTGGTCGAGTATTTGGTCGAGTGATTGCTCAAGTAGCTGGTCGAGTAGTTGGTGTAGTAGTTGGTCGAGTAGTTGGTCGAGTAGTTGGTCGAGTAGGTGGACGAGTAGTTGGTCGAGTAGTTGGTGGAGTAGTTGGTCGAGTGATTGGCCGAGTGGTCGGTCGAGTGGTCGGTCGAGTGGTCAGTCGAGTAGTTGTTCGAGTAGTTGGTCGAGTAGTTAGTCGAGTAGTTGGTCGAGTGATTGCTCGAGTACTTGGTCGAGTAGTTGGTCGAGTAGTTGGTCGAGTAGTTGGTGGAGTAGTTGGTCGAGTAGTTGGTCGAGTAGTTGGTCGAGTGATTGCTCGAGTAGTTAGTGGAGTAGTTGGTCGAGTGATTGGACGAGTAGTTGGTCGAGTGATTGCTCGAGTAGTTGGTCGAGTAGTTGGTCGAGTGAATGGTCGAGTAGTTGGTCGAGTAGTTGGCCGAGTAGTTGGTCGAGTAGTTAGTCTAGTAGTTGGTCGAGTAGTTGGTCGAGTAGTTGGTCGAGTAGTTGGTCGAGTGGTTGGTCGAGTATTTGGTCGAGTAGTTGGTCGAGTATTTGGTCGAGTAGTTGGTCGAGTAGTTGGTCGAGTATTTGGTCGAGTAGTTGGTCGAGTAGTTGGTCCAGTAGTTGGTAGAGTACTTGGCCGAGTAGTTGGTCGAGTAGTTGGTCGAGTAATTGGACAGGTAGTTGGTCAAGTAGTTGGTCGAGTAGTTGGTCGAGTAGTTAGTCGAGTGATTGGTCGAGTAGTTGGTCGAGTAGTTGGTCGAGAAGTTGGTCGAGTACTTGGTCGAGTACTTGGTCGAGTAGTTGATCGAGTAGTTGGTCGAGTAGTTGGTCGAGTAGTTGGTCGAGTGATTGCTCGAGTAGTTGGTCGAGTAGTTGGTCAAGTAGTTGGTCGAGTAGTTGGACGAGTAGTTGGTCGAGTAGTTGATCGAGTAGTTGGTGGAGTAGTTGGTCGAGTAGTTGGTCGAGTGATTGCTCGAGTAGTTAGTCGAGTAGTTAGTCAAGTGATTGGACGAGTAGTTGGTCGAGTGATTGCTCGAGTAGTTGGTCGAGTAGTTGGTCGAGTGATTGGTCGAGTAGTTGGTCGAGTAGTTGGTCGAGTAGTTGGTCGAGTGATTGCTCGAGTAGTTAGTCGAGTAGTTGGTCGAGTGATTGGACGAGTAGTTGGTCGAGTGATTGCTCGAGTAGTTGGTCGAGTGGTCGGTCGAGTGGTCGGTCGAGTAGTGGGTCGAGTAATTGGTCGCGTAGTTGGTCGAGTAGTTGGTCGAGTGATTGCTCGAGTATTTGGTCGAGTAGTTGGTCTAGTGATTGGTCGAGTAGTTGGTCGAGTAGTTGGTCGAGTAGTTGGACGAGAAGTTGGTCGAGTGATTGCTCAAGTAGCTGGTCGAGTAGTTGGTGTAGTAGTTGGTCGAGTAGTTGGTCGAGTAGTTGGTCGAGTAGTTGGACGAGTAGTTGGTCGAGTAGTTGGTGGAGTAGTTGGTCGAGTGATTGGCCGAGTGGTCGGTCGAGTGGTCGGTCGAGTGGTCAGTCGAGTAGTTGTTCGAGTAGTTGGTCGAGTAGTCGGTCGAGTAGTTGGTCGAGTGATTGCTCGAGTAGTTGGTCGAGTAGTTGGTCGAGTGATTGGTCGAGTAGTTGGTCGAGTGGTTGGTCGAGTAGTTGGACGAGTAGTTGGTCGAGTAGTTGGTCGATTAGTTGGTTGAGTAGTTGGTCGAGTGATTGGCCGAGTGGTCGGTCGAGTGGCCGGTCGAGTGGTCGGTCGAGTAGTTGGTCGAGTGGTTGTTCGAGTATTTGGTCGAGTAGTTGGTCGAGTATTTGGTCCAGTAGTTGGTCGAGTAGTTGGTCGAGTAATTGGTCGAGAAGTTGGTCGAGTAGTTGGTCCAGTAGTTGGTCGAGTACTTGGCCGAGTAGTTGGTCGAGTAGTTGGTCGAGTAATTGGACAGGTAGTTGGTCAAGTAGTTGGTCGAGTAGTTGGTCGAGTAGTTAGTCGAGTGATTGGTCGAGTAGTTGGTCGAGAAGTTGGTCGAGAAGTTGGTCGAGTACTTGGTCGAGTACTTGGTCGAGTAGTTGGTCGAGTAGTTGGTCGAGTAGTTGGTCGAGTAGTTGGTCGAGTGATTGCTCGAGTAGTTGGTCGAGTAGTTGGTCAAGTAGTTGGTCGAGTAGTTGGACGAGTAGTTGGTCGAGTAGTTGGTCGAGTAGTTGGTGGTGTAGTTGGTCGAGTAGTTGGTCGAGTAGTTGGTCGAGTGATTGCTCGAGTAGTTAGTCGAGTAGTTGGTCGAGTGATTGGACGAGTAGTTCGTCGAGTGATTGCTCGAGTAGTTGGTCGAGTAGTTGGTCGAGTGATTGGTCGAGTAGTTGGTCGAGTAGTTGGTCGAGTGATTGCTCGAGTAGTTAGTCGAGTAGTTGGTCGAGTGATTGGACGAGTAGTTGGTCGAGTGATTGCTCGAGTAGTTGGTCGAGTGGTCGGTCGAGTGGTCGGTCGAGTAGTTGGTCAAGTAGTTGGTCGCGTAGTTGGTCGAGTAGTTGGTCGAGTGATTGCTCGAGTATTTGGTCGAGTAGTTGGTCGAGTGATTGGTCGAGTAGTTGGTCGAGTAGTTGGTCGAGTAGTTGGACGAGAAGTTGGTCGAGTGATTGCTCAAGTAGCTGGTCGAGTAGTTGGTGTAGTAGTTGGTCGAGTAGTTGGTCGAGTAGTTGGTCGAGTGGCCGGTCGAGTGGTCGGTCGAGTAGTTGGTCGAGTAGTTGGTCGAGTAGTTGGTCGAGTAGTTGGTCGAGTGATTGCTCGAGTAGTTGGTCCAGTAGTTGGTCGAGTAGTTGGTCGAGTGATTGCTCGAGTAGTTAGTCGAGTAGTTGGTCGAGTGATTGGACGAGTAGTTGGTCGAGTGATTGGACGAGTAGTTGGTCGAGTGATTGCTCGAGTAGTTGGTCGAGTAGTTGGTCGAGTGATTGGTCGAGTAGTTGGTCGAGTAGTTGGTCGAGTATTTGGTCGAGTAGTTGGTCGAGTATTTGGTCGAGTAGTTGGTCGAGTAGTTGGTCGAGTATTTGGTCGAGTAGTTGGTCGAGTAGTTGGTCCAGTAGTTGGTCGAGTACTTGGCCGAGTAGTTGGTCGAGTAGTTGGTCGAGTAATTGGACAGGTAGTTGGTCAAGTAGTTGGTCGAGTAGTTGGTCGAGTAGTTAGTCGAGTGATTGGTCGAGTGGTTGGTCGAGTAGTTGGTCGAGAAGTTGGTCGAGTACTTGGTCGAGTACTTGGTCGAGTAGTTGGTCGAGTAGTTGGTCGAGTAGTTGGTCGAGTAGTTGGTCGAGTGATTGCTCGAGTAGTTGGTCGAGTAGTTGGTCAAGTAGTTGGTCGAGTAGTTGGACGAGTAGTTGGTCGAGTAGTTGATCGAGTAGTTGGTGGAGTAGTTGGTCGAGTAGTTGGTCGAGTAGTTGGTCGAGTGATTGCTCGAGTAGTTAGTCGAGTAGTTGGTCGAGTGATTGGATGAGTAGTTGGTCGAGTGATTGCTCGAGTAGTTGGTCGAGTAGTTGGTCGAGTGATTGGTCGAGTAGTTGGTCGAGTAGTTGGTCGAGTAGTTGGTCGAGTGATTGCTCGAGTAGTTAGTCGAGTAGTTGGTCGAGTGATTGGACGAGTAGTTGGTCGAGTGATTGCTCGAGTAGTTGGTCGAGTGGTCGGTCGAGTGGTCGGTCGAGTAGTGGGTCGAGTAATTGGTCGCGTAGTTGGTCGAGTAGTTGGTCGAGTGATTGCTCGAGTATTTGGTCGAGTAGTTGGTCGAGTGATTGGTCGAGTAGTTGGTCGAGTAGTTGGTCGAGTAGTTGGACGAGAAGTTGGTCGAGTGATTGCTCAAGTAGCTGGTCGAGTAGTTGGTGTAGTAGTTGGTCGAGTAGTTGGTCGAGTAGTTGGTCGAGTAGTTGGACGAGTAGTTGGTCGAGTAGTTGGTGGAGTAGTTGGTCGAGTGATTGGCCGAGTGGTCGGTCGAGTGGTCGGTCGAGTGGTCAGTCGAGTAGTTGTTCGAGTAGTTGGTCGAGTAGTTGGTCGAGTAGTTGGTCGAGTGATTGCTCGAGTAGTTGGTCGAGTAGTTGGTCGAGTGATTGGTCGAGTAGTTGGTCGAGTGGTTGGTCGAGTAGTTGGACGAGTAGTTGGTCGAGTAGTTGGTCGATTAGTTGGTGGAGTAGTTGGTCGAGTGATTGGCCGAGTGGTCGGTCGAGTGGCCGGTCGAGTGGTCGGTCGAGTAGTTGGTCGAGTAGTTGGTCGAGTAGTTGATCGAGTAGTTGGTCGAGTGATTGCTCGAGTAGTTGGTCGAGTAGTTGGTCGAGTGATTGGTCGAGTAGTTGGTCAAGTAGTTGGTCGAGTAGCTGGTCGAGTAGTTGGTGTAGTAGTTGGTCGAGTAGTTGGTCGAGTAGTTGGTCGAGTAGTTGGACGAGTAGTTGGTCGAGTAGTTGGTGGAGTAGTTGGTCGAGTGATTGGCCGAGTGGTCGGTCGAGTGGTCGGTCGAGTGGTCAGTCGAGTAGTTGTTCGAGTAGTTGGTCGAGTAGTCGGTCGAGTAGTTGGTCGAGTGATTGCTCGAGTAGTTGGTCGAGTAGTTGGTCGAGTGATTGGTCGAGTAGTTGGTCGAGTGGTTGGTCGAGTAGTTGGACGAGTAGTTGGTCGAGTAGTTGGTCGATTAGTTGGTTGAGTAGTTGGTCGAGTGATTGGCCGAGTGGTCGGTCGAGTGGCCGGTCGAGTGGTCGGTCGAGTAGTTGGTCGAGTGGTTGTTCGAGTATTTGGTCGAGTAGTTGGTCGAGTATTTGGTCCAGTAGTTGGTCGAGTAGTTGGTCGAGTAATTGGTCGAGAAGTTGGTCGAGTAGTTGGTCCAGTAGTTGGTCGAGTACTTGGCCGAGTAGTTGGTCGAGTAGTTGGTCGAGTAATTGGACAGGTAGTTGGTCAAGTAGTTGGTCGAGTAGTTGGTCGAGTAGTTAGTCGAGTGATTGGTCGAGTAGTTGGTCGAGAAGTTGGTCGAGAAGTTGGTCGAGTACTTGGTCGAGTACTTGGTCGAGTAGTTGGTCGAGTAGTTGGTCGAGTAGTTGGTCGAGTGATTGCTCGAGTAGTTGGTCGAGTAGTTGGTCAAGTAGTTGGTCGAGTAGTTGGACGAGTAGTTGGTCGAGTAGTTGGTCGAGTAGTTGGTGGAGTAGTTGGTCGAGTAGTTGGTCGAGTAGTTGGTCGAGTGATTGCTCGAGTAGTTAGTCGAGTAGTTGGTCGAGTGATTGGACGAGTAGTTCGTCGAGTGATTGCTCGAGTAGTTGGTCGAGTAGTTGGTCGAGTGATTGGTCGAGTAGTTGGTCGAGTAGTTGGTCGAGTGATTGCTCGAGTAGTTAGTCGAGTAGTTGGTCGAGTGATTGGACGAGTAGTTGGTCGAGTGATTGCTCGAGTAGTTGGTCGAGTGGTCGGTCGAGTGGTCGGTCGAGTAGTTGGTCAAGTAGTTGGTCGCGTAGTTGGTCGAGTAGTTGGTCGAGTGATTGCTCGAGTATTTGGTCGAGTAGTTGGTCGAGTGATTGGTCGAGTAGTTGGTCGAGTAGTTGGTCGAGTAGTTGGACGAGAAGTTGGTCGAGTGATTGCTCAAGTAGCTGGTCGAGTAGTTGGTGTAGTAGTTGGTCGAGTAGTTGGTCGAGTAGTTGGTCGAGTGGCCGGTCGAGTGGTCGGTCGAGTAGTTGGTCGAGTAGTTGGTCGAGTAGTTGGTCGAGTAGTTGGTCGAGTGATTGCTCGAGTAGTTGGTCGAGTAGTTGGTCGAGTGATTGCTCGAGTAGTTAGTCGAGTAGTTGGTCGAGTGATTGGACGAGTAGTTGGTCGAGTGATTGGACGAGTAGTTGGTCGAGTGATTGCTCGAGTAGTTGGTCGAGTAGTTGGTCGAGTGATTGGTCGAGTAGTTGGTCGAGTAGTTGGCCGAGTAGTTGGTCGAGTAGTTAGTCTAGTAGTTGGTCGAGTAGTTGGTCGAGTAGTTGGTCGAGTAGTTGGTCGAGTGGTTGGTCGAGTATTTGGTCGAGTAGTTGGTCGAGTATTTGGTCGAGTAGTTGGTCGAGTATTTGGTCGAGTAGTTGGTCGAGTAGTTGGTCGAGTATTTGGTCGAGTAGTTGGTCGAGTAGTTGGTCCAGTAGTTGGTCGAGTACTTGGCCGAGTAGTTGGTCGAGTAGTTGGTCGAGTAATTGGACAGGTAGTTGGTCAAGTAGTTGGTCGAGTAGTTGGTCGAGTAGTTAGTCGAGTGATTGGTCGAGTAGTTGGTCGAGTAGTTGGTCGAGAAGTTGGTCGAGTGATTGCTCGAGTACTTGGTCGAGTAGTTGGTCGAGTAGTTGGTCGAGTAGTTGGTGGAGTAGTTGGTCGAGTAGTTGGTCGAGTAGTTGGTCGAGTGATTGCTCGAGTAGTTACTGGAGTAGTTGGTCGAGTGATTGGTCGAGTAGTTGGTCGAGTAGTTGGTCGAGAAGTTGGTCGAGTGATTGCTCGAGTACTTGGTCGAGTAGTTGGTCGAGTAGTTGGTCGAGTAGTTGGTGGAGTAGTTGGTCGAGTAGTTGGTCGAGTAGTTGGTCGAGTGATTGCTCGAGTAGTTAGTGGAGTAGTTGGTCGAGTGATTGGACGAGTAGTTGGTCGAGTGATTGCTCGAGTAGTTGGTCGAGTAGTTGGTCGAGTGATTGGTCGAGTAGTTGGTCGAGTAGTTGGCCGAGAAGTTGGTCGAGTAGTTAGTCTAGTAGTTGGTCGAGTAGTTGGTCGAGTAGTTGGTCGAGTAGTTGGTCGAGTGTTTGGTCGAGTATTTGGTCGAGTAGTTGGTCGAGTATTTGGTCGAGTAGTTGGTCGAGTAGTTGGTCGAGTATTTGGTCGAGTAGTTGGTCGAGTAGTTGGTCCAGTAGTTGGTCGAGTACTTGGCCGAGTAGTTGGTCGAGTAGTTGGTCGAGTAATTGGACAGGTAGTTGGTCAAGTAGTTGGTCGAGTAGTTGGTCGAGTAGTTAGTCGAGTGATTGGTCAAGTGGTTGGTCGAGTAGTTGGTCGAGAAGTTGGTCGAGTACTTGGTCGAGTACTTGGTCGAGTAGTTGGTCGAGTAGTTGGTCGAGTAGTTGGTCGAGTAGTTGGTCGAGTGATTGCTCGAGTAGTTGGTCGAGTAGTTGGTCAAGTAGTTGGTCGAGTAGTTGGACGAGTAGTTGGTCGAGTAGTTGATCGAGTAGTTGGTGGAGTAGTTGGTCGAGTAGTTGGTCGAGTAGTTGGTCGAGTGATTGCTCGAGTAGTTAGTCGAGTAGTTGGTCGAGTGATTGGACGAGTAGTTGGTCGAGTGATTGCTCGAGTAGTTGGTCGAGTAGTTGGTCGAGTGATTGGTCGAGTAGTTGGTCGAGTAGTTGGTCGAGTAGTTGGTCGAGTGATTGCTCGAGTAGTTAGTCGAGTAGTTGGTCGAGTGATTGGACGAGTAGTTGGTCGAGTGATTGCTCGAGTAGTTGGTCGAGTGGTCGGTCGAGTGGTCGGTCGAGTAGTGGGTCGAGTAATTGGTCGCGTAGTTGGTCGAGTAGTTGGTCGAGTGATTGCTCGAGTATTTGGTCGAGTAGTTGGTCGAGTGATTGGTCGAGTAGTTGGTCGAGTAGTTGGTCGAGTAGTTGGACGAGAAGTTGGTCGAGTGATTGCTCAAGTAGCTGGTCGAGTAGTTGGTGTAGTAGTTGGTCGAGTAGTTGGTGGAGTAGTTGGTCGAGTGATTGGCCGAGTGGTCGGTCGAGTGGTCGGTCGAGTGGTCAGTCGAGTAGTTGTTCGAGTAGTTGGTCGAGTAGTTGGTCGAGTAGTTGGTCGAGTGATTGCTCGAGTAGTTGGTCGAGTAGTTGGTCGAGTGATTGGTCGAGTAGTTGGTCGAGTGGTTGGTCGAGTAGTTGGACGAGTAGTTGTCCGAGTAGTTGGTCGATTAGTTGGTGGAGTAGTTGGTCGAGTGATTGGCCGAGTGGTCGGTCGAGTGGCCGGTCGAGTGGTCGGTCGAGTAGTTGGTCGAGTAGTTGGTCGAGTAGTTGATCGAGTAGTTGGTCGAGTGATTGCTCGAGTAGTTGGTCGAGTAGTTGGTCGAGTGATTGGTCGAGTAGTTGGTCAAGTAGTTGGTCGAGTAGTTGGACGAGTAGTTGGTCGAGTGATTGCTCGAGTAGTTGGTCGAGTTGTTGGTCGAGTGATTGGTCAAGTAGTTGGTCGAGTAGTTGGCCGAGTAGTTGGTCGAGTAGTTGGTCTAGTAGTTGGTCGAGTAGTTGGTCGAATAGTTGGTCGAGTAGTTGGACGAGTAGTTGGTCGAGTAGTTGGTGGAGTAGTTGGTCGAGTGATTGGCCGAGTGGTCGGTCGAGTGGTCGGTCGAGTAGTTGGTCGAGTAGTTGGTCGAGTGATTGCTCGAGTAGTTGGTCGAGTAGTTGGTCGAGTGATTGGTCGAGTGGTTGGTCGAGTAGTTGGTCGAGTAGTTGGACGAGTAGTTGGTCGAGTAGTTGGTCAAGTAGTTGGTCGAGTGATTGCTCGAGTAGTTGGTCGAGTAGTTGGTCGAGTGATTGGTCGAGTAGTTGGTCGAGTAGTTGGTCGAGTGGTTGGTCGAGTAGTTGGTCGAGTAGTTGGTCGAGTAGTTGGTCGAGTAGTTGGTCGAGTAGTTGGACGAGTAGTTGGTCGAGTAGTTGGTCGAGTAGTTGGTCGAGTGATTGGTCGAGTAGTTGGTCGAGTAGTTGGTCGAGTAGTTAATCGAGTAGTTGGACGAGTAGTTGGTCGAGTAGTTGTTCGAGTAGTTGGTCGAGTAGTTGGTCGAGTACTTGGTGGAGTAGTTGGTCGAATGATTGGCCGAGTGGTCGGTCGAGTGGCCGGTGGAGTGGTCGGTCGAGTAGTTGGTCGAGTAGTTGGTCGAGTAGTTGGTCGAGTGATTGCTCGAGTAGTTGGTCGAGTAGTTGGTCGAGTGATTGGTCGAGTAGTTGGTCAAGTAGTTGGTCGAGTAGTTGGACGAGTAGTTGGTCGAGTGATTGCTCGAGTAGTTGGTCGAGTTGTTGGTCGAGTGATTGGTCGAGTAGTTGGTCGAGTAGTTGGCCGAGTAGTTGGTCTAGTAGTTGGTCGAGTAGTTGGTCGAGTAGTTGGTCGAGTAGTTGGACGAGTAGTTGGTCGAGTAGTTGGTGGAGTAGTTGGTCGAGTGATTGGCCGAGTGGTCGGTCGAGTGGTCGGTCGAGTGGTCGGTCGAGTAGTTGTTCGAGTAGTTGGTCGAGTAGTTGGTCGAGTAGTTGGTCGAGTGATTGCTCGAGTAGTTGGTCGAGTAGTTGGTCGAGTGATTGCTCGAGTAGTTGGTCGAGTGGTCGGTCGAGTGGTCGGTCGAGTAGTTGGTCGAGTAGTTGGTCGCGTAGTTGGTCGAGTAGTTGGTCGAGTGATTGCTCGAGTATTTGGTCGAGTAGTTGGTCGAGTGATTGGTCGAGTAGTTGGTCGAGTAGTTGGTCGAGTAGTTGGTCGAGTAGTTGGACGAGAAGTTGGTCGAGTGATTGCTCAAGTAGCATGTCGAGTAGTTGGTGTAGTAGTTGGTCGAGTAGTTGGTCGAGTAGTTGGTCGAGTGGCCGGTCGAGTGGTCGGTCGAGTAGTTGGTCGAGTAGTTGGTCGAGTAGTTGGTCGAGTGATTGCTCGAGTAGTTGGTCGAGTGATTGCTCGAGTAGTTAGTCGAGTAGTTGGTCGAGTGATTGGACGAGTAGTTGGTCGAGTGATTGGTCGAGTATTTGGTCGAGTAGTTGGTCGAGTAGTTGGTCCAGTAGTTGGTCGAGTACTTGGCCGAGTAGTTGGTCGAGTAGTTGGTCGAGTAATTGGACAGGTAGTTGGTCAAGTAGTTGGTCGAGTAGTTGGTCGAGTAGTTAGTCGAGTGATTGGTCAAGTGGTTGGTCGAGTAGTTGGTCGAGAAGTTGGTCGAGTACTTGGTCGAGTACTTGGTCGAGTAGTTGGTCGAGTAGTTGGTCGAGTAGTTGGTCGAGTAGTTGGTCGAGTGATTGCTCGAGTAGTTGGTCGAGTAGTTGGTCAAGTAGTTGGTCGAGTAGTTGGACGAGTAGTTGGTCGAGTAGTTGATCGAGTAGTTGGTGGAGTAGTTGGTCGAGTAGTTGGTCGAGTAGTTGGTCGAGTGATTGCTCGAGTAGTTAGTCGAGTAGTTGGTCGAGTGATTGGACGAGTAGTTGGTCGCGTGATTGCTCGAGTAGTTGGTCGAGTAGTTGGTCGAGTGATTGGTCGAGTAGTTGGTCGAGTAGTTGGTCGAGTAGTTGGTCGAGTGATTGCTCGAGTAGTTAGTCGAGTAGTTGGTCGAGTGATTGGACGAGTAGTTGGTCGAGTGATTGCTCGAGTAGTTGGTCGAGTGGTCGGTCGAGTGGTCGGTCGAGTAGTGGGTCGAGTAATTGGTCGCGTAGTTGGTCGAGTAGTTGGTCGAGTGATTGCTCGAGTATTTGGTCGAGTAGTTGGTCGAGTGATTGGTCGAGTAGTTGGTCGAGTAGTTGGTCGAGTAGTTGGACGAGAAGTTGGTCGAGTGATTGCTCAAGTAGCTGGTCGAGTAGTTGGTGTAGTAGTTGGTCGAGTAGTTGGTGGAGTAGTTGGTCGAGTGATTGGCCGAGTGGTCGGTCGAGTGGTCGGTCGAGTGGTCAGTCGAGTAGTTGTTCGAGTAGTTGGTCGAGTAGTTGGTCGAGTAGTTGGTCGAGTGATTGCTCGAGTAGTTGGTCGAGTAGTTGGTCGAGTGATTGGTCGAGTAGTTGGTCGAGTGGTTGGTCGAGTAGTTGGACGAGTAGTTGTCCGAGTAGTTGGTCGATTAGTTGGTGGAGTAGTTGGTCGAGTGATTGGCCGAGTGGTCGGTCGAGTGGCCGGTCGAGTGGTCGGTCGAGTAGTTGGTCGAGTAGTTGGTCGAGTAGTTGATCGAGTAGTTGGTCGAGTGATTGCTCGAGTAGTTGGTCGAGTAGTTGGTCGAGTGATTGGTCGAGTAGTTGGTCAAGTAGTTGGTCGAGTAGTTGGACGAGTAGTTGGTCGAGTGATTGCTCGAGTAGTTGGTCGAGTTGTTGGTCGAGTGATTGGTCAAGTAGTTGGTCGAGTAGTTGGCCGAGTAGTTGGTCGAGTAGTTGGTCTAGTAGTTGGTCGAGTAGTTGGTCGAATAGTTGGTCGAGTAGTTGGACGAGTAGTTGGTCGAGTAGTTGGTGGAGTAGTTGGTCGAGTGATTGGCCGAGTGGTCGGTCGAGTGGTCGGTCGAGTAGTTGGTCGAGTAGTTGGTCGAGTGATTGCTCGAGTAGTTGGTCGAGTAGTTGGTCGAGTGATTGGTCGAGTGGTTGGTCGAGTAGTTGGTCGAGTAGTTGGACGAGTAGTTGGTCGAGTAGTTGGTCAAGTAGTTGGTCGAGTGATTGCTCGAGTAGTTGGTCGAGTAGTTGGTCGAGTGATTGGTCGAGTAGTTGGTCGAGTAGTTGGTCGAGTGGTTGGTCGAGTAGTTGGTCGAGTAGTTGGTCGAGTAGTTGGTCGAGTAGTTGGTCGAGTAGTTGGACGAGTAGTTGGTCGAGTAGTTGGTCGAGTAGTTGGTCGAGTGATTGGTCGAGTAGTTGGTCGAGTAGTTGGTCGAGTAGTTGGTCGAGTAGTTGTTCGAGTAGTTGGTCGAGTAGTTGGTCGAGTACTTGGTGGAGTAGTTGGTCGAATGATTGGCCGAGTGGTCGGTCGAGTGGCCGGTGGAGTGGTCGGTCGAGTAGTTGGTCGAGTAGTTGGTCGAGTAGTTGGTCGAGTGATTGCTCGAGTAGTTGGTCGAGTAGTTGGTCGAGTGATTGGTCGAGTAGTTGGTCAAGTAGTTGGTCGAGTAGTTGGACGAGTAGTTGGTCGAGTGATTGCTCGAGTAGTTGGTCGAGTTGTTGGTCGAGTGATTGGTCGAGTAGTTGGTCGAGTAGTTGGCCGAGTAGTTGGTCTAGTAGTTGGTCGAGTAGTTGGTCGAGTAGTTGGTCGAGTAGTTGGACGAGTAGTTGGTCGAGTAGTTGGTGGAGTAGTTGGTCGAGTGATTGGCCGAGTGGTCGGTCGAGTGGTCGGTCGAGTGGTCGGTCGAGTAGTTGTTCGAGTAGTTGGTCGAGTAGTTGGTCGAGTAGTTGGTCGAGTGATTGCTCGAGTAGTTGGTCGAGTAGTTGGTCGAGTGATTGCTCGAGTAGTTGGTCGAGTGGTCGGTCGAGTGGTCGGTCGAGTAGTTGGTCGAGTAGTTGGTCGCGTAGTTGGTCGAGTAGTTGGTCGAGTGATTGCTCGAGTATTTGGTCGAGTAGTTGGTCGAGTGATTGGTCGAGTAGTTGGTCGAGTAGTTGGTCGAGTAGTTGGTCGAGTAGTTGGACGAGAAGTTGGTCGAGTGATTGCTCAAGTAGCATGTCGAGTAGTTGGTGTAGTAGTTGGTCGAGTAGTTGGTCGAGTAGTTGGTCGAGTGGCCGGTCGAGTGGTCGGTCGAGTAGTTGGTCGAGTAGTTGGTCGAGTAGTTGGTCGAGTGATTGCTCGAGTAGTTGGTCGAGTGATTGCTCGAGTAGTTAGTCGAGTAGTTGGTCGAGTGATTGGACGAGTAGTTGGTCGAGTGATTGGACGAGTAGTTGGTCGAGTGATTGCTCGAGTAGTTGGTCGAGTAGTTGGTCGAGTGATTGGTCGAGTAGTTGGTCGAGTAGTTGGCCGAGTAGTTGGTCGAGTAGTTAGTCTAGTAGTTGGTCGAGTAGTTGGTCGAGTAGTTGGTCGAGTAGTTGGTCGAGTGGTTGGTCGAGTATTTGGTCGAGTAGTTGGTCGAGTATTTGATCGAGTAGTTGGTCGAGTATTTGGTCGAGTAGTTGGTCGAGTAGTTGGTCGAGTATTTGGTCGAGTAGTTGGTCGAGTAGTTGGTCCAGTAGTTGGTCGAGTACTTGGCCGAGTAGTTGGTCGAGTAGTTGGTCGAGTAATTGGACAGGTAGTTGGTCAAGTAGTTGGTCGAGTAGTTGGTCGAGTAGTTAGTCGAGTGATTGGTCGAGTAGTTGGTCGAGTAGTTGGTCGAGAAGTTGGTCGAGTGATTGCTCGAGTACTTGGTCGAGTAGTTGGTCGAGTAGTTGGTCGAGTAGTTGGTGGAGTAGTTGGTCGAGTAGTTGGTCGAGTAGTTGGTCGAGTGATTTCTCGAGTAGTTAGTGGAGTAGTTGGTCGAGTGATTGGTCGAGTAGTTGGTCGAGTAGTTGGTCGAGAAGATGGTCGAGTGATTGCTCGAGTACTTGGTCGAGTAGTTGGTCGAGTAGTTGGTCGAGTAGTTGGTGGAGTAGTTGGTCGAGTAGTTGGTCGAGTAGTTGGTCGAGTGATTGCTCGAGTAGTTAGTGGAGTAGTTGGTCGAGTGATTGGACGAGTAGTTGGTCGAGTAGTTGGCCGAGAAGTTGGTCGAGTAGTTAGTCTAGTAGTTGGTCGAGTAGTTGGTCGAGTAGTTGGTCGAGTAGTTGGTCGAGTGGTTGGTCGAGTATTTGGTCGAGTAGTTGGTCGAGTATTTGGTCGAGTAGTTGGTCGAGTAGTTGGTCGAGTATTTGGTCGAGTAGTTGGTCGAGTAGTTGGTCCAGTGGTTGGTCGAGTACTTGGCCGAGTAGTTGGTCGAGTAGTTGGTCGAGTATTTGGTCGAGTAGTTGGTCGAGTAGTTGGTCCAGTGGTTGGTCGAGTACTTGGCCGAGTAGTTGGTCGAGTAGTTGGTCGAGTAATTGGACAGGTAGTTGGTCAAGTAGTTGGTCGAGTAGTTGGTCGAGTAGTTAGTCGAGTGATTGGTCGAGTGGTTGGTCGAGTAGTTGGTCGAGAAGTTGGTCGAGTACTTGGTCGAGTACTTGGTCGAGTAGTTGGTCGAGTAGTTGGTCGAGTAGTTGGTCGAGTAGTTGGTCGAGTGATTGCTCGAGTAGTTGGTCGAGTAGTTGGTCAAGTAGTTGGTCGAGTAGTTGGACGAGTAGTTGGTCGAGTAGTTGATCGAGTAGTTGGTGGAGTAGTTGGTTGAGTAGTTGGTCGAGTAGTTGGTCGAGTGATTGCTCGAGTAGTTAGTCGAGTAGTTGGTCGAGTGATTGGACGAGTAGTTGGTCGAGTGATTGCTCGAGTAGTTGGTCGAGTAGTTGGTCGAGTGATTGGTCGAGTAGTTGGCCGAGTAGTTGGTCGAGTAGTTGGTCGAGTGATTGCTCGAGTAGTTAGTCGAGTAGTTGGTCGAGTGATTGGACGAGTAGTTAGTCGAGTGATTGCTCGAGTAGTTGGTCGAGTGGTCGGTCGAGTGGTCGGTCGAGTAGTGGGTCGAGTAATTGGTCGCGTAGTTGGTCGAGTAGTTGGTCGAGTGATTGCTCGAGTATTTGGTCGAGTAGTTGGTCGAGTGATTGGTCGAGTAGTTGGTCGAGTAGTTGTTCGAGTAGTTGGACGAGAAGTTGGTCGAGTGATTGCTCAAGTAGCTGGTCGAGTAGTTGGACGAGTGGTTGGTCGAGTAGTTGGTGGAGTAGTTGGTCGAGTGATTGGCCGAGTGGTCGGTCGAGTGGTCGGTCGAGTGGTCAGTCGAGTAGTTGTTCGAGTAGTTGGTCGAGTAGTTGGTCGAGTAGTTGGTCGAGTGATTGCTCGAGTAGTTGGTCGAGTAGTTGGTCGAGTGATTGGTCGAGTAGTTGGTCGAGTGGTTGGTCGAGTAGTTGGATGAGTAGTTGGTCGAGTAGTTGGTCGATTAGTTGGTGGAGTAGTTGGTCGAGTGATTGGCCGAGTGGTCGGTCGAGTGGCCGGTCGAGTGGTCGGTCGAGTAGTTGGTCGAGTAGTTGGTCGAGTAGTTGATCGAGTAGTTGGTCGAGTGATTGCTCGAGTAGTTGGTCGAGTAGTTGGTCGAGTGATTGGTCGAGTAGTTGGTCAAGTAGTTGGTCGAGTAGTTGGACGAGTAGTTGGTCGAGTGATTGCTCGAGTAGTTGGTCGAGTTGTTGGTCGAGTGATTGGTCAAGTAGTTGGTCGAGTAGTTGGCCGAGTAGTTGGTCGAGTAGTTGGTCTAGTAGTTGGTCGAGTAGTTGGTCGAATAGTTGGTCGAGTAGTTGGACGAGTAGTTGGTCGAGTAGTTGGTGGAGTAGTTGGTCGAGTGATTGGCCGAGTGGTCGGTCGAGTGGTCGGTCGAGTAGTTGGTCGAGTAGTTGGTCGAGTGATTGCTCGAGTAGTTGGTCGAGTAGTTGGTCGAGTGATTGGTCGAGTAGTTGGTCGAGTAGTTGGTCGAGTAGTTGGACGAGTAGTTGGTCGAGTAGTTGGTCAAGTAGTTGGTCGAGTGATTGCTCGAGTAGTTGGTCGAGTAGTTGGTCGAGTGATTGGTCGAGTAGTTGGTCGAGTAGTTGGTCGAGTAGTTGGTCGAGTAGTTGGTCGAGTAGTTGGTCGAGTAGTTGGTCGAGTAGTTGGTCGAGTAGTTGGACGAGTAGTTGGTCGAGTAGTTGGTCGAGTAGTTGGTCGAGTGATTGGTCGAGTAGTTGGTCGAGTAGTTGGTCGAGTAGTTAATCGAGTAGTTGGACGAGTAGTTGGTCGAGTAGTTGTTCGAGTAGTTGGTCGAGTAGTTGGTCGAGTAGTTGGTGGAGTAGTCGGTCGAGTGATTGGCCGAGTGGTCGGTCGAGTGGCCGGTGGAGTGGTCGGTCGAGTAGTTGGTCGAGTAGTTGGTCGAGTAGTTGGTCGAGTAGTTGGTCGAGTGATTGCTCGAGTAGTTGGTCGAGTAGTTGGTCGAGTGATTGGTCGAGTAGTTGGTCAAGTAGTTGGTCGAGTAGTTGGACGAGTAGTTGGTCGAGTGATTGCTCGAGTAGTTGGTCGAGTTGTTGGTCGAGTGATTGGTCGAGTAGTTGGTCGAGTAGTTGGCCGAGTAGTTGGTCTAGTAGTTGGTCTAGTAGTTGGTCGAGTAGTTGGTCGAGTAGTTGGTCGAGTAGTTGGACGAGTAGTTGGTCGAGTAGTTTGTGGAGTAGTTGGTCGAGTGATTGGCCGAGTGGTCGGTCGAGTGGTCGGTCGAGTGGTCGGTCGAGTAGTTGTTCGAGTAGTTGGTCGAGTAGTTGGTCGAGTAGTTGGTCGAGTGATTGCTCGAGTAGTTGGTCGAGTAGTTGGTCGAGTGATTGGTCGAGTAGTTGGTCGAGTAGTTGGTCGAGTAGTTGGACGAGAAGTTGGTCGAGTAGTTGGTCGAGTAGGTGGTCGAGTGATTGCTCGAGTAGTTGGTCGAGTAGTTGGTCGAGTGATTGGTCGAGTAGTTGGTCGAGTAGTTGGTCGAGTAGTTGGTCGAGTAGTTGGTCGAGTAGTTGGTCGAGTAGTTGGTCGAGTAGTTATTCGAGTAGTTGGACGAGTAGTTGGTCGAGTAGTTGGTCGAGTGATTGGTCGAGTAGTTGGTCGAGTAGTTGGTCGAGTAGTTAATCGAGTAGTTGGACGAGTAGTTGGTCGAGTAGTTGGTCGAGTAGTTGGTCGAGTGATTGCTCGAGTAGTTGGTCGAGTAGTTGGTCGAGAGATTGGTCGAGTAGTTGGTCAAGTAGTTGGTCGAGTAGTTGGACGAGTAGTTGGTCAAGTGATTGCTCGAGTAGTTGGTCGAGTTGTTGGTCGAGTGATTGGTCAAGTAGTTGGTCGAGTACTTGGTCGCGTGATTGCTCGTGTAGTTGGTCGAGTGGTTAGTCGAGTAGTTGGTCGAGTAGTTGGTCGAGTAGTTGGTCGAGTGATTGGTCGAGTAGTTGGTCGAGTGATTGCTCGAGTAGTTGGTCGAGTAGTTGGTGGAGTAGTTGGTCGAGTAGTTGGTCGAGTAGTTGGTCGAGTGATTGCTCGAGTAGTTAGTCGAGTAGTTGGTCGAGTGATTGGACGAGTAGTTGGTCGAGTGATTGCTCGAGTAGTTGGTCGAGTAGTTGGTCGAGTGATTGGTCGAGTAGTTGGTCGAGTAGTTGGTCGAGTAGTTGGTCGAGTGATTGCTCGAGTAGTTAGTCGAGTAGTTGGTTGAGTGATTGGACGAGTAGTTGGTCGAGTGATTGCTCGAGTAGTTGGTCGAGTGGTCGGTCGAGTGGTCGGTCGAGTAGTGGGTCGAGTAATTGGTCGCGTAGTTGGTCGAGTAGTTGGTCGAGTGATTGCTCGAGTATTTGGTCGAGTAGTTGGTCGAGTGATTGGTCGAGTAGTTGGTCGAGTAGTTGGACGAGAAGTTGGTCGAGTGATTGCTCAAGTAGCTGGTCGAGTAGTTGGTGTAGTAGTTGGTCGAGTAGTTGGTCGAGTAGTTGGTCGAGTAGTTGGACGAGTAGTTGGTCGAGTAGTTGGTCGAGTAGTTGGTCGAGTGATTGGTCGAGTAGTTGGTCGAGTAGTTGGCCGAGTAGTTGGTCGAGTAGTTAGTCTAGTAGTTGGTCGAGTAGTTGGTCGAGTAGTTGGTCGAGTAGTTGGTCGAGTGGTTGGTCGAGTATTTGGTCGAGTAGTTGGTCGAGTATTTGATCGAGTAGTTGGTCGAGTATTTGGTCGAGTAGTTGGTCGAGTAGTTGGTCGAGTATTTGGTCGAGTAGTTGGTCGAGTAGTTGGTCCAGTAGTTGGTCGAGTACTTGGCCGAGTAGTTGGTCGAGTAGTTGGTCGAGTAATTGGACAGGTAGTTGGTCAAGTAGTTGGTCGAGTAGTTGGTCGAGTAGTTAGTCGAGTGATTGGTCGAGTAGTTGGTCGAGTAGTTGGTCGAGAAGTTGGTCGAGTGATTGCTCGAGTACTTGGTCGAGTAGTTGGTCGAGTAGTTGGTCGAGTAGTTGGTGGAGTAGTTGGTCGAGTAGTTGGTCGAGTAGTTGGTCGAGTGATTTCTCGAGTAGTTAGTGGAGTAGTTGGTCGAGTGATTGGTCGAGTAGTTGGTCGAGTAGTTGGTCGAGAAGATGGTCGAGTGATTGCTCGAGTACTTGGTCGAGTAGTTGGTCGAGTAGTTGGTCGAGTAGTTGGTGGAGTAGTTGGTCGAGTAGTTGGTCGAGTAGTTGGTCGAGTGATTGCTCGAGTAGTTAGTGGAGTAGTTGGTCGAGTGATTGGACGAGTAGTTGGTCGAGTAGTTGGCCGAGATGTTGGTCGAGTAGTTAGTCTAGTAGTTGGTCGAGTAGTTGGTCGAGTAGTTGGTCGAGTAGTTGGTCGAGTGGTTGGTCGAGTATTTGGTCGAGTAGTTGGTCGAGTATTTGGTCGAGTAGTTGGTCGAGTAGTTGGTCGAGTATTTGGTCGAGTAGTTGGTCGAGTAGTTGGTCCAGTGGTTGGTCGAGTACTTGGCCGAGTAGTTGTTCGAGTAGTTGGTCGAGAAATTGGACAGGTAGTTGGTCAAGTAGTTGGTCGAGTAGTTGGTCGAGTAGTTAGTCGACTGATTGGTCGAGTGGTTGGTCGAGTAGTTGGTCGAGAAGTTGGTCGAGTACTTGGTCGAGTACTTGGTCGAGTAGTTGGTCGAGTAGTTGGTCGAGTAGTTGGTCGAGTAGTTGGTCGAGTGATTGCTCGAGTAGTTGGTCGAGTAGTTGGTCAAGTAGTTGGTCGAGTAGTTGGACGAGTAGTTGGTCGAGTAGTTGATCGAGTAGTTGGTGGAGTAGTTGGTTGAGTAGTTGGTCGAGTAGTTGGTCGAGTGATTGCTCGAGTAGTTAGTCGAGTAGTTGGTCGAGTGATTGGACGAGTAGTTGGTCGAGTGATTGCTCGAGTAGTTGGTCGAGTAGTTGGTCGAGTGATTGGTCGAGTAGTTGGCCGAGTAGTTGGTCGAGTAGTTGGTCGAGTGATTGCTCGAGTAGTTAGTCGAGTAGTTGGTCGAGTGATTGGACGAGTAGTTAGTCGAGTGATTGCTCGAGTAGTTGGTCGAGTGGTCGGTCGAGTGGTCGGTCGAGTAGTGGGTCGAGTAATTGGTCGCGTAGTTGGTCGAGTAGTTGGTCGAGTGATTGCTCGAGTATTTGGTCGAGTAGTTGGTCGAGTGATTGGTCGAGTAGTTGGTCGAGTAGTTGTTCGAGTAGTTGGACGAGAAGTTGGTCGAGTGATTGCTCAAGTAGCTGGTCGAGTAGTTGGTGTAGTAGTTTGTCGAGTAGTTGGTCGAGTAGTTGGTCGAGTAGTTGGACGAGTGGTTGGTCGAGTAGTTGGTGGAGTAGTTGGTCGAGTGATTGGCCGAGTGGTCGGTCGAGTGGTCGGTCGAGTGGTCAGTCGAGTAGTTGTTCGAGTAGTTGGTCGAGTAGTTGGTCGAGTAGTTGGTCGAGTGATTGCTCGAGTAGTTGGTCGAGTAGTTGGTCGAGTGATTGGTCGAGTAGTTGGTCGAGTGGTTGGTCGAGTAGTTGGATGAGTAGTTGGTCGAGTAGTTGGTCGATTAGTTGGTGGAGTAGTTGGTCGAGTGATTGGCCGAGTGGTCGGTCGAGTGGCCGGTCGAGTGGTCGGTCGAGTAGTTGGTCGAGTAGTTGGTCGAGTAGTTGATCGAGTAGTTGGTCGAGTGATTGCTCGAGTAGTTGGTCGAGTAGTTGGTCGAGTGATTGGTCGAGTAGTTGGTCAAGTAGTTGGTCGAGTAGTTGGACGAGTAGTTGGTCGAGTGATTGCTCGAGTAGTTGGTCGAGTTGTTGGTCGAGTGATTGGTCAAGTAGTTGGTCGAGTAGTTGGCCGAGTAGTTGGTCGAGTAGTTGGTCTAGTAGTTGGTCGAGTAGTTGGTCGAATAGTTGGTCGAGTAGTTGGACGAGTAGTTGGTCGAGTAGTTGGTGGAGTAGTTGGTCGAGTGATTGGCCGAGTGGTCGGTCGAGTGGTCGGTCGAGTAGTTGGTCGAGTAGTTGGTCGAGTGATTGCTCGAGTAGTTGGTCGAGTAGTTGGTCGAGTGATTAGTCGAGTAGTTGGTCGAGTAGTTGGTCGAGTAGTTGGACGAGTAGTTGGTCGAGTAGTTGGTCAAGTAGTTGGTCGAGTGATTGCTCGAGTAGTTGGTCGAGTAGTTGGTCGAGTGATTGGTCGAGTAGTTGGTCGAGTAGTTGGTCGAGTAGTTGGTCGAGTAGTTGGTCGAGTAGTTGGTCGAGTAGTTGGTCGAGTAGTTGGTCGAGTAGTTGGACGAGTAGTTGGTCGAGTAGTTGGTCGAGTAGTTGGTCGAGTGATTGGTCGAGTAGTTGGTCGAGTAGTTGGTCGAGTAGTTAATCGAGTAGTTGGACGAGTAGTTGGTCGAGTAGTTGTTCGAGTAGTTGGTCGAGTAGTTGGTCGAGTAGTTGGTGGAGTAGTCGGTCGAGTGATTGGCCGAGTGGTCGGTCGAGTGGCCGGTGGAGTGGTCGGTCGAGTAGTTGGTCGAGTAGTTGGTCGAGTAGTTGGTCGAGTAGTTGGTCGAGTGATTGCTCGAGTAGTTGGTCGAGTAGTTGGTCGAGTGATTGGTCGAGTAGTTGGTCAAGTAGTTGGTCGAGTAGTTGGACGAGTAGTTGGTCGAGTGATTGCTCGAGTAGTTGGTCGAGTTGTTGGTCGAGTGATTGGTCGAGTAGTTGGTCGAGTAGTTGGCCGAGTAGTTGGTCTAGTAGTTGGTCTAGTAGTTGGTCGAGTAGTTGGTCGAGTAGTTGGTCGAGTAGTTGGACGAGTAGTTGGTCGAGTAGTTTGTGGAGTAGTTGGTCGAGTGATTGGCCGAGTGGTCGGTCGAGTGGTCGGTCGAGTGGTCGGTCGAGTAGTTGTTCGAGTAGTTGGTCGAGTAGTTGGTCGAGTAGTTGGTCGAGTGATTGCTCGAGTAGTTGGTCGAGTAGTTGGTCGAGTGATTGGTCGAGTAGTTGGTCGAGTAGTTGGTCGAGTAGTTGGACGAGAAGTTGGTCGAGTAGTTGGTCGAGTAGGTGGTCGAGTGATTGCTCGAGTAGTTGGTCGAGTAGTTGGTCGAGTGATTGGTCGAGTAGTTGGTCGAGTAGTTGGTCGAGTAGTTGGTCGAGTAGTTGGTCGAGTAGTTGGTCGAGTAGTTGGTCGAGTAGTTATTCGAGTAGTTGGACGAGTAGTTGGTCGAGTAGTTGGTCGAGTGATTGGTCGAGTAGTTGGTCGAGTAGTTGGTCGAGTAGTTAATCGAGTAGTTGGACGAGTAGTTGGTCGAGTAGTTGGTCGAGTAGTTGGTCGAGTGATTGCTCGAGTAGTTGGTCGAGTAGTTGGTCGAGAGATTGGTCGAGTAGTTGGTCAAGTAGTTGGTCGAGTAGTTGGACGAGTAGTTGGTCAAGTGATTGCTCGAGTAGTTGGTCGAGTTGTTGGTCGAGTGATTGGTCAAGTAGTTGGTCGAGTACTTGGTCGCGTGATTGCTCGTGTAGTTGGTCGAGTGGTTAGTCGAGTAGTTGGTCGAGTAGTTGGTCGAGTAGTTGGTCGAGTGATTGGTCGAGTAGTTGGTCGAGTGATTGCTCGAGTAGTTGGTCGAGTAGTTGGTGGAGTAGTTGGTCGAGTAGTTGGTCGAGTAGTTGGTCGAGTGATTGCTCGAGTAGTTAGTCGAGTAGTTGGTCGAGTGATTGGACGAGTAGTTGGTCGAGTGATTGCTCGAGTAGTTGGTCGAGTAGTTGGTCGAGTGATTGGTCGAGTAGTTGGTCGAGTAGTTGGTCGAGTAGTTGGTCGAGTGATTGCTCGAGTAGTTAGTCGAGTAGTTGGTTGAGTGATTGGACGAGTAGTTGGTCGAGTGATTGCTCGAGTAGTTGGTCGAGTGGTCGGTCGAGTGGTCGGTCGAGTAGTGGGTCGAGTAATTGGTCGCGTAGTTGGTCGAGTAGTTGGTCGAGTGATTGCTCGAGTATTTGGTCGAGTAGTTGGTCGAGTGATTGGTCGAGTAGTTGGTCGAGTAGTTGGACGAGAAGTTGGTCGAGTGATTGCTCAAGTAGCTGGTCGAGTAGTTGGTGTAGTAGTTGGTCGAGT
The DNA here is from genome assembly GCA_029849275.1 of Papilio elwesi. Taxonomy (NCBI): domain Eukaryota; kingdom Metazoa; phylum Arthropoda; class Insecta; order Lepidoptera; family Papilionidae; genus Papilio; species Papilio elwesi. Next base: position 4,491,027 of record CM056687.1, on the reverse strand, counting down.
AGTTGGTCGAGTAGTTGGTCGAGTAGTTGGACGAGTAGTTGGTCGAGTAGTTGGTGGAGTAGTTGGTCGAGTGATTGGCCGAGTGGTCGGTCGAGTGGTCGGTCGAGTGGTCAGTCAAGTAGTTGTTCGAGTAGTTGGTCGAGTAGTTGGTCGAGTAGTTGGTCGAGTGATTGCTCGAGTAGTTGGTCGAGTAGTTGGTCGAGTGATTGGTCGAGTAGTTGGTCGAGTGGTTGGTCGAGTAGTTGGACGAGTAGTTGGTCGAGTAGTTGGTCGATTAGTTGGTGGAGTAGTTGGTCGAGTGATTGGCCGAGTGGTCGGTCGAGTGGCCGGTCGAGTGGTCGGTCGAGTAGTTGGTCGAGTAGTTGGTCGAGTAGTTGGTCGAGTAGTTGGTCGAGTGATTGCTCGAGTAGTTGGTCGAGTAGTTGGTCGAGTGATTGGTCGAGTAGTTGGTCAAGTAGTTGGTCGAGTAGTTGGACGAGTAGTTGGTCGAGTGATTGCTCGAGTAGTTGGTCGAGTTGTTGGTCGAGTGATTGGTCAAGTAGTTGGTCGAGTAGTTGGCCGAGTAGTTGGTCGAGTAGTTGGTCTAGTAGTTGGTCGAGTAGTTGGTCGAATAGTTGGTCGAGTAGTTGGACGAGTAGTTGGTCGAGTAGTTGGTGGAGTAGTCGGTCGAGTGATTGGCCGAGTGGTCGGTCGAGTGGCCGGTGGAGTGGTCGGTCGAGTAGTTGGTCGAGTAGTTGGTCGAGTAGTTGGTCGAGTAGTTGGTCGAGTGATTGCTCGAGTAGTTGGTCGAGTAGTTGGTCGAGTGATTGGTCGAGTAGTTGGTCAAGTAGTTGGTCGAGTAGTTGGACGAGTAGTTGGTCGAGTGATTGCTCGAGTAGTTGGTCGAGTTGTTGGTCGACTGATTGGTCGAGTAGTTGGTCGAGTAGTTGGCCGAGTAGTTGGTCGAGTAGTTGGTCGAGTGATTGGCCGAGTGGTCGGTCGAGTGGTCGGTCGAGTGGTCGGTCGAGTAGTTGTTCGAGTAGTTGGTCGAGTAGTTGGTCGAGTAGTTGGTCGAGTGATTGCTCGAGTAGTTGGTCGAGTAGTTGGTCGAGTGATTGGTCGAGTAGTTGGTCGAGTAGTTGGTCGAGTAGTTGGACGAGAAGTTGGTCGAGTAGTTGGTCGAGTAGGTGGTCGAGTGATTGCTCGAGTAGTTGGTCGAGTAGTTGGTCGAGTGATTGGTCGAGTAGTTGGTCGAGTAGTTGGTCGAGTAGTTGGTCGAGTAGTTGGTCGAGTAGTTGGTCGAGTAGTTGGTCGAGTAGTTATTCGAGTAGTTGGACGAGTAGTTGGTCGAGTAGTTGGTCGAGTAGTTGGTCGAGTGATTGGTCGAGTAGTTGGTCGAGTAGTTGGTCGAGTAGTTAATCGAGTAGTTGGACGAGTAGTTGGTCGAGTAGTTGGTCGAGTAGTTGGTCGAGTAGTTGGTCGAGTGATTGCTCGAGTAGTTGGTCGAGTAGTTGGTCGAGAGATTGGTCGAGTAGTTGGTCAAGTAGTTGGTCGAGTAGTTGGACGAGTAGTTGGTCAAGTGATTGCTCGAGTAGTTGGTCGAGTTGTTGGTCGAGTGATTGGTCAAGTAGTTGGTCGAGTACTTGGTCGCGTGATTGCTCGTGTAGTTGGTCGAGTGATTGCTCGAGTAGTTGGTCGAGTAGTTGGTCGAGTGATTGGTCGAGTAGTTGGTCAAGTAGTTGGTCGAGTAGTTGGACGAGTAGTTGGTCGAGTGATTGCTCGAGTAGTTGGTCGAGTTGTTGGTCGAGTGATTGGTCGAGTAGTTGGTCGAGTAGTTGGCCGAGTAGTTGGTCTAGTAGTTGGTCTAGTAGTTGGTCGAGTAGTTGGTCGAGTAGTTGGTCGAGTAGTTGGACGAGTAGTTGGTCGAGTAGTTTGTGGAGTAGTTGGTCGAGTGATTGGCCGAGTGGTCGGTCGAGTGGTCGGTCGAGTGGTCGGTCGAGTAGTTGTTCGAGTAGTTGGTCGAGTAGTTGGTCGAGTAGTTGGTCGAGTGATTGCTCGAGTAGTTGGTCGAGTAGTTGGTCGAGTGATTGGTCGAGTAGTTGGTCGAGTAGTTGGTCGAGTAGTTGGACGAGAAGTTGGTCGAGTAGTTGGTCGAGTAGGTGGTCGAGTGATTGCTCGAGTAGTTGGTCGAGTAGTTGGTCGAGTGATTGGTCGAGTAGTTGGTCGAGTAGTTGGTCGAGTAGTTGGTCGAGTAGTTGGTCGAGTAGTTGGTCGAGTAGTTGGTCGAGTAGTTATTCGACTAGTTGGACGAGTAGTTGGTCGAGTAGTTGGTCGAGTAGTTAGTCGAGTGATTGGTCGAGTAGTTGGTCGAGTAGTTGGTCGAGTAGTTAATCGAGTAGTTGGACGAGTAGTTGGTCGAGTAGTTGGTCGAGTAGTTGGTCGAGTAGTTGGTCGAGTGATTGCTCGAGTAGTTGGTCGAGTAGTTGGTCGAGAGATTGGTCGAGTAGTTGGTCAAGTAGTTGGTCGAGTAGTTGGACGAGTAGTTGGTCAAGTGATTGCTCGAGTAGTTGGTCGAGTTGTTGGTCGAGTGATTGGTCAAGTAGTTGGTCGAGTACTTGGTCGCGTGATTGCTCGTGTAGTTGGTCGAGTGGTTAGTCGAGTAGTTGGTCGAGTAGTTGGTCGAGTAGTTGGTCGAGTGATTGGTCGAGTAGTTGGTCGAGTGATTGCTCGAGTAGTTGGTCGAGTAGTTGGTGGAGTAGTTGGTCGAGTAGTTGGTCGAGTAGTTGGTCGAGTGATTGCTCGAGTAGTTAGTCGAGTAGTTGGTCGAGTGATTGGACGAGTAGTTGGTCGAGTGATTGCTCGAGTAGTTGGTCGAGTAGTTGGTCGAGTGATTGGTCGAGTAGTTGGTCGAGTAGTTGGTCGAGTAGTTGGTCGAGTGATTGCTCGAGTAGTTAGTCGAGTAGTTGGTCGAGTGATTGGACGAGTAGTTGGTCGAGTGATTGCTCGAGTAGTTGGTCGAGTGGTCGGTCGAGTGGTCGGTCGAGTAGTGGGTCGAGTAATTGGTCGCGTAGTTGGTCGAGTAGTTGGTCGAGTGATTGCTCGAGTATTTGGTCGAGTAGTTGGTCGAGTGATTGGTCGAGTAGTTGGTCGAGTAGTTGGACGAGAAGTTGGTCGAGTGATTGCTCAAGTAGCTGGTCGAGTAGTTGGTGTAGTAGTTGGTCGAGTAGTTGGTCGAGTAGTTGGTCGAGTAGTTGGACGAGTAGTTGGTCGAGTAGTTGGTGGAGTAGTTGGTCGAGTGATTGGCCGAGTGGTCGGTCGAGTGGTCGGTCGAGTGGTCAGTCAAGTAGTTGTTCGAGTAGTTGGTCGAGTAGTTGGTCGAGTAGTTGGTCGAGTGATTGCTCGAGTAGTTGGTCGAGTAGTTGGTCGAGTGATTGGTCGAGTAGTTGGTCGAGTGGTTGGTCGAGTAGTTGGACGAGTAGTTGGTCGAGTAGTTGGTCGATTAGTTGGTGGAGTAGTTGGTCGAGTGATTGGCCGAGTGGTCGGTCGAGTGGCCGGTCGAGTGGTCGGTCGAGTAGTTGGTCGAGTAGTTGGTCGAGTAGTTGGTCGAGTGATTGCTCGAGTAGTTGGTCGAGTAGTTGGTCGAGTGATTGGTCGAGTAGTTGGTCAAGTAGTTGGTCGAGTAGTTGGACGAGTAGTTGGTCGAGTGATTGCTCGAGTAGTTGGTCGAGTTGTTGGTCGAGTGATTGGTCAAGTAGTTGGTCGAGTAGTTGGCCGAGTAGTTGGTCGAGTAGTTGGTCTAGTAGTTGGTCGAGTAGTTGGTCGAATAGTTGGTCGAGTAGTTGGACGAGTAGTTGGTCGAGTAGTTGGTGGAGTAGTCGGTCGAGTGATTGGCCGAGTGGTCGGTCGAGTGGCCGGTGGAGTGGTCGGTCGAGTAGTTGGTCGAGTAGTTGGTCGAGTAGTTGGTCGAGTAGTTGGTCGAGTGATTGCTCGAGTAGTTGGTCGAGTAGTTGGTCGAGTGATTGGTCGAGTAGTTGGTCAAGTAGTTGGTCGAGTAGTTGGACGAGTAGTTGGTCGAGTGATTGCTCGAGTAGTTGGTCGAGTTGTTGGTCGAGTGGTCGGTCGAGTAGTTGGTCGAGTAGTTGGTCGAGTAGTTGGTCGAGTAGTTGGTCTAGTAGTTGGTCGAGTAGTTGGTCGAGTAGTTGGTCGAGTAGTTGGTCGAGTAGTTGGTCGAGTGATTGGTCGAGTAGTTGGTCAAGTAGTTGGTCGAGTAGTTGGACGAGTAGTTGGTCGAGTGATTGCTCGAGTAGTTGGTCGAGTTGTTGGTCGACTGATTGGTCGAGTAGTTGGTCGAGTAGTTGGCCGAGTAGTTGGTCGAGTAGTTGGTCGAGTGATTGGCCGAGTGGTCGGTCGAGTGGTCGGTCGAGTGGTCGGTCGAGTAGTTGTTCGAGTAGTTGGTCGAGTAGTTGGTCGAGTAGTTGGTCGAGTGATTGCTCGAGTAGTTGGTCGAGTAGTTGGTCGAGTGATTGGTCGAGTAGTTGGTCGAGTAGTTGGTCGAGTAGTTGGACGAGAAGTTGGTCGAGTAGTTGGTCGAGTAGGTGGTCGAGTGATTGCTCGAGTAGTTGGTCGAGTAGTTGGTCGAGTGATTGGTCGAGTAGTTGGTCGAGTAGTTGGTCGAGTAGTTGGTCGAGTAGTTGGTCGAGTAGTTGGTCGAGTAGTTGGTCGAGTAGTTATTCGAGTAGTTGGACGAGTAGTTGGTCGAGTAGTTGGTCGAGTAGTTGGTCGAGTGATTGGTCGAGTAGTTGGTCGAGTAGTTGGTCGAGTAGTTAATCGAGTAGTTGGACGAGTAGTTGGTCGAGTAGTTGGTCGAGTAGTTGGTCGAGTAGTTGGTCGAGTGATTGCTCGAGTAGTTGGTCGAGTAGTTGGTCGAGAGATTGGTCGAGTAGTTGGTCAAGTAGTTGGTCGAGTAGTTGGACGAGTAGTTGGTCAAGTGATTGCTCGAGTAGTTGGTCGAGTTGTTGGTCGAGTGATTGGTCAAGTAGTTGGTCGAGTACTTGGTCGCGTGATTGCTCGTGTAGTTGGTCGAGTGATTGCTCGAGTAGTTGGTCGAGTAGTTGGTCGAGTGATTGGTCGAGTAGTTGGTCAAGTAGTTGGTCGAGTAGTTGGACGAGTAGTTGGTCGAGTGATTGCTCGAGTAGTTGGTCGAGTTGTTGGTCGAGTGATTGGTCGAGTAGTTGGTCGAGTAGTTGGCCGAGTAGTTGGTCTAGTAGTTGGTCTAGTAGTTGGTCGAGTAGTTGGTCGAGTAGTTGGTCGAGTAGTTGGACGAGTAGTTGGTCGAGTAGTTTGTGGAGTAGTTGGTCGAGTGATTGGCCGAGTGGTCGGTCGAGTGGTCGGTCGAGTGGTCGGTCGAGTAGTTGTTCGAGTAGTTGGTCGAGTAGTTGGTCGAGTAGTTGGTCGAGTGATTGCTCGAGTAGTTGGTCGAGTAGTTGGTCGAGTGATTGGTCGAGTAGTTGGTCGAGTAGTTGGTCGAGTAGTTGGACGAGAAGTTGGTCGAGTAGTTGGTCGAGTAGGTGGTCGAGTGATTGCTCGAGTAGTTGGTCGAGTAGTTGGTCGAGTGATTGGTCGAGTAGTTGGTCGAGTAGTTGGTCGAGTAGTTGGTCGAGTAGTTGGTCGAGTAGTTGGTCGAGTAGTTGGTCGAGTAGTTATTCGACTAGTTGGACGAGTAGTTGGTCGAGTAGTTGGTCGAGTAGTTAGTCGAGTGATTGGTCGAGTAGTTGGTCGAGTAGTTGGTCGAGTAGTTAATCGAGTAGTTGGACGAGTAGTTGGTCGAGTAGTTGGTCGAGTAGTTGGTCGAGTAGTTGGTCGAGTGATTGCTCGAGTAGTTGGTCGAGTAGTTGGTCGAGAGATTGGTCGAGTAGTTGGTCAAGTAGTTGGTCGAGTAGTTGGACGAGTAGTTGGTCAAGTGATTGCTCGAGTAGTTGGTCGAGTTGTTGGTCGAGTGATTGGTCAAGTAGTTGGTCGAGTACTTGGTCGCGTGATTGCTCGTGTAGTTGGTCGAGTGGTTAGTCGAGTAGTTGGTCGAGTAGTTGGTCGAGTAGTTGGTCGAGTGATTGGTCGAGTAGTTGGTCGAGTGATTGCTCGAGTAGTTGGTCGAGTAGTTGGTGGAGTAGTTGGTCGAGTAGTTGGTCGAGTAGTTGGTCGAGTGATTGCTCGAGTAGTTAGTCGAGTAGTTGGTCGAGTGATTGGACGAGTAGTTGGTCGAGTGATTGCTCGAGTAGTTGGTCGAGTAGTTGGTCGAGTGATTGGTCGAGTAGTTGGTCGAGTAGTTGGTCGAGTAGTTGGTCGAGTGATTGCTCGAGTAGTTAGTCGAGTAGTTGGTCGAGTGATTGGACGAGTAGTTGGTCGAGTGATTGCTCGAGTAGTTGGTCGAGTGGTCGGTCGAGTGGTCGGTCGAGTAGTGGGTCGAGTAATTGGTCGCGTAGTTGGTCGAGTAGTTGGTCGAGTGATTGCTCGAGTATTTGGTCGAGTAGTTGGTCGAGTGATTGGTCGAGTAGTTGGTCGAGTAGTTGGACGAGAAGTTGGTCGAGTGATTGCTCAAGTAGCTGGTCGAGTAGTTGGTGTAGTAGTTGGTCGAGTAGTTGGTCGAGTAGTTGGTCGAGTAGTTGGACGAGTAGTTGGTCGAGTAGTTGGTGGAGTAGTTGGTCGAGTGATTGGCCGAGTGGTCGGTCGAGTGGTCGGTCGAGTGGTCAGTCAAGTAGTTGTTCGAGTAGTTGGTCGAGTAGTTGGTCGAGTAGTTGGTCGAGTGATTGCTCGAGTAGTTGGTCGAGTAGTTGGTCGAGTGATTGGTCGAGTAGTTGGTCGAGTGGTTGGTCGAGTAGTTGGACGAGTAGTTGGTCGAGTAGTTGGTCGATTAGTTGGTGGAGTAGTTGGTCGAGTGATTGGCCGAGTGGTCGGTCGAGTGGCCGGTCGAGTGGTCGGTCGAGTAGTTGGTCGAGTAGTTGGTCGAGTAGTTGGTCGAGTGATTGCTCGAGTAGTTGGTCGAGTAGTTGGTCGAGTGATTGGTCGAGTAGTTGGTCAAGTAGTTGGTCGAGTAGTTGGACGAGTAGTTGGTCGAGTGATTGCTCGAGTAGTTGGTCGAGTTGTTGGTCGAGTGATTGGTCAAGTAGTTGGTCGAGTAGTTGGCCGAGTAGTTGGTCGAGTAGTTGGTCTAGTAGTTGGTCGAGTAGTTGGTCGAATAGTTGGTCGAGTAGTTGGACGAGTAGTTGGTCGAGTAGTTGGTGGAGTAGTCGGTCGAGTGATTGGCCGAGTGGTCGGTCGAGTGGCCGGTGGAGTGGTCGGTCGAGTAGTTGGTCGAGTAGTTGGTCGAGTAGTTGGTCGAGTAGTTGGTCGAGTGATTGCTCGAGTAGTTGGTCGAGTAGTTGGTCGAGTGATTGGTCGAGTAGTTGGTCAAGTAGTTGGTCGAGTAGTTGGACGAGTAGTTGGTCGAGTGATTGCTCGAGTAGTTGGTCGAGTTGTTGGTCGAGTGGTCGGTCGAGTAGTTGGTCGAGTAGTTGGTCGAGTAGTTGGTCGAGTAGTTGGTCTAGTAGTTGGTCGAGTAGTTGGTCGAGTAGTTGGTCGAGTAGTTGGACGAGTAGTTGGTCGAGTAGTTTGTGGAGTAGTTGGTCGAGTGATTGGCCGAGTGGTCGGTCGAGTGGTCGGTCGAGTGGTCGGTCGAGTAGTTGGTCGAGTAGTTGGCCGAGTAGTTGGTCGAGTAGTTGGTCGAGTGATTGCTCGAGTAGTTGGTCGAGTAGTTGGTCGAGTGATTGGTCGAGTAGTTGGTCGAGTAGTTGGTCGAGTAGTTGGACGAGAAGTTGGTCGAGTAGTTGGTCGAGTAGGTGGTCGAGTGATTGCTCGAGTAGTTGGTCGAGTAGTTGGTCGAGTGATTGGTCGAGTAGTTGGTCGAGTAGTTGGTCGAGTAGTTGGTCGAGTAGTTGGTCGAGTAGTTGGTCGAGTAGTTGGTCGAGTAGTTATTCGAGTAGTTGGACGAGTAGTTGGTCGAGTAGTTGGTCGAGTGATTGGTCGAGTAGTTGGTCGAGTAGTTGGTCGAGTAGTTAATCGAGTAGTTGGACGAGTAGTTGGTCGAGTAGTTGGTCGAGTAGTTGGTCGAGTAGTTGGTCGAGTAGTTGGTCGAGTAGTTGGACGAGTAGTTGGTCGAGTAGTTTGTGGAGTAGTTGGTCGAGTGATTGGCCGAGTGGTCGGTCGAGTGGTCGGTCGAGTGGTCGGTCGAGTAGTTGTTCGAGTAGTTGGTCGAGTAGTTGGTCGAGTAGTTGGTCGAGTGATTGCTCGAGTAGTTGGTCGAGTAGTTGGTCGAGTGATTGGTCGAGTAGTTGGTCGAGTAGTTGGTCGAGTAGTTGGACGAGAAGTTGGTCGAGTAGTTGGTCGAGTAGGTGGTCGAGTGATTGCTCGAGTAGTTGGTCGAGTAGTTGGTCGAGTGATTGGTCGAGTAGTTGGTCGAGTAGTTGGTCGAGTAGTTGGTCGAGTAGTTGGTCGAGTAGTTGGTCGAGTAGTTGGTCGAGTAGTTATTCGAGTAGTTGGACGAGTAGTTGGTCGAGTAGTTGGTCGAGTGATTGGTCGAGTAGTTGGTCGAGTAGTTGGTCGAGTAGTTAATCGAGTAGTTGGACGAGTAGTTGGTCGAGTAGTTGGTCGAGTAGTTGGTCGAGTAGTTGGTCGAGTGATTGCTCGAGTAGTTGGTCGAGTAGTTGGTCGAGAGATTGGTCGAGTAGTTGGTCAAGTAGTTGGTCGAGTAGTTGGACGAGTAGTTGGTCAAGTGATTGCTCGAGTAGTTGGTCGAGTTGTTGGTCGAGTGATTGGTCAAGTAGTTGGTCGAGTACTTGGTCGCGTGATTGCTCGTGTAGTTGGTCGAGTGGTTAGTCGAGTAGTTGGTCGAGTAGTTGGTCGAGTAGTTGGTCGAGTGATTGGTCGAGTAGTTGGTCGAGTAGTTGGTCGAGTAGTTGGACGAGAAGTTGGTCGAGTAGTTGGTCGAGTAGGTGGTCGAGTGATTGCTCGAGTAGTTGGTCGAGTAGTTGGTCGAGTGATTGGTCGAGTAGTTGGTCGAGTAGTTGGTCGAGTAGTTGGTCGAGTAGTTGGTCGAGTAGTTGGTCGAGTAGTTGGTCGAGTAGTTATTCGAGTAGTTGGACGAGTAGTTGGTCGAGTAGTTGGTCGAGTGATTGGTCGAGTAGTTGGTCGAGTAGTTGGTCGAGTAGTTAATCGAGTAGTTGGACGAGTAGTTGGTCGAGTAGTTGGTCGAGTAGTTGGTCGAGTAGTTGGTCGAGTGATTGCTCGAGTAGTTGGTCGAGTAGTTGGTCGAGAGATTGGTCGAGTAGTTGGTCAAGTAGTTGGTCGAGTAGTTGGACGAGTAGTTGGTCAAGTGATTGCTCGAGTAGTTGGTCGAGTTGTTGGTCGAGTGATTGGTCAAGTAGTTGGTCGAGTACTTGGTCGCGTGATTGCTCGTGTAGTTGGTCGAGTGGTTAGTCGAGTAGTTGGTCGAGTAGTTGGTCGAGTAGTTGGTCGAGTGATTGGTCGAGTAGTTGGTCGAGTGATTGCTCGAGTAGTTGGTCGAGTAGTTGGTGGAGTAGTTGGTCGAGTAGTTGGTCGAGTAGTTGGTCGAGTGATTGCTCGAGTAGTTAGTCGAGTAGTTGGTCGAGTGATTGGACGAGTAGTTGGTCGAGTGATTGCTCGAGTAGTTGGTCGAGTAGTTGGTCGAGTGATTGGTCGAGTAGTTGGTCGAGTAGTTGGTCGAGTAGTTGGTCGAGTGATTGCTCGAGTAGTTAGTCGAGTAGTTGGTTGAGTGATTGGACGAGTAGTTGGTCGAGTGATTGCTCGAGTAGTTGGTCGAGTGGTCGGTCGAGTGGTCGGTCGAGTAGTGGGTCGAGTAATTGGTCGCGTAGTTGGTCGAGTAGTTGGTCGAGTGATTGCTCGAGTATTTGGTCGAGTAGTTGGTCGAGTGATTGGTCGAGTAGTTGGTCGAGTAGTTGGACGAGAAGTTGGTCGAGTGATTGCTCAAGTAGCTGGTCGAGTAGTTGGTGTAGTAGTTGGTCGAGTAGTTGGTCGAGTAGTTGGTCGAGTAGTTGGACGAGTAGTTGGTCGAGTAGTTGGTGGAGTAGTTGGTCGAGTGATTGGCCGAGTGGTCGGTCGAGTGGTCGGTCGAGTGGTCAGTCAAGTAGTTGTTCGAGTAGTTGGTCGAGTAGTTGGTCGAGTAGTTGGTCGAGTGATTGCTCGAGTAGTTGGTCGAGTAGTTGGTCGAGTGATTGGTCGAGTAGTTGGTCGAGTGGTTGGTCGAGTAGTTGGACGAGTAGTTGGTCGAGTAGTTGGTCGATTAGTTGGTGGAGTAGTTGGTCGAGTGATTGGCCGAGTGGTCGGTCGAGTGGCCGGTCGAGTGGTCGGTCGAGTAGTTGGTCGAGTAGTTGGTCGAGTAGTTGGTCGAGTAGTTGGTCGAGTGATTGCTCGAGTAGTTGGTCGAGTAGTTGGTCGAGTGATTGGTCGAGTAGTTGGTCAAGTAGTTGGTCGAGTAGTTGGACGAGTAGTTGGTCGAGTGATTGCTCGAGTAGTTGGTCGAGTTGTTGGTCGAGTGATTGGTCAAGTAGTTGGTCGAGTAGTTGGCCGAGTAGTTGGTCGAGTAGTTGGTCTAGTAGTTGGTCGAGTAGTTGGTCGAATAGTTGGTCGAGTAGTTGGACGAGTAGTTGGTCGAGTAGTTGGTGGAGTAGTCGGTCGAGTGATTGGCCGAGTGGTCGGTCGAGTGGCCGGTGGAGTGGTCGGTCGAGTAGTTGGTCGAGTAGTTGGTCGAGTAGTTGGTCGAGTAGTTGGTCGAGTGATTGCTCGAGTAGTTGGTCGAGTAGTTGGTCGAGTGATTGGTCGAGTAGTTGGTCAAGTAGTTGGTCGAGTAGTTGGACGAGTAGTTGGTCGAGTGATTGCTCGAGTAGTTGGTCGAGTTGTTGGTCGACTGATTGGTCGAGTAGTTGGTCGAGTAGTTGGCCGAGTAGTTGGTCGAGTAGTTGGTCGAGTGATTGGCCGAGTGGTCGGTCGAGTGGTCGGTCGAGTGGTCGGTCGAGTAGTTGTTCGAGTAGTTGGTCGAGTAGTTGGTCGAGTAGTTGGTCGAGTGATTGCTCGAGTAGTTGGTCGAGTAGTTGGTCGAGTGATTGGTCGAGTAGTTGGTCGAGTAGTTGGTCGAGTAGTTGGACGAGAAGTTGGTCGAGTAGTTGGTCGAGTAGGTGGTCGAGTGATTGCTCGAGTAGTTGGTCGAGTAGTTGGTCGAGTGATTGGTCGAGTAGTTGGTCGAGTAGTTGGTCGAGTAGTTGGTCGAGTAGTTGGTCGAGTAGTTGGTCGAGTAGTTGGTCGAGTAGTTATTCGAGTAGTTGGACGAGTAGTTGGTCGAGTAGTTGGTCGAGTAGTTGGTCGAGTGATTGGTCGAGTAGTTGGTCGAGTAGTTGGTCGAGTAGTTAATCGAGTAGTTGGACGAGTAGTTGGTCGAGTAGTTGGTCGAGTAGTTGGTCGAGTAGTTGGTCGAGTGATTGCTCGAGTAGTTGGTCGAGTAGTTGGTCGAGAGATTGGTCGAGTAGTTGGTCAAGTAGTTGGTCGAGTAGTTGGACGAGTAGTTGGTCAAGTGATTGCTCGAGTAGTTGGTCGAGTTGTTGGTCGAGTGATTGGTCAAGTAGTTGGTCGAGTACTTGGTCGCGTGATTGCTCGTGTAGTTGGTCGAGTGATTGCTCGAGTAGTTGGTCGAGTAGTTGGTCGAGTGATTGGTCGAGTAGTTGGTCAAGTAGTTGGTCGAGTAGTTGGACGAGTAGTTGGTCGAGTGATTGCTCGAGTAGTTGGTCGAGTTGTTGGTCGAGTGATTGGTCGAGTAGTTGGTCGAGTAGTTGGCCGAGTAGTTGGTCTAGTAGTTGGTCTAGTAGTTGGTCGAGTAGTTGGTCGAGTAGTTGGTCGAGTAGTTGGACGAGTAGTTGGTCGAGTAGTTTGTGGAGTAGTTGGTCGAGTGATTGGCCGAGTGGTCGGTCGAGTGGTCGGTCGAGTGGTCGGTCGAGTAGTTGTTCGAGTAGTTGGTCGAGTAGTTGGTCGAGTAGTTGGTCGAGTGATTGCTCGAGTAGTTGGTCGAGTAGTTGGTCGAGTGATTGGTCGAGTAGTTGGTCGAGTAGTTGGTCGAGTAGTTGGACGAGAAGTTGGTCGAGTAGTTGGTCGAGTAGGTGGTCGAGTGATTGCTCGAGTAGTTGGTCGAGTAGTTGGTCGAGTGATTGGTCGAGTAGTTGGTCGAGTAGTTGGTCGAGTAGTTGGTCGAGTAGTTGGTCGAGTAGTTGGTCGAGTAGTTGGTCGAGTAGTTATTCGACTAGTTGGACGAGTAGTTGGTCGAGTAGTTGGTCGAGTAGTTAGTCGAGTGATTGGTCGAGTAGTTGGTCGAGTAGTTGGTCGAGTAGTTAATCGAGTAGTTGGACGAGTAGTTGGTCGAGTAGTTGGTCGAGTAGTTGGTCGAGTAGTTGGTCGAGTGATTGCTCGAGTAGTTGGTCGAGTAGTTGGTCGAGAGATTGGTCGAGTAGTTGGTCAAGTAGTTGGTCGAGTAGTTGGACGAGTAGTTGGTCAAGTGATTGCTCGAGTAGTTGGTCGAGTTGTTGGTCGAGTGATTGGTCAAGTAGTTGGTCGAGTACTTGGTCGCGTGATTGCTCGTGTAGTTGGTCGAGTGGTTAGTCGAGTAGTTGGTCGAGTAGTTGGTCGAGTAGTTGGTCGAGTGATTGGTCGAGTAGTTGGTCGAGTGATTGCTCGAGTAGTTGGTCGAGTAGTTGGTGGAGTAGTTGGTCGAGTAGTTGGTCGAGTAGTTGGTCGAGTGATTGCTCGAGTAGTTAGTCGAGTAGTTGGTCGAGTGATTGGACGAGTAGTTGGTCGAGTGATTGCTCGAGTAGTTGGTCGAGTAGTTGGTCGAGTGATTGGTCGAGTAGTTGGTCGAGTAGTTGGTCGAGTAGTTGGTCGAGTGATTGCTCGAGTAGTTAGTCGAGTAGTTGGTCGAGTGATTGGACGAGTAGTTGGTCGAGTGATTGCTCGAGTAGTTGGTCGAGTGGTCGGTCGAGTGGTCGGTCGAGTAGTGGGTCGAGTAATTGGTCGCGTAGTTGGTCGAGTAGTTGGTCGAGTGATTGCTCGAGTATTTGGTCGAGTAGTTGGTCGAGTGATTGGTCGAGTAGTTGGTCGAGTAGTTGGACGAGAAGTTGGTCGAGTGATTGCTCAAGTAGCTGGTCGAGTAGTTGGTGTAGTAGTTGGTCGAGTAGTTGGTCGAGTAGTTGGTCGAGTAGTTGGTCGAGTAGTTGGTCGAGTAGTTATTCGAGTAGTTGGACGAGTAGTTGGTCGAGTAGTTGGTCGAGTGATTGGTCGAGTAGTTGGTCGAGTAGTTGGTCGAGTAGTTAATCGAGTAGTTGGACGAGTAGTTGGTCGAGTAGTTGGTCGAGTAGTTGGTCGAGTAGTTGGTCGAGTGATTGCTCGAGTAGTTGGTCGAGTAGTTGGTCGAGAGATTGGTCGAGTAGTTGGTCAAGTAGTTGGTCGAGTAGTTGGACGAGTAGTTGGTCAAGTGATTGCTCGAGTAGTTGGTCGAGTTGTTGGTCGAGTGATTGGTCAAGTAGTTGGTCGAGTACTTGGTCGCGTGATTGCTCGTGTAGTTGGTCGAGTGGTTAGTCGAGTAGTTGGTCGAGTAGTTGGTCGAGTAGTTGGTCGAGTGATTGGTCGAGTAGTTGGTCGAGTGATTGCTCGAGTAGTTGGTCGAGTAGTTGGTGGAGTAGTTGGTCGAGTAGTTGGTCGAGTAGTTGGTCGAGTGATTGCTCGAGTAGTTAGTCGAGTAGTTGGTCGAGTGATTGGACGAGTAGTTGGTCGAGTGATTGCTCGAGTAGTTGGTCGAGTAGTTGGTCGAGTGATTGGTCGAGTAGTTGGTCGAGTAGTTGGTCGAGTAGTTGGTCGAGTGATTGCTCGAGTAGTTAGTCGAGTAGTTGGTTGAGTGATTGGACGAGTAGTTGGTCGAGTGATTGCTCGAGTAGTTGGTCGAGTGGTCGGTCGAGTGGTCGGTCGAGTAGTGGGTCGAGTAATTGGTCGCGTAGTTGGTCGAGTAGTTGGTCGAGTGATTGCTCGAGTATTTGGTCGAGTAGTTGGTCGAGTGATTGGTCGAGTAGTTGGTCGAGTAGTTGGACGAGAAGTTGGTCGAGTGATTGCTCAAGTAGCTGGTCGAGTAGTTGGTGTAGTAGTTGGTCGAGTAGTTGGTCGAGTAGTTGGTCGAGTAGTTGGACGAGTAGTTGGTCGAGTAGTTGGTGGAGTAGTTGGTCGAGTGATTGGCCGAGTGGTCGGTCGAGTGGTCGGTCGAGTGGTCAGTCAAGTAGTTGTTCGAGTAGTTGGTCGAGTAGTTGGTCGAGTAGTTGGTCGAGTGATTGCTCGAGTAGTTGGTCGAGTAGTTGGTCGAGTGATTGGTCGAGTAGTTGGTCGAGTGGTTGGTCGAGTAGTTGGACGAGTAGTTGGTCGAGTAGTTGGTCGATTAGTTGGTGGAGTAGTTGGTCGAGTGATTGGCCGAGTGGTCGGTCGAGTGGCCGGTCGAGTGGTCGGTCGAGTAGTTGGTCGAGTAGTTGGTCGAGTAGTTGGTCGAGTAGTTGGTCGAGTGATTGCTCGAGTAGTTGGTCGAGTAGTTGGTCGAGTGATTGGTCGAGTAGTTGGTCAAGTAGTTGGTCGAGTAGTTGGACGAGTAGTTGGTCGAGTGATTGCTCGAGTAGTTGGTCGAGTTGTTGGTCGAGTGATTGGTCAAGTAGTTGGTCGAGTAGTTGGCCGAGTAGTTGGTCGAGTAGTTGGTCTAGTAGTTGGTCGAGTAGTTGGTCGAATAGTTGGTCGAGTAGTTGGACGAGTAGTTGGTCGAGTAGTTGGTGGAGTAGTCGGTCGAGTGATTGGCCGAGTGGTCGGTCGAGTGGCCGGTGGAGTGGTCGGTCGAGTAGTTGGTCGAGTAGTTGGTCGAGTAGTTGGTCGAGTAGTTGGTCGAGTGATTGCTCGAGTAGTTGGTCGAGTAGTTGGTCGAGTGATTGGTCGAGTAGTTGGTCAAGTAGTTGGTCGAGTAGTTGGACGAGTAGTTGGTCGAGTGATTGCTCGAGTAGTTGGTCGAGTTGTTGGTCGACTGATTGGTCGAGTAGTTGGTCGAGTAGTTGGCCGAGTAGTTGGTCGAGTAGTTGGTCGAGTGATTGGCCGAGTGGTCGGTCGAGTGGTCGGTCGAGTGGTCGGTCGAGTAGTTGTTCGAGTAGTTGGTCGAGTAGTTGGTCGAGTAGTTGGTCGAGTGATTGCTCGAGTAGTTGGTCGAGTAGTTGGTCGAGTGATTGGTCGAGTAGTTGGTCGAGTAGTTGGTCGAGTAGTTGGACGAGAAGTTGGTCGAGTAGTTGGTCGAGTAGGTGGTCGAGTGATTGCTCGAGTAGTTGGTCGAGTAGTTGGTCGAGTGATTGGTCGAGTAGTTGGTCGAGTAGTTGGTCGAGTAGTTGGTCGAGTAGTTGGTCGAGTAGTTGGTCGAGTAGTTGGTCGAGTAGTTATTCGAGTAGTTGGACGAGTAGTTGGTCGAGTAGTTGGTCGAGTAGTTGGTCGAGTGATTGGTCGAGTAGTTGGTCGAGTAGTTGGTCGAGTAGTTAATCGAGTAGTTGGACGAGTAGTTGGTCGAGTAGTTGGTCGAGTAGTTGGTCGAGTAGTTGGTCGAGTGATTGCTCGAGTAGTTGGTCGAGTAGTTGGTCGAGAGATTGGTCGAGTAGTTGGTCAAGTAGTTGGTCGAGTAGTTGGACGAGTAGTTGGTCAAGTGATTGCTCGAGTAGTTGGTCGAGTTGTTGGTCGAGTGATTGGTCAAGTAGTTGGTCGAGTACTTGGTCGCGTGATTGCTCGTGTAGTTGGTCGAGTGATTGCTCGAGTAGTTGGTCGAGTAGTTGGTCGAGTGATTGGTCGAGTAGTTGGTCAAGTAGTTGGTCGAGTAGTTGGACGAGTAGTTGGTCGAGTGATTGCTCGAGTAGTTGGTCGAGTTGTTGGTCGAGTGATTGGTCGAGTAGTTGGTCGAGTAGTTGGCCGAGTAGTTGGTCTAGTAGTTGGTCTAGTAGTTGGTCGAGTAGTTGGTCGAGTAGTTGGTCGAGTAGTTGGACGAGTAGTTGGTCGAGTAGTTTGTGGAGTAGTTGGTCGAGTGATTGGCCGAGTGGTCGGTCGAGTGGTCGGTCGAGTGGTCGGTCGAGTAGTTGTTCGAGTAGTTGGTCGAGTAGTTGGTCGAGTAGTTGGTCGAGTGATTGCTCGAGTAGTTGGTCGAGTAGTTGGTCGAGTGATTGGTCGAGTAGTTGGTCGAGTAGTTGGTCGAGTAGTTGGACGAGAAGTTGGTCGAGTAGTTGGTCGAGTAGGTGGTCGAGTGATTGCTCGAGTAGTTGGTCGAGTAGTTGGTCGAGTGATTGGTCGAGTAGTTGGTCGAGTAGTTGGTCGAGTAGTTGGTCGAGTAGTTGGTCGAGTAGTTGGTCGAGTAGTTGGTCGAGTAGTTATTCGACTAGTTGGACGAGTAGTTGGTCGAGTAGTTGGTCGAGTAGTTAGTCGAGTGATTGGTCGAGTAGTTGGTCGAGTAGTTGGTCGAGTAGTTAATCGAGTAGTTGGACGAGTAGTTGGTCGAGTAGTTGGTCGAGTAGTTGGTCGAGTAGTTGGTCGAGTGATTGCTCGAGTAGTTGGTCGAGTAGTTGGTCGAGAGATTGGTCGAGTAGTTGGTCAAGTAGTTGGTCGAGTAGTTGGACGAGTAGTTGGTCAAGTGATTGCTCGAGTAGTTGGTCGAGTTGTTGGTCGAGTGATTGGTCAAGTAGTTGGTCGAGTACTTGGTCGCGTGATTGCTCGTGTAGTTGGTCGAGTGGTTAGTCGAGTAGTTGGTCGAGTAGTTGGTCGAGTAGTTGGTCGAGTGATTGGTCGAGTAGTTGGTCGAGTGATTGCTCGAGTAGTTGGTCGAGTAGTTGGTGGAGTAGTTGGTCGAGTAGTTGGTCGAGTAGTTGGTCGAGTGATTGCTCGAGTAGTTAGTCGAGTAGTTGGTCGAGTGATTGGACGAGTAGTTGGTCGAGTGATTGCTCGAGTAGTTGGTCGAGTAGTTGGTCGAGTGATTGGTCGAGTAGTTGGTCGAGTAGTTGGTCGAGTAGTTGGTCGAGTGATTGCTCGAGTAGTTAGTCGAGTAGTTGGTCGAGTGATTGGACGAGTAGTTGGTCGAGTGATTGCTCGAGTAGTTGGTCGAGTGGTCGGTCGAGTGGTCGGTCGAGTAGTGGGTCGAGTAATTGGTCGCGTAGTTGGTCGAGTAGTTGGTCGAGTGATTGCTCGAGTATTTGGTCGAGTAGTTGGTCGAGTGATTGGTCGAGTAGTTGGTCGAGTAGTTGGACGAGAAGTTGGTCGAGTGATTGCTCAAGTAGCTGGTCGAGTAGTTGGTGTAGTAGTTGGTCGAGTAGTTGGTCGAGTAGTTGGTCGAGTAGTTGGACGAGTAGTTGGTCGAGTAGTTGGTGGAGTAGTTGGTCGAGTGATTGGCCGAGTGGTCGGTCGAGTGGTCGGTCGAGTGGTCAGTCAAGTAGTTGTTCGAGTAGTTGGTCGAGTAGTTGGTCGAGTAGTTGGTCGAGTGATTGCTCGAGTAGTTGGTCGAGTAGTTGGTCGAGTGATTGGTCGAGTAGTTGGTCGAGTGGTTGGTCGAGTAGTTGGACGAGTAGTTGGTCGAGTAGTTGGTCGATTAGTTGGTGGAGTAGTTGGTCGAGTGATTGGCCGAGTGGTCGGTCGAGTGGCCGGTCGAGTGGTCGGTCGAGTAGTTGGTCGAGTAGTTGGTCGAGTAGTTGGTCGAGTAGTTGGTCGAGTGATTGCTCGAGTAGTTGGTCGAGTAGTTGGTCGAGTGATTGGTCGAGTAGTTGGTCAAGTAGTTGGTCGAGTAGTTGGACGAGTAGTTGGTCGAGTGATTGCTCGAGTAGTTGGTCGAGTTGTTGGTCGAGTGATTGGTCAAGTAGTTGGTCGAGTAGTTGGCCGAGTAGTTGGTCGAGTAGTTGGTCTAGTAGTTGGTCGAGTAGTTGGTCGAATAGTTGGTCGAGTAGTTGGACGAGTAGTTGGTCGAGTAGTTGGTGGAGTAGTCGGTCGAGTGATTGGCCGAGTGGTCGGTCGAGTGGCCGGTGGAGTGGTCGGTCGAGTAGTTGGTCGAGTAGTTGGTCGAGTAGTTGGTCGAGTAGTTGGTCGAGTGATTGCTCGAGTAGTTGGTCGAGTAGTTGGTCGAGTGATTGGTCGAGTAGTTGGTCAAGTAGTTGGTCGAGTAGTTGGACGAGTAGTTGGTCGAGTGATTGCTCGAGTAGTTGGTCGAGTTGTTGGTCGAGTGATTGGTCGAGTAGTTGGTCGAGTAGTTGGCCGAGTAGTTGGTCGAGTAGTTGGTCTAGTAGTTGGTCGAGTAGTTGGTCGAGTAGTTGGTCGAGTAGTTGGACGAGTAGTTGGTCGAGTAGTTTGTGGAGTAGTTGGTCGAGTGATTGGCCGAGTGGTCGGTCGAGTGGTCGGTCGAGTGGTCGGTCGAGTAGTTGTTCGAGTAGTTGGTCGAGTAGTTGGTCGAGTAGTTGGTCGAGTGATTGCTCGAGTAGTTGGTCGAGTAGTTGGTCGAGTGATTGGTCGAGTAGTTGGTCGAGTAGTTGGTCGAGTAGTTGGACGAGAAGTTGGTCGAGTAGTTGGTCGAGTAGGTGGTCGAGTGATTGCTCGAGTAGTTGGTCGAGTAGTTGGTCGAGTGATTGGTCGAGTAGTTGGTCGAGTAGTTGGTCGAGTAGTTGGTCGAGTAGTTGGTCGAGTAGTTGGTCGAGTAGTTGGTCGAGTAGTTATTCGAGTAGTTGGACGAGTAGTTGGTCGAGTAGTTGGTCGAGTAGTTGGTCGAGTGATTGGTCGAGTAGTTGGTCGAGTAGTTGGTCGAGTAGTTAATCGAGTAGTTGGACGAGTAGTTGGTCGAGTAGTTGGTCGAGTAGTTGGTCGAGTAGTTGGTCGAGTGATTGCTCGAGTAGTTGGTCGAGTAGTTGGTCGAGAGATTGGTCGAGTAGTTGGTCAAGTAGTTGGTCGAGTAGTTGGACGAGTAGTTGGTCAAGTGATTGCTCGAGTAGTTGGTCGAGTTGTTGGTCGAGTGATTGGTCAAGTAGTTGGTCGAGTACTTGGTCGCGTGATTGCTCGTGTAGTTGGTCGAGTGGTTAGTCGAGTAGTTGGTCGAGTAGTTGGTCGAGTAGTTGGTCGAGTGATTGGTCGAGTAGTTGGTCGAGTGATTGCTCGAGTAGTTGGTCGAGTAGTTGGTGGAGTAGTTGGTCGAGTAGTTGGTCGAGTAGTTGGTCGAGTGATTGCTCGAGTAGTTAGTCGAGTAGTTGGTCGAGTGATTGGACGAGTAGTTGGTCGAGTGATTGCTCGAGTAGTTGGTCGAGTAGTTGGTCGAGTGATTGGTCGAGTAGTTGGTCGAGTAGTTGGTCGAGTAGTTGGTCGAGTGATTGCTCGAGTAGTTAGTCGAGTAGTTGGTCGAGTGATTGGACGAGTAGTTGGTCGAGTGATTGCTCGAGTAGTTGGTCGAGTGGTCGGTCGAGTGGTCGGTCGAGTAGTGGGTCGAGTAATTGGTCGCGTAGTTGGTCGAGTAGTTGGTCGAGTGATTGCTCGAGTATTTGGTCGAGTAGTTGGTCGAGTGATTGGTCGAGTAGTTGGTCGAGTAGTTGGACGAGAAGTTGGTCGAGTGATTGCTCAAGTAGCTGGTCGAGTAGTTGGTGTAGTAGTTGGTCGAGTAGTTGGTCGAGTAGTTGGTCGAGTAGTTGGACGAGTAGTTGGTCGAGTAGTTGGTGGAGTAGTTGGTCGAGTGATTGGCCGAGTAGTCGGTCGAGTGGTCGGTCGAGTGGTCAGTCGAGTAGTTGTTCGAGTAGTTGGTCGAGTAGTTGGTCGAGTAGTTGGTCGAGTGATTGCTCGAGTAGTTGGTCGAGTAGTTGGTCGAGTGATTGGTCGAGTAGTTGGTCGAGTGGTTGGTCGAGTAGTTGGACGAGTAGTTGGTCGAGTAGTTGGTCGATTAGTTGGTGGAGTAGTTGGTCGAGTGATTGGCCGAGTGGTCGGTCGAGTGGCCGGTCGAGTGGTCGGTCGAGTAGTTGGTCGAGTAGTTGGTCGAGTAGTTGGTCGAGTAGTTGGTCGAGTGATTGCTCGAGTAGTTGGTCGAGTAGTTGGTCGAGTGATTGGTCGAGTAGTTGGTCAAGTAGTTGGTCGAGTAGTTGGACGAGTAGTTGGTCGAGTGATTGCTCGAGTAGTTGGTCGAGTTGTTGGTCGAGTGATTGGTCAAGTAGTTGGTCGAGTAGTTGGCCGAGTAGTTGGTCGAGTAGTTGGTCTAGTAGTTGGTCGAGTAGTTGGTCGAATAGTTGGTCGAGTAGTTGGACGAGTAGTTGGTCGAGTAGTTGGTGGAGTAGTTGGTCGAGTGATTGGCCGAGTGGTCGGTCGAGTGGTCGGTCGAGTAGTTGGTCGAGTAGTTGGTCGAGTGATTGCTCGAGTAGTTGGTCGAGTAGTTGGTCGAGTGATTGGTCGAGTAGTTGGACGAGTAGTTGGTCGAGTAGTTGGTCAAGTAGTTGGTCGAGTGATTACTCGAGTAGTTGGTCGAGTAGTTGGTCGAGTGATTGGTCGAGTAGTTGGTCGAGTAGTTGGTCGAGTAGTTGGTCGTGTAGTTGGTCGAGTAGTTGGTCGAGTAGTTGGTCGAGTAGTTGGTCGAGTAGTTGGACGAGTAGTTTGTCGAGTAGTTGGTCGAGTAGTTGGTCGAGTGATTGGTCGAGTAGTTGGTCGAGTAGTTGGTCGAGTAGTTAATCGAGTAGTTGGACGAGTAGTTGGTCGAGTAGTTGTTCGAGTAGTTGGTCGAGTAGTTGGTCGAGTAGTTGGTGGAGTAGTTGGTCGAGTGATTGGCCGAGTGGTCGGTCGAGTGGCCGGTGGAGTGGTCGGTCGAGTAGTTGGTCGAGTAGTTGGTCGAGTAGTTGGTCGAGTAGTTGGTCGAGTGATTGCTCGAGTAGTTGGTCGAGTAGTTGGTCTAGTGATTGGTCGAGTAGTTGGTCAAGTAGTTGGTCGAGTAGTTGGACGAGTAGTTGGTCGAGTGATTGCTTGAGTAGTTGGTCGAGTTGTTGGTCGAGTGATTGGTCGAGTAGTTGGTCGAGTAGTTGGCCGAGTAGGTGGTCGAGTAGTTGGTCTAGTAGTTGGTCGAGTAGTTGGTCGAGTAGTTGGTCGAGTAGTTGGACGAGTAGTTGGTCGAGTAGTTGGTGGAGTAGTTGGTCGAGTGATTGGCCGAGTGGTCGGTCGAGTGGTCGGTCGAGTGGTCGGTCGAGTAGTTGTTCGAGTGGTTGGTCGAGTAGTTGGTCGAGTAGTTGGTCGAGTGATTGCTCGAGTAGTTGGTCGAGTAGTTGGTCGAGTGATTGGTCGAGTAGTTGGTCGAGTAGTTGGTCGAGTAGTTGGACGAGTAGTTGGTCGAGTAGTTGGTCAAGTAGTTGGTCGAGTGATTACTCGAGTAGTTGGTCGAGTAGTTGGTCGAGTGATTGGTCGAGTAGTTGGTCGAGTAGTTGGTCGAGTAGTTGGTCGAGTAGTTGGTCGAGTAGTTGGTCGAGTAGTTGGACGAGTAGTTGGTCGAGTAGTTGGTCGAGTAGTTGGTCGAGTGATTGGTCGAGTAGTTGGTCGAGTAGTTGGTCGAGTAGTTAATCGAGTAGTTGGACGAGTAGTTGGTCGAGTAGTTGTTCGAGTAGTTGGTCGAGTAGTTGGTCGAGTAGTTGGTGGAGTAGTTGGTCGAGTGATTGGCCGAGTGGTCGGTCGAGTGGCCGGTGGAGTGGTCTGTCGAGTAGTTGGTCGAGTAGTTGGTCGAGTAGTTGGTCGAGTAGTTGGTCGAGTGATTGCTCGAGTAGTTGGTCGAGTAGTTGGTCGAGTGATTGGTCGAGTAGTTGGTCAAGTAGTTGGTCGAGTAGTTGGACGAGTAGTTGTTCGAGTGATTGCTTGAGTAGTTGGTCGAGTTGTTGGTCGAGTGATTGGTCGAGTAGTTGGTCGAGTAGTTTGTGGAGTAGTTGGTCGAGTGATTGGCCGAGTGGTCGGTCGAGTGGTCGGTCGAGTGGTCGGTCGAGTAGTTGTTCGAGTAGTTGGTCGAGTAGTTGGTCGAGTAGTTGGTCGAGTGATTGCTCGAGTAGTTGGTCGAGTAGTTGGTCGAGTGATTGGTCGAGTAGTTGGTCGAGTAGTTGGTCGAGTAGTTGGACGAGAAGTTGGTCGAGTAGTTGGTCGAGTAGGTGGTCGAGTGATTGCTCGAGTAGTTGGTCGAGTAGTTGGTCGAGTGATTGGTCGAGTAGTTGGTCGAGTAGTTGGTCGAGTAGTTGGTCGAGTAGTTGGTCGAGTAGTTGGTCGAGTAGTTGGTCGAGTAGTTATTCGAGTAGTTGGACGAGTAGTTGGTCGAGTAGTTGGTCGAGTAGTTGGTCGAGTGATTGGTCGAGTAGTTGGTCGAGTAGTTGGTCGAGTAGTTAATCGAGTAGTTGGACGAGTAGTTGGTCGAGTAGTTGGTCGAGTAGTTGGTCGAGTAGTTGGTCGAGTGATTGCTCGAGTAGTTGGTCGAGTAGTTGGTCGAGAGATTGGTCGAGTAGTTGGTCAAGTAGTTGGTCGAGTAGTTGGACGAGTAGTTGGTCAAGTGATTGCTCGAGTAGTTGGTCGAGTTGTTGGTCGAGTGATTGGTCAAGTAGTTGGTCGAGTACTTGGTCGCGTGATTGCTCGTGTAGTTGGTCGAGTGGTTAGTCGAGTAGTTGGTCGAGTAGTTGGTCGAGTAGTTGGTCGAGTGATTGGTCGAGTAGTTGGTCGAGTGATTGCTCGAGTAGTTGGTCGAGTAGTTGGTGGAGTAGTTGGTCGAGTAGTTGGTCGAGTAGTTGGTCGAGTGATTGCTCGAGTAGTTAGTCGAGTAGTTGGTCGAGTGATTGGACGAGTAGTTGGTCGAGTGATTGCTCGAGTAGTTGGTCGAGTAGTTGGTCGAGTGATTGGTCGAGTAGTTGGTCGAGTAGTTGGTCGAGTAGTTGGTCGAGTGATTGCTCGAGTAGTTAGTCGAGTAGTTGGTCGAGTGATTGGACGAGTAGTTGGTCGAGTGATTGCTCGAGTAGTTGGTCGAGTGGTCGGTCGAGTGGTCGGTCGAGTAGTGGGTCGAGTAATTGGTCGCGTAGTTGGTCGAGTAGTTGGTCGAGTGATTGCTCGAGTATTTGGTCGAGTAGTTGGTCGAGTGATTGGTCGAGTAGTTGGTCGAGTAGTTGGACGAGAAGTTGGTCGAGTGATTGCTCAAGTAGCTGGTCGAGTAGTTGGTGTAGTAGTTGGTCGAGTAGTTGGTCGAGTAGTTGGTCGAGTAGTTGGACGAGTAGTTGGTCGAGTAGTTGGTGGAGTAGTTGGTCGAGTGATTGGCCGAGTGGTCGGTCGAGTGGTCGGTCGAGTGGTCAGTCAAGTAGTTGTTCGAGTAGTTGGTCGAGTAGTTGGTCGAGTAGTTGGTCGAGTGATTGCTCGAGTAGTTGGTCGAGTAGTTGGTCGAGTGATTGGTCGAGTAGTTGGTCGAGTGGTTGGTCGAGTAGTTGGACGAGTAGTTGGTCGAGTAGTTGGTCGATTAGTTGGTGGAGTAGTTGGTCGAGTGATTGGCCGAGTGGTCGGTCGAGTGGCCGGTCGAGTGGTCGGTCGAGTAGTTGGTCGAGTAGTTGGTCGAGTAGTTGGTCGAGTAGTTGGTCGAGTGATTGCTCGAGTAGTTGGTCGAGTAGTTGGTCGAGTGATTGGTCGAGTAGTTGGTCAAGTAGTTGGTCGAGTAGTTGGACGAGTAGTTGGTCGAGTGATTGCTCGAGTAGTTGGTCGAGTTGTTGGTCGAGTGATTGGTCAAGTAGTTGGTCGAGTAGTTGGCCGAGTAGTTGGTCGAGTAGTTGGTCTAGTAGTTGGTCGAGTAGTTGGTCGAATAGTTGGTCGAGTAGTTGGACGAGTAGTTGGTCGAGTAGTTGGTGGAGTAGTCGGTCGAGTGATTGGCCGAGTGGTCGGTCGAGTGGCCGGTGGAGTGGTCGGTCGAGTAGTTGGTCGAGTAGTTGGTCGAGTAGTTGGTCGAGTAGTTGGTCGAGTGATTGCTCGAGTAGTTGGTCGAGTAGTTGGTCGAGTGATTGGTCGAGTAGTTGGTCAAGTAGTTGGTCGAGTAGTTGGACGAGTAGTTGGTCGAGTGATTGCTCGAGTAGTTGGTCGAGTTGTTGGTCGAGTGATTGGTCGAGTAGTTGGTCGAGTAGTTGGCCGAGTAGTTGGTCGAGTAGTTGGTCTAGTAGTTGGTCGAGTAGTTGGTCGAGTAGTTGGTCGAGTAGTTGGACGAGTAGTTGGTCGAGTAGTTTGTGGAGTAGTTGGTCGAGTGATTGGCCGAGTGGTCGGTCGAGTGGTCGGTCGAGTGGTCGGTCGAGTAGTTGTTCGAGTAGTTGGTCGAGTAGTTGGTCGAGTAGTTGGTCGAGTGATTGCTCGAGTAGTTGGTCGAGTAGTTGGTCGAGTGATTGGTCGAGTAGTTGGTCGAGTAGTTGGTCGAGTAGTTGGACGAGAAGTTGGTCGAGTAGTTGGTCGAGTAGGTGGTCGAGTGATTGCTCGAGTAGTTGGTCGAGTAGTTGGTCGAGTGATTGGTCGAGTAGTTGGTCGAGTAGTTGGTCGAGTAGTTGGTCGAGTAGTTGGTCGAGTAGTTGGTCGAGTAGTTGGTCGAGTAGTTATTCGAGTAGTTGGACGAGTAGTTGGTCGAGTAGTTGGTCGAGTAGTTGGTCGAGTGATTGGTCGAGTAGTTGGTCGAGTAGTTGGCCGAGTAGTTAATCGAGTAGTTGGACGAGTAGTTGGTCGAGTAGTTGGTCGAGTAGTTGGTCGAGTAGTTGGTCGAGTGATTGCTCGAGTAGTTGGTCGAGTAGTTGGTCGAGAGATTGGTCGAGTAGTTGGTCAAGTAGTTGGTCGAGTAGTTGGACGAGTAGTTGGTCAAGTGATTGCTCGAGTAGTTGGTCGAGTTGTTGGTCGAGTGATTGGTCAAGTAGTTGGTCGAGTACTTGGTCGCGTGATTGCTCGTGTAGTTGGTCGAGTGGTTAGTCGAGTAGTTGGTCGAGTAGTTGGTCGAGTAGTTGGTCGAGTGATTGGTCGAGTAGTTGGTCGAGTGATTGCTCGAGTAGTTGGTCGAGTAGTTGGTGGAGTAGTTGGTCGAGTAGTTGGTCGAGTAGTTGGTCGAGTGATTGCTCGAGTAGTTAGTCGAGTAGTTGGTCGAGTGATTGGACGAGTAGTTGGTCGAGTGATTGCTCGAGTAGTTGGTCGAGTAGTTGGTCGAGTGATTGGTCGAGTAGTTGGTCGAGTAGTTGGTCGAGTAGTTGGTCGAGTGATTGCTCGAGTAGTTAGTCGAGTAGTTGGTCGAGTGATTGGACGAGTAGTTGGTCGAGTGATTGCTCGAGTAGTTGGTCGAGTGGTCGGTCGAGTGGTCGGTCGAGTAGTGGGTCGAGTAATTGGTCGCGTAGTTGGTCGAGTAGTTGGTCGAGTGATTGCTCGAGTATTTGGTCGAGTAGTTGGTCGAGTGATTGGTCGAGTAGTTGGTCGAGTAGTTGGACGAGAAGTTGGTCGAGTGATTGCTCAAGTAGCTGGTCGAGTAGTTGGTGTAGTAGTTGGTCGAGTAGTTGGTCGAGTAGTTGGTCGAGTAGTTGGACGAGTAGTTGGTCGAGTAGTTGGTGGAGTAGTTGGTCGAGTGATTGGCCGAGTAGTCGGTCGAGTGGTCGGTCGAGTGGTCAGTCGAGTAGTTGTTCGAGTAGTTGGTCGAGTAGTTGGTCGAGTAGTTGGTCGAGTGATTGCTCGAGTAGTTGGTCGAGTAGTTGGTCGAGTGATTGGTCGAGTAGTTGGTCGAGTGGTTGGTCGAGTAGTTGGACGAGTAGTTGGTCGAGTAGTTGGTCGATTAGTTGGTGGAGTAGTTGGTCGAGTGATTGGCCGAGTGGTCGGTCGAGTGGCCGGTCGAGTGGTCGGTCGAGTAGTTGGTCGAGTAGTTGGTCGAGTAGTTGGTCGAGTAGTTGGTCGAGTGATTGCTCGAGTAGTTGGTCGAGTAGTTGGTCGAGTGATTGGTCGAGTAGTTGGTCAAGTAGTTGGTCGAGTAGTTGGACGAGTAGTTGGTCGAGTGATTGCTCGAGTAGTTGGTCGAGTTGTTGGTCGAGTGATTGGTCAAGTAGTTGGTCGAGTAGTTGGCCGAGTAGTTGGTCGAGTAGTTGGTCTAGTAGTTGGTCGAGTAGTTGGTCGAATAGTTGGTCGAGTAGTTGGACGAGTAGTTGGTCGAGTAGTTGGTGGAGTAGTTGGTCGAGTGATTGGCCGAGTGGTCGGTCGAGTGGTCGGTCGAGTAGTTGGTCGAGTAGTTGGTCGAGTGATTGCTCGAGTAGTTGGTCGAGTAGTTGGTCGAGTGATTGGTCGAGTAGTTGGACGAGTAGTTGGTCGAGTAGTTGGTCAAGTAGTTGGTCGAGTGATTACTCGAGTAGTTGGTCGAGTAGTTGGTCGAGTGATTGGTCGAGTAGTTGGTCGAGTAGTTGGTCGAGTAGTTGGTCGTGTAGTTGGTCGAGTAGTTGGTCGAGTAGTTGGTCGAGTAGTTGGTCGAGTAGTTGGACGAGTAGTTTGTCGAGTAGTTGGTCGAGTAGTTGGTCGAGTGATTGGTCGAGTAGTTGGTCGAGTAGTTGGTCGAGTAGTTAATCGAGTAGTTGGACGAGTAGTTGGTCGAGTAGTTGGTCGAGTGATTGGTCGAGTAGTTGGTCGAGTGGTTGGTCGAGTAGTTGGACGAGTAGTTGGTCGAGTAGTTGGTCGATTAGTTGGTGGAGTAGTTGGTCGAGTGATTGGCCGAGTGGTCGGTCGAGTGGCCGGTCGAGTGGTCGGTCGAGTAGTTGGTCGAGTAGTTGGTCGAGTAGTTGGTCGAGTAGTTGGTCGAGTGATTGCTCGAGTAGTTGGTCGAGTAGTTGGTCGAGTGATTGGTCGAGTAGTTGGTCAAGTAGTTGGTCGAGTAGTTGGACGAGTAGTTGGTCGAGTGATTGCTCGAGTAGTTGGTCGAGTTGTTGGTCGAGTGATTGGTCAAGTAGTTGGTCGAGTAGTTGGCCGAGTAGTTGGTCGAGTAGTTGGTCTAGTAGTTGGTCGAGTAGTTGGTCGAATAGTTGGTCGAGTAGTTGGACGAGTAGTTGGTCGAGTAGTTGGTGGAGTAGTCGGTCGAGTGATTGGCCGAGTGGTCGGTCGAGTGGCCGGTGGAGTGGTCGGTCGAGTAGTTGGTCGAGTAGTTGGTCGAGTAGTTGGTCGAGTAGTTGGTCGAGTGATTGCTCGAGTAGTTGGTCGAGTAGTTGGTCGAGTGATTGGTCGAGTAGTTGGTCAAGTAGTTGGTCGAGTAGTTGGACGAGTAGTTGGTCGAGTGATTGCTCGAGTAGTTGGTCGAGTTGTTGGTCGAGTGATTGGTCGAGTAGTTGGTCGAGTAGTTGGCCGAGTAGTTGGTCGAGTAGTTGGTCTAGTAGTTGGTCGAGTAGTTGGTCGAGTAGTTGGTCGAGTAGTTGGACGAGTAGTTGGTCGAGTAGTTTGTGGAGTAGTTGGTCGAGTGATTGGCCGAGTGGTCGGTCGAGTGGTCGGTCGAGTGGTCGGTCGAGTAGTTGTTCGAGTAGTTGGTCGAGTAGTTGGTCGAGTAGTTGGTCGAGTGATTGCTCGAGTAGTTGGTCGAGTAGTTGGTCGAGTGATTGGTCGAGTAGTTGGTCGAGTAGTTGGTCGAGTAGTTGGACGAGAAGTTGGTCGAGTAGTTGGTCGAGTAGGTGGTCGAGTGATTGCTCGAGTAGTTGGTCGAGTAGTTGGTCGAGTGATTGGTCGAGTAGTTGGTCGAGTAGTTGGTCGAGTAGTTGGTCGAGTAGTTGGTCGAGTAGTTGGTCGAGTAGTTGGTCGAGTAGTTATTCGAGTAGTTGGACGAGTAGTTGGTCGAGTAGTTGGTCGAGTAGTTGGTCGAGTGATTGGTCGAGTAGTTGGTCGAGTAGTTGGTCGAGTAGTTAATCGAGTAGTTGGACGAGTAGTTGGTCGAGTAGTTGGTCGAGTAGTTGGTCGAGTAGTTGGTCGAGTGATTGCTCGAGTAGTTGGTCGAGTAGTTGGTCGAGAGATTGGTCGAGTAGTTGGTCAAGTAGTTGGTCGAGTAGTTGGACGAGTAGTTGGTCAAGTGATTGCTCGAGTAGTTGGTCGAGTTGTTGGTCGAGTGATTGGTCAAGTAGTTGGTCGAGTACTTGGTCGCGTGATTGCTCGTGTAGTTGGTCGAGTGGTTAGTCGAGTAGTTGGTCGAGTAGTTGGTCGAGTAGTTGGTCGAGTGATTGGTCGAGTAGTTGGTCGAGTGATTGCTCGAGTAGTTGGTCGAGTAGTTGGTGGAGTAGTTGGTCGAGTAGTTGGTCGAGTAGTTGGTCGAGTGATTGCTCGAGTAGTTAGTCGAGTAGTTGGTCGAGTGATTGGACGAGTAGTTGGTCGAGTGATTGCTCGAGTAGTTGGTCGAGTAGTTGGTCGAGTGATTGGTCGAGTAGTTGGTCGAGTAGTTGGTCGAGTAGTTGGTCGAGTGATTGCTCGAGTAGTTATTCGAGTAGTTGGTCGAGTGATTGGACGAGTAGTTGGTCGAGTGATTGCTCGAGTAGTTGGTCGAGTGGTCGGTCGAGTGGTCGGTCGAGTAGTGGGTCGAGTAATTGGTCGCGTAGTTGGTCGAGTAGTTGGTCGAGTGATTGCTCGAGTATTTGGTCGAGTAGTTGGTCGAGTGATTGGTCGAGTAGTTGGTCGAGTAGTTGGACGAGAAGTTGGTCGAGTGATTGCTCAAGTAGCTGGTCGAGTAGTTGGTGTAGTAGTTGGTCGAGTAGTTGGTCGAGTAGTTGGTCGAGTAGTTGGACGAGTAGTTGGTCGAGTAGTTGGTGGAGTAGTTGGTCGAGTGATTGACCGAGTAGTCGGTCGAGTGGTCGGTCGAGTGGTCAGTCGAGTAGTTGTTCGAGTAGTTGGTCGAGTAGTTGGTCGAGTAGTTGGTCGAGTGATTGCTCGAGTAGTTGGTCGAGTAGTTGGTCGAGTGATTGGTCGAGTAGTTGGTCGAGTGGTTGGTCGAGTAGTTGGACGAGTAGTTGGTCGAGTAGTTGGTCGATTAGTTGGTGGAGTAGTTGGTCGAGTGATTGGCCGAGTGGTCGGTCGAGTGGCCGGTCGAGTGGTCGGTCGAGTAGTTGGTCGAGTAGTTGGTCGAGTAGTTGGTTGAGTAGTTGGTCGAGTGATTGCTCGAGTAGTTGGTCGAGTAGTTGGTCGAGTGATTGGTCGAGTAGTTGGTCAAGTAGTTGGTCGAGTAGTTGGACGAGTAGTTGGTCGAGTAGTTGGTGGAGTAGTTGGTCGAGTGATTGGCCGAGTGGTCGGTCGAGTGGTCGGTCGAGTAGTTGGTCGAGTAGTTGGTCGAGTGATTGCTCGAGTAGTTGGTCGAGTAGTTGGTCGAGTGATTGGTCGAGTAGTTGGACGAGTAGTTGGTCGAGTAGTTGGTCAAGTAGTTGGTCGAGTGATTACTCGAGTAGTTGGTCGAGTAGTTGGTCGAGTGATTGGTCGAGTAGTTGGTCGAGTAGTTGGTCGAGTAGTTGGTCGTGTAGTTGGTCGAGTAGTTGGTCGAGTAGTTGGTCGAGTAGTTGGTCGAGTAGTTGGACGAGTAGTTTGTCGAGTAGTTGGTCGAGTAGTTGGTCGAGTGATTGGTCGAGTAGTTGGTCGAGTAGTTGGTCGAGTAGTTAATCGAGTAGTTGGACGAGTAGTTGGTCGAGTAGTTGTTCGAGTAGTTGGTCGAGTAGTTGGTCGAGTAGTTGGTGGAGTAGTTGGTCGAGTGATTGGCCGAGTGGTCGGTCGAGTGGCCGGTGGAGTGGTCGGTCGAGTAGTTGGTCGAGTAGTTGGTCGAGTAGTTGGTCGAGTAGTTGGTCGAGTGATTGCTCGAGTAGTTGGTCGAGTAGTTGGTCTAGTGATTGGTCGAGTAGTTGGTCAAGTAGTTGGTCGAGTAGTTGGACGAGTAGTTGGTCGAGTGATTGCTTGAGTAGTTGGTCGAGTTGTTGGTCGAGCGATTGGTCGAGTAGTTGGTCGAGTAGTTGGCCGAGTAGGTGGTCGAGTAGTTGGTCTAGTAGTTGGTCGAGTAGTTGGTCGAGTAGTTGGTCGAGTAGTTGTTCGAGTAGTTGGTCGAGTAGTTGGTCGAGTAGTTGGTCGAGTGATTGCTCGAGTAGTTGGTCGAGTAGTTGGTCGAGTGATTGGTCGAGTAGTTGGTCGAGTAGTTGGTCGAGTAGTTGGACGAGAAGTTGGTCGAGTAGTTGGTCGAGTAGGTGGTCGAGTGATTGCTCGAGTAGTTGGTCGAGTAGTTGGTCGAGTGATTGGTCGAGTAGTTGGTCGAGTAGTTGGTCGAGTAGTTGGTCGAGTAGTTGGTCGAGTAGTTGGTCGAGTAGTTGGTCGAGTAGTTGGTCGAGTGATTGGTCGAGTAGTTGGTCGAGTAGTTGGTCGAGTAGTTAATCGAGTAGTTGGACGAGTAGTTGGTCGAGTAGTTGGTCGAGTAGTTGGTCGAGTAGTTGGTCGAGTGATTGCTCGAGTAGTTGGTCGAGTAGTTGGTCGAGAGATTGGTCGAGTAGTTGGTCAAGTAGTTGGTCGAGTAGTTGGACGAGTAGTTGGTCGAGTGATTGCTCGAGTAGTTAGTCGAGTAGTTGGTCGAGTGATTGGACGAGTAGTTGGTCGAGTGATTGCTCGAGTAGTTGGTCGAGTGGTCGGTCGAGTGGTCGGTCGAGTAGTGGGTCGAGTAATTGGTCGCGTAGTTGGTCGAGTAGTTGGTCGAGTGATTGCTCGAGTATTTGGTCGAGTAGTTGGTCGAGTGATTGGTCGAGTAGTTGGTCGAGTAGTTGGACGAGAAGTTGGTCGAGTGATTGCTCAAGTAGCTGGTCGAGTAGTTGGTGTAGTAGTTGGTCGAGTAGTTGGTCGAGTAGTTGGTCGAGTAGTTGGACGAGTAGTTGGTCGAGTAGTTGGTGGAGTAGTTGGTCGAGTGATTGGCCGAGTAGTCGGTCGAGTGGTCGGTCGAGTGGTCAGTCGAGTAGTTGTTCGAGTAGTTGGTCGAGTAGTTGGTCGAGTAGTTGGTCGAGTGATTGCTCGAGTAGTTAGTCGAGTAGTTGGTCGAGTGATTGGACGAGGAGTTGGTCGAGTGATTGCTCGAGTAGTTGGTCGAGTGGTCGGTCGAGTGGTCGGTCGAGTAGTGGGTCGAGTAATTGGTCGCGTAGTTGGTCGAGTAGTTGGTCGAGTGATTGCTCGAGTATTTGGTCGAGTAGTTGGTCGAGTGATTGGTCGAGTAGTTGGTCGAGTAGTTGGACGAGAAGTTGGTCGAGTGATTGCTCAAGTAGCTGGTCGAGTAGTTGGTGTAGTAGTTGGTCGAGTAGTTGGTCGAGTAGTTGGTCGAGTAGTTGGACGAGTAGTTGGTCGAGTAGTTGGTGGAGTAGTTGGTCGAGTGATTGGTCGAGTAGTTGGTCGAGTAGTTGGTCGAGTAGTTAATCGAGTAGTTGGACGAGTAGTTGGTCGAGTAGTTGTTCGAGTAGTTGGTCGAGTAGTTGGTCGAGTAGTTGGTGGAGTAGTTGGTCGAGTGATTGGCCGAGTGGTCGGTCGAGTGGCCGGTGGAGTGGTCGGTCGAGTAGTTGGTCGAGTAGTTGGTCGAGTAGTTGGTCGAGTAGTTGGTCGAGTGATTGCTCGAGTAGTTGGTCGAGTAGTTGGTCTAGTGATTGGTCGAGTAGTTGGTCAAGTAGTTGGTCGAGTAGTTGGACGAGTAGTTGGTCGAGTGATTGCTTGAGTAGTTGGTCGAGTTGTTGGTCGAGCGATTGGTCGAGTAGTTGGTCGAGTAGTTGGCCGAGTAGGTGGTCGAGTAGTTGGTCTAGTAGTTGGTCGAGTAGTTGGTCGAGTAGTTGGTCGAGTAGTTGTTCGAGTAGTTGGTCGAGTAGTTGGTCGAGTAGTTGGTCGAGTGATTGCTCGAGTAGTTGGTCGAGTAGTTGGTCGAGTGATTGGTCGAGTAGTTGGTCGAGTAGTTGGTCGAGTAGTTGGACGAGAAGTTGGTCGAGTAGTTGGTCGAGTAGGTGGTCGAGTGATTGCTCGAGTAGTTGGTCGAGTAGTTGGTCGAGTGATTGGTCGAGTAGTTGGTCGAGTAGTTGGTCGAGTAGTTGGTCGAGTAGTTGGTCGAGTAGTTGGTCGAGTAGTTGGTCGAGTAGTTGGTCGAGTGATTGGTCGAGTAGTTGGTCGAGTAGTTGGTCGAGTAGTTAATCGAGTAGTTGGACGAGTAGTTGGTCGAGTAGTTGGTCGAGTAGTTGGTCGAGTAGTTGGTCGAGTGATTGCTCGAGTAGTTGGTCGAGTAGTTGGTCGAGAGATTGGTCGAGTAGTTGGTCAAGTAGTTGGTCGAGTAGTTGGACGAGTAGTTGGTCGAGTGATTGCTCGAGTAGTTAGTCGAGTAGTTGGTCGAGTGATTGGACGAGTAGTTGGTCGAGTGATTGCTCGAGTAGTTGGTCGAGTGGTCGGTCGAGTGGTCGGTCGAGTAGTGGGTCGAGTAATTGGTCGCGTAGTTGGTCGAGTAGTTGGTCGAGTGATTGCTCGAGTATTTGGTCGAGTAGTTGGTCGAGTGATTGGTCGAGTAGTTGGTCGAGTAGTTGGACGAGAAGTTGGTCGAGTGATTGCTCAAGTAGCTGGTCGAGTAGTTGGTGTAGTAGTTGGTCGAGTAGTTGGTCGAGTAGTTGGTCGAGTAGTTGGACGAGTAGTTGGTCGAGTAGTTGGTGGAGTAGTTGGTCGAGTGATTGGCCGAGTAGTCGGTCGAGTGGTCGGTCGAGTGGTCAGTCGAGTAGTTGTTCGAGTAGTTGGTCGAGTAGTTGGTCGAGTAGTTGGTCGAGTGATTGCTCGAGTAGTTAGTCGAGTAGTTGGTCGAGTGATTGGACGAGTAGTTGGTCGAGTGATTGCTCGAGTAGTTGGTCGAGTGGTCGGTCGAGTGGTCGGTCGAGTAGTGGGTCGAGTAATTGGTCGCGTAGTTGGTCGAGTAGTTGGTCGAGTGATTGCTCGAGTATTTGGTCGAGTAGTTGGTCGAGTGATTGGTCGAGTAGTTGGTCGAGTAGTTGGACGAGAAGTTGGTCGAGTGATTGCTCAAGTAGCTGGTCGAGTAGTTGGTGTAGTAGTTGGTCGAGTAGTTGGTCGAGTAGTTGGTC
The DNA here is from genome assembly GCA_029849275.1 of Papilio elwesi. Taxonomy (NCBI): domain Eukaryota; kingdom Metazoa; phylum Arthropoda; class Insecta; order Lepidoptera; family Papilionidae; genus Papilio; species Papilio elwesi. The sequence goes on along the minus strand of CM056687.1, from coordinate 4,457,839 downwards.
GAGTAGTTGGACGAGTAGTTGGTCGAGTAGTTGGTGGAGTAGTTGGTCGAGTGATTGGCCGAGTGGTCGGTCGAGTGGTCGGTCGAGTGGTCAGTCAAGTAGTTGTTCGAGTAGTTGGTCGAGTAGTTGGTCGAGTAGTTGGTCGAGTGATTGCTCGAGTAGTTGGTCGAGTAGTTGGTCGAGTGATTGGTCGAGTAGTTGGTCGAGTGGTTGGTCGAGTAGTTGGACGAGTAGTTGGTCGAGTAGTTGGTCGATTAGTTGGTGGAGTAGTTGGTCGAGTGATTGGCCGAGTGGTCGGTCGAGTGGCCGGTCGAGTGGTCGGTCGAGTAGTTGGTCGAGTAGTTGGTCGAGTAGTTGGTCGAGTAGTTGGTCGAGTGATTGCTCGAGTAGTTGGTCGAGTAGTTGGTCGAGTGATTGGTCGAGTAGTTGGTCAAGTAGTTGGTCGAGTAGTTGGACGAGTAGTTGGTCGAGTGATTGCTCGAGTAGTTGGTCGAGTTGTTGGTCGAGTGATTGGTCAAGTAGTTGGTCGAGTAGTTGGCCGAGTAGTTGGTCGAGTAGTTGGTCTAGTAGTTGGTCGAGTAGTTGGTCGAATAGTTGGTCGAGTAGTTGGACGAGTAGTTGGTCGAGTAGTTGGTGGAGTAGTCGGTCGAGTGATTGGCCGAGTGGTCGGTCGAGTGGCCGGTGGAGTGGTCGGTCGAGTAGTTGGTCGAGTAGTTGGTCGAGTAGTTGGTCGAGTAGTTGGTCGAGTGATTGCTCGAGTAGTTGGTCGAGTAGTTGGTCGAGTGATTGGTCGAGTAGTTGGTCAAGTAGTTGGTCGAGTAGTTGGACGAGTAGTTGGTCGAGTGATTGCTCGAGTAGTTGGTCGAGTTGTTGGTCGAGTGATTGGTCGAGTAGTTGGTCGAGTAGTTGGCCGAGTAGTTGGTCGAGTAGTTGGTCTAGTAGTTGGTCGAGTAGTTGGTCGAGTAGTTGGTCGAGTAGTTGGACGAGTAGTTGGTCGAGTAGTTTGTGGAGTAGTTGGTCGAGTGATTGGCCGAGTGGTCGGTCGAGTGGTCGGTCGAGTGGTCGGTCGAGTAGTTGTTCGAGTAGTTGGTCGAGTAGTTGGTCGAGTAGTTGGTCGAGTAGTTGGTCGAGTGATTGCTCGAGTAGTTGGTCGAGTAGTTGGTCGAGTGATTGGTCGAGTAGTTGGTCGAGTAGTTGGTCGAGTAGTTGGACGAGAAGTTGGTCGAGTAGTTGGTCGAGTAGGTGGTCGAGTGATTGCTCGAGTAGTCTGTCGAGTAGTTGGTCGAGTGATTGGTCGAGTAGTTGGTCGAGTAGTTGGTCGAGTAGTTGGTCGAGTAGTTGGTCGAGTAGTTGGTCGAGTAGTTGGTCGAGTAGTTATTCGAGTAGTTGGACGAGTAGTTGGTCGAGTAGTTGGTCGAGTAGTTGGTCGAGTGATTGGTCGAGTAGTTGGTCGAGTAGTTGGCCGAGTAGTTAATCGAGTAGTTGGACGAGTAGTTGGTCGAGTAGTTGGTCGAGTAGTTGGTCGAGTAGTTGGTCGAGTGATTGCTCGAGTAGTTGGTCGAGTAGTTGGTCGAGAGATTGGTCGAGTAGTTGGTCAAGTAGTTGGTCGAGTAGTTGGACGAGTAGTTGGTCAAGTGATTGCTCGAGTAGTTGGTCGAGTTGTTGGTCGAGTGATTGGTCAAGTAGTTGGTCGAGTACTTGGTCGCGTGATTGCTCGTGTAGTTGGTCGAGTGGTTAGTCGAGTAGTTGGTCGAGTAGTTGGTCGAGTAGTTGGTCGAGTGATTGGTCGAGTAGTTGGTCGAGTGATTGCTCGAGTAGTTGGTCGAGTAGTTGGTGGAGTAGTTGGTCGAGTAGTTGGTCGAGTAGTTGGTCGAGTGATTGCTCGAGTAGTTAGTCGAGTAGTTGGTCGAGTGATTGGACGAGTAGTTGGTCGAGTGATTGCTCGAGTAGTTGGTCGAGTAGTTGGTCGAGTGATTGGTCGAGTAGTTGGTCGAGTAGTTGGTCGAGTAGTTGGTCGAGTGATTGCTCGAGTAGTTAGTCGAGTAGTTGGTCGAGTGATTGGACGAGTAGTTGGTCGAGTGATTGCTCGAGTAGTTGGTCGAGTGGTCGGTCGAGTGGTCGGTCGAGTAGTGGGTCGAGTAATTGGTCGCGTAGTTGGTCGAGTAGTTGGTCGAGTGATTGCTCGAGTATTTGGTCGAGTAGTTGGTCGAGTGATTGGTCGAGTAGTTGGTCGAGTAGTTGGACGAGAAGTTGGTCGAGTGATTGCTCAAGTAGCTGGTCGAGTAGTTGGTGTAGTAGTTGGTCGAGTAGTTGGTCGAGTAGTTGGTCGAGTAGTTGGACGAGTAGTTGGTCGAGTAGTTGGTGGAGTAGTTGGTCGAGTGATTGGCCGAGTAGTCGGTCGAGTGGTCGGTCGAGTGGTCAGTCGAGTAGTTGTTCGAGTAGTTGGTCGAGTAGTTGGTCGAGTAGTTGGTCGAGTGATTGCTCGAGTAGTTGGTCGAGTAGTTGGTCGAGTGATTGGTCGAGTAGTTGGTCGAGTGGTTGGTCGAGTAGTTGGACGAGTAGTTGGTCGAGTAGTTGGTCGATTAGTTGGTGGAGTAGTTGGTCGAGTGATTGGCCGAGTGGTCGGTCGAGTGGCCGGTCGAGTGGTCGGTCGAGTAGTTGGTCGAGTAGTTGGTCGAGTAGTTGGTCGAGTAGTTGGTCGAGTGATTGCTCGAGTATTTGGTCGAGTAGTTGGTCGAGTGATTGGTCGAGTAGTTGGTCGAGTAGTTGGACGAGAAGTTGGTCGAGTGATTGCTCAAGTAGCTGGTCGAGTAGTTGGTGTAGTAGTTGGTCGAGTAGTTGGTCGAGTAGTTGGTCGAGTAGTTGGACGAGTAGTTGGTCGAGTAGTTGGTGGAGTAGTTGGTCGAGTGATTGGCCGAGTAGTCGGTCGAGTGGTCGGTCGAGTGGTCAGTCGAGTAGTTGTTCGAGTAGTTGGTCGAGTAGTTGGTCGAGTAGTTGGTCGAGTGATTGCTCGAGTAGTTAGTCGAGTAGTTGGTCGAGTGATTGGACGAGTAGTTGGTCGAGTGATTGCTCGAGTAGTTGGTCGAGTGGTCGGTCGAGTGGTCGGTCGAGTAGTGGGTCGAGTAATTGGTCGCGTAGTTGGTCGAGTAGTTGGTCGAGTGATTGCTCGAGTATTTGGTCGAGTAGTTGGTCGAGTGATTGGTCGAGTAGTTGGTCGAGTAGTTGGACGAGAAGTTGGTCGAGTGATTGCTCAAGTAGCTGGTCGAGTAGTTGGTGTAGTAGTTGGTCGAGTAGTTGGTCGAGTAGTTGGTCGAGTAGTTGGACGAGTAGTTGGTCGAGTAGTTGGTGGAGTAGTTGGTCGAGTGATTGGCCGAGTGGTCGGTCGAGTGGTCGGTCGAGTGGTCAGTCAAGTAGTTGTTCGAGTAGTTGGTCGAGTAGTTGGTCGAGTAGTTGGTCGAGTGATTGCTCGAGTAGTTGGTCGAGTAGTTGGTCGAGTGATTGGTCGAGTAGTTGGTCGAGTGGTTGGTCGAGTAGTTGGACGAGTAGTTGGTCGAGTAGTTGGTCGATTAGTTGGTGGAGTAGTTGGTCGAGTGATTGGCCGAGTGGTCGGTCGAGTGGCCGGTCGAGTGGTCGGTCGAGTAGTTGGTCGAGTAGTTGGTCGAGTAGTTGGTCGAGTAGTTGGTCGAGTGATTGCTCGAGTAGTTGGTCGAGTAGTTGGTCGAGTGATTGGTCGAGTAGTTGGTCAAGTAGTTGGTCGAGTAGTTGGACGAGTAGTTGGTCGAGTGATTGCTCGAGTAGTTGGTCGAGTTGTTGGTCGAGTGATTGGTCAAGTAGTTGGTCGAGTAGTTGGCCGAGTAGTTGGTCGAGTAGTTGGTCTAGTAGTTGGTCGAGTAGTTGGTCGAATAGTTGGTCGAGTAGTTGGACGAGTAGTTGGTCGAGTAGTTGGTGGAGTAGTCGGTCGAGTGATTGGCCGAGTGGTCGGTCGAGTGGCCGGTGGAGTGGTCGGTCGAGTAGTTGGTCGAGTAGTTGGTCGAGTAGTTGGTCGAGTAGTTGGTCGAGTGATTGCTCGAGTAGTTGGTCGAGTAGTTGGTCGAGTGATTGGTCGAGTAGTTGGTCAAGTAGTTGGTCGAGTAGTTGGACGAGTAGTTGGTCGAGTGATTGCTCGAGTAGTTGGTCGAGTTGTTGGTCGAGTGATTGGTCGAGTAGTTGGTCGAGTAGTTGGCCGAGTAGTTGGTCGAGTAGTTGGTCTAGTAGTTGGTCGAGTAGTTGGTCGAGTAGTTGGTCGAGTAGTTGGACGAGTAGTTGGTCGAGTAGTTTGTGGAGTAGTTGGTCGAGTGATTGGCCGAGTGGTCGGTCGAGTGGTCGGTCGAGTGGTCGGTCGAGTAGTTGTTCGAGTAGTTGGTCGAGTAGTTGGTCGAGTAGTTGGTCGAGTGATTGCTCGAGTAGTTGGTCGAGTAGTTGGTCGAGTGATTGGTCGAGTAGTTGGTCGAGTAGTTGGTCGAGTAGTTGGACGAGAAGTTGGTCGAGTAGTTGGTCGAGTAGGTGGTCGAGTGATTGCTCGAGTAGTTGGTCGAGTAGTTGGTCGAGTGATTGGTCGAGTAGTTGGTCGAGTAGTTGGTCGAGTAGTTGGTCGAGTAGTTGGTCGAGTAGTTGGTCGAGTAGTTGGTCGAGTAGTTATTCGAGTAGTTGGACGAGTAGTTGGTCGAGTAGTTGGTCGAGTAGTTGGTCGAGTGATTGGTCGAGTAGTTAATCGAGTAGTTGGACGAGTAGTTGGTCGAGTAGTTGGTCGAGTAGTTGGTCGAGTAGTTGGTCGAGTGATTGCTCGAGTAGTTGGTCGAGTAGTTGGTCGAGAGATTGGTCGAGTAGTTGGTCAAGTAGTTGGTCGAGTAGTTGGACGAGTAGTTGGTCAAGTGATTGCTCGAGTAGTTGGTCGAGTTGTTGGTCGAGTGATTGGTCAAGTAGTTGGTCGAGTACTTGGTCGCGTGATTGCTCGTGTAGTTGGTCGAGTGGTTAGTCGAGTAGTTGGTCGAGTAGTTGGTCGAGTAGTTGGTCGAGTGATTGGTCGAGTAGTTGGTCGAGTGATTGCTCGAGTAGTTGGTCGAGTAGTTGGTGGAGTAGTTGGTCGAGTAGTTGGTCGAGTAGTTGGTCGAGTGATTGCTCGAGTAGTTAGTCGAGTAGTTGGTCGAGTGATTGGACGAGTAGTTGGTCGAGTGATTGCTCGAGTAGTTGGTCGAGTAGTTGGTCGAGTGATTGGTCGAGTAGTTGGTCGAGTAGTTGGTCGAGTAGTTGGTCGAGTGATTGCTCGAGTAGTTAGTCGAGTAGTTGGTCGAGTGATTGGACGAGTAGTTGGTCGAGTGATTGCTCGAGTAGTTGGTCGAGTGGTCGGTCGAGTGGTCGGTCGAGTAGTGGGTCGAGTAATTGGTCGCGTAGTTGGTCGAGTAGTTGGTCGAGTGATTGCTCGAGTATTTGGTCGAGTAGTTGGTCGAGTGATTGGTCGAGTAGTTGGTCGAGTAGTTGGACGAGAAGTTGGTCGAGTGATTGCTCAAGTAGCTGGTCGAGTAGTTGGTGTAGTAGTTGGTCGAGTAGTTGGTCGAGTAGTTGGTCGAGTAGTTGGACGAGTAGTTGGTCGAGTAGTTGGTGGAGTAGTTGGTCGAGTGATTGGCCGAGTAGTCGGTCGAGTGGTCGGTCGAGTGGTCAGTCGAGTAGTTGTTCGAGTAGTTGGTCGAGTAGTTGGTCGAGTAGTTGGTCGAGTGATTGCTCGAGTAGTTGGTCGAGTAGTTGGTCGAGTGATTGGTCGAGTAGTTGGTCGAGTGGTTGGTCGAGTAGTTGGACGAGTAGTTGGTCGAGTAGTTGGTCGATTAGTTGGTGGAGTAGTTGGTCGAGTGATTGGCCGAGTGGTCGGTCGAGTGGCCGGTCGAGTGGTCGGTCGAGTAGTTGGTCGAGTAGTTGGTCGAGTAGTTGGTCGAGTAGTTGGTCGAGTGATTGCTCGAGTAGTTGGTCGAGTAGTTGGTCGAGTGATTGGTCGAGTAGTTGGTCAAGTAGTTGGTCGAGTAGTTGGACGAGTAGTTGGTCGAGTGATTGCTCGAGTAGTTGGTCGAGTTGTTGGTCGAGTGATTGGTCAAGTAGTTGGTCGAGTAGTTGGCCGAGTAGTTGGTCGAGTAGTTGGTCTAGTAGTTGGTCGAGTAGTTGGTCGAATAGTTGGTCGAGTAGTTGGACGAGTAGTTGGTCGAGTAGTTGGTGGAGTAGTTGGTCGAGTGATTGGCCGAGTGGTCGGTCGAGTGGTCGGTCGAGTAGTTGGTCGAGTAGTTGGTCGAGTGATTGCTCGAGTAGTTGGTCGAGTAGTTGGTCGAGTGATTGGTCGAGTAGTTGGACGAGTAGTTGGTCGAGTAGTTGGTCAAGTAGTTGGTCGAGTGATTACTCGAGTAGTTGGTCGAGTAGTTGGTCGAGTGATTGGTCGAGTAGTTGGTCGAGTAGTTGGTCGAGTAGTTGGTCGTGTAGTTGGTCGAGTAGTTGGTCGAGTAGTTGGTCGAGTAGTTGGTCGAGTAGTTGGACGAGTAGTTTGTCGAGTAGTTGGTCGAGTAGTTGGTCGAGTGATTGGTCGAGTAGTTGGTCGAGTAGTTGGTCGAGTAGTTAATCGAGTAGTTGGACGAGTAGTTGGTCGAGTAGTTGTTCGAGTAGTTGGTCGAGTAGTTGGTCGAGTAGTTGGTGGAGTAGTTGGTCGAGTGATTGGCCGAGTGGTCGGTCGAGTGGCCGGTGGAGTGGTCGGTCGAGTAGTTGGTCGAGTAGTTGGTCGAGTAGTTGGTCGAGTAGTTGGTCGAGTGATTGCTCGAGTAGTTGGTCGAGTAGTTGGTCTAGTGATTGGTCGAGTAGTTGGTCAAGTAGTTGGTCGAGTAGTTGGACGAGTAGTTGGTCGAGTGATTGCTTGAGTAGTTGGTCGAGTTGTTGGTCGAGTGATTGGTCGAGTAGTTGGTCGAGTAGTTGGCCGAGTAGGTGGTCGAGTAGTTGGTCTAGTAGTTGGTCGAGTAGTTGGTCGAGTAGTTGGTCGAGTAGTTGGACGAGTAGTTGGTCGAGTAGTTGGTGGAGTAGTTGGTCGAGTGATTGGCCGAGTGGTCGGTCGAGTGGTCGGTCGAGTGGTCGGTCGAGTAGTTGTTCGAGTGGTTGGTCGAGTAGTTGGTCGAGTAGTTGGTCGAGTGATTGCTCGAGTAGTTGGTCGAGTAGTTGGTCGAGTGATTGGTCGAGTAGTTGGTCGAGTAGTTGGTCGAGTAGTTGGACGAGTAGTTGGTCGAGTAGTTGGTCAAGTAGTTGGTCGAGTGATTACTCGAGTAGTTGGTCGAGTAGTTGGTCGAGTGATTGGTCGAGTAGTTGGTCGAGTAGTTGGTCGAGTAGTTGGTCGAGTAGTTGGTCGAGTAGTTGGTCGAGTAGTTGGACGAGTAGTTGGTCGAGTAGTTGGTCGAGTAGTTGGTCGAGTGATTGGTCGAGTAGTTGGTCGAGTAGTTGGTCGAGTAGTTAATCGAGTAGTTGGACGAGTAGTTGGTCGAGTAGTTGTTCGAGTAGTTGGTCGAGTAGTTGGTCGAGTAGTTGGTGGAGTAGTTGGTCGAGTGATTGGCCGAGTGGTCGGTCGAGTAGTTGGTCGAGTGGTCGGTCGAGTGGTCGGTCGAGTAGTGGGTCGAGTAATTGGTCGCGTAGTTGGTCGAGTAGTTGGTCGAGTGATTGCTCGAGTATTTGGTCGAGTAGTTGGTCGAGTGATTGGTCGAGTAGTTGGTCGAGTAGTTGGACGAGAAGTTGGTCGAGTGATTGCTCAAGTAGCTGGTCGAGTAGTTGGTGTAGTAGTTGGTCGAGTAGTTGGTCGAGTAGTTGGTCGAGTAGTTGGACGAGTAGTTGGTCGAGTAGTTGGTGGAGTAGTTGGTCGAGTGATTGGCCGAGTAGTCGGTCGAGTGGTCGGTCGAGTGGTCAGTCGAGTAGTTGTTCGAGTAGTTGGTCGAGTAGTTGGTCGAGTAGTTGGTCGAGTGATTGCTCGAGTAGTTAGTCGAGTAGTTGGTCGAGTGATTGGACGAGTAGTTGGTCGAGTGATTGCTCGAGTAGTTGGTCGAGTGGTCGGTCGAGTGGTCGGTCGAGTAGTGGGTCGAGTAATTGGTCGCGTAGTTGGTCGAGTAGTTGGTCGAGTGATTGCTCGAGTATTTGGTCGAGTAGTTGGTCGAGTGATTGGTCGAGTAGTTGGTCGAGTAGTTGGACGAGAAGTTGGTCGAGTGATTGCTCAAGTAGCTGGTCGAGTAGTTGGTGTAGTAGTTGGTCGAGTAGTTGGTCGAGTAGTTGGTCGAGTAGTTGGACGAGTAGTTGGTCGAGTAGTTGGTGGAGTAGTTGGTCGAGTGATTGGCCGAGTGGTCGGTCGAGTGGTCGGTCGAGTGGTCAGTCAAGTAGTTGTTCGAGTAGTTGGTCGAGTAGTTGGTCGAGTAGTTGGTCGAGTGATTGCTCGAGTAGTTGGTCGAGTAGTTGGTCGAGTGATTGGTCGAGTAGTTGGTCGAGTGGTTGGTCGAGTAGTTGGACGAGTAGTTGGTCGAGTAGTTGGTCGATTAGTTGGTGGAGTAGTTGGTCGAGTGATTGGCCGAGTGGTCGGTCGAGTGGCCGGTCGAGTGGTCGGTCGAGTAGTTGGTCGAGTAGTTGGTCGAGTAGTTGGTCGAGTAGTTGGTCGAGTGATTGCTCGAGTAGTTGGTCGAGTAGTTGGTCGAGTGATTGGTCGAGTAGTTGGTCAAGTAGTTGGTCGAGTAGTTGGACGAGTAGTTGGTCGAGTGATTGCTCGAGTAGTTGGTCGAGTTGTTGGTCGAGTGATTGGTCAAGTAGTTGGTCGAGTAGTTGGCCGAGTAGTTGGTCGAGTAGTTGGTCTAGTAGTTGGTCGAGTAGTTGGTCGAATAGTTGGTCGAGTAGTTGGACGAGTAGTTGGTCGAGTAGTTGGTGGAGTAGTCGGTCGAGTGATTGGCCGAGTGGTCGGTCGAGTGGCCGGTGGAGTGGTCGGTCGAGTAGTTGGTCGAGTAGTTGGTCGAGTAGTTGGTCGAGTAGTTGGTCGAGTGATTGCTCGAGTAGTTGGTCGAGTAGTTGGTCGAGTGATTGGTCGAGTAGTTGGTCAAGTAGTTGGTCGAGTAGTTGGACGAGTAGTTGGTCGAGTGATTGCTCGAGTAGTTGGTCGAGTTGTTGGTCGAGTGATTGGTCGAGTAGTTGGTCGAGTAGTTGGCCGAGTAGTTGGTCGAGTAGTTGGTCTAGTAGTTGGTCGAGTAGTTGGTCGAGTAGTTGGTCGAGTAGTTGGACGAGTAGTTGGTCGAGTAGTTTGTGGAGTAGTTGGTCGAGTGATTGGCCGAGTGGTCGGTCGAGTGGTCGGTCGAGTGGTCGGTCGAGTAGTTGTTCGAGTAGTTGGTCGAGTAGTTGGTCGAGTAGTTGGTCGAGTGATTGCTCGAGTAGTTGGTCGAGTAGTTGGTCGAGTGATTGGTCGAGTAGTTGGTCGAGTAGTTGGTCGAGTAGTTGGACGAGAAGTTGGTCGAGTAGTTGGTCGAGTAGGTGGTCGAGTGATTGCTCGAGTAGTTGGTCGAGTAGTTGGTCGAGTGATTGGTCGAGTAGTTGGTCGAGTAGTTGGTCGAGTAGTTGGTCGAGTAGTTGGTCGAGTAGTTGGTCGAGTAGTTGGTCGAGTAGTTATTCGAGTAGTTGGACGAGTAGTTGGTCGAGTAGTTGGTCGAGTAGTTGGTCGAGTGATTGGTCGAGTAGTTGGTCGAGTAGTTGGCCGAGTAGTTAATCGAGTAGTTGGACGAGTAGTTGGTCGAGTAGTTGGTCGAGTAGTTGGTCGAGTAGTTGGTCGAGTGATTGCTCGAGTAGTTGGTCGAGTAGTTGGTCGAGAGATTGGTCGAGTAGTTGGTCAAGTAGTTGGTCGAGTAGTTGGACGAGTAGTTGGTCAAGTGATTGCTCGAGTAGTTGGTCGAGTTGTTGGTCGAGTGATTGGTCAAGTAGTTGGTCGAGTACTTGGTCGCGTGATTGCTCGTGTAGTTGGTCGAGTGGTTAGTCGAGTAGTTGGTCGAGTAGTTGGTCGAGTAGTTGGTCGAGTGATTGGTCGAGTAGTTGGTCGAGTGATTGCTCGAGTAGTTGGTCGAGTAGTTGGTGGAGTAGTTGGTCGAGTAGTTGGTCGAGTAGTTGGTCGAGTGATTGCTCGAGTAGTTAGTCGAGTAGTTGGTCGAGTGATTGGACGAGTAGTTGGTCGAGTGATTGCTCGAGTAGTTGGTCGAGTAGTTGGTCGAGTGATTGGTCGAGTAGTTGGTCGAGTAGTTGGTCGAGTAGTTGGTCGAGTGATTGCTCGAGTAGTTAGTCGAGTAGTTGGTCGAGTGATTGGACGAGTAGTTGGTCGAGTGATTGCTCGAGTAGTTGGTCGAGTGGTCGGTCGAGTGGTCGGTCGAGTAGTGGGTCGAGTAATTGGTCGCGTAGTTGGTCGAGTAGTTGGTCGAGTGATTGCTCGAGTATTTGGTCGAGTAGTTGGTCGAGTGATTGGTCGAGTAGTTGGTCGAGTAGTTGGACGAGAAGTTGGTCGAGTGATTGCTCAAGTAGCTGGTCGAGTAGTTGGTGTAGTAGTTGGTCGAGTAGTTGGTCGAGTAGTTGGTCGAGTAGTTGGACGAGTAGTTGGTCGAGTAGTTGGTGGAGTAGTTGGTCGAGTGATTGGCCGAGTAGTCGGTCGAGTGGTCGGTCGAGTGGTCAGTCGAGTAGTTGTTCGAGTAGTTGGTCGAGTAGTTGGTCGAGTAGTTGGTCGAGTGATTGCTCGAGTAGTTGGTCGAGTAGTTGGTCGAGTGATTGGTCGAGTAGTTGGTCGAGTGGTTGGTCGAGTAGTTGGACGAGTAGTTGGTCGAGTAGTTGGTCGATTAGTTGGTGGAGTAGTTGGTCGAGTGATTGGCCGAGTGGTCGGTCGAGTGGCCGGTCGAGTGGTCGGTCGAGTAGTTGGTCGAGTAGTTGGTCGAGTAGTTGGTCGAGTAGTTGGTCGAGTGATTGCTCGAGTAGTTGGTCGAGTAGTTGGTCGAGTGATTGGTCGAGTAGTTGGTCAAGTAGTTGGTCGAGTAGTTGGACGAGTAGTTGGTCGAGTGATTGCTCGAGTAGTTGGTCGAGTTGTTGGTCGAGTGATTGGTCAAGTAGTTGGTCGAGTAGTTGGCCGAGTAGTTGGTCGAGTAGTTGGTCTAGTAGTTGGTCGAGTAGTTGGTCGAATAGTTGGTCGAGTAGTTGGACGAGTAGTTGGTCGAGTAGTTGGTGGAGTAGTTGGTCGAGTGATTGGCCGAGTGGTCGGTCGAGTGGTCGGTCGAGTAGTTGGTCGAGTAGTTGGTCGAGTGATTGCTCGAGTAGTTGGTCGAGTAGTTGGTCGAGTGATTGGTCGAGTAGTTGGACGAGTAGTTGGTCGAGTAGTTGGTCAAGTAGTTGGTCGAGTGATTACTCGAGTAGTTGGTCGAGTAGTTGGTCGAGTGATTGGTCGAGTAGTTGGTCGAGTAGTTGGTCGAGTAGTTGGTCGTGTAGTTGGTCGAGTAGTTGGTCGAGTAGTTGGTCGAGTAGTTGGTCGAGTAGTTGGACGAGTAGTTTGTCGAGTAGTTGGTCGAGTAGTTGGTCGAGTGATTGGTCGAGTAGTTGGTCGAGTAGTTGGTCGAGTAGTTAATCGAGTAGTTGGACGAGTAGTTGGTCGAGTAGTTGTTCGAGTAGTTGGTCGAGTAGTTGGTCGAGTAGTTGGTGGAGTAGTTGGTCGAGTGATTGGCCGAGTGGTCGGTCGAGTGGCCGGTGGAGTGGTCGGTCGAGTAGTTGGTCGAGTAGTTGGTCGAGTAGTTGGTCGAGTAGTTGGTCGAGTGATTGCTCGAGTAGTTGGTCGAGTAGTTGGTCTAGTGATTGGTCGAGTAGTTGGTCAAGTAGTTGGTCGAGTAGTTGGACGAGTAGTTGGTCGAGTGATTGCTTGAGTAGTTGGTCGAGTTGTTGGTCGAGTGATTGGTCGAGTAGTTGGTCGAGTAGTTGGCCGAGTAGGTGGTCGAGTAGTTGGTCTAGTAGTTGGTCGAGTAGTTGGTCGAGTAGTTGGTCGAGTAGTTGGACGAGTAGTTGGTCGAGTAGTTGGTGGAGTAGTTGGTCGAGTGATTGGCCGAGTGGTCGGTCGAGTGGTCGGTCGAGTGGTCGGTCGAGTAGTTGTTCGAGTGGTTGGTCGAGTAGTTGGTCGAGTAGTTGGTCGAGTGATTGCTCGAGTAGTTGGTCGAGTAGTTGGTCGAGTGATTGGTCGAGTAGTTGGTCGAGTAGTTGGTCGAGTAGTTGGACGAGTAGTTGGTCGAGTAGTTGGTCAAGTAGTTGGTCGAGTGATTACTCGAGTAGTTGGTCGAGTAGTTGGTCGAGTGATTGGTCGAGTAGTTGGTCGAGTAGTTGGTCGAGTAGTTGGTCGAGTAGTTGGTCGAGTAGTTGGTCGAGTAGTTGGACGAGTAGTTGGTCGAGTAGTTGGTCGAGTAGTTGGTCGAGTGATTGGTCGAGTAGTTGGTCGAGTAGTTGGTCGAGTAGTTAATCGAGTAGTTGGACGAGTAGTTGGTCGAGTAGTTGTTCGAGTAGTTGGTCGAGTAGTTGGTCGAGTAGTTGGTGGAGTAGTTGGTCGAGTGATTGGCCGAGTGGTCGGTCGAGTGGCCGGTGGAGTGGTCTGTCGAGTAGTTGGTCGAGTAGTTGGTCGAGTAGTTGGTCGAGTAGTTGGTCGAGTGATTGCTCGAGTAGTTGGTCGAGTAGTTGGTCGAGTGATTGGTCGAGTAGTTGGTCAAGTAGTTGGTCGAGTAGTTGGACGAGTATTTGTTCGAGTGATTGCTTGAGTAGTTGGTCGAGTTGTTGGTCGAGTGATTGGTCGAGTAGTTGGTCGAGTAGTTGGCCGAGTAGTTGGTCGAGTAGTTGGTCTAGTAGTTGGTCGAGTAGTTGGTCGAGTAGTTGGTCGAGTAGTTGGACGAGTAGTTGGTCGAGTAGTTGGTGGAGTAGTTGGTCGAGTGATTGGCCGAGTGGTCGGTCGAGTGGTCGGTCGAGTGGTCGGTCGAGTAGTTGTTCGAGTAGTTGGTCGAGTAGTTGGTCGAGTAGTTGGTCGAGTGATTGCTCGAGTAGTTGGTCGAGTAGTTGGTCGAGTGATTGGTCGAGTAGTTGGTCGAGTAGTTGGTCGAGTAGTTGGACGAGTAGTTGGTCGAGTAGTTGGTCGAGTAGGTGGTCGAGTGATTGCTCGAGTAAATGGTCGAGTAGTTGGTCGAGTGATTGGTCGAGTAGTTGGTCGAGTAGTTGGTCGAGTAGTTGGTCGAGTAGTTGGTCGAGTAGTTGGTCGAGTAGTTGGTCGAGTAGTTGGTCGAGTAGTTGGACGAGTAGTTGGTCGAGTAGTTGGTCGAGTAGTTGGTCGAGTGATTGGTCGAGTAGTTGGTCGAGTAGTTGGTCGAGTAGTTAATCGAGTAGTTGGACGAGTAGTTGGTCGAGTAGTTGGTCGAGTAGTTGGTCGAGTAGTTGGTCGAGTAGTTGGTCGAGTGATTGCTCGAGTAGTTGGTCGAGTAGTTGGTCGAGAGATTGGTCGAGTAGTTGGTCAAGTAGTTGGTCGAGTAGTTGGACGAGTAGTTGGTCAAGTGATTGCTCGAGTAGTTGGTCGAGTTGTTGGTCGAGTGATTGGTCAAGTAGTTGGTCGAGTAGATGGTCGCGTGATTGCTCGTGTAGTTGGTCGAGTGGTTAGTCGAGTAGTTGGTCGAGTAGTTGGTCGAGTAGTTGGTCGAGTGATTGGTCGAGTAGTTGGTCGAGTAGTTGGTCGAGTAGTTGAACGAGTAGTTGGTAGAGTAGTTGGTCGAGTATTTGGTGGAGTAGTTGGTCGAGTGATTAGTCGATTAGTTGCTCGAGTAGTTGGTCGAGTACTTGGCCGAGTAGTTGGTCTAGTGGTTGGTCGAGTAGTTGGTCAAGTAGTGGTTCGAATAGTTGGTCAAGTAGTTGGTCGAGTAGTTGGTCGAGTAGTTGGTCGAGTAGTTGGTCGAGTAGTTGGTCGAGTAGTAGGTCGAGTAGTTGGTCGAGTAGTTGGTCGATTAGTTGGACGAGTAGTTGGTCGAGTAGTTGGTCGAGTAGTTGGTGGAATAGTTGGTCGAGTAGTTGGACGAGTAGTTGGTCGAGTAGTTGGTGGAGTAGTTGGTCGAGTGATTGGCCGAGTGGTCGGTCGAGTGGTCGGTCGAGTAGTTGGTCGAGTAGTTGGTCGAGTGATTGCTCGAGTAGTTGGTCGAGTAGTTGGTCGAGTGATTGGTCGAGTAGTTGGTCGAGTAGTTGGTCGAGTAGTTGGACGACTAGTTGGTCGAGTAGTTGGTCAAGTAGTTGGTCGAGTGATTGCTCAAGTAGTTGGTCGAGTAGTTGGTCGAGTTATTGATCGAGAAGTTGGTCGAGTAGTTGGTCGAGTAGTTGGTCGAGTAGTTGGTCGAGTAGTTGGTCGAGTAGTTGGTCGAGTAGTTGGACGAGTAGTTGGTGGAGTAGTTGGTCGAGTAGTTGGTCGAGTGATTGGTCGAGTAGTTGGTCGAGTAGTTGGTCGAGTAGTTAATCGAGTAGTTGGACGAGTAGTTGGTCGAGTAGTTGTTCGAGTAGTTGGTCGAGTAGTTGGTCGAGTAGTTGGTGGAGTAGTTGGTCGAGTGATTGGCCGAGTGGTCGGTCGAGTGGCCGGTGGAGTGGTCGGTCGAGTAGTTGGTCGAGTAGTTGGTCGAGTAGTTGGTCGAGTAGTTGGTCGAGTGATTGCTCGAGTAGTTGGTCGAGTAGTTGGTCGAGTGATTGGTCGAGTAGTTGGTCAAGTAGTTGGTCGAGTAGTTGGACGAGTAGTTGGTCGAGTGATTGCTCAAGTAGTTGGTCGAGTTGTTGGTCGAGTGATTGGTCGAGTAGTTGGTCGAGTAGTTGGCCGAGTAGTTGGTCGAGTAGTTGGTCTAGTAGTTGGTCGAGTAGTTGGTCGAGTAGTTGGTCGAGTAGTTGGACGAGTAGTTGGTCGAGTGATTGCTCGAGTAGTTGGTCGAGTAGTTGGTCGAGTGATTGGTCGAGTAGTTGGTCAAGTAGTTGGTCGAGTAGTTGGACGAGTAGTTGGTCGAGTGATTGCTCAAGTAGTTGGTCGAGTTGTTGGTCGAGTGATTGGTCGAGTAGTTGGTCGAGTAGTTGGCCGAGTAGTTGGTCGAGTAGTTGGTCTAGTAGTTGGTCGAGTAGTTGGTCGAGTAGTTGGTCGAGTAGTTGGACGAGTAGTTGGTCGAGTAGTTGGTGGAGTAGTTGGTCGAGTGATTAGCCGAGTGGTCGGTCGAGTGGTCGGTCGAGTAGTTGGTCGAGTAGTTGGTCGAGTGATTGCTCGAGTAGTTGGTCGAGTAGTTGGTCGAGTGATTGGTCGAGTAGTTGGTCGAGTAGTTGGTCGAGTAGTTGGACGAGTAGTTGGTCGAGTAGATGGTCAAGTAGTTGGTCGAGTGATTGCTCGAGTAGTTGGTCGAGTAGTTGGTCGAGTGATTGGTCGAGTAGTTTTTCGAGTAGTTGGTCGAGTAGTTGGTCGAGTAGTTGGTCGAGTAGTTGGTCGAGCAGTTGGACGAGTAGTTGGTGGAGTAGTTGGTCGAGTAGTTGGTTGAGTGATTGGTCGAGTAGTTGGTCGAGTAGTTGGTCGAGTAGTTAATCGAGTAGTTGGACGAGTAGTTGGTCGAGTAGTTGTTCGAGTAGTTGGTCGAGTAGTTGGTCGAGTAGTTGGTGGAGTAGTTGGTCGAGTGATTGGCCGAGTGGTCGAACGAGTGGCCGGTGGAGTGGTCGGTCGAGTAGTTGGTCGAGTAGTTGGTCGAGTAATTGGTCGAGTAGTTGGTCGAGTGATTGCTCGAGTAGTTGGTCGAGTAGTTGGTGGAGAGATTGGTCGAGTAGTTGGTCAAGTAGTTGGTCGAGTAGTTGGACGAGTAGTTGGTCAAGTGATTGCTCGAGTAGTTGGTCGAGTTGTTGGTCGAGTGATTGGTCAAGTAGTTGGTCGAGTAGTTGGTCGAGTAGTTGGTCGAGTAGTTGGTCGAGTAGTTAATCGAGTAGTTGGACGAGTAGTTGGTCGAGTAGTTGGTCGAGTAGTTGGTCGAGTAGTTGGTCGAGTGATTGCTCGAGTAGTTGGTCGAGTAGTTGGTCGAGAGATTGGTCGAGTAGTTGGTCAAGTAGTTGGTCGAGTAGTTGGACGAGTAGTTGGTCAAGTGATTGCTCGAGTAGTTGGTCGAGTTGTTGGTCGAGTGATTGGTCAAGTAGTTGGTCGAGTAGTTGGTCGCGTGATTGCTCGTGTAGTTGGTCGAGTGGTTAGTCGAGTAGTTGGTCGAGTATTTGGTCGAGTAGTTGGTCGAGTGATTGGTCGAGTAGTTGGTCGAGTAGTTGGTCGAGTAGTTGAACGAGTAGTTGGTAGAGTAGTTGGTCGAGTATTTGGTGGAGTAGTTGGTCGAGTGATTAGTCGATTAGTTGCTCGAGTAGTTGGTCGAGTACTTGGCCGAGTAGTTGGTCTAGTGGTTGGTCGAGTAGTTGGTCAAGTAGTGGTTCGAGTAGTTGGTCAAGTAGTTGGTCGAGTAGTTGGTCGAGTAGTTGGTCGAGTAGTTGGTCGAGTAGTTGGTCGAGTAGTAGGTCGAGTAGTTGGTCGAGTAGTTGGTCGATTAGTTGGACGAGTAGTTGGTCGAGTAGTTGGTCGAGTAGTTGGTGGAATAGTTGGTCGAGTAGTTGGACGAGTAGTTGGTCGAGTAGTTGGTGGAGTAGTTGGTCGAGTGATTGGCCGAGTGGTCGGTCGAGTGGTCGGTCGAGTAGTTGGTCGAGTAGTTGGTCGAGTGATTGCTCGAGTAGTTGGTCGAGTAGTTGGTCGAGTGATTGGTCGAGTAGTTGGTGGAGTAGTTGGTCGAGTGATTGGCCGAGTGGTCGGTCGAGTGGTCGGTCGAGTGGTCGGTCGAGTAGTTGTTCGAGTGGTTGGTCGAGTAGTTGGTCGAGTAGTTGGTCGAGTGATTGCTCGAGTAGTTGGTCGAGTAGTTGGTCGAGTGATTGGTCGAGTAGTTGGTCGAGTAGTTGGTCGAGTAGTTGGACGAGTAGTTGGTCGAGTAGTTGGTCAAGTAGTTGGTCGAGTGATTACTCGAGTAGTTGGTCGAGTAGTTGGTCGAGTGATTGGTCGAGTAGTTGGTCGAGTAGTTGGTCGAGTAGTTGGTCGAGTAGTTGGTCGAGTAGTTGGTCGAGTAGTTGGTCGAGTAGTTGGTCGAGTAGTTGGACGAGTAGTTGGTCGAGTAGTTGGTCGAGTAGTTGGTCGAGTGATTGGTCGAGTAGTTGGTCGAGTAGTTGGTCGAGTAGTTAATCGAGTAGTTGGACGAGTAGTTGGTCGAGTAGTTGTTCGAGTAGTTGGTCGAGTAGTTGGTCGAGTAGTTGGTGGAGTAGTTGGTCGAGTGATTGGCCGAGTGGTCGGTCGAGTGGCCGGTGGAGTGGTCTGTCGAGTAGTTGGTCGAGTAGTTGGTCGAGTAGTTGGTCGAGTAGTTGGTCGAGTGATTGCTCGAGTAGTTGGTCGAGTAGTTGGTCGAGTGATTGGTCGAGTAGTTGGTCAAGTAGTTGGTCGAGTAGTTGGACGAGTAGTTGTTCGAGTGATTGCTTGAGTAGTTGGTCGAGTTGTTGGTCGAGTGATTGGTCGAGTAGTTGGTCGAGTAGTTGGCCGAGTAGTTGGTCGAGTAGTTGGTCTAGTACTTGGTCGAGTAGTTGGTCGAGTAGTTGGTCGAGTAGTTGGACGAGTAGTTGGTCGAGTAGTTGGTGGAGTAGTTGGTCGAGTGATTGGCCGAGTGGTCGGTCGAGTGGTCGGTCGAGTGGTCGGTCGAGTAGTTGTTCGAGTAGTTGGTCGAGTAGTTGGTCGAGTAGTTGGTCGAGTGATTGCTCGAGTAGTTGGTCGAGTAGTTGGTCGAGTGATTGGTCGAGTAGTTGGTCGAGTAGTTGGTCGAGTAGTTGGACGAGTAGTTGGTCGAGTAGTTGGTCGAGTAGGTGGTCGAGTGATTGCTCGAGTAAATGGTCGAGTAGTTGGTCGAGTGATTGGTCGAGTAGTTGGTCGAGTAGTTGGTCGAGTAGTTGGTCGAGTAGTTGGTCGAGTAGTTGGTCGAGTAGTTGGTCGAGTAGTTGGTCGAGTAGTTGGACGAGTAGTTGGTCGAGTAGTTGGTCGAGTAGTTGGTCGAGTGATTGGTCGAGTAGTTGGTCGAGTAGTTGGTCGAGTAGTTAATCGAGTAGTTGGACGAGTAGTTGGTCGAGTAGTTGGTCGAGTAGTTGGTCGAGTAGTTGGTCGAGTAGTTGGTCGAGTGATTGCTCGAGTAGTTGGTCGAGTAGTTGGTCGAGAGATTGGTCGAGTAGTTGGTCAAGTAGTTGGTCGAGTAGTTGGACGAGTAGTTGGTCAAGTGATTGCTCGAGTAGTTGGTCGAGTTGTTGGTCGAGTGATTGGTCAAGTAGTTGGTCGAGTAGATGGTCGCGTGATTGCTCGTGTAGTTGGTCGAGTGGTTAGTCGAGTAGTTGGTCGAGTAGTTGGTCGAGTAGTTGGTCGAGTGATTGGTCGAGTAGTTGGTCGAGTAGTTGGTCGAGTAGTTGAACGAGTAGTTGGTAGAGTAGTTGGTCGAGTATTTGGTGGAGTAGTTGGTCGAGTGATTAGTCGATTAGTTGCTCGAGTAGTTGGTCGAGTACTTGGCCGAGTAGTTGGTCTAGTGGTTGGTCGAGTAGTTGGTCAAGTAGTGGTTCGAATAGTTGGTCAAGTAGTTGGTCGAGTAGTTGGTCGAGTAGTTGGTCGAGTAGTTGGTCGAGTAGTTGGTCGAGTAGTAGGTCGAGTAGTTGGTCGAGTAGTTGGTCGATTAGTTGGACGAGTAGTTGGTCGAGTAGTTGGTCGAGTAGTTGGTGGAATAGTTGGTCGAGTAGTTGGACGAGTAGTTGGTCGAGTAGTTGGTGGAGTAGTTGGTCGAGTGATTGGCCGAGTGGTCGGTCGAGTGGTCGGTCGAGTAGTTGGTCGAGTAGTTGGTCGAGTGATTGCTCGAGTAGTTGGTCGAGTAGTTGGTCGAGTGATTGGTCGAGTAGTTGGTCGAGTAGTTGGTCGAGTAGTTGGACGACTAGTTGGTCGAGTAGTTGGTCAAGTAGTTGGTCGAGTGATTGCTCGAGTAGTTGGTCGAGTAGTTGGTCGAGTTATTGATCGAGTAGTTGGTCGAGTAGTTGGTCGAGTAGTTGGTCGAGTAGTTGGTCGAGTAGTTGGTCGAGTAGTTGGTCGAGTAGTTGGACGAGTAGTTGGTGGAGTAGTTGGTCGAGTAGTTGGTCGAGTGATTGGTCGAGTAGTTGGTCGAGTAGTTGGTCGAGTAGTTAATCGAGTAGTTGGACGAGTAGTTGGTCGAGTAGTTGTTCGAGTAGTTGGTCGAGTAGTTGGTCGAGTAGTTGGTGGAGTAGTTGGTCGAGTGATTGGCCGAGTGGTCGGTCGAGTGGCCGGTGGAGTGGTCGGTCGAGTAGTTGGTCGAGTAGTTGGTCGAGTAGTTGGTCGAGTAGTTGGTCGAGTGATTGCTCGAGTAGTTGGTCGAGTAGTTGGTCGAGTGATTGGTCGAGTAGTTGGTCAAGTAGTTGGTCGAGTAGTTGGACGAGTAGTTGGTCGAGTGATTGCTCAAGTAGTTGGTCGAGTTGTTGGTCGAGTGATTGGTCGAGTAGTTGGTCGAGTAGTTGGCCGAGTAGTTGGTCGAGTAGTTGGTCTAGTAGTTGGTCGAGTAGTTGGTCGAGTAGTTGGTCGAGTAGTTGGACGAGTAGTTGGTCGAGTGATTGCTCGAGTAGTTGGTCGAGTAGTTGGTCGAGTGATTGGTCGAGTAGTTGGTCAAGTAGTTGGTCGAGTAGTTGGACGAGTAGTTGGTCGAGTGATTGCTCAAGTAGTTGGTCGAGTTGTTGGTCGAGTGATTGGTCGAGTAGTTGGTCGAGTAGTTGGCCGAGTAGTTGGTCGAGTAGTTGGTCTAGTAGTTGGTCGAGTAGTTGGTCGAGTAGTTGGTCGAGTAGTTGGACGAGTAGTTGGTCGAGTAGTTGGTGGAGTAGTTGGTCGAGTGATTAGCCGAGTGGTCGGTCGAGTGGTCGGTCGAGTAGTTGGTCGAGTAGTTGGTCGAGTGATTGCTCGAGTAGTTGGTCGAGTAGTTGGTCGAGTGATTGGTCGAGTAGTTGGTCGAGTAGTTGGTCGAGTAGTTGGACGAGTAGTTGGTCGAGTAGATGGTCAAGTAGTTGGTCGAGTGATTGCTCGAGTAGTTGGTCGAGTAGTTGGTCGAGTGATTGGTCGAGTAGTTTTTCGAGTAGTTGGTCGAGTAGTTGGTCGAGTAGTTGGTCGAGTAGTTGGTCGAGCAGTTGGACGAGTAGTTGGTGGAGTAGTTGGTCGAGTAGTTGGTTGAGTGATTGGTCGAGTAGTTGGTCGAGTAGTTGGTCGAGTAGTTAATCGAGTAGTTGGACGAGTAGTTGGTCGAGTAGTTGTTCGAGTAGTTGGTCGAGTAGTTGGTCGAGTAGTTGGTGGAGTAGTTGGTCGAGTGATTGGCCGAGTGGTCGGTCGAGTGGCCGGTGGAGTGGTCGGTCGAGTAGTTGGTCGAGTAGTTGGTCGAGTAATTGGTCGAGTAGTTGGTCGAGTGATTGCTCGAGTAGTTGGTCGAGTAGTTGGTGGAGAGATTGGTCGAGTAGTTGGTCAAGTAGTTGGTCGAGTAGTTGGACGAGTAGTTGGTCAAGTGATTGCTCGAGTAGTTGGTCGAGTTGTTGGTCGAGTGATTGGTCAAGTAGTTGGTCGAGTAGTTGGTCGAGTAGTTGGTCGAGTAGTTGGTCGAGTAGTTAATCGAGTAGTTGGACGAGTAGTTGGTCGAGTAGTTGGTCGAGTAGTTGGTCGAGTAGTTGGTCGAGTGATTGCTCGAGTAGTTGGTCGAGTAGTTGGTCGAGAGATTGGTCGAGTAGTTGGTCAAGTAGTTGGTCGAGTAGTTGGACGAGTAGTTGGTCAAGTGATTGCTCGAGTAGTTGGTCGAGTTGTTGGTCGAGTGATTGGTCAAGTAGTTGGTCGAGTAGTTGGTCGCGTGATTGCTCGTGTAGTTGGTCGAGTGGTTAGTCGAGTAGTTGGTCGAGTATTTGGTCGAGTAGTTGGTCGAGTGATTGGTCGAGTAGTTGGTCGAGTAGTTGGTCGAGTAGTTGAACGAGTAGTTGGTAGAGTAGTTGGTCGAGTATTTGGTGGAGTAGTTGGTCGAGTGATTAGTCGATTAGTTGCTCGAGTAGTTGGTCGAGTACTTGGCCGAGTAGTTGGTCTAGTGGTTGGTCGAGTAGTTGGTCAAGTAGTGGTTCGAGTAGTTGGTCAAGTAGTTGGTCGAGTAGTTGGTCGAGTAGTTGGTCGAGTAGTTGGTCGAGTAGTTGGTCGAGTAGTAGGTCGAGTAGTTGGTCGAGTAGTTGGTCGATTAGTTGGACGAGTAGTTGGTCGAGTAGTTGGTCGAGTAGTTGGTGGAATAGTTGGTCGAGTAGTTGGACGAGTAGTTGGTCGAGTAGTTGGTGGAGTAGTTGGTCGAGTGATTGGCCGAGTGGTCGGTCGAGTGGTCGGTCGAGTAGTTGGTCGAGTAGTTGGTCGAGTGATTGCTCGAGTAGTTGGTCGAGTAGTTGGTCGAGTGATTGGTCGAGTAGTTGGTCGAGTAGTTGGTCGAGTAGTTGGACGAGTAGTTGGTCGAGTAGTTGGTCAAGTAGTTGGTCGAGTGATTGCTCGAGTAGTTGGTCGAGTAGTTGGTCGAGTTATTGATCGAGTAGTTGGTCGAGTAGTTGGTCGAGTAGTTGGTCGAGTAGTTGGTCGAGTAGTTGGTCGAGTAGTTGGTCGAGTAGTTGGTCGAGTAGTTGGACGAGTAGTTGGTGGAGTAGTTGGTCGAGTAGTTGGTCGAGTGATTGGTCGAGTAGTTGGTCGAGTAGTTGGTCGAGTAGTTAATCGAGTAGTTGGACGAGTAGTTGGTCGAGTAGTTGTTCGAGTAGTTGGTCGAGTAGTTGGTCGAGTAGTTGGTGGAGTAGTTGGTCGAGTGATTGGCCGAGTGGTCGGTCGAGTGGCCGGTGGAGTGGTCGGTCGAGTAGTTGGTCGAGTAGTTGGTCGAGTAGTTGGTCGAGTAGTTGGTCGAGTGATTGCTCGAGTAGTTGGTCGAGTAGTTGGTCGAGTGATTGGTCGAGTAGTTGGTCAAGTAGTTGGTCGAGTAGTTGGACGAGTAGTTGGTCGAGTGATTGCTCAAGTAGTTGGTCGAGTTGTTGGTCGAGTGATTGGTCGAGTAGTTGGTCGAGTAGTTGGCCGAGTAGTTGGTCGAGTAGTTGGTCTAGTAGTTGGTCGAGTAGTTGGTCGAGTAGTTGGTCGAGTAGTTGGACGAGTAGTTGGTCGAGTGATTGCTCGAGTAGTTGGTCGAGTAGTTGGTCGAGTGATTGGTCGAGTAGTTGGTCAAGTAGTTGGTCGAGTAGTTGGACGAGTAGTTGGTCGAGTGATTGCTCAAGTAGTTGGTCGAGTTGTTGGTCGAGTGATTGGTCGAGTAGTTGGTCGAGTAGTTGGCCGAGTAGTTGGTCGAGTAGTTGGTCTAGTAGTTGGTCGAGTAGTTGGTCGAGTAGTTGGTCGAGTAGTTGGACGAGTAGTTGGTCGAGTAGTTGGTGGAGTAGTTGGTCGAGTGATTGGCCGAGTGGTCGGTCGAGTGGTCGGTCGAGTAGTTGGTCGAGTAGTTGGTCGAGTGATTGCTCGAGTAGTTGGTCGAGTAGTTGGTCGAGTGATTGGTCGAGTAGTTGGTCGAGTAGTTGGTCGAGTAGTTGGACGAGTAGTTGGTCGAGTAGATGGTCAAGTAGTTGGTCGAGTGATTGCTCGAGTAGTTGGTCGAGTAGTTGGTCGAGTGATTGGTCGAGTAGTTTTTCGAGTAGTTGGTCGAGTAGTTGGTCGAGTAGTTGGTCGAGTAGTTGGTCGAGCAGTTGGACGAGTAGTTGGTGGAGTAGTTGGTCGAGTAGTTGGTTGAGTGATTGGTCGAGTAGTTGGTCGAGTAGTTGGTCGAGTAGTTAATCGAGTAGTTGGACGAGTAGTTGGTCGAGTAGTTGTTCGAGTAGTTGGTCGAGTAGTTGGTCGAGTAGTTGGTGGAGTAGTTGGTCGAGTGATTGGCCGAGTGGTCGGTCGAGTGGCCGGTGGAGTGGTCGGTCGAGTAGTTGGTCGAGTAGTTGGTCGAGTAATTGGTCGAGTAGTTGGTCGAGTGATTGCTCGAGTAGTTGGTCGAGTAGTTGGTGGAGAGATTGGTCGAGTAGTTGGTCAAGTAATTGGTCGAGTAGTTGGACGAGTAGTTGGTCAAGTGATTGCTCGAGTAGTTGGTCGAGTTGTTGGTCGAGTGATTGGTCAAGTAGTTGGTCGAGTAGTTGGTCGCGTGATTGCTCGTGTAGTTGGTCGAGTGGTTAGTCGAGTAGTTGGTCGAGTAGTTGGTCGAGTAGTTGGTCGAGTGATTGGTCGAGTAGTTGGTCGAGTGATTGCTCGAGTAGTTGGTCGAGTAGTTGGTGGAGTAGTTGGTCGAGTAGTTGGTCGAGTAGTTGGTCGAGTGATTGCTCGAGTAGTTAGTCGAGTAGTTGGTCGAGTGATTGGACGAGTAGTTGGTCGAGTGATTGCTCGAGTAGTTGGTCGAGTAGTTGGTCGAGTGATTGGTCGAGTAGTTGGTCGAGTAGTTGGTCGAGTAGTTGGTCGAGTGATTGCTCGAGTAGTTAGTCGAGTAGTTGGTCGAGTGATTAGACGAGTAGTTGGTCGAGTGATTGCTCGAGTAGTTGGTCGAGTGGTCGGTCGAGTGGTCGGTCGAGTAGTGGGTCGAGTAATTGGTCGCGTAGTTGGTCGAGTAGTTGGTCGAGTGATTGCTCGAGTATTTGGTCGAGTAGTTGGTCGAGTGATTGGTCGAGTAGTTGGTCGAGTAGTTGGTCGAGTAGTTGGACGAGAAGTTGGTCGAGTGATTGCTCAAGTAGCTGGTCGAGTAGTTGGTGTAGTAGTTGGTCGAGTAGTTGGTCGAGTAGTTGGTCGAGTAGTTGGACGAGTAGTTGGTCGAGTAGTTGGTGGAGTAGTTGGTCGAGTGATTGGCCGAGTGGTCGGTCGAGTGGTCGGTCGAGTGGTCAGTAGAGTAGTTGTTCGAGTAGTTGGTCGAGTAGTTGGTCGAGTGATTGCTCGAGTAGTTGGTCGAGTAGTTGGTCGAGTGATTGGTCGAGCAGTTGGTCGAGTGGTTGGTCGAGTAGTTGGACGAGTAGTTGGTCGAGTAGTTGGTCGATTAGTTGGTGGAGTAGTTGGTCGAGTGATTGGCCGAGTGGTCGGTCGAGTGGCCGGTCGAGTGGTCGGTCGAGTAGTTGGTCGAGTAGTTGGTCGAGTAGTTGGTCGAGTAGTTGGTCGAGTGATTGCTCGAGTAGTTGGTCGAGTAGTTGGTCGAGTGATTGGTCGAGTAGTTGGTCAAGTAGTTGGTCGAGTAGTTGGACGAGAAGTTGGTCGAGTGATTGCTCGAGTAGTTGGTCGAGTTGTTGGTCGAGTGATTGGTCAAGTAGTTGGTCGAGTAGTTGGCCGAGTAGTTGGTCGAGTAGTTGGTCTAGTAGTTGGTCGAGTAGTTGGTCGAATAGTTGGTCGAGTAGTTGGACGAGTAGTTGGTCGAGTGGTCGGTCGAGTGGTCGGTCGAGTAGTTGGTCGAGTAGTTGGTCGAGTGATTGCTCGAGTAGTTGGTCGAGTAGTTGGTCGAGTGATTGGTCGAGTAGTTGGTCGAGTAGTTGGTCGAGTAGTTGGACGAGTAGTTGGTCGAGTAGTTGGTCAAGTAGTTGGTCGAGTGATTGCTCGAGTAGTTGGTCGAGTAGTTGGTCGAGTGATTGGTCGAGTAGTTGGTCGAGTAGTTGGTCGAGTAGTTGGTCGAGTGATTGGCCGAGTGGTCGGTCGAGTGGCCGGTGGAGTGGTCGGTCGAGTAGTTGGTCGAGTAGTTGGTCGAGTAGTTGGTCGAGTAGTTGGACGAGTAGTTGGTCGAGTAGTTGGTCAAGTAGTTGGTCGAGTGATTGCTCGAGTAGTTGGTCGAGTAGTTGGTCGAGTGATTGGTCGAGTAGTTGGTCGAGTAGTTGGTGGAGTAGTTGGTCGAGTGATTGGCCGAGTGGTCGGTCGAGTGGCCGGTGGAGTGGTCGGTCGAGTAGTTGGTCGAGTAGTTGGTCGAGTAGTTGGTCTAGTGATTGCTCGAGTAGTTGGTCGAGTAGTTGGTCGAGAGATTGGTCGAGTAGTTGGTCAAGTAGTTGGTCGAGTAGTTGGACGAGTAGTTGGTCAAGTGTTTGCTCGAGTAGTTGGTCGAGTTGTTGGTCGAGTGATTGGTCAAGTAGTTGGTCGAGTAGTTGGTCGCGTGATTGCTCGTGTAGTTGGTCGAGTGGTTAGTCGAGTAGTTGGTCGAGTAGTTGGTCGAGTAGTTGGTCGAGTGATTGGTCAAGTAGTTGGTCGAGTGATTGCTCGAGTAGTTGGTCGAGTAGTTGGTGGAGTAGTTGGTCGAGTAGTTGGTCGAGTAGTTGGTCGAGTGATTGCTCGAGTAGTTAGTCGAGTAGTTGGTCGAGTGATTGGACGAGTAGTTGGTCGAGTGATTGCTCGAGTAGTTGGTCGAGTAGTTGGTCGAGTGATTGGTCGAGTAGTTGGTCGAGTAGTTAGTCGAGTAGTTGGTCGAGTGATTGGACGAGTAGTTGGTCGAGTGATTGCTCGAGTAGTTGGTCGAGTGGTCGGTCGAGTGGTCGGTCGAGTAGTGGGTCGAGTAATTGGTCGCGTAGTTGGTCGAGTAGTTGGTCGAGTGATTGCTCGAGTATTTGGTCGAGTAGTTGTTCGAGTGATTGGTCGAGTAGTTGGTCGAGTAGTTGGTCGAGTAGTTGGACGAGAAGTTGGTCGAGTGATTGCTCAAGTAGCTGGTCGAGTAGTTGGTGTAGAAGTTGGTCGAGTAGTTGGTCGAGTAGTTGGTCGAGTAGTTGGACGAGTAGTTGGTCGAGTAGTTGGTGGAGTAGTTGGTCGAGTGATTGGCCGAGTGGTCGGTCGAGTGGTCGGTCGAGTGGTCAGTCGAGTAGTTGTTCGAGTAGTTGGTCGAGTAGTTGGTCGAGTAGTTGGTCGAGTGATTGCTCGAGTAGTTGGTCGAGTAGTTGGTCGAGTGATTGGTCGAGCAGTTGGTCGAGTGGTTGGTCGAGTAGTTGGACGAGTAGTTGGTCGAGTAGTTGGTCGATTAGTTGGTGGAGTAGTTGGTCGAGTGATTGGCCGAGTGGTCGGTCGAGTGGCCGGTCGAGTGGTCGGTCGAGTAGTTGGTCGAGTAGTTGGTCGAGTAGTTGGTCGAGTAGTTGGTCGAGTGATTGCTCGAGTAGTTGGTCGAGTAGTTGGTCGAGTGATTGGTCGAGTAGTTGGTCAAGTAGTTGGTCGAGTAGTTGGACGAGAAGTTGGTCGAGTGATTGCTCGAGTAGTTGGTCGAGTTGTTGGTCGAGTGATTGGTCAAGTAGTTGGTCGAGTAGTTGGCCGAGTAGTTGGTCGAGTAGTTGGTCTAGTAGTTGGTCGAGTAGTTGGTCGAATAGTTGGTCGAGTAGTTGGACGAGTAGTTGGTCGAGTAGTTGGTGGAGTAGTTGGTCGAGTGATTGGCCGAGTGGTCGGTCGAGTGGTCGGTCGAATAGTTGGTCGAGTAGTTGGTCGAGTGATTGGTCGAGTAGTTGGTCGAGTAGTTGGTCGAGTAGTTGGACGAGTAGTTGGTCGAGTAGTTGGTCAAGTAGTTGGTCGAGTGATTGCTCGAGTAGTTGGTCGAGTAGTTGGTCGAGTGATTGGTCGAGTAGTTGGTCGAGTAGTTGGTCGAGTAGTTGGTCGAGTGATTGGCCGAGTGGTCGGTCGAGTGGCCGGTGGAGTGGTCGGTCGAGTAGTTGGTCGAGTAGTTGGTCGAGTAGTTGGTCGAGTAGTTGGACGAGTAGTTGGTCGAGTAGTTGGTCAAGTAGTTGGTCGAGTGATTGCTCGAGTAGTTGGTCGAGTAGTTGGTCGAGTGATTGGTCGAGTAGTTGGTCGAGTAGTTGGTGGAGTAGTTGGTCGAGTGATTGGCCGAGTGGTCGGTCGAGTGGCCGGTGGAGTGGTCGGTCGAGTAGTTGGTCGAGTAGTTGGTCGAGTAGTTGGTCTAGTGATTGCTCGAGTAGTTGGTCGAGTAGTTGGTCGAGAGATTGGTCGAGTAGTTGGTCAAGTAGTTGGTCGAGTAGTTGGACGAGTAGTTGGTCAAGTGATTGCTCGAGTAGTTGGTCGAGTTGTTGGTCGAGTGATTGGTCAAGTAGTTGGTCGAGTAGTTGGTCGCGTGATTGCTCGTGTAGTTGGTCGAGTGGTTAGTCGAGTAGTTGGTCGAGTAGTTGGTCGAGTAGTTGGTCGAGTGATTGGTCAAGTAGTTGGTCGAGTGATTGCTCGAGTAGTTGGTCGAGTAGTTGGTGGAGTAGTTGGTCGAGTAGTTGGTCGAGTAGTTGGTCGAGTGATTGCTCGAGTAGTTAGTCGAGTAGTTGGTCGAGTGATTGGACGAGTAGTTGGTCGAGTGATTGCTCGAGTAGTTGGTCGAGTAGTTGGTCGAGTGATTGGTCGAGTAGTTGGTCGAGTAGTTAGTCGAGTAGTTGGTCGAGTGATTGGACGAGTAGTTGGTCGAGTGATTGCTCGAGTAGTTGGTCGAGTGGTCGGTCGAGTGGTCGGTCGAGTAGTGGGTCGAGTAATTGGTCGCGTAGTTGGTCGAGTAGTTGGTCGAGTGATTGCTCGAGTATTTGGTCGAGTAGTTGTTCGAGTGATTGGTCGAGTAGTTGGTCGAGTAGTTGGTCGAGTAGTTGGACGAGAAGTTGGTCGAGTGATTGCTCAAGTAGCTGGTCGAGTAGTTGGTGTAGAAGTTGGTCGAGTAGTTGGTCGAGTAGTTGGTCGAGTAGTTGGACGAGTAGTTGGTCGAGTAGTTGGTGGAGTAGTTGGTCGAGTGATTGGCCGAATGGTCGGTCGAGTGGTCGGTCGAGTGGTCAGTCGAGTAGTTGTTCGAGTAGTTGGTCGAGTAGTTGGTCGAGTAGTTGGTCGAGTGATTGCTCGAGTAGTTGGTCGAGTAGTTGGTCGAGTGATTGGTCGAGCAGTTGGTCGAGTGGTTGGTCGAGTAGTTGGACGAGTAGTTGGTCGAGTAGTTGGTCGATTAGTTGGTGGAGTAGTTGGTCGAGTGATTGGCCGAGTGGTCGGTCGAGTGGCCGGTCGAGTGGTCGGTCGAGTAGTTGGTCGAGTAGTTGGTCGAGTAGTTGGTCGAGTAGTTGGTCGAGTGATTGCTCGAGTAGTTGGTCGAGTAGTTGGTCGAGTGATTGGTCGAGTAGTTGGTCAAGTAGTTGGTCGAGTAGTTGGACGAGAAGTTGGTCGAGTGATTGCTCGAGTAGTTGGTCGAGTTGTTGGTCGAGTGATTGGTCAAGTAGTTGGTCGAGTAGTTGGCCGAGTAGTTGGTCGAGTAGTTGGTCTAGTAGTTGGTCGAGTAGTTGGTCGAATAGTTGGTCGAGTAGTTGGACGAGTAGTTGGTCGAGTAGTTGGTGGAGTAGTTGGTCGAGTGATTGGCCGAGTGGTCGGTCGAGTAGTTGGTCGAGTAGTTGGACGAGTAGTTGGTCGAGTAGTTGGTCGAGTAAATGGTCGAGTGATTGGTCGAGTAGTTGGTCGAGTAGTTAATCAAGTAGTTGGACGAGTAGTTGGTCGAGTAGTTGTTCGAGTAGTTGGTCGAGTAGTTGGTCGAGTAGTTGGTGGAGTAGTTGGTCGAGTGATTGGCCGAGTGGTCGGTCGAGTGGCCGGTGGAGTGGTCGGTCGAGTAGTTGGTCGAGTAGTTGGTCGAGTAGTTGGTCGAGTAGTTGGTCGAGTGATTGCTCGAGTAGTTGGTCGAGTAGTTGGTCGAGTGATTGGTCGAGTAGTTGGTCAAGTAGTTGGTCGAGTAGTTGGACGAGTAGTTGGTCGAATGATTGCTCGAGTAGTTGGTCGAGTGATTGCTCGAGTAGTTGGTCGAGTAGTTGGTCGAGTGATTGGTCGAGTAGTTAATCAAGTAGTTGGACGAGTAGTTGGTCGAGTAGTTGTTCGAGTAGTTGGTCGAGTAGTTGGTCGAGTAGTTGGTCGAGTAGTTGGTCGAGTAGTTGGTCGAGTAGTTGGACGAGTAGTTGGTCGAGTAGTTGGTCGAGTAAATGGTCGAGTGATTGGTCGAGTAGTTGGTCGAGTAGTTAATCAAGTAGTTGGACGAGTAGTTGGTCGAGTAGTTGTTCGAGTAGTTGGTCGAGTAGTTGGTCGAGTAGTTGGTGGAGTAGTTGGTCGAGTAGTTGGTCGAATGATTGCTCGAGTAGTTGGTCGAGTGATTGCTCGAGTAGTTGGTCGAGTAGTTGGTCGAGTGATTGGTCGAGTAGTTAATCAAGTAGTTGGACGAGTAGTTGGTCGAGTAGTTGTTCGAGTAGTTGGTCGAGTAGTTGGTCGAGTAGTTGGTCGAGTAGTTGGTCGAGTTGTTGGTCGAGTGATTGGTCAAGTAGTTGGTCGAGTAGTTGGCCGAGTAGTTGGTCGAGTAGTTGGTCTAGTAGTTGGTCGAGTAGTTGGTCGAATAGTTGGTCGAGTAGTTGGACGAGTAGTTGGTCGAGTAGTTGGTGGAGTAGTTGGTCGAGTGATTGGCCGAGTGGTCGGTCGAGTGGTCGGTCGAATAGTTGGTCGAGTAGTTGGTCGAGTGATTGCTCGAGTAGTTGGTCGAGTAGTTGGTCGAGTGATTGGTCGAGTAGTTAATCAAGTAGTTGGACGAGTAGTTGGTCGAGTAGTTGTTCGAGTAGTTGGTCGAGTAGTTGGTCGAGTAGTTGGTCGAGTAGTTGGTCGAGTAGTTGGTCGAGTAGTTGGACGAGTAGTTGGTCGAGTAGTTGGTCGAGTAAATGGTCGAGTGATTGGTCGAGTAGTTGGTCGAGTAGTTAATCAAGTAGTTGGACGAGTAGTTGGTCGAGTAGTTGTTCGAGTAGTTGGTCGAGTAGTTGGTCGAGTAGTTGGTGGAGTAGTTGGTCGAGTGATTGGCCGAGTGGTCGGTCGAGTGGCCGGTGGAGTGGTCGGTCGAGTAGTTGGTCGAGTAGTTGGTCGAGTAGTTGGTCGAGTAGTTGGTCGAGTGATTGCTCGAGTAGTTGGTCGAGTAGTTGGTCGAGTGATTGGTCGAGTAGTTGGTCAAGTAGTTGGTCGAGTAGTTGGACGAGTAGTTGGTCGAATGATTGCTCGAGTAGTTGGTCGAGTGATTGCTCGAGTAGTTGGTCGAGTAGTTGGTCGAGTGATTGGTCGAGTAGTTAATCAAGTAGTTGGACGAGTAGTTGGTCGAGTAGTTGTTCGAGTAGTTGGTCGAGTAGTTGGTCGAGTAGTTGGTCGAGTAGTTGGTCGAGTAGTTGGTCGAGTAGTTGGACGAGTAGTTGGTCGAGTAGTTGGTCGAGTAAATGGTCGAGTGATTGGTCGAGTAGTTGGTCGAGTAGTTAATCAAGTAGTTGGACGAGTAGTTGGTCGAGTAGTTGTTCGAGTAGTTGGTCGAGTAGTTGGTCGAGTAGTTGGTGGAGTAGTTGGTCGAGTGATTGGCCGAGTGGTCGGTCGAGTGGCCGGTGGAGTGGTCGGTCGAGTAGTTGGTCGAGTAGTTGGTCGAGTAGTTGGTCGAGTAGTTGGTCGAGTGATTGCTCGAGTAGTTGGTCGAGTAGTTGGTCGAGTGATTGGTCGAGTAGTTGGTCAAGTAGTTGGTCGAGTAGTTGGACGAGTAGTTGGTCGAATGATTGCTCGAGTAGTTGGTCGAGTTGTTGGTCGAGTGATTGGTCGAGTAGTTGGTCGAGTAGTTGGCCGAGTAGTTGGTCGAGTAGTTGGTCTAGTAGTTGGTCGAGTAGTTGGTCGAGTAGTTGGTCGAGTAGTTGGACGAGTAGTTGGTCGAGTAGTTGGTGGAGTAGTTGGTCGAGTGATTGGCCGAGTGGTCGGTCGAGTGGTCGGTCGAGTGGTCGGTCGAGTAGTTGTTCGAGTAGTTGGTCGAGTAGTTGGTCGAGTAGTTGGTCGAGTGATTGCTCGAGTAGTTGGTCGAGTAGTTGGTCGAGTGATTGGTCGAGTAGTTGGTCGAGTAGTTGGTCGAGTAGTTGGACGAGTAGTTGGTCGAGTAGTTGGTCGAGTAGTTGGTCGAGTAGTTGGTCGAGTGATTGCTCGAGTAGTTGGTCGAGTAGTTGGTCGAGTGATTGGTCGAGTAGTTGGTCGAGTAGTTGGTCGAGTAGTTGGTCGAGTAGTTGGTCGAGTAGTTGGTCGAGTAGTTGGTCGAGTAGTTGGTCGAGTAGTTGGAAGAGTGATTGCTCGAGTAGTTGGTCGAGTAGTTGGTCGAGAGATTGGTCGAGTAGTTGGTCAAGTAGTTGGTCGAGTAGTTGGACGAGTAGTTGGTCAAGTGATTGCTCGAGTAGTTGGTCGAGTTGTTGGTCGAGTGATTGGTCAAGTAGTTGGTCGAGTAGTAGGTCGAGTAGTTGGTCGAGTAGTTGGTCGATTAGTTGGACGAGTAGTTGGTCGAGTAGTTGGTCGAGTAGTTGGTGGAATAGTTGGTCGAGTAGTTGGACGAGTAGTTGGTCGAGTAGTTGGAGGAGTAGTTGGTCGAGTGATTGGCCGAGTGGTCGGTCGAGTGGTCGGTCGAGTAGTTGGTCGAGTAGTTGGTCGAGTGATTGCTCGAGTAGTTGGTCGAGTAGTTGGTCGAGTGATTGGTCGAGTAGTTGGTCGAGTAGTTGGTCGAGTAGTTGGACGAGTAGTTGGTCGAGTAGTTGGTCAAGTAGTTGGTCGAGTGATTGCTCGAGTAGTTGGTCGAGTAGTTGGTCGAGTGATTGGTCGAGTAGTTGGTCGATTAGTTGGTCGAGTAGTTGGTCGAGTAGTTGGTCGAGTAGTTGGTCGAGTAGTTGGTCGAGTAGTTGGTCGTGTAGTTGGACGAGTAGTTGGTGGAGTAGTTGGTCGAGTAGTTGGTCGAGTGATTGGTCGAGTAGTTGGTCGAGTAGTTGGTCGAGTAGTTAATCGAGTAGTTGGACGAGTAGTTGGTCGAGTAGTTGTTCGAGTAGTTGGTCGAGTAGTTGGTCGAGTAGTTGGTGGAGTAGTTGGTCGAGTGATTGGCCGAGTGGTCGGTCGAGTGGCCGGTGGAGTGGTCGGTCGAGTAGTTGGTCGAGTAGTTGGTCGAGTAGTTGGTCGAGTAGTTGGTCGAGTGATTGCTCGAGTAGTTGGTCGAGTAGTTGGTCGAGTGATTGGTCGAGTAGTTGGTCAAGTAGTTGGTCGAGTAGTTGGACGAGTAGTTGGTCGAGTGATTGCTCGAGTAGTTGGTCGAGTTGTTGGTCGAGTGATTGGTCGAGTAGTTGGTCGAGTAGTTGGCCGAGTAGTTGGTCGAGTAGTTGGTCTAGTAGTTGGTCGAGTAGTTGGTCGAGTAGTTGGTCGAGTAGTTGGACGAGTAGTTGGTCGAGTAGTTGGTGGAGTAGTTGGTCGAGTGATTGGCCGAGTGGTCGGTCGAGTGGTCGGTCGAGTGGTCGGTCGAGTAGTTGTTCGAGTAGTTGGTCGAGTAGTTGGTCGAGTAGTTGGTCGAGTGATTGCTCGAGTAGATGGTCGAGTAGTTGGTCGAGTGATTGGTCGAGTAGTTGGTCGAGTAGTTGGTCGAGTAGTTGGACGAGTAGTTGGTCGAGTAGTTGGTCGACTGGTTGGTCAACTGGTTGGTCGAGTGATTGCTCGAGTAGTTGGTCGAGTAGTTGGTCAAGTAGTTGGTCAAGTAGTTGGCCGAGTAGTTGATCGAGTAGTTGGTCGAGTAGTTGGTCGAGTAGTTGGTCGAATAGTTGGTCGAATAGTTGGTCGAGTGATTGGTCGAGTAGTTGGTCGAGTAGTTGGTCGAGTAGTTGGTCGAGTAGTTGGTCGAGTAGTTGGTCGAGAAGTCGGTCGAGTAGTTGGTCGAGTAGTTGGTCGAGTAGTTGGTCGAGTAGTTGGTCGAGAAGTCGGTCGAGTAGTTGGTCGAGTAGTTGGTCGAGTAGTTGGTCGAGTAGTTGGTCGAGTAGTTGGTCGAGAAGTCGGTCGAGTAGTTGGTCGAGTAGTTGGTCAAGTAGTTGGTCAAGTAGTTGGTCGAGTAGTTGGTCAAGTAGTTGGTCGAGTAGTTGGTCGAGTGATTGGTCGAGTAGTTGGTCGAGTAGTTGGTCGGGTAGTTGGTTGAGTAGTTCGTCGAGTAGTTGGTCGAGAAGTCGGTCGAGTAGTTGGTCGAGTAGTTGGTCGAGTAGTTGGTCGAGTAGTTGGTCAACTGGTTGGTCAACTGGTTGGTCGATTGATTGCTCGAGTAGTTGGTCGAGTAGTTGGTCAAGTAGTTGGTCAAGTAGTTGGTCGAGTAGTTGGTCAAGTAGTTGGTCGAGTAGTTGGTCGAGTGATTGGTCGAGTAGTTGGTCGAGTAGTTGGTCGAGTAGTTGGTCGAGAAGTCGGTCGAGTAGTTGGTCGAGTAGTTGGTCAAGTAGTTGGTCAAGTAGTTGGTCGAGTAGTTGGTCAAGTAGTTGGTCGAGTAGTTGGTCGAGTGATTGGTCGAGTAGTTGGTCGAGTAGTTGGTCGGGTAGTTGGTTGAGTAGTTCGTCGAGTAGTTGGTCGAGAAGTCGGTCGAGTAGTTGGTCGAGTAGTTGGTCGAGTAGTTGGTCGAGTAGTTGGTCGACTGGTTGGTCAACTGGTTGGTCGATTGATTGCTCGAGTAGTTGGTCGAGTAGTTGGTCAAGTAGTTGGTCAAGTAGTTGGTCGAGTAGTTGGTCAAGTAGTTGGTCGAGTAGTTGGTCGAGTGATTGGTCGAGTAGTTGGTCGAGTAGTTGGTCGAGTAGTTGGTCGAGTAGTTGGTCGAGAAGTCGGTCGAGTAGTTGGTCGAGTAGTTGGTCGAGTAGTTGGTCGACTGGTTGGTCAACTGGTTGGTCGAGTGGTTGGTCGAGTAGTTGGTCGAGTAGTTGGTCGAGTAGTTGGTCGAGTAGTTGGTCAAGTAGTTGGTCGAGTAGTTGGTCGAGTAGTTGGTCGAGTAGTTGGTCGATTGATTGCTCGAGTAGTTGATCGAATAGTTGGTCGAGTGATTGGTCGAGTAGTTGGTCGAGTAGTTGGTCGAGTAGTTGGACGTGTAGTTGGTCGAGTAGTTGGTCGAGTAGATGGTCGAGTGATTGCTCGAGTAGTTGGTCGAGTAGTTGGTCGAGTGATTGGTCGAGTAGTTGGTCGAGTAGTTGGTCGAGTAGTTAGTCGAGTAGTTGGTCGAGTAGTTGGTCGAATAGTTGGTCGAGTGATTGGTCGAGTAGTTGGTCGAGTAGTTGGTCGAGTAGTTGGTCGAGTAGTTGGTCGAGTAGTTGGTCGAGTAGTTGGTCGAGAAGTCGGTCGAGTAGTTGGTCGAGTAGTTGGTCGAGTAGTTGGTCGAGTAGTTGGTCGAGAAGTCGGTCGAGTAGTTGGTCGAGTAGTTGGTCGAGTAGTTGGTCGAGTAGTTGGTCGAATAGTTGGTCGAGTGATTGGTCGAGTAGTTGGTCGAGTAGTTGGTCGAGTAGTTGGTCGAGTAGTTGGTCGAGTAGTTGGTCGACTGGTTGGTCAACTGGTTGGTCGATTGATTGCTCGAGTAGTTGGTCGAGTAGTTGGTCAAGTAGTTGGTCAAGTAGTTGGTCGAGTAGTTGGTCAAGTAGTTGGTCGAGTAGTTGGTCGAGTGATTGGTCGAGTAGTTGGTCGAGTAGTTGGTCTAGTAGTTGGTCGAGTAGTTGGTCGAGTAGTTGGTCGAGTAGTTGGTCGATAAGTCGGTCGAGTAGTTGGTCGAGTAGTTGGTCGACTGGTTGGTCAACTGGTTGGTCGAGTGATTGCTCGAGTAGTTGGTCGAGTAGTTGGTCAAGTAGTTGGTCAAGTAGTTGGTCGAGTAGTTGGTCAAGTAGTTGGTCGAGTAGTTGGTCGAGTGATTGGTCGAGTAGTTGGTCGAGTAGTTGGTCGAGTAGTTGGTCGAGTAGTTGGTCGAGTAGTTGGTCGAGAAGTCGGTCGAGTAGTTGGTCGAGTAGTTGGTCGAGTAGTTGGTCGACTGGTTGGTCAACTGGTTGGTCGAGTGGTTGGTCGAGTAGTTGGTCGAGTAGTTGGTCGAGTAGTTGGTCGAGTAGTTGGTCGAGTAGTTGGTCGAGTAGTTGGTCGAGTAGTTGGACGTGTAGTTGGTCGAGTAGTTGGTCGAGTAGATGGTCGAGTGATTGCTCGAGTAGTTGGTCGAGTAGTTGGTCGAGTGATTGGTCGAGTAGTTGGTCGAGTAGTTGGTCGAGTAGTTGGTCGAGTAGTTGGTCGAGTAGTTGGTCGAATAGTTGGTCGAGTGATTGGTCGAGTAGTTGGTCGAGTAGTTGGTCGAGTAGTTGGTCGAGTAGTTGGACGTGTAGTTGGTCGAGTAGTTTTTCGAGTAGATGGTCGAGTGATTGCTCGAGTAGTTGGTCGAGTAGTTGGTCGAGTAGTTAGTCGAGTAGTTGGTCGAGTAGTTGGTCGAATAGTTGGTCGAGTGATTGGTCGAGTAGTTGGTCGAGTAGTTGGTCGAGTAGTTGGTCGAGTAGTTGGTCGAGTAGTTGGTCGAGAAGTCGGTCGAGTAGTTGGTCGAGTAGTTGGTCGAGTAGTTGGTCGAGTAATTGGTCGAGAAGTCGGTCGAGTAGTTGGTCGAGTAGTTGGTCGAGTAGTTGGTCGAGTAGTTGGTCGAGTAGTTAGTCGAGAAGTCGGTCGAGTAGTTGGTCGAGTAGTTGGTCAAGTAGTTGGTCAAGTAGTTGGTCGAGTAGTTGGTCAAGTAGTTGGTCGAGTAGTTGGTCGAGTAATTGGTCGAGTAGTTGGTCTAGTAGTTGGTCGAGTAGTTGGTCGAGTAGTTGGTCGAGTAGTTGGTCGAGTAGTTGGTGGAGTAGTTGGTCGAGTGATTAGTCGATTAGTTGCTCGAGTAGTTGGTCGAGTAGTTGGTCGAGTAGTTGGTCGAGTGATTGCTCGAGTAGTTGGTCGAGTAGTTGGTCGAGTAGTTGGTCAAATAGTTGTTCGAGTAGTTGGTCAAGTAGTTGGTCGAGTAGTTGGTCGAGTGATTGGTCGAGTAGTTGGTCTAGTAGTTGGTCGAGTAGTTGGTCGAGTAGTTGGTCGAGTAGTTGGTCGAGTAGTTGGTGGAGTAGTTGGTCGAGTGATTAGTCGATTAGTTGCTCGAGTAGTTGGTCGAGTAGTTGGTCGAGTAGTTGGTCGAGTGATTGCTCGAGTAGTTGGTCGAGTAGTTGGTCGAGTAGTTGGTCGAGTAGTTGGTCGAGTAGTTAGTCGAGTAGTTGGTCGAGTAGTTGGTCGAATAGTTGGTCGAGTGATTGGTCGAGTAGTTGGTCGAGTAGTTGGTCGAGTAGTTGGTCGAGTAGTTGGTCGAGTAGTTGGTCGAGAAGTCGGTCGAGTAGTTGGTCGAGTAGTTGGTCGAGTAGTTGGTCGAGTAATTGGTCGAGAAGTCGGTCGAGTAGTTGGTCGAGTAGTTGGTCGAGTAGTTGGTCGAGTAGTTGGTCGAGTAGTTAGTCGAGAAGTCGGTCGAGTAGTTGGTCGAGTAGTTGGTCAAGTAGTTGGTCAAGTAGTTGGTCGAGTAGTTGGTCAAGTAGTTGGTCGAGTAGTTGGTCGAGTGATTGGTCGAGTAGTTGGTCTAGTAGTTGGTCGAGTAGTTGGTCGAGTAGTTGGTCGAGTAGTTGGTCGAGTAGTTGGTGGAGTAGTTGGTCGAGTGATTAGTCGATTAGTTGCTCGAGTAGTTGGTCGAGTAGTTGGTCGAGTAGTTGGTCGAGTAGTTTGTCGAGTTGTTGGTCGAGTAGTTGGTCGAGTAGTTGGTCGAGTAGTTGGTCGAGTAGTTGGTCAACTGGTTGGTCGAGTGGTTGGTCGAGTAGTTGGTCGAGTGGTCGGTCGAGTAGTTGTTCGAGTAGTTGGTCGAGTAGTTGGTCAAGTAGTTGGTCGAGTGATTGCTCGAGTAGTTGGTCGAGTAGTTGGTCAAGTAGTTGGTCAAGTAGTTGGTCGAGTAGTTGGTCAATTAGTTGGTCGAGTAGTTGGTCGAGTGAATGGTCGAGTAGTTGGTCGAGTAGATGGTCGAGTAGTTGGTCGAGTAGTTGGTCGAGTAGTTGGTCGAGTAGTTGGTCGAGTAGTTGGTCGAGAAATCGGTCGAGTAGTTGGTCGAGTAGTTGTTCGAGTAGTTGGTCGAGTAGTTGGTCGAGTAGTTGGTCGAGTAGTTGGTCGAGTAGTTGGTCGAGTAGTTGGTCGAGTAGTTGGTCAACTGGTTGGTCGAGTGGTTGGTCGAGTAGTTGGTCGAGTGGTCGGTCGAGTAGTTGTTCGAGTAGTTGGTCGAGTAGTTGGTCGAGTAGTTGGTCGAGTGATTGCTCGAGTAGTTGGTCGAGTAGTTGGTCAAGTAGTTGGTCAAGTAGTTGGTCGAGTAGTTGGTCAAGTAGTTGGTCGAGTAGTTGGTCGAGTGATTGGTCGAGTAGTTGGTCGAGTAGTTGGTCGAGTAGTTGGTCGAGTAGTTGGTCGAGTAGTTGGTCGAGTAGTTGGTCGAGTAGTTGGTCGACTGGTTGGTCAACTGGTTGGTCGAGTGGTTGGTCGAGTAGTTGGTCGAGTAGTTGGTCGAGTAGTTGGTCGAGTAGTTGGTCGAGTAGTTGGTCGAGTAGTTGGTCGAGAGATTGCTCGAGTAGTTGGTCGAGTAGTTGGTCGAGTGATTGGTCGAGTAGTTGGTCGAGTAGTTGGTCGAGTAGTTGGACGAGTAGTTGGTCGAGTAGTTGGTCGAGTAGGTGGTCGAGTGATTGGTCGAGTAGTTGGTCGAGTAGTTGGTCGAGTAGTTGGTCGAGTAGTTGGTCGAGTAGTTGGTCGAGTAGTTGGTCGACTGGTCGGTCAACTGGTTGGTCGAGTGGTTGGTCGAGTAGTTGGTCGAGTAGTTGGTCGAGTAGTTGGTCGAGTAGTTGGTCGAGTAGTTGGTCGAGTAGTTGGTCGAGTTGTTGGTCGAGTAGTTGGCCGAGTAGTTGGTCGAGTAGTTGGACGAGTAGTTGGTCGAGTAGTTGGTCGAGTAGTTGGTCGAGTAGTTGGTCGAGTAGTTTGTCGAGTAGTTGGTCGAGTAGTTGATCGACTGGTAGGACGACTGGTTAGACGACTTGTTGTTTGACTGGTTGGTCGAGTAGTTTGTCGAGTAGTTGGTCGAGTAGTTGGTCTAGTTGTCGGTCGAGTGGTTGGTCGAGTAGTTGGTCGAGTAGTTGGTCGAGTGATTGCTCGTGTAGTTGGTCGAGTGGTTGGTCGAGTAGTTGGTCGAGTAGTTGGTCGAGTAGTTGGTCGAGTGATTGGCCGAGTGGTTGGTCGACTGGTTGGTCGAGTAGTTGTTCGAGTAGTTGGTCGAGTAGTTGGTCGAGTAGTTGGCCGAGTAGTTGGTCGAGTAGTTGGTCTAGTAGTTGGTCGAGTAGTTGGTCGAGTAGTTGGTCGAGTAGTTGGTCGAGTGGTCGGTCGAGTAGTTGGTCGAGTAGTTGGTCGAGTGATTGGTCGAGTAGTTGGTCGAGTAGTTGGTCGAGTAGTTGGTCGAGTAGTTGAACGAGTAGTTCGTAGAGTAGTTGGTCGAGTAGTTGGTCGAGTAGTTGGTGGAGTAGTTGGTCGAGTGATTAGTCGATTAGTTGCTCGAGTAGTTGGTCGAGTAGTTGGTCGAGTGATTGCTCGAGTAGTTGGTCGAGTAGTTGGTCGAGTAGTTGGTCAAATAGTTGTTCGAGTAGTTGGTCAAGTAGTTGGTCGAGTAGTTGGTCGAGTAGTTGGTCGAGTAGTTGGTCGAGTAGTTGGTCGAGTAGTTGGTCGAGTAGTTGGTCGAGTAGTTGGACGAGTAGTTGGTCGAGTTGTTGGTCGAGTAGTTGGTCGAGTGATTGGTCAAGTAGTTGGTCGAGTAGTTGGTCGAGTAGTTAATCGAGTAGTTGGACGAGTAGTTGGTCGAGTAGTTGGTCGAGTAGTTGGTCGAGTAGTTGGTCGAGTGATTGGTCAAGTAGTTGGTCGAGTAGTTGGTCGAGTAGTTAATCGAGTAGTTGGACGAGTAGTTGGTCGAGTAGTTGGTCGAGTAGTTGGTCGAGTAGTTGGTCGAGTGATTGGTCGAGTAGTTGGTCGAGTAGTTGGTCGAGTAGTTGGTCGAGTAGTTGGTCGAGTAGTTGGTCGAGTAGTTGGTCTAGTAGTTGGTCGAGTAGTTGGTCGAGTGATTGGTCGAGTAGTTGGTCGACTGGTTGGTCGAGTGGTTGTTCGAGTAGTTGGTTGAGTAGTTGGTCGAGTGATTGGTCGAGTGGTCGGTCGAGTGGTCGGTCGAGTAATTGGTCGAGTAGTTGGTCGAGTAGTTGGTCGAGTAGTTGGTCGAGTAATTGGTCGAGTAGTTGATCGACTGTTTGGACGACTGTTTACACGACTTGTTGGTCGACTGGTTGGTCGACTGGTTGGTCGAGAGGTTGGTCGAGTAGTAGGTCGAGTGATTGCTCGAGTAGTTGGTCGAGTAGTTGGTCGAGTTGTTGGTCGAGTAGTTGGCCGAGTAGTTGGTCGAGTAGTTGGACGAGTAGTTGGTCGAGTAGTTGGTCGAGTAGTTGGTCGAGTAGTTTGTCGAGTAGTTGGACGAGTAGTTGGTCGAGTAGTTGATCGACTGGTAGGACGACTGGTTAGACGACTTGTTGTTTGACTGGTTGGTCGAGTAGTTTGTCGAGTAGTTGGTCGAGTAGTTGGTCTAGTTGTCGGTCGACTGGTTGGTCGAGTAGTTGGTCGAGTAGTTGGTCGAGTGATTGCTCGTGTAGTTGGTCGAGTGGTTGGTCGAGTAGTTGGTCGAGTAGTTGGTCGAGTAGTTGTTCGAGTGATTGGCCGAGTGGTTGGTCGACTGGGTGGTCGAGTAGTTGTTCGAGTAGTTGGTCGAGTAGTTGGTCGAGTAGTTGGCCGAGTAGTTGGTCGAGTAGTTGGTCAAGTAGTTGGTCGAGTAGTTGGTCGAGTAGTTGGTCGAGTAGTTGGTCGAGTGGTCGGTCGAGTAGTTGGTCGAGTAGTTGGTCGAGTGATTGGTCGAGTAGTTGGTCGAGTAGTTGGTCGAGTAGTTGGTCGAGTAGTTGGTCGAGTAGTTGAACGAGTAGTTGGTAGAGTAGTTGGTCGAGTAGTTGTTCGAGTAGTTGGTGGAGTAGTTGGTCGAGTGATTAGTCGAGTAGTTGGTCGAGTAGTTGGTCGAGTAGTTGGACGAGTAGTTGGTCGAGTAGTTGGTCGAGTAGTTGGTCGAGTAGTTGGACGAGTAGTTGGTCGAGTAGTTGGTCGAGTAGTTGGTCGAGTGATTGTTCGAGTAGTTGGTCGAGTAGTTGGTCGAGTTGTTGGTCGAGTTGTTGGCCGAGTAGTTGGTCGAGTAGTTTGTCGAGTAATTGGTCGAGTAGTTGGTCTAGTTGTCGGTCGAGTGGTTGGTCGAGTAGTTGGTCGAGTAGTTGGTCGAGTGATTGCTCGTGTAGTTGGTCGAGTGGTTGGTCGAGTAGTTGGTCGAGTAGTTGGTCGAGTAGTTGGTCGAGTGATTGGCCGAGTGGTTGGTCGACTGGTTGGTCGAGTAGTTGTTCGAGTAGTTGGTCGAGTAGTTGGTCGAGTAGTTGGCCGAGTAGTTGGTCGAGTAGTTGGTCTAGTAGTTGGTCGAGTAGTTGGTCGAGTAGTTGGTCGAGTAGTTGGTCGAGTGGTCGGTCGAGTAGTTGGTCGAGTAGTTGGTCGAGTGATTGGTCGAGTAGTTGGTCGAGTAGTTGGTCGAGTAGTTGGTCGAGTAGTTGGTCGAGTAGTTGAACGAGTAGTTCGTAGAGTAGTTGGTCGAGTAGTTGGTCGAGTAGTTGGTGGAGTAGTTGGTCGAGTGATTAGTCGATTAGTTGCTCGAGTAGTTGGTCGAGTAGTTGGTCGAGTGATTGCTCGAGTAGTTGGTCGAGTAGTTGGTCGAGTAGTTGGTCAAATAGTTGTTCGAGTAGTTGGTCAAGTAGTTGGTCGAGTAGTTGGTCGAGTAGTTGGTCGAGTAGTTGGTCGAGTAGTTGGTCGAGTAGTTGGTCGAGTAGTTGGTCGAGTAGTTGGTCGAGTAGTTGGTCGAGTAGTTGGTCGAGTTGTTGGTCGAGTAGTTGGTCGAGTGATTGGTCAAGTAGTTGGTCGAGTAGTTGGTCGAGTAGTTAATCGAGTAGTTGGACGAGTAGTTGGTCGAGTAGTTGGTCGAGTAGTTGGTCGAGTAGTTGGTCGAGTGATTGGTCGAGTAGTTGGTCGAGTAGTTGGTCGAGTAGTTGGTCGAGTAGTTGGTCGAGTAGTTGGTCGAGTAGTTGGTCTAGTAGTTGGTCGAGTAGTTGGTCGAGTGATTGGTCGAGTAGTTGGTCGACTGGTTGGTCGAGTGGTTGTTCGAGTAGTTGGTTGAGTAGTTGGTCGAGTGATTGGTCGAGTGGTCGGTCGAGTGGTCGGTCGAGTAATTGGTCGAGTAGTTGGTCGAGTAGTTGGTCGAGTAGTTGGTCGAGTAATTGGTCGAGTAGTTGATCGACTGTTTGGACGACTGTTTACACGACTTGTTGGTCGACTGGTTGGTCGACTGGTTGGTCGAGAGGTTGGTCGAGTAGTAGGTCGAGTGATTGCTCGAGTAGTTGGTCGAGTAGTTGGTCGAGTTGTTGGTCGAGTAGTTGGCCGAGTAGTTGGTCGAGTAGTTGGACGAGTAGTTGGTCGAGTAGTTGGTCGAGTAGTTGGTCGAGTAGTTTGTCGAGTAGTTGGACGAGTAGTTGGTCGAGTGATTGCTCGAGTAGTTGGTCGAGTAGTTGGTCGAGTGATTGGTCGAGTAGTTGGTCAAGTAGTTGGTCGAGTAGTTGGACGAGAAGTTGGTCGAGTGATTGCTCGAGTAGTTGGTCGAGTTGTTGGTCGAGTGATTGGTCAAGTAGTTGGTCGAGTAGTTGGCCGAGTAGTTGGTCGAGTAGTTGGTCTAGTAGTTGGTCGAGTAGTTGGTCGAATAGTTGGTCGAGTAGTTGGACGAGTAGTTGGTCGAGTAGTTGGTGGAGTAGTTGGTCGAGTGATTGGCCGAGTGGTCGGTCGAGTGGTCGGTCGAGTAGTTGGTCGAGTAGTTGGTCGAGTGATTGCTCGAGTAGTTGGTCGAGTAGTTGGTCGAGTGATTGGTCGAGTAGTTGGTCGAGTAGTTGGTCGAGTAGTTGGACGAGTAGTTGGTCGAGTAGTTGGTCAAGTAGTTGGTCGAGTGATTGCTCGAGTAGTTGGTCGAGTAGTTGGTCGAGTGATTGGTCGAGTAGTTGGTCGAGTAGTTGGTCGAGTAGTTGGTCGAGTGATTGGCCGAGTGGTCGGTCGAGTGGCCGGTGGAGTGGTCGGTCGAGTAGTTGGTCGAGTAGTTGGTCGAGTAGTTGGTCGAGTAGTTGGACGAGTAGTTGGTCGAGTAGTTGGTCAAGTAGTTGGTCGAGTGATTGCTCGAGTAGTTGGTCGAGTAGTTGGTCGAGTGATTGGTCGAGTAGTTGGTCGAGTAGTTGGTGGAGTAGTTGGTCGAGTGATTGGCCGAGTGGTCGGTCGAGTGGCCGGTGGAGTGGTCGGTCGAGTAGTTGGT
This sequence comes from Papilio elwesi, assembly GCA_029849275.1. Lineage (NCBI taxonomy): Eukaryota > Metazoa > Arthropoda > Insecta > Lepidoptera > Papilionidae > Papilio > Papilio elwesi. The sequence goes on along the minus strand of CM056687.1, from coordinate 4,415,348 downwards.
CGAGTAGTTGGTCGAGTAGTTGGTCTAGTGATTGCTCGAGTAGTTGGTCGAGTAGTTGGTCGAGAGATTGGTCGAGTAGTTGGTCAAGTAGTTGGTCGAGTAGTTGGACGAGTAGTTGGTCAAGTGTTTGCTCGAGTAGTTGGTCGAGTTGTTGGTCGAGTGATTGGTCAAGTAGTTGGTCGAGTAGTTGGTCGCGTGATTGCTCGTGTAGTTGGTCGAGTGGTTAGTCGAGTAGTTGGTCGAGTAGTTGGTCGAGTAGTTGGTCGAGTGATTGGTCAAGTAGTTGGTCGAGTGATTGCTCGAGTAGTTGGTCGAGTAGTTGGTGGAGTAGTTGGTCGAGTAGTTGGTCGAGTAGTTGGTCGAGTGATTGCTCGAGTAGTTAGTCGAGTAGTTGGTCGAGTGATTGGACGAGTAGTTGGTCGAGTGATTGCTCGAGTAGTTGGTCGAGTAGTTGGTCGAGTGATTGGTCGAGTAGTTGGTCGAGTAGTTAGTCGAGTAGTTGGTCGAGTGATTGGACGAGTAGTTGGTCGAGTGATTGCTCGAGTAGTTGGTCGAGTGGTCGGTCGAGTGGTCGGTCGAGTAGTGGGTCGAGTAATTGGTCGCGTAGTTGGTCGAGTAGTTGGTCGAGTGATTGCTCGAGTATTTGGTCGAGTAGTTGTTCGAGTGATTGGTCGAGTAGTTGGTCGAGTAGTTGGTCGAGTAGTTGGACGAGAAGTTGGTCGAGTGATTGCTCAAGTAGCTGGTCGAGTAGTTGGTGTAGAAGTTGGTCGAGTAGTTGGTCGAGTAGTTGGTCGAGTAGTTGGACGAGTAGTTGGTCGAGTAGTTGGTGGAGTAGTTGGTCGAGTGATTGGCCGAGTGGTCGGTCGAGTGGTCGGTCGAGTGGTCAGTCGAGTAGTTGTTCGAGTAGTTGGTCGAGTAGTTGGTCGAGTAGTTGGTCGAGTGATTGCTCGAGTAGTTGGTCGAGTAGTTGGTCGAGTGATTGGTCGAGCAGTTGGTCGAGTGGTTGGTCGAGTAGTTGGACGAGTAGTTGGTCGAGTAGTTGGTCGATTAGTTGGTGGAGTAGTTGGTCGAGTGATTGGCCGAGTGGTCGGTCGAGTGGCCGGTCGAGTGGTCGGTCGAGTAGTTGGTCGAGTAGTTGGTCGAGTAGTTGGTCGAGTAGTTGGTCGAGTGATTGCTCGAGTAGTTGGTCGAGTAGTTGGTCGAGTGATTGGTCGAGTAGTTGGTCAAGTAGTTGGTCGAGTAGTTGGACGAGAAGTTGGTCGAGTGATTGCTCGAGTAGTTGGTCGAGTTGTTGGTCGAGTGATTGGTCAAGTAGTTGGTCGAGTAGTTGGCCGAGTAGTTGGTCGAGTAGTTGGTCTAGTAGTTGGTCGAGTAGTTGGTCGAATAGTTGGTCGAGTAGTTGGACGAGTAGTTGGTCGAGTAGTTGGTGGAGTAGTTGGTCGAGTGATTGGCCGAGTGGTCGGTCGAGTGGTCGGTCGAATAGTTGGTCGAGTAGTTGGTCGAGTGATTGGTCGAGTAGTTGGTCGAGTAGTTGGTCGAGTAGTTGGACGAGTAGTTGGTCGAGTAGTTGGTCAAGTAGTTGGTCGAGTGATTGCTCGAGTAGTTGGTCGAGTAGTTGGTCGAGTGATTGGTCGAGTAGTTGGTCGAGTAGTTGGTCGAGTAGTTGGTCGAGTGATTGGCCGAGTGGTCGGTCGAGTGGCCGGTGGAGTGGTCGGTCGAGTAGTTGGTCGAGTAGTTGGTCGAGTAGTTGGTCGAGTAGTTGGACGAGTAGTTGGTCGAGTAGTTGGTCAAGTAGTTGGTCGAGTGATTGCTCGAGTAGTTGGTCGAGTAGTTGGTCGAGTGATTGGTCGAGTAGTTGGTCGAGTAGTTGGTGGAGTAGTTGGTCGAGTGATTGGCCGAGTGGTCGGTCGAGTGGCCGGTGGAGTGGTCGGTCGAGTAGTTGGTCGAGTAGTTGGTCGAGTAGTTGGTCTAGTGATTGCTCGAGTAGTTGGTCGAGTAGTTGGTCGAGAGATTGGTCGAGTAGTTGGTCAAGTAGTTGGTCGAGTAGTTGGACGAGTAGTTGGTCAAGTGATTGCTCGAGTAGTTGGTCGAGTTGTTGGTCGAGTGATTGGTCAAGTAGTTGGTCGAGTAGTTGGTCGCGTGATTGCTCGTGTAGTTGGTCGAGTGGTTAGTCGAGTAGTTGGTCGAGTAGTTGGTCGAGTAGTTGGTCGAGTGATTGGTCAAGTAGTTGGTCGAGTGATTGCTCGAGTAGTTGGTCGAGTAGTTGGTGGAGTAGTTGGTCGAGTAGTTGGTCGAGTAGTTGGTCGAGTGATTGCTCGAGTAGTTAGTCGAGTAGTTGGTCGAGTGATTGGACGAGTAGTTGGTCGAGTGATTGCTCGAGTAGTTGGTCGAGTAGTTGGTCGAGTGATTGGTCGAGTAGTTGGTCGAGTAGTTAGTCGAGTAGTTGGTCGAGTGATTGGACGAGTAGTTGGTCGAGTGATTGCTCGAGTAGTTGGTCGAGTGGTCGGTCGAGTGGTCGGTCGAGTAGTGGGTCGAGTAATTGGTCGCGTAGTTGGTCGAGTAGTTGGTCGAGTGATTGCTCGAGTATTTGGTCGAGTAGTTGTTCGAGTGATTGGTCGAGTAGTTGGTCGAGTAGTTGGTCGAGTAGTTGGACGAGAAGTTGGTCGAGTGATTGCTCAAGTAGCTGGTCGAGTAGTTGGTGTAGAAGTTGGTCGAGTAGTTGGTCGAGTAGTTGGTCGAGTAGTTGGACGAGTAGTTGGTCGAGTAGTTGGTGGAGTAGTTGGTCGAGTGATTGGCCGAATGGTCGGTCGAGTGGTCGGTCGAGTGGTCAGTCGAGTAGTTGTTCGAGTAGTTGGTCGAGTAGTTGGTCGAGTAGTTGGTCGAGTGATTGCTCGAGTAGTTGGTCGAGTAGTTGGTCGAGTGATTGGTCGAGCAGTTGGTCGAGTGGTTGGTCGAGTAGTTGGACGAGTAGTTGGTCGAGTAGTTGGTCGATTAGTTGGTGGAGTAGTTGGTCGAGTGATTGGCCGAGTGGTCGGTCGAGTGGCCGGTCGAGTGGTCGGTCGAGTAGTTGGTCGAGTAGTTGGTCGAGTAGTTGGTCGAGTAGTTGGTCGAGTGATTGCTCGAGTAGTTGGTCGAGTAGTTGGTCGAGTGATTGGTCGAGTAGTTGGTCAAGTAGTTGGTCGAGTAGTTGGACGAGAAGTTGGTCGAGTGATTGCTCGAGTAGTTGGTCGAGTTGTTGGTCGAGTGATTGGTCAAGTAGTTGGTCGAGTAGTTGGCCGAGTAGTTGGTCGAGTAGTTGGTCTAGTAGTTGGTCGAGTAGTTGGTCGAATAGTTGGTCGAGTAGTTGGACGAGTAGTTGGTCGAGTAGTTGGTGGAGTAGTTGGTCGAGTGATTGGCCGAGTGGTCGGTCGAGTGGTCGGTCGAATAGTTGGTCGAGTAGTTGGTCGAGTGATTGCTCGAGTAGTTGGTCGAGTAGTTGGTCGAGTGATTGGTCGAGTAGTTAATCAAGTAGTTGGACGAGTAGTTGGTCGAGTAGTTGTTCGAGTAGTTGGTCGAGTAGTTGGTCGAGTAGTTGGTCGAGTAGTTGGTCGAGTAGTTGGTCGAGTAGTTGGACGAGTAGTTGGTCGAGTAGTTGGTCGAGTAAATGGTCGAGTGATTGGTCGAGTAGTTGGTCGAGTAGTTAATCAAGTAGTTGGACGAGTAGTTGGTCGAGTAGTTGTTCGAGTAGTTGGTCGAGTAGTTGGTCGAGTAGTTGGTGGAGTAGTTGGTCGAGTGATTGGCCGAGTGGTCGGTCGAGTGGCCGGTGGAGTGGTCGGTCGAGTAGTTGGTCGAGTAGTTGGTCGAGTAGTTGGTCGAGTAGTTGGTCGAGTGATTGCTCGAGTAGTTGGTCGAGTAGTTGGTCGAGTGATTGGTCGAGTAGTTGGTCAAGTAGTTGGTCGAGTAGTTGGACGAGTAGTTGGTCGAATGATTGCTCGAGTAGTTGGTCGAGTTGTTGGTCGAGTGATTGGTCGAGTAGTTGGTCGAGTAGTTGGCCGAGTAGTTGGTCGAGTAGTTGGTCTAGTAGTTGGTCGAGTAGTTGGTCGAGTAGTTGGTCGAGTAGTTGGACGAGTAGTTGGTCGAGTAGTTGGTGGAGTAGTTGGTCGAGTGATTGGCCGAGTGGTCGGTCGAGTGGTCGGTCGAGTGGTCGGTCGAGTAGTTGTTCGAGTAGTTGGTCGAGTAGTTGGTCGAGTAGTTGGTCGAGTGATTGCTCGAGTAGTTGGTCGAGTAGTTGGTCGAGTGATTGGTCGAGTAGTTGGTCGAGTAGTTGGTCGAGTAGTTGGACGAGTAGTTGGTCGAGTAGTTGGTCGAGTAGTTGGTCGAGTAGTTGGTCGAGTGATTGCTCGAGTAGTTGGTCGAGTAGTTGGTCGAGTGATTGGTCGAGTAGTTGGTCGAGTAGTTGGTCGAGTAGTTGGTCGAGTAGTTGGTCGAGTAGTTGGTCGAGTAGTTGGTCGAGTAGTTGGTCGAGTAGTTGGAAGAGTGATTGCTCGAGTAGTTGGTCGAGTAGTTGGTCGAGAGATTGGTCGAGTAGTTGGTCAAGTAGTTGGTCGAGTAGTTGGACGAGTAGTTGGTCAAGTGATTGCTCGAGTAGTTGGTCGAGTTGTTGGTCGAGTGATTGGTCAAGTAGTTGGTCGAGTAGTAGGTCGAGTAGTTGGTCGAGTAGTTGGTCGATTAGTTGGACGAGTAGTTGGTCGAGTAGTTGGTCGAGTAGTTGGTGGAATAGTTGGTCGAGTAGTTGGACGAGTAGTTGGTCGAGTAGTTGGAGGAGTAGTTGGTCGAGTGATTGGCCGAGTGGTCGGTCGAGTGGTCGGTCGAGTAGTTGGTCGAGTAGTTGGTCGAGTGATTGCTCGAGTAGTTGGTCGAGTAGTTGGTCGAGTGATTGGTCGAGTAGTTGGTCGAGTAGTTGGTCGAGTAGTTGGACGAGTAGTTGGTCGAGTAGTTGGTCAAGTAGTTGGTCGAGTGATTGCTCGAGTAGTTGGTCGAGTAGTTGGTCGAGTGATTGGTCGAGTAGTTGGTCGATTAGTTGGTCGAGTAGTTGGTCGAGTAGTTGGTCGAGTAGTTGGTCGAGTAGTTGGTCGAGTAGTTGGTCGTGTAGTTGGACGAGTAGTTGGTGGAGTAGTTGGTCGAGTAGTTGGTCGAGTGATTGGTCGAGTAGTTGGTCGAGTAGTTGGTCGAGTAGTTAATCGAGTAGTTGGACGAGTAGTTGGTCGAGTAGTTGTTCGAGTAGTTGGTCGAGTAGTTGGTCGAGTAGTTGGTGGAGTAGTTGGTCGAGTGATTGGCCGAGTGGTCGGTCGAGTGGCCGGTGGAGTGGTCGGTCGAGTAGTTGGTCGAGTAGTTGGTCGAGTAGTTGGTCGAGTAGTTGGTCGAGTGATTGCTCGAGTAGTTGGTCGAGTAGTTGGTCGAGTGATTGGTCGAGTAGTTGGTCAAGTAGTTGGTCGAGTAGTTGGACGAGTAGTTGGTCGAGTGATTGCTCGAGTAGTTGGTCGAGTTGTTGGTCGAGTGATTGGTCGAGTAGTTGGTCGAGTAGTTGGCCGAGTAGTTGGTCGAGTAGTTGGTCTAGTAGTTGGTCGAGTAGTTGGTCGAGTAGTTGGTCGAGTAGTTGGACGAGTAGTTGGTCGAGTAGTTGGTGGAGTAGTTGGTCGAGTGATTGGCCGAGTGGTCGGTCGAGTGGTCGGTCGAGTGGTCGGTCGAGTAGTTGTTCGAGTAGTTGGTCGAGTAGTTGGTCGAGTAGTTGGTCGAGTGATTGCTCGAGTAGATGGTCGAGTAGTTGGTCGAGTGATTGGTCGAGTAGTTGGTCGAGTAGTTGGTCGAGTAGTTGGACGAGTAGTTGGTCGAGTAGTTGGTCGACTGGTTGGTCAACTGGTTGGTCGAGTGATTGCTCGAGTAGTTGGTCGAGTAGTTGGTCAAGTAGTTGGTCAAGTAGTTGGCCGAGTAGTTGATCGAGTAGTTGGTCGAGTAGTTGGTCGAGTAGTTGGTCGAATAGTTGGTCGAATAGTTGGTCGAGTGATTGGTCGAGTAGTTGGTCGAGTAGTTGGTCGAGTAGTTGGTCGAGTAGTTGGTCGAGTAGTTGGTCGAGAAGTCGGTCGAGTAGTTGGTCGAGTAGTTGGTCGAGTAGTTGGTCGAGTAGTTGGTCGAGAAGTCGGTCGAGTAGTTGGTCGAGTAGTTGGTCGAGTAGTTGGTCGAGTAGTTGGTCGAGTAGTTGGTCGAGAAGTCGGTCGAGTAGTTGGTCGAGTAGTTGGTCAAGTAGTTGGTCAAGTAGTTGGTCGAGTAGTTGGTCAAGTAGTTGGTCGAGTAGTTGGTCGAGTGATTGGTCGAGTAGTTGGTCGAGTAGTTGGTCGGGTAGTTGGTTGAGTAGTTCGTCGAGTAGTTGGTCGAGAAGTCGGTCGAGTAGTTGGTCGAGTAGTTGGTCGAGTAGTTGGTCGAGTAGTTGGTCAACTGGTTGGTCAACTGGTTGGTCGATTGATTGCTCGAGTAGTTGGTCGAGTAGTTGGTCAAGTAGTTGGTCAAGTAGTTGGTCGAGTAGTTGGTCAAGTAGTTGGTCGAGTAGTTGGTCGAGTGATTGGTCGAGTAGTTGGTCGAGTAGTTGGTCGAGTAGTTGGTCGAGAAGTCGGTCGAGTAGTTGGTCGAGTAGTTGGTCAAGTAGTTGGTCAAGTAGTTGGTCGAGTAGTTGGTCAAGTAGTTGGTCGAGTAGTTGGTCGAGTGATTGGTCGAGTAGTTGGTCGAGTAGTTGGTCGGGTAGTTGGTTGAGTAGTTCGTCGAGTAGTTGGTCGAGAAGTCGGTCGAGTAGTTGGTCGAGTAGTTGGTCGAGTAGTTGGTCGAGTAGTTGGTCGACTGGTTGGTCAACTGGTTGGTCGATTGATTGCTCGAGTAGTTGGTCGAGTAGTTGGTCAAGTAGTTGGTCAAGTAGTTGGTCGAGTAGTTGGTCAAGTAGTTGGTCGAGTAGTTGGTCGAGTGATTGGTCGAGTAGTTGGTCGAGTAGTTGGTCGAGTAGTTGGTCGAGTAGTTGGTCGAGAAGTCGGTCGAGTAGTTGGTCGAGTAGTTGGTCGAGTAGTTGGTCGACTGGTTGGTCAACTGGTTGGTCGAGTGGTTGGTCGAGTAGTTGGTCGAGTAGTTGGTCGAGTAGTTGGTCGAGTAGTTGGTCAAGTAGTTGGTCGAGTAGTTGGTCGAGTAGTTGGTCGAGTAGTTGGTCGATTGATTGCTCGAGTAGTTGATCGAATAGTTGGTCGAGTGATTGGTCGAGTAGTTGGTCGAGTAGTTGGTCGAGTAGTTGGACGTGTAGTTGGTCGAGTAGTTGGTCGAGTAGATGGTCGAGTGATTGCTCGAGTAGTTGGTCGAGTAGTTGGTCGAGTGATTGGTCGAGTAGTTGGTCGAGTAGTTGGTCGAGTAGTTAGTCGAGTAGTTGGTCGAGTAGTTGGTCGAATAGTTGGTCGAGTGATTGGTCGAGTAGTTGGTCGAGTAGTTGGTCGAGTAGTTGGTCGAGTAGTTGGTCGAGTAGTTGGTCGAGTAGTTGGTCGAGAAGTCGGTCGAGTAGTTGGTCGAGTAGTTGGTCGAGTAGTTGGTCGAGTAGTTGGTCGAGAAGTCGGTCGAGTAGTTGGTCGAGTAGTTGGTCGAGTAGTTGGTCGAGTAGTTGGTCGAATAGTTGGTCGAGTGATTGGTCGAGTAGTTGGTCGAGTAGTTGGTCGAGTAGTTGGTCGAGTAGTTGGTCGAGTAGTTGGTCGACTGGTTGGTCAACTGCTTGGTCGATTGATTGCTCGAGTAGTTGGTCGAGTAGTTGGTCAAGTAGTTGGTCAAGTAGTTGGTCGAGTAGTTGGTCAAGTAGTTGGTCGAGTAGTTGGTCGAGTGATTGGTCGAGTAGTTGGTCGAGTAGTTGGTCTAGTAGTTGGTCGAGTAGTTGGTCGAGTAGTTGGTCGAGTAGTTGGTCGATAAGTCGGTCGAGTAGTTGGTCGAGTAGTTGGTCGACTGGTTGGTCAACTGGTTGGTCGAGTGATTGCTCGAGTAGTTGGTCGAGTAGTTGGTCAAGTAGTTGGTCAAGTAGTTGGTCGAGTAGTTGGTCAAGTAGTTGGTCGAGTAGTTGGTCGAGTGATTGGTCGAGTAGTTGGTCGAGTAGTTGGTCGAGTAGTTGGTCGAGTAGTTGGTCGAGTAGTTGGTCGAGAAGTCGGTCGAGTAGTTGGTCGAGTAGTTGGTCGAGTAGTTGGTCGACTGGTTGGTCAACTGGTTGGTCGAGTGGTTGGTCGAGTAGTTGGTCGAGTAGTTGGTCGAGTAGTTGGTCGAGTAGTTGGTCGAGTAGTTGGTCGAGTAGTTGGTCGAGTAGTTGGACGTGTAGTTGGTCGAGTAGTTGGTCGAGTAGATGGTCGAGTGATTGCTCGAGTAGTTGGTCGAGTAGTTGGTCGAGTGATTGGTCGAGTAGTTGGTCGAGTAGTTGGTCGAGTAGTTGGTCGAGTAGTTGGTCGAGTAGTTGGTCGAATAGTTGGTCGAGTGATTGGTCGAGTAGTTGGTCGAGTAGTTGGTCGAGTAGTTGGTCGAGTAGTTGGACGTGTAGTTGGTCGAGTAGTTTTTCGAGTAGATGGTCGAGTGATTGCTCGAGTAGTTGGTCGAGTAGTTGGTCGAGTAGTTAGTCGAGTAGTTGGTCGAGTAGTTGGTCGAATAGTTGGTCGAGTGATTGGTCGAGTAGTTGGTCGAGTAGTTGGTCGAGTAGTTGGTCGAGTAGTTGGTCGAGTAGTTGGTCGAGAAGTCGGTCGAGTAGTTGGTCGAGTAGTTGGTCGAGTAGTTGGTCGAGTAATTGGTCGAGAAGTCGGTCGAGTAGTTGGTCGAGTAGTTGGTCGAGTAGTTGGTCGAGTAGTTGGTCGAGTAGTTAGTCGAGAAGTCGGTCGAGTAGTTGGTCGAGTAGTTGGTCAAGTAGTTGGTCAAGTAGTTGGTCGAGTAGTTGGTCAAGTAGTTGGTCGAGTAGTTGGTCGAGTAATTGGTCGAGTAGTTGGTCTAGTAGTTGGTCGAGTAGTTGGTCGAGTAGTTGGTCGAGTAGTTGGTCGAGTAGTTGGTGGAGTAGTTGGTCGAGTGATTAGTCGATTAGTTGCTCGAGTAGTTGGTCGAGTAGTTGGTCGAGTAGTTGGTCGAGTGATTGCTCGAGTAGTTGGTCGAGTAGTTGGTCGAGTAGTTGGTCAAATAGTTGTTCGAGTAGTTGGTCAAGTAGTTGGTCGAGTAGTTGGTCGAGTGATTGGTCGAGTAGTTGGTCTAGTAGTTGGTCGAGTAGTTGGTCGAGTAGTTGGTCGAGTAGTTGGTCGAGTAGTTGGTGGAGTAGTTGGTCGAGTGATTAGTCGATTAGTTGCTCGAGTAGTTGGTCGAGTAGTTGGTCGAGTAGTTGGTCGAGTGATTGCTCGAGTAGTTGGTCGAGTAGTTGGTCGAGTAGTTGGTCGAGTAGTTGGTCGAGTAGTTAGTCGAGTAGTTGGTCGAGTAGTTGGTCGAATAGTTGGTCGAGTGATTGGTCGAGTAGTTGGTCGAGTAGTTGGTCGAGTAGTTGGTCGAGTAGTTGGTCGAGTAGTTGGTCGAGAAGTCGGTCGAGTAGTTGGTCGAGTAGTTGGTCGAGTAGTTGGTCGAGTAATTGGTCGAGAAGTCGGTCGAGTAGTTGGTCGAGTAGTTGGTCGAGTAGTTGGTCGAGTAGTTGGTCGAGTAGTTAGTCGAGAAGTCGGTCGAGTAGTTGGTCGAGTAGTTGGTCAAGTAGTTGGTCAAGTAGTTGGTCGAGTAGTTGGTCAAGTAGTTGGTCGAGTAGTTGGTCGAGTGATTGGTCGAGTAGTTGGTCTAGTAGTTGGTCGAGTAGTTGGTCGAGTAGTTGGTCGAGTAGTTGGTCGAGTAGTTGGTGGAGTAGTTGGTCGAGTGATTAGTCGATTAGTTGCTCGAGTAGTTGGTCGAGTAGTTGGTCGAGTAGTTGGTCGAGTAGTTTGTCGAGTTGTTGGTCGAGTAGTTGGTCGAGTAGTTGGTCGAGTAGTTGGTCGAGTAGTTGGTCAACTGGTTGGTCGAGTGGTTGGTCGAGTAGTTGGTCGAGTGGTCGGTCGAGTAGTTGTTCGAGTAGTTGGTCGAGTAGTTGGTCAAGTAGTTGGTCGAGTGATTGCTCGAGTAGTTGGTCGAGTAGTTGGTCAAGTAGTTGGTCAAGTAGTTGGTCGAGTAGTTGGTCAATTAGTTGGTCGAGTAGTTGGTCGAGTGAATGGTCGAGTAGTTGGTCGAGTAGATGGTCGAGTAGTTGGTCGAGTAGTTGGTCGAGTAGTTGGTCGAGTAGTTGGTCGAGTAGTTGGTCGAGAAATCGGTCGAGTAGTTGGTCGAGTAGTTGTTCGAGTAGTTGGTCGAGTAGTTGGTCGAGTAGTTGGTCGAGTAGTTGGTCGAGTAGTTGGTCGAGTAGTTGGTCGAGTAGTTGGTCAACTGGTTGGTCGAGTGGTTGGTCGAGTAGTTGGTCGAGTGGTCGGTCGAGTAGTTGTTCGAGTAGTTGGTCGAGTAGTTGGTCGAGTAGTTGGTCGAGTGATTGCTCGAGTAGTTGGTCGAGTAGTTGGTCAAGTAGTTGGTCAAGTAGTTGGTCGAGTAGTTGGTCAAGTAGTTGGTCGAGTAGTTGGTCGAGTGATTGGTCGAGTAGTTGGTCGAGTAGTTGGTCGAGTAGTTGGTCGAGTAGTTGGTCGAGTAGTTGGTCGAGTAGTTGGTCGAGTAGTTGGTCGACTGGTTGGTCAACTGGTTGGTCGAGTGGTTGGTCGAGTAGTTGGTCGAGTAGTTGGTCGAGTAGTTGGTCGAGTAGTTGGTCGAGTAGTTGGTCGAGTAGTTGGTCGAGAGATTGCTCGAGTAGTTGGTCGAGTAGTTGGTCGAGTGATTGGTCGAGTAGTTGGTCGAGTAGTTGGTCGAGTAGTTGGACGAGTAGTTGGTCGAGTAGTTGGTCGAGTAGGTGGTCGAGTGATTGGTCGAGTAGTTGGTCGAGTAGTTGGTCGAGTAGTTGGTCGAGTAGTTGGTCGAGTAGTTGGTCGAGTAGTTGGTCGACTGGTCGGTCAACTGGTTGGTCGAGTGGTTGGTCGAGTAGTTGGTCGAGTAGTTGGTCGAGTAGTTGGTCGAGTAGTTGGTCGAGTAGTTGGTCGAGTAGTTGGTCGAGTTGTTGGTCGAGTAGTTGGCCGAGTAGTTGGTCGAGTAGTTGGACGAGTAGTTGGTCGAGTAGTTGGTCGAGTAGTTGGTCGAGTAGTTGGTCGAGTAGTTTGTCGAGTAGTTGGTCGAGTAGTTGATCGACTGGTAGGACGACTGGTTAGACGACTTGTTGTTTGACTGGTTGGTCGAGTAGTTTGTCGAGTAGTTGGTCGAGTAGTTGGTCTAGTTGTCGGTCGAGTGGTTGGTCGAGTAGTTGGTCGAGTAGTTGGTCGAGTGATTGCTCGTGTAGTTGGTCGAGTGGTTGGTCGAGTAGTTGGTCGAGTAGTTGGTCGAGTAGTTGGTCGAGTGATTGGCCGAGTGGTTGGTCGACTGGTTGGTCGAGTAGTTGTTCGAGTAGTTGGTCGAGTAGTTGGTCGAGTAGTTGGCCGAGTAGTTGGTCGAGTAGTTGGTCTAGTAGTTGGTCGAGTAGTTGGTCGAGTAGTTGGTCGAGTAGTTGGTCGAGTGGTCGGTCGAGTAGTTGGTCGAGTAGTTGGTCGAGTGATTGGTCGAGTAGTTGGTCGAGTAGTTGGTCGAGTAGTTGGTCGAGTAGTTGAACGAGTAGTTCGTAGAGTAGTTGGTCGAGTAGTTGGTCGAGTAGTTGGTGGAGTAGTTGGTCGAGTGATTAGTCGATTAGTTGCTCGAGTAGTTGGTCGAGTAGTTGGTCGAGTGATTGCTCGAGTAGTTGGTCGAGTAGTTGGTCGAGTAGTTGGTCAAATAGTTGTTCGAGTAGTTGGTCAAGTAGTTGGTCGAGTAGTTGGTCGAGTAGTTGGTCGAGTAGTTGGTCGAGTAGTTGGTCGAGTAGTTGGTCGAGTAGTTGGTCGAGTAGTTGGACGAGTAGTTGGTCGAGTTGTTGGTCGAGTAGTTGGTCGAGTGATTGGTCAAGTAGTTGGTCGAGTAGTTGGTCGAGTAGTTAATCGAGTAGTTGGACGAGTAGTTGGTCGAGTAGTTGGTCGAGTAGTTGGTCGAGTAGTTGGTCGAGTGATTGGTCGAGTAGTTGGTCGAGTAGTTGGTCGAGTAGTTGGTCGAGTAGTTGGTCGAGTAGTTGGTCGAGTAGTTGGTCTAGTAGTTGGTCGAGTAGTTGGTCGAGTGATTGGTCGAGTAGTTGGTCGACTGGTTGGTCGAGTGGTTGTTCGAGTAGTTGGTTGAGTAGTTGGTCGAGTGATTGGTCGAGTGGTCGGTCGAGTGGTCGGTCGAGTAATTGGTCGAGTAGTTGGTCGAGTAGTTGGTCGAGTAGTTGGTCGAGTAATTGGTCGAGTAGTTGATCGACTGTTTGGACGACTGTTTACACGACTTGTTGGTCGACTGGTTGGTCGACTGGTTGGTCGAGAGGTTGGTCGAGTAGTAGGTCGAGTGATTGCTCGAGTAGTTGGTCGAGTAGTTGGTCGAGTTGTTGGTCGAGTAGTTGGCCGAGTAGTTGGTCGAGTAGTTGGACGAGTAGTTGGTCGAGTAGTTGGTCGAGTAGTTGGTCGAGTAGTTTGTCGAGTAGTTGGACGAGTAGTTGGTCGAGTAGTTGATCGACTGGTAGGACGACTGGTTAGACGACTTGTTGTTTGACTGGTTGGTCGAGTAGTTTGTCGAGTAGTTGGTCGAGTAGTTGGTCTAGTTGTCGGTCGACTGGTTGGTCGAGTAGTTGGTCGAGTAGTTGGTCGAGTGATTGCTCGTGTAGTTGGTCGAGTGGTTGGTCGAGTAGTTGGTCGAGTAGTTGGTCGAGTAGTTGTTCGAGTGATTGGCCGAGTGGTTGGTCGACTGGGTGGTCGAGTAGTTGTTCGAGTAGTTGGTCGAGTAGTTGGTCGAGTAGTTGGCCGAGTAGTTGGTCGAGTAGTTGGTCAAGTAGTTGGTCGAGTAGTTGGTCGAGTAGTTGGTCGAGTAGTTGGTCGAGTGGTCGGTCGAGTAGTTGGTCGAGTAGTTGGTCGAGTGATTGGTCGAGTAGTTGGTCGAGTAGTTGGTCGAGTAGTTGGTCGAGTAGTTGGTCGAGTAGTTGAACGAGTAGTTGGTAGAGTAGTTGGTCGAGTAGTTGTTCGAGTAGTTGGTGGAGTAGTTGGTCGAGTGATTAGTCGAGTAGTTGGTCGAGTAGTTGGTCGAGTAGTTGGACGAGTAGTTGGTCGAGTAGTTGGTCGAGTAGTTGGTCGAGTAGTTGGACGAGTAGTTGGTCGAGTAGTTGGTCGAGTAGTTGGTCGAGTGATTGTTCGAGTAGTTGGTCGAGTAGTTGGTCGAGTTGTTGGTCGAGTTGTTGGCCGAGTAGTTGGTCGAGTAGTTTGTCGAGTAATTGGTCGAGTAGTTGGTCTAGTTGTCGGTCGAGTGGTTGGTCGAGTAGTTGGTCGAGTAGTTGGTCGAGTGATTGCTCGTGTAGTTGGTCGAGTGGTTGGTCGAGTAGTTGGTCGAGTAGTTGGTCGAGTAGTTGGTCGAGTGATTGGCCGAGTGGTTGGTCGACTGGTTGGTCGAGTAGTTGTTCGAGTAGTTGGTCGAGTAGTTGGTCGAGTAGTTGGCCGAGTAGTTGGTCGAGTAGTTGGTCTAGTAGTTGGTCGAGTAGTTGGTCGAGTAGTTGGTCGAGTAGTTGGTCGAGTGGTCGGTCGAGTAGTTGGTCGAGTAGTTGGTCGAGTGATTGGTCGAGTAGTTGGTCGAGTAGTTGGTCGAGTAGTTGGTCGAGTAGTTGGTCGAGTAGTTGAACGAGTAGTTCGTAGAGTAGTTGGTCGAGTAGTTGGTCGAGTAGTTGGTGGAGTAGTTGGTCGAGTGATTAGTCGATTAGTTGCTCGAGTAGTTGGTCGAGTAGTTGGTCGAGTGATTGCTCGAGTAGTTGGTCGAGTAGTTGGTCGAGTAGTTGGTCAAATAGTTGTTCGAGTAGTTGGTCAAGTAGTTGGTCGAGTAGTTGGTCGAGTAGTTGGTCGAGTAGTTGGTCGAGTAGTTGGTCGAGTAGTTGGTCGAGTAGTTGGTCGAGTAGTTGGTCGAGTAGTTGGTCGAGTAGTTGGTCGAGTTGTTGGTCGAGTAGTTGGTCGAGTGATTGGTCAAGTAGTTGGTCGAGTAGTTGGTCGAGTAGTTAATCGAGTAGTTGGACGAGTAGTTGGTCGAGTAGTTGGTCGAGTAGTTGGTCGAGTAGTTGGTCGAGTGATTGGTCGAGTAGTTGGTCGAGTAGTTGGTCGAGTAGTTGGTCGAGTAGTTGGTCGAGTAGTTGGTCGAGTAGTTGGTCTAGTAGTTGGTCGAGTAGTTGGTCGAGTGATTGGTCGAGTAGTTGGTCGACTGGTTGGTCGAGTGGTTGTTCGAGTAGTTGGTTGAGTAGTTGGTCGAGTGATTGGTCGAGTGGTCGGTCGAGTGGTCGGTCGAGTAATTGGTCGAGTAGTTGGTCGAGTAGTTGGTCGAGTAGTTGGTCGAGTAATTGGTCGAGTAGTTGATCGACTGTTTGGACGACTGTTTACACGACTTGTTGGTCGACTGGTTGGTCGACTGGTTGGTCGAGAGGTTGGTCGAGTAGTAGGTCGAGTGATTGCTCGAGTAGTTGGTCGAGTAGTTGGTCGAGTTGTTGGTCGAGTAGTTGGCCGAGTAGTTGGTCGAGTAGTTGGACGAGTAGTTGGTCGAGTAGTTGGTCGAGTAGTTGGTCGAGTAGTTTGTCGAGTAGTTGGACGAGTAGTTGGTCGAGTAGTTGATCGACTGGTAGGACGACTGGTTAGACGACTTGTTCTTTGACTGGTTGGTCGAGTAGTTTGTCGAGTAGTTGGTCGAGTAGTTGGTCTAGTTGTCGGTCGACTGGTTGGTCGAGTAGTTGGTCGAGTAGTTGGTCGAGTGATTGCTCGTGTAGTTGGTCGAGTGGTTGGTCGAGTAGTTGGTCGAGTAGTTGGTCGAGTAGTTGGTCGAGTGATTGGCCGAGTGGTTGGTCGACTGGGTGGTCGAGTAGTTGTTCGAGTAGTTGGTCGAGTAGTTGGTCGAGTAGTTGGCCGAGTAGTTGGTCGAGTAGTTGGTCAAGTAGTTGGTCGAGTAGTTGGTCGAGTAGTTGGTCGAGTAGTTGGTCGAGTGGTCGGTCGAGTAGTTGGTCGAGTAGTTGGTCGAGTGATTGGTCGAGTAGTTGGACGAGTAGTTGGTCGAGTAGTTGGTCGAGTAGTTGGTCGAGTGATTGTTCGAGTAGTTGGTCGAGTAGTTGGTCGAGTTGTTGGTCGAGTTGTTGGCCGAGTAGTTGGTCGAGTAGTTTGTCGAGTAATTGGTCGAGTAGTTGGTCTAGTTGTCGGTCGAGTGGTTGGTCGAGTAGTTGGTCGAGTAGTTGGTCGAGTGATTGCTCGTGTAGTTGGTCGAGTGGTTGGTCGAGTAGTTGGTCGAGTAGTTGGTCGAGTAGTTGGTCGAGTGATTGGCCGAGTGGTTGGTCGACTGGTTGGTCGAGTAGTTGTTCGAGTAGTTGGTCGAGTAGTTGGTCGAGTAGTTGGCCGAGTAGTTGGTCGAGTAGTTGGTCTAGTAGTTGGTCGAGTAGTTGGTCGAGTAGTTGGTCGAGTAGTTGGTCGAGTGGTCGGTCGAGTAGTTGGTCGAGTAGTTGGTCGAGTGATTGGTCGAGTAGTTGGTCGAGTAGTTGGTCGAGTAGTTGGTCGAGTAGTTGGTCGAGTAGTTGAACGAGTAGTTCGTAGAGTAGTTGGTCGAGTAGTTGGTCGAGTAGTTGGTGGAGTAGTTGGTCGAGTGATTAGTCGATTAGTTGCTCGAGTAGTTGGTCGAGTAGTTGGTCGAGTGATTGCTCGAGTAGTTGGTCGAGTAGTTGGTCGAGTAGTTGGTCAAATAGTTGTTCGAGTAGTTGGTCAAGTAGTTGGTCGAGTAGTTGGTCGAGTAGTTGGTCGAGTAGTTGGTCGAGTAGTTGGTCGAGTAGTTGGTCGAGTAGTTGGTCGAGTAGTTGGTCGAGTAGTTGGTCGAGTAGTTGGTCGAGTTGTTGGTCGAGTAGTTGGTCGAGTGATTGGTCAAGTAGTTGGTCGAGTAGTTGGTCGAGTAGTTAATCGAGTAGTTGGACGAGTAGTTGGTCGAGTAGTTGGTCGAGTAGTTGGTCGAGTAGTTGGTCGAGTGATTGGTCGAGTAGTTGGTCGAGTAGTTGGTCGAGTAGTTGGTCGAGTAGTTGGTCGAGTAGTTGGTCGAGTAGTTGGTCTAGTAGTTGGTCGAGTAGTTGGTCGAGTGATTGGTCGAGTAGTTGGTCGACTGGTTGGTCGAGTGGTTGTTCGAGTAGTTGGTTGAGTAGTTGGTCGAGTGATTGGTCGAGTGGTCGGTCGAGTGGTCGGTCGAGTAATTGGTCGAGTAGTTGGTCGAGTAGTTGGTCGAGTAGTTGGTCGAGTAATTGGTCGAGTAGTTGATCGACTGTTTGGACGACTGTTTACACGACTTGTTGGTCGACTGGTTGGTCGACTGGTTGGTCGAGAGGTTGGTCGAGTAGTAGGTCGAGTGATTGCTCGAGTAGTTGGTCGAGTAGTTGGTCGAGTTGTTGGTCGAGTAGTTGGCCGAGTAGTTGGTCGAGTAGTTGGACGAGTAGTTGGTCGAGTAGTTGGTCGAGTAGTTGGTCGAGTAGTTTGTCGAGTAGTTGGACGAGTAGTTGGTCGAGTAGTTGATCGACTGGTAGGACGACTGGTTAGACGACTTGTTGTTTGACTGGTTGGTCGAGTAGTTTGTCGAGTAGTTGGTCGAGTAGTTGGTCTAGTTGTCGGTCGACTGGTTGGTCGAGTAGTTGGTCGAGTAGTTGGTCGAGTGATTGCTCGTGTAGTTGGTCGAGTGGTTGGTCGAGTAGTTGGTCGAGTAGTTGGTCGAGTAGTTGGTCGAGTGATTGGCCGAGTGGTTGGTCGACTGGGTGGTCGAGTAGTTGTTCGAGTAGTTGGTCGAGTAGTTGGTCGAGTAGTTGGCCGAGTAGTTGGTCGAGTAGTTGGTCAAGTAGTTGGTCGAGTAGTTGGTCGAGTAGTTGGTCGAGTAGTTGGTCGAGTGGTCGGTCGAGTAGTTGGTCGAGTAGTTGGTCGAGTGATTGGTCGAGTAGTTGGTCGATTAGTTGGTCGAGTAGTTGGTCGAGTAGTTGGTCGAGTAGTTGAACGAGTAGTTGGTAGAGTAGTTGGTCGAGTAGTTGTTCGAGTAGTTGGTGGAGTAGTTGGTCGAGTGATTAGTCGAGTAGTTGGTCGAGTAGTTGGTCGAGTAGTTGGACGAGTAGTTGGTCGAGTAGTTGGTCGAGTAGTTGGTCGAGTAGTTGGTCGAGTAGTTGGTCGAGTGATTGTTCGAGTAGTTGGTCGAGTAGTTGGTCGAGTTGTTGGTCGAGTTGTTGGCCGAGTAGTTGGTCGAGTAGTTGGTCGAGTAGTTGGTCGAGTAGTTGGTCGAGTAGTTGGTCGAGTAGTTCGTCGAGTAGTTGGTCAAGAAGTCGGTCGAGTAGTTGGTCGAGTAGTTGGTCGAGTAGTTGGTCGAGTAGTTGGTCGAGTAGTTTGTCGAGTTGTTGGTCGAGTAGTTGGTCGAGTAGTTTGTCGAGTAGTTGGTCGAGTAGTTGGTCAACTGGTTTGTCGAGTGGTTGGTCGAGTAGTTGGTCGAGTGGTCGGTCGAGTAGTTGTTCGAGTAGTTGGTCGAGTAGTTGGTCAAGTAGTTGGTCGAGTGATTGCTCGAGTAGTTGGTCGAGTAGTTGGTCAAGTAGTTGGTCAAGTAGTTGGTCGAGTAGTTGGTCAAGTAGTTGGTCAAGTAGTTGGTCGAGTAGTTGGTCGAGTGATTGGTCGAGTAGTTGGTCGAGTAGATGGTCGAGTAGTTGGTCGAGTAGTTGGTCGAGTAGTTGGTCGAGTAGTTGGTCGAGTAGTTGGTCGAGAAGTCGGTCGAGTAGTTGGTCGAGTAGTTGGTCGAGTAGTTGGTCGAGTAGTTGGTCGAGTAGTTGGTCGAGTAGTTGGTCGAGTAGTTGGTCGAGTAGTTGGTCGAGTAGTTGGTCAAGTAGTTGGTCAAGTAGTTGGTCGAGTAGTTGGTCAAGTAGTTGGTCGAGTAGTTGGTCGAGTGATTGGTCGAGTAGTTGGTCGAGTAGTTGGTCGAGTAGTTGGTCGAGTAGTTGGTCGAGTAGTTGGTCGAGTAGTTGGTCGAGTAGTTGGTCGACTGGTTGGTCAACTGGTTGGTCGAGTGGTTGTTCGAGTAGTTGGTCGAGTAGTTGGTCGAGTAGTTGGTCGAGTAGTTTGTCGAGTTGTTGGTCGAGTAGTTGGTCGAGTAGTTTGTCGAGTAGTTGGTCGAGTAGTTGGTCAACTGGTTTGTCGAGTGGTTGGTCGAGTAGTTGGTCGAGTGGTCGGTCGAGTAGTTGTTCGAGTAGTTGGTCGAGTAGTTGGTCAAGTAGTTGGTCGAGTGATTGCTCGAGTAGTTGGTCGAGTAGTTGGTCAAGTAGTTGGTCAAGTAGTTGGTCGAGTAGTTGGTCAAGTAGTTGGTCAAGTAGTTGGTCGAGTAGTTGGTCGAGTGATTGGTCGAGTAGTTGGTCGAGTAGATGGTCGAGTAGTTGGTCGAGTAGTTGGTCGAGTAGTTGGTCGAGTAGTTGGTCGAGTAGTTGGTCGAGAAGTCGGTCGAGTAGTTGGTCGAGTAGTTGGTCGAGTAGTTGGTCGAGTAGTTGGTCGAGTAGTTGGTCGAGTAGTTGGTCGAGTAGTTGGTCGAGTAGTTGGTCGAGTAGTTGGTCGAGTAGTTGGTCAAGTAGTTGGTCAAGTAGTTGGTCGAGTAGTTGGTCAAGTAGTTGGTCGAGTAGTTGGTCGAGTGATTGGTCGAGTAGTTGGTCGAGTAGTTGGTCGAGTAGTTGGTCGAGTAGTTGGTCGAGTAGTTGGTCGAGTAGTTGGTCGAGTAGTTGGTCGACTGGTTGGTCAACTGGTTGGTCGAGTGGTTGTTCGAGTAGTTGGTCGAGTAGTTGGTCGAGTAGTTGGTCGAGTAGTTGGTCGAGTAGTTGGTCGAGTAGTTGGTCGAGAGATTGCTCGAGTAGTTGGTCGAGTAGTTGGTCGAGTGATTGGTCGAGTAGTTGGTCGAGTAGTTGGTCGAGTAGTTGGACGAGTAGTTGGTCAAGTAGTTGGTCGAGTAGGTGGTCGAGTGATTGGTCGAGTAGTTGGTCGAGTAGTTGGTCGAGTAGTTGGTCGAGTAGTTGGTCGAGTAGTTGGTCGAGTAGTTGGTCGAGTAGTTGGTCGACTGGTCGGTCAACTGGTTGGTCGAGTGGTTGGTCGAGTAGTTGGTCGAGTAGTTGGTCGAGTAGTTGGTCGAGTAGTTGGTCGAGTAGTTGCACGAGTAGTTGGTCGAGTAGTTGGTCGAGTAGTTGGTCGAGTAGTTTGTCGAGTAGTTGGTCGAGTAGTTGATCGACTGGTAGGACGACTGGTTAGACGACTTGTTGTTTGACTGGTTGGTCGAGTAGTTTGTCGAGTAGTTGGTCGAGTAGTTGGTCTAGTTGTCGGTCGAGTGGTTGGTCGAGTAGTTGGTCGAGTAGTTGGTCGAGTGATTGCTCGTGTAGTTGGTCGAGTGGTTGGTCGAGTAGTTGGTCGAGTAGTTGGTCGAGTAGTTGGTCGAGTGATTGGCCGAGTGGTTGGTCGACTGGTTGGTCGAGTAGTTGTTCGAGTAGTTGGTCGAGTTGTTGGCCGAGTAGTTGGTCGAGTAGTTGGTCTAGTAGTTGGTCGAGTAGTTGGTCGAGTAGTTGGTCGAGTAGTTGGTCGAGTGATTGGTCGAGTAGTTGGTCGAGTAGTTGGTCGAGTAGTTGGTCGAGTAGTTGGTCGAGTAGTTGAACGAGTAGTTGGTCGAGTAGTTGGTCGAGTAGTTGGACGAGTAGTTGGTCGAGTAGTTGGTCGAGTAGTTGGTCGAGTGATTGGTCAAGTAGTTGGTCGAGAAGTCGGTCGAGTAGTTGGTCGAGTAGTTGGTCGAGTAGTTGGTCGAGTAGTTGGTCGAGTAGTTGGTCGAGAAGTCGGTCGAGTAGTTGGTCGAGTAGTTGGTCAAGTAGTTGGTCAAGTAGTTGGTCGAGTAGTTGGTCAAGTAGTTGGTCGAGTAGTTGGTCGAGTGATTGGTCGAGTAGTTGGTCGAGTAGTTGGTCGGGTAGTTGGTCGAGTAGTTCGTCGAGTAGTTGGTCGAGAAGTCGGTCGAGTAGTTGGTCGAGTAGTTGGTCGAGTAGTTGGTCGAGTAGTTGGTCGACTGGTTGGTCAACTGGTTGGTCGAGTGATTGCTCGAGTAGTTGGTCGAGTAGTTGGTCAAGTAGTTGGTCAAGTAGTTGGTCGAGTAGTTGGTCAAGTAGTTGGTCGAGTAGTTGGTCGAGTGATTGGTCGAGTAGTTGGTCGAGTAGTTGGTCGAGTAGTTGGTCGAGTAGTTGGTCGAGTAGTTGGTCGAGAAGTCGGTCGAGTAGTTGGTCGAGTAGTTGGTCGAGTAGTTGGTCGACTGGTTGGTCAACTGGTTGGTCGAGTGGTTGGTCGAGTAGTTGGTCGAGTAGTTGGTCGAGTAGTTGGTCGAGTAGTTGGTCAAGTAGTTGGTCGAGTAGTTGGTGGAGTAGTTGGTCGAGTAGTTGGTCGATTGATTGCTCGAGTAGTTGATCGAGTAGTTGGTCGAGTGATTGGTCGAGTAGTTGGTCGAGTAGTTGGTCGAGTAGTTGGACGTGTAGTTGGTCGAGTAGTTGGTCGAGTAGATGGTCGAGTGATTGCTCGAGTAGTTGGTCGAGTAGTTGGTCGAGTGATTGGTCGAGTAGTTGGTCGAGTAGTTGGTCGAGTAGTTGGTCGAGTAGTTGGTCGAGTAGTTGGTCGAATAGTTGGTCGAGTGATTGGTCGAGTAGTTGGTCGAGTAGTTGGTCGAGTAGTTGGTCGAGTAGTTGGACGTGTAGTTGGTCGAGTAGTTGGTCGAGTAGATGGTCGAGTGATTGCTCGAGTAGTTGGTCGAGTGATTGGTCGAGTGATTGGTCGAGTAGTTGGTCGAGTAGTTGGTCGAGTAGTTAGTCGAGTAGTTGGTCGAGTAGTTGGTCGAATAGTTGGTCGAGTGATTGGTCGAGTAGTTGGTCGAGTAGTTGGTCGAGTAGTTGGTCGAGTAGTTGGTCGAGTAGTTGGTCGAGAAGTCGGTAGAGTAGTTGGTCGAGTAGTTGGTCGAGTAGTTGGTCGAGTAATTGGTCGAGAAGTCGGTCGAGTAGTTGGTCGAGTAGTTGGTCGAGTAGTTGGTCGAGTAGTTGGTCGAGTAGTTAGTCGAGAAGTCGGTCGAGTAGTTGGTCGAGTAGTTGGTCAAGTAGTTGGTCAAGTAGTTGGTCGAGTAGTTGGTCAAGTAGTTGGTCGAGTAGTTGGTCGAGTGATTGGTCGAGTAGTTGGTCTAGTAGTTGGTCGAGTAGTTGGTCGAGTAGTTGGTCGAGTAGTTGGTCGAGTAGTTGGTGGAGTAGTTGGTCGAGTGATTAGTCGATTAGTTGCTCGAGTAGTTGGTCGAGTAGTTGGTCGAGTAGTTGGTCGAGTGATTGCTCGAGTAGTTGGTCGAGTAGTTGGTCGAGTAGTTGGTCAAATAGTTGTTCGAGTAGTTGGTCAAGTAGTTGGTCGAGTAGTTGGTCGAGTAGTTGGTCGAGTAGTTGGTCGAGTAGTTGGTCGAGTAGTTGGTCGAGTAGTTGGTCGAGTAGTTGGTCGAGTAGTTGGTCAAGTAGTTGGTCAAGTAGTTGGTCGAGTAGTTGGTCAAGTAGTTGGTCGAGTAGTTGGTCGAGTGATTGGTCGAGTAGTTGGTCGAGTAGTTGGTCGAGTAGTTGGTCGAGTAGTTGGTCGAGTAGTTGGTCGAGAAGTCGGTCGAGTAGTTGGTCGAGTAGTTGGTCGAGTAGTTGGTCGACTGGTTGGTCAACTGGTTGGTCGAGTGGTTGGTCGAGTAGTTGGTCGAGTAGTTGGTCGAGTAGTTGGTCGAGTAGTTGGTCAAGTAGTTGGTCGAGTAGTTGGTGGAGTAGTTGGTCGAGTAGTTGGTCGATTGATTGCTCGAGTAGTTGATCGAGTAGTTGGTCGAGTGATTGGTCGAGTAGTTGGTCGAGTAGTTGGTCGAGTAGTTGGACGTGTAGTTGGTCGAGTAGTTGGTCGAGTAGATGGTCGAGTGATTGCTCGAGTAGTTGGTCGAGTAGGTGGTCGAGTGATTGGTCGAGTAGTTGGTCGAGTAGTTGGTCGAGTAGTTGGTCGAGTAGTTGGTCGAGTAGTTGGTCGAGAAGTCGGTCGAGTAGTTGGTCGAGTAGTTGGTCGAGTAGTTGGTCGAGTAGTTTGTCGAGTTGTTGGTCGAGTAGTTGGTCGAGTAGTTGGTCGAGTAGTTGGTCGAGTAGTTGGTCAACTGGTTGGTCGAGTGGTTGGTCGAGTAGTTGGTCGAGTGGTCGGTCGAGTAGTTGTTCGAGTAGTTGGTCGAGTAGTTGGTCAAGTAGTTGGTCGAGTGATTGCTCGAGTAGTTGGTCGAGTAGTTGGTCAAGTAGTTGGTCAAGTAGTTGGTCGAGTAGTTGGTCAATTAGTTGGTCGAGTAGTTGGTCGAGTAGTTGGTCGAGTAGTTAGTCGAGAAGTCGGTCGAGTAGTTGGTCGAGTAGTTGGTCAAGTAGTTGGTCAAGTAGTTGGTCGAGTAGTTGGTCAAGTAGTTGGTCGAGTAGTTGGTCGAGTGATTGGTCGAGTAGTTGGTCTAGTAGTTGGTCGAGTAGTTGGTCGAGTAGTTGGTCGAGTAGTTGGTCGATAAGTCGGTCGAGTAGTTGGTCGAGTAGTTGGTCGACTGGTTGGTCAACTGGTTGGTCGAGTGATTGCTCGAGTAGTTGGTCGAGTAGTTGGTCAAGTAGTTGGTCAAGTAGTTGGTCGAGTAGTTGGTCAAGTAGTTGGTCGAGTAGTTGGTCGAGTAGTTGGTCAAGTAGTTGGTCAAGTAGTTGGTCGAGTAGTTGGTCGAGTAGTTGGTCGAGTAGTTGGTCGAGTGATTGGTCGAGTAGTTGGTCGAGTAGTTGGTCGAGTAGTTGGTCGAGTAGTTGGTCGAGTAGTTGGTCGAGAAGTCGGTCGAGTAGTTGGTCGAGTAGTTGGTCGAGTAGTTGGTCGACTGGTTGGTCAACTGGTTGGTCGAGTGGTTGGTCGAGTAGTTGGTCGAGTAGTTGGTCGAGTAGTTGGTCGAGTAGTTGGTCGAGTAGTTGGTCGAGTGATTGCTCGAGTATTTGGTCGAGTAGTTGGTCGAGTGATTGGTCGAGTAGTTGGTCGAGTAGTTGGTCGAGTAGTTGGACGAGTAGTTGGTCGAGTAGTTGGTCGAGTAGGTGGTCGAGTGATTGGTCGAGTGATTGGTCGAGTAGTTGGTCGAGTAGTTGGTCGAGTAGTTGGTCGAGTAGTTGGTCGAGAAGTTGGTCGAGTAGTTGGTCGAGTGATTGCTCGAGTAGTTGGTCGAGTAGTTGGTCGAGTGATTGGTCGAGTAGTTGGTCGAGTAGTTGGTCGAGTAGTTGGACGAGTAGTTGGTCGAGTAGTTGGTCGAGTAGGTGGTCGAGTGATTGGTCGAGTGATTGGTCGAGTAGTTGGTCGAGTAGTTGGTCGAGTAGTTGGTCGAGTAGTTGGTCGAGAAGTTGGTCGAGTAGTTGGTCGAGTAGTTGGTCGAGAAGTCGGTCGAGTAGTTGGTCGAGTAGTTGGTCGAGTAGTTGGTCGAGTAGTTTGTCGAGTTGTTGGTCGAGTAGTTGGTCGAGTAGTTGGTCGAGTAGTTGGTCGAGTAGTTGGTCAACTGGTTGGTCGAGTGGTTGGTCGAGTAGTTGGTCGAGTGGTCGGTCGAGTAGTTGTTCGAGTAGTTGGTCGAGTAGTTGGTCAAGTAGTTGGTCGAGTGATTGCTCGAGTAGTTGGTCGAGTAGTTGGTCAAGTAGTTGGTCAAGTAGTTGGTCGACTAGTTGGTCAATTAGTTGGTCGAGTAGTTGGTCGAGTGATTGGTCGAGTAGTTGGTCGAGTAGATGGTCGAGTAGTTGGTCGAGTAGTTGGTCGAGTAGTTGGTCGAGAAGTCGGTCGAGTAGTTGGTCTGGTCGAGTAGTTGGTCGAGTAGTTGGTCGAGTAGTTGGTCGAGTAGTTGGTCGAGTAGTTGGTCGAGTAGTTGGTCAACTGGTTGGTCGAGTGGTTGGTCGAGTAGTTGGTCGAGTGGTCGGTCGAGTAGTTGTTCGAGTAGTTGGTCGAGTAGTTGGTCGAGTAGTTGGTCGAGTAGGTGGTCGAGTGATTGGTCGAGTGATTGGTCGAGTAGTTGGTCGAGTAGTTGGTCGAGTAGTTGGTCGAGTAGTTGGTCGAGAAGTTGGTCGAGTAGTTGGTCGAGTGATTGCTCGAGTAGTTGGTCGAGTAGTTGGTCGAGTGATTGGTCGAGTAGTTGGTCGAGTAGTTGGTCGAGTAGTTGGACGAGTAGTTGGTCGAGTAGTTGGTCGAGTAGGTGGTCGAGTGATTGGTCGAGTGATTGGTCGAGTAGTTGGTCGAGTAGTTGGTCGAGTAGTTGGTCGAGTAGTTGGTCGAGTGATTGGTCGAGTAGTTGGTCGAGTAGTTGGTCGAGTAGTTGGTCGAGTAGTTGGTCGAGTAGTTGGTCGAGTAGTTGGTCGAGTAGTTGGTCGACTGGTTGGTCAACTGGTTGGTCGAGTGGTTGGTCGAGTAGTTGGTCGAGTAGTTGGTCGAGTAGTTGGTCGAGTTGTTGGTCGAGTAGTTGGTCGAGTAGTTGGTCGAGAGATTGCTCGAGTAGTTGGTCGAGTAGTTGGTCGAGTGATTGGTCGAGTAGTTGGTCGAGTAGTTGGTCGAGTAGTTGGACGAGTAGTTGGTCGAGTAGTTGGTCGAGTAGGTGGTCGAGTGATTGGTCGAGTAGTTGGTCGAGTAGTTGGTCGAGTAGTTGGTCGAGTAGTTGGTCGAGTAGTTGGTCGAGTAGTTGGTCGACTGGTCGGTCAACTGGTTGGTCGAGTGGTTGGTCGAGTAGTTGGTCGAGTAGTTGGTCGAGTAGTTGGTCGAGTAGTTGGTCGAGTAGTTGGTCGAGTAGTTGGTCGAGTTGTTGGTCGAGTAGTTGGCCGAGTAGTTGGTCGAGTAGTTGGACGAGTAGTTGGTCGAGTAGTTGGTCGAGTAGTTGGTCGAGTAGTTGGTCGAGTAGTTGGTCGAGTAGTTGGTCGAGTAGTTGGTCGACTGGTTGGTCAACTGGTTGGTCGAGTGGTTGGTCGAGTAGTTGGTCGAGTAGTTGGTCGAGTAGTTGGTCGAGTAGTTGGTCGAGTAGTTGGTCGAGTAGTTGGTCGAGAGATTGCTCGAGTACTTGGTCGAGTAGTTGGTCGAGTGATTGGTCGAGTAGTTGGTCGAGTAGTTGGTCGAGTAGTTGGACGAGTAGTTGGTCGAGTAGTTGGTCGAGTAGGTGGTCGAGTGATTGGTCGAGTAGTTGGTCGAGTAGTTGGTCGAGTAGTTGGTCGAGTAGTTGGTCGAGTAGTTGGTCGAGTAGTTGGTCGACTGGTCGGTCAACTGGTTGGTCGAGTGGTTGGTCGAGTAGTTGGTCGAGTAGTTGGTCGAGTAGTTGGTCGAGTAGTTGGTCGAGTAGTTGGTCGAGTAGTTGGTCGAGTTGTTGGTCGAGTAGTTGGCCGAGTAGTTGGTCGAGTAGTTGGACGAGTAGTTGGTCGAGTAGTTGGTCGAGTAGTTGGTCGAGTAGTTTGTCGAGTAGTTGGTCGAGTAGTTGATCGACTGGTAGGACGACTGGTTAGACGACTTGTTGTTTGACTGGTTGGTCGAGTAGTTTGTCGAGTAGTTGGTCGAGTAGTTGGTCTAGTTGTCGGTCGAGTGGTTGGTCGAGTAGTTGGTCGAGTAGTTGGTCGAGTGATTGCTCGTGTAGTTGGTCGAGTGGTTGGTCGAGTAGTTGGTCGAGTAGTTGGTCGAGTAGTTGGTCGAGTGATTGGCCGAGTGGTTGGTCGACTGGTTGGTCGAGTAGTTGTTCGAGTAGTTGGTCGAGTAGTTGGTCGAGTAGTTGGCCGAGTAGTTGGTCGAGTAGTTGGTCTAGTAGTTGGTCGAGTAGTTGGTCGAGTAGTTGGTCGAGTAGTTGGTCGAGTGGTCGGTCGAGTAGTTGGTCGAGTAGTTGGTCGAGTGATTGGTCGAGTAGTTGGTCGAGTAGTTGGTCGAGTAGTTGGTCGAGTGATTGCTCGTGTAGTTGGTCGAGTGGTTGGTCGAGTAGTTGGTCGAGTAGTTGGTCGAGTAGTTGGTCGAGTGATTGGCCGAGTGGTTGGTCGACTGGTTGGTCGAGTAGTTGTTCGAGTAGTTGGTCGAGTAGTTGGTCGAGTAGTTGGCCGAGTAGTTGGTCGAGTAGTTGGTCTAGTAGTTGGTCGAGTAGTTGGTCGAGTAGTTGGTCGAGTAGTTGGTCGAGTGGTCGGTCGAGTAGTTGGTCGAGTAGTTGGTCGAGTGATTGGTCGAGTAGTTGGTCGAGTAGTTGGTCGAGTAGTTGGTCGAGTAGTTGGTCGAGTAGTTGAACGAGTAGTTCGTAGAGTAGTTGGTCGAGTAGTTGGTCGAGTAGTTGGTGGAGTAGTTGGTCGAGTGATTAGTCGATTAGTGGCTCGAGTAGTTGGTCAAGTAGTTGGTCGAGTAGTTGGTCGAGTGATTGCTCGAGTAGTTGGTCGAGTAGTTGGTCGAGTAGTTGGTCAAATAGTTGTTCGAGTAGTTGGTCAAGTAGTTGGTCGAGTAGTTGGTCGAGTAGTTGGTCGAGTAGTTGGTCGAGAGATTGCTCGAGTAGTTGGTCGAGTAGTTGGTCGAGTGATTGGTCGAGTAGTTGGTCGAGTAGTTGGTCGAGTAGTTGGACGAGTAGTTGGTCGAGTAGTTGGTCGAGTAGGTGGTCGAGTGATTGGTCGAGTAGTTGGTCGAGTAGTTGGTCGAGTAGTTGGTCGAGTAGTTGGTCGAGTAGTTGGTCGAGTAGTTGGTCGACTGGTCGGTCAACTGGTTGGTCGAGTGGTTGGTCGAGTAGTTGGTCGAGTAGTTGGTCGAGTAGTTGGTCGAGTAGTTGGTCGAGTAGTTGGTCGAGTAGTTGGTCGAGTTGTTGGTCGAGTAGTTGGCCGAGTAGTTGGTCGAGTAGTTGGACGAGTAGTTGGTCGAGTAGTTGGTCGAGTAGTTGGTCGAGTAGTTGGTCGAGTAGTTGGTCGAGTAGTTGGTCGAGTAGTTGGTCGACTGGTTGGTCAACTGGTTGGTCGAGTGGTTGGTCGAGTAGTTGGTCGAGTAGTTGGTCGAGTACTTGGTCGAGTAGTTGGTCGAGTAGTTGGTCGAGTAGTTGGTCGAGAGATTGCTCGAGTAGTTGGTCGAGTAGTTGGTCGAGTGATTGGTCGAGTAGTTGGTCGAGTAGTTGGTCGAGTAGTTGGACGAGTAGTTGGTCGAGTAGTTGGTCGAGTAGGTGGTCGAGTGATTGGTCGAGTAGTTGGTCGAGTAGTTGGTCGAGTAGTTGGTCGAGTAGTTGGTCGAGTAGTTGGTCGAGTAGTTGGTCGACTGGTCGGTCAACTGGTTGGTCGAGTGGTTGGTCGAGTAGTTGGTCGAGTAGTTGGTCGAGTAGTTGGTCGAGTAGTTGGTCGAGTAGTTGGTCGAGTAGTTGGTCGAGTTGTTGGTCGAGTAGTTGGCCGAGTAGTTGGTCGAGTAGTTGGACGAGTAGTTGGTCGAGTAGTTGGTCGAGTAGTTGGTCGAGTAGTTTGTCGAGTAGTTGGTCGAGTAGTTGATCGACTGGTAGGACGACTGGTTAGACGACTTGTTGTTTGACTGGTTGGTCGAGTAGTTTGTCGAGTAGTTGGTCGAGTAGTTGGTCTAGTTGTCGGTCGAGTGGTTGGTCGAGTAGTTGGTCGAGTAGTTGGTCGAGTGATTGCTCGTGTAGTTGGTCGAGTGGTTGGTCGAGTAGTTGGTCGAGTAGTTGGTCGAGTAGTTGGTCGAGTGATTGGCCGAGTGGTTGGTCGACTGGTTGGTCGAGTAGTTGTTCGAGTAGTTGGTCGAGTAGTTGGTCGAGTAGTTGGCCGAGTAGTTGGTCGAGTAGTTGGTCTAGTAGTTGGTCGAGTAGTTGGTCGAGTAGTTGGTCGAGTAGTTGGTCGAGTGGTCGGTCGAGTAGTTGGTCGAGTAGTTGGTCGAGTGATTGGTCGAGTAGTTGGTCGAGTAGTTGGTCGAGTAGTTGGTCGAGTAGTTGGTCGAGTAGTTGAACGAGTAGTTCGTAGAGTAGTTGGTCGAGTAGTTGGTCGAGTAGTTGGTGGAGTAGTTGGTCGAGTGATTAGTCGATTAGTTGCTCGAGTAGTTGGTCGAGTAGTTGGTCGAGTAGTTGGTCGAGTGATTGCTCGAGTAGTTGGTCGAGTAGTTGGTCGAGTAGTTGGTCAAATAGTTGTTCGAGTAGTTGGTCAAGTAGTTGGTCGAGTAGTTGGTCGAGTAGTTGGTCGAGTAGTTGGTCGAGTAGTTGGTCGAGTAGTTGGTCGAGTAGTTGGTCGAGTAGTTGGACGAGTAGTTGGTCGAGTAGTTGGTCGAGTAGTTGGTCGAGTGATTGGTCAAGTAGTTGGTCGAGTAGTTGGTCGAGTAGTTAATCGAGTAGTTGGACGAGTAGTTGGTCGAGTAGTTAGTCGAGTAGTTGGTCGAGTAGTTGGTCGAGTGATTGGTCGAGTAGTTGGTCGAGTAGTTGGTCGAGTAGTTGGACGAGTAGTTGGTCGAGTAGTTGGTCGAGTAGTTGGTCGAGTGATTGTTCGAGTAGTTGGTCGAGTAGTTGGTCGAGTTGTTGGTCGAGTTGTTGGCCGAGTAGTTGGTCGAGTAGTTGGTCGAGTAGTTGGTCGAGTAGGTGGTCGAGTGATTGGTCGAGTGATTGGTCGAGTAGTTGGTCGAGTAGTTGGTCGAGTAGTTGGTCGAGTAGTTGGTCGAGAAGTTGGTCGAGTAGTTGGTCGAGTGATTGCTCGAGTAGTTGGTCGAGTAGTTGGTCGAGTGATTGGTCGAGTAGTTGGTCGAGTAGTTGGTCGAGTAGTTGGACGAGTAGTTGGTCGAGTAGTTGGTCGAGTAGGTGGTCGAGTGATTGGTCGAGTGATTGGTCGAGTAGTTGGTCGAGTAGTTGGTCGAGTAGTTGGTCGAGTAGTTAATCGAGTAGTTGGACGAGTAGTTGGTCGAGTAGTTAGTCGAGTAGTTGGTCGAGTAGTTGGTCGAGTGATTGGTCGAGTAGTTGGTCGAGTAGTTGGTCGAGTAGTTGGTCGAGTAGTTGGTCGAGTAGTTGGTCGAGTAGTTGGTCAACTGGTTGGTCGAGTGGTTGGTCGAGTAGTTGGTCGAGTGGTCGGTCGAGTAGTTGTTCGAGTAGTTGGTCGAGTAGTTGGTCGAGTAGTTGGTCGAGTAGGTGGTCGAGTGATTGGTCGAGTGATTGGTCGAGTAGTTGGTCGAGTAGTTGGTCGAGTAGTTGGTCGAGTAGTTGGTCGAGAAGTTGGTCGAGTAGTTGGTCGAGTGATTGCTCGAGTAGTTGGTCGAGTAGTTGGTCGAGTGATTGGTCGAGTAGTTGGTCGAGTAGTTGGTCGAGTAGTTGGACGAGTAGTTGGTCGAGTAGTTGGTCGAGTAGGTGGTCGAGTGATTGGTCGAGTGATTGGTCGAGTAGTTGGTCGAGTAGTTGGTCGAGTAGTTGGTCGAGTAGTTGGTCGAGTGATTGGTCGAGTAGTTGGTCGAGTAGTTGGTCGAGTAGTTGGTCGAGTAGTTGGTCGAGTAGTTGGTCGAGTAGTTGGTCGAGTAGTTGGTCGACTGGTTGGTCAACTGGTTGGTCGAGTGGTTGGTCGAGTAGTTGGTCGAGTAGTTGGTCGAGTAGTTGGTCGAGTTGTTGGTCGAGTAGTTGGTCGAGTAGTTGGTCGAGAGATTGCTCGAGTAGTTGGTCGAGTAGTTGGTCGAGTGATTGGTCGAGTAGTTGGTCGAGTAGTTGGTCGAGTAGTTGGACGAGTAGTTGGTCGAGTAGTTGGTCGAGTAGGTGGTCGAGTGATTGGTCGAGTAGTTGGTCGAGTAGTTGGTCGAGTAGTTGGTCGAGTAGTTGGTCGAGTAGTTGGTCGAGTAGTTGGTCGACTGGTCGGTCAACTGGTTGGTCGAGTGGTTGGTCGAGTAGTTGGTCGAGTAGTTGGTCGAGTAGTTGGTCGAGTAGTTGGTCGAGTAGTTGGTCGAGTAGTTGGTCGAGTTGTTGGTCGAGTAGTTGGCCGAGTAGTTGGTCGAGTAGTTGGACGAGTAGTTGGTCGAGTAGTTGGTCGAGTAGTTGGTCGAGTAGTTGGTCGAGTAGTTGGTCGAGTAGTTGGTCGAGTAGTTGGTCGACTGGTTGGTCAACTGGTTGGTCGAGTGGTTGGTCGAGTAGTTGGTCGAGTAGTTGGTCGAGTAGTTGGTCGAGTAGTTGGTCGAGTAGTTGGTCGAGTAGTTGGTCGAGAGATTGCTCGAGTACTTGGTCGAGTAGTTGGTCGAGTGATTGGTCGAGTAGTTGGTCGAGTAGTTGGTCGAGTAGTTGGACGAGTAGTTGGTCGAGTAGTTGGTCGAGTAGGTGGTCGAGTGATTGGTCGAGTAGTTGGTCGAGTAGTTGGTCGAGTAGTTGGTCGAGTAGTTGGTCGAGTAGTTGGTCGAGTAGTTGGTCGACTGGTCGGTCAACTGGTTGGTCGAGTGGTTGGTCGAGTAGTTGGTCGAGTAGTTGGTCGAGTAGTTGGTCGAGTAGTTGGTCGAGTAGTTGGTCGAGTAGTTGGTCGAGTTGTTGGTCGAGTAGTTGGCCGAGTAGTTGGTCGAGTAGTTGGACGAGTAGTTGGTCGAGTAGTTGGTCGAGTAGTTGGTCGAGTAGTTTGTCGAGTAGTTGGTCGAGTAGTTGATCGACTGGTAGGACGACTGGTTAGACGACTTGTTGTTTGACTGGTTGGTCGAGTAGTTTGTCGAGTAGTTGGTCGAGTAGTTGGTCTAGTTGTCGGTCGAGTGGTTGGTCGAGTAGTTGGTCGAGTAGTTGGTCGAGTGATTGCTCGTGTAGTTGGTCGAGTGGTTGGTCGAGTAGTTGGTCGAGTAGTTGGTCGAGTAGTTGGTCGAGTGATTGGCCGAGTGGTTGGTCGACTGGTTGGTCGAGTAGTTGTTCGAGTAGTTGGTCGAGTAGTTGGTCGAGTAGTTGGCCGAGTAGTTGGTCGAGTAGTTGGTCTAGTAGTTGGTCGAGTAGTTGGTCGAGTAGTTGGTCGAGTAGTTGGTCGAGTGGTCGGTCGAGTAGTTGGTCGAGTAGTTGGTCGAGTGATTGGTCGAGTAGTTGGTCGAGTAGTTGGTCGAGTAGTTGGTCGAGTAGTTGGTCGAGTAGTTGAACGAGTAGTTCGTAGAGTAGTTGGTCGAGTAGTTGGTCGAGTAGTTGGTGGAGTAGTTGGTCGAGTGATTAGTCGATTAGTGGCTCGAGTAGTTGGTCGAGTAGTTGGTCGAGTAGTTGGTCGAGTGATTGCTCGAGTAGTTGGTCGAGTAGTTGGTCGAGTAGTTGGTCAAATAGTTGTTCGAGTAGTTGGTCAAGTAGTTGGTCGAGTAGTTGGTCGAGTAGTTGGTCGAGTAGTTGGTCGAGAGATTGCTCGAGTAGTTGGTCGAGTAGTTGGTCGAGTGATTGGTCGAGTAGTTGGTCGAGTAGTTGGTCGAGTAGTTGGACGAGTAGTTGGTCGAGTAGTTGGTCGAGTAGGTGGTCGAGTGATTGGTCGAGTAGTTGGTCGAGTAGTTGGTCGAGTAGTTGGTCGAGTAGTTGGTCGAGTAGTTGGTCGAGTAGTTGGTCGACTGGTCGGTCAACTGGTTGGTCGAGTGGTTGGTCGAGTAGTTGGTCGAGTAGTTGGTCGAGTAGTTGGTCGAGTAGTTGGTCGAGTAGTTGGTCGAGTAGTTGGTCGAGTTGTTGGTCGAGTAGTTGGCCGAGTAGTTGGTCGAGTAGTTGGACGAGTAGTTGGTCGAGTAGTTGGTCGAGTAGTTGGTCGAGTAGTTGGTCGAGTAGTTGGTCGAGTAGTTGGTCGAGTAGTTGGTCGACTGGTTGGTCAACTGGTTGGTCGAGTGGTTGGTCGAGTAGTTGGTCGAGTAGTTGGTCGAGTACTTGGTCGAGTAGTTGGTCGAGTAGTTGGTCGAGTAGTTGGTCGAGAGATTGCTCGAGTAGTTGGTCGAGTAGTTGGTCGAGTGATTGGTCGAGTAGTTGGTCGAGTAGTTGGTCGAGTAGTTGGACGAGTAGTTGGTCGAGTAGTTGGTCGAGTAGGTGGTCGAGTGATTGGTCGAGTAGTTGGTCGAGTAGTTGGTCGAGTAGTTGGTCGAGTAGTTGGTCGAGTAGTTGGTCGAGTAGTTGGTCGACTGGTCGGTCAACTGGTTGGTCGAGTGGTTGGTCGAGTAGTTGGTCGAGTAGTTGGTCGAGTAGTTGGTCGAGTAGTTGGTCGAGTAGTTGGTCGAGTAGTTGGTCGAGTTGTTGGTCGAGTAGTTGGCCGAGTAGTTGGTCGAGTAGTTGGACGAGTAGTTGGTCGAGTAGTTGGTCGAGTAGTTGGTCGAGTAGTTTGTCGAGTAGTTGGTCGAGTAGTTGATCGACTGGTAGGACGACTGGTTAGACGACTTGTTGTTTGACTGGTTGGTCGAGTAGTTTGTCGAGTAGTTGGTCGAGTAGTTGGTCTAGTTGTCGGTCGAGTGGTTGGTCGAGTAGTTGGTCGAGTAGTTGGTCGAGTGATTGCTCGTGTAGTTGGTCGAGTGGTTGGTCGAGTAGTTGGTCGAGTAGTTGGTCGAGTAGTTGGTCGAGTGATTGGCCGAGTGGTTGGTCGACTGGTTGGTCGAGTAGTTGTTCGAGTAGTTGGTCGAGTAGTTGGTCGAGTAGTTGGCCGAGTAGTTGGTCGAGTAGTTGGTCTAGTAGTTGGTCGAGTAGTTGGTCGAGTAGTTGGTCGAGTAGTTGGTCGAGTGGTCGGTCGAGTAGTTGGTCGAGTAGTTGGTCGAGTGATTGGTCGAGTAGTTGGTCGAGTAGTTGGTCGAGTAGTTGGTCGAGTAGTTGGTCGAGTAGTTGAACGAGTAGTTCGTAGAGTAGTTGGTCGAGTAGTTGGTCGAGTAGTTGGTGGAGTAGTTGGTCGAGTGATTAGTCGATTAGTTGCTCGAGTAGTTGGTCGAGTAGTTGGTCGAGTAGTTGGTCGAGTGATTGCTCGAGTAGTTGGTCGAGTAGTTGGTCGAGTAGTTGGTCAAATAGTTGTTCGAGTAGTTGGTCAAGTAGTTGGTCGAGTAGTTGGTCGAGTAGTTGGTCGAGTAGTTGGTCGAGTAGTTGGTCGAGTAGTTGGTCGAGTAGTTGGTCGAGTAGTTGGACGAGTAGTTGGTCGAGTAGTTGGTCGAGTAGTTGGTCGAGTGATTGGTCAAGTAGTTGGTCGAGTAGTTGGTCGAGTAGTTAATCGAGTAGTTGGACGAGTAGTTGGTCGAGTAGTTAGTCGAGTAGTTGGTCGAGTAGTTGGTCGAGTGATTGGTCGAGTAGTTGGTCGAGTAGTTGGTCGAGTAGTTGGACGAGTAGTTGGTCGAGTAGTTGGTCGAGTAGTTGGTCGAGTGATTGTTCGAGTAGTTGGTCGAGTAGTTGGTCGAGTTGTTGGTCGAGTTGTTGGCCGAGTAGTTGGTCGAGTAGTTGGTCTAGTAGTTGGTCGAGTAGTTGGTCGAGTAGTTGGTCGAGTAGTTGGTCGAGTGGTCGGTCGAGTAGTTGGTCGAGTAGTTGGTCGAGTAGTTGGTCGAGTAGTTGGTCGAGTAGTTGGTCGAGTAGTTGGTCGAGTAGTTGGTCGAGTAGTTGGTCGAGTAGTTGGACGAGTAGTTGGTCGAGTAGTTGGTCGAGTAGTTGGTCGAGTGATTGGTCAAGTAGTTGGTCGAGTAGTTGGTCGAGTAGTTGGTCGAGTAGTTAATCGAGTAGTTGGACGAGTAGTTGGTCGAGTAGTTGGTCGAGTAGTTGGTCGAGTGATTGGTCGAGTAGTTGGTCGAGTAGTTGGTCGAGTAGTTGGTCTAGTAGTTGGTCGAGGAGTTGGTCGAGTAGTTGGTCGAGTAGTTGGACGAGTAGTTGGTCGCGTAGTTGGTGGAGTAGTTGGTCGAGTGATTGGCCGAGTGGTCGGTCGAGTGGTCGGTCGAGTGATTGGTCGAGTAGTTGGTCGAGTAGTTGGTCGAGTAGTTGGACAAGTAGTTGGTCGAGTGATTGCTCGAGTAGTTGGTCGAGTAGTTGGTCGATTGATTGGTCGAGTAGTTGGTAAAGAAGTTGGCCGAGTAGTTGGTCGAGTAGTTGGTCTAGTAGTTGGTCGAGTAGTTGGTCGAGTGATTGGTCGAGTGGTTGGTCGACTGGTTGGTCGAGTGGTTGTTCGAGTAGTTGGTTGAGTAGTTGGTCGAGTGATTGGTCGAGTGGTCGGTCGAGTGGTCGGTCGAGTAATTGGTCGAGTAGTTGGTCGAGTAGTTGGTCGAGTAGTTGGTCGAGTAATTGGTCGAGTAGTTGATCGACTGTTTGGACGACTGTTTACACGACTTGTTGGTCGACTGGTTGGTCGACTGGTTGGTCAAGAGGTTGGTCGAGTAGTAGGTCGAGTGATTGCTCGAGTAGTTGGTCGAGTACTTGGTCGAGTTGTTGGTCGAGTAGTTGGCCGAGTAGTTGGTCGAGTAGTTGGACGAGTAGTTGGTCGAGTAGTTGGTCGAGTAGTTGGTCGAGTAGTTTGTCGAGTAGTTGGACGAGTAGTTGGTCGAGTAGTTGATCGACTGGTAGGACGACTGGTTAGACGACTTGTTGTTTGACTGGTTGGTCGAGTAGTTTGTCGAGTAGTTGGTCGAGTAGTTGGTCTAGTTGTCGGTCGAGTGGTTGGTCGAGTAGTTGGTCGAGTAGTTGGTCGAGTGATTGCTCGTGTAGTTGGTCGAGTGGTTGGTCGAGTAGTTGGTCGAGTAGTTGGTCGAGTAGTTGGTCGAGTGATTGGCCGAGTGGTTGGTCGACTGGGTGGTCGAGTAGATGTTCGAGTAGTTGGTCGAGTAGTTGGTCGAGTAGTTGGCCGAGTAGTTGGTCGAGTAGTTGGTCAAGTAGTTGGTCGAGTAGTTGGTCGTGTAGTTGGTCGAGTAGTTGGTCGAGTGGTCGGTCGAGTAGTTGGTCGAGTAGTTGGTCGAGTGATTGGTCGAGTAGTTGGTCGAGTAGTTGGTCGAGTAGTTGGTCGAGTAGTTGGTCGAGTAGTTGAACGAGTAGTTGGTAGAGTAGTTGGTCGAGTAGTTGGTCGAGTAGTTGATGGAGTAGTTGGTCGAGTGATTAGTCGAGTAGTTGGTCGAGTAGTTGGTCGAGTAGTTGGACGAGTAGTTGGTCGAGTAGTTGGACGAGTAGTTGGTCGAGTAGTTGGTCGAGTAGGTGGTCGAGTGATTGGTCGAGTAGTTGGTCGAGTAGTTGGTCGAGTAGTTGGTCGAGTAGTTGGTCGAGTAGTTGGTCGAGTAGTTGGTCGACTGGTCGGTCAACTGGTTGGTCGAGTGGTTGGTCGAGTAGTTGGTCGAGTAGTTGGTCGAGTAGTTGGTCGAGTAGTTGGTCGAGTAGTTGGTCGAGTAGTTGGTCGAGTAGTTGGTCGAGTTGTTGGTCGAGTAGTTGGCCGAGTAGTTGGTCGAGTAGTTGGACGAGTAGTTGGTCGAGTAGTTGGTCGAGTAGTTGGTCGAGTAGTTTGTCGAGTAGTTGGTCGAGTAGTTGGTCGAGTAGTTGGTCGACTGGTTGGTCAACTGGTTGGTCGAGTGGTTGGTCGAGTAGTTGGTCGAGTAGTTGGTCGAGTAGTTGGTCGAGTAGTTGGTCGAGTAGTTGGTCGAGTAGTTGGTCGAGAGATTGCTCGAGTAGTTGGTCGAGTAGTTGGTCGAGTGATTGGTCGAGTAGTTGGTCGAGTAGTTGGTCGAGTAGTTGGACGAGTAGTTGGTCGAGTAGTTGGTCGAGTAGGTGGTCGAGTGATTGGTCGAGTAGTTGGTCGAGTAGTTGGTCGAGTAGTTGGTCGAGTAGTTGGTCGAGTAGTTGGTCGAGTAGTTGGTCGACTGGTCGGTCAACTGGTTGGACGAGTGGTTGGTCGAGTAGTTGGTCGAGTAGTTGGTCGAGTAGTTGGTCGAGTAGTTGGTCGAGTAGTTGGTCGAGTAGTTGGTCGAGTAGTTGATCGACTGGTAGGACGACTGGTTAGGCGACTTGTTGTTTGACTGGTTGGTCGAGTAGTTTGTCGAGTAGTTGGTCGAGTAGTTGGTCTAGTTGTCGGTCGAGTGGTTGGTCGAGTAGTTGGTCGAGTAGTTGGTCGAGTGATTGCTCGTGTAGTTGGTCGAGTGGTTGGTCGAGTAGTTGGTCGAGTAGTTGGTCGAGTAGTTGGTCGAGTAGTTGGTCGAGTGATTGCTCGAGTAGTTGGTCGAGTAGTTGGTCGAGTAGTTGGTCAAATAGTTGTTCGAGTAGTTGGTCAAGTAGTTGGTCGAGTAGTTGGTCGAGTAGTTGGTCGAGTAGTTGGTCGAGTAGTTGGTCGAGTAGTTGGTCGAGTAGTTGGTCGAGTAGTTGGACGAGTAGTTGGTCGAGTAGTTGGTCGAGTAGTTGGTCGAGTGATTGGTCAAGTAGTTGGTCGAGTAGTTGGTCGAGTAGTTAATCGAGTAGTTGGACGAGTAGTTGGTCGAGTAGTTGGTCGAGTAGTTGGTCGAGTAGTTGGTCGAGTGATTGGTCGAGTAGTTGGTCGAG
Organism: Papilio elwesi; assembly: GCA_029849275.1. Classification (NCBI taxonomy): domain Eukaryota; kingdom Metazoa; phylum Arthropoda; class Insecta; order Lepidoptera; family Papilionidae; genus Papilio; species Papilio elwesi. The sequence goes on along the minus strand of CM056687.1, from coordinate 4,378,691 downwards.
TAGTTGGTCGAGTAGTTGGACGAGTAGTTGGTCGAGTAGTTGGTCGAGTAGTTGGTCGAGTGATTGTTCGAGTAGTTGGTCGAGTAGTTGGTCGAGTTGTTGGTCGAGTTGTTGGCCGAGTAGTTGGTCGAGTAGTTGGTCTAGTAGTTGGTCGAGTAGTTGGTCGAGTAGTTGGTCGAGTAGTTGGTCGAGTGGTCGGTCGAGTAGTTGGTCGAGTAGTTGGTCGAGTAGTTGGTCGAGTAGTTGGTCGAGTAGTTGGTCGAGTAGTTGGTCGAGTAGTTGGTCGAGTAGTTGGTCGAGTAGTTGGACGAGTAGTTGGTCGAGTAGTTGGTCGAGTAGTTGGCCGAGTGATTGGTCAAGTAGTTGGTCGAGTAGTTGGTCGAGTAGTTGGTCGAGTAGTTAATCGAGTAGTTGGACGAGTAGTTGGTCGAGTAGTTGGTCGAGTAGTTGGTCGAGTGATTGGTCGAGTAGTTGGTCGAGTAGTTGGTCGAGTAGTTGGTCTAGTAGTTGGTCGAGGAGTTGGTCGAGTAGTTGGTCGAGTAGTTGGACGAGTAGTTGGTCGCGTAGTTGGTGGAGTAGTTGGTCGAGTGATTGGCCGAGTGGTCGGTCGAGTGGTCGGTCGAGTGATTGGTCGAGTAGTTGGTCGAGTAGTTGGTCGAGTAGTTGGACAAGTAGTTGGTCGAGTGATTGCTCGAGTAGTTGGTCGAGTAGTTGGTCGATTGATTGGTCGAGTAGTTGGTAGAGAAGTTGGCCTAGTAGTTGGTCGAGTAGTTGGTCTAGTAGTTGGTCGAGTAGTTGGTCGAGTGATTGGTCGAGTAGTTGGTCGACTGGTTGGTCGAGTGGTTGTTCGAGTAGTTGGTTGAGTAGTTGGTCGAGTGATTGGTCGAGTGGTCGGTCGAGTGGTCGGTCGAGTAATTGGTCGAGTAGTTGGTCGAGTAGTTGGTCGAGTAGTTGGTCGAGTAATTGGTCGAGTAGTTGATCGACTGTTTGGACGACTGTTTACACGACTTGTTGGTCGACTGGTTGGTCGACTGGTTGGTCGAGAGGTTGGTCGAGTAGTAGGTCGAGTGATTGCTCGAGTAGTTGGTCGAGTAGTTGGTCGAGTTGTTGGTCGAGTAGTTGGCCGAGTAGTTGGTCGAGTAGTTGGACGAGTAGTTGGTCGAGTAGTTGGTCGAGTAGTTGGTCGAGTAGTTTGTCGAGTAGTTGGACGAGTAGTTGGTCGAGTAGTTGATCGACTGGTAGGACGACTGGTTAGACGACTTGTTGTTTGACTGGTTGGTCGAGTAGTTTGTCGAGTAGTTGGTCGAGTAGTTGGTCTAGTTGTCGGTCGAGTGGTTGGTCGAGTAGTTAGTCGAGTAGTTGGTCGAGTGATTGCTCGTGTAGTTGGTCGAGTGGTTGGTCGAGTAGTTGGTCGAGTAGTTGGTCGAGTAGTTGGTCGAGTGATTGGCCGAGTGGTTGGTCGACTGGGTGGTCGAGTAGATGTTCGATTAGTTGGTCGAGTAGTTGGTCGAGTAGTTGGCCGAGTAGTTGGTCGAGTAGTTGGTCAAGTAGTTGGTCGAGTAGTTGGTCGTGTAGTTGGTCGAGTAGTTGGTCGAGTGGTCGGTCGAGTAGTTGGTCGAGTAGTTGGTCGAGTGATTGGTCGAGTAGTTGGTCGAGTAGTTGGTCGAGTAGTTGGTCGAGTAGTTGAACGAGTAGTTGGTAGAGTAGTTGGTCGAGTAGTTGGTCGAGTAGTTGGTGGAGTAGTTGGTCGAGTGATTAGTCGAGTAGTTGGTCGAGTAGTTGGTCGAGTAGTTGGACGAGTAGTTGGTCGAGTAGTTGGTCGAGTAGTTGGTCGAGTAGTTGGACGAGTAGTTGGTCGAGTAGTTGGTCGAGTAGTTGGTCGAGTGATTGTTCGAGTAGTTGGTCGAGTAGTTGGTCGAGTTGTTGGTCGAGTTGTTGGCCGAGTAGTTGGTCGAGTAGTTGGTCGAGTAGTTGGTCGAGTAGTTGGTCGAGTAGTTGGTCGAGTAGTTGGTCGAGTAGTTGGTCGAGAAGTCGGTCGAGTAGTTGGTCGAGTAGTTGGTCGAGTAGTTGGTCGAGTAGTTTGTCGAGTTGTTGGTCGAGTAGTTGGTCGAGTAGTTGGTCGAGTAGTTGGTCGAGTAGTTGGTCAACTGGTTGGTCGAGTGGTTGGTCGAGTAGTTGGTCGAGTGGTCGGTCGAGTAGTTGTTCGAGTAGTTGTTCGAGTAGTTGGTCAAGTAGTTGGTCGAGTGATTGCTCGAGTAGTTGGTCGAGTAGTTGGTCAAGTAGTTGGTCAAGTAGTTGGTCGAGTAGTTGGTCAAGTAGTTGGTCGAGTAGTTGGTCGAGTGATTGGTCGAGTAGTTGGTCGAGTAGATGGTCGAGTAGTTGGTCGAGTAGTTGGTCGAGTAGTTGGTCGAGTAGTTGGTCGAGTAGTTGGTCGAGAAGTCGGTCGAGTAGTTGGTCGAGTAGTTGGTCGAGTAGTTGGTCGAGTAGTTGGTCGAGTAGTTGGTCGAGTAGTTGGTCGAGTAGTTGGTCGAGTAGTTGGTCGAGTAGTTGGTCGAGTAGTTGGTCGAGTAGTTGGTCAACTGGTTGGTCGAGTGGTTGGTCGAGTAGTTGGTCGAGTGGTCGGTCGAGTAGTTGTTCGAGTAGTTGGTCGAGTAGTTGGTCGAGTAGTTGGTCGAGTGATTGCTCGAGTAGTTGGTCGAGTAGTTGGTCAAGTAGTTGGTCAAGTAGTTGGTCGAGTAGTTGGTCAAGTAGTTGGTCGAGTAGTTGGTCGAGTGATTGGTCGAGTAGTTGGTCGAGTAGTTGGTCGAGTAGTTGGTCGAGTAGTTGGTCGAGTAGTTGGTCGAGTAGTTGGTCGAGTAGTTGGTCGACTGGTTGGTCAACTGGTTGGTCGAGTGGTTGGTCGAGTAGTTGGTCGAGTAGTTGGTCGAGTAGTTGGTCGAGTAGTTGGTCGAGTAGTTGGTCGAGTAGTTGGTCGAGAGATTGCTCGAGTAGTTGGTCGAGTAGTTGGTCGAGTGATTGGTCGAGTAGTTGGTCGAGTAGTTGGTCGAGTAGTTGGACGAGTAGTTGGTCGAGTAGTTGGTCGAGTAGGTGGTCGAGTGATTGGTCGAGTAGTTGGTCGAGTAGTTGGTCGAGTAGTTGGTCGAGTAGTTGGTCGAGTAGTTGGTCGAGTAGTTGGTCGAGTAGTTGGTCGACTGGTCGGTCAACTGGTTGGTCGAGTGGTTGGTCGAGTAGTTGGTCGAGTAGTTGGTCGAGTAGTTGGTCGAGTAGTTGGTCGAGTAGTTGGTCGAGTAGTTGGTCGAGTTGTTGGTCGAGTAGTTGGCCGAGTAGTTGGTCGAGTAGTTGGACGAGTAGTTGGTCGAGTAGTTGGTCGAGTAGTTGGTCGAGTAGTTTGTCGAGTAGTTGGTCGAGTAGTTGATCGACTGGTAGGACGACTGGTTAGACGACTTGTTGTTTGACTGGTTGGTCGAGTAGTTTGTCGAGTAGTTGGTCGAGTAGTTGGTCTAGTTGTCGGTCGAGTGGTTGGTCGAGTAGTTGGCCGAGTAGTTGGTCGAGTGATTGCTCGTGTAGTTGGTCGAGTGGTTGGTCGAGTAGTTGGTCGAGTAGTTGGTCGAGTAGTTGGTCGAGTGATTGGCCGAGTGATTGGCCGAGTGGTTGGTCGAGTAGTTGTTCGAGTAGTTGGTCGAGTAGTTGGCCGAGTAGTTGGTCGAGTAGTTGGTCTAGTAGTTGGTCGAGTAGTTGGTCGAGTAGTTGGTCGAGTAGTTGGTCGAGTGATTGGTCGAGTAGTTGGTCGAGTAGTTGGTCGAGTAGTTGGTCGAGTAGTTGAACGAGAAGTTCGTAGAGTAGTTGGTCGAGTAGTTGGTCGAGTAGTTGGTGGAGTAGTTGGTCGAGTGATTAGTCGATTAGTTGCTCGAGTAGTTGGTCGAGTAGTTGGTCGAGTGATTGCTCGAGTAGTTGGTCGAGTAGTTGGTCGAGTAGTTGGTCAAATAGTTGTTCGAGTAGTTGGTCAAGTAGTTGGTCGAGTAGTTGGTCGAGTAGTTGGTCGAGTAGTTGGTCGAGTAGTTGGTCGAGTAGTTGGTCGAGTAGTTGGTCGAGAAGTTGGACGAGTAGTTGGTCGAGTAGTTGGTCGAGTAGTTGGTCGAGTGATTGGTCAAGTAGTTGGTCGAGTAGTTGGTCGAGTAGTTAATCGAGTAGTTGGACGAGTAGTTAGTCGAGTAGTTGGTCGAGTAGTTGGTCGAGTAGTTGGTCGAGTGATTGGTCGCGTAGTTGGTCGAGTAGTTGGTCGAGTAGTTGGACGAGTAGTTGGTCGAGTAGTTGGTCGAGTAGTTGGTCGAGTGATTGTTCGAGTAGTTGGTCGAGTAGTTGGTCGAGTTGTTGGTCGAGTTGTTGGCCGAGTAGTTGGTCGAATAGTTGGTCGAGTGATTGGTCGAGTAGTTGGTCGAGTAGTTGGTCGAGTAGTTGGTCGAGTAGTTGGACGTGTAGTTGGTCGAGTAGTTGGTCGAGTAGATGGTCGAGTGATTGCTCGAGTAGTTGGTCGAGTAGTTGGTCGAGTGATTGGTCGAGTAGTTGGTCGAGTAGTTGGTCGAGTAGTTGGTCGAATAGTTGGTCGAGTGATTGGTCGAGTAGTTGGTCGAGTAGTTGGTCGAGTAGTTGGTCGAGTAGTTGGTCGAGTAGTTGGTCGAGTAGTTGGTCGAGAAGTCGGTCGAGTAGTTGGTCGAGTAGTTGGTCGAGTAGTTGGTCGAGTAGTTGGTCGAGAAGTCGGTCGAGTAGTTGGTCGAGTAGTTGGTCGAGTAGTTGGTCGAGTAGTTGGTCGAGTAGTTGGTCGAGAAGTCGGTCGAGTAGTTGGTCGAGTAGTTGGTCAAGTAGTTGGTCAAGTAGTTGGTCAAATAGTTGTTCGAGTAGTTGGTCAAGTAGTTGGTCGAGTAGTTGGTCGAGTAGTTGGTCGAGTAGTTGGTCGAGTAGTTGGTCGAGTAGTTGGTCGAGTAGTTGGTCGAGAAGTTGGACGAGTAGTTGGTCGAGTAGTTGGTCGAGTAGTTGGTCGAGTGATTGGTCAAGTAGTTGGTCGAGTAGTTGGTCGAGTAGTTAATCGAGTAGTTGGACGAGTAGTTGGTCGAGTAGTTGGTCGAGTGATTGGTCGAGTAGTTGGTCGAGTAGTTGGTCGAGTAGTTGGACGAGTAGTTGGTCGAGTAGTTGGTCGAGTAGTTGGTCGAGTGATTGTTCGAGTAGTTGGTCGAGTAGTTGGTCGAGTTGTTGGTCGAGTTGTTGGCCGAGTAGTTGGTCGAATAGTTGGTCGAGTGATTGGTCGAGTAGTTGGTCGAGTAGTTGGTCGAGTAGTTGGTCGAGTAGTTGGACGTGTAGTTGGTCGAGTAGTTGGTCGAGTAGATGGTCGAGTGATTGCTCGAGTAGTTGGTCGAGTAGTTGGTCGAGTGATTGGTCGAGTAGTTGGTCGAGTAGTTGGTCGAGTAGTTGGTCGAATAGTTGGTCGAGTGATTGGTCGAGTAGTTGGTCGAGTAGTTGGTCGAGTAGTTGGTCGAGTAGTTGGTCGAGTAGTTGGTCGAGTAGTTGGTCGAGAAGTCGGTCGAGTAGTTGGTCGAGTAGTTGGTCGAGTAGTTGGTCGAGTAGTTGGTCGAGAAGTCGGTCGAGTAGTTGGTCGAGTAGTTGGTCGAGTAGTTGGTCGAGTAGTTGGTCGAGTAGTTGGTCGAGAAGTCGGTCGAGTAGTTGGTCGAGTAGTTGGTCAAGTAGTTGGTCAAGTAGTTGGTCGAGTAGTTGGTCAAGTAGTTGGTCGAGTAGTTGGTCAAGTGATTGGTCGAGTAGTTGGTCTAGTAGTTGGTCGAGTAGTTGGTCGAGTAGTTGGTCGAGTAGTTGGTCGATAACTCGGTCGAGTAGTTGGTCGAGTAGTTGGTCGAGTAGTTGGTCGAGTAGTTGGTCGACTGGTTGGTCAACTGGTTGGTCGAGTGATTGCTCGAGTAGTTGGTCGAGTAGTTGGTCAAGTAGTTGGTCAAGTAGTTGGTCGAGTAGTTGGTCAAGTAGTTGGTCGAGTAGTTGGTCGAGTGATTGGTGGAGTAGTTGGTCGAGTAGTTGGTCGAGTAGTTGGTCGAGTAGTTGGTCGAGTAGTTGGTCGAGAAGTCGGTCGAGTAGTTGGTCGAGTAGTTGGTCGAGTAGTTGGTCGACTGGTTGGTCAACTGGTTGGTCGATTGGTTGGTCGAGTAGTTGGTCGAGTAGTTGGTCGAGTAGTTGGTCGAGTAGTTGGTCGAGTAGTTGGTCGAGTAGTTGGTCGAGTGATTGCTCGAGTAGTTGGTCGAGTAGTTGGTCGAGTGATTGGTCGAGTAGTTGGTCGAGTAGTTGGTCGAGTAGTTGGACGAGTAGTTGGTCGAGTAGTTGGTCGAGTAGGTGGTCGAGTGATTGGTCGAGTAGTTGGTCGAGTAGTTGGTCGAGTAGTTGGTCGAGTAGTTGGTCGAGTAGTTGGTCGAGTAGTTGGTCGAGTAGTTGGTCGAGTAGTTGGTCGAGTAGTTGGTCGAGTGATTGCTCGAGTAGTTGGTCGAGTAGTTGGTCGAGTGATTGGTCGAGTAGTTGGTCGAGTAGTTGGTCGAGTAGTTGGACGTGTAGTTGGTCGAGTAGTTGGTCGAGTAGATGGTCGAGTGATTGCTCGAGTAGTTGGTCGAGTAGTTGGTCGAGTGATTGGTCGAGTAGTTGGTCGAGTAGTTGGTCGAGTAGTTGGTCGAGTAGTTGGTCGAGTAGTTGGTCGAATAGTTGGTCGAGTGATTGGTAGAGTAGTTGGTCGAGTAGTTGGTCGAGTAGTTGGTCGAGTAGTTGGACGTGTAGTTGGTCGAGTAGTTGGTCGAGTAGATGGTCGAGTGATTGCTCGAGTAGTTGGTCGAGTAGTTGGTCGAGTGATTGGTCGAGTAGTTGGTCGAGTAGTTGGTCGAGTAGTTAGTCGAGTAGTTGGTCGAGTAGTTGGTCGAATAGTTGGTCGAGTGATTGGTCGAGTAGTTGGTCGAGTAGTTGATCGAGTAGTTGGTCGAGTAGTTGGTCGAGTAGTTGGTCGAGAAGTCGGTCGAGTAGTTGGTCGAGTAGTTGGTCGAGTAGTTGGTCGAGTAGTTGGTCGAGAAGTCGGTCGAGTAGTTGGTCGAGTAGTTGGTCGAGTAGTTGGTCGAGTAGTTGGTCGAGTAGTTGGTCGAGAAGTCGGTCGAGTAGTTGGTCGAGTAGTTGGTCAAGTAGTTGGTCAAGTAGTTGGTCGAGTAGTTGGTCAAGTAGTTGGTAGAGTAGTTGGTCGAGTGATTGGTCGAGTAGTTGGTCTAGTAGTTGGTCGAGTAGTTGGTCGAGTAGTTGGTCGAGTAGTTGGTCGATAAGTCGGTCGAGTAGTTGGTCGAGTAGTTGGTCGAGTAGTTGGTCGAGTAGTTGGTCGACTGGTTGGTCAACTGGTTGGTCGAGTGATTGCTCGAGTAGTTGGTCGAGTAGTTGGTCAAGTAGTTGGTCAAGTAGTTGGTCGAGTAGTTGGTCAAGTAGTTGGTCGAGTAGTTGGTCGAGTGATTGGTCGAGTAGTTGGTCGAGTAGTTGGTCGAGTAGTTGGTCGAGTAGTTGGTCGAGAAGTCGGTCGAGTAGTTGGTCGAGTAGTTGGTCGAGTAGTTGGTCGACTGGTTTGTCAACTGGTTGGTCGAGTGGTTGGTCGAGTAGTTGGTCGAGTAGTTGGTCGAGTAGTTGGTCTAGTAGTTGGTCGAGTAGTTGGTCGAGTAGTTGGTCGAGTGATTGCTCGAGTAGTTGGTCGAGTAGTTGGTCGAGGGATTGGTCGAGTAGTTGGTCGAGTAGTTGGTCGAGTAGTTGGACGAGTAGTTGGTCGAGTAGTTGGTCGAGTAGGTGGTCGAGTGATTGGTCGAGTAGTTGGTCGAGTAGTTGGTCGAGTAGTTGGTCGAGTAGTTGGTCGAGTAGTTGGTCGAGAAGTCGGTCGAGTAGTTGGTCGAGTAGTTGGTCGAGTAGTTGGTCGAGTAGTTGGTCGAGTAGTTGGTCGAGTAGTTGGTCGAGAAGTCGGTCGAGTAGTTGGTCGAGTAGTTGGTCGAGTAGTTGGTCGACTGGTTGGTCAACTGGTTGGTCGAGTGGTTGGTCGAGTAGTTGGTCGAGTAGTTGGTCGAGTAGTTGGTCGAGAAGTTGGTCGAGTAGTTGGTCGAGTAGTTAGTCGAGTGATTGCTCGAGTAGTTGGTCGAGTAGTTGGTCGAGTGATTGGTCGAGTAGTTGGTCGAGTAGTTGGTCGAGTAGTTGGACGAGTAGTTGGTCGAGTAGTTGGTCGAGTAGTTGATCGACTGGTAGGACGACGGGTTAGACGACTTGTTGTTTGACTGGTTGGTCGAGTAGTTTGTCGAGTTGTTTGTCGAGTAGTTGGTCTAGTTGTCGGTCGAGTGGTTGGTCGAGTAGTTGGTCGAGTAGTTGGTCGAGTGATTGCTCGTGTAGTTGGTCGAGTGGTTGGTCGAGTAGTTGGTCGAGTAGTTGGTCGAGTAGTTGGTCGAGTGATTGGCCGAGTGGTTGCTCGACTGGTTGGTCGAGTAGTTGTTCGAGTAGTTGGTCGAGTAGTTGGTCGAGTAGTTGGCCGAGTAGTTGGTCGAGTAGTTGGTCTAGTAGTTGGTCGAGTAGTTGGTCGAGTAGTTGGTCGAGTAGGTGGTCGAGTGATTGGTCGAGTAGTTGGTCGAGTAGTTGGTCGAGTAGTTGGTCGAGTAGTTGGTCGAGTAGTTGGACGAGTAGTTGGTCGAGTAGTTGGTCGAGTAGGTGGTCGAGTGATTGGTCGAGTAGTTGGTCGAGTAGTTGGTCGAGTAGTTGGTCGAGTAGTTGGTCGAGTAGTTGGTCGAGTAGTTGGTCGAGTAGTTGGTCGACTGGTCGGTCAACTGGTTGGTCGATTGGTTGGTTGAGTAGTTGGTCGAGTAGTTGGTCGAGTAGTTGGTCGAGTATTTGGTCGAGTAGTTGGTCGAGTAGTTGGTCGAGTTGTTGGTCGAGTAGTTGGCCGAGTAGTTGGTCGAGTAGTTGGACGAGTAGTTGGTCAAGTAGTTGGTAGAGTAGTTGGTCGAGTGATTGGTCGAGTAGTTGGTCTAGTAGTTGGTCGAGTAGTTGGTCGAGTAGTTGGTCGAGTAGTTGGTCGATAAGTCGGTCGAGTAGTTGGTCGAGTAGTTGGTCGACTGGTTGGTCAACTGGTTGGTCGAGTGATTGCTCGAGTAGTTGGTCGAGTAGTTGGTCAAGTAGTTGGTCAAGTAGTTGGTCGAGTAGTTGGTCAAGTAGTTGGTCGAGTAGTTGGTCGAGTGATTGGTCGAGTAGTTGGTCGAGTAGTTGGTCGAGTAGTTGGTCGAGTAGTTGGTCGAGAAGTCGGTCGAGTAGTTGGTCGAGTAGTTGGTCGAGTAGTTGGTCGACTGGTTGGTCAACTGGTTGGTCGAGTGGTTGGTCGAGTAGTTGGTCGAGTAGTTGGTCGAGTAGTTGGTCTAGTAGTTGGTCGAGTAGTTGGTCGAGTAGTTGGTCGAGTGATTGCTCGAGTAGTTGGTCGAGTAGTTGGTCGAGGGATTGGTCGAGTAGTTGGTCGAGTAGTTGGTCGAGTAGTTGGACGAGTAGTTGGTCGAGTAGTTGGTCGAGTAGGTGGTCGAGTGATTGGTCGAGTAGTTGGTCGAGTAGTTGGTCGAGTAGTTGGTCGAGTAGTTGGTCGAGTAGTTGGTCGAGAAGTCGGTCGAGTAGTTGGTCGAGTAGTTGGTCGAGTAGTTGGTCGAGTAGTTGGTCGAGTAGTTGGTCGAGTAGTTGGTCGAGAAGTCGGTCGAGTAGTTGGTCGAGTAGTTGGTCGAGTAGTTGGTCGACTGGTTGGTCAACTGGTTGGTCGAGTGGTTGGTCGAGTAGTTGGTCGAGTAGTTGGTCGAGTAGTTGGTCGAGAAGTTGGTCGAGTAGTTGGTCGAGTAGTTGGTCGAGTGATTGCTCGAGTAGTTGGTCGAGTAGTTGGTCGAGTGATTGGTCGAGTAGTTGGTCGAGTAGTTGGTCGAGTAGTTGGACGAGTAGTTGGTCGAGTAGTTGGTCGAGTAGTTGATCGACTGGTAGGACGACGGGTTAGACGACTTGTTGTTTGACTGGTTGGTCGAGTAGTTTGTCGAGTTGTTTGTCGAGTAGTTGGTCTAGTTGTCGGTCGAGTGGTTGGTCGAGTAGTTGGTCGAGTAGTTGGTCGAGTGATTGCTCGTGTAGTTGGTCGAGTGGTTGGTCGAGTAGTTGGTCGAGTAGTTGGTCGAGTAGTTGGTCGAGTGATTGGCCGAGTGGTTGGTCGACTGGTTGGTCGAGTAGTTGTTCGAGTAGTTGGTCGAGTAGTTGGTCGAGTAGTTGGCCGAGTAGTTGGTCGAGTAGTTGGTCTAGTAGTTGGTCGAGTAGTTGGTCGAGTAGTTGGTCGAGTAGGTGGTCGAGTGATTGGTCGAGTAGTTGGTCGAGTAGTTGGTCGAGTAGTTGGTCGAGTAGTTGGTCGAGTAGTTGGACGAGTAGTTGGTCGAGTAGTTGGTCGAGTAGGTGGTCGAGTGATTGGTCGAGTAGTTGGTCGAGTAGTTGGTCGAGTAGTTGGTCGAGTAGTTGGTCGAGTAGTTGGTCGAGTAGTTGGTCGAGTAGTTGGTCGACTGGTCGGTCAACTGGTTGGTCGATTGGTTGGTTGAGTAGTTGGTCGAGTAGTTGGTCGAGTAGTTGGTCGAGTAGTTGGTCGAGTATTTGGTCGAGTAGTTGGTCGAGTAGTTGGTCGAGTTGTTGGTCGAGTAGTTGGCCGAGTAGTTGGTCGAGTAGTTGGACGAGTAGTTGGTCGAGTAGTTGGTCGAGTAGTTGGTCGAGTAGTTTGTCGAGTAGTTGGTCGAGTAGTTGATCGACTGGTAGGACGACTGGTTAGACGACTTGTTGTTTGACTGGTTGGTCGAGTAGTTTGTCGAGTTGTTGGTCGAGTAGTTGGTCTAGTTGTCGGTCGAGTGGTTGGTCGAGTAGTTGGTCGAGTAGTTGGTCGAGTGATTGCTCGTGTAGTTGGTCGAGTGGTTGGTCGAGTAGTTGGTCGAGTAGTTGGTCGAGTAGTTGTTCGAGTAGTTGGTCGAGTAGTTGGTCGAGTAGTTGGCCGAGTAGTTGGTCGAGTAGTTGGTCTAGTAGTTGGTCGAGTAGTTGGTCGAGTAGTTGGTCGAGTAGTTGGTCGAGTGGTCAGTCGAGTAGTTGGTCGAGTAGTTGGTCGAGTGATTGGTCGAGTAGTTGGTCGAGTAGTTGTTTGAGTAGTTGGTCGAGTAGTTGGTCGAGTAGTTGAACGAGTAGTTCGTAGAGTAGTTGGTCGAGTAGTTGCTCGAGTAGTTGGTGGAGTAGTTGGTCGAGTGATTAGTCGATTAGTTGCTCGAGTAGTTGGTCGAGTAGTTGGTCGAGTAGTTGGTCGAGTGATTGCTCGAGTAGTTGGTCGAGTAGTTGGTCGAGTAGTTGGTCAAATAGTTGTTCGAGTAGTTGGTCAAGTAGTTGGTCGAGTAGTTGGTCGAGTAGTTGGTCGAGTAGTTGGTCGAGTAGTTGGTCGAGTAGTTGGTCGAGTAGTTGGTCGAGTAGTTGGACGAGTAGTTGGTCGAGTAGTTGGTCGAGTAGTTGGTCGAGTGATTGGTCTAGTAGTTGGTCGAGTAGTTGGTCGAGTAGTTAATCGAGTAGTTGGACGAGTAGTTGGTCGAGTAGTTGGTCGAGTGATTGGTCAAGTAGTTGGTCGAGTAGTTGGTCGAGTAGTTAATCGAGTAGTTGGACGAGTAGTTGGTCGAGTGATTGGTCAAGTAGTTGGTCGAGTAGTTGGTCGAGTAGTTAATCGAGTAGTTGGACGAGTAGTTGGTCGAGTAGTTGGTCGAGTAGTTGGTCGAGTGATTGTTCGAGTAGTTGGTCGAGTAGTTGGTCGAGTTGTTGGTCGAGTTGTTGGCCGAGTAGTTGGTCGAGTAGTTGGTCTAGTAGTTGGTCGAGTAGTTGGTCGAGTAGTTGGTCGAGTAGTTGGTCGAGTGGTCGGTCGAGTAGTTGGTCGAGTAGTTGGTCGAGTAGTTGGTCGAGTAGTTGGTCGAGTAGTTGGTCGAGTAGTTGGTCGAGTAGTTGGTCGAGTAGTTGGACGAGTAGTTGGTCGAGTAGTTGGTCGAGTAGTTGGTCGAGTGATTGGTCAAGTAGTTGGTCGAGTAGTTGGTCGAGTAGTTAATCGAGTAGTTGGTCGAGTAGTTGGTCGAGTAGTTGGTCGAGTAGTTGGACAAGTAGTTGGTCGAGTGATTGCTCGAGTAGTTGGTCGAGTAGTTGGTCGATTGATTGGTCGAGTAGTTGGTAGAGAAGTTGGCCGAGTAGTTGGTCGAGTAGTTGGTCTAGTAGTTGGTCGAGTAGTTGGTCGAGTGATTGGTCGAGTAGTTGGTCGACTGGTTGGTCGAGTGGTTGTTCGAGTAGTTGGTTGAGTAGTTGGTCGAGTGATTGGTCGAGTGGTCGGTCGAGTGGTCGGTCGAGTAATTGGTCGAGTAGTTGGTCGAGTAGTTGGTCGAGTAGTTGGTCGAGTAATTGATCGAGTAGTTGATCGACTGTTTGGACGACTGTTTACACGACTTGTTGGTCGACTGGTTGGTCGAGTAGTTTGTCGAGTAGTTGGTCGAGTAGTTGGTCTAGTTGTCGGTCGAGTGGTTGGTCGAGTAGTTGGTCGAGTAGTTGGTCGAGTGATTGCTCGTGTAGTTGGTCGAGTGGTTGGTCGAGTTGTTGGTCTAGTAGTTGGTCGAGTAGTTGGTCGAGTGATTGGTCGAGTAGTTGGTCGACTGGTTGTTCGAGTGGTTGTTCGAGTAGTTGGTTGAGTAGTTGGTCGAGTGATTGGTCGAGTGGTCGGTCGAGTGGTCGGTCGAGTAATTGGTCGAGTAGTTGGTCGAGTGATTGGTCGAGTAGTTGGTCGAGTAGTTGTTCGAGTAGTTGGTCGAGTAGTTGGTCGAGTAGTTGAACGAGTAGTTCGTAGAGTAGTTGGTCGAGTAGTTGGTCGAGTAGTTGGTCGAGTAGTTGGCCGAGTAGTTGGTCGAGTAGTTGGTCTAGTAGTTGGTCGAGTAGTTGGTCGAGTAGTTGGTCGAGTAGGTGGTCGAGTGATTGGTCGAGTAGTTGGTCGAGTAGTTGGTCGAGTAGTTGGTCGAGTAGTTGGTCGAGTAGTTGGACGAGTAGTTGGTCGAGTAGTTGGTCGAGTAGGTGGTCGAGTGATTGGTCGAGTAGTTGGTCGAGTAGTTGGTCGAGTAGTTGGTCGAGTAGTTGGTCGAGTAGTTGGTCGAGTAGTTGGTCGAGTAGTTGGTCGACTGGTCGGTCAACTGGTTGGTCGATTGGTTGGTTGAGTAGTTGGTCGAGTAGTTGGTCGAGTAGTTGGTCGAGTAGTTGGTCGAGTAGTTGGTCGAGTAGTTGGTCGAGTTGTTGGTCGAGTAGTTGGCCGAGTAGTTGGTCGAGTAGTTGGACGAGTAGTTGGTCGAGTAGTTGGTCGAGTAGTTGGTCTAGTAGTTTGTCGAGTAGTTGGTCGAGTAGTTGATCGACTGGTAGGACGACTGGTTAGACGACTTGTTGTTTGACTGGTTGGTCGAGTAGTTTGTCGAGTTGTTGGTCGAGTAGTTGGTCTAGTTGTCGGTCGAGTGGTTGGTCGAGTAGTTGGTCGAGTAGTTGGTCGAGTAGTTGGTCGAGTAGTTGGTCGAGTGGTCAGTCGAGTAGTTGGTCGAGTAGTTGGTCGAGTGATTGGTCGAGTAGTTGGTCGAGTAGTTGTTCGAGTAGTTGGTCGAGTAGTTGGTCGAGTAGTTGAACGAGTAGTTCGTAGAGTAGTTGGTCGAGTAGTTGCTCGAGTAGTTGGTGGAGTAGTTGGTCGAGTGATTAGTCGATTAGTTGCTCGAGTAGTTGGTCGAGTAGTTGGTCGAGTAGTTGGTCGAGTGATTGCTCGAGTAGTTGGTCGAGTAGTTGGTCGAGTAGTTGGTCAAATAGTTGTTCGAGTAGTTGGTCAAGTAGTTGGTCGAGTAGTTGGTCGAGTAGTTGGTCGAGTAGTTGGTCGAGTAGTTGGTCGAGTAGTTGGTCGAGTAGTTGGTCGAGTAGTTGGACGAGTAGTTGGTCGAGTAGTTGGTCGAGTAGTTGGTCGAGTGATTGGTCAAGTAGTTGGTCGAGTAGTTGGTCGAGTAGTTAATCGAGTAGTTGGACGAGTAGTTGGTCGAGTAGTTGGTCGAGTGATTGGTCAAGTAGTTGGTCGAGTAGTTGGTCGAGTAGTTAATCGAGTAGTTGGACGAGTAGTTGGTCGAGTGATTGGTCAAGTAGTTGGTCGAGTAGTTGGTCGAGTAGTTAATCGAGTAGTTGGACGAGTAGTTGGTCGAGTAGTTGGTCGAGTAGTTGGTCGAGTGATTGTTCGAGTAGTTGGTCGAGTAGTTGGTCGAGTTGTTGGTCGAGTTGTTGGCCGAGTAGTTGGTCGAGTAGTTGGTCTAGTAGTTGGTCGAGTAGTTGGTCGAGTAGTTGGTCGAGTAGTTGGTCGAGTGGTCGGTCGAGTAGTTGGTCGAGTAGTTGGTCGAGTAGTTGGTCGAGTAGTTGGTCGAGTAGTTGGTCGAGTAGTTGGTCGAGTAGTTGGTTGAGTAGTTGGACGAGTAGTTGGTCGAGTAGTTGGTCGAGTAGTTGGTCGAGTGATTGGTCAAGTAGTTGGTCGAGTAGTTGGTCGAGTAGTTAATCGAGTAGTTGGTCGAGTAGTTGGTCGAGTAGTTGGTCGAGTAGTTGGACAAGTAGTTGGTCGAGTGATTGCTCGAGTAGTTGGTCGAGTAGTTGGTCGATTGATTGGTCGAGTAGTTGGTAGAGAAGTTGGCCGAGTAGTTGGTCGAGTAGTTGGTCTAGTAGTTGGTCGAGTAGTTGGTCGAGTGATTGGTCGAGTAGTTGGTCGACTGGTTGGTCGAGTGGTTGTTCGAGTAGTTGGTTGAGTAGTTGGTCGAGTGATTGGTCGAGTGGTCGGTCGAGTGGTCGGTCGAGTAATTGGTCGAGTAGTTGGTCGAGTAGTTGGTCGAGTAGTTGGTCGAGTAATTGATCGAGTAGTTGATCGACTGTTTGGACGACTGTTTACACGACTTGTTGGTCGACTGGTTGGTCGAGTAGTTTGTCGAGTAGTTGGTCGAGTAGTTGGTCTAGTTGTCGGTCGAGTGGTTGGTCGAGTAGTTGGTCGAGTAGTTGGTCGAGTGATTGCTCGTGTAGTTGGTCGAGTGGTTGGTCGAGTAGTTGGTCTAGTAGTTGGTCGAGTAGTTGGTCGAGTGATTGGTCGAGTAGTTGGTCGACTGGTTGTTCGAGTGGTTGTTCGAGTAGTTGGTTGAGTAGTTGGTCGAGTGATTGGTCGAGTGGTCGGTCGAGTGGTCGGTCGAGTAATTGGTCGAGTAGTTGGTCGAGAAGTCGGTCGAGTAGTTGGTCGAGTAGTTGGTCGAGTAGTTGGTCGAGTAGTTGGTCGAGTAGTTGGTCGAGTAGTTGGTCGAGTAGTTGGTCGAGTAGTTGGTCGAGTAGTTGGTCGAGTAGTTGGTCGAGTAGTTGGTCGAGTAGTTGGTCAACTGGTTGGTCGAGTGGTTGGTCGAGTAGTTGGTCGAGTGGTCGGTCGAGTAGTTGTTCGAGTAGTTGGTCGAGTAGTTGGTCAAGTAGTTGGTCAAGTAGTTGGTCGAGTAGTTGGTCAAGTAGTTGGTCGAGTAGTTGGTCGAGTGATTGGTCGAGTAGTTGGTCGAGTAGTTGGTCGAGTAGTTGGTCGAGTAGTTGGTCGAGTAGTTGGTCGAGTAGTTGGTCGAGTAGTTGGTCGACTGGTTGGTCAACTGGTTGGTCGAGTGGTTGGTCGAGTAGTTGGTCGAGTAGTTGGTCGAGTAGTTGGTCTAGTAGTTGGTCGAGTAGTTGGTCGAGAGATTGCTCGAGTAGTTGGTCGAGTAGTTGGTCGAGTGATTGGTCGAGTAGTTGGTCGAGTAGTTGGTCGAGTAGTTGGACGAGTAGTTGGTCGAGTAGTTGGTCGAGTAGGTGGTCGAGTGATTGGTCGAGTAGTTGGTCGAGTAGTTGGTCGAGTAGTTGGTCGAGTAGTTGGTCGAGTAGTTGGTCGAGTAGTTGGTCGAGTAGTTGGTCGAGTAGTTGGTCGACTGGTCGGTCAACTGGTTGGTCGAGTGGTTGGTCGAGTAGTTGGTCGAGTAGTTGGTCGAGTAGTTGGTCGAGTAGTTGGTCGAGTAGTTGGTCGAGTAGTTGGTCGAGTAGTTGGTCGACTGGTCGGTCAACTGGTTGGTCGAGTGGTTGGTCGAGTAGTTGGTCGAGTAGTTGGACGAGTAGTTGGTCGAGTAGTTGGTCGAGTAGGTGGTCGAGTGATTGGTCGAGTAGTTGGTCGAGTAGTTGGTCGAGTAGTTGGTCGAGTAGTTGGTCGAGTAGTTGGCCGAGTAGTTGGTCGAGTAGTTGGTCTAGTAGTTGGTCGAGTAGTTGGTCGAGTGATTGGTCGAGTAGTTGGTCGACTGGTTGGTCGAGTGGTTGTTCGAGTAGTTGGTTGAGTAGTTGGTCGAGTGATTGGTCGAGTGGTCGGTCGAGTGGTCGGTCGAGTAATTGGTCGAGTAGTTGGTCGAGTAGTTGGTCGAGTAGTTGGTCGAGTAATTGGTCGAGTAGTTGATCGACTGTTTGGACGACTGTTTACACGACTTGTTGGTCGACTGGTTGGTCGACTGGTTGGTCGAGAGGTTGGTCGAGTAGTAGGTCGAGTGATTGCTCGAGTAGTTGGTCGAGTAGTTGGTCGAGTTGTTGGTCGAGTAGTTGGCCGAGTAGTTGGTCGAGTAGTTGGACGAGTAGTTGGTCGAGTAGTTGGTCGAGTAGTTGGTCGAGTAGTTTGTCGAGTAGTTGGACGAGTAGTTGGTCGAGTAGTTGATCGACTGGTAGGACGACTGGTTAGACGACTTGTTGTTTGACTGGTTGGTCGAGTAGTTGGTCGAGTAGTTGGTCTAGTTGTCGGTCGAGTGGTTGGTCGAGTAGTTGGTCGAGTAGTTGGTCGAGTGATTGCTCGTGTAGTTGGTCGAGTGGTTGGTCGAGTAGTTGGTCGAGTAGTTGGTCGAGTAGTTGGTCGAGTGATTGGCCGAGTGGTTGGTCGACTGCGTGGTCGAGTAGATGTTCGAGTAGTTGGTCGAGTAGTTGGTCGAGTAGTTGGCCGAGTAGTTGGTCGAGTAGTTGGTCAAGTAGTTGGTCGAGTAGTTGGTCGTGTAGTTGGTCGAGTAGTTGGTCGAGTGGTCGGTCGAGTAGTTGGTCGAGTAGTTGGTCGAGTGATTGGTCGAGTAGTTGGTCGAGTAGTTGGTCGAGTAGTTGGTCGAGTAGTTGGTCGAGTAGTTGAACGAGTAGTTGGTAGAGTAGTTGGTCGAGTAGTTGGTCGAGTAGTTGATGGAGTAGTTGGTCGAGTGATTAGTCGAGTAGTTGGTCGAGTAGTTGGTCGAGTAGTTGGACGAGTAGTTGGTCGAGTAGTTGGACGAGTAGTTGGTCGAGTAGTTGGTCGAGTAGGTGGTCGAGTGATTGGTCGAGTAGTTGGTCGAGTAGTTGGTCGAGTAGTTGGTCGAGTAGTTGGTCGAGTAGTTGGTCGAGTAGTTGGTCGACTGGTCGGTCAACTGGTTGGTCGAGTGGTTGGTCGAGTAGTTGGTCGAGTAGTTGGTCGAGTAGTTGGTCGAGTAGTTGGTCGAGTAGTTGGTCGAGTAGTTGGTCGAGTAGTTGGTCGAGTTGTTGGTCGAGTAGTTGGCCGAGTAGTTGGTCGAGTAGTTGGACGAGTAGTTGGTCGAGTAGTTGGTCGAGTAGTTGGTCGAGTAGTTGGTCGAGTAGTTGGTCGAGTAGTTGGTCGAGTAGTTGGTCGACTGGTTGGTCAACTGGTTGGTCGAGTGGTTGGTCGAGTAGTTGGTCGAGTAGTTGGTCGAGTAGTTGGTCGAGTAGTTGGTCGAGTAGTTGGTCGAGTAGTTGGTCGAGAGATTGCTCGAGTAGTTGGTCGAGTAGTTGGTCGAGTGATTGGTCGAGTAGTTGGTCGAGTAGTTGGTCGAGTAGTTGGACGAGTAGTTGGTCGAGTAGTTGGTCGAGCAGGTGGTCGAGTGATTGGTCGAGTAGTTGGTCGAGTAGTTGGTCGACTGGTCGGTCAACTGGTTGGTCGAGTGGTTGGTCGAGTAGTTGGTCGAGTAGTTGGTCGAGTAGTTGGTCGAGTAGTTGGTCGAGTAGTTGGTCGAGTAGTTGGTCGAGTAGTTGATCGACTGGTAGGACGACTGGTTAGACGACTTGTTGTTTGACTGGTTGGTCGAGTAGTTTGTCGAGTAGTTGGTCGAGTAGTTGGTCTAGTTGTCGGTCGAGTGGTTGGTCGAGTAGTTGGTCGAGTAGTTGGTCGAGTGATTGCTCGTGTAGTTGGTCGAGTGGTTGGTCGAGTAGTTGGTCGAGTAGTTGGTCGAGTAGTTGGTCGAGTAGTTGGTCGAGTGATTGCTCGAGTAGTTGGTCGAGTAGTTGGTCGAGTAGTTGGTCAAATAGTTGTTCGAGTAGTTGGTCAAGTAGTTGGTCGAGTAGTTGGTCGAGTAGTTGGTCGAGTAGTTGGTCGAGTAGTTGGTCGAGTAGTTGGTCGAGTAGTTGGTCGAGTAGTTGGACGAGTAGTTGGTCGAGTAGTTGGTCGAGTAGTTGGTCGAGTGATTGGTCAAGTAGTTGGTCGAGTAGTTGGTCGAGTAGTTAATCGAGTAGTTGGACGAGTAGTTGGTCGAGTAGTTGGTCGAGTAGTTGGTCGAGTAGTTGGTCGAGTGATTGGTCGAGTAGTTGGTCGAGTAGTTGGTCGAGTAGTTGGACGAGTAGTTGGTCGAGTAGTTGGTCGAGTAGTTGGTCGAGTGATTGTTCGAGTAGTTGGTCGAGTAGTTGGTCGAGTTGTTGGTCGAGTTGTTGGCCGAGTAGTTGGTCGAGTAGTTGGTCTAGTAGTTGGTCGAGTAGTTGGTCGAGTAGTTGGTCGAGTAGTTGGTCGAGTGGTCGGTCGAGTAGTTGGTCGAGTAGTTGGTCGAGTAGTTGGTCGAGTAGTTGGTCGAGTAGTTGGTCGAGTAGTTGGTCGAGTAGTTGGTCGAGTAGTTGGTCGAGTAGTTGGACGAGTAGTTGGTCGAGTAGTTGGTCGAGTAGTTGGCCGAGTGATTGGTCAAGTAGTTGGTCGAGTAGTTGGTCGAGTAGTTGGTCGAGTAGTTGGTCGAGTAGTTGGTCGAGTAGTTGGTCGAGTAGTTGGTCGAGTAGTTGGTCGAGTAGTTGGACGAGTAGTTGGTCGAGTAGTTGGTCGAGTAGTTGGCCGAGTGATTGGTCAAGTAGTTGGTCGAGTAGTTGGTCGAGTAGTTGGTCGAGTAGTTAATCGAGTAGTTGGACGAGTAGTTGGTCGAGTAGTTGGTCGAGTAGTTGGTCGAGTGATTGGTCGAGTAGTTGGTCGAGTAGTTGGTCGAGTAGTTGGTCTAGTAGTTGGTCGAGGAGTTGGTCGAGTAGTTGGTCGAGTAGTTGGACGAGTAGTTGGTCGCGTAGTTGGTGGAGTAGTTGGTCGAGTGATTGGCCGAGTGGTCGGTCGAGTGGTCGGTCGAGTGATTGGTCGAGTAGTTGGTCGAGTAGTTGGTCGAGTAGTTGGACAAGTAGTTGGTCGAGTGATTGCTCGAGTAGTTGGTCGAGTAGTTGGTCGATTGATTGGTCGAGTAGTTGGTAGAGAAGTTGGCCGAGTAGTTGGTCGAGTAGTTGGTCTAGTAGTTGGTCGAGTAGTTGGTCGAGTGATTGGTCGAGTAGTTGGTCGACTGGTTGGTCGAGTGGTTGTTCGAGTAGTTGGTTGAGTAGTTGGTCGAGTGATTGGTCGAGTGGTCGGTCGAGTGGTCGGTCGAGTAATTGGTCGAGTAGTTGGTCGAGTAGTTGGTCGAGTAGTTGGTCGAGTAATTGGTCGAGTAGTTGATCGACTGTTTGGACGACTGTTTACACGACTTGTTGGTCGACTGGTTGGTCGACTGGTTGGTCGAGTGATTGCTCGAGTAGTTGGTCGAGTAGTTGGTCGAGTTGTTGGTCGAGTAGTTGGCCGAGTAGTTGGTCGAGTAGTTGGACGAGTAGTTGGTCGAGTAGTTGGTCGAGTAGTTGGTCGAGTAGTTTGTCGAGTAGTTGGACAAGTAGTTGGTCGAGTAGTTGATCGACTGGTAGGACGACTGGTTAGACGACTTGTTGTTTGACTGGTTGGTCGAGTAGTTTGTCGAGTAGTTGGTCGAGTAGTTGGTCTAGTTGTCGGTCGAGTGGTTGGTCGAGTAGTTAGTCGAGTAGTTGGTCGAGTGATTGCTCGTGTAGTTGGTCGAGTGGTTGGTCGAGTAGTTGGTCGAGTAGTTGGTCGAGTAGTTGGTCGAGTTATTGGCCGAGTGGTTGGTCGACTGGGTGGTCGAGTAGATGTTCGATTAGTTGGTCGAGTAGTTGGTCGAGTAGTTGGCCGAGTAGTTGGTCGAGTAGTTGGTCAAGTAGTTGGTCGAGTAGTTGGTCGTGTAGTTGGTCGAGTAGTTGGTCGAGTGGTCGGTCGAGTAGTTGGTCGAGTAGTTGGTCGAGTGATTGGTCGAGTAGTTGGTCGAGTAGTTGGTCGAGTAGTTGGTCGAGTAGTTGAACGAGTAGTTGGTAGAGTAGTTGGTCGAGTAGTTGGTCGAGTAGTTGGTGGAGTAGTTGGTCGAGTGATTAGTCGAGTAGTTGGTCGAGTAGTTGGTCGAGTAGTTGGACGAGTAGTTGGTCGAGTAGTTGGTCGAGTAGTTGGTCGAGTAGTTGGACGAGTAGTTGGTCGAGTAGTTGGTCGAGTAGTTGGTCGAGTGATTGTTCGAGTAGTTGGTCGAGTAGTTGGTCGAGTTGTTGGTCGAGTTGTTGGCCGAGTAGTTGGTCGAGTAGTTGGTCTAGTAGTTGGTCGAGTAGTTGGTCGAGTAGTTGGTCGAGTAGTTGGTCGAGTGGTCGGTCGAGTAGTTGGTCGAGTAGTTGGTCGAGTAGTTGGTCGAGTAGTTGGTCGAGTAGTTGGTCGAGTAGTTGGTCGAGTAGTTGGTCGAGTAGTTGGACGAGTAGTTGGTCGAGTAGTTGGTCGAGTAGTTGGCCGAGTGATTGGTCAAGTAGTTGGTCGAGTAGTTGGTCGAGTAGTTGGTCGAGTAGTTAATCGAGTAGTTGGACGAGTAGTTGGTCGAGTAGTTGGTCGAGTAGTTGGTCGAGTGATTGGTCGAGTAGTTGGTCGAGTAGTTGGTCGAGTAGTTGGTCTAGTAGTTGGTCGAGGAGTTGGTCGAGTAGTTGGTCGAGTAGTTGGACGAGTAGTTGGTCGCGTAGTTGGTGGAGTAGTTGGTCGAGTGATTGGCCGAGTGGTCGGTCGAGTGGTCGGTCGAGTGATTGGTCGAGTAGTTGGTCGAGTAGTTGGTCGAGTAGTTGGACAAGTAGTTGGTCGAGTGATTGCTCGAGTAGTTGGTCGAGTAGTTGGTCGATTGATTGGTCGAGTAGTTGGTAGAGAAGTTGGCCGAGTAGTTGGTCGAGTAGTTGGTCTAGTAGTTGGTCGAGTAGTTGGTCGAGTGATTGGTCGAGTAGTTGGTCGACTGGTTGGTCGAGTGGTTGTTCGAGTAGTTGGTTGAGTAGTTGGTCGAGTGGTCGGTCGAGTGGTCGGTCGAGTAATTGGTCGAGTAGTTGGTCGAGTAGTTGGTCGAGTAGTTGGTCGAGTAATTGGTCGAGTAGTTGATCGACTGTTTGGACGACTGTTTACACGACTTGTTGGTCGACTGGTTGGTCGACTGGTTGGTCGAGAGGTTGGTCGAGTAGTAGGTCGAGTGATTGCTCGAGTAGTTGGTCGAGTAGTTGGTCGAGTTGTTGGTCGAGTAGTTGGCCGAGTAGTTGGTCGAGTAGTTGGACGAGTAGTTGGTCGAGTAGTTGGTCGAGTAGTTGGTCGAGTAGTTTGTCGAGTAGTTGGACGAGTAGTTGGTCGAGTAGTTGATCGACTGGTAGGACGACTGGTTAGACGACTTGTTGTTTGACTGGTTGGTCGAGTAGTTTGTCGAGTAGTTGGTCGAGTAGTTGGTCTAGTTGTCGGTCGAGTGGTTGGTCGAGTAGTTAGTCGAGTAGTTGGTCGAGTGATTGCTCGTGTAGTTGGTCGAGTGGTTGGTCGAGTAGTTGGTCGAGTAGTTGGTCGAGTAGTTGGTCGAGTGATTGGCCGAGTGGTTGGTCGACTGGGTGGTCGAGTAGATGTTCGATTAGTTGGTCGAGTAGTTGGTCGAGTAGTTGGCCGAGTAGTTGGTCGAGTAGTTGGTCAAGTAGTTGGTCGAGTAGTTGGTCGTGTAGTTGGTCGAGTAGTTGGTCTAGTGGTCGGTCGAGTAGTTGGTCGAGTAGTTGGTCGAGTGATTGGTCGAGTAGTTGGTCGAGTAGTTGGTCGAGTAGTTGGTCGAGTAGTTGAACGAGTAGTTGGTAGAGTAGTTGGTCGAGTAGTTGGTCGAGTAGTTGGTGGAGTAGTTGGTCGAGTGATTAGTCGAGTAGTTGGTCGAGTAGTTGGTCGAGTAGTTGGACGAGTAGTTGGTCGAGTAGTTGGTCGAGTAGTTGGTCGAGTAGTTGGACGAGTAGTTGGTCGAGTAGTTGGTCGAGTAGTTGGTCGAGTGATTGTTCGAGTAGTTGGTCGAGTAGTTGGTCGAGTTGTTGGTCGAGTTGTTGGCCGAGTAGTTGGTCGAGTAGTTGGTCGAGTAGTTGGTCGAGTAGTTGGTCGAGTAGTTGGTCGAGTAGTTGGTCGAGTAGTTGGTCGAGAAGTCGGTCGAGTAGTTGGTCGAGTAGTTGGTCGAGTAGTTGGTCGAGTAGTTTGTCGAGTTGTTGGTCGAGTGGTTGTTCGAGTAGTTGGTTGAGTAGTTGGTCGAGTGGTCGGTCGAGTGGTCGGTCGAGTAATTGGTCGAGTAGTTGGTCGAGTAGTTGGTCGAGTAGTTGGTCGAGTAATTGGTCGAGTAGTTGATCGACTGTTTGGACGACTGTTTACACGACTTGTTGGTCGACTGGTTGGTCGACTGGTTGGTCGAGAGGTTGGTCGAGTAGTAGGTCGAGTGATTGCTCGAGTAGTTGGTCGAGTAGTTGGTCGAGTTGTTGGTCGAGTAGTTGGCCGAGTAGTTGGTCGAGTAGTTGGACGAGTAGTTGGTCGAGTAGTTGGTCGAGTAGTTGGTCGAGTAGTTTGTCGAGTAGTTGGACGAGTAGTTGGTCGAGTAGTTGATCGACTGGTAGGACGACTGGTTAGACGACTTGTTGTTTGACTGGTTGGTCGAGTAGTTTGTCGAGTAGTTGGTCGAGTAGTTGGTCTAGTTGTCGGTCGAGTGGTTGGTCGAGTAGTTAGTCGAGTAGTTGGTCGAGTGATTGCTCGTGTAGTTGGTCGAGTGGTTGGTCGAGTAGTTGGTCGAGTAGTTGGTCGAGTAGTTGGTCGAGTGATTGGCCGAGTGGTTGGTCGACTGGGTGGTCGAGTAGATGTTCGATTAGTTGGTCGAGTAGTTGGTCGAGTAGTTGGCCGAGTAGTTGGTCGAGTAGTTGGTCAAGTAGTTGGTCGAGTAGTTGGTCGTGTAGTTGGTCGAGTAGTTGGTCTAGTGGTCGGTCGAGTAGTTGGTCGAGTAGTTGGTCGAGTGATTGGTCGAGTAGTTGGTCGAGTAGTTGGTCGAGTAGTTGGTCGAGTAGTTGAACGAGTAGTTGGTAGAGTAGTTGGTCGAGTAGTTGGTCGAGTAGTTGGTGGAGTAGTTGGTCGAGTGATTAGTCGAGTAGTTGGTCGAGTAGTTGGTCGAGTAGTTGGACGAGTAGTTGGTCGAGTAGTTGGTCGAGTAGTTGGTCGAGTAGTTGGACGAGTAGTTGGTCGAGTAGTTGGTCGAGTAGTTGGTCGAGTGATTGTTCGAGTAGTTGGTCGAGTAGTTGGTCGAGTTGTTGGTCGAGTTGTTGGCCGAGTAGTTGGTCGAGTAGTTGGTCGAGTAGTTGGTCGAGTAGTTGGTCGAGTAGTTGGTCGAGTAGTTGGTCGAGTAGTTGGTCGAGAAGTCGGTCGAGTAGTTGGTCGAGTAGTTGGTCGAGTAGTTGGTCGAGTAGTTTGTCGAGTTGTTGGTCGAGTAGTTGGTCGAGTAGTTGGTCGAGTAGTTGGTCGAGTAGTTGGTCAACTGGTTGGTCGAGTGGTTGGTCGAGTAGTTGGTCGAGTGGTCGGTCGAGTAGTTGTTCGAGTAGTTGTTCGAGTAGTTGGTCAAGTAGTTGGTCGAGTGATTGCTCGAGTAGTTGGTCGAGTAGTTGGTCAAGTAGATGGTCAAGTAGTTGGTCGAGTAGTTGGTCAAGTAGTTGGTCGAGTAGTTGGTCGAGTGATTGGTCGAGTAGTTGGTCGAGTAGATGGTCGAGTAGTTGGTCGAGTAGTTGGTCGAGTAGTTGGTCGAGTAGTTGGTCGAGTAGTTGGTCGAGAAGTCGGTCGAGTAGTTGGTCGAGTAGTTGGTCGAGTAGTTGGTCGAGTAGTTGGTCGAGTAGTTGGTCGAGTAGTTGGTCGAGTAGTTGGTCGAGTAGTTGGTCGAGTAGTTGGTCGAGTAGTTGGTCAACTGGTTGGTCGAGTGGTTAGTCGAGTAGTTGGTCGAGTGGTCGGTCGAGTAGTTGTTCGAGTAGTTGGTCGAGTAGTTGGTCGAGTAGTTGGTCGAGTGATTGCTCGAGTAGTTGGTCGAGTAGTTGGTCAAGTAGTTGGTCAAGTAGTTGGTCGAGTAGTTGGTCAAGTAGTTGGTCGAGTAGTTGGTCGAGTGATTGGTCGAGTAGTTGGTCGAGTAGTTGGTCGAGTAGTTGGTCGAGTAGTTGGTCGAGTAGTTGGTCGAGTAGTTGGTCGAGTAGTTGGTCGACTGGTTGGTCAACTGGTTGGTCGAGTGGTTGGTCGAGTAGTTGGTCGAGTAGTTGGTCGAGTAGTTGGTCGAGTAGTTGGTCGAGCAGTTGGTCGAGTAGTTGGTCGAGAGATTGCTCGAGTAGTTGGTCGAGTAGTTGGTCGAGTGATTGGTCGAGTAGTTGGTCGAGTAGTTGGTCGAGTAGTTGGACGAGTAGTTGGTCGAGTAGATGGTCGAGTAGGTGGTCGAGTGATTGGTCGAGTAGTTGGTCGAGTAGTTGGTCGAGTAGTTGGTCGAGTAGTTGGTCGAGTAGTTGGTCGAGTAGTTGGTCGAGTAGTTGGTCGAGTAGTTGGTCGACTGGTCGGTCAACTGGTTGGTCGAGTGGTTGGTCGAGTAGTTGGTCGAGTAGTTGGTCGAGTAGTTGGTCGAGTAGTTGGTCGAGTAGTTGGTCGAGTAGTTGGTCGAGTTGTTGGTCGAGTAGTTGGCCGAGTAGTTGGTCGAGTAGTTGGACGAGTAGTTGGTCGAGTAGTTGGTCGAGTAGTTGGTCGAGTAGTTGGTCGAGTAGTTGATCGACTGGTAGGACGACTGGTTAGACGACTTGTTGTTTGACTGGTTGGTCGAGTAGTTTGTCGAGTAGTTGGTCGAGTAGTTGGTCTAGTTGTCGGTCGAGTGGTTGGTCGAGTAGTTGGTCGAGTAGTTGGTCGAGTGATTGCTCGTGTAGTTGGTCGAGTGGTTGGTCGAGTAGTTGGTCGAGTAGTTGGTCGAGTAGTTGGTCGAGTGATTGGCCGAGTGGTTGGTCGACTGGTTGGTCGAGTAGTTGTTCGAGTAGTTGGTCGAGTAGTTGGCCGAGTAGTTGGTCGAGTAGTTGGTCTAGTAGTTGGTCGAGAAGTTGGTCGAGTAGTTGGTCGAGTAGTTGGTCGAGCTATTGGTCGAGTAGTTGGTCGAGTAGTTGGTCGAGTAGTTGGTCGAGTAGTTGGTCGAGTAGTTGAACGAGTAGTTCGTAGAGTAGTTGGTCGAGTAGTTGGTCGAGTAGTTGGTGGAGTAGTTGGTCGAGTGATTAGTCGATTAGTTGCTCGAGTAGTTGGTCGAGTAGTTGGTCGAGTAGTTGGTCGAGTGATTGCTCGAGTAGTTGGTCGAGTAGTTGGTCGAGTAGTTGGTCAAATAGTTGTTCGAGTAGTTGGTCAAGTAGTTGGTCGAGTAGTTGGTCGAGTAGTTGGTCGAGTAGTTGGTCGAGTAGTTGGTCGAGTAGTTGGTCGAGTAGTTGGTCGAGAAGTTGGACGAGTAGTTGGTCGAGTAGTTGGTCGAGTAGTTGGTCGAGTGATTGGTCAAGTAGTTGGTCGAGTAGTTGGTCGAGTAGTTAATCGAGTAGCTGGACGAGTAGTTAGTCGAGTAGTTGGTCGAGTAGTTGGTCGAGTAGTTGGTCGAGTGATTGGTCGAGTAGTTGGTCGAGTAGTTGGTCGAGTAGTTGGACGAGTAGTTGGTCGAGTAGTTGGTCGAGTAGTTGGTCGAGTGATTGTTCGAGTAGTTGGTCGAGTAGTTGGTCGAGTTGTTGGTCGAGTTGTTGGCCGAGTAGTTGGTCGAATAGTTGGTCGAGTGATTGGTCGAGTAGTTGGTCGAGTAGTTGGTCGAGTAGTTGGTCGAGTAGTTGGACGTGTAGTTGGTCGAGTAGTTGGTCGAGTAGATGGTCGAGTGATTGCTCGAGTAGTTGGTCGAGTAGTTGGTCGAGTGATTGGTCGAGTAGTTGGTCGAGTAGTTGGTCGAGTAGTTGGTCGAATAGTTGGTCGAGTGATTGGTCGAGTAGTTGGTCGAGTAGTTGGTCGAGTAGTTGGTCGAGTAGTTGGTCGAGTAGTTGGTCGAGTAGTTGGTCGAGAAGTCGGTCGAGTAGTTGGTCGAGTAGTTGGTCGAGTAGTTGGTCGAGTAGTTGGTCGAGAAGTCGGTCGAGTAGTTGGTCGAGTAGTTGGTCGAGTAGTTGGTCGAGTAGTTGGTCGAGTAGTTGGTCGAGAAGTCGGTCGAGTAGTTGGTCGAGTAGTTGGTCGAGTAGTTGGTCGAGTAGTTGGTCGAGTAGTTGGTCGAGTAGTCGGTCGAGAAGTCGGTCGAGTAGTTGGTCGAGTAGTTGGTCGAGTAGTTGGTCGAGTAGTTGGTCGAGAAGTCGGTCGAGTAGTTGGTCGAGTAGTTGGTCGAGTAGTTGGTCGAGTAGTTGGTCGAGTAGTTGGTCGAGAAGTCGGTCGAGTAGTTGGTCGAGTAGTTGGTCAAGTAGTTGGTCAAGTAGTTGGTCGAGTAGTTGGTCAAGTAGTTGGTCGAGTAGTTGGTCGAGTGATTGGTCGAGTAGTTGGTCTAGTAGTTGGTCGAGTAGTTGGTCGAGTAGTTGGTCGAGTAGTTGGTCGATAACTCGGTCGAGTAGTTGGTCGAGTAGTTGGTCGAGTAGTTGGTCGAGTAGTTGGTCGAGTAGTTGGTCGACTGGTTGGTCAACTGGTTGGTCGAGTGATTGCTCGAGTAGTTGGTCGAGTAGTTGGTCAAGTAGTTGGTCAAGTAGTTGGTCGAGTAGTTGGTCAAGTAGTTGGTCGAGTAGTTGTTCGAGTGATTGGTCGAGTAGTTGGTCGAGTAGTTGGTCGAGTAGTTGGTCGAGTAGTTGGTCGAGTAGTTGGTCGAGTAGTTGGTCGAGAGATTGCTCGAGTAGTTGGTCGAGTAGTTGGTCGAGAGATTGCTCGAGTAGTTGGTCGAGTAGTTGGTCGAGTGATTGGTCGAGTAGTTGGTCGAGTAGTTGGTCGAGTAGTTGGACGAGTAGTTGGTCGAGTAGTTGGTCGAGTAGGTGGTCGAGTGATTGGTCGAGTAGTTGGTCGAGTAGTTGGTCGAGTAGTTGGTCGAGTAGTTGGTCGAGTAGTTGGTCGAGTAGTTGGTCGAGTAGTTGGTCGACTGGTCGGTCAACTGGTTGGTCGAGTGGTTGGTCGAGTAGTTGGTCGAGTAGTTGGTCGAGTAGTTGGTCGAGTAGTTGGTCGAGTAGTTGGTCGAGTAGTTGGTCGAGTTGTTGGTCGAGTAGTTGGCCGAGTAGTTGGTCGAGTAGTTGGACGAGTAGTTGGTCGAGTAGTTGGTCGAGTAGTTGGTCGAGTAGTTTGTCGAGTAGTTGGTCGAGTAGTTGATCGACTGTTAGGACGACTGGTTAGACGACTTGTTGTTTGACTGGTTGGTCGAGTAGTTTGTCGAGTAGTTGGTCGAGTAGTTGGTCTAGTTGTCGGTCGAGTGGTTGGTCGAGTAGTTGGTCGAGTAGTTGGTCGAGTGATTGCTCGTGTAGTTGGTCGAGTGGTTGGTCGAGTAGTTGGTCGAGTAGTTGGTCGAGTAGTTGGTCGAGTGATTGGCCGAGTGGTTGGTCGACTGGTTGGTCGAGTAGTTGTTCGAGTAGTTGGTCGAGTAGTTGGCCGAGTAGTTGGTCGAGTAGTTGGTCTAGTAGTTGGTCGAGTAGTTGGTCGAGTAGTTGGTCGAGTAGTTGGTCGAGTGATTGGTCGAGTAGTTGGTCGAGTAGTTGGTCGAGTAGTTGGTCGAGTAGTTGGTCGAGTAGTTGAACGAGTAGTTCGTAGAGTAGTTGGTCGAGTAGTTGGTCGAGTAGTTGGTGGAGTAGTTGGTCGAGTGATTAGTCGATTAGTTGCTCGAGTAGTTGGTCGAGTAGTTGGTCGAGTAGTTGGTCGAGTGATTGCTCGAGTAGTTGGTCGAGTAGTTGGTCGAGTAGTTGGTCAAATAGTTGTTCGAGTAGTTGGTCAAGTAGTTGGTCGAGTAGTTGGTCGAGTAGTTGGTCGAGTAGTTGGTCGAGTAGTTGGTCGAGTAGTTGGTCGAGTAGTTGGTCGAGAAGTTGGACGAGTAGTTGGTCGAGTAGTTGGTCGAGTAGTTGGTCGAGTGATTGGTCAAGTAGTTGGTCGAGTAGTTGGTCGAGTAGTTAATCGAGAAGCTGGACGAGTAGTTAGTCGAGTAGTTGGTCGAGTAGTTGGTCGAGTAGTTGGTCGAGTGATTGGTCGAGTAGTTGGTCGAGTAGTTGGTCGAGTAGTTGGACGAGTAGTTGGTCGAGTAGTTGGTCGAGTAGTTGGTCGAGTGATTGTTCGAGTAGTTGGTCGAGTAGTTGGTCGAGTTGTTGGTCGAGTTGTTGGCCGAGTAGTTGGTCGAATAGTTGGTCGAGTGATTGGTCGAGTAGTTGGTCGAGTAGTTGGTCGAGTAGTTGGTCGAGTAGTTGGACGTGTAGTTGGTCGAGTAGTTGGTCGAGTAGATGGTCGAGTGATTGCTCGAGTAGTTGGTCGAGTAGTTGGTCGAGTGATTGGTCGAGTAGTTGGTCGAGTAGTTGGTCGAGTAGTTGGTCGAATAGTTGGTCGAGTGATTGGTCGAGTAGTTGGTCGAGTAGTTGGTCGAGTAGTTGGTCGAGTAGTTGGTCGAGTAGTTGGTCGAGTAGTTGGTCGAGAAGTCGGTCGAGTAGTTGGTCGAGTAGTTGGTCGAGTAGTTGGTCGAGTAGTTGGTCGAGAAGTCGGTCGAGTAGTTGGTCGAGTAGTTGGTCGAGTAGTTGGTCGAGTAGTTGGTCGAGTAGTTGGTCGAGAAGTCGGTCGAGTAGTTGGTCGAGTAGTTGGTCGAGTAGTTGGTCGAGTAGTTGGTCGAGTAGTTGGTCGAGTAGTTGGTCGAGAAGTCGGTCGAGTAGTTGGTCGAGTAGTTGGTCGAGTAGTTGGTCGAGTAGTTGGTCGAGAAGTCGGTCGAGTAGTTGGTCGAGTAGTTGGTCGAGTAGTTGGTCGAGTAGTTGGTCGAGTAGTTGGTCGAGAAGTCGGTCGAGTAGTTGGTCGAGTAGTTGGTCAAGTAGTTGGTCAAGTAGTTGGTCGAGTAGTTGGTCAAGTAGTTGGTCGAGTAGTTGGTCGAGTGATTGGTCGAGTAGTTGGTCTAGTAGTTGGTCGAGTAGTTGGTCGAGTAGTTGGTCGAGTAGTTGGTCGATAACTCGGTCGAGTAGTTGGTCGAGTAGTTGGTCGAGTAGTTGGTCGAGTAGTTGGTCGAGTAGTTGGTCGAGTAGTTGGTCGACTGGTTGGTCAACTGGTTGGTCGAGTGATTGCTCGAGTAGTTGGTCGAGTAGTTGGTCAAGTAGTTGGTCAAGTAGTTGGTCGAGTAGTTGGTCAAGTAGTTGGTCGAGTAGTTGGTCGAGTGATTGGTCGAGTAGTTGGTCGAGTAGTTGGTCGAGTAGTTGGTCGAGTAGTTGGTCGAGTAGTTGGTCGAGAAGTCGGTCGAGTAGTTGGTCGAGTAGTTGGTCGAGTAGTTGGTCGACTGGTTGGTCAACTGGTTGGTCGAGTGGTTGGTCGAGTAGTTGGTCGAGTAGTTGGTCGAGTAGTTGGTCGAGTAGTTGGTCGAGTAGTTGGTCGAGTAGTTGGTCGAGTGATTGCTCGAGTAGTTGGTCGAGTAGTTGGTCGAGTGATTGGTCGAGTAGTTGGTCGAGTAGTTGGTCGAGTAGTTGGACGAGTAGTTGGTCGAGTAGTTGGTCGAGTAGGTGGTCGAGTGATTGGTCGAGTAGTTGGTCGAGTAGTTGGTCGAGTAGTTGGTCGAGTAGTTGGTCGAGTAGTTGGTCGAGTAGTTGGTCGAGTAGTTGGTCGAGTAGTTGGTCGAGTAGTTGGTCGAGTGATTGCTCGAGTAGTTGGTCGAGTAGTTGGTCGAGTGATTGGTCGAGTAGTTGGTCGAGTAGTTGGTCGAGTAGTTGGACGTGTAGTTGGTCGAGTAGTTGGTCGAGTAGATGGTCGAGTGATTGCTCGAGTAGTTGGTCGAGTAGTTGGTCGAGTGATTGGTCGAGTAGTTGGTCGAGTAGTTGGTCGAGTAGTTGGTCGAGTAGTTGGTCGAGTAGTTGGTCGAATAGTTGGTCGAGTGATTGGTCGAGTAGTTGGTCGAGTAGTTGGTCGAGTAGTTGGTCGAGTAGTTGGACGTGTAGTTGGTCGAGTAGTTGGTCGAGTAGATGGTCGAGTGATTGCTCGAGTAGTTGGTCGAGTAGTTGGTCGAGTGATTGGTCGAGTAGTTGGTCGAGTAGTTGGTCGAGTAGTTAGTCGAGTAGTTGGTCGAGTAGTTGGTCGAATAGTTGGTCGAGTGATTGGTCGAGTAGTTGGTCGAGTAGTTGGTCGAGTAGTTGGTCGAGTAGTTGGTCGAGTAGTTGGTCGAGAAGTCGGTCGAGTAGTTGGTCGAGTAGTTGGTCGAGTAGTTGGTCGAGTAGTTGGTCGAGAAGTCGGTCGAGTAGTTGGTCGAGTAGTTGGTCGAGTAGTTGGTCGAGTAGTTGGACGAGTAGTTGGTCGAGTAGTTGGTCGAGTAGGTGGTCGAGTGATTGGTCAAGTAGTTGGTCAAGTAGTTGGTCGAGTAGTTGGTCAAGTAGTTGGTAGAGTAGTTGGTCGAGTGATTGGTCGAGTAGTTGGTCTAGTAGTTGGTCGAGTAGTTGGTCGAGTAGTTGGTCGAGTAGTTGGTCGATAAGTCGGTCGAGTAGTTGGTCGAGTAGTTGGTCGAGTAGTTGGTCGAGTAGTTGGTCGACTGGTTGGTCAACTGGTTGGTCGAGTGATTGCTCGAGTAGTTGGTCGAGTAGTTGGTCAAGTAGTTGGTCAAGTAGTTGGTCGAGTAGTTGGTCAAGTAGTTGGTCGAGTAGTTGGTCGAGTGATTGGTCGAGTAGTTGGTCGAGTAGTTGGTCGAGTAGTTGGTCGAGTAGTTGGTCGAGAAGTCGGTCGAGTAGTTGGTCGAGTAGTTGGTCGAGTAGTTGGTCGACTGGTTGGTCAACTGGTTGGTCGAGTGGTTGGTCGAGTAGTTGGTCGAGTAGTTGGTCGAGTAGTTGGTCTAGTAGTTGGTCGAGTAGTTGGTCGAGTAGTTGGTCGAGTGATTGCTCGAGTAGTTGGTCGAGTAGTTGGTCGAGGGATTGGTCGAGTAGTTGGTCGAGTAGTTGGTCGAGTAGTTGGACGAGTAGTTGGTCGAGTAGTTGGTCGAGTAGGTGGTCGAGTGATTGGTCGAGTAGTTGGTCGAGTAGTTGGTCGAGTAGTTGGTCGAGTAGTTGGTCGAGTAGTTGGTCGAGAAGTCGGTCGAGTAGTTGGTCGAGTAGTTGGTCGAGTAGTTGGTCGAGTAGTTGGTCGAGTAGTTGGTCGAGTAGTTGGTCGAGAAGTCGGTCGAGTAGTTGGTCGAGTAGTTGGTCGAGTAGTTGGTCGACTGGTTGGTCAACTGGTTGGTCGAGTGGTTGGTCGAGTAGTTGGTCGAGTAGTTGGTCGAGTAGTTGGTCGAGAAGTTGGTCGAGTAGTTGGTCGAGTAGTTGGTCGAGTGTTTGCTCGAGTAGTTGGTCGAGTAGTTGGTCGAGTGATTGGTCGAGTAGTTGGTCGAGTAGTTGGTCGAGTAGTTGGACGAGTAGTTGGTCGAGTAGTTGGTCGAGTAGTTGATCGACTGGTAGGACGACTGGTTAGACGACTTGTTGTTTGACTGGTTGGTCGAGTAGTTTGTCGAGTTGTTGGTCGAGTAGTTGGTCTAGTTGTCGGTCGAGTGGTTGGTCGAGTAGTTGGTCGAGTAGTTGGTCGAGTGATTGCTCGTGTAGTTGGTCGAGTGGTTGGTCGAGTAGTTGGTCGAGTAGTTGGTCGAGTAGTTGGTCGAGTGATTGGCCGAGTGGTTGGTCGACTGGTTGGTCGAGTATTTGTTCGAGTAGTTGGTCGAGTAGTTGGTCGAGTAGTTGGCCGAGTAGTTGGTCGAGTAGTTGGTCTAGTAGTTGGTCGAGTAGTTGGTCGAGTAGTTGGTCGAGTAGGTGGTCGAGTGATTGGTCGAGTAGTTGGTCGAGTAGTTGGTCGAGTAGTTGGTCGAGTAGTTGGTCGAGTAGTTGGACGAGTAGTTGGTCGAGTAGTTGGTCGAGTAGGTGGTCGAGTGATTGGTCGAGTAGTTGGTCGAGTAGTTGGTCGAGTAGTTGGTCGAGTAGTTGGTCGAGTAGTTGGTCGAGTAGTTGGTCGAGTAGTTGGTCGACTGGTCGGTCAACTGGTTGGTCGAGTGGTTGGTTGAGTAGTTGGTCGAGTAGTTGGTCGAGTAGTTGGTCGAGTAGTTGGTCGAGTAGTTGGTCGAGTAGTTGGTCGAGTTGTTGGTCGAGTAGTTGGCCGAGTAGTTGGTCGAGTAGTTGGACGAGTAGTTGGTCGAGTAGTTGGTCGAGTAGTTGGTCGAGTAGTTTGTCGAGTAGTTAGTCGAGTAGTTGATCGACTGGTAGGACGACTGGTTAGACGACTTGTTGTTTGACTGGTTGGTCGAGTAGTTTGTCGAGTTGTTGGTCGAGTAGTTGGTCTAGTTGTCGGTCGAGTGGTTGGTCGAGTAGTTGGTCGAGTAGTTGGTCGAGTGATTGCTCGTGTAGTTGGTCGAGTGGTTGGTCGAGTAGTTGGTCGAGTAGTTGGTCGAGTAGTTGGTCGAGTGATTGGCCGAGTGGTTGGTCGACTGGTTGGTCGAGTAGTTGTTCGAGTAGTTGGTCGAGTAGTTGGTCGAGTAGTTGGCCGAGTAGTTGGTCGAGTAGTTGGTCTAGTAGTTGGTCGAGTAGTTGGTCGAGTAGTTGGTCGAGTAGTTGGTCGAGTGGTCAGTCGAGTAGTTGGTCGAGTAGTTGGTCGAGTGATTGGTCGAGTAGTTGGTCGAGTAGTTGTTCGAGTAGTTGGTCGAGTAGTTGGTCGAGTAGTTGAACGAGTAGTTCGTAGAGTAGTTGGTCGAGTAGTTGCTCGAGTAGTTGGTGGAGTAGTTGGTCGAGTGATTAGTCGATTAGTTGCTCGAGTAGTTGGTCGAGTAGTTGGTCGAGTAGTTGGTCGAGTGATTGCTCGAGTAGTTGGTCGAGTAGTTGGTCGAGTAGTTGGTCAAATAGTTGTTCGAGTAGTTGGTCAAGTAGTTGGTCGAGTAGTTGGTCGAGTAGTTGGTCGAGTAGTTGGTCGAGTAGTTGGTCGAGTAGTTGGTCGAGTAGTTGGTCGAGTAGTTGGACGAGTAGTTGGTCGAGTAGTTGGTCGAGTAGTTGGTCGAGTGATTGGTCAAGTAGTTGGTCGAGTAGTTGGTCGAGTAGTTAATCGAGTAGTTGGACGAGTAGTTGGTCGAGTAGTTGGTCGAGTGATTGGTCAAGTAGTTGGTCGAGTAGTTGGTCGAGTAGTTAATCGAGTAGTTGGACGAGTAGTTGGTCGAGTGATTGGTCAAGTAGTTGGTCGAGTAGTTGGTCGAGTAGTTAATCGAGTAGTTGGACGAGTAGTTGGTCGAGTAGTTGGTCGAGTAGTTGGTCGAGTGATTGTTCGAGTAGTTGGTCGAGTAGTTGGTCGAGTTGTTGGTCGAGTTGTTGGCCGAGTAGTTGGTCGAGTAGTTGGTCTAGTAGTTGGTCGAGTAGTTGGTCGAGTAGTTGGTCGAGTAGTTGGTCGAGTGGTCGGTCGAGTAGTTGGTCGAGTAGTTGGTCGAGTAGTTGGTCGAGTAGTTGGTCGAGTAGTTGGTCGAGTAGTTGGTCGAGTAGTTGGTCGAGAAGTTGGACGAGTAGTTGGTCGAGTAGTTGGTCGAGTAGTTGGTCGAGTGATTGGTCAAGTAGTTGGTCGAGTAGTTGGTCGAGTAGTTAATCGAGTAGTTGGTCGAGTAGTTGGTCGAGTAGTTGGTCGAGTAGTTGGACAAGTAGTTGGTCGAGTGATTGCTCGAGTAGTTGGTCGAGTAGTTGGTCGATTGATTGGTCGAGTAGTTGGTAGAGAAGTTGGCCGAGTAGTTGGTCGAGTAGTTGGTCTAGTAGTTGGTCGAGTAGTTGGTCGAGTGATTGGTCGAGTAGTTGGTCGACTGGTTGGTCGAGTGGTTGTTCGAGTAGTTGGTTGAGTAGTTGGTCGAGTGATTGGTCGAGTGGTCGGTCGAGTGGTCGGTCGAGTAATTGGTCGAGTAGTTGGTCGAGTAGTTGGTCGAGTAGTTGGTCGAGTAATTGATCGAGTAGTTGATCGACTGTTTACACGACTTGTTGGTCGACTGGTTGGTCGAGTAGTTTGTCGAGTAGTTGGTCGAGTAGTTGGTCTAGTTGTCGGTCGAGTGGTTGGTCGAGTAGTTGGTCGAGTAGTTGGTCGAGTGATTGCTCGTGTAGTTGGTCGAGTGGTTGGTCGAGTAGTTGGTCTAGTAGTTGGTCGAGTAGTTGGTCGAGTGATTGGTCGAGTAGTTGGTCGACTGGTTGTTCGAGTGGTTGTTCGAGTAGTTGGTTGAGTAGTTGGTCGAGTGATTGGTCGAGTGATCGGTCGAGTGGTCGGTCGAGTAATTGGTCGAGTAGTTGGTCGAGTGATTGTTCGAGTAGTTGGTCGAGTAGTTGTTCGAGTAGTTGGTCGAGTAGTTGGTCGAGTAGTTGAACGAGTAGTTCGTAGAGTAGTTGGTCGAGTAGTTGGTCGAGTAGTTGGTGGAGTAGTTGGTCGAGTGATTAGTCGATTAGTTGCTCGAGTAGTTGGTCGAGTAGTTGGTCGAGTGATTGCTCGAGTAGTTGGTCGAGTGATTGCTCGAGTAGTTGGTCGAGTAGTTGGTCGAGTTGTTGGTCGAGTAGTTGGCCGAGTAGTTGGTCGAGTAGTTGGACGAGTAGTTGGTCGAGTAGTTGGTCGAGTAGTTGGTCGAGTAGTTTGTCGAGTAGTTGGACGAGTAGTTGGTCGAGTAGTTGATCGACTGGTAGGACGACTGGTTAGACGACTTGTTGTTTGACTGGTTGGTCGAGTAGTTTGTCGAGTAGTTGGTCGAGTAGTTGGTCTAGTTGTCGGTCGAGTGGTTGGTCGAGTAGTTGGTCGAGTAGTTGGTCGAGTGATTGCTCGTGTAGTTGGTCGAGTGGTTGGTCGAGTAGTTGGTCGAGTAGTTGGTCGAGTAGTTGGTCGAGTGATTGGCCGAGTGGTTGGTCGACTGGGTGGTCGAGTAGTTGTTCGAGTAGTTGGTCGAGTAGTTGGTCGAGTAGTTGGCCGAGTAGTTGGTCGAGTAGTTGGTCTAGTAGTTGGTCGAGTAGTTGGTCGAGTAGTTGGTCGAGTAGTTGGTTGAGTGGTCGGTCGAGTAGTTGGTCGAGTAGTTGGTCGAGTGATTGGTCGAGTAGTTGGTCGAGTAGTTGGTCGAGTAGTTGGTCGAGTAGTTGGTCGAGTAGTTGAACGAGTAGTTGGTAGAGTAGTTGGTCGAGTAGTTGGTCGAGTAGTTGGTGGAGTAGTTGGTCGAGTGATTAGTCGAGTAGTTGGTCGAGTAGTTGGTCGAGTAGTTGGACGAGTAGATGGTCGAGTAGTTGGTCGAGTAGTTGGTCGAGTAGTTGGTCGAGTAGTTGGTCGAGTAGTTGGTCGAGAAGTCGGTCGAGTAGTTGGTCGAGTAGTTGGTCGAGTAGTTGGTCGAGTAGTTTGTCGAGTTGTTGGTCGAGTAGTTGGTCGAGTAGTTGGTCGAGTAGTTGGTCGAGTAGTTGGTCAACTGGTTGGTCGAGTGGTTGGTCGAGTAGTTGGTCGAGTTGTCGGTCGAGTAGTTGTTCGAGTAGTTGGTCGAGTAGTTGGTCAAGTAGTTGGTCGAGTGATTGCTCGAGTAGTTGGTCGAGTAGTTGGTCAAGTAGTTGGTCAAGTAGTTGGTCGAGTAGTTGGTCAAGTAGTTGGTCGAGTAGTTGGTCGAGTGATTGGTCGAGTAGTTGGTCGAGTAGATGGTCGAGTAGTTGGTCGAGTAGTTGGTCGAGTAGTTGGTCGAGTAGTTGGTCGAGTAGTTGGTCGAGAAGTCGGTCGAGTAGTTGGTCGAGTAGTTGGTCGAGTAGTTGGTCGAGTAGTTGGTCGAGTAGTTGGTCGAGTAGTTGGTCGAGTAGTTGGTCGAGTAGTTGGTCGAGTAGTTGGTCGAGTAGTTGGTCGAGTAGTTGGTCAACTGGTTGGTCGAGTGGTTGGTCGAGTAGTTGGTCGAGTGGTCGGTCGAGTAGTTGTTCGAGTAGTTGGTCGAGTAGTTGGTCAAGTAGTTGGTCAAGTAGTTGGTCGAGTAGTTGGTCAAGTAGTTGGTCGAGTAGTTGGTCGAGTGATTGGTCGAGTAGTTGGTCGAGTAGTTGGTCGAGTAGTTGGTCGAGTAGTTGGTCGAGTAGTTGGTCGAGTAGTTGGTCGAGTAGTTGGTCGACTGGTTGGTCAACTGGTTGGTCGAGTGGTTGGTCGAGAGGTTGGTCGAGTAGTTGGTCGAGTAGTTGGTCGAGTAGTTGGTCGAGTAGTTGGTCGAGAGATTGCTCGAGTAGTTGGTCGAGTAGTTGGTCGAGTGATTGGTCGAGTAGTTGGTCGAGTAGTTGGTCGAGTAGTTGGACGAGTAGTTGGTCGAGTAGTTGGTCGAGTAAGTGGTCGAGTGATTGGTCGAGTAGTTGGTCGAGTAGTTGGTCGAGTAGTTGGTCGAGTAGTTGGTCGAGTAGTTGGTCGAGTAGTTGGTCGAGTAGTTGGTCGACTGGTCGGTCAACTGGTTGGTCGAGTGGTTGGTCGAGTAGTTGGTCGAGTAGTTGGTCGAGTAGTTGGTCGAGTAGTTGGTCGAGTAGTTGGTCGAGTAGTTGGTCGAGTTGTTGGTCGAGTAGTTGGCCGAGTAGTTGTTCGAGTAGTTGGACGAGTAGTTGGTCGAGTAGTTGGTCGAGTAGTTGGTCGAGTAGTTTGTCGAGTAGTTGGTCGAGTAGTTGATCGACTGGTAGGACGACTGGTTAGACGACTTGTTGTTTGACTGGTTGGGCGAGTAGTTTGTCGAGTAGTTGGTCGAGTAGTTGGTCTAGTTGTCGGTCGAGTGGTTGGTCGAGTAGTTGGTCGAGTAGTTGGTCGAGTGATTGCTCGTGTAGTTGGTCGAGTGGTTGGTCGAGTAGTTGGTCGAGTAGTTGGTCGAGTAGTTGGTCGAGTGATTGGCCGAGTGGTTGGTCGACTGGTTGGTCGAGTAGTTGTTCGAGTAGTTGGTCGAGTAGTTGGCCGAGTAGTTGGTCGAGTAGTTGGTCTAGTAGTTGGTCGAGTAGTTGGTCGAGTAGTTGGTCGAGTAGTTGGTCGAGTGGTCGGTCGAGTAGTTGGTCGAGTAGTTGGTCGAGTGATTGGTCGAGTAGTTGGTCGAGTAGTTGGTCGAGTAGTTGGTCGAGTAGTTGGTCGAGTAGTTGAACGAGTAGTTCGTAGAGTAGTTGGTCGAGTAGTTGGTCGAGTAGTTGGTGGAGTAGTTGGTCGAGTGATTAGTCGATTAGTTGCTCGAGTAGTTGGTCGAGTAGTTGGTCGAGTAGTTGGTCGAGTGATTGCTCGAGTAGTTGGTCGAGTAGTTGGTCGAGTAGTTGGTCAAATAGTTGTTCGAGTAGTTGGTCAAGTAGTTGGTCGAGTAGTTGGTCGAGTAGTTGGTCGAGTAGTTGGTCGAGTAGTTGGTCGAGTAGTTGGTCGAGTAGTTGGTCGAGTAGTTGGACGAGTAGTTGGTCGAGTAGTTGGTCGAGTAGTTGGTCGAGTGATTGGTCAAGTAGTTGGTCGAGTAGTTGGTCGAGTAGTTAATCGAGTAGTTGGACGAGTAGTTGGTCGAGTAGTTGGTCGAGTAGTTGGTCGAGTGATTGGTCGAGTAGTTGGTCGAGTAGTTGGTCGAGTAGTTGGACGAGTAGTTGGTCGAGTAGTTGGTCGAGTAGTTGGTCGAGTGATTGTTCGAGTAGTTGGTCGAGTAGTTGGTCGAGTTGTTGGTCGAGTTGTTGGCCGAGTAGTTGGTCGAGTAGTTGGTCTAGTAGTTGGTCGAGTAGTTGGTCGAGTAGTTGGTCGAGTAGTTGGTCGAGTGGTCGGTCGAGTAGTTGGTCGAGTAGTTGGTCGAGTAGTTGGTCGAGTAGTTGGTCGAGTAGTTGGTCGAGTAGTTGGTCGAGTAGTTGGTCGAGTAGTTGGTCGAGTAGTTGGACGAGTAGTTGGTCGAGTAGTTGGTCGAGTAGTTGGTCGAGTGATTGGTCAAGTAGTTGGTCGAGTAGTTGGTCGAGTAGTTAATCGAGTAGTTGGACGAGTAGTTGGTCGAGTAGTTGGTCGAGTAGTTGGTCGAGTAGTTGGTCGAGTGATTGGTCGAGTAGTTGGTCGAGTAGTTGGTCGAGTAGTTGGTCTAGTAGTTGGTCGAGGAGTTGGTCGAGTAGTTGGTCGAGTAGTTGGTCGAGTAGTTGGTCGAGTAGTTTGTCGAGTAGTTGGTCGAGTAGTTGATCGACTGGTAGGACGACTGGTTAGATGACTTGTTGTTTGACTGGTTGGTCGAGTAGTTTGTCGAGTAGTTGGTCGAGTAGTTGGTCTAGTTGTCGGTCGAGTGGTTGGTCGAGTAGTTGGTCGAGTAGTTGGTCGAGTGATTGCTCGTGTAGTTGGTCGAGTGGTTGGTCGAGTAGTTGGTCGAGTAGTTGGTCGAGTAGTTGGTCGAGTAGTTGGTCGAGTGGTCGTTCGAGTAGTTGGTCGAGTAGTTGGTCGAGTGATTGGACGAGTAGTTGGTCGAGTAGTTGGTCGAGTAGTTGGTCGAGTAGTTGGTCGAGTAGTTGAACGAGTAGTTGGTCTAGTAGTTGGTCGAGGAGTTGGTCGAGTAGTTGGTCGAGTAGTTGGTCGAGTGATTGCTCGTGTAGTTGGTCGACTGGTTGGTCAACTGGTTGGTCGAGTGGTTGGTCGAGTAGTTGGTCGAGTAGTTGGTCGAGTAGTTGGTCGAGTAGTTGGTCGAGTAGTTGGTCGAGTAGTTGGTCGAGAGATTGCTCGAGTAGTTGGTCGAGTAGTTGGTCGAGTGATTGGTCGAGTAGTTGGTCGAGTAGTTGGTCGAGTAGTTGGACGAGTAGTTGGTCGAGTAGTTGGTCGAGTAGGTGGTCGAGTGATTGGTCGAGTAGTTGGTCGAGTAGTTGGTCGAGTAGTTGGTCGAGTAGTTGGTCGAGTAGTTGGTCGAGTAGTTGGTCGAGTAGTTGGTCGACTGGTCGGTCAACTGGTTGGTCGAGTGGTTGGTCGAGTAGTTGGTCGAGTAGTTGGTCGAGTAGTTGGTCGAGTAGTTGGTCGAGTAGTTGGTCGAGTAGTTGGTCGAGTTGTTGGTCGAGTAGTTGGCCGAGTAGTTGTTCGAGTAGTTGGACGAGTAGTTGGTCGAGTAGTTGGTCGAGTAGTTGGTCTAGTAGTTGGTCGAGGAGTTGGTCGAGTAGTTGGTCGAGTAGTTGGTCGAGTAGTTGGTCGAGTAGTTTGTCGAGTAGTTGGTCGAGTAGTTGATCGACTGGTAGGACGACTGGTTAGATGACTTGTTGTTTGACTGGTTGGTCGAGTAGTTTGTCGAGTAGTTGGTCGAGTAGTTGGTCTAGTTGTCGGTCGAGTGGTTGGTCGAGTAGTTGGTCGAGTAGTTGGTCGAGTGATTGCTCGTGTAGTTGGTCGAGTGGTTGGTCGAGTAGTTGGTCGAGTAGTTGGTCGAGTAGTTGGTCGAGTAGTTGGTCGAGTGGTCGTTCGAGTAGTTGGTCGAGTAGTTGGTCGAGTGATTGGACGAGTAGTTGGTCGAGTAGTTGGTCGAGTAGTTGGTCGAGTAGTTGGTCGAGTAGTTGAACGAGTAGTTGGTCTAGTAGTTGGTCGAGGAGTTGGTCGAGTAGTTGGTCGAGTAGTTGGTCGAGCAGTTGGTCGAGTAGTTTGTCGAGTAGTTGGTCGAGTAGTTGATCGACTGGTAGGACGACTGGTTAGACGACTTGTTGTTTGACTGGTTGGTCGAGTAGTTTGTCGAGTAGTTGGTCGAGTAGTTGGTCTAGTTGTCGGTCGAGTGGTTGGTCGAGTAGTTTGTCGAGTAGTTGGTCGAGTAGTTGATCGACTGGTAGGACGACTGGTTAGACGACTTGTTGTTTGACTGGTTGGTCGAGTAGTTTGTCGAGTAGTTGGTCGAGTAGTTGGTCTAGTTGTCGGTCGAGTGGTTGGTCGAGTAGTTGGTCGAGTAGTTGGTCGAGTGATTGCTCGTGTAGTTGGTCGAGTGGTTGGTCGAGTAGTTGGTCGAGTAGTTGGTCGAGTAGTTGGTCGACTGGTTGGTCAACTGGTTGGTCGAGTGGTTGGTCGAGTAGTTGGTCGAGTAGTTGGTCGAGTAGTTGGTCGAGTAGTTGGTCGAGTAGTTGGTCGAGTAGTTGGTCGAGAGATTGCTCGAGTAGTTGGTCGAGTAGTTGGTCGAGTGATTGGTCGAGTAGTTGGTCGAGTAGTTGGTCGAGTAGTTGGACGAGTAGTTGGTCGAGTAGTTGGTCGAGTAGGTGGTCGAGTGATTGGTCGAGTAGTTGGTCGAGTAGTTGGTCGAGTAGTTGGTCGAGTAGTTGGTCGAGTAGTTGGTCGAGTAGTTGGTCGAGTAGTTGGTCGACTGGTCGGTCAACTGGTTGGTCGAGTGGTTGGTCGAGTAGTTGGTCGAGTAGTTGGTCGAGTAGTTGGTCGAGTAGTTGGTCGAGTAGTTGGTCGAGTAGTTGGTCGAGTTGTTGGTCGAGTAGTTGGCCGAGTAGTTGTTCGAGTAGTTGGACGAGTAGTTGGTCGAGTAGTTGGTCGAGTAGTTGGTCGAGTAGTTTGTCGAGTAGTTGGTCGAGTAGTTGATCGACTGGTAGGACGACTGGTTAGACGACTTGTTGTTTGACTGGTTGGTCGAGTAGTTTGTCGAGTAGTTGGTCGAGTAGTTGGTCTAGTTGTCGGTCGAGTGGTTGGTCGAGTAGTTGGTCGAGTAGTTGGTCGAGTGATTGCTCGTGTAGTTGGTCGAGTGGTTGGTCGAGTAGTTGGTCGAGTAGTTGGTCGAGTAGTTGGTCGAGTGATTGGCCGAGTGGTTGGTCGACTGGTTGGTCGAGTAGTTGTTCGAGTAGTTGGTCGAGTAGTTGGCCGAGTAATTGGTCGAGTAGTTGGTCTAGTAGTTGGTCGAGTAGTTGGTCGAGTAGTTGGTCGAGTAGTTGGTCGAGTGGTCGGTCGAGTAGTTGGTCGAGTAGTTGGTCGAGTGATTGGTCGAGTAGTTGGTCGAGTAGTTGGTCGAGTAGTTGGTCGAGTAGTTGGTCGAGTAGTTGAACGAGTAGTTCGTAGAGTAGTTGGTCGAGTAGTTGGTCGAGTAGTTGGTGGAGTAGTTGGTCGAGTGATTAGTCGATAAGTTGCTCGAGTAGTTGGTCGAGTAGTTGGTCGAGTAGTTGGTCGAGTGATTGCTCGAGTAGTTGGTCGAGTAGTTGGTCGAGTAGTTGGTCAAATAGTTGTTCGAGTAGTTGGTCAAGTAGTTGGTCGAGTAGTTGGTCGAGTAGTTGGTCGAGTAGTTGGTCGAGTAGTTGGTCGAGTAGTTGGTCGAGTAGTTGGTCGAGTAGTTGGTCGAGTAGTTGGACGAGTAGTTGGTCGAGTAGTTGGTCGAGTAGTTGGTCGAGTGATTGGTCAAGTAGTTGGTCGAGTAGTTGGTCGAGTAGTTAATCGAGTAGTTGGACGAGTAGTTGGTCGAGTAGTTGGTCGAGTAGTTGGTCGAGTAGTTGGTCGAGTGATTGGTCGAGTAGTTGGTCGAGTAGTTGGTCGAGTAGTTGGACGAGTAGTTGGTCGAGTAGT
Source organism: Papilio elwesi (assembly GCA_029849275.1). Taxonomy (NCBI): domain Eukaryota; kingdom Metazoa; phylum Arthropoda; class Insecta; order Lepidoptera; family Papilionidae; genus Papilio; species Papilio elwesi. The sequence continues at coordinate 4,336,519 of CM056687.1, read as the reverse complement.
TGGTCGAGTACTTGGTCGAGTGATTGTTCGAGTAGTTGGTCGAGTAGTTGGTCGAGTTGTTGGTCGAGTTGTTGGCCGAGTAGTTGGTCGAGTAGTTGGTCTAGTAGTTGGTCGAGTAGTTGGTCGAGTAGTTGGTCGAGTAGTTGGTCGAGTGGTCGGTCGAGTAGTTGGTCGAGTAGTTGGTCGAGTAGTTGGTCGAGTAGTTGGTCGAGTAGTTGGTCGAGTAGTTGGTCGAGTAGTTGGTCGAGTAGTTGGTCGAGTAGTTGGACGAGTAGTTGGTCGAGTAGTTGGTCGAGTAGTTGGTCGAGTGATTGGTCAAGTAGTTGGTCGAGTAGTTGGTCGAGTAGTTAATCGAGTAGTTGGACGAGTAGTTGGTCGAGTAGTTGGTCGAGTAGTTGGTCGAGTAGTTGGTCGAGTGATTGGTCGAGTAGTTGGTCGAGTAGTTGGTCGAGTAGTTGGTCTAGTAGTTGGTCGAGGAGTTGGTCGAGTAGTTGGTCGAGTAGTTGGACGAGTAGTTGGTCGCGTAGTTGGTGGAGTAGTTGGTCGAGTGATTGGCCGAGTGGTCGGTCGAGTGGTTGGTCGAGTGATTGGTCGAGTAGTTGGTCGAGTAGTTGGTCGAGTAGTTGGACAAGTAGTTGGTCGAGTGATTGCTCGAGTAGTTGGTCGAGTAGTTGGTCGATTGATTGGTCGAGTAGTTGGTCGGGAAGTTGGCCGAGTAGTTGGTCGAGTAGTTGGTCGAGTAGTTGGTCGAGTAGTTGGTCGAGTTGTTGGTCGAGTAGTTGGCCGAGTAGTTGGTCGAGTAGTTGGTCGAGTAGTTGGTCGAGTAGTTGGTCGAGAGATTGCTCGAGTAGTTGGTCGAGTAGTTGGTCGAGTAATTGGTCGAGTAGTTGGTCGAGTAGTTGGTCGAGTAGTTGGACGAGTAGTTGGTCGAGTAGTTGGTCGAGTAGGTGGTCGAGTGATTTGTCGAGTAGTTGGTCGAGTAGTTGGTCGAGTAGTTGGTCGAGTAGTTGGTCGAGTAGTTGGTCGAGTAGTTGGTCGAGTAGTTGGCCGACTGGTCGGTCAACTGGTTGGTCGAGTGGTTGGTCGAGTAGTTGGTCGAGTAGTTGGTCGAGTATTTGGTCGAGTAGTTGGTCGAGTAGTTGGTCGAGTAGTTGGTCGAGTTGTTGGTCGAGTAGTTGGCCGAGTAGTTGTTCGAGTAGTTGGACGAGTAGTTGGTCGAGTAGTTGGTCGAGTAGTTGGTCGAGTAGTTTGTCGAGTAGTTGGTCGAGTAGTTGATCGACTGGTAGGACGACTGGTTAGACGACTTGTTGTTTGACTGGTTGGTCGAGTAGTTTGTCGAGTAGTTGGTCGAGTAGTTGGTCTAGTTGTCGGTCGAGTGGTTGGTCGAGTAGTTGGTCGAGTAGTTGGTCGAGTGATTGCTCGTGTAGTTGGTCGAGTGGTTGGTCGAGTAGTTGGTCGAGTACTTGGTCGAGTAGTTGGTCGAGTGATTGGCCGAGTGGTTGGTCGACTGGTTGGTCGAGTAGTTGTTCGAGTAGTTGGTCGAGTAGTTGGCCGAGTAGTTGGTCGAGTAGTTGGTCTAGTAGTTGGTCGAGTAGTTGGTCGAGTAGTTGGTCGAGTAGTTGGTCGAGTGGTCGGTCGAGTAGTTGGTCGAGTAGTTGGTCGAGTGATTGGTCGAGTAGTTGGTCGAGTAGTTGGTCGAGTAGTTGGTCGAGTAGTTGGTCGAATAGTTGAACGAGTAGTTCGTAGAGTAGTTGGTCGAGTAGTTGGTCGAGTAGTTGGTGGAGTAGTTGGTCGAGTGATTAGTCGATTAGTTGCTCGAGTAGTTGGTCGAGTAGTTGGTCGAGTAGTTGGTCGAGTGATTGCTCGAGTAGTTGGTCGAGTAGTTGGTCGAGTAGTTGGTCAAATAGTTGTTCGAGTAGTTGGTCAAGTAGTTGGTCGAGTAGTTGGTCGAGTAGTTGGTCGAGTAGTTGGTCGAGTAGTTGGTCGAGTAGTTGGTCGAGTAGTTGGTCGAGTAGTTGGACGAGTAGTTGGTCGAGTAGTTGGTCGAGTAGTTGGTCGAGTGATTGGTCAAGTAGTTGGTCGAGGAGTTGGTCGAGTAGTTAATCGAGTAGTTGGACGAGTAGTTGGCCGAGTAGTTGGTCGAGTAGTTGGTCGAGTGATTGGTCGAGTAGTTGGTCGAGTAGTTGGTCGAGTAGTTGGACGAGTAGTTGGTCGAGTAGTTGGTCGAGTAGTTGGTCGAGTGATTGTTCGAGTAGTTGGTCGAGTAGTTGGTCGAGTTGTTGGTCGAGTTGTTGGCCGAGTAGTTGGTCGAGTAGTTGGTCTAGTAGTTGGTCGAGTAGTTGGTCGAGCAGTTGGTCGAGTAGTTGGTCGAGTGGTCGGTCGAGTAGTTGGTCGAGTAGTTGGTCGAGTAGTTGGTCGAGTAGTTGGTCTTGTAGTTGGTCGAGTAGTTGGTCGAGTAGTTGGTCGAGTAGTTGGTCGAGTAGTTGGACGAGTAGTTGGTCGAGTAGTTGGTCGAGTAGTTGGTCGAGTGATTGGTCAAGTAGTTGGTCGAGTAGTTGGTCGAGTAGTTAATCGAGTAGTTGGACGAGTAGTTGGTCGAGTAGTTGGTCGAGTAGTTGGTCGAGTAGTTGGTCGAGTGATTGGTCGAGTAGTTGGTCGAGTAGTTGGTCGAGTAGTTGGTCTAGTAGTTGGTCGAGGAGTTGGTCGAGTAGTTGGTCGAGTAGTTGGTCGAGTAGTTGGTCGAGTAGTTTGTCGAGTAGTTGGTCGAGTAGTTGATCGACTGGTAGGACGACTGGTTAGACGACTTGTTGTTTGACTGGTTGGTCGAGTAGTTTGTCGAGTAGTTGGTCGAGTAGTTGGTCTAGTTGTCGGTTGAGTGGTTGGTCGAGTAGTTGGTCGAGTAGTTGGTCGAGTGATTGCTCGTGTAGTTGGTCGAGTGGTTGGTCGAGTAGTTGGTCGAGTAGTTGGTCGAGTAGTTGGTCGAGTGGTCGGTCGAGTAGTTGGTCGAGTAGTTGGTCGAGTGATTGGTCGAGTAGTTGGTCGAGTAGTTGGTCGAGTAGTTGGTCGAGTAGTTGGTCGAGTAGTTGAACGAGTAGTTTGTCTAGTAGTTGGTCGAGGAGTTGGTCGAGTAGTTGGTCGAGTAGTTGGTCGAGCAGTTGGTCGAGTAGTTTGTCGAGTAGTTGGTCGAGTAGTTGATCGACTGGTAGGACGACTGGTTAGACGACTTGTTGTTTGACTGGTTGGTCGAGTAGTTTGTCGAGTAGTTGGTCGAGTAGTTGGTCTAGTTGTCGGTCGAGTGGTTGGTCGAGTAGTTTGTCGAGTAGTTGGTCGAGTAGTTGATCGACTGGTAGGACGACTGGTTAGACGACTTGTTGTTTGACTGGTTGGTCGAGTAGTTTGTCGAGTAGTTGGTCGAGTAGTTGGTCTAGTTGTCGGTCGAGTGGTTGGTCGAGTAGTTGGTCGAGTAGTTGGTCGAGTGATTGCTCGTGTAGTTGGTCGAGTGGTTGGTCGAGTAGTTGGTCGAGTAGTTGGTCGAGTAGTTGGTCGACTGGTTGGTCAACTGGTTGGTCGAGTGGTTGGTCGAGTAGTTGGTCGAGTAGTTGGTCGAGTAGTTGGTCGAGTAGTTGGTCGAGTAGTTGGTCGAGTAGTTGGTCGAGAGATTGCTCGAGTAGTTGGTCGAGTAGTTGGTCGAGTGATTGGTCGAGTAGTTGGTCGAGTAGTTGGTCGAGTAGTTGGACGAGTAGTTGGTCGAGTAGTTGGTCGAGTAGGTGGTCGAGTGATTGGTCGAGTAGTTTGTCGAGTAGTTGGTCGAGTAGTTGGTCGAGTAGTTGGTCGAGTAGTTGGTCGAGTAGTTGGTCGAGTAGTTGGTCGACTGGTCGGTCAACTGGTTGGTCGAGTGGTTGGTCGAGTAGTTGGTCGAGTAGTTGGTCGAGTAGTTGGTCGAGTAGTTGGTCGAGTAGTTGGTCGAGTAGTTGGTCGAGTTGTTGGTCGAGTAGTTGGCCGAGTAGTTGTTCGAGTAGTTGGACGCGTAGTTGGTCGAGTAGTTGTTCGAGTAGTTGGTCGAGTAGTTTGTCGAGTAGTTGGTCGAGTAGTTGATCGACTGGTAGGACGACTGGTTAGACGACTTGTTGTTTGACTGGTTGGTCGAGTAGTTTGTCGAGTAGTTGGTCGAGTAGTTGGTCTAGTTGTCGGTCGAGTGGTTGGTCGAGTAGTTGGTCGAGTAGTTGGTCGAGTGATTGCTCGTGTAGTTGGTCGAGTGGTTGGTCGAGTAGTTGGTCGAGTAGTTGGTCGAGTAGTTGGTCGAGTGATTGGCCGAGTGGTTGGTCGACTGGTTGGTCGAGTAGTTGTTCGAGTAGTTGGTCGAGTAGTTGGCCGAGTAGTTGGTCGAGTAGTTGGTCTAGTAGTTGGTCGAGTAGTTGGTCGAGTAGTTGGTCGAGTAGTTGGTCGAGTGGTCGGTCGAGTGGTCGGTCGAGTAGTTGGTCGAGTAGTTGGTCGAGTGATTGGTCGAGTAGTTGGTCGAGTAGTTGGTCGAGTAGTTGGTCGAGTAGTTGGTCGAGTAGTTGAACGAGTAGTTCGTAGAGTAGTTGGTCGAGTAGTTGGTCGAGTAGTTGGTGGAGTAGTTGGTCGAGTGATTAGTCGATTAGTTGCTCGAGTAGTTGGTCGAGTAGTTGGTCGAGTAGTTGGTCGAGTGATTGCTCGAGTAGTTGGTCGAGTAGTTGGTCGAGTAGTTGGTCAAATAGTTGTTCGAGTAGTTGGTCAAGTAGTTGGTCGAGTAGTTGGTCGAGTAGTTGGTCGAGTAGTTGGTCGAGTAGTTGGTCGAGTAGTTGGTCGAGTAGTTGGTCGAGTAGTTGGACGAGTAGTTGGTCGAGTAGTTGGTCGAGTAGTTGGTCGAGTGATTGGTCAAGTAGTTGGTCGAGTACTTGGTCGAGTAGTTAATCGAGAAGTTGGACGAGTAGTTGGTCGAGTAGTTGGTCGAGTAGTTGGTCGAGTGATTGGTCGAGTAGTTGGTCGAGTAGTTGGTCGAGTAGTTGGACGAGTAGTTGGTCGAGTAGTTGGTCGAGTAGTTGGTCGAGTGATTGTTCGAGTAGTTGGTCGAGTAGTTGGTCGAGTTGTTGGTCGAGTTGTTGGCCGAGTAGTTGGTCGAGTAGTTGGTCTAGTAGTTGGTTGAGTAGTTGGTCGAGTAGTTGGTCGAGTAGTTGGTCGAGTGGTCGGTCGAGTAGTTGGTCGAGTAGTTGGTCGAGTAGTTGGTCGAGTAGTTGGTCGAGTAGTTGGTCGAGTAGTTGGTCGAGTAGTTGGTCGAGTAGTTGGTCGAGTAGTTGGACGAGTAGTTGGTCGAGTAGTTGGTCGAGTAGTTGGTCGAGTGATTGGTCAAGTAGTTGGTCGAGTAGTTGGTCGAGTAGTTAATCGAGTAGTTGGACGAGTAGTTGGTCGAGTAGTTGGTCGAGTAGTTGGTCGAGTAGTTGGTCGAGTGATTGGTCGAGTAGTTGGTCGAGTAGTTGGTCGAGTAGTTGGTCTAGTAGTTGGTCGAGGAGTTGGTCGAGTAGTTGGTCGAGTAGTTGGACGAGTAGTTGGTCGCGTAGTTGGTGGAGTAGTTGGTCGAGTGATTGGCCGAGTGGTCGGTCGAGTGGTTGGTCGAGTGATTGGTCGAGTAGTTGGTCGAGTAGTTGGTCGAGTAGTTGGACAAGTAGTTGGTCGAGTGATTGCTCGAGTAGTTGGTCGAGTAGTTGGTCGATTGATTGGTCGAGTAGTTGGTCGGGAAGTTGGCCGAGTAGTTGGTCGAGTAGTTGGTCGAGTAGTTGGTCGAGTAGTTGGTCGAGTTGTTGGTCGAGTAGTTGGCCGAGTAGTTGGTCGAGTAGTTGGACGAGTAGTTGGTCGAGTAGTTGGTCGAGTAGTTGGTCGAGTAGTTTGTCGAGTAGTTGGTCGAGTAGTTGATCGACTGGTAGGACGACTGGTTAGACGACTGGTTAGACGACTTGTTGTTTGACTGGTTGGTCGAGTAGTTTGTCGAGTAGTTGGTCGAGTAGTTGGTCGAGAAGTCGGTAGAGTAGTTGGTCGAGTAGTTGGTCGAGTAGTTGGTCGAGTAGTTTGTCGAGTTGTTGGTCGAGTAGTTGGTCGAGTAGTTGGTCGAGTAGTTGGTCGAGTAGTTGGTCAACTGGTTGGTCGAGTGGTAGGTCGAGTAGTTGGTCGAGTGGTCGGTCGAGTAGTTGTTCGAGTAGTTGGTCGAGTAGTTGGTCAAGTAGTTGGTCGAGTGATTGCTCGAGTAGTTGGTCGAGTAGTTGGTCAAGTAGTTGGTCAAGTAGTTGGTCGAGTAGTTGGTCAAGTAGTTGGTCGAGTAGTTGGTCGAGTGATTGGTCGAGTAGTTGGTCGAGTAGATGGTCGAGTAGTTGGTCGAATAGTTGGTCGAGTAGTTGGTCAAATAGTTGGTCGAGTAGTTGGTCGAGAAGTCGGTCGAGTAGTTGGTCGAGTAGTTGGTCGAGTAGTTGGTCGAGTAGTTGGTCGAGTAGTTGGTCGAGTAGTTGGTCGAGTAGTTGGTCGAGTAGTTGGTCGAGTAGTTGGTCAACTGGTTGGTCGAGTGGTTGGTCGAGTAGTTGGTCGAGTGGTCGGTCGAGTAGTTGTTCGAGTAGTTGGTCGAGTAGTTGGTCGAGTAGTTGGTCGAGTGATTGCTCGAGTAGTTGGTCGAGTAGTTGGTCAAGTAGTTGGTCAAGTAGTTGGTCGAGTAGTTGGTCAAGTAGTTGGTCGAGTAGTTGGTCGAGTGATTGGTCGAGTAGTTGGTCGAGTAGTTGGTCGAGTAGTTGGTCGAGTAGTTGGTCGAGTAGTTGGTCGAGTAGTTGGTCGAGTAGTTGGTCGAGTAGTTGGTCGACTGGTTGGTCAACTGGTTGGTCGAGTGGTTGGTCGAGTAGTTGGTCGAGTAGTTGGTCGAGTAGTTGGTCGAGTAGTTGGTCGAGTAGTTGGTCGAGTAGTTGGTCGAGAGATTGCTCGAGTAGTTGGTCGAGTAGTTGGTCGAGTGATTGGTCGAGTAGTTGGTCGAGTAGTTGGTCGAGTAGTTGGACGAGTAGTTGGTCGAGTAGTTGGTCGAGTAGGTGGTTGAGTGATTGGTCGAGTAGTTGGTCGAGTAGTTGGTCGAGTAGTTGGTCGAGTAGTTGGTCGAGTAGTTGGTCGAGTAGTTGGTCGACTGGTCGGTCAACTGGTTGGTCGAGTGGTTGGTCGAGTAGTTGGTCGAGTAGTTGGTCGAGTAGTTGGTCGAGTAATTGGTCGAGTAGTTGGTCGAGTAGTTGGTCGAGTTGTTGGTCGAGTAGTTGGCCGAGTAGTTGGTCGAGTAGTTGGACGAGTAGTTGGTCGAGTAGTTGGTCGAGTAGTTTGTCGAGTAGTTTGTCGAGTAGTTGGTCGAGTAGTTGATCGACTGGTAGGACGACTGGTTAGACGACTTGTTGTTTGACTGGTTGGTCGAGTAGTTTGTCGAGTAGTTGGTCGAGTAGTTGGTCTAGTTGTCGGTCGAGTGGTTGGTCGAGTAGTTGGTCGAGTGATTGCTCGTGTAGTTGGTCGAGTGGTTGGTCGAGTAGTTGGTCGAGTAGTTGGTCGAGTAGTTGGTCGAGTGATTGGCCTAGTGGTTGGTCGACTGGTTGGTCGAGTAGTTGTTCGAGTAGTTGGTGGAGTAGTTGGCCGAGTAGTTGGTCGAGTAGTTGGTCTAGTAGTTGGTCGAGTAGTTGGTCGAGTAGTTGGTCGAGTAGTTGGTCGAGTGGTCGGTCGAGTAGTTGGTCGAGTAGTTGGTCGAGTGATTGGTCGAGTAGTTGGTCGAGTAGTTGGTCGAGTAGTTGGTCGAGTAGTTGGTCGAGTAGTTGAACGAGTAGTTCGTAGAGTAGTTGGTCGAGTAGTTGGTCGAGTAGTTGGTGGAGTAGTTGGTCGAGTGATTAGTCGATTAGTTGCTCGAGTAGTTGGTCGAGTAGTTGGTCGAGTAGTTGGTCGAGTGATTGCTCGAGTAGTTGGTCGAGTAGTTGGTCGAGTAGTTGGTCAAATAGTTGTTCGAGTAGTTGGTCAAGTAGTTGGTCGAGTAGTTGGTCGAGTAGTTGGTCGAGTAGTTGGTCGAGTAGTTGGTCGAGTAGTTGGTCGAGTAGTTGGTCGAGTAGTTGGACGAGTAGTTGGTCGAGTAGTTGGTCGAGTAGTTGGTCGAGTGATTGGTCAAGTAGTTGGTCGAGTAGTTGGTCGAGTAGTTAATCGAGTAGTTGGACGAGTAGTTGGTCAAGTAGTTGGTCGAGTAGTTGGTCGAGTAGTTGGTCGAGTAGTTGGTCGAGTAGTTGGTCGAGTAGTTGGTCGAGTAGTTGGTCGAGTAGTTGGACGAGTAGTTGGTCGAGTAGTTGGTCGAGTAGTTGGTCGAGTGATTGGTCAAGTAGTTGGTCGAGTACTTGGTCGAGTAGTTAATCGAGAAGTTGGACGAGTAGTTGGTCGAGTAGTTGGTCGAGTAGTTGGTCGAGTGATTGGTCGAGTAGTTGGTCGAGTAGTTGGTCGAGTAGTTGGACGAGTAGTTGGTCGAGTAGTTGGTCGAGTAGTTGGTCGAGTGATTGTTCGAGTAGTTGGTCGAGTAGTTGGTCGAGTTGTTGGTCGAGTTGTTGGCCGAGTAGTTGGTCGAGTAGTTGGTCTAGTAGTTGGTTGAGTAGTTGGTCGAGTAGTTGGTCGAGTAGTTGGTCGAGTGGTCGGTCGAGTAGTTGGTCGAGTAGTTGGTCGAGTAGTTGGTCGAGTAGTTGGTCGAGTAGTTGGTCGAGTAGTTGGTCGAGTAGTTGGTCGAGTAGTTGGTCGAGTAGTTGGACGAGTAGTTGGTCGAGTAGTTGGTCGAGTAGTTGGTCGAGTGATTGGTCAAGTAGTTGGTCGAGTAGTTGGTCGAGTAGTTAATCGAGTAGTTGGACGAGTAGTTGGTCGAGTAGTTGGTCGAGTAGTTGGTCGAGTAGTTGGTCGAGTGATTGGTCGAGTAGTTGGTCGAGTAGTTGTTCGAGTAGTTGGTCTAGTAGTTGGTCGAGGAGTTGGTCGAGTAGTTGGTCGAGTAGTTGGACGAGTAGTTGGTCGCGTAGTTGGTGGAGTAGTTGGTCGAGTGATTGGCCGAGTGGTCGGTCGAGTGGTTGGTCGAGTGATTGGTCGAGTAGTTGGTCGAGTAGTTGGTCGAGTAGTTGGACAAGTAGTTGGTCGAGTGATTGCTCGAGTAGTTGGTCGAGTAGTTGGTCGATTGATTGGTCGAGTAGTTGGTCGGGAAGTTGGCCGAGTAGTTGGTCGAGTAGTTGGTCGAGTAGTTGGTCGAGTAGTTGGTCGAGTTGTTGGTCGAGTAGTTGGCCGAGTAGTTGGTCGAGTAGTTGGACGAGTAGTTGGTCGAGTAGTTGGTCGAGTAGTTGGTCGAGTAGTTTGTCGAGTAGTTGGTCGAGTAGTTGATCGACTGGTAGGACGACTGGTTAGACGACTGGTTAGACGACTTGTTGTTTGACTGGTTGGTCGAGTAGTTTGTCGAGTAGTTGGTCGAGTAGTTGGTCGAGAAGTCGGTAGAGTAGTTGGTCGAGTAGTTGGTCGAGTAGTTGGTCGAGTAGTTTGTCGAGTTGTTGGTCGAGTAGTTGGTCGAGTAGTTGGTCGAGTAGTTGGTCGAGTAGTTGGTCAACTGGTTGGTCGAGTGGTAGGTCGAGTAGTTGGTCGAGTGGTCGGTCGAGTAGTTGTTCGAGTAGTTGGTCGAGTAGTTGGTCAAGTAGTTGGTCGAGTGATTGCTCGAGTAGTTGGTCGAGTAGTTGGTCAAGTAGTTGGTCAAGTAGTTGGTCGAGTAGTTGGTCAAGTAGTTGGTCGAGTAGTTGGTCGAGTGATTGGTCGAGTAGTTGGTCGAGTAGATGGTCGAGTAGTTGGTCGAATAGTTGGTCGAGTAGTTGGTCAAATAGTTGGTCGAGTAGTTGGTCGAGAAGTCGGTCGAGTAGTTGGTCGAGTAGTTGGTCGAGTAGTTGGTCGAGTAGTTGGTCGAGTAGTTGGTCGAGTAGTTGGTCGAGTAGTTGGTCGAGTAGTTGGTCGAGTAGTTGGTCAACTGGTTGGTCGAGTGGTTGGTCGAGTAGTTGGTCGAGTGGTCGGTCGAGTAGTTGTTCGAGTAGTTGGTCGAGTAGTTGGTCGAGTAGTTGGTCGAGTGATTGCTCGAGTAGTTGGTCGAGTAGTTGGTCAAGTAGTTGGTCAAGTAGTTGGTCGAGTAGTTGGTCAAGTAGTTGGTCGAGTAGTTGGTCGAGTGATTGGTCGAGTAGTTGGTCGAGTAGTTGGTCGAGTAGTTGGTCGAGTAGTTGGTCGAGTAGTTGGTCGAGTAGTTGGTCGAGTAGTTGGTCGAGTAGTTGGTCGACTGGTTGGTCAACTGGTTGGTCGAGTGGTTGGTCGAGTAGTTGGTCGAGTAGTTGGTCGAGTAGTTGGTCGAGTAGTTGGTCGAGTAGTTGGTCGAGTAGTTGGTCGAGAGATTGCTCGAGTAGTTGGTCGAGTAGTTGGTCGAGTGATTGGTCGAGTAGTTGGTCGAGTAGTTGGTCGAGTAGTTGGACGAGTAGTTGGTCGAGTAGTTGGTCGAGTAGGTGGTTGAGTGATTGGTCGAGTAGTTGGTCGAGTAGTTGGTCGAGTAGTTGGTCGAGTAGTTGGTCGAGTAGTTGGTCGAGTAGTTGGTCGAGTAGTTGGTCGACTGGTCGGTCAACTGGTTGGTCGAGTGGTTGGTCGAGTAGTTGGTCGAGTAGTTGGTCGAGTAGTTGGTCGAGTAATTGGTCGAGTAGTTGGTCGAGTAGTTGGTCGAGTTGTTGGTCGAGTAGTTGGCCGAGTAGTTGGTCGAGTAGTTGGACGAGTAGTTGGTCGAGTAGTTGGTCGAGTAGTTTGTCGAGTAGTTTGTCGAGTAGTTGGTCGAGTAGTTGATCGACTGGTAGGACGACTGGTTAGACGACTTGTTGTTTGACTGGTTGGTCGAGTAGTTTGTCGAGTAGTTGGTCGAGTAGTTGGTCTAGTTGTCGGTCGAGTGGTTGGTCGAGTAGTTGGTCGAGTGATTGCTCGTGTAGTTGGTCGAGTGGTTGGTCGAGTAGTTGGTCGAGTAGTTGGTCGAGTAGTTGGTCGAGTGATTGGCCTAGTGGTTGGTCGACTGGTTGGTCGAGTAGTTGTTCGAGTAGTTGGTCGAGTAGTTGGCCGAGTAGTTGGTCGAGTAGTTGGTCTAGTAGTTGGTCGAGTAGTTGGTCGAGTAGTTGGTCGAGTAGTTGGTCGAGTGGTCGGTCGAGTAGTTGGTCGAGTAGTTGGTCGAGTGATTGGTCGAGTAGTTGGTCGAGTAGTTGGTCGAGTAGTTGGTCGAGTAGTTGGTCGAGTAGTTGAACGAGTAGTTCGTAGAGTAGTTGGTCGAGTAGTTGGTCGAGTAGTTGGTGGAGTAGTTGGTCGAGTGATTAGTCGATTAGTTGCTCGAGTAGTTGGTCGAGTAGTTGGTCGAGTAGTTGGTCGAGTGATTGCTCGAGTAGTTGGTCGAGTAGTTGGTCGAGTAGTTGGTCAAATAGTTGTTCGAGTAGTTGGTCAAGTAGTTGGTCGAGTAGTTGGTCGAGTAGTTGGTCGAGTAGTTGGTCGAGTAGTTGGTCGAGTAGTTGGTCGAGTAGTTGGTCGAGTAGTTGGACGAGTAGTTGGTCGAGTAGTTGGTCGAGTAGTTGGTCGAGTGATTGGTCAAGTAGTTGGTCGAGTAGTTGGTCGAGTAGTTAATCGAGTAGTTGGACGAGTAGTTGGTCGAGTAGTTGGTCGAGTAGTTGGTCGAGTAGTTGGTCGAGTGATTGGTCGAGTAGTTGGTCGAGTAGTTGGTCGAGTAGTTGGACGAGTAGTTGGTCGAGTAGTTGGTCGAGTAGTTGGTCGAGTGATTGTTCGAGTAGTTGGTCGAGTAGTTGGTCGAGTTGTTGGTCGAGTTGTTGGCCGAGTAGTTGGTCGAGTAGTTGGTCTAGTAGTTGGTCGAGTAGTTGGTCGAGTAGTTGGTCGAGTAGTTGGTCGAGTAGTTGGACGAGTAGTTGGTCGAGTAGTTGGTCGAGTAGTTGGTCGAGTGATTGGTCAAGTAGTTGGTCGAGTAGTTGGTCGAGTAGTTAATCGAGTAGTAGGACGAGTAGTTGGTCGAGTAGTTGGTCGAGTAGTTGGTCGAGTAGTTGGTCGAGTGATTGGTCGAGTAGTTGGTCGAGTAGTTGGTCGAGTAGTTGGACGAGTAGTTGGTCGAGTAGTTGGTCGAGTAGTTGGTCGAGTGATTGTTCGAGTAGTTGGTCGAGTAGTTGGTCGAGTTGTTGGTCGAGTTGTTGGCCGAGTAGTTGGTCGAGTAGTTGGTCTAGTAGTTGGTCGAGTAGTTGGTCGAGTAGTTGGTCGAGTAGTTGGTCGAGTGGTCGGTCGAGTAGTTGGTCGAGTAGTTGGTTGAGTAGTTGGTCGAGTGATTGGCCGAGTGGTCGGTCGAGTGGTCGGTCGAGTGATTGGTTGAGTAGTTGGTCGAGTAGTTGGTCGATTGATTGGTCGAGTAGTTGGTCGAGAAGTTGGCCGAGTAGTTGGACAAGTAGTTGGTCGAGTGATTGCTCGAGTAGTTGGTCGAGTAGTTGGTCGATTGATTGGTCGAGTAGTTGGTCGAGAAGTTGGCCGAGTAGTTGGTCGAGTAGTTGGTCGAGTAGTTGGTCGAGTAGTTGGTCGAGTTGTTGGTCGAGTAGTTGGCCGAGTAGTTGGTCGAGTAGTTGGACGAGTAGTTGGTCGAGTAGTTGGTCGAGTAGTTGGTCGAGTAGTTTGTCGAGTAGTTGGTCGAGTAGTTGATCGACTGGTAGGACGACTGGTTAGACGACTTGTTGTTTGACTGGTTGGTCGAGTAGTTTGTCGAGTAGTTGGTCGAGTAGTTGGTCTAGTTGTCGGTCGAGTGGTTGGTCGAGTAGGTGGTCGAGTAGTTGGTCGAGTGATTGCTCGTGTAGTTGGTCGAGTGGTTGGTCGAGTAGTTGGTCGAGTAGTTGGTCGAGTAGTTGGTCGAGTGATTGGCCGAGTGGTTGGTCGACTGGTTGGTCGAGTAGTTGTTCGAGTAGTTGGTCGAGTAGTTGGCCGAGTAGTTGGCCGAGTAGTTGGTCTAGTAGTTGGTCGAGTAGTTGGTCGAGTAGTTGGTCGAGTAGTTGGTCGAGTGGTCGGTCGAGTAGTTGGTCGAGTAGTTGGTCGAGTGATTGGTCGAGTAGTTGGTCGAGTAGTTGGTCGAGTAGTTGGTCGAGTAGTTGGTCGAGTAGTTGAACGAGTAGTTCGTAGAGTAGTTGGTCGAGTAGTTGGTCGAGTAGTTGGTGGAGTAGTTGGTCGAGTGATTAGTCGATTAGTTGGTCGAGTAGTTGGTCGAGTAGTTGGTCGAGTAGTTGGTCGAGTAGTTGGACGAGTAGTTGGTCGAGTAGTTGGTCGAGTAGTTGGTCGAGTGATTGGTCAAGTAGTTGGTCGAGTAGTTGGTCGAGTATTTAATCGAGTAGTTGGACGAGTAGTTGGTCGAGTAGTTGGTCGAGTAGTTGGTCGAGTAGTTGGTCGAGTGATTGGTCGAGTAGTTGGTCGAGTAGTTGGTCGAGTAGTTGGACGAGTAGTTGGTCGAGTAGTTGGTCGAGTAGTTGGTCGAGTGATTGTTCGAGTAGTTGGTCGAGTAGTTGGTCGAGTAGTTGGTCGAGAGATTGCTCGAGTAGTTGGTCGAGTAGTTGGTCGAGTGATTGGTCGAGTAGTTGGTCGAGTAGTTGGTCGAGTAGTTGGACGAGTAGTTGGTCGAGTAGTTGGTCGAGTAGGTGGTCGAGTGATTGGTCGAGTAGTTGGTCGAGTAGTTGGTCGAGTAGTTGGTCGAGTAGTTGGTCGAGTAGTTGGTCGAGTAGTTGGTCGAGTAGTTGGTCGACTGGTCGGTCAACTGGTTGGTCGAGTGGTTGGTCGAGTAGTTGGTCGAGTAGTTGGTCGAGTAGTTGGTCGAGTAATTGGTCGAGTAGTTGGTCGAGTAGTTGGTCGAGTTGTTGGTCGAGTAGTTGGCCGAGTAGTTGGTCGAGTAGTTGGACGAGTAGTTGGTCGAGTAGTTGGTCGAGTAGTTTGTCGAGTAGTTTGTCGAGTAGTTGGTCGAGTAGTTGATCGACTGGTAGGACGACTGGTTAGACGACTTGTTGTTTGACTGGTTGGTCGAGTAGTTTGTCGAGTAGTTGGTCGAGTAGTTGGTCTAGTTGTCGGTCGAGTGGTTGGTCGAGTAGTTGGTCGAGTGATTGCTCGTGTAGTTGGTCGAGTGGTTGGTCGAGTAGTTGGTCGAGTAGTTGGTCGAGTAGTTGGTCGAGTAGTTGGTCGAGTAGTTGGTCGAGTAGTTGGTCGAGTAGTTGAACGAGTAGTTCGTAGAGTAGTTGGTCGAGTAGTTGGTCGAGTAGTTGGTGGAGTAGTTGGTCGAGTGATTAGTCGATTAGTTGCTCGAGTAGTTGGTCGAGTAGTTGGTCGAGTAGTTGGTCGAGTGATTGCTCGAGTAGTTGGTCGAGTAGTTGGTCGAGTAGTTGGTCAAATAGTTGTTCGAGTAGTTGGTCAAGTAGTTGGTCGAGTAGTTGGTCGAGTAGTTGGTCGAGTAGTTGGTCGAGTAGTTGGTCGAGTAGTTGGTCGAGTAGTTGGTCGAGTAGTTGGACGAGTAGTTGGTCGAGTAGTTGGTCGAGTAGTTGGTCGAGTGATTGGTCAAGTAGTTGGTCGAGTAGTTGGTCGAGTAGTTAATCGAGTAGTTGGACGAGTAGTTGGTCGAGTAGTTGGTCGAGTAGTTGGTCGAGTAGTTGGTCGAGTGATTGGTCGAGTAGTTGGTCGAGTAGTTGGTCGAGTAGTTGGACGAGTAGTTGGTCGAGTAGTTGGTCGAGTAGTTGGTCGAGTGATTGTTCGAGTAGTTGGTCGAGTAGTTGGTCGAGTTGTTGGTCGAGTTGTTGGCCGAGTAGTTGGTCGAGTAGTTGGTCTAGTAGTTGGTCGAGTAGTTGGTCGAGTAGTTGGTCGAGTAGTTGGTCGAGTAGTTGGACGAGTAGTTGGTCGAGTAGTTGGTCGAGTAGTTGGTCGAGTGATTGGTCAAGTAGTTGGTCGAGTAGTTGGTCGAGTAGTTAATCGAGTAGTAGGACGAGTAGTTGGTCGAGTAGTTGGTCGAGTAGTTGGTCGAGTAGTTGGTCGAGTGATTGGTCGAGTAGTTGGTCGAGTAGTTGGTCGAGTAGTTGGACGAGTAGTTGGTCGAGTAGTTGGTCGAGTAGTTGGTCGAGTGATTGTTCGAGTAGTTGGTCGAGTAGTTGGTCGAGTTGTTGGTCGAGTTGTTGGCCGAGTAGTTGGTCGAGTAGTTGGTCTAGTAGTTGGTCGAGTAGTTGGTCGAGTAGTTGGTCGAGTAGTTGGTCGAGTGGTCGGTCGAGTAGTTGGTCGAGTAGTTGGTTGAGTAGTTGGTCGAGTGATTGGCCGAGTGGTCGGTCGAGTGGTCGGTCGAGTGATTGGTTGAGTAGTTGGTCGAGTAGTTGGTCGATTGATTGGTCGAGTAGTTGGTCGAGAAGTTGGCCGAGTAGTTGGACAAGTAGTTGGTCGAGTGATTGCTCGAGTAGTTGGTCGAGTAGTTGGTCGATTGATTGGTCGAGTAGTTGGTCGAGAAGTTGGCCGAGTAGTTGGTCGAGTAGTTGGTCGAGTAGTTGGTCGAGTAGTTGGTCGAGTTGTTGGTCGAGTAGTTGGCCGAGTAGTTGGTCGAGTAGTTGGACGAGTAGTTGGTCGAGTAGTTGGTCGAGTAGTTGGTCGAGTAGTTTGTCGAGTAGTTGGTCGAGTAGTTGATCGACTGGTAGGACGACTGGTTAGACGACTTGTTGTTTGACTGGTTGGTCGAGTAGTTTGTCGAGTAGTTGGTCGAGTAGTTGGTCTAGTTGTCGGTCGAGTGGTTGGTCGAGTAGGTGGTCGAGTAGTTGGTCGAGTGATTGCTCGTGTAGTTGGTCGAGTGGTTGGTCGAGTAGTTGGTCGAGTAGTTGGTCGAGTAGTTGGTCGAGTGATTGGCCGAGTGGTTGGTCGACTGGTTGGTCGAGTAGTTGTTCGAGTAGTTGGTCGAGTAGTTGGCCGAGTAGTTGGCCGAGTAGTTGGTCTAGTAGTTGGTCGAGTAGTTGGTCGAGTAGTTGGTCGAGTAGTTGGTCGAGTGGTCGGTCGAGTAGTTGGTCGAGTAGTTGGTCGAGTGATTGGTCGAGTAGTTGGTCGAGTAGTTGGTCGAGTAGTTGGTCGAGTAGTTGGTCGAGTAGTTGAACGAGTAGTTCGTAGAGTAGTTGGTCGAGTAGTTGGTCGAGTAGTTGGTGGAGTAGTTGGTCGAGTGATTAGTCGATTAGTTGGTCGAGTAGTTGGTCGAGTAGTTGGTCGAGTAGTTGGTCGAGTAGTTGGACGAGTAGTTGGTCGAGTAGTTGGTCGAGTAGTTGGTCGAGTGATTGGTCAAGTAGTTGGTCGAGTAGTTGGTCGAGTATTTAATCGAGTAGTTGGACGAGTAGTTGGTCGAGTAGTTGGTCGAGTAGTTGGTCGAGTAGTTGGTCGAGTGATTGGTCGAGTAGTTGGTCGAGTAGTTGGTCGAGTAGTTGGACGAGTAGTTGGTCGAGTAGTTGGTCGAGTAGTTGGTCGAGTGATTGTTCGAGTAGTTGGTCGAGTAGTTGGTCGAGTAGTTGGTCGAGAGATTGCTCGAGTAGTTGGTCGAGTAGTTGGTCGAGTGATTGGTCGAGTAGTTGGTCGAGTAGTTGGTCGAGTAGTTGGACGAGTAGTTGGTCGAGTAGTTGGTCGAGTAGGTGGTCGAGTGATTGGTCGAGTAGTTGGTCGAGTAGTTGGTCGAGTAGTTGGTCGAGTAGTTGGTCGAGTAGTTGGTCGAGTAGTTGGTCGAGTAGTTGGTCGACTGGTCGGTCAACTGGTTGGTCGAGTGGTTGGTCGAGTAGTTGGTCGAGTAGTTGGTCGAGTAGTTGGTCGAGTAATTGGTCGAGTAGTTGGTCGAGTAGTTGGTCGAGTTGTTGGTCGAGTAGTTGGCCGAGTAGTTGGTCGAGTAGTTGGACGAGTAGTTGGTCGAGTAGTTGGTCGAGTAGTTTGTCGAGTAGTTTGTCGAGTAGTTGGTCGAGTAGTTGATCGACTGGTAGGACGACTGGTTAGACGACTTGTTGTTTGACTGGTTGGTCGAGTAGTTTGTCGAGTAGTTGGTCGAGTAGTTGGTCTAGTTGTCGGTCGAGTGGTTGGTCGAGTAGTTGGTCGAGTGATTGCTCGTGTAGTTGGTCGAGTGGTTGGTCGAGTAGTTGGTCGAGTAGTTGGTCGAGTAGTTGGTCGAGTGATTGGCCTAGTGGTTGGTCGACTGGTTGGTCGAGTAGTTGTTCGAGTAGTTGGTCGAGTAGTTGGCCGAGTAGTTGGTCGAGTAGTTGGTCTAGTAGTTGGTCGAGTAGTTGGTCGAGTAGTTGGTCGAGTAGTTGGTCGAGTGGTCGGTCGAGTAGTTGGTCGAGTAGTTGGTCGAGTGATTGGTCGAGTAGTTGGTCGAGTAGTTGGTCGAGTAGTTGGTCGAGTAGTTGGTCGAGTAGTTGAACGAGTAGTTCGTAGAGTAGTTGGTCGAGTAGTTGGTCGAGTAGTTGGTGGAGTAGTTGGTCGAGTGATTAGTCGATTAGTTGCTCGAGTAGTTGGTCGAGTAGTTGGTCGAGTAGTTGGTCGAGTGATTGCTCGAGTAGTTGGTCGAGTAGTTGGTCGAGTAGTTGGTCAAATAGTTGTTCGAGTAGTTGGTCAAGTAGTTGGTCGAGTAGTTGGTCGAGTAGTTGGTCGAGTAGTTGGTCGAGTAGTTGGTCGAGTAGTTGGTCGAGTAGTTGGTCGAGTAGTTGGACGAGTAGTTGGTCGAGTAGTTGGTCGAGTAGTTGGTCGAGTGATTGGTCAAGTAGTTGGTCGAGTAGTTGGTCGAGTAGTTAATCGAGTAGTTGGACGAGTAGTTGGTCGAGTAGTTGGTCGAGTAGTTGGTCGAGTAGTTGGTCGAGTGATTGGTCGAGTAGTTGGTCGAGTAGTTGGTCGAGTAGTTGGACGAGTAGTTGGTCGAGTAGTTGGTCGAGTAGTTGGTCGAGTGATTGTTCGAGTAGTTGGTCGAGTAGTTGGTCGAGTTGTTGGTCGAGTTGTTGGCCGAGTAGTTGGTCGAGTAGTTGGTCTAGTAGTTGGTCGAGTAGTTGGTCGAGTAGTTGGTCGAGTGGTCGGTCGAGTAGTTGGTCGAGTAGTTGGTCGAGTAGTTGGTCGAGTGATTGGCCGAGTGGTCGGTCGAGTGGTCGGTCGAGTGATTGGTCGAGTAGTTGGTCGAGTAGTTGGTCGAGTAGTTGGACAAGTAGTTGGTCGAGTGATTGCTCGAGTAGTTGGTCGAGTAGTTGGTCGATTGATTGGTCGAGTAGTTGGTCGAGAAGTTGGCCGAGTAGTTGGTCGAGTAGTTGGTCGAGTAGTTGGTCGAGTAGTTGGTCGAGTTGTTGGTCGAGTAGTTGGCCGAGTAGTTGGTCGAGTAGTTGGACGAGTAGTTGGTCGAGTAGTTGGTCGAGTAGTTGGTCGAGTAGTTTGTCGAGTAGTTGGTCGAGTAGTTGATCGACTGGTAGGACGACTGGTTAGACGACTTGTTGTTTGACTGGTTGGTCGAGTAGTTTGTCGAGTAGTTGGTCGAGTAGTTGGTCTAGTTGTCGGTCGAGTGGTTGGTCGAGTAGGTGGTCGAGTAGTTGGTCGAGTGATTGCTCGTGTAGTTGGTCGAGTGGTTGGTCGAGTAGTTGGTCGAGTAGTTGGTCGAGTAGTTGGTCGAGTGATTGGCCGAGTGGTTGGTCGACTGGTTGGTCGAGTAGTTGTTCGAGTAGTTGGTCGAGTAGTTGGCCGAGTAGTTGGTCGAGTAGTTGGTCTAGTAGTTGGTCGAGTAGTTGGTCGAGTAGTTGGTCGAGTAGTTGGTCGAGTGGTCGGTCGAGTAGTTGGTCGAGTAGTTGGTCGAGTGATTGGTCGAGTAGTTGGTCGAGTAGTTGGTCGAGTAGTTGGTCGAGTAGTTGGTCGAGTAGTTGAACGAGTAGTTCGTAGAGTAGTTGGTCGAGTAGTTGGTCGAGTAGTTGGTGGAGTAGTTGGTCGAGTGATTAGTCGATTAGTTGGTCGAGTAGTTGGTCGAGTAGTTGGTCGAGTAGTTGGTCGAGTAGTTGGACGAGTAGTTGGTCGAGTAGTTGGTCGAGTAGTTGGTCGAGTGATTGGTCAAGTAGTTGGTCGAGTAGTTGGTCGAGTATTTAATCGAGTAGTTGGACGAGTAGTTGGTCGAGTAGTTGGTCGAGTAGTTGGTCGAGTAGTTGGTCGAGTGATTGGTCGAGTAGTTGGTCGAGTAGTTGGTCGAGTAGTTGGACGAGTAGTTGGTCGAGTAGTTGGTCGAGTAGTTGGTCGAGTGATTGTTCGAGTAGTTGGTCGAGTAGTTGGTCGAGTAGTTGGTCGAGTAGTTGGACGAGTAGTTGGTCGAGTAGTTGGTCGAGTAGTTGGTCGAGTGATTGGTCAAGTAGTTGGTCGAGTAGTTGGTCGAGTAGTTAATCGAGTAGTTGGACGAGTAGTTGGTCGAGTAGTTGGTCGAGTAGTTGGTCGAGTAGTTGGTCGAGTGATTGGTCGAGTAGTTGGTCGAGTAGTTGGTCGAGTAGTTGGTCTAGTAGTTGGTCGAGGAGTTGGTCGAGTAGTTGGTCGAGTAGTTGGACGAGTAGTTGGTCGCGTAGTTGGTGGAGTAGTTGGTCGAGTGATTGGCCGAGTGGTCGGTCGAGTGGTCGGTCGAGTGATTGGTCGAGTAGTTGGTCGAGTAGTTGGTCGAGTAGTTGGACAAGTAGTTGGTCGAGTGATTGCTCGAGTAGTTGGTCGAGTAGTTGGTCGATTGATTGGTCGAGTAGTTGGTCGAGAAGTTGGCCGAGTAGTTGGTCGAGTGGTTGGTCGAGTAGTTGGTCGAGTAGTTGGTCGAGTTGTTGGTCGAGTAGTTGGCCGAGTAGTTGGTCGAGTAGTTGGACGAGTAGTTGGTCGAGTAGTTGGTCGAGTAGTTGGTCGAGTAGTTTGTCGAGTAGTTGGTCGAGTAGTTGATCGACTGGTAGGACGACTGGTTAGACGACTTGTTGTTTGACTGGTTGGTCGAGTAGTTTGTCGAGTAGTTGGTCGAGAAGTTGGCCGAGTAGTTGGTCGAGTAGTTGGTCGAGTAGTTGGTCGAGTAGTTGGTCGAGTTGTTGGTCGAGTAGTTGGCCGAGTAGTTGGTCGAGTAGTTGGTCGAGTTGTTGGTCGAGTAGTTGGACGCGTAGTTGGTCGAGTAGTTGTTCGAGTAGTTGGTCGAGTAGTTTGTCGAGTAGTTGGTCGAGTAGTTGATCGACTGGTAGGACGACTGGTTAGACGACTTGTTGTTTGACTGGTTGGTCGAGTAGTTTGTCGAGTAGTTGGTCGAGTAGTTGGTCTAGTTGTCGGTCGAGTGGTTGGTCGAGTAGTTGGTCGAGTAGTTGGTCGAGTGATTGCTCGTGTAGTTGGTCGAGTGGTTGGTCGAGTAGTTGGTCGAGTAGTTGGTCGAGTAGTTGGTCGAGTGATTGGCCGAGTGGTTGGTCGACTGGTTGGTCGAGTAGTTGTTCGAGTAGTTGGTCGAGTAGTTGGCCGAGTAGTTGGTCGAGTAGTTGGTCTAGTAGTTGGTCGAGTAGTTGGTCGAGTAGTTGGTCGAGTAGTTGGTCGAGTGGTCGGTCGAGTAGTTGGTCGAGTAGTTGGTCGAGTGATTGGTCGAGTAGTTGGTCGAGTAGTTGGTCGAGTAGTTGGTCGAGTAGTTGGTCGAGTAGTTGAACGAGTAGTTCGTAGAGTAGTTGGTCGAGTAGTTGGTCGAGTAGTTGGTGGAGTAGTTGGTCGAGTGATTAGTCGATTAGTTGCTCGAGTAGTTGGTCGAGTAGTTGGTCGAGTAGTTGGTCGAGTGATTGCTCGAGTAGTTGGTCGAGTAGTTGGTCGAGTAGTTGGTCAAATAGTTGTTCGAGTAGTTGGTCAAGTAGTTGGTCGAGTAGTTGGTCGAGTAGTTGGTCGAGTAGTTGGTCGAGTAGTTGGTCGAGTAGTTGGTCGAGTAGTTGGTCGAGTAGTTGGACGAGTAGTTGGTCGAGTAGTTGGTCGAGTAGTTGGTCGAGTGATTGGTCAAGTAGTTGGTCGAGTACTTGGTCGAGTAGTTAATCGAGAAGTTGGACGAGTAGTTGGTCGAGTAGTTGGTCGAGTAGTTGGTCGAGTGATTGGTCGAGTAGTTGGTCGAGTAGTTGGTCGAGTAGTTGGACGAGTAGTTGGTCGAGTAGTTGGTCGAGTAGTTGGTCGAGTGATTGTTCGAGTAGTTGGTCGAGTAGTTGGTCGAGTTGTTGCTCGAGTTGTTGGCCGAGTAGTTGGTCGAGTAGTTGGTCTAGTAGTTGGTCGAGTAGTTGGTCGAGTAGTTGGTCGAGTAGTTGGTCGAGTGGTCGGTCGAGTAGTTGGTCGAGTAGTTGGTCGAGTAGTTGGTCGAGTAGTTGGTCGAGTAGTTGGTCGAGTAGTTGGTCGAGTAGTTGGTCGAGTAGTTGGACGAGTAGTTGGTCGAGTAGTTGGTCGAGTAGTTGGTCGAGTGATTGGTCAAGTAGTTGGTCGAGTAGTTGGTCGAGTAGTTAATCGAGTAGTTGGACGAGTAGTTGGTCGAGTAGTTGGTCGAGTAGTTGGTCGAGTAGTTGGTCGAGTGATTGGTCGAGTAGTTGGTCGAGTAGTTGGTCGAGTAGTTGGTCTAGTAGTTGGTCGAGGAGTTGGTCGAGTAGTTGGTCGAGTAGTTGGACGAGTAGTTGGTCGCGTAGTTGGTGGAGTAGTTGGTCGAGTGATTGGCCGAGTGGTCGGTCGAGTGGTTGGTCGAGTGATTGGTCGAGTAGTTGGTCGAGTAGTTGGTCGAGTAGTTGGACAAGTAGTTGGTCGAGTGATTGCTCGAGTAGTTGGTCGAGTAGTTGGTCGATTGATTGGTCGAGTAGTTGGTCGGGAAGTTGGCCGAGTAGTTGGTCGAGTAGTTGGTCGAGTAGTTGGTCGAGTAGTTGGTCGAGTTGTTGGTCGAGTAGTTGGCCGAGTAGTTGGTCGAGTAGTTGGACGAGTAGTTGGTCGAGTAGTTGGTCGAGTAGTTGGTCGAGTAGTTTGTCGAGTAGTTGGTCGAGTAGTTGATCGACTGGTAGGACGACTGGTTAGACGACTGGTTAGACGACTTGTTGTTTGACTGGTTGGTCGAGTAGTTTGTCGAGTAGTTGGTCGAGTAGTTGGTCGAGAAGTCGGTAGAGTAGTTGGTCGAGTAGTTGGTCGAGTAGTTGGTCGAGTAGTTTGTCGAGTTGTTGGTCGAGTAGTTGGTCGAGTAGTTGGTCGAGTAGTTGGTCGAGTAGTTGGTCAACTGGTTGGTCGAGTGGTAGGTCGAGTAGTTGGTCGAGTGGTCGGTCGAGTAGTTGTTCGAGTAGTTGGTCGAGTAGTTGGTCAAGTAGTTGGTCGAGTGATTGCTCGAGTAGTTGGTCGAGTAGTTGGTCAAGTAGTTGGTCAAGTAGTTGGTCGAGTAGTTGGTCAAGTAGTTGGTCGAGTAGTTGGTCGAGTGATTGGTCGAGTAGTTGGTCGAGTAGATGGTCGAGTAGTTGGTCGAGTAGTTGGTCGAGTAGTTGGTCAAGTAGTTGGTCGAGTAGTTGGTCGAGAAGTCGGTCGAGTAGTTGGTCGAGTAGTTGGTCGAGTAGTTGGTCGAGTAGTTGGTCGAGTAGTTGGTCGAGTAGTTGGTCGAGTAGTTGGTCGAGTAGTTGGTCGAGTAGTTGGTCAACTGGTTGGTCGAGTGGTTGGTCGAGTAGTTGGTCGAGTGGTCGGTCGAGTAGTTGTTCGAGTAGTTGGTCGAGTAGTTGGTCGAGTAGTTGGTCGAGTGATTGCTCGAGTAGTTGGTCGAGTAGTTGGTCAAGTAGTTGGTCAAGTAGTTGGTCGAGTAGTTGGTCAAGTAGTTGGTCAAGTAGTTGGTCGAGTGATTGGTCGAGTAGTTGGTCGAGTAGTTGGT
The DNA here is from genome assembly GCA_029849275.1 of Papilio elwesi. NCBI lineage: Eukaryota > Metazoa > Arthropoda > Insecta > Lepidoptera > Papilionidae > Papilio > Papilio elwesi. Next base: position 4,313,559 of record CM056687.1, on the reverse strand, counting down.
CGAGTAGTTGGTCGAGTAGTTGGTCGAGTAGTTGGTCGAGTAGTTGGTCGAGTAGTTGGTCGACTGGTTGGTCAACTGGTTGGTCGAGTGGTTGGTCGAGTAGTTGGTCGAGTAGTTGGTCGAGTAGTTGGTCGAGTAGTTGGTCGAGTAGTTGGTCGAGTAGTTGGTCGAGAGATTGCTCGAGTAGTTGGTCGAGTAGTTGGTCGAGTGATTGGTCGAGTAGTTGGTCGAGTAGTTGGTCGAGTAGTTGGACGAGTAGTTGGTCGAGTAGTTGGTCGAGTAGGTGGTCGAGTGATTGGTCGAGTAGTTGGTCGAGTAGTTGGTCGAGTAGTTGGTCGAGTAGTTGGTCGAGTAGTTGGTCGAGTAGTTGGTCGAGTAGTTGGTCGACTGGTCGGTCAACTGGTTGGTCGAGTGGTTGGTCGAGTAGTTGGTCGAGTAGTTGGTCGAGTAGTTGGTCGAGTAATTGGTCGAGTAGTTGGTCGAGTAGTTGGTCGAGTTGTTGGTCGAGTAGTTGGCCGAGTAGTTGGTCGAGTAGTTGGACGAGTAGTTGGTCGAGTAGTTGGTCGAGTAGTTTGTCGAGTAGTTTGTCGAGTAGTTGGTCGAGTAGTTGATCGACTGGTAGGACGACTGGTTAGACGACTTGTTGTTTGACTGGTTGGTCGAGTAGTTTGTCGAGTAGTTGGTCGAGTAGTTGGTCTAGTTGTCGGTCGAGTGGTTGGTCGAGTAGTTGGTCGAGTGATTGCTCGTGTAGTTGGTCGAGTGGTTGGTCGAGTAGTTGGTCGAGTAGTTGGTCGAGTAGTTGGTCGAGTGATTGGCCTAGTGGTTGGTCGACTGGTTGGTCGAGTAGTTGTTCGAGTAGTTGGTCGAGTAGTTGGCCGAGTAGTTGGTCGAGTAGTTGGTCTAGTAGTTGGTCGAGTAGTTGGTCGAGTAGTTGGTCGAGTAGTTGGTCGAGTGGTCGGTCGAGTAGTTGGTCGAGTAGTTGGTCGAGTGATTGGTCGAGTAGTTGGTCGAGTAGTTGGTCGAGTAGTTGGTCGAGTAGTTGGTCGAGTAGTTGAACGAGTAGTTCGTAGAGTAGTTGGTCGAGTAGTTGGTCGAGTAGTTGGTGGAGTAGTTGGTCGAGTGATTAGTCGATTAGTTGCTCGAGTAGTTGGTCGAGTAGTTGGTCGAGTAGTTGGTCGAGTGATTGCTCGAGTAGTTGGTCGAGTAGTTGGTCGAGTAGTTGGTCAAATAGTTGTTCGAGTAGTTGGTCAAGTAGTTGGTCGAGTAGTTGGTCGAGTAGTTGGTCGAGTAGTTGGTCGAGTAGTTGGTCGAGTAGTTGGTCGAGTAGTTGGTCGAGTAGTTGGACGAGTAGTTGGTCGAATAGTTGGTCGAGTAATTGGTCGAGTGATTGGTCAAGTAGTTGGTCGAGTAGTTGGTCGAGTAGTTAATCGAGTAGTTGGACGAGTAGTTGGTCGAGTAGTTGGTCGAGTAGTTGGTCGAGTAGTTGGTCGAGAGATTGGTCGAGTAGTTGGTCGAGTAGTTGGTCGAGTAGTTGGACGAGTAGTTGGTCGAGTAGTTGGTCGAGTAGTTGGTCGAGTGATTGTTCGAGTAGTTGGTCGAGTAGTTGGTCGAGTTGTTGGTCGAGTTGTTGGCCGAGTAGTTGGTCGAGTAGTTGGTCTAGTAGTTGGTCGAGTAGTTGGTCGAGTAGTTGGTCGAGTAGTTGGTCGAGTGGTCGGTCGAGTAGTTGGTCGAGTAGTTGGTCGAGTAGTTGGTCGAGTGATTGGCCGAGTGGTCGGTCGAGTGGTCGGTCGAGTGATTGGTCGAGTAGTTGGTCGAGTAGTTGGTCGAGTAGTTGGACAAGTAGTTGGTCGAGTGATTGCTCGAGTAGTTGGTCGAGTAGTTGGTCGAGTAGTTGGTCGATTGATTGGTCGAGTAGTTGGTCGAGAAGTTGGCCGAGTAGTTGGTCGAGTAGTTGGTCGAGTAGTTGGTCGAGTAGTTGGTCGAGTTGTTGGTCGAGTAGTTGGCCGAGTAGTTGGTCGAGTAGTTGGACGAGTAGTTGGTCGAGTAGTTGGTCGAGTAGTTGGTCGAGTAGTTTGTCGAGTAGTTGGTCGAGTAGTTGATCGACTGGTAGGACGACTGGTTAGACGACTTGTTGTTTGACTGGTTGGTCGAGTAGTTTGTCGAGTAGTTGGTCGAGTAGTTGGTCTAGTTGTCGGTCGAGTGGTTGGTCGAGTAGGTGGTCGAGTAGTTGGTCGAGTGATTGCTCGTGTAGTTGGTCGAGTGGTTGGTCGAGTAGTTGGTCGAGTAGTTGGTCGAGTAGTTGGTCGAGTGATTGGCCGAGTGGTTGGTCGACTGGTTGGTCGAGTAGTTGTTCGAGTAGTTGGTCGAGTAGTTGGCCGAGTAGTTGGTCGAGTAGTTGGTCTAGTAGTTGGTCGAGTAGTTGGTCGAGTAGTTGGTCGAGTAGTTGGTCGAGTGGTCGGTCGAGTAGTTGGTCGAGTAGTTGGTCGAGTGATTGGTCGAGTAGTTGGTCGAGTAGTTGGTCGAGAAGTTGGTCGAGTAGTTGGTCGAGTAGTTGAACGCGTAGTTCGTAGAGTAGTTGGTCGAGTAGTTGGTCGAGTAGTTGGTGGAGTAGTTGGTCGAGTGATTAGTCGATTAGTTGGTCGAGTAGTTGGTCGAGTAGTTGGTCGAGTAGTTGGTCGAGTAGTTGGACGAGTAGTTGGTCGAGTAGTTGGTCGAGTAGTTGGTCGAGTGATTGGTCAAGTAGTTGGTCGAGTAGTTGGTCGAGTATTTAATCGAGTAGTTGGACGAGTAGTTGGTCGAGTAGTTGGTCGAGTAGTTGGTCGAGTAGTTGGTCGAGTGATTGGTCGAGTAGTTGGTCGAGTAGTTGGTCGAGTAGTTGGACGAGTAGTTGGTCGAGTAGTTGGTCGAGTAGTTGGTCGAGTGATTGTTCGAGTAGTTGGTCGAGTAGTTGGTCGAGTAGTTGGTCGAGTAGTTGGACGAGTAGTTGGTCGAGTAGTTGGTCGAGTAGTTGGTCGAGTGATTGGTCAAGTAGTTGGTCGAGTAGTTGGTCGAGTAGTTAATCGAGTAGTTGGACGAGTAGTTGGTCGAGTAGTTGGTCGAGTAGTTGGTCGAGTAGTTGGTCGAGTGATTGGTCGAGTAGTTGGTCGAGTAGTTGGTCGAGTAGTTGGTCTAGTAGTTGGTCGAGGAGTTGGTCGAGTAGTTGGTCGAGTAGTTGGACGAGTAGTTGATCGACTGGTAGGACGACTGGTTAGACGACTGGTTAGACGACTTGTTGTTTGACTGGTTGGTCGAGTGGTTGGTCGAGTAGTTGGTCGAGTAGTTGGTCGAGTAGTTGGTCGAGTAATTGGTCGAGTAGTTGGTCGAGTAGTTGGTCGAGTTGTTGGTCGAGTAGTTGGCCGAGTAGTTGGTCGAGTAGTTGGACGAGTAGTTGGTCGAGTAGTTGGTCGAGTAGTTTGTCGAGTAGTTTGTCGAGTAGTTGGTCGAGTAGTTGATCGACTGGTAGGACGACTGGTTAGACGACTTGTTGTTTGACTGGTTGGTCGAGTAGTTTGTCGAGTAGTTGGTCGAGTAGTTGGTCTAGTTGTCGGTCGAGTGGTTGGTCGAGTAGTTGGTCGAGTGATTGCTCGTGTAGTTGGTCGAGTGGTTGGTCGAGTAGTTGGTCGAGTAGTTGGTCGAGTAGTTGGTCGAGTGATTGGCCTAGTGGTTGGTCGACTGGTTGGTCGAGTAGTTGTTCGAGTAGTTGGTCGAGTAGTTGGCCGAGTAGTTGGTCGAGTAGTTGGTCTAGTAGTTGGTCGAGTAGTTGGTCGAGTAGTTGGTCGAGTAGTTGGTCGAGTGGTCGGTCGAGTAGTTGGTCGAGTAGTTGGTCGAGTGATTGGTCGAGTAGTTGGTCGAGTAGTTGGTCGAGTAGTTGGTCGAGTAGTTGGTCGAGTAGTTGAACGAGTAGTTCGTAGAGTAGTTGGTCGAGTAGTTGGTCGAGTAGTTGGTGGAGTAGTTGGTCGAGTGATTAGTCGATTAGTTGCTCGAGTAGTTGGTCGAGTGGTCGGTCGAGTAGTTGGTCGAGTAGTTGGTCGAGTGATTGGTCGAGTAGTTGGTCGAGTAGTTGGTCGAGTAGTTGGTCGAGTAGTTGGTCGAGTAGTTGAACGAGTAGTTCGTAGAGTAGTTGGTCGAGTAGTTGGTCGAGTAGTTGGTGGAGTAGTTGGTCGAGTGATTAGTCGATTAGTTGCTCGAGTAGTTGGTCGAGTAGTTGGTCGAGTAGTTGGTCGAGTGATTGCTCGAGTAGTTGGTCGAGTAGTTGGTCGAGTAGTTGGTCAAATAGTTGTTCGAGTAGTTGGTCAAGTAGTTGGTCGAGTAGTTGGTCGAGTAGTTGGTCGAGTAGTTGGTCGAGTAGTTGGTCGAGTAGTTGGTCGAGTAGTTGGTCGAGTAGTTGGACGAGTAGTTGGTCGAGTAGTTGGTCGAGTAGTTGGTCGAGTGATTGGTCAAGTAGTTGGTCGAGTAGTTGGTCGAGTAGTTAATCGAGTAGTTGGACGAGTAGTTGGTCGAGTAGTTGGTCGAGTAGTTGGTCGAGTAGTTGGTCGAGTGATTGGTCGAGTAGTTGGTCGAGTAGTTGGTCGAGTAGTTGGACGAGTAGTTGGTCGAGTAGTTGGTCGAGTAGTTGGTCGAGTGATTGTTCGAGTAGTTGGTCGAGTAGTTGGTCGAGTTGTTGGTCGAGTTGTTGGCCGAGTAGTTGGTCGAGTAGTTGGTCTAGTAGTTGGTCGAGTAGTTGGTCGAGTAGTTGGTCGAGTGGTCGGTCGAGTAGTTGGTCGAGTAGTTGGTCGAGTAGTTGGTCGAGTGATTGGCCGAGTGGTCGGTCGAGTGGTCGGTCGAGTGATTGGTCGAGTAGTTGGTCGAGTAGTTGGTCGAGTAGTTGGACAAGTAGTTGGTCGAGTGATTGCTCGAGTAGTTGGTCGAGTAGTTGGTCGATTGATTGGTCGAGTAGTTGGTCGAGAAGTTGGCCGAGTAGTTGGTCGAGTAGTTGGTCGAGTAGTTGGTCGAGTAGTTGGTCGAGTTGTTGGTCGAGTAGTTGGCCGAGTAGTTGGTCGAGTAGTTGGACGAGTAGTTGGTCGAGTAGTTGGTCGAGTAGTTGGTCGAGTAGTTTGTCGAGTAGTTGGTCGAGTAGTTGATCGACTGGTAGGACGACTGGTTAGACGACTTGTTGTTTGACTGGTTGGTCGAGTAGTTTGTCGAGTAGTTGGTCGAGTAGTTGGTCTAGTTGTCGGTCGAGTGGTTGGTCGAGTAGGTGGTCGAGTAGTTGGTCGAGTGATTGCTCGTGTAGTTGGTCGAGTGGTTGGTCGAGTAGTTGGTCGAGTAGTTGGTCGAGTAGTTGGTCGAGTGATTGGCCGAGTGGTTGGTCGACTGGTTGGTCGAGTAGTTGTTCGAGTAGTTGGTCGAGTAGTTGGCCGAGTAGTTGGTCGAGTAGTTGGTCTAGTAGTTGGTCGAGTAGTTGGTCGAGTAGTTGGTCGAGTAGTTGGTCGAGTGGTCGGTCGAGTAGTTGGTCGAGTAGTTGGTCGAGTGATTGGTCGAGTAGTTGGTCGAGTAGTTGGTCGAGTAGTTGGTCGAGTAGTTGGTCGAGTAGTTGAACGAGTAGTTCGTAGAGTAGTTGGTCGAGTAGTTGGTCGAGTAGTTGGTGGAGTAGTTGGTCGAGTGATTAGTCGATTAGTTGGTCGAGTAGTTGGTCGAGTAGTTGGTCGAGTAGTTGGTCGAGTAGTTGGACGAGTAGTTGGTCGAGTAGTTGGTCGAGTAGTTGGTCGAGTGATTGGTCAAGTAGTTGGTCGAGTAGTTGGTCGAGTATTTAATCGAGTAGTTGGACGAGTAGTTGGTCGAGTAGTTGGTCGAGTAGTTGGTCGAGTAGTTGGTCGAGTGATTGGTCGAGTAGTTGGTCGAGTAGTTGGTCGAGTAGTTGGACGAGTAGTTGGTCGAGTAGTTGGTCGAGTAGTTGGTCGAGTGATTGTTCGAGTAGTTGGTCGAGTAGTTGGTCGAGTAGTTGGTCGAGTAGTTGGACGAGTAGTTGGTCGAGTAGTTGGTCGAGTAGTTGGTCGAGTGATTGGTCAAGTAGTTGGTCGAGTAGTTGGTCGAGTAGTTAATCGAGTAGTTGGACGAGTAGTTGGTCGAGTAGTTGGTCGAGTAGTTGGTCGAGTAGTTGGTCGAGTGATTGGTCGAGTAGTTGGTCGAGTAGTTGGTCGAGTAGTTGGTCTAGTAGTTGGTCGAGGAGTTGGTCGAGTAGTTGGTCGAGTAGTTGGACGAGTAGTTGGTCGCGTAGTTGGTGGAGTAGTTGGTCGAGTGATTGGCCGAGTGGTCGGTCGAGTGGTCGGTCGAGTGATTGGTCGAGTAGTTGGTCGAGTAGTTGGTCGAGTAGTTGGACAAGTAGTTGGTCGAGTGATTGCTCGAGTAGTTGGTCGAGTAGTTGGTCGATTGATTGGTCGAGTAGTTGGTCGAGAAGTTGGCCGAGTAGTTGGTCGAGTAGTTGGTCGAGTAGTTGGTCGAGTAGTTGGTCGAGTTGTTGGTCGAGTAGTTGGCCGAGTAGTTGGTCGAGTAGTTGGACGAGTAGTTGGTCGAGTAGTTGGTCGAGTAGTTGGTCGAGTAGTTTGTCGAGTAGTTGGTCGAGTAGTTGATCGACTGGTAGGACGACTGGTTAGACGACTTGTTGTTTGACTGGTTGGTCGAGTAGTTTGTCGAGTAGTTGGTCGAGAAGTTGGCCGAGTAGTTGGTCGAGTAGTTGGTCGAGTAGTTGGTCGAGTAGTTGGTCGAGTTGTTGGTCGAGTAGTTGGCCGAGTAGTTGGTCGAGTAGTTGGTCGAGTTGTTGGTCGAGTAGTTGGACGCGTAGTTGGTCGAGTAGTTGTTCGAGTAGTTGGTCGAGTAGTTTGTCGAGTAGTTGGTCGAGTAGTTGATCGACTGGTAGGACGACTGGTTAGACGACTTGTTGTTTGACTGGTTGGTCGAGTAGTTTGTCGAGTAGTTGGTCGAGTAGTTGGTCTAGTTGTCGGTCGAGTGGTTGGTCGAGTAGTTGGTCGAGTAGTTGGTCGAGTGATTGCTCGTGTAGTTGGTCGAGTGGTTGGTCGAGTAGTTGGTCGAGTAGTTGGTCGAGTAGTTGGTCGAGTGATTGGCCGAGTGGTTGGTCGACTGGTTGGTCGAGTAGTTGTTCGAGTAGTTGGTCGAGTAGTTGGCCGAGTAGTTGGTCGAGTAGTTGGTCTAGTAGTTGGTCGAGTAGTTGGTCGAGTAGTTGGTCGAGTAGTTGGTCGAGTGGTCTGTCGAGTAGTTGGTCGAGTAGTTGGTCGAGTGATTGGTCGAGTAGTTGGTCGAGTAGTTGGTCGAGTAGTTGGTCGAGTAGTTGGTCGAGTAGTTGAACGAGTAGTTCGTAGAGTAGTTGGTCGAGTAGTTGGTCGAGTAGTTGGTGGAGTAGTTGGTCGAGTGATTAGTCGATTAGTTGCTCGAGTAGTTGGTCGAGTAGTTGGTCGAGTAGTTGGTCGAGTGATTGCTCGAGTAGTTGGTCGAGTAGTTGGTCGAGTAGTTGGTCAAATAGTTGTTCGAGTAGTTGGTCAAGTAGTTGGTCGAGTAGTTGGTCGAGTAGTTGGTCGAGTAGTTGGTCGAGTAGTTGGTCGAGTAGTTGGTCGAGTAGTTGGTCGAGTAGTTGGACGAGTAGTTGGTCGAGTAGTTGGTCGAGTAGTTGGTCGAGTGATTGGTCAAGTAGTTGGTCGAGTACTTGGTCGAGTAGTTAATCGAGAAGTTGGACGAGTAGTTGGTCGAGTAGTTGGTCGAGTAGTTGGTCGAGTGATTGGTCGAGTAGTTGGTCGAGTAGTTGGTCGAGTAGTTGGACGAGTAGTTGGTCGAGTAGTTGGTCGAGTAGTTGGTCGAGTGATTGTTCGAGTAGTTGGTCGAGTAGTTGGTCGAGTTGTTGCTCGAGTTGTTGGCCGAGTAGTTGGTCGAGTAGTTGGTCTAGTAGTTGGTCGAGTAGTTGGTCGAGTAGTTGGTCGAGTAGTTGGTCGAGTGGTCGGTCGAGTAGTTGGTCGAGTAGTTGGTCGAGTAGTTGGTCGAGTAGTTGGTCGAGTAGTTGGTCGAGTAGTTGGTCGAGTAGTTGGTCGAGTAGTTGGACGAGTAGTTGGTCGAGTAGTTGGTCGAGTAGTTGGTCGAGTGATTGGTCAAGTAGTTGGTCGAGTAGTTGGTCGAGTAGTTAATCGAGTAGTTGGACGAGTAGTTGGTCGAGTAGTTGGTCGAGTAGTTGGTCGAGTAGTTGGTCGAGTGATTGGTCGAGTAGTTGGTCGAGTAGTTGGTCGAGTAGTTGGTCTAGTAGTTGGTCGAGGAGTTGGTCGAGTAGTTGGTCGAGTAGTTGGACGAGTAGTTGGTCGCGTAGTTGGTGGAGTAGTTGGTCGAGTGATTGGCCGAGTGGTCGGTCGAGTGGTTGGTCGAGTGATTGGTCGAGTAGTTGGTCGAGTAGTTGGTCGAGTAGTTGGACAAGTAGTTGGTCGAGTGATTGCTCGAGTAGTTGGTCGAGTAGTTGGTCGATTGATTGGTCGAGTAGTTGGTCGGGAAGTTGGCCGAGTAGTTGGTCGAGTAGTTGGTCGAGTAGTTGGTCGAGTAGTTGGTCGAGTTGTTGGTCGAGTAGTTGGCCGAGTAGTTGGTCGAGTAGTTGGACGAGTAGTTGGTCGAGTAGTTGGTCGAGTAGTTGGTCGAGTAGTTTGTCGAGTAGTTGGTCGAGTAGTTGATCGACTGGTAGGACGACTGGTTAGACGACTGGTTAGACGACTTGTTGTTTGACTGGTTGGTCGAGTAGTTTGTCGAGTAGTTGGTCGAGTAGTTGGTCGAGAAGTCGGTAGAGTAGTTGGTCGAGTAGTTGGTCGAGTAGTTGGTCGAGTAGTTTGTCGAGTTGTTGGTCGAGTAGTTGGTCGAGTAGTTGGTCGAGTAGTTGGTCGAGTAGTTGGTCAACTGGTTGGTCGAGTGGTAGGTCGAGTAGTTGGTCGAGTGGTCGGTCGAGTAGTTGTTCGAGTAGTTGGTCGAGTAGTTGGTCAAGTAGTTGGTCGAGTGATTGCTCGAGTAGTTGGTCGAGTAGTTGGTCAAGTAGTTGGTCAAGTAGTTGGTCGAGTAGTTGGTCAAGTAGTTGGTCGAGTAGTTGGTCGAGTGATTGGTCGAGTAGTTGGTCGAGTAGATGGTCGAGTAGTTGGTCGAGTAGTTGGTCGAGTAGTTGGTCAAGTAGTTGGTCGAGTAGTTGGTCGAGAAGTCGGTCGAGTAGTTGGTCGAGTAGTTGGTCGAGTAGTTGGTCGAGTAGTTGGTCGAGTAGTTGGTCGAGTAGTTGGTCGAGTAGTTGGTCGAGTAGTTGGTCGAGTAGTTGGTCAACTGGTTGGTCGAGTGGTTGGTCGAGTAGTTGGTCGAGTGGTCGGTCGAGTAGTTGTTCGAGTAGTTGGTCGAGTAGTTGGTCGAGTAGTTGGTCGAGTGATTGCTCGAGTAGTTGGTCGAGTAGTTGGTCAAGTAGTTGGTCAAGTAGTTGGTCGAGTAGTTGGTCAAGTAGTTGGTCAAGTAGTTGGTCGAGTGATTGGTCGAGTAGTTGGTCGAGTAGTTGGTCGAGTAGTTGGTCGAGTAGTTGGTCGAGTAGTTGGTCGAGTAGTTGGTCGAGTAGTTGGTCGACTGGTTGGTCAACTGGTTGGTCGAGTGGTTGGTCGAGTAGTTGGTCGAGTAGTTGGTCGAGTAGTTGGTCGAGTAGTTGGTCGAGTAGTTGGTCGAGTAGTTGGTCGAGAGATTGCTCGAGTAGTTGGTCGAGTAGTTGGTCGAGTGATTGGTCGAGTAGTTGGTCGAGTAGTTGGTCGAGTAGTTGGACGAGTAGTTGGTCGAGTAGTTGGTCGAGTAGGTGGTCGAGTGATTGGTCGAGTAGTTGGTCGAGTAGTTGGTCGAGTAGTTGGTCGAGTAGTTGGTCGAGTAGTTGGTCGAGTAGTTGGTCGAGTAGTTGGTCGACTGGTCGGTCAACTGGTTGGTCGAGTGGTTGGTCGAGTAGTTGGTCGAGTAGTTGGTCGAGTAGTTGGTCGAGTAATTGGTCGAGTAGTTGGTCGAGTAGTTGGTCGAGTTGGTGGTCGAGTAGTTGGCCGAGTAGTTGGTCGAGTAGTTGGACGAGTAGTTGGTCGAGTAGTTGGTCGAGTAGTTTGTCGAGTAGTTTGTCGAGTAGTTGGTCGAGTAGTTGATCGACTGGTAGGACGACTGGTTAGACGACTTGTTGTTTGACTGGTTGGTCGAGTAGTTTGTCGAGTAGTTGGTCGAGTAGTTGGTCTAGTTGTCGGTCGAGTGGTTGGTCGAGTAGTTGGTCGAGTGATTGCTCGTGTAGTTGGTCGAGTGGTTGGTCGAGTAGTTGGTCGAGTAGTTGGTCGAGTAGTTGGTCGAGTGATTGGCCTAGTGGTTGGTCGACTGGTTGGTCGAGTAGTTGTTCGAGTAGTTGGTCGAGTAGTTGGCCGAGTAGTTGGTCGAGTAGTTGGTCTAGTAGTTGGTCGAGTAGTTGGTCGAGTAGTTGGTCGAGTAGTTGGTCGAGTGGTCGGTCGAGTAGTTGGTCGAGTAGTTGGTCGAGTGATTGGTCGAGTAGTTGGTCGAGTAGTTGGTCGAGTAGTTGGTCGAGTAGTTGGTCGAGTAGTTGAACGAGTAGTTCGTAGAGTAGTTGGTCGAGTAGTTGGTCGAGTAGTTGGTCTTGTAGTTGGTCGAGTAGTTGGTCGAGTAGTTGGTCGAGTAGTTGGTCGAGTAGTTGGTCGAGTAGTTGGTCGAGTGATTGCTCGAGTAGTTGGTCGAGTAGTTGGTCGAGTAGTTGGTCAAATAGTTGTTCGAGTAGTTGGTCAAGTAGTTGGTCGAGTAGTTGGTCGAGTAGTTGGTCGAGTAGTTGGTCGAGTAGTTGGTCGAGTAGTTGGTCGAGTAGTTGGTCGAGTAGTTGGACGAGTAGTTGGTCGAATAGTTGGTCGAGTAATTGGTCGAGTGATTGGTCAAGTAGTTGGTCGAGTAGTTGGTCGAGTAGTTAATCGAGTAGTTGGACGAGTAGTTGGTCGAGTAGTTGGTCGAGTAGTTGGTCGAGTAGTTGGTCGAGAGATTGGTCGAGTAGTTGGTCGAGTAGTTGGTCGAGTAGTTGGACGAGTAGTTGGTCGAGTAGTTGGTCGAGTAGTTGGTCGAGTGATTGTTCGAGTAGTTGGTCGAGTAGTTGGTCGAGTTTTTGGTCGAGTTGTTGGCCGAGTAGTTGGTCGAGTAGTTGGTCTAGTAGTTGGTCGAGTAGTTGGTCGAGTAGTTGGTCGAGTAGTTGGTCGAGTGGTCGGTCGAGTAGTTGGTCGAGTAGTTGGTCGAGTAGTTGGTCGAGTGATTGGCCGAGTGGTCGGTCGAGTGGTCGGTCGAGTGATTGGTCGAGTAGTTGGTCGAGTAGTTGGTCGAGTAGTTGGACAAGTAGTTGGTCGAGTGATTGCTCGAGTAGTTGGTCGAGTAGTTGGTCGAGTAGTTGGTCGATTGATTGGTCGAGTAGTTGGTCGAGAAGTTGGCCGAGTAGTTGGTCGAGTAGTTGGTCGAGTAGTTGGTCGAGTAGTTGGTCGAGTTGTTGGTCGAGTAGTTGGCCGAGTAGTTGGTCGAGTAGTTGGACGAGTAGTTGGTCGAGTAGTTGGTCGAGTAGTTGGTCGAGTAGTTTGTCGAGTAGTTGGTCGAGTAGTTGATCGACTGGTAGGACGACTGGTTAGACGACTTGTTGTTTGACTGGTTGGTCGAGTAGTTTGTCGAGTAGTTGGTCGAGTAGTTGGTCTAGTTGTCGGTCGAGTGGTTGGTCGAGTAGGTGGTCGAGTAGTTGGTCGAGTGATTGCTCGTGTAGTTGGTCGAGTGGTTGGTCGAGTAGTTGGTCGAGTAGTTGGTCGAGTAGTTGGTCGAGTGATTGGCCGAGTGGTTGGTCGACTGGTTGGTCGAGTAGTTGTTCGAGTAGTTGGTCGAGTAGTTGGCCGAGTAGTTGGTCGAGTAGTTGGTCTAGTAGTTGGTCGAGTAGTTGGTCGAGTAGTTGGTCGAGTAGTTGGTCGAGTGGTCGGTCGAGTAGTTGGTCGAGTAGTTGGTCGAGTGATTGGTCGAGTAGTTGGTCGAGTAGTTGGTCGAGTAGTTGGTCGAGTAGTTGGTCGAGTAGTTGAACGCGTAGTTCGTAGAGTAGTTGGTCGAGTAGTTGGTCGAGTAGTTGGTGGAGTAGTTGGTCGAGTGATTAGTCGATTAGTTGGTCGAGTAGTTGGTCGAGTAGTTGGTCGAGTAGTTGGTCGAGTAGTTGGACGAGTAGTTGGTCGAGTAGTTGGTCGAGTAGTTGGTCGAGTGATTGGTCAAGTAGTTGGTCGAGTAGTTGGTCGAGTATTTAATCGAGTAGTTGGACGAGTAGTTGGTCGAGTAGTTGGTCGAGTAGTTGGTCGAGTAGTTGGTCGAGTGATTGGTCGAGTAGTTGGTCGAGTAGTTGGTCGAGTAGTTGGACGAGTAGTTGGTCGAGTAGTTGGTCGAGTAGTTGGTCGAGTGATTGTTCGAGTAGTTGGTCGAGTAGTTGGTCGAGTAGTTGGTCGAGTAGTTGGACGAGTAGTTGGTCGAGTAGTTGGTCGAGTAGTTGGTCGAGTGATTGGTCAAGTAGTTGGTCGAGTAGTTGGTCGAGTAGTTAATCGAGTAGTTGGACGAGTAGTTGGTCGAGTAGTTGGTCGAGTAGTTGGTCGAGTAGTTGGTCGAGTGATTGGTCGAGTAGTTGGTCGAGTAGTTGGTCGAGTAGTTGGTCTAGTAGTTGGTCGAGGAGTTGGTCGAGTAGTTGGTCGAGTAGTTGGACGAGTAGTTGATCGACTGGTAGGACGACTGGTTAGACGACTGGTTAGACGACTTGTTGTTTGACTGGTTGGTCGAGTGGTTGGTCGAGTAGTTGGTCGAGTAGTTGGTCGAGTAGTTGGTCGAGTAATTGGTCGAGTAGTTGGTCGAGTAGTTGGTCGAGTTGTTGGTCGAGTAGTTGGCCGAGTAGTTGGTCGAGTAGTTGGACGAGTAGTTGGTCGAGTAGTTGGTCGAGTAGTTTGTCGAGTAGTTTGTCGAGTAGTTGGTCGAGTAGTTGATCGACTGGTAGGACGACTGGTTAGACGACTTGTTGTTTGACTGGTTGGTCGAGTAGTTTGTCGAGTAGTTGGTCGAGTAGTTGGTCTAGTTGTCGGTCGAGTGGTTGGTCGAGTAGTTGGTCGAGTGATTGCTCGTGTAGTTGGTCGAGTGGTTGGTCGAGTAGTTGGTCGAGTAGTTGGTCGAGTAGTTGGTCGAGTGATTGGCCTAGTGGTTGGTCGACTGGTTGGTCGAGTAGTTGTTCGAGTAGTTGGTCGAGTAGTTGGCCGAGTAGTTGGTCGAGTAGTTGGTCTAGTAGTTGGTCGAGTAGTTGGTCGAGTAGTTGGTCGAGTAGTTGGTCGAGTGGTCGGTCGAGTAGTTGGTCGAGTAGTTGGTCGAGTGATTGGTCGAGTAGTTGGTCGAGTAGTTGGTCGAGTAGTTGGTCGAGTAGTTGGTCGAGTAGTTGAACGAGTAGTTCGTAGAGTAGTTGGTCGAGTAGTTGGTCGAGTAGTTGGTGGAGTAGTTGGTCGAGTGATTAGTCGATTAGTTGCTCGAGTAGTTGGTCGAGTAGTTGGTCGAGTAGTTGGTCGAGTGATTGCTCGAGTAGTTGGTCGAGTAGTTGGTCGAGTAGTTGGTCAAATAGTTGTTCGAGTAGTTGGTCAAGTAGTTGGTCGAGTAGTTGGTCGAGTAGTTGGTCGAGTAGTTGGTCGAGTAGTTGGTCGAGTAGTTGGTCGAGTAGTTGGTCGAGTAGTTGGACGAGTAGTTGGTCGAATAGTTGGTCGAGTAATTGGTCGAGTGATTGGTCAAGTAGTTGGTCGAGTAGTTGGTCGAGTAGTTAATCGAGTAGTTGGACGAGTAGTTGGTCGAGTAGTTGGTCGAGTAGTTGGTCGAGTAGTTGGTCGAGTGATTGGTCGAGTAGTTGGTCGAGTAGTTGGTCGAGTAGTTGGACGAGTAGTTGGTCGAGTAGTTGGTCGAGTAGTTGGTCGAGTGATTGTTCGAGTAGTTGGTCGAGTAGTTGGTCGAGTTGTTGGTCGAGTTGTTGGCCGAGTAGTTGGTCGAGTAGTTGGTCTAGTAGTTGGTCGAGTAGTTGGTCGAGTAGTTGGTCGAGTAGTTGGTCGAGTGGTCGGTCGAGTAGTTGGTCGAGTAGTTGGTCGAGTAGTTGGTCGAGTGATTGGCCGAGTGGTCGGTCGAGTGGTCGGTCGAGTGATTGGTCGAGTAGTTGGTCGAGTAGTTGGTCGAGTAGTTGGACAAGTAGTTGGTCGAGTGATTGCTCGAGTAGTTGGTCGAGTAGTTGGTCGATTGATTGGTCGAGTAGTTGGTCGAGAAGTTGGCCGAGTAGTTGGTCGAGTAGTTGGTCGAGTAGTTGGTCGAGTAGTTGGTCGAGTTGTTGGTCGAGTAGTTGGCCGAGTAGTTGGTCGAGTAGTTGGACGAGTAGTTGGTCGAGTAGTTGGTCGAGTAGTTGGTCGAGTAGTTTGTCGAGTAGTTGGTCGAGTAGTTGATCGACTGGTAGGACGACTGGTTAGACGACTTGTTGTTTGACTGGTTGGTCGAGTAGTTTGTCGAGTAGTTGGTCGAGTAGTTGGTCTAGTTGTCGGTCGAGTGGTTGGTCGAGTAGGTGGTCGAGTAGTTGGTCGAGTGATTGCTCGTGTAGTTGGTCGAGTGGTTGGTCGAGTAGTTGGTCGAGTAGTTGGTCGAGTAGTTGGTCGAGTGATTGGCCGAGTGGTTGGTCGACTGGTTGGTCGAGTAGTTGTTCGAGTAGTTGGTCGAGTAGTTGGCCGAGTAGTTGGTCGAGTAGTTGGTCTAGTAGTTGGTCGAGTAGTTGGTCGAGTAGTTGGTCGAGTAGTTGGTCGAGTGGTCGGTCGAGTAGTTGGTCGAGTAGTTGGTCGAGTGATTGGTCGAGTAGTTGGTCGAGTAGTTGGTCGAGTAGTTGGTCGAGTAGTTGGTCGAGTAGTTGAACGAGTAGTTCGTAGAGTAGTTGGTCGAGTAGTTGGTCGAGTAGTTGGTGGAGTAGTTGGTCGAGTGATTAGTCGATTAGTTGGTCGAGTAGTTGGTCGAGTAGTTGGTCGAGTAGTTGGTCGAGTAGTTGGACGAGTAGTTGGTCGAGTAGTTGGTCGAGTAGTTGGTCGAGTGATTGGTCAAGTAGTTGGTCGAGTAGTTGGTCGAGTATTTAATCGAGTAGTTGGACGAGTAGTTGGTCGAGTAGTTGGTCGAGTAGTTGGTCGAGTAGTTGGTCGAGTGATTGGTCGAGTAGTTGGTCGAGTAGTTGGTCGAGTAGTTGGACGAGTAGTTGGTCGAGTAGTTGGTCGAGTAGTTGGTCGAGTGTTTGTTCGAGTAGTTGGTCGAGTAGTTGGTCGAGTAGTTGGTCGAGTAGTTGGACGAGTAGTTGGTCGAGTAGTTGGTCGAGTAGTTGGTCGAGTGATTGGTCAAGTAGTTGGTCGAGTAGTTGGTCGAGTAGTTAATCGAGTAGTTGGACGAGTAGTTGGTCGAGTAGTTGGTCGAGTAGTTGGTCGAGTAGTTGGTCGAGTGATTGGTCGAGTAGTTGGTCGAGTAGTTGGTCGAGTAGTTGGTCTAGTAGTTGGTCGAGGAGTTGGTCGAGTAGTTGGTCGAGTAGTTGGACGAGTAGTTGATCGACTGGTAGGACGACTGGTTAGACGACTGGTTAGACGACTTGTTGTTTGACTGGTTGGTCGAGTAGTTTGTCGAGTAGTTGGTCGAGTAGTTGGTCGAGAAGTCGGTAGAGTAGTTGGTCGAGTAGTTGGTCGAGTAGTTGGTCGAGTAGTTTGTCGAGTTGTTGGTCGAGTAGTTGGTCGAGTAGTTGGTCGAGTAGTTGGTCGAGTAGTTGGTCAACTGGTTGGTCGAGTGGTAGGTCGAGTAGTTGGTCGAGTGGTCGGTCGAGTAGTTGTTCGAGTAGTTGGTCGAGTAGTTGGTCAAGTAGTTGGTCGAGTGATTGCTCGAGTAGTTGGTCGAGTAGTTGGTCAAGTAGTTGGTCAAGTAGTTGGTCGAGTAGTTGGTCAAGTAGTTGGTCGAGTAGTTGGTCGAGTGATTGGTCGAGTAGTTGGTCGAGTAGATGGTCGAGTAGTTGGTCGAGTAGTTGGTCGAGTAGTTGGTCAAGTAGTTGGTCGAGTAGTTGGTCGAGAAGTCGGTCGAGTAGTTGGTCGAGTAGTTGGTCGAGTAGTTGGTCGAGTAGTTGGTCGAGTAGTTGGTCGAGTAGTTGGTCGAGTAGTTGGTCGAGTAGTTGGTCGAGTAGTTGGTCAACTGGTTGGTCGAGTGGTTGGTCGAGTAGTTGGTCGAGTGGTCGGTCGAGTAGTTGTTCGAGTAGTTGGTCGAGTAGTTGGTCGAGTAGTTGGTCGAGTGATTGCTCGAGTAGTTGGTCGAGTAGTTGGTCAAGTAGTTGGTCAAGTAGTTGGTCGAGTAGTTGGTCAAGTAGTTGGTCGAGTAGTTGGTCGAGTGATTGGTCGAGTAGTTGGTCGAGTAGTTGGTCGAGTAGTTGGTCGAGTAGTTGGTCGAGTAGTTGGTCGAGTAGTTGGTCGAGTAGTTGGTCGACTGGTTGGTCAACTGGTTGGTCGAGTGGTTGGTCGAGTAGTTGGTCGAGTAGTTGGTCGAGTAGTTGGTCGAGTAGTTGGTCGAGTAGTTGGTCGAGTAGTTGGTCGAGAGATTGCTCGAGTAGTTGGTCGAGTAGTTGGTCGAGTGATTGGTCGAGTAGTTGGTCGAGTAGTTGGTCGAGTAGTTGGACGAGTAGTTGGTCGAGTAGTTGGTCGAGTAGGTGGTCGAGTGATTGGTCGAGTAGTTGGTCGAGTAGTTGGTCGAGTAGTTGGTCGAGTAGTTGGTCGAGTAGTTGGTCGAGTAGTTGGTCGAGTAGTTGGTCGACTGGTCGGTCAACTGGTTGGTCGAGTGGTTGGTCGAGTAGTTGGTCGAGTAGTTGGTCGAGTAGTTGGTCGAGTAATTGGTCGAGTAGTTGGTCGAGTAGTTGGTCGAGTTGTTGGTCGAGTAGTTGGCCGAGTAGTTGGTCGAGTAGTTGGACGAGTAGTTGGTCGAGTAGTTGGTCGAGTAGTTTGTCGAGTAGTTTGTCGAGTAGTTGGTCGAGTAGTTGATCGACTGGTAGGACGACTGGTTAGACGACTTGTTGTTTGACTGGTTGGTCGAGTAGTTTGTCGAGTAGTTGGTCGAGTAGTTGGTCGAGTAGTTGGTCGAGTAGTTGGACGAGTAGTTGGTCGAGTAGTTGGTCGAGTAGTTGGTCGAGTGATTGGTCAAGTAGTTGGTCGAGTAGTTGGTCGAGTATTTAATCGAGTAGTTGGTCGAGTAGTTGGTCGAGTAGTTGGTCGAGTAGTTGGTCGAGTAGTTGGTCGAGTAGTTGGTCGAGTAGTTGAACGAGTAGTTCGTAGAGTAGTTGGTCGAGTAGTTGGTCGAGTAGTTGGTGGAGTAGTTGGTCGAGTGATTAGTCGATTAGTTGCTCGAGTAGTTGGTCGAGTAGTTGGTCGAGTAGTTGGTCGAGTAGTTGGTCGAGTAGTTGGTCGAGTGATTGGTCAAGTAGTTGGTCGAGTAGTTGGTCGAGTAGTTAATCGAGTAGTTGGACGAGTAGTTGGTCGAGTAGTTGGTCGAGTAGTTGGTCGAGTAGTTGGTCGAGTGATTGGTCGAGTAGTTGGTCGAGTAGTTGGTCGAGTAGTTGGTCTAGTAGTTGGTCGAGGAGTTGGTCGAGTAGTTGGTCGAGTAGTTGGACGAGTAGTTGGTCGCGTAGTTGGTGGAGTAGTTGGTCGAGTGATTGGCCGAGTGGTCGGTCGAGTGGTCGGTCGAGTGATTGGTCGAGTAGTTGGTCGAGTAGTTGGTCGAGTAGTTGGACAAGTAGTTGGTCGAGTGATTGCTCGAGTAGTTGGTCGAGTAGTTGGTCGATTGATTGGTCGAGTAGTTGGTCGAGAAGTTGGCCGAGTAGTTGGTCGAGTAGTTGGTCGAGTAGTTGGTCGAGTAGTTGGTCGAGTTGTTGGTCGAGTAGTTGGCCGAGTAGTTGGTCGAGTAGTTGGACGAGTAGTTGGTCGAGTAGTTGGTCGAGTAGTTGGTCGAGTAGTTGGTCGAGTAGTTGGTCGAGTAGTTGGACGAGTAGTTGGTCGAGTAGTTGGTCGAGTAGTTGGTCGAGTGATTGGTCAAGTAGTTGGTCGAGTAGTTGGTCGAGTATTTAATCGAGTAGTTGGACGAGTAGTTGGTCGAGTAGTTGGTCGAGTAGTTGGTCGAGTAGTTGGTCGAGTGATTGGTCGAGTAGTTGGTCGAGTAGTTGGTCGAGTAGTTGGACGAGTAGTTGGTCGAGTAGTTGGTCGAGTAGTTGGTCGAGTGATTGTTCGAGTAGTTGGTCGAGTAGTTGGTCGAGTAGTTGGTCGAGTAGTTGGACGAGTAGTTGGTCGAGTAGTTGGTCGAGTAGTTGGTCGAGTGATTGGTCAAGTAGTTGGTCGAGTAGTTGGTCGAGTAGTTAATCGAGTAGTTGGACGAGTAGTTGGTCGAGTAGTTGGTCGAGTAGTTGGTCGAGTAGTTGGTCGAGTGATTGGTCGAGTAGTTGGTCGAGTAGTTGGTCGAGTAGTTGGTCTAGTAGTTGGTCGAGGAGTTGGTCGAGTAGTTGGTCGAGTAGTTGGACGAGTAGTTGGTCGCGTAGTTGGTGGAGTAGTTGGTCGAGTGATTGGCCGAGTGGTCGGTCGAGTGGTCGGTCGAGTGATTGGTCGAGTAGTTGGTCGAGTAGTTGGTCGAGTAGTTGGACAAGTAGTTGGTCGAGTGATTGCTCGAGTAGTTGGTCGAGTAGTTGGTCGATTGATTGGTCGAGTAGTTGGTCGAGAAGTTGGCCGAGTAGTTGGTCGAGTAGTTGGTCGAGTAGTTGGTCGAGTAGTTGGTCGAGTTGTTGGTCGAGTAGTTGGCCGAGTAGTTGGTCGAGTAGTTGGACGAGTAGTTGGTCGAGTAGTTGGTCGAGTAGTTGGTCGAGTAGTTGGACGAGTAGTTGGTCGAGTAGTTGGTCGAGTAGTTGGTCGAGTAGTTGGTCGAGTGATTGGTCGAGTAGTTGGTCGAGTAGTTGGTCGAGTAGTTGGACGAGTAGTTGGTCGAGTAGTTGGTCGAGTAGTTGGTCGAGTGATTGTTCGAGTAGTTGGTCGAGTAGTTGGTCGAGTAGTTGGTCGAGTAGTTGGACGAGTAGTTGGTCGAGTAGTTGGTCGAGTAGTTGGTCGAGTGATTGGTCAAGTAGTTGGTCGAGTAGTTGGTCGAGTAGTTAATCGAGTAGTTGGACGAGTAGTTGGTCGAGTAGTTGGTCGAGTAGTTGGTCGAGTAGTTGGTCGAGTGATTGGTCGAGTAGTTGGTCGAGTAGTTGGTCGAGTAGTTGGTCTAGTAGTTGGTCGAGGAGTTGGTCGAGTAGTTGGTCGAGTAGTTGGACGAGTAGTTGGTCGCGTAGTTGGTGGAGTAGTTGGTCGAGTGATTGGCCGAGTGGTCGGTCGAGTGGTCGGTCGAGTGATTGGTCGAGTAGTTGGTCGAGTAGTTGGTCGAGTAGTTGGACAAGTAGTTGGTCGAGTGATTGCTCGAGTAGTTGGTCGAGTAGTTGGTCGATTGATTGGTCGAGTAGTTGGTCGAGAAGTTGGCCGAGTAGTTGGTCGAGTAGTTGGTCGAGTAGTTGGTCGAGTAGTTGGTCGAGTTGTTGGTCGAGTAGTTGGCCGAGTAGTTGGTCGAGTAGTTGGACGAGTAGTTGGTCGAGTAGTTGGTCGAGTAGTTGGTCGAGTAGTTTGTCGAGTAGTTGGTCGAGTAGTTGATCGACTGGTAGGACGACTGGTTAGACGACTTGTTGTTTGACTGGTTGGTCGAGTAGTTTGTCGAGTAGTTGGTCGAGTAGTTGGTCTAGTTGTCGGTCCAGTGGTTGGTCGAGTAGTTGGTCGAGTAGTTGGTCGAGTGATTGCTCGTGTAGTTGGTCGAGTGGTTGGTCGAGTAGTTGGTCGAGTAGTTGGTCGAGTAGTTGGTCGAGTAGTTAATCGAGTAGTTGGACGAGTAGTTGGTCGAGTAGTTGGTCGAGTAGTTGGTCGAGTAGTTGGTCGAGTGATTGGTCGAGTAGTTGGTCGAGTAGTTGGTCGAGTAGTTGGTCTAGTAGTTGGTCGAGGAGTTGGTCGAGTAGTTGGTCGAGTAGTTGGACGAGTAGTTGGTCGCGTAGTTGGTGGAGTAGTTGGTCGAGTGATTGGCCGAGTGGTCGGTCGAGTGGTCGGTCGAGTGATTGGTCGAGTAGTTGGTCGAGTAGTTGGTCGAGTAGTTGGACAAGTAGTTGGTCGAGTGATTGCTCGAGTAGTTGGTCGAGTAGTTGGTCGATTGATTGGTCGAGTAGTTGGTCGAGAAGTTGGCCGAGTAGTTGGTCGAGTAGTTGGTCGAGTAGTTGGTCGAGTAGTTGGTCGAGTTGTTGGTCGAGTAGTTGGCCGAGTAGTTGGTCGAGTAGTTGGACGAGTAGTTGGTCGAGTAGTTGGTCGAGTAGTTGGTCGAGTAGTTTGTCGAGTAGTTGGTCGAGTAGTTGATCGACTGGTAGGACGACTGGTTAGACGACTTGTTGTTTGACTGGTTGGTCGAGTAGTTTGTCGAGTAGTTGTTCGAGTAGTTGGTCTAGTTGTCGGTCCAGTGGTTGGTCGAGTAGTTGGTCGAGTAGTTGGTCGAGTGATTGCTCGTGTAGTTGGCCGAGCTGTTGGTCGAGTAGTTGGTCGAGTAGTTGGTCGAGTAGTTGGTCGAGTGATTGGCCGAGTGGTTGGTCGACTGGTTGGTCGAGTAGTATTTGGAGTAGTTGGTCGAGTAGTTGGCCGAGTAGTTGGTCGAGTAGTTGGTCGAGTAGTTGGACGAGTAGTTGGTCGAGTAGTTGGTCGAGTAGTTGGTCGAGTGATTGGTCAAGTAGTTGGTCGAGTAGTTGGTCGAGTAGTTAATCGAGTAGTTGGACGAGTAGTTGGTCGAGTAGTTGGTCGAGTAGTTGGTCGAGTAGTTGGTCGAGTGATTGGTCGAGTAGTTGGTCGAGTAGTTGGTCGAGTAGTTGGTCTAGTAGTTGGTCGAGGAGTTGGTCGAGTAGTTGGTCGAGTAGTTGGACGAGTAGTTGGTCGCGTAGTTGGTGGAGTAGTTGGTCGAGTGATTGGCCGAGTGGTCGGTCGAGTGGTCGGTCGAGTGATTGGTCGAGTAGTTGGTCGAGTAGTTGGACAAGTAGTTGGTCGAGTGATTGCTCGAGTAGTTGGTCGAGTAGTTGGTCGATTGATTGGTCGAGTAGTTGGTCGAGTAGTTGGTCTAGTAGTTGGTCGAGTAGTTGGTCGAGTGATTGGTCGAGTAGTTGGTCGACTGGTTGGTCGAGTGGTTGTTCGAGTAGTTGGTTGAGTAGTTGGTCGAGTGATTGGTCGAGTGGTCGGTCGAGTGGTCGGTCGAGTAATTGGTCGAGTAGTTGGTCGAGTAGTTGGTCGAGTAGTTGGTCGAGTAATTGGTCGAGTAGTTGATCGACTGTTTGGACGACTGTTTACACGACTTGTTGGTCGACTGGTTGGTCGACTGGTTGGTCGAGAGGTTGGTCGAGTAGTAGGTCGAGTGATTGCTCGAGTAGTTGGTCGAGTAGTTGGTCGAGTTGTTGGTCGAGTAGTTGGCCGAGTAGTTGGTCGAGTAGTTGGACGAGTAGTTGGTCAAGTAGTTGGTCGAGTAGTTGGTCGAGTAGTTTGTCGAGTAGTTGGACGAGTAGTTGGTCGAGTAGTTGATCGACTGGTAGGACGACTGGTTAGACGACCTGTTGTTTGACTGGTTGGTCGAGTAGTTTGTCGAGTAGTTGGTCGAGTAGTTGGTCTAGTTGTCGGTCGAGTGGTTGGTCGAGTAGTTGGTCGAGTAGTTGGTCGAGTGATTGCTCGTGTAGTTGGTCGAGTGGTTGGTCGAGTAGTTGGTCGAGTAGTTGGTCGAGTAGTTGGTCGAGTGATTGGCCGAGTGGTTGGTCGACTGGTTGGTCGAGTAGTTGTTCGAGTAGTTGGTCGAGTAGTTGGTCGAGTAGTTGGCCGAGTAGTTGGTCGAGTAGTTGGTCTAGTAGTTGGTCGAGTAGTTGGTCGAGTAGTTGGTCGAGTAGTTGGTCGAGTGGTCGGTCGAGTAGTTGGTCGAGTAGTTGGTCGAGTGATTGGTCGAGTAGTTGGTCGAGTAGTTGGTCGAGTAGTTGGTCGAGTAGTTGGTCGAGTAGTTGAACGAGTAGTTGGTAGAGTAGTTGGTCGAGTAGTTGGTGGAGTAGTTGTTCGAGTGATTAGTCAAGTAGTTGGTCGAGTAGTTGGTCGAGTAGTTGGACGAGTAGTTGGTCGAGTAGTTGGTCGAGTAGTTGGACGAGTAGTTGGTCGAGTAGTTGGTCGAGTAGTTGGTCGAGTGATTGTTCGAGTAGTTGGTCGAGTAGTTGGTCGAGTTGTTGGTCGAGTTGTTGGCCGAGTAGTTGGTCGAGTAGTTGGTCTAGTAGTTGGTCCAGTAGTTGGTCGAGTAGTTGGTCGAGTAGTTGGTCGAGTGGTCGGTCGAGTAGTTGGTCGAGTAGTTGGTGGAGTAGTTGGTCGAGTAGTTGGTCGAGTAGTTGGTCGAGTAGTTGGTCGAGTAGTTGGTCGAGTAGTTGGTCGAGTAGTTGGACGAGTAGTTGGTCGAGTAGTTGGTCGAGTAGTTGGTCGAGTGATTGGTCAAGTAGTTGGTCGAGTAGTTGGTCGAGTAGTTAATCGAGTAGTTGGACGAGTAGTTGGTCGAGTAGTTGGTCGAGTAGTTGGTCGAGTAGTTGGTCGAGTGATTGGTCGAGTAGTTGGTCGAGTAGTTGGTCGAGTAGTTGGTCTAGTAGTTGGTCGAGGAGTTGGTCGAGTAGTTGGTCGAGTAGTTGGACGAGTAGTTGGTCGCGTAGTTGGTGGAGTAGTTGGTCGAGTGATTGGCCGAGTGGTCGGTCGAGTGGTCGGTCGAGTGATTGGTCGAGTAGTTGGTCGAGTAGTTGGTCGAGTAGTTGGACGAGTAGTTGGTCGAGTGATTGCTCGAGTAGTTGGTCGAGTAGTTGGTCGATTGATTGGTCGAGTAGTTGATCGAGAAGTTGGCCGAGTAGTTGGTCGAGTAGTTGGTCTAGTAGTTGGTCGAGTAGTTGGTCGATTGATTGGTCGAGTAGTTGGTCGAGAAGTTGGCCGAGTAGTTGGTCGAGTAGTTGGTCTAGTAGTTGGTCGAGTAGTTGGTCGAGTAGTTGGTCGAGTAGTTGGACGAGTAGTTGGTCGAGTAGTTGGTCGAGTAGTTGGTCGAGTGATTGTTCGAGTAGTTGGTCGAGTTGTTGGTCGAGTTGTTGGCCTAGTAGTTGGTCGAGTAGTTGGTCTAGTAGTTGGTCGAGTAGTTTGTCGAGTAGTTGGTCGAGTAGTTGGTCGAGTGGTCGGTCGAGTAGTTGGTCGAGTAGTTGGTCGAGTAGTTGGTCGAGTGATTGGCCGAGTGGTCGGTCGAGTGGTCGGTCGAGTGATTGGTCGAGTAGTTGGTCGAGTAGTTGGTCGAGTAGTTGGACAAGTAGTTGGTCGAGTGATTGCTCGAGTAGTTGGTCGAGTAGTTGGTCGATTGATTGGTCGAGTAGTTGGTCGAGAAGTTGGCCGAGTAGTTGGTCGAGTAGTTGGTCGAGTAGTTGGTCGAGTAGTTGGTCGAGTTGTTGGTCGAGTAGTTGGCCGAGTAGTTGGTCGAGTAGTTGGACGAGTAGTTGGTCGAGTAGTTGGTCGAGTAGTTGGTCGAGTAGTTTGTCGAGTAGTTGGTCGAGTAGTTGATCGACTGGTAGGACGACTGGTTAGACGACTTGTTGTTTGACTGGTTGGTCGAGTAGTTTGTCGAGTAGTTGGTCGAGTAGTTGGTCGAGTGATTAGTCGATTAGTTGGTCGAGTAGTTGGTCGAGTAGTTGGTCGAGTAGTTGGACGAGTAGTTGGTCGATTAGTTGGTCGAGTAGTTGGTCGAGTGATTGGTCAAGTAGTTGGTCGAGTAGTTGGTCGAGTAGTTAATCGAGTAGTTGGACGAGTAGTTGGTCGAGTAGTTGGTCGAGTAGTTGGTCGAGTAGTTGGTCGAGTGATTGGTCGAGTAGTTGGTCGAGTAGTTGGTCGAGTAGTTGGACGAGTAGTTGGTCGAGTAGTTGGTCGAGTAGTTGGTCGAGTGATTGTTCGAGTAGTTGGTCGAGTAGTTGGTCGAGTTGTTGGTCGAGTTGTTGGCCGAGTAGTTGGTCGAGTAGTTGGTCTAGTAGTTGGTCGAGTAGTTGGTCGAGTAGTTGGTCGAGTAGTTGGTCGAGTGGTCGGTCGAGTAGTTGGTCGAGTAGTTGGTCGAGTAGTTGGTCGAGTAGTTGGTCGAGTAGTTGGTCGAGTAGTTGGTCGAGTAGTTGGTCGAGTAGTTGGTCGAGTAGTTGGACGAGTAGTTGGTCGAGTAGTTGGTCGAGTAGTTGGTCGAGTGATTAGTCAAGTAGTTGGTCGAGTAGTTGGTCGAGTAGTTAATCGAGTAGTTGGACGAGTAGTTGGTCGAGTAGTTGGTCGAGTAGTTGGTCGAGTAGTTGGTCGAGTGATTGGTCGAGTAGTTGGTCGAGTAGTTGGTCGAGTAGTTGGTCTAGTAGTTGGTCGAGGAGTTGGTCGAGTAGTTGGTCGAGTAGTTGGTCGAGTAGTTGGTCGAGTAGTTGGACAAGTAGTTGGTCGAGTGATTGCTCGAGTAGTTGGTCGAGTAGTTGGTCGATTGATTGGTCGAGTAGTTGGTCGAGAAGTTGGCCGAGTAGTTGGTCGAGTAGTTGGTCGAGTAGTTGGTCGAGTAGTTGGTCGAGTTGTTGGTCGAGTAGTTGGCCGAGTAGTTGGTCGAGTAGTTGGACGAGTAGTTGGTCGAGTAGTTGGTCGAGTAGTTGGTGGAGTAGTTTGTCGAGTAGTTGGTCGAGTAGTTGATAGACTGGTAGGACGACTGGTTAGACGACTTGTTGTTTGACTGGTTGGTCGAGTAGTTTGTCGAGTAGTTGGTCGAGTAGTTGGTCTAGTTGTCGGTCCAGTGGTTGGTCGAGTAGTTGGTCGAGTGATTGCTCGTGTAGTTGGTCGAGTGGTTGGTCGAGTAGTTGGTCGAGTAGTTGGTCGAGTAGTTGGTCGAGTGATTGGCCGAGTGGTTGGTCGACTGGTTGGTCGAGTAGTTGTTCGAGTAGTTGGTCGAGTAGTTGGCCGAGTAGTTGGTCGAGTAGTTGGTCTAGTAGTTGGTCGAGTGATTGCTCGTGTAGTTGGTCGAGTGGTTGGTCGAGTAGTTGGTCGAGTAGTTGGTCGAGTAGTTGGTCGAGTGATTGGCCGAGTGGTTGGTCGACTGGTTGGTCGAGTAGTTGTTCGAGTAGTTGGTCGAGTAGTTGGCCGAGTAGTTGGTCGAGTAGTTGGTCTAGTAGTTGGTCGAGTAGTTGGTCGAGTAGTTGGTCGAGTAGTTGGTCGAGTGGTCGGTCGAGTAGTTGGTCGAGTAGTTGGTCGAGTGATTGGTCGAGTAGTTGGTCGAGTAGTTGGTCGAGTAGTTGGTCGAGTAGTTGAACGAGTAGTTCGTAGAGTAGTTGGTCGAGTAGTTGGTCGAGTAGTTGGTGGAGTAGTTGGTCGAGTGATTAGTCGATTAGTTGCTCGAGTAGTTGGTCGAGTAGTTGGTCGAGTAGTTGGTCGAGTGATTGCTCGAGTAGTTGGTCGAGTAGTTGGTCGAGTAGTTGGTCAAATAGTTGTTCGAGTAGTTGGTCAAGTAGTTGGTCGAGTAGTTGGTCGAGTAGTTGGTCGAGTAGTTGGTCGAGTAGTTGGTCGAGTAGTTGGTCGAGTAGTTGGTCGAGTAGTTGGACGAGTAGTTGGTCGAGTAGTTGGTCGAGTAGTTGGTCGAGTGATTGGTCAAGTAGACGGTCGAGTAGTTGGTCGAGTAGTTAATCGAGTAGTTGGACGAGTAGTTGGTCGAGTAGTTGGTCGAGTAGTTGGTCGAGTAGTTGGTCGAGTGATTGGTCGAGTAGTTGGTCGAGTAGTTGGTCGAGTAGTTGGACGAGTAGTTGGTCGAGTAGTTGGTCGAGTAGTTGGTCGAGTGATTGTTCGAGTAGTTGGTCGAGTAGTTGGTCGAGTTGTTGGTCGAGTTGTTGGCCGAGTAGTTGGTCGAGTAGTTGGTCTAGTAGTTGGTCGAGTAGTTGGTCGAGTAGTTGGTCGAGTTGTTGGCCGAGTAGTTGGTCGAGTAGTTGGTCTAGTAGTTGGTCCAGTAGTTGGTCGAGTAGTTGGTCGAGTAGTTGGTCGAGTGGTCGGTCGAGTAGTTGGTCGAGTAGTTGGTGGAGTAGTTGGTCGAGTAGTTGGTCGAGTAGTTGGTCGAGTAGTTGGTCGAGTAGTTGGTCGAGTAGTTGGTCGAGTAGTTGGACAAGTAGTTGGTCGAGTAGTTGGTCGAGTAGTTGGTCGAGTGATTGGTCAAGTAGTTGGTCGAGTAGTTGGTCGAGTAGTTAATCGAGTAGTTGGACGAGTAGTTGGTCGAGTAGTTGGTCGAGTAGTTGGTCGAGTAGTTGGTCGAGTGATTGGTCGAGTAGTTGGTCGAGTAGTTGGTCGAGTAGTTGGTCTAGTAGTTGGTCGAGGAGTTGGTCGAGTAGTTGGTCGAGTAGTTGGACGAGTAGTTGGTCGCGTAGTTGGTGGAGTAGTTGGTCGAGTGATTGGCCGAGTGGTCGGTCGAGTGGTCGGTCGAGTGATTGGTCGAGTAGTTGGTCGAGTAGTTGGTCGAGTAGTTGGACGAGTAGTTGGTCGAGTGATTGCTCGAGTAGTTGGTCGAGTAGTTGGTCGATTGATTGGTCGAGTAGTTGATCGAGAAGTTGGCCGAGTAGTTGGTCGAGTAGTTGGTCTAGTAGTTGGTCGAGTAGTTGGTCGATTGATTGGTCGAGTAGTTGGTCGAGAAGTTGGCCGAGTAGTTGGTCGAGTAGTTGGTCTAGTAGTTGGTCGAGTAGTTGGTCGAGTAGTTGGTCGAGTAGTTGGACGAGTAGTTGGTCGAGTAGTTGGTCGAGTAGTTGGTCGAGTGATTGTTCGAGTAGTTGGTCGAGTTGTTGGTCGAGTTGTTGGCCTAGTAGTTGGTCGAGTAGTTGGTCTAGTAGTTGGTCGAGTAGTTTGTCGAGTAGTTGGTCGAGTAGTTGGTCGAGTGGTCGGTCGAGTAGTTGGTCGAGTAGTTGGTCGAGTAGTTGGTCGAGTGATTGGCCGAGTGGTCGGTCGAGTGGTCGGTCGAGTGATTGGTCGAGTAGTTGGTCGAGTAGTTGGTCGAGTAGTTGGACAAGTAGTTGGTCGAGTGATTGCTCGAGTAGTTGGTCGAGTAGTTGGTCGATTGATTGGTCGAGTAGTTGGTCGAGAAGTTGGCCGAGTAGTTGGTCGAGTAGTTGGTCGAGTAGTTGGTCGAGTAGTTGGTCGAGTTGTTGGTCGAGTAGTTGGCCGAGTAGTTGGTCGAGTAGTTGGACGAGTAGTTGGTCGAGTAGTTGGTCGAGTAGTTGGTCGAGTAGTTTGTCGAGTAGTTGGTCGAGTAGTTGATCGACTGGTAGGACGACTGGTTAGACGACTTGTTGTTTGACTGGTTGGTCGAGTAGTTTGTCGAGTAGTTGGTCGAGTAGTTGGTCGAGTGATTAGTCGATTAGTTGGTCGAGTAGTTGGTCGAGTAGTTGGTCGAGTAGTTGGACGAGTAGTTGGTCGATTAGTTGGTCGAGTAGTTGGTCGAGTGATTGGTCAAGTAGTTGGTCGAGTAGTTGGTCGAGTAGTTAATCGAGTAGTTGGACGAGTAGTTGGTCGAGTAGTTGGTCGAGTAGTTGGTCGAGTAGTTGGTCGAGTGATTGGTCGAGTAGTTGGTCGAGTGATTGTTCGAGTAGTTGGTCGAGTAGTTGGTCGAGTTGTTGGTCGAGTTGTTGGCCGAGTAGTTGGTCGAGTAGTTGGTCTAGTAGTTGGTCGAGTAGTTGGTCGAGTAGTTGGTCGAGTAGTTGGTCGAGTGGTCGGTCGAGTAGTTGGTCGAGTAGTTGGTCGAGTAGTTGGTCGAGTAGTTGGTCGAGTAGTTGGTCGAGTAGTTGGTCGAGTAGTTGGTCGAGTAGTTGGTCGAGTAGTTGGACGAGTAGTTGGTCGAGTAGTTGGTCGAGTAGTTGGTCGAGTGATTAGTCAAGTAGTTGGTCGAGTAGTTGGTCGAGTAGTTAATCGAGTAGTTGGACGAGTAGTTGGTCGATTAGTTGGTCGAGTAGTTGGTCGAGTAGTTGGTCGAGTGATTGGTCGAGTAGTTGGTCGAGTAGTTGGTCGAGTAGTTGGTCTAGTAGTTGGTCGAGGAGTTGGTCGAGTAGTTGGTCGAGTAGTTGGTCGAGTAGTTGGTCGAGTAGTTGGACAAGTAGTTGGTCGAGTGATTGCTCGAGTAGTTGGTCGAGTAGTTGGTCGATTGATTGGTCGAGTAGTTGGTCGAGAAGTTGGCCGAGTAGTTGGTCGAGTAGTTGGTCGAGTAGTTGGTCGAGTAGTTGGTCGAGTTGTTGGTCGAGTAGTTGGCCGAGTAGTTGGTCGAGTAGTTGGACGAGTAGTTGGTCGAGTAGTTGGTCGAGTAGTTGGTGGAGTAGTTTGTCGAGTAGTTGGTCGAGTAGTTGATAGACTGGTAGGACGACTGGTTAGACGACTTGTTGTTTGACTGGTTGGTCGAGTAGTTTGTCGAGTAGTTGGTCGAGTAGTTGGTCTAGTTGTCGGTCCAGTGGTTGGTCGAGTAGTTGGTCGAGTGATTGCTCGTGTAGTTGGTCGAGTGGTTGGTCGAGTAGTTGGTCGAGTAGTTGGTCGAGTAGTTGGTCGAGTGATTGGCCGAGTGGTTGGTCGACTGGTTGGTCGAGTAGTTGTTCGAGTAGTTGGTCGAGTAGTTGGCCGAGTAGTTGGTCGAGTAGTTGGTCTAGTAGTTGGTCGAGTAGTTGGTCGAGTAGTTGGTCGAGTAGTTGGTCGAGTGGTCGGTCGAGTAGTTGGTCGAGTAGTTGGTCGAGTGATTGGTCGAGTAGTTGGTCGAGTAGTTGGTCGAGTAGTTGGTCGAGTAGTTGAACGAGTAGTTCGTAGAGTAGTTGGTCGAGTAGTTGGTCGAGTAGTTGGTGGAGTAGTTGGTCGAGTGATTAGTCGATTAGTTGCTCGAGTAGTTGGTCGAGTAGTTGGTCGAGTAGTTGGTCGAGTGATTGCTCGAGTAGTTGGTCGAGTAGTTGGTCGAGTAGTTGGTCAAATAGTTGTTCGAGTAGTTGGTCAAGTAGTTGGTCGAGTAGTTGGTCGAGTAGTTGGTCGAGTAGTTGGTCGAGTAGTTGGTCGAGTAGTTGGTCGAGTAGTTGGTCGAGTAGTTGGACGAGTAGTTGGTCGAGTAGTTGGTCGAGTAGTTGGTCGAGTGATTGGTCAAGTAGACGGTCGAGTAGTTGGTCGAGTAGTTAATCGAGTAGTTGGACGAGTAGTTGGTCGAGTAGTTGGTCGAGTAGTTGGTCGAGTAGTTGGTCGAGTGATTGGTCGAGTAGTTGGTCGAGTAGTTGGTCGAGTAGTTGGACGAGTAGTTGGTCGAGTAGTTGGTCGAGTAGTTGGTCGAGTGATTGTTCGAGTAGTTGGTCGAGTAGTTGGTCGAGTTGTTGGTCGAGTTGTTGGCCGAGTAGTTGGTCGAGTAGTTGGTCTAGTAGTTGGTCGAGTAGTTGGTCGAGTAGTTGGTCGAGTAGTTGGTCGAGTGGTCGGTCGAGTAGTTGGTCGAGTAGTTGGTCGAGTAGTTGGTCGAGTAGTTGGTCGAGTAGTTGGTCGAGTAGTTGGTCGAGTAGTTGGTCAAGTAGTTGGTCGAGTAGTTGGACGAGTAGTTGGTCGAGTAGTTGGTCGAGTAGTTGGTCGAGTGATTGGTCAAGTAGTTGGTCGAGTAGTTGGTCGAGTAGTTAATCGAGTAGTTGGACGAGTAGTTGGTCGAGTAGTTGGTCGAGTAGTTGGTCGAGTAGTTGGTCGAGTGATTGGTCGAGTAGTTGGTCGAGTAGTTGGTCGAGTAGTTGGTCTAGTAGTTGGTCGAGGAGTTGGTCGAGTAGTTGGTCGAGTAGTTGGACGAGTAGTTGGTCGCGTAGTTGGTGGAGTAGTTGGTCGAGTGATTGGCCGAGTGGTCGGTCGAGTGGTCGGTCGAGTGATTGGTCGAGTAGTTGGTCGAGTAGTTGGTCGAGTAGTTGGACAAGTAGTTGGTCGAGTGATTGCTCGAGTAGTTGGTCGAGTAGTTGGTCGATTGATTGGTCGAGTAGTTGGTCGAGAAGTTGGCCGAGTAGTTGGTCGAGTAGTTGGTCTAGTAGTTGGTCGAGTAGTTGGTCGAGTGATTGGTCGAGTAGTTGGTCGACTGGTTGGTCGAGTGGTTGTTCGAGTAGTTGGTTGAGTAGTTGGTCGAGTGATTGGTCGAGTGGTCGGTCGAGTGGTCGGTCGAGTAATTGGTCGAGTAGTTGGTCGAGTAGTTGGTCGAGTAGTTGGTCGAGTAATTGGTCGAGTAGTTGATCGACTGTTTGGACGACTGTTTACACGACTTTTTGGTCGACTGGTTGGTCGACTGGTTGGTCGAGAGGTTGGTCGAGTAGTAGGTCGAGTGATTGCTCGAGTAGTTGGTCGAGTTGTTGGTCGAGTAGTTGGCCGAGTAGTTGGTCGAGTAGTTGGACGAGTAGTTGGTCGAGTAGTTGGTCGAGTAGTTGGTCGAGTAGTTTGTCGAGTAGTTGGACGAGTAGTTGGTCGAGTAGTTGATCGACTGGTAGGACGACTGGTTAGACGACCTGTTGTTTGACTGGTTGGTCGAGTAGTTTGTCGAGTAGTTGGTCGAGTAGTTGGTCTAGTTGTCGGTCGAGTGGTTGGTCGAGTAGTTGGTCGAGTAGTTGGTCGAGTGATTGCTCGTGTAGTTGGTCGAGTGGTTGGTCGAGTA
The DNA here is from genome assembly GCA_029849275.1 of Papilio elwesi. NCBI lineage: Eukaryota > Metazoa > Arthropoda > Insecta > Lepidoptera > Papilionidae > Papilio > Papilio elwesi. The sequence goes on along the minus strand of CM056687.1, from coordinate 4,282,665 downwards.
GTTGGTCGAGTAGTTGGTCGAGTAGTTGGTCGAGTGATTGGCCGAGTGGTTGGTCGACTGGTTGGTCGAGTAGTTGTTCGAGTAGTTGGTCGAGTAGTTGGTCGAGTAGTTGGCCGAGTAGTTGGTCGAGTAGTTGGTCTAGTAGTTGGTCGAGTAGTTGGTCGAGTAGTTGGTCGAGTAGTTGGTCGAGTGGTCGGTCGAGTAGTTGGTCGAGTAGTTGGTCGAGTGATTGGTCGAGTAGTTGGTCGAGTAGTTGGTCGAGTAGTTGGTCGAGTAAATGGTCGAGTAGTTGAACGAGTAGTTGGTAGAGTAGTTGGTCGAGTATTTGGTCGAGTAGTTGGTGGAGTAGTTGTTCGAGTGATTAGTCGAGTAGTTGGTCGAGTAGTTGGTCGAGTAGTTGGACGAGTAGTTGGTCGAGTTGTTGGCCGAGTAGTTGGTCGAGTAGTTGGTCTAGTAGTTGGTCGAGTAGTTGGTCGAGTAGTTGGTCGAGTAGTTGGTCGAGTGGTCGGTCGAGTAGTTGGTCGAGTAGTTGGTCGAGTAGTTGGTCGAGTAGTTGGTCGAGTAGTTGGTCGAGTAGTTGGTCGAGTAGTTGGTCAAGTAGTTGGTCGAGTAGTTGGACGAGTAGTTGGTCGAGTAGTTGGTCGAGTAGTTAGTCGAGTGATTGGTCAAGTAGTTGGTCGAGTAGTTGGTCGAGTAGTTAATCGAGTAGTTGGACGAGTAGTTGGTCGAGTAGTTGGTCGAGTAGTTGGTCGAGTAGTTGGTCGAGTGATTGGTCGAGTAGTTGGTCGAGTAGTTGGTCGAGTAGTTGGTCTAGTAGTTGGTCGAGGAGTTGGTCGAGTAGTTGGTCGAGTAGTTGGACGAGTAGTTGGACGAGTAGTTGGTCGCGTAGTTGGTGGAGTAGTTGGTCGAGTGATTGGCCGAGTGGTCGGTCGAGTGGTCGGTCGAGTGATTGGTCGAGTAGTTGGTCGAGTAGTTGGTCGAGTAGTTGGACAAGTAGTTGGTCGAGTGATTGCTCCAGTAGTTGGTCGAGAAGTTGGCCGAGTAGTTGGTCGAGTAGTTGGTCGAGAAGTTGGTCGAGTAGTTGGTCGAGTTGTTGGTCGAGTAGTTGGCCGAGTAGTTGGTCGAGTAGTTGGACGAGTAGTTGGTCGAGTAGTTGGTCGAGTAGTTGGTCGAGTAGTTTGTCGAGTAGTTGGTCGAGTAGTTGGTCGAGTAGTTTGTCGAGTAGTTGGTCGAGTAGTTGGTCTAGTTGTCGGTCGAGTGGTTGGTCGAGTAGTTGGTCGAGTAGTTGGTCTAGTTGTCGGTCGAGTGGTTGGTCGAGTAGTTGGTCGAGTAGTTGGTCGAGTGATTGCTCGTGTAGTTGGTCGAGTGGTTGGTCGAGTAGTTGGTCGAGTAGTTGGTCGAGTAGTTGGTCGAGTGATTGGCCGAGTGGTTGGTCGACTGGTTGGTCGAGTAGTTGTTCGAGTAGTTGGTCGAGTAGTTGGCCGAGTAGTTGGTCGAGTAGTTGGTCTAGTAGTTGGTCGAGTAGTTGGTCGAGTAGTTGGTCGAGTAGTTGGTCGAGTGGTCGGTCGAGTAGTTGGTCGAGTAGTTGGTCGAGTGATTGGTCGAGTAGTTGGTCGAGTAGTTGGTCGAGTAGTTGGTCGAGTAGTTGGTCGAGTAGTTGAACGAGTAGTTCGTAGAGTAGTTGGTCGAGTAGTTGGTCGAGTAGTTGGTGGAGTAGTTGGTCGAGTGATTAGTCGATTTGTTGCTCGAGTAGTTGGTCGAGTAGTTGGTCGAGTAGTTGGTCGAGTGATTGCTCGAGTAGTTGGTCGAGTAGTTGGTCGAGTAGTTGGTCGAGTAGTTGGTCAAATAGTTGTTCGAGTAGTTGGTCAAGTAGTTGGTCGAGTAGTTGGTCGAGTAGTTGGTCGAGTAGTTGGTCGAGTAGTTGGTCGAGTAGTTGGTCGAGTAGTTGGACGAGTAGTTGGTCGAGTAGTTGGTCGAGTAGTTGGTCGAGTGATTGGTCAAGTAGTTGGTCGAGTAGTTGGTCGAGTAGTTAATCGAGTAGTTGGACGAGTAGTTGGTCGAGTAGTTGGTCGAGTAGTTGGTCGAGTAGTTGGTCGAGTGATTGGTCGAGTAGTTGGTCGAGTAGTTGGTCGAGTAGTTGGACGAGTAGTTGGTCGAGTAGTTGGTCGAGTAGTTGGTCGAGTGATTGTTCGAGTAGTTGGTCGAGTAGTTGGTCGAGTTGTTGGTCGAGTTGTTGGCCGAGTAGTTGGTCGAGTAGTTGGTCTAGTAGTTGGTCGAGTAGTTGGTCGAGTAGTTGGTCGAGTAGTTGGTCGAGTGGTCGGTCGAGTAGTTGGTCGAGTAGTTGGTCGAGTAGTTGGTCGAGTAGTTGGTCGAGTAGTTGGTCGAGTAGTTGGTCGAGTAGTTGGTCGAGTAGTTGGTCGAGTAGTTGGACGAGTAGTTGGTCGAGTAGTTGGTCGAGTAGTTGGTCGAGTGATTGGTCAAGTAGTTGGTCGAGTAGTTGGTCGAGTAGTTAATCGAGTAGTTGGACGAGTAGTTGGTCGAGTAGTTGGTCGAGTAGTTGGTCGAGTAGTTGGTCGAGTGATTGGTCGAGTAGTTGGTCGAGTAGTTGGTCGAGTAGTTGGTCTAGTAGTTGGTCGAGGAGTTGGTCGAGTAGTTGGTCGAGTAGTTGGACGAGTAGTTGGTCGCGTAGTTGGTGGAGTAGTTGGTCGAGTGATTGGCCGAGTGGTCGGTCGAGTGGTCGGTCGAGTGATTGGTCGAGTAGTTGGTCGAGTAGTTGGACAAGTAGTTGGTCGAGTGATTGCTCGAGTAGTTGGTCGAGTAGTTGGTCGATTGATTGGTCGAGTAGTTGGTCGAGAAGTTGGCCGAGTAGTTGGTCGAGTAGTTGGTCTAGTAGTTGGTCGAGTAGTTGGTCGAGTGATTGGTCGAGTAGTTGGTCGACTGGTTGGTCGAGTGGTTGTTCGAGTAGTTGGTTGAGTAGTTGGTCGAGTGATTGGTCGAGTGGTCGGTCGAGTGGTCGGTCGAGTAATTGGTCGAGTAGTTGGTCGAGTAGTTGGTCGAGTAGTTGGTCGAGTAATTGGTCGAGTAGTTGATCGACTGTTTGGACGACTGTTTACACGACTTGTTGGTCGACTGGTTGGTCGACTGGTTGGTCGAGTAGTAGGTCGAGTGATTGCTCGAGTAGTTGGTCGAGTAGTTGGTCGAGTTGTTGGTCGAGTAGTTGGCCGAGTAGTTGGTCGAGTAGTTGGACGAGTAGTTGGTCGAGTAGTTGGTCTAGTAGTTGGTCGAGTAGTTTGTCGAGTAGTTGGACGAGTAGTTGGTCGAGTAGTTGATCGACTGGTAGGACGACTGGTTAGACGACTTGTTGTTTGACTGGTTGGTCGAGTAGTTTGTCGAGTAGTTGGTTGAGTAGTTGGTCTAGTTGTCGGTCGAGTGGTTTGTCGAGTAGTTGGTCGAGTAGTTGGTCGAGTAGTTGGTCGAGTAGTTGGTCGAGTGATTGTTCGAGTAGTTGGTCGAGTAGTTGGTCGAGTTGTTGGTCGAGTTGTTGGCCGAGTAGTTGGTCGAGTAGTTGGTCTAGTAGTTGGTCGAGTAGTTGGTCGAGTAGTTGGTCGAGTAGTTGGTCGAGTGGTCGGTCGAGTAGTTGGTCGAGTAGTTGGTCGAGTAGTTGGTCGAGTAGTTGGTCGAGTAGTTGGTCGAGTAGTTGGTCGAGTAGTTGGTCGAGTAGTTGGTCGAGTAGTTGGACGAGTAGTTGGTCGAGTAGTTGGTCGAGTAGTTGGTCTAGTAGTTGGTCGAGGAGTTGGTCGAGTAGTTGGTCGAGTAGTTGGACGAGTAGTTGGTCGCGTAGTTGGTGGAGTAGTTGGTCGAGTGATTGGCCGAGTGGTCGGTCGAGTGGTCGGTCGAGTGATTGGTCGAGTAGTTGGTCGAGTAGTTGGACAAGTAGTTGGTCGAGTGATTGCTCGAGTAGTTGGTCGAGTAGTTGGTCGATTGATTGGTCGAGTAGTTGGTCGAGAAGTTGGCCGAGTAGTTGGTCGAGTAGTTGGTCTAGTAGTTGGTCGAGTAGTTGGTCGAGTGATTGGTCGAGTAGTTGGTCGACTGGTTGGTCGAGTGGTTGTTCGAGTAGTTGGTTGAGTAGTTGGTCGAGTGATTGGTCGAGTGGTCGGTCGAGTGGTCGGTCGAGTAATTGGTCGAGTAGTTGGTCGAGTAGTTGGTCGAGTAGTTGGTCGAGTAATTGGTCGAGTAGTTGATCGACTGTTTGGACGACTGTTTACACGACTTGTTGGTCGACTGGTTGGTCGAGTAGTAGGTCGAGTGATTGCTCGAGTAGTTGGTCGAGTAGTTGGTCGAGTTGTTGGTCGAGTAGTTGGCCGAGTAGTTGGTCGAGTAGTTGGACGAGTAGTTGGTCGAGTAGTTGGTCGAGTAGTTGGTCGAGTAGTTTGTCGAGTAGTTGGACGAGTAGTTGGTCGAGTAGTTGATCGACTGGTAGGACGACTGGTTAGACGACTTGTTGTTTGACTGGTTGGTCGAGTAGTTTGTCGAGTAGTTGGTCGAGTAGTTGGTCTAGTTGTCGGTCGAGTGGTTGGTCGAGTAGTTGGTCGAGTAGTTGGTCGAGTGATTGCTCGTGTAGTTGGTCGAGTGGTTGGTCGAGTAGTTGGTCGAGTAGTTGGTCGAGTAGTTGGTCGAGTGATTGGCCGAGTGGTTGGTCGACTGGTTGGTCGAGTAGTTGTTCGAGTAGTTGGTCGAGTAGTTGGTCGAGTAGTTGGCCGAGTAGTTGGTCGAGTAGTTGGTCTAGTAGTTGGTCGAGTAGTTGGTCGAGTAGTTGGTCGAGTAGTTGGTCGAGTGGTCGGTCGAGTAGTTGGTCGAGTAGTTGGTCGAGTGATTGGTCGAGTAGTTGGTCGAGTAGTTGGTCGAGTAGTTGGTCGAGTAGTTGAACGAGTAGTTGGTAGAGTAGTTGGTCGAGTAGTTGGTCGAGTAGTTGGTGGAGTAGTTGGTCGAGTGATTAGTCGAGTAGTTGGTCGAGTAGTTGGTCGAGTAGTTGGACGAGTAGTTGGTCGAGTAGTTGGTCGAGTAGTTGGTCGAGTAGTTGGTCGAGTAGTTGGCCGAGTAGTTGGTCGAGTAGTTGGTCTAGTAGTTGGTCGAGTAGTTGGTCGAGTGATTGGTCGAGTAGTTGGTCGACTGGTTGGTCGAGTGGTTGTTCGAGTAGTTGGTTGAGTAGTTGGTCGAGTGATTGGTCGAGTGGTCGGTCGAGTGGTCGGTCGAGTAATTGGTCGAGTAGTTGGTCGAGTAGTTGGTCGAGTAGTTGGTCGAGTAATTGGTCGAGTAGTTGATCGACTGTTTGGACGACTGTTTACACGACTTGTTGGTCGACTGGTTGGTCGAGTAGTAGGTCGAGTGATTGCTCGAGTAGTTGGTCGAGTAGTTGGTCGAGTTGTTGGTCGAGTAGTTGGCCGAGTAGTTGGTCGAGTAGTTGGACGAGTAGTTGGTCGAGTAGTTGGTCGAGTAGTTGGTCGAGTAGTTTGTCGAGTAGTTGGACGAGTAGTTGGTCGAGTAGTTGATCGACTGGTAGGACGACTGGTTAGACGACTTGTTGTTTGACTGGTTGGTCGAGTAGTTTGTCGAGTAGTTGGTCGAGTAGTTGGTCTAGTTGTCGGTCGAGTGGTTGGTCGAGTAGTTGGTCGAGTAGTTGGTCGAGTGATTGCTCGTGTAGTTGGTCGAGTGGTTGGTCGAGTAGTTGGTCGAGTAGTTGGTCGAGTAGTTGGTCGAGTGATTGGCCGAGTGGTTGGTCGACTGGTTGGTCGAGTAGTTGTTCGAGTAGTTGGTCGAGTAGTTGGTCGAGTAGTTGGCCGAGTAGTTGGTCGAGTAGTTGGTCTAGTAGTTGGTCGAGTAGTTGGTCGAGTAGTTGGTCGAGTAGTTGGTCGAGTGGTCGGTCGAGTAGTTGGTCGAGTAGTTGGTCGAGTGATTGGTCGAGTAGTTGGTCGAGTAGTTGGTCGAGTAGTTGGTCGAGTAGTTGAACGAGTAGTTGGTAGAGTAGTTGGTCGAGTAGTTGGTCGAGTAGTTGGTGGAGTAGTTGGTCGAGTGATTAGTCGAGTAGTTGGTCGAGTAGTTGGTCGAGTAGTTGGACGAGTAGTTGGTCGAGTAGTTGGTCGAGTAGTTGGTCGAGTAGTTGGACGAGTAGTTGGTCGAGTAGTTGCTCGAGTAGTTGGTCGAGTAGTTGGACGAGTAGTTGGTCGCGTAGTTGGTGGAGTAGTTGGTCGAGTGATTGGCCGAGTGGCCGGTCGAGTGGTCGGTCGAGTGATTGGTCGAGTAGTTGGTCGAGTAGTTGGTCGAGTAGTTGGACGAGTAGTTGGTCGAGTGATTGCTCGAGTAGTTGGTCGAGTAGTTGGTCGATTGATTGGTCGAGTAGTTGATCGAGAAGTTGGCCGAGTAGTTGATCGACTGGTAGGACGACTGGTTAGACGACTTGTTGTTTGACTGGTTGGTCGAGTAGTTTGTCGAGTAGTTGGTCGAGTAGTTGGTCTAGTTGTCGGTCGAGTGGTTGGTCGAGTAGTTGGTCGAGTAGTTGGTCGAGTGATTGCTCGTGTAGTTGGTCGAGTGGTTGGTCGAGTAGTTGGTCGAGTAGTTGGTCGAGTAGTTGGTCGAGTGATTGGCCGAGTGGTTGGTCGACTGGTTGGTCGAGTAGTTGTTCGAGTAGTTGGTCGAGTAGTTGGTCGAGTAGTTGGCCGAGTAGTTGGTCGAGTAGTTGGTCTAGTAGTTGGTCGAGTAGTTGGTCGAGTAGTTGGTCGAGTAGTTGGTCGAGTAGTTGGTCGAGTAGTTGGTCGAGTAGTTGGTCGAGTAGTTGGTCGAGTAGTTGGACGAGTAGTTGGTCGAGTAGTTGGTCGAGTAGTTGGTCGAGTGATTGGTCAAGTAGTTGGTCGAGTAGTTGGTCGAGTAGTTAATCGAGTAGTTGGACGAGTAGTTGGTCGAGTAGTTGGTCGAGTAGTTGGTCGAGTAGTTGGTCGAGTGATTGGTCGAGTAGTTGGTCGAGTAGTTGGTCGAGTAGTTGGTCTAGTAGTTGGTCGAGGAGTTGGTCGAGTAGTTGGTCGAGTAGTTGGACGAGTAGTTGGTCGCGTAGTTGGTGGAGTAGTTGGTCGAGTGATTGGCCGAGTGGCCGGTCGAGTGGTCGGTCGAGTGATTGGTCGAGTAGTTGGTCGAGTAGTTGGTCGAGTAGTTGGACGAGTAGTTGGTCGAGTGATTGCTCGAGTAGTTGGTCGAGTAGTTGGTCGATTGATTGGTCGAGTAGTTGATCGAGAAGTTGGCCGAGTAGTTGGTCGAGTAGTTGGTCTAGTAGTTGGTCGAGTAGTTGGTCGAGTGATTGCTCGAGTAGTTGGTCGAGTAGTTGGTCGATTGATTGGTCGAGTAGTTGGTCGAGAAGTTGGTGGAGTAGTTGGTCGAGTGTTTGGCCGAGTGGTCGGTCGAGTGGTCGGTCGAGTGGTCGGTCGAGTAGTTGGTCGAGTAGTTGGACGAGTAGTCGGTCGAGTGATTGCTCGAGTAGTTGGTCGAGTAGTTGGTCGAGTAGTTGGTCGATTAGTTGGTCGAGTAGTTGGACGAGTAGTTGGTCGAGTAGTTGGTCGAGTAGTTGGTCGAGTGATTGCTCGAGTAGTTGGTCGAGTAGTTGGTCGAGTGATTGGTCGAGTAGTTGGTCGAGTAGTTGGTCGAGTAGTTGGTTGAGTAGTTGGTCGAGTAGTTGGTCGAGTAGTTGGTCGAGTAGTTGGTCGAGTAGTTGGTCGAGTGATTGGTCGAGTAGTTGGTCGAGTAGTTGGTCGAGTAGTTAATCGAGTAGTTGGACGAGTAGTTGGTCGAGTAGTTGCTCGAGTAGTTGGTCGAGTAGTTGGTCGAGTAGTTGGTCGAGTATTTGGTCGAGTAGTTGGTCGAGTAGTTGATCGACTGGTTGGACGACTGGTTAGACGACTTGTTGGTCGACTGGTTGGTCGACTGGTTGGTCGAGTGGTTGTTCGAGTAGTTGGTTGAGTAGTTGGTCGAGTGATTGGTCGAGTGGTCGGTCGAGTGGTCGGTCGAGTAATTGGTCGAGTAGTTGGTCGAGTATTTGGTCGAGTAGTTGGTCGAGTAGTTGATCGACTGGTTGGACGACTGTTTACACGACTTGTTGGTCGACTGGTTGGTCGACTGGTTGGTCGAGAGGTTGGTCGAGTAGTAGGTCGAGTGATTGCTCGAGTAGTTGGTCGAGTAGTTGGTCGAGTTGTTGGTCGAGTAGTTGGCCGAGTAGTTGGTCGAGTAGTTGGTCGAGTAGTTGGTCGAGTATTTGGTCGAGTAGTTGGTCGAGTAGTTGGTCGAGTAATTGGTCGAGTACTTGGCCGAGTAGTTGGTCGAGTAGTTGGTCGAGTAGTTGCACGAGTAGTTGGTCAAGTAGTTGGTCGAGTAGTTGGTCGAGTAGTTGGTCGAGTAGTTGGTCGAGTAGTTGGTCGAGAAGTTGGTCGAGTACTTGGCCGAGTAGTTGGTCGAGTAGTTGGTCGAGTAGTTGGTCGAGTAGTTGGACGAGTAGTTGGTCGAGTAGTTGGTCGAGTAGTTGGTCGAGTGATTGGTCAAGTAGTTGGTCGAGTAGTTGGTCGAGTAGTTAATCGAGTAGTTGGACGAGTAGTTGGTCGAGTAGTTGGTCGAGTAGTTGGTCGAGTAGTTGGTCGAGTAGTTGATCGACTGGTTGGACGACTGGTTAGACGACTTGTTGGTCGACTGGTTGGTCGACTGGTTGGTCGAGTGGTTGTTCGAGTAGTTGGTTGAGTAGTTGGTCGAGTGATTGGTCGAGTGGTCGGTCGAGTGGTCGGTCGAGTAATTGGTCGAGTAGTTGGTCGAGTATTTGGTCGAGTAGTTGGTCGAGTAGTTGATCGACTGGTTGGACGACTGTTTACACGACTTGTTGGTCGACTGGTTGGTCGACTGGTTGGTCGAGAGGTTGGTCGAGTAGTAGGTCGAGTGATTGCTCGAGTAGTTGGTCGAGTAGTTGGTCGAGTTGTTGGTCGAGTAGTTGGCCGAGTAGTTGGTCGAGTAGTTGGTCGAGTAGTTGGTCGAGTATTTGGTCGAGTAGTTGGTCGAGTAGTTGGTCGAGTAATTGGTCGAGTACTTGGCCGAGTAGTTGGTCGAGTAGTTGGTCGAGTAGTTGCACGAGTAGTTGGTCAAGTAGTTGGTCGAGTAGTTGGTCGAGTAGTTGGTCGAGTAGTTGGTCGAGTAGTTGGTCGAGAAGTTGGTCGAGTACTTGGCCGAGTAGTTGGTCGAGTAGTTGGTCGAGTAGTTGGTCGAGTAGTTGGACGAGTAGTTGGTCGAGTAGTTGGTCGAGTAGTTGGTCGAGTGATTGGTCAAGTAGTTGGTCGAGTAGTTGGTCGAGTAGTTAATCGACTAGTTGGACGAGTAGTTGGTCGAGTAGTTGGTCGAGTAGTTGGTCGAGTAGTTGGTCGAGTAGTTGGTCGAGTGATTGGTCGAGTAGTTGGTCGAGTAGTTGGTCGAGTAGTTGGTCTAGTAGTTGGTCGAGGAGTTGGTCGAGTAGTTGGTCGAGTAGTTGGACGAGTAGTTGGTCGCGTAGTTGGTGGAGTAGTTGGTCGAGTGATTGGCCGAGTGGTCGGTCGAGTGGTCGGTCGAGTGATTGGTCGAGTAGTTGGTCGAGTAGTTGGTCGAGTAGTTGGACGAGTAGTTGGTCGATTGATTGCTCGAGTAGTTGGTCGAGTAGTTGGTCGATTGATTGGTCGAGTAGTTGATCGAGAAGTTGGCCGAGTAGTTGGTCGAGTAGTTGGGATGACGGATGACGGTTGAAGGATGAATTATGACTGGTGAAGGATGACGGATGAAGGACGACAATTGACGTATGACGGATGAATGATTAAGTTAGACGGATGCAGGATCACGTATGACGGATGAAGGATGAAGTATGACGGATGAAGGATGACGGATAAAAGATGACGTATGACGGATGACGGATGAAGGATGAAGTAAGACGGATGAAGGACGAAGTATGACGGATGAAACCCGACGTATGACGTATGACGGATGAAGGATTAAGGATTAAGTATGACGGATGAAGGATGAAGGATGAAGTATGACGGATGAAGGACGGCATATGACGTATGACGGATGAAGGAAGAAGTATGACGGATGAAGGACGACATATGACGTATGACGGATGAAGGATGAAGTATGACGGATTAAGGACGAAGTATGACGGATGAAGGACGACGTATGACGTATGACGGATGAAGGATTAAGGATTAAGTATGACGGATGAAGGATGACGTATGACGGATGACGGATGTAGGACGATTTATGACGGATGACGGATGAAGTATGACGGATGAAGGATTAAGTTAGACGGATGCAGGATCACGTATGATGGATGAAGGATGAAGTATGACGGATGAAGGATGACGGATAAAAGATGACGTATGACGGATGACGGATGAAGGATAAAGTAAGACGGATGAAGGACTAAGTATGACGGATGAAGGACGACGTATGACGTATGACGGATGAAGGATTAAGTATGACGGATGAAGGATGAAGGATGAAGTATGACGGATGAAGTACGGCATATGACGTATGACGGATGAAGGATGAAGTATGACGGGTGAAAGACGACATATGACGTATGACGGATGAAGGATTAAGTATGACGGATGACGGAGGACATATGACGGATGAAGGATTAAGTATGACGGATGCAGTGTGACGTATGACGGATGAAGGATGAATTATGACGGATGAAGGATTAAGTATGACGGATGCAGGATGACAGATGACGTATGAAGTATGAAGTATGCTGGATGAAGGATGACGAATGAAGGATGAAGTATGACGGGTGAAGGATGAAGGATGACGTATGACGGATGACGGATGAAGGACGACATATGACGTATGACGGATGAAGTATAAAGTTTGACGGATGAAGGACGGCATATGACGTATGACGGATGAAGGAAGAAGTATGACGGATGAAGGACGACATATGACGTATGACGGATGAAGGATGAAGTATGACGGATGAAGGACGAAGAATGACGGATGAAGGACGACGTATGACGTATGACGGATGAAGGATTAAGGATTAAGTATGACGGATGAAGGACGACGTATGACGGATGACGGATGTAGGACGATTTATGACGGATGACGGATGAAGGATGAAGTATGACGGATGAAGTACGTCAATTGACGTATGACGGATGAAGGATTAAGTTAGACGGATGCAGGATCACGTATGACGGATGAAGGATGAAGTATGACGGATGAAGGATGACGGATAAAAGATGACGTATGACGGATGACGGATGAAGGATGAAGTAAGACGGATGAAGGACGAAGTATGACGGATGAAGGACGACGTATGACGTATGACGGATGAAGGATTAAGGATTAAGTATAACGGATGAAGGATGACGTATGACGGATGACGGATGTAGGACGATTTATGACGGATGACGGATGAAGGATGAAGTATGACGGATGAAGGACGGCATATGACGTATGAAGGATGAAGTATGACGGATGAAGGACGACAATTGACGGATGAAGGATGAAGTATGACGGATGAAGGATGACGGATGACGGTTGAAGGATGTATTATGACTGGTGAAGGATGACGGATGAAGGATGACGTATGACGGATGACGGATGTAGCACTACAAATGACGGATGACGGATGAAGAATGAAGTTTGACGAATGAAGGACGATATATGACGTTTGACGGATGAAGGATGAATTATGACGGATGAAGGATTAAGTATGACGGATGCAGCATGACAGATGAAGGATGAAGTATGACGGATGAAGGACGACATATGACGTATGACGGATGAAGTATAAAGTTTGACGGATGAAGGACGACATATGACGTGTGACGGATAAAGGATGAAGTATGACGGATGAAGGACGACATATGACGTATGACGGATGAAATATTAAGTATGACGGATGCAGGTTGACGTATGACGGATGCAGGCTGACGTATGACGGATGAAGTATGACGGATGACGGATGTAGGACGACGTATGACGGATGACGGATGAAGGATGAAGTATGACGGATGAAGGACGGCATATGACGTATGACGGATGAAGGATGAAGTATGACGGATGAAGGACGACACATGACGTATGGCGGATGAAGGATTAAGTATGACGGATGCAGGACGGCATATGACGTATGACGGATGAAGGATGAAGTATGGCGGATGAAGGACGACATATGACGTATGACGGATGAAGGATTAAGTATGACGGATGCAGGATGACGTATGACGGATGAAGGATGAAGTATGACGGATGAAGGATGACGGATATAAGATGACGTATGACGGATGACGGATGACGGATGACGGATTAAGGATGAAGTATGACGGATGAAGGATGACGGATGACGGTTGAAGGATGAATTATGACTGGTGAAGGATGACGGATGAAGGATGACGTATGACGGATGACGGATGTAGGACAACGAATGACGGATGACGGATGAAGAATGAAGTTTGACGGATGAAGGACGATATATGACGTTTGACGGATGAAGGATGAATTATGACGGATGAAGGATTAAGTATGACGGATGCAGCATGACGGATGAAGTATGAAGTATGACGGATGAAGGACGACATATGACGTATGACGGATGAAGTATAAAGTTTGACGGATGAAGGACGACATATGACGTGTGACGGATAAAGGATGAAGTATGACGGATGAAGGACGACATATGACGTATGACGGATGAAGGATTAAGTATGACGGATGCAGGTTGACGTATGACGGATGCAGGTTGACGTATGACGGATGAAGTATGACGGATGACGGATGTAGGACGACGTATGACGGATGACGGATGAAGAGTGAAGTTCGACGGATGAAGGACGATATATGACGTTTGACGGATGAAGGATGAATTATGACGGATGAAGGATTAAGTATGACGGATGCAGCATGACGGATGAAGCATGAAGTATGACGGATGAAGGACGACATATGACGGATGACGGATGAAGTATAAAGTTTGACGGATGAAGGACGGCATATGACGTATGACGGATGAAGGATGAAGTATGACGGATGAAGGACGACATATGACGTATGGCGGATGAAGGATTAAGTATGACGGATGCAGGACGGCATATGACGTATGACGGATGAAGGATGAAGTATGGTGGATGAAGGACGACATATGACGTATGACGGATGAAGGATTAAGTATGACGGATGCAGGATGACGTATGACGGATGAAGGATGAAGTATGACGGATGAAGGATGACGGATATAAGATGACGTATGACGGATGACGGATGACGGATGAAGGATGAAGTATGACGGATGAAGGACGGCATATGACGTATGACGGATGAAGGATGACGTTTGACGGATGAAGGATGAAGTATGACGGATGAAGAACGACGTATGACGTATGACGGATGAAGGATTAAGGATTAAGTATGACGGATGAAGGATGACATACGACGGATTACGGATGTAGGACGATTTATGACGGATGACGGATGAAGGATGAAGTATGACGGATGAAGGACGGCATATGACGTATGACGGATGAAGGTTGAAGTATGACGGATGAAGGACGACAATTGACGTATGACGGATGATGGATTAAGTATGACGGATGCAGGATGACGTATGATGGATGAAGGATGAAGTATGACGGATGAAGGATGACGGATAAAAGATGACGTATGACTGATGACGGATGAAGGATGAAGTATGACGGATGAAAGACGGCATATGACGTATGACGGATGAAGTATGACGGATTAAGTATGACGGATGCAGGATGACGTATGATGGATGAAGGATGAAGTATGACGGATGAAGGATGACGGATAAAAGATGACGTATGACTGATGACGGATGAAGGATGAAGTATGACGGATGAAGGACGGCATATGACGTATGAAGGATGAAGTATGACGGATGAAGGACGACAATTGACGGATGAAGGATGAAGTATGACGGATGAAGGATGACGGATGACGGTTGAAGGATGAATTATGACTGGTGAAGGATGACGGATGAAGGATGACGTATGACGGATGACGGATGTAGCACTACGAATGACGGATGACGGATGAAGAATGAAGTTTGACGGATGAAGGACGATATATGACGTTTGACGGATAAAGGATGAATTATGACGGATGAAGGATTAAGTATGACGGATGCAGCATGACGGATGAAGGATGAAGTATGACGGATGAAGGACGACATATGACGTATGACGGATGAAGTATAAAGTTTGACGGATGAAGGACGACATATGACGTGTGACGGATAAAGGATGAAGTATGACGGATGAAGGACGACATATGACGTATGACGGATGAAGGATTAAGTATGACGGATGCAGGATGACGTATGACGGATGAAGGAACAAGTATGACGGATGAAGGATGACGGATATAAGATGACGTATGACTGATGACGGATGACGGATGAAGGATGAAGTATGACGGATGAAGGACGGCATATGACGTATGACGGATGAAGGATGAAGTATGACGGATGAAGGATGACGGATGACGGTTGAAGGATGAATTATGACTGGTGAAGGATGACGGATGAAGGATGACGTATGACGGATGACGGATGTAGGACTACGAATGACGGATGACGGATGAAGAATGAAGTTTGACGGATGAAGGACGATATATGACGTTTGACGGATGAAGGATGAATTATGACGGATGAAGGATTAAGTATGACGGATGCAGCATGACGGATGAAGGATGACGGATGAAGGACGACATATGACGTATGACGGATGAAGTATAAAGTTTGACGGATGAAGGACGACATATGACGTGTGACGGATAAAGGATGAAGTATGACGGATGAAGGACGACATATGACGTATGACGGATGAAGGATTAAGTATGACGGATGCAGGTTGACGTATGACGGATGAAGTATGACGGATGACGGATGTAGGACGACGTATGACGGATGACGGATGAAGAATGAAGTTTGACGGATGAAGGACGATATATGACGTTTGACGGATGAAGGATGAATTATGACGGATGAAGGATTAAGTATGACGGATGCAGCATGACGGATGAAGGATGAAGTATGACGGATGAAGGACGACATATGACGTATGACGGATGAAGTATAAAGTTTGACGGATGAAGGACGGCATATGACGTATGACGGATGAAGGATGAAGTATGACGGATGAAGGACGACATATGACGTATGGCGGATGAAGGATTAAGTATGACGGATGCAGTGTGACGTATGACGGATGAAGGATGAATTATGACGGATGAAGGATTAAGTATGACGGATGCAGGATGACAGATGACGTATGAAGTATGAAGTATGCTGGATGAAGGATGACGGATGAAGGATGAAGTATGACGGGTGAAGGATGAAGGATGACGTATGACGGATGACGGATGTAGGACGATTTACGACGGATGACGGATGAAGGATGAAGTATGACGGATGACGGATGAAGGATGAAGTATGACGGATGAAGGACGGCATATGACGTATGACGGATGAAGGAAGAAGTATGACGGATGAAGGACGACATATGACGTATGACGGATGAAGGATGAAGTATGACGGATGAAGGACGAAGAATGACGGATGAAGGACGACGTATGACGTATGACGGATGAAGGATTAAGGATTAAGTATGACGGATGAAGGATGACGTATGACGGATGACGGATGTAGGACGATTTATGACGGATGACGGATGAAGGATGAAGTATGACGGATGAAGGACGTCAATTGACGTATGACGGATGAAGGATTAAGTTAGACGGATGCAGGATCACGTATGACGGATGAAGGATGAAGGATGACGGATAAAAGATGACGTATGACGGATGACGGATGAAGGATGAAGTAAGACGGATGAAGGACGAAGTATGACGGATGAAGGACGACGTATGACGTATGACGGATGAAGGATTAAGGATTAAGGATAACGGATGAAGGATGACGTATGACGGATGACGGATGAAGGATGAAGTATTACGGATGAAGGACGGCATATGACGTATGAAGGATGAAGTATGACGGATGAAGGACGACAATTGACGGATGAAGGATGAAGTATGACGGATGAAGGATGACGGATGACGGTTGAAGGATGAATTATGACTGGTGAAGGATGACGGATAAAGGATGACGTATGACGGATGGCGGATGTAGCACTACAAATGACGGATGACGGATGAAGAATGAAGTTTGACGGATGAAGGACGATATATGACGTTTGACGGATGAAGGATGAATTATGACGGATGAAGGATTAAGTATGACGGATGCAGCATGACAGATGAAGGATGAAGTATGACGGATGAAGGACGACATATGACGTATGACGGATGAAGTATAAAGTTTGACGGATGAAGGACGACATATGACGTGTGACGGATAAAGGATGAAGTATGACGGATGAAGGACGACATATGACGTATGACGGATGAAGGATTAAGTATGACGGATGCAGGTTGACGTATGACGGATGCAGGCTGACGTATGACGGATGAAGTATGACGGATGACGGATGTAGGACGACGTAGGACGGATGACGGATGAAGGATGAAGTATGACGGATGAAGGACGGCATATGACGTATGACAGATGAAGGATGAAGTATGACGGATGAAGGACGACATATGACGTATGGCGGATGAAGGATTAAGTATGACGGATGCAGGACGGCATATGACGTATGACGGATGAAGGATGAAGTATGGCGGATGAAGGACGACATATGACCTATGACGGATGAAGGATTAAGTATGACGGATGCAGGATGACGTATGACGGATGAAGGATGAAGTATGACGGATGAAGGATGAC
This sequence comes from Papilio elwesi, assembly GCA_029849275.1. Taxonomy (NCBI): domain Eukaryota; kingdom Metazoa; phylum Arthropoda; class Insecta; order Lepidoptera; family Papilionidae; genus Papilio; species Papilio elwesi. The sequence continues at coordinate 4,265,816 of CM056687.1, read as the reverse complement.
GGATATAAGATGACGTATGACGGATGACGGATGACGGATGAAGGATGAAGTATGACGGATGAAGGACGGCATATGACGTATGACGGATGAAGGATGAAGTATGACGGATGAAGGATTAAGTATGACGGATGCAGCATGACGGATGAAGGATGAAGTATGACGGATGAAGGACGACATATGACGTATGACGGATGAAGTATAAAGTTTGACGGATGAAGGACGACATATGACGTGTGACGGATAAAGGATGAAGTATGACGGATGAAGGACGACATATGACGTATGACGGATGAAGGATTAAGTATGACGGATGCAGGTTGACGTATGACGGATGCAGGTTGACGTATGACGGATGAAGTATGACGGATGACGGATGTAGGACGACGTATGACGGATGACGGATGAAGAATGAAGTTTGACGGATGAAGGACGATATATGACGTTTGACGGATGAAGGATGAATTATGACGGATGAAGGATTAAGTATGACGGATGCAGCATGACGGATGAAGGATGAAGTATGACGGATGAAGGACGACATATGACGGATGACGGATGAAGTATAAAGTTTGACGGATGAAGGACGGCATATGACGTATGACGGATGAAGGATGAAGTATGACGGATGAAGGACGACATATGACGTATGGCGGATGAAGGATTAAGTATGACGGATGCAGGACGGCATATGACGTATGACGGATGAAGGATGAAGTATGGTGGATGAAGGACGACATATGACGTATGACGGATGAAGGATTAAGTATGACGGATGCAGGATGACGTATGACGGATGAAGGATGAAGTATGACGGATGAAGGATGACGGATATAAGATGACGTATGACGGATGACGGATGACGGATGAAGGATGAAGTATGACGGATGAAGGACGGCATATGACGTATGACGGATGAAGGATGACGTTTGACGGATGAAGGATGAAGTATGACGGATGAAGAACGACGTATGACGTATGACGGATGAAGGATTAAGGATTAAGTATGACGGATGAAGGATGAAGGATGAAGTAAGACGGATGAAGGACGAAGTATGACGGATGAAGGACGACGTATGACGTATGACGGATGAAGGATTAAGGATTAAGGATAACGGATGAAGGATGACGTATGACGGATGACGGATGAAGGATGAAGTATTACGGATGAAGGATTAAGTATGACGGATGCAGCATGACGGATGAAGGATGAAGTATGACGGATGAAGGACGACATATGACGGATGACGGATGAAGTATAAAGTTTGACGGATGAAGGACGGCATATGACGTATGACGGATGAAGGATGAAGTATGACGGATGAAGGACGACATATGACGTATGGCGGATGAAGGATTAAGTATGACGGATGCAGGACGGCATATGACGTATGACGGATGAAGGATGAAGTATGGTGGATGAAGGACGACATATGACGTATGACGGATGAAGGATTAAGTATGACGGATGCAGGATGACGTATGACGGATGAAGGATGAAGTATGACGGATGAAGGATGACGGATATAAGATGACGTATGACGGATGACGGATGACGGATGAAGGATGAAGTATGACGGATGAAGGACGGCATATGACGTATGACGGATGAAGGATGACGTTTGACGGATGAAGGATGAAGTATGACGGATGAAGAACGACGTATGACGTATGACGGATGAAGGATTAAGGATTAAGTATGACGGATGAAGGATGAAGGATGAAGTAAGACGGATGAAGGACGAAGTATGACGGATGAAGGACGACGTATGACGTATGACGGATGAAGGATTAAGGATTAAGGATAACGGATGAAGGATGACGTATGACGGATGACGGATGAAGGATGAAGTATTACGGATGAAGGACGGCATATGACGTATGAAGGATGAAGTATGACGGATGAAGGACGACAATTGACGGATGAAGGATGAAGTATGACGGATGAAGGATGACGGATGACGGTTGAAGGATGAATTATGACTGGTGAAGGATGACGGATAAAGGATGACGTATGACGGATGGCGGATGTAGCACTACAAATGACGGATGACGGATGAAGAATGAAGTTTGACGGATGAAGGACGATATATGACGTTTGACGGATGAAGGATGAATTATGACGGATGAAGGATTAAGTATGACGGATGCAGCATGACAGATGAAGGATGAAGTATGACGGATGAAGGACGACATATGACGTATGACGGATGAAGTATAAAGTTTGACGGATGAAGGACGACATATGACGTGTGACGGATAAAGGATGAAGTATGACGGATGAAGGACGACATATGACGTATGACGGATGAAGGATTAAGTATGACGGATGCAGGTTGACGTATGACGGATGCAGGCTGACGTATGACGGATGAAGTATGACGGATGACGGATGTAGGACGACGTAGGACGGATGACGGATGAAGGATGAAGTATGACGGATGAAGGACGGCATATGACGTATGACAGATGAAGGATGAAGTATGACGGATGAAGGACGACATATGACGTATGGCGGATGAAGGATTAAGTATGACGGATGCAGGACGGCATATGACGTATGACGGATGAAGGATGAAGTATGGCGGATGAAGGACGACATATGACCTATGACGGATGAAGGATTAAGTATGACGGATGCAGGATGACGTATGACGGATGAAGGATGAAGTATGACGGATGAAGGATGACGGATATAAGATGACGTATGACGGATGACGGATGACGGATGAAGGATGAAGTATGACGGATGAAGGACGGCATATGACGTATGACGGATGAAGGATGAAGTATGACGGATGAAGGATTAAGTATGACGGATGCAGCATGACGGATGAAGGATGAAGTATGACGGATGAAGGACGACATATGACGTATGACGGATGAAGTATAAAGTTTGACGGATGAAGGACGACATATGACGTGTGACGGATAAAGGATGAAGTATGACGGATGAAGGACGACATATGACGTATGACGGATGAAGGATTAAGTATGACGGATGCAGGTTGACGTATGACGGATGCAGGTTGACGTATGACGGATGAAGTATGACGGATGACGGATGTAGGACGACGTATGACGGATGACGGATGAAGAATGAAGTTTGACGGATGAAGGACGATATATGACGTTTGACGGATGAAGGATGAATTATGACGGATGAAGGATTAAGTATGACGGATGCAGCATGACGGATGAAGGATGAAGTATGACGGATGAAGGACGACATATGACGGATGACGGATGAAGTATAAAGTTTGACGGATGAAGGACGGCATATGACGTATGACGGATGAAGGATGAAGTATGACGGATGAAGGACGACATATGACGTATGGCGGATGAAGGATGAAGTATGGTGGATGAAGGACGACATATGACGTATGACGGATGAAGGATTAAGTATGACGGATGCAGGATGACGTATGACGGATGAAGGATGAAGTATGACGGATGAAGGATGACGGATATAAGATGACGTATGACGGATGACGGATGACGGATGAAGGATGAAGTATGACGGATGAAGGACGGCATATGACGTATGACGGATGAAGGATGACGTTTGACGGATGAAGGATGAAGTATGACGGATGAAGAACGACGTATGACGTATGACGGATGAAGGATTAAGGATTAAGTATGACGGATGAAGGATGACATACGACGGATTACGGATGTAGGACGATTTATGACGGATGACGGATGAAGGATGAAGTATGACGGATAAAAGATGACGTATGACGGATGACGGATGAAGGATGAAGTAAGACGGATGAAGGACGAAGTATGACGGATGAAGGACGACGTATGACGTATGACGGATGAAGGATTAAGGATTAAGGATAACGGATGAAGGATGACGTATGACGGATGACGGATGAAGGATGAAGTATTACGGATGAAGGACGGCATATGACGTATGAAGGATGAAGTATGACGGATGAAGGACGACAATTGACGGATGAAGGATGAAGCATGACGGATGAAGGATGACGGATGACGGTTGAAGGATGAATTATGACTGGTGAAGGATGACGGATAAAGGATGACGTATGACGGATGGCGGATGTAGCACTACAAATGACGGATGACGGATGAAGAATGAAGTTTGACGGATGAAGGACGATATATGACGTTTGACGGATGAAGGATGAATTATGACGGATGAAGGATTAAGTATGACGGATGCAGCATGACAGATGAAGGATGAAGTATGACGGATGAAGGACGACATATGACGTATGACGGATGAAGTATAAAGTTTGACGGATGAAGGACGACATATGACGTGTGACGGATAAAGGATGAAGTATGACGGATGAAGGACGACATATGACGTATGACGGATGAAGGATTAAGTATGACGGATGCAGGTTGACGTATGTCGGATGCAGGCTGACGTATGACGGATGAAGTATGACGGATGACGGATGTAGGACGACGTATGACGGATGACGGATGAAGGATGAAGTATGACGGATGAAGGACGGCATATGACGTATGACAGATGAAGGATGAAGTATGACGGATGAAGGACGACATATGACGTATGGCGGATGAAGGATTAAGTATGACGGATGCAGGACGGCATATGACGTATGACGGATGAAGGATGAAGTATGGCGGATGAAGGACGACATATGACCTATGACGGATGAAGGATTAAGTATGACGGATGCAGGATGACGTATGACGGATGAAGGATGAAGTATGACGGATGAAGGATGACGGATATAAGATGACGTATGACGGATGACGGATGACGGATGAAGGATGAAGTATGACGGATGAAGGACGGCATATGACGTATGACGGATGAAGGATGAAGTATGACGGATGAAGGATGACGGATGACGGTTGAAGGATGAATTATGACTGGTGAAGGATGACGGATGAAGGATGACGTATGACGGATGACGGATGTAGGACTACGAATGACGGATGACGGATGAAGAATGAAGTTTGACGGATGAAGGACGATATATGACGTTTGACGGATGAAGGATGAATTATGACGGATGAAGGATTAAGTATGACGGATGCAGCATGACGGATGAAGGATGAAGTATGACGGATGAAGGACGACATATGACGTATGACGGATGAAGTATAAAGTTTGACGGATGAAGGACGACATATGACGTGTGACGGATAAAGGATGAAGTATGACGGATGAAGGACGACATATGACGTATGACGGATGAAGGATTAAGTATGACGGATGCAGGTTGACGTATGACGGATGCAGGTTGACGTATGACGGATGAAGTATGACGGATGACGGATGTAGGACGACGTATGACGGATGACGGATGAAGAATGAAGTTTGACGGATGAAGGACGATATATGACGTTTGACGGATGAAGGATGAATTATGACGGATGAAGGATTAAGTATGACGGATGCAGCATGACGGATGAAGGATGAAGTATGACGGATGAAGGACGACATATGACGGATGACGGATGAAGTATAAAGTTTGACGGATGAAGGACGGCATATGACGTATGACGGATGAAGGATGAAGTATGACGGATGAAGGACGACATATGACGTATGGCGGATGAAGGATTAAGTATGACGGATGCAGGACGGCATATGACGTATGACGGATGAAGGATGAAGTATGGTGGATGAAGGACGACATATGACGTATGACGGATGAAGGATTAAGTATGACGGATGCAGGATGACGTATGACGGATGAAGGATGAAGTATGACGGATGAAGGACGACATATGACGTATGACGGATGAAGGATTAAGTATGACGGATGCAGGTTGACGTATGACGGATGCAGGCTGACGTATGACGGATGAAGTATGACGGATGACGGATGTAGGACGACGTATGACGGATGACGGATGAAGGATGAAGTATGACGGATGAAGGATGACATACGACGGATTACGGATGTAGGACGATTTATGACGGATGACGGATGAAGGATGAAGTATGACGGATGAAGGACGGCATATGACGTATGACGGATGAAGGATGAAGTATGACGGATGAAGGACGACAATTGACGTATGACGGATGATGGATTAAGTATGACGGATGAAGGACGACATATGACGTGTGACGGATAAAGGATGAAGTATGACGGATGAAGGACGACATAAGACGTATGACGGATGAAGGATTAAGTATGACGGATGCAGGTTGACGTATGACGGATGAAGTATGACGGATGACGGATGTAGGACGACGTATGACGGATGACGGATGAAGAATGAAGTTTGACGGATGACGGACGATATATGACGTTTGACGGATGAAGGATGAATTATGCCGGATGAAGGATTAAGTATGACGGATGCAGCATGACGGATGAAGGATGAAGTATGACGGATGAAGGACGACATATGACGTATGACGGATGAAGTATAAAGTTTGACGGATGAAGGACGGCATATGACGTATGACGGATGAGGGATGAAGTATGACGGATGAAGGACGACATATGACGTATGACGGATGAAGGATTAAGTATGACGGATGCAGGTTGACGTATGACGGATGCAGGCTGACGTATGACGGATGAAGTATGACGGATGACGGATGTAGGACGACGTATGACGGATGACGGATGAAGGATGAAGTATGACGGATGAAGGACGGCATATGACGTACGACAGATGAAGGAAGAAGTATGACGGATGAAGGACGACATATGACGTATGGCGGATGAAGGATTAAGTATGACGGATGAAGGACGACATATGACGTATGACTGATGAAGGATTAAGTATGACGGATGCAGGTTGACGTATGACGGATGCAGGTTGACGTATGACGGATGAAGTATGACGGATGACGGATGTAGGACGACGTATGACGGATGACGGATGAAGAATGAAGTTTGACGGATGAAGGACGATATATGACGTTTGACGAATGAAGGATGAATTATGACGGATGAAGGATTAAGTATGACGGATGCAGCATGACGGATGAAGGATGAAGTATGACGGATGAAGGACGACATATGACGGATGACGGATGAAGTATAAAGTTTGACGGATGAAGGACGGCATATGACGTATGACGGATGAAGGATGAAGTATGACGGATAAAGGACGACATATGACGTATGGCGGATGAAGGATTAAGTATGACGGATGCAGGACGGCATATGACGTATGACGGATGAAGGATGAAGTATGGTGGATGAAGGACGACATATGACGTATGACGGATGAAGGATTAAGTATGACGGATGCAGGATGACGTATGACGGATGAAGGATGAAGTATGACGGATGAAGGATGACGGATATAAGATGACGTATGACGGATGACGGATGACGGATGAAGGATGAAGTATGACGGATGAAGGACGGCATATGACGTATGACGGATGAAGGATGACGTTTGACGGATGAAGGATGAAGTATGACGGATGAAGAACGACGTATGACGTATGACGGATGAAGGATTAAGGATTAAGTATGACGGATAAAGGATGACATACGACGGATTACGGATGTAGGACGATTTATGACGGATGACGGATGAAGGATGAAGTATGACGGATGAAGGACGGCATATGACGTATGACGGATGAAGGATGAAGTATGACGGATGAAGGACGACAATTGACGTATGACGGATGATGGATTAAGTATGACGGATGAAGGACGACATATGACGTGTGACGGATAAAGGATGAAGTATGACGGATGAAGGACGACATAAGACGTATGACGGATGAAGGATTAAGTATGACGGATGCAGGTTGACGTATGACGGATGAAGTATGACGGATGACGGATGTAGGACGACGTATGACGGATGACGGATGAAGAATGAAGTTTGACGGATGAAGGACGATATATGACGTTTGACGGATGAAGGATGAATTATGACGGATGAAGGATTAAGTATGACGGATGCAGCATGACGGATGAAGGATGAAGTATGACGGATGAAGGACGACATATGACGTATGACGGATGAAGTATAAAGTTTGACGGATGAAGGACGGCATATGACGTATGACGGATGAGGGATGAAGTATGACGGATGAAGGACGACATATGACGTATGACGGATGAAGGATTAAGTATGACGGATGCAGGTTGACGTATGACGGATGCAGGCTGACGTATGACGGATGAAGTATGACGGATGACGGATGTAGGACGACGTATGACGGATGACGGATGAAGGATGAAGTATGACGGATGAAGGACGGCATATGACGTACGACAGATGAAGGAAGAAGTATGACGGATGAAGGACGACATATGACGTATGGCGGATGAAGGATTAAGTATGACGGATGAAGGACGACATATGACGTATGACGGATGAAGGATTAAGTATGACGGATGCAGGTTGACGTATGACGGATGCAGGTTGACGTATGACGGATGAAGTATGACGGATGACGGATGTAGGACGACGTATGACGGATGACGGATGAAGAATGAAGTTTAACGGATGAAGGACGATATATGACGTTTGACGGATGAAGGATGAATTATGACGGATGAAGGATTAAGTATGACGGATGCAGCATGACGGATGAAGGATGAAGTATGACGGATGAAGGACGACATATGACGGATGACGGATGAAGTATAAAGTTTGACGGATGAAGGACGGCATATGACGTATGACGGATGAAGGATGAAGTATGACGGATAAAGGACGACATATGACGTATGGCGGATGAAGGATTAAGTATGACGGATGCAGGACGGCATATGACGTATGACGGATGAAGGATGAAGTATGGTGGATGAAGGACGACATATGACGTATGACGGATGAAGGATTAAGTATGACGGATGCAGGATGACGTATGACGGATGAAGGATGAAGTATGACGGATGAAGGATGACGGATATAAGATGACGTATGACGGATGACGGATGAAGGATGAAGTATGACGGATGAAGGACGGCATATGACGTATGACGGATGAAGGATGACGTTTGACGGATGAAGGATGAAGTATGACGGATGAAGAACGACGTATGACGTATGACGGATGAAGGATTAAGGATTAAGTATGACGGATGAAGGATGACATACGACGGATTACGGATGTAGGACGATTTATGACGGATGACGGATGAAGGATGAAGTATGACGGATGAAGGACGGCATATGACGTATGACGGATGAAGGATGAAGTATGACGGATGAAGGACGACAATTGACGTATGACGGATGATGGATTAAGTATGACGGATGAAGGACGACATATGACGTGTGACGGATAAAGGATGAAGTATGACGGATGAAGGACGACATAAGACGTATGACGGATGAAGGATTAAGTATGACGGATGCAGGTTGACGTATGACGGATGAAGTATGACGGATGACGGATGTAGGACGACGTATGACGGATGACGGATGAAGAATGAAGTTTGACGGATGAAGGACGATATATGACGTTTGACGGATATAGGATGAATTATGACGGATGAAGGATTAAGTATGACGGATGCAGCATGACGGATGAAGGATGAAGTATGACGGATGAAGGACGACATATGACGTATGACGGATGAAGTATAAAGTTTGACGGATGAAGGACGGCATATGACGTATGACGGATGAGGGATGAAGTATGACGGATGAAGGACGACATATGACGTATGACGGATGAAGGATTAAGTATGACGGATGCAGGTTGACGTATGACGGATGCAGGCTGACGTATGACGGATGAAGTATGACGGATGACGGATGTAGGACGACGTATGACGGATGACGGATGAAGGATGAAGTATGACGGATGAAGGACGGCATATGACGTATGACAGATGAAGGATGAAGTATGACGGATGAAGGACGACATATGACGTATGGCGGATGAAGGATTAAGTATGACGGATGCAGGACGGCATATGACGTATGACGGATGAAGGATGAAGTATGGCGGATGAAGGACGACATATGACGTATGACGGATGAAGGATTAAGTATGACGGATGCAGGATGACGTATGACGGATGAAGGATGAAGTATGACGGATGAAGGATGACGGATATAAGATGACGTATGACGGATGACGGATGACGGATGAAGGATGAAGTATGACGGATGAAGGACGGCATATGACGTATGACGGATGAAGGATGAAGTATGACGGATGAAGGATGACGGATGACGGTTGAAGGATGAATTATGACTGGTGAAGGATGACGGATGAAGGATGACGTATGACGGATGACGGATGTAGGACTACGAATGACGGATGACGGATAAAGAATGAAGTTTGACGGATGAAGGACGATATATGACGTTTGACGGATGAAGGATGAATTATGACGGATGAAGGATTAAGTATGACGGATGCAGCATGACGGATGAAGGACGACATATGACGTATGACGGATGAAGTATAAAGTTTGACGGATGAAGGACGACATATGACGTGTGACGGATAAAGGATGAAGTATGACGGATGAAGGACGACATATGACGTATGACGGATGAAGGATTAAGTATGACGGATGCAGGTTGACGTATGACGGATGCAGGTTGACGTATGACGGATGAAGTATGACGGATGACGGATGTAGGACGACGTATGACGGATGACGGATGAAGAATGAAGTTTGACGGATGAAGGACGATATATGACGTTTGACGGATGAAGGATGAATTATGACGGATGAAGGATTAAGTATGACGGATGCAGCATGACGGATGAAGGATGAAGTATGACGGATGAAGGACGACATATGACGGATGACGGATGAAGTATAAAGTTTGACGGATGAAGGACGGCATATGACGTATGACGGATGAAGGATGAAGTATGACGGATGAAGGACGACATATGACGTATGGCGGATGAAGGATTAAGTATGACGGATGCAGGACGGCATATGACGTATGACGGATGAAGGATGAAGTATGGTGGATGAAGGACGACATATGACGTATGACGGATGAAGGATTAAGTATGACGGATGCAGGATGACGTATGACGGATGAAGGATTAAGTATGACGGATGCAGGATGACGTATGACGGATGAAGGATGAAGTATGACGGATGAAGGATGACGGATATAAGATGACGTATGACGGATGACGGATGACGGATGAAGAATGAAGTTTGACGGATGAAGGACGATATATGACGTTTGACGGATGAAGGATGAATTATGACGGATGAAGGATTAAGTATGACGGATGCAGCATGACGGATGAAGGATGAAGTATGACGGATGAAGGACGACATATGACGTATGACGGATGAAGTATAAAGTTTGACGGATGAAGGACGACATATGACGTGTGACGGATAAAGGATGAAGTATGACGGATGAAGGACGACATATGACGTATGACGGATGAAGGATTAAGTATGACGGATGCAGGTTGACGTATGACGGATGCAGGTTGACGTATGACGGATGAAGTATGACGGATGACGGATGTAGGACGACGTATGACGGATGACGGATGAAGAATGAAGTTTGACGGATGAAGGACGATATATGACGTTTGACGGATGAAGGATGAATTATGACGGATGAAGGATTAAGTATGACGGATGCAGCATGACGGATGAAGGATGAAGTATGACGGATGAAGGACGACATATGACGGATGACGGATGAAGTATAAAGTTTGACGGATGAAGGACGGCATATGACGTATGACGGATGAAGGATGAAGTATGACGGATGAAGGACGACATATGACGTATGGCGGATGAAGGATTAAGTATGACGGATGCAGGACGGCATATGACGTATGACGGATGAAGGATGAAGTATGGTGGATGAAGGACGACATATGACGTATGACGGATGAAGGATTAAGTATGACGGATGCAGGATGACGTATGACGGATGAAGGATGAAGTATGACGGATGAAGGACGACATATGACGTATGACGGATGAAGGATTAAGTATGACGGATGCAGGTTGACGTATGACGGATGCAGGCTGACGTATGACGGATGAAGTATGACGGATGACGGATGTAGGACGACGTATGACGGATGACGGATGAAGGATGAAGTATGACGGATGAAGGATGACATACGACGGATTACGGATGTAGGACGATTTATGACGGATGACGGATGAAGGATGAAGTATGACGGATGAAGGACGGCATATGACGTATGACGGATGAAGGATGAAGTATGACGGATGAAGGACGACAATTGACGTATGACGGATGATGGATTAAGTATGACGGATGAAGGACGACATATGACGTGTGACGGATAAAGGATGAAGTATGACGGATGAAGGACGACATAAGACGTATGACGGATGAAGGATTAAGTATGACGGATGCAGGTTGACGTATGACGGATGAAGTATGACGGATGACGGATGTAGGACGACGTATGACGGATGACGGATGAAGAATGAAGTTTGACGGATGACGGACGATATATGACGTTTGACGGATGAAGGATGAATTATGACGGATGAAGGATTAAGTATGACGGATGCAGCATGACGGATGAAGGATGAAGTATGACGGATGAAGGACGACATATGACGTATGACGGATGAAGTATAAAGTTTGACGGATGAAGGACGGCATATGACGTATGACGGATGAGGGATGAAGTATGACGGATGAAGGACGACATATGACGTATGACGGATGAAGGATTAAGTATGACGGATGCAGGTTGACGTATGACGGATGCAGGCTGACGTATGACGGATGAAGTATGACGGATGACGGATGTAGGACGACGTATGACGGATGACGGATGAAGGATGAAGTATGACGGATGAAGGACGGCATATGACGTACGACAGATGAAGGAAGAAGTATGACGGATGAAGGACGACATATGACGTATGGCGGATGAAGGATTAAGTATGACGGATGAAGGACGACATATGACGTATGACTGATGAAGGATTAAGTATGACGGATGCAGGTTGACGTATGACGGATGCAGGTTGACGTATGACGGATGAAGTATGACGGATGACGGATGTAGGACGACGTATGACGGATGACGGATGAAGAATGAAGTTTGACGGATGAAGGACGATATATGACGTTTGACGAATGAAGGATGAATTATGACGGATGAAGGATTAAGTATGACGGATGCAGCATGACGGATGAAGGATGAAGTATGACGGATGAAGGACGACATATGACGGATGACGGATGAAGTATAAAGTTTGACGGATGAAGGACGGCATATGACGTATGACGGATGAAGGATGAAGTATGACGGATAAAGGACGACATATGACGTATGGCGGATGAAGGATTAAGTATGACGGATGCAGGACGGCATATGACGTATGACGGATGAAGGATGAAGTATGGTGGATGAAGGACGACATATGACGTATGACGGATGAAGGATTAAGTATGACGGATGCAGGATGACGTATGACGGATGAAGGATGAAGTATGACGGATGAAGGATGACGGATATAAGATGACGTATGACGGATGACGGATGACGGATGAAGGATGAAGTATGACGGATGAAGGACGGCATATGACGTATGACGGATGAAGGATGACGTTTGACGGATGAAGGATGAAGTATGACGGATGAAGAACGACGTATGACGTATGACGGATGAAGGATTAAGGATTAAGTATGACGGATAAAGGATGACATACGACGGATTACGGATGTAGGACGATTTATGACGGATGACGGATGAAGGATGAAGTATGACGGATGAAGGACGGCATATGACGTATGACGGATGAAGGATGAAGTATGACGGATGAAGGACGACAATTGACGTATGACGGATGATGGATTAAGTATGACGGATGAAGGACGACATATGACGTGTGACGGATAAAGGATGAAGTATGACGGATGAAGGACGACATAAGACGTATGACGGATGAAGGATTAAGTATGACGGATGCAGGTTGACGTATGACGGATGAAGTATGACGGATGACGGATGTAGGACGACGTATGACGGATGACGGATGAAGAATGAAGTTTGACGGATGAAGGACGATATATGACGTTTGACGGATGAAGGATGAATTATGACGGATGAAGGATTAAGTATGACGGATGCAGCATGACGGATGAAGGATGAAGTATGACGGATGAAGGACGACATATGACGTATGACGGATGAAGTATAAAGTTTGACGGATGAAGGACGGCATATGACGTATGACGGATGAGGGATGAAGTATGACGGATGAAGGACGACATATGACGTATGACGGATGAAGGATTAAGTATGACGGATGCAGGTTGACGTATGACGGATGCAGGCTGACGTATGACGGATGAAGTATGACGGATGACGGATGTAGGACGACGTATGACGGATGACGGATGAAGGATGAAGTATGACGGATGAAGGACGGCATATGACGTACGACAGATGAAGGAAGAAGTATGACGGATGAAGGACGACATATGACGTATGGCGGATGAAGGATTAAGTATGACGGATGAAGGACGACATATGACGTATGACGGATGAAGGATTAAGTATGACGGATGCAGGTTGACGTATGACGGATGCAGGTTGACGTATGACGGATGAAGTATGACGGATGACGGATGTAGGACGACGTATGACGGATGACGGATGAAGAATGAAGTTTAACGGATGAAGGACGATATATGACGTTTGACGGATGAAGGATGAATTATGACGGATGAAGGATTAAGTATGACGGATGCAGCATGACGGATGAAGGATGAAGTATGACGGATGAAGGACGACATATGACGGATGACGGATGAAGTATAAAGTTTGACGGATGAAGGACGGCATATGACGTATGACGGATGAAGGATGAAGTATGACGGATAAAGGACGACATATGACGTATGGCGGATGAAGGATTAAGTATGACGGATGCAGGACGGCATATGACGTATGACGGATGAAGGATGAAGTATGGTGGATGAAGGACGACATATGACGTATGACGGATGAAGGATTAAGTATGACGGATGCAGGATGACGTATGACGGATGAAGGATGAAGTATGACGGATGAAGGATGACGGATATAAGATGACGTATGACGGATGACGGATGAAGGATGAAGTATGACGGATGAAGGACGGCATATGACGTATGACGGATGAAGGATGACGTTTGACGGATGAAGGATGAAGTATGACGGATGAAGAACGACGTATGACGTATGACGGATGAAGGATTAAGGATTAAGTATGACGGATGAAGGATGACATACGACGGATTACGGATGTAGGACGATTTATGACGGATGACGGATGAAGGATGAAGTATGACGGATGAAGGACGGCATATGACGTATGACGGATGAAGGATGAAGTATGACGGATGAAGGACGACAATTGACGTATGACGGATGATGGATTAAGTATGACGGATGAAGGACGACATATGACGTGTGACGGATAAAGGATGAAGTATGACGGATGAAGGACGACATAAGACGTATGACGGATGAAGGATTAAGTATGACGGATGCAGGTTGACGTATGACGGATGAAGTATGACGGATGACGGATGTAGGACGACGTATGACGGATGACGGATGAAGAATGAAGTTTGACGGATGAAGGACGATATATGACGTTTGACGGATGAAGGATGAATTATGACGGATGAAGGATTAAGTATGACGGATGCAGCATGACGGATGAAGGATGAAGTATGACGGATGAAGGACGACATATGACGTATGACGGATGAAGTATAAAGTTTGACGGATGAAGGACGGCATATGACGTATGACGGATGAGGGATGAAGTATGACGGATGAAGGACGACATATGACGTATGACGGATGAAGGATTAAGTATGACGGATGCAGGTTGACGTATGACGGATGCAGGCTGACGTATGACGGATGAAGTATGACGGATGACGGATGTAGGACGACGTATGACGGATGACGGATGAAGGATGAAGTATGACGGATGAAGGACGGCATATGACGTATGACAGATGAAGGATGAAGTATGACGGATGAAGGACGACATATGACGTATGGCGGATGAAGGATTAAGTATGACGGATGCAGGACGGCATATGACGTATGACGGATGAAGGATGAAGTATGGCGGATGAAGGACGACATATGACGTATGACGGATGAAGGATTAAGTATGACGGATGCAGGATGACGTATGACGGATGAAGGATGAAGTATGACGGATGAAGGATGACGGATATAAGATGACGTATGACGGATGACGGATGACGGATGAAGGATGAAGTATGACGGATGAAGGACGGCATATGACGTATGACGGATGAAGGATGAAGTATGACGGATGAAGGATGACGGATGACGGTTGAAGGATGAATTATGACTGGTGAAGGATGACGGATGAAGGATGACGTATGACGGATGACGGATGTAGGACTACGAATGACGGATGACGGATAAAGAATGAAGTTTGACGGATGAAGGACGATATATGACGTTTGACGGATGAAGGATGAATTATGACGGATGAAGGATTAAGTATGACGGATGCAGCATGACGGATGAAGGACGACATATGACGTATGACGGATGAAGTATAAAGTTTGACGGATGAAGGACGACATATGACGTGTGACGGATAAAGGATGAAGTATGACGGATGAAGGACGACATATGACGTATGACGGATGAAGGATTAAGTATGACGGATGCAGGTTGACGTATGACGGATGCAGGTTGACGTATGACGGATGAAGTATGACGGATGACGGATGTAGGACGACGTATGACGGATGACGGATGAAGAATGAAGTTTGACGGATGAAGGACGATATATGACGTTTGACGGATGAAGGATGAATTATGACGGATGAAGGATTAAGTATGACGGATGCAGCATGACGGATGAAGGATGAAGTATGACGGATGAAGGACGACATATGACGGATGACGGATGAAGTATAAAGTTTGACGGATGAAGGACGGCATATGACGTATGACGGATGAAGGATGAAGTATGACGGATGAAGGACGACATATGACGTATGGCGGATGAAGGATTAAGTATGACGGATGCAGGACGGCATATGACGTATGACGGATGAAGGATGAAGTATGGTGGATGAAGGACGACATATGACGTATGACGGATGAAGGATTAAGTATGACGGATGCAGGATGACGTATGACGGATGAAGGATTAAGTATGACGGATGCAGGATGACGTATGACGGATGAAGGATGAAGTATGACGGATGAAGGATGACGGATATAAGATGACGTATGACGGATGACGGATGACGGATGAAGGATGAAGTATGATGGATGAAGGACGGCATATGACGTATGACGGATGAAGGATGACGTTTGACGGATGAAGGATGAAGTATGACGGATGAAGAACGACGTATGACGTATGACGGATGAAGGATTAAGGATTAAGTATGACGGATGAAGGATGACATACGACGGATTACGGATGTAGGACGATTTATGACGGATGACGGATGAAGGATGAAGTATGACGGATGAAGGACGGCATATGACGTATGACGGATGAAGGATGAAGTATGACGGATGAAGGATGACGTATGACGGATGAAGGACGGCGTATGACGGATGAAGGATTAAGGATTAAGTATGACGGATGAAGGATGACGTATGACGGATGACGGATGTAGGACGATTTATGACGGATGACGGATGAAGGATGAAGTATGACGGATGAAGGACGACAATTGACGTATGACGGATGAAGGATTAAGTTAGACGGATGCAGGATCACGTATGACGGATGAAGGATAAAGTATGACGGATGAAGGATGACGGATAAAAGATGACGTATGACGGATGACGGATGAAGGATGAAGTAAGACGGATGAAGGACGAAGTATGACGGATGAAGGACGACGTATGACGTATGACGGATGAAGGATTAAGGATTAAGTATGACGGATGAAGGATGAAGTATGACGGATGAAGGACGGCATATGACGTATGACGGATGAAGGAAGAAGTATGACGGATGAAAGACGACATATGACGTATGACGGATGAAGGATGAAGTATGACGGATGAAGGACGAAGTATGACGGATGAAGGACGACGTATGACGTATGACGGATGAAGGATTAAGGATTAAGTATGACGGATGAAGGACGACGTATGACGTATGACGGATGAAGGATTAAGGATGAGGTATGACGGATGAAGTACGGCATATGACGTATGACGGGTGAAGGATGAAGGATGACGTATGACGGATGACGGATGTAGGACGATTTACGACGGATGACGGATGAAGGATGAAGTATGACGGATGACGGCTGTAGGACGATTTATGACGGATGACGGATGAAGGATGAAGTATGACGGATGAAGGACGACATATGACGTATGACGGATGAAGGATGAAGTATGAAGGATGAAGGACGAAGAATGACGGATGAAGGACGACGTATGACGTATGACGGATGAAGGATTAAGGATTAAGTATGACGGATGAAGGATGACGTATGACGGATGACGGATGTAGGACGATTTATGACGGATGACGGATGAAGGATGAAGTATGACGGATGAAGGACGTCAATTGACGTATGACGGATGAAGGATTAAGTTAGACGGATGCAGGATCACGTATGACGGATGAAGGATGAAGTATGACGGATGAAGGATGACGGATAAAAGATGACGTATGACGGATGACGGATGAAGGATGAAGTAAGACGGATGAAGGACGAAGTATGACGGATGAAGGACGACGTATGACGTATGACGGATGAAGGATTAAGGATTAAGTATAACGGATGAAGGATGACGTATGACGGATGACGGATGTATGACGATTTATGACGGATGACGGATGACGGATGAAGGATGAAGTATGACGGATGAAGGACGGCATATGACGTATGAAGGATGAAGTATGACGGATGAAGGACGACAATTGACGGATGAAGGATGAAGTATGACGGATGAAGGATGACGGATGACGGTTGAAGGATGAATTATGACTGGTGAAGGATGACGGATGAAGGATGACGTATGACGGATGACGGATGTAGGACAACGAATGACGGATGACGGATGAAGAATGAAGTTTGACGGATGAAGGACGATATATGACGTTTGACGGATGAAGGATGAATTATGACGGATGAAGGATTAAGTATGACGGATGCAGCATGACGGATGAAGTATGAAGTATGACGGATGAAGGACGACATATGACGTATGACGGATGAAGTATAAAGTTTGACGGATGAAGGACGACATATGACGTGTGACGGATAAAGGATGAAGTATGACGGATGAAGGACGACATATGACGTATGACGGATGAAGGATTAAGTATGACGGATGCAGGTTGACGTATGACGGATGCAGGTTGACGTATGACGGATGAAGTATGACGGATGACGGATGTAGGACGATGTATGACGGATGACGGATGAAGGATGAAGTATGACGGATGAAGGACGGCATATGACGTATGACGGATGAAGGATGAAGTATGACGGATGAAGGACGACATATGACGTATGGCGGATGAAGGATTAAGTATGACGGATGCAGGACGGCATATGACGTATGACGGATGAAGGATGAAGTATGGCGGATGAAGGACGACATATGACGTATGACGGATGAAGGATTAAGTATGACGGATGCAGGACGACGTATGACGGATGAAGGATGAAGTATGACGGATGAAGGATGACGGATATAAGATGACGTATGACGGATGACGGATGACGGATGAAGGATGAAGTATGACGGATGAAGGACGGCATATGACGTATGACGGATGAAGGATGACGTTTGACGGATGAAGGATGAAGTATGACGGATGAAGGACGACGTATGACGTATGACGGATGAAGGATGACGTATGACGGATGAAGGATTAAGTATGACGGATGCAGGTTGACGTATGACGGATGCAGGTTGACGTATGACGGATGAAGTATGACGGATGACGGATGAAGGACGACGTATGACGGATGACGGATGAAGGATGACGGATGTAGGACGACGTATGACGGATGACGGATGAAGAATGAAGTTTGACGGATGAAGGACGATATATGACGTTTGACGGATGAAGGATGAATTATGACGGATGAAGGAAGAAGTATGACGGATGAAAGACAACATATGACGTATGACGGATGAAGGATGAAGTATGACGGATGAAGGACGAAGTATGACGGATGAAGGACGACGTATGACGTATGACGGATGAAGGATTAAGGATTAAGTATGACGGATGT
Organism: Papilio elwesi; assembly: GCA_029849275.1. NCBI lineage: Eukaryota > Metazoa > Arthropoda > Insecta > Lepidoptera > Papilionidae > Papilio > Papilio elwesi. The sequence continues at coordinate 4,245,643 of CM056687.1, read as the reverse complement.
AGGACGATTTATGACGGATGACGGATGAAGGATGAAGTATGACGGATGAAGGATGAAGTATGACGGATGAAGGACGACAATTGACTTATGACGGATGAAGGATGAAGTATGACGGATGAAGGATGACGGATAAAAGATGACGTATGACGGATGACGGATGAAGGATGAAGTAAGACGGATGAAGGACGAAGTATGACGGATGAAGGACGACGTATGACGTATGACGGATGAAGGATTAGGGATTAAGTATGACGGATGAAGGATGAAGGATGAAGGATGACGGATGAAGTGCGGCATATGACGTATGACGGATGAAGGATGAAGTATGACGGGTGAAAGACGACATATGACGTATGACGGATGAAGGATTAAGTATGACGGATGACGGAGGACATATGACGGATGACGGATGAAGGATGAATTATGACGGATGAAGGATTAAGTATGACGGATGCAGGATGACAGATGACGTATGAAGTATGAAGTATGCTGGATGAAGGATGACGGATGAAGGATGAAGTATGACGGGTGAAGGATGAAGGATGACGTATGACGGATGACGGATGTAGGACGATTTACGACGGATGACGGATGAAGGATGAAGTATGACGGATGACGGATGTAGGACGATTTATGACGGATGACGGATGAAGGATGAAGTATGACGGATGAAGGACGGCATATGACGTATGACGGATGAAGGAAGAAGTATGACGGATGAAGGACGACATATGACGTATGACGGATGAAGGATGAAGTATGACGGATGAAGGACGAAGAAAGACGGATGAAGGACGACGTATGACGTATGACGGATGAAGGATTAAGGATTAAGTATGACGGATGAAGGATGACGTATGACGGATGACGGATGTAGGACGATTTATGACGGATGACGGATGAAGGATGAAGTATGACGGATGAAGGACGTCAATTGACGTATGACGGATGAAGGATTAAGTTAGACGGATGCAGGATCATGTATGACGGATGAAGGATGAAGGATGACGGATAAAAGATGACGTATGACGGATGACGGATGAAGGATGAAGTAAGACGGATGAAGGACGAAGTATGACGGATGAAGGACGACGTATGACGTATGACGGATGAAGGATTAAGGATTAAGTATAACGGATGAAGGATGACGTATGACGGATGACGGATGTATGACGATTTATGACGGATGACGGATGAAGGATGAAGTATGACGGATGAAGGACGGCATATGACGTATGAAGGATGAAGTATGACGGATGAAGGACGACAATTGACGGATGAGGGATGAAGTATGACGGATGAAGGATGACGGATGACGGTTGAAGGATGAATTATGACTGGTGAAGGATGACGGATGAAGGATGACGTATGACGGATGACGGATGAAGGATGAAGTATGACGGATGAAGGACGGCATATGACGTATGACGGATGAAGGATGAAGTATGACGGATGAAGGACGACATATGACGTATGGCGGATGAAGGATTAAGTATGACGGATGCAGGACGGCATATGACGTATGACGGATGAAGGATGAAGTATGGCGGTTGAAGGACGACATATGACGTATGACGGATGAAGGATTAAGTATGACGGATGCAGGATGACGTATGACGGATGAAGGATGAAGTATGACGGATGAAGGATGACGGATATAAGATGACGTATGACGGATGACGGATGACGGATGAAGGATGAAGTATGACGGATGAAGGACGGCATATGACGTATGACGGATGAAGGATGACGTTTGACGGATGAAGGATGAAGTATGACGGATGAAGGACGACGTATGACGTATGACGGATGAAGGACGACGTATGACGTATGACGGATGAAGGATTAAGGATTAAGTATGACGGATGAAGGATGACATATGACGGATGACGGATGTAGGACGATTTATGACGGATGACGGATGAAGGATGAAGTATGACGGATGAAGGACGGCATATGACGTATGACGGATGATGGATTAAGTATGACGGATGCAGGATGACGTATGATGGATGAAGGATGAAGTATGACGGATGAAGGATGACGGATAAAAGATGACGTATGACGGATGACGGATGAAGGATGAAGTATGACGGATGAAAGACGGCATATGACGTATGACGGATGAAGGATGACGTTTGACGGATGAAGGATAAAGTTTGACGGATGAAGGACAACATATGACGTGTGACGGATAAAGGATGAAGTATGACGGATGAAGGACGACATATGACGTATGACGGATGAAGGATTAAGTATGACGGATGCAGGTTGACGTATGACGGATGCAGGTTGACGTATGACGGATGAAGTATGACGGATGACGGATGTAGGACGACGTATGACGGATGACGGATGAAGGATGAAGTATGACGGATGAAGGACGGCATATGACGTATGACGGATGAAGGATGAAGTATGACGGATGAAGGACGACATATGACGTATGACGGATGAAGGATAAAGTTTGACGGATGAAGGACGACATATGACGTGTGACGGATAAAGGTTGCCGTATGACGGATGAAGTATGACGGATGACGGATGTAGGACGATGTATGACGGATGACGGATGAAGGATGAAGTATGACGGATGAAGGACGGCATATGACGTATGACGGATGAAGGATGAAGTATGACGGATGAAGGACGACATATGACGTATGGCGGATGAAGGATTAAGTATGACGGATGCAGGACGGCATATGACGTATGACGGATGAAGGATGAAGTATGGCGGATGAAGGACGACATATGACGTATGACGGATGAAGGATTAAGTATGACGGATGCAGGATGACGTATGACGGATGAAGGATGAAGTATGACGGATGAAGGATGACGGATATAAGATGACGTATGACGGATGACGGATGACGGATGAAGGATGAAGTATGACGGATGAAGGACGGCATATGACGTATGACGGATGAAGGATGAAGTATGACGGATGAAGGACGGCATATGACGTATGACGGATGAAGGATGACGTTTGACGGATGAAGGATGAAGTATGACGGATGAAGGACGACGTATGACGTATGACGGATGAAGGATGACGTATGACGGATGAAGGATTAAGTATGACGGATGCAGGTTGACGTATGACGGATGCAGGTTGACGTATGACGGATGAAGTATGACGGATGACGGATGAAGGACGACGTATGACGGATGACGGATGAAGGATGAAGTATGACGGATGAAGGACGGCATATGACGTATGACGGATGAAGGATGAAGTATGACGGATGAAGGACGACATATGACGTATGGCGGATGAAGGATTAAGTATGACGGATGCAGGACGGCATATGACGTATGACGGATGAAGGATGAAGTATGGCGGATGAAGGACGACATATGACGTATGACGGATGAAGGATTAAGTATGACGGATGCAGGATGACGTATGACGGATGAAGGATGAAGTATGACGGATGAAGGATGACGGATATAAGATGACGTATGACGGATGACGGATGACGGATGAAGGATGAAGTATGACGGATGAAGGACGGCATATGACGTATGACGGATGAAGGATGACGTTTGACGGATGAAGGATGAAGTATGACGGATGAAGGACGACGTATGACGTATGACGGATGAAGGACGACGTATGACGTATGACGGATGAAGGATTAAGGATTAAGTATGACGGATGAAGGATGACATATGACGGATTACGGATGTAGGACGATTTATGACGGATGACGGATGAAGGATGAAGTATGACGGATGAAGGACGGCATATGACGTATGACGGATGATGGATTAAGTATGACGGATGCAGGATGACGTATGATGGATGAAGGATGAAGTATGACGGATGAAGGATGACGGATGAAGGATGAAGTATGACGGATGAAAGACGGCATATGACGTATGACGGATGAAGGATGACGTTTGACGGATGAAGGATAAAGTTTGACGGATGAAGGACAACATATGACGTGTGACGGATAAAGGATGAAGTATGGCGGATGAAGGACGACATATGACGTATGACGGATGAAGGATTAAGTATGACGGATGCAGGTTGACGTATGACGGATGCAGGTTGACGTATGACGGATGAAGTATGACGGATGACGGATGTAGGACGACGTATGACGGATGACGGATGAAGGATGAAGTATGACGGATGAAGGACGGCATATGACGTATGACGGATGAAGGATGAAGTATGACGGATGAAGGACGACATATGACGTATGGCGGATGAAGGATTAAGTATGACGGATGCAGGACGGCATATGACGTATGACGGATGAAGGATGAAGTATGGCGGATGAAGGACGACATATGACGTATGACGGATGAAGGATGACGTTTGACGGATGAAGGATGAAGTATGACGGATGAAGGACGACGTATGACGTATGACGGATGAAGGATTAAGGATTAAGTATGACGGATGAAGGATGACATATGACGGATTACGGATGTAGGACGATTTATGACGGATGACGGATGAAGGATGAAGTATGACGGATGAAGGACGACAATTGACGGATGAAGGATGAAGTATGATGGATGAAGGATGACGGATGACGGTTGAAGGATGAATTATGACTGGTGAAGGATGACGGATGAAGGATGACGTATGACGGATGAAGGACGACATATGACGTATGACGGATGAAGGATAAAGTTTGACGGATGAAGGACGACATATGACGTGTGACGGATAAAGGATGAAGTATGACGGATGAAGGACGACATATGACGTACGACGGATGAAGGATTAAGTATGACGGATGCAGGTTGACGTATGACGGATGCAGGTTGACGTATGAAGGATGAAGTATGACGGATGAAGGACGGCATATGACGTATGACGGATGAAGGATGAAGTATGACGGATGAAGGACGACATATGACGTATGGCGGATGAAGGATTAAGTATGACGGATGCAGGACGGCATATGACGTATGACGGATGAAGGATGAAGTATGGCGGATGAAGGACGACATATGACGTGTAACGGATGAAGGATTAAGTATGACGGATGCAGGATGACGTATGACGGATGAAGGATGAAGTATGACGGATGAAGGATGACGGATATAAGATGACGTATGACGGATGACGGATGACGGATGAAGGATGAAGTATGACGGATGAAGGACGGCATATGACGTATGACGGATGAAGGATGACGTTTGACGGATGAAGGATGAAGTATGACGGATGAAGGACGACGTATGACGTATGACGGATGAAGGATTAAGGATTAAGGATGACGGATGAAGGATGACATATGACGGATTACGGATGTAGGACGATTTATGACGGATGACGGATGAAGGATGAAGTATGACGGATGAAGGACGGCATATGACGTATGACGGATGAAGGATGAAGTATGACGGATGAAGGACGACAATTGACGTATGACGGATGATGGATTAAGTATGACGGATGCAGGATGACGTATGATGGATGAAGGATGAAGTATGACGGATGAAGGATGACGGATACAAGATGACGTATGACGGATGACGGATGAAGGATGAAGTATGACGGATGAAAGACGGCATATGACGTATGACGGATGAAGGACGGCATATGACGTATGACGGATGAAGGATGAAGTATGACGGATGAAGGACGACATATGACGTATGGCGGATGAAGGATTAAGTATGACGGATGCAGGACGGCATATGACGTATGACGGATGAAGGATGAAGTATGGCGGATGAAGGACGACATATGACGTATGACGGATGAAGGATTAAGTATGACGGATGCAGGATGACGTATGACGGATGAAGGATGAAGTATGACGGATGAAGGATGACGGATATAAGATGACGTATGACGGATGACGGATGAAGGACGGCATATGACGTATGACGGATGAAGGATGACGTTTGACGAATGAAGGATGAAGTATGACGGATGAAGGACGACGTATGACGTATGACGGATGAAGGATGACGTATGACGGATGAAGGATTAAGTATGACGGATGCAGGTTGACGTATGACGGATGCAGGTTGACGTATGACGGATGAAGTATGACGGATGACGGATGAAGGACGACGTATGACGGATGACGGATGAAGGATGAAGTATGACGGATGAAGGACGGCATATGACGTATGACGGATGAAGGATGAAGTATGACGGATGAAGGACGACATATGACGTATGGCGGATGAAGGATTAAGTATGACGGATGCAGGACGGCATATGACGTATGACGGATGAAGGATGAAGTATGGCGGATGAAGGACGACATATGACGTATGACGGATGAAGGATTAAGTATGACGGATGCAGGATGACGTATGACGGATGAAGGATGAAGAATGACGGATGAAGGATGACGGATATAAGATGACGTATGACGGATGACGGATGACGGATGAAGGATGAAGTATGACGGATGAAGGACGGCATATGACGTATGACGGATGAAGGATGACGTTTGACGGATGAAGGATGAAGTATGACGGATGAAGGACGACGTATGACGTATGACGGATGAAGGACGACGTATGACGTATGACGGATGAAGGATTAAGGATTAAGTATGACGGATGAAGGATGACATATGACGGATTACGGATGTAGGACGATTTATGACGGATGACGGATGAAGGATGAAGTATGACGGATGAAGGACGGCATATGACGTATGACGGATGATGGATTAAGTATGACGGATGCAGGATGACGTATGATGGATAAAGGATGAAGTATGACGGATGAAGGATGACGGATAAAAGATGACGTATGACGGATGAAGGACGACGTATGACGTATGACGGATGAAGGATTAAGGATTAAGTATGACGGATGAAGGATGACATATGACGGATTACGGATGTAGGACGATTTATGACGGATGACGGATGAAGGATGAAGTATGACGGATGAAGGACGGCATATGACGTATGACGGATGAAGGATGAAGTATGACGGATGAAGGACGACAATTGACGTATGACGGATGATGGATTAAGTATGACGGATGCAGGATGACGTATGATGGATGAAGGATGAAGTATGACGGATGAAGGATGACGGATAAAAGATGACGTATGACGGATGACGGATGAAGGATGAAGTATGAAGGATGAAAGACGGCATATGACGTATGACGGATGAAGGATGACGTTTGACGGATGAAGGATGAAGTATGACGGATGAAGGACGACGTATGACGTATGACGGATGAAGGATGACGTATGACGGATGACGGATGTAGGACGATTTATGACGGATGACGGATGAAGGATGAAGTATGACGGATGAAGGACGACAATTGACGTATGACGGATGAAGGATTAAGTATGAAGGATGCAGGATGACGTATGACGGATGAAGGATAAAGTATGACGGATCAAAGATGACGTATGACGGATGACGGATGAAGGATGAAGTATGACGGATGAAGGACGGCATATGACGTATGACGGATGAAGGATGAAGTATGACGGGTGAAAGACGACATATGACGTATGACGGATGAAGGATTAAGTATGACGGATGACGGAGGACATATGACGGATGAAGGATTAAGTATGACGGATGCAGTGTGACGTATGACGGATGAAGGATGAATTATGACGGATGAAGGATTAAGTATGACGGATGCAGGATGACAGATGACGTATGAAGTATGAAGTATGCTGGATGAAGGATGACGGATGAAGGATGAAGTATGGAGGGTGAAGGATGAAGGATGACGTATGACGGATGACGGATGACGGATGACGGATGTAGGACGATTTACGACGGATGACGGATGAAGGATGACGTATGACGGATGACGGATGTAGGACGATTTATGACGGATGACGGATGAAGGATGAAGTATGACGGATGAAGGACGGCATATGACGTATGACGGATGAAGGAAGAAGTATGACGGATGAAGGACGACATATGACGTATGACGGATGAAGGATGAAGGACGAAGTATGACGGATGAAGGACGACGTATGACGTATGACGGATGAAGGATTAAGGATTAAGTATGACGGATGAAGGATGACGTATGACGGATGACGGATGTAGGACGATTTATGACGGATGACGGATGAAGGATGAAGTATGACGGATGAAGGACGACAATTGACGTATGACGGATGAAGGATTAAGTTAGACGGATGCAGGATCACGTATGACGGATGAAGGATGAAGTATGACGGATGAAGGATGGCGGATAAAAGATGACGTATGACGGATGACGGATGAAGGATGAAGTAAGACGGATGAAGGACGAAGTATGACGGATGAAGGACGACGTATGACGTATGACGGATGAAGGATTTAGGATTAAGTATGACGGATGAAGGATGAAGGATGAAGTATGACGGATGAAGGACGGCATATGACGTATGACGGATGAAGGAAGAAGTATGACGGATGAAAGACGACATATGACGTATGACGGATGAAGGATGAAGTATGACGGATGAAGGACGAAGTATGACGGATGAAGGACGACGTATGACGTATGACGGATGAAGGATTAAGGATTAAGTATGACGGATGTAGGACGATTTATGACGGATGACGGATGAAGGATGAAGTATGACGGATGAAGGATGAAGTATGACGGATGAAGGACGACAATTGACTTATGACGGATGAAGGATGAAGTATGACGGATGAAGGATGACGGATAAAAGATGACGTATGACGGATGACGGATGAAGGATGAAGTAAGACGGATGAAGGACGAAGTATGACGGATGAAGGACGACGTATGACGTATGACGGATGAAGGATTAGGGATTAAGTATGACGGATGAAGGATGAAGGATGAAGTATGACGGATGAAGTGCGGCATATGACGTATGACGGATGAAGGATGAAGTATGACGGGTGAAAGACGACATATGACGTATGACGGATGAAGGATGAAGTATGACGGATGACGGAGGACATATGACGGATGACGGATGAAGGATGAATTATGACGGATGCAGGATGACAGATGACGTATGAAGTATGAAGTATGCTGGATGAAGGATGACGGATGAAGGATGAAGTATGACGGGTGAAGGATGAAGGATGACGTATGACGGATGACGGATGTAGGACGATTTACGACGGATGACGGATGAAGGATGAAGTATGACGGATGACGGATGTAGGACGATTTACGACGGATGACGGATGAAGGATGAAGTATGACGGATGACGGATGTAGGACGATTTATGACGGATGACGGATGAAGGATGAAGTATGACGGATGAAGGACGGCATATGACGTATGACGGATGAAGGAAGAAGTATGACGGATGAAGGACGACATATGACGTATGACGGATGAAGGATGAAGTATGACGGATGAAGGACGAAGAAAGACGGATGAAGGACGACGTATGACGTATGACGGATGAAGGATTAAGGATTAAGTATGACGGATGAAGGATGACGTATGACGGATGACGGATGTAGGACGATTTATGACGGATGACGGATGAAGGATGAAGTATGACGGATGAAGGACGTCAATTGACGTATGACGGATGAAGGATTAAGTTAGACGGATGCAGGATCACGTATGACGGATGAAGGATGAAGGATGACGGATAAAAGATGACGTATGACGGATGACGGATGAAGGATGAAGTAAGACGGATGAAGGACGAAGTATGACGGATGAAGGACGACGTATGACGTATGACGGATGAAGGATTAAGGATTAAGTATAACGGATGAAGGATGACGTATGACGGATGACGGATGTATGACGATTTATGACGGATGACGGATGAAGGATGAAGTATGACGGATGAAGGACGGCATATGACGTATGAAGGATGAAGTATGACGGATGAAGGACGACAATTGACGGATGAGGGATGAAGTATGACGGATGAAGGATGACGGATGACGGTTGAAGGATGAATTATGACTGGTGAAGGATGACGGATGAAGGATGACGTATGACGGATGACGGATGAAGGATGAAGTATAACGGATGAAGGACGGCATATGACGTATGACGGATGAAGGATGAAGTATGACGGATGAAGGACGACATATGACGTATGGCGGATGAAGGATTAAGTATGACGGATGCAGGACGGCATATGACGTATGACGGATGAAGGATGAAGTATGGCGGATGAAGGACGACATATGACGTATGACGGATGAAGGATTAAGTATGACGGATGCAGGATGACGTTTGACGGATGAAGGATGAAGTATGACGGATGAAGGATGACGGATATAAGATGACGTATGACGGATGACGGATGACGGATGAAGGATGAAGTATGACGGATGAAGGACGGCATATGACGTATGACGGATGAAGGATGACGTTTGACGGATTAAGGATGAAGTATGACGGATGAAGGACGACGTATGACGTATGACGGATGAAGGACGACGTATGACGTATGACGGATGAAGGATTAAGGATTAAATATGACGGATGAAGGATGACATATGACGGATGACGGATGTAGGACGATTTATGACGGATGACGGATGAAGGATGAAGTATGACGGATGAAGTGCGGCATATGACGTATGACGGATGAAGGATGAAGTATGACGGGTGAAAGACGACATATGACGTATGACGGATGAAGGATGAAGTATGACGGATGACGGAGGACATATGACGGATGACGGATGAAGGATGAATTATGACGGATGAAGGATTAAGTATGACGGATGCAGGATGACAGATGACGTATGAAGTATGAAGTATGCTGGATGAAGGATGACGGATGAAGGATGAAGTATGACGGGTGAAGGATGAAGGATGACGTATGACGGATGACGGATGTAGGACGATTTACGACGGATGACGGATGAAGGATGAAGTATGACGGATGACGGATGTAGGACGATTTACGACGGATGACGGATGAAGGATGAAGTATGACGGATGACGGATGTAGGACGATTTATGACGGATGACGGATGAAGGATGAAGTATGACGGATGAAGGACGGCATATGACGTATGACGGATGAAGGAAGAAGTATGACGGATGAAGGACGACATATGACGTATGACGGATGAAGGATGAAGTATGACGGATGAAGGACGAAGAAAGACGGATGAAGGACGACGTATGACGTATGACGGATGAAGGATTAAGGATTAAGTATGACGGATGAAGGATGACGTATGACGGATGACGGATGTAGGACGATTTATGACGGATGACGGATGAAGGATGAAGTATGACGGATGAAGGACGTCAATTGACGTATGACGGATGAAGGATTAAGTTAGACGGATGCAGGATCACGTATGACGGATGAAGGATGAAGGATGACGGATAAAAGATGACGTATGACGGATGACGGATGAAGGATGAAGTAAGACGGATGAAGGACGAAGTATGACGGATGAAGGACGACGTATGACGTATGACGGATGAAGGATTAAGGATTAAGTATAACGGATGAAGGATGACGTATGACGGATGACGGATGTATGACGATTTATGACGGATGACGGATGACGGATGAAGGATGAAGTATGACGGATGAAGGACGGCATATGACGTATGAAGGATGAAGTATGACGGATGAAGGACGACAATTGACGGATGAAGGATGAAGTATGACGGATGAAGGATGACGGATGACGGTTGAAGGATGAATTATGACTGGTGAAGGATGACGGATGAAGGATGACGTATGACGGATGACGGATGTATGACGATTTATGACGGATGACGGATGACGGATGAAGGATGAAGTATGACGGATGAAGGACGGCATATGACGTATGAAGGATGAAGTATGACGGATGCAGGATGACGTTTGACGGATGAAGGATGAAGTATGACGGATGAAGGATGACGGATATAAGATGACGTATGACGGATGACGGATGACGGATGAAGGATGAAGTATGACGGATGAAGGACGGCATATGACGTATGACGGATGAAGGATGACGTTTGACGGATTAAGGATGAAGTATGACGGATGAAGGACGACGTATGACGTATGACGGATGAAGGACGACGTATGACGTATGACGGATGAAGGATTAAGGATTAAGTATGACGGATGAAGGATGACATATGACGGATGACGGATGTAGGACGATTTATGACGGATGACGGATGAAGGATGAAGTATGACGGATGAAGGACGGCATATGACGTATGACGGATGATGGATTAAGTATGACGGATGCAGGATGACGTATGATGGATGAAGGATGAAGTATGACGGATGAAGGATGACGGATAAAAGATGACGTATGACGGATGACGGATGAAGGATGAAGTATGACGGATGAAGGACGGCATATGACGTATGACGGATGAAGGAAGAAGTATGACGGATGAAGGACGACATATGACGTATGACGGATGAAGGATGAAGTATGACGGATGAAGGACGAAGAAAGACGGATGAAGGACGACGTATGACGTATGACGGATGAAGGATTAAGGATTAAGTATGACGGATGAAGGATGACGTATGACGGATGACGGATGTAGGACGATTTATGACGGATGACGGATGAAGGATGAAGTATGACGGATGAAGGACGTCAATTGACGTATGACGGATGAAGGATTAAGTTAGACGGATGCAGGATCACGTATGACGGATGAAGGATGAAGGATGACGGATAAAAGATGACGTATGACGGATGACGGATGAAGGATGAAGTAAGACGGATGAAGGACGAAGTATGACGGATGAAGGACGACGTATGACGTATGACGGATGAAGGATTAAGGATTAAGTATAACGGATGAAGGATGACGTATGACGGATGACGGATGTATGACGATTTATGACGGATGACGGATGACGGATGAAGGATGAAGTATGACGGATGAAGGACGGCATATGACGTATGAAGGATGAAGTATGACGGATGAAGGACGACAATTGACGGATGAAGGATGAAGTATGACGGATGAAGGATGACGGATGACGGTTGAAGGATGAATTATGACTGGTGAAGGATGACGGATGAAGGATGACGTATGACGGATGACGGATGTATGACGATTTATGACGGATGACGGATGACGGATGAAGGATGAAGTATGACGGATGAAGGACGGCATATGACGTATGAAGGATGAAGTATGACGGATGCAGGATGACGTTTGACGGATGAAGGATGAAGTATGACGGATGAAGGATGACGGATATAAGATGACGTATGACGGATGACGGATGACGGATGAAGGATGAAGTATGACGGATGAAGGACGGCATATGACGTATGACGGATGAAGGATGACGTTTGACGGATTAAGGATGAAGTATGACGGATGAAGGACGACGTATGACGTATGACGGATGAAGGACGACGTATGACGTATGACGGATGAAGGATTAAGGATTAAGTATGACGGATGAAGGATGACATATGACGGATGACGGATGTAGGACGATTTATGACGGATGACGGATGAAGGATGAAGTATGACGGATGAAGGACGGCATATGACGTATGACGGATGATGGATTAAGTATGACGGATGCAGGATGACGTATGATGGATGAAGGATGAAGTATGACGGATGAAGGATGACGGATAAAAGATGACGTATGACGGATGACGGATGAAGGATGAAGTATGACGGATGAAAGACGGCATATGACGTATGACGGATGAAGGATGACGTTTGACGGATGAAGGATAAAGTTTGACGGATGAAGGACAACATATGACGTGTGACGGATAAAGGATGAAGTATGACGGATGAAGGACGACATATGACGTATGACGGATGAAGGATTAAGTATGACGGATGCAGGTTGACGTATGACGGATGCAGGTTGACGTATGACGGATGAAGTATGACGGATGACGGATGTAGGACGACGTATGACGGATGACGGATGAAGTATGACGGATGAAGGACGAAGAAAGACGGATGAAGGACGACGTATGACGTATGACGGATGAAGGATTAAGGATTAAGTATGACGGATGAAGGATGACGTATGACGGATGACGGATGTAGGACGATTTATGACGGATGACGGATGAAGGATGAAGTATGACGGATGAAGGATGTCAATTGACGTATGACGGATGAAGGATTAAGTTAGACGGATGCAGGATCACGTATGACGGATGAAGGATGAAGGATGACGGATAAAAGATGACGTATGACGGATGACGGATGAAGGATGAAGTAAGACGGATGAAGGACGAAGTATGACGGATGAAGGACGACGTATGACGTATGACGGATGAAGGATTAAGGATTAAGTATAACGGATGAAGGATGACGTATGACGGATGACGGAGGTATGACGATTTATGACGGATGACGGATGAAGGATGAAGTATGACGGATGAAGGACGGCATATGACGTATGAAGGATGAAGTATGACGGATGAAGGACGACAATTGACGGATGAGGGATGAAGTATGACGGATGAAGGATGACGGATGACGGTTGAAGGATGAATTATGACTGGTGAAGGATGACGGATGAAGGATGACGTATGACGGATGACGGATGAAGGATGAAGTATAACGGATGAAGGACGGCATATGACGTATGACGGATGAAGTATGAAGTATGACGGATGAAGGACGACATATGACGTATGGCGGATGAAGGATTAAGTATGACGGATGCAGGACGGCATATGACGTATGACGGATGAAGGATGAAGTATGGCGGATGAAGGACGACATATGACGTATGACGGATGAAGGATTAAGTATGACGGATGCAGGATGACGTTTGACGGATGAAGGATGAAGTATGACGGATGAAGGATGACGGATATAAGATGACGTATGACGGATGACGGATGACGGATGAAGGATGAAGTATGACGGATGAAGGACGGCATATGACGTATGACGGATGAAGGATGACGTTTGACGGATGAAGGATTAAGGATTAAGTATGACGGATGAAGGATGAAGGATGAAGTATGACGGATGAAGGACGGCATATGACGTATGACGGATGAAGGAAGAAGTATGACGGATGAAAGACGACATATGACGTATGACGGATGAAGGATGAAGTATGACGGATGAAGGACGAAGTATGACGGATGAAGGACGACGTATGACGTATGACGGATGAAGGATTAAGGATTAAGTATGACGGATGTAGGACGATTTATGACGGATGACGGATGAAGGATGAAGTATGACGGATGAAGGATGAAGTATGACGGATGAAGGACGACAATTGACTTATGACGGATGAAGGATGAAGTATGACGGATGAAGGATGACGGATAAAAGATGACGTATGACGGATGACGGATGAAGGATGAAGTAAGACGGATGAAGGACGAAGTATGACGGATGAAGGACGACGTATGACGTATGACGGATGAAGGATTAGGGATTAAGTATGACGGATGAAGGATGAAGGATGAAGTATGACGGATGAAGGACGGCATATGACGTATGACGGATGAAGGAAGAAGTATGACGGATGAAGGACGACATATGACGTATGACGGATGAAGGATGAAGTATGACGGATGAAGGACGAAGAAAGACGGATGAAGGACGACGTATGACGTATGACGGATGAAGGATTAAGGATTAAGTATGACGGATGAAGGATGACGTATGACGGATGACGGATGTAGGACGATTTATGACGGATGACGGATGAAGGATGAAGGATGAAGTATGACGGATGAAGGACGTCAATTGACGTATGACGGATGAAGGATTAAGTTAGACGGATGCAGGATCACGTATGACGGATGAAGGATGAAGGATGACGGATAAAAGATGACGTATGACGGATGACGGATGAAGGATGAAGTAAGACGGATGAAGGACGAAGTATGACGGATGAAGGACGACGTATGACGTATGACGGATGAAGGATTAAGGATTAAGTATAACGGATGAAGGATGACGTATGACGGATGACGGATGTATGACGATTTATGACGGATGACGGATGAAGGATGAAGTATGACGGATGAAGGACGGCATATGACGTATGAAGGATGAAGTATGACGGATGAAGGACGACAATTGACGGATGAGGGATGAAGTATGACGGATGAAGGATGACGGATGACGGTTGAAGGATGAATTATGACTGGTGAAGGATGACGGATGAAGGATGACGTATGACGGATGACGGATGAAGGATGAAGTATAACGGATGAAGGACGGCATATGACGTATGACGGATGAAGGATGAAGTATGACGGATGAAGGACGACATATGACGTATGGCGGATGAAGGATTAAGTATGACGGATGCAGGACGGCATATGACGTATGACGGATGAAGGATGAAGTATGGCGGATGAAGGACGACATATGACGTATGACGGATGAAGGATTAAGTATGACGGATGCAGGATGACGTTTGACGGATGAAGGATGAAGTATGACGGATGAAGGATGACGGATATAAGATGACGTATGACGGATGACGGATGACGGATGAAGGATGAAGTATGACGGATGAAGGACGGCATATGACGTATGACGGATGAAGGATGACGTTTGACGGATTAAGGATGAAGTATGACGGATGAAGGACGACGTATGACGTATGACGGATGAAGGACGACGTATGACGTATGACGGATGAAGGATTAAGGATTAAGTATGACGGATGAAGGATGACATATGACGGATGACGGATGTAGGACGATTTATGACGGATGACGGATGAAGGATGAAGTATGACGGATGAAGGACGGCATATGACGTATGACGGATGATGGATTAAGTATGACGGATGCAGGATGACGTATGATGGATGAAGGATGAAGTATGACGGATGAAGGATGACGGATAAAAGATGACGTATGACGGATGACGGATGAAGGATGAAGTATGACGGATGAAAGACGGCATATGACGTATGACGGATGAAGGATGACGTTTGACGGATGAAGGATAAAGTTTGACGGATGAAGGACAACATATGACGTGTGACGGATAAAGGATGAAGTATGACGGATGAAGGACGACATATGACGTATGACGGATGAAGGATTAAGTATGACGGATGCAGGTTGACGTATGACGGATGCAGGTTGACGTATGACGGATGAAGTATGACGGATGACGGATGTAGGACGACGTATGACGGATGACGGATGAAGTATGACGGATGAAGGACGAAGAAAGACGGATGAAGGACGACGTATGACGTATGACGGATGAAGGATTAAGGATTAAGTATGACGGATGAAGGATGACGTATGACGGATGACGGATGTAGGACGATTTATGACGGATGACGGATGAAGGATGAAGTATGACGGATGAAGGACGTCAATTGACGTATGACGGATGAAGGATTAAGTTAGACGGATGCAGGATCACGTATGACGGATGAAGGATGAAGGATGACGGATAAAAGATGACGTATGACGGATGACGGATGAAGGATGAAGTAAGACGGATGAAGGACGAAGTATGACGGATGAAGGACGACGTATGACGTATGACGGATGAAGGATTAAGGATTAAGTATAACGGATGAAGGATGACGTATGACGGATGACGGATGTATGACGATTTATGACGGATGACGGATGAAGGATGAAGTATGACGGATGAAGGACGGCATATGACGTATGAAGGATGAAGTATGACGGATGAAGGACGACAATTGACGGATGAGGGATGAAGTATGACGGATGAAGGATGACGGATGACGGTTGAAGGATGAATTATGACTGGTGAAGGATGACGGATGAAGGATGACGTATGACGGATGACGGATGAAGGATGAAGTATAACGGATGAAGGACGGCATATGACGTATGACGGATGAAGGATGAAGTATGGCGGATGAAGGACGACATATGACGTATGACGGATGAAGGATTAAGTATGACGGATGCAGGATGACGTATGACGGATGAAGGATGAAGTATGACGGATGAAGGATGACGGATATAAGATGACGTATGACGGATGACGGATGACGGATGAAGGATGAAGTATGACGGATGAAGGACGGCATATGACGTATGACGGATGAAGGATGACGTTTGACGGATGAAGGATGAAGTATGACGGATGAAGGACGACGTATGACGTATGACGGATGAAGGACGACGTATGACGTATGACGGATGAAGGATTAAGGATTAAGTATGACGGATGAAGGATGACATATGACGGATTACGGATGTAGGACGATTTATGACGGATGACGGATGAAGGATGAAGGATGACGGATGAAGGATGACGTATGACGGATGACGGATGAAGGATGAAGTATAACGGATGAAGGACGGCATATGACGTATGACGGATGAAGGATGAAGTATGGCGGATGAAGGACGACATATGACGTATGACGGATGAAGGATTAAGTATGACGGATGCAGGATGACGTATGACGGATGAAGGATGAAGTATGACGGATGAAGGATGAAGTATGACGGATGAAGGACGACGTATGACGTATGACGGATGAAGGACGACGTATGACGTATGACGGATGAAGGATTAAGGATTAAGTATGACGGATGAAGGATTAAGTATGACGGATGCAGGATGACGTATGACGGATGAAGGATGACGTTTGACGGATGAAGGATGAAGTATGACGGATGAAGGACGACGTATGACGTATGACGGATGAAGGACGACGTATGACGTATGACGGATGAACGATTAAGGATTAAGTATGACGGATGAAGGATGACATATGACGGATTACGGATGTAGGACGATTTATGACGGATGACGGATGAAGGATGAAGTATGACGGATGAAGGACGGCATATGACGTATGACGGATGATGGATTAAGTATGACGGATGCAGGATGACGTATGATGGATGAAGGATGAAGTATGACGGATGAAGGATGACGGATAAAAGATGACGTATGACGGATGACGGATGAAGGATGAAGTATGACGGATGAAAGACGGCATATGACGTATGACGGATGAAGGATGACGTTTGACGGATGAAGGATAAAGTTTGACGGATGAAGGACAACATATGACGTGTGACGGATAAAGGATGAAGTATGACGGATGAAGGACGACATATGACGTATGACGGATGAAGGATTAAGTATGACGGATGCAGGTTGACGTATGACGGATGCAGGTTGACGTATGACGGATGAAGTATGACGGATGACGGATGTAGGACGACGTATGACGGATGACGGATGAAGGATGAAGTATGACGGATGAAGGACGGCATATGACGTATGACGGATGAAGGATGAAGTATGACGGATGAAGGACGACATATGACGTATGGCGGATGAAGGATTAAGTATGACGGATGCAGGACGGCATATGACGGATGAAGGATGAAGTATGGCGGATGAAGGACGACATATGACGTATGACGGATGAAGGATGACATTTGACGGATGAAGGATGAAGTATGACGGATGAAGGACGACGTATGACGTATGACGGATGAAGGATTAAGGATTAAGTATGACGGATGAAGGATGACATATGACGGATTACGGATGTAGGACGATTTATGACGGATGACGGATGAAGGATGAAGTATGACGGATGAAGGACGACAATTGACGGATGAAGGATGAAGTATGATGGATGAAGGATGACGGATGACGGTTGAAGGATGAATTATGACTGGTGAAGGATGACGGATGAAGGATGACGTATGACGGATGAAGGACGACATATGACGTATGACGGATGAAGGATAAAGTTTGACGGATGCAGGACGACATATGACGTGTGACGGATAAAGGATGAAGTATGACGGATGAAGGACGACATATGACGTACGACGGATGAAGGATTAAGTATGACGGATGCAGGTTGACGTATGACGGATGCAGGTTGACGTATGAAGGATGAAGTATGACGGATGAAGGACGGCATATGACGTATGACGGATGAAGGATGAAGTATGACGGATGAAGGACGACATATGACGTATGGCGGATGAAGGATTAAGTATGACGGATGCAGGACGGCATATGACGTATGACGGATGAAGGATGAAGTATGGCGGATGAAGGACGACATATGACGTGTAACGGATGAAGGATTAAGTATGACGGATGCAGGATGACGTATGACGGATGAAGGATGAAGTATGACGGATGAAGGATGACGGATATAAGATGACGTATGACGGATGACGGATGACGGATGAAGGATGACATATGACGGATTACGGATGTAGGACGATTTATGACGGATGACGGATGAAGGATGAAGTATGACGGATGAAGGACGGCATATGACGTATGACGGATGAAGGATGAAGTATGACGGATGAAGGACGACAATTGACGTATGACGGATGATGGATTAAGTATGACGGATGCAGGATGACGTATGATGGATGAAGGATGAAGTATGACGGATGAAGGATGACGGATACAAGATGACGTATGACGGATGACGGATGACGGATGTATGACGATTTATGACGGATGACGGATGAAGGATGAAGTATGACGGATGAAGGACGGCATATGACGTATGAAGGATGAAGTATGACGGATGAAGGACGACAATTGACGGATGAGGGATGAAGTATGACGGATGAAGGATGACGGATGACGGTTGAAGGATGAATTATGACTGGTGAAGGATGACGGATGAAGGATGACGTATGACGGATGACGGATGAAGGATGAAGTATAACGGATGAAGGACGGCATATGACGTATGACGGATGAAGGATGAAGTATGACGGATGAAGGACGACATATGACGTATGGCGGATGAAGGATTAAGTATGACGGATGCAGGACGGCATATGACGTATGACGGATGAAGGATGAAGTATGGCGGATGAAGGACGACATATGACGTATGACGGATGAAGGATTAAGTATGACGGATGCAGGATGACGTTTGACGGATGAAGGATGAAGTATGACGGATGAAGGATGACGGATATAAGATGACGTATGACGGATGACGGATGACGGATGAAGGATGAAGTATGACGGATGAAGGACGGCATATGACGTATGACGGATGAAGGATGACGTTTGACGGATTAAGGATGAAGTATGACGGATGAAGGACGACGTATGACGTATGACGGATGAAGGACGACGTATGACGTATGACGGATGAAGGATTAAGGATTAAGTATGACGGATGAAGGATGACATATGACGGATGACGGATGTAGGACGATTTATGACGGATGACGGATGAAGGATGAAGTATGACGGATGAAGGACGGCATATGACGTATGACGGATGATGGATTAAGTATGACGGATGCAGGATGACGTATGATGGATGAAGGATGAAGTATGACGGATGAAGGATGACGGATAAAAGATGACGTATGACGGATGACGGATGAAGGATGAAGTATGACGGATGAAAGACGGCATATGACGTATGACGGATGAAGGATGACGTTTGACGGATGAAGGATAAAGTTTGACGGATGAAGGACAACATATGACGTGTGACGGATAAAGGATGAAGTATGACGGATGAAGGACGACATATGACGTATGACGGATGAAGGATTAAGTATGACGGATGCAGGTTGACGTATGACGGATGCAGGTTGACGTATGACGGATGAAGTATGACGGATGACGGATGTAGGACGACGTATGACGGATGACGGATGAAGTATGACGGATGAAGGACGAAGAAAGACGGATGAAGGACGACGTATGACGTATGACGGATGAAGGATTAAGGATTAAGTATGACGGATGAAGGATGACGTATGACGGATGACGGATGTAGGACGATTTATGACGGATGACGGATGAAGGATGAAGTATGACGGATGAAGGACGTCAATTGACGTATGACGGATGAAGGATTAAGTTAGACGGATGCAGGATCACGTATGACGGATGAAGGATGAAGGATGACGGATAAAAGATGACGTATGACGGATGACGGATGAAGGATGAAGTAAGACGGATGAAGGACGAAGTATGACGGATGAAGGACGACGTATGACGTATGACGGATGAAGGATTAAGGATTAAGTATAACGGATGAAGGATGACGTATGACGGATGAAGGATTAAGGATTAAGTATGACGGATGAAGGATGACATATGACGGATGACGGATGTAGGACGATTTATGACGGATGACGGATGAAGGATGAAGTATGACGGATGAAGGACGGCATATGACGTATGACGGATGATGGATTAAGTATGACGGATGCAGGATGACGTATGATGGATGAAGGATGAAGTATGACGGATGAAGGATGACGGATAAAAGATGACGTATGACGGATGACGGATGAAGGATGAAGTATGACGGATGAAAGACGGCATATGACGTATGACGGATGAAGGATGACGTTTGACGGATGAAGGATAAAGTTTGACGGATGAAGGACAACATATGACGTGTGACGGATAAAGGATGAAGTATGACGGATGAAGGACGACATATGACGTATGACGGATGAAGGATTAAGTATGACGGATGCAGGTTGACGTATGACGGATGCAGGTTGACGTATGACGGATGAAGTATGACGGATGACGGATGTAGGACGACGTATGACGGATGACGGATGAAGTATGACGGATGAAGGACGAAGAAAGACGGATGAAGGACGACGTATGACGTATGACGGATGAAGGATTAAGGATTAAGTATGACGGATGAAGGATGACGTATGACGGATGACGGATGTAGGACGATTTATGACGGATGACGGATGAAGGATGAAGTATGACGGATGAAGGACGTCAATTGACGTATGACGGATGAAGGATTAAGTTAGACGGATGCAGGATCACGTATGACGGATGAAGGATGAAGGATGACGGATAAAAGATGACGTATGACGGATGACGGATGAAGGATGAAGTAAGACGGATGAAGGACGAAGTATGACGGATGAAGGACGACGTATGACGTATGACGGATGAAGGATTAAGGATTAAGTATAACGGATGAAGGATGACGTATGACGGATGACGGATGTATGACGATTTATGACGGATGACGGATGAAGGATGAAGTATGACGGATGAAGGACGGCATATGACGTATGAAGGATGAAGTATGACGGATGAAGGACGACAATTGACGGATGAGGGATGAAGTATGACGGATGAAGGATGACGGATGACGGTTGAAGGATGAATTATGACTGGTGAAGGATGACGGATGAAGGATGACGTATGACGGATGACGGATGAAGGATGAAGTATAACGGATGAAGGACGGCATATGACGTATGACGGATGAAGGATGAAGTATGGCGGATGAAGGACGACATATGACGTATGACGGATGAAGGATTAAGTATGACGGATGCAGGATGACGTATGACGGATGAAGGATGAAGTATGACGGATGAAGGATGACGGATATAAGATGACGTATGACGGATGACGGATGACGGATGAAGGATGAAGTATGACGGATGAAGGACGGCATATGACGTATGACGGATGAAGGATGACGTTTGACGGATGAAGGATGAAGTATGACGGATGAAGGACGACGTATGACGTATGACGGATGAAGGACGACGTATGACGTATGACGGATGAAGGATTAAGGATTAAGTATGACGGATGAAGGATGACATATGACGGATTACGGATGTAGGACGATTTATGACGGATGACGGATGAAGGATGAAGGATGACGGATGAAGGATAACGTATGACGGATGACGGATGAAGGATGAAGTATAACGGATGAAGGACGGCATATGACGTATGACGGATGAAGGATGAAGTATGGCGGATGAAGGACGACATATGACGTATGACGGATGAAGGATTAAGTATGACGGATGCAGGATGACGTATGACGGATGAAGGATGAAGTATGACGGATGAAGGATGAAGTATGACGGATGAAGGACGACGTATGACGTATGACGGATGAAGGACGACGTATGACGTATGACGGATGAAGGATTAAGGATTAAGTATGACGGATGAAGGATTAAGTATGACGGATGCAGGATGACGTATGACGGATGAAGGATGACGTTTGACGGATGAAGGATGAAGTATGACGGATGAAGGACGACGTATGACGTATGACGGATGAAGGACGACGTATGACGTATGACGGATGAACGATTAAGGATTAAGTATGACGGATGAAGGATGACATATGACGGATTACGGATGTAGGACGATTTATGACGGATGACGGATGAAGGATGAAGTATGACGGATGAAGGACGGCATATGACGTATGACGGATGATGGATTAAGTATGACGGATGCAGGATGACGTATGATGGATGAAGGATGAAGTATGACGGATGAAGGATGACGGATAAAAGATGACGTATGACGGATGACGGATGAAGGATGAAGTATGACGGATGAAAGACGGCATATGACGTATGACGGATGAAGGATGACGTTTGACGGATGAAGGATAAAGTTTGACGGATGAAGGACAACATATGACGTGTGACGGATAAAGGATGAAGTATGACGGATGAAGGACGACATATGACGTATGACGGATGAAGGATTAAGTATGACGGATGCAGGTTGACGTATGACGGATGCAGGTTGACGTATGACGGATGAAGTATGACGGATGACGGATGTAGGACGACGTATGACGGATGACGGATGAAGGATGAAGTATGACGGATGAAGGACGGCATATGACGTATGACGGATGAAGGATGAAGTATGACGGATGAAGGACGACATATGACGTATGGCGGATGAAGGATTAAGTATGACGGATGCAGGACGGCATATGACGGATGAAGGATGAAGTATGGCGGATGAAGGACGACATATGACGTATGACGGATGAAGGATGACATTTGACGGATGAAGGATGAAGTATGACGGATGAAGGACGACGTATGACGTATGACGGATGAAGGATTAAGGATTAAGTATGACGGATGAAGGATGACATATGACGGATTACGGATGTAGGACGATTTATGACGGATGACGGATGAAGGATGAAGTATGACGGATGAAGGACGACAATTGACGGATGAAGGATGAAGTATGATGGATGAAGGATGACGGATGACGGTTGAAGGATGAATTATGACTGGTGAAGGATGACGGATGAAGGATGACGTATGACGGATGAAGGACGACATATGACGTATGACGGATGAAGGATAAAGTTTGACGGATGCAGGACGACATATGACGTGTGACGGATAAAGGATGAAGTATGACGGATGAAGGACGACATATGACGTACGACGGATGAAGGATTAAGTATGACGGATGCAGGTTGACGTATGACGGATGCAGGTTGACGTATGAAGGATGAAGTATGACGGATGAACGACGGCATATGACGTATGACGGATGAAGGATGAAGTATGACGGATGAAGGACGACATATGACGTATGGCGGATGAAGGATTAAGTATGACGGATGCAGGACGGCATATGACGTATGACGGATGAAGGATGAAGTATGGCGGATGAAGGACGACATATGACGTGTAACGGATGAAGGATTAAGTATGACGGATGCAGGATGACGTATGACGGATGAAGGATGAAGTATGACGGATGAAGGATGACGGATATAAGATGACGTATGACGGATGACGGATGACGGATGAAGGATGACATATGACGGATTACGGATGTAGGACGATTTATGACGGATGACGGATGAAGGATGAAGTATGACGGATGAAGGACGGCATATGACGTATGACGGATGAAGGATGAAGTATGACGGATGAAGGACGACAATTGACGTATGACGGATGATGGATTAAGTATGACGGATGCAGGATGACGTATGATGGATGAAGGATGAAGTATGACGGATGAAGGATGACGGATACAAGATGACGTATGACGGATGACGGATGAAGGATGAAGTATGACGGATGACGGATGTAGGACGATTTATGACGGATGACGGATGAAGGATGAAGTATGACGGATGAAGGACGGCATATGACGTATGACGGATGAAGGAAGAAGTATGACGGATGAAGGACGACATATGACGTATGACGGATGAAGGATGAAGTATGACGGATGAAGGACGAAGAATGACGGATGAACGACGACGTATGACGTATGACGGATGAAGGATTAAGGATTAAGTATGACGGATGAAGGATGACGTATGACGGATGAAGGATGACGTATGACGGATGACGGATGTAGGACGATTTATGACGGATGACGGATGAAGGATGAAGTATGACGGATGAAGGACGACAATTGACGTATGACGGATGAAGGATTAAGTTAGACGGATGCAGGATCACGTATGACGGATGAAGGATGAAGTATGACGGATGAAGTATGACGGATAAAAGATGACGTATGACAGATGACGGATGAAGGATGAAGTAAGACGGATGAAGGACGAAGTATGACGGATGAAGGATGACGGATAAAAGATGACGTATGACCGATGACGGATGAAGGATGAAGTATGACGAATGAAAGACGGCATATGACGTATGACGGATGAAGGATGAAGTATGACGGATGAAGGACGAAGAATGACGGATGAAGGACGACGTATGACGTATGACGGATGAAGGATTAAGGATTAAGTATGACGGATGCAGGATGACAGATGACGTATGAAGTATGAAGTATGCTGGATGAAGGATGACGGATGAAGGATGAAGTATGGAGGGTGAAGGACGGCATATGACGTATGACGGATGAAGGAAGAAGTATGACGGATGAAGGACGACATATGACGTATGACGGATGAAGGATGAAGTATGACGGATGAAGGACGAAGAATGACGGATGAAGGACGACGTATGACGTATGACGGATGAAGGATTAAGGATTAAGTATGACGGATGAAGGATGACGTATGACGGATGACGGATGTAGGACGATTTATGACGGATGACGGATGAAGGATTAAGTTAGACGGATGCAGGATCACGTATGACGGATGAAGGATGAAGTATGACGGATGAAGGATGACGGATAAAAGATGACGTATGACAGATGACGGATGAAGGATGAAGTAAGACGGATGAAGGACGAAGTATGACGGATGAAGGACGACGTATGACGTATGACGGATGAAGGATTAAGGATTAAGTATGACGGATGAAGGATGACGTATGACGGATGACGGATGTAGGACGATTTATGACGGATGACGGATGAAGGATGAAGTATGACGGATGAAGGACGGCATATGACATATGAAGGATGAAGTATGACGGATGAAGGACGACAATTGACGGATGAAGGATGAAGTATGACGGATGAAGGATGACGGATGATGGTTGAAGGATGAATTATGACTGGTGAAGGATGACGGATGAAGGATGACGTATGACGGATGAAGGACAACATATGACGTATGACGGATGAAGGATAAAGTTTGACGGATGAAGGACGACATATGACGTGTGACGGATAAAGGATGAAGTATGACGGATGAAGGACGACATATGACGTACGACGGATGAATGATTAAGTATGACGGATGCAGGTTGACGTATGACGGATGCAGGTTGACGTATGACGGATGAAGTATGACGGATGACGGATGTAGGACGACATATGACGTATGGCGGATGAAGGATTAAGTATGACGGATGCAGGACGGCATATGACGTATGACGGATGAAGGATGAAGTATGGCGGATGAAGGACGACATATGACGTGTAACGGATGAAGGATTAAGTATGACGGATGCAGGATGACGTATGACGGATGCAGGTTGACGTATGACGGATGAAGTATGACGGATGACGGATGTAGGACGACATATGACGTATGGCGGATGAAGGATTAAGGATGACGGATATAAGATGACGTATGACGGATGACGGATGACGGATGAAGGATGAAGTATGACGGATGAAGGACGGCATATGACGTATGACGGATGAAGGATGACGTTTGACGGATGAAGGATGAAGTATGACGGATGAAGGACGACGTATGACGTATGACGGATGAAGGATTAAGGATTAAGGATGACGGATGAAGGATGACATATGACGGATTACGGATGTAGGACGATTTATGACGGATGACGGATGAAGGATGAAGTATGACGGATGAAGGACGGCATATGACGTATGACGGATGAAGGATGAAGTATGACGGATGAAGGACGACAATTGACGTATGACGGATGATGGATTAAGTATGACGGATGCAGGATGACGTATGATGGATGAAGGATGAAGTATGACGGATGAAGGATGACGGATAAAAGATGACGTATGACGGATGACGGATGAAGGATGAAGTATGACGGATGAAAGACGGCATATGACGTATGACGGATGAAGGACGGCATATGACGTATGAAGGATGAAGTATGACGGATGAAGGACGACAATTGACGGATGAAGGATGAAGTATGACGGATGAAGGATGACGGATGACGGTTGAAGGATGAATTATGACTGGTGAAGGATGACGGATGAAGGATGACGTATGACGGATGAAGGACGACATATGACGTATGACGGATGAAGGATAAAGTTTGACGGATGAAGGACGACATATGACGTGTGACGGATAAAGGATGAAGTATGACGGATGAAGGACGACATTTGACGTACGACGGATGAAGGATTAAGTATGACGGATGCAGGTTGACGTATGACGGATGCAGGTTGACGTATGAAGGATGAAGTATGACGGATGAAGGACGGCATATGACGTATGACGGATGAAGGATGAAGTATGACGGATGAAGGACGACATATGACGTATGGCGGTTGAAGGATTAAGTATGACGGATGCAGGACGGCATATGACGTATGACGGATGAAGGATGAAGTATGGCGGATGAAGGACGACATATGACGTGTAACGGATGAAGGATTAAGTATGACGGATGCAGGATGACGTATGACGGATGAAGGATGAAGTATGACGGATGAAGGATGACGGATATAAGATGACGTATGACGGATGACGGATGACGGATGAAGGATGAAGTATGACGGATGAAGGACGGCATATGACGTATGACGGATGAAGGATGACGTTTGACGGATGAAGGATGAAGTATGACGGATGAAGGACGACGTATGACGTATGACGTATGAAGGATTAAGGATTAAGGATGACGGATGAAGGATGACATATGACGGATTACGGATGTAGGACGATTTATGACGGATGACGGATGAAGGATGAAGTATGACGGATGAAGGACGGCATATGACGTATGACGGATGAAGGATGAAGTATGACGGATGAAGGACGACAATTGACGTATGACGGATGATGGATTAAGTATGACGGATGCAGGATGACGTATGATGGATGAAGGATGAAGTATGACGGATGAAGGACGACGGATACAAGATGACGTATGACGGATGACGGATGAAGGATGAAGTATGACGGATGAAAGACGGCATATGACGTATGACGGATGAAGGATGAAGTATGACGGGTGAAAGACGACATATGACGTATGACGGATGAAGAATTAAGTATGACGGATGACGGAGGACATATGACGGATGAAGGATTAAGTATGACGGATGCAGTGTGACGTATGACGGATGAAGGATGAATTATGACGGATGAAGGATTAAGTATGACGGATGCAGGATGACGTATGACGGATGAAGGATGAAGTATGACGGATGAAGGATGACGGATGACGGATGAAGGATGAAGTATGACGGATGAAGGAGGACATATGACGTATGACGGATGAAGGATTAAGTATGACGGATGCAGTGTGACGTATGACGGATGAACGATAAATTATGACGGATGAAGGATTAAGTATGACGGATGCAGGATGACAGATGACGTATGAAGTATGAAGTATGCTGGACGGAGGATGACGGATGACGGATGAACGATGAAGTATGACGGGTGAAGGATGACGTATGACGTATGACGGATGAAGGATGAAGTATGACGGATGAAGGACGACAATTGACGTATGACGGATGAAGGATTAAGTATGACGGATGAAGGATGATGGATAAAAGATGACGTATGACGGATGACGGATGAAGGATGAAGGATGAAGTATGACGGATGAATGACGGCATATGACGTATGACGGATGAAGGATGACGTTTGACGGATGAAGGATGAAGTATGACGGATGAAGGACGACGTATGACGTATGACGGATGAAGGATTAAGTATGACGGATGAAGGATAACGTATGACGGATGACGGATGACGGATGTAGGATTAAGGATTAAGTATAACGGATGAAGGATGACGTATGACGGATGACGGATGTAGGACGATTTATGACGGATGACGGATGAAGGATGAAGTATGACGGATGAAGGACGGCATATGACGTATGAGGGATGAAGGATGAAGTATGACGGATAAAGGACGACAATTGACGTATTACGGATGAAGGATTAAGTATGAAGGATGCAGGATGACGTATGACGGATGAAGGATGAAGTATGACGGATAAAAGATGACGTATGACGGATGACGTATGAAAGACGGCATATGACGTATGACGGATGCAGGATGACGTATGACGGATGAAGGATGAAGTATGACGGATGAAGGATGATCGATGACGGATGAAGGATGAAGTATGACGGATGAAGGAGGACATATGACGTATGACGGATGAAGGATTAAGTATGACGGATCCAGTGTGACGTATGACGGATGAAGGATAAATTATGACGGATGAAGGATTAAGTATGACGGATGCAGGATGACAGATGACGTATGAAGTATGAAGTATGCTGAACGGAGGATGACGGATGACGGATGAACGATGAAGTATGACGGGTGAAGGATGACGTATGACGTATGACGGATGAAGGATGAAGTATGACGTATGAAGGACGACAATTGACGTATGACGGATGAAGGATTAAGTATGACGGATGAAGGATGATGGATAAAAGATGACGTATGACGGATGACGGATGAAGGATGAAGTATGACGGATGAAGGACGGCATATGACGTATGACGGATGAAGGATGACGTTTGACGGATGAAGGATGAAGTATGACGGATGAAGGACGACGTATGACGTATGACGGATGAAGGATTAAGTTTGACGGATGAAGGATAACGTATGACGGATGACGGATGTAGGATTAAGGATTAAGTATAACGGATGAAGGATGACGTATGACGGATGACGGATGTAGGACGATTTATGACGGATGACGGATGAAGGATGAAGTATGACGGATGAAGGACGGCATATGACGTATGAGGGATGAAGGATGAAGTATGACGGATGAAGGACGACAATTGACGTATTACGGATGAAGGATTAAGTATGAAGGATGCAGGATGACGTATGACGGTTGAAGGATGAAGTATGACGGATAAAAGATGACGTATGACGGATGACGTATGAAGGACGGCATATGACGTATGACGGATGAAGGATGAAGTATAACGGATGAAAGACGACATTTGACGTATGACGGATGAAGGATTAAGTATGACGGATGAAGGAGGACATATGACGGATGAAGGATTAAGTATGACGGATGCAGTGTGACGTATGACGGATGAAGGATGAATTATGACGGATGAAGGATTAAGTATGACGGATGCAGGATGACAGATGACGTATGAAGTATGAAGTATGCTGGATGAAGGATGACGGATGAAGGATGAAGTATGACGGGTGAAGGTTGAAGGATGACGTATGACGGATGACGGATGTAGGACGATTTACGACGGATGACGGATGAAGGATGAAGTATGACGGATGACGGATGTAGGACGGGATATGACGTATGACGGATGAAGGAAGAAGTATGACGGATGAAGGATGACATATGACGTATGACGGATGAAGGATGAAGTATGACGGATGAAGGACGACATATGACGTATGACGCATGAAGGATTAAGTTAGACGGATGCAGGATCACGTATGACGTATGATGGATAAAGGATAAAGTTTGACCGATGAAGGACGACATATGACGTTTGACGGATGAAGGATGAATTATGACGGATGAAGGATTAAGTATGACGGATGAAGGATAAATTTTGACGGGTGAAGGATGACGGATGACGTATGACGGATGAAGGATTAAGTTAGACGGATTCAGGATCACGTATGACGTATGACGGATGAAGGATAAAGTTTGACGGATGATGGACGACATATGACGTTTGACGGATGAAGGATGAATTATGACGGATGAAGGATTAAGTATGACGGATGCAGGATGACGTATGACGGATGAAGGATGAAGTATGACGGATGAAGGATGACGGATGACGGATGAAGGATGAAGTATGACGGATGAAGGAGGACATATGACGTATGACGGATGAAGGATTAAGTATGACGGATGCAGTGTGACGTATGACGGATGAACGATAAATTATGACGGATGAAGGATTAAGTATGACGGATGCAGGATGACAGATGACGTATGAAGTATGAAGTATGCTGGACGGAGGATGACGGATGACGGATGAACGATGAAGTATGACGGGTGAAGGATGACGTATGACGTATGACGGATGAAGGATGAAGTATGACGGATGAAGGACGACAATTGACGTATGACGGATGAAGGATTAAGTATGACGGATGAAGGATGATGGATAAAAGATGACGTATGACGGATGACGGATGAAGGATGAAGTATGACGGATGAAGGACGGCATATGACGTATGACGGATGAAGGATGACGTTTGACGGATGAAGGATGAAGTATGACGGATGAAGGACGACGTATGACGTATGACGGATGAAGGATTAAGTATGACGGATGAAGGATAACGTATAACGGATGACGGATGTAGGACGATTTATGACGGATGATGGATGAAGGATGAAGTATGACGGATGAAGAACGGCATATGACGTATGACGGATGAAGGATGAAGTATGACGGATGAAGGACGACAATTGACGTATGACGGATGAAGGATTAAGTATGACGGATGCAGGATGACGTATGAAGGATGAAGGATGAAGGATAACGTATAACGGATGACGGATGTAGGACGATTTATGACGGATGATGGATGAAGGATGAAGTATGACGGATGAAGAACGGCATATGACGTATGACGGATGAAGGATGAAGTATGACGGATGAAGGACGACAATTGACGTATGACGGATGAAGGATTAAGTATGACGGATGCAGGATGACGTATGAAGGATGAAGGATGAAGTATGACGGATGAAGGATGACGGATAAAAGATGACGTATGACGGATGACGGATGAAGGATGAAGTATGACGGATGAAAGACGGCATATGACGTATGACGGATGAAGGATGACGTTTGACGGATGAAGGATGAAGTATAACGGATGAAGGATGACGTATGACGGATGACGGATGTAGGACGATTTATGACGGATGACGGATGAAGGATGAAATATGACGGATGAAGGACGGCATAAGACGTATGAGGGATAAAGGATGAAGTATGACGGATGAAGGACGACAATTGACGTATGACGGATGAAGGATTAAGTATGAAGGATGCAGGATGACATATGACGGATGAAGTATGAAGTATGACGGATAAAAGATGACGTATGACGGATGACGGATGAAGGATGACGTTTGACGGATGAAGGATGAAGTATGACGGATGAAGGACGACGTATGACGTATGACGGATGAAGGATTAAGGATTAAGTATAACGGATGAAGGATGACGTATGACGGATGACGGATGTAGGACGATTTATGACGGATGACGGATGAAGGATGAAGTATGACGGATGAAGGACGGCATATGACGTATGACGGATGAAGGATGAAGTATGACGGATGAAGGACGACATATGACATATGACGTATGAAGGATGACGTATGACGGATGATTGATGACGTTTGACGGATGAAGGATGAAGTATGACGGATGAAGGATGACGGATAAAAGATGACGTATGACGTATGACGGATAAAGGATGACGTATGACGGATGAAGGAGGACATATGACGGATGAAGGATTAAGTATGACGGATGCAGGATGACAGATGACGTATGAAGTATGAAGTATGCTGGATGAAGGATGACGGATGAAGGATGAAGTATGACGGGTGAAGGATGACGGATGACGGATGTAGGACGATTTATGACGGATGACGGATGAAGGATGAAGTATGACGGATGACGGATGTAGGACGACATATGACGTATAACGGATGAAGGATTAAGTATGACGGATGCAGGATGACGTATGACGGATGAAGGATGAAGTATGACGGATGAAGGATGACGCATAAAAGATGACGTCTGACGGATGACGGATGAAGGATGAAGTATGACGGATGAAAGACGGCATATGACGTATGACGGATGAAGGATGACGTTTGACGGATGAAGGATGAAGTATGACGGATGAAGGACGACGTATGACGTATGACGGATGAAGGATTAAGGATTAAGTATAACGGATGAAGGATGACGTATGACGGATGACGGATGTAGGACGATTTATGACGGATGACGGATGAAGGACGGCATATGACGTATGAGGGATGAAGGATGAAGTATGACGGATGAAGTACGACAATTGACGTATGACGGATGAAGGATTAAGTATGAAGGATGCAGGATGACGTATGACGGATGAAGGATGAAGTATGACGGATAAAAGATGACGTATGACGGATGACGGATGAAGGATGAAGTATGAAGGATGAAAGACGACATATGACGTATGACGGATGAAGGATGAAGTATGAAGGATGAAAGACGACATATGACGTATGACGTATGACGGATGAAGGAGGACATATGACGGATGAAGGAGGACATATGACGGATGAAGGATTAATTATGTCGGATGCAGTGTGACGTATGACGAATGAAGGATGAATTATGACGGATGAAGGATTAAGTATGACGGATGATTGATGACGTTTGACGGATGAAGGATGAAGTATGACGGATGAAGGATGACGGATAAAAGATGACGTATGACGTATGACGGATGAAGGATGACGTATGACGGATGAAGGAGGACATATGACGGATGAAGGATTAAGTATGACGGATGCAGGATGACAGATGACGTATGAAGTATGAAGTATGCTGGATGAAGGATGACGGATAAAAGATGACGTATGACGGATGACGGATGAAGGATGAAGTATGAAGGATGAAAGACGACATATGACGTATGACGGATGAAGGATGAAGTATGAAGGATGAAAGACGACATATGACGTATGACGGATGAAGGATTAAGTATGACGGATGCAGGATGACGTATGACGGATGAAGGATGAAGTATGACGGATGAAGGATGACGGATAAAAGATGACGTCTGACGGATGACGGATGACGGATGAAGGATGAAGTATGACGGATGAAGGACGGCATATGACGTATGACGGATGAAGGATGACGTTTGACGGATGAAGGATGAAGTATGACGGATGAAGGACGACGTATGACGTATGACGGATGAAGGATTAAGGATTAAGTATAACGGATGAAGGATGACGTATGACGGATGACGGATGTAGGACGATTTATGACGGATGACGGATGAAGGATGAAGTATGACGGATGAAGGACGACAATTGACGTATGACGGATGAAGGATTAAGTATGAAGGATGCAGGATGACGTATGACGGATGAAGGATGAAGTATGACGGATAAAAGATGACGGATGACGGATGAAGGATGAAGTATGAAGGATGAAAGACGACATATGACGTATGACGGATGGAGGAGGACATATGACGGATGAAGGAGGACATATGACCGATGAAGGATTAAGTATGACGGATGCAGTGTGACGTATGACGGATGAAGGATGAATTATGACGGATGAAGGATTAAGTATGACGGATGCAGGATGACGTATGACGGATGAAGGATGAAGTATGACGGATGAAGGATGACGGATAAAAGATGACGTATGACGGATGACGGATGAAGGATGAAGTATAACGGATGAAAGACGGCATATGACGTATGTCGGATGAAGGATGACGTTTGACGGATGAAGGATGAAGTATGACGGATGAAGGACGACGTATGACGTATGACGGATGAAGGATTAAGGATTAAGTATAACGGATGAAGGATGACGTATGACGGATGACGGATGTAGGACGATTTATGACGGATGACGGATGAAGGATGAAGTATGACGGATGAAGGACGGCATATGACGTATGAGGGATGAAGGACGACAATTGACGTATGACGGATGAAGGATTAAGTATGAAGGATGCAGGATGACGTATGACGGATGAAGGATGAAGTATGACGGATAAAAGATGACGTATGACGGATGACGGATAAAGGATGAAGTATGACGGATTAAGGACGGCATATGACGTATGACGGATGAAGGATGAAGTATGAAGGATGAAAGACGACATATGACGTATGACGGATGAAGGATGAAGTATGAAGGATGAAAGACGACATATGACGTATGACGGATGAAGGAGGACATATGACGGATGAAGGAGGACATATGACGGATGAAGGATTAAGTATGACGGATGCAGTGTGACGTATGACGGATGAAGGATGAATTATGACGGATGAAGGATTAAGTATGACGGATGCAGGATGACAGATGACGTATGAAGTATGAAGTATGCTGGATGAAGGATGACGGATGAAGGATGAAGTATGACGGGTGAAGGATGACGGATGAAGGATGACGTATGACGGGTGAAGGATGACGTATGACGGATGACGGATGTAGGACGATTTATGACGGATGACGGATGAAGGATGAAGTATGACGGATGACGGATGTAGGACGATTTATGACGGATGACGGATGAAGGAAGAAGGAAGAAGTATGACGGATGAAGGACGACATATGACGTATGACGGATGAAGGATTAAGTATGACGGATGCAGGATGACGTATGACGGATGAAGGATGAAGTATGACGGATGAAGGATGACGGATAAAAGATGACGTATGACGGATGACGGATGACGTATGAAGTATGAAGTATGACGGATGAAGGACGACGTATGACGTATGACGGATGAAGGATTAAGGATTAAGTATGACGGATGAAGGATTAAGGATTAAGTATGACGGATGCAGGATGACGGATGACGTATGAAGTATCAAGTATGACCGATCAAGGACGACGTATAACGTATGACGGATTAAGGATGAAGTATGACGGATGAAGGACGACGTATGACGGATGAAGGATGACGTATGACGGATGACGGATGAAGGATGAAGTATGACGGATGAAGGACGGCATATGACGTATGACGGATGAAGGATGAAGTATGACGGATGACGGATGAAGGATGAAGTATGACGGATGAAGGACGACATATGACGTATGACGTATGAAGGATGACTTATGACGGATGATTGATGACGTATGACGGATGAAGGATGAAGTATGACGGATGAAGGATGACGGATAAAAGATGACGTATGACGTATGACGTATGAAGGATGACGTATGACAGATAATTGATGACGTATGACGGATGACGGATGTAGGACGACATATGACGGATGACGGATGAAGGATGAAGTATGACGGATGAAGGACGGCATATGACGTATGACGGATGAAGGATGAAGTATGACGGATGAAGGACGACATATGACATATGACGTATGAAGGATGACGTATGACGGATGATTGATGACGTTTGACGGATGAAGGATGAAGTATGACGGATGAAGGATGACGGATAAAAGATGACGTATGACGTATGACGGATGAAGGATGACGTATGACGGATGAAGGATTAAGTATGACGGATGCAGGATGACGGATGACGTATGACGTATGACGGATGACGGATGTAGGACGACGTATGACGGATAACGTATGAAGTATGAAGTATGATGGATGAAGGACGACGTATGACGTATGACGGATGAAGGATTAAGGATTAAGTATGACGTATGCAGGATGACGGATGACGTATGAAGTATCAAGTATGACCGATCAAGGACGACATATAACGTATGACGGATGAAGGATGAAGTATGACGGATGAAGGACGACGTATGACGTTTGACGGATGAAGGATGACGTATGACGGATGAAGGATTAAGTATGACGGATGCAGGATGACGGATGACGTATGAAGTATGTAGTATGACGGATGAAGGACGACGCATGAAGGATGACGTATGACGGATGAAGGATTAAGTATGAGGGATGCAGGATGACGTATGACGGATGAAGGATGAAGTATGACGGATGTTCCGTATAGGAACAAGATGAATAAAAACTCGAAGCTCTTCGGTAATTCTTATATTTATGTTCTTCAGTTACATTAATTATGTTGCTTGGTTACGATTTTGAATGCAAGTGTTAAGCGTTGCTGCTTTT
Source organism: Papilio elwesi (assembly GCA_029849275.1). NCBI lineage: Eukaryota > Metazoa > Arthropoda > Insecta > Lepidoptera > Papilionidae > Papilio > Papilio elwesi. The sequence continues at coordinate 4,207,512 of CM056687.1, read as the reverse complement.
GTCGTGTCCTTTTGATGTTAGACGGTACTTCTTCATCCCAATCTAATTTTATTGACCACAAGGTCTGAAGAAGAATTTTGGGTTTAATTGTACATAAAGCTAGTAGCCCAAGGGGGTCAAATATTTTAAAGGTATACGACAGAATTGTACTTTTGGTTAAAATATCGGCAGGAAGGTATTCTATTTGAAATTTCAACAAATCTGTATCAGGACGCTGGCGTATGCCTAGAGAACTAGAGGAATTACTAATGATAAGATCGCCATCTGTGGGTAAAGAACATCCCCCAAGAAGAAATGGCAAGTTTGACCTACATTTTCTTGGGTCAAAACATCGTTTAGCAAGCTCACCTGATACTTGGCGCTGAATATGCTTCAAAGCTTCTTCATCATCGGCCCCGGTCAATAGGTCGCAATAAAAATCATGCTGAATGATTTCTTTTATGTTAGGATCTGTAGATTCATCGCCAAGCTGCCAGATGCACCTGGTAGCTAGAAAGCTAGCACTTGAAAATCCGTAGGTTACAGTGTTCAACCTTAAAACACGTAACGGTTCGCTTTCATAATCGCGCCAGAGAATGAGCTGTAGGTCCCTGTCGCTCTCTCTCACCAGTACCTGGCGGTACATCTTTAATATGTCCCCGGAAAGTATATATTTATGTTGGCGGAAGCGAATAAGTATGTCGAACAACGAATGCTGTATAACCGGCCCTACCATTTGTAGATCATTCACTGAAAATCCCGAGGTAGTAGCAGCGGAAGCGTCGAACACGACGCGAAGCTTCGTAGATTCACTTTTAGTCCTGATAACAGGGTGATGAGGAAGATGATAAGCATCTGGCGGCCCAGGCAACGGCACTTCCGACAAATGGCCAAGTTCACCGTAATCGCGAATAAAATCTGTATACGCTTTTTTGAGATCAGGTTGCTTGCGAAAACGAGCTTCTAAGCTAAAGAACCTTTTTTTAGCTAATGAGTAGGAGTCACCTAAACAGTCCTGCTCACTACGAAGAGGGAGAGCAACGCAGAAACGACCATTATCCAGCCGATAGGTATTTGAGAGATAGTGCTGTTCGCAAAGCTTTTCTTCTTTAGTGTATGGATGACATTGTGGGACATTTTCTAGTTCCCAAAACATTTGGAGGGCATCGTTGAGGTTAGCTGAATCAGCTTGGTTCAGAAGAAAGTTACAATGTGTAACGTTATTGGGTTGTTTAGGTTTATTTTCTGATAATGTAGGCAGGGGACCGGCAATGAGCCATCCTAATTTAGAGCTTCAAAGAATAGGTTTATTAGCACCTAAAGAATGCTGAGATGAGCCTATCAGGTCCCAAAATAGATCAGCACCAATAAGCATATCGATAGAGGATGCCTCGAAAAATCTAGGGTCCGCTAGTTGAAACTTAGAAAAGTCAAACTGACTCACATCGAGTGTGATCTTGGGCAGTTGTCTGCTATTTTTGGAATAACTAGGCATGTCATACAGACATTGAAAGGATCGGAGAGCGACTTCAAGTGAAGCGCACATCGCTTTGTCTCAATTGTCAAGGGGGTGTCCGACAAGCCGACCACACTGACATTTGTAGGCTGAGGAGTCAAGTTTAACTGATTTTGTATCCGTTCGGTTATAAACGTAGATTGACTCCCGCTGTCATGAAGAGCTCGCGCCTTCAGAACTTGATTAGTGTTGGGGTTCATTAGTTGAACCTGAGCAGTACACAGGAGAACCTCAGAATGAATATTGATAGTTAAAGCAGCTACGTTTTGGGACTGAGCCGAGCTAGAGTTAGGACATTCATTAGACTCGGCTGAGTGCAATAATGTATTGTGCCGTTGTTTACAGAAGCGACAAGAACCGAGTAGCCTACAACTTTGAACCTTATGACCATGCCTTAAGCAATTTTCGCATAAATTTACACTAGCTTTAGCTTTTACTTTGCTTTAGACACTAGCGCAGTTCTCTCCTCTGGCGATTTAAACTTGAATGTGATCGGACGGAGGACCAATGACGGTGGACCGCAGACGGATGACGGAGGACGGAGGAACTTTGACGGGGGACCGATGACGGAGGACTGATGACGGAGGACGGAGGAACTTTGTCGGGGGATTGATGACGGAGGACTGATGACGGATCAAGTAGGACGGATGACGGATAACTTAGGACCGATGACGGAGGACCAATGACGGAGGACCGATGACGGAGGACAGATGACGGATGAATGATGAGTGATAAGAGAGAGAATTCAAAGATGAGATGAATGACTTTCGTTTCCTTGTATGAAGTGTGGTTTTGATTGTATTGTACTCGATCCGATTCGATTCAATCTCAATCCTAACTTGATCAAAACTTGATCCAAACTCCAAAATCCAAGCTTTTAGTGTATTAGCGTTGTAACCTTTAAGCGCTTACATTTAAGCACAATATATGTATGACACAATCTCGCCAATAGAAGTCAGAACATAAAAGTAATTGAATTTGAAAACTCATCACGATTCAATTTTCTGCTGGGTTGTCAAAAATCTATATGTACAAGTTTTCATCCTCACAATTTCTCCTTTCATGAACTTAACAGTGGTAGAGCCCGCAACAACAACATCTGTTGCCGAATGGGCCGGCTCGACCGGTGAAATACCACGACCTCACAGAAAACAGGCGTGAAGTAGAAATACTCTGCGTTTCGTCTGATGAGTGAGGTCCCGGTGGCCTAATTTGAGTCCTCCTCCCTTTCCCACCCTTTTCTTGTAAGGATGGGATGGGAACAGGAAGAGGATTGGACAGGGAGGGGGTTGACGGGAAAAGGGAAATATCCTTTTTTCTGTCTATACCCTCCTCGGTCCATTAAAGGTAGGCAACGCATCTGCAACATAATTTCTTGTTGCGGATGTCTATGGGTAGCGTACACTTATGTGATCCGCTTGCTCGTTTGCCACCTTATTCCATAAAAAAAAAAAAAAAAAAAAAAAAAAAAAAAAAACTTGCTACTGATTTAATTTTTACCTGATTCGCAATGCAATTAGAATGTTGTTTTTTTTCTTCACAAGTCGTAAGCGCCGTGTTCCGTCCGTTTGCAGGCTTCGAATACCGCTTTTGAGGATATCTCGCATGGGTTGTAGCCTAATATTCTCACTACTTAATATACCGTACAATGTATATACGACTACTTATAACAATCAGTTAAGGCTCGGGCCTCAAGAGGTGTTGTCACAACCGTACAAACTTAGTCTCTTTCCTTTGACAAGTGCTTATAAAGACTTGCTGTTTAAAGTCAGCTATGCAACGTTAGATTTCAGTACAGTACTCATTAATTTCCGGTAAACCTGGAATGTGGGCGACAACAAAAACGTGGATGGAAATATTAAAAGATGGATTTACACTTTTTTTCGTACATTAAAATAACAACACTCTCGTTAATTTCTTTGACTCTACAAAATATTATACATCTGTAATTGCCTAAAGTATATATAGAAAAGTAACAAAAACAGAGATTACTAGTGGACTAAAACATTTTTTTATAGTACTTGGTGGCAAACGAGTTAGCGGTTCATCTGATGTCAAGTGATCGCTACCTATAGACATATGCCAACTAACTAATGAGTAGCGGATGCGTGTCCCACCTTTAATAGACAGAGGAGGGGACAAACAGAAAATGATTGTTTCCAATTCCTATACATTCCCTCCACAAATCTGTAATTGCCTAAAGCATATATAGAACAGTAACAAAGAACAGAGATGACTAGTGAGACTTAAACATTTTTATAGTACTTGGTGGCAAACGAGCAAGCGATTCATCCGATGTCAAGTGATCGCTACCCATAGACATATGACAACTAACTAATGAGTAGCGGATGCGTGTCCCACCTTTAATAGACAGAGGACAAACAGAAAATGATTGTTTCCAATTACTATACATTCCCTCCACCGTCAAGTTTTCTTCCCCTTCCCAGCCTTTCCTTATAAGAAAAGCGTGGGAATGGAAAAGAAGGGGAGGAAGGGAATAAATACCATATACACATATAGTACCTAGAAATACTAATAGAAAAATTTAAATTTACCCATATCCCATTTAGCTATTAAATTAATTTCACTATTTTAAAAATTAAATGAGTTGTTCTTAAATAATTTTTCATAAATACATAAATATCTAATATTCAACTAATATCTTATATTAAATATGGTAGCATTAAAGTTGCGAAAAATCCACGCTTTCGACTGGGACTGGCAATCTCTCTCAACGTGCGTCAATGCCAACGCCTTCTGTCATATTGCTTTTCGCTCTCATTAGAATTTCTCGGCGTTTAGTGTTGTGAATGTTGTTCGACGTGTTCAAAATGTAGATACGTAAAAAGAGAAAACAAAATAAAAAGTATTTCATATATAGTGTATCGCTTTAAAATCAATATGCCCCCTGTCAATTCTAAAGCAAAGAAGAATGGCGCTGAATATGAGGTAAATATTTTTATAAATTTAAATCAGTTTTATGTTTTTTCCTTAGAAAAATTACCAAGTTGGTAGATATTTTACACTTCTTTTCACATTATATAGTTTCCAAGTTATGAACTCAATGAAATTTATTTATAAAATATTTCCTCAATTCCCGTTTGTGCTAGAATATGCTTATAAAAACATTTTGACTTTTTTATTTAAAACATGCTATTGAGGATTAAGTAACGTTTTTTCAGTTAAAGGCATTATTAAAGACAATTACTAAGAATAGAATTTATATAACATTTTAGTTCTTTTCTTTAATAAATTTATCACTAATAAGAACCAGTTATACCATACATACAATATTTCATTTCATAATAAAGGTAGACATATTATTTTTGTCAAACAAAAATGTAAATAATATCTGTGGTAATTTTGTAATGACACATATTAGACACTAAAAACTTAAATATTGTTGTGTTAACTTGTGTGTAATATTTACTTAACATTAATGGTTCCTGTGTGTCTTGTTTTGTTAAAACATATCCTTGATTTGATATATGCTAATAATATTATTGTATATTCATACACACAAATTATATTGTTAACATTGAAGACTTTTATTAAGTTCATTCATCAAAAACAAAAAGTTTCTTATGTTTGGATTATGTCGGTCTGTATCTTAACACTAAGTAAAAATATTTTACAAATGTATATTTTGCTAGACCAACAATTATTCTCAATTTTATATTTCAATAAGTGGCAAGAGTTACACATTTTGTGTTTGATAATGTAACCATGACAACTTAGTGGCACCAATCATGGTTAAATTAGGGTTATTTAGGGTTTTGAAACACAAAATACATAGTCTTACACTCTATAGCTATTTATTGCACATAGCAACCTTCTATATATCTTGTGTATGTTGTATTGAAACTACTAACTCATAAACTTTTGCAACTGTTTCAGAATATACTTGCTAACAAAAGCACAGTGTTAGACTTTGAACAATACATTCAGGAGAACAAAACTTTATTGCTCAATGATCCTCTCAGGGACATTCTCTTATATCCAACTGATGATGTCTCCGTAAGTTGTTTCTGCTATATTTGTGTAGTAATTATTGTTTCATCTTAAAATTTTAGTAAATAAATTAAAGTTGCAAAGTTGAGTTTGATGGTAAGAGAATTTTCCATCCTGTACTTCTACATGAGCCATAATAGAGAAATAAATCAATGAAATGGAAAATATGGAATGTAGTGTGTTCTAATAACAGATTAGCTTTAAAATTTTATATATAGCCATTCAATCCTAAATATTTAAAAATTCTGTGTGTAACACTGTACCATTTTCTTTAACTCTTTTATTTTGATTTTTGTATATTTTTTTATAAACCTATACTTTATGCATGCAGTATTTTTCTGTAATTTAAATTACAAGTTTCTTATTATCCAAGTTATATAATGTATTTATGATATGAATCTAATCTGATGTAATTTTGTCGACAAACCATATTAAATAAATGTATTTAGAGTGTAGTTCTGCCACGACGATGGAGAACAGTGACAACAGCTGTGCCTGATGTGAGGACAGCAGCCACATGCCCCCTGCTGACACGACAAGCACTGCTCAGCTATGCCTCAAGCTGGAACCTCATACATTACAAATACAACAGTTACTCAGGAACATATCTCGACTTACCAAGGTAAGTACAACTTTCTCACGAGCTTGTTATCATTGATACACAATTGCTACAAAACTATTGGTACCTGTTCTATTGAGCATTTTAGAAAGTTTAAGTTACTATGTGCAAAAAGAAAAAAAGTATTTTAAGTGTAAAGTTTTCAGATAATTTATGTTGTTATTAAAATGTTACTTAACATGTTATAATATATCTTATTATTAAATATGAGAAAGGATTTATAGGGAAAAATCTATGTAATCATAGTTTCACTTTTTACTTTCCACTTAAAAGTATAGCAGAATTAAACTGAACATGTCTGATTGATTACCAATTTTTTGTGGATTGGAAAAGCCTTATCACTAATATTGCATTATATTTAACCCAACTTAACAAAAATGGAGTTGGTTCTCTTGGCTTGTATTTTTTGTTTACCTCAGAACTTGTTGTTTAGGAACCAATTTAATTTTTTTCGCAATTAATAGTTTTTATTACCAGATAGGTTCTATTTCATTTTTATCTCAATCAAATTAGTGGTTCCAGAGTTATTAGAGATTTTCGCAAATTGAAGTTGGTTTCTTTTAGTTTTACTGCATTTAAATTATCTTATATTCACTTCACACATAGAAATTGATATGTTAATTTATATTTTCATGTAATTGTATAAATTAAATTTTAATACATTATTCCAATTTAAGTTCAAGGTTAAGTCAGTAGAAGTAGAGAATCGATCGAAAAAGTACGGTTGACCGTATTTTAATCTACGCGGAATTTCTAGGGATCATTACCTCGCCATGTGTTTTTACTGAGCTTATAACTGTACTGCAAATGATTTCTATGCGAGCTGCAGACCTTAAGTTCGTTCGTTAGACGTCCCACTGGCGAGGTCCGATCACTAGATTAACACATTAGCTGTTAATGGTCAGTAAATATTCTAAAGAAAGTTCAAATACTTATCCATTAAAGTAAACAATGAGATTCCTTCATTTACGTAATTGTGTGCTATAGTAAATGTGTTTGTACACACTTCCGGCCAGAATAAGTCGAATTGTCGGTTTCGTACGGCTCGTTATCTGATGACACACAATGTCACGCCTATTCCATTCTCAGTGGTCATAACTATGCCGTCAGACAACCAGCATTATTCAAATCGCTATATTTTTAATGCAAAGCGTCGAAAGGGCTGCTTGATGATAAGTTGACCTACTCTTTGCAATACGACGCGCCCGTGACCTTGAGATATAACATTGCACTTATTACGATTTCCTTTAAGCCGTAAACAGTAAAATTTACGTATTTTATTAATATTACGTAGACGTCTGCCCAGCTATATAGCTGGGTAGGTATATACCTATACACATAGTATTTTTGTAGATGCTCTGAGAAAAGCAGGTTTTGTAATGCTGTATCGTCGACTCTCCTATGAATGCGACTTATGTTGCGGATCTAATAAAATAATCTATGCTCATCTTCAGGCGTCTAAATTGCTATTTTTAGAAAACCTGTGTGAATGAATCTTCTCGTTCTATTGTTAAAAATTATTTGTTATATATATTTTTATAATGCTTCATTCATTTTACAATACCTACATGGAAACAGAATGCTACAAATACGTTAAGTCTCGGCAAATCAGCTCATTTGCTTATTAGCGTAACAATTAACATACGTTACATGGCCACGGGAGGTTGATAGGAATTTTTTGAAATAATGTAATTTTTCCTCGACCGTTATCTGTGTTTTGTTATTTCCTGTCTATTATACGAAAAGCATTATTCATTGGAATAGAGCAAATATATTCATTATAGTCACATACTACAAGAATATTTGTCGTGGGGCTTCCCATTGTCTTGCAGCACAACGTGTACCTGCTTAAACTAATGCAATTTTGTTGTCGTAAACAAAACGCGTCACAAAGATGCACACACAATTCATGAACATAATTATTACGTTTACATTTACGTTTTCATAGAGATTATTTATTTTATTTATTATTGTAATTGTTACTAAGGTATTCAGAGAATAACAAGGATCGTAAAGACATAAATATAACAACTTTTCTCAACAATGATCCTATTGAATAATAAGTCTGGTATTTTTGAATACGTGATGTCGCAATCGTTACATTGTGCCTATAATTTACCAGAATCATTACAAATTAACAGCAATATAATGTAAAGAGTATCAAACGTGTTATCTACAAATTATGAATTCAATGAAGGTTTGAGAATGCTTAATTGACTCGGACGAATGGAGTCTTCCACAAAAGATAAATAATAATAAATGAATTATCACGTTTTTATACGCAATGTACATCTGCTTATAAGGTCCCACTCCCTACCATATCCTGACTGACTCAGAAGAAGGGTTCCATCCTCCGCTTCAAAGTCGACGAAGCCGATTAGACTACAAGGGTATACATATACAATACATGATGTTACATACATACGGACGTATGTTTACACATACCTATATATGCATGTCGCAATGTCTAAGCTACCGTACTACCTCTACTAAAAACTGTACCCTCCTGTGAGTCGAGAATAAAATTAACTCTTATTCGTTCCTCATTTAATATTTCTTCCCGTAGAAGCATAGTAGCTGTAAAAAAGATTCTTTTTGTTAATCGTCTTAAAATATTCGAAGCTGTAAAATTGTTTTCTTTTTATTTCTTTAATTTTGCCCTTGACAGACTGGTGGATAATAGATTGACTGAAGAAGTGTATGATATTGACGCGGGTAGTGAAAGTGATAATGAAGTTCAAGCAGCCAAAGTGGACGTTGGAACCAAAGAAGGGTATCTGCTCAAGGGACCTGAAATCGGCTCAGATAGAATATTTAGCAACCTTGCCTCGAAATCGTTCAAGAAGCGATATTGCTCAATGGTTAGAGAAGCGGACGGCGCATACATACTCGAGGTGTACAAAGATGAAAAGAAAACTGATACCAAGCTTACCATCGTTATGGACTTTTGTTCTGATGTTGTCCGAGTAAGTATTTACTTCCTTTGTATGAACAAATCAACTTGCAACGTGAATCGATATTAAACATCGACTTTGATTTACAGAACACGAAGCGTGGACGATACTGTTTCGAATTAAGAATGGCCGCCAATAAAGGGTACACCTTCGCGACGGAAAACGAAGAGGAAATGAACGAATGGATAAATGCTTTCAAGGCTGCGTTAAAAAAGAACAGTCAAGAAAATAACCAAACAGACGAAATATTAGACAAAGGTATGACCCTCCTTTATATTTTTTTAGCATTGACACGATTGCCAACGTGACAAGAGATCGTGACAAATAATGCTGTATTATTTTATATAGCTACTATTAACATATAAAGTAAATTTAAAAGTGAATAATGTTTGAATAACAAATTAACTTTAAAAGTATATACGAAAGTGAACTGATGGTCGATGATAAGTGACGGCTACCCATTGCAATCTGCAACAAGCTAATTAGTTACAGATGCGTTGCCTGCCTTTAATGCACAGACGATAAATATAATTATAGAATAGTTCCATTTCTAACTCGTCTAGAATAAAAGTATCAAGTTCGAACTTGCTTCACATATGCATCATACAACACTGGATGCTTTAACATCACACGACTCTTGATGAGGATGCCTAGACATGTCTAAATATAAATTTATTTTTCTAACTAATAAAATTGTTCAATTTGCGAACTTTCTGAAGTATGGAAAAGACGTACGTTAAACATATTATCAGTTCTACTAAATTATAGTCTAGTTGTAATAAATAACTATTATTATTGTTTATGCGAAACAGACAATCGTATAAATCTATCATTAGACAGTACAAGGTCGCGCTCGAATGTGTAAAAAATAACGATATTTCGTTAATAGTCGCTGCATTCGGAAAGATATGAATTCCAAGTCTAATTGGATGTTTCTGGGTCATTGTTAATAAGAATGACTTAAATGTTAGCTATATCTTGTTATTTAAGTAAAGGTGAGGCAATCGGGTTTTGAGTTAATTTTATCGGTAAATGAAGTTTGATTTTCTTAATGTAGATGCGGATATATCTTTGACGGCAGAACCACCACCTCCCACGTACGGGACCCTGAAGGGCCTGGAGCAGAGCATGAACCCACTCCTAATGCGCTACTCGCGCGAGACCGACATGTCCATAGCGGCGGCGAGGAACGAATGCCGCTCTAATATTTTCTATCTTCCATACAAGCGGACACCTTCGCCTGAACCACAACTAGAACCATTCAAGTACGTTTGTGAAATGACGTCTTTTGGGACGATGTGAATTTTATGAAACGAAACAATTTAAGGATTTATGAAACGAACAAGTCTAGGGTCTATAAGACAAAAAAGCTTAAAGTTTTATGAAACTAAATTCGGATGAAACAATTTTTATATTAAGTAATATGTTACTTTAAGTGCTTCAATTTATCTCGTTTTATTTGTTTATGAGATTTGATTAGGAAATCATTAAAAATTGTTATTTAATATTCTTTGAAATAAAAGCAAATATAAAATGTAATGTTACTATAATCGACTTAACACTTTTCAGAGAACATTTCGGCCAAAGAATTTTGCTCAAGTGCGAGAGTTTAAAGTTCAGACTACAAGCACCGATAGATGGCGACAAGGAGCTGTTATGCCAAGTGGAGCCGTACTACACGCACCTAGCGCTGTACGACGCGAGGAGCGGCTGCAAGCTCACCGAGGACTTCCACTTCGACCTCAACCATCCTGCTGTAAGCGAGCTGGCCAAGGACACCGAATGCACGAGGTCCTTAGTCGAGAACTTTAGCTACGACGTTAAGTTAGATCTTAAACAAGTACCCGAGGAGTGGTTCAAGTCTAAGAAACAGGTAAATTTGCTACTATTCCTAAATTAAGTTTAGATTATAGTAATAGAATTGTAAAATAAAATATATGAAACAGTTTAGTGACAGTTAAAACGCGATATAACTATATATCATGTGTATGTAGATGTATGGATGTAGAAGAAGCGAGAAATATGTATGTGCCAAATGGAAATCCATAATTTCTGCCTGGCCGCTGAGGGGCGGGTGATTATATTTAATTTCTTTTTAGAATGTTTATTTGGCTTGACATCCTCATCTCTAGATGTTGTCAGTTAACAGATTTTCGACTTCCGCATACATAGATCAATCGTCATTTCAGTCGTCACTACCTTATTAATCGTGTCTGTTACCTTTCACGCAATCCATCCATCATTTCTTAGGCCTACCCATACCGATATACCTCTATACTGAATGTAAATGTCTACAATGTTAATGTGATAAAATCGCATTTACTAATAACGAATGTCTACAGTCGTACGTCAAAGGGAAAAATCAACATAAACTTGCCTTTCATCTTCGTAAACGTATTATTAATTTAGCTGTAATACTTCTCTTTTCTAGTGGTTTTTTTAACTTCCAGGTGGTTTTATCGGTGAATAATCCCCACCCGGAGCTCTTTGTCGTTGTGAAAATTGATAAAATCCTTCAAGGCCACGTGAGTCAAGTCCTAGAGCCGTACCTAAAAGCAACTAAAGATCCTCGTCTGGGACTAAAAGTTCACAAAACTGTACAAGCGTACGCGAATCGAGTGGGCAACTATAGAATGCCGTTTGCTTGGGCTGCTAAACCTTTATATAGGTAGTACTAATACATATTTATCAGTGATATCCTTTGTTTGATTTTAATTGAAATATATATTTTACCAAACTTTCAGACTTTACAGCAATGATTTGGACACGACGCCCGAGTTTCCGGCCATATATCGACAGGAACCTAATAAAATGTCTGATGAAGATTTGCTAAAAATCCTATCCGACTACAGAAAACCTGAGAAGTTGTCAAAACTGACCGTGGTGCCCGGCTGGCTCAGCATTACTATACAACATAGCAACGAACCGATACCAAGTATGTACGACATATGTTATTATTTATTTAATAACAATTTATACTTCTAAAAGGGTTAGACGGTATGATTTGTGATGACCGTGAGTGCGAAAGTCGAATTCTATTGATTTATTATGATAATTGATAGCCCCAATAGACCAGTGGTTAAGGGTACGCCAAACAAGCACAACATGGCCGCCACTAGACTATTGTCGTAAACCATATCCAACCAAGTTTAAACAATAAAATGATTCAGTTAAAACTATCGCCAAAACTATTACAGTATATATATATTATTGATGGGCCGATTGGCGTGGTTTGTAAGATGCTTTTCACGCCGCAGGTCGTGGGTTCGATTCCCACCCAGGACAAACATTTGTGTACATAAACATGTCTGTTTGTCCATATTCTGGCTCTTATTATCTATTAAATATGTATTTACAAACGAAAAGTAGTGTATCAGTTATCTGGTTTTCATAGCACAATCTCTGCTTGGGATCAGTTGGCCGTGTGTAAATATGTCCTAGAATGTTATTAGAAAATATTAGTATAAACTAAGTTGGTTGTAATGTACCGACCCCAAATAAAAAAAGGGAAAAGGACAGAGGGAACAAGATCACACGATTCTATACTTTAAATATTGTAACACGTTAAATATTATAACACGAATTCACCTTTATTTTCTTTCCATAAAAGATGTATGGAAAAATGTAAATTTATGCATACTCTAAGTTGAGAACGTGGGTTCATGTACGTTTTATATATTGTTTATTTATGTACAAATACTTTTATTCTATAGATTGTATGACAAGTTCGTACGCAGCATTGAAACCTTTCCCGCTGCCACCTGCAATGCCGCTTACGTTAGAACTGGCGACGTTGAACTTGGAACCAGAGCAGCCGTTCGCAGCGTACATCCACCATTTGTACGTCCGCCCGTTGTATTTGATCTTCGAGTCGCAGAAAGTGTTCGCTCGAGCCCGGAACATAGCTTGCTCGATTGAACTGAGAGAAAACGATGCGGGAGATAATAAACCTTTGCAGGTCAGTCGAAATTTTATTAAATAGACAGCTTAATTTAGCTTGAAGTAAAATTATTTACATTTTTTTGTATTTCTATACCAGACAATTATCGTTTAAATGTAAATAGAAGAATCATCATTATTGTCTGCCAACAAGGCAGCCAAAGGATGTCTTTGGCAGTGGATATAGTGATATGTCATCTCATCCCCTGTTTAAAATTCGCATGGCGTCGTCAGAAGTAACAATCGCCACGACGATCTTTCCCTTGTCGTCCTTATCTATTCTATATCAATTTAAGAAACTATTTGAACAATTTCAGGCAATTTACGGTCGTACGGGAATGGTATCGCAATACCGCTGCTCTGTGCTACACCACAACGCGAACCCCACCTGGTGCGATGAAGCGAAGATACGGTTACCCTCCACAATCACCGCGAAGCATCATCTTTTGTTTACATTCCATCATATCTCTTGCGATCTTACCAAGAAAAATGATACTAATGTTGAAACTTGTATTGGGTAAGTTTTAAGCTATGAAATATCAATAGAATCATATTTAGACCTTTTACCTGTAGCATCGCATATTCTAAGTAAATATTTATCTTTTTCAAATGTTACATTTAATCATTTACGGATCTGACTGTTCTACGGCTCCAATGGTTTGGTGTCTATAGTCGCGATTTGGAAGCTAGGATTTCGAATTCGAAAAATGAATTATTAAAAATAAATGTCTGATTTTTGGCCCACGTTAAATTTTGAATGTGTTAAATTCGCGCTTGGCATGCAGATAGCAATCTTTGTACTACTGTAATTATCTCACTAGAAGATATTATTGGTTGTATAATTTCATATAAGGAGACATGATTACTATTCAGGTATGCTTGGGCACCGCTAATGAAGAATGATAAATTGATCGAAGAGCTAATAAACCTGCCAATAGCCACCCATCTACCATCTGGATATCTCTCCATTCAGCCTCTTGGACTTGGCAAAGGGGTAAGCTAATGTTTGTGTATTATTTGTGTACCTAAAGCTTATTATATAGACATCGCTCAACTCTTGATTGTTATCTGTTATGTCGATTTTAATAAGAAACGATATTCACACTCAGAACACGGGACCAGAAGTTGTGTGGGTGGAAGGAGAGAAGCAGCTGTTCCGCTGCCAGCTTGTTCTCGATTCTACTGTAGTGACGAGGGACATGCACCTTCACAACTTGTTCAGTCACGCCGAGAGATTGAAAAAGAGCAATTCTCCTCCCACTTCGCCGTCACCACCGCCGTGGAGTGACGTCACCAACGCCCTGAAAGCGGCGCATGCTATCAAATTGAGTTCACTCGTTGCCTTCTTGCCGACCATTTTCAATCAGCTGTTTGAACTTATGGTAAGGAATCGTACTTGCTAGTAATATAAATGTGAAAATTTGTAAATAAAGACGTGTGGATGTTTTAGTTTTTCACGCAAAAACTACTAAATGCATTCTAATGAAACTTTACAATAATATAGCTTATACATCAGAATAACATATCTTTACTAATATTATAAATGTGATGGTAAGTTTGTTACGCTTTCACGCGAAAACTACTCAACCGATCATCATGAAACTATGCACACATATTCTTGGAGGTACAAGTAACATAGGGTACTTTTTATGAAAAAAATAGTATATAAAAAGCAAAGTGTTGTATTTTGATATATTTCTTGACAGACAGTGGAAAAGGGATGCTCCCATGATATGGGCTATCAGATTGTGAAATTGATAGTACAGTTTGTCCACATGATCCATGACTACGGAAGGAAAGACTTACTTGACAGCTACGTGAAGGTATTTCAAGAATCATAAATACATTTGTAACACTGTCATATTGCTATTTTAATACTGATATTTTTTTCAGTATGTGTTTAACTGTGTTGAATTCAAATTACACACAGTGTTGACTGCACCTCTCCACATGTTCGTAGATCCAAATCAACAAGATTTCTTACTTGGTCAGAAATTCATGCAGTATTCAAACTTTTTCTTTGACATTATCATAAAGAGCATGGCGCAGTACCTTATAAATACAGGAAGGATAAAGGTAATAAATGTCTACATATTCCTTGTCCTGCTTAAAGGACAGTACAGTTATTTGTAATATTTGAATTTATATTGTAATATTCTAAAATAAAAGAAGCAATATTTCTAATTTTCCTCAATAATATTATATCACAATTAGACTTAAATGCATAATATGTTTAAAGTAAGCTTATTAATTTCAGATGTCCCGACATGAAAGATTTCACGCGGATCTTCTAGAAAATATTGACAAACTGGTCGCAGTCGTTGAACCAACGTATATTCTACAACAGCCTATGCAGACTCATATATTCAACAAAAATCTCGCATTATTCCTAAAGGTAGAAAAAAATATAAAAAAAATGTTGCAACAAATGATACTAGTTATTCAAGTGTATATTGATTGTTTCAGTCGTGCCTTTCGTTCATGGATCGTGGTTTTGTATTTCGTCAAATAAAGAAATACCTCGACAAGTTTAAGTCGTGCGATCCGAAGGCACTATTTGATTTCAAATTTACATTTTTGCAAACGATTTGCTCGCACGAACATTTTGTTCCCTTCAACTTGCCATTGCAAGCTAACAAGCTTTTTAAAGAAAGCGATGAAGGTTAGCCTTCCAAATATATGTTTTAATTTAATTTAATTTAATAATATTTTTACAGTACATTTATATAATTATTTACAGATCCATCTAAATTGAAGCTTACCGATGACTTTATAATGAGGCATTTCCTTGCTGGGATACTTTTAAAGCAGGTTCTGTGTTTATCTTTGCCTCATAAACTAACAAATCTAATACGAACGGTCTGTCGATGTGGCTTACCACAGCTTAGTCCGGTGCTTTACTTATGGGGGCTCAGCTAAACCGCAGGCTAATAGCAATAGTGTCGCTTTCATTGATTTTACTTTTAACATACTAAATAACTAAACTATTGATCTAGATAGAGCAATCGTTGCGCGAGGCCCCGCAGAAGCGGCGCAGTGCGCTGAGCGTGCTGCGCGCTCTGCTCACCAAGCACGAGCACGACGACCGCTACCGCACGCGCCAGGCGCGCGCCCGCCTCGCGCAGCTTTACGCCCCCTGGCTCACCATAGTACTCGGTATGTCGCCTTTAAAATTTATTCCAACACCGAGGATGTGAACTCCATAAGACCTTATCTTTGTTGAAAGAGAGAGGTACCCTTTTATAATTATTACTAATGATTTTTAAATATATATGATCTGTATGTAAATGTGAAGGAACTCTTCCGAAACAGCTGGACTGATTCGGAAAAGAATTGTGTGAGTTTGTTTGAATGGGTCCGGGGGTGGTTTAGATTTACAGTTGGATCCGGTAGGTAATTTTTTTGACGAATAACGATAAAAGTAAGCTGAACTCAGTGATAGCAGGGTAGACAACGTCTGGTAGGTTTACTTACTTACATTAATTTAAATATCTTTTGCCACAGATAATGCTCATCGTTTGGTGACAAAATCACTGGCTAGTCCAGTAATAGAGAACGGCGGAGACAAAGTGGATGGTGACGCTACCACAACATCCATACTGAACAGTACTCAGAAGGATGTTACATCCGCCAACAGCACGCCTCGGCGAAACAGACTGACCTTGCACTTCGATCACACGCCTATAAGGAATTCAACACATTTCAAGGAACCACCAAATTTACAGCCAAATAGTATGTATGGAAAAGGTATGTCCAAGATAAATTGGATTGTGTTATTGTTCATTTTTTGTTAACAGCCTTGACTTCTGTACGGTTTACGCTGACTTTTTGATTTATTACCTTATTTTTTACTCTGTTATGACAACGCTTGGGTACAATGGTTTTGTTTTGTAGATAACACAAATAACATTTCGCAAAGCTCGCTCGAGTCGGTGTCGACATTGTCCGGCGGCGATTCGCTACCTAGGAACATGAAGCTGGATTTGAGCGATATTGGTGATCAGGTTAACCGGTAATTGTTATTCGTTCGTTCGTTCAATGCGGTACTAACACAGGGTTGTGCAAGTCACTTTATATGTTGCGTGTTGTTTGTTCAGATTCGGAGTGATGTCTCCCGAAGAGGTGCGCGATGTACTTTTATGTTTTCTATTTGTCTTGAAATATTTGGATGAAGATAGACTCATTGAGTGGTGGAGGACTCACTCACAAGCGCAGCAACAGTCTTTCTTTAATGTATTAGAGTAAGTTCTAACCTAACAAGATTGTAATGATAAATTTTAGTTGACGTTATAGATTAATTTATTTTAATATATGATGTGTACAACACTTGCTAACAAAATCAGTTTGTTTTATGGCAAGTGTTCCAACCGCTAATTTCGTTCTGCTCCCAATAACCTTTAAACTTTATTTTTTAATTTAATTAAATGATTTTAGTAGTAAAAATATAAAAGAAAAAATAAAAGATCGGCATTCTTTTAAATAAATGATTTTTTTCCAGAATATGTGCGGAACAATTTCAATATGTTGGAAAGATGAAAATTTTGTCAGAATTAAAAGCACCAACGCCCGATTGTAATGGAAAACCCAAACCCGTTAAAGCGAGAACTTTACCGGCTAGAATGAGCCCTCCTGATTTTACCAAGGAACCTCCGATTGTTGTTGAAAAGAACAACACCGTCAATAGGGAGAACCTTGTCACTGCGACGGTAACGACGGGTATGTATTTCAAACGCGTATAACATATATAAAAATCTCGTGTCACGGTGCTTGTGATCATGATCCTGATCCTTTAAACATGGGATAGATTTGTATCTCGATTGAATTAGAACAGATGGCGGTGTGTTACTTTATTGATATAACATTTTTTCAAATGTATACTGTCGTCATACGTCACGCGTGTTTTTCTGTCTAGATATTTGGTGTTATCCGTTCGGCGCCGGGCTAGTTACATTTAAATTCCTTATAATAGTATAGACGTAAACCTAAGATTACAAGATTTGGTTAACTATGTGTATGTTAAAGTCCTAACTTTGAAAGATATCATTGTAATATTATTAATTTAGAGAAATTAACATGATCTTGAGTAGCTCTGCATATAAAATACATGTATTTATTATTATTATATTGTACAATTTTTTATGTATATGTATGGTCTGATAATAAACAGATTATTATTATTATTATTGGTATATATATGTGGTCCTTCGACTTACCATCCTACTAACTTGACCTGCCAACTTATTTACTTTAAAAGCTGTGTTACTTACATTTGTTTTGGAAACACACCGGGCATAGCTATTCTTATGTAATGTTAAGCATGTATTTTTGATATCTACTCGATGGATCGATATACAGTGATTAAACAAACCATTACAGAACTGGAAGCGATGTCGGAGCACGCGGTGTTAACGGCTGGGTGCTTGGCCACCGAAGTGGGACTGGTCATAATCGACCGCGCGTGTCTCTTCATGAAGCACGTGTGCGTTGCGGAAGGCGCCGCGGCCAAGCCATACCTAAAACTGCTGCAGTTACCTCAAAGCGAAACGCTCTACAAACATCTGTTTGCCGCAATGAGAGCCTATATCAATCAGTTCTCTGAAACACTGTTTGAAGGTAACGGCTATCGTTTACAGCTTTCCAACAAAACAGGTTAAAATTACAAGAAGGTAATGATAACATTGGAACCTTGCATTTTTTGAAGTGCAAAATAAAGCTGTGCTTTTAAATTTTCAGTCAGTATTTTAGTAATTCAACTATTGTCCTGAGCCGTCTCCTAGAATAAGATTAAGTTGTTTTATTGTTAGTTGGGATGTTTAAAAAGGTTAGTGAATAACTTAAATTGCTAATATTTGAATAATATGAAAGGCCACCAACCAACGACAAAATGAGACTTGACCACCTACTAAAAGTATACCCGCGTCATTATCAGAATTTAAGGCAAATAATATCTTCCTTATTCATCACAAATACCTAAAAAACAAACTCATCAGGTGGCAGCACGCTATGCGCGGGGGTGGTCAGCTGTGTGGTGCGGCTGTGCGCGGCGCGGGCGGCGTGGTTGCGGCGCGAGGCGGCCGCCACGCTCTACCTGCTGATGCGCGCCAACTTCCAGCACGGCGCCGGCGGAAACCTCACCAGGGTACATCTACAGGTATGAATACATTTATTACAGTCCTGATACCAGACGACTCGTATATTAAGTATTTTTGTCTTGTTAAAAGATGGTAAATAAGCACCTTACTTGATGTTAATTTTTTTTTCTCTACGGGTAGACAACCGCTTAAATTTATTTTAAATATTAAATAATTACTATGAAAATATTTTTACCCGTACAGGTCATAATAGCCGTGTCAAAACTACTCGACACGTCTACTGCGCTCAACTGCAAGCGCTTCCAGGAATCTCTCTCCGTTATCAACTGTTTCGCAACCGGTGACAAAGCTATGAAAGGCACCGGTGAGTGAGAATATGGACACATTTATAAATTACAGCCAGAAGCCTATATTAGTATTCTAAGTTTAACATTAGCGGAAAGTTCTTTACTGTTTACATAATCTTTGACAACTGTTGACAATAGTATTTTAGCAAAATCTGCTTATAAAAGAAAAAATAATTAAGAACCACGTTTTCGGTAAATAAAGCCACAGCAGTAGAGGACGACTGCTTCTTAATATAAGGATTATAACCTAATGTACCTTACAGGTTTAGCTGGCTGAGGAAAAAATGTCATATAGCTAAGTGATGTGTTTAATTATTATATTTTTGTACAGGATTATCAAGCGAAGTGGCTGAGCTAATGCGACGAGTGCGCACTGTGGTGGGCGCTCGCGCGCGTTTGGCAGGCGTCGGCGGGACAGCTGGCTCAGGTATACACGCAATCAGCTTAATATATATTGCAGTTATAACTTAATTACTACATTTTTTAAATGTGTTAGGATATGAACATTATTCAATTATATTACAAGATCGAAAATCTATAGTTGAGTGCTACTTTTGTTATTGTACTTTTATTGTATTGTAGTTTAATTGTGTGAATTTTAGTATTAAGTCGTCATGAAGGTCTCTTCACCGATCAATCTTTAGAGGTCAAAGCTATGATGAAATTGTAATTAAATGCATAATAAAGATAATTTTGTATTCTTAAAATAAATGTATTTTTGTTTTACTTAGGTGGGGGCAGCGTTCATCTAGCGGAGCTACAACACGCGCTGGCTGCGTCATGCCGCGCCACGCCACGCCTGCGCCACGCCTGGCTCGCCACGCTCGCGGACCACAACGCGCGCCACAACGACCACGACGAGGTATGCCCCACACTGGGCATGATGATCAGGCCAATCACATACACATAATATAATAGACTTAAGGCGCTTATAGCTATGGACCTATTACTATATAGTACTAGATCCATTGTTATACATTTATTAAATAACAGTATTTAGGCAGAACAAACAGAGTAAGGCCCAAAACTAGGTTTCAATGTTTTTCTCATAATTCCAATTGCAACACCCTGAAGAGATATAACATAACTTCATTATGGCACACAAACACTTCACGTGTCAAGGCGTAAAATGCAATACAATCAAATGTTCTCTCTAGTGACAAGTTTGGACTACCAATAGTCACGACGACTTATTAAAGATTCAGGATACCCAAGAATATCATGTTTATAAGACGATCTGTATACTATAAGTTTGAGATCATTAAGATTTTTTGATATTGAATGGACATTTCGGTAATACAGATTTTTGAATTTAAATTTGGACCAATTTCAATTACATATTTCCACATACACTCAATAATATGGATTCATCATTGATACAATAAATAAATAATTTATTGAATGAAAAAAGAATACATTTTTGTTTATATATTGCTGTGTGTGTAGATTAAGGACTCCATATTGTATTACATTTTTAAAATTAATGTATACCTCTTTTGTTTCATAGCAAGATATCATTTTTATGATTTATAAACAATAAAACGTCGCTTACCATACATGGCAGCCATTACACTTTTATCTTTTACCTTCATCGGAAATGTAATTGTGTGGCAATCGTAAGATAAAGTAAGTGAAAATGTGTAATATGGATAGCTAATGTGAGAAAAAGTTCTTTTCCGAAAATATTTTATCATTTTAACCAATTTTAACTTAAAAATCTTTGTTTAAAAAAAGCCCATGTAGTTGTGAAACAAGGCAAAGGTACCTGCATGGTATTGCTCAACAATTTATTATAATGATTATTGTAAAGTAACATTCTCGAACCTGTTTTCTGAATGTTATTCTTGTAAAAAAATGTTATATAATAATTATTAACTGTAAAAAATAAAAAAAATATTACAATAATACTTTCTCCTAGGCTATGTGCTGTCATCTGCACATCGCTGCGCTCATAGCAGAATACCTCAAGCAGCGCGGCACCCAGAGCTGGGGCGCGGACACTTTCGCTGACATATCTATGAACATCCCGCGAGACGAGACCGGGCTCAAGATCGACGAAGGTAAGTTAAACCATCAATAGCTTTACACTTTATTTCTTTTGTAATTAGCTGTTTAAATCACTTATAAAATTAATTACACTCGTGTTCCATCTATATTAGTGTCTTTAATGTAAGTTGTAGAGATTATCTTGCAATCTTCTTTGTAGTCGTAAGATAAAACTTGTTGAGTCAAGTGCTTAAAGGTTTCCAAAGAACAGAACGCTTCACATCCCATCACTTCTATGAGACGAGGTTCGGCTGAGTCGTCATCCCAATAATATATCTGGAAAAATGTTTGACGTTAAAAATTTAAACTTTCGGAATTTTCAAAAAAAAAAAACTAAACTACTCTTATTTCCATTTTTTATCTATTCTATCAATCAAATGCATTTTCTTTAAAGTGTTTAGTATTTACTAACGGCCTGTCAGACAGGGTTTGTGTAAAGTTATAATATCTTCAATTTTCTTCGTATATTAAACACATCATACAATATGTAATGAATTGAAAGCAAAATTACCGACCAATGACGTACCATCTTTAAATCACACCATCGTTTAGGAAGACTAGATTGTGAACAAGTATAATTTTCTATCGAAATAAAGCCGATCAAAACCAATACTTATACCCTACTGTATAACATTTATGTTTTGTAGATATACCATACTGCACCTTAAAACCGTATCGTTTCGCGATCGACTCCATATCGTTGTGCGTCTCTTTTGTGGGAAGTTTCTCGTGTAATTCTATGATGAGGGCCGCGCCGGGGTCGGGCGTACGCGGGGGCGGGGCCACGCACGCCGCCAGCAGCGCCGCCACCGAAAGTGGCGTGCCGATGCGAACCACTAAACTACGGCTAGAGACTCCCGTACCACTTTGCAAACACTCCTTTATTATCTCGTGCAGTAATGCCCCTGGGAACAATAACTAAAAGTTCATTGCTAAACGGCACGTTCGTTGATAGTGTTGCTTATTTTAAGACAGATGTCTACCGTCTTAGCGGTATTCGCTAAACTTATTGTGACAGGCTTATGCTTGGGGACAGGCTCAACTCCCAAATGTTTCGGGAGAAATACATATACCATACAAGTATAATGACACTAAATAACACCTAATCCCAGCACTACATTTGAAATTTTGGATAACTGGCTACACTACAACACAACCCAGCGATTATAGACACAATGTTGTAATGTGAAGATACCAAAACGACCTTAGACGAAATAAACAGGCTATTAAGGTAGTTCGTGATATCTTTAGGTTTTATCGGTGCTAAAAGATTAGGTAGGTTTAATTAGACCTTCTATAAAATTTAAATATATCGATTTCTTTTAGATTTTTTATTTTTAAAATTAACATAAAAATGAGTAAATGTTGAACGTATAGTTTTTATTTGCTTTTTTTGTTTGTAATTGAAATGACTGCCGTAGAATGTAAAACCTTGACCTTAAACGTCCTTAAAAAACTAAGTATAGGAGGAAAATTGCGACTCCTAACCAGTTCTTCGTCTCATTTAAATGTATACCATGACATAAAACATATATATTAGTAAAGCAAAAACTTGCTTTGATTGATACATTGAAGTATGAGTTATAATTTTTTTAATATTATATAGTACTCACCGCCGCTCAGTTTTTTCAAGAGGTTGTTATGAAACATCATCATAAATTCAAGTCTGGCGACATCCATTAACTTTCTTTTTACATGTTTAGCCCACTTTGGATTTGCTACTTTAATATCGTCCTTTAAAAACAAAAAAAAATGATTAATTACATTTTTACATTCATAGCGAGTGTGGTGGATACACTGCAATAAACCTATATTTGGGATCCTTCTTCAACATGACATTTATAGTTCTGTGCATATTTGTTATTCCCTTTATATCCCATGTATTTCTTTGTTTAGTTAGAATGAAATCCAACGACAGAAAAAAATATCATCGATTAACATTAAAAGTTAATCGAAAACTTAAAGTCGAATTAGACTCGCTGTCACACAAAATTATTAAAAAAGACATCGCATCTTCATGCAGCAAATAATTTTTTTTTGATTGCAGTAAAGTAAAATATTTTTTATTCGCTTAGTTAACTATAAATAAATATGCGCTCACGCCCGTAACCCAGAGGGGTAGGGAGAGATCATGAATTTCCATTTGGCGCGATCCTGGCATACCTCTTTCGCTTCTACATCCATACATCTACGCATACATGCTCGTTGGTTACGGGTACTCCTTATATCCCCTTTTTAGTAAGCTACTAATCTGATCGGTAAACTCACTTTTGAAACATAAATTTCTTTCGTTATTCTCTATTCATTCATCCTTTTGTCTTGCCCGAACCACCGAAGCGAACCTTTCTCAATTCTAGTCACAACGTCCACTTTCAAGCCACACTAGTTATAGTTACCTACTTGTATTGTAAAAAGATTATTAAGATAAAAGGCTTCCTGCGGCGTGCTAAAGTTAGTATTGGTCAATGTTGCAATCTTGTGGAAAAAGTCCCGGTAAGGCGCGAGCAGCCCCTCCTCTGTGAAAGCCTGTAGGATTCTCTCCTTCTCCTGGTTATATAGCGGACAATTCTCTTCGTAAAGTAACTGAAATAATACATTTTTAAATTACTTAGTTAAATAAGGTTCACTTAAACGAGACCGTTTGACGTGTCTTGAGTTGGATTTCTATTTGATTGAAATGTTTGTACGATAAATACGCTCGCTTCAACTTCTGATTCTATACAAGATCGTCAGTTAAAAACTTTGCGCGTATTATATAGAATATATGTGCCCTGCAGTCTCTCGGTCTCCGCCGTGCAATTTAATTTAATCGACGATTTTCAAGCGTAAGCTGAACCCTACTATGATTGACGTGAATATCTCGCAATATTTTTCCTACTCACTTAACATGTACTTGGTCAACTCACATATTATCTTTATAAAATATAGCCTATATGTTAAGCTGATGTATAAGCTATATTAATGTAAAGTTTCATTAAAATCTATTCAGTAGATTTTGCGTGAAAGACTAAGACGTTCATACATACAAACTACTACTACTACTAAACGTAGGATAAAAATACTTGTTATGTGATAGACTGATGTACTTAGTACTTTTGCACTTATTAAAATGACCTCTAATATAAATTCATAATATTGTTTGCTTGATTTATATCGTTAAATGAAGTATAAAAGCACAGTATAATCACGCAGTTACATACATAGTCGGTTTCTCTTGGAGGGTAGGAGTAAGGCACGGGTTGCCAGTGCAAGGTATCGTTCCACACCTGCTCGGGGGGCGGCGGCCACAGCCCAGCAGATATCAGCAGAGCGCTCGCCTTACTGAGATCTGTGTCTGACGTTATCACTAAGTGCTTCCCTGTTAATGATAATAAAAAAATATGTTAACGCCTCCAGGCGTAATCTCTCACTTAACGAGTTTACAGATTTATATTTGGCGCGATCCTGGCACACCTCTGTCAGCTCTTCCTACATCCATACATCTACACATTCTCGTCGATTACGGTTACGGGTACTCACTATATGGTATTTTTTTTAGAATGCCACTAATCTGTCGAAACGATTATTCACTGTGGTAAATTGGCACCAAGTTATTAATATTTGTTAGAACAATTCTAACTACGTCTAAGCTTGTAGTTTGACAAAAAGGTCACTGACCGTCCGCTTAGCTGTTATACTATTTGCAGTTCATTTTTTTTTTGCAATGAAACCATTATTTTATGATAACGTAGGATCTATAGTACGGTCCTATATCTTACTAGCACGGTGTAACTAAACAGTAATTGCTATCTCTGTCTGTTGGATTGGTTAAAAAGATACGTATTTATAATATGAAGTTATCCTTGTGTTATTACCATTAATAAACTAGACGACATGTTAAATGAGAATATAAACTTACCATCTTCGTAGTAAGGACCCAAGAATTCGTTATATCTTTTCCTAAGTAATGCGCCCATTTCGAACGTTGCCATTTTTCCTTCCTTAAAAAAACATGCGTATGATTACTGAAATAGTGGCTATGAGTGTTGCATATAAAGATTTAATGAATAGAACTTTACAAAGTCCTTAAAATGTGGTCGTATTATTTAAAGGTACGAACATTTTAAGGACTTGTAAAGTTCTACCCATTTAAATAACCCACGTTCAAAATAGGAGATTTGTGATTTTACAACGCAAGGTTATCAAAATATTTATGGTTTTTGTTATGATGCAGTATGGGAACTTTACTCAAAATTTACACGTTGTATATATATAGCTAAGACCATTTTATACAAAAATATGCATATATAATTTTGTAATATGTATTATTTAGTGGTAGAGTCCGCATCTAGCTTTTGCTGGAGCACGAATGGCCCGCTCGCCCGGTGAAATACCACAACCACACGAAAGACAGGCGTGAAGTGGAAGCAATTCCGCGTTTCGTCTGATAAGTGTGTGTGCCGGAGGCCAACCCCCCACCCCCTTAACAGCATGGAAGTGGGTTCTATAAACAAACTACCCCAGGGGGGTACCGATACCACTGGTATTGGAGAATCCCCCTCCGCGCGTTTACGCCTGAACTCCCGCTTGGAGTCTGGGCGTGGGCGCGCGGGCTGCCCCGCGTATTCTGGGGGGGGCACCATCCCACTCGGTGCTGGAGCTCGGGGCAAACGCAGGCAGCACCTCGCGGCATCCCCTACCATGTTCGCCGTGGACTTCTGTAACATCAGGGGACTCCACTCTAACTTGGAGGCCGTCCACTTCCACCTACGGACGGCTAAGCCGGCCCTGCTTTTCCTCACTGAGACGCAGATATCCTCCCCGGCAGACACATCGTATCTATCCTGCCCGGGTTACAAATTGGAGCATTCCTTCTTGCCCCGGGCCGGGGTGTGCGTGTACGTCAGGGAGGATGTCTGCTCTCGTCGCCTCAGCCTTCTTGAAGGTAGGGACCTATCTATTTTGTGGCTGCGCGTAGATAGCGACGACCATCCGCGAGTCTACGCGTGCCTCTATAGGTCCCATAGCGGTAATGCCGAAACAGACCGACTCATGGAGCAAGTCCAAACGGCTACAGATTCCGTTCTGGAGCAGATTACATCCGCCGAGATCGTGGTACTTGGCGATTTCAACGCCCACCACGCCGATTGGCTTGGCTCACGTACCACCGATCACGCGGGGAGATCTGTCCATGACTTTGCCTTGTCCTATGATCTGACGCAACTGGTTACATCGCCCACGCGAATTCCAGATGTGGAAGATCATACACCTTCCGTGTTGGACCTTCTGCTGACCTCACATCCGGACAGCTACTTGGTTTCCGTCGACGCCCCCCTGGGCTCGTCGGACCACTGCTTGATCCGGACAAAAGTGCCTATCTCGCGTCGCCCACGGTTCAAACCGAATGGCCACCGCCGAGTGTGGCACTACAGGTCGGCAGACTGGGATGAGATGCGGTCCTTTTTTGCATCCTACCCATGGGAGCAAGTTTGCTTCAAGCTGGACGATCCCGATGCCGTTGCCGATTCTATCGCCGATGTGGTGATTCAGGGGATGGAACTATTTATTCCATCCTCTGTCGTGCCCATCGGAGGCAGTTCTCGGCCCTGGTTTGGTCAATCCTGCAAATTAGCAGCGCGCTACAAGCAGGATTGTTACCGAGCTTGGGCTGAGGCGTCAGCGGCTAGGGATGTAAATACCAGCCTGCTCAAAAAGAAGTACAACTCTGCCTCCAGGTCCTTCAAAAGAATTATTGCTAAGGCAAAGTCGGAACACGTGGCCAGCATTGGCGAGAGACTAGTTCACCTTCCTTCGGGAACTCGTGCGTTCTGGTCTCTCGCCAAGGCTGTCCAGGGGAATTTCTGTAAGCCGTCTTTACCATCTTTGCGCAGGGGAGATGACACGTTAGCCCACACCGCAAATGAGAAGGCCGATCTTCTAGGCTCTCTTTTTGCGGCCAACTCGACTCTGGAGGATAATGGTAGTTCACCGCCGAATATCCAGTGCGGTGACACCTTCATGTCCGAGATCCAGTTTCGCCAGAGATCAGTGCGTAAAGTGCTGCAATCTCTGGACGTTCACAAGTCGAGTGGGCCTGACGGTATTCCTCCCATCGTGCTTAGGACATGCGCTCCTGAGTTGGCACCGGTTGTAACGCGCTTGTTCCGGTTCTCCTACTCCTTAGGCATTGTGCCGAAGTCATGGAAGACTGCCACAATCCACCCGATCCCAAAGAAAGGTGATAGCTCGGATCCGTCCAACTACAGGCCGATTGCCATTACCACCTTGTTCTCGAAAGTCATGGAAACGATCATCAATTGCCAGCTCATGAGGTATCTTGAGGAGCACCAGCTGATTAGCGATCGTCAGTACGGCTTTCGTCAGCGTCGCTCAGCTGGTGACCTTCTTGCGTACCTCACGCATCGATGGTCGGTGGCAATCGAGGGCAAGGGGGAGGCCCTGGCGGTTAGTTTGGACGTGGCCAAGGCCTTTGATCGGGTGTGGCACAAAGCACTTCTTTCCAAGTTGCCTTCCTACGGGCTGCCCGAGAAACTATGCGCCTGGATTTCCAGCTTTTTGGAGGGTCGGAGCATCAAGGTCGTTGTCGACGGTGCATGCTCTGACCCGAAACCAATTAATGCTGGTGTCCCACAGGGCTGTGTACTGTCGCCCACCCTGTTTCTTCTGCATATCAATGACATGCTGCAAATTAGCAACATCCATTGTTATGCAGATGATAGCACGTGTGATGCACTGTACACGGCCCGCGCTAACGTTTCTCGGGCTACTGCCGCTGAGAACCGGACCAAACTTGTGTCTGAAATGGAGATCCTATTAGGTGAAGTCTCGGATTGGGGTCGACAAAATCTTGTTGATTTCAATCCCAAAAAGACACAAGTCTGCGCCATTACCGCTAAAAAAGAACCCTTTGTCGCGAATGTATGTTTTGAGGGCACTCCTCTGGTTGCCACAGCCAGCATCGGTATTCTCGGCGTTGACATATCGAGTGACGTTCAGTTTCGTGGTCACTTGGAAGACAAGGCCAAATTGGCCTCTAAAAAGCTGGGTGTACTCAGTAGAGCGAAGCAGTATTTCCAGCCGGGCCACCGCCTTCAGCTATACAAGGCGCAAGTTCGGCCCCACATGGAATACTGCTCGCATCTCTGGGCGGGAGCACCCCAATACCAGCTTCTTCCATTTGACCGCATACAACGGAGAGCGACTCGAATCGTCAACGACCGAGCTCTTACCGATCAGCTTGATACTCTGGCCTTGCGGAGGGACGTCAGCTCCCTCTGCATTTTTTACCGTATATACCACGGGGAGTGTTCCGAAGAACTGTTTGGAACGATTCCTGCCGCCGAGTTTCGTCATCGTACGACACGACAGACCGCCAGGTACCATCAACACCATCTGGATGGCTGGCATTCCTCAACAGTGCGGTTCTCTCGACATTTCCTGCCACGCACAGCCGCGTTGTGGAATGGTCTATCCTCGGCGGTATTTCCAAACCAGTACGACTTGGGGTCCTTCAAGAAGCGAGCCTTTCTTTTTCTAAAAGGCCGGCAACGCATCTGCAGTTCCTCTGGTGTTGCGGGTGTCCATGGGCGTCGTTGATCACCTGGGTGTTCCCGCCGCTCGTTTGCCCCCTTCTCTTATAAAAAAAAAAAAAAAAAAAAAAAAATCAATATCGAATTAAATTCGGTAGTCATAAGATGTTTTTATTGTAATCTAATTGAACTTGATTGAAAGATCGTACGATCTTTATGTGTAGAGATATGACCTAAATCTTACTTATTGCCAATGAAGTGAGAACAATGTTTGTTTTCATTTCAGATTGGTTACTGTGTATGATGTAGAATTACCCCGTATATTGTGTATTTGTATATGTCGATGAATTATTTTAAATATTAAGAAGCTTTCATTTCATTTCTAAAATCAACATTGAGTTGTTTAGTTGCTAGGCAACTCGATACATGTAGTACTGCCCACGCATTTGTGTTAATAATATTTTATGCATATGAAATAAACAATCATAAGCAATAAGGGAAAATACATATACGTGATACATAGTTTGTCTTTTAGATCCTATAATCATTATAATTGAACATTATTTAGCACACATTGACTGACGCTGTCAAACGGCTTTACGCTTTTGTAACTGTTGTAGTAAAATTTGTATTAAAGAAAGGATTAAAAAACAAATAATGCGTGTCTACGGGCGCGAGGCGTTGCAGCGGACAATAAATCATTATTAGACGCGGACAGCAATCTGCGTGTGCGCCGACACCACGTTCCTGTTTAGCCTGCCCGACCTTCGACTCGAGGCTCCCTCCCGTCGCCGGGAAGCTAATGTTTCGGTTGATACCACTCGTCTCGTGCGTATAGAATCCCTACTATGAACAACCTTTTTTACTTCAATCATGTAGTTGTATCAAAGGTAATATGTACTTCTGCCTCTATATATTAGACTAGAGCTGCGCTACACTGCGATTTTGCGACGTAACTTTTCCATAACTTTCTCAGTTTTAGGCGTAGCGTTCCTTTGCAAGCCACAACGTTGACCCTGTTTCTAATACTAAATCGAATTAATTTCGAATGTAACTTATCAAGTAATTGGCGCAATAAGATAGTCCGTGTACTATTTCCACCTTTTTAGGAGTCATAAAAGTAGCAAGAGTTGCCATTTATTTTAAAATTTATTCAGAATGTACAACTACTTGAATAGGTTTCCTGAAAACCAGGCATCAAATAAGAAACCAATATATTTTAACAGTGGTAGAGCCCGCAATAACAACATCTGTTACACGAATGGGCCGGCTCGACCGGTGAAATACCACGACCTCTACAGAAAAAGTGACGTCGTAATAGAAGTTGACCACAAATAGACCTGTTGTTTGTATTATTAAGGTCTCTATCAGTTTCATCACCTTTTTTGCAAGTTTACAAACCTAAATCATTCAGTTTCATTTAGTCATGCATATATAAGTAGTTTGTTACGGTCAACGTGTTGTGATAAATTGAGGAACTACGCTGGCGAGCTCTTTTGTTGGAAACACATCTCGCGCCATTCCCACGAGATGACGTACAATACGTGTAGCATTCAGAAACAGGCTTTCAATACACATTTATTGCTTGCCATCTCATTGAGCATTCAAATTTATTTTTATATTTCCGTTATATAATAAATAGTCCATGTTTACATAATAGATCTTGCTTCCTATACAACTATTATTATAGTATCATTATTTATTATCATATTAAATTACGTCTTCGTGATCTCGGTAGGACTTACAAATATGCAGCCTTACCTGCAGTTACCTAGTACAAACTAGTGTTAACCAGTTATAGTTTGTTCCTAAGGCTGGAAGGATGAAAATCATCGCGCGATCTCGTATTAAATTTGAAGTTCTATGCGTATCTACAGCCAAATGAATACAACAAAACAACAATAGAAGTAATAAGAAATCATATTTGTGGCCAATATATGTACTTACTATAATTAACTTACGTTAGTCAATGCGCCGGCGCCGTAAGGTGCGAACACATGGTCGGGCGGAGGAGCGCCCAGCATCGCCAGCTCGCGCTCGCTCGGCGTGCGCTCGCCGTGTGACATCAGCTGCACAGGCAACACACATATTTTGTTCATCATCACCAATTTAAGTGCTTTTTTCCTCCTGTCTGTGGAGCATTATGTCATAAACGTGCAATTATTCGCTTGATCGCAGTGATTATTATATCCAAAACAGTACTATACTCTACTCAATTGAATATTGAACTGACCACCGGTATTTACTGACAATACATACGCTAACAACAATATGTTATTTTTTTATAAAAGTAAAAGTCCTTACTATCGATGATATGTCTTAGTAATATGTGTACAAAATCTTTGACGACTAAAGTTAAGATTAATTTAATTGCTCGTGTAATTTAATGATTTTCATCTCCAGATGCTCTATATTGGTGTACACCATGTAGTACAATTATAAATACATATTTACTGCGTTTTCAACTATCATTATTACATCCACGTGCATAATCCAACATGATCACAATGAATTTACTGCATTAGAATTTTTGTGTCTTAGGTGAAAACTTCCTAACCGCGTTAGACGGTTATTACTTTATTTGGTAGGCGAAAATCTTATAGCTTGGAACAGTTGCGGCGAACCTTTTAGTATTTTCTTTTAAATCAATATTTTATTATTAGGAATAAGAAATAGAATAAACCGTCTTATTCCATTATAGAGTTTATTTTTTAATTCAATTATTTTCTAATAAAAATAATTTGGATAGTGATGGGATATGACATATATACTCACCACGTGGACTTGTCGTAGAGCGGTGACTTCGACGGTTGTATCCTTCATCAGGATCACAGCGACGAGGGCTGCAGAATGTTATTGCAGTAAGTAGCGAAAATAAAAAGATATGTATCTACAAATACAGAATACAATTCTCTGTTCTCAGAAAATGGAGCATGATATTGTATTAATACATTGAAATGTTTATAGTAGAGTGACAACCGACAAACCCAGGTTAAGAAAAACATTCTGATTTGCAGAGAAATATTGAAGTTTCCTGAGAAGATATAGTTGATATCTTTGCTCGATATTAGTATAAGCATGTCGCAGCGAATAAGCATGTTTAATTCCAATATGTATAGACTATACATATTGGAATTAAATAATCCTTCATTCACTACATACATTTATACACTAACATATTAGCATCTTTACTTATATATTTTTTTACAATTCAGATTAAGCTTTAGCTTGTGCTAGGATAAAGTGCACGGCAATAGTCGAATGGCGAATTCGAACCGGTGACCTCATGTCTTGATGTCCGTACCCTTAACCAATAGGATATTGGTGGACAGTACCAGCCATTGCTGCTTTCAAACGGAAAAGACCTCACAAATTTCTAGCTTGGAGTATATTGTATGTGTATGTCTCTCCAGGCAGACTGTGTTATTACGTTTTCTCTGGTGATAAGGTTTAGCAGATCCAATTCTTTTCCTACTTGTAATTTTCTCTCCTGTCATCATTACCTCTTTTCAAGAAAAAGGCTGGCAACGTATTTGAAACTGTTCGACTTTTTGTCAAACATGTTAATGCGTCACTAGACATAACATGAGTTAGGATTAGGAGACTACTTAACCGCAACTCCACGATTGGCGTGTACTTTTGAATATGTGCGGGACATGGATCACTCCAGAAACCCCAGTGCCCCAAGGAACCCCAATTCCCACTTAATGTTGCTGAGCCTCAAGCCATCAAAAGTATTTCGTTTTCTTATAAGAAATGTGAGATGTAAATTAAAGAATAAATCTGGTTCTGTTTGATTGTACCAACATGGCATGGTTGCTGTGCTATGCTTTGGTTGAGAACCCAAGATTGTGTGGCACAAATTTGACTAATTATATTGAAAGTACGTACCGGCGATGAGTGAGACGCCCACCAACACTCCGAGGCAACAGCAAGTCCGTTCAATGCGGCTGCCCGGCACCTCGTCCGACGCGTTGGTCGGCTCCTCCTCGCGACCGCCCCCTTTCCTGCACATAGTACGCACCTCACTGACTGCGGGTACACACTAGGACACTAGGACGCGGGGAAAATGGGACCGGGTGATTCCTAGAACGTGTTACCAAAGCGCGCACTTCAAAATGTGTACTCGCTGTAAATGAACGAAATAAAACGAAACCGCCTAGTCGTATGTATGCCTCTCTCTCTGAACTCTTCAAACGAACGGCCCACTTGTTCAACGAGTTTGATTAAAAGTCACTTGAAAAAAGACGCGGCCGTTTTTTTTAGAACTCAATCTAGAAAATGATTGAACATCAATTTATAATTATCTATACTAGGATAAATTGAACGTTGGATCACGCGATCTAGATCGTGGTTGTTGATTAAGTGTGTTAAAGGCAATCAGAAGCTTATTTAGAGCTTTTATTTTGTGTTCCTTTTATTTGTATCGAGTCCTCATATTCTTTGATAGATGATTACATTCCAAGCTACACACTCAAAACTCAATAGATGTATAATAAAATGGCATTCGAGACGTATATATAATAATTTTACTCGTATGTTCCCGAGGTAGGAGGGCAAACGCGACAGTACCCAGCATTTATATTTGAAATATATCATATTTAGCACTATATGATTATGTGTAGCCACGGTACTTATCCATCAGGTGATCGCACTGCTCTTAAAACACTTATATAGTAATAAAAATACTCATAAAATATAGTACGGTTACTGATAGGTAAATCAATTTTTTTACTACATAACAGTTTTTTTTATATTCGCTATATAAACGGTTATAACATGAGTAAATAAATATTTCAATTGCTAATTGCGCTACTGGTCACAATGACAAGTCATTAACCGCTTCAGAACTAGTTAAGTGAATTGAAACGGACACGTGCCTACGGACTTTACCATTCCGATCGTCGTTAATGAGTAGACACATCGCTGATCGAATTTATATCAAACACCACTCACATTTTCCTCCGACGAGCCGGCAGCTCTACATTGTAGTTTGAACGTGATACGGTTTTTGATTTAATTATCAAAGAAACATCTAAGATGTTATCTACGTTCGGAACATTTATAGTACACGGGCGCGGGCGTACGTGGATCGTCTGGAGGGTGTTCGCGTTTCGAAGTGAGGCAGGAAACGATCGCCGCGGCCCGCTGTGTCCCACTGAGCGACGCGGGATGTCACCCGTATTCACGGTCGCTCCGACCTGCCGTCGCGTCAGATGATTGACTTTGACCAATCGATTGTGGCCGGGTATCTGCACGGTGCGCGGCCGCCAGACAATGCGAATCGTATGCCTGTACAGATTCCCTCGTAACGCCCTTGCTGACGTCACATTCAATGGACATCTCGGATTTTTCATAACGGCTCGTGAACTCGACGGAACAATCACCATTTACGTCACGCTGTTGTGATACAGTTCGTTTCATACGGATCACATAAAGCCACTCGATTAACTCTTTGGTTATCATACCATATGTTGTATGTATATCTTTAAATAAAGTTTTATATGTATTCGGCACATAGTCTTGGATATTTATATTTAGAACGAAACCGTCATAGAAGTAGGACAATTGAAGATTGATTTCGATCCCCTCGCGTAGCCCTCTTGTCACCGTCAACACGGGTGCTTTGATTTGTCTGATGGAGTGAATTAAAAGATTGCGAGCGCTGCGTGCGAACGAAACATGTCTTCCGCTTTCATGCTAAACTGTGTAGCGAATATGTTCATCACATACAATGGATTTGGATCATGACCTAGTATAAACCTAACAATTTCGTGATCTATCTTATCTTTCTTTCCAAAAAAGTTAGAGGTATGTTAAAATAGTGGGTATAATGTTGTATAACAACTTAACTAATATTTTAAATGATGCACATGTTTAGACTGGTCGGTACGTTTGAGTTTATGTTGTTAAAAATTGAAGTATCTAATCTTTGTGTACATAGACTTCACAGGTTTTTTGTGCAATATTATTAAAAAAACATACTGACATAGGCATCTCAGTGTGCGCGTAGACGACTCTAGGTATCGATCTACCAACGATCCGATCGAGGTTGCAGGAGACCATTGCTTGGACAAGGAACAGATCATTGTGGCCACCTTTAGGAGAGGCCGATGTCCAATGATAATTACTATAGTGTAATACGTATTCAAGCAATAATCGCATATTCGATTTTTAATATCTATCACTTTGTAGGTTTGAAGTTAATATCTCAATATATATTTCATTCGTCTATATTTTACTAGCCGTGATAAAATATTAGCCTTATTTTATTCCACGTAACTAATCAAGCATACAAGACGTCCGTACTGACGATTTATAGAACGAATCGAATAACCTTTTGTTTATACATATACTTGTAATATTTGTAAAAATTTATATAACACGTTACAAAATTTTAAACGGTAACAAGAAATTTATAACATGAACCTTATCTGTACATTAAATAAACATATATAATTTATATTAAACATCAAATTACTAATAGAAAGAGCTGAACAAGTACTCACATTATGCTCAATAGATTTACCATATTTGTTATGGTCAATGCTGTATATAATTTATGAAAAGAAATAAAATAAAATACTAGTTATAAACGCGACGCTACCGTCAGACAAGTAGCGTTGTCTGTGCAGACATCCACTGTCACGCAATACAATCATTTCAGTTACATCTAATCTAAAACAATTAAACACATAATCTCTACAAAATCATTTAATAATAATGTTTTCTTATTTCGAAAAATTGTTATATTAGAATCGAAAGTGTTCATGTGTAAAAAGATGTCATTCATGTGATTCTTATACAAACGTATAGGTAAAAGTATACAGGGTACCTTTTATCCCCAAAAAAAATCTTTTTATTACCATATTAACTCAATACAACATGCCAGTAACTACTTCTTGACATTTTGTTGTCAGTTATACATTACTAAGGCGACCGATGACAACTTTTTGACATTTATCTGTAATACTAAGTTATTATACGAGAGATCGAGTTACGAAAATTTCCAAAAAGGAAAAAAAAGAATGCCTGTGAAGTCGTGGGCAATTGCGTTTTAAGTTATATCCAAAAGTTCAAAACATTAAACTCTGAATTAGACAGCTAGAACCTTCTCCGTCAACTTCCACTCAAAAGCAAGTATAATTATTATACTACATAACGTATAAAAGTGGTAGAGCACGCAACGTCTGTAGCACGCATTAGCTGTCTCGACGGCGAAATACCACGAGAAGAAGGCAGGCATGTTTCTTCCTATGAGTGAGATGACGGGGGCCCAATGCCAATTTTCTTCCCCTCTCCATCCTTTCCTTTTCCTATGTTTCTCTAAAAATAAAAGTAGACATTGCGTCTGCAACCCCTCTGGGGTACGGGCGTGAGCGCATATTTATTTAAAATGTTCTTTCATAACAATTCCTTAACCGCCCGTTTTATTTACGATACCGTACAAAAACATTACGCGTTAAATCCATTCCATAGATACACATGTATTGCTCTTAAAACAGTAACTTATGCAAATATTTTATAACTTTATTTGTTTAATTAATGCAATCTGTAAAACTAATATACGCGTAGGTATATACGCGTGTCTGAGATCCCATTTGTTTGTAAAACTATGTGACAAAGCCATGATATCTCAAGTTCATGCGTGTATCGTTTTCAAATATAAACATTTTCTTAAATCACGGACAGAATACGAGTATACTAGTAACTTCGTTACGTGCTATAATTATTCAATCAAAAGGAATTGGTTTAACACCAGAGCGTTATTGTTCGATCCCAAAGAAAAGAAAAAGTCAACATTACGGACTACATACGGACATTCTAGTAATATAAAAAGAAAGTCTTATGGCTAATCTGCTAATGACAAATACTAATAATAGAAACGCTGATAAGTATCCTTCGTTAACTAAGTTGTGTGTAGCTCTTACCACTAAATTATGAAAAAGTAGGAAAAAAATTATATAGCATATATATCACAGCCACTTTATTGTCCTTTTTCGCAAGATTACAACTATTTAAATGTCAATATTATTCAGTAGAAACTTGTATTTTATGTTTGACATACAATGTATCCATGAGTTCGCACTGCCGAAAACATTCAAATAAAACATATTCTTACAAATTTATGTGATTTTTTCGGCAGTGTGAACACGGTGCGATAAAAACTTAATAGGGGTTCGGCCGGAGAAGTATAATCTAAATATCACTGGTGTGTAGTAGAAGTAATTGGTTATTATATTTTCGTGTAATGCTCTCCGAATATATTTTCTTACGCGCAACCTTCTTTCTACATAGCTACCCAGGGAAACTTGCAACTCTTTTATCGTTACGTGTATTTAAGAATAGTGGATATCAATTAACATTCATTTAAATAATGTTAATTTCTGTTAATTGCTTTTGCAAGTTTTTTTTGTCGGCTCAGAATTTTTGCAAATAAACTTGGTGGGCAACAGACGTCGTAATTACACATGAATAATTTTCACAGTGTTTAATTTGCGTTTTTTTTATCAATAAACCGGTTTGTACTTAATAATCTCTGAGGAATCGTTGGGAGAACAGTTTTTGGTAAAATTATTTGATACATTCTTCCGCGAATTTTTCCTTTGATATAACTACGTCCTTGGTGAGGTTGATAAACGTATCGAAATCGCAAAACAGTGCGTCCCCGCAGTCTGCTATTGGCAGAGTTACATCTGGACCTCCCGCCGTTGCAGCATACACCGCCTGTTAAACAAAAACAACTTTATTACAACATAGAAAGATTCGCATCCAATAAGTAGGTTTCGAAAAAAAATAGCCCCTTAGCTTAGGTGTGGTGATTCTACTTTATTATTGTACAGTCTTGGAGACGTACCCGATTTTAAACCGCATTGCACCGCATAAATCGCATTTCCCAGCCCTGAACATTTTGTTGTGGTATTTTCCAGCCCGAGTCCATAGCCAATAGATATGTCTTAAAGATTTACTAAGAATAGGTATAGAGCAGATCCTAGATGCGTCACTTACACGAGTATAAAATCAATAATTTGTATTAGCATTAATTGGTAAATATTCCTAGATTTCAAATGATTCCGATGTTATTCTTAAGATTGCAATGAAATGATAATTCCTAACATTACAAGTCATCGAGCAGGTGAGAAATTTTTCATTAAGCCGTAAAGCGCGAAATCGATCGCGTTCGATGTTTTCTTACAATTTAGTTTCTGAATCACGCGTGCGTATTTTATTTCATTACACTATATTAAAGATCAAAGAAATTCCATTCGATAAACTTTTCTACTGAGATGAATCTTAACAGAGACATACAAAATGGGAATTTTAAATTGATTGCACATAAATATGAAAATACCACAAGCATTGGCATAGGTAAAGAAGGTCTCACTTCTTTCACTGTCCTTAATTCTTTCCTAGTGACTACTAGTTGACTTTTACATCTCAAGAAAACCAGAGGTAGAGATGCTCTCAATGTTATTCGAGGGTATGTATGTAAGTATATATGTGTGGCCGTTCCGTTGAACTTCCTATAACTTAAACGGCTTGCCCAATTTTGAAGGGTGAGTGTCATTCGATTTGTATTCTCTGGAACGTCATAGGGTCAGGGTTATTGATTTTTAACCGAATTCAAAAAGGAGGAGGTTATCAATTCGACTGTATTTTTTTAATTAAATCTCTTGTTGATAGAGGTGGTAGTAGCATACCAAAAATCCATATTGTCCTGTATCGTTTCTCCTCCTCAACTCCAATGAAAACGTGGATCCGTACTTCGGTTGATGGGGCTGGAACACCCTGGCGGCGGCCATGAGGCCGGCCACATTGTTCTCATGCGCCGAGTACAAACGCATCTTTGGTTGATCCAAGTCACCGGCTACCGCTGCTGTAGATGCATTAACTATGTCTGCTAGCAGTACACCTAAAATAACGTGTAATCATTAACGATATGTATATTAATATGTTTTAGTTGTTTTTTTTATCTGGGAATGTTGCAAACGAGCAAGCGGATCATTTGATGTGAGTGAGAAGTGAGCGCGACCCATAGACATCCGCAACAAGCAAATGTGTTGCAGATGCATTGCCTACCTTTAGTGGACAGAGGAGGGCATAGACAGGAAAAAGGACATTTCCTTTTCCCCCGTTAATCACCTACCGTCCAATCCTCTTCCCTTTCCCATCCTATCCTTATGAGGAACGGGTGGGAAGTGGAAGAGGACTACAATTAGCCCTCCGGCACCTCACTCATCAGAAGAAACGCAGAGTACTTCTACACCCCTGTTTTCTGTGAGGTCGTGGTATTTCACCGGGTTCGGACAATTCGTGCAACAGATGTTGTTGCGTGCTCTACCACTGTTTTACAATTTAATTTACATAATTCATCTTTAGTGACATTTTGGCTGAATTGAAGAAATTGAAGTGTTGATAGACCAAGGTAGCGACAGAACACAACGACTTGGGAAAGGAACATGTCACTGTCAACCTCGGTTTGTTTAGTCGAAGTCAAAGAGAACAATATATATTTACTTATTAAATTACTCATATTTCTTGTTAAAATATTAACATTAATTTACTGCTGACTTCGGGCAGCA
This sequence comes from Papilio elwesi, assembly GCA_029849275.1. NCBI lineage: Eukaryota > Metazoa > Arthropoda > Insecta > Lepidoptera > Papilionidae > Papilio > Papilio elwesi. The sequence goes on along the minus strand of CM056687.1, from coordinate 4,167,897 downwards.
AATTACCTGAAGCTAGTCGTATCAATTCGTTGTCGTAGAATTCTATGGCATATTCAATCTTTGTCATCTCTTTTATTTTAGGCATTACCTCCTGCGCCCACTTTGGTGGTTTAACTCCAACGTTTTCCTATAACGCAAACTGTTGTTATTAATACTCCCGAGGAGGGTTGGCGTCACGCAGGTGGCCGGCCGTAAAAACTGTAGCCAAAACCTATACAGTATGGTCTACAATCATACCGTGCCGACCCCACATGAGTGGGAAAAGGAGAAGATGATGTTAATAATATCATGTTATAATAATAATGTTATAAATTAATATTCGACGATGAATTGTACTTACTAGGGTTTGAAACAGGTTGTCTAAGAAGAACACGTCTTCGGGAGTCGTTATGTTTGTGCCCGTTTTGTCGCTCAAGTAGGAGTAAAAATTGTCATAAGGTTCTATCCACTTTTTAACTTCGGGAAGTTCGTAAACGCTGTTCCTCAGTTTTGTATAACGAGGACAATTGTACCAGTACAAGAGCTATAAAAATAAATATCGATACATACAATTTACATACTCAACACGTTTCCAGTTTTTAATTACATTAAAATAGTACACTTCCAGTATTGATAATCTAGCCGGCGCTTGCTCGATTACATAAGCTAATCGTCAAGAAATTAGTCTATTTATAAATGAATGTTTTAATCTGTTACAAACTATTTAGTTCGTGCAATTTTATTTCTTACACGTGTCATTTTTTCTAGTCATGCAAGTTTGCGTTCCAAAGTTGATTAAACTCACTAATAGACACTGCTAAAAATAGGCTTACGGCAATTCCCTCCGATATAGGACTTCCCCCGTTTTCCGTCCAGTTATTTTATGCGAAATATGAAATTACCGTTCTAAACAGACAAAAGAGAAAAAAGGCTTGAATTCATTGACTTTTCTCGCTACTCACGCATTTTACATTTTCAAATGCACGAATATTCGTAATGTTACCATACGTTGCGAATCTTCACGGTCTTGCAAAGTTTAAAATTTATTTTATGCTATCCTTATGGTTGAAATTGTCCACCCCTTATATCCAACTATTGCTTGAAATCTACTAGGAATTATTAAAAGAAGTTTGTGAAAAGAGAAGCATAATTATTTCATTAATAATTAATTTAACCATGAATTCTATACTCACGTCGTCATGTTGATATTCAAGTGTGTCATATGGGACCGGTTGCCAGTTCAATGCTGGGTTCCAACGCTGCGGCGGTAGGGGCGGGTACAACGATGACATGGCCGTCAACGCCGTCATCTTGGTACGGTCGTAGTCAGTAGTGCGCACCTTGATCTCGTCGGGCAAGTAGAGCTGAGAGATGAACTCATTGTAACGCTCCCTGAGGTACTCCCCGACCTTGAAGCCACGCTGCTTACCTTTCTATTGAATAAGACGTCTATCACTACCGATAAGGAAAACTACGTTCAATAATAATGACTAACAATGCAGAAATAATTACAATTCAGTTCAGTTTTAGGATGTACCCGAGTATTTTGTCCTCAATTACATATGAGGATATTCCATAAATTTTATATTTCAATATTCTAAAAAAACGCTGTATAAAAAGGGGCATGAAAAATAATTGCATTTATAATTGAGAAAGGTTTAGACGTTTTTAATGCGAGTAATCAAATATTACTTGCACAATACCGTTTGCCCCGATCCTGGCACACCTCTTTCGCTTTTCCTGCATTAATTAATAAATACATCTACACATAAATGCTCGTCGGTTATGGGTGTCCTAGGGCGTCCCCTACCAACCCTGTCACTTACTTTTGCACCATTGATTTGTTTCGTTAATCTCTCATTATTCATCCTTTCAACATGCTCCAACCACCGAAGCATACCTCTTTACCTTCTTTTAACTCGTAGAAGTCGTCAATATCGTCAAATACGTTGTCAAAAAGTAGGATGAAACCTTTTGATTGTTTTAATGCCAAAGTCGTTTAAATCTAATTATTAGACAACTTATTGTATCATCATTACTAAGTTAAACGTGTTTAATTGGCTTCCTCGCTTTGTTGTTATAAAAAGAACAGGTTAAGCTATAATTTTAAAAAATCGACTTATTTTAATAGTGTACATTGTATAACTGTGTAATGAGTATGTATACTATATATGCTGTATATTTTCTTGACATTTATAAGGTTTTTGTTATTATATAATGCGCGTCTTAACAATTCTAAAAGAATATTATAATAATCCGAGCTCTCAAAATTCTGATGCAGTCTACGACGACGAGAATATTGTTTACTTTAGTAAATATAAACGTTTAAATTTTTGTATTTATAATCTATGATATGTAAAAACAATGGTCTATTAGTTTTTCATAACCCTTTCAAAAATATAATGTTTTATCTAGAATAGGAAATAACAGCTTGTATTTGTCTTTGAATTAATGTTACAATAAATGCAATGCAAGTTTTTTTAAATATACGTGCAAAACCACAAAGAGATTTAAAGTATGTCCTTTTCGTTTCACACGCCTGTGTTTGGTCATAAACATAAATAGTTAAGGCCAAATGTTCGTATGTATATTTTGCGAATATTCTGCCACAACATTGTTAAAACAACCGCATTAGCACCTAAACAAGTTTATTTAAACAATGTTTGTTTTAAGAAAAACTGTTGTAATTATTACTCATCATATAAATTTAGTTTAATTTATTTAAAAATATTTGTATAATATAAGAGAATAATATGTAATTTAATAATATAATCTTCAACTCACATTAGTTAAAGCTTTCTTTCCAAACGGGAAGAACAGCTTGTCGCTTTTCTCTTCAGCTGGATACTTGTCCAGTTCCTCTTGATCCGGCGTCCTGTCGCCATGTCGGAAAATCTAAAGACGAAGATATATGTATATATCTAATCAACCGAGTGCTACGCCGTCTGGTAAAAATAATTAATGATTAAATATATATGTTTTGTTATAACTATAGGTGTATGCCGTAGTGATTCTCTGAACCTCAACAATTGTTCTAATCTGATGTGCGTATGTTTACGAGCATACAAAACGTCCTTTGTGCAGATTTCATTATCTACGAACGATCTCCGATTATCATGAAGTTATAGCACAGATGATAGGCGCGGCGGAGTAGCGCGAATATCCTACGTACCGAGAAAACTAGCACCGGCTGACTGTTATCAACGCTTATGTGCACCAACTTATTGTTGGATTCTATCATCGCCGCCGGTTTGAACTTGCTGCAACCACCGCCGCCAAGCGCCATCGCAACCAGCATCACAAACACCAACCCCATTTCGGAACGGTTTCAAGCGTCAGTCGACAGAGCGCGCTTTATCGGCATTACGTACGCGCGATCACGAGCCAATTTCGACTGCCATGCTCCGAGTCTTTGCTCCATTTATATAGAGATAGATACAAGAGGGCCGAGAGAAGTTCACTAGTTAGTATTGAATAAACGAACACAACTGTACGACGATTTATTTTTATATTTGTCTTTGTTTGAAATACTAATTTGTGTATCAATTTTGATTTAGATGCGTTGCATCCCGTTATTAACATTTTCTTTAATTTAGGCAAAAACTTCAAGACTCTTAGGTGTTTTAAGATACGGTAACTTGCTTTAGTTTATACCTACGGATATAAATAGGTACGTTACACAAATTACAATTGAACTGTAATCGACTCGAAGGTTACCTATTTTATGGATTACATTGTCGCACATTTTATGGTCTCTGTATATTATGAACAATTTACGAACATTTAATACGTATTTTTATTTAGCTACTTATTTTTAGGACATGAAATGAGCTAAATATATTGGGTAAAACCCGTAATTTCGTAGAGAACAAACTCAAACGTTTACGCGTCAAACAGTCTATTGCAAAATTTAAAAGGTTTTTCGAATTGAGAAATCCCAAAATTAAAATTGATCTTAAGATTTTTGTACATATAAATAACTTTGTTCAGCCATGGACTATTACAGATATTTGAAGAAATGTAAAAAAAGCAGCATCTTTCTTTTTATCCTTATGAACCTTAAAAATTAAAACCAGAAGTCGATGTTAAACAGCACTCGACCGCCACGGTAATCTGCAAATATAGATGGTGGGGTACTGCAGTCTGGAATTCAAATCCCAATATATGTATGTAACTACATACACACCCAGAAAACTATAGGAAGTTTGTTGTTTTCTGTTCAGCTTTGCAGATTTTGGCTTTTATATTTATCAAAATAATGTTTGTCAGCTTTTAAAATTCTGCGATTTGTTTTTAGTCATTATTAAACGACACCCAAATATTCTTTAAACATCGTTTTATCTATTCAGTTTTACTAACGTAAACCAGACGAATAAATTTCGATGAATTGTTCAAATTAAAGAACTGTTAACTGCTCATCCTTTAACTTTTAGCTAGGGTTCCAATAAACTACATACGTATATAGTATAGTTATCGATACATCGACCATCAAACTTGCTAAAATTATGCAGCCACATAATACATATCAGGGGCGTCCTTTATACATATTACCTATAGTTTGCCGAAACGTCACAATACTCAGACTAAAACGACGATATACTCGATTGCTTGGGATCGATTAGTAGATAAGTACGTGTACTTTATTTTCGTTTAATCAGTGTTTTGTCTCTATCTATACATATAATAAGCGATGGTGTGATTGTAGGCTCCGAAACGGCCGAATTGATGTCATGAAATTATTTTATTCAAATCATTTTGTAACAACTCATAAACGAGGCCTAGAAGGAACTTATTATATTTATCAGATTGTTTAACCTTTGTTGAAATGATGATGTACTTTTCTTTGCCAAAATTTGTTTCTCACAGTTTTAAATTGGTGATATCATACCAGTAAAGTAAGTGTTACATTAACTGTAACAATGATGGAAATAGACAAGGTAATAGAATCAGATAAAGGTTTTATTTACATAAGACGAACTCTTGAAACTAATTACTAACAATAAGATATGTTTACAAGGAAAATAAAAGATCTTTGGTTTTTTTTTATAATAATCGAGCGCTTGGCCTCGATCCCACCTAAGCTAAATTACAATGTCTTCGAAAGATGTCATAGCTGGACGGAAACACTGATGCTGGCACCATGTTCCAATCCTTTGCTGTGCGCACTATAAACGAAGATTCCATCGCTTCTTAAGAACGCGCGGTACATCCACTATAAAAGGATGGAGACCAGTCAGATGGTTTCAAAGCAAATTGTTTGTGTGTTTTTATAATTCTAATAGTGTTAATTTCTTCCTCGATGATTAGATATATATTTAAATTATTGGGGGTTACTCTTGGAGTCAAAGTTTTCTTGCAATTGTCATAAGTGTTAAAAAAACAATGTTTTATTTCAACGGGGACGAGTACCGTATAAATATTCTTAGTACTACTGCAGTGCTTCGTTTGGTTAGTGAAGTAACGGAAGGCCAATACCATCCCCTGCACCCCGCTACCTTATCTACCACCTCGTCTAACGAACCTCAAAGAATTATGTTTGATATACATGTCTTTTATGTGCGGTGGTCACGTATATAACGAGAAAAAGAATAAATTAGATTTAATATGAACACATTCGCAGATACAGGATGGGGGAAGCTTAAGACCCTCAGCCCCCACTTGATACAAAAAACATCATCAGAATTATTCCATATATTTTTTTATGTCAACTTTATAATTGCTATTCTTTTTTATCTAAATTGCTCTACTTAATCTGATTTAAACTGCATTGCAAGTATTGTAACCTACCCTCGGGAGGGTCAATCCTCAATCACAATCAAGGATCTGCTACTGTATCAATACCCTTAATACGTACTACTGTTACTGACTACACGCATTTTAATTATTCAAAAGTTAAATTGCGTGTTGTTCAAAAGTGTAACCATAAAACATTTTAAATCTAAGAATTGTAATGCTAGATAAAACAAGATATATTTATACAATAATTCAAGTCTGCAATGAGCCATTTTGAAATCCTTGAGATCTCACGTAAATTGAAAACACGTGCCCATTTTACAGACCATACTTTAGGAATGTCTAATATAATGCCCGCATATCATAATTTATGTCGTCATTAGCTTAAGCTAAATTATTCATTTTATTGTTGTTACTATGTTAAAGGCCGGTCGACTTTATCTCCAAACGAAAGATTTTGGTTTTGATACCATAGAGTCACTATTTGAATTTCTGATTTACGTAAAAAAAAGCCACGCCGAAATATCTGTTCTTTCTTTTCTTTTTCCTAAGAACATCAAAAACTCAGGTATCTTAACAGTTAAATAATTAGACTTTACTATTTTAGAATTAGATTCTACTACCAAAAATATTGATTTTCATAATCCTGAGACACGCACACTCGTGGTCTTCACGACAACACAAACACCAGCCGACGGCGCATAAATAATATCTCACTGTCGCCTACTACTAAATTATCTTAATTCAAAACTCTATGATCGATAGAAATCTTTGGACATCGCCACCGCAGTAATCATACAAATCACATTTTACTCCCTTTATAATGACTACCATATAAAATACATAGTTCATAATTTTTTAGGCAAGTGAGGCAAGTCATTCCATTGAGTCATTAAAAATTGTTTCAAACTCAAACATTGGTCACTTAAAAGCAACTCTTTCCGTTGCAGGCATGACTGACGTCCACTATAATGAACAATCATTCTTGGAGCAACTGATGGTGTGCACGGAATACGTCGACAAGGCAGAGAGATACGAGTTGCTCGGTCCACTTTACCGTCTCATAATACCTATTTACGAGCGGAAAAAGGACTATCAGGCGCTTCTCTCTTGCTACCAGCATTTGACCAAAGCCTATGCCAAAGTTATAGAAGTTACAAACTCTGGAAAACGATTACTGGGAAGGTTTTACCGTGTGGCGTTCTTCGGCAAGGCCCATTTCGGAGAAGACGAAGAAGGTGTGGAGTTTATTTATAAAGAGCCGAAGTTGACATCGCTGAGTGAAATCTCCGAGAAGCTACAAACATATTACGAACAAAAATTTGGCGCTGGCTCCGTCAAGATGATTATGGATTCAGCCCCGGTGAGTTTATATTGGACGATAATTTGAATATATAATTAATAAAAGTTGAGGAACTTCTTACCCAGACAGGTTTTTGTTACATTTTTTATGCCGTTTTTGTTTGAATTTCAATTCGAGTTCTTATTCAATTTCATCCTCCATGTTGATATGTTACATTCTTATTATATTTTTATAACTTTTTTCTAGTCCAAGTATATTTGGCAAGGATACATATATAAGATTCTATATGTATACAAAATCTTGCTCGTCTTTAAACCAGTTGTCAGCGTACTGCCTAGATAGACGTCGTTAATGCATCTACACTTTAAGAGGACAAGTCTAGCGAAAAAAATAACAGCAAATGTCGCAATAATATTACCAGGCGAACATTCGTTTTGTATCAACTTTGCCTTTGTATATTTAAAAACTATCTAATTTAAACTCCACAGCTTCACAGGGCGTACCTCTTAATAAATTCTGAAAGAGACAAAATGCTAATTTATATTTCGACAGCAAGTGACACTGTTCGCAGAGGACGTCACGAACGAATTTATACCGAGATTGGGTAATAAACGATAGGCAAATTTAGAAGAATCAAGAGAGATGTGCAAGAATAGTGTATAAAGGCTGTCACTGCATCCGTAACTCTAGAGATGGACAACAAAAATAGTTAGCTAGCTAAATTTCCTTTACAGGTGAACCGTGAAGAGCTGGACAGCAAGTTGGCGTACATTCAGGTGACGTGGGTGCGTGCGGCGCCGGAGGGCCGAGCGGCGGCAAGTGCGAGCGGCGAGGGCGCCTTCGAGCGCGCGCACAACGTACGCCGCTTCGTGTTCGAGACGCCCTTCACGCGCGACGGTGCGCCACGCGGTCCCGTGCACCACCAGCGCCTGAGGCTCACGCATCTCACTGGTAATTCACTTTAATCCTGTTATATTTCATTTAACTACGTTGTTAATTGACTTTAATCTTATAGTAATCGAATGCAGTTTTCCATGGTAAAACGATGAGAAATAATGCTCCCTAAAATATTGGAAGTACTAACTGATATTTAATACCAGTAATACTTGCTGCCCTCGAAAGGCCTATCTGGAGACGGCCATCTAGGTGGGTTTCCATGTTAGCGGATCAAAGAGGTTTGGAGGTTTAAGCCCCTTGAGAGGGTGTTTTAACAAACAAAATTCTCTAACATACTTTATGTTAGAGAATTTTTACACTGATGATTGTTTCACACATAAGAATTTGAAAAAGTCATAGATATCATACATAATTGTAAACTTAGCCCTCAGATTGTTCTTGGTCTTGGCCTATCCTCGCCTGCTAATAGATGCCAGTTTCCGTTCGAATCTAGGAGTATATTTAAATAGTTATGGATAGGAAATTTAAAACACCAGTTCACATTTAGTGACGAACTTCTTATCATTGCAAATCGTAATATGGGGTTTATTGCACCTATCTGAATTTTAATAATTTGGAAAGGTAACTTGAATTTTCCATATTAAATATTTTAATGCATTAATTGAATAGTAGTTTATATAAATATTAAAACGTTAGTGTCCATACTAGATATGTAGTTAGAGTACTGACCAAACTATGCAAGGTTACAATACAAGGAAAAGGCGTAGCGGTTACAACATTCCCTTACTTTCGATTAAATATTATCAAATTAAGAAAAGGAATCAATTATTTCTATGTTTGAAGCCTTTGCACAAAATATATTGACAGATTTTCATGTACTTTGTTGCACGTATTATGAAGTATTAAAGAACGATTGGAATTCTTAGTATGAAACAAGCTGAGCCCCGCGGTTTCACCCACCGTGCAATTTAATTTAACTGACGAATGTCTGGTCTAAGCTGAACCCTATTTAATACAATTGATCATTTAAATCTGAGGTCAATTTACGTTGGAATTATTTATTGCTCCATACAAACTTTCGTCCCCTACTTATGACCTTTAGGGAATTAATTTAAAAAAAACTTTTTTAGTCCGCGCCTACGTAATAATAGAAATATCTGTGCAAAATTCAAAGTCTCTGGGCCCAGTAGTTTGGGCTATGCGTTGTTATATCAGTCAGTCAGTTTCTTCTTCTAATAGTAAGAAATGGAATTAAGCTATCACGAAAGACATTAGTGTGTTGATGTTAGTTCATTCCTTTTCCAGCCGAGTACTGGTTCCCGTACGTCAAGCGACGGATCCCCGTCATCGATACTCAAGTGGAAGAGAAGAGTCCCATAGAGGTGGCCGTCTCTGAGATGGAGTCGCAAGTCACCGAACTCACAGAGATCGTCAACGCCAAGGCACCTGATTTAAAGAAACTTCAGCTGAGGTACGTTCATATTTGCCTATGTTATTATATTGTAAATAAGAGAAACCCTTAAGATACTGGGAATAAATTACTCAAAGTTCGGATGTAGTTAGTTTGCTCTTCCAAAATAATGAAGATTCTGAACCTTACGAACGATTAGTGTTTTATCTTGCGTTATATTGAATGTTGTGCAGGTTACAAGGCAGCGTGTGTGTGCAAGTGAACGCCGGACCCCTGGCGTACGCCAATGCTTTCCTCGACCCAACACTATCGCAGATGTACCCCGACGAACTGGTAGACAAATTGAAGTCCACGTTCAAGTAAGAAGCCATTTCATATTAAATAATGAAAGTTTTTATTTTGAAACTACCGGTGTCACCAATTGCTTTCATTTTTTCTACTATTGTTCATATCTCTGTCTAGGTGTCTGTAAAATTAGAAATGATAATTTGTATTGCGGCAATATAAAGTTTTTTAAGTAATTACAAATCAATTATTATTACACAGCAGCTTTAAATAAACTACTTTAATAGGCAATTCTTGTTAGGCTTACGGAGATTCTGATTATTGGATATCTATGTTGATATAATAGTTTATTTAAGGGCTAGGCACCACTGAACTGTCTCGGACATTTCAGCGTGTTGTTTTTAATTTAAAATAATGTAATAGAAGGCGACTAACACAAAATTATATTACTTTTCCTATTTATTCCCTCCCCGGTCGGTATATATATATATATATATATATATATATATATATATATATATACATATATATATATATATATATTATACTATTATTATTTACAGGGAGTTTTTGACAGTGTGCCATTCGGCGCTGCAGCTGAACGCGAAACTCATCAGCTCTGACCAGGTATCATACCACGAGGCGCTGGAGGCCAACTACTACAAGCTGAGCGACTCGCTGGCGGGCGTGCTGGGCCAGCCGCTGCAGGACATACTGGTCAACGGCAGCCTCACAGCCACTGTCACTGGGGTGGAACTCGAGTCCAGTAATGCTTGAACTACGACCAAAAGCCAGACATTAGGAAATTAAAACTTCGATTTCTCTGCATTAAAAGTACTAAGTCTTCAAGTGTCTATTCTGATCTTAAAATAAGTAGCAAGTTTAACATTAATTTGATACTTTTTCTTTATAATAACATATTCTTGATAGGGTTGTGCCATGTCAATCGTCTTGCTAGTAGAGATGTTGTAAGTTTAAAAATTTGCTAAATGAGGTTTATCGCAACAGAGATGGCAGTGCTTAACTTTATAACTACGACAAAGTCTTGCTATCTTATTCGCTTCTTAGAATATTCTATACAACAATGTTTCCACATGCAGGCGTATGTTTAAGGGAAACTAATTATTTTAACAGTAATCACAAATTATTACCAATCACGTATCATGTCGTTACTAAAGACATGCAGTGATGGCAACCGTTACGGTCTTGTATAGGAAAAATTCCTAACGTAAAAATGAAAATAAATAAAACATGCAAAGCTAATCATATACATTTCTTTCAATCTTTGACTAGGAGACTATTTTCAAACATAAATCATAGTTATTTATATAAATACATATTTTCATTGGTGTTAACCAAATTTGTAAATTGACTGTGACGACAAAAAACGGTAATGTCTGTTTGTATGTAACAATAAAAACTCTTACAAATTTTATACAATTAAAAAGACGATCCAACCTTTTTTACAGACTACGCTTCGCATTGATGTTAATTACCGTAGTACGATGATTACGATCATGATATGCTACCGTGTACATTTACAGTCCCACAAACTTATCTGTCCCGCTGTCGGCGTCGCTGCCTTCGGGCTTAGTGTTGCCAGCAAATCGCAGTATATTTGGTACAGAAAATTGGGAAAAACGTAACATTGTTAATAAAAAAAAATCTCATTTAATAAAAAGGCGCAGTTTGATATGACAATGACTTAAATCGAAATAACATTTCGAGATGGCTACTTTACACACCAGATCAGATAACATTTTTATAACTTGTCACAAGATAATAAAAAAAATCTAAATAGAAGAAATTGAATTTACAACGCGTGTACAATAACATAAGACTCTTCTGGAATGTGACTCTCCATCGCGACACTTTTTGACTTCTTCGCATGCCATTGTTTGTACATCAACCGACGAACCGACATTATGTTTGCTAGTCTCGTTAGATTAATTCGCGTAAACTTTTTGTACACTGTACAAGGACTCCACTGTGACGTCATCGAACTCAGATCTCTTGTTATTGTACACGAGTGGGACTTGACGTAACGCCAATTACAATTTAATCTCCTATTTTATCGTAGTCTATAAGATATTCGTCCTACTCAAGTTTATATTAAGTAATTAAGTTCCTTTAAATGTGGTATTATACCCAAATCATCACTATTTGTCTTTATAGTATGTGAACTATTATACAACCCTAATATAAAGCTTCCGAACTTTTGTTAAAGTATTTTGTATTACACTAAAGTAGGGACCTGATTATTTTCTGAATTACCTTCGATTTTGTTGATATGTTTTTCGCTAATTTATTTTATAATATTTTATGTACATCACGATTTGTTTCATGATACTAGTTAAATGTTTATGTGGATATATTTAAATGTCTGTTTAATTTATTTTGTTAGATATTCATCGAATAGAAGAACAACTACGTTTTTAACATTATTTTGAGTGATGCGTAATATTTATTAGATGTACATTATATGATGTATGACATTAATTTGATTTTATTAATACTATGTTCATTCCACACATTTTTATTTATTGACCCTGTAATTTGATTAAGATGCTTTCGATAATGTTATTGAACACTCCTTGCTTTAATTATTTAAATATTGATAATCTCATACGATCAATAAATTTTATTTAATTTAATTTAACAATAAATATTTTTTACAATATTGCAAATAAAGTACTTTACTTACAATATCGATAATGGATATTTGGTTTTAGATAACAACAACACATTATTCAGATTCTTAAAAAAAAATTGTATATGTTATACGACCCTTACACGCTATTATTATTCACTTCAAATATTTGTTAACATTGTCTAAGTGGTTAGTACTTAATTTATAGGAAAGGTGACAAAAATTTTGTGATTAATTATATACCTTAAGTCAAACTGAGTATGCCATAAAAACGTTTATAGTGTTAGGATAATGTATCCAATGTAGACTTTGTACTAATATTTGTAACTGTGCACAAAATAAAGACTTGTGTGATTTACTCAACTGTAATTTCGATTTCACTGTTTTAATACATTTTTAAAAACATGATTCGTTTCATTACTCTTCACTTAGTAATACTTCAGTTTCATATGTATAAGATGTGTAATAACTTTATAGTATGACGAACAGGCTTGCTTGATTGCCAATCTTGATGTTAATTTCTTAGCAGTCTTTATGTTTGAGGAGCAAGGGCAGGTGGTATAATGAGTCCCTTCTCCAGAATTGAGTTTTCAGCACCTCAATCCTCAGATGGAACACCGTTAAAAAGTATTCTTGTGATGTTATATATACTTATTTAGGGGGGTACTTACTCGATCAAATTGGCCCATTCGAGCAACGGTTGTCGCTGCTACGGAGCCGTACTACTGTTTAACACACGACCAGGTCTAAAATTACGTATCATCATTTTACAAAATAACTCATATTTGAATCTTTGTGATCACGAGCATGTCCGCAAGAAACGATAAGGTCGTTTTGTTGTATAATGTTATTTGCAGTAAATGAGTAGCTGAACCACCAATTGGAATAGAACAGAACAACTATAAAAAAGGCAAGGTTACGATAGTAAAAAGATTTTGATTTGTAAAAGACATGTAATTTTTTTTTGCATCACATCTCTTCTTTTGGCAAAATATTTAATAATGATAATTGTATAATGTTAATAATGATAAATAAAAAGAAAAAACAAAGCTATTGATGCACACATACACATAAATAAAATTGAAGTGTCTGTATGTAATATTTTTTTACACTCAATACACCTGATGTATACGGTACTTATAACAAAAATACTTTTTTTTTATAAAATCGTATTTTCTGTCTGTGGTGCTGTATGGCCGGTTATTCCGGGTAATCTCCGAAACGACTGAACCGATCTGTTTGGAACTTTTACTGGAGGATAGTTAATATTGTAAGGATTCAAATAGATATGCTAATTTAATTTAAGCAAAAGAATAAATGTTCCGCGTAAAAAGTTAAAAAGCCCCGAAATTGTGAAAAACATTACGAGTGGCCGTATCGAAAGCGCCGCTCGCTACCTGCAATGTCACAAAGGTTGCCTTAAGCAGAATACTAAAAATAAATACATGCGTACTTTATTAAAGTTTTTTAGTCGCGTTAGACGATGATGCAACATGTGCATCATGCTTCAGGATAGCGTCATCAACATGAACATGAAGCGAACATCTTTAGCCGCGTTACACGATTTTCGTAGGGTTGGTGATGGTGGTGGTGGTGGCCTTTTTTTGTTATTGTTAATTGTCTTGAACATTTGCGATATTATTTTACCATTTTTAGAATTTAAAATGAACAGAAGCGCCTGGTGAAATGTAGCTATATACAGATTAACAAAATTAAATCATTCGTAATATTAATACCGATTTTTTTATATTTTATTTTCTTGTTACGGTAGAAACAATAAATTCAGACATTTATCAATTATCGAATATGGATAATATCAACTAAAGTTGGTGCCACCTTGCCCAATTATTGTAAAAAACTCGATTATAAACTTTTATAACTTCTGCAAAATGATTAATACTTTTTATTTCATTCCACGCCAATACCACATTGAGGAGGGGCAAAGTCGCGGGTAACAGCTAGCTGCTTAATATATTTTTAATTTTATACTGGCAGCATATACGCAGATAAACAAATAATTCATGTTGTCTGTGGTTTACACAATACAAATACAAGTGTTCTGGGTTAAGCATTGGCGTAATAATTTTATTAAAACAAATAGTTTCATTGTATTGTGCGAAGTTTATTTAGTTTTAGTCGAGGACATGGAAGACGAATTGGAGGACAGAGTTTTACACCAAACGTATTTGTCATTCATGAAAATTTGTTCCCGATTTACCAGCAGTGTTGCGTTTGATACTCCGGTGAGCTATTTATGGAAGATGGTGCGTCTGTATTTACTTCGATCAGAGGTTGCCGTTTTCACGTTAGGCATAATTATATTCTTCATGTATCTCCAAACAATTGAATTATGGAGCCGAACATTACTCAGCAGATTATCACAGGCTATGAGTCCACTAAGTGCGGTGCAGAGGATGAAGCTTATGGAGGGTTCAGATTCAGATAAACAGAGCTGGGAACTGAAAGGTTCAGTAAGTGCAGCTTACGCAATCAAAGGCCGGCGAATGCATATGGAAGATAAGTTTATTATTAATGAAAATATCAACAGTACGGGTGTTTCCCTTTTTGCTATTTTCGATGGCCATGGCGGTGAATTTGCCGCGAATTACGCAAAAGATCACCTTATTCAGAATCTATATAACAAAGTGGTTGAACTAAATGCATTTAAGGATGGTAAAGTAATCACGCCATCCCCATTGAGTAGTGCAGATGAACCAAAGAAAGAACAAGAAAGTAACATCATTGTTGAAAGGAAGACTAGTTTCAAGAAGTCCATTAGTGCTGCAGATGATACTTCTAAAAAGGAAATAACAGATCCAGAATTATTGGCTCAGCTATCAAAAGCCAGACCCATTACAAGAGAAGTACGAGCTAGCCCTAAGCCGGTTAAACAATTAGCTGTACCTTTGGCAAGTTATTTGGAAAAAGGAAAAATAAATTTTGGCAAGCTTTTGACGGACGAAGTTTTAGCAGCTGATAGGCGTCTTGTAGAAGCAGCTAAAAGATCTTTCAATGTGGCTGGCACAACAGCATTGATAGCTGTCTTAGAAGACAATCAACTGATAGTGGCCAATGTTGGTGATTCTAGAGGAGTCATGTGTGATTCTAAGGGAAATGCTATTCCTGTATCATTTGACCATAAACCACAACAGGTAAATAATCATATATTACATATGCACATAATTCATTTTACTATTTTGTTGTACTTTTATAATAACATTTCATGCTTTATTATAAGAATTGCATAAGTTGTTCTTTAATGTAGTAGTAGTAGTTCTCATGTATAGAAGAAAAGATATAAACCTAGTCAGGTCATATGTTCTGTCAAAACCTTTTTTTAATTGGCAAATGCTGGCCAAATATTCTTTCTCATATTAACTTTACCAAATCCTTTTATATCTTTCAATTATTCAATTAAATTGATTTAACTCATTATTACTTATGAAATAACGTAAGATCTATGTGCTTATAATGGTCCAAACAAGTTAATATGAAATTACTTAACCAGAGGAATAAACATAACAAATTTAACAGTGGTGGAGCTGACCACAACATGTGTGTATCCCTAATAATGTATATGCGAATTCAATCCATGTTAGTGACGACTACTAAATTTAGAAAGATCATTTGCTTTGTTAGTTTATGATGATAGAACCATAAACAAAATTGTGTATTTATATTTATGGTCTATAAACAGTAATGCATTTGGCTGCTGCTATTGAATTGATAAGAATTTATATTTTATTAAAACTTTATACACCTGAAATTTTTTTAGACCGTCTATCTTATTAAATACAGCAAGCAATTCTGGTACATATATGTTATTTACTTCAAATTCGGATTTTTTCTTTGTATAGTTTTTATTTTTAATCTATCTATGTAGGCGCCGTTCCGCTAAAAATAGTCACCATCTCTTGTACCTTGTGATATCTGCATTGTTGTCAATGGATGATGACCAGCTTAGCGGGACATAGGCCTCCCCCATTGATCACCACAAAGATCATTTGTCCATAGTTTGATGGTACCTTGATTAATTATTCTATCAGATGTTGTATATGTTCTTATATGAAATTCTATAATATAACGGTTTATAATATTATTTGAATACTAAATATCTTCCAAGAATACACAATCTTACGATGACAGAGCGAAACTCCGTCCATAGCTTGTATATGTATTATGTGTGTAATTTTAATAAACTTTCCTTTTTTTTCTAATAGGTAAGAGAACAGAAAAGAATTGAGGCTGCAGGAGGATATATTGCATTTAATGGTGTGTGGAGAGTGGCCGGTATCCTCGCGACGTCTCGTGCAATGGGCGACTACCCTCTTAAAGATAAAAAATTTGTAATAGCTGATCCAGACATACTTACATTCAATCTTGACGACCACAAACCTATGTTTCTAGTTCTCGCTTCTGATGGGCTGTGGGACACATTTTCTAATGAAGAGGCAATCAAATTTATTAAAGAAAGAATTGATGAGCCAGATTTTGGCGCTAAAAGTTTGACACTGCAGGCATATTACAGGGGATCTGTAGACAACATTACAGTTCTAGTTATAAATTTTTTACAATTTAAGGTTTCGTCATCAAATATGTTGCAGTGAAAATATCCTTTTTTAATTAATTTTCTTAGGGTATTTGTCTTAAAGATTTGTCAAAACATATATCAGTATGAATAAATTATAGGGATAAAGTATACCAATAGTATTTCAACTATTTTTGTTGTAAAATAATGTAGCTGTAACTATCAGAGTATTCAACAGAGATATATATTGGTTGGTTATATCAACTTTACAACAAAGGAGTAATTTGGTTAAAGTTACTTTGATATAACAACAATTTCATGTATAGTGTTGTACTGGTTTCAATTAATAATTTGTAACAACTGCCTAGAAATCCTTTGCGGATATTGTGACCAAATCAACAAACACAAAAGTTCATTCAAGTCATCCTTTGATTTTCCTATCTTTAGTTTATGTCACAGTTGACCAGCAGTTGTATAATAACATGGTTTTGTTTATAAGGAAAGGAGTTACAGTTAAATTTAAAAGTCAGTTACCTTTTTCACCAGTTCTTTCCACCTTTGGATGGAGACAAGGACTTTCGGCTATAGAGACAAGATTATAGTTAGTCAGTCATTGTTATAAATGAAATATCCTGTATATCAAATATATTTTTAGTGTACTTGACTATAAAATGCATAATATTTGATGTGTAAACTCTTAATGTGTGTATAATAGTTGTCGTGTTATGAATAATCAGATGTATTTTCCATTTTAAAGTATCGTGTTTTTAAAGTATCAATTTCAAAGATTTTTGAATGGTTGTGATTGTGGATAGGTGTATGTTATTTGGTGAATTATATCATTTTATTTTTGACATTTTGCTTTATATTATCATTCATTTTAATGTGGAATGGATTAGTATGTAGGATTATCAATTAGGGGTGTAATTCGTCTGTCCTTGAAAACTTGCCAGTACATAAGATGAGAGTTACAAAAAAACATGTTTTCTTCAAATAATATTTTTAGTTGAAAGTAAATATTTTTAAAAGCATTTGGTAGTTGTATTTTTGTATTGTAAGAAGGTTAACATTTTATTACCTTGGGTGCTAGTCATTGTTCATTTCATTTTAGTTATGCATTGTTTATAGTAAGTAGTAAACATTTATATCCTTACAGAGTATATACCTTTACGAAATCTTTTAAAATATATTTTTATATTGATTGAAACTAACAATATATCAATAAACTAAACACTTTATTTCATGGAAATCTATTTTATAAACTTTTTACCAAATATTGGCCTAAATCGGTCTTTCGTTTTAAAAGTATTGTAAATAAAATCGGGGCCAAAACTTTATAAAATATCCCATTTTTCTATTCTTCAACAAAAAAAGGACTTTCGCCTTCAAAAGTTTGGTGCCAAAATGTAAATTGTTATGTAAAATATTATTGTCGTTACTCAGCAAAGTAAAATATACTTAATGTTACCTACTATAGCTTTATTTTAGTCCTATTTTATTGACTTGTGCTTTTTAACAATATGGCCTTTATAACATTGTTGCTTGACATATCTTATTTGTAAATGTTAATTACAGTGTTATAATAATTGATGTTAGAAATGTCTATAGATAAGATTCTGTGCCACTGTTCTATAATTGTAGTTTAAGAAAGAAAATTTGATATCTGTCCCTTAGTGTTACCACTTTATTTGGGATACAAGAAATATTAAAATGTTTAGATTGTCATAAAACTGTTTTCATTCATGTATTCCCAAGTTTTAGATATATGTATATGGTAGAATATTGAATAATACATAGGACAGCATACTAGAGATTAATGGTGTAATTGTCATTCATTTCTCAAATGAGTGTATGCAAGATACGACTTTTTTAGTAACCAGAAGCCGGTGACTACCTAGACCCCTGCACACTATTGAAGTGAAATAATAAAGATGATTCGGATGTCGGATAACATACGGCAATCCGATATTATTGAGTTTATCAAGTGTGACGTAATTCTTAATCCTGTGATGAACAGTAAAATTGGCATCGTCAATTAATTTCCTTTTTTAGTCGGCAATTGCAGTTTGGTTAAACAAAAGCGTCATTTAATTATGTAATTTTAGTTTAGAGTTGATACAATAGAGCGTTACGTTTGAAAATTTACACAATGCATTGTTGCATAAAATGTTAAATTTTATTATTCAAGTATAGCCTATTTATTTGACAATATATTCAGTCAGTTAGTTGTTAAGTAGAGAATGTATGGAATAGCCTTTTTTGAAATTTCACCCTGCCCTTATGTTGCCCCGGTGCTCTTTGCACGGCCTGAACTTCCGTAAGATAGCTAAGAATGCTCGCCAAAGAATGAACAAAAACGTTTTTTGTAGAATTTTGGGTTATTTGGTTGAATGGCCTAAAACTATGGATAGATACATTTTTAGCCGTTGACTAAAAGGATATAACATAGTAGTTGAATAGTTACAAAGCAAAGCAACCTTTTACACCGTTGGAATCTTAAAATTAAAAATACCTTCGACATTAATATTTATTTATAAAAATAAAACAATCTTTGGTTTTATAACCAAAAAATGTAATGCAGATACAATTGGGTTATACTTTTGTGTCGCAATATACATTATTAAAATTAAACTGTATATACTATCTAAATTACTATAATGGCAATATGTTTGGCTTTATTGGCACTCTCAAGCAAAATATCACCAAACATTTCGTGGCGTATTAAATATATAAAAAAAATTTGAACTAGTATTCGAAGAGAGCGAAAATATTAGGTTTCTGATAATTTAGTAGTAGGAGGAGCTATTCACAACTCCATGTCGAGCGCATATTCTGAGTGAATTTCTAAAAAATTTAAAACAACCAATAAAATATAATTTTAGCTATTCTACATTGTGATTAAAATCTAATAAGAGTACTCTGACAGTTGTAGATTTGAGACTGTAATTAATTCTGTGCAATATCAATTTGCTTGATATATCAACATTTTACAAAAGGCACTAAAAAGATTTCCAATGTTTTATCAGTCTAAATATCAATGCAGTATAAGCCTAATATATTAATATACATTAAAATATTATTTTAAACAAAAATGTTGTTGCCACTTGTTTCATAAATATAATCTATTATATATTGTTACATGCAAAATAACATATCTTTTCAAATCAAAATATCTTCATGTTGTGATGCATATCTTTAGAAAGATAATTCTTTCTTAATGTGATTATGACTTCATATAATCTCAAATTCATCATCTGAATCATCAAATTGTCTATCGACGTCTTCAAACTCTGAAATAAAATAAAATTAATGAATCATTTAAATTATAATTAAAAAATGTATAAAAACATAGGCTCTTGCTTCAACTGATGTACTGTGCATGATGTTAGGAGATGGGGGGCAAACCACTGAACTAACTCGCCTGAAGCTAAGTGATCATGGCCAACCATGCACATCTGCAACACCAGAGGAACTGCAGATGCATGTTGCATGAATGTGCCAGATCGACCAGGAAAGTAACACAATCTTACAAAAAAGGTAGGTGTTTTTGTGCTTCTGTGTTTTGTCCTCGTGAGTATGTATCGCTAATTAAGTAATCAGATACAAACAAAAACGCACCTGTAAACAATGTAGTGTTCTGTAGATCAATATCAGCATTGGATGGCCCCCAGTGCAGTGGGCGTGTCTCACATAGCTCGAACAGTGGCTGCGCCTCACGCATCAAACTGTCTTCTATTATAACACATAGCTCGTCGAAGTCCACCCTCGTGCGGCAAAGAAAACACTAAAATTGTATTGTTTTAAAATATAAATATATGACATAGCCATTACTTAACTATAATTGCAGTATTGCTAGTCCTCCCTGAAGATGCAACATCAATCTGATTTCATGATAAATGAGTCCACTGGTTGAGAGCGGCTATATTTATGGTGACTTTTTGATTAATTTAAATGTATATTTCAAAAAGATTTGATATTTACTTACTACGGCTACGGATGGATCCATGGAAAGTATTGGTATTCGAGATGCATATTTGCAGTGATAGGAACAGTCCATTTCCTTTTGTTCATCTGTTGATTTATTCTGAATGAAAAATGATGATCATTTATCATTATCACTTTCACAGCCTTGGTATATTCAGTTTCACTTTAACTTAAAATTGAGTTTCAATAATATAAAAGTAAATAGTATTATAAATAGAACATTCTGATAAGTGATGATTATACCTACCTACCCAATTTTGACATAGCTGCACTAAGATTAAAGAATATAATAATCATTATATTGTTCCCAACATTTATCCCAAGACACCAATAAAATGGGTAATCGTGACTTCAGGATACTTTGACATTTAGCTACAGTTCAATAAATTTTACATTAAAGTTTTTTTTATAAATATAACATGTTACTCACCTCAACAAGTCCAGATCTTTGTGTGGTATGAGGATCTAAATATAAAACTTCATCCCCCACACAGCCAACAAGATAAAGAGCTTGATTTGGCTTTCCTCCTATAACACCAATAGATTGAGGAGATTGGAAGCAAATCTGCAAGATTAAAGCAAAAATCTATTTCAAAAAACTTCTTAGTTGTGTTGCCACTAAAATTATTCTTTTATAGAAAATGAAAGTATAATTAAAAGAAGACAATGAATGCTTAATGCTCAATCTATTTATGTAATATTTTTATATAATTTTTTTTTTTTTTAACAATAGGGAAAAAATATATAAGCATTAGCTTTGGGTCAGTCATATCATTACCTTAAGCCCATCAACATAAATTGGATTTATTTCACTTAGTCCTAATCTAAGAGGCACAATTAACAAAAGAGGCATCCAATCTGATACTGTTTGACCTTTAGATGACGTTGATGAGTCCCCTCTATCATTTGTAACAATACATTGATGAACTGAAAACAGAAGGAACTTATAAATATTGGATAAAATGATCATTTTGTAACAAATAAACACTAATTCGCAAATTTCACTTGTAATGTTTACTTACGTATGTCCTCTTTTACAACAGTATTGTCTAAAGCCACATGTATTACCAACGAACTCCATTTATCATATACCACTAATTTTCTAGAAAGAAAAATATTTTGTAATGGATATTTAATATTATACTTATAACTTAACCAACATAATCATTTGTCAATCATTTTGCATCTTGAACTCATAGTATTTTTTAAGTTTAGGTTGCTTATAACCAGAAAAAAAATATTGACAATTTATCTCAAATATAGAAATACGAAAAGTTAAATATTCTTACCTTAAAACTTGTGCTATTGTATTGGGCCCAAACCATTGTCCCACCTCTTTGCCCTCACTAGCTCCCATTAAGGCAACCTGATGAATGGAATATGGAGCTTGCTTTCTCTCTTCGAATCTCTGGATGATTTTAAGGTATGTTGGGTCTCTGGAAAGATGTTGGGTTGGTATTTTAAAAAAGGTTTGAAATAAGCTATGAGGGAACTATGTAATTGCTACATATTCACATTTTCGTTTATTAGTCATCTAGGTTTGGAATACAAACTTGATTTTTGTATAGTTATTGATGAAATAACTAAAGAATGCCATGAGAAAAGTTTTAAGATAGATCTTATGGATAGATACTATCTCCCTCTAAAAATTATGACATAGTACAAGCAGTATGATATTCAAAATGTTACAATTGTACATTGCTGAAAACAAATCAAACCTTGCTTACAGTAACTTAACTATTCAAATTTAGCTCTCATGACTATTAAACCAACGAGATAGAAGTTGCCTGAATATTACATATTTGTATTAGTATTTTTACCTAGTTTCTGGACACCAAACCCAGTCAGCACACAAGTGAATTCTGACGAGTGCTACACCAAGAACCATCTGCCCACAACGCAACATACATCCCCAGCCTTTATCAGACGTTAGACCTTCATCTCCTATTGGAACAAATCCTTTTCTATACGTACACCAAATAATTGAACTAATGTCTCGTCTAATACGGTCCAAATCTGAAATTAATGTAATACCCAATGTTATAGTCAAATCAAATTGAAAATTAAACTTAGAAATGTTTTATTGAGAACCTTGAATTGCGCTATATTTCTTCCCTAAAATCCAAATATTTTCCTTTGTCTTAGGAATATCATCAGGCTCAACAGTTGTACCGTCTGATGATAAATAACAAATATCAAACATCGCATCCATTATGTAGCATAGTTTTCTGATTTCCGACTAGAATTCAAAATGATGATTTATTGAGATTCAATGAAACAACTAGTCACGGCGCATTAAAAGAACAAGAAGGGATATTGTGTTTTGTAAACATGTCAAACAGTTAAACACCCAATTCCATCCGTCAAATGAAAATGAAAATGTTACAAGTTACAACACTGAAGAAAGTTTAGCTTGCAGGACCGGCAGTGGTAGAATTATGCTTTGTTGGTTCGACAAGCTTTCCTTATTTTCTTATGTATAGTATAGGGTTGGAGGTTGCAGAAGACGATGAAAATTTATGAAAAAATAATTTGTGTGTGCCGGGCCTTAACTCTAGTTAAACGCGCATAATATATAAAAGCTAACTAAGTATTTTTTCGAGAACTCTTGGTTCGGTGAAGTCGAACTGAGAATTCAGCTGGTTCCCAATTTGCTGAGGCCCAGTCGAGCCCAAAAAGCTTAGACATTATCAAAAAGTTGTTACTTATAGTACCAACAGTGCCGTTGAAACACTGACTAGTAATTATAGATATCAGTTAATTGAAACCCCAATATAAATACTTTGTTACGAAACTTAATGTTGTTTTTGCCGCCGGCTTAATGTTCATAGAGCGCATTCTGCAGCATTCTGCCTCAACCAAGTATAAAAACCTTCCCAAACAAAAGAAATGCTTACAGCAGAATAAGCAAAAACTTGACAGTTGAGTTTTGCCAGTTGTCACTTGTCAACACAAAATATTGAGATTTTTTGAAATACATCAGCTTATCTGAGTATTTTATAGTAGAATCGTTGTTATGAAAGTTATTTGTAAGAATAAATACTAGACTAAATAAGAATAATTTTAGATCAAATTCTATTTACATTGTGCATTACGAAGGTAAAAGTCTTATCAAAATAATATTCATCTTAGTTTTTAGCTACTGACTGCTGAATTTAAAAGGAGATAGAGAATAGAAAGAATTTTTGACCTAGTTGTTAAAGAACCATGGAGTCGAGCCCGTTAGACTTCGTGGCACAGTCCTGCATGGACTTAACAGAAGTCCTGAGCACTGCAGGATCTGAAGCAGATAGGGATGCGTTGATCAGTAATCACATAAAAAAAGTTTCATCTGTAGTCACAGCAGTTGAAGATTTTAAAAAAGGTGTGTGATTTAATGTATTTATATTTTCATTTATAAAATAAGAAAATATGTTATATTCATAAATTTTGTCTTTTTCAGATTTAGAATGGGTTAATGTGTCGGAGCCAATATCTCTATCTCAGCATTGTAGTGACAAAATGGTAGTTTTAGACTTTTGGACATATTGCTGCATTAACTGCTACCATGTATTGCCTGATTTAGCCCATTTGGAAAAGTTGTACAGTGTTGAAACTGGACTTGTTGTGGTTAGACATTATCATAATTTACTTAATTTAAATGACTGTCAAAAATATTTAAGCATAGCTTGTCCTAAATATATATTATAAAAATAAAGTTTCAAATATATATGTGCATGTTTATAGTTTGATATTTTTGAAAGCTTTTACATTTATTTATATATGGATATTTTATAGAATTTTTAGATAGACGAAGAAAGTACATGTTACAATTTTTTTCTTGTAGATTGGAGTGCATTGTGCTAAATTTAACAATGAAAAAAATTCATCAAATATTCTAGCAGCTGTGCAGAGGTATAACATCCACCACCCTGTTGTTAATGATGCTGATAGCTCATATTGGGAAGCTCTTGGAATCCATTGTTGGCCTACATTACTCATTTTAGGTAAAGTAATAATTGCCAACTGACATATTTTTATATTTTATCACAATAATCATTCTTAGATAAAATAATATAAGATAAAAAATAGTGTAATACTTTAGTTTTGCTAGAAAAACTTCTGTCACATGAGTTCTCCATATCCTTCTCTCTGAAAAAACTGAGATGATTACATATTTTGTGCAATTTTATTGGCAGTATAAACTCATGGTTATACTGAGTACACAATATTGTTTGTATTTGTATAATACATATAATATAAATGAAATGAACCACACACAATTAATCAACAATTCCAATGTTGTTGATGACTGACATAATAATGGTTTTAACTGTTTATTTATTCTCATAGATTTTTCTCGTTTATTTTTTTGAATAGGACCAGGAAACAAACCATTATTCGTGCTAACTGGTGAAGGCCACAGAAATGAGCTAATATCGTTTGTTGGTGTTGCTCTACGCCATTTTGGTTCCCATATCTCTACTGCCGAAATACCCATGTCGCCATCTAATTATATTAAACCTAAAGACTATGAAGTCTTACAATTTCCTAGTAAGGTTTGTATAGTATTATAAATTAATTAATAAATATGAGCTGCTTTCAAATAGTGAGACAACCATAAAAATAGATTCAGTAGCTTCAAAGTTTACACATAACAAGCAAACCAGATTAATTTATATAATTTAAAATAAATATTTTCGCGCGAACCTGGCACACCTCTCTCGCTTCTTCTACATTCATACTTCTACACATACATGCCTGTCAGCTATAGTTGCTCCTTATATCGCCTTTTCTAGTAAGCCACTAGTCTGATCAATATAAGCTCTCTTAGAGTATCCCCTCCCAACACTGACACTGACTTTTGCTACATAAATTTGTTTTGTTATTCTCTCTTCATTCATTCTTTTATCATGTGATCATGCCTGAACCATCGAAGCATACCTTTCTCAATTCTAGTCACAACATCCACTTTTTCCTATTTTTAATTCTATCATTGGAAGTCATACCTAACATACTTATTAAGAATTGCATCTCAACAGCATTAACTCCACTAGCATGCTTTTACTGCCAAGCCCAACTCTTTACAGCCAGAAATTTTTCTGTGATCATATGTAAAGAAAAGATCTATAATATTAGTTTATTTATTTATTATTAATCCTAGTTTAATCGTACAGATTTTGGAAATAATCCAGACAATACCCGAGTCAATACTGCTATGATTGCATATATTTTAGAGCGTCGATTATCCGAACGAATTAGTTTATTTGGATAATCAAAAGTTGTAGGAATATTTGAAGCATACATAGATTTATTTATGTTTTTTGGGTGGGTTGGAGGGAGCCTCGTCTTTTTCTGAACCACTAGTTGATGAAATCCTACCAATATACTACTATGTACTTATGAACTAGCTGTTCGGGTAATCGACGCTCTGCTGTGTGTTTTTGTCAGGTGGCATTAAATCCGTTCTATCGTGGTAGAGGAGAGGAGCCGTTTCTTGCGATTTCGGACACGGGCAACCATCGCGTGGTCCTCACTGACTGCTCTGGTATCATTCTGCGTATCATTGGCGGACCCGAACCTGGATTTAAGGATGGCAGTATGTATAATAGTCCATAAATTGTTAATAGTGGCTATGTCTGCACTGCATTGCATAAGGGGTTCAACTTCAAATTCCGAGGACAATCAATCTGAGCATTGTGCAAGTCAAACTGACAGTGCAGATTAAATTGTTTAAAAATATAATTCCGAAGTTTCCATTTCAATTTGATATGCAAATGACCAAATTGGATTTTTAAAATGCTGAATTTCTTATGAATAAAAAGCTTAATTTGAAGTTTGTTGTTAAAATAATTTATTGCTATTGACCTCTTCATTGTCACCCACTATCATATTGGATACTTATAAAGTTGGTAACAGATAGTCAACAATTTTCCTGTTTAAAATCCACTTACTGTATTATGGATAGGGTCTCATTTACCGTCGCATAAACCTGCTTGTCTCCTTGCTTAGATGCATTGTAATTTAATATCATAACAACATTTAATGATGAAATCATACGCTTTCGCAAAGATTACGCCTTTCGAATTCTGAACACGTGAAGTTTATACACTGTCGGACAAAAGTTTGAGACCACCTTGAAAAAATTACAATATTGAATAAAACTCCAAAAGTTAGTGCTCAACAAATTATTTGTTTACCTTATTAAATAGGGAACTTTGTAACATAAAATAATTTAAAAACTACAATAATTGCCATTATTATTAATAAAAAAATATATATTATTTAAACTAACTTTTCGTCGAAAAATCTTCCCTTACTTTTTATAACTTTTTTGACCAATCTTGGTAACCGCGCTATTAGTTTATTGATAGTTTCTTTTGAAACATTGTTCCAACTCTCTTGTAAAGTCCTCCAGAGGTCTTCTTTTGACGTCGGACAATGACTACGGACGTTTCTGTCCATCTCCTCCCGCAGAAGCTCTATCGGATTGAAATCCGGACTCTGAGGGGGCCACTCCATGTTTTTCAAAACTCCTTCCGTCTCTGTGCTCTAAATATCCCCTGCATAGTTTAGAACTATGTTTTGGATCATTATCTTGTTGGAAAATGAATCCATCTCCAACCAAACGTAGCCCGGAAGGAACAGCGTTTCGCTCCAGTATCTCTTTGTACTGCTCCTTTTTCATTATTTCTTCAATTTTAACCAAATCTTCGGTCCCATAGCCAGAGAAACATCCCCAGACCATAATAGAGCCTCCACCATGTTTGACTGTTGGCACTACACAGTCTGGCAACATCTTTTTTTCGGTACTACGACATACAAAAACCGGTTATCTTGTATAGAGTTATTGCGTTATGAACACAAGTCTTCGATAACTTCAGCTTAGCGGCAATTTCTCGTTCAGACTTGCCTTCGTCGTATAGAGTAACGATGGCGGAACGAGTTTCACTGGAGCTTTCACGGACTTTTCCCATTTTTGGAGATCTTCACTTGACAAAACAGTAGCTCAGACTGAATAGATTTAACCAAGACTAACTCCTTAAGTACCCATGCTATGAATAGGATTTATGGCTTAAAATATTCCTAAATATTTATCAACGCAAAACAAAAACCAAACAAGTACAAGGGAGCCGCCATATAATATAATGACAATTGCAACACCTGGTCCTTACGCGGCACTCATCTGTGGTAAATAAACAATGCCCAGTTATGGCATAATCATTGTGTAAAAGATAAGAGAAATGGTGTTTAGACATTCAAAATGATTAGTAGATTACACAGGTGTTCATATTGTTATGTTATCATACGCAATTTAAAATATTTTGCAAATTATAACCTGTGTACAAAGTGGTCTCAAACTTTTTTCCGGCAGTGTAAGTCTCGTACTGCGTTGTGGATTTAGCTCACGCATTGTGTATTTAATTATATTGTATTTGTTTACGCACGCAATAGTCGATTGAGACCCTGTATTTACAAAGTGTGTAATATTCTACTAATGTACACTATAAGCAATGATATTTGTTTATTAAATACTGATTGCATATATTACAACATGAATTCTAATTGAGAAAACTTATTTGGTTATTGCGATTTAACAGTGTGGCCCCAGATTCAGCTCGGCAACATACTCGTTCCTATCCTTATCTAATAACAGATGAGGGTATAAATTTCTTTTGGCGTATCTTAGAATCTCTGTAGGCACTTATAACGACGTGGCGGCAAAACTAAAGCTGTCTTCATTGTTTTTTCTTTTATTCAACTCTGTTTTATACATTACCATCAAGTGCTGTAACTTAATCAATTGTTGGTTAGAATTGAACGAGGCGCGCCTGAACTCGCCGCAGGGCGTGTGCTGGCTGTCTGGCAGCGTGCTGGCGGTGTGCGACACCAACAACCACGCCGTGCGCGCGGTGCACCTGGACGACGGCACCGTGGAGGTGCTCGTCGGCACAGGCGAGCAGTCGCCTACGAGAGATTTGGGTAGGTGTGTGGTATACGTATCCGTTATTCTTCGTGTCTATTCAATGCTCGGCTAATCAGTTCTTGGCCAAAGTTATATCTTAACAGATACCTGCGACTTGCGAGTACTTTGCTTTTATGAAAGAAGTAAAAATAGAGCTTTTTATTACCTATGTTACTACTACTTCTTATAAACTTCTGCAGCAATAAGAAAAATTGGAGATGCGTGCGATATTGGTCGTAAAGGTCGAAAAAGGAACGTACCAAAAGCAAAGCAAAATAGAATGGGTTTCAAACATCTATGAAAATTCTAGAAATATTGGTAATGGTAATGGTACTTCGAATGTAATTTTCGGAAATAATTTTACATTAACTGACTGATATGGCCCAATTAATTGGCCTTAAGGCTAGGTTACATCTTTTTCCCTATGATATTATTATTAACATCAGCGGAACAAACTTTAAATTAATCAATAGTAAATTATGTTTTATATATTTATTTTAATTTTCGACCAGGAGGAAAATGCCTCGGTCTCCAAGCGCTTTCGTCCCCGTGGGACGTAGTGCTGTACACGACGCCCGACATGGACATGTCGATCCGGCCGCAGCTGCCTCCGCCGCCCCCGCCCGCCTCGCCGCCCGCCCACCTCGGCGCTGCCAGCCTGCCAGCCAATGACGACATCAAAGGTTTTATTTTATATTATAAAAGTGACGCAGTGATGAATAATTTTATTCCTAGAGACCTAGATACTGTCACCCTTTTTTACCTTCCCAATATTAACTAATAAAGTTGGATATCCCAATGTTTCTTATGAAGGTATACTGACTGACGAGAAACAATTGATTCGAGCAACCTATTTCACTTCTTTGGATATTAACATGGGTAGTTACTGTATACTAGTATACTGCCAGTGAATTAATGAAAAAGTTTAAGGCTAATTCAACGTATATGACTTAAAGAATCTTCTTAAAAACCATTAATGTTGACCCTTCAGATAGATTATATAGAGTTAGTAGTAGTCCTCTTAAGACCTAATGTGCTTGATGGAAAATTTATGTAGCGGTGATCTGTCTGACAACCCCATAGAGTTAAAACAATAAATTCCTAATATATTATCTCAATTCAGGGAATGATTAATTAATGAAGACAACAGCTTTAAATGTTTTCCATTCAGTCATTGTGACCGTGGTTCACTATTGTTATAGTACAATCACGTTTCTTCAATTTTAACGATGCAGACTGTGTTTAAGAGTGTTTTTCCTTGCTTCCAGATTTTGTGCGGTAAACAATGCCTTAATGTAAACATACAGTAGTAAGAAAACAATAGGACATTTATATGTAGTTATTTTAAAAGATATGAATGATGTTTATTTCTTATACAATTGGATTAATTAATAAAACATTTATAAACATTGAAATATTAACAAAAGTCTAACTCCAAATAATTGTCGGCGACGTTCACACTAGGCTGAGCCTGTCACGTGAGGATTGTTTAATTTAATTAGTTAAAAGACTTTGTAGACATCAGTGTTAGCAATATAAAGCTATGACAAATTTAAATGTACAATTTTGCATTTCTTTGTAGAGAAAGAGAAAAAAGACGAAAAACGTCGGGTGGTGCTGATAGCCTGCGCGGGCTCGCATCAGATCTGGGCGCTTTTCCTCGACAATACCATTTGGTGGAAATATAAAAGTTACGCAGAAGGTGAGTTGACTGTAATCATTTGTATAATTTTATTTATTATAATTAGTTCCATCGCAAAGCAACGATGAGTACAACCGAAGCAACAGCGTTATTACGGCGACGCATCCTTGCGTTGTTGCAAGTCGTGGTTACCAGTGTACAATAACCTGCCTGTTTCTAGCTACAGTAACTTTCAGAGATACGAGGTACCGAAGAACGATAAAGGACCTGCTTGATAATCCTAGAGGTAGGCCATCAGGGATCACTTCTACCGCTGTAGTTGATTTATTTCTATTTCTATACAAACAATTAACAATAGTCATGTTGCGTGTGCAGGTACGTGCATGTGCATCGCGGGGTCGGGCGTGGAGGCGGCGCGCAACAGCGCCTACCCCAACACGGCGTGCTTCGCCCAGCCCTCTGGGCTTACCTTGAGAACTGGTTGGTAGAACAGACATTCTGTTTTGAATTCACACTAACACTGCTTTATTTTTTTTTTGTGGGCGGCTCTATGCCGCCCTCTCGTTCCCCTAACATGGTGGTCAGGGACCTTTTCGACGGGGGTAATAAGTTTTTCAGGTTATCTTTTATTAACAGTTTAAAATCAAATTATTGTGTTCAGTTTAAAAAGCGATAAAATGCTATAAAATACAAATTAAAATTAAAATACTTATAAGATACAGGTTAAAACTTACACTAGTTTAAAATCAGTTAAAACAAATCTAATAAAATTATACAATTAAAATACATTTGAAGTTATTACCCTGTACAACATTTTGTGTTTATGTTTTGTTTCTGTCTATCACGTTTTGGGCTAAGGACCTACAATATATAGCAAAAACATCTCGTGTTTCTTTGTCTTTGATAATGTCGCTAATATTTTCTTTCTCGATTTTTCTTTTTATTTTTATTTCGAGGTCAACTCTTTTTGCTTCAAAGGCTGGGCATGCTGTCAATATATGCAGCACAGTTTCGTCCCGCGCTGGGTCACAGATGCATGAGGGGTTCTCCTTGCATTTAAAACGATGCAAGTAGTGTGAGAACCCCCCATGCCCCGTCAAAACTTGAACCAGCACGGGATCAAGGTCCAGCTTCCGAAGTATGGAGGGGGCGCTCGTCACGTTGGGGAAGAAGAGCTTGGTCGTCGATGCCGTGTCCACGTACCGCCCATTCCATTTGTCAAGCGTCTCCAGACGAATCTATCGCTTGACAAATGAAATGGGGCACCTATCATAATTAGGCTTGGTCTTTATCCCGATTGCGGCCATTTTGGCCAATTGGTCCGCTCTCTCGTTTCCCTCCATCCCCGCATGCGCTTTCACCCATAACAACCTTATATCCTTCCCTTGTTCTCTAGCTTCTTTCATACATCTCCTTATATTCTCCGCGAGGGGATGAAGGGACATACCGCTCTTGACGGTTTCTAGAGCGGACCTAGAATCGGAATAAATCCCGTACCTCCTTGCATTCGTCTTCACTACATACTTCACGGCCTCATGCAGGGCCAACAGTTCCGCCTGATATACGGTGCAGAAGTTGCCAAGCTTTAATTTCCGGCAGTTTGTCTCCGCGGCGCTATCCCATATGGATAGAGCCGCGCCGACTCTGCCGTCAATTTTGCTGCCGTCAGTGTAAATATTTACATCGGCGGCAGCTCGCTGGGCAACTTCGTCACCGTCCGTCAGACAGTCGAACTGTAGCCCCTCCCGGTGAGCTGGATGCGCAGAATCTACGAATTTTACCGGCCTCTCTAGCTCCCGGTCACCCAACACTTGCTGGGTGTGTCCCTTTTTTATCAAATAAAGAAGGGCTGCTTCTTGGACCCGAAGGTCCAGAGGAAGCAGCCCAGGAAGCATCAGGGCCGAATGCAGAGAGACGGTCCTGTAGCTTTTTGCTACTTTCTGCGCAAAACCACGCTGCACTTGGTTTAGCAACACTGCTTTATATTACAATTGTACAAAATTAATACGTGGCCCGATTTATTTTGACGATGCAGGTACGAGCCCGGAGATGTTTATTGCCGACTCGGAAAGCTCTTCGATCCGAAGGCTAGTGCTGTCCACTGGCCAAGTGTCCACCTTGTGTGGCGGCGACCGCAATCCTTTGGTGAGTATTGTTGATTTTAATTTATTTTAAGATCTATCTTGAAGCACGTAAGGGCTCATTGAGTATTTATTCCAGAATCTCTTCGCTTTTGGAGATGTTGACGACATCGGTGTGGAAGCAAAGCTGCAGCACCCGCTCGGCGTCGCGTACTGCGAGGCCAACAAGACTCTGTACGTAGCGGACACCTACAACCACAAGATAAAGAAAGTGGACATCGGTCCGCAGAAAGTTACCACACTGAATCCAACAATGATCGAGACATCGGACCCCGCCATATTCAATGAGCCCTCCGGCCTATCGGCGAGTGCGGACGGGAAATATTTATATATCGCGGACACCAACAACCATAGTATTAAAATATTAAATCTGGCTAAGAACGTTTGTCAAGAGTTCAAAGTGCGCGTCCCCGACCCCAAGTTTGCGGAGCCTGAGAATCTTATACTCTACAAAAACGATTTGTTCATTCATAAGAAGTGCGGTAATCTTATCATTCACTTCAACATGAGTTTAGAGGCTGACCAGAGTAAGGACGGCAAGGCGACAGGCCGCGCCCCGCAGTTTACCCCTGGTGCGCCTCAAAACTGGCACGTCTGGATCAAAGATGATAGCAATAAGGACGTCACACTCGACGAATTCGAGTTCGTGGCTTGTTCCCGCAAGGGCACCAAGCTGCCGGGCCGCGTGGAAATGAAGCTCAAACATCAAACGGATAAAACACATTATCTCTTGTACCTCAGCTTCCAAACGTCTCTATGCGACTCCTCGGTCTGCTATTCACACTTCTTCACGGTGAGGTCGACGATCCTGGTCCGCGATTCGGTGAAACCCGTGGAGTCCTACAGGATCACGTGCAAAGTCAACCCGGCGATGACGCGCGCCAGCAAAGCGGAACAGAGCAAAAGATAATTAAATAACAAGACTTGTCCGCTACTCCGATTACCCGCAGAATTAAGAAAAATATGTTACTTTAAGATATAAAATGCTTTATTTTTTTTAATGATTTTATATCATTGTTATAAAGATACCGTAATAAACTTTATGGACATCGAATCTGTTTATTTTTCAACTTCCTCTCAATAATAATTTTAAAATTTATTTCCATAGAGTTTGAAGTATAGCACCTGAGTTGTATTTGAAGGTAGCGTGAGCATTTTTATAGCAAGTGGTGCGGTGGTATGGAAAAAAGACCGTCGACCCCAGATACATTGGGGTAATCTTTTCATCCCCCGACACCTCATCAATCTGACGAAATTATCTTTATCCCTTCCTATCTACTATATTCTTTGAAGTAGTACCTTACCTTTCTGACGTGTGACTATTTTTATCAAAAGATGCGTAGGCGGACATTAGGAGTACAAAATGGATAGATTTAATTTGAACGGTTTCTGTGAGCGGTGTAAAGTCATTACGATAAGGAAAGCGACCCCGACATTTGTTTGCAGGAAACGTGTCCTCTGTAGTTACATATATAACAGATCATGATGATGTTGACCTTAGGGCTTCAAACGAGGGCTTTTATCTGCCGCTCCGTAACACACAGAGTAATGTCAAAGTATTGTTAGTGATTTAGTAATAAAATAAAAAAAAATCTAACAAAAAAAGTCGATTTCAAAAAAACTATATTCAAAAACAATTAATGCATAAAAAGTATAAAATAATTTTACGCAAGTAAACATAAGAATCGATTCAATCATATTTATTTTTCAGTCGGCGTCAGCCAAGGAAATACCAATATACGGGAATGCCTTAAGGAAAGTATTTTACAAATGAACTTTATAGTATACCGGCCCCGGCTTCGCCGTATACTATAAAGAATTCTTATGTATACTTGCGTAAAATTATTTTATATTTGTTAATGCATTTGTTTTTGAATACAGTTTTTTTTAATATCGGATTTGTTTGTGTTAAAAAATCTGTTAATTTCTAGATTTTTAGTGAATCTAAAGTTTGTTAAATGATTTTTTTTGTCAGGATGACCCCCTAAATGCGCTGTGAATATGAGACAGCGTCTTTTCAAATGAGACAAACGAAGATAGAATGGAACGCCTATCTAAAATGAGGAAATCCACTTCATCTCAAAACAGACTAGTGAAGAACCCAAAAACAGGCATTCGAAAATGCGAGCTTACATGAAAAAAGTTCTGAACAGAGAAAAAAAACGTAATCCAGGTCTTGACTTGGTACAGGCTTGTTTATCTAACGAGTCGGAAGAGCAACGTGTCCACCGTATTAGCTTAATACAACGTCGTATTAAAGCAAAACGAGGACGAGTCAATTTAAAGTCAATTAAATACGTTTTATTAAGAATAACTCAAAAACAACTGGTTATAACTTGATCAAATTTATATGGGAATACATGACAACAACCAACTTTCAATCAAAGAAAGATAATCAACCAAAGTACATAGTAATAACCACATCGCTAAGCCCGGCCGTCTGCTGCGCGGCTTTTGAAATCAATTGCGCGTAGTTTTTACTTACTTTGTAGTTTAAACTTTTGATATCTTCTAAACTATTGGTCAGAATGATATAGTTTTTAATTATAATCTACATTAAATTCTCTTATTTATTAACACATTTAAACGGATAAAGATTCATACCGAACACGAATAATAGCGTAGTAAGTTCCGTATGCGTTTTTATTAATGTTTCCTAAAAAAAAGTGGTTATTGTGAGACAACCATAGAAGATAGATATATGTCATCGCGGACTTTTATTTAGCTTATTTAAAGAGCTACAATTATTTCATACGCTATTTTAATGTAAGTCCTATAGTTTT
The DNA here is from genome assembly GCA_029849275.1 of Papilio elwesi. Classification (NCBI taxonomy): domain Eukaryota; kingdom Metazoa; phylum Arthropoda; class Insecta; order Lepidoptera; family Papilionidae; genus Papilio; species Papilio elwesi. Next base: position 4,132,616 of record CM056687.1, on the reverse strand, counting down.
GCCTATGTAAGCCAAGAAAGTAAAACTCAACTTTTTCATATTATGCATCATGTTATTATTCCTAATAACTCAAAAACTACCGGTAGGATCTTGACTAACAAACCAATCAACAAGCAGTGTAGCTCTCGAACAAAAAAAAAGAATCATCGAAATCGGGTTACCAGGATCGGAGTTCTGGGGTAACAAACATAAAAAACATACAGACGAATTGATAATTTCTTCCTTTTTGAAATCGGTTAAAAAATTAGCAGCCAGCAACTTCCCTCTTTTATCCTTTACCCTTGAGATGGGGAAAAAGAGCAAACGTTTCACCAGATGTTAGGTGTCCAAATCAATTCATCAGATGGTTGTGAATCTTGATACATAGTTATGTACATGAAACTAAGATATATGGATCGGACGAGAAAAGGGAAATATAAATATCTCTATTTCACTACTACGACACTATCCTCTAGTATTCTGTGAAATCGTGCAATGGCGGATGCACGTTTGTGATTTGGCGGGAGGACTTTCCGACGTGTCGATGTGTGATTTGAAGGACTTGAGCCTCTTGGTCCCCCTTTTACATCGGACAATGAGTCGTGGTATTTCCATCCAACAACCCATTCGATGGACTCATTGAATCAACAGTCGCTGTTCCTGGTGGCTCTATCACTCCTGTCCGTACAGTACTGTCCTTCATATATTTCTTATCAAAGCGTGGCATGATATCGTTTTTATGCATCTTGCTATCAAGTGAACGTTGTTACTCTGGAGCATATCCCTTTATTAATCTGTGCACTGCAAAAATCCAAAGCTCACAAGGCTTATCGCGTTAATAAACTCGGTGATAATGGTCAACCAAAGGTCAGTTACTAAGTAACGCGGTTACATATCACGACAGACGCATCCGATCTCAAGGTCTTTTATAAATACTAAGGTTTAATCAACTCTGAGGTCTCGATATTACGTCATTACATTGAAATTAGATCGGTGTAATTGCTTTGCTCTTTGCGACCGAAAGGACAATACTTTAGAGAAATTATAAGGTAAGCCTTTTAATAGTATATTCAATACAAATAATAACAGAGCAGGTGTTTCATCTAATCTAATTTTAGACAAGTTTGGGCCTTTGGTTGATATTGTTGAAGTGCAGTGAGTAAAGATAATAAGACCTATTATATGATTATCATCTTAGACCTAGGCACATCTTTGTGTTCACGGACGACTACGCAAACAAATTAAAAAACATTGTACTTGTCGGCGAGTACGGTGTCACACATGCACGCGATGCCGCAACCTGCGATTTCTCGTCTATTAATGATAGAGGCGTTGCTCGATATTCTTCCGCCAATTCTTGTTACTTCCAGCGTTAACGCTTTTGGAACTGCTAGTAGGTAATCTTAGCTGTAGAAAATCTGATAACTCGATAATAGGCCATGATGGACTTCATTTACACCGGACGATAGCTTATTGAGTTTAGGGAACTATAGTATAGGGAGTTTATTAGTATATTCTATACCAATTGCCAGTGCCTTCATAGAATTGTAAAAGAAATTTGGCAATAGTAGGTACGTAAATTATTTCTTTACATATAATTAGTTGATGCAAGAGATACAGCTATTCACGCGAGCCGTCTCGCTGAACTTTATGCATGTAAAACTATTCATTTGTTTAACAGAGACTCATTACGAAGTTGAGGAGTACTTATTTTGTCGTAACTTACCTATCTTCTATTATCTGTGTGTAATTAGGACGATTGCAATCTCCATGGGTTGTAGGTCACCGATCGATGACCTTTCGACTCGCCCGCTCGGTAATGACAATTGCCTGTAACTTTTTGTGATGCCTCAACAATAATGAACTATCCATTGGTCAATAGTTTTGGACCTTAAAGAAAAATATCAGTTGCTCCTTAACGCTTAATTTAAAGTTTTTTTATTACAATAGTTAATGATAAAATAAACATTAGTATATTCAATAACTATCGCAATACAGCCTTCGTGAATGCAATTGATAGTCCCTGCAGCAATTGCAGCGATGTCAATCATTGTTGGGTTCGTAACGTGCTTTGAATGCTGTGCGAACAGGACAACAGAACAGTGATAGGAAAACTTAAACAAGTCAACAGATATTGCAGTTTGATAGTGGACTCGGTCGTTGATTGATTTATATACTTTTAAAATACTGAAATAAGAATAACACAGATATCATCATAAAAGACATACCATGGAGCCCGCAACACCAACATGTAGATGTTGGTGTTGCGCAAGAATGGGTCAGCTCGACCAGTAAAATACTACGTCCTCAAAGAAGACAGACGTGAAGTAGAAGTATTCTTAGTTTCCCTTGATGGTGATGCGTGAGGTGCCTGAGGTCTTCATTCAGTCCTCTTCCGTTTATCACCCATTCCTAATAAGAAATAGATGGAAAGGTTAAAATTGGACGGGGACGTAATAGATGCTGAAAAAGAAATATCCTATTCCCCCTCTATCCCCTCCTCTGTCCATTAAAGTTAGCGACGCATCTGGGAATCTGCGACTGATTTGCTTGTTGGTGACGCCTTTGGGCAGCGGTGTTTTAATATCAGATGTCTCGCTTGATTGCTTGCCAACTTGTCCCAAGAAAAGATATATAATACATAAGGGATATATATGAGATAACAATGGAGCATGTTTTTCCATTCTATAAGTAAAATCATAGGTTCTTAAACCACCAATGTCTAAGATCTATCGACATATGAATAGCCAGTGAAATGACTGACCAAATGAGACATCAAAGCGTCTTACGTTAGTGTACTTCTTAATATAATAGTAATGTTAGTAAATTATTTCATAATCTACTAAACACTAAAATATGTAGTTAATTACGGAACTAGAACATGCATTCGTTCTAGAAGATTTTCTTTTGATGTTTATTATATTAAAATGTGTAGTGATGAAACGTCACAAAAATAATTACTAGTGTTAATTTTCATGTATTACAGTTTCATGCATTAAAGTTGAAAGTGTTACAGGTGAAACAGAATTCATATCGGTTAATTTGAAGTGTTACTAAGGTAACCGATGAACAACTATATCCGCCGATTACAAAATTATGACTGAGGTACAGATAAAAGTGTATGTAATTATTAATAATCGAACATTATTGTATTTATAATTAAGTTACTTGTAATTTTATTAAACAATGTTAATTATTAAAGCGATAGGCGAGGAAGTGAGTAACGTTTCTACATAATTTATTGATATACTGATATATTTATATCATAATTATATTCATAAAGTGCTTCACCTGTGGAGTTTTATTTATATGTAATTTATGCAAAGTTGTATTCTCTTAAGGAATTTTTTTTCCGCCGCGTGCTTGGTATGCAAGCTCTCGGTTGATCTAGTCATTGAAATGCGCCGTCGTAAACATATAGTTTTACTATAGTGCTTTCTGGCTTGTTTCATACATGATTTACTTAAGAATTTAGTTTCATCGTTTCGAAACGTTAATATGGCTTCGAATTCTCCGTCTATATTACGATAAACTGTTGCCGTCTCAAAGGTTAAAAATAAATAAATTCTAACTTTGTGATTTAACTCTGTGCAGGTGCAGTGGTGGCTCAGGTTTAGGCCCCGACTTACGTACTGTAGGTTACGGGTTCGAACCCAGGCAGGCGCTTTACTTAGTGTAATTATTTAATTTTGTATTAACTTTTGTTATTTTCTTTTGTAAACAAACGTTTTTATGTTAAAATTCGTAATTGTAAAATATTTTCGAAAAAAAAACTTTCTCTCATACTGCTTTATAACATTAGCTATCCATATTACACAATTTTACTTCACTTTATCTCACTATTTTTACAAAATTACAACATTTCAGATGAAAGTATAAAAAGTGCCGCCATGGTAAATGACGTTTGTTTGTTTACAACAATCATATCTTGCAATGAAACAAGGTATACATTATATAAATGTAGTAAAGCATAAGCCTTAGTCAAATATTTTAAATTAATACAATCATTTGTCAGCGATGATTTGAACATATTTATCGGAGATAGGCTACACGTGTCACACACAGTAATTCGTTTGAGGTCTTTAAATATTATGCTAGGAGTCATGTGACCGTGAAGGTGAAGTAAGTCTGTAGTCATACTTAACGAATGCCTCTAGTATCGAATCGAGCATTACTTATTGTCTCGTTCACTATCAATGCATTTTCTCGTCGCCACGCAATGGATTTCCCACGAACATTTTTTTTATTTGCAAACAATAGACCCGGTTTGGCAATTCTTTTTAAGTGAACCTTCACCAAATAGGTTTGCAAAATGTAACATCTCTATTTTAGACACTTTTAGTACGCGAGTACTATGTATTCACCGTAAAGAACATGACACAAGCCAAGCACTCGCCTAAGTAGGATTGGATAACTTTGAATGACTTACACATATTTTTAACCGTTCCTTATGATACTTAATGACAGCCATTATGTTTTTATTGTTTTATATGAACTACAATTAATTTGTCCCTTTTGATGAAGCGAAGCGTGTGTTGTTATAATCATTTTATATGGTATAATATTGATGCAGAAACAATTTGCATACGATGCGAACGTACTTAATGCACTGTAGTCAGAAGGCACACCAACAACAGCTGTTTATTGGCGCAGTCGATCACTTAACATTAGGTGACCCGCTATTCGTTTGCTCCATTATCCCATAAAAAAAAACTTCGTCGTAAACAACTTCCGAAAATGTCTGTCCTTGAATCAATCATGTATCAAGACGTATCAAGATCATATTCGGCTCTTTTCCATCCTCCCATGCTCCCCCTTACTATCCTTCGTACTAAGACGATGGGAGCGTATCCATATAACTACTGATTGTAGCGGGATGTTGATAGATAGCGCTGGTTATTCACATTTTTTCAAATCAGTTATTCACAAGGCACTTGCTTTAAGCAGCTTTGTACCATAAATAATGAATAGTTTAAATATTTTAAAAGAAAACCCGCTAGATGGCGCTTTCTTAAAATAAATGATGATGTTAATCCTGGTCAGAACAACATACATACCAAGCTAATGAGCGTGTTAAGAGCAACAGTAACACTCTCACATGAATGAATAAACTTGATTGTTAATAGGATTATCTGTGAATAAGTTAATTCAAAAATGCAAATAGCGCATACATGCGCTGTACAATGATTGTTCATAAAGTAACCGAGCAAAATGTAAATGGCAACATCTGCATGTGATATAATATTCAGAACTCCAGTGTCTTCCTGTTTACTAGATTCGTAATAACCTTACTAAATCTCAATCCGTGACGCAGATGACAGCTTATATATTTATATAATTAAGATATTTCTGATAAACGTAAGCCAGCAATATTAAAAAATACGTATAGATCCAGTTATAGAAGAGACTTAGATGAACAGGACAGTAAAAGATTTACAAGCTACTCATAAAGTTGTCGAACTTTGTACAATAATTATATTGTTACACCGATAGTTGCACTATTCAGGGCAACGTCGTGTCGTACAAGCGGATAAGGAGGTCCTGTGAACAAAGTTGTTTTTCAACATTATAATTAGAGAAAATCGTAAACTTTTAGTGCTACAATGACTAGAAACAAAAACTCTGTACTTGCTACAGTGTTTTTGTACTATATAAAAAATCTGGAGCCCTTGAAACGATTCGCTGACAACATTTGCAAATGGCTTTTATAAATATACTCGAAATCTTGTGAACTGCAAATATATGGCCTCGCGTTAATCTGCTACTTTGAATTTAAATTCTCTGTACTGTTATCAAAAAGCATCATGAGATGGAACGTTATGATTCCCTACTTTTTTCTAAAATTACATTTTCATTACACTTTTTCTACAACTACAGTACAATACAGGCTGGAGTAAACCATATTTAATATTATAAATGACTAATGATCCACCCCGGCATCGGTCGGGTAGTAGATATGTACCTGCAATAACTAAAAAAAATATCTCACGGGAACCGTACATATTTTGCCGGGATATAAAGTAACCCTGTGCTATTCCAGATCTCATACTATAATCTATATCTGTGCCGAATGTCATCCAGACCCACTCAGCCATTTTGGCGTGAAAGGGTAACAAACATCCAAACTTTCGCATTTATTATCTTAGTATAGACGAGGGCGGCAGAGGAATCGATATTTTTGGCGCTCTATGAGGGAGGACTGTGAGTATAGCAGTAGGCGAATATTGTTACATGTTACAGAAACAATATTACAAATAAAATAACCTGTGTCAGCATCTTTTCTTCTATATTCATTTAGCCTCTCTATAGAATAATAACTTGGTAGTCATTAAATTACTGGTTTTCGAGACGATCAGTTTCGATTAATTTTTTTTGTTTAATCGATGATTAATTTTAGATTCAATAAAATACAACACCACCATAAAAATAAGAAGAAATCTGCTTTATTTTTTACGTTAAAATTTGTTTTAAAATTGATTGTACGATGTGAAAAGTTAGGTCATTGAACTCGACGCGCTAAAACTTCAACTGATCTCTCTCTCATAAAGCTTGCTTTGATAAAATATGACTTAACAAAGCAATCGTTCTTTATATAATTTTAATTGATATAAAAATTAATAACCAATCACCTTTAATTGTATCCATATAACAATTTACTCAATTAATACTGAAAAATTAATAGTTTTCAACGATGTATGTTATTTGTATAATCTATATAATATTGTTGCTTGATTACGCGGTGCAACATGTCTGTAGAATTATTTCGATTTTTTAATGCTTACTTGTCCTCGTGGAGTTAGGAGCAACTTATATTGGGCTAGTGTCCATTTAAACCTCAAAACCTTCGCGAGCTAAATAAATCGACGCAATTATTCTTCCCCTCCTTGATTAAATTTCAATTCAGAATTTAATTGGTCTGGCATTGCATCTGAATTGAATTCAGGTCACTCCCATTAAAACTAAGGGCGACCGCTAAAAAGCGGAGAGAATACCATGTACAATAGTGTATTCCTTTGGCGTGCAAACAATATCAATGGCCATAGCTTGCTCAATTGTGGATAAACAAAGGCCTTCTAGATGAATGTGTGTTAAAAGATACCGTAGTGCACCACGATATAATTTATATGTTAAATAATTAATGTTCGTTTAACATTAACTTGTTTGTTTTCATTTCGAATAAAATATTGAAATAATTTCAGCAAAAACTTGATTCTCATTTATCTCATCAGTGCAGTTTTTCTTAACATCGATTTTGGAAATTTCCTTAAAATGAAAAAAAAGCGACGATTAGCCTCAACCTCGCGAAGGCGATCGAGAAGGGCACTATTGAGCAACACTAAATGTTTCTTTAAAAGATTATTATAGCATGAATTGGTATTTATATATAAGTCTACCAAGAAATTATTCCATATAATTTCTCGGAAGATAATAATTTATAATGGCAATGTTTTGTTACCGCAAAAAGACGAAGAACGTGATGAACCGGAGATCCGCGATCTAAGATCCGCGTGAATTTCCCGAGGCGGTTCACATTTACGTAGCGAGTAACGCTCCTCGCCTACTTACTCGAAATTCATGTTCCGGATTTAATATTGCATGTGCTTATGACGAACTTACCACGACGCCGATATGCTTAGCCTTCATGCTTGTACACACTTTGTAACAATGGTATTTCTCATTATAGCTTTAACATTTACCGACTTTTTTGTTTTTACTAAAATTTTATCGTCAAATTATGAAATTATTTTTTTTTAAATAAGAGAAGGGGGCAAACGAACGGCGGGAAAACCGAGGTGATCAACGACGCCATGGACACCCGCAACACTAGAGGAACGCAGATGCGTTGTCGGCCTTTAAGAAAAAGATAGGCTCGCTTCTTGAAGGACCCTAAGTGGTACTGGTTTGGAAATACCGCCGAGGACAGACAATTCCACAACGCGGCTGTACGTGGCAGGGAATTTCGCGAGAACCGTACAGTCGAGAAATGCCTGCCATCCAGTTGGTAAGGATGGTACCTGACGGTCTGTCGTGTCGTCCGATGACGAAACTCGGCGGCAGGAATCGTTCCAATTATATTTTCAGTAGAACTAAATAAACGACTACCAATCTAGTATTTATTGGTTGGAAACAGAGATGGCAATCTCGAGTACTTAATATAACAGGCAATGATGATGAAATGACAATTAGGATACTTACTCGTAATAATTCTATAAGCTAAAAGATGGCGCCGACGTCGACATGAGCTCGGACACAAGCTGTAAATAAACTAAACGCACGAGGCATCGCTAACCTCGGTGGTACCTCAGCGACGGGCAAATTAAATAAAAAAAAATCGAACATTGAATCTGTCGCTGCGGAACCAAGAAGTACTGCAGTAGGCAGCCTTTGACTTCCCAAACCAAGGATTTTTAAATTGTTTTTATTGCGGATTCGGAGATTATGCAACGATATTAAACTCGTTAACTTTTATAATACATAAAGTCACGACTAATTATTTAGACAACAACCATTTTATCAATCTTTATTGCATACAATATGCGCACACGCCCATAACATATAGGAGTAGGCAGAGCTCACGGATTTCCATTTGGTGCGATCCTGGCACACCTCTCTCGCTTCATCTACTTTCTGACATCTTCGCTTCGTCGTCAGTTACGTTTTATTGTGTTATTTTCGTTTACGTCACCTTAATAACCGAGGGAGAACTGATGCGGTGCTATACAACAGAACTGAACACGGTCACCATGCCGGATACAACAAAACTCGATGACAAAAATTTAAACTTTATCAAATCATGCCACATCAAATAATGTTATTGCACGAACTCAAAAAGACCGTATCTAATATAGCCATTAGGGTAATACGTTCGTGAGTACTATTTTTCCAGTTATAAACATGGTGACTTTTAAATGTTGTAAAAAGTAATCTCACACGACCGATCACGCTTAGGAGGTCGGTGATATAAATGATGTAGTCGGAATCTACCTTTTCATCAGAACTTATTTGGAACTCACCACAGCTATGTAGTGGTTCACACGGCATTGTCCAGCACGTTTTTTTGAGGTATAATTCGCTTTAAGCCTTAACGAATAAAAAGTAGCATAAGCATTGTACATAAAACGCTTCACACGACGTTTATACTGCAACGCACAGGAACTATTCTATAAACTTACGAAATAACTTTAAAATCGAACATTACAAAAAACGTGCGAGACAAGGCCGTGTGTGCCCAGCCTAAGGATCTGGTATGGTTTAGTTTAGGGTATCAATCCTGTGATTAACTAATTTGTTTTGTTAAGTAATAATTGATTAATGTTATTACTAATCGCCAAGCGAAGCAGTCTTTTCAATGCAATGGATCGCAAAGCGTATGATTAGTTTTTATATAAGTAACAGATGCTATACTTATTCACTGTTTTTTTTCAATAGATGTTTTATTATCAAAAATAATATTATACTATCTGTACAGGCGTTTTAAGTTCAAGCGCACAACCCTAATCTTCCGATATTAAGTAAATGATATTAAACGAAAAGCGCACGATTAAAATTTTAATCAAAATATAAAGAATCTTTAAACACGTTCTTCCTTAACTTACAGTATCAACTTCCAATTAAATAAAAAAAATTGCTTTAAACCATTAAGGAAATGAGTATGTTAATATAGATCAATATTGTTGTAATTAGCTCTTTTTATTTAGAGTACATTATGATTATATACGTCTGGAACAAATTAAAGGTAGAATCAACATGTTCTATTTGCTTTCGACACATGTTTATCCTTTACTTGACTAGCTGTTGCCCATGGCGTCGGATGCATTCGTTTCTCATTTTTCACGCCCGAAATTTTGATGATGAAAATGATTTCGGGTATAATAACTCCGAAATATAGGTTTTTTTATATAAGAAGCGACAAACGAACAAGCAGTTCAACAGATATCAAGTGACCGCTACCCATAGGCATCTGCGTCTGTAACAAAGCTAATAAGTTGTAGATGCTTTGCCTACCTTTAAAGGACATACTAGGAGTGGATAACACAAAGTTATATTTACTTTACCTATACGCCCCTTCCTGCGTCAAATCCACCCCATTATCATCTTTTCTTCATTACAAATGGATAAGAACAGGATGAGGAGTAGAATTAGGATTCGGCACGTCACTCATCAAACGAAACGCTGAATACTTCTACTTCGCACCTGTCTTCTGTGAGGTCGTGGTATCAGTCGAGCTGGCTCATTTGTGCATCAGATTTTGTTGTTGCTCTGCGCTAGGAATAATTGGTAACATATTTGTGTCATAATGTTTTTATTGTGAAAACAGGAAACATTATCATGGCAACCGATATAAGTTAAGGTTGTATGTACCCCTGACACTGTGAGTGCAAAATTTCACGATGATAGGTTGAGTCGTTAAGGAATTAAAATGTAACAAACATACATAATTCTGCGACATAAAATAACGTTTTTTATCTGATTCCGCGCGTAAGAAGTCGCAGGTAACAACTAGTATTAAGGTATAATGTAAGATTGCAACGTACCCGTTGTTACAAAGTTTTACACAAATTGGGTCAACACGTCCACTTTAAGTTCATATTTTTCCTCCACAGCGCTTCTTCTTATCTTATAGCCACTATCTAATTTTAATGACTCGGTTAACTCCATCTCTAAAATATTGAAGTGACGAATTGTTTAATACAAGTAGCTTTACACCAAATAGCAGTATAAAATAGTGTCATGGCGCATTAAAGGCGCTGAGATTTAAGTTATGAGTGCGTAAACCGGAGGTCCAATTACAGGTAACGAGGCATCGCCACCTTAGGGCCTTTGCACACGACTCTCATTGCGAGCATTGAACGCAATTAAGACACAGCAACCGCAAAACCGTCGTTGCGTTGTGTCCTATGTACATTATCCTCGAGCTTTTCAATCGCTACAAACGCGCAGATAACCCGCAGAGGACGTGCCATGCGTCGTCAGCGCATTAAAAAAACATCGTGTGCAAAGTCCCTTAGGCACAAAAGGCGACAACGCACACTTATCTCGACGAATCACAGATAGATGTCAGAGTGTCAACGACACCCGCTGAACTATGTGCTTCTGGGCACCTACTTATGTAATAAGTAGCTGCGATATAAGGTTACATATATGAAATTGCTTCTTTAACGAACAGAAAATCGATGGTTAGTAATAATAGTGTAGTGTTAATTCTATTGTTGTCGCCATACTAGGAGAGTCCCAAATACTGAAGAAGGGGAATATTAAGAGCTACCGTAACCACGAAGCATTTATTTATGAAATTAGAGAGGTGTGCCAGAACGCAGGTGTGATGTCACACCTGGTTTACGTACGCGTTTGGTTTTATTTTTTTGCCCGTGTTCGGGCTTATAGATTTATAAAGATTTAGTAAGAAAAAAAGTTATAGTATTAAATAGGTTTGAATATTTGTTATAAACACATTTCTTTAACGTACGAAAACCAGGTGAAGATGGAAAATTTATACCGTAGTTGTCATTATTTCAAATCCTGTTTGGATAATTGCGCTTTAGTGTATTATTAAAAAGCGGTTCTGCCGGTATGTGATCTTCGAGGCAGTAACACTCCTCACCTAGGTTAATATCCGATGAAGAAACGAGAAGAACTTACTTACTTCTAGAACTAAGTCCAATATCTCATCAGCCTGTCACAATTATCGTGAAATAAAAACGAGTATCTTTAATACTAATTACTACTAGCGTCCACCATATTTGAGATAAATTCTAAGGATTCCATTAATTTATCTGAACAGATACTAATTGGTTGAAAGCATCGGATTAATAAATCTTTCCGCAACAATCTATCAAAGTAACGAAGGAGACTAATTTATAAGATATCTGCACCTAACTTGATTTATCATTTTAGTGTAAAGCCGCAATGTTACGGAACATAATCGAATGAAACAGCTGCCGCAAACAGCTTGCGACGTTACACAAATTGTTATTATGTTATGTATTTAATAAAATAGTCTACTAATTATTAATTTCATTTAGTATTTTTTCTCCAATATTAATATTCGAAAACAGGCTTGCGTAGATATTAAATGAATCCTAAACTTATTTTTTTCAAAAAGGCTTAATTTCAGCGTGTGTATCGCTTGGTTCGGATTCTTTTATTCAGCAGATACTTATTGTCCTTCTTATCTTTCCCACCTTAGAACAAGCCGCTACAGTATTTGATCACAACTATACCTAATGATATTTAGAGGAAAACTACACTGGATTAGGAAATGGCATTCAGTCGCCTTTCTTTTAATGAATCAAAGTATCAGAGGCAACCTCAACGCGTCCTCCGTAGTTCTGCCACCCAACTATTATATTGGCCTACCTACTTTAACGCGTTAATGTCTGTTGTCAGTGTAAATATAAGACTATTCAGTAAGCCTTAATAATATAATTATATAGGCGAACCATCTATTCAAGAATTGTTAGGAAAATCAGCGCCATCTATTATTGAGTAAATTAATCTTATTTTCACTATGTTAAAAGGATTGTAAGCCGGTAATATTATAATATTCGTTTACATGCCCAAAATCTTAGGATAGTTCGAAGTAATAAAACTTTACAATGAGGAGAGTATTCGATACCTTATAATTTATCGGATAAATTCGACACGTTCAATTGGGACAGGGTCATTAACGTCTAAATAAACATTAAATTGTATCGAACTCGTGACTTACGATGAGCCGCCATTCTGACGCATCATGTGACTATCCCACCTGAGGTCACGATAATGTGACACTGTTGCGTAATTATTGTGTACGGTCACTTATCTATGATTTTATTGTGAATAATTTAACATAAGTAATGCTGAAATTGGTTATTTATATTTTTATCTATTAAAACAAGGTTACTTTTACAATATTAAAATAACTATTGTAGCAAAAAGTTCGAAATCGAATGCAATGATTTTTAACATAATGGAAAAAAACAACTCAAGAAGTATAAAATCACTTACTCCATAGAAATCAAACGAGTGCAGCATTTCTGCAAAGAAAAAAAGAACTAAGTAGTTTAATTTGCCAGCTGTTAACAGTTCACATGCAGCAAAACGCTTTAAATTCCTCGCTCCACACTTGTACATTATTATAGTTTAAAACCTCAATATAAGAAATCTCAAACATTAAATATGCGGAAATTAATAAAAAAATGGCTACAAGATATAGACTTCAACACCTGTGAAAAGCTTCTCCAATCGTAGATGTTAAATAATATTTATGAATATGCGCCCACACAGACATTAAAGTTTTACATTTAAAAAAGTGTTCTAATTTTGGTCAAACTTTTATTGTCTTTCCCACAAAACTTGTAAAATAACATGTAAGGGAAGTCATTGGCTCCTTAAACACAGGTTTACCTAGCTAAGGGGTCAAGGCAATATTGAACTTGATTTGTAGTGTGCAATAAAGATTTATTATTGTCATTTATTTTTAATTAAAACATATTATATATATATATATATATATATAGTGTTCCACCGGCTGCGGAGTCCTATTATTATTACTTACTATGTACTACTAACATGTCACTTTCACTATCTTAAGTATAGTTTAATAATAATAATTCTCGTGTTCTTTGTTCTACAAAACGTGAACGGAATAATTTGTATGTAAATATAAAAACATCCTTATTAATAGACACAAGATTAGGCGCCCCATAGATAACGAACGCTTGCACTATGCGCTTCTAAAAAAGTTCGTAAGCTTCTGTCTGTTTGTTCCGTCTGTACTTTTGGTTTGGAAATAATTTTTATTTATAAAAATAGACGACTATGAAACTGATATTGAGGAGACATTTGAAATATTTAATAGTACGTACTTATCGATCTGTCGGATAAACCATGTAGATTGTTATTTGTAATTGTAATAAAATTCTACGTAGTTTATGATATACGTAAAAATCGGACACAATCATGAGGACTGCCGCCAGAAGACTTGAAAACTTTAAGCTGCATTTTCAATTTTCAAACCGATTTTAATGTTAAAAAATTAAATTTAATCATTTTTTAATTTACATTATTCTAACAAACTCGTCATACGTTATCATTTGTTTGCGAGCTGAGGCTTGACTGAGTACAGTAACAGCAGTGGTAGGCGAAATTGTTATATTTTCATTACAATTTTATTTGCATTTTTCATTACAAGATATTTTTCCAACTGTTATAATATTTATCATATTATCGTAAACACTGTTTATATTTTGTGATGCGAGAATTCTTAGAATGGGATCGCACACGTTTTGGAATTTAGTTATTTAATCTAAGATGCCGTACACAAGACAAAGTATTGTGAACGGCAAGTATAAATATTATCTTTTTAATCAACAACAACGATACTGACACCGATACAGCCGACGCAACCGCCACCACCACCAACACCACTATCACCTCCACCACCACCATATCACCCCAACAATCGTCTAACGCGGCCGAAGATGTTTTCACATGTTGCTGACGCTGTCGCTGACGTAAGTTTCACATGTCGATCTCGCTAACCTATAAAATTATCCTCTACTAAATATCGTCTAGCGCGGCTAAAGAAATTTCACTTCAAAAATGAAAATAGCTATCGAATGCCAACGTTACGTTAAGTACTCGCATACTGGCACCCAGCTTCGTACTTATAAATTGCTACTATAGTTGCGTGTGCACATACTGTAAATATAACCAGTAAGTACTTGCGTGATGTTAAAGTTTGACCGCTGAATGAGGTTAGGAGCCGCAAGCATTCCACACTGCTTATGGCGGCTTGCGCTCGTGACGCAGCGTTGGGCAATGTCGCGCATGGACTGATTTTGCATGAACGCATTAGCGGCATTTATCATGATCAAAAGTTAAACTTCATTCTAAAACTTTCAAATCTTACGTCCTTTATGCTAAAAGCATTCTTTACAGACTCTCCCAGGTCACAATGACAATTCCGTGCGACATGCGCCGTTAAATCGTGTCCTACGAAATATATTTTGACGGGGTTCCAACTTAACTTGCCGGAATGAGAAATCACGTTAATAAATTATAATTATATAAAATTTCGCGTCTTTTTAACCGAACGGGGTACACAGGGATGGAATTTTGTTGTCACTATTTCATGTCCTCAACATTGAATATATAGGACTATAAAATAAACGACGAACGTTTTGTATGTAATATGTATGTATTCGAAGATCGTAAATTCAATACAAGCTAGGTGCTAGGCCAAAGCTCAAAGTAAAAATCTGTAACTATCCTATTACCCTAACAGACACTATAGAGTTGCGTCCATGCAATCACGATAAAAAATCCGAGTTTCGTCTCGCAGTCATTTCGGCCCCTACTCCATAATTACACTCCCTTTATCTTATTTACAAAACGGGAGTGAATGAGAATATTTTTAAAATAAAAAATAAATTAAAATAGAAAAAGCACCTTTGATGTGGGCTAGTTAGTTCTTTATCTTTTTCATCGTTAATACAATTTTTTCCGCATCTTATGAAGGAATGAGACGGGCATAATCGGACGCAGGTATCAGATAAAAATCTGACTGCGGGACCCAACTGTGCTACTCAGATCTTAACAGTGTATCGAAGTCGACTATTGAAGTTTATGTTAATTAATGATATAGACCTAGTATCTTTATCTCACTGGCCAATGGTATTTAATAACAATAATAAATCAACCTTTTTAGAATGTTTTCCACTGCAGGACACAGGCCTCTTCTCTGAGAGAGGAGGCCTGCGTCCTGCGTGTTGGCGGATGTGACATGTCTTCGAATTTGGTGGTTCTCAGAACATGCCGGTTTCCTCACGATGTTTTCTCCTTCACCGTTTTGGAGCAGTGGTGATGAAATAAATTACACAAAGTAAAGCGCCTGCCTGGGTTCGAACCCGCGACCTGACCAATGGTATTTATCATGTTTAAATAGCGAGAAAAGGTCCATCTTTTAGGGATCCGATCTCCAATTGAACCGTGGCGAGGATCAACAAACCGTTTAACTATTTGATATAATCTTTTTTTTCTCTCTTCAAATAATTAATCCTAATTGTATTACCAGTTCAAAGTTTCTATGAATATCCTGTTTTTAATTTATTTCTCTACGTAGGTGTATCCTTGTCGACCTAATTTTTTTCTATTTTATTTCTTACTTACTTGTTATTTCTATCTTAATATTATTATATTATTGTTACCAAAGGTTAACCTTTAGTAACAATATTTATGTAAATAAAAAAATGCTAACAAATAACAAGGCTGAAATAAAAAGGTTCGATAAAAAAAGGCCAAATGACTAATATGTATTAGCTTTAAAATGTTATTTAAAACTTGGAACAAATATTTAATTTCACATGTATGTTTTTATTTATATTCGGCGGGAAATATTTGTAGTTTGTATACCGTAACGGCCTCGTGCATCAGAATAGTTTAACTGCATACGCAAAAATAATCTATTTACACTTCAATGGAAGTTTAAAAAAAAAAAATTTAATTAACAAAAGTATGCAATTATCTTGTACGACTTAAAAAAATACTAAGGCCCTTTGGAAGCAATGTGAACTTAAAAGATAAGTGGTTGGTTGGTCGCACTGGCCGTGGTTCCCCCATGCGAGCGCACCTCGACGCATCCCCGCTACAACCGCTATAAAAGACGTCGTCAAAACCAGCTTCGCGCTATTACGACAGTGCCTCTGTGATTTTCCCTGCCGTCGTATTTATTTCAATCTTCATAACAAGGTAAGTAAATAAATTTAAGGTAAAAGGTATTAGCTTCCAGGATAGTTCTTCCATCCTCATAGGACTAAAGGGTTGTTCTAGGAGCGAGAAAACATAAATTATTAATTTGAGTATTATTCTAGGTTAATTGTTTTATGCTAATTTTGTTTTTTTGCAAAGAGTGCTAATATTTGTGCTAATATTTTATCCTATGTTTTTTAAGTGCGTAAATAGGATAAACTACTACTACAAATTTTATTTACCTACGTTATATAATAACGTTTAGTTTTAAAGTCATTTAGTGAAAATAAAATATATTTTTTTAGAATTTTGTAGTATATTTTTCTTAAGTTGTTGGTATTCCTGTCCTGGTTACCTGGTTATTACCAATTCAAGTATCGCAATTCGCGTTTCCCTGGCACTATATATGTTTCCTAGTTCGCTGTTAACCATTCGATATCCTTACAATTTACACATTTTATTCAAAGTGTCGGCTGCGGATTACGAAGAACGTATGTGTGTCAAGCTTCGGTTGCGACACAGTCACTGATGTCGAGATTATGATTGGGAGCCCTTTTTCTATGGGTGCGTTTCGTTAATACTGGACGCATCGAATGGGGGCTTTGAAATTTGTTTTATGCGAACGAAACGCGTTTAACCTTTGAATAGTGTCCCTTAATAAATCAAGGTCGGGGTTAGTGTGAGCTTTTTAACTACAATGACAACCTATTACATTACTTTTTGATTAAATGCAAGTAAACAGTATTATGTGAAACCATTGAATTACTTTTAAAATATTCTTCTTATACAAAGTATAATAAATAAATAAATTTAATACATAATATAATATAATTAATAATTGACAAGTAGAAAAGTAGGTATTAAAATGTTGTCTTATTGTTCTGAAAAAATCAATTTCGTTGATATTATTTATTACCAATTTATTCATATAAGTCTGAAAATTAACTTAATACTTGTCACAAAAATTAAATATATGCATGTCGAGTTTAAATAAATGAGTGTTTCATAAGTTAACATTGCGAAGGTCAGCGCCGGCTGAAAGATGGAGACTTTCAAATATTTGATGTGACATAAAAGTATGAGTTAAGTAAGATTTAAGGTTATTGAATTTGGAACCTGTTCGCGTCGCTCCGCCGTCCCGCCGTCCCGCCGTCCCGCCGTCCCGCCGTCCCGCCGGTATCACGTGTAACTTTAAACAAATATTGTTCTTTTATCATCTCAAACTATACGTACGCCAAATATTTTAAAAAAGTGTCCATAATTATCTAAGAGATTTGGTGTAGTATAGGGGAGCCTTCCCTTTGAAATCGGGGGAACAACGTTGGCAGTGAGGTCAAATGTCAGGTATATTGTTTTAAATGAGTAACATAAATTAGCGTGTCTTAAATTGTCTATATTTAGGGTTATATGGTCGTGAGAACTATGACTAATGATATTTATTAACCACTACACACACTCACTTTATCTCTTAAAAATATAAGATATAACTGTTGATTAATTTAAATACACTCTTTAATGAGTAATTGTGTTACTCTAGCATTAGCGGTACGCTTGTTATAAAACATTTGCACAATGAAACGTTACTTATCTGCTAAGATCTGCTCTTAAGAATTATGAAATTATGAAACTAGTTTTGTAATTGAATACGCTCATGATTTCAATGTTTTATGTTTGCCCTTTCGTTACATTACAAAGTTTTTTTTAAGAAGTGTTTCTAAATAATTGATTTAAAAAAGAAATACTTAAGTATTTTCTCTTATCTGAATAGATAACTTCCCACGATTCCAAATTATCTATTCGAAAAAATGAGTTCTAGGAATGCGTAGGCATATTTAATATAAAACGATAAATGATTTTTAGAATTGCTAACCACATTTGAATTAGTTATGTCTTATAATAAACTAGCTGTGCCACACGGTTTTGCCCGCCGTGCAATTTAATTTAACCGACGAATCTCCAGTCTAAGTTATTTAATATGATTGATCATATAAATCTGAGGACTACTTACCTTGGATTACCATCTTCTCTATACAAATTTTCATCCGTCAGTCAGTCAGTTTGATCTTTTATATTTATAGATAGACAATATTGAAGTAGTGCTATTGTAGCAGATGTGTAGGAATGTGTTATATGACAATACAAAGGCTTTTGTCGGCGTCAGACGGTCGGTTGCAACACACCGCGACGCATCGGCGCATTATGGATCTATGTCACCGGACCCCGCGCGATGACCACGACACACTCTTAACAAATTGAAAACACCGCGTCTACAGGGAAAAAAGTTTAGTAAACGGAAGTTTTGTGTCTAAAAATTATTCAAAACGACTAATTTATAAGTTAATAGTAGATATAAATGTTAATGTTGAGCTTTTATAGTTAAAAATTCAATTTAGAAACATTTACGAATGCATGAGTATTGTTTAAATGTAACAAATTAATGTAGTGTTATATAAATGTCGTTATATGTATGTATTACTTTTTAGCTGTTGTTAGTTTGTTGTTGTAAAGAAAGCAATGAAATGGCGAATGGGATAGAGTATAATAAATGTGAATGGCGCATAGAACTGTGCCGAACAATCAGGAGCTCAAAAAGGCTAATCGTGGTAAGAATCCCGTGTCTTACAGACGTTATATTAGTAAAAATCACAACAGTTTAAAGTTAAATAATTTTTATGATGCGGGATTTTCATAAGCCCGTCACGAACAGTTGTTTCTTTCTTAATTCTTGAGAATTAATGTTTTATAGTTCGAGGAAGTCTGCCCATATCTAGTAGTCTAAAAGATTTATATAAATATACAAGATATTTTATAACTCCTGCTAGTTCAAATGTTTATAGACAGCGAGATAAAATAGCGCATATTCTGTCAATTGACAGAAATTTCGCGCGTCCGAATTAGTCTCATCGGGACAAATGGCAACATTGCGTAACGGTTCAAGGCTACTACTGCAGATTCTCTGTAGCCAGCGAGCCAACTCGCGAGCGTATGTGATAATAATTGCGTTTTTTCTCTAATAATTGCCGGATGTATGAGATACGAAAACTTGTTTAGAATCTAGTCACACTCGAGATACTTAATGTTGTTTTTAAGAAAACAAATTGACTAAAGGTGGAAAATATGCTAAAATTAGACAGAAGTGTCACTATATATATAAATGATATAGTAAAAACTTCATATTATCTAATTAATTATAAATTCCTATTCGACTTGACAATTTTTTTTCTTCATATATATATATATATATATATATATATATCATGGATAGACATATTTTTTATGGAAAAGGAACCCCTTATGTACGTCATAGGAAGGGTAGATATAGACAGAATGTGACGATGGGGGGGATACCATAAAAAATAGGCATTACAATTTAACTAATGGCGGTAGAGGTGAATAATCCTAAAAAAAGTCATCATTTAAAGTGCCTCAAAGTATATATATCGGTATGTAATACTTGCATGACATGTTAAGGCCGTAGTTGAACTGTAATAAGATGTATATAATGTTCCGAAACACGTGTCTGTTACGTTACTCTTACTTTCTCTCTTTGTTCTCATTAAAGCAGTTGCGGATGTTGTTAATCTTGTTTATATATATATATATATATATATATATATATATATATATATATATATGTGTTAAATGTTATTTAAGATACGAGGATATGGTTAGGCTTTCGAAAACCCGTTTTAGGTGTTTAATTTTGTATTTATGTTTTTGTTGTTCAGTTAGGTGCTTAAAGCTTAAAATGAATTTTAAATATGTTTTTTTACGAATGTACAAACTCCTATACGATATTAAAGTATTTTTATGTTTGTATGTTATTTAAATCTGTGCCTGGTGGTTATTTTTATACAAATCACAATCGATATACAATAATTAAAATATTTGTAACGAAATTTTCCTAGACCAGACGATATTCATGCTCCATTAATTATTGTTATATTAAAATAAATAATTATTTTTACAAAATGACATCAAAACAAGTCACGCGTTAAAGTCTTTTATATTTACGACCATTCGTCATATTGTATTAATTAAATACAGAACATCCATAAGCTTCATATATAAACGACTTACAGGCGGTATTATTACTGGAAGTCGTTGTCGGATTAAGGTAATTTATCCTCTCGCGATGTGGGCCTAGTTTTGCAAGAGGTCGCAATCAATCTTTATATCGCAAGAGCCTTAGCAGATAGAGAGAGCATTACCGACGCGTTTGCTACTTCTTCGTTACGGATTTTTACATTCGAATTTGGATGAATGTTGTAAATTTTAAGATGAATTGATGGACTTATATACAAATTAAAGAATCATCGTGCATCTTACACAACTTTATTATATTTTATATTTTATTTAAATCATAAAATAAAGACTAAAGTTAAGGAGAATCAAATAATATTTGAAATGCTACCTTGATTGTGCCTATGGCAGTACAACCGAATAATAGTTAATGTAAATAAACCGGTAATATTCAATAGGCATTGAACTTGAGTTGGTTAACTACGATAGTTCCATGGCAATGGAATGGTATTGCTAATTGATATGTTATTGTAAGTATGTATATACTAGTAGTGCCCGCAACTCCATCCGTGTGGAATATAATTTTTATGTTTTTAGATCAACCCTTTTTTCGCAATAGTCTAGTAGTCTATGTCCTTTCCCAGGGTCTAGACTATACCTGTACCCAATTTCATTTAAATCGGTTTAGTAGTTTCGGCGTGAAAGCGCGACATACAGACCGAATTACTTTCGAATTAATAATATTAGTAGGGATTTATTAGTTAGTATAAATGCTGGCAACAAAATGTAAATTTAAAAGCCGGTGTAATAATATACCGACATATCTATAAACAATAGACTAAATAAGTTATATTAAAAATTGTATTATTTGTACGTACAATTTGTACAGTTAGCAAATAGACGTTTAGGTACAAAGCAAAGATACTACAGCCTCTATAGACCCGTTATGTGAACGTGTTATAAAAAGTTTCACTTGGTTATTGAGAGTCAGTTGTTGTGCGCGTTATTGAGAGGAATAGTAAACAAGCGCACACTCGGCTTCCACACGGGCCGCAGTCAAGTCATTGACAATCACTGACACGATTCATAACACGTCAGAATCAAGAATAGATCTCGTCTTATCCGGATATGATTAGCATATAAAATATTCTATTTATGAATATAGTCATTAAATTTTAGCTTCAACTAGTAATAAAACGTAAAGTATTTTAATTTGTCACGCTTACTCCATTAGCACAATACTACTACACTTATTACGAAATGTGACGTGATTAGAGCGGCCGAAGTGTTTGGCGGGACGTCAAACGGCGGCAGAGTTTGTGCAGACACAGCACGAAGTCAAGTCGTGAGCGCCGCGGAGGCACGGCCTCGACTCGCTTGCAACACCCCCGTGGAAACACAATGCACCGAAGCCTCGCACTAAATTCTCTATTGAGACATACATCTAGCCTCCATTGAGCTGTCGAAGTGAGGAATGCATTTACAAACACAGGTTTTTAGTGATCATTTTGTGTTTATTTTACTTGTCTGCGTAAATAAATGAGACGCGAAATACTGATTTTTAATACGCTTTTATAAGCATGTTCTGTATCTATGTATCCCCGTATCTATAAGAACAGTAACGGAACTTTACTATGTAATTTTAACTAACTATTAAAATTGACTTGAAAGTTTGCAGTCACATAAAGGGCCCGATGACAATAGACTTCTTATTGTGTTTTAGTCCAAATCATTCGGAACTATTAAAATAAAAAATTACAATATCATTTTAAGATTGACAATAACGCCACCTTATAGTAGTACTACAAATGAAACAAGATAAGGCGCTTTACGTTACGGGAACTCAGCGTGTTTTTTTAACGCAGTTTATCGATTATTTAAGAATAAATGGTAATAATTGGTCGACCTTGACCAATTTTGATTAACTTTTTTGTGAATGCGGGGGGTTTGTCCTGGGATGATTTAGATTCCCAATTGGTCCCCGGTAGGTGGCGTTGCCTAATTTGCAGAGATATTTGTATGAGAAAACGCTATCCACGCCATTTGACATCGAACTCGCTAGGCAAACCAAAGTTCTTGCAAGATAACGTCTGCTCGGACTGTTAGGACAAAAGTATTATTTGTAACAACAAATTTATGTTGCGGCAGTGAGTTGCAGCGTCGGCAGAGACGTCCAAGGAGAACTTATATCGATCAGATTAGTGACACACTAATGATGGGCGATATAAGGAGTACCTGCAGCCGACGTGCTTGTAGGAGAAGCGAGAGGTGTGCCAGGATATTTATTTATTTGTTTTATTATTTGTATGATGGTTACCCAACGATGTCCCTAGCTCAAATGTCAATCCTCAATTTTCTGAATATCTTCTATCAAACATTTCCTAAAATTATGCGAAAACTTTACGTTAATATTTTTATTACACACAGTTATTTATTACACAGGACGAATAACACTTTATTTCAGCTGACATTTTATAGATGCTTCATAAGTACAATAGCATGCTGGTACCCTCAATCTCTGCCTTATTTATATAATAATAATACATTTGTATAAAGGCCGTGATGGGATTAAATGTTATTATTATTTATTACTAGTATATCATATTATTATTAATGACGGATCTGCTTCAGAAAATATATTTGTGAAGGGTTTTGAAATAGTGACTATGACGTACTGTACACTTAACGTGATGGCGCTACTTATCAATATTTATAATTACTAAAATATAGTTGGACATAATTGATATTATAAATTTATAGTTAAATATTGTGAATCAAATTTTACGTTTAAAACCTGGTCACATGTTGGCTGTGATAAATTTACTTCTCTAAAGCTTTATTTTAAAACGAGTTCAACGCGGACTTGGAACGCCAAATTTCAATAAATAGTTCAGTGGAAGTGATGATTAAATAGTCGATATAGTTTAATGATATATCAGCAATGAGGCTCGGCAACGTGAAGTTATTGGCGCCTAAAACCTTGATCGCACCCAGCTATCGATCGGAGGCATCGGATTCAGTGACGACAGAGATGGATAATTACCATCGAGCCTGCGCTCAACTCGCTCGCTTTGTGGCCTCTACAGCATCTCATTATTGTCGAGAATATACCTACGTGCTGTGTACTGATGCCTTGTTACACGTTCAACTGACAAGGACCGTGCTCTAAAATTAAATGTAAATGTAATGGACTCTATAATATCAATAATATGAAACTATGACTATGTACTAGGGCTTCACAATCACGATCTTAGTTATAAATCTATTGCTTCGATTAAGGAGGGAATATGCATTGATATTTATTTCAGTAAAAATAACAAAAAAATCCTTACAAACCGTGTGTATTTGTTTAGCTACACAAAATAGAGATATTATCTTTAAAAAAATTAAACATAATTTCTTGAGGAAAAAGTGAAACATTACATGATAGATGAAACACGGAGAATGAATCTATCTCTGGGTGAAAATACATGTGTTACCCACTAAAGGAAAACCGCTATATAACTTTTGTATAGATTATTATTATAAAGTAGAATGTATATTCCCGAGGAGGGTTGGCAGGCAGCCGGTAGTCAAAAACTGTAGTCCAAGCCTATAGAGCTTATACTCCGCAACCTCACATAACTTGGTGAAAGGGCAGGATTAAAAAATAAGTATATTCTGATTGTTTCCTGAGTGCAAGGATTAGCACAAAAATATGAGATTATACACATTATTTATAAGGTCCCACGTCTTACGATGAGATAACATGTCAAGGTCGAGACCACATACTCAATGGCTCCCACCATTATCCGCTTGACAACTACGTTTCCGGGTCTTTGTACATGTGTGCCAGTCTTTACATTTGTATACACGCACGAGCAATTTAATCGATGGACCTATAATCTTGGGAAGTACGTACGTCACTACGTGTGTACATATTACACAGAACTTTGTCATCGACGACTACGGCACATGACATCTAAATCCAGCCATTTATTATTTTAACATTAACTCGAAGGAAATCTTTCTTTCTAGCCAATTCTTCGTTTTTTAATATAAGCAACAACCACTCAATTGTTACTAAGTACCTCCATTGCAGTTTGAAGGTGTTACGTAAAGATGCAAATTGGACGCACTATTTTATGCCTCAAGGTGAAGAGTTTATTGCTACGAAAGTATTTTAATGTTTGCGGCTTGGGTTGATACCATCAAGCATTAAATGGTCGGTTACAGTACGGCTAATATTACAATTTATGAAACACAAAACTTATACAATCTCCAAGTGGTCACATTAAAACACACCTGCTCAATACAGCGGGTCGTTCCGTCATTGGAGTTTTCCATGTTTTAGGAGTTGTTTTGACAAGACTTACTATAAATGTTATGTCATCGAGGTAATCAGTTAGCAAATAAAAAAGCATTTAAGATGATTTCATAATCTCTGTCATTATTAGTTTTAACTAAAAATTACCTGACCTTCGTTTTTTTATTTAACTTTAACTACGGTTAAGTTGACGTAATGTAAAGTAAAAAATGTAAAGTTTGTATAGTCAAGTAGATATTGAGTGGTCCCCTTAATAAAAATTTAATCCTAAAATTTATTAAGAATACACTAAACTAAAAAAAAGACATTTAAAGCATTAAAGTGGCTATGCCAACAATGTAATGTAATATAAAGCAACAAGTAAAAGTTTCTTAACATTTGTATCGCAGGACTTGTGACACGGTTCAGCTTTTACGGTTCTGTATAAATTGGGACGTGGTCTTCGCGACACACGATGTGACATGCTCGCACTCATGTTGCATAATAAGTCATCATTCTTTGCTCCTACATACACTAGTCCCTCACCTGTAGCACAGTTTGATTAGTTAAATTAAAACTATACCTTATCATTTTATTACGTGACTTGCGACCCGCCCCGGCTTCGCACGGGTAGTTTCTCCATACAATCCGCAATAACAAATTATTTCATGTCTCTAGGCCCAGTAGCTTGGAACTGCGCCTTGATATATATCAGTCAGTCAATTTCTTTTTATATATTATATTTTAAGCTGCTAACTATTAACGCTATTGAATCCGATGTCTTAAAAGCCATGGGATTAAAAATTTCAACAAATAATTCCTATCAAAACGTTACTACGTTATTTCTCGACTTATGCATCGTGATAATTTTTTGTCGTTCTAATGCTTTTATGTGATCTTGAAAGTTTCGAAATCTAAAATAATGTAAATAAAAACACATTTTGTCGTAATAACATCATGTATTGACTTCGGTGCCATTGATTCTTCGATATATACATTGTGCAATAATCTCATTGCTATCTGTTATTGAAATTGTTTTCCATTTGCATTGGACTTTGAGAAAGGCGAGAGTGCAAATTGGCGGAGTTTGGCGACACTTGAAATTCGAAAGCGACAATGTTTAACTATGAAACAAATGAAAGCTCTTTTACTTAAAAGAAATGATATTACCTACTTAAATACAACCCTAACCTCATCATCTCTCTGCCCTTTTCCCGCTCATGTGGGGACATCAAATTGACCGTAGCAAAACTAATACAATAAACATGTGTAATTGCTATCACATGATTGTTTAAGCTTTGACCATAGTCCATACTATATCGGTACTGGCTACAGTTTTTAGGCCAGTCGCCTACCTAACGCCAACCCTCCTCGGGAATAATAAGCTACTAACCTAACCTAACAAAACATATTACAAAGGAATACGTACATAATTTCTAAAATCATCTGCTGTAAATACTGCGTTACCAAATATAGCTGTTACCATTACAAGGGAGAGCCGTTCGTCTCCGAAATACGTCCGTGTGCTATGAATATCTCAATGCACAGTATGTCTAGCTGAAGCTTGCAAAATCTCCGAAACTGTCCTGTTTTGAACTTTTTATAAACTTACAATCAACATAATTTTATAGGTCGGGATACATCGTATTATATAACTAATAACATATATAACTAAAAGTACAACCTGTTCAACTGAACACCTATATTTTAGCATTTCTATCGAAGAAATGTTTGACTTGGTCTTTAAATTGATATAACTTTTTTATAAATGAGCCGATTGAGATAAAACAAACACTTAATGTTAAGTGAAGCTGACCACAATACATTAGTGAAAACCACATCCAGATCGGTTAAACGGTTTCTGAGATTAGCGCGCACAAACGCATAGTCAAAAAGACATACAGACAAAAATTCTAATAATCATTGTTTTGGGTATTATTGCGCTTATGAAGGCCCCCAGTTTTTGTCAAATATCTTCCACGTATAGATAGCGTTCAGTTACATTTTTATTATATGTATAGATACAGATATCAGCCACCTAGATAAAATCCATTGTAGTCTTACAAGGTAAATAAAGAGGGAGGTTAGAAAGATTGAACGTACACAATTAGCGTGTTAATATATTACATTAGGACTCTATTCTGGAGTAACACGACACTTACACGGAATGTGACGTTCACATCCGATACTCATTTCTCCCGTGTCGGTTGTCCATACAATGAGCGACGAAACTAATATAGTTTCGTTGGGTTATTTCACGGCGTAAACTATTTTGTATACTATACGCAGTGATGTCACCGTTGTCAGGTTTTGTTTTAATATGTCATAAATCTGTTATGTAGTAAGGTATGTATAAACTTTAACAGTTATGTAATGGATTGCAGATGCAGACGTGGGTGCTGGTGGTGTGCGCGGCCGCGCTGGCGGCTCTGGCGTCCGCCCAGAAACCCGGCCGCTTCCTCTCGTTGCCTCAGCCGCAGAAATGCGCAAACAGTGAGTTATATGTAAAAATATTGATCCTGTATCACTATGAATAATATATAAATATATATATATATATATATATATACATTACTCGGTATTGACCGTGACTCTTGTGATCTACACAGATAAGTAAAATTGAGTAGTTCGTATGGTAATATCAAAATAAAACTCCATACTAAAAGCACATGACGTATATACACGGTACAAATATAACATTTAAAAATTTTGTCCGCCTGTCTGGCTGTTCCGGGTAATCTCCGAAACGCCTAACTAATTTAGATGGAACTTTTGCTGGAAGACATTCTTAGGTATATTATAGCCTTATTTGATTTTAGCGAAAGAATCAAGGCTCCGCGAAAACAGTTAAAACACTTGAAATGATGAATAAAATATAATTTTTCAAATTCTTTAAAACCATATTTATGAATTTAAACTATACCGTATGGCTACGTTCCATAATATTAATACTCATTTCTTACTCACCCAGGCACTTGTTAAAACGTTTTCGTATTAGTATGTTTAAAAAAAATAGCTTTTGTTGATTTCCATGCGAACGAACGCGCGCGACGCGGGAACAGCTAGTAACGAAATAAAATTACTTGCTCATCATCAACTCAAACGAAGTGAAATGTTGCTTAATCGATGTTATCGATAAAGTCATTTAAAAACACTATTATTATTATTATAATATTTACAATGGTGATCACATATGCTTAGATAATAAATTATATGAAAAAAGTAAAAACAACGAGAGATCCATGTACGGTCTAAGGTGATCCCATTAACCTTATGCCTGCCTATTAGTGGTTGACCTTGAACTGACTTTGTATCAACGAAACCAACCTCGCATTAAGTCGGACGTCGTGTAGCAATCTCCTGTGTTTCGAGAACTTTACGATCATTAAATCGGCCGCGAGCCGCGATGCCACCTCCTATCTATTCACTATCAAATTTCTCAAGCTTACAATTTACAAAACACATGAAGGCCTTACAAACTGTTTGAATATCTTGTTGCTAATTAGAATTTGCTTGTTGCTACTTATTATTGCCGTTGGAATAAAATTATATTTTGTTCCCGACGTTTCGAGGTCAAGTTATACCGTGAGCTCATTCTGCACACTCATTCTTCACAGTCGGAGGAGGAGTAATGACAAATAAAAGAGGACCTGACCATGAACGCTGTAAGGTACGCGAAACGTCGGGAACAAAAAACGTAAAATAAACGCGATAAAATCCTTAAAGTTAGTTTTATTCCAATGTGTTGTATTCGCGTAAATATAACAGATCATAATATTATTGACGTATTAAGATTTTCTTATTTGGTTTTGCATAGGCGAGGCGAAATATACTAAATCTGTACCTACCCCCGAATGTCGCGGAGTAATAGTTCGTTTTTATTGTGTTGTTATGATATAATATTAGATCACAAAAAAGGAAATAAAGGAATCTAATCCGGAAATCACTCCAGTTACGGCCACTTATCTCCTGTGCTAATTGTTAAATTTTAAGCTATATTTAAATGTGTATTCTAAGTTAGACATAAATTTTAAAGTAATTATTATGTCAATCGATCCTGAAAGCAACAGCTGATCCGTGAAATGTCAACACGATCGAGTGAGAATCAATAAACATAATAAAACAAACTAAAACATAAGGCAACGTTCAAGTTTCATTGGGTTTAGTTCGTTTATTCGTAGAAAGTAAAAGCTTACACGGTTCGTTGTGCCGCAAGGTCACGGACGAGGACGTTTCTCTCTCTTTCCCGCCACTTCCTTCTCGCTCTATCCCGTCACAACTCTCAGAACGCGTATCCGGGAAACAGCTTTTCCGTGTCTTGCATAAACTTCCACGTATTACAGTCTAGTGAAATCTTCATATTATACACATAAAATGTATTCAGGTCAGTCTTAATCGTGAATTATGTGATCAATATTCTTGGCAAATAAATTGCCTACTATCAAATTAGATTAGTGATAAATTCGTCATATTGAAATAGTAACATAAAATGTTATATATTTTCCTAATTCTTAAGTTTTTAGTCGTATTATTTTAACCTAAAAAGTCTAGCGACTAAACCTTTGTTCGATGACGATTTTTGAAGGCTAAAGGAAAACTTTGTCTGCTCCTAATTTTGCCCACCTCATTAGGATCATACATATTTGAGTATTTTTTAACAGAACAAAAAGTTGGATAGCCTATAGAGTTTTTCATAAAATAAAACTAGCCCAAATTGTCAGTGTACGCGAACGATTACGAAATTACTTGAGTCGCGTCTAATTATTAAAACTATTAAAGTAAATAAGTAAATTAAGTTAGAATTTCAAATAAATTAATAGTTTGGTTTTAAGCGTTAATAAATAAATATTTTATTTATGTTCTTTATCGTCATATCAGGTTCAATGGCACAGGGCTTCAAAACGTTATAAAGATAAGAGACGCTACGTAGATGAAACCAGTTGCACAATAATTATAGGGGGCCGGAGAAATTGAATGAGTTATGTAACACAAGTTTGTGGGTCACAAACAACAACCGGTCGCCATGTTAAGGTTGGCCACGTGCCGATAAACCACATACCATAAATATCAACGTAATATGTAATTATTACAAAAGACACAGATAACACACAGACATTCGAAATAAAGACAAACTTGCCGTGACTAGTTTTTGTCTATGTCAAGACACCTTGTCCTAGTAAAGGTGATAATGGGACAAGTTATTATTCAATATTATAACATCATGAAGATCGAGACGAAATAGTTGATTATATATTTGTTGTCTGTGGCAATATTAGTTGCTTCTTTTATCGCAATAATCAAAATTAACCTGACGGTCTTCGAGCGCACAAGCAATAACTTAAAAAATATAATTATAACATAAAATTTTGAATTTATGTATCTAATATCTGTTTGGTTTAATAATTATACATTATCCGTTAAAACACGATCTTAAGAAAACAATATATAACAACATTGACAAGAGAACTGTGGATTATTTGAGAGAATGTATGCTTTGAACAGAAAATAACACACTTAATTACTAACATAATATCACCATGATGGTGGGTAATTATTAAGGGGTAGACTGAAACAGCTTGGTGAGCTACTTTGGATGAGCGAATGGAATAATTTGATACTAATATAGGATCACAACTTTGTTCCAAAACAAGACAGATATTTGTTGTTGTTCTTGGATAGATAAAACTTGCGAGGTGAAATAGTAACTACGTACATTTTGAAATAAAACGTAATGAAATAACATAAATAATGTAAACTTAATATTCAAATATTCGAAAGTGTCTGTATATGGTATATAGAGTGCTGAGTGCAATATTAATTGAATGTAGTAAATTCTCCATGTACGTAATTTCTAATATATGGCAACACAATTAAAATAAATTTATAATTGTATGCATCCAAAGGAATCAATTAAAACGCAACGCATCTGGAACTCGTTAGCTTGTTGCAGATGTCTATGGGTAGAGATCATTTGGTATCGGGTGAACCGCTTGCTTGTTTGCCCTTCTACTTGTTTCTACTATAACAATAATAATATCGCAGTCACCACGACTTCCTTCCACACAACATCAATTGAAATTATGGACACTTAAGGAAGTAATATTTTATAAGAAGCCTTACAGCGATTTCTTCCTGGGTGTGTACTACACTACTTACTTGTACTCATCAGTAATCGTATTTAATTATAATGCTAATTTGGACAATTTACATCAAAATTATTTGCGATGTCGATACAAAGTCTATAGAGACATACGTACGTCTCACTGAAACAGTATTTATTACCCGACTGACCCAGCAGGAGGGTAATGTCGCGCTCATGTACATATGTATGTGTGTCAGTTTCATGGTAACCTCCTGTAGCCTAAATGGAATCAATAATTTAGAAGAGTGCGGTGACATTAGATTGATTGTCACATTTTAGCCAAATCACAGATCAATTGTGATTGAGGGTGGTTGTAGCCTCAACATCCCCCTGTGTCACTATTGTGGTTGGAGGGTGTAAATGGTGCGGGGATTGCAAACGTATTTACGATAATTGTACAATTAAAAAAAAACGAGAGTGTCTGCAGCTAGTATATGTATAAAACATCAACTTATTTCAAGCGCATGTATGCTATGTACATGCATACATATTAAGTAGCCATTTGTCTTCTACAGCGCACAGTTACAAAATAAGTAAATATAGTTTCTATGATTTTGTGAACTATTCGAGAAATACTTCGCAACATTGACAAGTCGCTGAATCTTTATAGCTGCGCGTTCATTTTAATGGCAGCCAATAACTTTGTGATGGGCAAACGTGATCCATTCGGTTTATTCCCAGGGACGCCCGCCGCGCCGATCACGTACCTCAATTATACCAAATAACTAAGCCTTGGCAAAATATCCGATCACTTTCGTATTACAATTCACTTAAATAAAGCTTTAGTATTTTGAGTGATTTTAGAAATAAAGTTAAGTCCACTCCAACATTCTTAATTCGGATGCATTTATGCACAATCATACTCTTCCTCCTTGTTTAACAATATATTAATGCACAAAAGCTTGTCTTAATATCTAGATGGTTGCGTAATATAAATACGATTCGATACAAATATGCTATTCTTATTCAAATTTAATACAATAAATATATTGAGCACAAATATCCTTGCACTGATAGTTAACATTTTAGCAGTAAGTCTGGCCATAAATAATTTTATATTAAAACCTTGCTTACCTCATTTGAATTTAGAACGAATTTGCGTGGGTAGATTATAAAAACTTAGATTTATTTCACAATACTTTATTTTTCGCAGTATTGTTTTGATAAATAGAAGTTAAAAAAATCGAAGAGAATGCCCAACTAAAATAAAGTAGAGTAACACAAACAATGCTTGAAAAAAGCCAATAAGCCTAATAACTGTCACGTACATTCCGGGAAGAAAACGAATACAATGACGCCTTTTACTATGAAAAATCCCTTGAGAGCGCTTGTAGACGTCCGTTTTTTTTCGCCGGACGCTATATTGCTAAAAAGATGACAGATACCAAAGTATGTCGTTTTATTACATCTATAAGATGTGAAACATAAGAAATTGTGATGGCGCGATCAATTATTTCGTCAATAAATAAAGGTTATTTTACATCAATAGTTTGTTAACCAATAAAAGTTTCAGCACTACGCAATATCGCCAGCAGCGAGACGGTCGGACAAAACGATACCGCCTCTACTACAATACTATTTCGTACACAAGTCAATCAACGAATCAAACGTTCTAAAGTGACAGGGAGAAAAGTGATTCGAAAAACTGTATTCTTAACCATAATATATAAACAATATAACTATAAATAGTACACTAACTATATAACTTAAATATAACTATAAAATGAATTATGTAGTTATATATATGTTTTTTAACACATAAATATATGTACATCTATGCATATTTTTTCGCAATGCCACGATATAAATTTTTGTAATTCGCTCATGAACTTCCAAAAATATTTAAGTATGAACGATGAAGTAATTTCGCAACGAAGCCTTCGTCAACGTTGCCTTTCAATATTAGTTCAAACCGATAGATGATATTTTGCCTCCAACTTTAAACTTTAAAGTTCTTAAATACCTTTTAGCTAGTTACGATGTAAATTACTATATTATCGTATTGCTTGAAATAATTTTGAAACTAGGTGGGTTTTAGAATTAATATAAATACAATAGTACCCATAGTGCGACGCACTAGATTTATAAGCTCTGAAATTACAGAACCGTTTACCAATAAAAAGCTTCATTATCCTGAAGTCACGAAAGAATTCAATCCGGGTGACACAGGGCACGAACAGTATTAAATAAGTTAATTTTGTAATGCAAAAACATCTTTGTGGCTTCCGTCCATCATTACGTTCCAAGCTACGTACATATCTGCGGTAGTACTTGACCTAAGTTACTTCTGTCGAGATTCAGGTTAAGCGTGGCACATCAAAATTCATTTCAATAGAACCATTAGCATATTCATAAGATGAGAGCTTACAATTATCACAGAATACACTTTGCATCCACCGATGACAGTGTTAATCTGATAGTATAAGACCTTTTGTTATAATGAGCTATTCAAAGATACTACAAGGTACGTAAAATTCGCGAGTATTGTTCTCATAGTCGGTGTTGCGTGTACAGTCGCCGGCAAACAATCGCACATCCGTCTGTCTGTCACCGCACAAGGTCCCATTCGAAATAATTGTCCGCCGTGAGAATCCAAACACGTTCGCGGCCCAATCACGCCTCCCCACTAAATACGCAATGACCTGTAGTTGCTTTGTATATCGCCGTTTGTTGAGGATACGATAATATCTTACTGATGCCACATCCACAAACACGTATTTTGTATCATTTGCTACATTGGAAGCAAAAACAATTCAAGCCGCACTAATTAATGTTCACTTTTAAAGATCCTAACTTATATAATAAATGCGAGTATGAGTTTGTTTGTTTGTTTGTACTTAACGACTCAATCGATCATCATGAAATTTTGCACATATTTTCAGGGGTACAGACAACATTTTTTGTCGCGAATAACGCTTTCTGCGGTATAGGTAAAAAGAACATGATATAGGTTGCCATGGTAACGTATGACACGACAATAAAATACCATTACCAATGGCAACTAATAACAAAGTTTTATGATTATAATCAAATAATATATAGAATTATAAGTAATATTATACACGAAGTCAAGTTACTAAAATTTCCAGCGAATAGGGTAAGAAACGAATGCGTGCGGAGCCGCGGGCAACAGCTAGTAATCGATACTTTTAAATTAAAAGATTAGATGCTTATAACCGTGCGTATCCACTGACGAAAACATTAACACAAAACATATTGTCGTCTCAGTTTTTTCAGAGAAAGAGATAAAGCTTGTATCGCGACAAATTTATACGCCAGTGGAAACCCACGGTTACTGTCGCACCCTAATTCTTAGGTCTTCCACATTCTTCTTTTATTCTAATAAAATCTTGTTAATTTCCTTAATATTTTCAATCTTCATTATTACAATTATTGTAATAAATAATTTTATTTTATTCGCTACAATATATTGAAATGAGTTTACTGAATTCGATCAACGAGTAATTATTTGACATTCGAATTTGCTAGTCAATTTTTGGATAATCCGAATAATTATGAGCTTTATTTTTAATGATGTTGACGACACAAGTCTTTCACAGTCAATCTAACGAAACATAGAGAGACAAGCGATGTTTTAAGACATTTAGTAAAACCGTTTTAATTGAACTACCATCAATACTAATAAACAACCAGATTCACAGAAACGTTTCGGTATACAGGTAATAGTACTGTACATCCAAGTTTTAAAATAGGAAATATGTTAAGATATCCCTTCGACTTCTTTGCAAATGCTGATTTATTATGATAAGGCACTTAATAGGCGCTTAATTAAAAAAAATAAACTTCCGGCAAGCGATTCTCAATCAATTATGTTTTAACTAAGTCAACTAGTAAATGGATACTACAAATATGTACAATGCTTTATAGGAACAGAGGTTGCATATGAACCTCTTTTTATGTATTTATATAAAAAAGTATATTTCAATTCCCCGTACATAAACAAACCGGAAAAATCTCACGATCGTTTCTATGTACACGTGTTATATGAGTACTTTACTTAATGCAAAAACAACTTCCGAGCTAATTGTAAAACTATCCATGTATCATTACTGGTATGTGCTAATTAAAAAACAACAAACAAGCTGTAACTGTATTTTATAAAGTCATAATAGCATCCCGACATTTAGTTTGTCTATACTAATAAAACAAAAACTATACAGACGAATTGATAACCTTCTCCTTTTTGAAGTCGCTTACTTATAACCGAGAATAAAGTTTGCGAGTTTGTGAGGTGGTCGGGGGTAATCTCTGGGTCTACTTACGGCGGTCCGCAAGTAGATAATACGAGTATAAAGTATATAGAGATAGACTCGTATAAATCTTTATAAACATCCATCGACAGGAGGGTAATGTTTTTCGCTTTGTGTGTGTACATATGTTCGATACGTTGTGACGTTCTGTAGCCTAAGCAACTTGACCGATTTTGAAGAGTGAGTGAGTGAGGTGAGGTCAGTAGATTTGTATTCTTTCCCGAGGTGTCATAGGGCATGGGGTAAGTCGGACATTATTATTGTTTTTTTTTTAAATTAACTAATGCTGGTGTCATATTTAAGAGGCGGTCTAAATTGGATTTAAGGCAGGTCTTAAGAATAATTGACAGATATAGATAAATCACACTACAAACATGTCTTTTAATAATTTTGTTTATTTTTTATAATTTTTGTAGCACATCGTTACGTTACCATTTTCTGTTTGCCCCCCCCCCTCCCTCCTCTGTCCATTAAAGGTGAGCAACGCATTTACAACTCATTAGTTAGTTGCAGATATCTATGAGTAGCGACCACTTGACATCGGGTGAACCACTTGCTCATTTGCCACCTAGTACTATAAAAAAAACCTTATCCTTGTGTTACAAAAAAATCCAAGTGACGAAGACAAAATCGATAAGCAGGCGTCGCCTCAAGTGTCCACACGTAACGTAATTCCTGACTAACGTCTTACGTAACACGAAAAGGTTGTACACTGAGGTTATGTAAAAGTGTGTGTGTTCGGTGTCAAAGCAAGATCGTGTGTAATTAGCACGAATTGTTTAGGGAAGCTTCAATGTCACGACCATGATTGAGACGTTGAACGGGTACATGACCCGATGCGCAGGGTCGCCGTCTATTAACGCACCAAATGTATGTGCCCGTTTAAATTATTACTCTGTTATTTATTCGTGCCGTCGTCTGTTACGTGAGGTCATATTACGTAGCCGTGTGTCCTTTGTGTTGCTGATAGTCGACATGTTTGCGA
Organism: Papilio elwesi; assembly: GCA_029849275.1. Lineage (NCBI taxonomy): Eukaryota > Metazoa > Arthropoda > Insecta > Lepidoptera > Papilionidae > Papilio > Papilio elwesi. Next base: position 4,096,200 of record CM056687.1, on the reverse strand, counting down.
GCGTCGAATTTTGATGCAGTATTACGCACGTCTTTCATTAATTCGGCATTTTATGTATTTAAAAAATGATCACGTTTTAACTTAACGGTACGGTAACGGTATAAAAAAATCCTCTTCTACAATTTTAAGAGACAGAGAACAAAACTTCACGAAAACTTATAAAATTTATTACTTCGTCATGAATAAGTCGTGAACCTGCACAATAGACTTTAATAGGGTTTTTATTACCTAATTTACTTAATTAAACTTTTTTTTAATTTTAATTAACTTGCTAGATTTGCGTATGGATATACGAAAGAGATTTTTAGATAATACTAGCAAACACCTACTTCGCTGTTTTTTTTTGTTTTTTTATAGTAAAATAATTAACTTAGAATGATTATTAAAAAATACGCTTTCAACCCACGTACTTTTTACACCCCAACCATCCACATAAAACCAGCATAGTGACACATCAGAATGTCGAAATTACCACCCACAATTAAAATTGCTCTGTGATGCGTAGTTTTGGCTACAAAGTCTAAATATAGACTAGATTGAATAGATTTTAATTAGTGTTTTGATATCTTTGGTAATCCAGTCAACTTTTCAGGACCGAAGGAGTTTTTCTACCGTGGTCATAACTACTTCTTCACCGGACATGTGCCCGCACTGGCCAATAAGAAGTTTGACTGGCTGGACGGGCGCAACATCTGCCGCGAGTACTGCATGGACCTCGTCTCCATGGAAACTCAAGAAGAAAACAATCTGATCTTCAAGCTCATCCAGCAGAGTAAGTTATTTAAGAAAAACTATACATTTGAACTGTTGACAAATATATTTCAACTTATCAATGTTCTTGTCAATCCTCTCTCCTCATTTTACTGAGCTCGATATCTTTGATATCGGAAAAGGTAACTTTGGTGTTTTTTTTTCCAATTAACCCTTTCGGTTTGTACTGAGATGACGGATTAATTTTATGTTGAAAAACAATAGTGTTCAATATTTTGTATACTGCCTTTAATTTTAAATCGTAAATACACACAAACAAATCACTACGTACGTAAAGAAAAATGCCCTAACATTTATTACAAATTATGCACTAAAGGTACCTACTATTAGCATGCTGCTAAATGTAAACTGTGTTATCAACATTGTTTATGTAAAGTTTTCACTTTCTACATTTTACTTTCTTTCCGTATTCAATATTTGATGACTTGATGTTGAAGTGCCTATTGTATATTGTCTAAACAAATTGTATGTTATTATTTGATGCCCATGTCCCACAGTTCTTGGCTTCTGTTCATATATTATTTAAACCCCACGACGCAGCCATTTTAATACAGCATAGATCTCGGTGTTTACATCTGGTAGGTCCTTTAGAGGGAGTCTGAAAGTTGCGCCAGTGACATAGAAATTGAGGAGTAAGAGGTTAGCGTGGTTTGGGTATGTTATGCGAAGGGCTGAAGGTCATGTAGCGAAGAAAGTAATGACCATGGATGGTTACAATCGTAGAAGAAGGCCGAGGAAAGTATTGACGGTTTGTGTGAAAGACGATATGTGAAGAAGAGTGTGAATACAGATATGACGACTGATAGAGGGATACGGAACAGGAGAACATACTATGCCGACGTCAGATAGATGGGAATATGGCAGGAAGATGCTGAGGTCTCTTAACTGACACTACTTCCCTATACAGTCTGGTATAAGTATACCCGGATACGTTAACATATGTTATGTTTGAAATGTACGATTGCATTCTTCGATTTAAAATGCCATCGGGCGATTGTAGTGATTTGTCGATCTGATATTGTCAACATTTTCGGACTACGGGTTTCAATTAACTATCGCCTCTGCATTGTCCTATATATATATATAAATTTCACGACGTCTTTGGTCCCGTTATAACGTGGTGTCTACACGACGACAAAGAGCGTGTTGTTGTAGTCAAATAATATGGAACTCAAAACTGTACTAAAAACTGAAGAACATAAAAATTATTAAAGCCGAGTAGTATTTACGAATAGCAGTCGGTCGTTAGAAATTAACTTGAAGATTTTTTTACTATTGAACTAAACTAAACAAGTAAAAAAAATATATAATAATTGCTTTTAATTACAGACGACATACCTTATATTTGGACTTCTGGTCGTCTTTGCGACTTCAAGGGCTGCGAGTCCCGCAAAGATCTCGAGCCGAAGAACGTCTTCGGTTGGTTCTGGTCCGCAAACAGGGAAAAGATGTCACCCACCAACCAGGTCAGTTGATATTTCGATTGTTATAACGTTCCCACACCTGGAACACAATTTAAATTAATAAACATACGTCACCACAGTTGGAAATAATTAAAGTACATAACAATGTTCGAAAATTATCTTCTTTTGATCACAATTGTAATATTCGTTAAACTACAACGTTTTTAATAAGTAATGAAAACTTTCCAGATCCCCAACGGCTGGGGTTACAACCCATGGTCTCAGACAGGTCACAAGAAGCAACGTCAGCCTGACAACGCGGAGTTCGACATCAACGGCACCACAGAGTCTTGCTTGAGCATCCTCAACAACGTGTACAACGATGGTATCGCGTGGCACGACGTTGCTTGCTACCACGAGAAGCCCGTCGTCTGCGAAGACTCAGAGGAACTCCTTAACTACGTCGCCAGCACTAACCCCGGCATCCGTCTGTGATTTTAACCCTGTTTAAATTAATCACGTGTACAATAGGCAATTCCAAATTTCAGAATTTCGTTACAGGCGTAGGTATAACAGAGATATTGTAGACAGCCCATTGTTACATTTGTCATTCTAACCTTAACTTTTTTTAACTGGTAGAATATGGTCGCTTTAATATAAGTGCCGATGACTTTGTATTGATTTTTTATCCGATCTTACAAATAACTTTTATAATCTGTGGCAAGATATTTATCAGAATATTTTTATTAAATTGTAACTTGCCATCAAAATGATTAAATTGCGATCTCTTCCAACCACACTGCCTGAATACCGTCGTACATTATTGTACAGAATTTAATTAATTTAAGACTTACGTAAGTTTAACTTAGTGTATTTACTTAAGGGAAGAATTTCTATTTGTATATAAAATAAACTTTTAGAAAAACAAAATGGTTTTATTTAAAACGAAACGCAAAGTTTTTATTTTTATAATCCCTAAACAATGACATGTTTAACCATTAACAGCCATTAACTATTAATGGTTAAACATGTCATTGTTTAGAGTATAACATAAAACAAACAATATGTTTGCCTTACAAAAAACAAAAAGAAATTAATATTATAGCTAAAGTATTTTTTTTACTTTACGACAATTAGGTAGACCTTTATTCTCGTACATAAAGTATTTACTCTTAGTCTATTAAATAATAAAATATGTTAATGTAGATATCTTCGAGTTGTTATACCGCATCCAACTCTTTTTAAATCGTAATCCTTATAACGTTCACAAATATTTAAATCTCGTATTTTATTCAACAAGACTTTTAAAGCATTAAATTGTTGGCCATGCAGAGTTACATTCATATCGGCAAATTTTTCAATTTCATCATGCGTTAATTTGTAAACCTTCTGTCTATGATTTAATTTCGCATCAAGGACAGTACTGCCATCTTCCGAGCTATCTTCGGACTTCTGGTCTAACGTGAACTTTGGTTGTTCAGCACAGATGGCGCTGTACTGAATAAGACTTGTTTCTAAGGTCATAACTGGTATGTTTGAATTTATAACGTTTGGTTTCAATAAACAAGCACGGTGTTTACGCCGACTTGTATAAAATTTTCGTAGATCTATAAAAAAACATACACTGTAAATAAACATTCAGAATCAAACATTTAAATATTAATGCAAAAGAATATTTACTATTTATATATGCTTCCTTATTGCATTCTAAAAACATAGGCCATAATTCGAGTTCATGTATCAAATTGACCACGCGATTGTCAGGCATTTCTAGGTATAAATTCCCAAGCACCTGAAAATAAATAATAAAAACAGAAACAAAAATCACTAGTGTGAATTTCTAGAAACAATAACATTTGGAATGTAATTAAAAGAATTACCATTTTAATTTAAGATAGTTAATGGCAAAACTTTTCACTACGAGTAAGTCTTTAATTTCATAAAAAAATGTACTGAGTTATTTCATTCTAAAAAGATAGATTAATTGGCAGTAACTAAGCTACTGTGTAAGTTTTAATAGTCTAAGTCATTATTACTGCTCTTAAGACAATAGTTAAATTGTTAAAAAATACTAAACAAGCAATGTTTCTATACTTTAGAATCAATCACATCAGTGGCACAAATTACCTAGAATCATAGCTAATATTTAAATTTAAGGTTGAAAAATAGAAATCCAGTCAGTAGTCTGGCAGTGGTTTATTTACTGAGAATTTATAATCTAATAATTAAATCAATCAATCAAAAAAAAGAATCAGCACAAGTCCATTGTTTATTTTACATTTAATATATTAGTTTCATTTTTAGTGTAATTGTTTGACTCAGGCTTAAATTGTACCATATTATTATTTTTTCCAGTAACAAATGCTGTTTGCACCCAGAGACAAGGAGTAATAAGTTATGCAAAATATTGATACTTATTTCACACTACATAAGATAGTCAAAAAAAAGTAAAAAGATTACTGAGACAGCAGATGAAACAGAAATACTAATATAAATTACATTAAAACATTTCAAAGCAGTGATTGAAATAAGATATGCAAAAACTAATATTTATATATAAAGAACAATTTTTTGTCTAAATGTTATAATGCTTATTACATTGCATGTATTAGTTTCAACTTATTTAAAAATACAATAATTACTCATATAAAAATATAAGGCAATTACTGTATTAATAATTATTTGGTACTAAATATGTCATGACAATAATTAACATGGATACTAACGACATCATTGTATTTTGTTTTCATCAAAGCAAGAGGTACAAAATAAGTCCTCTTTGCATTTTCTAACAAAATGTGAGCTTTTTCAATAGCTCCTTTATTCCATTCAGTAGTAACACCATTTGCAATGTTACACTCTTGAGTCATAACCTGCATACCAAAAATTAAAATTAAATCTTTGCCTTTAAGAGACATGTACAATCATAGTTAAAAAATATACTATATGGTTCAAAAAACTTGAATGAAGTACCTGTAATAATATAACATTAGACTTAATTGACATTTCTTACTCTCCATTACAAATATTTTTATTTTAAATTAAACTAATTAATTTAAATACAAATAGAATGTATGAAATGTGGATGTAATTGAGAGATGTTTCAAAGTAAATCATGAAGCAAATCATCAAAAATTAAAAAGGTTGCAAGAAGTTTTGTAAGAATAAACTAAACATAACAGACAGATTTTGAATGAACAAATGAAATACTATGCAACAGTTGATGCAGTCATTTATGCCTCTAAATATATGTAGTAGATATTTTCATATATATAATATGGTTTTAATTTTACTTGCCTTATCTACTGGAATAACTCCATGAACACTAGCTTCGAACACTTTACTGGGGCATGGCCTGTGACGCTGAGGTAGGTCTATGAAGATCGTGTCGTTGTCGGGACGGAAAAATATACCATAATCGATTAACCAAATCAACAACTGATTTTCCATGGAAATTATACCCCGAGACCATTTATTTTTCCACATTACTGCAACATACTGTAAAATGATTATGAATAAAAATAAATTAAAAGATGTAAGTAATCAAAGAAATACATTTTACTTTTGTCTAACCTGTCCGTGATTAACGTTCGATACGTCAAAAGAAGTAAGTTTCTCATGCTTCTTGTAATCATCGAGACAAACGTTTTTATCAAATTCACTTTTAACGTAACAAAAAAATGAAAAAGGATTAGTTAAGGTGCTTACTACAACATCCATTGTAATAATTCTCAATCTCAACCTCCCTATGAATAACTTTCGTTTACTTTAGCAAATATTAATATTTGTATCAGCAGATTTCACATCACTGGGAGAGAAAGAAACGAACGACTGAGATCTTGCAATGTAATGTGTCAAATATAATCACAAAGTCCTTTGTCATAATTGTTTTTCAAATTACCCAACTCGCATAAAGCAATATTTAAATTAATTTTTAATTGTAATTTACCATTTTTTAAACACCAACAATTGCGTTTTAAAATAATTAAAATGTTAATAGAACGTTTTAAATTCTAACAAGAAAGTATAAATTAATCATTACCGCGTGTCAAAAATAAACTCTCAATCGAAAAATGGAATAGAAATTGATTTTGTTTTTTAAATGTAATGTTTGTGTTTATATAATAAGGAATTTATATGCATTTTGTGTTAGAGAATATATATGATTGGGGATATTAGTTATTATTTTTATTTTTTTCCATAATGCATATTATAGGAATTAGCCGCCGTAATACACGGGGTGGCCGCTCTTCGAAAGATTTGTTGACAGGTGTTGGATTTCGTTGCATACTTATACTATTTGTACCATATTTCCATATTTTGTAGTAGGGTAAGGCCACTATAGTACGCAAAAGTTCCATAATTTTACATCAGGGTTGACCAAGTCGTATTTACCTTATAATGTTGGAATTTCTGTACATACGGAAATACTAAATCATGGAAAGACATAGGGAGAGAAATGAAAACCTAAAGAAAGTGAGGAAGAGTTTTTTCTTTGCCGTTTGTAGCCGTAAAAAATTTTTACGCTAATTTTTTTTCAGACAATTTCCACAAAATTATAACATTTCTAATGAAAATATGAACTGTAGTATTATGGTCGCTATAGATGGAATTTGATTTAGGCGTTCATTAAAAATGGGATATAAAACCGTGTGGAACCCCCCCCCCCCTCCAACTCCCCGAAATGTTAAATAGAGAAGCGTAGTATAGTTTTGAACAAAGTAATATAATTTTAGTTATCATTTACAATCGATTTTCAGGGCCTGAATCCAACACTGGTTGAGACCATGTTGCCTGCTGGGGGACTGCGGAGGCATCGAACGGTGGTTAACCAGACATCGTTCACTTTGTGTGTGTATGTGTCTGCAGGTACCCTTACCTTACGAGCCCATATTATGGGTCTCATACTACGTGACCCATTCAGGTGGGAGGTAGGTCAAAATATTATGCTTGGTTACTGGGGGAGGAGAGATTTCGTCACGTTATCAATATCCTATAGGAAAATCACGCAGGCACGCAGCGTTTATCGCTTTTTGAGCTCGCCTTAATATGAGTTCTTTTTTTTACTTTCCTTAAGCAAAAAAATATTTAATGCCATGTTGTGCAAGTTTCGCTGTCCGTACCCTTAACCATTAGGCTATTGGAGGTTGAAATAGAAATGAAAAAAAAAAATGTTTTATGGAGGCAAAGGCAAACGTGCAAGTGGTTCACCTGGTGTTCAGTGATCGCTAGCTACCCATAGGCACCGCAACTAGCAAATGAGTTGCAGATGTGTTACCTTGGACCTTATTTTTAATGGGCAGAAAGGGGATATACAGGGAAAAGGATATTTCCTTATTCTATTAAATTATTATTGTCATTAAGTGAGTGGCAGCGTTGGCAGGGGACGCCCAAGGAGTACTTTATCGACCAGATTAGTGACATACTAAATAAGGAGTAGCCGTAACTGACAAGCATGTATGCGTAGATGTATGAAAGAAAAAGAAGAAGAGAGCGAGACAGGTTTTTTTATAGTACTAGGTGGCAAACAAGCAAGCGGTTCACCCGATGTCAAGTGATCGCTACCCATAGACATCTGCAACTAACTAATGGTTGCAGATGCGTTGCCCACCTTTAATGGACAGAGTTTTTTTCCCCTTCCCATCCTTTCCTTATAAGAAAAGGGTGGGAAGGGGGAGAGAACCAAAATTGGGCCTCCGCCACCTCACTCATCAGACGAAATGCAGAGTACAGTTTTCTGTAAGGTCGTGGTATTTCACCGGTCAAGCCGGGCCATTCGTGCAACAGATGTTGTTGTGGGCTCTACCACTGTTAAGGTATGCCAGGATCGTGCCAAATGGAAATTCGTTATCTCTGCCTACCCCTCTGGGTTACGGGTGTGAGTGCATATTTATTTTATTTATTTATACAATTATGGCTAAGCATTACTAAGAAAGACAACTTATAAAATTAATTCCAACGAGAGAGAGGACAAAAAAGGACGATAATAGTGGAAATAAGTAATTTACAAATGAACACAAATTTTTTTAAAGCATATATTTTAAAAGTGTCAATTTATTATTATATTAGAAGTAGAACACAGCTCGTTTTATCTTAGTTCCTTCCAATGAATCACATTGAAGATGAAGTTATAAGTTAGCAAAAAATATTATTTCGTTTAGTACAAATAAAATTACAACTTATTACAAATTAAACATACGAAAACGCCTGCGTAGTTTTGACTAGCTATTACGTTTTTATGTCTAAATTTCTATAAACGTCTACTAGGCGCCATTACAAACGGCATAGCGAATATCTAAATGTTTTATTTAATGTACTAATAATTAAAAGTAAAGTAAGTAAGTAAAAGTAAAATAAATACATATTGAATGGCTACTATTAAAAATGATATTATAGTTGGCACTTCAATTAAGCTATGGATATAATAACGACTACCTAATTCAACAAAATAATTAAAATAATAAGCGATTATAGAATTATATCTTATCACGAGTTTCATTTTACGTTTCAAACAATGGCGATCGTAATAAAATACTATGAACGACTTGTCTATTCAGTAAGCTTTCTAAAAAAGGTAAAATTAAAGTCAATCAAATCAGTCAATTTAATGATACATAATTCGTGGCATGGCATGTGCTTAAATCGGCGCGGGGAGAGAAATCATCCGTGTTTTTAGTTTAGGATCCTCGCTAAAACAAGTGTTTTGGCGAAATCCTACGTGATGGAGCAGGGCGTGCAGTTGTTTGAAATACTAATCACATACGAAAGGCTTTAAATATTACTGTCTGTTAAAACTGAATTCAATATATTTATTTTCCAAATGAATCAATTTTAATTATATGAACGTTTATGTAGACTACTATCACCAATACTACGAAAAAAATATTTACTGTGATTTAATCACTAAAAATAATTAAAATAAGTTCGAAGACTCGCAGAAGAAGAAAAACCTCGTATAATGTTAAAAATCTGAACAAACAGAAATTAGGTCAGATTTCTTGTTGCCTATATTGCTGCTAAAACTCACAACAAAACGAACAAATATGCAAAGTAGATCAAAACTCAATAAGGAGTTCAGAAACTAAATAGCGGCCTAACAAAGGAGCCGAAAGGAAAAATGTTTCTTACCTGTAATAGCCAGGCATCATTCCTTTCCCATGTCCTTTTCCTCTCTCCTTACTCCTTCCTACTCCTACCTACTTATCTCCTTTACTCGTCTCTACAGCAAGGCAAGCAATGCATTTCATCTCCCGGACTGTGGTAACAATTTCATCAAATTATTTTGCATTTGTGGTGATCACATTAGATCAGGTTACCAGTTTTTCTCTTAATTCCATAATATACCATAACATTATTTCGACATAGTTAATTTTATATGGTAAGTGATTGAAACGATGCCTCTGCAATGCCTGGGCGAGTCACCATGCTTCAACGGGGTCCCGATCTGTATATACTGTTAGGTTTTTGCGCGGCAAAGCATTTTACGGAAGTGCAGGACGTGGTTTGCCTACGGATAGCTTGGCGAGGTGTAGCTAGGTGCCGTACCGAAGTTGTAAGTGGTTGAAAGTACACCGCTTGAACGTTAGTATGATTGAAAAGCAAAAAAGTTATTGAAAACTAAGCGCTAAAGTCATGTTAAAATTAACCGAAGAGAGCTTCAGCTTGAAGGAGCTTCGACGAAGAATTTCTTTATTTGTTAAGGTACTCCCTCACTTGTATACCTAGTGAGCAGCTGACAATTGTCGTTCGATTTTTTAATTGACCAATATTTACTGGTTTAAGAAAAGCGAAATTTTATCTCAAAATTTCAAGACGATCTCGGCACCTAATTACGATTTGGTTTGATTTGAAGTAAAAATATTTCTGCGATATTTTCGAATCTGCGTTTGTTGTGCGCTTTCAACTTGTATCGTTGCAATATATTACATAAGTCCAGTAGCTTCTGAATTACTATCCCACCATCAACATTTTGTTTTTCAAGCTCATACAATTAATTGCCAAAATTCGTTGCTGGCATATGATTGTAATCACACATTTGGGATGAGTGATTTTTAGATCTTTGTACTACTTATTGGATTAAAGAGACTTGAGCTGATTTGATTAATTATAAATTCGTTTAATAACAATTTTAAAGAGTGAGGTTTCTATTATATTTATTTTATGTATAGCATGATTCATTTGCCAACCGTTGGTGGCGTCATCAGTTGAGTCGCGCTCTTCTGTCCCGGCTCGCGGTATTAACTACAGCTACCCGAGCCGGGATTCATCCGATTTATTTTATACTTATATCTATCTAGCTGTACGTTGTGGACGTAAAGTAGGGCAGCTGAATGATCTCAAACCGACCCGACCATTGAGCCTCCGAGTTTCATTATATTTTACATCAAGTTTTTGCTTTGTATGAATAGATACGGAGAATTTTAAATTCTATCGGTATAAATGTCACTGACTGTCTTCACTTCTTGTAGATTTCAAAGCGTGAATAGGGTAAAGGTTGTTGTTATTAATTATATTAGACAATCTTGAAATGAGAGCTAGTTAATGATTCTCCCGACGTTCTGCTCTTTGATTCTTCTGATTCCGATCTATGCAAAAGAGGAAAATAAGTAGGTATTTCACCATGCCATTGGACATCTCCTTCTTTCTTACATTGGCTTATGTTATATCTACTGGTACAGTCTTTGAGGTTATTCAATATGTGTGTTCCAGATCAAGGTGGAAATTTTGTAAACAAACAAAAATGACTCACCATGCATGGCGATCATTACACTTTTATACTTCCATCGGAAATGGTGTAATTTTGTGGAAATCGTGAGATAAAGTTAATATGAAGAACTAAATGTTGAAAGAAAAGTTGTTTTTCGAAAATATTTTGGAATTTACGGATCTTTGCTTACAAATTTCGGATTTATATACTTAGATATAGAATTATCATGAACATAAATAAAAGTTTTGGTGAAGTCCAAAACTTTTATTGTGTGTACTTTTATTTATATGCATGTGTTCCGGAACAGTCGAGTGAAGTAACTTATTTTAACTTCGCGGCAAGTTCCCACAAAGTAATCACACAGTATCGTCGTTTACACCCAAACAGCCTAATTATTCTCGGACACTGACGTCTGAACAATCCCCACACGCACTTTTCGAAAAACTTCGACAACCTCCAGCTGAAAAGATAAAGATAAATTATTATCTTTTATATTTTTCTAGTAATATAAGAATTATTACATATTCTTATAAGTTATTATAACCTTTTTTTCTACAAATTTGTTATTTATACTGATTACCGTAATATCCTATATTTCATTATTATCAAATCACCATTTGCATACACTTTGTAATACTGGCTAACAAAACTTTTCGTACTCATCTAACACGCCCAACTTCCGTTTTAACAGAAGCGGCCTGGTAAAAATCAATACTCGCTGTCTTGTGGCGATGCGAGAATCCATCACCGCATCTTATTTTTGGGGCGCCATATAACTTGGCTAAACAACCACATTAACTTAAAATCTAAGCTAGGTATGGAAAATAACTTACAAGATATCATGGCGCCTTGAAGATAGTGTTTTAATACTCGCTCTTGGTTGTTAGAGATACGTTCGACTACGTCTGTCGAAGAAGGATGTATACGTAACTTTGATGTTCATAAAAAAACTTTTTATTGAACAATTCGAAGCAGACCTCGAATGAACGCTTCAATTGTTTTTTAAAGACTCAATGAGTTGTACAACTCCATCCGTCCTTAAATGTTTTCATGAAACTGCAATTAGATTACCAGGAATTTGGCATTTGGATATTTTTTTTCCGAGTAGGGTGGTCGTCAGGCAGGCAACCGGTCGTAAGAACTGTAGAAACAGCTACACAGTATGATCTCCAGTCATACTTAAATTCTTAAAGTAGTAGCAGTAAAGCAGTAGTAAGTCGTTGACAGATGCTGCGTGAGTCAGGCAGGTCGGTGCAGGAGAAGCAGAACTCCCTTCGAATTTATTTCTACATATATGTATAGTTCTACATTTTCGGATAATGCTGTTTTAAAGATTACGAAGCTTTGTTGAATTTCCTTAAAAAGACAATAGTTTATATTGCATATCATTATATGAGGGTAGCGACTTAAATTTTATCCTGGGAACGTTTCTGAGCTATCTCGCCCGTTAACAAAAAAACTACTGAATTGAAAGCCCTTTTCGAAAACTTTATCGCAAATCGAGATTATTGCTATTTTTCATGAATTCCTCCTCATTTCTAACATTAAAAAAATATATTTTCTAATACGCGACAGCCCAGCAGAGCCCTGCGGAGTTACGATCTAGGTCGGGCAGTGGTGTAAAAATCATTTGCTCTATTTATCCCTAGCATGAGGGCTAAGCGTATGTCACGTTGCATTAACACGCTCAGTGAAACGCAGACACTGACTGTTAGAATTATCTGCCCTTTTTTAATTACCTGAATCATAAAATTGCACATTTAACGTTGTATTGTCAGACGGGTTGTGAAAAATGGATATTTGTAAATCATGTCTACTCCATTGCGTGATATGATATGGTCTTTGTTTATACTACGATTTTATATGAACTTATGTACCTTTATCTAGCAATTTGTAAGCCGTGCATCGTGTAATAGATATTATATATATACCCACAAGGTTTTTAATTACCTGGAAAAGGAATACATGATATAATAACTAAATCCTTTAACTACATATTTTTATAAGCACTTGTTGTGCTTGATCACAATCCTATTTAATGCTAACTGGGGAGTCGATCGAAGGGTCAGGAGGTCAATATTTGTTAATATTGCTGTTGCATTAGCTAGTTTAGCATTAGCCTATTCATTGTTCCATTTATAAAGTTCTACCGTAAATATATATAGTACGGTGTATGTTCGAAAATAGATCAAGTTAATAGTTCGTCTTCCCGCCTCCATTTGACCTATTTCATAGACAAGCAGCGGCTATTCATCACAGTGGTCAGGGTCGGCCCATACAACCGCCTCCAGGTCCGTAGATGGCAGTGTTAATTTTTTTAACAAGCAACTCGAGGGTTCGCTCACCGGTTTATAACCAAAAATATATCTTCCCACCACCAATGCATGAATGGGCTTGGCAGACTTCCAAAATATGACATTAAGACGTTTTAAAATATTACACTTGACATAATTGCGGTAACCGAGCATTTACAAAAGGTTTTTCTCTTATATTTTAATGATATTTAATAGTCTAAAACTTATACTTATATTATCTATACATATAATAAAACTGTAACTAAACGCTGTCTGTACATGGAAGATATTAAAAAAAAACTATTATTGAAGGCCTTTATAAACGCAATAAAACCCAAAACAATTAAATTATTCGAATTTTTGTCTGTATGTCCGTTTGTCTGTTTGTCTGCGCGTTTGTTACCGCTAGTCTCAGAAACGGCTCAGCCGATTTGAATGCGGTTTTCACAAATGTATTGTGGCAAGCTTCACTTAACATTAAGTGTTTATTTTATCGCAATCGGTTTATAAATAAAAAAGTTATTATAACACACACACATATATATATATATATATGTTGCTGTATGTATATATATATATATATATATATATATATATATACATACAGCATATATCCAGTCAGCCCGTGAACATGGCGCATGCAACTGTGCCGAAATATCGGGAGCTCAAAAAGTCAAATCGTGATAAGAATCCCGTCTCTTACAAATCTTATACTAATACAGATTATGTTATTTCTGAAAAAGGTAGAATTAAATATTGAAACCTGTTCAGTAGTTTCTCTGTTTATCTATTACAAACAGACAAATCTTTCCTGTTTATAATATTACTATAAGTAGGCAAGTGTCTACACATCAACTCTGACAACCACATGGCGTCCAAAACTCAAGCTTGTTTACTCTTAAAGCGAGTTAGTGTCCTGCAGTCGGCCACCTTAAAACTAAGTGTAGCTTTTTTCTTTTTTACAATAGAAGATGGCAAACGAGTAAGCGATTCATCCCATATCAAGTGATCGATACCCATAGACATCTGCAACAAGATAATGAGTTGCAGATGCGATGTCTACCTTTAAAAGACAGAGGATAGGCAGAAAATGATTTTTTCCTTTTCTTTCTTTTCCCTCTTCTCCTTCCCATATACAAGGACAGGCCTTAATAGAAAAAGGTGGGAAAGGGAAGAAGGATTAATATTTGGCTATCCCTCTAGGTTAGTGAGTGAGTCTATGTTTATATAAAACTACAAACTGTGCCCCGCAGTTTCACCCGCCAAGCAATTTAATTTAACCGACGATTGTGTAGCCTAAGCTGAACCCTACTTAATATGATTGATCATACAGTTGGGACTGTGCGTTGATATATCAGTGAGTCAGTTTCTTCTTTTATACATAGGTTTTTATTGTTTTACTAGTAAATATGTATTTAATAACTATCAAACTGATAACAACCAGAATGCAGGATGAATAGCGGATCAAGCTTCTTATCTGCTGGTCCTGTTAAATAACGCGCAGGACGAAGCTTATTATTTGTTGGGATTTCAGATATTTATATGAGCCTTTCGTCTATATATTTAGATGTATTAACACCGTTGAGATGCATTCCTTAAGAAGTACGTTTGGCATGAGTTTTAACTTAATATATCGATCATATTAGGACAATCATCTAAAGAAGGGCGATAAAATGGGTACCGCTAAACGACAACCATTCATATATGCATACATACAAAGAATGATGTTCAAGAATCGAGAGGTGTGCCAGGATCGCACCTAATAGAAATTCCTGGTCACTGCCTATCCCTCTGGGTTACATTAATTAATAATAATAATTGAGACTTTTAACTTCATTACCTAATAATTGTTAATATTAGTATAGCCAATCCAACGTTAACCGGTAATACTATCAGAAAATCTTAAGCAATAAGCTGAACCCATTTCATCTGTTACGGGAACATCGAAATATCGATCTTGAAACCGGGACGTCCACGCGGACCGGGAGTGTGGCGGCTCTCCAAGTCTAAGCTTCACTACGCAGTAAGCCCTTTAACGTGATTACTCAACAACCAACTGACCTATCGCAAGAATTATTGAGAAATCTAACAGTCACTCGGAGATTTGTAGGTAACGGCGATTCAGGAGCACCATATTAAAACCATGTATTCAATGTCGCACTCTATCGACTTTGGAAGTCAACTAGTGTATCACATAAACAGTTTTACGCCTTATCAATTTGTTATAAGATACCCTGACAACATTGGTTGGCAACACATTGTCCTACCACATTAGGCATTGCGTCAACATAGTTAAAACTTGGCGATAAGTCTTTTAATTTGATTATCATTTTCATTGACCCACCAATGTTATGTTTATGAATGTTGCAAGACGAATGCGTGGTCGCCGAAGCCGCCGTCCGGGTCGACGGGGTCACACAGAGGTGACGGTGAGCGAGTGCGTGACGCAGGCGGGCAGCGGGCGACGGCGCCGTGCCGTGGCATGGCGGTGGAAGCGGCCCGGCAGCTCTCCCGACGGCGGCCGAGGTGGCAGGCGCACGCACGGAATGCAGCGCGGGGCGGGGTGCGCGGGACGCGCGCGGGGGCCGCTGCTGCCGCGGCGACGCTCGCTGCTGCCCGCGCCCGCCTCAGTCAGCCGCGCGCCACCGACACGAGTGCCGTTCGAGACGCGCGACACCCACTCCGTCGACATCGACACGCAGGTATGTATCGTAAACATTAAGCGAACTTCCCATTTCTTCCACGCCTCTTTGGGACCGCAGACTATAGCGACCCGATCCTGGCATTCCAGAAATAGCCGGTGTGACCACCGTCGTCCTCGAGCGGGCGACGGGCACGACGACCCGCCGTGCGTTCGCCAAAACAGAATCCCTAAATACTTTCCGGTCATCGCTTCTGCGGTTTTATCAGTGTTACATATTTATTATTTGTCGGCGGTGAGGTCAGCGGGCGCGCGCGGCGATGTGTGCCTTATCTCGAGCGGCGTAGGGTCGCAGCTGTCGTCGCGGTCGCTGCGACGTCGACGCGGGCGCGCCCGACCTCGGGCTCTGCTCCGTCTTCGCTGTGCTCTTGCGTCGTTCCTATTAACTGTAGCCGTCTATATCATGACTACACCTACGGCGTCGCTTGTAGTAGAGCATGTATGGGCGATCAAAGCGGCACCGCGATCGTCGGCACGTTCTCGCTACACGATTTCAACAATCACCATTGTGCCGAGGGTGCCAAGATTCTTATCTGTTGACACGAGTTATTTCGATTATGTATTCGTACAAAATTTACATAGCGCGCGATCTTAAGTCTTCGTGGGTTACCACGATTCTTTGCATTGATTACTTTTATCTGCTTCAAACCACACAAATGAGTTCCGCGGTACGCTTTGTTTGACACACGTCTGGTGCATATGATGTAAGAACAGAAATAATACTAATACGAACAATTCGTTACAAAATTATTCGATTCGCTCGCTGACAGTGAGGATGCCGGCCATGCATTCAATACCCACCCATGTTACTCTTCAGTATTATAGATACGACCATAAGTTAAAACGTGACTTTCTCATATAAACTTGCAAACAAGAATATTTCTATAGCATTGTTAGTAGCAATTACGAAATCATTTGCGGTGTGTCTATGTTGAAAATGAATGCAACCCATACATTAATCCTAATGACAAAAAATGATGGACGTAGTCCTCGTTCGGTAGCTGAGATATAGATACCTCGTAATACGACGGCGTACGTACGACTTGCCCGGTGACGAGGGATCCGGTGTTCGCCGTCCGGAATCGTCTTCAGCAGCACGTTTTGTGCGTGTTAGTATCTGTGCTACACGATAATCGCCCTTATAATAAAAGCATTACATAATTAAATCGCCTGTCGTAGTCACGGTACTTAATACGCCCTAGGCACATCATTGAAAGAGCTCTCCTCGTCAGAAAATGGTACTTTACGCGATTCACGTCCTTAAAGTCACTGCTGGTAGTGCGAAATCTGTTTGTATGCCAGGCGACGTTAACAGTGTTTCGTTGCCAAAGCCGGGGTCGAGATCCCCGACGCACAAGAGAGTGAAAGTCGGGGGTGGGTGACAGGCGGGGCGGTGGCGCTCCCCACAGGAGTGGTCGACCCGGGAGTCCCAACTAGGATTTGCTAAATCTGCTGCTTTTACGCCGAGGCCGTCGAAAAAGTAAATTACTGTCTTTAGCGAACGCTTTCTTCATCAACCACATAAGCAGAATCCTTCGTTCGTTAGAATGTTCTTGAATCTTGCATTTATATATAACGTTCATCATTAATATAACTAAGGAATTTGTTAGTATAACTTCATAGCATCTGATTTGCAAAATAGCGGTCGGTGTTTAAATTTTAAGTTCCTTGATTAATTCATTATTATATCAAAAAGTTTTGGAATCTTACGTAATAAAGAATCTCATGCCTGGTTTGAGTTGATACTTTGTTTATAGTTCTGGAAAAAAAATCAGAAAAATATAGGTATGAGCATTTCACAGGCCTTATTAGCTCCCAAACAGCATGAAACCTTATTGAATAATACCCATTCAAAACAGAACTCCGACGCTAAAACTAAAACATGTATCTCACTGGGGAGTCCGTCTTCACAGAAAACCACCGTAAAATATTAGTCAGCCGCTTCGATCCGGTGATTACTGGCCGCCAAGGAATATTTTTTAGTCCTCAAGGATAACATCGCACCTGATCGCACACAAAAACACAGACGTATGCAACTGTGACAGTTATTGTGGTATTAACAGATATCTTCTTAATACAAAGAGTACTTTGTTTTATTCTAAAGTAAATAAAAAGAAACTATAAGCTTTATGTAAAAAATGTACCAAGTGTTACAGGTAATTTATAATTCGTTACATTATTAATTCACTGTAATTCGTATAGGCTTAAATATAATTGGGTCTACGTCTCAGATATGCTAATTTAAACAGTTTATTTTTATTGCAACAGATGGCGCTAGTAGTCGTATAATTCGCAGTTTATTTTATACCACTAAAGGCTTGCGTATTCCATTGCTTAGTGTTAGCTCGAATA
The DNA here is from genome assembly GCA_029849275.1 of Papilio elwesi. Lineage (NCBI taxonomy): Eukaryota > Metazoa > Arthropoda > Insecta > Lepidoptera > Papilionidae > Papilio > Papilio elwesi. The sequence goes on along the minus strand of CM056687.1, from coordinate 4,077,972 downwards.
AATGTCTCTTTTAATAGCCATTAATTTCTATATCCCAAAAACACAAAATATATTTCGGCAGTCTTTTCGATGTCCACCATTTTCCGACTAACAGAAGGATAAATGTGTTTCGCGCGGTTATGAATGTATGTGTATGTACGTATGTATATCCGTTCGATTGTGACCTGTAGCTGTGGCCTAAGCGACTTTTTTGATGAGTTTGATGAGTGAAGTGTCGATTCGTATTTTCCCTCGACATAGAGGTCAGTCAGTCGAATTTATTGGTTTTCTTAATTAACCGAGCTAAAAGGCTCAGCGGTCTTCATATGAAAACAGAATTATAATGATAAACTAAACTACCATATAGTGTACTATAGACTAGTATACTGATAAGTAGATCTATCTATGCTTACTACAAATTCTCTTAAAAATTAAATAAAAGAACATTTATGGTAGGTACGGTACATGGTATTGGGGTTTTTCTTTTTGCGCGGTCCAGGCTCGTCTGTCGCTATAGACGTAGGGGTATCGAGGTCGTTACATGCATTTAAGATTACCCTTGTTCGGTATAAAGCTTCTATACTAGTATCGATTAGATCTATTTAAGGTTGACTCGGACACTAACTGCTAACATTGCGACTTTGGGCCACAGGGGAAGTATGCTAGGCGTGACTCGTGTATTATAAATAAAGTAGTAAGGTGCTTTGAAACACTTCCGCAAAGTTGTGACTAAAATTGAGTAAGGTATGCTTCGGTAGTTAGGACATGTTGAAAATCTGAATGAAAGAAGATCAATAAAGTAAGTGTAGTGGTAGAGTTGGTAGAGGTATTATGATTTATATCATATGGTAGACAAGCGGTATTACGAGCACCCGTAACTGACGAGCATGTATGAGTAATAGAAGCGAGAGTGGTGTGCCAGTAACGTATATCTGACCACACCTCAAGATCAAAGAGTATGGACATAAAAAATAATCGTTATTTTTGTTCAAACATCTTCATAGCATATTGAAACTACTCAAATATAAGGGATATCACTAGGCATAATATATAACCAGCAATGAAAACTATACTCTTGTAATTTCTCTCGCTGTCGATCGGCAGACCTAGTTAAATCAGTCGACACGCATTAAGGAAATTCAAACGTCCTTGTGTGTGTGTGGGTTGGATCAAGGTCTCGACAACCTTTCTTTGCTCTTGCATATTGTATGGCGGCGACCCTTCTCATGAGAAATACTCGTAGAAATTGGAAACTCAGTAGTACCAATTTAAATTTGAAAAGTTCTGTTAACTTTCACGAGAACTTTGAAGTTCTAACTCTAAAACTGAAAGGAAATTTCAGGAAAAGACATGCACGGTGAATTATCACTGGCTATCGATGAGTTAACTTCTTAAAAATTTGGGTGTTAATAAAGGAAGGTTTAAAATAGGTACTCAGATGGAACCTAAAGCTTGATTCAATCTCCAATTGCTTGATGTTTTTAAATGCAGATAATATTAGAGAAAACCGCATGTCAACAATTCGCATACTTATCGGAATCCGGTCCAAGTCGGATTTTAATTTTATTTACATTTTCATCCTATGTTCACAAAAACTTATCCACAATAAACTTTTGTACTACGTGTGCATTAGTGTTTAAATTGTAAACACAAAATTGTTTATTGACCGTTGAAGCTAAGCTCTAAGTAATCCAACTGTAAAATACTAGAGTACAAAGTTTTAGCTTACCAACTCTTCTAGGCGCATAATGAAACTTTAAACTTTTTACGGTACAACATAAAACTTAACAATTTTTAGTTTTAAAAACTAAAAACAAACCTTATTAAATAAAAATATCCATTGTTATTTAAATTATAACACCTTGATAGCATTATTCTCAAACTTAAAAACCAAATGCTGAAGTAAGGATATTGGGACAAGTTGAGTTTTATAAATAATATACAAAAGTTTTCCAATCCTATACGTATCTCTGTTTCGCGTCCTTTACACTACATCAGTGCTTGCGTTCAATGTCATTACGCGCGCATTATGTCTGATTGACAGAGGCGACAAGTATGAACGAACACTCAAGGTATTAGCGCGAAAACTTAACCTGTAAATTTATTTACGGAAGATCGAGACAAACGGTCTATGTTGATAGACCAGTAGAAGCTTTTTCGTAAAACCCAATTGGGAGTCGAACCTGCAATTATTTTAACCAAATTGCATAGCCCCCGACAACTGAACAAGCAGATACTTTTGTATGTAAACAAATCGATACTACAAAATCAAAATGTTGCTAATAATCTTTTTATGCCTCTCGTCTGAAAGCACCTCGCGGTCTTTAAAATTGTTTTATTTGGGCTACAATAAAACTTCGTTTATGACAACCGTTTTAAGAAATCAAAGAAAAGCGATGAACAAACAGAAACGCCGTTTACAACATGTGGTTTGAAAGATATACGAATTGTAAATAATATTATATTATGTAATGATCTTCAAACGTCAGAAATCAAATAAGCGGTGGCTGCTATGGCCAACTTATAATGATTTATTTTACCATTTTTTAGTTCTAGTATTACAGATTCTCTATCTGTAATTATAATCTATAATATTAATAAATTGGAGGACACCCTTAAAAATATCGAAATACTTGTACTTCAAATACGAACGATTGAAGTTAGTGTCGATACTGGGACCTGAATAGACCGGCTACAATAAGCAGCGTTCAGTTTGACCCCTATTTGTATAGGTGACCTCTAGTGACGACCTCTTCATAGCTATTCGCTTCCGTACTTCAAAGTGCGGCTTAACGTAGTAAGACGTAAATCTCTGTTGTCTCAGGTCAACAATAGATGTATCGTATCGTAGACCTTCTGATGCTTGTAAAGTTTTAAATAAGGGTCTAGCCTAGCTACAAATTTTAAGGATAATTATTTCAAGTAATAAAGTGTACAATAAAATTATCGGTAAATATTAATCGTTTTATGGGTGTAGTCCGTCATTCATTTGTTCTTACCTTATGACTTCCTAAGTCTAACTTGGAGTATTTCGTTCGTACTTTCAACAACGGCAAGCCTCAGTTTCACTGCCACCACATAAAACGTATAAATAGCATGCCGTGGCCAGCACTTCTCTGAAGCTGTAATTTCTCCAACATTAAGTCGGTGGCGTGCTGAAGCGAAACATGAAGTTGTTGCCGCCGATAAAAGGTTGCAGCTACGACGTTTATGCCAACCTTAATAGTAATGCAAAAACAAAAAAACCGGAGTAATATTCTATCGCGTGTCAGGAATACAATTTATTCTTCTAATACTTTTGTTCGTAAGCGTATTAATTAGTTAGGTAAATAAAATGTTGTGAAAGTCCCTCCCTGAAAGTAGATGTCTTTTCGCTTTAAATTGAAATATATTTTCTGAATGGGGTAGGAAGAGATTACGGATTTCTGTTTTTAATCATTCTGGTATACTATTTACTAGTAAAAACGACTTGTTTCATTAGTCAAATGTGGGAGAGAATATAAAAATATAATATAGAGAGAATTGTAATATAAATAAATGTATTATTTAGTGACATGCTCGTGGATTGTGTGTACTGTCAACATTGTTCTTTCTTAATATAAAGCTCTCAAATAGGAGGATGCTTAAAGCAAAAATTTATTCTATGTTAGATAGAATTATCTTTAATTTTATTTACTAAACATGTACAAGCTAGCCCATTAAAGTGCATTTACAACGACTTACTCGACTTTATACTCCTTGACTTATAGTTACTCAAAGAGATTGTCAATAATTACTGATACAATCTTAATGTCACGTGTGATCAGAACATAAACTACTCCTTACTTACTAATTATAACGTATTCATGGGAATACTTCTTAAAGAGACTTATTTAAAGACGTTGCGACCTCTTTTGCCCTACTTCAATTAGAGTTATTAGACTGAGATTAGGCTATTTTATTGGATCAATAATTTGACGAAAGATCTATCGCCCAACGCTGAGTATAAATTTTAATGAAAAATCATGATTCTTAATTATTATTACTTAATTCATGTAAGTGCTAAGTAGAACTCCCGATCGCTAAATCGTATATCAGGCGCTAGGTACTTATGGTCCTAGTTTTCTTAGAAATGTTAAATATGTTCGTTTTCAAAAACTCATTTCTTTCTGTGCCGTAACTATATTTAAATAATAATATTTAAGATGATCTAAATATAACAGCGTAATGGCATCCCAAAGTCGACAACAACTCTAAACGCAACACCTGCATTAGACGGTTGAATAATTCGCGTGTGTGTCTGTGAGATTGTCGCTCAGCGCACCTCCGGACCGCGCCGCGCCAGCCGAGCGGCGGCGGCAGCTGCAATGCAGCTGGCGTCTGCTTTTTCTCGTTTTGCTGCACCGACGAACAGAACTGCACTATACATATATAGCTAGCACACGCAGCGCAGCCCTCGAGGCGGCCATCACATGTGATTTTACACGTATCCTCTCTCACTAGCTATGCGAAGATGATTCTTAAGTTTTTATTTCATACCGTTTTGTAAGCGAATATATTCTGTTTTTTCAGAAATCAGTATTATTTTAAACTGTATTATTCAATTAGAACTGTTACGTCTATTGAACCTAGTAAGGGTAGACAGAGAACATGGGCAAATATTGATGATTATTTTTATAGCTAAAATTAGGGAAAACAATACTAGGTCGCGTGTTGCCACTATTACCATACTTTATGTAACTGTACTAAATATAGCCAAACGAAAGTGAACTTTTACCTGCGCTTATTAAATTGCATCCATTTTTGTTTTAGATCTTCATTTTTTTTATTTGTAGCTACTAGCTATAAAACCAATACCAATTTAGGTATTATAATCTGTCTAGTAGGTCTCTATTGGGGGAACAAGTTCCCACTGAAGAGAGCAATGACCTGTTTAAATCTGCGGGAACTTGACGAATGCAGGTGGCTCACGCTCATGGCTCCCGTCGTCCCACCAACGTAGCTATGACGATGTTCGATACATGCCATTCATGTATGGACGAGCATGATGTAATAAACACGAGATAATATTTGAATATATTATCAATCTCTTATCGACTGTAGATATTGATACAAACAAATATAACATTAACACAATATCTAGAACAGAACAGAAATACAACGTTGGGAACTTGTACGTAGGAGACAACATCGTCAATTGATTCTTTGATTTATTGTCCTCAGAAATCTTATAAAACTGATAAAGAAAACAAAGTGATCAAAAAATAGGATAGATTTTGTATAATCATTTTTCACATTCACCTATTTATACGTATATTATCTACCCGAATTTAGCTCTACAGCTTATAGAACTCCCTAAAACAAATATAGCTCATATTTAATCTGTTTCGACTGAATTCATAGAGAACAACGAACGAAACAGTTCGCCATGTTATTATTTACTAGAAGATTAGAGAGCCTCTAAAGCTAGTCGGTTTCAACAACTTGGCAACGTAATCAAGTAGGTCTAATGGAGGCAAAACAATTCTCATCTTTTATTATAGTTTTCCTTAACCCACCATCGAAGCTTTAGAGGTATTCGTTTTTTTCTAATAATGTTTAATTTCTTAAATAGTAATTCAATCAATCGATTTGATTAACTTATTAGATTTTTTTTTTTTATGTGAGTTGGTGGCAAACGAGCAAGCGGATCACCTGATGTTAACGCTGCCCATAGACATCCGCAACAGGCAAATGTGTTGCGGATGCGTTGCCTACCTTTAATGGAGGGCATAGACAGGAAAAAGGATATCTCCTTTTCCCCATAAACCCCCTCCCCGTGCAATCCTCTTCCTTTTCTTATCCTATCCTTATGTGGAAAGGGTGGAAAGGGGAAGAGGACTGAAATTAGGCCTCCGGCACCTCACTCGTCAGACGAAACGCAGAGTACTTCTACTTCACGCCTGTTTTCTGTGAGGTCGTGGTATTCCACCGGTCGAGTCGGCCAATTCGTGCAACAGATGTTGTTGTTGCGGGCTCTACCACTGTTAAAAGTTAAAATAAGATGTGACAGGTAAATTATTTATAATTAATTGCACGATTGGCTGCTGCAGCCAAAAGCCAAAAACTCACATCGCGACAATATTCCTCCCAAAAGATGAACCGACAATGTTGTCAAAGTTGCAGAGTCCCAACGTATGACGGTCATAAGGAACCGTTATTTGTGGCGAATCTTGGTCTACAACAAGGGAGTGAACGTCTTCTAGAAAGGGTCCGATGAAAGTGAATATTTGTATTATTGATGCTCGCGTTCGAAGACCTTATTGGAATCGGAAGTCCATCCGCCGTCTTAATACTTTATAGGTTCAACAAATTTTAGCTGAATAATTAATTAGTGACAGTTCATAAATAACCGTGGAGCGAGCGATTCGACTCAAAACCACTAGGCACCGGATCAAATTGCGTCACCGAACTTAATACAAATGTATCATAAACGTCACGATAAAAAGGTTGAATGATTATAGGTGAAACATTACCATGGCAACAGATGTTGTTAATGAACGTTTTATGTACACCTAACAATGTGTGTGCAAAATTTCATGACGATCGTTGAGTTGTTAAGGAGTAACAAAAGTAAGACAAAGAAACTCACATTCCCGTTTACTGAGCATATTTGAGTGCGCATTGGATTGAATTAGGGTCGTTTTGTTATAACTTTTAGGTTAATGAAAAAACACGATGAAATTCAGAACCAAAACATTACAATATAAACAAACTTAAACCTCAGCCATCCGTTTTACAGAACAAATTAGTTTTTTTTACTCTGGCGGATTTTACAATCGGGATGTGACGTCTATTCTGTCCAATTTGTTTTCAATTTCTGTTCCAATATTTGTAATAGCTTGAAGGTCGCTTTTAAAGATGATAATATTTTAATAATTTCGTCCTTTAAGATATAACAAACACTCAAACCTGTCACATAATGTAATATGCAGAGATTGCAACCGTTTGCACCAGCCATCGCACTAAGATATGGTTCAACATCTGGGTCAAAAATGATGAGTTACTTTTAGGTATGTCGACGTAACAAGGTAAGACGATATAACAAAACAGTACGTACAGACTTACATAACAAGGTCGGTGTGGTGTGCTATATATATTTTAAGCTAGGTTTCGAAGAATGGAGGACGGGCGGCCACCCACTGCTCCCGAGGGCAGTTTCGTGAGGGGGCTGCTGCCATTCTCGTTTAGTGCCACCTCCGTAACCTCAGACGATGTGTTGCCAAAAGTAGCTACATAAATTATATAGAGGTCCGCATTTTTGATACAGACGCTCCAATTCAATAATTAATGTCGCCGCACAATGCACGTCTTCAATTACAGCGCTCGTCAGCGCACGCAACAATATTAATTGACTTAATACTTTTATTCAACCACCTCTCCTGTTGTAAAAATCATATTCCAAATTGTTTTCGAATCCAACTAGTACCACCATGTAGTTCTTGTTCTTTCATTCTTCTCTTCTGAGTTAACATAAAACCTTTGCTTACATCCGGTTAGAGGTATTACAAGAGATTTTATAATAATAAGCCCTTTTCACACAACTTCGACAGACACAAGTAGTAATCGCTGTAGACTGTTAGCCGAGTTTATTGGGTTCATAATGGGATTGGAATCCTATAATGGACAACATTTTAGGAAGCGAATTGACTCCTTAGCACAAGCCGGCTGTTAATCAAACCTATGAATATCGGATCTAGAGTCGGACGTATAACTACTGAGCTATCGGTATTTTTTTCGCTTCTGTAGTCATTAAACTTAAATGGTTGTAATGCTGAAGGTTGTAAATGTATAATTAAAATAGATTGTTAAATTATTTACATTCATATGTTAATATTCTTATAACCCATAAAAATGTTGGATTTAGAAGTCGTACATGTAGCTAAGAGATGCTGTTACGCAGAATTGCCATCGAGGCAGCCACTCAGCTGAGATAACACGTTATCAGCGATAGCCTTGCCGAGGGGATTCTGTGAAGCCACATAGAACTAGTGCGCACGTACTATTGCTCGCTCGTGTATGCCGCATTTTTCTGCGCTGCTTCTGCTATGCGTCTCTTACACTCGCCTCATAAGTCTTTGGCATATTACCAACATTCTAAGTACGTGTATACATTGCAAGAATCTACTTCGTATTAGAACGATCGCGCTTTAAAAATGCCTAAAAATCGTAGCTAACACGGCCAGCTCGTGAAGCTACCTAAAGACCAAAGGCGCGAGGAAGTAATGAAATTATGAATTGAACGCGAATTTTTATTACGTATTTGGCACTGTGAGTGGTGGTTGCTCGTTATCGTCGACGTCCGAGTGTCGCTATGTTTTCATTTTTAACACACAAGTATCACCGCGGCTGCCAGTGGTTGCGTGCGTCACTGAAACGAAAAGAGGTCGGTCGTGTCCGCGCCGGCGAGCGCCCAGCCGACAATGAAGAGCGGCACGCTCTGCCACCGCTATATCGAATATGTAGACATAGATAGAGAATGAGGATGTCATTTGTACACGTATTTGTGATATTTTCGTTCTCTTTAACTGACAAATTTCTTATGTACTATGATTAGTTCATCCCTCGTTTCCGTAAGGGAGTTGTTAGTATATCTATGGTACTAGTACATAAAAGCTGGTAGGTACTAATTATGTAACAAATACAGTATCATACGGAGCACGTCATGTACACGCGGTCGGTCTCTCGAGTCCGCATCCACGCCGGCAACGCGGCGGGCGTCGCACTCACCGGTGACCTCACCACGCACCACCTAAATATGACCTAAGCGCGCGTCCACTATTGTTCCTTTTCAACTTCACTCCAGTACTGCTTTGTTTTATATGGCGTTGATACTTACAAAGACCGAACTCATTCAACATGGTTTCTTTTAGACATTAGAATGTCAAGGACGTTAATTAGTTTGACATATACGAACAAATGATTAGGTCAAATAAATAAACATTACGATTTGAATATCTGGTTCTGTTACATTCGACTTTATCATAATTTTGAAGTATGTAAGATAAATTAATAGCTCATAATTGGATTTTATTTTTTTGAAATGAACAATAAGTGTCCATGGCTATAAGTTTTTGCTGTAGCATCACTGTAACTGAATGCAAGTGGTAAAGCGTCGGCACAGTTGTGGTGCGGCGGCAGCGAGGCCACACACCACCTGACTCGAGACCAGCTGGCGGCCGGCTGCTTGCGCTTGCGCACAACAAAACCCGTTTTAAGCAAGCAAACGTTACAATATGGCGGACCGCCATTGATTTATATAAAAAACGACCATATTCTAATGTAACCTTTAACATCGGCAGGATTTCTGTCGTTGAAGCTTGTGAACTATGTAAACAAGTTTATAATTCGGTGTTGTACACGCTCGCCGCTGCGGGAGCGGAACGCGTGACTGTTTCTCGTGTCGTGAAGCGAACGTCCTTTGCTACGTCCGTATTTTTCCGCTCTTGCTGAGCCGGCGACGTCGGCTTCGGAGTTGTTTACTCGTGTTGGTCGCATCTAGTACTTATATAGATAGTATGTCGGTATATACCGCGGCAGCGACGGCCGACGCTCGGCGAACCCGAGGCGGTGCCTTCGTCGCTCGACCCTGATAATTTGCCGCGCTTATGTTACTTCAACGGCTTCTTGCGACACGTCGCAGCCGCTTTCCTGGGTTTCTTCAACTCACACAAGCGACGTGTAGGTAACATACATACGTATGTGCACATCTGTGAATGTTACTGCCCTAGTGCGCAGTTTCTCTATCAATTTCACCGTTCTTTTAGTTTAAATTGATTTACAGCGCATACTTATAAGTGTAACTATACTTTTTAATTAATCAAAAAGTTAATGTTAACTTTGGTAGAATCGTTACACTGCCAGAGACTTCTTTTTACGTTTAAAGTAAAAAGTTTTTAAGAAACCTAACATCTTTCCCGTTGCGTTTTAGTGGCAAAAACTGCAGAACTTCGGGTCGTAGAATTTAATCTTATTAGAAACTTTTCATGTGAACCATCTTTACATTGCGTAAGCATTAGCTTTTGATTCGATGACAAGAAACTTACTATAAATTATTTATAAACTGTACTTATATTCCTTATTAGAAAATGAAGCATAGTCAATTGAAAGATTTCATGGTAGATCTATATAAAACAAACAAGTTTTGTATAAATACACACACATAGCATATCGAATTCTTGAAATTTCGTCCATTTCCTAAATAACATAAAGACTTTTTTATTTTAATCTAATCAGAAGCGAACGATTAGTGTCTCCAATCCAACTGGTTCACGAATCTCAGTGTTTCTCTGCAACAATTGGTGACGTAAGTCCTGTGTGGGAGAACGTTATCTATTAACACATAATTTGAGATAAGTCGCCAGATTGTTGACCACCTCAATGCAATACCAACATGTACCGACATAAATATGTTTACATGTCATAGTTTGTTTATGTTTCAACGAGACAAAGTAAAAACAAAATAACACCCTACCGAGCTTAAACCGACCGAGTTGTAGTTTAATCTTTAATTAAAAAGATAAACACTGACTGAGTGATATTACAGGTGGGTGCAAGATTATTAACTCTCTGTCGCGTGTTTCTGGCGTTTCTATCCCACGTCTTTTATATCAGTATTTAGACATATTTTATAATCTAAACATATATGTAATACACGGTATATACGGACCCTCGGATACATTTAAAAAGAGCACATAGGCCCGTAACCAAGATGGGTAGGAACAGATTACGGATTTCTATTTGGTATGAATTTAAATTTGTTTAGAAGTCCTCTATCAACACTGCCACTAACTTTTGCCTTTGGTTAATCCTTTAACGCGAACCAAAGCAGCATATCTTTCTCAATTTTATTCACAATGTCCTCTTTTAAACCAGCTTCACCCGGGTAACAGATACACCTAAAATAGTCCCCAGTAATAAAATCGATATTTAGATTTGGACGCAGCCTGTTTGCTCACTGCTGCTTTGCGGGTAGAAATAGTACTAATATAAGCAGCCTTCACAGGGCAAAGGGGTCTCAATAATATCTTGTTACGCCACCAAAGAAAAATTTCTAAGTTATTAAGTAATTACGATAAAAAATAAATTATTTTGTGCTTTCGATCAGAATGCTGACATATAACAGGAATTCAACAATGGCGGGCCATGTTCATACCAAACTGTCTACTGTAAGCAGCCTCAGTATGAACATGAAATCACACTACAATTTTGGAAGCGACTACGCCTTGCGGTAATGGCGTAGCGTCGGTTCAGTGAGAATAAAAGTAAATAATGAATTTATTGATTATGAATTGAGAAAACATAAATTGCGTTACGCTCGATCACAGTCGACGGCTGGCAATACGTTTGATTTGAACATACGCGTAGAACCGCAACAGCATCAATAGACGTCGCAGGAATGGCCTGACCAGGGAATCACTACGAACCTCATAGAATACCGAAGTAGAGATATTTATGTCATTGTATTTCATTCGTTGAGATGAGATGAGGACTAATTCCAGTCCTCATTCCCTTCCTATCCTTTTCTAGTAAGGAAAGTATGGGAAGGGGAAGAATTAGACAAGGGAGAGAATAGATAAAAAAAAATTCTGTCTATCTCATCTGTCCATTAAAGGTAGGCAACACATCTGCAACTTATTAGCATGTTGCCTATGGGTAGCAGTCACTTAATATCAGGTGAACCGATTGCTCGTTTGACATCCTCTTTTATAAAAAGGTATATGTAAAAGCTGTTGCTTTTATGTTATAAAAAATTACAATTGGCTTTATCTAAATGAATATGATATCGGATATATGTTAACTTGTGATGTAACTTTTTGATCTATGGTAAGAATATTTTTTTAAACTATACATATTTATTGTCCCTTAGCATATCGATTCATTGACTATAATGTCGCCAATGATGTATTAAAGATTCACCCTCCCGTAAAAATTTGTACCGACCGCTCTGTGATAAACTCCCCCTACCCCATCTGTCACTTCTGCGACGAAAAAACTCCGTGGAAGACGAAAACCAATAGAAGACTCTGACTGCCACAAGACGAACATGGAGATTGCGTTTGTTGCTGATACTAATGGAAATTTTATAATAAAAAAAATTATGTACTTTTAACCTCATTGGTAATTTGGCTACCTAAATAGCTTATTTAGTTCAAAATGTTACATGTGAGTTATATAGTAAATAACCTTTTAATAAGAAAAATTCGAATGGAATTTAGTAGAATCTAATTAGTTTAAAGATTATTTTTTGATGATCTTGAATTATATAGTTTTATTGCCGAAGTACTATATTACTTGCGGCCGTCTCAAGTGGCGGCTTCTTTAAGACGATAAGGTGACACATTAAGCTTCTTGTCCTATATAACTGAGCGTGAACTGTTGAGAGAAACAGTCTAGTCCTGGTCTTGCGTCATTGTATACATTTGGTTGATGTATAATAACTAGTGGACAGAACATTCGTTATGTCATTTATAAAGTTACAAAGTTGTTGCCAGCGGCTTCGCAATTATTCTTTTCTTATTTACCATGTTGGAAATTTTTGTATCTTGATTTTGAAGCTTAATATTTGTTAATGATAAAAATTTGTTATCGGGCGCCATGGTAATGCATCATGCATTACAGTAACAAACAAACAAAACGACAAGACAAAAATAAACAAAATGTCAAAAAATTGAATTGAAAATGTAACAATACTGTTACTATGGCAACCGATATTAGGTTATATTTTTCTATTCCTCGGGAAGCACGGAAGAAGAGTCTCAGCACTCGCTCACACTGAAGGAAAAAGATTAAGTACATCTATTTACCTCGACTCTGAAACGTTTTTAGAGAGAAAAAAGCAGAAAGTATTTCGAACAAACTTGTCTTATTTTCTTCTACCAATTTCAACTAAGCTTACGCTAGGAGATGGTTCACGATAATTAGAATTCGCGTTTTCATGTTTCGGAGTCTATCATTAATCATTAGGGTTCTGGCGCTTCTTTACTACTGTTGTTGTTTCTGTTGGTCACCTGATATTATCGATAAATTAATTTTACACGAGCTATCACCGATTACGTAACAGTTAGTTTTAAATTCATAATTGGATTTTGGGATTGGTGGACTTACTACGCTACGAGTGATTCGGCCAGCCGCTAAACTAAGCCGTTGTTACAACTATCGAAGCAACGAAAACACGGTGTCATCCCAGCAAATTAATGAATTAATGTTAATTGATGTAATCTTCTAAATATCGCAAACGACTCGTCACTTGCTAATGTTCCGTCGACAGTCAAGCACGAGATATGATGATCACATAATCGATAGGCAATCAGTCCTGCAGCCAATAACAAATTGACTCATAATGTAAATCGAAGCGTCGACTAACAACCTACTGGACAAACATGTCGTCACAGCGCTCGTGCAGGCCGGCCGCGTTGGGCGTCGCGGGCGTCCGTGACATCTAATCGAGCGCAGCACCTCTGCTATCTACTGCTTTGATAAGGCACATTATCAGCAGGCAGGATGGTCGGCATGAGTTGCGGTCGGCGGCGGCAGAGCGCGCGGGCCAGGGGCTGCGGGCGCGCTGCGGGGAGTTTCGGCGCGCGGTGCGAGGGCGCGGGGGGAGGCCTGCACACACATACACACCGACGGCCCCACGTACGCCGACACGCGCACCGCCGACACGACGCCCGCGCCCGAGGAGCGTCACCGCTTTATCATAGCAGCCATCTTTAAACGAGCGTGGCTCACGCCACTCGGTACGAATTCCACGCGAGCGCCCGTCGCCGTGGCGGCCCTCGCCGATCGCCGGCTGCACTCCTTTCATTGTTTGACGCGCCGAGAGACGTTTAGCGGCCACCTTCTTAAAGGTTATGATAATTACCCGTCCGACCGGTGACATGGCGCCGGACGAGAATCGACGCACTATATCACGCCTACATCGATAGTTGACGGACGTGAGCCGCCGTGGACTCCGCGGCGTTTCAGTTATGAAAATAACGACTGCTCATTATTGTCGGGCACGACAATGCTATACAAGTCTTCTTAGGCAGTGGTAAGGTTAACTGCTAGTATAGATTACGATTCTGCCTAGTATTCAAAAATATGTGAAGGTAGGCATATTTGAAGTTCTACAACGTCACGCTATTCTTATCTCGGTTTTATGTCTCCAACAAGGGTTCCTGGCGGCGACCATTTGCGGAGTATCGATCCCGGGAGGCGAGTGGGTCGGCATCCCGTCGTCTCGGCGGCGTCGGCGGCCGCGGCGTCGTTTCCCTAAATTCCAAGCCGGAGGCTGTCGGGCGGGTGATAAAGGAAAACTGCCTACGTAGTCGGCCCCTAGCGGGTGCCCGGCCGGCGCGGCGTGAGGCGTGTTGTCGCGTGTCTATATATAGCGCGTGTTGGTCGGCGCTGCGACCGCGCCCGCCGCCGCCGCCGCACTCCGACGACGCCCGACGAAAGGTCAATTGGCGCGCAAATTATTTACGTCGGAAAATCCGCAACATCGCTGCCGGTACGATGCTGTCCACCAGAATATTATTAGATGCCGCATGGGTCCATCAGATCCTAATTCCGGTTACCGTCAACTTTTGGAGTTGGAAGTAACGATGTTGTTATCAGAAAAATGTTATTATAAATAAAAGAAAATACTACGTACACGTGGAGAATTAATTACGGAGCACTAATGTTAGGTACTGCACTGAACGGCCGTGATAACGTGGTTTGACGCCCGACACGGCCGAGCATCAAAACAATTATTTCAGTGAAAATTTACCCTTACGTTTGATATCGGATACGAACTTGTTTTGTTGCAAGAAGTGGTCGTGTTTTGCGGAGGCCGAGGCGAGGTGAGCGCCACCACGCGCAACCGGCGCACTCGTGCTAGTCACGCCGGAATGTCTGTGTTGCCGTCGGTTGCCATCTAAAAGAACATCGTCAAATGACGCCTCTCACTCTCGTATACATATGTATCTTTCTATTGGTATTGTTGAATAGCAACGACAAACGTCTCATCTATCGCTAACGAACTGTTTCGCCTGCATTACAAGTCACACGCTGCTGTGGACGTCCAGACAATGATGTTGACTCAATGCAGATGTTCGCCTCGGCAAATCGTCTGAGTACATTTTACATGACGTTCATGCTTGGAAAAAACTCGTATCTAGTGATGCACTACGTTTGTAATAATATTATATGGAACTCCGTTCTATACATTCGTATAAAAATAAAATTTCTGCTTATTAAAAGTATATCAATGATTTTTATGAGGTATTTTGATGATTAAGTAATGATATCAGCTATTTAATAATGTTATTTCTTAAACCTTGACTAATATACTTTTAACATTTGTTTGATGCTATCATAAAAAGTGTTTATCTTGGTGTTTAATGCGGCATCATAACAACGCGACATTAGTGCGTTACGAAAGTTCGGTAGACAAAATACTGGTAGTACGCGGCTCACGAACGAAAGCAAAAGTAATCGCGTCCTTCCCAAATGACTCGATATGCGCGATGTAGACGCGATGCGACGGCACTCGGACTTTGTAAGAGACGAGAGTGAAAGGACATTGAATTGTATCTTAAAGTTATTACAATTTTGTCTTTCAGCTTCACGAACTTATTAGATTAACTTTACTTTTAGATGTAGTATAAATATATCATTTAGCTTACAAGTGATGCACGATTTCGTATATTTTAAGTATGTGAACATTTATGGATGCAGGTTGTTTTTTATACTTTCAAATTATTACTATTAAATTTTTGAATGGTTTAATTATATATCATAATAATCTCACTTTAACTATAAAATTGAACGAATTATCAGTATTTTTTCATATCTAAAACTGCACGATTAGAGAGCAAATTAAATCAATTCTTAAGCTGTCAGGACAGATCTTTTAACGCGACTGGAGTAGGCACACATAGCGAACGCGTTCCGTATTTCACAGAGCATATTTGTTACAAAAGTGGCAAAGGGTGTTCCGGCTGTACAACGGTCGAAAATTTAAGAAAGTGGTTTTTGTACGTAAATATCTAAAAAAGAAATACAAATTATACAAGCGGTGTTTATTCGAATCCTTGACCGCTACAGTCGGTCGTCCAACTGAGCTCCATGTCCGCTTCCATACATTAATGAACAAAATGAAAATATTGCTGCCAATTTAGAATAAGGTAAAGCATCATAAATGTAGAGTCTCATTTTAATCTTTAATTTTTGTGTGTAAAGTTCTAGTTGAGTAGTACTAAAGTATTAGTTAGTGGTTTAGTAATATTTTTTTTATCTTTCAAATGTAAAAAACTTTTTCAATCTGTCCCATATAAATAACCTTAAGTTAAGGTCAATACGGACTAGCACAAACAAAGTAGTGCATTGTATTTATACTGCATCGACTTATTCGTCCTCGACGTATAGAAGAACAAGGCAAAACAAACTCTTTCCTGTTATTTGAAACGTGGCAACGTATCGCAAACGGCGATCGACGTTCGGCATGTTGTTGCAGCAACTATTTTTATATCGGCGTAAGAAACAAGCGCGTCTCTCGCCGTGTCGGCTGTGCACACGCAGGTAGCTCGCTGGGGCGCACTCGACGTCCCTGCATCCCCCCGCGCTCTATAAATACCCAGCAGGTGCGGCCGAGGCGCAAGACGCGCGGGGGGGTTATAAAGGGGCGCGGGGAGCGGGGCATCCGCCTCAGCAGCGACCAGCGGACCTTAGCGAGCCGACGCCATATCGATTGCGAGGGCTCCCCCTGCGGCGCGCCGCCTCCATTGTGCTCCGGGATGCCTTCTCCGTTTCCTGCCTGGTCCCGTCCCCCGTTCCGCGCCTCGTACCCGTACCTCCGCCCGGAGCCCCGCGCCTTGCGCCCGGCAGGATGTCCGACAGCTGGCCCCAACGGCGGCACTGCTTCATGCCTCGCTTTCGAATTCGCTATTCCGCTTGAATATACTGGATTGTACAATATGTAATATACTAAAAATTTGTAGATGTACGGTGAACAAGTAATTGTGGCACAAAAGTAGATTTGCAAGGACTTACTTGTTCACGTTCTGACAGCTTAAAACAACAAAATCTAATTAATCACTACGGAAAGATATTTGATGTAAATTGTTAACATAAATATACATTGAAGCATTTTTTTTTCACTGGGTAAATATATATGGGGTAAGAGGCGCTTTAGCCATGCGCACTATGTTTATAACATTACTTGCAGCGGCCGGCGTACATGTGGGTCAACGTTACTCAATATACCTGTAAAAATATAGCTAGAGATTGTAAACGTACCGCCGTAGGCCGTAGGTAGCTGAGGGTAACTGTGGACTCATCCACAGATGTTGGATGGATATTTCTAAGGAATATTTATGGTTTTAATGGTGATACGATTTAAATAACACAAGATATATATTAGATACTTTTCTACAGTTATAGTTGTACACTAACTATTAATTTCAATTTCAATGTGACCTGTCGGACTACTTTTATTGATAAAGGGTAAGAATCCAACCAACCCCAACCCAACAGCGTATGTATCTATATAAACAAAATATACGGTCAAAATCCAATTTCATGGTAATAATAGATAGCCTGTGTTACATCTAGTTAATCTTCATAACTGTAAAATAATTATTGAAATAGGTTGAATAGTTTCTGATTTTACTCATTACAATCAAATCTATTGTCTTATATTTCTTTTTAGATTAAAACAGCTCTTACATCCTAATCGTAACCATCTTAGTACTGAATTTAATGTGGGTAACCCTAGCACGTTCGTCAAGCACTAGACATGTAGTCATAGGAAATAAATTTACATATACACATCTGAGCAATCTGTGCTTAGTCACTGATGTTTATATTAAAGAAATATATGACAAAAATAATTCTTTTACTGTTCTTGACATACAATGTCCAGAATAACAACGTATGTTAATACTTGTCACTTTACGATTCGGCGACGGACGTTTGCCATTGCCTGCACCAATGAGATTTTGAAGTGCAGTTTCACACCGCCAAATTACCATGCGGTTGTTGGATGAGGATGAATAATATTAAGGGCTTACTACCTACACCTCTCAGGAAAAAAATAAAAAAGGTAATTTACGATCACGTCGCTGATTGTACTCTGATATAATTTCTAAATACAAGTAATAAAAGTTGTCATTTATTTAGCTCAAAAGAAAGCTACTTTAAAAAAAAGTATTACCTTTACTACAGTCTACATACGAATATTGGAAGCATTGACCATAAAGATGTATCTTAAAATCATTTTATCTTATCTATTAATATAAAAGTGAGCGGCAATTTGGATGGTGGGATATAGTTCTCAAGATATGTCACCCGATCGGTGCCGATTGCCTTCGTCAGCTTATAATTCAAACTAGACATTACAAACTGTTAACAAATTCTGAATTAAACGTATCATTAACAATTTGACATCTATTTTTTAAAATAGTTTATAAGCCTTCGAAGTCAAATCGTCAATTTGTGAACTGATTCATATAACGCTAGCATTGTTTTTTTAACTTAACTTAAGCTTAAAAGCAACTTTAAGTTAGAACAAAAGACAATTATAGGTTAGGTTCGTTAGGTTGGACATTATAGGTATATGTACATATATACAAAAATGTATATTAATACCTATTACCAAAGAAAAAAAGGCTTGTTGCGTTTGACAAGATACGTCAAATCATCAACGATTCAGTTCATAATGTCCTGACAGTTTGTAATGTGCCTAGTCCCATTATAAACATGCGAAGTTCACAATCGTTCGGTGATAGGTATATCGTACTGATAAGTGCATTACAGTACGACGCAGCGTAAAATGTTTACGTTTGGTAGAATCGAAGATGTGTCAGAACACTTTTTTCGTTTGTGACTCGTAGAATAATTGATAATTATTGATACTGATAACTGTCAAATTAGGAACATTATACTCCATTGGTACTGATAGCAACCATAAACGTTGTTGGCCACTTATTTTAAAAAAAATCGTACATGGCGATAGGCTCATGACCTGTCACATGCTGATTTGAATGGTATCCATAGTACGGTTAAAGAATCAAGGCATTAAAAATATTGTTCAACAAGTCTTGAATAGAAATTGAATGGTCTCGACTTGACTCGTTTCAACCATTTTTTTTAAATTAAAAGGTGCATATGATTTTATGAATTTTGATCAAATTTCTGCTATTTTTTTCTGTATGAACTGTTTTGTTGTAGGATATTACAGAAATTGTAAGTCGACGATTATGAAATATTGGATAAATATTTCAATATAAGATTTCGAAGCATCTAGAAAGATAATTGACAGTTGAAAACCAATACGATGAAGACTTGATTTCTTTCAGGCAGCCGCATGGTACTTAAACTACAGGTCTCTATTGAAAAGTTAATGGCCTCAGTGTATTTCCTAGTCCATACAAAAATAAAATATTATTTTAACCTATTAGTTTTTTTATATGACATATGATCTTTTGTGTGCAAAAACCATTTTTAAACTACTTTACAGGAAAATTCGGCAACTATAAACATACCATAGTAAACTGCTTGCTTCGCCCTTTAATCTATGGATTTTATTTAAATTATAATACCACTGGCTTGACCGCTAAAACTACTGAGGGGATCTGTCACATTAGCGTTCGGATAACTTAAATTATCTTTCCATCCTATTATCGTTATTAGGTCGTCCAAAATTAACTACTTATATTTAAATTAATTTGCTTGTAAGGACAAGTATTGCAGCTGATTTTTGTTCCCAATGAATTCTACATACCTAAACCATCTTAGTTTTGTCTTACTTGTTAAAATATGTTTTTTTTAACTCATTAGTTCGACACAGGTATATAGAAGTATATATAATATAGCTAGGTAGCTCGGCTTGCAGTGGCTTCGTAGGATACCTAGGATGGATAAATGTTATATTGAAACAGCAATAGAATGTTGTGCTTACATAACCTGCATGAGTATTACTTCATGGGAACGTATACTTATAGGGGTCAGGCCTTCACGTGCCGAGATTGTCCCAGTGGATTGTTCTGTCTCACCTATTTTATCAAACCGAACGTCACTATTGACTGCACTATATGAGCGATATAACTGCTGTACCTACTACGTACTAAGTTAATCTTGACACGGACTTAGATCAAAGTAAATTAGGACGTGAACTTGGCGCCTTAGGGTAGGGGTTCGCACTTATCTCCCCAGAGACCTTGTCTAAGTGACGTCTGTATATTCGGCAATTAGAATGTAGCTCAAGTTCATGTGGCTTGATATCTTTTTTTCTTGATATTTTATTGACATTTTATGCTTGATTTCATAACATTATAAACACGTTTGCTTCACTTAATTTCACATTATATTAGCTATCAGAAAAGACTTCAACGCTTAACTAACCAACATTTCTGAGTCTAAGTTAGATTTTCATGAACAAATTGAAATCAAATTGTGTATTTTTTTTAAATGCCTATAATCCGTAGAAGTTGATGTAATCATGCTTCGTGTGTTACCCATATGGATGAAAACCAAAAAACCATAACGTTAAAACAGAGCTAGGGCTAGTCGTCTGCGGTTATGTAACAAAAATAATATTCGAGCAGCAACGAGGAGTGCTCTCATTTGGTCGTAGTGTGGAGGTCGCCCGCCGCGTCGGCCGTCGTCCGCCGGCTGTCGGCTCCCCTAACCGCGGCGATGAGGATGAAAAACATAGGAGCACATGACATCGGACCCTCCGCTCCCGTCCCGCGCCCACGCGCCGCGGCCGCGCCAGCCGGTGCGACGGCCGCCGCGCGCCGCGCCGCATTCAGCCGCCGACGCTCTCGCGCACTGCACGCCGCAGAGCTGCTGCCGTGCCCTCTCCGCGCCCCGCCCGCACTCCGCGCTCACCCGCCCCGCGCACCCCGCACCGCGTGCGTCCCACTCTCGTCTCGGAACGTTTAACCGACACCGAGCATTGTTTGTTGCAGCGGAGTATGCTTCAACAGATGTCCTCGTCGCCGAGCGCGCACGTCGGCGAGGTCGCTACTATCTTGCGCCCCTTTGAAGGCCGCCTGTGCGGCGACGCGTCCTCCGAGGGGTCCTCGGACGCCGCCGAGGACTTGGAACTACCGCAGTGCAAGATAAGAAGGAACTACAGTTGCACCAAGTGCACGTTTTATACACAAAACCCGCGAGCTTATCTTATCCATACACGTGACGTTCATTTCGTGAAGCTGAAGATTTATGATTGTGCCTATTGTGTTTACGCTTCCCGACATCATCAAAAACTAGTGCGGCACATTAAGATGGTTCACGGCGAGAGCGGTCACGACAGACAGACGGAGATCGAACCTCCGACCTCTACGTCGGCCGCGGCTACTGAAGTGGAGTTACCGGAGAAGGATGAAGACTTGTTCGAAGAAGTAGAGGAGTGTGACGAGGATATGGACGAAGATTGCGGTGACGACCTGATCGAACGGTTGGAGGTCGATGGTGACGCATCGTTGATGATGAACAGAACTTCGGGCCCTAAAAACAAGGGAAACTTTTTTTCGTGCGATAAATGCAATTACGTGACACATATTAGAGCACGATACACAAAACACGTCAAATACCATTCGATGCCGATGATAAAGTGTACCATATGTGACTTTCGGACGCCGTACAAATGGAATCTAGATCGTCATATGAAAAACCACGGCGGCACAGGCAGCTTCTGCTGCTCGATTTGCAACTTTACCGCCGACATCAGGCAGAGTCTGACGGTGCACGAGATGAATCACCATACGCCGCCGGTGGGGCAGTTGACGTCGAACCGCCGTCGCAACCGAGTGGGCGCCAGCGACCTCTGCCTCGCTGAGGAAGCGACGAGCGGGAGCGCGCGCGTCCCCAAGGAGGAGGAAGGGAGCGGCGACTCGCGATCCTCGCACTCGGCCTCGGTGAGTGTTGCTGCACGCCGCGTACCGCGCCGCCCGGAGCCGCACCCGGTGACGTCACGCCGCAGTCCTCTTGCTCGTTGATGGCTCGGCTCTGTGTGCGCCCGGTGTTTTACATTAACTCCTTTTTCCAACTCGAATTAAGTCCATACAATAGGTACCGATATCGCTTGTGTTACGTCTGTTTTGACTGGTAGACAGTAACTAGCTAGCTTTAGTTTTTTTTTGTCAGAACCGGTGGAACAGTTTTAGTTCAATTTTTACTTAACACTTTCGAATATTATAATAGATAAGTGGTTTTTTAAGTTCTATAAGTTATCTAATAAGTTAGTAAACAAATATTAAAGTTTTGTCAACATTTTTAATACGATTAATATCTAATTTATACCCTCGTGCACACTACTTACAGTATATTGCTTTCGTGCGGTCCAAGATTCGATACTGGTAGGAACATAATATTTATGTAATTAGTGTATGTCTGACTATCTCCGTATTTTAATTCTTATATTGATTATTTTTCATGTAAGTTTAGTCACCTATTTTTTATATGTGGGTATATTCCTGCTCTAATTTATAACAAAACATAAACTCTTCAGATTATGTTGGAAGAGTCTTTTCATTTTTGCAGACACGCTGACAATCGCTGAATTACGTATTTATTTTAAAACAATGAAATAGGATATAATTTATTTTCGATGTCAAAATGGTGCACATGCCAATCATGCATCTCATCTCACCTTTAACTTTTGCGTGATGTTGGTAGGATATTCAATTAACGCAATTAGTTCACAAAAATAAATAGAATAGCGCCGATTGCTTTGTGGTTAAGTGACCCCTCATAAACCTGAGATGCGTAGCGTAGATTCCCAGTCAACTTGTATTAGTGTTTATAAAATTTGGATATTAACGTACAAAAAAATTGCTTACTAATATATATTGTTATTGAATGGCGACAAGTTCCCTGTCTTTTTTTTGATTGATTTTTGTGACGTTCAATCAAAAGTGTAAGTGCATGGTTCTTGATGTATGCTAGTCGGATTATCCTAGCTACATTTGATCAGAAATAAATAAATATGTGCTCACGCCCGTAACCCAGAGGGGTAGGCAGAGACGATGAATTTCCATTTGGCGTTATCCTGGCACAACTCTCTCGTCGGTGGTCCGTGCTCCTTATATCGCCTTTTTTTAGTAAACCGCTAATCTGGTCAATATAAGTTTTCCTGGGGCGTCCCGTACCAACACTGCCACTCACTTTTTCGACATAAATTTGTTTCTTTATTCTCTCTTCATTCATCTTTTCAACATCCGAAGAACTCGACTACCGAAGCATGCCTTTCTCAGTTCTAGTCACAACATCCACTTTTAAGCCACACTTATTCTTTTTAAACGCAATTTTTAATCTTATCATTCATTCCCTTTACTTTTCTCGTCTACCCCATTAGAATTGAAAGAATTAAGAGCTTGCTTTTAATAGAATTGTTATTATCGTTCGTAAATTAGGAATATATAGCAGAAATTAAAGAACCATTTAAGTATTTTAATTACGCGTTTTAGTGGAGAATATTGATTATAACGACATCTGCCGGATGATACAATTTGATTAAAACCAACTGATAAAGCTGAGAAGAGCTAAACATTCGTCGTTATGAAATAGACTAGATATTTCACGAAAAATTGTCGTTTTATATCTACTGTAGTGTGTTAAAATCAATATAATAATATGAGCTATACAGTTTTTAATGTAAAAAATATGAAAGATTTAGTTTTTTGCAATAGATAAAGAGAAACAATTCAACTGATTTTGATAATTCTTTCACCATTCGAAAGCATGGAAGCACTTATGTGTTTACGCAGGAATATCAATGCGCCATATTAAAATTCAACCGGGCGACTCTGAAGTTATTGGTGATATAAATAGCTGTTAAATCTTTTCTTCCCTAATTTAAATTAAAACAACATCGTGGCCGGTTACTCACTTAACTCTTAGGCGTTTTGGGTTCGACCCCTAGTTGACGCAAATTTTGCGTTATTAAAAAAAAGTCAATATGTCCGTGTCCTCAGAACTAGACCAAGTCAGTTATAGATGCTCGGTAAAAAGTGCGTCACAATCTCTACGCCATTTTTCCGTGGTACAAAAAAGAAAGACATTTCCTATAATACTGTGCAATGAGATTTTTTTATTAATATGTACTTTTTATCCATTTTACAGGAAATGGGTTTACAATATGCAGAAAGAGACTTAGTCAGTTGCAATAGTGATTCTAATGATGCAACTGCTTCTGAAACATCTTCAAAGAATGATTTAAACTTGACGCGTACGAGCCAAAATCAAGAATCGACATTAGAAGAGTCAAAATCGCACAAACAAAGCCGAAAAATACCCAGACCAATTCCACAGCTCATACCGCTCAATTCATCAACTCCAAATCAAAATAAAACATCGGGTGAACCGCCGATGAAAAAATTTAAAGAGTCAATATCAAGCGATTCACCAGATTCGAGTAATTCAAATAGACTAGACTGTCTACCGCCAGACGTTACATTCACACCGGTTGTTAACAATGCTTCAGTTGCTACAAAAGAAACAACGACTCGCAAGAAAAATGAATCATTTTTTGATAAATTAAAAGAAAGATTGCTTACAGAAACAGGAGAAGAAGGATCGCTAAGATGTAAAAACTGTGGATTCGAAAGCAAATGTCTATCGGAACATTCGGTCCATGAAAAAACGTGTTCCACTCAATCCAATAGACTTCATACCAATACCTTGTTGTCGAGCTTAAGTTCAACAAGATGTCAAAACTGCAGACACAGATGCAAATCTAGTGCAGACCTTTACGTGCACATGAAAACTTGCAAGAAGAACGATGATGGTGCTAAAGAAATTACAACAGAAACTCAAGACAGCAATGAAGCCGTATGCTCAAATCCAGAGAAAGAGGTTGAGCCGCATCCGATGGAGAATGTTGTGTTCGTCTGGAATAACATCAATACAGAGGCAAGTAAGTTCGACACACCACTAGATATAAATATCAACGATGACTCCACGCTGCCAGAACCCCCACAAAGTTTTGACTCTGAAAACATAGATGAAAATGAAGGTATGAACTTGTCACCGAGTCAAGCCGTTGGTAAAAAAGTATTCAAATGCCCACACTGTCTATTTTGGGCTTCGACTGCGTCCAGATTTCACGTTCATATAGTAGGACATTTAAATAAGAAACCGTTCGAATGTTCTCAATGTAAGTACAAATCTAATTGGAGATGGGATATAACGAAACATATCAAATTAAGGTCTGCTAGGGATCCTAATCACACCGACGCAAAAGTCCTAATGACAGATGAAACAGGGAGACGGAATTACAGTAAATATAATAAGTTTTTGGCGATGCCGATATTAAATGAGAATGGGGAGAACGAATTTCATTATATTGAACAGAATACTAACGTCGATGCTTCATTAGATATCGACGAAAGTTACAACGATGTAAACGAACTTACAAACGCGTCAATAGAATTGCAACCTCTCAATTTGCAAACTCAACATGGCGACTACAAATACAGTCTCGACAATAGAAGTGAAGATATGAAGAGACCTAAAAAGACTTTA
This sequence comes from Papilio elwesi, assembly GCA_029849275.1. Taxonomy (NCBI): domain Eukaryota; kingdom Metazoa; phylum Arthropoda; class Insecta; order Lepidoptera; family Papilionidae; genus Papilio; species Papilio elwesi. The sequence goes on along the minus strand of CM056687.1, from coordinate 4,052,478 downwards.
TGGAAATGTAAAAAATGCAATTACAGGTGAGTTACGCAACGTATGCATCAGCTATGAATTTCTATATGTCAAATGTGTATTAACAATGGAAATCTGCATTTTCAGAGACTCGTCCAAAGAAGCTTTGTTGGAACATGTCCGGGAACATTCTAAGCCTACGGCGTACGGTTCAGACGATTCAAAGTCTCAGCAAGGTGCTAGCGGAGCGGGCAAGAAGCCTGATAGTACTCTGGACCCAGCGGACTTGGCGTATCGATGTGGTCATTGCAATCAGTTATCTAATTGGAAACATGTTATACAGGTACATATTGAATACAGTACAGATTAAGAATGTTACAAGCTAAATAACAAAATAAAACACTGTATTAGGTTATGTTACAATGTTTATTTTTTGAGTCGAATGAAGCATAATTAATTACGATAATTTATAATCATCAGGTTTATTTCGTAGACAACACTGAGACTATACCATGCAGGCTCTGGTTAAACGTTTTACCTCTGACCGACACGATGGGTGGGCTTTTTATAATTCACTTCATTCATGACATAGGGTGCATATTATACAAAAATAAAGTTGTATTCTGGATGTATCTTTCTAATGGTAACAGAATTAATAAAATTGATTTCATTGATTTCATGCGCTCACGTTCGTAACCTAGATGGTGACGAGTGGCACACTACTCTCGCTTACTTCTACTACTTTTCAATGTTAGTCTTATTTATAATATTGTTAATGATAAGAACAAAGAAATTAACATATATTTTTTTGTAATATTCCAGCGGCACTGCAGACTTAAACATGACGGTAATATAAAGGTCGTAACCACAGTGAAGCCAAAAGCGGAAGGATCGAGCTTGTTGAATGACTCCATAACGGATTCCTGCACGAAGTGCCCTTTTAAGAGTAACGACAGAACAATGCTAATCATACACATGCAACACCACCAGCCGTCACCACAGTCCATATTCAAGTGCTATTTTTGTCCATATTTTGTGAAAGACGAGCAAGAACTGGTCCAACATCTCGTTCTACACGGGATCACCGACCCTGAAGATTATATAGCAAAGGCAATGGGTTGCAAATCACCGCCACCGCTGAATGACGTACAAAGTATCCAACCGTCTTCGACTAAGCGACATAAATGCACGGAGTGCCCGTACGAGACGAACAGCAAATCTCAGTTTATGTACCACGAGCAATTCCACCGGCTTCCTGCAGACACTCCTTACAAATGTCCCGAATGTAACTACAGTGTCTCGAAAAGACATCTTCTTCATCAGCACATGAGGGTGCACGGTATAATATCCAAAAAAAGTGAATTCGAATCAGAGTTTGAAGCATCCACTTCGAATTCATATAAGACTGAAAATAAATCTGACTACAATCTTGAAGAAATTCCCAACGTGTGGGTCTCGGCGAAGAACGAGTTTCACAAAATGTACAAATGTCGATATTGCTCATACGTCAATACTCAGAAATGTAAAATACCGAATCATGAAAAAATACATTGCGTCGTAAACGGACACAACGAAATACTAGTGTACAAGTGCTTAGATTGTAAATTTACTTGTGATAACGCTGGAAGATTAGCGGAACATTCGAAAACACACGGTGAAATATACGGCCGGATCTATTGTCCCGTCGAGCCTAATGTTCCTGATGAGGATCAGATATCAAAATTACGTAAGGTCATCGAAAAAGAAAAACTAAATGCTGTCGATGAATTCATTAAAGAGGATTGTGTGGCTCCTGAAAATAAGGTAATAAAAACATTACATTTTTGTCAAAAATGTCCAGCGCGTTATTTCTCGGAGGGTGAGTTAAAAGTACACGACAAATTTCACGATCTCGCATTTCCATACAAATGTAAGAGTTGTGAATTTTCTGTGCTTCAAGAAAATGAATTAGCTGCACATGCATTTGTTCACTCTGATGAATATCATACTAAAACTAAAATGCTTAAGTTCATCCATAATACGGATCCAGTGCACCCCGAGCCACGGTTGGAGCTCGTCCATTGCGCAGCGACATCCGAAATAAATTGGGTGGTTACCCAACCTGGTAAAAATTATGACAGTATGGATATTTCGTCTAAGAAGTCTCAAGATGGCAAGCATGTCCCAAAACAATATCTTTGCAAAGAATGTCCAGCAAAGTTCTTTAAAACATCAGCTCTGAACTATCATATGAGCTTACATGGCGGTGACGGTGAACACAAATGTAAAACATGCAGTTACGCCGTCAAAAATATTGGAAATTTGGCCAAACACGAGTTGTTACATGAGACGGAAGGTAAAGCGACCTGTGATTATGAATCCGGTGAAGATATAGATTACAAAAATGTCCCTTTATCAGGTACTGATCTATTTCAAAGAAAGACGGAGGCTCAAAAAAGAGTTTTAAGTGATAAAGATAAGCTCGTGAAACCTAATGACCATTTCCCACCGGTGCTTCAAGCAGATCCTCAATTTGGATATTTGATGCATGGTAACCCAGAGTTTATATACCCGACATATCTAAAAAATGGACGACAAAAGGAGAAGCGATACAAGTGCCATAAATGTCCATCGGCGTTTGAGAAAAGGGAACAGTATAAAATTCACTTATCATTGCATGGTTCAAAGCAGCGATATAAGTGTGAACTTTGTGATTACTCTGTAAAGTATTATGCTAATTATGTTCAACACATGAGGAAGCATCAGAAAAACGATGAAGCTGTAGCTGAAAGAAGAAAAGGTAGCAATGGATACCTTGAATCAGAAGAGCCTACAGGACACAAGAAAGAGGAAGCTACGGAGCATGTTAAGTTGGCTATTAAAACTATGCCTAAAGGTGTACCGAAAAGTGACTTTCAACAATTCTCGATAAGTGATCAACAAACACTTAGACTATTACAACGGAGATGCGCTTTAAATAATTCTGTAAATGACGCAAACCAAACTGATGCGGCGCCAACGAAGGATCGAAAATTACATCCATGTTTCTTGTGCCCATATACGAACCAGCGTCAGGATGCCCTGGGTAACCATTTCAGGCGGCATGATAAAAATGACGTATTTAATAATGGCAACCACAAATGTTCATTTTGCGACTTGGCCGTCGTCCAGTCGCATTTCTTACGGGACCACTTGAAAACTCATTTTAACTACCAAAAAACTCTTACACCCGAATGTTATGTTGCCAATGAAGAAGTCAAGTTTACAATTACAAAATTAGATGAAGAAGAAAGTGTTACTGATCTCAAATTAGATATGCAAAGCAAATTAGATATATGGAATGATGAAAAAGTATTTGTAAAAATAAAAACAGGAGAATTATTGGCGGAATGAAATTAGTTATATTAATGTTAAAATTAAGTGCAGCATTTAGATAACAAATTAGGAGTAAGACACATAATATGTATGGGACAAAATAGATGTTTTTGTGAGCCCAAAAACTTGTTGATATTCACCAAAGTGTAGCTTGCCATATTAGATTAATAGAAATTCTGGATTTGACATTGAAAACTTTATTATTGTTACTGCCTATTTCAAGTAATGGTATTACATTAAAAAAAAACATTTGCCAATGTGCCTGCATATTGTTTACTCTGATTGTCTCAATGACTGCAATATAGATTACATATACAAGCAGTGTTAATATAAAACCATTTGTAAGAAGTAAAACAGAATTTTATATACCCATACCTTTTAAGATTTTAGACTTGGAAGTGTTTGTAGCTTTGTGATATATATTTATAATGTTGTCAGTGTTAATAAATAATTAAATTTGATAGGATTGTTTGTGGTGATATAAATTTTTATTTAGTCTTAGAAATAAATCACCAAACTTATCAATGACAAAAATATATTTAAATACACAATCAGTTAAATGAATTTATGTTTGTGTATAATCATAGAAAACCAATAATAAAAGATGAGAGTCTTATATTATTATTTTATCTAAATATTATTTTTTAAGTTATTTAATTTTTTTTTCATTTTTGTGGAAATCAATAATATAGCGCTCTGCATTTATAACATATTAAATTTGTCTCATCAAAATGGTGACAATATTTTATAAATGCAAACAAAGAATAAAAAATTAAACAGTCTTAGTATTTTAAGTATGAAATATGGATATTATTCCTGTATTATATGTCCAGAAATACTTTGTTTGATTGTGAAACTATAGCTATGAGACATTGGTAAGAAACATGCCATTTTATGATATATATGTTTATTCTTGTCCTAAAGGACTCATTCCTGTTGTAAATAAGTGAAATAATAGATAAATACATAATTATGATCTGCAATCCCACTTTTATTGATAAATAATCCCTATGAATTTGTTAATAACATTAAATATGCATAAAATAAAACTTTATATTTTAAGCAGATTAATTTATTAAAATTAACTAATAAGTCATTGACTACTGAACATGATTCCAGTTGGTGCAGTCAGTAAAGCTAAGTCAATTAAGTGACAAAACAAAAATACAGAATCCATAGTTATATGTATGTATAACACAATCTTCTTCAATCTTATCTAAATAACCTAAGGAAGTCTTAACAGAATTTCCAACGGTTGCCGCATTCATTGCAAAGTACAAAGGTTGTCATGGGCTCATCTGAGCTTCTGGTTTGCAACTGGTTGTAAGTACAATTCTTCTTTTTGCATTTACCACATTTAAGCATCTCTGTTTTGGTACCCTGTACAGTTGCCAATTGAGCATCATCAATGGCTTCTTTGATGAACTTCTCACGTAGATTCTTCATCTCATCACTGGCCATTTCTTCGGGTGTCATCTTAGCTAGACGCGAAGCTGATATGACGCCATTGAGGAAATTGGTACGTAATGTTGGATTTTTAGGGTCCTTCAAGTTTGCTACTCTTGAACGGACTCTATTTTTATATCTCATATCAGTATTCTTAAATTCAGTATAAATGCATTCTTCAAGTTCTTCTGCCAACTCTTCCGGTGATCCACATGAATTTGGGTTCTCTCCATCTATTTTTAAAGCCTGAGTTAGTAGTTCCCGACATTTAAGTCTTACAGCATCTGTGGTATTTGATTGAGGGGGAAATGATGCAGGCAGTTTTCTATCTTTTTCTCTATCTTCTTTTTTCTCTTTATCCTTGCTTGACTCTTTTTTAGGCTTTGATGAACTACCTGAATCTTTAGGTGTGTTAGGAGTAGAAAGGAATTTTTTCCAATTTTTAATCAATGTTTTGCACAATGAAATCACTTCTTCATCTTTACTTGATTTCCTTAAGGCATTTACTGTCATGCCTATTCTTGTTTTCGTTAAAACCTCCAAATTTATCGCCATTGTTTGGAGATTTTTTAATAAATCAAGAGCATCTTCTTGTCCCTAAAACGAAGAAGATTTTTACAATATGGTAAGTAATCAATAAAACATGCAGTATTCTAAACTATCATATCTCTATCATAATATTAACATTAACATAAGCGTATAGCTTCACTACAATCCCAACAGAACGGTAATTCCGATTTCAATCAAATGAGATACATAAATCACACAATCGAGACCGAAATCGGTCGCAGATCTTTTGGTTTTAATTTATCTATCAAACTTACTGTGCCGTCGTCCGAAGTCATTTTAGTTAACTTTTTTTGAATTTTCATCACATCCTCTTCGACGCTCATTTTTAATAATAAACAGTTATTCTCAACTTCCCGCTAAAATTGTTTAGAACTCAATATGAAAAATATTGTTAATCGACCACCATACCACTAGAAATAGACTAAAAAAGTGTAGAAATGTCATTTTACCCGGCTTCGGTTATTACAGATAACTCAAACCACAAAGGTGAAGGCGTTTTGCAATGTGCTTAAATATAAAAATAAATAATCAAAAGAATATTTATATATTTTTGTAATCCTTAATTATAAAAAGTAAAAAATTAAGATTATCTTGTTTTGTGGAATTTTCCTTATCAGTTGCATTATAATAATAAAAGACCTACAGGTCCAATTTCTTAATTTCAATACAATTTTAATTAACCATCCTAAAGTATGTACCAAAAATAAATAAAGTATTTTTATATTATTATTACTAATTATGACGTATTTAAAATATTTACTTAACCGAATAACAACCAGCCATTAGACGCACTAGACCAACATTAGACCTCTGTAGAATCCGTTGAACAAATAATGCAACAGATGGCGCTAGATTTTAAGACGGGGTACACTAAATGTGAATTGTAAAGTATATTACTAGTTGACCAGGACAAATATTTCTCGCAGTGTTTTGATAACTTAACTTCTTTGTATTCGTTAAACATTTTATAGATGGCGCCTATTTATCAAGATCACGCTGGTGGCTGGTTGGTTGGCCGTCTGGTGACACGCTACAGCTTTTATACACAACTTTCTTCACTTAAACAAAGGCATTAATTATACAATACAAGTGTCAGAAAATGATGTGTCTGTGTAAAGGGTGTATAGAACTGAAAACCACAGACATGCCGAAAATATGACAATTTAACCAAGTTACCCGTCCAGTCAATCGGAGTAATTTCCAAGATTGGTAACTTGTACACAATGGTAACTTTGACATTCGCACCGCCCACTATTTTAAAAAAAATTACGTAGCGACATTTAGTGCAATAACATTGAATTTATACAATTAGTGTGCTTAGCAAACTTCGTAAGTGAAGTCCCTGGAAAAAAAGAAGTTGTCAAACGAAGTTAATGTCAAAATAGTATTAAAAGTTCCCGCATTGAACTGTTTAATTTTTTCAGTGGTTAACTTCTTAGAAAACTCGCTAATTTGCTGCTCTCAAGGTACGTAATTGATATACTACAACCTTTAATATATTATATTATATATATATTGGGTACATTTATGCGGCCTTTTTCGCACCAACCCTACCATCTCTCCAGCTGGATCAAGAACTATCATCAATACTTAAAATAGTCGTAATTCTTTTGAAAATACACTACAACTTTTAAAAAAAAACATCCCATCAATCCATACCCGCATGTTGGCAACACGAATATTTAGAATACCTTTTTTGTTCGCCTCCTACATAATTTTCCTCAAGGTGGGATTTACCTATCAATTATTTCCATCGCAATAATTTCCGTCATAGTGCATTGCCATTTGTAATATAATTTCCTTCGTAAAATCTTTAGCAATACATATCTTTTATAGTTAGGTGTGAGTACTCGTGTTGTACTTGCGCTACGACGAGTATATCTTGCAGAATACTATCTGTAATTAAATTATCATATCTGGGCTTTAGGACACAATAATACAAACAAATATGTACTCAAGTTTATATGCTATTGGTTAAACGGCAAACAAATAGTATATGAAACTTTTGTATCTTACAATATGCCATAGCTTTTGGTTGCTTTTGAGGGTCTGTTATATATAACCTTTATCTATAATGTGCAAGTTTTGTTGTTTGTAATATGTAATTTCACAATTATAAAACTTCGATCCAATATCGAGTAAAAACTATTAAATTGTTAAAATTTTATTCGAATAATATAGAAAGACAGCGGCACTTTTTGTCGAATTTTAATATTTTCCAAATCATAACAATTTTTTCTTTTACATAAAATTCGTTTAACTAAAAACCATAAGCTGAGCATAAACTTTTTAAGCGCAATTGCGAACTCTAAAATATAATACGAAGTAAGCAGCTAGTAAATACATAAGGCAGAAGTTTCTGGAAATGGTTTTTATACATACTGTGATGCAATAAGTGAATCTTTATTATTTCACATGATATAAAGAAATCATAAAAGGACTCTCTGAGAAGTGTCACTTTTAAAAAATAATTATTGTCTCTTGTTAGGATTATTTGTTGTTTTCTTCACATTGCCACGCAAACCACAAAATGCGAGATGACTGTTCTCTGAATGAATAAACCTTTGTTCTTAAATCAACACGTAAGTTTTTCCTGTATATCGCACATTCATCCGAGCCTTAAGCAATTTTCCTTCAAAGGGTTTTCCTATTAGTTGTTATGGCATATTATGTTATATGGCATATGTTGAGTACCTTCTTACATGTTTTAAATAATAGAAAGTGGCGAGCGAGCAGCCCACCCGACTTCAAGCGAACGCCACTCATAAGCATCTGCAACGAAGTATAATGAGGACGATAAAAGGAAGCCTCTTATGGATTATCAAGATATCAACGCAAACATTTCTTCCTTAAAACAAACATAGTTTAGATATCTTATCCCCAAAAGTGTGAAGGCCTCGGGAGGAACGTTATTTACAAGGAAATATATTTCATGAACCAACATCGTAAATTATTATACGATCGCTGTTAACCTATTCTATTTTACCCCGCACTAAGGAGGTTAATCTGAAAGTCGTTTATGATTATTATGAGTAATATACCAAAACAAATTGCATATTGTTCGGGAAATCCCGTAGTGCAAATGACGTTTACAGTCGGTGGAATGTGGATCATCATTGTTGTCACGCCTGGCTGTATTTATTTGTATATGAATAATTTTGAATGATTAATTGCGAGTGGGAATATAATGTAGACAGATGAACTATATTCATAGATATTTTTTTAAACAATGCGTAAAACTCACCTTATACGCTAAAATTCGTAAATTTGTTGCGGGTGTCCATGTGCGTCGTTGATCACCTCGTGTACCCGCCGCTCGTTTGCTCCTTTCTCTTTAAAAAAATCCAAAATATTTTCGAAAAACATCTTTTTCTCACATTACTTTACAACATTAGCTATGCATATTATACAATTTGACTTCACCCTTATCTCACGATTACAACGTAAAAGGTATAAAAAAAGTGAATCAGTAATTATATTTCATGCTATAAAAACAAATTTAAAAATGTTTACTTATTACTAAAAAACATTTACCTTGGTCGCAACTTACATAGCGCGGTTCAGAAACAAGAAACCGGGTTTTCGACCATCCTTGAACTTAGTTGATGTTTTTTATTTTAAAGTGGAAGAACAAAACAGATAATCTGTGGTACGGTGTAGCATCTCTACTAGGAAAGGGCAGTGCTACACCAAATATCAGCAGCCTGCATCCATATAACTGTCAAGTGCAATTTTACTACGTACACGATGACAAATAAAATTTAAAGAAAAGGATAATAGCTTAAGATTTATGTCGAATAGGTAGAAATCTGTACTGACCCATATGGCTCTTTGGAATAAACTGTCCTTATACAATGAAGCACAATCCCATTTCTCATAAGAAGCATTTATCGTCAGTTTTTATTATTTAAATTAAATACCGAAAATGGACCGAAATTTGATCATAATTTAGCTTAGTTTAATTTATTTGTATTTGTTGTACAAATAAAACAAATTGCCTTCCTCGCTCCCTCTCGATAAAAAAACGTTAACTGACAATTTTCACATGCCTCCGTGCGCCCAATTGTCTTAAAAATGTTCTCAAAGTTTTTGTTTCACGTATATATAGATTAAGTAGAAGTTATCCTTAAGACGATTGCAACGCTGAGACAAAGACGATAGAATTGATGACGTTGTGTGTTGACGCACAGATGTAACGTTTAATTATGACCTGACAACAATTAACCCTACAAGAAAGCAGATAAGAGCAAATCCCGCGCGCGGGTACTCCCCACTTAATTGCAACGTGAGAAAAAGGTTATCTGGCCATTGGATTCCGGCGTCGCTCGGGTAAATTTCAATATTCCATGTTAATAAAAATATAAGCTACGTTACTTCTGGATAAAGTAATTTCTAATTTTGAAAGACTTGTTAAAATTGGTTCAATAATACACCGTTTCCATTCCACGAGAAGAGGTGAGATGTGAATAGTGATTACAATCCACGGACCGGACCGGAAATCCAGTGGATTCGTCAACAACGGTTACTGGATCCGGTAAAACTCCAGAACCCGGTGATAGCAATTATTGTCAAGATAACAGAGCTGTACCATAAGTAGGTCCTTAAATGCATACTATGAGTGAGGTACTTAGTTTGAGTTTGACGTGGTATTTTCAACTTCTGTGTTCCCATTCCACTGCCAATCTCTTTATTTTACTACACCTTTAATTGATCTAAATCCCTTTCTTGTGCTCACTTTTCAGATTGCTGCGGTTGTCTATCGATGTGTTACGAATTGCTTACTAGTTACCAAAAAAACCAGACCAAAATTACTTAATTTACATGAGCCGGTTTCTAGAAAAACCATTTCCAATAATTTGCTTACTTCTGTATGAAAAGATATTTGATAATCGATTAAATATTATACAGTAGTTTTTTTTTCATATAATTATGTTTGTTATTTAATTATGTATTTAACAGTGGAAGAGCCTGCAATAACAGCATCTGTTGTACGAATGGGACGGCTGGACCGGTGAATTGCCACGACCTCATTAAGCCAGGAGTGAAATATAAGTATTCTGAGTTTAGTCGGTTAAGTGAGATGCCGAAAGCCTAATCCTAGTCCTTTTTCCTTCCTATCATTTTCCAATAAGAGAAGGATGGGAAGAGGAAGAGGATTTGACGGGGGTGGGGATGGATACAGAACTATAGTAATTTGCAGAATATCTGATTTATCATAACCGTTATCCAGATTTATGCTTTAACTTTATTGTTAGCGGGAATCTAAATAACAAAGTTATTTTATTGAAATAATTGGAATATAATTCGACGATGAAAGAATTAAAAAAAATTGTTATTCACAATAGTGCGTGTGCGAAGAATTAAATTAAATTGCTGACGACAGACGCATGAATATGCTTATGAGGCCAGCCAATCCAAAGCCCACACTGGCTAAAATATGTATGAAAAAAATACTGGTGCCGTCTAACCGCCGCGGTTGCTTGTAATCCTGCGGCTTCACTGCCTCCAGCCGCTCGTTTACTTTACGTACTGTGCGGATCACGGTAACAAACGACTGCTTACCGCCCTTTGATCACATCCAAACTTAACATAAGGCGGGATAGAGTGCAAGCACTAGTATATTCATAAACAAAAAACCGGATGGCCTGTACTTACACCTAGTACTATATATTTACCTTACACTAAAACATGTGAGAAAGGATTTACAATCAGTCAAAGAATATTTAACAAATTTAGTAAGACTGCTTGTGTACGTATTGTCATTAATTTTATACTATTATAGTGTAAGAACAAAATATGATCCTTTCAAAAAGCCCTAAATATGGTTAATTCTGGGACTAACTAATTTAAGCAAAATATACACATATAGCATATCAAGGGTTAAGGGTTAAAGGGCTGGGTAGAGCTAATATAGGTATAGTCTACCTAAAAATATAAGTTAGGTTACATATATATTACTGCACCTTTATTTTAAGGATTTGGAATAGGTACCATCTTATGCATTACTTTTGTTGGGCTTTATACTATGCATTTTTATGTCCACCATAAAAACAAAGGAATGACTTAAATTATATTTGTAAGACGTGCCTTGTCTGCGGCCAATTATTCTTAGGTTTTCCGCCCTTCCCCGCCGAGACTCAGGCAATATATAGCTTGAAAGTTGCGAGGTCGCGATAGTCACTTGCATTCGATCTGCGCACGCGCCTTGCAGCATACAGTATAGAAATATTATAAAGGTAAATAACGACACATTTAATGCAGTGTATTGTTATTTTTATTCTCTTGGTATTTTTTTTACAAAACTTTATATAACATACTTAAAAAAATAAAAAGATGTATGTACTTGATTTTTTCATTATGTATTGCATTTTAAATTGCATTAGTATAAACATAAACTTTACAATCCTTCCGTTTCTAGCTTTCAATGTTAAGTTTTACTAATACCAGTTCATACGGAACACTTCCTTGGTAGATTTTATCTTTCGTTCTATTACAAGCCCTAAACTAAGGTCACATAAATCTCTTTAGTGAAATGTATGCATTATTTGGTGCCGATTTCGATGAATGCAATGATAAGAATTCCTTAGCAGTTATATAATGTTTTTGAGTTTCATTTGTTTTACATATACTTGTAATAATTCGTCGCAAATTTCGATTTTGTTGAGTTACATCACTCCGTATGCAGTAACTTGCCGCAGAGACAGCTTCGCAGAAAGTTAACAAGTGAAATACAAAAAGAGACCGTGACCTGGTTTAATTCTAAAAATATTGTTGTTTTGATTACGATAACAATTTCCTAATTGTTAGGCAAGTGAATAATTTTTAATTTATCTTACAGATGACGTGGTTCGCTTATATTTTCGTCGCCGTGGCTGTGGTGGCCTACGCCGATGGGTACTCCGTGGGTGCTCCTGAGAGTGCATGCAAAGACATGATCCCCAGACATCCCGTGCCCCCGCAAAAATCAGCAGCTCCGTACAAAATTACTACCAGCACTAACGTATGATATCATTTTTATTTTTGTTATTTTTTTGTAATAGACATACTCCTTATAACTATATTTTTAATTAAGGTTCAGTAGCAATAATGATATTTTAAAACTGTCCTGACTTAATTTCCTATTGATGACAATCATATCAACTTAACGGTCTTCATTTTACGAAAAACCTTTTAAATCTCTCTTGATGCATTAAGCAAAAATAATTTAGAATTTTATTCTAACCGCTGACGAAAAAACATAAATTATATAATTATATATAAATGTCTTATACAGGAAGTAATTGTCTGTGATTAGGTCGTGAGGGCCGGCACGCCGATGGAGGTCACAATTTCTGGTAGCAAGCCCACCGACACGATGCGGGGAATACTGCTGCAGGCGCGCAAGGGAGACGACATCGTCGGGACCTTCACCCTCGACCCCAACGACTCCTTTGCTCAATTACTCGACTGCGGTGCCCCAGGCGTAAGTTAAAAACTCATTAGTTAGATGTTCCTTTTTCATTTCTACGTCATATTATTTGAAAAATGTGTGTACTCCTCTTATCTCAAACACAGTGTGTGAGGAATGTAATTTATACATAAAAGAATAACACGAAGGCTTAAGCGATGGGCAGCGTCGTTTACCTTGTGTTTTATTTCACGCCTTGGTAAGCTTTTGAATTTTGTTTTAGTTCTTTTGACCCTGACATACGCTTTTGTAGGTTTCATACAAACTATTACAACATATTTATTTTGAATTTTAAGAATGTTTTATAGTTTTCTACACGTGTAACATTATGTTTATAACCCTGATGAATAGTGTTTAATAATTAGTGTTTATTATTATTAAATAATTCTTCCGGCTTCCATTTTCGGTTGTCAAAAAATGTTCCAAGCTCTGCAATGTCATTGATACAGGACGAAAAAAGTTACTTTCAAAAGTTCTCCGAGCTTCTGTCAACAAAGTAGTTAATGTATATATAAGTGGATTTGTTGAACCGGCGAATACTAGAAAAAATCTATTGTCGTGAGGCCTTCCTCATTTACCAACAGCTTTTTATAACCAAGCAATCGTTTTTTAGCGTTTATTTAAACATAACAATGGAGTACCTACTTTTGTTACCACATAGGTACAAGTTATGCATTTGCTGTTTATAAACAAAAAACTTCCTTAGCGTTAAGCGTTTAACGCTCATAAGTTTAATGTTGCCTGATTTGATCCCCTTATTAGCTTCGGAGACCTTGAGCTAATTTCTCTTAAAAAGATTTAGCCTACTTGCCTTCTGCTCCCTGTTGCCTCAAACCCGGTGAGTCTGTAGATGCCTCTTCCAGGCAAACATTGACGTCAGTCGCAAAAAACTTTTGATTTATTAAAAGAAACTAACATAACAAATATACTTAATCAACATCACTTAATTGTTAAAATATTTGTGTTTTGTAAAATTTGAATGTAATGGGCATGTGTCAAATAGTGAGGTCAAACCTTAAGGCCAGTCAAGGCTTTATAAATTCATAGTACGAGTATATCTTTGACCCCAACATAAAACACTAAAAGCTAATTAGTAATCAAATCGGTAGGCCGCTTCGCTTAATTAACAAATATAATTAAGCCAGAGGTCGATTTATAACAGGGCAGGTATTTCTACATGCAAAAGGTGCGTTCTATAGACGGTGTACAGGCTAGGCACAATAAATATACTACCATAGGCCCTAGGTTCGAATCCTAGATGTGGCAAAATATTCGTACGATGTTTTAAACACGATCCGCACAATAAATAAGAGAGATGCGGTCAGGTCTTTCCGAAAGAATAGGCAGGCTTAGACTGCCACATCTGAGACGTAATAGACTTTTGTAAAGCTATCCATATCTCTATCTTTTATGACTTGATATTTTTATTTTTAAATTTGTAGCTAGTATGTGTGTCCCTTGTATATGTATAGAAAAGAAGAAACTGACGACTGATATGTCAACGCACAGCCGAAACTACTGTAACAGACATTTATTTCGGCGAGCACTAAAGAGGATTTTTCTAAATTCATCCTCTAAAGGTCTAAGGCAGGGAATGAAAGTTTATTTGTAAGAATATTTTTAAATCAATGTAACTCGACGTCAGATCTATACGATCAATCGTATTAAATAGGGTTCAGCTTAGATTGGACATACGTTGATTAAATTATATACCACGGCGGGTGTAGTCGCGGGGCTCAACTTGTGTTATATAAAATAACATCGTGTAAGAAAGAAGGCTTTTGACCATTAGTCCTTAAATTATTATTCGTATTATTATTTCAGATCAAAATTTAATGGAAACCTATAATTTGTTGATATGAGAATGATATGTTACGAAACTCGTAATAGTTCGAAATTAGTCCGTAATATTATCTCTTTTATAAGTGACTTTAAAATATCTAAATAACAACACTTACTACACTAAAACATATGGTATGGGTAAGCGAGAACGATTGATTAAGAAATAGGAAATTTGGTACATACATTGAGTACATCAGTTACACCACATAAATACAGCTATATATATATATATATACTTGCAATAATAGTTGGATATGATGTCACGAACAATTATTTATTGTCATCCATTAATGTTAGGTTCTGAAGTCCATTAACCTTCAAGTGTATTCAAACCACTAACTACATTAGTGTAGGACGATATTTAGCACAATTACGTCTTGTTTTTGTATTGTAATATTATAGCCTGAGAATAACAACCATATAAACAAAAATAACTCGTCACGACGGTATAATTTAGGGGCGTCGTCGAAGTCGAAGAGTATTGTGACTTAGAAATTAGGCACCGAATATTATCGCTAAATTTGAAATGTTTATTAAGTAAGACACTAGATTGTTCACTATTAACCAAAGGCAGGCTAGCCGCTAATATTCTATAATGCTATTCTAGCAATGCTGTGAAAGGACCGTAGAAACACAATGTCGACAACTAAGTTATATAAAATTGGTATCGTAGGTAACCAGCAATTTCGAACAAGATTACTTTGAAATCCTAAACTTAAGTAATATTTTAAATACGAATGTGATTTTGTTTGCTACACTTTACCGCCTTAACGATTGAATCTATTATGGTAACACAAATTCAGGGATACAGAAAAAGATATATGGTACCAAAACATACCTAAAAGGTACCTATTACAATGAAAAAGACACAAAAATATAAGGACTGTCGACAGTGAAAACTCGAAAACAGATTCAAGAATAAATAAGCAAACAACAAAATAATCCCTTCGATTTTAACAATGGAATTCAAAATTGAATACAAGAAAATAACTGTCGCTGATTATTCCCCTAATAAATATTGTCTAACGCGGCTAAACATATTTTCACTTTACAAAAAAATTTCCCGAGGAATAGTAAAATATAAACTATACTGCTTTTCATGAAAGATGTCCCGCGGTGATTTAATGAACTAAAATTGTAAAGCTTTTCTTTACCCTATTTTCTCATCTTTTCCATGTAAGTAGGTAGAACACCGCTTATATAAGTAAATAAAAATACACTTTTTACATATTAAATATAGGTAACCAAAAAGGTTTATCGCTTTATATGTCACGCGAGTACAGCGCTGCGTCTGGGGAACTTCTTTCATGAAAAGGACTACCAATACTACCAAAATATAAAGATGTTATTGTCACGTCACACATAACCATGGCAACTGACAACAATTTTTTGACATTTAAGTACCTTTAATCCCAAGTGTGTCTCCAACGAGGAAAATAAGAAGCAAAAGCATGCACAGCCGCGCCCACTGCTGGTAATAACATAAACGGCACGTCATTTTAATTCAAATATTCAAACTTTAAAGCTTCGAATAAAAAAAAAACAATAATTAAAACTTTTGAGTGGCATAAACGGTTTGCACAACACGCTGCCTTATTACCTACTATCATAAATCATTGACGGGTATCCGATGTAACCTCTCGTACCGAACTAAAGCCCGGCCAGCCTTGAGTGTTGCAACGGACGGCGCTTTGTAAATACCACTTACGATGTACCTAAATACCAAATACCGCTATTCTTTATTTTATATTTTATACTTAGCATATATTTATTAAATAAAAAAGATCAGCTGACGTCCTCTAAATCCGGCTGCAACCCTGATGCTGACGGATGGCATTTTAGTTTAGGGCCTAAAAGAAAGTATGTTAAATAGCGTCAGACCTTTTTTTATTAAAAATTTATCAATTTATAATGATGAGTTTAAATATTGCAAAGTTTTTACTCTGCTAGAAATAATTCCCATTAATTAAATAAATTAAAAGCCATTAGATATATCTATTAAAACGTAAATATATTAACAACCTTGACACTAATGATATCGAATTTATAAAACGTTAAAAAAGCAGCACAATTTTCCACACTTAGGATTTTACATTGGGTCAGGTTTTCATTAAAAATGTAAAATGTTATCGAATTTCAACTTTAAAATTAAGTTCCATTTGACGTTTACCCGCGTTACCCGCCAGAGTTTTGTTTTAAAACCTAACAACTATAGTTACCCAGAGTCTTTCTCTCGCTAATATAATAATGTTATTACTTGATGTGCCTAGTCCTTTAGTTACAAGCAATCGATATTTATAGTATAGTACATTACCTTGGTAAAAGTAACTTAGTATTTTATTTGTATTAATAATGTAAATCAACTAAAATTTAATTCTGAATTAAAAAAAGTTATCCATAACTGACGTCTTTGACATAATGCATTTCGTACTATATTTCATACTAAGTTATATTCAGTTAGTTCTAATTTTGTACTAAGTTATATCAATATAGTTGAACAAGTAGTGTGTGAAGTTAACAAGATCCATTAACTGGTAATGAGGCATCTCTGTCCTCAGAGGTAACACCTCATCGTTAGCATATAAATCATACTTGTATATGATTGTAAGTGACTCAAACTGTATATGGACTATGTATTCGTTATATACTTCATGAAATAAAATTACTCACTGAATGCTTGCAAATATTTTGTCAAACTTATCACATATAAGTGTTACATCTGTAAGGCCAAGTTGAGCATTAGGCGTCGCAGCGTTGCTCAACTCCTTACGACACTAACATTCTCCGCGGTTCAGGTAGTTTTGATAAAAATAGGAGTTAATTAAGTCCAGATAAAACGCATTGTGCAGAATAATCTATAGATACTTAATCTGTATTATTAATAAAAAAAATTAAATCAAATCAAGTCATAAATTTGATTTAAAAATTTTAAGATTGTTTTAGTAACACCACAAAGAAAACGACGAATAGTCGTTGAGAATTTTGTAAATAAATAATTAAATAATGTTCTATTTTATATTTTGATTCAGAACGCCATTACACATAAGAAACACGACGCCAATTTGGACAAACAAACCGCCACGTTCACCTGGACTCCATCCGAAGATTTGAGTGGAGACATTAAATTCAGGTAACGTTTTGTATATATAATGTCTATACATTTTGCCAGTCTTTATGTTACATAAAGGAGGTATAATAACGGGAGAAAAGGTGATAGTGGATTTGGCATAGTCGTAGACACGAAAATCTCTATGGAGGTGATATTTGTGCGGCTAACTGATACAATGCCTTACTAATAATTTTATACTGTTTCAGGGCCACGATTGCCTACAATGGCGCGGTCTTCTGGGTCGGCGTCGAGTCCGCTCCCGTCACCATCACTCATTAGCTCCTAGATTTAAACCTAAATGTAATTCGTATTTAAATTAACGGTGATATCTCCTTGACTGTGAAAATTATATTTTCATAATTAAAACAAAAAAATCATTTTATTAACCAGACGATGGAGCTTGTGGATCTTTTAAAATATGCTTAGTTTGAACTAATGATCTACAGACCGTGAATACTGCCTGGAGAACAGTATCAGTCTCGTAGGTCTCTGTTCATTCCCGGGAAGACGGCAACGTGGCGTGGTCCTGTGTTGCCGTAGCATTAGAAAGTGCAAAGGGTGCAAAAGGAGAGCGCTAGCTCACCAGGGCCGGGTGAAAAGCTTAGTGCAGGGGGCACCGGTGCGTACCACTGGTGATCCCGGAGCCCCCAAAAACGCACTCGAGGATGGCCACCGAGGGGGTTTTAGTGAGCTAACCTCGCATAACCCTGTCTTTCCCCCAAAAAACAAAAAAAAGGTCTGTGGTAATAATTTTTAAATGTAAACCTCTGAAGTCCTATCCTTCTGTCTACGTAAGCCAAGAAAATGAAACTCAACTTTTTCATACATTATTAAGAATAAATCAAAACTACCGGTCGGATCTAAACTAAAAAAAATTGGACCAATCGCCAAGCACTAGCTCTCAAACAAAATAAGAATTATCAAAATTCACCAGGAGTTCCAGCGGAGTTCTGAGGTATCATACATAAAAAAACATACGGACGAATTAAAAAACCTCCTCCTTTTTGAAGTGGGTTAAAAATGGTACTTTGACAAAGCATTGTATTAAACCTACTGTGACTTCTACGCAATCTGCAGTCTGATTGCAGTCAATAGTCTGGAAGTCTATAATTTTATCCACAGTGGTAATTCCTGGTCCAATTCTTAACCATATTTAGCACACCTACCGAACTTAGGTATGATAGTGAAATGTTGCGAGGACCGTTTCATTGATGGGGTCAATGCAGTTTATTCAAAATCCTACGACGATATTGGAAATAAGAAGCAATAAAATTCATAAAACAAATATTTGCGAGTTTTTCATCCCTAGTTCACATTCAGAAATACGGGTTGCATACCGAAAATTAAGACGCGCCAAAATGTATTCAGACACAACACAAATAATCGTAAGAGTCAGTCAGAGTCAGTGTTGCAAAGTTGTACTTAACGGACGTACCATTCGCCATACGCAATAATCCATAACGAAAGTTCCGACGATCAAAATCCTGCGCATATAAAAAGATAAATCTCGGCAAAAAAGAACTTTATTTTGCGAGTTGATAGTGGAGACGGGAGGAGTTAGCTTAGCTCGTGTACTTAGCTTCGAATAGCTCACATAGCTTAGTTTGCAGTCTTGAGACAAGTATGAAAAACTGGTCAGCTAAGTAGGCTTAGTTTTCAGTCTGTTACCCGTTTTAGTACCACAGTAATTCATAGAAAATTCAAGAGTCAAAAGAATTTCTAATGCAAGGTTCATAAAGCGGTAAAAAATGAAACAAACGGTATTCCTTTTACAATAATTTTATCTCAAATGTAGCACCTAAAAAAATTGTTACAGATCCTCAAAAATTGTTGGATAGTTTAGGAACCGACTTGCTACTACTTATATAAACAAATTGAATCATATTTATGTTCAAATACTACGAAATGGAAACTATTGATTATTTGAGCCTCGAGATATTAAAGCAAACTATATAAACTTATACATTATTTAAATTGTTACATATATCTTATTTATAACCAAATATATATAAGGAATATGTAAAATTAATCGACTATATTAAATTAAGATAATACGATTAAATATAAACTACGTTAAATATCTTGCCCGTTTTCGAAACTATCCACTTCAAGACGGAATGACTTAGACGACTTTTCTTATAAATCTACGTAATTCGGCAAGCATTAATACAACACAATATAATACAGTGGATTCCGGTTACTAAGGACGAAGGGACAACTAATTTCCGTCACTGTAGCCGAAACTCGTCCATAGATACAAAGGAAGAGAGAAGTAATTGATTTTTAAACTAAACTACACAACTGCCTACCATTTATAGAGAAAGGCGGATGTAAACAAGACAAGAAAGCACAATCTGTAAATTAATCTTTTTGTTTGTTGATTCAGCCGTTTCAATTGCAAAGATTTCTATGAACTTGTTACAAATTTTCATTAGAAGAAGGCGTTATACCCGATTTCGTTCATATCTAAATATATCTATCTTTAAAAGTATGTTTTAAGTTCAAGGATTTGCGGCGCTAGTGCCGAATGAACGAAATCTGCTGGAATTAAATCAATGCAATAATGGTTGATGATTAGGAGTTTAGTTACAGCATTTAGTATGAAATGTATTAAGTAATTCATTGAGGATAATAGTAGATACTAATTTCAGTATAAATTTTATAAAATCTACAATTCTAATATATATATAACGATGGCAGTTCTTTACAAAGATTATCTATAATCTGTGGAAGTTGAAATGTGATGAACTTCACCTCAATTATATGTATACACCATGTAAATGTATAGAAAACACGTATTACCTACAATCATACAATTCCTTCATTATAGTCATCAAAAAGAGTGGTACAGTATGTTGAATGTATGTAAATTGAAGACAAAATTGTCTATTCTAAGTTTCTTGTGCAATGCTTTTATCAGAATAAAATACTTTTTGTATCATAAAATAATATTATGATACAAAAAGTAGAAGACATGCCATTAGTGGTAGAAAAGTGAACACTTGAAAGCGTCCTAATTGATAACACTTTGTCTTTAGCTTATGTCATGTGTTTACATTTACGCTTGAGTGCCAAATACTAGCTGTCCTCTTTTTTCTTATTATTTTCATTATGCTAGCCTTTTTCCTTTTAACTTAAATAAATGTGGCCGTCGCTGTCTTTGGATTTTGCATCAGTATAACATATCTATAGTAGAAAATATCATTTGTGTTCCTGTTTCATTGACAATTCTTGTTACTGTGCAAATATACAAAGAATTGTCCTCATTAAATACTCAATTGAAACAAACATGAGTTGACTCACTCCCAAGTAACATCTATTCCATGAATCCAGCATAGTAATATACATAGTATTATTAAATAACTATAAATGTACAATTGGCAAAGTAAAACATTCCAGATGCTTCATTTTATATAAATTTTTAATACAATATTGTGTAATTATTTTGAATGCAAACAATTCTAGATTATCTAAAATATTGATTACCATGTAATGTTAAATGCTTGTCAATATGTACATAATATTAGTTTATTTTTAATTCTGATAAAAACATGCACCAAAACACGCTACAAATAATGTTAGGTGGGTGATTATCATATTTATGTGAAAGCATACATCTAGAGTTGGCAAGGTGATAACTAGGATATGTTACATACAATTACTGTTTAAAATTATCAAGTATCTTGTTATTTATCATAAATCAACATTTTTATAATGAGTCCACAAAATCAATGCTCTCTTAAATATATAATTGTGGAAGTTTTTGTATTGACTAAATGTTAAGCATTACATTTGGAAAATCATAAGCCAAACATATTTACAATATGGCAGTTCCCAGGAACATTATAGAACAAAGGTAAGAGCTACAAATTGCAAAAGATTAATTTTTGTATAACCTTTTCAATTACTTGAGTTGCATAATGACAAATAAAATCCTTCAAAAGATGGTATCATGGAAAATTTCTATTGCAGAGCCTATATTTAAAAAAAGAATTTGTTTCATTTCCTATTAAGTAATAGATAATACTGATTTTGTGAATGCAAATTGTGATATTAAATATATTTTGGCAAGTAAATAAAAATTTTAAGATAAAATTATAAATACAAGAAAGACAAACATAAGAAAATCATTTGGTTGGAAATAAATGCACTTCAATTCGATATTTCTTTTAACATTAACATCACAGACAAACCTGAATAAATAAATATGTATTAATAAATGATAAGGTCTCAAGTTATCATTGGCTTTGTATGAAATAACTTTGTCGTTTCAGTTGCCTGTACAAAGAGATATACTTTCCTGCAGCTGAAGTTCTTGGAACAACATACTGTTTACAGAAAAGCTTTGGATCTTGGGCCTTCTCAGAAAGTTCACCACATTCAAGTGCTCTCAAGAAAGCAAGCACAAATGTAAAGCAGTTATGTCTTTCTTCATTGTATCTATGTGCTTCCCAAAGAGGACTTGAGCTTATCTGCAGAATAGAAATACAAAATTTGATCTCTTTTTGTGATATTAATATAGATATATAAATGAAAGATCACAACAACAATTGTTATTATCCAAAAGGAAGATCTTTTAACTTTTAAAAAATAAAAAGCATTTTTTTGTTATGACAGATTGTGATTGTGTGACAAATTTTAAAGTTACCCACCTTTAACAGCACACTATCCCATATTTCATTCCACAATTCGTCAAATTGTTCCAGCATCAGGCACTGATCCCAGTGTGAGCTGTTGTCACAGTTGCTCCATTTCTTTGTTACAGGGTCAACACCCCAAATGCCCTGTTCATTGAATTCGATGACACATCCTTGAGAGTTAGTGACCCCGATGTGCAAGTCCTGGGAATTGTAGTAGTCACTGAAATATAATTCGGTTTACCTTAAAGCATTTAGCAGTAAAGGAAATGACTCAACATATGTCTAAGTACGAACATATTAAATGTCTATTTTTACGAAAGAAGTTAATACCTACTTGAGAAAGTCACCTTGAGTAGGTTTCATAACTATTGCCCTTGGATGTTGAGATGCTTTTACAAAAGGATATGGAACTCTGAAACAGAAATAGGTCGCATAGCAACAATCTTTCTACGTCAGTACTATTGTCTATAATTAACATAAAACGACTTACCGGAACGGTAAAAGCTTGTAGTCATATCGATCAAGTTTTTGATTGCAAACTGGGCATTGTTCCGGAATAATAGTGCAAAAAACTTTGTGTTCACAATGGTGGAAACAAAGGATACCCGGATCCATATTAATTGTCAAAATAACACAATATTATCAATTAAACCCGTATAAAATTATTTACAAAAATAATCTTGGGTTACCCAGCTCAGCTTTAAAGAAATATTTTCAAATTTATAACTGAATAATCGAGAACATAATGGAACTAACTCTTGCTAACACTACTATTGTTCTACATTCTAAATGCACCGTCTTAACTGGTTTGGCAAGACATTTATTTAACGTTCATAATGCAAAACACAGAGTAATTTTTCAGAGAATTTAATATTTTTCAAACTTGACAGCTCAAACTAAATAATTTTGTTCTTTAATTATTTTTAAATATTCTTTAATTTCATAAGTAATTTGACTCAAATACTACATTCTGGAATAAGATATTCCAATATGAAAAATAATACACAAGAAGAAGTTACTATTCTGAACGTTCCTTTCACGTTTCACTTGACATAACATTTGCCGACATATGATTAAATTTAAAGCATATTCATTGGTTGGATTGTGGTAACTGTTTTGTGATTGGTGGTTAACAAAACAATGGTTATGATTCTATAAATGCGGCAGAATTTAAAATTTCCCACAAAAGCGAATCGGTAATACTAGAAACTAACTTATCTAGCCTACCTTATAATCGAATATACAACGTTATAGGTAGGTATTAAAAACAAATTTAAGTAATTTATAAATACATACATAACATATTAAAATATTTATCATTTTTAGACCTGTAGAATTAAACGTACTTTTTAAGTACGTTTGTAAAATAAATTTGGATAACAAATAAGCATCTAGGTAAAATAAGAAACAAAAACTTATAAAGGGTCAATGAATGCTACGGACATTATGATTTGGTCAATAAATTGTGTGTCGATGTGTATTGTGTGTTTACGGGTTGCTATAGCAACGGTTGAATTGATAAAAATCGAGGTAGCCACACCTCGGCCGTGAGGCCTACTTACTACTTTAGACGAGTTTTGGGTATACACCGTGTAACTTAACGTAGAACTTACCTTAAAATTTTAACTACATAATCAGAATGCGTTGAAATAAATAATAATATTTATTATAAGTTGTGGTAGATAGTATTTCAAACTATAATTTATTAGAAAAAAATAAATTGAACCTAAAAATAGAACACTTAAGAAGTGATGCATTTTTTTTATGTAAAATTTTGAATATCATCACACGATGTTTTTAAAGAGTGAATCTGAATTTAGAGCAGTTTGTTGGACACTTGTGGTCGTACCAGTGGTGTCAGCCGGCATTGCTTGTCTGACCAACCCCTGTCTTCATGGCATTTGTATTGATGATCTCAACAGGTAATCATTTTTATTATACGAAATATGAAATAGTAATTATAATAAATAAATAGTTTTACAAACGGATAATGAACACAGCATTGGAAAATAAATATTTTTTAACACATTATTGTATGGTAATTTCAATATTTTAACAAACAGATATAACCGTTGTTACTTCTTCATTTATAATATCTACATGTTCATTTCTGAGTCACCAACTTCCACAGCCCTTCCGCATATGTAGGTCATTGTCTAAGTTATATGACATTTCTTATTGTCATTCTTACTACTGCCACTGATACTATGTAGAAGGTTTAGAAATTAAGTTTTTACGCGACTGACCTAAAAGAGGGTCAGTCTTTTTTCACTTCACTTCACTTTTCGCGCGCATTTATGTATTTTTGTTCCATCGAGAACTCCTTTAGTATAAACGGCTTGACCAATATTTAACGGTGAGGTGACATAAGTTTCGTATTCTTCCCCGAAGTGTTAATAAAAGCTATGAATCTGTTAATCTATACAGATAAATAAAATTGAAGTATCTGTATGTAATATCGAATTAAAATTTCAATACTCACTACACAAGACGGTACCTACAGCAAAAATACAATTTTTAAAATTTTTGTCTGTCCTGGTTATTTCGGATAATCTCAGAAACAACTGAACTGATTTTGATTGGAATTTTACTAGAAGATAGGTAGTATTGGAAGGATTAGTCTGATTAAAACAAAATAATTAGCGTACCGCGCAAATTGTTAAAACCCTCGAAATTGTACAAAAAATTACGCGTCGCCGTATGGAAAGCGCTGCCCGCTACCTTCAATATCACAAAGGTTGCTTTAAGCGGTAAAATAATACAAAAAATGCTTGCGTAGGGCAACGGGCAACATGCTTTAGGACAGCGTCAGCAATATGTTGTAGGTTGATGGTGGTGATGTGGCGGTGTTGGTGATGGTGGTGTTAACGGTTAGGGCGCTGGTGGCGATATGGTGGTTGTGACGATGATAGTGGTGATAGTGGCTGTGTCGGTGTCGGTATCTGTTTAGGTGCTGGTGTCGTTTTTGTTGATTTAAAATCTTTTAAAAACTACGATTGCACAAAGACCGTGATCCGCTTGAAACACCGGGTGTCTACAAAGTCAACTGCAACTGCGGCAGCCATCACTAGTTACATAAAAGAACAGATTTGAGATGTTAAGAATAACGATCCTCAGAAGTCGGCCATAGCTGAACACCTCCTTGACATCTCCACCAATCACTGGATCGAACTTTATAGTCCCCGGGTACTTTCGACCGAACGCAATTACATACCAAGATTGGTAAAAGAAGCGATTGAAATTACTAAATACAAAATACTAAAATTACTAAATACTAAATTCAATCGCGAAGACGGGTTTAAATTGTCGACTGCTTGGAATCCAGTGCTAACTGAAGTAGTACAATAAAATGGAACAGCAGTCTTCAAGTACGCGCACAAGTGTGGACACAGTGATCCAACAGTAGTAGTGGTCGCAGAATTAGATAGAAGGTAGATCGTTACGGCTATCTATGACATGTTTTCGCACTACCGCATAACTCCCGTCAGTAAGTCAGCCCGTGACCATGGCGCATGAAACTGTGTCGAAATATCCGGAGCTCAAAAAGACTAATCGTGATAAGAATCCCGTTTCTTAAAAACCTAATATTAATCTTTGCCGCTCACATTACTTAACGTCTCAATAATTTTCCAAAACGTGTACGCGCGCATTCCAAAACTACCTCAGCATAAAATAAAAACAGCGTGTACAATAAAATGTAAGAAATATTATAACTTTTTAAAACAACAGTTGTATATTCAACTAATTTTTTTTGGTGCCGCAGCTTACGAGGACGTAAATAGCAGCCTCATTTTGTTATTGTTAATTATCTTGAACAAGTGCGTTTGTTTCTAATTGAATAGCAAAAACGCCTAGTGAAATGTAGTTCTACACAGATAAACAAAATTAAATTACTTGTAACCTTGCCTAATTAGTGTAAAAAACATGCTTATAAACTTTTATAAATTCTGCGAAGTGATCAATACTTTTTATTTCATTCCACGCGGACGAAGTCGCAGGTTCAGTTCCGTTCAGTTCCACAGCTAGTTCGTAAATAAATATGACGGCCACTTTAACGTTAAATTTCTGTTTTGTAGACGTCAATATCTAAGAAATATTTGACAGTTTTACCCGGTCGAGTTTCATATTATACATATAATTCAAGATATAAAGAATCTCTAAGAAAAGTTCCCCGCTAACAAATTAAAATATTATTAAGAACAAACAATTAGATAAAGAAAATAATTAACATTTTAAATTTGTCCTTTGAAGACCTTTTTTTTGTTATGGAGTTTCACTTTTTCAGACTCGATATACCCCCGACTATTGCATTCTAAGTGCCTGTGGAATAATTTTGAAAAAATATATCAGTCTTTTACATTTTACCGATGAGTCAGCCGATAATTGTAACAAAATACGATCAAAAACGAGTGTCACAAAGTTCTTTAAGCGGATAATCCCTATTAGTACTCACTAAACACTAAACACGTATACAATTTAATACCTCGGATTTAAAATCAAGGAATTCGAGGTAGTATAGTCTACGCAATGTAACTTTAGAACAAGTTTGGTGTAATTTGATACAGGATTATTCGGAAACCAATGCCAATGGCTTACTCAGTGTTCAATAGTACACCCATCGGGTTGAAGGCGTTATGTTAATAATAAAAGTATATTACATATTGCCCGTAATGAGGTATACAGAAATAGAGACAATTTGAGTCTCAACCAAGTTTTCAAAAGCAGTTATCTATACGACGATATTTTATAGTAGCCATCTAAATAATTTTTATGTTTTGGGTACGCTCCTTCCTTATGCAATTATTTTCTAAGCCAGACTTGGACATGGACTACATTCGATTCCACCAGTCGATTCCCGATTCTTTTTCCTCCACAACACTGCACTGCCGTATAGCACCAATTACAAAACACGTCGTTTTCTTAACAATCTACTTCGGTATTCTTTGAGAAAATCGAATATTGCAATTTGTTCCCTTATCCCTAATAAATGACCAAATTCGTCGATGCAACGGAACGCACAGTTCTGCGACGCGGCAGCGTCGGTCAATCAGTCTTTGAATGACAATAGAGTTGAAGGTTGATGCCTTACTGCGTTGCGTTGTCGCTCCGCCGCTGCACGTCGTTTTTACGCACCATATGGCAGTCGCTCTGATTTGTATTGTAAACCTATATAGCGAGACCGTTGCGGCGTTGCACCACCCGCGTCGATCGTTCTGACTGTAAGAAGAAAAGAGGAAGTAGGAATGGAAAGGAGATGCCTGCGGGGCACCTCGCTCATAGGATAAAGATTTAAGTAATGAAAGACGAATGAAAGATTTAAGCATGCACATATGTTGTGTTGTCGTACTTCCCCCCCTATAGGGTCGATCTAGTCGCACAGCACATTTATGTGTTTATTTTTATTTGTTATAGCACGTATATGTGCTACTGTATAGACGGCTACACCGGCGTGCAATGCCAGACCAACTGGGACGAGTGCTGGTCGGGCCCTTGCCTGAACGGCGGCACCTGCGTCGACGGCATAGCCTCTTACAACTGCACTTGTCCTGATGGATTCATCGGTAAGTCTTAACAATACAATGGCACAAATCATCCTGTTATATCACTAATAAAGATAAGATTTTTAAAATATACTTAGACCGATCCCGGACAAAAATACAATCATTTTCATTTTCGTCTATACGCATGTCTATTAAAATAAAGCAAATATTTATAAAGCTATTTTGTTTGGTGGAAACGCAATTTGATTGTTAAATTAATTAAATTAAAGCGCAAAAAATTATTCTTATTCATGTAGTTATACATTAATCTTATTTTATTTATTCTCTCCGTTTCGTTTGTTTATTTCAAATGCATAGGAGTTTTTACACTATTTGTTACGTATGTACACGTATGTATGTGTTTGGTATGTATGCGCATCTCTTGTATGTGACGTTTCAAATGAAGTGTAACTTTCACAAGAATTTCGACTTTCCATCTCGATGTTTTTTGGTCTTATTTTTTTTTGTATTTATACTCAGATGAAATGTAAAAAATAAAAAACCTGTTATTGGCCATACTTTTTGTATATACCTTTTGAGTTTTTTTTCTTGATACGGTGTTGGTTTTTTATAATAAATAAATAAATAAATAAATTACACGAGGTTTTAAATGCTCTGCAGCGTAGAATAGATATGACGTAGGTAGATAGTTCGTTAAAATATATAATGTTAATAGTAAATTAATAAAGTCTAGAAGGTAGATACAAATACATTTACAGGCTTACTGCGCCTATTCTTTATACACTTTATTTTAACTTCGGTGATGTTATTTATTAAATAAATAAATACATAAACAATTAAATAAACTTATATACTAAGCTTCTTTGTTTATCTACAGAAAAATTCAGTAGCAACCAAATTAATTTTAAAATTATGATCATGTGTTAATTTTCCGTCTACAAGGTGATAATTGCGAGACTAACTTCAACGAATGTGAATCGAATCCCTGTCTCAACAACGGCACATGTATCGACATGACAAACGAGTACGTCTGCCACTGCGTGCCCGGGTTCTCCGGCGAGCACTGCGAGGAGGACGTGGCCGTGTGCGACGCGGGCGACGAGGTGCGCTGCCACAACGGCGGGCAGTGCGTAGAGGGACCTGGATTTAAGTTCTATTGCAGATGCTTGCCAGGTTAGTAAAATCAAGTCAACTGTTTAGTCGACTTATGTCATATGTTAATTTGCAACACCACATGGACTAATATTAACATTGGTGTTCGCTGCGCGTGTGTTTTTAAATAGGATGGCTTGTTGCTTGTTTCTTCATATCAGCTCTATGTAGTTTGTCATCTTTCTGTTCATCTGAAGCATTTGTTTAGAAGTCGCATCTATTATTAAGATTACTTATATAGGTTATCATCTTTTAATAATTGTTTGTGTAAACAGGCTGGGCGGGTAAGATCTGTGAAGATCAAATTGACGAGTGTGAATCGAATCCATGTGAAAATGGAGGCATGTGTATAGATATTCACGCGGACTACATGTGCGCGTGTGCTTATGGTAAGTTCTAACTATCAATAATTGTTAATTGATAGTAATACAATTAAAATGAGTTTAGATTATTTTTAAACTGATGACGAAATCTAAAATTGTAACGTTGATATTGCCAGGTTTCACAGGTAAAAGTTGCGAAGTTCAAATAGAGTTCTGTGATGAAAACTCTTGCAGCAACGATGCTTTGTGTGTCCTCGAAGATGACGTTAGAGTTTGCTATTGTGTACCCGACTTCCACGGAGAACGGTGCGAGCTACAATATGACGAATGTTTACTTGGACCAAGGTATATAACATGAATTACTACAATTATTAACAACTAATTTTGTCTTTATTTAGCCGATAAATATGAATCTGTGGTATAAGGTATTTGCCTAATGAAAGAAAAACCAATTGATTTCGATAACTTAAATTCACTTTGAGCCCAAGTATATTTTCTTTTATATTTTTCAGATGTATGAATGGTGGTACTTGTATTGATGGAGTGGACAACTTTACCTGCTCTTGTCCACCAAATCTCACGGGAACGTTATGTGAATGTCTAATTTTAAATGAAGATCATATTGATTGTGACTACGTCAGCCCTACACCCTTATACAATACTACTATGACATTAACACACACTACACATACGGAGGAATTGACTACAGAGTTTATTACACCAATCCCTACAACGACCTACAACAGCGCTTCATCTAAAGAATTGGAAACAACTCAAAGTGTACTTTGGACTACATCTTCGGTGTTTGATTTTCCAACAACTACAGTCACATCGCATACATATGATGAGATAACAAGCAAACACGAAACGACTACGTTATCAAATTCAAGTACACCTGAAACTGAAGAAACAACTACGACGAGTACCACAACTGAAGTTTTTACATTGGAACCACAAACACAAAAAACTGTGAGATCTGATGATTCCAAAACGGAAAGTACGTGCAAAGATACTTGCGATGAAGTTACGGAACCTACTACCTTAACTACTTCCAGGGAATTTGAAACAACGTTGTGGAACAACAAGACGACACTGGAGGTAACGCCATATCCAGTAACAATTCAATCCCATAATCGAACTCGTACTGAAGTAACTACGACAAGTAGTACAGCTTTAGTTCCGGAGTCTACATCTAAAACTATTGTGGAAGATGTCACAATTCCACCGACAATTCCAGATCACAAAATAGATACTACTGAAAAAATGTTCACAGACTTTCCCACAGAATATTCATCCACAGATGCTTCTCCAACCTTTACAACTGAATCTGTTGAAACTACAACATCGCCAGATAAAACTCATGTCTATACTACAGTACAATCGGAATGCACAAATACCGTTTGCAACAACCACGGTAGTTGCGCAAACACTATACACGGTATAAGAGTAAGTAAGAATTTATACAGCTTTTATAAAACTTCTGATATCTTAATGCTATGTGAAAGTGAAACTCTGTTCAATCGATTTATATTATTTCAAGTGTCATTGCTTGTTCAACTATGGAGGAAGATTTTGTGAAGAGAAACGAAGTGTAACTACTGCGGCATTTGGAGGAGGTTCATACATAGTGCACCGTATTAGCAACACGACGTCAATCAATATTGAATTTAGCGCAAAAACACTGATCACAGATGGGCACATAATGCACGTAGATATAGCTAGAGGAGCATACATTGAATTATTTTTAAATTCAGGACTACTAAAGTTTAAATTTTCTTGCGGATACCAAACAATGCTATTAGGAGAACTGAAAACTTATGTCAACAAAGGATATCCAATGAAAATAGAAACGAGGTATGTTGAATTGAATTTATGAAAATATTTTTGAATATACTTTTTTAAATACTTGATGCACTTCTGTTCCCAGATTAGACTTATACTTACAACAGCAACAATGTAACGCAACTCTTCATCTGAACGACACAGTTGCGATGAGCGGTGGTCAAATTGCTAACATCAGTGCCGTAGACCATGATATATTGTTGTACTTTGGTAATGTTCCCGACGGCAACTATACCGACAACAAGCCTTTCATTGGATGCATTAAAGATTTGAAGGTATGAAGCATTTAATAAATGAGTTATTATAATAATCATCTCATTTATTTACTTGTGTCATCATCATTGCTGGCGTGTATTGCTCTACGTACGTCTTGATCATGAATCGCCATAGAGATCTTTTGCCTATGTACGTACGGGTGGCCTCTTGCAACCTAGACCAGATCTTAGGTCCACAGGCGTACGGGAAGGGGGGGGGGTGGATTTGGGAGCTTAAAATTAATTAAGATCCCCAAAATTCACGATCGGAAGAAGCCTTGGTACTTGGTAAAAACCTTTTTTAAAATCATGGTCATTTACGCGTTGGGCTTAGGTCTACGAACAATGTATATCAACAAATAGTCCATAGCGATGTTTTGCAATTATTGAAGAATTTAAATTCGAAGAAATGTTGTTATTAGTAACATGAGTAATTTATAAACATACGCAATAGTTACATTCTTTAATGTGGCTGACAACGGTCTGTTCCTGCATTTGGTAGGATGTTATTTTAACGGGCTACGTCACAATGACGATGACAAACTTAAAAAGAAAGACAAACATACTTTTGATTATCACCACTTATTTATTTCATACTAAGGTAAATAACCAGAGTCGGGAAATATTTGGAGAAGCATTTAATGCTGCCGAAGTTACGGAATGTTCATCTTTGTCGTGCTTGTCCGGGCCGTGTCTCAACGGGGGCACGTGTAACGATCGAGGTGCTGGTTTTACTTGCTCCTGTGCTAATGGGTATGTCTATTTTGCATTTTCTGACCTCTTTAAAAAACATTTGTACCATTTCATTATCTACAATGTTAATCTCCCCGTTTCAGTTTCAGGTATAATGCAATCAATAGACATCTCTTCAGTAAAGTTTTTTGCCACCAAGTGTAAAAAGTGATCGATGTACTGTTTTTTTAATTTTATAATATTGTCTATTTGTAAATTCACATTTATAAAGTTTAACTAAAATACCTAAACCTTAAGAACAATGATAAAGAATGAAAATCCAAAGACTATTTTTTAATTACCATCATATAATATAAAAATTTGCAGTTGGATGGGGGACAACTGCAACCAATCGATATGCGAGCTCAATCCGTGTCAGTCTGGGGGCAGCTGCATCAGATATCCAGGGAGCGGCTTCTTATGTTTGTGTCCGTACGGCAAACATGGCATCTTTTGTGAATATAGTAAGAGACTACTGATTATCATCAAAACCAATGTAAAAACTATATGTTCCGGTATTAGTAGCTACCATTGCTGAACGTTCATCAGCCGCTTAGCAATTCTGCGGGCAATGTTAATTACCTTTGGTTTAACTGACTGACCTATTTTATGACGCCGACTTGTATCTACGTCCAACAAACGACGCTGGTCACGTTTATAAAACAAGTATTTCCTTTTTAATCCACAGACGTTGAAATAACCCGTCCATCGTTAGCGCCGATCAGGACCGGCGTGTCGTCGTACCTAATTTACCCGCTGTCGGCGTCAGCAATGAACTCGGACAGGTTCGAGCTGCGCCTGCGATTTCACACGGCCGACATGGACCAGATCGCGCTGCTGGCGTTTGTGGGCCAGAGCGGGCGGCACGGCGCGCGAAGTCAGCACCTCGCGCTCACCTTCGTCAAGGGATATCTCATGCTCACCTGGAATATGGGCAGCGGTAAGAAGTCACCATTAAGAATAAACTCTAAGACTAGCAACAAACTGTTTTAACAGGAAGTTTTATGTATGAGTTAAGTTTAGGCACTTCAATCGGACTTTGAGAAACAGGCCTGGCCTGGCCACACAAATAAACCGTGTCTTAATTAAAACATTTATTATTGTTGTCAGGTCCGCGCCGCGTGTTCACCGCGCGTGCGATTGGCGTGCGGCGCGGTGGGCACGCGGTTCGCGTGTGGCGGCGTGGCCGCGCTGCCGGTCTCAGCGTCGACGGCCGCTACAACGTCTCAGGCAACGCGCCCGCTCCGCCGCAGCACGACAGAATGACCCTGCTGCCTTATTTATACATTGGTATAGCATTTTTATCACTTAACATCCGTCCACTGTCGGGGCAACCATGCTGCATAGGCTTCCTCCTTGAATCGCCACAAAAACCGGTTCCGTGCCGTCCTCGTCCGGTGGACTCATACAACCCTTGCCAGATCGTCGGTCCATCTTGGAGGCGTACCAACGCTTCGTCGACCTATAGGTAGGCTGCAATTCCGAAAAGTTCGTTCTATGAGAAATGTCGACCGACTTTCCCTGAAGTTTATCAATTCTTAATATATGAGTCGAGGTTTCCGACGCATCGCGCGAGTTTAGATACGCTTAAAGAGTACTTTCGCGCTTGAGTTAGCCATTCGTGCAACAGCCGCTGCTGCTTTTGGATCTAAAATTGCATGTACTACTTGCTGATATGCGCAGGTGGTCATCCGTCGGAGAATTTCGCGGAGTTGCCGCACGACCTGCCGCTGCACAGTGGGTGGCGCGGCTGCGTGTGGGACGTGAGCGGGCAGGCGCTGGGCGGCAAGCCGGCAGGCGGCCGCGGCGTGGGCCAGTGCGGCGTCGCACAGTGCACCGCGAACTCCTGCAACGCGCCCCGGGGACTCTGTATACATTCGCCCGCTACTTACGGGTAAGGCAGTAGTAGTAGTAGATTTTACCGATTAGGATCCGGGATCAGAACACCTGGACGGCACAGACTTTTAGCACTAAGCCTGAGTTATACCCGAAGGATCTCAAGTGCCTGTGGAGCGCTAGGACAGCACTGAACCACGCCATGTTATTTTTTATTTGTATGGTGATTAGCGCCCCTTTCTAACTGCTTACGGACCAGAGCCCTATTTTAATGACACTGCGACCAGAAGGGAGAACGACATAACCTTATTATAATCGGGACTACTATGTGGATAGACTGCGGCGTCCTCTAATAATAACCCGGTATTGTTGTGTCCGGTCATTTGATTTAGAGGTGCTACTTCGCTTAAGTTACTCTTTTATTACAATAATCATTGAATATATATGGATGCAATGTTTTTTTTTATTAATATAGGTGCATCTGCAACGAGGGTTGGTTCGGGCCGACTTGTTCAAGCGCGCAGCCGGCGTGCGGGCCGCGGTCGGGCTGCCGCGGTCACTGCGTACTCGCGGCGGACGCGCGCACGCACTGCGATTGCCCCTATGGCAAGACTGGCGAGAACTGCGAACAAGGTCAGTTTCATTTAATATTTAAAATGAGAATAATCATAATTAGAGTGGCCTCCCACAAAATGGACCATTGATCTGGCTAAGGTTGCGACATGACAGATCGACGAAGATCTTTGTGGCGATTTAAGTGAGATACCTACGTCCTGAAGCGGACGTGAAAATACCAATAATATAGATATAAATAAATAATAATAGTAAAAAAATAATGTTTGTGTAGTCAATACGGCCACATGACGCCTACCTTATATATATTATTTTGATTATTTTCTTTTTCAGATGTGATTCCCATCGATGTACTTTTTACTGGCGTCCGATCCTACATGCGACTGTTACCACGGGCGATATCCAGCGTTAGTTTGTCCCTTGAGGCGGAAATAAAACCGGACAAAGTGCGAGGCTTACTGATACTGGCGCAAACTCCTCATTTCTACACAGCGTTATCATTACAAGGTGGTTTACTGGAGTACCGGTGGACAGGTATGAAATAAGAGACAGGTTAAAAAAATATTTTAGTAAAATAATTAAGAAGTAATACAAACCAGTTTGTCAGCTGAGAGCAATGTATAACACGTGCAGAATAACAAGACTCGCTTACGAAACTTTGGGCAAGCTTAACCATATAGGGCGCCTTTGTATGTAGTACCATAAACGCTTTTTCCTTTTATTTTGTTGACTACGGATGCCTTCTTCTTTATACACTTTCCTTGTCATACTCGTTACCGATATTTTTTCTGATACGATCTTGCAGTTTAATGATTATTTCGGTGTGGGTATTCAGATCGTCTGTCTGGTCTGACGTCGCTGGTGCGCAGCGGCGTGGTGGTTTCGCTCCGGCGCTGGCAGCGCGTGCGCGCCGGCCGCTACGCCGCGCGGCTCTACGTGTGGGTGGATGGCGCGCTCAGCACCGAGCCCATGCTTGCGCACGCCTACCCGCACACCGCTAGCGATGCAGATATTATACTAGGTGATTTTGTTTGTTCTAGCACCTTTAATCCCAACAGATGTTAAGGTTCGAATCAATAAGTACTAAGTATATACACATATATGTTCTGTTTTTAGTCTCTAGATGCATAGCTAAAATACTTGAAGTAACTCGATTGCGGAGATTTCTAATTCAAAGTTTGTTCAACTGCTTCAAACCAATTATCACTAAGGCACACGTAAATGTCACACTGGATGGCCCTTAAGCGACCGGATAGGACTGAACCGATGGACCGAAAGATGGACCTTATATAAAGTCCATATTAATGATACGAACCCATATTAAATTTGGAATGCGTTCAGCGATGACGCTAAGTATCTTTGACAACATGAATTTCTTCTGCCTAACAATCCTTTGACTGACGCTGACGAATGAAATGTGCCCATGTTTTCCGCAGGCGGTGCGCAAGACTTATCAATGGTGCCATTCGACGCAATGTCTGGTCCTCCAGAGTCTTATTCGGGCTGCATCAAAAACCTGCACGTCAATAATATTCCCCTATCGCTGGACCAGCAAAATATACTAGGTAACATTAATCTATAATTGTGAGTGTAGAACAATTTGAATATGTTTATACTATATTTTGTCAGGTTAAAGGTTCCCATAGACTGCGTTGACTTGAACGACCCGGACGGATAATAGTCAAAGTCATTGTCAGATGGGCGCAATGTGGGCGCATGCGGGGGTGCTGCGTGCGAGGGCGGGCGCTGCCGGCGCGCTGCGTGCCATCCGGATCGCTGCCGCCCGCCGTACGGCCATTGCCGGCGCTCGCGCTGCGTCTGCGCCGCTGGCCGTGCCGGCGAAAACTGTCAGACGCGTGAGTCACCTTCCTCATATTTTATATCTATAATCAATGCAGATACAATCAAATGTTTTAACTTCATAAGTCGATTATTACGTAACCTTAGGGTCGAACGTGGAGCAATTAAATGTGCACGGTCTTATGTAAGATTGTAATGTTTATTACAGAAGTATATATACCATCTTTTTTAATGATTTTTATATTTCATATCAACAGTATTGTGACCTCAGCAGATCTAACACATGGAGACACTAGTGTCACGTGCACACTACCCCCTGTAGATACTGGTAGAGGTGTCCGTGTACTTACGACATGAACGTGGGCTTACACTGCCACATACACATAAACATATTGTCATCTCAGTTTTTTCAAAGAGAAAGATAGAGAGAAAGCTTGTTTTTGATTCACGATTTTATGCCAGTGGAAGCGTACGGTAAGGAACAACTGGACTGGTGTTTTTCATATCTGAACTTGGACCCAACACGACATGTTATCAACGGTAAACGTTGATGTAATGCCAAGGTCTTTGTAGAAAAACCTACGTAAACATACCAATTAAGAATTACCAACCCGCCCAACACTATTGTTATCGCTGTGTTGGTGTTTGTTGTTTAGAGATCAACATAACGATCCCGCAATTCGGCGGCGACTCGTTGCTGTCGGTCCCGGCGGCGCGTCGCACACGGCCTGCCGAGCAGCGCCTCACCGCCTCCCTAACATTCCTCGCCTTCAACTTCACCACAGCCGAGCCGAAGGGACTGCTGCTTTGGATCGATATGGTATCTCTTTGTATATATTTTTTATTAAAAAAAAAAACCTTATTAAATATATCGCTTTTAACTTTAATATATTGATCTTTCTATTCGAATTGTCTTTCAATTCGTCAGAATATTTTAAACGCAAAACAAAAATAACAAGCCAGTAGACGACTAATAATTTTAAATGAGGCGCGATTACTGTTGAATTGTTTTGGACCAGAAAAAAAAATTGGCGATTTCAAATGCATGAAAATACGATAGTTATATGAAAATGTTATTTAAATGAACACGTAGGTTCATTTAACAATATTTTGCGGTGTAAGTTTCGACTTTTCGCGGTTCAGATACGGACCGCTATACGGTAGTGCTATTCACTTCGAAGTACAGCACATTATCACGGCTAACCAATAATTGTGATTCTTATATTATATTATATCCAGAGAAGAAGGAGGACGAAAATAAGAAATGAGGTTTTGAAATTGCTATGTACATCAAATCAATTATGTTGTTCACAGGGCATCGACTATTTAGGGATCGGTATAGAAAATGGATACCTAAAGTTGGTATGGTCTCTATATTGTAACGTGACGCAGGTGATACGACATGATGAGAAATCTTTTCCCATTCGACCGCGACGGCTTTCGAGAATTCTACCAAACGTGGGATTTTTAGCTGACGGAGACTGGCACAACTGTGCGCTGGAGTTCGGCCAGAAAAATATCACATTGACTCTCGATAAGCAATTAGCTTTTATTGAGGAGTCATGTGAAAGGGCAGACTTCAACGACGATGTAAACTTATATATCGGTAGGTAAACTTTTTCCTTATAGTTACAAGGAGCGGTTCACCTTACGTTGAGCCACTACCGCTACCCATCAATCCCGCAATTATCAGAGTTACGGATGCATTGCCCGTCCTTTTGAACGTGAGAGGAAGGGGGAGGGGGTTATGGGGCTAATTTCGAAATAAATTTTGAAAAAAAAACAGTAGAAAAATGGTAAAATTAGAATATTCATTGCTTGCAAGCTTATTAACAATTATGTTGGATGTTGACACCGCGGACGTATCTTGAGGGCAAGTGGTGGTCTTCTTCTAAAGTGAATTACAACACGCTTCAACTACGAGGGCCTGTAACGTCATTTTTTTATTTGAGTTGCAAAGTCTAATTTAACGCAGGTGGAGTAAACGAAGAGGATATTCCAGCTGTGAAGAAGATATTTCCACAAAACTTCAGAGGCTGCTTCGATCACATATCAACTCGCAAAGACTCGTTCATAACCGACTACTCGGAGTTCTACAGCGAGAACGTTAACTCGTGCCAATTGTTTCCAACAACTTAAAATAAAAGAAAATGTGTGTGTAAATATAAAATATTTTGACTTTTGTCTGGCTGCGAAAATATCGGTTCTAACCGACTCGATCTATGGACAAAATATCTCAAAAAGTATCAGGGTGAAGTGAAAATACGTTTCGGTACTAAATACCGTGGTGGTTTAATTCACTCAAACAGTTTTAGACTGTCCCCCGTCCCCCACTATTGCCGTGGGCTTCCACTGCCGATAACATTCACGTAAAACATATTGTCGTCTAACAAATATAGAGAAAAAGCTTTTATCGTATACACGATTTAACGCCAGTGGAAACCCACGGCCAGAAAGCCTAAATTAGATTGGCCTGTTATATATCTGTCAATGTAACTGAATTTTCTACGTTCTTTTTACCAAATTTACGAAGCTCGATTAATTTGAAAAGAGGCACACTTTTTAAACGACGCAAAACAAAAATTTCAATACTCTTTGTCTCTACTTATCGAGATTAAAAAGTAAGTTAATTTTAAAATTGAAAACTTCTTTACGACACTTCTTTAAATTGTAAGTGAACCGCTATGTCAGTTATTCTCACATTACAACATTTTAAGCATTCGTTTTGATAGTTCTTTTATATATTTCAGTGTTTTTGTATCACAGTGATAATTGGTAAGCGCACGTGTTGAAAAGTCTTAAGAACTGTGTTGTATTTGAAAATGTTTCACTCTAACGATAATCGAATATTTGGATAGTTCACGTATATTTATATAACACATATAATATATATAAAACACTTCGTAGCAGTGATGTTTATTTGATGTATGTACATACATACAAAGGAATAGTGTTAGTTTGAAAACGGCTATTACATTGTTCCCAAGCACCAGTAAAGTTGTTGTACGAGTGGGTGCCATAAATTAACGTAAGCTGAA
Organism: Papilio elwesi; assembly: GCA_029849275.1. Classification (NCBI taxonomy): domain Eukaryota; kingdom Metazoa; phylum Arthropoda; class Insecta; order Lepidoptera; family Papilionidae; genus Papilio; species Papilio elwesi. The sequence continues at coordinate 4,013,061 of CM056687.1, read as the reverse complement.
AACGGGTGATAGCCACAGTGACAGCGTAGTTTTACATTTGTTATGATCATTCAAGTACTGTGACTACAAATCTTTACTTGTAACTTAACCTATAATAATGAATAACCCTTTTGTAAATTATACTCTAAAAATCAAGACCCTCAGTTTTAAAGGAAATATCACTTTTTACCCAATAAAGAATTGATAGTTATTACATTGCCAAATTCAACTGATTGTGCTGAAAAAAAAACATACTACGGTATTTAATCCGAACTAAATGCGAAAAGTTCTAACTTTTTCGAATTTCTTTCTGATTCCAAAATGGTATACATAAAAACACTTTTCTTTAAATAAACCCGATTTCGAGCTAATTGTTTTTACTACGAAAATAGCTTATGTGACAGTTATGGGAAAAATCTGGGCTATTTACCTGTTTTCGGCTTGACGTTGATTTATGCGACACCTGTACCAACATAAAAGGTCAGGTCATTTGTTAATGTCTTTCATCTGGACATATTCTTTGACAACGATCACCTCGTTTAATACATTAATTTATGAAAAAAAAACTTTCAGCATTTTTGCCTCTTAAAGAAAAATATGTTGAATTGAAAAGTATTTCTTTAGGTCGAAATATGTCGAAAAAAACTTACAATGTAAGTAGGTAAACTAGAAATTAATTCAAATTTGTACAGTATCAAAATTCGTTCTTTTTATTACAAAGTATTGTTTATTGTAATCAGTTGTTTAGTAAATAAGTAATAATTGAATTGTATAGTGGTAAGATGCAATACTCATAGTACAAAGTTCTAGTCAAGTTTTAGAATCACTTCTAAGAAATTTTATAATTAGGTGAACAAAGATGTTACATATCTCCAGATGGAGCATCCAGGATCTAAAAGTGACGCCACCTTAAGTCCTAAAATCTATCTCAGTAGATTTATAAAAAATAAATGTTGATGCGCTGGTAAACATTCACGGTAAAAATCGAGTTTCGCTTATGAATTATGAACCCGAATGAATTTGTATGGATCGCGGCATCTGGAGGTGTATATCTATGTACGAGTTGGTGAAGTAATCAAGTTCTAGACTAAATGTTGTGGGTTTATAAGAAATAAAATTAAATATTCATCATACACAAAATATAGTTTTATTGATATATTCATGTTTAATAAATTGTATACATAACATCGTCAAATATTATATTATAAACATATACATTTCGTTATACGTTACTAATTCAAACACAAATACAATACGAGATGTTATCCAATGTTAATTACATCTCATTAATGTTACGACATGTAGAGTGCGGGCGCGGCCATACGAAACAAGCTCGCGAACCTTTATTTACATATCTCCATACAAAAGCGACACGTGCGTACATTAAATCGTAGAGTTTACTTTAGGCCTATTTACAGTGGAATAAAGTTGGAATGCTTGACTGTAGTACACGATTCAGCTTGCGATTACGACATTGTACAAATATATTAAATTTAGGAACATCGATTCCTTTACTGCTTACAACACGACATCAAACATCGATACATATAATTCTAAATAACAAATATTACAATAAGCCATATTAATAAATAGATCGTTCATTGCACATCGTTAATTTAAACATAATTTTGGAGACGAGCCGAGGGTCCGTCGGGCGATGCAATGTAACGGCACGAAGTGAATCCTCTCTACGAAATAGTTAAACAATTTCCATCCAATATATCGATTAGCAAGAACTTAGGAATGTTTCTAATAACATCGATAAACATAAAAATAGAAAATAGGACAAGCGGATCACAGAAGTAAATATTATATATTTACTAAGTAATTAAGCCTAGGATAGTTGCGCGGCGAGTCAGAGTCTATGACACGAACGCCGCGCGGCGACGGCTCCGGCTACCAACATCGAATGCAATAAGGCCTGTGTAGTAACAATATGTTTATATTATAATTGAATGACACATCCTCATCAAATTCATTAAAATATTAAGAACATTGAAATCTAAATTGTATATCCCATATGCATTACGTCCTAAACGCGTTCCAAGCAAATTAATTATATGACATTTAGCTTACCTACGTTATTTAATTGAAAAATTATATTTAAATCGAACTCATTTAACAATTATTATATAAATCTATAAAATAACAAATACCAAAGTCAATGAGCACGCGCGAAGCGTACTCGTCCCGCGGCGGCAAGTGTCCACGATTACAAGTTTTTACCGGGTGGTAACAATCTCTAAATTTAATAAACAAATTACACTACATTATATAATTTCATTGATAAAAAATCATGTCCTATTTATAAAAAAACAACTAAAAGCGATCATACACTAAATCGCTACGTTGTTAAAAAATTATAATCGGAATATACATTTATCTGGTCACTAGAATTACATTACATAAACTGCAGTGACCCCGGGCTGTCGCTACGCGTCGGTGGCAACCGGTTGGTGTCGAAACATTATAAAGCATTACAAGCCAAAAGTTAAAACAGAAAGCATATATTTTTTTGTAAAATCAGTCTCATTCGCATAAGGAAGTGATCACAGCACACACACTGGAAACTCGTTGCAGGGCGAGGGGCCACGACCCTCTTTACTGGACACTAATAATAGAGCACCATGGTCGCTAACTCGCTACACTTAAACATGATAAAAACATGCAACAGATTTCATTATAAGAATATCAAATGTATGAGAAACATACAGAGCAAGGATTGCGGTGGAAGTAAACCTATTTATTATTAAAATATATTTCGGATACTAAGAGCACATCAGATAAATATTGCAAAACGAAAAGATCAGTTTATAGAATAGAATAGATACATAGAGTCAATACAACGGGAGACATGTAATACTTCCCAAAAAACATATCTGCAGCCAATGTCCACTTCAAATTTACGCATAAATGGCTTTATACGTACGAAGCTAAGACGTCATCGACAGCTGTTAACATGTGTGAAGCGACGTGTACTAGGCCATAAACCATGCAGGCCTCTATACATCTCATAAGGAATCGAGCCCGCTATATCACAAAATACATACATTTATTCCCGAATTAAATTACTTGCGATAGGTGAAACAGCATTACTCCGTGCCATTTGCTGTCTCTGATGTGATTAACTACATACTATATACAATATAAATAACATTAAAGTAATTTGAATACGGTGCATAAAACGGAATAATAATATTTGTACAAAATAAAATTATTAGCTGTCAACAGTAGAAAAATGATTTAATAGCAAGAGAATTCTGTTCCCGTTCATCATCATATAGAAATACACAATTGAGAATACATTGTCGACATTTAGATTTATTACCTAATTAAATAAAAATATTACCGTGGGTTTCCACCGGCGTATAAACTTGTCAATATACAAGTTTTCCCTATCTTTCTCTCTAAAGAAACTGAGCCGACAATATGTTCTGTGTGATATTTTCGCCAGTGTAAGCCCACGATTACAACGCGCTTTTTATATGAACACCGACAACGTAAAGACAAAAATGGTAATATGAAACAATTACATTATAAAGGCCGTTGCGTCGCTCGCCGACTCGGCCGTCGACGGACATGCGATGCCAATTTACCGATGCTGAGTTTTACGTTTAGGGACGATTCGTATACGTTCCTCGTAACGAGATAATAATTACTCTCTTATTAGACATGAGCTCTGAATATATCTGGTTATGTTAGGTGCAGGAATTATCGAAATTACAAAGTAGTAAGTCGTTTTCTAGTTGCCAAGTTTCGTCATTGTCAAGTTTGTTCTAAAAGGTCAAGGAGTCACAACGAAAAATACTTATTTTTTTACCAGATTAATCAATCCCGCAACCGAGCAAACCGAACTTTCGTATAAAATCTCTGGGGGAATTCTGCTCAAATCGGGACCACGCTTTTTTTTGCGTGGAACATGAACTTTTAAACACGGTCTAGGGGCACCGCATGTCGCTGGCGGCGACCGGACGACGAGCTAGCTACATCTTGTTTAGAGCTCGATAGGGTCGCTTTAAAACCTTGGATCGTGTGAGTGAGCGTGTGGCGCACTATATCCGGGCAAGTGCCCGGGGATGCGCCGCTACTAAAGCACGTCACGGGTGTGATGGCTCCACAAGGCGCTGCACGACCATCGCCACTAACACTGCCAGCAGCAGGAAGCCGGCCGCCATGAGAAGCGCGGCACGGCGCGGGGATAGGGTGCGAGCGGGGCGGGCGCGTCGTGGCCGCGCTGGCGCTGCAGGAGGCGGCACCGTCAGGCGCGCCGCCGCCGACCACGCACCTGCTAGCCCCCCACGAACAGCACACACGCGAAGCAGGTACTCCGCGCCGTGCTCCAGCTCGTCCAGTGTAAACTGCGTCTCGTTACCTGCGTACACCTGTGCACATAAAATTAAGTCATAGAATATCTGTTTATTACCTGTCAAGTTTTAATATAAATACGAAAGTAAAGTCAATAAAATATGACTATTTTATGATATGTCAGGAAAATAATCACTTGAAGTCTTTAAAAGCGGTTTTGTACGGTAAGCACTTGCCTGCTTGAAGACGGCGTCTTTGGCGCGGGCGCACTGTAGCATGTACTCGACGTCGTCGACCTGCTCCCAGGCGACGACGGCGCGACGCGGGGCCAGCACCAAGACGGCGGGCGCGCGCAATGCAGGAGGCGGCGCGGGCGGCGTGGTGGCGCTCACCGCGGCACCCCACGTACCGCGTCCGCCGCGCTCGTCGCTCGCACGGATCCTAAAGCTGTACGTCGTCCCCTCGCGGAGCTTTTTCACCTTGCAGCTCCGCGCCGAGCCGCGGTAGACCGGGCGGAACTCCGCCGCGCCGCGCATCTCCACACAGTACACCGCACCCTCGCCACGGCTCTCCCACTCGAGCTTGATGTAGTTATGAACGATTTGGACGCAACGCAGCTCCGGCGGAGACGGCGGCCGCGGACGCGTCGCCACCTGCGTCTCCTCCGACCAGTCACCGAGGCCCAGCTCGTTGAGGGCGGCCACGCGAACGCGATACGTCGTGTCAGGCTGCAGACCTTCGACGAGCCTCTCCGTAGTGAGGCCATCGGTCTCAAAAGCAGACTCGTCGACTTCAACCCGGTAACCTATGATTTCGGCGCCGTGGCTTGCCGGACAGCGCCAGTGGAGTCGCAGGCTTTCGGCGGTGGCTTCGTGTTTTATTCCGGTCGGTGCTCCGGGTGGCGCTCGGGGAGTTAGAAGGTCCCGAATACCGGACCAGACACCTCGCCCGGCCGAATTAGTGGCGCACACTCTAAAGAAGTAGGGCGAGAACGGTACCAACTTGGATACTATACACGCCGTATCGGGTCCTCGATACACCTCAGCGAAGGAATCATCTATGTTCGTAACACTCATCTCGAGTCGATAATCGATGATCGGCGCGCCGTTATCTCGAGACGCGTGCCACTCGAGGCGGATCGTTCGCGCGTTTTCGATATAGGCGACGGGCGTTTCGAGCGCGTCTGGCGGGGCGGGCGCCGTCGAAAAATGTAACGCGGGTGATGGCAGCCCAACGCCCACTTTGTTACAGGCGACCACCCACAGGCGGTACTCGCAGCCCGGTAGAAGTTCGCCAACGGTACATTCACGTTCGATGGACGAATGTACCAGACGCACGATGCCGTCCTCGCCGACAATCTCCGCCCTATATTCCGTTAGCGGAGAGCCGCCATTACAGTCAGGCGGCCGCCACCGCACCGTCACCAACGTGGCGCGTGGTTCTGCTACCACTTCCGGAGTGGAGCAAGCTCCCGGACACGTAGCCTCTGTAGTGATTGTCTCCGCGGCGGACCAGTCGCTCTCGCCTGCCACGTTGGAGCAGCGCAAGCGCGCACGGTATTGTACGCCCGGCTGCAAGCGGTCGCAGTGCGCCTCCTTCTCGGCTCCGCTGTATGCAGATAGGTAGCCTTCACCGCCATCGATTTCCAGAGTATAGTTTTCGACGGCCGCGCCTCCATCATCCATTGGTGGCTCCCACCTAAGTCGGAATGCACGCGAGTGTATTTTACCCTTCGGTGTCGGACGACCGGGAGCGCCGGGTCTTTCTGGTAGAGTCCGGTACGTGACTTCTTGTGACCATGGTCCTTGACCATCGGCGTTTTCGCATCTTAATCGGAATCGGTAGTCCGAGGCGCGACGAAGTGCAGTGCAAACGTATGAGCACTCGCTACCGGTGTAGATAGGCAGAAAGCCGTGTCCACGGGCCACTTCGTCCATCTGGAGGGTGAATTCTTCATCGGCCTTACGTTCCCAGGCAAGCGCGAGGCAGTCGGCGGCGGCGTTTAGAAGGGCGGGGGGAGCGGGTGCCGGCGGCGGGGCACCCAGTGTCCAGCCGATGAACTCTTCACTCCACTCGCCGCGGCCGCACTCGTTGACTGCTGCGATCCGGAAACGATAGCACGTCTGCGTACGTAGATTGTTGACGGTGTGCTGCCGTGTGCGTGGACGCGATACCTCCGTGAAGCCCTCGCCGGCGTCCATCTCGAGGACATATTGTAGGATGCGCGCGCCGTTGTCGGCAGCGGGTGACCAGCGTAGCAGCAGTGAGGCGCGGGTGCGATTGGCCACGCGCGCAGGAGACATGCGCGCGGGCGGCGCCGGTGGCGCGCGGAACGTGGCCGCCTCGCTCGCCGCGCCGGTCTGCTCGCCCGCGCGGATCTGTAGGCACACTGAATATTCGCAACCGGGTCTCAAGTCTCGCACTCTGAAACGAAAAGATGTTATTAGAACATAAATGTCCATTTTTTATTAATTGCCTTATACGTCATCAAAGTTCAAATATTAAAAAATCATGCATAATATGAGTACTCCCATAAAAAATGTATTTAAATAGTACTATACAAAATGCAATACCAACCGGCATGATAACGATGGTCCACTGTAAATTGCTTTATATCGACCTCTGTCCCCCAATAGAAGTTCATAGGTCAATTCCACATTAGGCAAGGAGACCCCTTCAGGCAATGGCGAGTTCCATTGCACTAAAGCACTCGTAGGCGTTATGTCGCTAACCTAAAACACAATGCGTATATAATAAAAATCATAATTAATTAAAGGTAAAATATACAGCATAGAAAATAAAAATCATGAACTTGGTTGATGCATAAGTGTAGGACATATAACCACATAATGTTTACCAATGCATAGTATGCTCTCAGACAAGTGCTGTGGGACCAACGCCTAGAGCCCTACCAGGGGCGCACCAATGTGCAATGTACTAACGCAAAACCAGATTATGCCTGACCCGCGTCAGGAAAGAGCTAGTAAATTGTGTGAGTCAAACAATAGTAATCTGTGTATGCAAAATTTGACCAATCGATGGCCCAGTGTTGTAAAGCGAACAATTCTAGATACATAAATAAGGCTATGTCATCTATTGCCAGAGTCAATCCTACTCGTACCATATGGGACACTATAGTTTAATTATAAGTTTTAAGGGTATTTTTTCCTTGGTGGTTGACTTAATTCCTAATTTAATACCTTGCATCAATGACCATTGCCCCGTTATAAGGATTTTATGGTTTTGTATGTTTAATATTCTATCACATAGTGTACAGTAGTGTATGTTTGTACAGCTCACCGTTGTAATTTTATGCATCCCATGCACATTTTACCAGCGTGTTATAAGTATGCCTAATTTACCATACCAATACCAAGCGATTTTTTTATATTATCAATGTTTGCCATTTTATTTAGACATTTGTTCCGACTATAGCGTATACAACCACAAAGACTAAGTTCCATTTCAACTGAAAACTTCTTCAGAATGTAACACACTAAAAGCAATACATAATACTAGTGACCCGCCCTGGCTTCGCCCGGGTACCATTAATTATGTTGATCCCATTGCTACCAAACACCGGAATATGCCAATCTGAACAATCCCTGTAAATTTAATCGAAATCGGTCCAGCCGTTTCGGAGTCTATATGTCTATAGGGAACATACATACTTCGCTTTTTATATACTATTTTTTTCCATAAAAAGTATCCTATGTTACTTCTAATACCTCCAAGAATATGTGTACAAAGTTTCATGATGATAGGTTAATTAGTTTTTCTGTGAAAGCGTAACAAGCAAACTTATATTCACATTTATCATATTATTATACGGATTAATGGTTGTAATATTTTAAACATACCAACAAAATGATTACTCAACCTGATCTGCATTATATTCTTTAATTCGTCTTTTAAATTAAACCAAGTTAAATAGCTGATGTTTTTACTTTACATAGATAATTTTGTCAATGCCGTTTAATTGTATATGCATTTTATTGAAAAAATATGATTAATGTGATCTATAGTTTGTCCCGCATCAATATAGAATTATTGTAAACAAACGTCATATACTTGGTGACCATTAACCACTTGGTGACCAATTTTTTCAGGATGTATTTTTGTGGAAATTGTGAAACAAAGTGAAGTGAAATTGTATGTGATATGATGAATAGATAATGTAAGAATAAGTTGTTTTGGGAAAATATTTTAAAATTTACAATTTTTAACATGAAATGCAGGGAAAAACCTTTGTTAACCTTGTTTTTACAAAAACTCCAAAAAAAATCTGACCAAAAAATCATAGATATTCTTAATTTAATCAAGTCATACCTGTGGGGTCCTTGTAGCTGATAGTAGATCAAGAAATGCTTGCGTGTCATTCTCATCATCCCCCTGCACAGAGGCCCCCGCAGACGAACCCTCGCCCTCGGACCAGGCGCCGGAAGACGCGCCACCGCTGCCCCCGCCTCGACCGTTCAGTTCCTTGCGCGGTGACAATGATGGTGTACTAGCACCGGAATTGAATTCTGAGAAAACATCATTAAAATATAAATTTTAACATTATTAATAATTAAATTAATGTAATGATCCCTCAAGTTTTCTCTTATGCCAGGTATTGGAATAAATTTGTAAGTACATTTATATGAGTTTCATAAATATCCCTTAACATTACATTTTAAGTATACAACATATGAAATAGATAACTAAAAACATATGGTATAAAAGCATTATTACACAATTGATAATAAAAATATTACTTTAAATTGAAGAAATAAGAATAAAGTAAACAATACATCAAATGGTAAGCAATCTTTAATAACCTCTCTGTCAATGTAACAGTGATGACCATTTTCATGAGATTTCATTTTCATTAATCTGGTAAGGTGATGGTCCAGTTACCAAACTATACGATCATTGAATTCAATATGAATAATGTACATGGATATCAGTTACAATATTATGACCCATAAAATTAAAACAACATAGAATTCCAGGATACATTATGATTCTTAATACTCATATATACAATAAAGTGCCTTTTATGAAGCGCTATATCCTGAACTAGGGCTATCATATATCATGCTTATTTATATAAATTTATGAAGTGATTCTTGTGTTATTGAATACTTCTTGTGATACAACTTGTTTGAAAATAGATTGTAAACAAATTTTAATTACTCACCTACACCATTATTTCTATTGGTCTGTTTTCGCTCTAACTTCTGTTTGAGTTTGGAATATTGGCGCTGGGTTCGTTCGTCCTTCTGGTAGACCGGCGGCGGCGGCGAGTGCTGCATGTGGTGCGGCGGGACATGGTGAAAATGTGTCGGGTAGCCAGCACCATAGAAATGTTGGGGGCCTCCCGCACCATTTGTTGGTCCCTGAAAGAAAATATAAAATAATGTAGAATCTACGCTCAAAAGCTTGTTCCAAGTAATGTTATTATAGAATTTTTACAATGCATCAAAATACAAATATCAATCAAATTGACCAACAATTATGTTTAGGGAAATGACCGGCACCTATTAGCATTTAAAAGTTAAAAAAAATCCAAACTGTCTACATTACAAAATAAATTGTTATGGCGTTTATTAACTATAACTAAAATTCAATAAATTCAAAGTTTATCGTTGGTTAGACTGACCTTTTCAGTAGCATTACTGGATGAATTATTATTAGTTGAATCAGATTCACAATCGATCATATTGTCAAGTATTTACTGCAGTGTATCCGACAACAACAAAGCGGCGAGCAAACGTCGACGCCACGTAGCCACGTATCGACAACTCATTCGCCGGCGATAACATACCATACTCTACTCACTGGCTATCAAAAAACCAATTTACGGCGCCGCGATCGACCGAAACTCAATAATAGCAAAATAAAACGAGATAGCAAAATACGTGGCGGTCGCGTTCACTTTATGACGACTCAATCCGCTGAATAATTCCGAGTAAAAATAATGTTTACAAGCGAAACAATCGATAAATCAACGGAAATTGTTTGCACAGCCGGCCGATCAATACTACTTCATTAAACACTAACTCGTCGAATATTACGCCTCCTTCTATTACGTAATATTTTTTAATAAAAATGTTTATCAAGCACTGCGTCACAAACTTCTTTATCAAAAATAATTATAATTAAACCTAACCTTAAATGTTGAAGCTAAACTTTGGCAAACAGACAATAAAGCGACTGCCGCCACAACACTAAAGCACGCCCTCTATATGCAATCTGTGCATACTATAAAACGTCAATTGCGCGACTGCAATAATAACGCCACGCTGTGCATGGAGCATGCGACAGCCCATACATTTAAAATTAAAAGCAAGCATTATTATGTTTATAGTTAGGAGTCGAAACAGTATTATAATATTCCCTATTGATATGCAGCAATTTATCAATAGAGAATATTGTAATACTGTAAATTGCATCGCGCACGAACATTAAAACAATAATATACATAAGTACAAATTATAACTTTTTTTAGCATTACTTCCAAAAAACTTTTTGCATTTTTGTAATCTTTTGAATGCTTTGAAGAAGTGTTAGAGCCAGTAGCTTACAGAAAGCAGAAACTACACATTGTTTCACAGCAAGAATTTGGAATTTTTGTCAACAAATGTTTTTACGTTGAAATTCGTAAATTCCAAAATAATTTCGACTTTTAAACAGTACAAGTTTCATACATTTTCTTCATTTAAGTTTATATAAAACATTGGCTACCCATATTATACAATTTCACTTCATTTTATATTACGAAATTATAATATTACCAAAGTACAAAAAAACGTAGAGACCGCCATGTATGGTAAATGACGTTTGTTTTTTTTACAAAAATTCTATCATGCTGTGAAACAGGGTACACATTTATTGCAGTATAGTGCCAGTAACATTTTTCCCTTTTTAATTCATAAATATAATGATAAAAAAAATAAAATTATAAATTTAATTTTCTCGATATCGTTTAAAAGTGTTAAACGATAACCGTACAATCATTAATACAAACTCTTTTCTATCATTCACACCCATGTAAAATCTGAATCTTAGATTGAATGAGAACAAATGGTCAGTGTTAGTTATTCCGTCGAAACCGACGTGGGTACCGTCAAGAGAAGAGTGAATAGGCTAATGCTAAACTTGTGCGTACCATATTTCTACCACATTGCCACTTGACATAAGATGGGATACGTCAAGTTTACGCTTACACTAGTATGTCATCTTTTTAAAAAACAAACTTACATAATGATGTGGTGGCTGATGGTGCGGTGGCTGGTGGTGCGGCGGCTGATGGTGCGGTGGCTGGTGGTGCGCATGGTGCGCGTGCTGCGCGTGCGGATGCACCAGGTAGTGCCGCAGCCCCTCGTCCAGCACCGGCGGCATCATCGCAGGCATCATCGTCGCCGACGTCACCACCGGCATACCGCCTGCACAACATTTTTTTCAATGGATGCAGCGTTGCGTCAATGTTGTGAATATGCAATAAATATTTATAATTTTAACGTTTAAATACCCCTTTTTATTTAATCATTACTCAATACAAAGAAGATATAGAGAAAGGAGCTCCGTTCCAACCGGGTATCCGTAAGATACCTCTCACTTTGTTATAGGATAAAGGTAATAAACGATTACGTCGCGTAATGTTAAGTGATCACCGCCGCCCCGATGGACATCCACAACTTCAGACGCACCCAGTTGCTTTGCCCTTTTTTAAGGAAGGACTCTTTAAATATTTACTCACCTATTACATACTACTAAATACTGTTCAAATTAATTATATGTATTTTAAAAGGTTTAATGTTGATTAAAATACAAAGTCCATAATAAAAAGGTTTATACATTTGATATTTTCAGTTCTATCATCGGTAACGAGACGTTATTTGAATTGGCTTTAACTGCAACATCACGAAAATTAATTGAACATAATTTTTTAGCATAACGAACATAAAATCAAAAATATTTCGAAAAATAAGAGCTTTGTGTTTCAGATGAAAGTCGCTCCGTTATTAATAATATTAGAGACAATTCATTGTTTTTCCCTATGATGTATGACATTAGGTTGTCATGTAATACAACAATCAATGTCACAGATACGGAACTCTGATTTTCTTTATGGATGTGGAGATTAATTTATTCAATGGTTTAAAATAAAAGTAAACTTCTTAATAATCAACATGCATACGTATACCTTGTTTCATTACAAGATATGATTGTTGTCAACAAACAAACGTCATTTACTTTACATGGTGGACATAACACTTGTTATACTAGTTATTAAGTTAGCTTATTTTATAAGGTAATATGAAGTTAAGGTAATAAAAGTTGTTTTTCGAAAATATTTTGGAATTTACGAATTTGAACGTAAAAACCTTTGCTTACAAAAAAACATATTTTGCTGTGAAACAAGGTATGGTAGAAGTTTTTTTTTAATATTTAAAACCTTAAAACACCGAAATTGACGGATGTTGGCATCAGTTCGGTAGCCAATTTGATTTATATTTAGTTTAAAAAAAATCGAGGAAAAAGACCAGTTTTTTTATTCTGTTTGTGGAGCATGATCGACAAGTTAATTAAGGAGGCCTAGGTTAAATAACAGGGAAAGGGATTTAATGTATAAGACCAAAAAATAATCAGGAAACAAATTTATTCCATGTATTGTATATTGTATACGTATTTTACATACAACATCCTGATATTGTCCATTAAGTAACTGCTTAATTAGAAGATAATAAGTTTTTGTAAAGACAAAACAATGACACTTAACTAATATAAAATGCAAACGCTCGTGTTTACGAAATGGTGTGATTAACATAATTGTAAAGAAACATTTAAATCATGTTTACATCACGTTCCTTGTTAAAGCAAAAAAGATACCATTTATATAATCCGACTATTAAGTGTAATTGCAAAAAAAATTCTTGGGGCATTGAATTATTCAAAAGTATTCAGCACGAAGACATAAATTTGTTAAAAGAAAAAACAACATTTCCAAATAAAAACAACTTTGAATTATAACTGACGAGAAAAAAAATGAATAACTAAGATAAATAACGATTACGTTGTAACTAATATGGGGAAGTGAACCATCATATTAATATAGTCTTTAGGTGTAATAATATTTGTTTGTTAGTGAATTTGTCGAACTTAAAATGTTCTAATTTGCCTAAAAGAAAATTAAATATTTTAATGACGGACTAATTTGTCGTATTTATACGTAATGCTTGAGCATATTTGTAATGTCAACGCATTTGGGATGTCTCATTAACATTAATATGGTAGTCGCGGGACGAGGCGAGGCGGGTGGGCCCGGTGCCAGCCGTCACGGGTGGCCGGCGCGACTCGGCCGCCGGCCGTTCCACACACTAACCCCCAAGTTATGAATGAACTCGTTGCGACATTTCGCGTAGCATCAGTGCTTTAAATGGTTAGCGACATTCACATTTGGTACTTCTTCTACTCGTACAATTAATACATTTCTGCATTGAATTATTAGTAAGAAGGTTTGCAGCAACTGAATGTAAAAGCTTATAGTGACATGCCTTGGAAGTTGTCGGATTAACATAGTTATTATATGTCTTGTCAATCAATATTATTCTATTTTGATTTTATAATCACAATTCTAGAATAAATGGAAGGATGAGAAAGACGGGAAAGCCCATAAAATTAATAAAGCGACAAAGATAACATTGAAGTATTGCACGGGTAAGGCTAGTGGACAGCTCAATGCAGAAAGGGCTAGCGATTGCTCCACGTCAAAAAAGGTTTTAATTTAATGATTATGACGAATATTTACCAAATAGTTAAGCAAATGTTATTGTGATTCTTATCTTAAATGCTATCATGAAAAAAAACTACAATTTTATTTGCATGCATCGCCTTGGGTGGCCATCTCGTGAATTGAGAAACGTAATTGTAATAATAACCCTTTTACTTTGGCGAAACGAAGAGGTCCAAGGTTGCGTTCGAATTCCTTTGCGCGTTGCTCAAACCCGCCGATTGCAGTCGCTCATCACTAAACAACATTGCATTACGTGTACCCAGACCTCGATCCTATTTGTCAAAAACTAGCTGTTGCCGGCGTCTTTGTTCGCGTTAAATAATTACTTAAATATTGTATTAAGTAGCTAAAATATACATTTTGGCGTCAATGCCTTCAACAGTATCGTGTTTCGATGTAAAAGTTTCAACCCCACTTTCATCTTATTTTGGGACAATTAGATGAAAACCATGCTCCTCATTTTTTTTGTACACTCGTCCTCCTAATTTATATTTTAGTATAAATTAGGAGGACGCTTCTTGACTTCAGCGCTTCCTATAATACCTAAAATACCATTGCCATTGATATCGACTACATACTTCTGATTTTTGCGGACTAACAGCAACAAGAAAGTAATTCGTTTCGTTTTTTAAACTATTACTTATTATTACTTGTTCGACGATATGGGCTTGGCTACGAGCAAGCTTGTGTATTTCGCAACGTTACGTACAATTAAAGTACTTTCGCAAATCGGCTCCCGTAGTCTCACACAAGGACTGATGGACACGATGCCAAGGATATAGAGCAAAAGGCGAGTAAACAGCGCCGTAAAACTGGTTCAACCTCGGCAAGGGAACATGCCAATATTAAAATGGAGCTAGGTCTTCAGCTCGAAGGTGGCAGTCCTACCATTGGCCTAGAATGTAAAGAGTTAATCACCACAACATGTGGTTCGACAACGAATGCCAAGCTGTCGATCAGAAAACTTTACCTTAGAGACTCATGCTGCAAAGAGGAACTCGAAAATTAATAGAGGAATATAGGGATAAAAGAAGGAAAGAACAACAGATACACGACAAAGAGAAAAACACTAACAAGAGATTGTATCTCGTTATAGCTGTAAAGAAACAAACAAAGAAACAAGAAACTTCTACATAAAAATTTATAAGGGTAGAAAAGAGGTTAAACCGAGGTGCTCAGCTTATAGGCGTCAACACGGATTTTTTTATGTGAGAAGATGGCAAACGAGCAAGCGGATCACCTGATGTTAAGTGAACGCTGTCCATAGACATCCGCAACAAGTAAATATGTTGAAGATGCGTTGCCTACCTTAATAGACAGAGGGCATAGACAGGAAAAAGGATATTGCCTTTTCCCGTTAACCCCCTCCCCGTCCAATCCTCTTCCCTTTCCCAACCTATCCTTATGAGGAAAGGGGAAGAGGACTGAAATAAGGCCTCCGGCACCTCACTCACCAGACGAAACGCAGATTATTTCTACTTCAGGCCTGTTTTCTGTGCGGTCGCGGTATTTCACCGGTCGAGCCGGCCCATTCGTGCCACAGATGTTGTTGCGGGCCCTACCGCTGTCGAACACGGAATATTACTCAATGATATATATGATAATCAAACTTTACTAATAGATATGAGGAACACTTCTGAGACCTACTGAAGAAGACGCAAAATTGTCTTTACAACAATTAATAAACAATAAAGTACCTGGTACTAACAACGTCCAATTCTTAAGAACGCGGGGTTTTTTTAAAAGGAGTTTCACAAAAAGGTGCTTCAAATTTGGACGCAAGAAACGAGGCCCGAGGATTGGTATATGGTCTGTGATTTGCCTCCTGCATAAGAAAGGAGACATATTGGAATGTAGTACCTACCGAGGCATATTCGTTCTATTAATGGGTATAAAGATCTTTGCAATAACACCTTTGCTAATGTCGATAGCTTTGTGTACCTGGGAACGCTAATAAGAAATAGTATTGACAATTCTTTAGAGCTAAGCAGGAGAATAACAGCTGCCAAGTGTTGCAATCTATATCCTGGCAATTTATGTTTTGACTCAAAAATACTTTCCAGAAGCACTGAACCCAGGGTAGGCCGAAGATAAGATGGCTGGATGACGTCGGGCTGTATCTAAAGAATATCGACGCCAAAGCCGGAGACTAAAAGGAGAAAAAAAGTAGACCAACATGGAGAAATTTACTTGACCAGGCAGACACACCAGCCACAGATAAATTAATCTCGGTAAAACATTAGATAATGTTTGTTATCTCCGACTAACTGACAGTTAGCTAAGAAAACGTAAACGTAAAGGTATGAATTGTTGTTATTTGCTACTAAGAATAGTAGCAAATAACAACAATTCATACGACCTCCGGTGTGCTAACTTTAATGCATCGAGAAATATTTCTTGCGCTGTTCATAACGCATTCCAACAAGAAAACATGTGTAGTAACACCGAGATACCTAACAAGTTTAAATGGATTACCATTGTAATTAAAAAAATACATGTAATTCTCGTTAATTTTTATCCTTTATCGTAAGTAAAGTAATTAACATACATGCAATACAAATAGTAGCGTTCCTTTTTACGCTCGACGCAAATTATCATAATCTTGACTTTAAAAGTTGTTAAGCGATCTTTTATATGCGTAGCATTTAAAATAACGGATAAAGGTTTCGAGAGGAATGCAAGTAACAAGATTACGTTAGCGGCAAGGCGTTAAAAATTAACATTTTAATAAATAAAATACAATTATCGTAAAACCAAGTAATTATGATGAATTTTCCAAAACGTTTCATTATCTTCTTGTTTATTGCTGTTTCAATTTGTGTTTAGGTTATTCTGGTACGTGCCTTAAAGCATCGATTTGTTATGCAGAGATAGGTGAAATTACATAAATTTTATTTGTTTTTTTTTCTGTAAAATAAAAAAATGCCAACCTAAAAAAACACAGCGCATCTTCCTTATAATATAATGAGCGATGTAGCGTGATTCAGTACGCCAAACATTACTCACTCAAAAACCCACCTCGATATCGACAGCATAGTTATTAATAACGCAGTTTATAAGAGAAAGCTTACAAATATTGGCACATATGTACCGAGGATTGAATCATCTCATCATCTCAATCGTAATGCGACTTTGAGCGTTAGTTGTAACCGCAAAGTAAGGTGGTGGGCGTCGCATCACATTCACACCTAGGTTAGGTTAGGAAGTGTGATCAAGTGGACTCGGATCGACTTCGTGAACTGGGGAAAGCGATTCTTTTCGAAGTGGTCCGAACTGAACAGAATTTAGAAAATTAGAAGCCTATGTATATTAAGGCGATTGATAATATACATAAGTGCGTACAATTAATCCTACTACGATAAAAAGAAAAAAATCATTTTACGGATCAAGAGATATATCGATTGATAGATAGTTCGTGACTACCATTCACACTTCAACTAACAACTGTTTAGTTGTTAGTTGAAGGTTGTAGTCCAGCCAATAAGTCGACGACTGCCAGAGTTAGGGGAATAACGTACAGCATTTGGTACTTAGCTATCTGGAAGTACGGGTAGCCTTCACCAGGTAGCTTCTAAAATTTAAAAAGTGTTTGAAGGGTATGTGTGTAAGGTCCGTAATGCTGTTCGCATACTACTTAGTACAGAGAGTTACCGTATTCAGTGTGCACGGCGCACATATGCGCGTGCTGCGGATGCTGCGGATGTGGGCACATCTCCGGCGGCACGTAGTACTCGGGCGGGTAGTAGTCGCCGTAGTAGCCCTCGGGCACCCCGCCGCCCGCGCCGCCCCCGCCGCCCTCCGCCACGCCCACGCCCACCATGGCCGCTAGAGCATCGCCCGCACGCGCACCATCCGTGCCGTCTACTCGAGCCCACCACAACCCTCAGTCTGAAATCACAAGAATATCACATTCAAATAAGTTATTTCACTCTCCAAAACTGCTCAACTACACTAAAATATATTGGAAAGGCGAGGTATCTATCTTAGGCATTTCATCCGTTTGAATCCATTTGCATATTGCGGACATGAAGATTTTTTTTCGAGTCGTACACAACTGATCAGCTTCGTCTCCCGTAAACAAATATATCAGAATATTAAATTGTGTAACCAATGATCGTGAACCGGTGAAGCAAAAAATTAAATGTAAAATTAGCTTTATACAATGTGATAAGAAATCCTTTAAAAATCTACTCAAATCAAGTAATTTAAAGCAGTATATTCGAAAATGAAAAGGTTTAATTTTGCTATACGCAATCAGATGAGACTATGGAATGTTTTAAATTAGGAGCCGGCAGTTACACAAGCCAATATCAAAAAGATATAGGAGGAGCGGCGTGAGCGCATCGTGACCGTATTTGCCTTTTAAATGGGCTGCTGCGACGGCGCCGCACGAACTCTGCGTGCAGTACAATCTGTGTCAGTGATTGTGGCCCGGCCCAGGGCTACCAGTGCCTTTGTATATGGACCAAACAATGATGGGGGAAGGCAATGTCATCTCGATTTTAGTCTCGATAAACTGATTCTAAGAACTCGATTAATTGAGGTAAATCGATTAAATATTGAAGGTAGTTGCAATCAACTGGGCGGCACAATGAGTGTAATTTTCATGAATTCACTAAGTTACCAAAAGAGCAAATCTTTCTTTTGATGCTAAGTGACCAGTGGTAGGACCAGTAAACACCAGGAAAAGTGATAGACATTAGATGGGAAACACGCCTCCTAACACTAAACTCGCAAAATGCAAAAGTACTTAAGTACACAACACATCTTCTATGTACACAGTATTATAGGATCGCGGTAATTCAGGAGAATCAGGACAGGACTCCAGCCGTAGTTCAGGAACTAGTGCAGCTAAGTTAACACAGGAATCTACTGCTACTGCTACTAGGTTCGAGGTGTCTGAAAAATATATGCTTAACCACATTTTCACTCGACGTTAATTGGCGATGATGGCGAAAGGTGGTACGTTCTAGTTAAACATTTTACCCTATTCACTCTTCTCTTGAAGGCACCCACGTCATAATTGGAGAAACAAAATGATGGCAGCTTGTTCAAATCTTTTTTACTTTATCGCTTAAATCCAGTGTTGTTGTTTACTTTAAATTAATATATAAATGTTATATTTATTTCTTTAGAGAGATTTATTTAAACCTTTGTTATTTTATGTATATGTAAGTTAGCCTGAACTAAGCGTATTGTTGATTTATTTATAAATGTTATGGTTTAACGTTTGAGCAGCGAGCGTGTTTAGAAGTTGCGAAACTAAAATAATACATTTACTCACTACCACGAAAACGAAAATAAATGCTTATATTTAAATGACTTATGGGCTGGTAGAGACATATTTTCCATAGTAAGTGTTGATAAAATGAAATACACAGTAGAAAAATGTGATATACCCATACAATCTAATTGCTTGCTCGTTTTTACTTGATATCGGTAGCAACAAGAAATTATTATACCACTTTCTATGAAGTAAGAAAAGCTCTGATTCGAAAAAATTCCAGCGTCTAGCTGTATCGATCAACGATAAGGTTGGCTTGATAATGTTGTAAGAACACAAAACAAGATGATGTCGTCATGGGGAAAAACCAATATCCAGCAGTCGATATGGTTTTTAGGGCTTATAATGATTAAAAATGTCTTGAAGAAACACAAGAAAGAGTTCAAAAAATGTAATTATTTTTTATTTTTTGTAGTAAGACAGTTTTTAAAAGCAATTATTAAGTGTTAATTTCATGTGCTCGACTCTCTATCTTTAATTTTAATTATTTTAATTCCGAATGAACTTTGATCGATCCGAAGATGGCGCCGGCTCACTAATTGAGTGGCAGTAAACCTTCCCTTACGGCCGTCCATAACATGATGCCAGCGTTCCCAGACATCTTTGACCTGGCTAGAGTTAGCATCATAAATGATAAACAATTTTAAATTGAAACTTGAAGAGAGTATACCCTTGATCTTTGACCTATATTTATCTTATAAGTAAATTGTAAACATGTAATTCGAATGTAATTTTTTCTTTAAATAAGTAAATAAAGCTTAATATAATACTAATGAGTCTGAGTAATTCAATAACCATACAAAATCTGAGACTACTTGGTATTCTTATCCGCATATGTTTCCGTCTAAGCGAGGCGTTTTCCTACCCTCTCCGGAACTCAGTCGTATCCGCCGTTTATACAGTTAACTTCCAACTTAATAGTTTGGCTTTGACTTAATTGTTTCACATTACAATTTAAGTGAAACTTCTTTTGGGACGGTGTGGAATTTATGGAAAAGGTTTAAGGTTCTATGAAAAGAAACATTATATTTTTATCTTTTCTAAAATGTTACTTTAAGTGTTTCAATTCCTTTAAGTTGTTGAAGTATTCACTCTCCGCCATTGATAACAGACTAAACAATAATTTCGCAATAAGCAATTCGCTGACGTAAGCTGCGATCATTTGGCCTCAATGTATTTGTGCAGTAATTGATCCGATATGGGATATGTGTCACACTGTCTGTACTGTATCGATGTATTGATAAGTGCGCAGTGGGTGCGACGGCGTGATAACTAGCTACGGTATAGAGCGCCTGTGGTATGAATGTCTGCGACCCTTCTGGACGTCTCGTCGGCCCTATTTACATAACAACGCCACGCCACGCCACCTCCGCGTTTATTCAATTGAACGCTATCGAGTGCGATGAATGGTCGCCGGCGACACTTAATATCCTTCACGTGTAGGAAGTGAATACCCTCGCAAACTACGACGTGTCAAATTCCGTTTTGTTTTTTTTCTAGTCTATCCATAGTAGATAACTAAATCCTAATTATAACTCAGAACTGCTCCACAAGTTTAAGAAAGCAATTTTTTGTGTTTTTTTTTGTTTTTTTTTTTATGTTATAAGGTGGCAAACGAGCAAACGAATCACCTGATGTTAAGTGAGCGCTGCCCATAGACATCCGCAACAGGCAGATATGTTGCAGATGCGTTGCCTACCTTTAATGGACAAAGGAGGGCACAGACAGGAAAAAGGATATTTCCCTTTCCCCGCCAACCCCCTCCTCGTCCAATCCTCTTCACTCCCTCGTCCTATCCTTATGAGGAAAGGGTGGGAAGGGGAAGAGGACTGAAATTAGGACTTCGGCACCTCACTCGTCAGACGAAACGCAGAATCCTTCTACTTCACGCCTGTTTTCTGCGAGGTCGTGGTATTTCACCGGTCGAGCCGGCCCATTCGGCAACAGATGTTGTTGTTGCGGGCTCTACCACTGTTAAAAAATCAGATAATGCTTTACCAGGATTAGAACCTTCTCCTTCGACTACTACGTTATACGTAAGACGCGCTGTCATTAAGAATCATAAATAAAAAAACATAAATAAATTTAAAAAAAAAAGAAAGGAAAAATTTAATTTCTCAATTATTGGATGGATTAGTACAGAGATACAACAATGAAGACAATTTAAAACTGTTCGCAGGACGTGGTCGTTGTGCGCATTCTATTGGTTTCTAATTTAGAGTCGGAACTTGCCAGATATGGTGTACAAAAAATTCCACGAGTACCTATTAGTCACACACGTTAGAGCACGTATGTTTTGCTCGTGTATGTATATGCTTATATGTTGTTAATGCAACTGTGATAAGTGCAATAACCTGACTAAGAATATGTATATTTTAATGTTATAAAACTTGGCTAAAATGCTTGGTAGATATTACTGTTGACTATTTAAACGTATATTGATCTGTTCGGTCTTTGAAAGCCTACTGGAGTTATTGAGTGTTCAAATGGAAGTGTGATAGTCACTGCATTTAGCTCATTAATCTTGAAGACTAAAAACGTTTTACTACTCGTGAAAATTCAGAGTATCGCTTTCTACGGCAGTAAACTGGGAGATAATGCAAGGTAGTGTTTAATCTAAATGTAGTCAATTGCATTCGTCTCATTGTGACTTTTTTACTCTATTGTTTTATGTTGCAAGAAGATGTTTACCTTCACGTTGAAGCGCATTCACGTTGCAACGTGAGATTCAAAATCATTCACCTGTTCCAAAATACGGGGTCGGCACACGTTTCCCTCTTCCACGCCTTTCCATACACCGCTAAGTCATCATCAGTCATCTCAGTAGTCACTCCTTTCTTACTCTTGTCGTCCTTCCCTCAATCCATCCATCTCTTCTTAGGTCTACCTTCAACGTATCCCTTCACATTCATATATCAAACTCACCTAATAACATGCCCATACCATCAAAATCTTCATCAATCAGAACTAAAGACGCGTTGTCAGACACGAAAGATTCGAGGATGATATAGGAATATGGACTGCGACATCTCACTGATCAGCCGAAATCATCGCCGGGACTTCCGGAGGTCGCGATACTTCTATGGATCAAGCAACAGCTCTGCTGCTGACTAAATTAGCGGGTCCAGTTCTAATGGGCTCAAGCTCCTCCAAAATCATCAAGATCTTCCACGACATTTTTTAAAGACAACTGATAAATGATTATTCTAGTTGAAGGTTTTAGCCAGCATTACCGTATTATGCGTTAAAATATATAAAATGTAGTTTATTTTTTAGTTTTTTGCTCAAACATACTCTCTGGAAGAGAGAGCATGCTCTGCCCAAAATGGGGGTTAATGGTGGTGTACACTACATTAAAACCCTAGAGCCGCCACTGACTGGCTCCATCACTGTTCATTTTCCACAGTTATGATTATTTTGAGGACTCCGTATCTATTTACAAGCATAGCGACGTAAATATTTAAGATTACGATAGCTTTCTATTTCAATGAGCGCTGTGGCCTAAAAATCTAAGACTCCAAATCGAATGATCTCAATTGCTAAGAAGACGATGGTTTCACCACTGAACACAATAATCGGAATGTAATGATATATATTTATTTATTTATTTATTTATTTACTTATTTCAACTATACAAAATTATACCAATAATAGGTCAAGCGGTGGTGCCTGTCATAGTATCAACTGTGTGACAGCACCGGCGCCTTTCCTTAACAATGTACTGAGCTATTTTACACAAATTTGAATAGTGCGGTTCTAGGTGTTAACTGTTTCTTTTGTGTGTAAATGTGTGTGAGTGTGAGTGTGCGTATGTGTGAGTGTTTGTTGTGTGAACGCGTGTTTGCATGTATGTATGTCACAATATTATCTATGTTGAGTGTGTGTGTGCGTATGTGTGAGTGTTTGTTTTGTGTACGCGTGTTTGCATGTATGTATGTCACAATATCATCTATCAGGCCATAGTAAATTTTCAGTTTCATCATAGCTTAATTTCAGTAAAAAGTTCTTAACAGTATATTTACACTTCATGGACGAAAGAGGGTAGATATTGACAGACTTGTTTAAGGTGTTATAGAGACGAGACCCCAAAACAAAAAAGTGGTGATCAGCTAGTGTAGTTCTAAATTTTTGAGAAACGCAGACAATATCTTTTCGACGTTTACCACCGACATAATCGTATGGTACATAGGGTACTGTTTTGTGTTTACGCAAGACAGCTTGTAGCACATATAACTGTCTTACAGTCAGCACTTCCCAAGTTTTATACAAGGACGAACTTGAATAAGTATAAGGTTTACCCAGCATGATTTTTAAAATAGATCTTTGTGCCCTTTCCAAAGTAAGTAAATTAGTCTTATAAGTACCACCCCATACTGAAATACAATAAGTCAAGAGAGATTGAGCTAGTGCAAAATAAATACATTTTAAAAGACGTGGTTCAACAGAAGTTCTCAGTCGTTTGAATGGGTACATGAGTTTTCTAATACGTGCAGCAGATTGAGATATGTGTTTACGCCAATTAAGTGTACTGTCAACTACAAGACCGAGGTATCTGGTGTCTGAACATCGTTGTATAGATTTGCAAATACAATTTTCTCTCTGGGACGGCAGACAAGTGTGCGCAATTAGCTTATAGTTATTGCTGTGCGGTTGAGTTGACAAACGGGAACTAAACGTAATGTACTTAGTTTTATCCAGGTTCAATGTGAGAAGATTACACGACAGCCATTTCATCACTGTAGAAAGAGCATTTTCGGCATATTGACGTGCAGTTTCCCACGAATTTCCATGAATAATAATAGCAGTATCATCTGCGTATGAGAAAAGTTTAGTGTTAGGCATAGTTAATAAACAAAGGCCATTTACATATATAAGGAATAGAGTAGGTCCCAGTACACTACCTTGAGGGACACCGAAGCTAAGATTCTTTTCTTCACTTATTAGTTCTTGTAATTTAATACATTGAGATCGATTTGTCATATAATCCTTAAATATATCCAAAGCTACTCCTCTTATTCCAATATGTGCCATTTTAGATATTAGGATCGGGACCGAGACGGTATCGAAAGCCTTAGATAAATCCAAGAATATACCTATTGTTTTATCATTAGCATCAATATTTTTAACTATTGTATCAGTGAGTAGAAGTGCAGCATCCTCTGTAGATTTGTTTTTTCGAAACCCAAATTGGTTATGGGCTAATATATTAAATTTGTCTAAAAAATTTACTAATCTCTTATTAAGTATTTTTTCTAAAATTTTTGACAATATAGTAAGAACAGAGATTGGTCTATAGTTATTAATCACATCTGCGTCCCCGCCTTTATGAATTGGGTGTACTATTGCTTTTTTAAAAACGTTAGGAAAAATACCTTTGGCAATGCAAAGATTACAGATATGAGTTATTGGGGAGATAAGAATGTGTCGAGAAGATTTAATAACAGAAGCGGGTATATTGTCCCATCCTACAGCACAGTTATCGCGAAGACCCATGATTATTTCATCTATCTCACGCTCATCCGTCTCGGTTAAATATAAGGAATTCCCCTGTGAATTATCGACCCTATTAATCGTCGAGTCTGTAGGAACTTTAGCATTAATAGCCATAGCTAAGTTTTTGCCAGTATTAGCAAAATACTCATTAATGGTGTTTATTGTATCCGTTTTAAGTATCTGATCGTCTGAGTATTTCAATAATTCACATGAGTTGCTATTACGATTGTTCATACCTGCAATACCTTTAATTATTTCCCAGGTGGCTTTAGGGTTATTCTTTGCTTTTAGTAGTTTATTTGTTTCATACTCACGTTTAATTTTTTTTAATAAATTATTACAAAAATTGCGATACCTAGTGTAAGTTACTTTTTTAATCATGTTGTCAGGGTCCATTTTAAACTTTTTATGCAATTTGTCTCGATTTCTGATACATCTAAGAAGGCCAGGTGTGATCCAAGGCTTGAGTATTCTTTTTCTTTGAGGTACTTTACATAATTTGGAGTGTAATTTTATAGTATTTGAAATAGTAGCAACCAGAAGCTCAGCTCCATTGTTTGGATCAGAGGAATTCAAGACTGGAGAGAAGTCCGTGTTTATTAGATCCCTTATCACACCTGGTAAATCAATACGCCGAACAAAATGACTATGTGGATCTAGCTTAGTCTTTAAATCTACGCAAAGTACGATTGGGGCGTGGTCCGTGATAAGCGAGTCCAAGACTAAAGATGTCGCATCACTGGCAGTTTTGAGTAATATATGGTCAAGACAGCTATTGTCACGGGTGGGAAATAAGTGAGCCGGCACTAAGCCGTGAAAAGATGCAACATTCAGATAATTGTCCGAATTAGAGTCGCGGTTATTTGATACGATATTGATATTGATGTCGCCTATAATAGCCACAGTATTTATATTTGTAAGCGAGGTTAAGACATGGTTTAAACTATCTAAGAAGTTGTCAACATTCTTGTAAGACGGTGACCTGTAAATAGCAACAACAGCCAGCTCACTTCCCGATTGCACAACTAGACAGTTAGCGTCACTAAAAGATGGCTCGGAAATAGAGACTTTTAGTTTGTTTTGGTAGTATATGGTAATTCCATCATTTTGGTTAAGAGATTTCGAGGCAACTGAAGAATATCCTTCTATTTTAGGAATATTATTTGTTTTACTTAGCCAACATTCTGTTAATATTAATATTTCACAATGAATATCTAATCTGGATAATAGAGTAGTTAGACCATCAAAATTGCTATTAATACTCCTAATATTCATGTGAAAGATGCATACGGTACCGTTGGTTTTACTGACATGACTTGAACATGATTCTGGCGTACATAAGTATGACTTAGATACCTCATGAATATCAATTAGGCTAAATACTTCTTTGATATTATCCATTCTTAGAATTAAGGTAACTTGGTGTGTCACTACGGAGGCTCTGAAGTGTTAAATATGTGTAAAATAACGGAAAGTTAATAACAGACGTACTATGTAGAACAACTATGACATAAGATTTTTTGTAATTTGTATGACAGAGTGTATTTAAAAGAGTGTGAGGTGCGAATCTATCGTTGATCAATTTGCTTAAGATGTATGGATGAAATATGTTAGGCACCGACAAATTATGAATATCAAAAGCGTTTTGTGTAGTTTTATGTGAATGTTGTGTGACAGTTGGTTGGTTTTGGATGAAAGTGCTTACGAAGTGTTTGATTGTGTATACATTTGCGGTCACAATGACATAATAATGTACTGACAATTGTAAGTATCGGTAACTAAGCAAAGTAATAATATTTACGTTTCTCAAGATAAACACAAACTTATTGCCACTACACATCTCTAGTCAGATACCTTGTAGCAGGGAATGAACTTGTGCTTCACTATTAATTGTGATAATAGGCGAGTCCTCTGCCTTTCTCACGTAAACCCTCCCATATGCAGTCCAACAGTATTTGTAAAATTTGGTTTTGACCAGGTCTCGCGCAACAAAGTACAGTCGGGCACCCTTCGCAGTAAGTTGCTCCGAGACATAGATAGGTGTATCTTCGTTTCTAGTAAAGCCGAGGTGCTTGGCACATAATTTTTGTTTGCGCTTGATGTTAAAATTCTTACACATCTTTAGGAAGTTAGTTTTGAGAATAGTGGAAGAAGTTTCGATAACTATTGGTGCGTTCTTGTGCTTATTTTCTTTTTTGCCTTGTATTCTGTATATGTCCCTAATGTCGGACTCGAGTAGCTTGCTGTCTATAGTTTTAGATAAGTGCAGCGCCATGTTTATTAAGTCTTCTTTGGTTTCATTATTCAGCTTAGGCACGTTATATAACATAAATATATATATATATATAACATAAACAAAAGTCCTAGAATCTAAACGACTTTTAACCGTCGCATTCGGTATGTGGGACCTTGTTTTTTTTCTGAGAATTATTCGAGTTACGGTGAGCTGTAAACAATTCTGCGAATATATTTTTATGTTTTCCCTATCGCAAGTGGGCGAGCTGATTGGAGAGTAGGCAGCAATCAAGCCATTGACGCACGTGCCCAACACAAAAGCCATCAGAATAACAATTATGAACGATAAAAGCCTAACTTACTGAAAGGAAAACGCCGAACCAAAAGCTATTTAAAGTATCGACATTACGAAAACACGTTGTAGGATTTCATTTTACGTTTTGTCCCGACGATTGTGTATTGATTTAGAAATGGATTTTGTGGTAAAACGTTCAAACTTTGGAGGAAGCCTTTGTTTAGTTCTGGGTATTTCCCGTATTGGGTGTACTTAAATTTTTTTTCAAATTTCTGGGAGTGGAATTTACCCAAACGAGCCGGTACATTCACGTTACTGCCGCTGTCGTCTTAATTGTATAACGAAAAAGGTTTTATTTGTGAACACGTGTAACCAGCCACCACCAGTATGTTGTTATTTGTAAGAGGTATATTTTTTGTAATCCAATTCATTTGTGCCATCAAAGTATTTTCTGAAGGAATAATATTCATACTCTTCTAAACGAAAATTAGTAAATGAACTAGCATATAATATGTTATTGATATCACAAGACTATTGAAGTTATTAGTACAAATTTCTTGGGGGTTTAAAACCATCAATTTGTAAATAAAAATCGTTGAGTAAAAAAAATCGATAAGTGCGAACTACCGAGATTTCTAAATGTCAAAATGTGCTAGAGGACGTTATCTGTGCGTCGCTCTCGAGACGTTCTGAGAATTCATTTGCATAGCTAATGTGCGGACGATAGCGAGAATCGCCTCGCGCCCTGTCGCCCGGTCGCCCTGTCGCCATCCCAACACACTTACTGATCATATCTACACTAACAACAGTGTCCAAGGGCCATATTTGAACAATATGCGTTTTTTATTTAATAATTAATAATAAATGTATGGTATGTTACCTACCTATGTAACCGATTAATACAATCAAACCTTAAATATTTTATCATTTGTCCACGTCTGTGGCTCAATGACGACACTGAAGTTTCGAAGTCTAATTTCGAATTGGCCGGTGATTTTGGTCTCACAGATATTTTGATTGGTGGGCACCCGAAATGTCAAAATCAGGGCTTGGTGAAATGACGATGGATAAAGTCATAAAGATCGAATAAGTTACCAAAACAAGATTCGTAAAAAATGAAGAAAAAAAACATAATTCAAGAAATGTTGCCATATCGGCACTTGGATAACAGAATCAACCTGCTGTAATGGTTACTGCGTCATTAGTAAAAGGTTCAAGAATAGCTCCCAGATATGGTGAAGAAGACGGGACGCTCTCAGTAGATTGGTAAGACTGTGTCCAAGAACGACGGCAACTGGGAGAGACTAATATACGGTAGTCACGTCTTATGAAAGGATGAATTAATGAATGCAATAATGTAAAGACGTCGAAATCGTCATAGTAGTTAGTAACTAAAATGAACAAACATATTTTTGTTTGTGTTTTGTTCTCATCAAAAAATAGTACGCAAAACACGTCACGTCGCTAACAATGAGCTGGCTGGAGGCCACATTTTTCCACTTTTACGTCTGTTTGTTTCACTTAAAATACGTTAAAGATACTCCGTATATCTCTCAACTACGTGTACATTTGGAATAGAAGTACATACGAGTACGTTACGCCAACTAATGCTTTCTCTGTACATTCATCATCATGATATAATAGAACTTAAATTTAAAACATACAACAAAAGCGGCATTGTTCTTTTTTTTTAAGAGTACCTACGCTACTAAAAAGTAATTTTTCAGTTCGTCCGGGGAAAGACAATAAAAAATTCAAGAAGCGCTCGTGTTTCTCAAACTAAAGTGGAATCTACTTTATACTAATCGTTGATTGACATCAGTTGATTCACTCCAGGGTTGGGGTAAACCCACTTTTGCGGGGCTTGAACCTCGTAAAGCTTAACAATAAATGTGATAAAACTAAGCCACGCACAGGCGAAGACAGATTATGACCGTAACATTTTATTTAGTACAATTCTGTCACCCCTGTCTCACCCGCAAAAGCACCTACACACGGCTTATTTTTATCGTATATACGTGGGAATATGACCTACATATCTTCTCCTAAGAATGTTCTCGACTTAAGGCGTTTCTCTTTGTTTATATTAATTTAAGTAAACAGTATGAAGTGACATTGTAGGATAATCTTGAATTTGATTTGATTGTCTATAAATAGACAGAAATAATAAAAAACGTTAATTGCTTTCTAGTACACAAATTCTAGAAAGAACATTGGCGCACAGTGCAGGAGTTAGTTCAGTGCTAAATATTAGGTAAAAATACTATATTTTAACTAAATGAATATCATACATGTTGTATGATTCAGTAAGAAAAATACATATATCCTTACCAACCTTAATAATTAGTGATTACAATCTTACTTTTATTACCCTTTACGTGTTATGTTTAATGTCATTAGAATGTGTCTTCATCTTGACTACAATAATATACTGACGAGTTGATTTTGTTTATTGCGACATACAAAATACATAAATGTTTTAAATGTTTATCGAAATATTCACAATAATACCTGTGTTAATGAACAAGCGAGATGGCATAGACCGTGAGTGAACACAAGCCAAGTCAACCATCGCACCACCTCTCGCAGTAAATCTCGTCACGTCCTTCAATTGTACGCTGCACTTGCACATTGTTGGCCTTTATATACATTCATCATGTCTATGTACTCACATTATTGAATACTGAATACAAACACGTCATCGCAGCAAAGAGAAACAAGTAAATGTCAAAGCGAACGGTCGGCGTGGCGAGGTAAAAGGTTAGCGGTAATCGAAAATAAATCACTTATAACTGGGAAATATAACTAACTCACTCATTGGGTTCAGGCTTCGATCATTACAATACTTGGTGGATGACCTAAAATATACTACTAATATGAAAATTGATTCACAAATGTACGCTTTCAATCACTGTGCGACGCTTTGTTCTTAATTGTTCAATACAATATACGAACTATTGCTCATATTTTCGTCACTAGACGTGTCTTTGTCTCAGTTGTAGCACCGTCTAAGCTCGTCGCTTAGCGGCGGCTGTTCTTCGGCGCAGGCTCCACACGCCTACGAGCTCCAGGGCGTCCTTAGGCCCACGCTTCTATAGAAAATCTTACATTCTTAGCCAGAAGACGACAAAATCGATAATATTTTTAACAAAATTATTTCTTTGCTCTCGACATATTTATAAAATTATTAATTAAGTATACTTAAATTAATCTATAGTATATATATAAATATTAAAATAACTATATTAAACAGATCTAAATAAAAAAATAGAGACACTTTTATGGAAATACTTGAAAAAAAATCTTACGTACAGACACTCGATTGTGGCGCCAACTGGGCGTAAAACTATATACAGTACGTACATTTACACCGGAAATGGCGTACACTTGAACCGTGGATGGCCTTATTCCTGGATCGGGGCCAATGCGAGCCGCTCGTAGGATCTATTAATTGTGGAAGCGGGCGGTAAGAACGAGCCCACGAAAGATGCGATATGTGGACGATAGAGGGCGCTATCTTCTATAAACCTGTAGAGCTATAATGGATAAATTATACGAGCGACATTCAAAAATTGCTTCCGAGTGGTAAAATCGATACTACATTTAATTTTGTTCTCGTGCGTTTAAGACAACAAACGTGGCTGGGTACTACGAGAAGGTCAACGGGGTAATAATTTGCGAAAGGAGGCCCCGTCCGTAAATAGCAAGGTCGCTAACTATTATTAATTGCTTTTTTCGATGCGTCCGTTTCATTTGGTCGATCGAAAACTTTGCATATAAAAATAATATTGACTGGTTCTTGTTGACGGTTCATAATAAAAGAACAGGTCTTGTCATTTTAACCAATAAAATATTAAATATATAGATACATACATAAGATTTTAGAACAAACGAGTTAAATTAATATACAGAAGATAATTACTACGCCGCAGCTACATACTAGCAGTCTAGCTTTAGAGGCAATTGATAATTACAGTAGGTGTTTTACAAGCGCAAAAATCTTTTTTCGACTCTTACTAGTGGCCATTGCATCCCAGAAATCTATCATATTCCATAAAAATGTACCTGAACAGTATTCATTCTAACATGTGTGTGCGTGTAACAAATTAAGCATGTGCTTAGGAGAGTTTCTTTTATACATAAATAGTCGTTTAAATGAACGTAATGGAAGCGTGAATTAGTCAGGATGGAAATATATTTTAGCCATATATCATCGTGTTTAATCAACTTTTACCTAATTTTGGAGATTGTGAGCATTTGTAGGCCAGATTGGGGAAAATGCCATTCGGCTTGAAAAATATACACGAAGACCTAACGAGTATTTAAATAAGAGATTATAAACTCAATGTAATATGATCAGTCAACAGTTTTTTTTATATGCTAAATTAGCTGTTCTACGCACTAATGACGAACGGACGAATTTCATATTTTCAGTATTTATGGAATATATATATACATCTCATTAATGTGCAGCAGTCCAGGTTTAGTCCTACTAATATTATGAATGCGAAAGTTTGTATGTATGGATGTTTGTTACTCTTTCACGCAAAAACTACTGAATACATTTTAATGAAACTTTACAATAATACAGCTTATATATCAGAATAACACATAGACTATAAGTTATAAAAATATTGTGTAAAATGATCAAATATAACGTTTCAAGTAAGGAGGAAAAAATCCGCCATATGCGCGCTATTCTGATGTGCGCCGCGAAAACTATAAGTTACACGTAAATAATGTATAAATGTTTACCTTAAATAGTCCTACAAAAAGCCCGCAAGAGCATATATCTTTTATATGTAAGCTATTATCGCCAAAATAGTGAAGCATATATTAAGTTTAGGGCGGAATGAAGTTTTCTGAACCAGCTAGTATTCTATAATATACGACTTTTTGCGCAGTTCGTCGCTGAATCATTTTATAACGGAACATCTAATAATAGGCTCGATAATGTGTTGATACGAGCGGGCTGTGAATGAGCAAAGTACGTACTCGACGAACTACACTACAGAGTCAGTGGGGCAGTGATAAGATAGTGCGTGGCGTTCTGCAATGCTCGCAGCCCTACCTTGCAATAATCGATCAACTGTATCTCAAAGCCGTGCATTATGTCCTAATAATAATAGGGTAAGAACTTAACGACATTATTAAAAGTTGTTGAAAACATTTGTTAAAACATTCAACGTCTAGAAACCAGATAAATGTTAAACCCATTAAAAAGTTTGCCAAGGAAAAACATGCAATACGGTTGTTTGAAAACTTTTAGTCCGGGCTGCCTCTCTCCTCTGCAAAAAAAAACAAGCGGTTTCGATTTTAATAATTCTAAAGAGGTTTTAATAGCCAAACTATGTTACTTGCAATTAATAAAGAGTCGGTATAAAAAATCCAAAATTCTTTTTTTTTAAATTATGAACCTTTCTAGTTGTTTAATCTTTAGTTACTTTGAACGGGTTTTCGGTTAAAAGGTTATCAGGCAAGTAAAAGTACTGTGTTCGTACTAGACATATTATAAACTATTGTATTCTACCCCGCAGTGTCATAACTAATCTGATGATGGGAAGCTGTGGTCAATAAACATCAGTTTACCCGTTCGTTTAATACCATAAAAATTGAATCAAACAACCCTCGCAAGTAATTTCTTTTTAGAAGATTCTGTGTCTCTAAAAAAGCACTATTCACCACAAAAATTACAAGAGAGTTGGTTATTATCGAAATAAATATGCCTATCGGCGGCATACAGGGGTCGAGCGACGACCTCCGGAGCGTTCGTGCGACGAACACGCGGCGGTCGAAACAGTCAACCGTCGCCTCGAGCCTGCCGGCTGCTCCAACAACTCGACTGAATAACAATTAACAACAACAACTACGCCCTCACAACTCTCGTTACAACAATTATCAATTTGATACTCTGACATTAAAGGATTAAAGGAAAGGAAGGAAGCTCTATTCTAAAATAAGTAGTAAAAATAAAGTATAATCTCTACTTGTGTTTTTCTTTAATAATTTCTTCATTGACACATAAAAAAAGAATAGGAAATAAATTCATAACAAGCAAAAGTTAATATAATTTCTTGTTACAGTTCTACAGTGATAACACGATGGTGCAATATTGATTTAAAATCCTAAGCAGCAATAGCTAAAAACCATAATCTATCGCACGCACTGTGGTCAATAGTAATGTGCTTTTGCTTTTGAAAGTCTTTAGAAAATTCAAATGGCCGTACGAGACACATTGTTATCTTTAATGACTCTGCTACATTGAAGTAATCAGTAACACCATGTGTGTGAGTAATTTTCTCCTAGGCTAACGATTTCCGGTAGTTATTTCATGAAGCCTTACGAAGACTGCGCTCGTCTGTACGTGTGTCCGCGTCACGTGGCGGATTGGTCGCGGCCGTCGCGCGGCACCGTTCAACGAACGAAGCGCCACTGTCCGGCAGACGGATGTTGTTTCGATATTCGATGCATTATTCAAAGAAAACAATGTATTGTTAAAATGTCGTAGAACAAAAGCCGCGTCGAAACTCCGTTAGGTAATATACAATGCAAAAAAACAAGTTTCCATCCAAAACAAACGCATGAATATTTAACCTAGATGCCGTCTACGAATTAATGTAACTTTTACCACCGTTCCACCATAACAAAATATATAGTTTACGCGAATCTATTTGCATGCGTTTTATACCGCAAATAATGAGCGTAATTTTATTTTACCGCTGTGATAACGTAAATGGAGCACGAACTATGCGCATACATTTACAAAGCGCAGCGCGGAATGCGCACACGCAACCGCACACAGTCGCCGGTGCGAAAAAATGTCATTAGCATTATGCCTACTTAAAAGTGTTACATTCAACGGGGTTTTGAAATCGTACATAGAAATATTGTACGACTGTTATATGTTATTATAGAGTTATATACGATACCAGTGGTTTAAATCGATGATAAGTGAAGTTTTAATCGGTGGGGACTGGGAATGGTTGGCGCTTGTCGGCGCGCTGCGCAGATGAGGCTGAGGGCTTATCGCTGCAGGATACGGCGCCTCTTCCGGCCGCGATAGCGCCACCTACGCCGCAGCCCGCGCCCAGCCACCTACCTATCGCCCTTGTTGATCGGACAAAGACGCTACAGGTATCATTTCTGCACCAGACTGAGCGGGCGAACGACATATATATGTCAAACCTATATTAATCTACTTTGTACCTATTTTGTTCGTGCAACAGATTAGAAAATGTTTGATGTGAAAACTTTAACCGCGCTAAACGATATTTAGTAGGGAGAAATATTTAGTAGGGAGAAATATTTAGTAGGGAGAAATCTTATAGATTCGCTTGAACAACATGCGTCATCAACATGCAGCGCCTCAGCAACAACAACACAGCATTATTTCACTTTCTTTCATTTTTTTCTTGTATTCAATTTTGTCGTACAAGGGTTTATTGTTGTTGAATATTTATTTAATTTTGAACTTTTGCCGCCCCTTCCCATCTTTTTGAGTTTTGTCTTCTAGCGGCAGTCCTTATAGGAATCGAGCAGGTCACAACCGCTACCTATCAACAAACGTAATTATTGGAAGACATGGATGAGTTGGTTTTTTTGTAAGAAAGAGGGGAAGTGCATACGGAATAAGTGAAGCTATGGTCACTTCACTCATTAGACGAAACGCTTAAGTATCAAAACCTCGACTTTGCACACGAATTCTATCCTTCTTAAATATTTAAATAAATAATCTAATAACAAGTAAACTAGTTTTAAGTGTCTGAATGAAATCTGATAACTATTGTTTCAATTTCCAATTCTCAATTTGTAAACAAAAGTTTTGTACACACGGATCACATTTGATTTGCAAAGACTATGCCGGCGTCCCCACCTCATTGTGCACGGGACTCAATTAGCAGCCCTTAATGGAGCTCATTCACGCGACTGCTTGACTGACTGCTCAATGAGCACTGACTTTATAATTTATGACGCGCTATGAGTATAAAGTTATCCATCCATCGTGGCGTATGCTTTGAGAGCTATTGTCATCTATGAAAATTACCTTAAATGTCAATTTTTAGTCAATTTTGACAGTGGTAGAGCCCGCAACAACAAATGTTGCACGGATGGGCCGACTTGACCGGTGAAATACCTCACAGAACACAATTAATTACGTAATTATGTTACGTAGATTTTACGTTAATTCTGCAATTCGTCTGATGAGTGAGGTACCGGAAGCTCAAATCTAGTCCTCCTTTCCTTCCTATGCTTTTCTTATAAATGAAGGACGGGAAGAGGATATGATGGAGGAGGGTATGGATAGGAAAAGGAAATATCTTTTGTCCTGTATGTTCCTTTGTTCAGAAAAGGTAGACAAAGCATCTGCGACTCATTATATTTTTACAGATCCCGCCTATGGGTAGCGGTCACTTATATTAGGTGACTAGCTTGCTAGTGCCTATGTTTTTTTAACAAACAGTCTGCCAGACTACGGAAAGATGTAAAAAAGAGAGAAAAGTAAAAACGCGACGAAATAAATAAATAACCAGTAAAAATAAACACCCTAACGTGGCTAAAAAAGTTTTCGCTTCAAAAGTTTTGCAGTTAATACCGCCACATTTATATTAATCTGTCTGTATATAATATGCTTTTATTAGACACAAAACCTTAATTATTTAATAAAAAATTGCTTAATTATTGGTTTAGTGCATAACATATGAAGAGTCAAATGACGGTTTTTACGTAAATTTCCTGGGATGTGTGTAACTGTTGCCAAATTTAACTCTTTAACCAAATATGTCTGAAAAGCCGTCATATTATATCGAGCAAGGCATGAGTGATAGCGGCAATAGACGGTGAATCATGTGTTGTGATAGTGTCAGGACATCTGCGCCGTCATGAGCATGAGCCTGCGCACGCGCTGCGGTTTGCACAGCGGCCGCAAACTGATAAAGCACCTACCTGATTTGTGGTTGTACTTGATCTCTGAGTTACGTAATAACTTTTTAAACTTATTTTCATTATATATCTTTACGAAATTTATATTGTAAATTGGTACATTATACTCGCATATAATTAGTTCATTAAATTGAATTACATTTTGTAATGGCCACTTGTTAGGATACCAGTGATGAATGAAAAAGAAACTCATATTTTAAGTCAGTCACTTTGTACAGCAAATGTTTTAATGATACCACAATAATAACAATAAAAAGATCAACCTTTCCTTCGTCATTTGATATTTCTAATGAAATTTTAGAAGAACATGTTGCGTGTACACAACGAAATTAGCGTTGAAAGAAATACCCACGCTAATTATTGAGTGTATATAATTCTGCGCAACGATCGATGTGAAAACGGATAATTACGCGCACTCTCCGCCATAAATATACTGTTCAGACATGTCATCCGTTGATGCATCGCTCAGTATGCAGCCGTATCGTTTCATTGTAACTGACTCATTAATGAAATCTAAACAGCTGGTCGTTGTTGTTATGCGATTAATTACTGACAATGCCACGTCAATCACACTCGAATGGTTAAGTTTGATCGAACTGTCCCGATCGTCAAATACACCTAGACTTTTAGTTGTGTAACCCTGACGAGAGTAATAATTAAGCTGGAAGACTAGTCTTATTCTCTATGAGAATAAAACCAGTTTATGTTTGACTTTCGAAGGTTACAGACGTGTGGGTAATGTAAATGTCACACAAAATAAATGATCCTTGAACTTTGCTAGCTTTGATCTAGCGGTCGCCGAAATATACAGACGAGCAAAAATAGACGAGTGATCTCTGAGTTTTATTTTAAATTGATGCTTCATTTGTTTTCTTTTTCGCCGCTGTATTTATAACCGTTCTCATTTCGTCCTTGCCTTCACCTTTTAAATAAAAAAAAGCTTTTATAGCGTCTGTGTTGGGCTTTTGAGTATTCATGCAAAATCTGTGTTCTTTCGTGTCTATTCATAGATTATTTTACACACTTCGTGTTGATGAAGCTGTGAATCTATTTTGTTTCTTGTACTACATCTCTAAAGTTCTTCTTTTTTAAGGACCTATAACAGGTACAGGTTTTTTGAATTGAGAATATATTCAATCCCACACGATACTTAAATTAATCATTCAACTCGCTTTCATTTTCATATTGAAGTCATACAATGTTTGCAAATCTTCTAACACATTCATATATTTATAAAAACATGCTTGTCAGTTAATGACACGCATTCATTCAAAGAAAAACTGCAGAATTATGTTATACACATATACTAAAAACACTTTTAAAGATACATATTTCATCAACATGCCACAGTTTAATAGAAAGTTAACATATTCCAACTATATCAATCAACAGATTTAAGACGATTACTGAAGCACTGACAGAATTAATGTGTATTTACGTTACGCAATTATCATAAGCATTCTATTCAAAACAATGTTGTTGAAGACATGTCGTGTTCTGTCGGTGCGTCATTGTCACCGAGTCCTGGTGCATGACGCATCTGTGTAACCGACTAGCGCGCCCGACACACAAATACCACGGACGTGAGTCGTAATCTTATTACCTCTTGTTGTCCCCGAATAGTGGGTAAGCCCCGCGTAAAAACTCACATTTGGTTATAGATAAAACTCTTTACTCCTCCTTATAAACAACCGAGATTATATAAAATGAAATAACAAAAAACTACGAACGTGGTCCAGACTTTTCAAGTCCGATTTTGAATACCAACCGGAATTATAATTAGTTTTTATTCAGACCTGTTCTTGTTTTCTATCCATATTTAGGTATTCAACTGATATTTTAAAAACAGTGATATTTGTAATAGAATAAATATATAAATAAAACCCTGAAATGACCGAGTTTTATTTTCCTTTCATCATTAGAAATACACTATCCATATACGCTGACATAATCTAAATTGTTTTATTATTATTATAAAAAATAAAAATAAAAAGTATTCTAAATATAACATACAGTACTCCAGAATCCCTTCTTCCTCTTCTGCTTACACAAAATTTGGCAATGCACTCGTAATTCTTTTACAGTTTGTTCCAAAGAAAGATCTAAAATTTGTAAACAAACAAACGTCACTAGCCGTACATGCTATTAAACTTTAATTGTACTTCCATCGGAAATGTTATCATTTTGTAGAAGTCGTGAGATAAAGGGAAGTGAAATGTATAACATGGCTAAGTTAACCTAATGTCAAAGGTAATGTAAGAAAAAGGTAGTTGTTTTTCGGTATTATTTTGGAATTTGTGTTTTTGAGGTAAGGTACCCTTTGCTTAAAAACTTTCCAACTTGATTGAGAACAAAGTATATATGTTGCAAATTTTGATGGGCAGCTGTGGGTACTTAATATCAGTTAAGCTACTTGCTTGTCTGCCTTATAAAGAAAGAGTTTACATTTTGTTTATCGCAGTAAAGACCTTAACAACAGTACGCGTTCAACAACGTATCATAACTACCAGTGAGATTACTACAACGAGAGCCATCGTTTGTCTCGAGGCAAACAGTCAATTGTGTAATGTATTTTTTTTAATTATAGGTAGGACAACTGTATGTGTGTATCACCACCAGGTTAACGTCCCAGTCGTATTGTCAGTTTTATGATTGAAAAAAAGTATACACATTGTGTAGCCACGATATTTCGCTATTTATAGATATCACGCACGTAACAATACATCAGAGCATTTGTTATATTGCCAATAAAGGAGACTCAACATGAGTTTGCGCGCAAGTTTCGAGTGTTTGACTTTTCTAAACACACACGAATTATAACGCGAAGCTCGCTCTAAATGACTCAGGATCACGCTATACATAATCTATTACATTGGAGTTTTGATGCTAGGCAATGTGTTTACATGATAATAATTGACTAACGAATAAAATGTAATCACAATTTTAGTGGACCTCATCATAAAAAGCTTTTAAAATGGCGGCGTACGCTGAAAACAAACAAACTATAATAGTGACTATATATATAAAAGTCAAATCGACTTTCCTGTTAAAATATTCAGAAAGCATTAAAATCTTATAAATGTTTCCCTTCCTATTTCTCTTGACGTAAATGTTTTAATTATTCAAATCATAAATCAGGGGATTAACCCAGTCATCAATAAACGTGATGTCGGTTGGTCCATAAACTATAATCAGATTCATTTTGCGGAGGAAAGCATATGAAATAATTATTTTAAAAACTTTTAGCTGTCTTTTCATATTAAAAAAAACTGTAAATGAGAAATCGTAAAAAGTACTGAAAACTATGAACTGAACATTCATTTTTTCAGCAAAAAAACCATCTGATGGGAACAGGTAAACCGTTAATAATGTAAAATAGGAAGCTTCATGGAATTGCATAATAGTCGTAATATTGCAAGACCTATCACAAACTTAAACCCCTCATCGATGTATAATGATACGTTTGGATGCAGATAGACGTCGTTGACGCAGCGCATCAAGACGGTTCTGACGGAACACGACCGACTCCCGAGCATTACATCACTAACTTTCTAACTGTCTTCGGTTTGTGATTTATATCGACATCGCCTCAAATTATAACTCCCAGCGGAATTGCTCGAATCAAATAAACTGAACTATCGACTCTCAAGAAAATACCATTGTATTGGGCAATTATTAAGTTCGATGTTTTGGCTTTCGTAGCGGGCCATGTTTATGCAGGTACATCACTAGCAAAGTTTACCGTGAGCGCATCGCATGGTACCAAGCTAACGGCGGCGACGATGACGCGCACCATTCGGAATGCCAGTTCAAAATGCAGCCCGCAGCAGCGGTTAATTGGCCCGCACGGTAGGTAAGAGTCAAAGTATCCGCGTCGAAATCCTTCGTAAATAGAGCGAATTGTAACTCGATAAGCTTCGCCTGGAAAGGAATGAAGGTGAGACGGCGCTCGCCTATAAAGGCGACGCGAAAATGTAAGATATAGAAAGCACTTTAGAAAGGAATGGAAGTTGCGAGTGAACCGCCATCGCCGTCCCGAGGTGAGCGGCCGCGCGCTCACGGCCTTCACTTACAACCTTTTAATTGCTAGATTTTTGCATACATCGATCTTTGATTACATTACCAATGCTATCGCTAGCCGTATTGATATTTCCCAACGCGACGCATCGACACGCAATGTTTAACTCGAGCTTATCAAAACAAACGATTACACTCATCTCACAATCTCCGTGATGCAATGTGTGTGTTTTTATTCGTTATGATAGTAATATTGATGCTAACGCTAAAAAATCTATCTTCCCCAAGTATTTTGTTGCAAATAAAGAGTAAAAATGTTTGTGAAGGATCTTCATTTAACCCATTGCATTATCTTACGTCACATCACGTTTATTTACTTAAGTTTTGGCCATAGTTCGATCGGCGCGTCCACTCAATTGCCGGTTTGAGCTGAGCCATGCCCGGGGCTGCCGTACGCGGGACACAGCACGGAGCCGCACGGACAGTTTGAGCGATGAACTCACCCGGCCGGGTGGTATTTAAACTGGGCTGGCGGCGATCGAGGCCATCGCGCTCCCTCAGCTGTTACGCTCATCAAATTCGCTTTATTTTAACGAACGATCGCCCGAGCTGCAACTCCTGGTGTAACGATCAAACTAATTTATTATCTATGATGTATTCAACACTCCACATTGTACACCTACGCCTACTGTATGGCTTTTACTGGAATATAAAAAAACTAAAGTGAGCAGAATGGTACGCATTAGCTTAGTAAAAATGTACGCGTGCCGTAATCTGGAAATAAAATATTATATCCATATTATGTCATTATTATTAAGAGTCGAGGAACGTCTCTTTTGTAACGAATGAACGTCTAGACAAATATTAATAGAATAAAATAGGTCATAATGTGATTATTTGTTAGTCGGACTACAATGAAAGGAAGCACATTCAACAAATATAGCAGACGGCGTCTGACAGCGGCTGTCGACATCTCTTTGAATAATGTTTCAGAATCCAATCTAAACACGCGGCCCATATAGCGAGACATCAGTATCACGAAGCTATGTTATACAGCCAAAACAAGTGCAGCTGACAATTCATTCATTGCTGTCAAAAACAACGTAATTATCTCGTATTTTAAGTTGTTTTTTTAAGTAATTAACATGATAAACAAATGTAATTAATGTTTACAACGAATGTGATTTAAATAATACTGTCTGTTTTACATTAATATTGTCAGTTTAATGTATTGATATCTCAAGAAGAGAAAGTGTTTTATAGTAGACTTGAAATTAGTGTTGCAACTAAAAATAAGATGCAGCCGTATATCACGAATGTGTCGGCTCAATCGTGGCATGCGCCTATAACATCTCTGAAATCTTGTTGCGAACATTTCGTGCAATTAGTGTAGGAATCTAGAGAGACAATAAGAGTCATTCCACTTTAGTTATCCTAACAGATTTAGCAGTCAGTGGGCAGACCACATGCCAGTGAAACATTGTATCTTTTATAATAATTTAAAAGTATATTTTGAACGATAGAGTTATTGACGTCTGTATCGAGTTTTGATTTCTTAAATTGACTGACTTGATTCCCTTCACGCTGTGTTCACTTCACCAAGTATCGTCGTCACATTGAAATAGAAATCAAGTGGGCTTTAGCTATCTTGACAACTTTAGAAACTGCACAAACTTTTATCCGGTTATCGAATTTTGGAATACTGATGGACCCATTCCAAAACTTTTCTAAGCCTTAGTGACTCGGTAGTGGGACGTAGTAACTGAGTTTAGTTCAAGGACCCGACAGTATGCGGGTCTGAATCTGACTAATTTATTGGCGTGCGTGAATCGAATCATTAGGTGCGAATAGTACGTGTGCGTAATACTAAGTCGTCGTCTAACTATCAGCGCTAATTTGCATCGAAATTATAGTTAAACTACGGCTTAAGGTAACTATAAGCATTATTTGCTTACTAAAGTACTGACAGTGCCAACTAGACATTTATTTATAGAATCACGAGACTTCCGCTTTAGATTTCCTTAAGTTTTTAATTGGCTAAAATAGTGAATGACAGGGGCTTCCCAAGAATCAACAATGGTTACTACCTATGAAACACGATCGACTAAACGATTTCCTAATAAGATGTAGGATTTAAGAATCGCCTCGGGAAGTAAAATAATAAGTCTTAATGTATCATTCGTCTCAAGCCCTTGCTGTGGTAACGAGTGAAAACAG
Source organism: Papilio elwesi (assembly GCA_029849275.1). NCBI lineage: Eukaryota > Metazoa > Arthropoda > Insecta > Lepidoptera > Papilionidae > Papilio > Papilio elwesi. The sequence continues at coordinate 3,970,515 of CM056687.1, read as the reverse complement.
AATTGTCCTTTTAAACTGAATAACATACACATATTATTATTATCTTATTGTAAATGCCTTAATACTTACTGTTATTAATACTAGAAATCTTATCTTTATATTTTTACTGATCTTTATATCTTTTTATGGTGTTGTTAGTTGGAAACAACTTTTTTTTATATTTTGATAAATGCTTAAAGTTATAAGAATACCTAAATATCAAAGAAGACATTCTAAATATATAAATCAAACATATAAATCCGTCACATAGCTTACAATTAGCACAACGGGTGCACGCACACGACGCGATAAAATGTAACGCACTCGAACTAGAACTGGTAATTGCCAGAACGATCTGGATTTGTCGCGTCTATACAATTTCGAAACGAACGTTCTGGAATACATATCAACGGTCACGCGCACGTTCAAATCCTGTGACGCGCAGGAACGCTAATGTTATGTATCGCTAAATGCTCAACACAAAGCATACACATGCTTTCGTTGTATTTGTTTGTCGTAAATATTTAATATTAACTAGCAAATGCAAGCTATTGCGCTCAATTGAGTATCCTTGTTTGAATAACGGAAATCAAGATCTGTACTTTGCACCATTTAGTAAGCAAGGGCGCAGAACTAAAGCTGTAAAATAACTACAACAAATAACATTTTAGGTACAACTAATATTTTTATAAGCCTAATATAAACGCGATATGCGGTCCACATGCCCACTTTATGTAGCCGGGTGTGTAAGCCGGCTTCGCACGTATGTAGAATATATACGCAATCTGTAATACCGGCCTTAGACTTTTTCAACAATCAATGTCATAATATTTCAGGTAGTATACATAATATTACCTAAAAGATTAATATTTAAACATTTCTAGTGAATCGTGAATGAAAGGGCATTCAATAATGTTTAAGTTGATGGCATTATGATAGACCGACAGACGTGGCCAGAGATTGTTTTAGATGACCACGAGAGCATTCGACATACGTGCCCGGGATATGTGGAAGGAAATTATGTAGTAGGTACAGTGAATTCATATTAACTCCACAGTTGAAGGTATAAATTTGAATTTTTAGCGAGGATTAATAACTTAGAGGTCTCCTGACAAGTAATTTGCTTATCAGATAAGCTCCATATGTCATATCCGATATATATATATATATATATATATATATATATATATATATATATATATATATATATATATATATATATATATATATATCGGATATGACATTATAAATTACTCTTATGTTCGAAGACATAAAATTTAGCAAGATATAAATATTTTGTGGACGCACGAAGCCAGCCGGCTCGGCAGGCAACGTGACGTGACGTGCTATGCCCCATTACCCTGTCAAAAGTGAGAGGAAACCTTAAATAACATTGTGGCATAACATGCACCGAGGTAAGTTTATACTTCATAATTTTATGTGTAGGGTTTCGTTATATGCAAGTGCTACATAACAATGAGGCGATTGAATATTATTTAAAAAATATTTTTTGCATTTGAATATTTTAAAAAATCTGACGTCTTTTTACATGACTCACCCAAATTTGTCCCAAAAAATTGATTGACACGTTTGTTATGGCTACTCTAAGCTCCAGACTGTGACGTAGTTTAAGACATTAATAATATAAGGTTGCTAAATAAACTCGATTACGAATTTGTGCATCATTACAAAACAACGTTAGCGAAATAGATGCATCGTTTTTACCTACTAATTACATCATTTCGCAAACTATCAAAATTTACAGTTCTCTATGGATAGCAAAATACTATTAGCAATGGTCACTTTTTACTGGAATACACTGCCCCGCTTATTGAATAGTGAAACATAAGGAAAACAAAGGTCAGAATAGATGAATTTATTTTAGTCAGGTTGAGCACTGACTGTAACGTCACAACAATTTGTGAATAATTTGTGACTCGACCTTGACGACCTTTGGTCAATCAAACTTTAGAAACCCATCGCTGGCCACAGATCTCCCCAGGCAATCACTATCGTTAATAATTAATATTTATGTACGACATTCCTAGGAGACGCTCGTGCTCTCTCCGGTTCGAATGCCACCATATCAAACAAAATATTTCTATGTTAAAAAATATACCGTAGTAAAATTAATTTGTTGAATATGTTTTAAACTGGAAGACCAAGTCAACAACAGTTGCGAGGATAAGTTAAACTATGAAATGCAACACATGATGCGCGCCGCCCGATGCGGGAACAATACAAAGTTTTTTAAAACACCGTCGCGTACATTACCATACAACAAGATGGCTCCCAACGCGCCCATGTTATCCGTCCGCAACGTACCTGCAAAATTACAAACAATACGTGAATCACAATAAGAATGACCTTTGTTTTCTTTGGCAGTGCGATTTCCCTTCTATAAAACGCACTCGCATAAAACCATCAGACTTGACACATTCCAACGGAAATAGGAAACTTAAAATCATCGAAGAACAATAGTCATAATTATTTCTGATAATTCCTACCGAATCTTGAAAATATTAGGAAAAATGTTCACTCCTATGTAAAAAATATCTCGTGACGTGACATGTTGTGAATCATTTTGTCGTCTGTGTAAATATTTTGATAGACGAGGCGATAAGCATACGGCAAAGACGTTCTCGTTAACGATGAGGAAGTAGCCAAAGACTACGGATTTCCTTTTATACCAGGAATATTTTTATTTACATTAATACATCAACACCCTGAAAAACCCTGTACCCTCAGAAATTAATCACATACGGATTATTGTTCCATTTTGCGGTCAGAGGTTACCATTTTTGTAATGTTGTTTGCCGATTTTCGTATATATTCACCGACTGAAATTTTTGTATTGTATTTTCCAATAAGAGAAGGATGGGAAGAGGAAGAGGGAATTTGACGGAGAGAGAAGGGAATAAAATATCCTTTTTGTTTATCCTCTGTCCATTAAAGACGCATCTGTAACTCATTGCTGCAGATGCCAATAGTTGGCACTCATTTAATATGGGATAACCCGCGTGCTCGTTTGCGACCTTTTACAAAACATAATAAACTTCAAGAAATCTGACTAAAGAAAGTAACAAGAACCACTGGCTCACAATTCGCTGCTCCTGACCAATACTCAACTCAATCTTAAGCACTATCTTTCCGGCTTGGTACTTTCTTCATCTGTAGTTTCTACGATGTTGTTGGATTCATTTTCAGATAAGGTTGCTTTTTTTTTCTTTAAAAAGCAAATGTTTAGGTATGAGCTATGCTAAAACTGTATGCATGTTACTTTATTTGGTATTCAAATACAAATATTTATAGTTTAAACTAAAGGCAGTGAGCATTCCATTATATAAGGTAATTAGCCAACTTTGCTTTTGTCCTATTAAACATGACTGTAAGCGCAAATTCAAAAAGACATCGTGACTAATTAACAAACTTTAGTACGGACGGGGACGATGTTTTTTTGCGTCCGTTAGGTCATAACTGTGGTATTTGTGAACCGATTTGGATCCTTATTTGATATCATTTTATTAAATGTATAAAAGAAAAAGCTAGAGAGGTGTGCTAGGTTCGCACCAAATGGAAATCCATGATCTCTGCCTACCCCTCCGAGTTTCTGGCGTGAGTGTATATTTATGAACGTCATCAATGAAGACGCGTTTAAGTAAATGTTAAAATTAAATACAGTACATATTTATAAACTTGGTCACATTTGCGGGTAACATTTATACATCGACATATGTATTATTGCTTTGGTGTTTGCCCATGACCTTCTTTCAGTTAAGAAGTAGATAACAACAGAAGCCCTGCTAAATAATTAAATAAACACATTACATTCATTCATAACTACTTTTTTCTTCAGTTGTTAATGAGATTACATAAATAAATCAAATACTGAAAAAAAACAATATTGTGACTTTTCAGATAGATGAGTTATTTTAACAGCGGCAGAGCCCGCAATAACAACATCCATTGTTCCACAAATGGGCCCTGACTCGACCGGTGAAATACCACGACCTCACAGAAGACAGGCGTGAAGTAGAAGTATTCTGCGTTCCAGTAGTCAGTAAAAATAGATAACTGTCAATCACAAACAAATACATATACCGACGCACATTCACAACCCCATAATGCACCGCATAGTTTCATACGTAATATTATTGGTATCTTTCCAATAATTTAGTTTTGTAACACCAGAAATGTATCATAAGGGAAATAGATGGCGCCATCAAGTGTTTAGTGTGTTAAAAGTGGACTAGATGGCGCCACTAGTGTTTTAGAACGCGGTATAGAAGTGATATGTGAATTAGGATAAGTTCTCAGATTAGTTCTGCCTCTGTGCACACATCCGATGGAATTCAACTAAGACTAACAATCGAGGTCTAGCGCTCGACTCAATGTCGGACTTATTAGACTTCCAAATCGTAGCGCCCATAGAGCCTACTCACTACCCCCACATAGTGGATCACACACCGGATGTGCTTGATATTGCAATCGTTAAAAATATCAATCTCGCCCTACGCGAAATAAAAGTGATTCACGTGCTTCACTCGGATCACCGACCTGTTATATTACGGCTAGGGCCTTCTGCACCAGCCTCGCCTTTAACGAAAACTATCGTGGACTGGCATAAGCTCAGTGCCAAGCTCCAAAACATTAACTCGCCGCAATTAGATTCTATCCCCGATCAAATAGTTAACGAACAAGATATGGGCGTTGCAATCGGAACTCTCACAAGTCATGTCCAAACCACCATCGAGGACTGCTCGAGGCAGATCCCAGTGATGGATAACCATCGCTGGGAGCTGCCCCCGGACGCCAGGGACTTGCTGAGACGTAAGAACGCGGCCACCCGAGCTTATGATATGTATCCCACCGAATCGCACCGAAAGCGGCTACGTAAACTACAGCGTGAATCGAAAGCACGCATAGCCGCCCTCAGGAACGAAAGGTGGGATACAACACTTAATAATTTAAAGCCATCCCATTTAGCATTCTGGCGGCTTCCCAAATCACTTAAAGGTGACACGTATACCACGATGCCGCCGCTCTTACGCCCAGACATGACGCCAGCCATGCTGGACGAAGAAAAAGCCGAATGTCTGGCTGACAGCCTCGAGGCCCAATGCTCTCCCAGTACCCTACCGGTCGACCCTCGAACAATTCGGCTTTCGTGCCAAACACTCATGTACCCATCAAGTGCACCGCATCACGGAGCACATCCTTACCAAACGACAACGCGGCTCTAGCACCGGAGCACTTTTCCTCGACGTGGCGAAGGCGTTCGATAAAGTCTGGCACAACGGGCTCATATACAAGCTGTATGAGTACGGTTTGCCAGATCGTCTCGTATGCATAATACGAGACTTCCTTAGTAATCGAACGTTCCGCTACCGCGTCGAGGGAGTGTGCTCTCAAGCGCACCCCGTTCGAGCCGGGGTGCCTCAAGGGTCAGTGCTAGGCCCAGTCCTCTTTACCCTCTACACCAATGATATACCGCGCGTACGCGGTGTAGAGCTAGCCCTATTTGCCGATGACACCTGCATTTTCACGTCGGGCCTTCAGCCTGACGCTATATGTCGACGCCTCCAGACCGCAGCCACCACTCTCGGTGCGTGGTTCCGGAAATGGAGGATCGAAATTAATCCAGCAAAAAGCGCCGCCCTATTCTTTTCGCGACATAAGGAAGCTCATCTTCCGCGTCTCCCATCCATTAAGCTCATGGACAGCCCAATTCCTTGGGAAGATAAGGTTAAATATCAAGGTGTCATCCTTGACCATAAACTTAACTTCGCCGCTCACGTTACCCGGGTCAGGAACCGGGCGGCTTTCGTACTAGGCCGCAATATTCCCACTAATCAACAAAAAGAGAAAAATGTCCCTCCGGAACAAGGTGACACTCTATAAAGCTGTAGTACGTCCCGTTATGACGTATGCTAGTCCGGTCTTCGCGCACATATCCCCTAAACTTATTCACCGACTTCAGCTGATCCAAAACAGATTCTTGCGCAGGGCCACTGGCTCACCGTGGTTCATGCGCAACATCGATTTACACGTGGATTTAGAGCTGCCCACCATAGCTCAACACCTGAAGTTGGCGTCGCGCCGCTATTTCGACTCCGCCGCCGGTCACCCCAACCCGTTAGTCGTAGGTGCCGCCACCTACAAACCAATCGCGCTCGGTACGTTCCGTCGCGACTATAGACGACCTAGGCACGTACTCGACTATCGAGACGATGCTATAACGATCGCTCAGGCTAGGTTGAAACAATTTCGCAACAAAATCACATACCGTTCTCGCCGGCGAGGACGGCCATCGCATTCAAGATACGGCCACATAGCTGCCAGAGTCTTCTCCCCTACTCATGATAGAAGCGTTGCTGGAGTTTCTTCCGCCACTTCTTCTCCCAGCGCTAACGCTTTCCGAAGTGGTAGTAATGTTAGTTGTAATAATACTTGTAATCAGATAATGGCTACCGATCGAGCCGAGGCTCGGCCCTCTCGAGCACCCTCGAATCGGAATGCTAAACGCGTAAAAAGTGACAGCCCAAGCCGAGGTCCCCTCTCGGGGGCCCTTGAGCCGAGCCACTCCATGGAGCGTCCACCGAAGCGACCTAAGAGCTCGGTGACCTCCCAATCCGGTAATAATATTAAAGTAACGGCCCGAGCCGAGGTTCCCTCTACGGAGGGAGCCCTCGAGCTTAGTTACTCTTAAAGAGGCTTAGGCTAGGCGCCCTCTGCGCCCTGCCGCTTCGTGCCCGGTGTAGCTGTAAATGCCTCCTCAAGGCAAACAGTGACCTTTCAGTCATAAAAAAAAAAATGCCTCTGTGCAATTTGCCCATAATGTATTAGGCTCATTGTTTAATAGTTCTCCGAAGTATCTAGTTACTGCTTCCACCTTTGTAGGACTGTTCCTCGATATCAAAATACTCATAGTTGACGGCCGACTACTTGCTTCCACGTTTGTGAGCGTGTCAGTTGCACGTCTCTCGTTAGTTATTAGCTTTATTAGTTGCTAACTTGAATTCTGTTCTGTGTGTGAAATAAAACTTTGACGTTTTATAAATCTGTGTTTCACTTCACACGCCACGCCTTAAATACACCCGTTACAGTTTATATTTATATACCGTCAATCTTATGATTGAAATTTATATAAATAATACTGTCCTAAATTTCTTTATAATTATTAAACAATATCTACTATCTTATAGTAGATATATTTTTTATGTACCTACAATATAGGTAAATACCTAAAATTAGCTCCAACACAAAATACTTTCAAATTGTGGTCGCCGTGTTTCCCAATTTCGTGGAACAAGGACAATGACTAATACCTTTAAATTATTCTCCGAACATTCCATCGAAGCGGCATTTAACAATGAAACACAGAAAAAAACTAGTTACTTTCCTGTGATTAAGACCCACAAACAATATTTAGATTTTCCCTTACAATCTTTAAGTTTTGAAATAAAAAATAATGACAATGTTAAAATACAACCATATGTTTGCATAATTATAGAAAATGTATGTACATACATTTAATACTACTTTATTTTAATCCAAATCCATTGGCAGAAGAAAATATAATCGATTTTCTTTAATCGTTGTATATTTTTTTATCTGTATAACTGGTGTTCGTAACAGTGTTATACAATGTATTCATTCGAGGCTAATGAGCGACGGAGAAAGTCTCGGTTTGCCTCCATCTAATCACCAGCATGACATAACCGACGTCTCCGGAGCGACCGAACGCCACATCTTCCTCTCTTGTCTTGTCTCTTGTAATCAAATCGCTCCTAACATTTATAACTGTTTTGATAAAAGATGATAGAAATTACAATTTTCTCGTATATTTTTTTTTCGGGAAAAAATTATATTTAGTACCTATAGCTCATGTTTACCATAAGCACAGTCCTCGAGTGCAGTAGTGCAGTGCAAAATATTATCTTACTAATATTATTGATTTGATTGATTAACTGAACAGTGCTAGAGCCCGCACCAAGATCTGTTGCACGAATGGGCCGGCTCGACCGGTGACCACGACTTCACAGAAGAGAGGCGTGAAGTAGAGTATTCTGCGATTCGTCTGATGAGTGAGGTGCCGGAGGCCTAATTCTAGTTCTCACCCCCTCCCACCTTTTTCTTATAAGGAAAGGATGCTTAAGGGAGGAAAACTTGACGGTGGAGGGGATGTATAGGAATTGGAAATAACCATTTTCTGTTTGTCCCCTCCTCTGTCCACTAAAGGTGGGCAACGCATCTGCAACCATTAGTTAGTTGCAGATGTCTATGGGTAGCGATCACTTGACATATGGTGAGCCGCTTGCTCGTCGTCGCATGGACGTTGGCCATATCTTAACATCAGGTGTGACGTTTCTTTCTTTTTCTACATAAATAAAAAGTAAAACAGATAACGTGGCAAGCAAAGGCATAATCGCTTTACCGGTTTATTCATATATAAGCCAATTAAATCTGAAGAACAGGCATGCACTATGCACGTGCAAGGTCACCGCAACATAATTTTTATCACTGTTACATATTATTAGCAATTATTAATTATTATTGTATGTAGAACGCGCGATGTAATAAAGTTACTTCAACGAATGTGACACACTCGCGGACGTCGTGTCGGTAAACATGTGATAATATTAGTCTCTATCGGTGCCAGTAACGAATGCCTGCCGAGCTACATTGTTTTACGAGACATTTATACCTAACGATAATAATTTTTCTGTCCATATAATTTAATCTGAACGCCGATAACCCTGTGCTGGGATGCCGACCTCGCGACATTTTGATCGTGGGTTCGATCCTTATCCTAATTATTTTCGATTATCAGGATGTTACGCAAACTTTGCGTCCGACGCAAAGCGATAACCTCAGTCGCTCGCACGTTCCATAAACATTTTTCTGATAACAAATAAAATTGATCACAACTAAGAGGTTAGCCATAGAAAAGAAATATACATATTGTCATAAAAATACTATAGGCTATCGGAACGCGGTACTTCGGTGCCCGGGATGTAGATATTTAATCGCGGACAGTTCGACAAGTCAACTAATGTCAGCTTTATCATTTTATATGTACGTTGTTTATTAATCTCTTTGCACAAACTCATGTAACGTTATACAGGACGAATGAACGTTCGGCTATGGTAGATCTAATAGAAAATTAAATTCAATTAAGTTTTGTGTATGTAAATAAAGGACAATTATTATTTTTAAGACATTACAAACTGTAAAAAAGTTTACACTAATATCAATTAATATCGAGTAACCTCAATGTTCGGGAGACAGGTCTCAGCTGTAAGGACAGGAGCTGGCGCCCGGGCCGGGTCGCTGGAGTTCGCTCCCCTGTACCCTGCCCCGGCCCCGCGACCTTCCCCCGCGTCCTCGCCCGCCCACACCGTCCCCTATCGATCCGCTGTGCACACCCACTCGCATCCCCGATGCACCACTTGTTACATCTCTTTGCCTCTATAAATTGATATGAAACGACTAAATCTAATTCCACAGTGCAATCCCTCATCGTTCCCGTATTCTTCATCGTTATCTAATTAATTAAAATTAGTTAATTTACATTTTTATACATAATATTTAATAATAAGATTTCGTTATATTTTTTTTACTTTGTCTTATTTCAGTTAGACAGGCAGAAAGTTTGTAAGTATGGCTGTATGGGTGTTGGTTATCCTTTCATTCAAAAACGACCGAACGGATCTGCATGAAATTTGGCACGGGGATAGATTACAGTCTGGAATAGTTTTTGCTGGTTTTTAGTCCACGTATATAAACTCGCCTTTTAAATAAATCGCCTATGGATTCCGAAATGGCAACCCGGGCGGATCACTAGTGTATGAATATAGTAGAAGCAAGAGAATTGTGCCAAACGGAATATAATCTGAATTAAGGTCGCGAGTGCTCATTGATTTTTGTGATTTTAGAGAGTAATAGAAATCCAAGTACAAAGATTGAAAGCCAAGCTGTCTATTTTTTATAATATAAATAGTTTATAAGCCTTTTTGTGTCGTTATCAAATCACGTATTTATTTTTATTATTCACAACATTTACAATCTTTCGATATCTGTGATGATTGTCAAAATTATTGTTTTGTTGTTACAAGTCAGTATTTGTTAGTTCCGAGGAACGATTTGATTTAATCTGCCGACGACGGTCGGATTATCGATGATAAAACGCTTTATAGGACGGCTGCCGCTCTGACTACATTGGAAAAATAATTAACGTTATTCTGTAGTTTAAACCAAAACTTAATATATTGAATTAAAAGTTCTTACGGAACGCTATCGTAACTGAGCCAAAACCTAGAGACAAATTACGAAGACGCGTCACGTTTGGGCCCATTTCTTTACATGAGCGAAAAGGGTCATTTGACTCGGGGAGAAGATTCCTGTTAATTTATCAATGCAAATAATTAACTATGGCGAAGTTCTTTGTAGGATTTTTAAATTAACGAGATTATTTTATTTTACACAAATAAACTAGCAGCTAGGATAAGTATAAGAGATCGCGAATTATTTTGATTTTTTAATTATTTTGCGCTATAGTACCTTTAGCTGCTAAATGAATTCAAATACATTAAGCTCCGATTTACATTTTTCCAGGTCTTCTATACAAGTAGATAAAAAAATACAGCAGTTATTCGCTAATAGAAGAGACTGCTAATGGTGAAAGAATTTTTAAAATCGGTTTAGTAGTTTTTGATTTTATACGCAACAAACAATCATATTTTTTAATATTTATAATTTTAGTAAAGATTAGAATAGTATAAATGGAGAGTCATAGGAGACCTAATATTACCTTTACACAAACTAGTTGCCGAGATAAAAAAAAACCAGCAGCGAGCCGCGTAACGTAATCATCATAAAAATTAAACTATGTACCTTCCGTACTAAAATCATAAAATTTTAATTAGAAACTTTATGGTTCCGTGTAATCACATGTAAGAACAAAACAAATAATTTATTGCGACTCCTCGAACACAGGTTGAAATAAAAATCAAGTTTATTATAACATAGGCTCCTGTATATATACTAACTAATATTATAAATGCTAGTATGTTTGTTACGCCTAACGACTCAACCGATCATCATGTATCATCATGGCGACAGAAAATGTCATGAGGTATTTACCTTTTAAAACTGTTCCCGTTACATAAAACGATTCATTTACAATATCGGTTGCCATCACCATGTTTCATGTTATGACAAAACAAAGTTTTGACACATATACAAAATTTTCCAGCGATAGAATGAAAGAAACGAATGCGTGCAAAACCGCGGGCAACAGCTGGCGGGCAACAGATGCCTTATCTGTTGCTTTTTACGTTAGGATTTATAGTCAACATTCTTGGGTTATTCCGAGTACCTATCTATACTAACATTATAAAGGGAAACAGCACTTCATCAGGGTGTAATTAGGCTTTATTTCATTTTTTAACCTAAAGACAGTATTATTGTAATAAATAAATTTGATACATTTTTACATAATTTTGTATTTAGTTTTACTATTTATATTGTTGAGTATAGTTAATTGCTTATCTAAAATATTGTTGTGTTAAAGCAGTCATCGCCTCAGTAAACAAAACCAAGAATGGAGAAAGTGGCGCGGCGTGGTGCACGGAGAGAGCGCATCTCGTGATATTCGCATGCGGTAATTAGCCTCGAATCCATTACAAGCCGACCATTGGAATTATTTCAATCCTCTGTTACTTATCGCTCAATGAACAGCGTTCGTGTGAACGAGTTAACCACCCACACACAAATTAAATAATGTTTACGTACATTATACATGACCTTACATTGACATTATATCATTCTGTATGCACTCATTTTGACATGTCAGAAAATTTAAGTTTAATTTGTTACCAGGTGCAACGTGTCGCCGAGGTGATTTTTTATATTTTTATTATTTCCGTGCAATAACAAAAATATAATTATGTAAAAGTTTAAAGTTCACTAATCACAAAAAGTAAATTTCTGCTCTGTATAATAAATATTATTATAGACGAAAATACAAACATATTATTTGTGGGTATATGTTTGTATTATGCTTTTAACTCCAATCCCCGGTACACGGATATAGTTAAAGAAGATAGCAAATATAAAATATACATATATAATATAATTTATTATCATAGAATTAGAACAACGAGGACTGGGAGTAGTATCTTTCACAAAGGAATAATATAGGTGGCAGCACACGTCCGCGAGCGCACTCCGCCGTGTCGCGTCATCTCGACACATCACGAGGAAAACCCGACATCCTGTTTGTATGCACGAATGCATTTGCCGTGTGGAGGAAACCTTAAGATTATAACTAGTAATAAATCACTGATAAAAGTATTACATCTTGTCCTTTGCCTTATGCTTCCTTTTTTAAAAAAATGTCTGTATGTATGTATTTCCCCTATAGACTTCGAAACGACTAGATCGATTTTGATGAAATTTTAGTCTTAACCCATGGATCCATAAATTAGTGATACCCGAGCGAAGCCCGAGCGGGTGGTTGTATAAAATCTGTTGTGTAATTAAGCATCTCAAGAAATAATATATAAAAATATCAATTAATCGTCATAGTCTTACAACTTGTTCAAAAGTTTTGAAAAAAATTAAAGGGTTATACAATACGCTTCTTCTTCAACAATTTTAATCTCAAAAATTTTAATAAAATTTTGCCTGAAGTGGATACAATCCAGAATATGAATAACTGCGTGCCGCGCAAACTTTAAATAAAAACATCTACAACTATTAAATGTCATCGGTGATTACGTCGCCTTTTAATATGTCGGTTTACCACGGTTAGCACATAAGCAATAGTGAATTTAGAAAGATTTTTTAAGCATTATTAATTTTAATTGTTGTTGTCGAATGATTTCTGAAGGTCTGTTCTACGTAAATACATACGTCCAATATTTATTATATTATTTTATATAGTATAATACCAATAATAAAAACTATATAACACATTATTAGAAAAGTAAAAGATTCTGCGTGTTTTACTCATGAATTATATTGCAAAGTGTAGCAGTTAATAATTACATCATTTTGATATAGTTGAATAATAAAACTATACAGACCATAAATAATTAGGCGATTGTTTTTAATATTTGTGCTCTTGTTTTATTTCCTAAAAATGAATATTTATTCATTAAGTTATTGGTACGACATAAATTATCATAATAATGATAAGAAAATAATGTAAAAAAACTATTTCTAAATTACAAAAATAAGACATAATCGCGCCACAAACAAGTCGTGAGAGGGCGATGTGCGGGGCGCGGGCGGTGAGCAGAGTGCGTTCAACGAACGTCCGCGAGCCGCGCGGCCCAAGGTCGCCGCGTTCACTCGCCCGCCAGCCCGCCAGCCCGCCAGCGCCCGCCAGCCACCAACCGAAGGGTTTAATCCTTGCCACTCGTAATCATTCCACCTCTCAAGGTGCCTCCACTCGTTTTATTTTGCCAGAGAGCCAATTAAAGCTGTTCCTCGGCTCAAGAATTTCAAAAGACATTAATGCTTTTCCATTTATTTTATGCCTTTTCAAGATGCGGTATATCTCATTGAAGAAAAATTGAGTGAAAGTCACGTACCCGAGTGGGTTTAACGCTAAAGAATCGTAAAGGTACGAAAGCCGCCGCTTTAAACATCAGTGTTGATGACAATCTACACGGAACGTCTGCAGCCGGATGCTCGTGCAACGTACGACCAAAAAGTGGCGTAACTTGTAAAAGTGAACGCTATATGATGCAATATTTTATTAGTAAAATACCAACGGGGCATTGGTGCAAATAAATGGTAAGACACTAGATTCTCTATCGAGAGTGAAGGTATTATGCAATATAATTGCATAAGAAATTAGATTGTGCTGTAAACAGTCAAGGAAAAGTAACGTTCTTAATGTTTATTACCAATGTTATTTAATTAGCATTAAACAACCCATGAATGTATCTGAAATATGTAGCTAAATATTTTTATATTATATATTTGTTTCCATTGATTAAAAAAAACTCTCCTGACGAAGGTATTTTGCAAACGTATACAGCCTAAGCTACCTCTCTACTAGTGAGTCTAATTATTTTATCGCTTTGTAAAATATGTCTGCACTTGAAAATGTTAAAAATACTTCAGGATTTTAGCTACAAACGACAAGGACGCAAGGTCTGAGCTTATTTTAAAACAGGTATCAGACCATTATACAATGAAACTAACATTTTGTATCTTATATGCGAGACAGAAAGAGAAAGACAGAGAGGTTGTGTGCGCTTGTCTCTGGTACTCGCTATGCTTATCATGATAATCACCAATTGGCAGCAGCAGCATTACGCTGCTTCTTTATCCTGCTAATTTTGTGCTGGTAAGGTGTCACATCGTCGTCACATTGTAGTTACAAGGTATGGTAAACGCAGGCACAGCGTAGGAACTCCTGACCATACCATACCCATGATCTCATACCAGCGAAACCTATCTGATTACATTATCAATCAGAATGGATACAGGCCTGGATCAACACATTTTATTATAAAAAATTCTTTCCCTCTGTTCCGACTACAATTTACGCGTTAGCAGAAATATATTATTTATCAATTATTTACAATTTATTTTTGATAATTTTTTGTGCATTAATGAGCTCAAGCGGTTAAGTACCACGATATGTACAATTATACTTCTACTAGCTGCACCGCGCGGTTTCACCCGCCCTACAATTTTACTTAAACGAAATGATATCTACTAGTACTTAATAATACTCTAATTTATAGTAATCTATATAATAGTGCTTACTCTATTTTACAGCATGTTCATCGAACAAATGTTCGCGGGATGGTTATTTAAATTGATATAACTTTTTTATCTATAAACCGATTGAGATAAAACAAACATTTAATGTTAATAATACATTAGTGAAAACCGCGCCCAGATCGGCCAAGCTGGTTCTGAGATAAGCGTGCACAAACGCACAGACAGACAAAAAATTTAGTAATCATAATTCTGGGTTTTATAGCGTTTATAAGAGCCCGCAATAATAGGTTTTTTTTCAAATATCTTCCATGTACAAACAGCGATTAGTTACATTTTTGTTATATGTATAGATAATTGTGCGTTTCGTTAGATGATCGGGGTGTCGCGGGTCTCATACCCTTCTCATCCCTTTTTCCTTATCAATTATTTCGTTCGTATATCCCAGAAAAGATTACGCTTCTGTAACTTCTGACTATAGAGTATGTTTGTGGGTACACAAAGTCGAATGTACCACACCTCTTTTCTACTTTTGGTGTGGAGCAACTCACTCGATTTCGTAATTGTTTTGATTAGCGCGTTGCATATAAGTAGGTAGATATCATTTTATTTCTAGGATATGGTGACAAAATACATTGTGCAATCGGTATAGTTTGCGTAATTCTACACTGCACTGGTTCCATTAATTTTTGCTTACGGCTAAGCAATATGAGCGAGTGCGACGAAAATCTAGCGCCGTGTCTAGTTTTGCACGCCGTTGATATAAGTAAAGTAAGTAGGGCAAGTAATGTCACGTTTAAAATGTTGCAGTCCCAAACCACCGACGACCGCGCCCAGTACCGGCATGTGATTACGAGAACCGAAGCACACGCGGTTCTATAGATATCGACCAATGGAAAAGTTGAATACACTACCCTAGTGGTCCAGAAAGTACTTTAAAACAACACAGGCAGTCCATAAGGACTGCAGACATTAGTGAAACCTCAACAGGTGGGAAGGCGCGACCATAGTCCAAAAATAAATAAATAAGCAACAAAAATAAGCCCTTGGTATCCTCAACAATAAAATTAAAACTAAATACAAGAAAAAAAAATGAAAAAAGTTCCTCGAAACTCTTCCAAATTCATGTTGTACGGAATCCATAATTTCACATTAAGTATTGCCAAAAAAAATTAAAAACATAACACGATCAGCCATTAAAAACATGTGTAAATATATTGTTTTGATAAGTTAAAATGGTAAAAAAATATGCAGCCTATAGTTCGATACCAAATAAATAGCAACAACTGTATTCATGGCTTCTTCTTGTTCAATATGTAAATTAAAAACACATTTTCGAAGATCGGTGGACAAAACCTGTTTTGATTTTATACCCTTTAGTGATTGATGGTCAGTCATCGGCCGAAAAGTCTATACAATTTTCCTTCCACGAATGAAGTTCGTTGGAGAAATTCCTCGGGCGTTCGGTTCAACGGCCGCGTGCGCACGCGCCGGTGTGCGTGCCTTGTGCGTACGTCGCGCACGCATACATGCGCACACGCTCGTGTCTCTGCAAACACGAGCGAACCGTTACCTGCTACACTCAGTACTTCGTTCGGCTGTCACAGCAATAAGCCTATATCTTCACTTTAAAACCTTTAAAATCCACTAAGTATTAATATATCAATACGATATATGTATCAGTTAGTATGCGCTTATACTTAGTGATAAAACTTGTTCTTTTTCATTTTGCGACTTTCATTAATGACGAACACAGTAGTGATAATGGTTACATCCATCACGAGGTACACAGAATTTAATCTACATAACGCTGCTATACGCTGTAAAGTAACATTAATGCGATAATGCAACATGTCCGCATTGTCAGGATGTCCGTCAATTCATCATAATATTTTTTAAGGTTTTACTTGTACATAAACGTTTTAAAAGTTATATTTTTCCTTTTAACGCCGATTTCTCAGTTTACGATTTTTCGTAAGTTATGTTTTGAGAATTAAAAAACTCATGAAAGCAAAAACATTACGAAAACAAATTCATATTCCTTACCCCCAACCGAACTGAGATCGTATTGTAAGCTTTTAGCCATTTAAATGACCAAAAAGCTCTTATAATTAATAAAACTTGGTTGATAAGCTTTTTATGTAACGGCTTTACTCACGTTCGCGTTTTTCTCGGTGTTTTGTACCGACAAGTTTAATAATTTTAAAACTTGGTTGTATAAGAGTTCGAAATACGTGAAATATCAATGGCATATTTGCAATTAAACAATGCATTTAAAAGTTTAAAGGAATATGAAACAATCTAGCAATGGCTCACAACACCTGGAGCTGGTGGTTTGCCGGCTTTCATGGAGAATTTCGTTCAATTTAAGAGACTAAAATATACATTTTTATGTAATAACTGCTGTTCACTTTTGATTTTATAAGGCAGGCAGTGGTGCAGGACAGGAAGCTGCGCGAAAAGCGTATTGCAAATCTTACTTTTAACTCAGTCGAATAAGGGTTTTGCATATTCCTTTATCATCTACATGGTTTATACTAATCGCTAATTCAGTTCTTTTTTATATCTATACCCTTCTTTTGTACTACGTGATGTTCACGAAAGGGACCTATTACAATAACACAGGCAAGAAGATATAAAGACAGAAGACAACGACAGAAGTGAAAACTCAAAACGGATGGGAAGCCGTGACAATAGCGCAAAAATAAGTTCTTCGAAACTGTTGCATGTTCGAATGCGTGTTACTTTGCTGACGACGTACACCATGTTGTTCACGCCAATCTAAGTAAAATAAGTTTTCACTTAAAAACACCATCGTAGTTTTCCTTCGTTTTTGCAATTTTCACAACTTGAATTACAATTTGTTTAACGGGGTAAACACGGCAATTATCATATTGGACATTTGAACTCTGCTCTCCTGAATCATGAGGGTATTGGCGGTATAAATTTATACGAATCGGTATTTCCACGAGCTGTCAGAGGTCACAAGATTTACTATTATCAGTGAGCTTATATGCTTATTTCAACAAGTGCATGATTATTTTAATAATATGTCAATAAATAGAAATAGTAACTTTATTTAAAGATTACTTCAATATTGAACTTTCATTCTGAATATAAACAATATTAGGTAATATATAATTATTTAGATTTTTTAAATGCTTTAATACACAATATTAGTGAAATTATGCTTTACTGAACACTTGAAACTAGTAGAGCCTTGAGCCCTAACTAGGTCAGAACAGGAAAAACTAGTTTAGGATCAAGAGTTTCAGGAACCAATTACTTCTTATATTTCTTTAAACATAAAGAGCTACTAAATATTATGTGTATATATATATATACACTAAGGCACTATGACGGCCGAATAGATACATTTGCGTAATACATCCGAAAGACATTTCTTTGTCACTCGTGGATAAACACTCGCCCTCGCATTTGTACGATGAGTTTTATTTCTTCATACATAACTGCAATGAATCGAAACAAGCCACCGAGGTCATATCCCGTCCCATTATGACGTGGCCATCTTTCAATGTAATTACCGTAAGGACAGTGCGTATTGTGAATACGCTTTTATCAGCTTAACCAGTATGTATGTATGTAAAGTTACAGACTTTCGTTGTTTAAAAGAACATCACAACACACAACTGTGCTAAAATATGTTTACCATTCGTTTTTTTTTTGCTATGAATGTGTCCTATTTGGAAATTAATTACGCAACTTTGGTGTCGTCGACTCTTAGAATGCTGTAATTAAATTAAATATGGGTACAATATGTTACCCACGCTGTTAATAAGCAGAACAATGGATGTTACGATTACGTTTCCGAGAATTAACAATGGAACGTGTTTTAGCTATTCCACACGAGATTAAAGGTCACCGAGATTGTATAAATTTGACCCGAGACCCGGACATTACGCGATAAAACGAACAGTACTATTTAAATAAGTACTCAGTAAAATATGTAAGGATCTTTCTATATTTAACTACCATACGCTCTTTTAATTAGACAGAGCCAGAGCTTTCGCCGCTAATGCGTGAGATGACGCACTCTTTTCCTCTTTCTTCTCCTACTTTACAAATTAAACTTAAGGCTACCACAATTTGATAAACAAGGAAGTGCAGAAGTAATGCTGATGTCATCTTTCTGTGTTTATAGATACTAAATATTATTTTTTATTAAAGTAAATTAAAAATAATTTTCGTTGTTATGCTGCTGTATTTCAATAGATAGATTAAAAATAATAATATAATACATGGGTTTTTAACGATAACGTTTGTGTATCCAACACGGCTTTGTAAAAGTACTCATAATGTAAATCGTAAATTGTAGGTCACAGGGCGGAAGAGGCGACGTTCGGGTGACGAAATGTGGCACGCACTATCAACCTTATTGCGAGATGAAATGATCGCGTCTCATGTTTCTTTTCCAGTGTATACAGAATAGTATCATGTTGAACGGTCACTTTTTGAGAATAATTTTACTTTCGGCGTGCCATGATCATTAGAAAACGCGGAGTAAAATCCAGATGGAATAATATTTTTTAGTTGTAGTCAACAGTCACAGTCAAATTTGTTTTTATTCGATTAAAACAATCGGACCGAGACGCGTCTACATCCTTTATATATTGAAAAGATTTAATCATTATTGTAAAATCGAGAAAGAATCGAATTGAGATGTAGCGTATAGAAATTTCGGGGGCTAAAAAACTATGAAAAGTTAAGTCTTTACCGGTAAACGGTGACGACAGTCACACTACTTACTGCTTTGATCCTCAACGCTTCGAACAAATTGTTAGTCGTTTTTTATGCAAAATGCTGATTCATTACGTCGTGGATTATAAAGATATTGAGGATACTCGCATTTCTCAGAAAATAATTATCGCAATTCGCGCCGTGCATTTGCGAACATTAAGTTAGCTAGGTAAATCCTAATAGCAATCTAGACAAGGCAGTCACCCAGCAACAGTAAAATAGGCTGCACATAAAGCAGAAGTAGAAAGAGACTTTATCTAGTGTAATTACTATTAAGTCCCACTCAAATTTACGAGTAGAAAAAAGGAAGGGAGTTTAAGAGAAAGGGAAGAAGGATAGGAATAGAAAACAAGAAGGTAATGTTGGTTGGTAATTTACGAAATGTGCCATCGTAGTTATGGCCTAAAATGACGATTGCACAGGATTTTGTATTTAAATAGCAAAGTGGCACATTGGATTTTTAGGGAACATAACTTCCCATAACGTAACAACCCAAGACAACTTGAAGATCATAGTCAACCAGATCCTTAAAAGTACAACACAAAACCATTCGTTCCCTCAACGTGTCCGTACGACCGTAGGCGGACTATTTGAAGAAACCGTCGTAAAATAAATTAGTAGGTGGAACACAATGCAGTTAATATACACAAGATATACTTCGAGGCAAAAGAGATCCTTGTGACGATCAATGGGGAGGCCCACGGACAGCCGTGAACAACTATTAGCTGAAGGAAAAGAGTTGATAGATGACGTGATAGTGAGAATAAGCCTAAATTCAAAATTTATCCATATTGATGAGTTACAGTCCCGTAAAAAGGACAGTATGCATAAGTATTACTAAATCAACAAGAGCGTAGGCAAAGTGCAGATTTGCACAGTCATGTCAATCAAAGCCCACGATCGACAATATAATACGGTGTGTATTATATTGTCGATCGTGGGCTTGGACACACACACACACACACAAACAATCAAGGCTCGAGTAGATCTCCGCGAATTCTGAGCGAACATTGTTGCAAATTTGCAACGGTCGGCACAGGAACGGCGGCAAGCGGTGAGCCTGAGCCTCACTGACATTGCGTACAGTCCGGCATTCCATATGGAATGCGGTCGCCCCACCGGCCGCACACCGCCCCGCACCGACGCCCGCTCTCCTTCATGTTTTCTTATCCATTAGCTTCCATCCACCATATGGAGAGGTGAAATAGGTATAAATCTAATAGGAATCTTGTCTGTTACGTCGCGCAAGAAAGTCGAAGTTGAATTCTCACGTTTTTAATACAACATACGTTATGAAACCGACACCGCTACCGACGAATAACGTGTAGGTATTTTATAAACAAAAGGAAAGAAAATAAATAAATATCATATCGGTTATAAGAACAGCGAATGATGCATTAACTAGCAGTGGAAAATTTCTGCAAGCGGTCAGGACACGGTGTTCTCCGACAACGTTCCAGAGCGTATCGACGAGACGAGCGCCACGTCGCGGCGGCCCGACGTCCCGTGAATAAAGCCATCGTTCTTCGAATCGAAAATTTACTCACCTTCGTAGAAAAGCCGTCGATTAAAAATATCCTCCGACTCCAGCGCACAGATAATCCGGTTATCGTTCGTACGGCACTTATATACACCACACCAAGACGACAACATAAATAAACGCGGGAGGAGCGACCGAACCGGCAACGGATAGCTCACAGGTTTAGTACTCCTTGCACAGATCGAAATGCAACTCGGAAAATGCACGGGGCGGGGTTGTCGAATGTCATAAATGGTCGGTTCCAGAGGTCGGGTACTCAGCAGTGCAAATTTATATCACACAAACGCTCACATCGAAGTCGCGGAGCGGACTGAGCGGGGCCCCGGCCGGCGGCGTCGGCGAGGTGAGGGGACGGGGATTGCGCGCCGGGCCGCCGCCGTGCCGACGTGGCCGCCCGCACCGCCGCCGCCGCCGTAGCCGCTTAGCAACGCTCCGCTCGCTCAGCTGCCAGAAGGATCTATCGTAGTTTTAATACTTCACAAGTAGTCTCATGAATATGGAAATATACAACTTAGATAATCTCATTATTTAGAACTCTGCAGTTTGAATCTCTTTTTAAAATTGGGTAAAAAGAACCCGAGTCTTAGTAGTTTTTACTTCTTTACAACAAACTTCAAGATTTGCACTCATGTTACATACTACAAAGCTACTTGTCACTTTAATTTTCCGTTCGTACTGTCATCAGTCCGCGGCTGCCGCAGGGTATTGACGGTTGTCGACATTTTTTTTTAAACATTGAAACTGCTGCTGCTGCTGGTAGGTAGGTTGTTTAGTAGATAATTTGAATAGTTTAATATATAATAATAATTATTTGAATAGTAGAAGGAAAATATCCTAAAGTACTAAAGTGTAGGTACTCGTAAGTAGTCAAAAGATGAGTCAAGAATCAAGCATTTAAGCGCATATATGTTCAACGTGTAAATACAAACATTCATTATAAGAACTTTGGTACATATAGAAAATGTTAGTAACTGACATATAAATAAATATACGCTTACGTCCGTAACCCAGAGCGTTAGGCAAACATAATGGATTACCATTTGGCGCGATCCTGGCACACCTCTCTCGCTTCTTCCACATCCATACGCATACAAGCTCGTCGGTTAAAGGTACTACTTATATATCCCTTCTTTACTATGTCTGATCGATATATCTTCTCCTTGGACGTCTGCCGCTTTGCCATCCACTCTTACAACATAAATTTGTTTCGTCACTCTCCCTATCGTTTTCTATTCTAGTCACAACATCCACTTTTAAGCCACACTTTTCCCTTATGACGTTAATTTTTAATCCTATTATTCAACGTCATAATATACTACTTAAGGATAGCATCTCAACGGCATTAACTCTACTAACATGCTTTTCCTTTCAAACCCACCCATGTCATTTCCCTACATAAAAATGGTGGCCGGTACAGCATTGTGTATTGCCAGACGAGCCTTCCCATTCATTTTATTTCCCGCATTCACTGGACGATAAAAATCTTTAACGTGCCTACCATCTCTACTAAACATGTATCCTAAATACACAAACTCTTCCATCTGTTCCACTTCTTTATCGTTAACATTTATATGAATTACTGCTTGTATTTTGTTCTCTTTCAAAGACCATTACTTTCGTTTTATCTACATTCATCTTCATACCTCTACCTTCCAATGAATCGTCGTTAATTACAATCAGGATAAATTTATCCTACTTACAATTGTAAGTCTTCCGCCGATGACTGTAGTGATGTGTATTAAGCGTGTAACATTGTTATACAGCTAGCAGCTAGCCGGAATGTGTGCGCACAGTTCCTGTTGTATCCTACAATTATTGCACTTTCATTCCCATTGTTAGCGTGATGAAATCAGTTTTACTGTCTCTCGATCGACTGAGATTAGTGGGTGGCGGTATCGTATAGCATTGTGTAGCGATACAACGCATTGTATAGCAATACGATGCCGATACTGATACTACAACATAGTGTACAGCCGATCTCGTCCTTGATTTGTTGCTTGACAAGAGAAACTCCAAATGTAGACTAAAAAATAATTAACATATTAAGTTTGTTTGTTTAGTTGTTTTCAAGCTACGCTAAATTGAGATACAAAGAGTCTTTAGTGATAAAAGGAAGTAACGATGACAGACAAATATTTACAGGTCTTTGACGTATAAACAATACGAGAAAAAGTGAAGTGCTTCTTATAAATTCACGCCACAAGGGTATCATCCTACCGTGAGACACATTAAGTAATCTAAGAATTTAATCTATTCTCAAAATGAGCAGATTGATCTATGGTCTGTTACCAATGAACGCCGTACCCCGTCCATATAGAATCCATTATTCCGAGACATCACAAGCGCCAACCTCAGCGACAACATTCGGCTATCATTTTACTTTTCACTAGAAGACGATCGGTAAATAAATCAGTTTAAAAACACACTTTTAGCGATAATGAAACTAAGTTAAAAATAATTCTTAGCATAAATATAAAATTACTAAGCAGAAAATGTATGTCACTTCTCTTTTAGTGATAGATAGATAGACGTAAGTACGTATGTTGCGTGAGTTTAAATTGTTTGTACCATAATGTAATGTTATTATCACTCCTCGATCATTAAAAGACTTTTACTTTGTTTACCTGTTTGTGTCTTAGTTCCCAAACGCTAATATTTTGATTAAATATAATTATTGAAGGGAATTTATAAAGAACTTGTACCTAGCGATAGCAAGAGAATGTAAAAATAGTTAATATTACGATAATGAAGCATCTTGCAGTTTGCATAATACAGAGGCGTCGGAGGTATTTGTCGGCTACGGTCCCCGTACTTTCACCTGTGGAGTGCACCTACCTGCCGTCTGCCCGTGCCTCGCACAAGCACGCAATCTCTGCCTCGTTTCGCACGTCTCGCTACTGTATTTATATTGAAAAATCTAAGAGAAATGAATCCATCAAAGCTCATTATTTATAATTTATTAAGCATCATTTTTTTTCAACTTGAACAGCATTCATAAAACAATTATGCAGTTATTTGATTTTATAGCCTGACCAAGAATATAAAAATCTTGGCCCGGGGAGCCTAGATTGCTTTCTATTTTACAACACTGTTTAAGTAAATATTACTTTTTTTTAAAGTAACTATAGTTAATAAATTTGCATACTAATGTAAAAATTAATGAAATACGAGAATTAAAGCAAGTTATATTTCTTATATTACTACTCAGACATTACAAGCCGTATTTAGTCATAATGACAGACATTTCGGGTCCTCCCCTCCCTCCAATAATTACAATAAGTTTTTTTTCTATTTCAGTCTTTTTCGGGCCCTTTTCTTTGTTTGATTATTTTATTTTGTTTGTGTTCACAGCGGTTGTTCTAGATTCTGCAGTTATCGCGCGGAAATATGCTTCATTGTATACCAATTATCTTTGTCCACATCACACGTCGTACCCACCAGGCATCGTGACAACCGTTGTTGTTATTTTAGAAATGCAATCTAGTCCTTATACTTCGGACTTACTATCCGACAAATGCTTAAATTAACTTTCACTATTTTCGTTTCGGCTACGAATAGATTTAAATTAATATTGCCATTAAAATAAATTAGTTCCACATTTTTGGCAATATGGCGATTTTTTATTATTGGTCATAGTATAATTTAGACAATTCGTTTTATTGCACACAGTAGGTAAATTGCATAAATGAATGTTTAGGCAATTTGGTTGCTTTATCATTTTATATAATTACGACGGTTATTGATTTAAGTTAAGAGCTAAAATCCAAACGGCTTGAGGTAAGAAATGTAAAACCAAGCAAAAAACATAATTACATAGTTTTGGACCTATCCTCGTTCGGACCCACCTCCTAAAACTGCAACCAGAACAGTGGGGATACGATTAGCAGCCGCGGCTACTTCATGTCGACCAAGTTGTTCACCAGATATTGAGTAACTAGTAGTACCCATAAACAAAATGATGACTTGCAGATGCGATGCATACTTTTTATGGACAGAGAAGGGGATAAACAGAAAAAGGAATCCTTTTCTTATCCCCCTCCCCTCCTCTATTAAATCTTCTTCTAAATTATTTCCTTATAACAATAGGAAATAAAGGGGAAAAGGACTAGAGTTTGTGTACAAATAGAGACATTTTTGAATTCGACATTCTGAGGTCCGAACACAGTTTTATAGGAAAAAAATTAAACAAACTTTGCAATGCCAACTTTAATATTTTACGAAAACACGAGATCAGTCCACGAATTTGAGTTACATGGTCGCCTTATTGTAGTTCCTTATCAAATAAATCTTACTCAATAAACAACAAAATTAGACACGTACTCTTTAAAAAGATGCAATAATATATTTCAAACTAAATAAAACCCTGAGAAGAGAGATGGTAAAACATACTGTTTGCTTCATTATACTGTAGGGCTGATGAAAAAAATGTTTTACTTCATTGACTTAATGTGTGCCATTGAGTCATGAAGGTAAACTCAAATTAAACAATTCAAATAAACTTTAGTTAAAAAAAAATTAAATTATAATCAACATGAGATACGATCAGAAAATTTCTAGGTAAAACTAACACTATTTAAATCAAGTATCTATAGTAAATATAGATGAGGTTCGTTAATACTTAAAGCCAAGGATGCCAGGCGGGGTCCATGCGGCAGAGGTTGTCGTGGCTGTTGGCTGCGGTGACCAGCGTGGCCACCTTGCTATCGGGCCCGTCGAAAAGCGCCAGCGAATTGAGGCGGTTCATAATGACGGTGACGGCCTTATTCACCATGTTCACTATCGTCTCGTTGTTAATTTCAACCGTCTTGGTTTCCGCCGAAGTGCCCGCCGCCAGCCCCGGCTTGTCCTCCAAACGTTTCCTATACCCGGTCACCATCTCGTCGCGCAGTATCGTCCGCAAAATGGATTGAATCTGAAAAATAATAATCGAGTTAACGTTGTTTATGAACTTGTACGGTGCAAAGGGAACCGGTCCAGCAGCAGTTTTAATCGAGTTTCGTCCTTGCGGAAGGTCAAGGATGTTTATATGGAGAGACATTCAAATGAGTTGAGTTTTCGAATCGAAGTTGCAAATTAATAATAAGTTTTTATGCTTTATTTTTAGATATAAATATATGTGTGTGCGTGTGTGTATACATATGAGAGATTTCCAGGTATCCATTGACACATCACGATATTTCTGGAACCATATGGCCTAGAAACTTGAAATTTGGAAGGAATATTCCTTCCGAGTAGAGGTCAGCTTAGAACGGATTATTTTATACGAAATTCCACGTAAACGGATGGAACGATGTTCGCCGAGCCAGCTAGTATTGTAATAGCTAGCTTAATAGGTGCAGTCTGCATTAATTCAAGTATGCATGCAGAGACATGCGATATTACAAACGTATTACTTTGCAATCATAAACTCATTATTTTTCAGTAATGTTTTTAAAACGTTTTCAGATTTTTACACATTTTCGATCTAATAAGCTCGATAAAAAATAAACGACTGCTATTAAGACTAAGTGATACATGATGTAAATGTCGTTTTTTTAAGTGCATATCGATGTTATTAGTGCGGGAGTTCAATTAACAATGGACGTCAGTCGAACGCAAGTTTATTTGGTGAAGAATTGCAATTTGTCAAATTGTACAGATTTTGAAAAGATAACACTTCGACAGTGCAGTGGAAGTTTTAGGAGTTGGTTGGCGGATCGAGGGTCATCTCTCTGCAAAACCGCTTGGAAAACGGCTCCTAGGAAATGTCTTACAGCACATTGTATAGAGTACTTAAAAAAAGTGTTACTTTGTAGTAGCTTTCGTTGCTGCTCGTAGCCCACGTTACTCCCACGCAAGATATATTTAGCGAAGAATATCGGCTTGGTCGATACTAAGGACTACCAATGTAAGACGCCCGCCCCTCTCTCGTCTAGTCTCCAATACTCAATGCAACACATTGTGCACTTATAATGTGTTTGATCTTGACTATAGGGAAGCATCAGAGCACACAATAAACAAATAAAAACCTGTAGTAGAACGTCAGGTACGCGCGTGTCACGGGAAAATAACACCATCGCGCGTAATTAATCGCATTGTTTTTCAAGACACAGTATATGGGAACATTGATATTATTTACCTTAAAGTTGGGTGTGACAAGGCATCGCGCGACGGCGATGGCCGAGGCGGTGAGCGGGCCCGTGATGCCGATGTTGGTCAGCAGCTCCGAGATGTTGGGCGTCAACCGGAACGGCACCGGACGGTTGCCGTCCAATTCTCCTGGATACACGCAAAAACGTCCATTTAAAAACAAATTCCTTAACACATTTAATGACATCGGATAATTTGCTTAAAGCAAAGTAAGAAATTATAGTGTGTGATATATTTTTTTTATTTTGTGAGTAAATAAAGAGAGCAATCGGAACTTATGTAACACAAGTGCTGACATGCGGTCAGTATTTTATCAGTACATTACAGAGTGTAAAAAAATGAAAAACAGTTTATTTTTACAAGCTAAGAAGCATTTAATAAATAAATCCGCCCTCACGCCCGTAACCCATGCGAGTAGGCACACATACACGCTCGTCGGTTACGATACTCCTTGTATCGCCCTTCTTTAGTGTGACATTAATCTGGTCGATATAAGTCGCATTTAAACTCATAATAATTTGCTAATATTTAGGACTTGGTTCACAGCAATAGTAGATTTGAATCCGATATTGAGCAGTCTGTACAATAGGCTATTGGCGACAAAAGTTGTGAGTTCGCGTTAAGAGAGCTTTATGTGTTACGTATAATCATACCTGTCGTATCGTCGACGTCAAACTTGAAGTATGAAACGTTAAGGAGTCCCGAGTCCTGGTGCACGTACATCATGTCGGGGTTGAGCCGCGTGAGGTGTAACACGTACTCAGCGAAGGCTGCTAACGACAGTTGCAGCGTCAGCATCTTACGGAACGTCCAGTAGTCGGTCGGCGCGGCGAACGTGGCCGCCGCCCACTCGCGCACCATGCCCTTCGGTACCATGGTAGCTTGCACCTGTATTGTATAAATCGCTATTGTAAAAAAAAGACAGATATCTTATAGACATCCGGTTGGAAAGGAGTTCCTTTCGCTATATCTTTTTTGTATCTGTATTATATAATTATTAAATAAAAATTGTAAATATCTCTGCTTATTGATGTGCCTCAAAAATCACTGGGAAAAAATGGCTTTTTATACTGAGGTTTTTAATTTTTCGGTCTAGCTCCTTCGCGAACGAACGAACAACATGCGATAAACAGCTCCGTTCTAATAACCACAATCCTATTAAAGAACGCCACCAGACTTTGAGTAGTCATAACATGAAGTCAGGTTATGTTTATCTCCTGTTTTTAATTAGAATAAATGTTATTTTAAGTGCCATTATGAAACGGCATAACTAATCCTTAATATTATGAACGATGTATTAAGGTAAAAATTTATTTTTAAATTACACTATTATAATTACCATTCTTATAGTGAACACTAGCGAGTTATATATATATATATATATATATATATATGTATTGGCGAGTGTATATGCGCCTGTACAAGACAAGCTGAATGACAAAATGTAATATTTTCATGTTAAATCTCCAAAATGTGAATTCAAGCATCAAGGAAATATCAGCGTATATCTAATTTAGATGACTTTACTTTGTCCTTTAGAAAACACGTTAAATGGCCTTTAAAGCGACTACACAAGACATACATTTTTGTTAAATAAAGCTCTTATAACAAATTTGTATAGAAAACATTCCACAAGTTGGCGTCATTCTAGTAGATGACAACTTATTAGCTTTAAATCAAAAAACCGAGAAAATATATACATATGTGGTCTAAAGGGTTTTCGGGTCATTTGCGTGGATACAATTTGTGACATAGAGGGCCATAGAATACCTATAAGCAACAAACGATGTATGGATTAGTTGTGTGCCCGTACCATGCGAATGGGAAACTCGTAATTTGTCTACTATTGTATATGTGTAACTTCTGGAATGACCTTAATTTTCTTTCATCCAGTCTAACATATCTGACGGCAGGATTTTAATAACCTAAAGTTTCGCAATCCGTCCATCTAGTTATGGTGACAGGACTGTCACTATTTGTGCATTTACAGCTACACCTGGCTCGAGGCGGCATGGCGCAGAAGGCTCCCCCAGTACAGGGAGCCTCGACTCGGGCCGTTACTATAATAATATAACCGGATTGGAATCAAAGTGTGGTGCTACATCTACATATGTCGACTTTTTACACGGCTGGTAGTTAATTATTTGCCATCTGTTGTTGTACGACACGAGAACTGAGCTGACTCTAAATCATCAACAAACCGGTTTTATAAGCACCTATTTCGACACTAAAAGATCAAGTGAGTTTACTTATTTCCATCAGATTTATTATTATAATGTTGCTATGCGAAAGAACTGAAACGACATATTTGGTATAAACTTGAGGAAAAAGGTGTGAATTTAAATGATAAAATTAAAAATAGCGTTATAAGAGAAGAGTGTGGTTTATAAGTGGATGTTTATGACTAGAATTGAGAAGGGTATGCTTCGGTGGTTCGGACATGTTGAAAGGATGAATGAAGAGAGAATGACGAAACAAAATGTTGCAAAAGTGAGTGGCAGCGTTGGCAGGGGGCGCCCTCGGAGAACTTATATCGAACAGATTAGTGATATACTAAAGAAGGGATATATATAAGGAGTACCCGTAACCGACGATAGATGTTTGGATGTAGAAGCGAGAGAAGTATGCTAAGATCGCGACAAATGGAAATCCACTATCTCTGCCTACCCCTCTGAGTTACGCGAGTTACGGCGTGAGTGCATATATATTTATTTATTTTTGAGGAAAAATAGTTTTACGTTTTAATCTACACAGTAGAAAGTGCATTTAGAAACTAGTTTATTAAAATATTAATTATCTTAAACATAACAAACTTCTTGCAGTTAATTGAACAATAATAATATATGTCATCTCGTGATAATCTAATCTTTCTTTATATATTTTGCCAATGGTACATATTGTTTATATAAATGGATATACATTTCTCATAGTGCAGTCAAAAGTAAGAAAAATGTTTACAATAGTTGTATATTGCTATTATGTTAGCCTAAAATTAAATACTTTTAATAGGTTTACTTGAAAAAGTATTTTTAACCCAATCGAAAGACAGATATTGTAGTCGTTATTTGCTTTTCATTGAAATTATATAACATTTCTAACGTGATCGGGTGCGAGATAACACCTCCAAAAAAAAAAGAAATATCTGTGATTCTGATATACATATTACACATAATTCACCTCCTTCAGGATGTCCCGCAGCACCTGGTGCGAGGCCTGAGAGCCGCGCGCCTGAACCGCCGCCAGCCGCTCGTAGTACCGCGCTATCGGAGCGTCATACTCCACGCCCCTGTATACAAATATATCGTAACATATAATAATACAAATAGTACATAAACATAAAAACACCTAGTGTTCTATGCGTTTTGTGGATTATTAGAGTATGAGTATGAATTTTAGCGTAAAACATAAGGAACACTTCGTTTACAAGCTTTCCATTTTCATTTGAAACTATACAATCAAATTATGAGCACGAGAAGTACGTCATGCGCCCGATAGATGGAGTGGCAATAGGGGAATGAAATGATGTAGGTAATTCCTATCCATCCTATAAAACACATATGATATAGTATTAATTGATATAGATCAAGGACAAGATCTATGAGAAGGTTTCAACAGTATTCCGCGTCTGAATTCGTGACTTATGGCCAACAGCGGCGATTATTTGTCAAAACAGTAATGATTTATAACTTTGGGAGTTTATTTGAATGTATAAAGGATATATTAGTTTCAAAACTCACAGTGAACTATTCGGTCATGAGGTCATGTTATGACATCACCCTTTTAAAACAAACTCACCATAAATATCACAGCGGCGAACGACATAAATCTTAATAAATGTCTAAAAAACTTGTCAAAATAAATGTCAGTGTGACTTTTTATCGCAAACAAATAAATTTTATCACATTGTCATCAAATAGGCAATTCGAATAGTAAAGTAGTACAATTAATGTCCGACTTATAAAACAGATAGATAAATAAAAGAAACAGGCTAGGCTACTTTTAGATTACTTTTGACTTGACAACGTCTTATAAGTTAATGAACACTGGGTGGCATTCGCGCAAAATGTCCCGTTACGCTCGAGCCGAGAGTTGCCGAGAGATGCCGATCGTGCACACTATGATCATAGTATGTAAGCTAGAGCACGTCATGAGAAAGAGATAGAAAACGCACGCGTCAAAAGTGTACACAATATTCTGTGCGGAATGCTTATTGTTCTAGAAAACGTTCCCACGAATTTAACGTCCGAGCGCCTTGCATTGCCCCAGACACCTGGGATCTTTTTCTGTTAGGTTTTGGGGTCCGGAAAAAACAAACAATCAAATCTTGTCTCTATATAACATTACTATCAAAAATACCTTACAGTGTAATTTAGTTTTGCCACAGTCATTTTATCTGCAAAGCTGAATTTTCATAGCTATCAAAGAAGATCTTGTCAATCGTGACAGTAGTGGCACAGTTTAATAATCAAACCACATACAGTTGAGAAACAAATGTACTTACAAATGATCGCGCTTAGTTTGCGCACATTAGAACGCTAAGGACGCTAGACGCGCCGGATAAATCGCAAGCTACTACAAAATAATTTCGAGAATACTTTTTCTTTTCTGGCAACCCTGGCAACATTAGCGACTGCTAGTGTAAGTTCACCCGGAATCAATGGCGTTTCCCAACTGTATGATTGTTTAAGCTGTGTTAGAGGCGAGGCGCACGCACATCTCCCTGCACTTTTCCCGCTAAGTGTAGGGGTCCGCATCCCACATGATGTATATCGTACAATATTAAAAAATGTAAGTTAGTAATACAAACCTGTTGACGCATTCGGTGCGATAGATATCCAACAACGATATCGAGCTCGGATTGTCCTCTACGAGGCGCATCTGTGGTGACACGGAGACAACTCGCGGCACAGTAAAGTGGAGGAACCTTCTAGATGTTTCCTTCTGCTTGCCTAAATAGTGGTTGAGCATCCTTAGTAGTTGGAGAACTCGTTCTTCTCGTCTAGCATCACCTAAGCCGGAGTCATTGACGACTAGGTAGGGGTATATCTTGCCGTTGTGACCGCGTATGTAGAGGCGGCGCGCAGACGTGTTGTGCTTCTGAACGATCTCTACCCGCGGCATGAACCTCGCGATGCGCACGTGATAGTGCGTATGTTTAGGCAGCAAGAACTCGCCCGGTAGCTCAATCTCTGCTGTCTTTAAATTGAAATTCGATAAGAATCTACATTTCTCTTCGATGAGGAACGATCTATAAAAAAATAACACAAAATAAATAATAAGTAACAAAACAAATAACTAAACAATAAAAGACAATAGACAGAATAGTTTATACACAAATGTAGTCAATATTCGTTTATATTATTATATAACGAATTAAAAAGGTAAGAATTCAGTAAAACTACTTACTTAGGTAAAACTTTTGTTTTAGCTTCAAGTATCTTGACCCATTTCCGCAGCTTTTGTATTAAATTCTGCAACTTCATAGCGTTGGGCTGCGTGAAGTCGAAGTCCGATGTGAACTGTGTCTTCATCTTCTGGAAAACCGGGTCCTGCACGGTGGCCTGCGCGCGCCGCGCCAGGCTCTCCGAAGCAGCTGAAGACAATGCACCACTTACAGAACTTGAAATATTTTCTGCAGACATACAAAATGGAGTGTACGCTTATAACTTCGATGAATAAAATATATATCGATTTGAAGTTCATGCTGAAAAAATATAATTAGCTGAACACATACGTAAGGAATACATCAACAGA
Organism: Papilio elwesi; assembly: GCA_029849275.1. Lineage (NCBI taxonomy): Eukaryota > Metazoa > Arthropoda > Insecta > Lepidoptera > Papilionidae > Papilio > Papilio elwesi. The sequence continues at coordinate 3,937,610 of CM056687.1, read as the reverse complement.
TTTTTATGGGAGCGCGAAGAAACCGAGCAAGCAAACCTGACGTTCATAATGAGTTATGGACACGTTGTCTGCCTTTGTAGGTCGAGAAAGAGAAGGGAGTTGATAAGGGAATGGTGCTTTATAAGATTAAAGGGCATACATTCCACGTGCAACTCACTTATGCCAATGCTGATACCGAATGTGGAGACGACCTTCTTGACAAAATTAAGCGTGTGCGGGGTGACGGTCGCGTCGGCGACGGCGGCGCGGTGGTGGAACGCCACAACGTGGCACTTGGCGAGCCCCGCGCGCAGCTGACGCAGCACCTCCTCGTACCAGTTCTCGCGGAACCACACCATCTGTACAGCAGATCACATTCACCACAAGCTGTCTCTTAAATCCGATTGAGGTAGGGCAATTGTAATTCACTTTTAATTAGTAATTCCCGAATGTTAGGCAGAAGATGTTTATATTGCCATAAAATGGCAACGGGGAAACGAAATCAGCTATTCTCAAGATTAAGGGAACGATCTTAAATAACGAATTTATTTTCGCCCTATATTGAGCGATTGTGTGAATTTCAGAGTACATTAAGCATTAAATACAGTCGACGCCCTAACGATGTAGATATATGGGGCACAGTACTATAAATACCATTAGTAGATAGTAGATGATATGATATTTTAAAATGCAATACCAGCAACAGTACCTGATCGACGATACCCTCTAGTGATGAAAGGACAGTGGGATGTATCTCTCGTTGCAGCTGCATGATCTTGGAGCAGCGCCACATGGGCATGGTGGCCTTGATAGTGCCCGCCTCGCCCCCACCAGCGCCCGCGGCCGAGCCCTCGCCCGCAGCCCGCGCGCCCTGCTGCTGCTGCTACACCGCATTAGCAAACATCAAATTAACTAAGTTTAAAAAAAATATCAACAATAATGTTTATAGAGGAAATAAGCTTAGGCTTCATTCACGTAGCAAAGTAAAGTTCGCAACCAAAGCTTTCGAATGTCTTGTGCGTAGACTCGCCAAAAATATTCTATATTTTAATAACAAATGGTAAGAAAGTAATCAAAGGATGTTTTCTTACAGTCGCCGCAGTGCCTTGCTGGTGAGGTGGTAGATGCGAGGACAAGTTCTCTGCACTCTTGTGCCGCTCTCGCTGCTCGATCTTGAGCGTCAGGTACAGCGTGCGGATCGGGAAGTAGACTGCTTGCGGGTACAGCCGCCCTACCTACATTACATTCGCAGACTAACATATTTGTAACTAGAATAATATTAACGTGGTCCAGATAGCTTTGGAATCATAATATCCGAGTTTCGAATTATATACATATTTTACTGCTAGTATAATTTTCGCGCGCACTAGCTTTTATTTTGCTGTATCCGTTTTTTAACGGCTTTGCAGGTAGCGCATTGTACGTGAACATTTTTTTAGAAGTGAAAATAGTTATAGTAAACTATCCATGACATTATTTCGATCTATTTCTTAAGCGGCCAAACCAGCGTCTGCAAAGTAAGCGCACGAAAAAATTCTTTTACGACCTAATATTACAAATCTTTGAAATTTTTCTCTGCTATAATATTCGTGTATTATATAAATTAACCTCCCTCTTGAATCACTCTGTCCATTGATGAAAACCGCATTAAATCGTTTGAAAGATCTTAGGAAACAGACAGCAGAAGCAACTTACTTTTACACTATGTAAATATTAAAAATAAGGGTGTTTAGGCATACAATTAGAAATATTGTGTTAAAATGGCGTAAATTCACTTGAATATTGAATAATCTTACGAAAAGAGCATATAGTTATATTTCTATAAAAAATAAAACATTCTGGAGCGATATTAACATGGCTGAGCAGGTTGAGTATGACGTTGCCGTCGTACTGCACGATGCAGGCGAGCAGCTGCGGGATCCAGGGCAGCCACTGCACAGGCGGCACGCCCACGGAGTACTTGTCGAGCGCCTCCGCGAGACTGTTCTTTTCGTCGTCGAAACTCAGCATCCACAGAACCTGACAACAATAACTTGTGATCACCTGATTGTACTCTAATACATAAATAGAAAGCTCCGTCTCCTCTGTTTCATGAGTTCACGACACAAGATCTTCTGTCTCAATCTAATATTTAAAACTAAAATTGGTTTAAATAGTGAATTAAAATTCACTATTTAAGCTAATTTTGACAAACTAAGTTTGTAGACATAGTGAAAGGTAACGTAAAAAAATTTTGTAATTGTTAAGAAGAAATAGAAACCAATAAATACCTTCGCGCAATATTTCCTTGATTTAGATTCATTCTGATGCCGGCACGCGTGCAAGAAGCACGTCATAGCCGACACTCCCACAGAGATTTGTCGCGGTTCCCTTATGAATATCTGCTCTAAATAATCACCCCACAGGGCCCAAGCCTTCACCAACGTATCGTGTAGCTGTACCGCCGCCGCGAACGATTTGTTCGCATCTTCCGAACGTCCGAGCTGCGCCAAAAGTAAACCTTTGAACGCATAGAACTCCGCCGTCATCTCCTTAGTGAAGTATTTGAAGTTGGTCGACTCGATCATCTCCAAGCCCTCGGTCAGTTCGTCCCTTCCTTCAGTCCATGACATCTGAATGTGACATTTCACTTGTTGTCGTATCTTCTGGAAGCAATCCACTATCGGGACACTGGGTATCGTGTAGATACGGTGTAGGGAGTCGAGGCATACGCCCGATAGGTTATGCTTCCTCGCTATTTTTGCAAAGTGTATAATTGCCTGTAAAAAAAAAAAATATTTTGAGCAAGTGAGAAAGTTCCTCTCTCTGCGACTATCGGCCGGTCAAAGACTAAGGATTTTGATAAGATTTATTTTAGAATATCTGTTGTTTTTGCAGATTTTTTAAAATAAATTGTATATGTAAAATTAATTATGAAGCAGTTAAAAATCTATCCTACGGAATAAAAAAATTGAAATACATATGTGACAAACTGTCAATTAAAAAAAAGTTATACATACACAATAAAAATTATATTGTTGCGGGCTTGTCATCATTTGAAAATAAGTTCTATTACGCCCATTAGCATGCTTGGTATTAATGGTAATATGCATATGACGTCATATCCCGGAAAAAGAATAATTTAAAACCTGAGCGCTCGCGTGTACACCGAGCATGCTGTGATTGGAGCCGTGATCAGTCTGCGAGTCGTAGTGTGACGCGATGAACTGGTAGTGGTGCTGGCGCCAGGTGAAGATGGCACCCCAATGCGAGAGCGGGTCGGCGACGACGGGCAGTCGGTTGCGCCACGTCTTCACGATCGCCTTCATGTCGTGTAATGACGTCGGCCGACTGTGCAGAAGGCCCTGAGGACAACACGGCATCCAGATATAAAGCTGTTCTAGTAAAATATTATTGATTTAATGTTTTGAATTAAGTAAACTTCCAGAAACATTGAATTTTGCTGTAATTTAGGTCCCTTTTATAATATGAAAAATTTATGTTAAAAGAGTGATAAGATGATGCACTCTATATAGGTATATTTACTGTTGAGTAACCCTCACATACATTATGAAACACAAAAACACATCCTCATCATAACATTATTTTTAAGTAATTTCAATATAAGTTGACAAATTAGCAGTGGGTCGCCTGGTGTTAATTACGTATATCCTTTTATATTACAATTGTCCGTCCAGTATTCTAGACAGCACGTTACTCACGGTGTGTATCTGAGCGGCCTCGCTGAGCTCCATGAGCTGTTGCGCGGCCCGCAGCAGCGGCAAATGCGCGTGTGAAACTATGCGCGGCAGGCGGCGCCACTCGCGCAGGCACTGCGTCGCCGCCGCCTCCGCGTGCCGCTCCACACCGCCCAGCTGCTGCTCGCCGCCCGAGCAGATGCAAAGGTAGCCGCGGTACAAATTCACCAGCCAAGCTAACATACAAACACACCGTAGGTCAATAAACGTCTGAGAAAATGTTGTCACCACTTTTCTTGTTAGTCCAAAGCTCAGGTAAGAATTATATGATTTTTTTTTATTTTAAAAATTACAAACAGCTATTAGACAAAACAATAAACTGAAAACAAAGAATTAACTGTGATAATGTATGTTACCTAATTCTTTAGGGCATCCATATTCGACTTCAGCTAGAGCTTCCTTCATCGTCGGCCAGTTAGGATTCCGCCATGAGCTTTCTAGAATTAGGAACGGATCTCGAGCGCCCCTTGTAAGACCTAATTCAAGTAGGGAGTCCCATTGATTCAGTTCCTTCGCGCATTTGATCCAATGCTGGGTCCAAATACTGCATTCCTTGTGCATAACGTATGAAGATTGGTTGGCTAAATACTCTTGTTTTAATTTCGCCATCGCCACGTCGTAAGCAGCCTGACAAATAAGAAAAATAACTTTACAAAGTATACAGGCTGGAAAAGTTATTAAGTGTTAAATATTGTTAGCAAACGTTTCCAAATATCTATTGGTGCTGTTTTTATGAATGTAGTCGCTTTTAAACTAAGAGTCTTAATTTACTTTGGTACATCTTATATTTTCAGAAAACAATAATAAAGAAACTTGATATTGGCTCGCGACCATTCTATCCAATCCGGTAGCTGACAAGCGAATGGACGATTGTCATTGTACGATATTAAAAAGAGCCTCAAAGAACCTTACTCTAAAGAGGATACTACAGTAATTTAACTTTTACGTTAACTATACGGACTATTCAGAATACAGAGCCGAGAATTTTAGCACAAGTCAGCTCCTATTTAAGTCAATATTATATGTACTATCAAAACAATCTTCATCTTTATGGTTTTAGTATGTTAAGAAGCGGCGATAGATACAAAGTTTATGGACTCGGAAATTTTAACATCGCTTCAAGAATCTACTTTTATATATCGGGTTGACATTTAAAATGGGTTTTTCGTACTCGAGAATTACAAAAAATGATTTTTCGTAATTCTCGAGTAATTTGCAGCTTTAAGGTTGGGGGATGTTAGTTCTATAAATACCTGAGCCTGTTCAAAGAAGCCTTGCTGTTCGTACGCTATAGCGACCGTCGTCTCGCGATATTTCGCGTGTTTTTGCCACAAGCCCGACCACATGTCCTCCTCTTGTAACAACTCATACATCTCGCCCAATGAGTCTAGAATCTCCTGCGAAGAAATAATGTTTAGTCTAAATAAATAGAGAATGTCGCATGTCATGTTCGTTGACAGGTTCACCCAGTGTTTGTGACACGAGTAATCATTTGTAAGAGTTTGATTTTTGTTAAGAGTTGTTGAAACAGCAACCCTGTTTCAACAACTCTTAACTTAACTCTTAGTTGTTGAGAATTTAGTTTATACAATCAGTAATCTATACACATAAATAATATTGTAGTGTCTGTATGTAATATGAAAATCAAATGTTTGTTGGTGGTGATGAGGTGGTAGTGGTGATGGTGGAGGTGATGGTGGCGGTGTCGATGTCGGTGTTCTTAATTGAAATAGCTCATTCTAAAAAACATTACAAAATATGAATAGTGTGTATAATATAGTATAATAAATATTATAACAGTCGAAACATCGGATTGAAATTCTTAATATTGCTTTTGGTGCCGCAGCTCACGAGGTCGTAAACTGCCGTCTTTTTTTGTGACTTATTATGATGACTTATATTTCCTTGAACACGTGCATTATTAATTTACCTATAAATATATTTTATTTTATTTTAACTATAAAATTGAATAGCAACAACAAGAATTAAATTGTTTGTAATATCAAAATATAATTTTGATGCTGACTTTTTATGTTTTATTTTCTATGGTAAAACAATTATTTTAAAAAACACGATAATAAACTTTAATTCTGCAAAGTAATTAATACGTTTAATTCCACTCGGCCGAAGTCGCGGGCAACAGCTTGTTATACAATAAAAAAAGATCCTAACCGTAGATGTAGTTGTTTCAATTTCGTGATCATATATTTCGAATTGTTCGCGCTGTCCACGACCGCCAGCTTGATCTATGGCCATCTGTTCAAGGTTTAAAGTCATACGATGCCAAAGATTATGCGTTTTGCCGAGATACTTCATCATTGGTCTGAAAAGTAAAATACAATTTGTATAATTTATGATGGTTAAGTTACTCAAAAGACCTTCGTAATGGTGATTTTTTTTAAAACCAGATCTCTATTTTTGTGTTAATTCGGAACAAACAATGCAGTCTTTAAATATTAGCATAGAAATATAAATCATAGTTATATACTAACGGTTTCATAGTTATAGGCGGATTGCATCTTGCCAAGGCTTCTACGAATGTGTTCAGCGCGCTGAGCGGTTGGTCTCGTTGTATGACGTGCACACCAGATATCAAAAACGGTATCACTTCACCCATTACAGCCTGTAAATTACAAATTATATTCCATTGATTTATAATAGACAATATAGAGGAAATAAGCAATAATTTGATAGGAAACATAGTATTCCGGGTAATGTTTGATTTTGCGTTCCAACTTACTTCTAGCTGGCGTTCATCAAGCGCGCTCCAGATCTTGGGCATGAGGCGCAGCCAGATGTGGTGTGCCAGCGCGTCGTCCATATGACATAGTTGCGCGGTCGCCGTCACCAGCTGCTCGGTGCGCACGCGCCCCGCCATCTCCAGGAACTCGGACTGCGTTGCCACCATACGATTCAGAGCTCTTTGTCTGTAAAAGATTTATTATATATGAATTATTTGATGTTGGTAATATTGTCTAAATTATGTATTTTTAGTAGTCACAAGATGGGCCAATATTTTAGTCATCAGTCATAGTGTCATTTGTCATCGCGACAATCACTTACTAGTTGGCCATCTTCTTTAAAATACTTCTATGAAGCTCATCTCTGAATCATATTATCGTATGTCACACCCGAAAGCAAATATGTATTTTGCATTTTTTACTCATGTAATAACATCGGCTATTTCAAAAGTAAGTAATAAGTAATAATTTAAACCTTAATTTATAAATTAATATTATTAATAAGTACATATTTATTTACAATGTTAGTAGTATGTTGTTTATTTTAAATTAGTATATAAAATTATTTTAGATGAAAATGGGCCGACATGTCATTTAAAACAAAAGTCCCCAAAAATAATTTAAGCCATTCATTTTAGTTTTACATTGTCGAATTGTTATTATTATATTACCTATTAGGTACATTTTTCGTTAAATCATCTCTCTGGTTCGAATTCGAATCTAAATCCATATCGAGAACATCTTCCTTGTCTGGCTCTATTGTTTCGCTAAAACCTTCGGCCCCCTCATCTTTGACACTGTTGAATGTAACAAAGGACTTGCGGTCTTCACTGTCGGCCAAGTTTATGACAGCAGATATGTTAGGAACTAAATACTTTGAGTTGGAAAGCCGAATTTGAGTACCTGTAAACAACAAAATCAATATTATTAATATAACTTCGGGATATGAAGCATCAGCTGTCTAGCTTACCGACGGTCGACGGTTTAAGGTCGATCAAAGACGAATTATCCGAGCTTAAGACAGCATGTGATATTAATATGCCATTGATGTTTGAAGTCTAGTCTAATATTGCACGTTAAAAAAGCCTAAATTACTTCTGGACATTGTCACTTTTTAATGATGATGACAACAATATTTTTCTAAATTCTAAAGAAAAAGAAATTTTTAAGTAAGACATAAAAACGGTAACTTAATACTACATATTAATGTATTGAAAATAAGTTCTGACAATGAATAAGAAGCAGTTGTCAAAACATCAGTTGTCTTGACGCTTAAATTATATTAGAGGTTTTTCAAATCTGATTATAAGTGGCAAGCCTATCAGTTATATTGGCCATCGAAAGTCAATATACTGCAATGAAAATGCTCTAAGAATACTCACTAGAAACACACGTTACAAGTAGCAATTCAAGGCATTGCTTGATCCAGTAGTGCTGCCCGATGTGCTCCCAGTTCTGCGAGCAGATGATGTATAGCAGACGGTCGAAGATGCGCCGACTCACGCTCTGGTCGAACACCTCGAAGAACTTGGCGCGGATGTGCGGCTGCGGACAGCGCAGCCCCGCCAGGAATGCCGGCTCTAGCTTCATTGACAGTTCTGAGTTCTTTAACTGTTCATCTCTAAAATAAAACATGTGTTAAATAATTTTTAAAAAAATCTAATCAATTGTGTAAGTAGGGTAAAGAAGTTATTTAACTTATATAAGTCAGCCATTTATGATTCTTTCTTCTAAAATATACTGCGAGGCAAGGATTACTAGCGTGTGTGTTAAATAGATTAGTAACCTGTAAACATAGTTAATAAGATCCAGAAAGTGTGCGTTGAGCTCCAGGTCGTCGGGGAATCGCTTCTCGACGTATTGCATGAGCTTGACGAGCAGGATGGACTTCTCACGGAGCGACGGCGCCGCACCCGACACGCCCACGCCGCGCCACTTCACCCAGTCCTCTACCATTCGAATGATGGCCCTCATCACCTGCCAAAACATGGGAATTATATTCTAAGTTGAAGATTAGATAAGAGAAACAAAACAACTCAATACCTTAGCATCCGTAGTCTTTTCTATTAATCCAACAAGAACAGTGCCGATAAACGTTTTTCTTGTATCTCCCGGCATAACTGAGACACGAGCTTTGAGGAGATCTAGCGCCAGTATCTTAGGTAAAGAAAAAATTGATATTATTAGTATGTACTAAAAAATTTCAGCGAACTGAGCAATAGTGATAAATAGAATAGCATGAACCAATATAAATAGTTACTAGTAGGTCTGAGGTAGCGGCGTCGGGGTTGGGCGCGACGTGATCGCGCAACATGCGTTGTAGCACGCGCATGAGCGGCAACAGCAAGCGGTCCACATAACCGGGGCTGGACGCGCAGCAAGCCTTGAGCATCATCAGCGGGCCCAGAAGTGCGCCTGCACCGGTGCCAGCGGCAGACTTCTCGTAAGTCGCGAGCCCCTCGAACGCGTACTTGCTCACGCACGCGTACAAACTCTCTAACTCTTCGTACTGCATATGCAACAAGCAATAGTTAATAGAAAAAACCATAAATCGGACTGACTGTAGCCATCTAACCCTCCGGGGAAGACGATTCGAATGCCACCTCGCTCTTGAAAAATGTTTTCAAGCAATTCAAGCTGTTTAGGCTACATTGTGACCTAACAATGGAACGGATATACAAACGTATTGTATACACGCGAAAAACATTAGCAGCCTACCAGTCGTGCAAAACAAATTTTTAATTTTTTTATGGAAGAAGGTGGCAAACGAGCATGTGGATCACCTCATTTTATGGGACCGCTACCCATAGACATCCGTAACAAGCAAATGTGTTGCAGATGCGTTACCTACCTTAATGGACATAGGAGGGCGAAGGCAGGAAAAAGGATATTTCCTTTTCCCCGCACCAACCCCCTCCCTGTTCAATTCTATTCCCGTTCCCATCCTATCCGTATGAGGAAAGGATGGGAAGGGGAAGAGGACCGAAATTAGGATTCCAGCACCTCACTCATCAGACGAAACGCAGAGTACTTCTACTTCACGCCTGTCTTCTGTGAAGTCGTGGTATTTCACCGGTCGAGCCATCGTGCAACAGATGTTGTTGGGGGCTCTACCACTGGTAATGTATTTGAGCACAGCCGTGGCCAATGTCAATCGTCTTAACGAGCTAAACTAACAATACAGTAAATAACAATATGACATTTAAGAACTAGTATCGTGAACATTTACTTTTTATTTTGATTGAACGTGACTTAGTTACCTTAGACGCCTGCGCGGCGCCTGACGGCTCGGTTGGGAATAACGCAGTGAGCTTAGCGAGCAGATTGTGCATCAGTCGCACCACCTTGGGATTGGTGGAGGCAACGCAGGCAGCCAGGCCACGCTGAAGTGGCTTCAGCGCCGCTAGGCACTGCTCGCGCCGCAGCACGCCCAACAGGAATGTCAACAACTCTAGAGCGGTACACGCGTTCGCGCACGACGCTACATTCGTGTCTGCTGTTGCGAAAACCTGAGAAAATTGTATACTTTTTTAATATCAATACTTGTGGCAGAAGGTGTGTTGACGAATTGATAAACAGAGGAACCTAAATTTAAGCAAGTGGCTTTTTACACACAAGATAATTCACAATAAGATAACTTAAATACTAAGTCTTTAGTAAGAGTGACAGTAAATAATAATTATCTGTATTTCTAAACATCGGCTAGTACTTTAATCTTATTCAACAATATAGTTGTACCTTATCGAGCCAAATTAGTTTAGGTTCGCAGAGATGCGGCCAGACGTCAGGCTTGAGGGCCGTCTTGAGCAGCAGCACGCAGCGGCGCGACAACTGCTCGCCCGGCGAGCCGCCCACCGCCGCGCCCGCCGCGCCCATCACCAACCCGCTGCTCACCACCGGCCCCTCGTTAACCTACAATTTCAATAGCACCGTATTCGCACTGCCTCTCTTTCTCTTTGGAAAAACTGCGATGGCAATATGTTTTGTGTGAATGTTTTCGGCTGTGTGAATACACTTCCGTAAGTATATTTTGCTATTGCTTTTTTTAGGACAAGAGGGCAAAGGAGTAGCGGTTTACGACCTTCCTCCTTCCTTCCTACGAACTGTATCATCATTTCTTGCCGACTTCTTAAGGTAGGATTACGCTCTTTTCTTGAAGGATCCCAAGGGACAATAATAATGATGAGTTGTAAAATGGCAATAACGATAAATAGGTACATAAAATATCGATAATATTGAACTCTATTTGTAACTAAAAAATAAAAACCCAGCTTAATTTGACATCGCAATTAGACAAAACCCAGATACTGATTTCTATTTCCTTCAAAATAATGTATACTCATTGAAAACTATTTCATAGCCTAAGTTATGCAACTTTTGTAACTTTTATGATGGATATAAAGATTATTATACTTATTTAAATAAATGTGTGAATGTTTTAGTAACATCTGTTCTACCACGTCTTTACAGCTATGTACTATACCTGGCAGGCGAGGCGTAGCAACAGGTTGACAACAATGTCGACCTGCGCGCGGTCGAGTGGCTTGGCGGCGTCGGGCTCGACGCGCGACACGCTGGCTTGCGGGCTGGCCCAGCCTGTGTTAAGTGCCTTGCGCGCCTCCCCACTACTCTCGTCTACCGACATTCGCTTCACTGCTCCGCTCGGAGATGTAGCTAACTATAAAACAAAAAAAAATAATTTGTAGATTTCAGTATTGCTCTACATGTATTTTGAAAATTCCCATTAACAATACATTTAATAACTGCAGTCATTTTCAAAAACCTTGATTTGTATGACAGGACAATACAGATAAAATACATGATAGTCAGAGCTTATTTATTATTTAAGTAAATGAGTTTATACGAATGTAAAATTACTTACGACAATTGAGTCGTCGTGCGCATGGTCGCGGATCCTCTGCAGCTCCCACTTGAGCGCGACCTCGGCGAGATCGACGGCCAGCCGGCGCTGCTCCGCCGTCGCTGTCGTCGTTAAGCCCAGCCGCTGCATCGCTGACACCATATGCGCCACCAGCGCATGCCGTACAGGGTAGTACACCTAATTATGATCACAAAATATCAAATGTAAACGAAGATAAGTATGCTCGTAGACAAATATACAATAGAATCATACTGTTCCCAAAATACTGTTAACAAAAATCAATGCCGCAAAATGGATGTGTAAAAAAAATTATTGCGCTATAGGCGTCATTACAGTATGGATATTCCTTAGTTAGCGAAGAAAGTATATTTAATATTTGACCCGGAAATAATATTAAAAATATAATATACAAGGTAAGCTAGACTAACACTAGCCAGGATAAAATCGCACCTTGTAGTGCCTAACAACAAGTTGCAATATATGGAAGAGCTGCTGGGTGGAGTGCCCGTCTTCGACGATGATCTTCTTGGTCCAGTGAGTGAGCATAGTGTTGCCGTCCTCCATGCGCTGCGGCATGGCGGGCGTCAGGATCTCCAGCGCCTGCCGCACCACCACGCGCGCCTCTAGCGCATGGGCCTTCAGAAGGCTGTGGAAAACTGAGAACAGAGCAATTTTAATTAATGGTCGAGTTCGAGTAAGCATCTTGCATGACATATATAGTTCCACATCTAGATGGAATTTTTGCACACCAAGGTTACCTTTTATGTTAAAACTCATAAATTCTAAAATATTTTCGAAACACAACTTCTTCCCACCTTACATTCCATTCCATTACCTTCTACAATTGGACTTCACTTCATCTCACGATTTCCAGAAAATTACAACATTTTCGATGAAAATATAAAAGCGTAAAAAATTCTACCTTAACATGAAATAAACTATACATATTTTAACCTGATGTTACAGGTGGTAACGAAGGATTTCCGCGTACAAAAAAGTAACAGTATAAGACACAACGGAAATGAAACAAACCCTAAAACTAATATTAATTGTAGACTCTCTTCTGCCTTTGCCTTTTTCTGCCATAAAAAGCCACACCGGCCACAATTTTTTTTATTTTGTAACAACTCTAAATGGTGGAGTGGATAATCTGTGAAACAAAGCCTAGCACTAATTTGATACAAGTATATAAGATAAACTTTTAAGTAATTATTTTAATTATTATATGCGAACGACGTCACACGTCATGCTACACTGTCCTGCAGTGTCCCAGTACAGGGTTAAGTATCTTGGTTCGCTGGGATCGCTCCCGGAGATCATCGGCAACATTAAGGGGTTTCTGGGATTCTTCGGGGAGTTGGGCTAGCTGGAGTGATCCATGTCCCGCCCACACGCAAAATACGCGCTAGTCGTGGAGTTGCGGTAAAGTAGCCCCCTACTACTACTACTACTAAGTAATTATTTAACTAGTAATAATTTACCTTGCAAGACAATCCGCTTGTGAATCGCAAATTTCGCGATGATATGACTCAGCAATAAGTGTCCGTGATACCTGTTCATTGCAACAAAAACGACATTTAGTTTAAAATATAAACTCATAGAACTGATAATGTTGAGACCAATTTTCATTAGAAACTCAGAGCATTGATATTGTAGGCCTCGTCAACTACAAGTACAATTAAATTAAAGGTTTGAATAAAAAATCCTCAACATCAAAGAAAGTCTCTAAAAAGTAAATAAGTAGAAAATAGGTTTACAGCTTCAAGTATGGTTGCAGGTGTGTTGCCTCCCTTTAATGGACAGAGAAGGCGATAGACAGGGAAAAGGATATTTCCTACTCCTATCTATCCCGTCCGCCGTATAATACTCTCCCACTTCCCATCCTATACCATGTACGAAACGATGGGAAGGGTAGGAGGACTGACCATACCTTGTGGCAGGATCTACGTAGTTCTTGCCAAGCAGGCAGGGCCAGGCGAAGGTCATGAGGCGGCGCAACTTGTTGCCCTGCTTCTTGTTGTTGGCGTCGTGAATGTGCGCAGACGCCTGCTCCAACAGCAGACACGCGAACTGCAGCAGAGAGATGCGCACCGCGTCCGAGCACGCGAACGGGTTCTCCGGGTCGATCACCTGGAAATAAGAGACTATTCCATTCGATTTTTCGTTTATGGTAGAAGGTGGCAAACGAGCACGCGGTTCACCTGTTATCAAGTGATCGATGCCCATAAGCATCCGCAACTAAAGTTGCAGATGCGTTGCCTTTGCCAGAACTTTGACGGACAGAGGAAGGGTAAACAGAAAACGGTTATATCCTTTTCTTATTCACCCCCTCCACCGTCAAGTCCTCTTTCCCTTTTTGTCCTTTTCTTATTGTCAAAGGATGGGAAGGGGAAGAGGAGCAGAATTAGGCCTACGTCACCTCACTCATCAGACGAAACGCAGAATAATCTACTTCACGCCTGTCGTCAGTGAGGTCGTGGTATTTCACCGGTCGAGCCGGCCAATTCGGCCAAATCGAGCAACAGATGATGTCCACCACTGTTATAAATATTTATAATATTTCATGCAACAACAAAATAAGCTACTGCGTGACATTTCACACTCTAGCCCATTTTGTTCTCACAATAAAATAAAACATCTCGATTTTGATCATCAACTAACTGAGAAATCTTGAGAGGGAAGTATCGAATACGCTACTTTTCTTTTTACTATTTAAGTAACTAAATAGACAGGTAACTGTACTTACTTGTACACTATCGTACACTATTCAATTAAAATATTTAATAAATTTCGTTTAGAAAACCGTATACTAACATTGTTAATGAAAACGGATACGACATTATCCGGATTGTCCTGATACGGCGCTGGCGGGCCGCCAACAATCTTCTGGCCCTTTTCGAAGCTGACGGCGAAGCAAGGTATTAGTATCATTTGCAGAACTTTGGCCTTGAGATCCTGCGACATGGCGTCACTAGAGAAATGCTCCACAAAGCGGAAGAAGGCCGAGCGCTTCCATTCAACTGTGTAGTTTTGCGCCACTGTCTGTTCGAGGAAATCTCGAAGAAACTGAAAAGGTGGAAAGTAATTAATTAAAATGAAACAAGATTTAGTATTTAAGTTTTTTAGAAGTTTCGTACAATATACTAAGCAATGGATTTATTATAAAGATCAGAGGTCCATTTAAAAAATGATCTCTGCATACAAACTTTAAATAACTTTTTTCTATATTCATTCACACAAGTATTAAAGTATTAGACCTTTAGGGGATGAATTAAGTAAATGCCTTTCTGCATAATACTAGAAATTTCTATGTAAAAAAGTATTTAGGCTCAGTATTATAACCTGTGCCTGATATCAGTGAGTTTCTTTTTTAAATATATGAATTGACTATGGGAGTAAGCGTAAAAAAAAATCTTTTACAATTATAATTTAGGAACTTGGTGTCTGGTATGAACAAACCTGGAAGTCTGGTATGAACCGGTCACACAATGCTCGCAGCAGTTGGAATAGCAGATCAATGTTAGACGGATGATGGCAGAAATAATGCAGCAAAATCTTTACAATCAATTTCGGTTCTTTCCAGTGCGTGCAGTCGACATTCTCTACTTTCTTGTGCATTTCCTGAAGGTATTTAAATAATATAATATTCTGTACTTTACACAAGGCTTATATGCATATGTATCACAAGTAGCTTCCAACTAGCAACTAGTTTCCACTTTAAAGTTATTCTCATATAAAACCCACACTAACTAGACCACATTCCATTTAGCATTCTAGAAACTTGAGTGACTCGTAAATTCTGCTGGATGGACCACATCATGGGATTCAGTTAAAACGTGCCAGTTTAGTTAGTATGGTTTTCATTGATTTATAATATGGACTGCATGGAAAAAATCAATATTTTGGCAAAAGAATGCAGTCTGGATCTCTTTAATACCAATCTAAAATCTTAATCTAAACTTTATCTAATCTGTGAATCTAAATCTTAACTTTAGTCTGTACAATTTCCAGAATGTGTCAATGCAACATGTGACCTCTTAATGTTGAAGATACAGTGAGCAAGCAAGCATAATGACTTTATCATAATTTCATATGAAACTTGTTCTTACATGATATGTATCGCTGCACCAGATACGTTTGAGTAATTCTATGAGATCATGTTGTCCAGACAGCCACTGATCGTCGTATTTGATGAGAAGGGATATTATTCTTGTGACTTGGAACTGCATCTCGTTGCGGTCAGCCTGCGGCGTGCCAGTGGCCGCTCCGCCGCTGTTGACCGCCAACAGTTGCAGTAGGCGAGGCTTCTTCGACGTCTGCAGCGCCTCGCGGAACGCCGGACCGGCGTCGGCATGTTTGATGAGGAAAACTATGAATCTACTCCACTGCTGATCTTTAATATTGTTATCACTCATCATTAGATCTAGAGTTTCCTTTGGATACCTAGGCGAAACAGATTATAAATAATTTTGTAAAATTGGTAATTAAACAGCAAAATAACTACTTCAGCATTGCTTGTGATTTAAGCTTGGTTTATCTATGTAAAAATTGTAATAAAATACATTTAACTGATTAAATTTATGAGAAATGACGAAATTATTAAAAACAACTATAATCTTAATTATATATCTTATCTTAAATTCTGAGTACCTTAATAGGAATTTGACTAAAGGTTCTCTGAATGGGGAGCCTGCTTCGACTGATAACGATTTTTCTGTATGTAATATGAGACGGCACAGGACGTCTATGAAGCGTGGCGAGGCGGCTGGGATTTGATGAAATATTCCAATCAGGATTATTATCTTCTGCTCATTGTCCATGTTCTTTGAAACGCTTTGAAGGAAGTTGCCTCCTGGGAATATAATAAAAAACCCCTAATAATAAATGACAGCCATTACTAGAACGCACAAGGGTGAAAAACATGAGACACAACAAACAAAAATCTTTTTTGTCTTCTGTCTTAATTTTTAACATGCTAAATTAAATTTATACACTTACCTCTATTTGTTTGAATCGAATAATCCAAAAGTTTTTTGAGCAATTGCAAAAGCTGCTCACAGAGTTTCTCACTAAAGGTAGAAGGAAATAATTGCGTGAGGTAGGAGAGCCTTTTAGCTCCATTTACACTCAGATTGCGATGATCGCCCAACGTCAGCAGTAGTGGCCTCATGACAGGATGGACCATTTCCATGTCGATTTGGAAACCAGACAAAAATTTTTGCATACATTCAAATCCAGCCTGTAAAAGCAAATGTCAAAATTATACAAAACAAACTTCCTTTTAAAAAAATACACTCCTGTTGCTATTTGAATAACAGCAACAATCCATTTAGTTTAATAATTAATCCTAAGCTGGTAAATAGAAACTTCATCCGTTAAAGTGGTTGTTATACGTAAACCGCCAGTGTACTCACTCTAAAGCAAAATGTGTAAAAATAGCTTGAATTATTAATTTATAGCTAAAAAGTAGGCAAGTTGTTACCTGCTGCAACTCTGGATCGTTCTTTTCCAGCGATTTGTATAGCACTTGGAAAATCCTCTCGCGGCAGGGCTTCTCTTGTATGTAATGGGAAGAAGCTAGGGCTCGGAGTGCAGATATCCTCAAAGGGACAAGGTTTACGCCCTTGTAGCAGGGCAACTTGCCCAACATAGCATCCTCCCCGTCGCATAGAGATATGAGCTCGCGGAAGAACACTTTATGCTCGTTTATATTTAGATCTGTTACAATAAAATTAAAAAGAAAGCCAACATTGAATAGGTATAATGTAGAAAAACTGTTTGCAAATCTAGCAGTTTATTATACATTTTAGATTAAGAAATTACACATCAATTAAAGAAATTCAAATAAATGTTGTTATATGTTGACTTTTCTCTTTTAATTTAAATTCTAAATAAGTATCTTTTAATGATAACAAATATTTCTTATTAAAGCACAATTTTCAACATAATATACTAAATACCTATTGTGAACAGCCTCGGATTCAATGTTGTGCAAAATGTAGTACCATCCATGAGCCCCATCTGTGCGTTAGCTGGCTGATGTCGTAACAAATGTTTCTTTGGTGGAATTATATCGGCTATCGCTTCCCGATGAGGATCCATTACTTCCGTCACCGTTTTATTTTGTAATTGAGCTGTTAACTCTAATGACTTCATTGACTGAAATAAAATTTCGTGACATTTACATTTTATGCAAATTAGTTACAATATAAGTGGAATATGTAAATCTAAGTAATTATCACCTGTTGCCGAACTAACAAATGGGGACTTGTGATTTGAAGTACCAACTCCTGCAAAACATCGTGAAGGGCGCGTGTCTTCGCTGCGGCTACTTCTGGCTCAAGTTCTGTCTGCCCGCTTGGGCCCGTCACACAAACACGCACAAGGCGCTCCAAGTTTATTGTTGCCATATCTATTGCGCCCGACGACACCTCTCCCGTCAAGTCCATCATAACGAACAGTACAGCCTTTAAAAAGGTAAAGACATGTTTGTAAACCCATTCCGGGGCCATCTTCTCCAACATAAACTTCACGGCGATGCAGCCGCCCAGCTTTGCGTACCACGCCCGCTCATAGCACAGAGAGGACATCCTTTCTGCTAAATATTCCATTAAAGGTAAGCGACAGGCACGCTCCTTACTACCAAGAACTGTGGCTGCCGTCTCAATTATAAGAACCAAAGCCAAATGTCCAGGCTTACAGAGTTCTTTTTCTTCATGTCCCATGACTACGGCGATGGCATCTATCAAAACTAACGCATCGAGACCTTCCTTCGGTCCACCAGTGCCGGCGAAAGGACCAGCTTCCTGGGCGATCGCCACCAGGGTGTAATGACGCACAAGTGAAACCATTGTCGACAAGACATGTTGTCGTAATTCTTTGATGGCTGCTGCCACAAACATACCGGTTAAGGCCGTTCTATGTGTGTTTCTCACTACTGTATTGCTACATTTATAGTAAGGACCATTCTGTGGGGGTATTTTACCTTCCACAAAACTAGGATGATTTAATAGCTTGTATAGTGTGGCTCTGTCATCTTCTAAATTCAGGGTGGCCGCCAAGTAACAACGAAGAACTTCCCAGCATTGTCGGCGGTAGTAAGGTTCGGTGGTACTGGACTTGAGCGCAGTGAAGGCAGTTTCTATAATTTTATTCACTTCAAAATCTATCGGCTTCGGTTGTTCTTGGAAATAGGCCTGGACTGCGGGCGGGGGAGCATCCGTCTCCCGATATTCCAGCCTCTGTGGTTCGATCATCATTTTTCTGTTACCGCCACCAAATTTTCCAAGAACTCGGAACGCTATCCTCGCAACTTCATTATTCTGCAACGTCCTCCACAGCGCCTGCATGAGGTCGGCTCTCACTGGTTGTATGTGTTCATACAAGAAGTCCGGCTGCAAGTTGTCGACACAGAGCTCCAAGGTACGTAAGCCCTGCGATATCAATGTGTGGGAGCCGTTGAGCGCCGACACCAAGGGATCCATAAGCATTGGCAAATAAGGCAATAGACTGCTTAATCTGACAGGTACAGTCAAACACAACTCCACAAACAGATCCTTCATGTGCTGTTTGTGGAGGCCACTTTGTAATCGGTTGAGTCCTTCCAATAGATTTGGCAGTAACGGTAAAAACTCTTGATAAAGTAAGTCGTGGCTTCCACCTCCTATGGATCGGAAAAGTGCTCGCAATAACAAGAAGTAGTTGTACGGCTCCTTGGCTGTCATTGCGTAATCCATCGCCTTGTTCACGATGCTATGTAAATGCGGACGTAGCATTTGTTCGTTCTCAGTAGGAAACAAACTGACGGAACCGAACACCAGCTTGAACAGCCTGAGATAAAGATTTGAACGCTCAACATTGGTCCCCATTTCTTCCATTCTTTTCAATAAGTATTCGACTAGGACGGTAGCGAAAATGGGAGACGTCGCAGGATTAGATAAGAAAGTGTTTGCAATTATTTGTAATGTCATATTCTTATTGATTCTCTCGACCATATGAGAGATAGTTGCCGTGAAAATTTCTTGAAACGTCTGAGGATTCATCATAGAAAACTGTAAGAGAGGAACAAAAAATACGTTAATACCGGGAATGAGAATTCTCACTTAAATGTTCTAAACAATAAATTGACAAATTTTTACTATCAAGACTCGCATGGAACACAAAACGAATTGTTGGCGCAATGTCGGCAGAAACTGTGTCTGCCAATTTAGGCCAAACACTTGAAAATGCATGGTTCTAATTGCTAGCAGTTATGTGGTCAATTTATTGACAATACTTTAGATCACATTAATAACCATTACTCCACTGCAATATGGCAAATAAAACAAGATAATTTGAATAATTTAATTTATTTGTGCCTTCAAGGCGGGAAGTATTTAAATGTTAATTTATTTTTTATAATCAATGAATAAACTCACGACTCCGCTGAAGTGCTCGAGCACCTCTTTCTCCTCCTTCGATCGCACATGGGGCTGGGCTGGCGGCATGGTGGGCGCGCGGGGTGCCGCCAGCGTGTAGATGTCCAGCGACTGCAGTCCCCAGCGCACCAGTCTGATGAACACAAGCGTCTCACGCGAGCTGAACTGCTTTTGCCCCGTGGCAACCGCGGAAGCACCGCCCAGCGAGCTGGCGCTCGCCCCGTCGCCGCCTGCCGTAGTCTGCTGTTTAAGCCAATTGATCATTAAAATGCATTCAACTTACGAATCAACAGGATGGGATTTCGTTATTCTGGGGTCTTAAAACAACTTAATTTTTTAATTTATATTTTATAGTTACTACTTGAAAAAGAAAACAGTGCGCGTGAATATATTATATTTAAAGTTATTACGAACGCTACGTACACTGCGTTTCTTATAAATTAGAGGTTGCAGATTCGCTAGATGGCACTGTCATTTACTTAACTCTTCTGTTCCTTCTTCATACAAACTTTAAATATGCCAATATGTAACAAATATTCTTAAAATGGTCTCAAAGTTTTCGCTATTGAACATTTTTAACACTAAACTCTACATAAAGTAGAATCGAATTATAATCTTACAAACACTAGAGCTGGTAAAGAGAGACTAGTAAAGTATTAAAAAAATATCAAACTTACTTTGCAGGAAGCACATCCCCATGTTATAGTTTTGGCGCCACAAACGAGAGTTTTGACTAAAGTTCTGTAGTCTCCAACATTGAGATTGTTCATGTACGAGTTCGGAAAGCCTATTCTGGATTTTTCTTCTGGCTTGTTAATACTATCGAAGTAGTCAGGCGAAGATTTCTCATCGTCTGGTTTGATTTCAGCGGTGGACGTGGTTGTGGACGTGGAGGGCGCGGAAGTCGTTGGTGTGCTCGGCGTTGTTCCATTTGGCGTCACAATTGTTTGTTTGCTGCAACATTTTAGTTTCCATTTGTTACAATATATCTTTAATAATATATGTCAATGAGTTAAATAATTGCTTTGATAATGTACTTCCACCTAAGATACCACATGGTATAGAAGCAAATAACATTAACTCATCGTTTTTTTAATCTGTTGGTTAATAAAATAGAAATAATATGTCTCCTATCAGATTGTTCACTACTTAAAAAGAAGTTTATAACTTAAATTTGATCAGGGTTTCAATATAACTTTTCTGTCTGACAAAACTGAGAAAACAGCCTTTTAATCATCCATAAGCACCGTGTGTGTGTGTGTGACTAACCACTTGGCCATAAGCGCAGGGAGCTGCAACTTGGAGATGGTCTTGAACTTGAGGACGAAGACTTCGAGGATGCGCATGAGCAGCTGCCGGCCCTGAGGCTGTGCGCCCGCGCCCTCGCCTTCCGACCGCTGCCGCACGCAGTCCACCATGTTCAGCAACAACTTGCAAGACATTGTTTGAATGCTGCAACAAACATGTTTTTAAAGCAACTTCGCCCCAGCTTCGCTCAAGTAGATATATAGACTTATAAAAAATATAGCTTAGATTACTTACTATACTTACCAATTGAAGCTTTCTATTACTGAAAAACATTTTTTAAATTGGTCCAGTAGATCCTATTAGAGTTTATCCAAACCAAGCGTAAAAGTGTTGATTAAGGATGCAATACATACATACATGGTAATCTTTTACACCATCCTCTCCAGATTTCTTAACAAATGATAACTTATTTATATTGTTGGTCACGATATTCACTTTGAACTAATAAATAAAATTATATTCAGCCAGCCGCAACATTATATAGTTAAGAAGCAGGACTGATTAACTACAACATCACCAAAAACAGGCTGGTAAAAGGAGTTATTTTTGGCATAGCATATTTTTACAATTTTTTCAGTCATTTGAGCATTAGTATTCATGGACATATAAATATAAATATCATTTTTACACTACCTGGTAGGGAGTGATTCATCATGAACATTCTTAGCAAACAAGTGAGCGGCTAGAGCGAGGTCTGACAACGGCAGGTGTTGACGCACATGGTGTACCAAATCTGCCAGAGTGGAGTAGGCCAGCGGCCTCAGGGACTCGTGCACCGTCCAGCCCCGTCCCAACAGCACGTCTTCGTCAAACAAACGCTCCATGTAAGGTACGAATTCTGAAAAATAAAAGTTACTTCAAACATGTTTAAAGTAACAAAAACGTTTTATGCACACTACAATCTTTGAAAACACATAAGAGACAATATTTCTTAAAACTTAAGAACTGGGCCGAGATGTATAAAACAATGCTGTTGGTAGGGGGCTATTTTCCGCAACTCCACCACACTAGCGAGTATTATGGGTGTGATTAGGACATGGATCACTCTAGCCAAACCAGCTTCTCAACAAATCCCAGCAACGCCATGATGTTGCCGGCGATTCCGGACCAGACACCTAATACATAATACTGAATACTGTATCTATATATATAATATCTCCGGTATTGTTGCGGTTGCCAGATTATTATGTAAATTCTAAAATACTCTACAAAGCAGTTGGAACTAGCTATAATAGAAAAATATGGGACAGCAACGCTTAAGTATACATCTACATCATTCAAGAATTACATAAACAATGCAATGTATTTACTTACTCAGCCTCAAATCAGTGGCCAAAACATGTCGTGCTGCTACCACCAACTCTTTTCTTAGATGGGCTACTTCCGGTGGACATAGAGTTAGTAGCCCAATAACTCCTTTGACCATTAATGTAGCATGATTTGCAATTGTATCTTGATATATTCTGATGATATATGCTAAAAACGCCAGTGTCTTTATCTGTGCACCCATAAAATCCACAAACACTTCTTTATTGAATGCAGCTGATTGCCTACAAATAAAAATGATTTTTTACAAACTATACACTATTTTTAATTTTAATAAATTACAAATGTTTTTTTTTATCTGGGATAATCAAAATTGTAAAAAATACCTATGATTAGCAGCTGGTTGCAATGTAATGGTTTCCATTATCAATGGTATAAAATTGCTAACTTCTTGGTGCACATTTTGTTTGTAAAGTTGGTACATAAGAACAACTATGATAGGCAACTCTTGTATCACTTTTAATGATAATACAGATCTAGGTATGAGATTGTACTGAAATAAACAAAAATGTTAACATCATATTTGGTAATCATTTTTGGCAGCTATAACAAAAATGAAATTTTTGATTTAAAGCCCTTATTCCTCCTTCACATTATTCCATTAGTAAATTTTGTTTATTTCATTAATACGACAAACAGAATATTAACCAGATGGCATTTTACTTATTAGCTGACTTTTATTTTCTAGACCTTTAAACCAAAATTAGAAATGTTATCATTTGTATATACAGATCTAGTAATATACAAAATTTCATCCCCTACTTCGACCCTTTTTCGCATAAAATATGCTAATAGCCTATGTGCTTCCTCAGGCTCTAGAGTATGTCTGTACCAAATTTCATTTAAATCGGTTTAATAGTTTAAGCGTGAAAGCGTAACACGGAGACAGAGTTACTTTCGCATTTATAATATTACTAGGAATAACCCATAATTTTCCATATATGTACTAACAACTTTTTTAAAATTAAATAAAGAAAACATATTTCTGAGTGGAATATGTTGATTTGCTCTTGAAATTGCAAAATACACTAATAACTATGGTTTGTACTTACTGTGACCACACTGCCATCCATTAATTTTTTTTCTGTGTGTATAGGTGTGGTTGTATATGTTTCTTGCAAAAGTTGATCAATGTTGATCTCGGACAAATCCTTCACTCGAATAGTAGGCTTTGGTTCAAATATTTTGGGCAAATGATTTGGCAAATCGGAATATATACATTTTACCCATTGTAAAAATTTGTGTATCTAGTAATAAAAAAAATAATATAAAAACACATTTTTATTTTATCTTAACCTTAATCGTTATATTCATGTGAATACCATAAAGTAAGTTATCAATTTAATAACATTACATTTTATCAAATCAAAAATTCTAGGGTTATTATTGTCACTCTTATTCTTAGCAGGAATAACTGCTAAAAACCATCATTCACCTGATGTGAAGTGACCACTACCCATAAGCATCTGCAACAAGCTAATGAGTCACAGATGCATTGCCTACTTTTAATGGACAGAGGAGAGGATAGACAGGAAAAAGAATATCTTGATCTAAAGATCCTCTTTCCATATTATCCTAGAAGAGAAAGAGGATTAAAATTGGACATCCAGCCTATCACTCATCAGATAAAACACAGAATACTTCTTTATTTATCTTATGGTATTTCACCAGTCAAGCTGGCCCATTTGTGCGACAAATAATTTTGTAGCAGGCTCTACTACTGTTGAAATTTTGGGATCTTTTTTTATAATACTGGTAGATAGAAGAAGGAAGACAACAAAAATAATTGATAGCCCTTTGCATATTTAATTATACTAATGGATTAAAAAAATGTGGAACCAAATCTTACTTAGTTTAAAACAAAGTCACTTCCACTGTTTGTTCTTGTAGATCTATCAAACTACACAAAGAGTTTAATGCGATTTTCATCCAGAGACAGAGTGATTCAAGAGGAAGGTTAATTTGTATACATGCATATTATGGTGGAAAAAAGTAAAAGAATTTCAAAGATTTGTTGTAAAAAACATATTTTTGTGTGCTCACATAGCAAAATAAACTTTTGAGATAGATCAAAATAGTGTACAATTCCATTGAATTGTTTATCTTAAACATATCTACAAAAAAGTCTGCAATGGCATATATTTATCTTTTAAGGATAACTTACTATGTCCATTCTTAATTTTAAAAAATGGTCATGTACAATGGGATACTTGAAAAGCAATTACAATTATTATCTTAGGAGTTATCTCTAAATAATAACTAAAACAAAATAAATCAATTCTAAGGCGGACCAAAGTTTTCCAGGTTGGCTTATGTCACACAAATTACAAAATCTTAATAACTTACATCTACTTCTGTACTGTAAGAAGGTCTGTAATGTTTATGCAATTCCATAAATATCTTCAAGCAAACCAGGACATTTTCTTCATTTTCAATTTCCATCAGCTTCAACATCAAAATTAAAATGCTCTTGAGATATAGCCTCAAAGTTTCATTCATTGGAAGGCGATGTATCATTTCAAGTATCAATTTTCTAACTTGCTGAATGTTATATTCAGCTATGAAATGTGGCTCTCCATCTTGTAATATTTTGAGAAAGATTTTTAGAGAGTGATCAAGGAATTGCGGATACTGTGGTGAATTTAAAATTACCTGAAATTGGTAAGATTATATTAGGATGTTTAAAAGGACAACATAAGTTAATACCCAAATCAAAATAAAGCTGTTCCGTATCTATATATAGCAGGCAATCTCATGTGTGGTTTTGCTTAAAAGTAAAGTTTGAGCAAAATATGTTTTAACAAATCAGATATTAAACAGTAATCATATATTCTGAGAAGGAATCCAGCAGCAGAAAAGCTATTGCATGGATATGAGGCTCAACAAGCTATTACAACACATATTAGCCGCTGGAAAAGCCCTCTTGACACAAAGATAAACATTTTTTCTACGTACCCTGAAATTTAAGCAATGTTACATGTGCAAATTTGTAATAGAAGACAAAACAAAAAATTGCTCTACCAATTTGACCACAACTAAATTTTTTCTCTCCCTAACCTTTCCCATTTTTTATCCATGTGGGGTCAGCATAGTACAATCATAATCCATGTTGGAAACTCTACCATTGTTCTAAGAAACTTAATCTGAGGTTAGGTAAGCTATATCTGAGCTTAAGTCCTATTTCCCCCCTTGACTTCTACTTCGTACATCTTACCGATTCATCCAGAGAAAAACTATCAAATGATTTGATTGAAAGAGGGTATTCTGTAAATTGTAGACTTCCTCATTTAAACTATGCAGCATATAGGATTCTTTTATTTAAATGGCTTAAAAATACTCTTAGTTTATTTTCATACATGTAATGTCACAAGCCTTATTTCGTATCAACACGAGAGCGTGCGAGATATGTGGATACAGATAGGTTGAAAAAGGGATATGGGAACGGAGAACATATGGTGCCGACCCAGATAGATAGGAAAAGAGCAGGAAGATGACTTGGACAAAGTAACATAATAAAAGTACCTCAAAATTTTCGCTTAGTTCTTGAGCAGCTTTGAGTTTAATTTCATCTTTGGCACCAGGATCAGCCAACATAGTCACATAACTTCGGTATGTATTCATCTGCGTATGCGGGTCACCGGATCCTCCAGATGCCATAGCGGTCATCATTTTGAAAATTATATTCTAGATTATCTAATCTAATTCTAAAATATCTATTTCTTTAAAACTTTGTGTAAAGACATGTTACTAGACAATGTTTGAAGCACTTCAGTAACATACACAGATTTTCTGCCTTCACTTTATTTCGTATTTTATAAAAACAAAAATAAACTATTGACTATTTGCAAAAATTAAAACTTTGTTTTTATAATACAAAGTCGTACAACAGATTTCTTTGCTTCAACCAAACTTCAAAAAGGTGGAAACCTTTAAACTTGACGAGATTGTGTTGTAGTGCGTGCTGCAAAGGTAGTCAAAAATGTGTCTCAAAAATGCAACTGGCAAGGCCAGCATCTAGCAAAGCCAATCTGGGCCAAAGAGCATATTAAATACAATATAGCATAATATGCTCACAAACAACCACTAGCTATTGGCCAAGGCAACTGGTGGCAAGCTGGCAAGTGGCAACCAACTGGCTAAGTTTTCCAGCCAAACGGCCTAAGACGAGTAAACGACCCAAACGCGAACCGGGCAATGCGGCAAAAAGTGACGTGAACAAAATGCTACCCAAGTGCTACCTAGACTTGTTGATAGTTATATATATTAAAGTATCGATATTTTATCATACAAAAATTTAAATTTTGTCGATAGTTGCCAAAATATTATTCACTCTATGAGTACTGCTTATGTATTCAGTACTTATCGATATTTCTTTTCACTTGCACATCTCTAGTACTACAAAATTCAATTTAACCATAGATGTTAGATATAATAAAGTGCTTCGTGTTGCTTCGTTTTTTTTTCAATTTTACAATTTCTAATAGAAACATGATTATGAATACACAATATTATTGGAATCACTCCTAATAAAATATGAATATAATCCTCCTAATGAAGAATGGATGTAAAAACTCCGATGTTTTTCTATAACCTTTCACATATTTCCCGTGGGCCCTATATCCTTCTTGCAAAAATTGCACGAACCCTTCCGATAACCGCATCTATTCCTTTTCCTTCTCTTACCTATAATTATACATATAATATAAATGTAACTGATCGCTGTCTGTAGATGGAAAAGATTTGAGTATAACTATTATTAGGGGCTTATATAAACGGAATGAAACCCAAAACAATGTTTATTAGATTTTTTATCTTTTTATCTGCATGTCTTTTTGTCTGCGTTTGTTACCACTGATCCACTATTCAACCACTAATCTCAGAAATGGCTTAACCGACTTGGGTGCGGTTTTCACTAATGTATTGTTTTATAAATTACTAGTGACCCGCCACGGCTTCGCCCGGGCACCACTAATTATGTTGATCCGATCGCTATCAAACACAGGAATGTGCCAATCTGGACAATCCCTGTAAATTTCATCGAAATCGGTCTAGCCATTTCGGAGTCTATAGGTCTTTAGGGAACATACATAATTCGCGTTTTATATTTTAAAAAACCATAAAAAGTATCCTATGTTACTTCTAGTACCTCCAAGAATATCTGTACAAAGTTTCATGATGGTTGAGTAGTTTTCGCGTGAAAGCGTAACAAACAAACTTACATTCACATTTATAATATTATAGTAGGTATAGTAGGGATACACAAACGGCTTAAAATTAAAAAAAAGTTGTATCAATTTAAAGAACTATGTCGAACATTTGTTCCATAACGTAACGCAGTATTTACACGTATAAAGACGATTTTAGAACGAAATCACATCTTTGAACTGTCTGGTCGACCGAAGATAATTTCTCACTCGTAAGCAAGATAAACCGCACTCATCTCTGCTAGTGGTAGCTGATGTCGATACACACTTTCATAAGGCTATATCGATATTTGGGTAAATTATTTCAACCGAAAGTTCTAGAAAAAGTATAATTTTATAAGTAGTTACATCTTTGTCAAAAAATTCCGCGCGCGCCTTTTTGTAATACAAACTCCGTAATATAAGGATAATCAGCCACTTTACTCTGTTTAACATATACTTTCCTCAATTCACAATTTTCTGGGCCTTCCGGACAGACGTATCTGCCATTTGCATCGAAGATTATAGCTAGGAGAACGCCCTGGTACAAGGTTTTCGTTCTTAAAATCAAGGTTTAAAGCTTGCTTTGAAGGCTTCAAAGCCTTGAACATACTTACTACTTGTTGATGTTGTTGAGATTATACGTATGTATAAAATATTTATGAAATGGAATATCAATATTATTTTAAGAATGAATGTAATAACTCCGATACCATAGGCCCTATGTCCTTCTCGCAAGAACCACACGAGCCCTTCAGATAACTGTATCCATGCCTTTTCTTTATCTCCTTGTCTTTTCTACATGGTTATATTTAAAATCTAATTCTTTTGTTTCTATTTATCTGCCATCTGCATCGAAGATGAACGTGCTGGGAGAATCGAAGATGATGCTGGAAGAATGGAAAACGCTGGTTCAAGGTTTTCGTCCTTATAATTAAGGTTCAATAAAACCCAATCTAGACCAATGAGCACATCTTTGAGCAGACTTTTGATAATGGAGGCTTCAAACCCATTCAAAGCCTTGAACACAACTTTCTTCTTGTTGGTTGTTGGTGTTGTTGTAATTCATCTAAAGTCCTATACAACGAGCGAATACAATTAACCAAAGTTAAGATATTTAAGTTTTATAAGTTCAAGTAATTAAATATTATGATATACGCAGATACACAGTATTTAATATATTGTAATTTGCGTGCCCGTTACACGATATCACGTTATCTTTGGGACCGAATGAGTGTAAGCTTGGACCTCTATCGAAATGTACTAATCGAAAAAAAAAAATGTTTATTCCATGTCATCGGCATCGATGTATCTTTTTACATTATTATTGTAATTCTAATATGGGTTGAATAAGTGATGAAATTAAAGTTGTGGTAGTGAAAACGAGAAGAATTTCAACCATAAGTTAGTTTAAAATGTGAACATGGCTGCTTCATTGACAGTATTAGTCATAACATTTTGGCTTCGGTGCACAATAGTATGTGGATACGAGTTTATATCACAATACCCTATTCATCACAATGAGACTTTCAAATTTTATCATCTTACAGTTGATAAAGTTAGTGGCCAAGTGTATGTAGGTTCAGTGAACTGGTTACATCAGTTAAGTCCAGACTTAAAACCGATACATGTTATTCGGACCGGTCCTAAACTAGATAACCCGATGTGCCATGCCAGTGGATGTCCATCCCCTGACATTCAAACAGCTTGGATCGACAATGTAAATAAAATTTTGGTTATAGATCAAGAGTCTAGAATAGTGATAGCATGCGGATCGGTGGCGCAAGGATCCTGCGTCAAATATAAGCTGGGTGATATATCTGCGGAGCCGGAATTTGTTCCTGTGAGTGTTGCTGCAAATGACGCAGAGGCATCTACATACGCCTTTATAGGTCCGGAAAGATACAACTCCTGGGACCGTTCCAATGTTTTGTATGTAGGTACTACTTTTACAAATAATGGAGAATATCGCCATGATGTCCCTGCAATTTCCAGTCGCGATCTTATGTCCCTTGATCTGGCACAATTCACATTTTCAAAACAGAGTTTGGTACAAATAGATGTTAAATACAGAGATAATTTTTTAGTGCAATATGTATATGGTTTTAATGTAAGTGATTATGCTTATTTTTTAATAATCCAAAAACATTCTCACCTAGCTGGAAATGAGGAACTTGGTTATGTCTCACGCTTAGCCCGCACTTGTGTCAATGATGACAACTATAACAGTTATACTGAGGTTACATTAGAGTGTCACATTAAAGAGGGAAACATAAATGATAAGATTGAAATTGTCAATTATAACTTAGTTCAAGATGCTAAAATAGCTAGTGCAGGTGTAAAGTTAGCGGCTCAATTAGGTATTGAGACAGGTGACCCAATTCTTGTTGCTTCATTTAGCCCTTCTAAGGGTATCAGTAATGAACCAATTAATAAATCTGCTCTCTGTGTGTTTTCCTTACAGGAAATAGAAGTAAAGTTTAATGAAAATGTCCATATGTGTTTCAATGGTAGCACTAAAGCTCGTAACATGGGATACATATCAGGTATGATATCTGATGGAAAATGCCCGAGTGTTGGCTCCACAGGTAATATACTTAATTTTTGTGAAGTTGGTTTAAAAATTAGTGGTCTCTATCCTATTAAAACATTGTCATTAATAAGTTGGGATGACACATTAATCACTTCTATAACTATGTCTGTAACTGGGTTACACACTGTAGCTTTTCTTGGTACTAGTGATGGAATATTGAAAAAAGTGCTTATTGATGCAGAAAAAGCCTCAGAATACACAAGTGAAGTACTTTTGCCTGGACAAAAAATACTTCCAGACTCAATATTATCACCATATCAAAAAACCCTGTATGTGTTAGCTAGAAATACTATTGTACAAATACCAACTGAGAAATGTGCAGAACATGGAAATTGTTCATCTTGTCTTGAGTCAAATGATCCACATTGTGGTTGGTGTTCTTTGGAAAAGAGGTGCACAGTACAAAGTATGTGTCAAAAAGGCACTCAGAGCGCTCCTAGGTGGCTTTCTCAGTATACAGGTCAGCAGTGTATAGATTTTGAACAGATATTACCTGAAAGAATTTCTATTAATGAGGTAACAACGGTGCAACTTGTTATCAGAACCCTACCAGAACTTCCTTTTGGAGCTAAATATAAATGTGTTTTTGGAAATGTCCCTCCTATTGATGCTGCAGTAACATCCAATGGTCTAGCATGTCCTACACCTGAAATAAAATATAGGCCCAAAATTACTCAAGGTCAAGATCATGTATATGTGCCTCTCTCAGTACACTCATCGGAAACCAATAAGGATTTTGTATCTCGAAACTTTGCATTCTATGATTGTGCCCAACATACTACTTGCCACACTTGTATTATGAGTGAATGGGCATGCAATTGGTGCATCTATGACAATAAGTGTACTCATGATGCCTCTGTGTGTCAAAGGACAATCATCAGTGGTGAAAACAACCCCACAAAATTGCTTAATCATGGGATTGGCCATTGCCCTAGAATAAGGCAGTATAAACAACCTATTTTATTGCCAAATAATGTTCCAAAAGAATTGGAATTAGAAGTAGAAAATTTACCTCATTTACAACCTGGACATACAGGTTTTCAGTGTTCAGTAAGCATTGAAGTGGCTAATATGATATTGCCAGCTAGAGTAGAGTCAAATCACTTTATCGTGTGTGACAAAACCACTTACTCCTATGAAGAAGATGTTGGTGAATATAATGTAAGTGTCAAAGTAGTTTGGAACCACAATCATTATATAGATACCATAAATATTACTTTGTATAAGTGTGAGATCCTCGGTTCTCACAGAGACCATGCTGATTGTTCTCTTTGTATAACACGAAACTCCATTTATCAGTGTACATGGTGTGGTAATTCATGTTCCTACAGTGAATCTTGCCTTGAAAATCCTGTGACAGAATGTCCTAAGCCTAGAATAGATATGATAAAACCATTAAGTGGACCCATTGAAGGTGGCACAATTGTTACAATTGAAGGAAGTAATCTGGGATTACGAGTAGAAGAAGTGACAGGAAAAGTCAGAATTGGAGACGTATTATGTGATATAGTTGACTTTGAAGTATCCGTCAGTATTACTTGTCGCACTGGTCCATCTAATGGCTCTGTTATTGCACCAGTAATTGTCCAAAATGATGCTGGCTATACGGAGTCGAGTGTTTTATTTAGTTATAAAAATATAAAACTACAAGGGATTTACCCTGGACTTGGCCCAGTGTCGGGAGGGACCCAGTTA
This sequence comes from Papilio elwesi, assembly GCA_029849275.1. Classification (NCBI taxonomy): domain Eukaryota; kingdom Metazoa; phylum Arthropoda; class Insecta; order Lepidoptera; family Papilionidae; genus Papilio; species Papilio elwesi. The sequence continues at coordinate 3,905,749 of CM056687.1, read as the reverse complement.
GCAATTGGAGGGCAACATCTTAATATTGGTTCAGCAGTTTCTGCTTATTTAGATGAACTACCATGCGCTGTTAATAAAACTCAAACTTCTAATGGGAGATTAATATGTGTTACTCCAAAGGCAAATACACCTCGGATGATACACACATTAACAGTTGTTATTGATAATGCTAACAGGACATTATATGGTGATTTGTTTAATTATACAGCAGACCCAACTATCATGGAAATTAAACCTTTAAAAAGCTTTGTGTCTGGTGGTAGAATGATAACAGTTCATGGAACAAATTTGCATACCATTCAGAAGCCACTAATGAAATTGTATTATGGAAATGAGTTAGCTCCAATTAATTTCACCGCCTGTGTAGTTCTTAATTCAAATCAAATGGAATGTCCTAGCCCTGCTGTTAACCAAAAATATGACGAGATTTTACTGGCAACTAAATCACAAACAAGCACCCCACAGATAGCAATGAAAGTTGGATTTGTAATGGACAATGTGGAAACTATGCATGACTTGGAGAAATATTTTAACCCTCCTAGGACTTATATGGTTTTTGTTGAAGATCCTCATGTTTACCAATTTCCCAATCGAATTAAATCATATAAGGGTGATCCCTTAGTAATAGAAGGTGAAAATTTGATAAGGGCTAGTGATGAATCAGATGTAATGGTAACAATTGGTACACAACCTTGTAATGTCACAAGTTTGACTATGCAACAACTCTTATGTACACCACCTGAAATACAACCTTCTAACACTGATGAAAATGGAGTACAAATAAATGATATTAGCTTGCCTTTAGTTGTTGTGAAAGTTGGAAAAAACTTAAGGTTTCCAATTGGGTATCTGCATTATGAATTACTTCGTAATTATAATTTTCCCCCAGAAGCTATAGCAGGTATTGCTGCTGGAACCTTCTTTTTAGTTCTTATATTTATGATTGTTCTAGTTATGTACAGAAGAAGGAGCACAAAAGCTGAGAGAGAATATAAGAGAATACAGATTCAAATGGATACTTTAGAAAGCAATGTAAGGCTTGAATGTAAATTGGCTTTTGCAGAACTGCAGACCGATATGTCTGATTTGGCAGCTGATTTGGAACATTCTGGAATTCCAACCCTTGATCACGTTAATTACGTTATGAAGGTATTTTTTCCTGGAGTATCTGACCACCCAATATTAAATGTGCAACGCCAATTTATAAACACTCCACGAACAAATTACGACGCCGCTATGATTCAATTCGAACAATTACTCAATAATAAATGTTTCCTTCTGTCATTTATAGACACATTGGAGGCTCAAAAGTCATTTAACATAAGAGACAAAGTAAATGTAGCTTCTCTTCTTATGATCATTCTGATGGGGAAAATGGAGTATGCCACAGATATCCTCAAATCCCTGCTGCTACGATTAATTGAAAAATCAGTTGGTAACAAACATCCTCAACTGATGTTGCGAAGAACTGAGAGTGTTGTGGAAAAAATGTTAACTAACTGGATGGCTTTGTGTATGTATTATTATCTTAAAGATTATGCAGGCTCCTCATTGTTTTTACTCTTTAAAGCTATTAAACATCAAATTGAAAAAGGAGTTGTGGACGCCATAACACATGAAGCACGTTATTCACTATCTGAAGAAAAACTGTTGAAAGAGCAGATTGATTATCAATTGGTAACACTGCATATAATTCAAGATGATTTTGATGATAAAGTTCAATGTAAAGTTTTAGACTGTGATAGTATATCTCAAGTAAAGTCAAAAATATTAGATTCTTTATTTAAAAACACTCCGTTTTCCATGCGGCCCTCCGTCCATGAAGTTGATTTAGAATGGCGGCACGGTAGAGGCGGCCACGTTACTCTTCAAGACGAAGACGTCACAACGAAAACGTTAAATGGTTGGCGAAAATTAAATACTTTGGCTCATTACGGCGTGAAAGAGTCCGCTATCATGTCCTTGATCCCGCGACAAAATGACAGCTTTAATACCCCCTATAAAATACCTTGTAAAAATTGTACCGGTATATATTGCTCTAATTCTCATATACGAGTATATAATAGTGACATAACTGATCAAAATTGTCATTTTTATCATTTAGTGAAACCAATTGAGTATCAACACATCATAAACAAATCATCAGAACACAGTCACAAAGCTATTCCAGAAATATTTCTTACTAGACTTCTTTCGACAAAAGGCACAGTACATAAATTTGTTGATGACTTCTTTGGTACAATACTTACAGTTAATGAAGTGCTACCTCCTGCAGTCAAATGGTTGTTTGATCTGTTTGACGATGCTGCTAGAGCACACGGCATTGTCAACCCGGAAGTCGTGCATGCTTGGAAATCAAACAGCCTACCTTTGCGTTTCTGGGTAAATCTGATAAAAAATCCGGATTTTATTTTTGATATAAATAAAACGGCAACGGTCGATTCCTCTCTTTCTGTGATCGCTCAAACTTTCATGGACGCATGTACGCTAACCGATCACCGGCTTTGCAAAGACTCCCCGTCCAATAAATTACTTTTTGCAAAAGACCTACCTGCTTACCGAGATATGGTGATTCAATTTTACCATGCTGTGTCCCAGTTACCCCAAGTATCAGACCAAGAGCTAAGTACATCGATGCAACAGCTTTCAGTAGAACAGTTAAATGAATTTGATACACTTTCAGCTCTCAAAGAATTGTATATCTATGTCAGTAAATACAGAGAACAAATTATTTTAGGATTAGAAAATAAAATGCACTTAGCTCATAAATTAGACAATATAGCTTGCACTATGGAAGGCGATCCGACTTCCATATGCTGACTGTATTATGATGATATTACTTACGATTAGATTGCATTTACCTAATTTATTTATACAATACATATTTTGTAAAAAGAAAAGCTTTAATTTATTCTGAAATACTCAGATTTTAAAACAGACGTGTAAAAAGACTGTAAAATATGAGTTCCATAATTCTATGTAAAGTATGTACGTCCTATATGGTTATGATTTAATTTTCTTTAAACTTTAAAACCTGATTTTGTAATAGTTATTAAGTGAATTTTTATTGTAGGGTAATTCATAAAAAAACATGAAATTGTGTGTATTAAATTTGCAACCTTTAAGTTATGCTTTTAAATTATGATTAATATGTTTATTGTATCTTGGGCTTCAACACTGTTTACCAATGAAAAAGAAAGTCTATAAATTGTTCTGATGAAAATACCTCTCCTAGTGGCCATATTTTATTACTTATGCCATTTTAAATTGATTATAATTAGTACCTATTTCTTTAATAAATATTATAACTACCTAAATTATAAATAAATTTGGCACTGAATTAGTTGTAATGTAAATTATTCACATGTATTGCATCTAAAATATACTTAATGATTTATGTGTAATTATCATAATAATAGATAAGTCTGTGTAAAGAGAACTAAGTTTTATTTTAAGGAAAATGTTGTGATATTTGTATTTGGAATATTCATAACGTTTCGGGAATTCATATTCTTACTGAAATGTTCATAACAGTTATAGTCCGTTCATATAAATGTAAATTGTATAAAATGTAATTAAATATAATTTTCACTATCACCGTAATGTACATTTTAAAAATATATAATTGCAAGTTTTACTTTGATTTCAGAATTCTAGAATTAATGTCATTATACTTTGAGTTAATACAATACTCACTTGAATCTCTATGTTGTGTGTCGTAAGTAAAATGTATTTGATCTCATGTTTTTGTTGTTGCTCAAGTTTTTGTAAAGAGAGGTAACAATAAAATACAAAATTTAAATATTTATAAATGCTGACATGTATTTTGTATTATTTCGCAGTCCAATGTTATTGTTACCTTTCTGTTCAAAGTATAGACAAAATTGTGTTTCCAAACATGATAAAGATGCCATTATAATATTCCATCTACAAAATAAATTTAAGATTAGTTATATATCTTTTAGATAAGTCCGCGTAAGATTCACCCGTCTCTTAAAATTTTATATGATTAAATTAGAAATATACTTATTTATCAATCTTTTGTAATAATTTAATTTGAATATGAATGGGTAAACAAACTGCAGTATGTTTTTCAATATTTATTCAACAACAAATAACATTCTTTTGACAAGCAATATTTCAGGATAACACTTTAGACGTTTTTTATAATAACCACAGTTGGAACATTGGGATTTTATAGTGACCATAGCTATAGCTTGTACGAAAAGTAGTGGGGGAAGTTGGCGCGTTTTTCAAGATTAAAAGCACTATTATCGGTGTCGCAATATGTTGCAGGTCTTAAAAATCTTAGTGTTAATGTAATCGGTCAAATGAAGAAAATACAATAGTACAAGCTATCAATTTAACATTGTTTTGTTATAAAAAAAAGTGACTGAAGTCCTATGTACTTGTTGTACATAGAAACAATTTACACTTCACATCACAATTATCAAATAATATGTAAAATGCAACATTAATTTAATCTGCAATTGTTTACAAAATAGTCAAAACTTAAAAATGCCTCCGGTGATAAAATATTGAATTGCACAAACATATATAATTAAAAAATAATATACCAGATTTACAATACAGAAGTGATAAAGAAAACTGAAGCATAATTGTTTTACAGAACCAAAACTAGCGTCAATCAACCATCACAGCCAATTTGAACACACAATGAATACCAATTTTAGTATTTACTTATTGCCATTTGAGATCAATAAACTTGGTCAGCTTGTTTTATTAGTACCATATCGCAAGTAACACAAAGATATTTAAAGAGTATTTAAAGTTCACATGATACTTGTTGCAAACAAACTTAAAATTTTATGAGCAAACTTGGGACAACTTTATATTGAAGTTAGAACTAAATTTTTTGTTAAATTTAAAGATAAAATTGAATTCTCAACAATGAATCGGATAGTTATGCATCTGTGAATAAAAAGATCGAAGGTTCAATAAAATCTTTAAAATCTATTAGTTTTTTATAAGTAACTGTGTTAGATGACTACGACATGACATAGTTACTTGTAAACATATGCAACCAAAATTTGCAGAATACAACCTACATGAAACCAGGGATAATGCATATATGGAGAAGGGGGTTAAGTGTTCCCCTTTTATCTCCCCAGCACCCGAAAAGTTAAATATTATACGTAGTGATCAAAATAAATAAGTCCTAGGAAATGTACGCCCGCTACATTAAACAGCACAATGCCTGTTTGCATTAACGCATAATGCCTTATGCAGCCATTTCAGTTGCTGATTTTGTGATATCAATGATAAACAATGGTAAGTAAAGAATTTTATTTAATAGAATACAAGTAAAAACAGACCGACAGGTTTACAATAAACAAGCTGAAAATGACCAATTTCACACAATTAAATATTCAAGCATAAAGAACATTCGAGATTCACAGTAATACATTCCTTGGAATGAATTCACTTGTTAGGTATTACAATATGTGTCACTTTTAAATTGAAGACAAAACTTTAGAAAATCCTTTTAAAATTAACGGTTCTTTCAAAATAGCCTTTACCATCATAAAACTCAAGTTGACAGCCATCAGCTATCAGAGGATCGAAAGTATGTTTGCAAATTGGAATGTATTTGACGTTCACTGAATTGTGACGACATAAAATGGACCTAAAATTATATGACGTAATGAAACATGGAAAGGATGTTAGATTTCAATTGGGGTGGTGTGGGATTTTGGGGTTTATAATTATTGCAAGAGAATTATGATGTATGACGTGAAAGTCGTATGTATGAAAGAAAATAAAATGAAAAAATCTCAACATTTGATACTGAAAAGGTGAATTCCTATTACAATTAGAACCAGGCCATATGAAAAGTGATGACCGAGGTTACTTGGACTGTTAGACAAGAACTGATTTTATTTATATTAATCAAAACAAAAATGAAATTAGAGTTATTATTTCACTTTAAACCAACTAATAGGATAGTATTGTTTCACTAGGAATATGTTTTTAAAACATCACTCCGCTATGTGTGTTTATTTTCTTAGCCTGAGCTGTATGAAAAAGGTATTATTTCAATCTTAAGTGATGTCATCATACAAGTTCCTTTTTTATTAAATAGATGAGCTTTCTAAAAATTGCATATGTTCAATAAATATTAACTAAATATATTAATATACGACACATTAATTAGTCAACTAAAACTACATTAATAAATGTTAAAAGATAAAAGAATTATAGAAATTGTGTAGCAAATTAACTAAATCCCAATGCAAATCAAACATTCCAATCATAATTTGACTACAGCTTTATCAATCACATGCTAATAATAATACTCTATACAATCTATCAAATCAAAAGTATTTGTGCTATTGATTCTTGTACTGTTTATAATTTGTCCATCAAAAATATTAAATAAACTACAAATGTGTAGTCCATTTAATATTGCAGAGTAATTTGATATTTTGGTATTGGTATCACATCTTATAAATAAAAATATATGTTTGGATGTCTGTCCTCTACCATTCAATTTAAGTTGTCTGTACACCCGTGAAAGTTTTTAATTCAATCTTTTTTTTAAAATCAAAAATTTTCAAAAGCACTTCAATAGTTTGTTAATTTTATCAATATTAAAACAATGTAATGATATATCCTTGTATAATGTGGATCAAATCTCATCGTACGTGTGCGTTAAAACAATGAATTGAGAATTCACATTTCACCGTATACAATTTCTTAATAAAATAATATATAAAATGCATATTGGAATAAGTTTTCATAATGGCCAAATAAATACATCACACACACATATAGCTTAGCTTCTGAACACAAATAACTATTGGTCATATAAAAAAAAGAAATCTTGACACAAATTACATCAAATTCAATAGTTATGTTTCCACTCGCACACCGAGGAAACTAAACACTATTCTAATTACAAATATATAATAATTATTACGTTACAAAATAATCTTGCTAAAGGCACTTTAAACTTTAAACCAGAATGGTTCACTTCATTGGTTCGAGCTTGGCGATTTATCTCGTAAAATCTATTATATGCTTATACACTCTATAATGTGCACATCCATATGGGTGACCAAAATGGCAAGTGCCACAAATTCTGTGCAGTCTAAGACTATTTTATTTAGTATTAAATTAAATACTGATTTAGCAAATATATTCTTTAGAGAAGCAAACAACAACAAAGTTAAAGTAATAAATCGCCAAGGCTTTGCCATCGCTGGCGAAATAAAAATCACTGTTTAAGTCACAGTTTTCATTAATATAAACTACTTACTTTAAATTAAAACCATAAGGGTATATAAATTCAACATATAGGCCTCCTATTATAAATATTTAAGTATCTGTAATTAGACCTTTTGAGTTTTGTCGAGCGGGTCCCCATATATAATTGTAGCTGATTTGATGAGATCTGGCTCGTCATCGGAAGCTGTCGCGTCTGGTAGGGGCGCATCCTTGGGGGCGCACTTGTCGTGTGCCATGAGAAGCCCTCCCACCAGCCCCACGAGCGCGCGGTCCAGCCACGTCACAGGGTTGGCGTACACCAGCCCACCTTCATAGAATCCCAAGTGCCCCCCGTGCGCTAGCTCTAAGTACATCGCCTTGTCGTGTGAACCTATAAACATGTTCAATATCACATTAATAAAACACAATACGAGACATTAAAGACTGTTGATCTAAAATTCGGCATAAGAAGTTTATAGCCCTCATCTGCTATTTAATCAAATCAAATCTACCTCGAGTCTAGCCTTCCGTTGTGCGTCAACATAAACTTGACACTTAGAAATGCCAAGGGAGAGCTACGTTAATGTTCCACTTAATTTGCTGATTACGTTGGTGGGCGGCAGTAGTAACGTAGTGACTGCTGCCACATTCGGGACTTAGTAAGGTCTGCGACAAGCGGTGAGCGATCGCTAACTCTTGTATCGTAGAGTAACATCTCCCTGCCCTTTTCCCGCTTATGTGGGTTCGGAACAGTATGACCGTCTATACTTATAACTATAAAGTTACGTGAGGCGCAGGATTTTAAATTGAAAAATTTTGCCTTAACATATTGAGTTCAAAATTAATTAAAGATAACCTTGGTTGCATTAGTTAAATGTAAATGAAGTATTTAGGTTAATTGCACAAGTGATTAGTGAACGGAAACTAACAATTGTTTTGGGGTAACGACGCTCACAGTAAGTTTTGATACAGCCTAATGGATTCCTTCACAATTTATTCACAAAAGGACGCATCAATCGTCGCCGCCGGTCGATTTTTGTTAGAAAACATTTCAATATAGCTTCGTTCAATATTTTGGTTAAATTAACATGAAAACTGTTGCCTTAACTTCGATATAGATAAAGAGATTTCTGTTATTACGTAGGCGAGCACTAAGAATTGACGTTTATAACTTCATCCCCTAAAGGTCTAAAGTAGGGGGATGAAAGTTTGTATGAAGAAATAATTATAATGATTACTCATATTAAATATGGTTCACCTTAGTTAGGATAATCCTGGGTTAAACAAAATTGCACGGCGAGTGAAACCGCAGGGCTTAGCTTGTGTTGTATATTTGGCGAACTACGTATCTTTTTAAATAATTATACTAGCACAGAAAATACTTACTAGCAAATTCCCTAGCAACGGGCAGCAGTTGCTCGGGTACGATGGGGTCGTCTCGTGCGTTTATAAATACCATTGGTGTTTTAATATTGTCGAGGTAGAATGCTGAAGAACTCCACTTGTACAGATCTGTTACAGACTCAAATCCGTACACACGTCTGTAAAACGTGTACATAAAAGTTAAAAAAGCGGTAGTTCAAAACAGATTAAAGATTATATATATTTGATTTTTTTAAAGTCATTATCTAGTTTCAGAGGATGACCAACGTGTACTATTGAACCTCACTCGACGTGCTGCATGTTAGTATTTTATATATGTAACTATTACGTAAAAAAATAATCAAAGAATCTTTAAAAAAAATGTTATACTTACTGTTATACTAACATACTAGTTCAGTAAGTAGAACTATTACAGATGGTACTATACTTAATTGTTATATAAAGGCATGTGTTATGTGTATACTGTCTATATAGATATATAAATTTTATGTCCGTTTGTTAAAAATTGCAAATTAAAAATTATTTTCTGATCGTTGTGTAATTTTAACAAAGGTTTCACATACTCGCATGTTTTTGTTATTGTAATATTATATATATTTCGTTTATCACAAAAACAAACAGTACCCGGGGGATAGGAACATACATAAAAGCGTCATTTACAATCCCAGTTGGCATGGTAGTATTACATGTTTTGACATTACTTTTTGATATATGTTACCTAATTATATTATAATACAAAAACCGGCCAAGTGCTAGGCGGACTCGCGCACGAAATATTCTGTACCATTATCTATAAATAGCAAAACAAAATAAAAAAAATTGCTGTAGTATGGGAGCCCCTTAAATATTTATTTTATTCCGTATTTTTAGTATTTGTTGTTATAGTGGCAACAGAAATACATCATCTGTGAAAATATCGATGTTACAGTTACATCACGGTTCATGAGATACAGCCTGGTGGCAGACGGACAGCGGACTCTTAGTAATAGGATCCTGTTTTACCCTTAGCGCACGGAACCCTAAAATGTACCAGATATGACAATACGTGCTAAACCGCGGGCAACAGCAAGTGAGGTGTTGAGAGCAAAATTTATGTAACAAGCTAAGAATATATTGGCCTGTAGAGTTGTGCTAACCTTGAGTAGGCTTCATCTAAGTCTGGCAGTGTACCGGCTGAGACGATCATGTTCTCGTCCAAGGAGTATCTGGTCTTCATTTCCGGACTGAGCAGTATCCTCTTGTGTCTCGTGATGATGTTTCGATGATTGTCCGTCATTATGTACAGATAGAAACGACGGAAGTTTTGCCATTGCAGCAGATAGACCATAGTGCTGAAATTAATTATTCATGTCAACTTTTGTACACTTATAAACTGAAATATGTCAGTAAACATTCAGCGCCATTCCCAGGGGAAATACTCAAATATAACAATGGCTTACGGATTAGTGTACAACAGAAGGTTTTTTCATTCGACTTATGTGGTATAGCAATACATACTGAGGTAGAGTTTCCAACTTATTGCTTGTGATTAATGAAGTTGCGATATTGCCATGTTATAAGTAGTCCAGTTCCAATGGTATTAATCTATTCTCGCCCCCCATTTAACGATCTTCTGTCGATGAATTCATTCACGTTTGGGCATTGTTCTTATAATATAAACAGTTATAGGTGTAATAACGAAAGTGACGTGGTCATAAAGCACTTTTTTTTTATATTACAAAGTGGCAAACGAGCAACCGGCCCCTGGAAATAAGTACCGCTACCCATAGGCATCCGCAACAAGCTAATGAGTTGCAGATGCGTTGCCTACCTTCATGGACGAAGGAGGGGACAAACAGAAAAAAGGATAATTCCATTCCCTGTCCATCCCCTCCTCATCCGTCAAATCCTCTTCCTCTTCCCATCCTTTCCTTATTAGAAAAGGGTAGGAGGGAGAAGAGGACTACAATTAGGCCTCCGGCACGTCACTCGTCAGACGAAACGCAGAATACTTCTACTTCACGCCTGTCTTCTGTGACGTCGTGGTATTTCACCGGTCGAGGCGGCCCATTCGTGCAAAAGATGTTGTTATTGCGGGCTCTACCACTGTTATATATACAAAAGTGGATCATACGTCATACGTAAACAATCCCGCTCGCGCTCAGAATCGATATTCGCAGGCACGCTGAGAACTTCAACATGTGTATATTTATCGAAACTGTTATTGGTTTTCATGAGAAAATATACATTGAGAACAAATGTTAAGCCTTGTAATGAAACGTCAAGTATGTAATTATTAAGATTGATTAGTTTTTACGAGTTTATTAACGTCGATCTCCAGGTTATCATACGGCGCACAAAAGCACAATTATCGAGTCCGCTACTTGTGTGGAGCGGGTAATTATAAAAAACCTAAAATATATATTATACATAGATATATCTCAAAATTAAACATTTGGAGTATTGTATTTGGTATTGAGCGCGTGGTTAATATCTGCTTTTATTATAGTTTTGACGATATGCTGTTATGTTTTGTATTAACTCAATTAGGTGATCGCAAATAAAACATGTTTTATTCGTTCACTGGGTAATATAGAAAGATCATTCGTTCACTTACAAAAAGTTTATCAAGGTACAAATATGTCGGAATTTTTTACTAAATACACTATTAACGAATCGTCGTAGCACCCCTTTATATCCTTTTCACATTTTAGATCTAAATTATATATTATGAGATGATCATTTCGGAGGTTGAATATTCAGCAACGTGTGTGATTAAAGTTAAAACAACGTATAAGTTTATTCTTATTAGAATTTCTTTCGCAATCAATCACAGTGTTTTCACAAATTAACCTACTTAATATTGATTTACAAATGAGTCATTTAATTCTCAAGATTCAGCAAACTGTATCATTCAGCCAATAATAGTGGCGTTTCAATTGTAAATCGGAACATAATTTAGCCGCAGACGCGACACACGTTTATTGCCGCGTGATATCACTGAGTACTGGCTGTAATCAGTCCCAGAATTATTAATTCATTGAACACAACTCATATAGCCAACTATGTAATTCTATTTAAGATATATCTTTTACATTAACCTATAAACATCGTTCAAGTTAGTTTGATGCTTGCAAAGTACATTTATGCATTACATCATTTTACAGTTCACAAATTGCCTGGTAACAAGTAGTTAGTAAATAGTAGGGAGCTAGTGCGTATTTTATAAGAAACCCAATAACCCCTTAACGTTGCCGGCAATCTTCGGGAGAGATCTCGGTAAGCCGAGATATTTAACACATGATAACAAGTAATAGTTCATTTAAAAACTAAATCTATTTCATATGGCCTAACCGGGGAAGAATACAAATCTAATGACACCTCACACTGTAATGTCGGTCAAACCATTTAGATGGATCATAAAAGATCGGACATAATCATACGCGCGAGAAACATTGCCCTCCTTCGGAGTGAGTCGGGTAAAAACAGAGCTATATTGAGATGGATTGGTGTCTATGTCAGGCTGTAGCACTTAGGTTCAATAGACGTCTGTTTGCTGGTCTTGCGTAACGTATCATCTCAGTAAGGTATTCGTATCTAGCTTATAATTGGGGCTATTATCCTATGGTCATTTGGCCATCCAAACTGGATCAATTATTTATTTACGGAGTCTTATTAGGACAATATCAGCTTAAATCAGTAGTAAGCATTTTTAACCATTGTAAAAAACAAAAAGATGGCATTGATAAAAATTTACAACATACATGTATATATTTATGTCTTCATTAACATAAGGACACGATTAAATGGCTGACGACGAATAAAGGATTTAAATTTTATGAATATATTTTTAACTTGTTATATTAATTTTACCAAAAGATATTAGCGGCACTTTGTGCTCAGTTCTGGCCGTTAGACTCACTATCACATCCGATGACTTATAACCTCGGCATAAGACGAGTTAGTAATTGGATAACAAATATAAAAATATTCTTTCATACATTAACATGAAATCTCTGCACGGGATACACTATGTCATTAGACGTACAATAACACAAAGTTTCCGTTCACACTTACTCAATAGCGTTGTATCCTTGACATATTGAGATGCCTCCCACAATATTGGGAGGTCGCTTCCTGTCCTCGCCGAGGTACTTCGATATCAAATTACCCCCTAGACTGAATCCAACTAGAATCAATTTGGTGTTTGGGTATCGGTCTATTAGGTTATCAACCATGTACCCAAAGTCGTCGGTGTGACCTGAAAATACCATGTACGTTAGTACTTCAAGTTATAGGCAAGAAACTGTGGTAAACGCGGCAAAGCTTGCGACATCTGCACGTTGATGCTTAGATACGGTATTGTTTAACATTACATGATAAAGATTAAGGATTCTTTTGCGAAATTGCTTGTATTTATTTGTTAGCAATGGATGAACTCTTCAACTATTGTTTGTGAAGTTGAACATATTGTCATAATTGTTACACCATATCACTTACATCATTTTTTTATTATAATATTTTTTGCGAGGTGTCCGTGTACCTAATGCGCTAAGTCTAACAGTGTAACATATAGCTTTCTTTACCCGTCGCAGAAGCGGTGTATATCATATGTTTCAAAGCAGTCAAATATTGCTTTCTATAGATATAATTGAAATAAAAACTTGCGAAACAAATACATAATTTGAGTGAACGTAACATAGTGGACCTCCTTGACATTGATTTCATAGCTAGATGACGAAAAATTAAAGATAAGGCCGTAACGACCTTGGTTGTCATAAAGTATAATTATATTAGATGAGAACATGAGATGAGAAGAGAATGATGTTCTATTGGTAGTCTTCTACAGAGAAAATGAAAACGCTGTGCGTTAGATATACTGAGCAGTACACAAAGCGGCTTAAGTAGCAATCTCTCGTCCTGCCTTTTCAAGAACCAAAGAGATATCCGCTCAGTAGTCAGCTAACATTACTGTATAATAATTATTTCGTCTCGTCTCCCCTTAGCGAAAGTGCTAGAGGACAGGATATAATGCCCGTAGACTGGATTTCCGATTGCAAGGGGCTTTGGAATGGATGCCAAGTACTAAAGTGAAAGAAATGGGGAATTCACGGGATGAGGGCGACCAGGATCTGATCTTCAGGGCGATCCCTAGGGAGACCTATATGCAAGAGTGGACATCCATTAATTGATGATGATGTTGACAAATATCAGTACATATTTAAACCCGGTTGAGTATCAAGTCTTGTATCTGCTAAATTTCTAATTAACAAAATCTATAAATTATATTCCCTGGGTATACATACCCACAATGTTGCACATACATTAGTTACGTTCATTAAATTATACTAATATAGTACGCACGCACATACATACGTATAATGATACAGGTGTGATTGTAATTCACTTTTTATCGGATTACGTATAAATCTCTTTATCAGGGACCTAGAAAAAGTGCAGAGTGACGTTTACATTAGCGTCATTGTGAAAAATATATTACATAGTATTGGTTTTAAAGTCAAGGTCGTTGAGACGTGACGATGACATTCAAAGCTGTACAGACACTTGCTATGATGTAATAATGAGTCACCGTAGGAGAATATCCGTGCGCCGGTGACGGGCACGCTGGCGAGCGCGCCGATATGGTTGAGCACGGCGCAGCGGTAGCCGTGGCACTGCGAGTAGTGCACGTAGGTGCGGATGTACACGCTCTCCGATGTGTTGCCGATGCCGGGGCAGATCGCAACTGTTACGTCATCTAACCAATACAAATACACATCACTCATATTTGAATATCATACCTATTTTTAAATATAAATTCTTCCACAACTGTACAACTGTGCACAACAAATTATTGTCGAATTTGCCTTGTTGTGACAATGATTGCATGTTAATTTTTAATTAACGCTAATAATACAGATGTGTCATCTTTAGAGTTATAAAATTAGCTCTGACGATCAATTGATTGACTTGTCATGAGGTGGTCAAAGGTAAAGCTAATTTAAATTGGTTTACCTAACATTGAAATAAACCTTTTATGAATAACATTTGTTTTCAAATCTGCTTATTGATTTAAATTTTTTGGACAAAATAACACACATAAATCTAAATTGAGTTTCAAATGGAATTCAATTCAAAGGTTTCAAATTTTACGTTATATTAATAGCGAATTGTTACAGTGCATGTGAACACAGAACAATTTTCTACAATACAACTAAAGAGGCATGTTTAAAATGTTCATAGTGATAACATTAAAGTGCCCTTTTGATAAGATAATCATTAATTACAATGATTGTGCAATTTGTGCAAAAAAAAATTATTAAATAGATAAAATATAAGGATCTTTGAAAAGATGTATTATTTTTATCACCTTCCCGTTCAGACCCAACTGGTTCATATAGATCATAGGTGAGTGTAGACTTGTCAGGAAGAATCAAAGATATCCTCCCTCCGATCGGCCAAGGGCACCTAACTCGTCCAATTAGACTGTGAAGTATTGTCTGAACATGACCACTGAAGCCCCACAATCTTGTTGGTGTGTAGCTGCAATAGATGAAATTAAGACTATTGTATATGTATGTATGTATATATATATAATATTGTGGCACAAAAAAATAAAGTGATTTTAAGAGATTTTCACTGCCACAAATAATCAGTTTTTTTCTGATAAACTTTGTTGCTTAAAATAAAATCTTGAAATTTAATTTACTTCAAAATAAATTTATTCTTACAATTCCTTACGTTACAATTCCTAAATATGATGTAAACTCTCTCGAGAGAGCTCTTCCACTGCCTGAGATTATTTGACAATTTCTCCAAAAATATTTAAATCCAAGCCTCTGACCTCAGATCTTGAATAAGATACATGCCACAAGCACTCATTATTAAAGAATCTGAAGTCAAACTTTTGAATTGTAACATAGTTGTAACATAAAAAGTATGTGTGTTTTATTTCAATTAGTTCAATATATTTGTAAAAAGATCAAAGATTGCTATTTCGAACTTATGGTTATACTAGAATTAGTAGAGACAGAAGTAGAGCAAGAAATTAAAGGCTTGTAGTAACATAATGGCGTCTAACTTACTATATTTTAATCAAATTTGAAATTATAATATGTGTCCAGTATTAAAACCCTTTCATTTCCGTCGTTAAATGGTATTTAGATTGATGTTACCATAGAAACAAAAAAAAAACAAATTCCTCTGAATTTGAAAACTCCTAAAACACATTGTTTGTATAATATTAGAGAAAATTAGATAAAGTACTAAATTTGGACAACCAAGGTAATGATAAATAAACAAACGCAAACAATTATAAAAGCAATGATCTCATCAAGCATGGGTGATTTCATATCAATCCCATTGTGGAATTTTTGAAAGACTTTAGATAAAATTTAATAAATATATTTAATGGAAAAGTTGTATTTAATTGGGCACTTACGGTTCATTTAAAAAGGGCGCAATAAATAAAATATTTTCAATAAAATTTCTGTCTCGTCCGTAGATCACGGGTTTATAAGGCTGGCTGTTAACATTTAATATTCGGAAAAGAATGCACAAAATAACGGCAACTACGGCTAAAAGTACTGTCGACATTTTAGCTGTTTATTATATAAATAATCTCAATATATATTCTTCTACACGGCCATGGAATTATTTTACTAACACACCACTAGCACAAGATACTGAACTGAACTGAAGGTTATAAGTTTCTTTTCCTTTCCCGGTTCGTGCACCAATCTTTCATCAGGTTCTTGAGTTTTGGGAAATAAGAAATAATAATTTGAATAGTTATGCAGAACATAGATTGATTCGTTAGTTTTTTTAGTTTGTGTACGAGGTCCATGACGCCATTGGATCAAATTGGAATCTTTCTATGTTATGATTGGTTAAAAATGTATCTTGACAGTAAATCGGGTGAGAACCACAGATAATGATCAAAGACAGTAATAATATTTTTATTTTAAAGTCGAAAAAAGCTAAGGTTTGTAATCGTACAAACCCAGTGTCTTGAGTATAAAATATTATTTTGAAACACTATTTTTCTATAATTTTCTAATCATAGTCGATAAATTTACTTCGGAATATCTTTGCTGGTTACATTGCATCTTTTTGCATTACGTATCTTTATAAGTAGAATAGATGCAACAGAAAACATGTAAAACTAAATATAATGCTTACATTATATTTAGTTTTATATTGCATCAGTATCACTATCAGCTAACATACGTATACTACTGGAAGAAGACAAGAATCATCAAATGTTTTCTTTTTTTTAAGTTTCTTATTCACAGTATTACAGAAAGAAGTAAGAATATATCTCCTTTCCTTTTGAGGACGGTGAACGGCGGTAAATGTTTCAGAAATTGTAACCTTTTATGAAGTAGTCAAGTTGAAATCATAATTTTATACTTTACAGTGACTTTTTTGGGGAAAAAACTAGAAACAAGCTCTTATTATTATACTCCTTCCTTCCTATTATTATCCAAAAAAAAACTGAACAATGAACATCCGCAACACCGGAGGAAATGCAGATGCGTTACTGGCCTTTAAAAAGGGTATACTGTCTCTTTTTGAAGGACCCTATTCTCTTTCACTGCTGGGCGATATTGTTAACAAATGGCTGGGACGAAAATTACGCGCTATGTTCTTGTTGCCGCACCGGCGGTCGAGTGACGCGAGTGCGGAAATTACACGCAAGGCGTGTCGGACTGTCCGCCGTAAGTTGCAGAAGTATAAGTAATTAATTTTTAAATTCTTACCTATTTTAGTTTTAATGACTGAGATAAAGGTGAAATAAAAGAATAACTTAGAGCAATTTATTAAATTTTCCGTAAAGTTTTTTTTATGATTTATTAACAAAAAATTGTGTTGTTAACGGCAGTTGAATGAATGAAAATTCATCATTTACACGAAATATTATGATCTTAAGAGAATTAAATCTCGAAACAACAAAACTAAAAAAAAACTATTGTCCAGACTTGTTTACTTACAACCTACCCACCCACCGCACAAGCGGTCTCGTAATTTGCAGATGTATCTGTATCTGGTATGATTGGGATAAAGAACTGGATGTTGTATTAGAGCGATCATTTACATGTACAATTGTAATATCGGTAACTTCCACAAAATGAGTCGTAAAACTATGAAACTAATTGTTTTGCCGTGTCGTGTTTCATATGAGCGAACAATAGATCATTGAGCCTGGTCCCTATTTGTAAAGATTTTGCGAAGAAGCAGTATACTGTGTTGTTTAATACAAATTTAAGACATAATGAATGATAACCAAATTATTCATCCATCTGTATAATAGTATGAAAGCAGCCAGCAATTTTGAATTCTGTAAAACTGATAAATTTTCTTTGTTAGCTAAATATAATTTTCCGAAAGTTTCTATTTTATGCACCACGTATCGTCGGTCATTTTCGTGTGAATGACCCTAAATACGTTCTTCTTCTGAACAGTATTTGGTTTTATTTGTTTATTTACAGTATTCATAAAATTAAGCAATTACCACTTACTTAAGTATCTGTACATTAAAAACACAATGTTTGATTTAGAACAATTTATTACAGACAAATATGTTTACGCGTCTAAAATAATTAATTACCAATAAATAACGTTTAAATTGTCAATAATACTCGTTCTAAAACCTATTTTCAGTTTTTAAAATGTTAAATTTAAAACATAAAACATGGAGCGGTTATAAAGACCAAACATGGTTTCACGATTGTACTAAGGTACAAATGATTTTATATGATTCTTTATATACACACATTCCATATAAGACATAGATGTCATTATGGTTTTAACACGGTTTAGCGTGATCAAAAGCCATGCAATAGGAGCTATGAGTAAAAAAATAATTTAAAAAAAGAACCTTGTTGGGCTGGGATTCGAACCCACGCTGCTCAGCGTAAAAGCGTTTTGACAACTAGCCCTCAACGCTGTAGTATATAAATATGGCAAACATATTAAATAGACAATATTAATTTTGAAAGGCCTTGTAATCTTTGCAAAAGATATATGAATTTCTGTTGCCAATAAAACAATATATTCATGCAAATAAAATCGTTCGCTGTTTTCTTAAAAATCAAATTTGTAGAGTGGTTCATTTGTCTTAACAAAGCATGATTGAGACATGAAACATTGGGACATAAAAAATTTAAATAGTTTCAGTACGTGTGCAAATATTATTTTTAATTTACGTAATAATAGACAATCATTACTTATGATATAATAGTCTCAAGTGTTGAATAAAATTGGTAAAATAGAGTTTCGTAAATGGGACCCCTGATAAATTAAATCATTAATTATTCTTTTATAAGCAATGAATTTAATAAAACCACAATTTTACCATTTATTTTGGCCCATACATAAACTTAGACATTGACATTTATTGAAAGTTAAGAAAAATATATAAAGATCAAAAGAGAGATTTAATGATTCTTATCTAATTTTTTTCTCTGTGAAAAACGTATAATTCAAGGCGGCTGATGATGATGATGATGATGATGTTTAAATATCAGTAGCAAAATCCAATAGAAAATGTTAAATATATTTTATAACTTAATGTCGTATTAGTGTACGCGACATAATAAAAACTTAAAATAACAAGTAGTAAACTACAGTTTACTTACTCATGGAAACACACAGTAATGTTACAATCCACCCGATGTTTTATCCTTCAGCCTTTCATGTCAATAAATATCTGTACACACCCTAAACTATAAACATATCAATAGACGGGAATCAGTGCAAGTTAAATTCGAACTACAAGTATCTGACCCCCAATAGCAACTATCTTCCTATATTTAGCATATTCAAAGAAAGCTTAATGTTATTTATAATTTAAAAATAATTGTGTTGTGATAAAAATATAATGGCAATAATGATATAATCAGCTTACGCTAATCTTCTATGTACTCTTAACAACACACTAGTAGCCTTATTTTAAAATATGAATAGTGTGAAATTGTACAGTGACACAGTCCGCTCATCTCAAGAAAAAAACTCTATTACAATTAAATAAGACATGTTATACATATAATAACGGTATGAAAATAGGCAACTTGTGCAATGTATTAATGGTATTTGTATATATTTCTGAATATCAAGACATTTAAATTGGTAAAACGTTAACATTTTCATTTTTTAATGTATTTAAAATGTGAATCGAATAAATTGTGTACTGTTCAAAAGGCAAAAATGATTATTTTGTGTAAATATATAATCTATAGTTGCACCTTGTCTATGCTTTCGTTACAATTCACAATACTAGTAACCATTATGTTGTGGTATATGTGTATAGAAATGACTGAGAGTTTTGTTTCTTTAAATACTACTATATACATTACAATATAAATAAGCTGAAATTTTAGTAAAATCATTGTCAAGATCGATTTGAGCAGGCTCATTTAAAAGTATTAAAGACAGAAGTTAAGAACTTATTAAATTACATGGAAACAGATAGCACCACCATTCCTTCTTCGTGATCCGTTCTTCCACAAATTTTATCTTCTATTCTTTCACAAGCTTTGTGATCCATTCTGCGAAAGATATTCGCAATTGTTAACAATGTTCACACATAATACTCATTGTATTGAAAGCGATCACGTCAATTACACCTGCAGAAGAAACTTTAGCCGAGATATGTAGAACAATTGTCAGTAGTCCGAGCAATGTTTGTATGGATCAGCGTATGAGACACGTGAGACAGAGCTCTGCTGAGCCAATGCAGTCGTCGTGGCAGAAGGCGCCACATTTCTTACACAGGATCATCGCTCGCAAGTTGCACACACAAGAGTCGTCTGCGCCCACACTGCGACATCTTGCGACATTCTATAAACAAATTAGATTAGTTATTTTTACTACCAATGAGGTTATATTACTATAAAGTATGGTCACTTACAACATTCGTGTTTAGGTTTGATGGCGGTGCACTGGACGCTCTAGGTATCACATTAGGGGTTCTCTGTACTAGAATATATTGCCCCATGTTATTTGAGCGATTTTCATTCACCTGAAACAACGCTATTTGTTACCAATAGGCAATTTATATTTTGCGTATTGGAAACAATATGCCTGTGCACTGACAGTGTGCCGATAGTTTGTTTAAGTTCTTCACATCACACATGAGATTCAGCACTGGACTTATATAAGGACTGAAAAATTGAGTTGGAGAAATTACACATGAATTAAATATTTTGGGGTACTGTGGATGCTTTTTATATTAAGAAATATATTTTGCGTAGACCAAGGCAAACAAAAAATAATAAAATATTTGGGAAATTAAAACCTATGCATTGCAGATGTTTATGTTGGAGATGGGTAACAGAAAAGAGGCAGTAAATCATTTTATAATTGTTCTGTGGATGTATTATGAGGACTGTTAAATTCAAACCCGTATATGTACAAAAAAAAGTTATTTTTGAATAATTTATTTTTATACATAGTCACCCATATGACTATACAGTAAGAATGAGTATGTATAGACATTCGTTCACCAATATACAAGCTTCAATAAGCCATGCAAAATTATATAATTTCTGAAAATCATTAAAAGTGGCCTCATACTTATCAAACAGCCCTCATAAAAAGCAGCTATTTTCATACCAACCTTAGTGAAATATAGAAATACAGATGGTTATGTCTATGCATTTTATATTTGTTAGATCACTTTATGACTATTATACTGTATCAGTAAAGATATGTATGTTTATATACCTCTGTATGTGGTATGACGGGCGGCGGCAGCTGTCGCACCAGGACGGGCGGCGGCGGCGGCGGCGGCGGGCGGGGCACGCGCGGCTGCCGACTGAGCAGCGCCGGCGGCGGCCGCAGCTGGCCGCGCAGCGCGTCCCGGTTCGGGCTGTTCTGGATCACCGCCTGGCAAATCTGGTAGCTACGCTCCAAGTTCACGGCGCCTGGCGGCACCTTGTTGGAGCTGCGGCTTCTGTAATATGCACATATAATGCTGTAATAAGTAGATAGGCAAAAGCTCAATCAATTGTTTTGATTGATTAATGAAAAATACCTAGCATAAGTGTTTATTCACATATATACAAACCTATTAGATTCCTTTCCAGATTTAGACTTTTTTCCAGTAGTTCTTACACTTTGTGTCACTGTCGTAGAATTAATAGTAGGATTGCATACAGTTGAACTAGAAACAAGGCTATTGGCAGGTTCAATTTCTTGTTTCAAATCCTTCATTGAATGACAACTTTCTGATGAATTTGATGACTCCATATTAAAATTGGCATCCCTTTCTTCTTTGTACATAGAATTGTCATCATTTATATTCATATCTTCCATGCTAGCTTTTGAATCTTCACTTACGTATTTAGAATTTTCATTGTTGACACAAGAAAAATTGTGTAGTGTTAGTATGTTCTCAGTATTTGTCCAGTCGTTTTCAGTTTTCCATGAAACGGCTGAGTTTTTTGGTTTTGCAGGATCCTGCATGTTGTCATCAGGGTATGAAACCATCTGTAAAATTATGCTGTATGAATTACGATCCTGGGAAAACTTAAACAAACTAGAGCAGTAAACAATCTACTCACTGTAGAATTTGTCACTTCCATCATGGGTATTGATGAATTTTGATTAATTGGCATTGTTACAACAGCCGTTACATCTGTAAAGCACCCAAGTATTTTAAACTTATACTACTCCCAAGAAGGCTATTTACTAAGCTTAATATAATTATTCTTAAACTACCCACACATGTCAAATATTTCTGCACAATTTACTGAAGTTGACTTACTTGTTTCACTCATGTATGAAGACAGTTCCATTAAATTAGGATGTGGAGTAAATTTGTTTTCTTCATTTTCTGTAAAAAATAGCATGATTACACTTGTTCTTTTACAAAGTACACATTAAAACATTTTGAAAATAAAGAACTTTTGACAAGCAATGATAACTATCAGTGTTAAGATTTTGAATCACAAGAATAACTGTAGAATTAACAAATTATATTTTTACGTACACCTCGTTTTTAGGATTAGAAATTAGGTTTTATTTTTTATTAAAAGAGGTTGATTTAAGTAACTATTGGTAATCATGCCTATAAATGTCTACAATATATATATATATATATATATATATATATATATATATATATATATATATATATATAAGTTTTAGATGCATTACCAGGAATGAGAGGTAGGGGAAATAGTTTTAGATTAAATTTTATAATGCTAATGAATCATCATAGGTATGCACACTGTTAAATAAAACAATCAGAGTGTTTAAAATTAGCTTTTACTTAATCTCTACTACTATTATAAAGGTGAAAGTAAATCTGTCTGTCAATGTTACACTTTCAAACCTAAACTAGTAAACCGATTTAAATTAATTTGGTACAGAACCCGAGAAAGGACATAGGCTAGACTAGATATTTTAATGTGAAAAAGGAAAGTTTGTATGGAAGTTCGTCATTTTTAAAGCTAGAAACTTGAAACTTATTTTTTAGGAGTTCAATTAGATATTAATAAATGTTACACTAAAAGATTGTAAAAATTTTACTCTTAGGGGGTAAAATAAAAATATTTAAGGTTTATGTGAGTGTTTTATCAATTTGTGATGGGAATTACAGAGAACTATTGAGGCCCCGAACCACACACATTGAGAGACCCACGCCAGGAGGTAGCTTATTTTATTGTGTGTATTAATTTATTAAATAATTTAAAATGCTGCTCAATGTCACTAATTCAAAGTTACACTAAAGTTTTATGGATTTTACTTCATAAGTACCATAATGTTCATAAAGACTGTTCGAAATGGTGGCAAAATAACAATTACATCATATTTATTGTGCAAAACAAGTTAACTTACGTGGAGTTAGAATTGAGAGACCCCCTGTCTCCAGTATGAATGATTCTGCATCTTTGAAATGCTCATCATAATAATTTGAAGGTATGTTCTCATCTGGTCTATTCTTATCTTCACTTTTACTTTGATCATCTACTTTATTCCTTAATTGTTCATCATTGTTGGTCTCTACACTTTGACAATCCATATCTTTAATAGATTCATTTTGATGAGGCTCTTCAATAGTGTCACTGGGCGGATTGTTGCATGGAGATTCTGTTTGGGTATTAAATTCTTCTTTAACAATTTCCTGATAAGGTTCAGTTGCTTTTTCACCTACTACATTATCCTTGCTTATACTTTGACTGATAGATCTATGTTCTACATCTTCTATTGTACTTTCACATTCATTTGATTCATTTACAATTGACACATTATTTAGATGACTTTCTATTTTCAAACTCGACATAGATGAAATACTTCTTTCATCATATTCATAAACAGAAGTCGTAGCTTTACTGTCTTCACTGTTAGTATCTGCATTGTCAGGTCCAGGAAAGACGGTAATCTCGTTACTTTGACATGTTGGTTCATTCCCATAATTTGTCTCGTTGTCTGAACAATTGCTGCTAGGTTGCTCTGTGTCCCGTGTAATAAAACTTGAATTACCCATACTGTAATCGTCTTCATATCTGATTCTTTTAGGAAACCTGTAATCACCATTATCACTACTTAATCTCTTAGTTGGTTCAGGGTAGATACTATCTGAGTCAGTTGCTTTATCTTCCTCACAATCTTTTGAAATGCTAGATTCTTCTATAGTAACCACACTTATGTCTAATTCTTGTTTTAGCTCATTGCGTTCTGTCTCATCGGGCAGTAGTAAAGGGTCCACAGGTGTCGAATCTTCTATTCTGGGTGCAGAAGATGAATCTGAGAATGTGAAATCTAACTGACAATCAACATAACCCTGGTTATTATTTTTCATATGTTTAAGAGGGAGTAAATCTGGAACTGGCACAGTAGATTTTGATCCAACTATAACTGTTTCATCAACTGTGTCTTCCACTTTTGCAGAAGACCTAGTCACTGCACCTACAGACCTCATTTTTTTACTTGTGCTTGATGATTTACTTTTCTTAATTTTTGGTACAGTACTGCTACTAGTTATTGAAGCAGTAGGTCTTAGCTTTATTGTTGTCTTCAATGATGGTCTTTCTGAATTGAGATTTATTGAAGATTTTTCTTTCCGAGACTTCTCTCCCCAGAATGGTTCAAAATGTTTTAACTTCCATGGATCAATCTTACTTTTTTCTTTTTCAGCTTCTGTTTTCATTTTTTGTTGATTTTCTGGTGTAAACTCTCCTCCTGCTAAACAATCTTGCCATTCCAAGCAAGCTCTAGCAAAGAACTCATTATTTAGACTAGATGAGCTTAATCTTCCAGATGTGCTTGGTCTGTCAACACTCGGCAGCAATTGTCCAAGTTTATATTGGTATAAAGGGGGTAAAAGAGAAAATGTGTGCTTATTTAGTAATGCTCTTATATTTGTGTTTACTAATATAGAGTCGGGTGTTTCTAAGTCAATACAGCCCTCTCTTGTTTGCTGTAATTGTGCTGCAGTTGACAACTTCTTTCCACTTCTTTTCCTTGGCTTAATGCAAAAACCAGGTATACTAGCTAAAACTTCTCGCATAGTAGACGGTCTGTTAGAATTAGAATTTGTATCAGTATACGATGTCGCCGCTGTCCACTCGCGACTTTCTGGTGGTGGAGGAGGAGGCAAAGGTTTAACTATTATTCTAGGAAGAGGTCGCGAGTGATTAGAACTCTTTTTTCTCCTTTTCGATTGTTTTCTTGAGGAATGTTTACTGGATTTCTCACCATCTTGAGGTATTCGAATAACAGAGAATTGCTCGTTATTATTGCAACTCAAATATTTACTTTCAGATGAATTATCGGAATAATCCATACTGTTTTCAACTTGATTCAAAGGCGATACGTCTAATTCCATGTTGATGTAGTATTGTACTTAGTCCTCTATCACATGTAACATAAAATATCAGTTATAAGTTCAACATAGATTTATAGCCGCCGACAATTCATATTTCAACCCATAATGAACAAGTTTACGGCCCTTTTAAGTTTTTTATGCTGTTTATCATATTTCGACAATGTGTAGTATTTAATCATCACTTATTTCAAACAAGTCAAGGTTGAATAGCATTACATTCATCGTTTTTCACAACAGAATAGCACATAGCAAAACTCAAAATGTCACAACAACGCAGAAAATGGATTCCGTTACGTTCCAATATATTATAACATGAATACTAACCAATTTCTCTAAAAAAGAAATGATCTCTAATGTGTAAAAAGTACCATACTTATGTCGTATAATTTTATATTGCTTTTTAATTACCCCTAATATCATTGGAAAAAAACGTAAATCTCTTATTTACGATACTCCGGTGTAGCAAATAAGAAAAGGTAAGTAGCTAATAAATAAATAATCAACAAAAATAAGCCCTTGCTTCTTAACAATAAAAATCAAATTTTAATACAAGAATAAATAAATTAATAAAAAATCGTGGAAACTGTTCCAAATTGAAATAAGTATGTTGTTGATGAGTATTGCTGTTGCTAACGCCATTGGTTCTCCAATAAATTAATTTCTTCCCGAAAAACTTATAGCAATTTCATTAAAGTTGGTATTTATTTTCAGTTCAATTGTTTTTGTTGCTCCTAATTAATTATTGATTAAAACTTAGAACTGTCAATGATTGTTTGACTGCCCAACTTTCCTTTTTTTCCCCGACTTCAAAAAACATTACCTATAGTATAGCTAATAGTATAGCCTTTGTCAGTAATTCGTTTTATTGTTGTTGTAGCAATCTTTATTATTATTTTTATATTATTTATCATGTATTAAATAGTCCTAACTTTTGCATCCTACTTGAATACGAATTAAAAAAGGAGGGAGACTTCCAGTAGTCTCATGTGTTACATCTGACATCTGACCTAGGTAATAATAATGAGCAATTTTAAGATTATATGTCAACCTCTTGGAAAAAAAATTAGAACCATCAGATGGCCAATTATAACTAAACATAAATCAAATAGCGCGTTCTTCCTCTGCGTCCTGTTACGCATTGTCGTCTTTATTAACGTTCTCGCTCTCACATATTGTAGGTAAGCGAGAGAAAAGATATGTAACAACATAAGAATAGTATTATAATAAGTCACTTCCACTTGTAACCCATTATATGTACAGTGTACTTGCTGACTCGCCTGTAATTTATTCGTTGATCATCAGTAATTATCCAACGTGAGAAGCCAACAATTGGGACGTTTTCGAGTTTTCACTTTTCGCTTTTCGACCGCTAATCGCATATCTGCTAATTCTTGTATGATACGTAAATTGTTAATGATATGAAAATGACTGCAACATATTTAACTTTTGTTTAATAAGGATTTACGTTGAAGTAAATTAATTGGGATACTTTAATAGCTACAACAATTGGACAGTCTTGACTTCTTAATAATTTAAATGTTATTTTTGAACGACGGATAATGTCAATGTACCGCAATGTAATACTGCTAACACACCACCCGATAGTCAAGGTTTCGTCCCTTTTTCTGAACCAATGTGGTGTAATTACAGAAAGTGAGGGTGGGAGAACGATCCCGGCCATATTTAACATATTATTATATCTCGCTTTATCTACAAAAAACCTATGGATGAGAATTTTTTCATGTGAATATTTTTTTGGCAGTGTGGCCTACGACAATCCCAATTCACCAGATGTATTCGGTAGTAGTGTTTATTAAAACTGGGTCGGCATCCGCAGCACTGGCAGTCATATTCAGTATCTTGATATGCTTTGCGATTTAGAAGTATAGAATTTTCCAATATCTAGTATCAATTTTACATCGATATCACCATCGATTTTGTCACCATAAGGCCATAAGGGCCAATAAGTACTATATTAGATGTTAAAAAAAACATCGATGTATTTAAAAAAAAAATATTTTCGTAATTTTTAAATTTCCATCCCCTCTAAACCAGGGTCATGAAAAGAGCATATAAAAAATAGTCCGATGTTCAGGGAAGCGTAATAAGCGATGCAATGAACAACATTGCACTTCCAAAGGTAACGCCCATCCGATAGAAGGGACCTGTCCTGAGTTCTGACTACCGGGTGGTGTAGTGGCAGCACAACCGGAACGCTTGTAGCTTGCGGAAGCGGCGGCGGTCGCCATTTTGTTTTTGCCGTGTCGTTCGTTAAAGGCATTGTATAGAATGTGTTAAATATAGTCGCATTTTTCAATAATTGCCGTTTTAAGGTGTATGTCTATATAATTTGTAATTTTGAAGTTATAGCTTAGATAGATATATAAGTGCACATTTAACATGGGTCGGGGAAGGTAAGTTATTATGATGTCGTTATAAGATGTCCGCATTTTTCTATATCTTATAGTTTTCATGTACACTGCATAAATAATGTTGTTACTCAGAGACCGCAGCCGTGACAGACGTCGTAGCCGAAGCAGAAGCAGGAGTAGAAGCCGCAGTCGTAGTCCACGTTATGGGTTGGGATCCGGTGGCGGAGGATATGGCGGTGGACGACGCAGCAATCCTGGCGCTAGCCTACGCAAACCAAAATGGGATCTAAGCCGATTGAAACCCTTCAAAAAAGATTTTTATATTCCTCACAAAGATGTTGAAAATAGGCCAGATTCAGAGGTTGAATCTTGGAGAAGTGACAATGAAATTACGCTTAAAGGTCGTAATATTCCCAAACCGACGTTGACTTTTGATGAGGCTGGTTTTCCAGACTATGTTATGGATGAAATTGATAAAATGGGATTCAATAAACCTACGCCCATCCAAGCTCAAGGTTGGCCTATTGCACTTAGTGGATGCGATATGGTCGGTATTGCTTCAACTGGATCTGGTAAAACACTTTCTTATATATTGCCTGCTATTGTTCACATAAATAATCAACCGAAGTCTAGTAGAGGAGATGGACCTATTGCATTAGTTTTGGCTCCAACCAGAGAATTGGCTCAACAAATTCAAGAAGTTTGTGATAAATTTGCAAATACTTCTAAAATACATAACACTTGTTTATTTGGCGGTGCCCCTAAAGGACCTCAAGCAAGAGACCTGGATGCCGGTGTGGAGATAGTAATTGCAACACCTGGACGTCTTTTAGATTTCCTTGAAAGCGGAAGAACTAATCTAAAGAGGTGCACATATTTAGTCTTAGATGAGGCCGATAGAATGTTGGATATGGGTTTTGAGCCACAGATCAGAAAAATCATAGAACAAATTCGTCCGGATCGTCAAACCCTTATGTGGTCTGCTACATGGCCCAGGGAGGTCCAGAGCTTGGCTTCAGAATTTCTTAAAGATTATCTACAGATCAATGTAGGCTCTCTGCAACTGGCCGCCAATCACAATATTTTGCAAATAATAGATGTTTGTATGGAATATGAAAAGGAAACAAAATTAAGTACACTTTTAAAAGAAATTATGGCTGAAAAAGAAAATAAAACCATAATATTTATAGAAACCAAGCGACGTGTTGATGATATTACTAGAAAAATGAAGAGAGATGGGTATGTTCGTACTGTATTAAATATAAACTAAATATATGCATATATTTTTAAATTGTCAATATTTACAATATTTATTAATGTATAATATTTACAGATGGCCAGCCGTGTGTATTCATGGAGACAAGTCTCAGCATGAGCGTGATTGGGTATTGCAAGGTAAGATGTAAATCATGAATGGCTGTGACTTTGATAATCTTTTTGTTAAATATATAATTTTTTATTATGATCAATATACATAATGAATTTTTTATTTATATTAAAAGTAAATTTATGAGCTTAAAATAATATA
Source organism: Papilio elwesi (assembly GCA_029849275.1). Taxonomy (NCBI): domain Eukaryota; kingdom Metazoa; phylum Arthropoda; class Insecta; order Lepidoptera; family Papilionidae; genus Papilio; species Papilio elwesi. The sequence goes on along the minus strand of CM056687.1, from coordinate 3,876,426 downwards.
TTAACTGAAAATCGAGAAGCGGTGTCGGACTGGAGGTTTTGAATACCAACAAGTTGAGAGTTTACATGAGTGAACATGTGTCTGCATGTGCAGGCCGTGGAGACTGCGGCTGGGCGGCGGAGGCGGCGGCAAGCGCGCGAACGTCGCCGCTAAGCTTCGGCGGCGAGCCGCGCCTGCGGCCGCACCCGCCTCTAGTCCAAGGGGCTAAGCCCTATGCACTCTGACTTGTCACCGCGGCTAGTCTGAGCCGCTTCTCGCGTGTTCGACGCGCTGGGGTCCGCCCCTCGCCACCGCGCCGTCGACGGCGACGGTGCGCAGGCTGAGCGCCCGGCTGGCTGCCTGGGCTCTCCAGCGCCTGGCTTGGCGCCTCTTGTCTCTCGCGCCGCCCTGGTCGGCATCTCGATCTTACTTGTTTTATTTTCACAAGCAATAACAGCCATTATTATGAAGGGATCTGTACTTATTAGTAAGTTCTCGGAAATAACACATAGTATATAGATATGATACTCTTACACTTTTTTTGGTTTATAAATAAATTTCACCGTACTTTATATTCAGACAATTTTAATTTTTTATAATAATTAATAGTAAGTAATTTTTTTTATATAATCAAAATATCAATATTCAATCAAATCAAAATGTCTTATGTGAAACTTCAAATGTTTACCATCAAATGTTATAGTTAAAACTTTAGTAAATGTTCATGTAATTACATGCATATATATGCATATACAAAGTTTAAACATGAAATATACAATACACACCTTAATTAATTCATAAATGTTTTGTTTCAGTCATTAGTTCTAAAGATAGCACTTTTGACAATATTCTACAATTGATTTCTACAATGAATTTTACAATATTTAGTTGACAATATTCTACATGTTTTAATATTTTACAGATTTTCGAAGTGGAAAAGCTCCTATTCTTGTAGCCACAGATGTAGCTGCAAGAGGTTTAGGTAAGCTTTTTGTGTATACACTTTTATTTGAAAACTTATATTACTTATTATTCTGTGGAGAGCTATTTTTGGCCATTTTAGTAAATTTCAATAGAATGTTTATTTCTCTTACAGATGTTGATGATGTCAAGTTTGTCATTAATTTTGATTATCCAAGCAATTCAGAAGATTATGTCCACCGAATTGGAAGAACAGGAAGAACAAATAAAACTGGGACTGCCTATACATTTTTTACACCTTCTAATGCTGCAAAAGCAGGCGATCTTATATCTGTACTAAAAGAAGCTAAACAAGTTGTTAATCCCAAATTACAAGAACTTGCTGAGCGTGGAGGTGGCGGCGGGCGACGTAAGTTTAGCAAAATCATTTATGGTTCTTTGATGAAATGATTTTGTTTTGCTTTTTTTTATTTTACCAAATTTATATTTCACCATTTTCTAAATATTTATCATATTATATTAAATATATATAATTTTTAATTTACAAATATTCCTTGTTTAGGTCATCGTGGCCGAGGTGGAAGATATCGCAGAGGAGGCCGTCGCTCTCGTTCAAGATCGCGATCGCGCCGCCGCCGCAGTCGATCGCGATCTCGCTCGCGGGACCGACGTCGTCGCCGACACAGCTCGTCTAGATCGTCCCGAAGCAGATCATCAAAATCGTCAAGAAGTCATTCAAGATCTCGTTCGCGCTCCCGGACCCGTTCGCGTAGCCGCTCTCGTTCAGGCAAGTGCAGTCCGTTGAAGGACGCTACTAACGCTGTACCGAAGCCTGTGACTCAAGCTCTGCTGCCCACGCCAAAGCCACTTTTACCCACTCCAATTGGTCCCCAGCTTCCTGTATCTCAGAATGATAAATACAATGGTAAACATCCTACATCTCCAATACATAATGAAACTTTAAATACTAGAGGAAATAATAGATCTGTAAATGAAAATGTGACAAATGATGTTCAACAACAGTCCAATCAAATTCCGCCATTAATGGCTCTTAACCCTCAAATGTGTGTGCCTCCTCCTATGACTGGCCAAGGATTTGTTATGCCACAATACTTCCCTGCTGATCAATATGGAATGATGATGCCACCATTTGCTGCCGCTCCAATGATGACGTCTGCCAATTGGGCGGCACCACCCCCACCGCCGCCACCTCCTCCCGCTCCTAATTCCTTAAACAATGTCAACAACTATAACCAAGGGCAAAGTGGCTATGGAGAAAGCAGCTTGGAGTCAGATTCCAGGAAGCGAGGTGGCCGCTCTGGTGGCCTTGGAAGTTCGAGCTCTTATGGGCCGAGCTCAGGTGGGCTCGGCTCGGGCGGCCTAGGCTCAGGCGGCGGCCGGGGCTCCGACGGAGGCTTGGGCTCCAGCGGAGGCCTTGGCTCAGGCCGCTGCCTGGGTCCCAGCGACGACCGCGGCTACGGCGGTGGTCTCGGATCTGGCGGAGGTCTCGGCTCTGGTGGAGGCCTAGGCTCTGATGAAACCACATCTGCTTCGCGATCGAGAGGAGGTCGCGACAGACGTCGTCGCGGCAGAGGACGAGACAACGACAACGACTCGGAAGGTCCGGGCGGTGGCCTCGGTTCCTATGGATCCGGCGGCCTTGACGGCGGCCTGGGTCAGGGATCCTACGGAGGATTGCCCTCTGGCGGTGTCGGTGTGCCCCATGGGAGTCAAATGCCGCGCCTCCTTCCCCAACCTGGTGACGACTACTTCGGCCCTCAGGGGGCAAATTTTACAGCATTTGGCTCTTACGGTTCTAAAAATAATAAGAGAAATCAAGGCGACAATAACGATAACGACTCATATCAAAATGAAACTCAATATAACAGTGGTATGGAGTTCTATAATCAACAAAACATGGGTCCAGGTAGACCATTTGGTTTAGGTATGAACCAGAATGGTTCCAACGAGGCGCAGGTGAATGGCTCCATGGGGTACAATAATAACCGCCAGAGGAATCGCCAACGGCGGTGAAAACAACGAGGTTTGTTATGTTCAAACCAATCCAAACTCACATTCTTACATATCACATATTTGTCCAAAATCCACTGATAACATTAACTTGGGTGTAACAGAGTATTTATTGTATGTCGAAACTGCTTACTTGATCTGTTAATCTAACTAAGCAAGTGAAGGAACACTAATTTGACCAAAATCTTTTATAATTACAGAGAATGGCTACAACGGTGACTCACGCCGACGTAGAAGACGTTGAATATAAAGTTGAGAAGAAAGTGGAGAACAAAAACTCTAGTGTTTAAGTTTATTGGACAACATAGAATTTCATTCCATGGATATATTTGTAGGCGTTTCATCTTTATGCCTGTGAAAACTGTAACATCAAATATATCTAGACAACTTTTCATTAGGAATTACTATGTATTTAAAGGTTTTTTAACATATATGCAATCTAAGATATAGAGTTAAACTATTAAGTAATTTACTTATTACATTATATTTTGATTTGAATAGTGACCACAATGTATTTCAGTTTGTCTTGCGTCATGTTCATTGTAAGTACACTGAATTATTTGGATTCTAAAGTTTATAACATTAAAATACTTTTTTAATGAAATTAATTTTATTAGAATAGTGTAAATGTTGTCACCTTTAATTTTTCTTGAGAACTTCACCTGAAGTGTAAACTGTTAAGAATTTCAACACAAGAGAAAATGTCACACACTGGTTCGCCGTTACACTGACAACAGCTGTAAACCGATACCTATATAAAATATGTCTGCTTGCAGTATTATGATTTGTTTTTTTTTCTGTCATGTGACATTTTGCGTGTTGCGTGCTTACTTCCGTGCACCTTTTTGTTTAATACCTAAGTCGTGTACAAGTCACCTTCGTGATGGTCTTACATTTTAAACCTTAAACGGTCAATTGTAAGCTTTGTACGAAATCACTCTTTAATTAGTATGTTCACGTGTGCCAAATTCGTTATTAGGTATAATACGTTTAGTAGGTATCCTAAGTAATAATAGAAAAAAAGAAACTTGTCGCGATACAGGGTTTATCTCTGAAAAAACTGAGATGACTTTGTTTTGAGTGAATGGTTTCGGTGTTTGGTAAACCCACGGTTAGATTTGTTACGCCATTACCCATTTGAGAAATTTTTGCACCCACGCTGACTGGGTTAGGGGTACAGTACAGTACTTTTACGCACTTACGCAGTATTGGAATATAGTGCCAATGTTCTTATGTTCCAATTTTCTAACATGCCAAGATCCCAATATGCCAGTATTGCAATTTTCATATGACAAATTTCCAACATTTCAATAGTCCACAACAATATTCTAATACACCAATTTTCATTGGGAATTGCGTTGTAAGAGAAATCAAACTGAGGAAGGCATGTTTCGGTAGTTTAGACTTGTTGCAAGGATTGAAAGAACATCGACAAGATTTTTTTTATTACGTGAGTACCAGTGTTGGTATGCGATAGAATTGTGCCGCCCAGACTGTTGACATAATAAATATAGGCGGCATTAAGAGTAAGCATAGATGTGACAATAAAATAGTTGCGAGAGAGCTGTACTAACAGTGGTAGAGCCCGCAACATCTGTTGCGCGAATGGGCCGGCTCAACCGCTGAAATACCACGACCTCACAGAAAACAGGCGTGAAGCAGAACTGTACTCTGCGTTTCGTCTGATGAGTTAGGTGCCGGATGCCTAATTTCAGTCCTCTTCCCCTTCCCATTCTTCCCTCATAATCGATAGGATCAGGACGGGGAGGGGGTTAACGGCATGGGCAACGCATGTGCACCACATTTGCTTCTTGCGGATGTCTGGGTTAGCGCTCGCTTTACATCAGGGGATCCAACTTGTTCGTTTGCCACCTTATTCCATAAAAAAGGTGCCAGGAACGTACGAAATGGAAATCCTTAATCTTTGTCGCCACCTCCGGGTTAAAAGCGTGAGTATATGATTTAGTTATGTTGAAAAATTTTCAATATTAGTATAAACAAGTCTTTATTTGACATTCCAAATTTGGTTGCTATGACATTTTATGTTGCTTATTTTAGATAGTATGTTATTAGTTGTTTGTTGATTATCATGAGTTTTTCTGTGGATTTAGTATCAGAAGACTCCTTTTATGAAAATATCACATTGGGTGTTACTAGAGTCCTTGGTAATTATATTTATTGAAATAATTAAATGTATATCATCAATAGGAGTTGGCTTTATGTTTAGGTAAAAACACAAAACCATTAGGTACTGGACCTAATATCATTTCACTAATTTTTATCCAATCACTACAATTGCTTGAAGCCATAAGAGTTTCTAAATCATCTCTGCCTACATATGTTGGTGGCCTTTCATTAATTTTTTGTGGTGGCCTTTCTAATAAACCTACCGGTACATATCTGTACAGGAAGGATAACCATTCTAATAAAAATCTGCGTGTATTTTCAACCCCTTGTGTGTCAGAGCCCCAATGTTCAAGACCATAATTTGTAAATTTTTTTATTATTTCAAATCTTTCCTTGCTGCTTATATCCCACATTTTTTGCTCCTTAATTTCTGTAAATATCCAAGGTTTAATAAGGGCACCACGTCCAATCATGACACCTTGCGTTGAAGGAGCTATTTCTCTTTTTTGTATGTAGTCCTCATAACTTAATATATCTCCATTACCAAAAACAGGATGTGGTGCTACTGCTTGTGCACAGAGTTGAATATATTCCCAGTCAGCTGATTTAGTATATCTAGCTTCTCTCGACCTGCCATGCAAAGTTACAAGTGACACTCCCCATTCAAACATTTTAGGAATAATAATATGCGCGATTTTTTTATCTTGGTATACCCCAGTTCTTATTTTGGCAGTGAAAGGTATATCTAATAATTTTGAAGCAGATTTAATTGATGTCTCTAATCCAGGTAATCTATGCATCATCCCACAACCCCCTCCTTTTTTATAAATTAAATCTATGGGACATCCTAAATTTAGATCAAGAAAATCAATGTCCACATTTTCTTGTAATAATTGTGCTATTTTGGTGATCATATATGCATTGCTTCCACATATCTGAGCACCAAATATGTCTTCGCATTCATGTCTTTTCACTAAGGCCCATTCTTGCTTTAAGCCCTTAATCAATGGTTCACAGAGAGCCATTTCTCCACATGTAACATCAACACCAAAATCTTTACAAATTCTTCTAAAAGGCAGGTTTCCCACTGTTGTGAGAGGGCTAAGATATAACTTATCTTGCCAGTTTATTTTCTTTTTTTCACGGTAATTCAGTTTTATCAAATCCTCATCCGTTATTGTCCCACTGTGGACATTTTTGCTTTCATGTGTTGAACCAATTTTATGTGAATGTTTATTCATTATACTTTTTACAATACTTTCAGCTAAACTAAAATCATATTTTTTCTTTTGCAATTGTATTTGAAGTGAACTTTGAAGTGTGTTTTTCGTATCGTCTTTCCATTCTTTGATTTTATTATCATCAACGATATTGTAGCCCTTGGGTGTAATATGACTTGAACCAAATCTGCATGCTATACCTCTAGGACACCAGCCTCGAATATCAAATAATCGACATTTTTCACCTATATCTTGAGATTTAAGTTTTAAATAGTCTAAAGGGTTATGTATATATTTGCAGTTGGTAAATTGACACTTTTTTTCATCGTCGCTCGTTCTTATGTCTAATATACTAGGGCAAGGTTTATTTTGCGTTTCATCTTTAAATGTCGTAGGCCTTGTCTTATTCTGACCTCTCTTTTTAGTTTTGTTAGTATGTAATGATTCTTCATTTTCTTGTTTATTTTTATTTTCATTTTCGTTATCTCCGTCTCCATCGAGTTTTCTTTTTAAGGACGATTCAGATTCTTGGATATTAGTACATTTATCTGGTCTTTGAATGATAAATTCTGCTTTTATAGCACAAACACCTGGAGCTGAATTTGTCATCTTCCTAACATTATAAATAAGAGTAGTAAAATGAGAAGACTTCGTTATCGATACTCGATACCGAATATTTTAGGTTAAGCAATAACATGCGTTAACTACTATCAACATCCGACACTGATTGTCGTGACGTTTCGCCGGCTGGTGTTGTCCTTTCTTTTTCTTGGTGTCAATGTTTTTTTATGTAACGGTAACGGAAAGTAAATTCCTTTTCATGAAAGAAGTCCCGCGGTGATTTTAGGAACTCAAACTGTAATGCTTTTCTTTACCTTCTTTTCTCATCTTTTCCATGTATGTTCTACCTGAACACCGCTTATATAAGTAAATGAAAATATACTTTTTACATAACAGAAATATAGTAAATATAGGTAATTGGCATATTTATATGTCACGCGAGTACAGCACTGCGTCTGGAGGACTTCTTTCATGAAAAGGACTATACAAGTACATCCAAGTCTATTTTGCTAGAGACAAAATAACGAAATTTTATTTTTAAATATTTTATTATGTATTATCAAATTCGAAAGCCAGTTGATTCTATAAGGCAGTCATGTTAGGTTATGTAAATTATTCAGACTTTATTAATTTCAGAGTCAGACCCCCGTATATCAAATGTAGAAGTAGAGCGAAGACTGCCATGTGACCGCATAGCTATTTCCAACTGGGAGCAAAGGCATTCAACTGTTTTGCCGGAAGATTTACGTAATTTTTATGCTTCGAGCGATGGATTTCAGTTGACATGGAATTTTAAATATTCAGGTAATTTAATGACTAAAGAGTAATAATAATAACAAAATTCAAATATAGATCCCTGCCTACCCCTCTGGGTTATGGTCGTGAGCGCATATTAATTTATTTTTTTTTACAAATATACTCCTTGTCTTCAATTCTTTCTAGAATAAGAATGCCATTCTGCTAAAAGTTTTCTAGGTGGACGTCTAGTGAGCGACGGGAAGGCGAAACATTCAAACCTATGAACATTTTCCTAATTTACCAAGAACATAAGTTGCGCAAGTAAAACGCATGGACCTTAGTCGTGCCTCGACTATACTCGTTGCCATCTGTGCTAATCGTAATGTAGTGCAGAACCCTATCTTTCTTTTTAATACCTTGAGAACACTTTTACATTTTGTAAAGTTTTGTTTTTTTAACCTTCCACTAGTATTATATCAATTACAACGTTTTTTTTAACAGCTGATGAAATTTTGCAAGTGGGATCTATAAGAGTCAACTCATTAAGCGAACTATGCTTGTCTTCGGGATTAAAAGATCTCTTGGATTTCTCGATGACAAGAAATAGTTCTGGTCCACGACCAGTACTTAATCCAAAAAGCAAGGTGTTTGAATTGGATACTTGTAGAAATATTGGAAAGGTTGGTGTTGATTTTTTTGCTCGTAGGTAAGCAACGTCCTAATATCTCCTTGCTTTGGCAGGCATATTGTAAAACATACATTTTTTGTTATGTGGTTGTCGACCCCAGTTCAGTGCATTGTAAGTAAAAATATTATTTCGGTTTTGTTAATTATACTCAATATTGATCTTTGCCTATGTTATAATTGTTTTGAAAAATGCACATAACGAAGCGGAAGTCTTTCTTTCCTTTTTCAATTTAATATCGTACTCTAACAACATTTGACACTGTTAAAAACAGATATAACTCCTTGTCTCTACTCCGTACTCCGGAAAGAGAGAGAGAGAGAGAGAAGACGCAAGAATAATTTTTGTACCTGGTGTATAACTTGTCTTTTTAGAGTACCTACAACGAAGTATATAAAATCTGGATTGTTACGTATTCCATGTAAATTTACAGGTTTGTCTTATATGTACAAACGGTTCCTGGTCGATTTGGTTGGCGACTCGCGAAGGCGCCTGGGGCTGGCTGGCGGACTCGTTTACTTATTACTTCCGGATGGCCTTAGTGCACCTCGGCCTGCCGGGTTGGCAAGCCGCATTCTCAAATTTGCCACTCATCCCTTGGGCAGAGGTAAAAAAAAACTGATGTTGAAAAATCTTTTCCTGGTGTCGAATTTTATACGTTTCGTTTTTTTTTAGCAACTCTTTCTACTGTTAGCGCCTCACCTATTAGAAAAAGAGTCTGAGAGTAGCACAAATTCAAGTGGAACCGAAACCGGTCTGAACCATATAGATCCCAACATATTCAAGACATCTGTTCGTCATTACAAGACAATTCGTCAATCTAATAATCAATGACATGGTATATAATCAAAGGGTAAGAAAATGTATCAGATAATGTCAATTTATTGAATAATAAAATTCTTGTGTAAAAGCAAATAAACTTTTATTTACGAAACAAGAAAGCATTGCGGAAATAGACTAGAGCAAGTGATGGAAGAGTGAAAAAAAAACATTGGTGTTGCTTGATGCATATATTGAAATACTCTTCGTACAATATACCGTATAGCTTAACAAACGAAACAAATGGACGGAATGTGAGATACTTTACGATATACAAGCTAAAATTACGCAAATAAAAACTATATTCAATACACACAACTCAGACATACAACTATCTCTGTTCATATGGGTCGAAGTTATACAGACAATCAAAATACTTTGTTGTCTTAGTGTTTTCAGACTTGTAATATAATGCTGCCATTTCTTACTACACAGTACGCTGTATTGAAAAACACAATATAATTTTAAATAATATATTATAATGTAAATATAAAGTGAAATATTTCAATTACGTAAATGTGTATTGTATGAATATGTTTAAGTGTCGAGATAAAAAATACACGTGATTGCGTTGCTCCGTGCACCTTAATATTACTTTTGTAAAAGCAATGTCTTGTGATATCAGTTCTACCGACTTGTGATGTCTAATTAGTTTGATTCGAATTGCGGTGCTCGCTTGATCCATTGTTTAAATGCATAATCCTAAGCTAGAATAAGAATTAAAAGTTTTATACATTAATTATTTAGGCACGTGCACCTTTAGATTAGACAACATAATTGTAATGACACAAATTCCTTAAAGCTATTTTTTTTAACTTTTGGTGGGATGTTAAATTTTGAACATATTTAATTTAAAAGTGTTTATCATTTTACACACGTTTAAAATATAAGGCAATGTAATACTAAGTTTATAAATCATCAAAAGCACGCGGTAACAGATCATTTTCTAAAGAACAAAATATATCAATGGAATGATTTACAATGTTGCTCCATCCATGGGTTGACCGACCATCCCAGTAACAAACTTAAAAAACACAAGGCTACATTTTTCCCACATATTACTCACATTTTCATGTCTTCTATAAAGTATTTAAATCAGTGTAACCATGGTTTGTAACTTACAACTATTTTTACCCGAATGACTCACAAGAAGGGTAATGTTCTTGGACATGCATACCGTATGTCCGTTACGTTGTGACATCATGACTAAACGGCTTGACCGGTTTTGAAGAGTGAGGTATTAGTATTGTACATTAGTAATCTTGCCTGGCGATGCCGAGTGTCACAGCGCATTACATTAGCATAGAATCCATAGAGTGGATGTAAGTCATTAAAATATCAATAATGTCAGTCAGTCGGGTACTTTGTTTTTTTTTTAACTTACTATTACTTGTTGAATTCTATTTCTAAAGCTGTTGTAAGTTTGTGATGACCTGATATTACTTACATTTCATAGACAAAATTATCCTTACCAAAAATATCAAAATTCCTTATAAATATATATTGCTTTATGTATTTTTATTTTAATACATTTCTTTATATTCCTGCTAATCTACGGGAAGAAAATCTCAGCAAGTATGTACCGTTCGTTTGATAAATGAGTGTTCCATTTACCTGAACATCAACACTTCCTTGACATTGCTATTGTTTTGAATAAATATAAATGTCAAAGGCTCACAAGCTTATTACTTTGCCTGTCTTGCGTCTCTTTAATTCGCACGCGACAGTTTATACTAACAATAATGATTAAAATTTATCATTTAAATTGAAAAAAAAAATGCATAAATTGTAGCTTTTAGACATTGTTTTTTTTTCTATTTCATTAAAAGTTATTTTTCATTTGCTAAATTACTCAACTTAAGCATTTTTAAAAAAGAAAGAAAATTCTAAAGCTCTACTTTATTCGAGGTCAAGAGAGTCCAGTCTCTGTGCAATTATTTCTACTGATGGATAATTCTGTTTGAATTTTAACTTAAAGTTCTTTACAAGTTAATATATTCGTAAGCTATAAGGCTGCTTTATTTCGTTCACATGCAAATTTAGCCAGGAAGACCATGGTTGCATAAAATAAAACCTAATACTACTTATAAGTACTAATAAATCCAGCTGACCGGCACCCACTGGTGGTCGGTAGATAGAGAATGCAGAGCGTCCATTATTTTGGAGTACGTCGTGTCATTGTTGTTGTTGATTATCACAAGGTCGATGTATTTCTCGTAATTTCTCTGGATGCGAGCACTCTCTTCTAGCGTTTGCTTCATATCTTCCTCCTGCAGTACAAATACGTACGTAAAAGATATAATTTTGTTGTAGACAGCAGTACGCTTGCTTTGCCTATAAATTCTTAAGTCGACACTATTATGCAAGAAAACCCCGCTGCCCATCTCCTGGAGATTATAAAGAGAGAGGTGACAGATTTCATGTCTTCATTCATTCTTTAGTATAAGAAAAACGGACAAGCGAGTCTCACCACCCTGCTGCTAGCCATTACACTATGGTGTTATCTATTGATACATACAAACTACAGTAAAATTATTATGATTTATTATACTGTAATACCATGGTAATATAATCAGTTTGAGAATAATCTACACTTACCTCGTAGAGTGAAGCGAGCGACTCGAGCGTGCGCGCGCGGCGGGAGCTGTACCGGATCGAGCTCTGCCTGTCGAACTACACGGCCCATGCGTGGATATAAATAAGTCATGCAAACGAATTTAAACTCAAAATACACACAACATAAAACTAACCACTACGAACTTGTGTCTATGACAGGCGCTTTTTTTCTAAGTTTTATGGGTCAAGTTACGATTATATTTATGTGTGAAGTTGGACACACAGTATACACTGAAAATATTTTTCTGTATAGTTAACAGCCCTGTTAAATTCTACAAATTGTCTAAATATATAATTCTATCTGTCTAAAGAACAAAAAAGTAGATCATGGTCCGTTTATAATGAACGATTTTTTCAATTTTTATTCAAACGTTCTAGCACTGCGAAGATTTTAAGTTTGCGTTGGCGATATTAACGAGAAACACAATCAAAACAACAAAACAAGGCTGCGACTCTGAGCGCTAATGCTGGTATGATCACCATTTCTAAACTCTCTTGGGAATAACTCATTCATTTGTAATATGATACATAACATAATACAAATAATGTCTCAATAATTTCTTCAGTGTTGACGAGGTCGTGATAAAACAAGGAAAAATGTACCTACAATAACAACTACAGTGAAAAAAATTCTACTACTGCGTACATCATATGTGTACATGTATAGTTTGTTTCACCGTACATACGTACATTAAATGCGTACGCACATCGTACATCTGTAATACAGGCAACATAATCTACATACATATACTAAATGTTATAGAACGATAAGGGAATATTAGTGCGATGCTCACCGTGAGGTTCCTGTTGGAGGCGTAGGTGAGATTCCGGAGCTGGTCGATGCCGGGCGCGCCCACCAGCACCACGTACGGCAGGAACTCGCTGCTGTTGTGCAACAGCTTCAAAGATTGCGGCGCGCAATCCAATACGCACATCTTACCTAAAATTGTTTATTAGTTTATAATTTCTGCGAAATTCTTCGGTGGTTCGGGATCGTTGAAGGAAGAAAGATTGACGAAATACATTTATTTTGCGAAAATTTGCAGTAGGTGTAGTCCCCCATTATAAGAATCACTTTAGTTTTGTATCTGAAGATTGTCATGAAAGAAAATTATATTGATTATTATTTAGTTTACCTAATAAAATCGATACCTTGTGGTATACTAGACGTATTTTTTTATAGAAGGTAGGCAAACAAGCATGCGGTTTACCAGATATTAAGTATCCACCCATAGGCATCTGCAACACGCTAATGAGCTGCATATGCGTTCCCCTTTAAATATTTTGTAAATGTACGTTTAATTTTTATATATTTGTATGTTTTATATTCGAAGACGAATATATTGTGTTTTTACAATCAAAATACAAATTGTATACACGTACCCTCTTTGATGACAGCTCTTATAGAGTCTAGATGTGTCCCATACAGATGTCCATTGTGCTCGCCATACTCTAAGAAGCGACCAGCGTGCGCATCCCTCTCCATTTCCTCGCGCGACACAAACCAGTAGGAGAGACCGTTCTCCTCCAAGGGCCGCGGCGGACGGGAAGTATCTGAATACACACAAATATTTTTTTAAGATAGTTAAGTTTTCTGTTTCTTTATATATTCATTAACAATTTGGAAGCTTATTATTAAGCTTCTAAATTGTTTTTTGCTGGATACTGGTCTCTACATTCAACCAAGCATTTTTGTGTCCATCCTTTATGTGAGAAGCTTGTGTGTTCAGTGAACTATCGCCATACACTGGGCACAAATCAGGACTATTTCTGCATACATGTTACTGAAGTTATGCATATTTATTAATAACTAGTGATGACTTAGTAGTTGAAATTCAATTGTAATGTAATATTACAAAAGTCATGTACGCTCTGTATCCCGTACCATATGAGATCTTCATAGTTGACATTGCAGAATCGATAGATGGCGCTGTCATTTAAGCTAACCTACTGTACACACAATATTTAAGAAATTGTTCTCGAATTTTGGGCTTTATGTAATAAGCAAATATTGTAACTCACGCGGTACAACGACGCCGAATCTATCAGGGTGTTCTTGTATCATGCGGTTCTTGAGCGTGCGGCGGCCGACGCCCTTGGTGCCGACGAGCGCGAGCACACGACGCAAGAAGGGCGGCGTGCGCGCCACCTCCTCGTACAGCGCCAGCTCGGCGCCCTCCAGCTGCACGCTCGACCGAGACTCGTACACGAATTTCTTTTTTTTCTTAGATATCTATTTTTTAAGTTATGAACATATAAAAGTGATTTATATTTTAGATGCCAAAACATTTGGGAATTACTAAGACCAATAAAATAAAAAATAAAAATAGGTAGGAGTTGATAATGAGAGCAAGAAGACGGATATCCAACAAGAAAATGATTGCACAATAATAACCATAAGTGGTATTTGGTATTTTGATTAATAGGATATCTATGGTAGAAAGTATATGGTAAGAAGTGAGAAAGTAACTACCACCAATTAAAATAAATATCTTTTGTTGTATTTGCAATGTTTTCTTAGAATTTTAAAAATGAAATGAAATTTAACTATTAGACCACCAACCTAACTAATTATGTAAAAAGATGTAAATGATGAAATGGTTTTATTATAGTCCCAAGTAATTTAATCTGTTGGTCTCATATTAAGCATAATTTTTAAGTCATTATTAAAATGAATTACCCGCGCACCACAGATGCTTATTTTGTGGACAAAGTCTGCTTCAGGTGGCACATAAGCTTTACGTCTCTCTTCTAACTCCGGCGAAGGAATGAGTCCCACTACATCCGTGTTTTCAACATGACTTGCTTGCCACCAATTTGGGTCTTTTCTATCTGAAACCTATAGAAATTGGAGTTTTAAATATGGTTTAAAAGAGGTTAACATTACTTAAGAAACTCAAAAACAGTTAATTATTTGTTGTACTAAAAAAAATAAGATTGATATTTAAGAGCTATTGTTTATGCACAACTTATAAGAAAATTATGAAACAAAACAGATTACATACCTGCAAAATATCTCCTTTCTTGAATGGCAATCCAATTTCCTTGCACGGAAGTAATGTATCTTCTTTCGGGTCATAATCAAAGAGAGCTCTCATATAACACTGCAAATTAAGAAATTTTATATAGAAAATAATATTTTTTGTTATCATAAATATCAGACACAAAATACATTTGGTGTAGGGTTATATTTTTGAGAATTAATCTCCAAACACAAGCAATTTATTTATTGTCTTTACTATAAAAATATCCTGGTTGCCAGGCCAGGTCCAATTTAATGACCATTAGAAGGTTAGTCACTAAAATTTTAATGTTAATGTTTTAAGGCTACTCGAAAAAAAAAAAGATTAACCAAAACACTTACGCTAAGTTTATTTGATAATTGTGAACTTTTCTGCTTTAGATTTGGACCCACTTTTAATGTCACTCTGTCATTGGGCTTAGATACTGCTTCCTTGAGCTGGTCCTCAGAATCAATATGTACACCGTCAACTTCTAGAAGGACATCTCCTACCGAAAGAAGGGCTTGTTTAGCCGCAGCGCTTCCTGCTAATATTCTGGCTACTATAAGTTGGCCATGTTCATCAGTGGTGACCTAAAAAAAATAATTGTTTTTTTAGGGTTGTAAAAGATAAGAGGTTACTCCTTCTTAAATAAGAGCAATGTTCTTACAGCTCATCTTGTATTGTGGATGTTCATGGGCTATATCATGCTATGAGGTAGCCCCACTGCTTAGTGGTCAATTTACTTCTGTCTCGCCATTGGATTAGAGCTATACCGACAATAACCAATCAAATGTAAGCTCCACTCTGTCCCACTTCAATGGACTTCAGAGGTTTGCAAGCTATATTAAAAGTTCATACATTTTGGGGAAAATGGTATGGAACAATGGAGTGGAAAAAGTAATCTGATTGCACACTTTAAAAGAGTCATTGCGAGTTATCGGCCTAGAGCCACAGTCTGTAACTCTGCTTCCTTGCACCACATCAATGGACACACATTGAAACCGAGAGGGGCTTATATTTGATTGGCACAGCTCTGCTCTGCTTTGATGAAGCCTTGACAATATCTCATATTTATATTTTGCAATAAGCTTCAGAAATACATACTATGTCAAGCTACTTACAATATGTCTTGCTCCAATTACGAATGTTGTCTATAAATACTCTCTACTATTTAAAATTGTATACTTTTAGTGTAGTCAAGAACTGAGATAGACATATAATGTATAATCTTAGGATGTATCTATCAATCCCAAGGAGTAAGCGGACTATTCTTAAATGACGATACCATACGCAGGTCTTTCATAGTAATTGTTTGTCTCAGTTAAATTGCTCATCAATTACTTAATTGTTCATTCAATTGAGACAATAATTTTAAAGTGGCAATGGCTTTCTTAATAGACTAGTGGTTCAATTTAAATACCAGTGACCCATAAAAGATGTTGCTGTAATAAGTTTTGTTGTGACTATGAGGCGGTGAAAGGGTTGTGTGGTTTGTGACTCATTCATTGTACCACTGAACAAGTAGTAAAATCAACTCTCATCAGCAATAAACTAGCCAGAAATTTTTAAATTATACATGTTCCAGTGAGAATTGGACGGCTGTCTTATATCTTTCTCTACCTTTGCCCATTAACTTTCTCAACAATTGAAAGGCTACAGATAGTGTTTTCTTGTACTGCTGTGAGGGATAAGTTTGTGAGAGAGTAATTTATGGCATGGACAATAATTAAAACTTTTTCTAATGTTGTCATGTAATTTTATAAATCTAAGAAATTAAGTTGCGACTCACGGTTAATCCTAATGGCTGACCAGGAACTTTTCTGAGTCCAACTACTTTAATAGTCTCCACAGGCATCTCTCCGTCTAGGTCAAGATCTAGTACTTTATCAGTATTTACTGCTGTATCACTGCTTGTATCCTTTTCAATTACCTTTTCATCTATACCTGAGCCTCTGTCCAGCCAAATTGCTCCAATTTGATCATGAGCATCTATAAGAGCCTGAAAGTAGATAGTAACAAAAAAAATTAAATAATTAATTATCTTTTTGTGTAGTGAATTTATATCTATAATAATTATACTCTGTATAAAAATTACATATAAATAATATAAAAGTCATGTTACTATATAATTAATTTGGGAATTGTTTTGGTAACTGTGCCTTTGTTACCAAAACCGCAACTGTTAACGCTATTTATTTGAAGGAAGTGATTAGCTATATAGACTGGGGGATATATATATATAAAATAATAGTAAAAACTTTTTTTAAAAGACCGTTTGTAAGCAAATACATACCTTAAAGTGCACCCGGGATAGCAATATAGCAAGTTCTGCTTGCTCAATAGTTCGTATGTTATTGCCTCGATACTCACTCAACGAACGTATTATGTTTACGTTATCCAAGGAGACGGGTTTTACGATTAAGTCCTCTTCAGAATCTACGGACTGCCAAATAATAATTGCGGTTTTGAAAATGTTACACAAAATGATGCTACCAATAACAAAAACTTGCTTTAGGCGTGGCACTTGTTTTTATAATGTTTTGAATTAAAAATGACATAATATTACAAAAACATAACACTTTCCGCATAAGATTTCAATTACTTACAAGACAGGTAGTATTTATATTATGTGATAGATTTTTGAAGAAAAAGGTGTTTAATAATTAAAAAGGAGTGAACACACCCATCGTAGTCGATTTCACATTAACGGTTTTCTTATTAGTCATAAGGTAATAAGAATTTTTGATTTGTTATTTTATTTTAGACATTATTCCAATGCGATAGGATCGAATGTCCAAAATTAAATACCGATTAGTTGTACGACAAAAATGGTTCTAATTTCTGTCAAAGTAACTTTCAAATAAATTACAGATAAGTAAATAAAAGTCATGGATACAACAAGTGACAACAGAGTAAAACAAAAGCAAAAAATACTTCAAAAAACCTATTTATAACTTTGCTTCATACCAAGATCTGATTGTTTTAAACAAACAAACGTCATTTACCATACATGGTGGTCATTAAACATTATATACTTTCATCGGAATTGTTATAATTTTGTGGACATCGTGAGATAAAGTGAAGTGAAATTGTAATACGAATAGCTAATGTTATAAAGTAATGTGTACAAAAGTTGCTTTTCGAAAATGTTTTGAAATTTACGAATTTTAACGTTAAAACTTTTTTTTACAAAAATCACATGTTGCTGTGTGTACAATAAGATTTCTAATAATACCTAGCTTATTTAACTTTATAGGGCCTATACCCTTATACTTAAACAGTGATGATGCGATTAGAGTTAGCGATGTAAAAAAAAGTGTGGCGCTAAAGGAAATTCTTGCATCAGCAGTTGTTGTGTTCTATTTTGTTGGATAAATGAAGAAAGTATGTCAGGACAAGGCAAATTCATGTTGCAAAAGTGTTTTAAAAGCAGTGTTCATAGAGGTTGTCTTATATCGACCAGATTCGTAACCAACGAAAGACGGTATTAAGACTACCCGTACTCGATGAGTTTGTATGCATATAGACGTAGACGATGAAACGAGACGATCCTCATACGCCACGTGTGAGGATTATTTCTTGCTAAATAAAAAAAATATATCTGTAATTTACTCCTCTGGGTTCAGGACGTGAGTACTCGTTTATTTATGGTAACGGTAACAGTTATGACAGAGGTAAGGTCGTTTTGAAAGAAGCTTACTTGGTTAATGTGCTACAAGTTTATAAAATTTGTCTCTTCCCAAACTTATCTTGAAGTATCTCGCCAAAAGGGAATTCGTTTCGAAAAGGTACTGTCGCCCATGTGGGTACAGACAGTGCTGTTTTAAGCACTACCAGTGCCCTGGGCGAGATTTCTTTCTTCCCACTAACTGTAATTCAAACCCAGACGAAAAAAAAGTCGATCCATATTTCATCAATATAAGATAGGATGAAAAGGGGAAGAGGATTAGAGGGGGAAGGGAATGATGGGAAACCTGATGAAAGGAACTTCATGTATTGTTTACTCTTTAAGGGTTACGTAAATAGTACTCGAAGACATAGACCAGGATTAAGTGGGATTTGGTCGTTAGTTGGTGCTAGATGAATGAATGACGAGTGAATGCAGTGGGGCTAGTAGGTACAGTAGAAAAGAGTCAGAATGTTTCTATGAAGGCTATACACAAAACATTCTGACTCTTTTGTATTTAGTATAGCATTCATGCTGTACTAGTACCAACATTAATGTATGGAAGCAAAAGCTGGGCTTGGCAGGAAAAGCATGTAGAGTTAATGTCGTTGAGATGCGATCCTTAAGTATGTTAGGCGTGACGTTGAATGTATTAAGGAATTAAAAATAGCATAATAAGGGTAGTGGTCCTAAAAGTGGATCTTGTGACTAGAGAACGGTATGCTTCTGTGGTGCGGGCATGATAAAAGGATGAATGAAGAGAGAATAACGAAACAAATTTATGTTACAAAAGTGAGTGGCAATGTTGGTAGGGTACGCCCTAGGAGAACTTATATCGATCAGATTAGCGGCTTGCTAAAAAGGGCGATATCAGGAGCACCTATAATCGACGAGCATGTAGGCGTCGATGTATAAATGTAGAAGTAGCGAGAGAGGTGTGCCAGGATCGCGCCAAATGGAAATCCATTATCTCAGCCTACCGCTCTGGCTTATAGGCATGAAGGTATTTTTTTTAATTGGTTGGTTGGTTTTTTTGGTGGATATGTTTGTGTTTCGACTATGGCATATATTACTCTACGTTTTTTTATTGTCAAGTATTGTCGACTACCCGGGGTTACGGTTATGAGAAATTTCCATGATATAATATTTACATATTGTTAATGATTATTAGACAAAAGGCTGTGCGTAGACGAATTTAACCAACGGCGGTTACTCGTAGAAGTACGAAGTAAATAAAAGTAGCATTCCATCAATTCTAGTATCAAAGATCGGAGAATTATTACTCACATATTTTCTTCCAAAATCCGGACTTTCTATGATACTTTTTAGGAAAATGTCTTCATGATTAGATAAATCTTCTTCAGGTTTTTCTTCTTGTTTTTCTGTGACAATACAAAAATATTATAATATACCCAGTCATAATGTTAATTATCTTGATTTAAATCTTCTTAACCCATCATACCTGCATTTCTATGTTCACTTCACGAAAGAAAATAGTCTCACACTATGGCCCTAAGAAATACAGCAGCAGTAAATATCATGGTCATATCATATCATATTACCTCATCATATTTACGGCTGTCATATTTCTTACTGTTGTTAGTTCCCTATTTTAACTATACCTACAAATCTTGATACTTTATCGAAAATGATATCAAGTGGAAAGTTAGTAATGCAATGAAAGTTATGGAATACGTGAGTCAAAGTACTTCGCTTGTAATCAATTTCTGTTAATGTTAACAATTTGAACATTAAATCATTCATTATGTCTATTGGCATTGTAGCGTTAATTAACCAGGGGAAGGGATTGGCTCCTGAAAAACAGGGTAACCTAAGGCGAGAGTTCAGACTGTACTAAAATGTATGTAATAGTGTTCATTAAAGCATATTTATTTTTTACTAGTGATCCATAGTGATAGCACTAGTCATGTTAATCCGATCGCTGCCAAACTGATCACACACACAAATCACCTGTTAAGCCAATCTGAAGATTTCCTGAAAATTTCATCGAAATCGGTCTAGCCGTTTCGGAGTTTATAGAGATCATACCACCCATATACGTATATATGTATACATCGCCTTTTGTATGTATCGAAGATTTTATTATTAGTGAGAATCGTATTTTAATTCGCTGTAACATTTTGTTGGATATAAATTACAGTGACGCTAAAAAATTTAAATTGTCTCGGAGATACATTTTTATTTCCGAGATGGTTTGAATTCGACGTACGTGCTCAATGACTTCCTCTATAAATATGTCTAGTGGTACTCAGTAGGTGGCGGCGGCTGTTAAGTGATGTATGATGTGAGTTGCATATACACATATGTATATTTTTATATTAAAAGGAAGCAAGCAATCTGGCTGAACTGATATTAAGTGATTTTGGTTACCCATCCACAATCGTAAGAGATACAGATTCGTAGTCAGCCTTTTTACGACACGAATGTGACTCGGATGGGCAGCCTTCGGGAAGTTTCGAGATAATTTCTCGTCTCAAAACGATAAGTGTTGAACTCGCAGTGTCACAAGATGAAAGTATTCGACCAGGGTGTGGGTCAGGCCCCTCCTAAGATGGACCGACGATCTGGTCAAGTCTGCGGGAGCTCACTGAATGAGTTCGTTCACCGATCGTTGTGGCAATCAGTGGGGGAGGCCGAGGACCCTCGGTTGAAAAGAGAGAGAGCCAGCCTTTGTGAAAAAAGAAGAAGGAAAATCAGAGAAGAACGAGATGAAAAAAAGATAGGGTCTGTGGCACTTCAAATTCCTCAGACGAAATTTAAGTGTTTTTTAGTAGCATAAGGAGCAAACGAGCAGCGGGTCGCCTAGCATAAGTGATACAAAACAAGCAAACGAATGACAGATGCGTTGCCCACCTTTGATGGACAGATGAAGGGATGGACGAAACAAGCATGTTGAATACAAACTTATGTAACCAAGTAAGATCAATAGATCTTCGTGGATTATTGGGATAAAATGGGTATACTTTTGTAAATGGTAGTAACACGGTTGGTCAGATGCCTTTATTAACGATTCATTATACCTTATAAAGAGTTTCCAACCGATTGTGCGACAACAATGAATGATGGACCTTTGAATTCTTTTATAAAGGCCAAATCTAGTTGATTGAATCGAATAAACACCTTGGGATCTTTTTTGCGTTTAATTATAAAGAGGTGTGCTAGGATCGCGTCAAATGGAAATCCATGATCTCTGCCTACCCCTCTGGGTTACAGGCGTATATAACAAAGAAATTAGGGTGCTCAATATTAAAAAATATATTTTAGAATGAAGATAGTTTTTTTTTCTATAATAGTATATTATTATAGAAGAGATTTTTTTTAATTCTTCGTTTATTATATTCTATATATACATATTTAAATCAAATCGAAAAGTGACATAGAAATGGAAAAAGGAAATATTGCTGCGAAACAAGTACGCACTCATCATGTTAAATATGAATTAGGAAAAACATGTCTTTAAAAAAAACAGTGCATAGTACCTACTACTTTTTATTCAAAAGGTGAATCATATTATTTGTTAAAAGTCAATAACATTGTGATTCACATAAACATCGAAGTTTTCACGCACGCAATATCCTGCAGCTATAACCGTTGCGACTGCGACCAACTGCCGCATTCCGTGTATCGAATTTTACGATATTTCGAATATACTTCGGAAGCGTCTACGAGACATTGTAATGCTTACCGGTGTTTAAACTATTTGAGGTTAGGATTGCTGCGGTTGAATATTGGTAGACTACTCACCGTCATCGGGCGGTTTGTTCCCGAAGGCGAAGTCCCGAAAGCCGCGAAGACTGACGGTGTAGCGACCGTTCCTGCGGACCATCATGGGTGCAGTTTTTTTTACACAACACGGAGTATAAGAGAGTATTGAGCACGGGTAGGAATCGCGAGGCATGCAGAGCGCGGGCCGTGTGAGACGTGTGCCGTGGCTGCGCGGCGACGGCGACGACGGCGACGCGTCACGCGGGAGCCGTCAGCTGAGCGCGCTGCGTCACGGCGCCGCCGCCGCCCGCCCTCCGCGCTTGCGCACTGAGCGGCGCCCATTCCGAAATCGCGTCACCTATAGTGAAGCTACAAAGTCTTCGTAGAACTATCTATCGATATGCATTATCACAAATAGTTTGATGATAAAGTATAAAAGAAATACTTACCTATATAAGGTTCGTCATATATCCGCATGAGATTTATTCAGTGACCAGAAAAGTAAAAAAATGCTTGTAACTTACATCTATTTCTATTACAGCATATTTGAAGCCGATCTTCCACCGCTAGGTAAATTAAGTTAGCTCGCATAGTTGAGCAAGCAAGTATGCTAGCTAAGCTAATTTAAATACCCCAACTTACGTCAAACTAACTTAGTTGTGTAGGCTGGTTCGAAGCTAGGCGAACTAACCTAAGCCCCTCTCATCCCCTCTACCACTTTTCGCTAATGTTTTTGTGTAGTGTGCGATCGCAAATTGTCATCGTCTTCCTTAATCAGGGTGTAAATTCTCAACTTCTTTTCCAGTGTATCCCAATACCTATTTGCGTGTTTTCTTTGCGTATTAAGCAGTAATCAATCTTCTATTCATATTACGAATTAAACCTTCCTCGGAACTCTCGTCACATCTCTTCTCTTGTTCTTAGCTTGTCACTACTAACGAAGTTTACACTTAGTTTTTGGTGGACGGATAGCTCATTCCCAGTTTAGTTTAGCTTAGCTTACTGAGATTAGTTAACTGGGCGATCGGCTTTAGAGCAATACTTTAATTTATTTTTGATTGATTACAAGCGTAATTCAATGTACGCCTTAAGAATGCTTTCAAAATGCTGAGTCTGTAAAAAAACTTCGAATACCAGAATATTAATTGTATCCTAATTGTTTCCAGGGTTACCAACTCAATATAAGTAATGATATATTTTATTTAGCTGAAAAGTAAAATAAATACGCTTGAATGTGAGCAGTGAGCAGTATTTTGAATACCACTGCCGTATAATATTTTTATTATATTTTATTTATAAATTTTATCGATATCGACATTTACGAACGGCAATCCCGTTATCCTGCCCGCCTATGCGCCGCCCGATGTTATTACGTGTTTCGCAACCAAAGCTCGTTCAACTCTCTTGTTTTCTCGTTGGCCTTACTCACATTTGCGCGAAAAGCGCGACTGAGTCTTGTGACGACAAACTTGCTAAATCGATTTTATTCTTAGCAGTTAATTTGATGACTCATCTAAATTTACTAATATTTTAGAATTTAAAATATGTACCTACTATGAAGCCGAGCAATTTCTCTTATTGATACACACACAACTATAAATATAGTATAGTGCTTATTTTTAGAAATGCTGAAGCAATATTTATGACCAAATGCTTAAAAATAAAATTTCGTCGATATTCATATATTGTATGTACATAAATCCTCTATTTCACAACCTCATAGTAATGTTTTTGCGATTATAAAACTGTTTTTTCGTGAGATAACAATTGGTTAAGTGTTTAAGGCGTAAAAATGTCATGAACTAATTGATGCGGTGGCCGCGATTTCTGCTGTTAGAAATTAAAATTATAAATTACTAAGTGCTAGTGACCCGCCCCGGCTTCGCCCGGGTACCACTAATTATGTTAATCCGATCGCTACCAAACACAGGAACACCCGCTGTGCCAATCTGGACAACCCTTGTAAATTTCATCGAAATCGGTCTAGCCGTTTCGGAGTCTATAGGTCTATAGGGAACATACATACTTCGGTTTTTATATACTTTTTTTTCATAAAAAGTAAAAGAAAAAGTATCCTATGTTACTTCTAATACCTCCAAGAATATGTGTACAAAGTTTCATGATGATCGATTGAGTAGTTTTCGCGTGAAGGCGTAACAAACAAACATACATTCACAGTTTTAATATTAGTAGGGATTAGAAATTTGAAAATTATATATTAAAACAGCTGCTTAATCATTTTTCAAAATAAAAGGAAGAACACAATTGGAAAGAGCAATGTACGTACGTGTATCGTGGCACAGTTTCTGGTCATAAAATATACAATTCTAGTTCTTATTCATATACCGACTTCAACAGCTTGGGTCTATATAAAAATAAAAAGCATAAAATGTTACGATGTGTCTATGAAATATGCACACCACTCAATTGTAGGTATGATGTAGAGCGTAAAACATGTGCTTAAATTTAATGAGTGTTACAAATAAATCTAAACGATGATAGCTTCTGTACTATCTAAGGATCGGGTTTTTCATTTCCAGTAAGTCTACAATGTATTATGTTATATACAATATATTATCCGACAGAATCTTATGTAAATTAAGTAATATTACGGTGTACTATGGTGCTATAGACTTCATCGAGTCGTGTGTTTCGCGTCACGCGCCCACTTACGGTTTTTTACCGCGCGGCGAAAGAACGCAAGTGACAAGAGGTTTAATTTAAATAATGGTACATATTTTTTTAACGCGTGACAATAAACTGTAACTCTTTCAGTATTTAAAGTATTTGCGGAAAAGCATGATCACTTAATACCATCTGATAATAAATTCAATAATGAAAGAGAAGTGAGCTTAAGAATGACTGGATCATCGGAATCGCTCGCTTTCTCACTTAAAAAAAAACACATTCAATAAATGTCAAAAGCGTTGACGCGTTATTAAATACTCCTAATTGCACAAGACATGTGCCAAAACATTACAGACTTTATGTCCGAAATGCAATGTTGCAAAGCTTAAATTGTTGTTTTGATTTTATTTTAGAACGCTTAAATATATTTAATTATGATAAATAGATTACGTGGGTTCATTTTAGATTTTCTCTTCCCTGGGTCGTCTTCAGAGCACATAATTGATTAGATAATTTCTTTAAAGCGCTTGTACACGCTGAGAAATTTCACGGTGTCTGCTGCAGATAGGACAAATTCATCGTGTACCCGACAAGAAATTTGTCGGATCTAGGCATAAAAACTTACCGTGTCTGCGGCAGACAAGACGAATAGGAAGGTGTAAACGAATACATTGTTTTCAGGTAGTCGTGCGTGGGTGCGCTACGCTATTGTTATCATTTCATCAAAACTTCTATCGTTGTTTACGATAATTTAAATATTAATTTTCGTTTGATTGTGAAGAAAATAATAATACTTTATATATATTAAAGTATGAAAAAAGTAGTAAAATACGAGAGACTTTACTAGGCCCATCTAATTATACACCAAAATTTGTTGACTATTTTTATATGAAATACTCCACGTTTGACAAACTGTTGAGTACTATAGAAAAAAAGAAACAACGTGAATGTACTAAAATGCGCTAAAGTAATCCTAATTTATTAATAATTTCCTAATCTTAATTCCAAACGTACAAAAAATACCTGAACCACTTCGCCTACCTCGCCCCCGGAACCGTACTGCAGCAGCGTCGCGCGTCGTGTCTAGTGCAGCCAGCCAAGATTTTTTTTGGTCAGCGCTTAAGCAGTGTACACAGGTCGTATGTAAAAACGAACACGAACGAACTTTTCTTCGCTTGTAATGTGGCCGTATATGTCAACTAATTAAAAATTATCCGAGAATGGCTTAAGAATAATAAATAAACCTTCATCCCGTGCTGCTTAATAAAATTGATTATAAAAAGAAAAACATTGCTACAAGGAGATCTCGTGATATTGTATCGGACCATTTGTTTTCGTTATGATAAACTGTGACCTTATTTGCGATTAAAACACTGGGGTCCAGGGTGATCTTCGTCATTACATGATGTTTTTTTGGTCATCGTGCTTAAGATTTTTTTCAAGTCAATTTATGACGCCTATTTTGATCGTGTAGAAATTGTTTAGTCCTCACCTTTTGTCGAAAATAGAGCAACTTGGAATGGTACAATGCATTGTGTCATTGTTACGTTAGAGGACCACTTTGACTTAAATTTAAAACTTGCGAGCCTTGTTAATTTAACAGTTAGGTTTCTAACCCTCAAAATGATTAATGTTGATTTATTAAATAATAAAAAATGTATCTAATTGCCTTTCGATCTCACAACAAAACTCAACTTGCTTGTACTTGTCGTAGATTTTTATGTGCAGAGAAATTAGTTGCAATTTATTCTCAGTGTAACGTTACGTTTTCGTTTATGAAACATGTTTTGCTTTTCAGTATTATAAAGGCACGAACATTTTCTAATCGAACTAACGTAAATTATTGTACTTGTCGGTGTATTTGATCATTTCTAAGATCTTATTGTGTGCCTTACAAACACACAAGTGTGTCACTATGTTGTTGAGTAAATACACCAGGTTATTGTTCTAGAAAGATGATGTCACCTAGGCTGAAAAGACTTTATTGTAAATATAAATATGGTCATCTGAATTACACTATTATAGTGGAGATGGAATTATCTTCTTACCTTTTAATTATTTTGTTTAATCATGTGATTTATTCTTACGAAAAGTTTTTCTTCCTTATCCTGGGTCTAATCGGTTTCCGATGTATGTAGGCTCACGCTCACTCACACAATGGCGCCTAAGGAAGTTGAGAAGCTTGGGGACTAGTTGATACGGCTTCGTTTCTCTATATATTCGATAAGGCTTAAAAAACGTAAACAGCTTATTGTCAATTTGTTGTTTACATATATATATATATATATATATATATATATATATATATATATATATATATATATAATATCTGAAACGGC
Source organism: Papilio elwesi (assembly GCA_029849275.1). NCBI lineage: Eukaryota > Metazoa > Arthropoda > Insecta > Lepidoptera > Papilionidae > Papilio > Papilio elwesi. The sequence continues at coordinate 3,849,364 of CM056687.1, read as the reverse complement.
TCCAACGATTCTCATGACATTTAGTATGCAGGGGGTTTTGGGGGCTATCGATTTATCAATCGATCTAGCTAAGATTCATTTTTAGAATATGTCGTTTTGTCCGTGTTTTCAGGCGCGGAATAAAAAAAGGAAACGGTAATAAAATACCGGTCAGCCAGGTATTATGATATTATCCGAACAATAAATATACTCGTATATTCCGAAACAACACGATAATATAAAAACAAGGCCGGTCCACACAGCTAGCATACATAATATATTAAAACCCAACGTCATTTTAAACGATAAAATCAACAAAGAAATTGACGTACATAATTATAATTTCTTCTATACATTATGTACTTTGAATTTCTATACGTTGAACTCTCGATAAAGGAAGTTAATTATGTGGAACAAGTGACGCGTGCCTCAGACGACGAGCATAACACATGGTTTACGTTAGTTGGTCTTGACTCTATTGAAGATAAAAGTGACATTATTTGACAAATAAATAAGCTCCCACGTTTATTCTTATTCTATCATATATTATAACATCTGGAGTAGGAATGGGCCGTCTCGACCGGTGAAAAACCACGACCTCAAAGAAAACAGGCGTCAAGTAGAGTTTAGTCTAATGAGTGAGGTACCGGAGACTTAATTTCAGTCCTCTTCCCCTTCCCACCCTTTCCTCATAAGGATAGGATGAGTCCTCTGTTCAATAAAGGTAGACAACGCATCTGCAACATATTTGCTTGTTGCGGATGTCTATGGGTAGCGCTCACTTAACATGATCCGCTTGCTCATTACCATCATGTTCCATACAAAAAATATAAGTTACCGCAGTTAAAAAGAACTGTCATCTTAACTTTTACATTTCACCGTCATCTTAAACTGTGATCGTTCATGTGACGCAGTGATCGCAAATGCCAGATGACGAAACTGTTCATTTGTGCCATTCATTATTTAGGCGACCTCCGTTACTCGGATATTCCGGGTATCATAAACATATATTTTAAAATTAAAAAAAAAAAGTGATAGCATGTATGTTAGTGTACTAATCATGGTCCCAATTTTGAGAGCTTCATTGCACTTGTCGCTGGAGCGATTTTGAGTTCCTCTTGCATTACGCCTTCCTCTTGATTTCCTGTTAAGATATAACTAGTTTCTCTTTTGCCGTGTGTGTAATAATATCTAAGTACATGTATAACCTTAAAATGAGACGTCATGTACAGGTCTAGCCTTTTTGGATAAATCCATTATCAGTCGCACGTCACAGTAAATATCAAAAATAGACATGTTACTATTGAGTTCCCACTGGGCGCGTACTCGTCCGCGATAACACGGGTCACGGGTTACTCTTATAAATGAGGGGCTGGCCGGTCCTTATCGCAGTCACTCCGGCCTGGCCTACATGAGCCGTCGCTGTTTCTTGCACACGCTTAAAATAAAGTAAATTCAATTCAAAATGCCGTGGACTAGCACTAACAGGTACAGAATATCTAGATAGCTTTTCTAAGCGTGGCTTTAAATTTAACTACACGAAACAATAATATGGTATTTTTTGCAGAATCTATGCGAAACCCTCCAATACGAGTGGGGGCGAAGGCGTCGCATCTGTCGCGAGTGTAAGCAGCGCCAGGGCTGCGCTCACGGCCGCCGCCGACAGCGGTGGCCGCTTTGAACTCAGCGACCACGGCTACGGCAAAAGCTGTGTGAAACTCCTACACGTATATCGGGATGGCGAATACCACGCCATCCGAGAGTACGACGTATCAACCGAGTTGAAACTCACCAGCGAGTCGCCCTACGTCCTTGGCGACAACAAAGACGTGGTTGCGACCGACTCACAAAAGAACACCGTGTATTTACTTGCGAAGAAGCACGGTGTGAAAACACCCGAAGAATTCGGCGCGGTAGTTGTGAACCATTTCCTGTACACGTATAAGCAAGTCGGTGAGGCGAAGTGTCGTGTTGTCGAGTACCCTTGGGAGCGGCTGCAGGCGGGCGCTCCGCACAATCACGCTTTTATTTTCTCACCCGCTGCCACGAGGTGGTGCGAAGTATCTCAAGTTAGACACGGTAAGCAAATCTTTAAATATATGAGGTCTTGCGAGTATATATTGTTATGTGTCAATGATATTTTTTTCTTAAAACTGTACTAAAAACGTACTAAATGGATTTTGGTAGTCAATTGTTAATACAAGTCAGTTTCAATCAAGTGGTCAAGTCGGCTTATTGTAATTATTCAAAAATAAATTACTTCATTAAAATAGATGAAGAGTCTTTATAATAACTAAGAGAAGTTTTCACCGGTAAAGGTTCAGTGTACTTTGGAATTAAGAAAATACAATTTTGTTCATTGATTGCAAGCCTAGATAGTTATTTTTAAGGTCTACTTTTGTACAGACGCGGTTGTTGTTAAATCCGGATTGAGCGGATTAAGAGTGTTGAAAACGACACAATCCGCGTTCGTGGATTTCGTTCAAGACGAATACACAACCCTTGCGGATGCTGCTGAACGAATATTCAGGTAATATTATAAATAATTTTATATAAGTCATTTATCAGCAAACTCATGAATCCAGTATGGTTATTAATTACTTGAAAGCGTTATATACTTAACGGTTTACTCACTAAGGGTATTTTTTATTTACACTCTGGCGTAATCTTTCCCCGTTCGTTTTATGTTCTTTGCATTTCCTTATTCGATTTACATTTTTATTTCTTTATTCGATTTACGACGGCATATTGGTTTATTTTCAGTACCGTGGTAGAGGCGGAATGGACGTACGACAGCATGCGGAGTGCTGACTTCGACAACGCGTGGCTGACCGTGAAGGACGCGATCCTGGAGAAGTTCGCCGGCCCGCCCGACACCGGCGTCTACTCCCCGTCAGTCCAGCACACCTTATATCAGGCAGAGAAGATGGTCTTAGAAAAAGTTTCAGAGGTAGGTGCATTGTATTTTTGTAGTGTTTCAAAATAGTAAATGTTTTAATTCTTTTTTTTGCACAACTGACGTTAAGATATATGTCTTAGAGTTACGCCTCACGTCTTTGAGCTCTGTTGGAGTAGATGGAGCCATCAATCGCCATCCTCTTTTCATAGACATCTTTATATTTGAATAACTAATAATTGCAATTTTTTTAAAACATCAAGTTTTGGCTTCTCGAATTGGCAAATCGAATCTAGTAAGCGAATGTAATAAATATCCTAGTACTAAATGTAAGCTAGGCTTACCGAGAAAATTTCATAGTATTGATTTTGAGATAAAATACTATATAATTCATTATATATTACATAAAATCAATATGTCTATCGCTTCTGAAAGGTTGCGATAAATGAGAATTGATACGCATGATGATATAAGGTTTTTGAACTTCACTCGAAGTCGGGGACAATGATATTACGTAAAGCAACACAAATGCAAGCTCTACGCTCACTTAAAAACATGTTTATCGTCTCGAGCAGTGATATAAGCATCATGATATTTTCGGGTGTTACTCGTCCTTAATTCGTTCTGTTTGTTTACTAATCAAGTGGTCATGTGCCGGGGCTATCTCAATGAAATGTTATTATTACAAGTGAAATAATGATACACAAGTTATACAGGACAACCGCGTGCAGCGATAACTCTTTATAAGGATCACTTTTGTTTATATCACATGTAGTCTGTGGAACGTGCGTTTGTTTCAAGTGAGAATTGTCTTAGCTAATAAAACTATTGATTGTTGTGTATAAAAAGAGCTCAGATGACACGAAACTGAATTCATTACATATGATATATAGGCAGACGCTACAAATTTAACAAGCGATTTCTTTAATTAAGAAATTGAATAGACGAAAAACTGCCTCAAGGACGTCGTCAAGCGACGTCATCTTTATTAATCGTTTTGTTTAACAAGTTTCCGAAGAAATTTATTTTATGTTTTCATTGATTTGCTCACAGTTTAGAATAGGCCTAGTCCGATTATCAACTGAGGAAATTCACAATCGGTCGGTGACATACTTTCTTGTTTATTTGTAGAGAACAAAGCCCGTTTAAAGGTCAGACGACGATTTATAAGAAATAAGGAAAACAGAAAGCTTGTTCACGTCATTGATCGTAACACGTAGATAATGTTGAATGTATAGATCTAGAATCTGTGTGCACATAACAATGATTCTATGCACTAAATGAACACTAGACATATAGAAAATATTCAATTCGTAAGTTAGCTAATTAGAACGAACTTTAGTTTCTTTATTATGAACATCCTTTGGTCTCTATTTCTATGATTTAGAGTCTGAGAGAATCTGAGGTCCGATAGATTTTCAGTGGAGCTAAGTTTTTTTTATACTTGTATGAATTCTGATTGTTTTCTAGTTTCTATACCCTTGCACAATACTATTAGATCGGTGTTGAATGCACTACTCTCCACTTATGTTTCACCTGTCCTTTAGTGCGCCTGTGAGCGAGCGCGATCATAACGAGACAGTTATTCCAGTTTAGTTAGTCTCGTTAGGTTGATCGACGTGAACGATTTTCACGCTGCATAAGAACGCTGCGATGACGTCATCTGATCATCAGTTCTCATGTTACTGTACACGAGTAGTTTACGTAACTGAATCGATGGAAAGCTATGTGCATCGGCTTATTTCTTGTCATAATATAAACTCGCCTTTGTAGTTAACCCAACGTTGTTTAAACCACAGAACTTATATAGTTTAACAAAAATATAAATCGATTTATTTTTTACAGATTTCGTGGATTAAAATGACGATGCCGAACAAACACTATTTGAATATAGATATGTCCAAATTCCCTGCTAATGTGACGAAAGGAGACCCGCGGCACCACATTTACCAACCCATCGATAAGCCGGCCGGATTAATCTACGCGCAGCTACGCCGTAGACCTAAGAGCCACTTGTGATGTAGCCAATGGCTACGTGTGGTAGCACTGTCTACAATATTGAGCAGAGGCTATTTAATGAATCAACAAAAACTTTACTATTCCCAAATCTAAGTTCCTCAAGTAATAAATGAATCGAAATTACAAGCTATTCACAGATGTTTTATGAAAAATAACATGAAATGTAATAAGACAATGATATGATATAAGATGTGTTACGAAGCCAGCTTAATGGCTGAGCATTGAGCTTATAGTCCTGGTGGTGTTCCAATACACTTTGTAATTTGTCGATGGTTAAAACGATTGCTGAATTTGTAAGGCCAATGATCATTCATATTAGTCTCATTCTTTAAGCTTAGTATTTAAAAAGACACATTATGTGTGATTTAGTTCAAATTAGTAAAGTATACATATAATTGTAAGGTTTTAAAAATGAATTATTGAATAAATAAAAAAATGTGTCGGACAGACGATCTAATAAAATCTAGCGCTCAAATTCTCTGCACAGTAATCAAAATCTAGTCAACTTAAGAGAGTTAGGCGCCCTAAATTTTTTAATAAATTCTGATAACAATTTAAATTTTGTTAAACTTTTAGTACGTAGTTTTCTAGAGTTGCTACTTACATAGTAGCTATTCAATAATGTTATAAAGTAATGTGTTAATATAGAGAAGAGAGAGATAATATAGATCCCACAATGCTCTGAATTTTATTGTAGGGCTTGGTATTCTTTGATTTATTTTATATGTTGATTTTTTAATTCTGTAAAAAACTTGTTGAACATAAGAATAATAATATTAAAAAAAATAATTAATAAATAAATATAGTATTCAAATGATTAACGTTTTATTTAAAAAAAACATTTAGAAATGAAAATTGCGACAACGGCGTAGTAGTGTACTCAAACCGTGGTGTCATTTTCATTTTGGTATAAAAAGTGTGAGTAAAATATAAAGAATTCAGGAGTAAATAAAAAAGTTATTTAAACAAAACATTTCCTTATTTTATTCATTTCAATATATCACTTACTACAACTATTATACAATTTTTATCATTGTATATTTTAATTTTTATTAACATAATCATATATGTAGTAGTAAAAAAACATTTGACAGTTGTAATGAAACATACAAAAGTAGACAAAGGTGCTTGACTTTCGTCTGCGAGGTTTTTTATTTACATTATATAGATTACCTACAGACGTTTCGTGCCAATGATCTTATCAGCCAGTGCGTAGAGCTCCTCGACGGTCTGAAATGAAAAAAAAGTATGCATACAAATTAAATAGTTACACAAGACTAAGAACTAACAAATTGCTAACATCGGTTTAAGTGTTCGTAAAGATTTTAGTATCGGTTCGAATACACCACAAGGCATCAAACGGTAGAGTAATAAACAAAATTATGTTTACGCAAACTATGTTTGAATTGACATCGAATTTTAGTGGTTTCGTAAAATCGAGCGTGAAAATGTATTATATAGAGTACTTGAGTGTACATGATTATTGTAGGTCGATAATACCAACGTCAGCAGGAATATGGCATGATATCCTAAGTTTATCAAAGTTCGAGTTAAATTAACAAAGCAAATATGCCGAAAGCGGTTTAAGGCATTAATTCGACGGTATTTCGTAAAACCGCAGTAGCGTTGTCGGGCGAGTTGGACCATTCTTACACCATCAAAATTTCTTTGCTAGGTATGGATGATGGTAGTATTAATTCCTCCGAACCGGAGCTGCTATGTTCTCTAACGACATTTTGCATTTTGTTTAAGTCCGCTACAACTCGAGTTCAATCATCATTTGCGGAAAGAATTATTTGAAAAGCATTGGATTGTTTATTCGTGCCAAGTAACAGTGCGATGTCAATGACTCCGAGCGACGCGCGTGTCCGCGTTGCGTGGACTCTGCTCAGTCGACATCTGCCCGGACGCGATTTTTATACGATAAGCAACACAATGTTTGCCGGTAGTGCCTCTAATACAAATTGATGAGTAATCAGAAGCTCTATTCCAATATGTATGAAGTTATTAAAATAATTTGTCGTACATATGTAAATAAAATTGATGAAAACGAAGAGTAGTAACTAGTCTCGAGTATATGCAGTATTGCCAACCTCTGGAAAGTTTCTGTTTTTTGTGTGATGTGACAGAGAGTGACGGATCATTTCAGTCATAAATTTGTTAACAAAATACGTAAACATCCCTTATGTGTACCGAACTTTGCATACTCGTATTTAATAAAAGGCTTACGTCGTTGCCAAATATAATTTACTTTTTATTTTCCGCATCTTGGACTAAAAATTTACAAGGAAAATTAACGCAATTACTATTTCTTGCACATAGTTAATATATTTTAGCATACAATTGTGGAATTTGTTTTCGTTAAGTTTCGTTTAAGTCAAGAATATTGGATATTATTATATTGTATGTTCAAAATCATGAACAAAGAGTACACCTTACCTTTTACCATAAATTCTCTAATATTTATATGAAATCTTTTTCCCACATTAACTATACATATTACTTAACATTACAATAACGACATTATCTATACATATTATACAATTTCACGCCACTTTATCTCAAGATGTGCATAAAATTACTACATTTCCAATCAAAATATAAAAAAATATAATGCAAGCCATGTATGGTAAGTGAAGTTTGCTTACAATTTTTCCATCTCGATTTGGTACAAACTACAGTTTGAACTCGGTATTAAAGTTAAACCTTTTATGGATTACTTTTACAAAGGTTTAAGTAAAAGCACGCACATACAATGGTTTGGGAATCTGCAAATACCTCTTGATAACAAACGTCAAACCTACTATAAATGTCTCACTAAACTTCATGTTCAGGTACCAAATGTTAAGATAAAGTATATCACTAATTTTTTTTGGAAGATGGTGGCAAACGAGTAGGCGAATAATCACCTGCCGTTAAGTGAGACGTCCGCAACAAACAAATGTGTTGCAGATGAGTTACCTACCGTTAATGGACAGAGGAGGGATATACAGGGAAAAGGATATTTCTTTTTCTCCGTTAACCCCGTCCGATCCCCTTCCCGTTCCCGAAGAGGACTTAATATATATAATATATCCCAATTACGGTATACATAAATGGTAATGGTAGTGCAAATTAGGATTGAGGAAAATGAATGTTTTATAAACAGTCGAAATAAGAAATATGTCAGAAAACTTCATGACGATTTAAATTAGGGGTAATATAGCAACACTACAGGTACATTTTTAACTGAAATCTTCTTTAGCCGCATTAGATGGTATTAGGTAAGGAAAAAAACCTACAGGTTCGCGTGAACGACATGCTTATTTGTATTCATTTCTTGTTTTTGTATTCAATTTTGTATTTTTGTTAAGATACGAGGGCTTATTTTTGTTCAACATTTATTTTTGATCTATTGTCACGACTTCCCACCTTTATAGAGTTCTTACTTCTGCCGGCAGTCCTCATGACTGCCTGTTTATTCTAATAATACATATAAAGTGCGTGAACACAATCCTACCTAATGTAGAGAAGATTTAATGGTAGAACACGCCTTTAGAAAACTCAATTAATGTAGCATGCATTAACCTGACTATCGGTCTGCCAGTGAGTGATACTCGAAAGGTTAATCACGTTTCACCGTGTGATTCATTTGAACTTGATTAGGTTTCCAGTTAAAACTGGTCACAGAGAAGATTAATAAAAGATAAGACGAGGGATTACTTTGTTGGTTTGTTACAATTTATACATTGCGGTCAAAAATTCCATACAAAAATATATTAAGAGGTTTTTCTCTCAGTGATGTACCATTTTTATTTATTAATGTTAACGATTGTTGTCACCACTACAACACAAATTTATGGCTAATAGCTTAGCTTGGCCAGATGTGATCAACGCAAAATAAAATTTAAGTTGTTTAAACCAATCATGTCATTGTATATTTGGATCACCTTGATGACAAATAAAATTGATAAATGACTAAAAAAGTTATCATTTTATTTTATAAAATAGACGTTACTACTTGCGCTTAATTTAAAATTATGTACAGTCTTCAGTTATATGAATGAAGAGAAATTCTGGGAATATGACAAATGTAATAATTGAAAATTAATGTCAATGAAATTTGTAATGAGCAAAACAATTCAACATAAATACATAGTTCAAACAAAAATAATTATTGTAAAAAATACAGCACTATCGTTTTTTTTCATTTAGATTACGTATAAATTAATCAATAGTGTTTCAATTATATATAATTTTATTTATAGTATTATTTTGGCCGATGGCCATTGCCAACCTGGTCGAGGCCTCACAGGTACACTGAGTTTGCGAGTAGGCAGAACGCCAGTAAGTCATTGTGTTAGTTCATGTCTTATGTGACTTCGAGTTGAGCGAGATCAATTAATGCAAAAACAAAAAAGATTTTATAAAATTTCTTGGAAAGTATTAAAACAAACAAACCTGGTTCTCGTATATTCGCGAATATTATGTACGCTGCTTCGTCGTCAATTTTTTCAACACGCATTTAAACTAAATGTCAGCATTTATATAGCATTCAAAGTTGGACTTTGTTGTTGAATACAATTTAGAACTATGCGAGTAGTGATGTTACCTATCTGACGTTTATGAGGCCTGTACGCTTTACGCAAGATCAATCTATATAATATATCTATATTATTTCCATAAATAACAAAATCAGCAGAATATTGCCGTGATGCTACATGATAGGTATAATATTATGTAAATACAAATCCAACATTATCCCTCGTCCGCTTAGGTTAATGAATTCTGATGCAAAAGGGATCAGTATTCATTAACTATTGCATTTCCCTGTCCAGCATCAGAAGTAGGCAAAGGGGTAGTACAAAACCTAGACAACTTAAGAAATTAGGATAGGATCAAGGAGACCGTACTACTGTTATTTGTACATGTTTGAAAAAGTTTATTAGCAGATAGAAAGACCACAGTTGCACATCACTATTGTTATCTGTTTGGTCTTCTGTATCAAGGAGCAAACTGAGCGTCTAAGGGTCACTCGGAGTATTAGATATCTGGTTAGATCTAGTTTGACACGAGCCTTGTTACTTGTATGTAAACAAACCAATGATTACTTCGTGCACCATCATATACATATCGTAAATCTTAAATGGTTCGCAGGAACAACGTCTGCTGATAGTGCAGACCTTTTGACACCCTGGCATAATTTTATAAGATCTAGAGTAAACTTCAATCAACAATTTACAAAATTATCATATATTAAAAAAGGCTTAGTTTTTTTTAAATAGTAAATATAAATGTTGACGACAATATCATCTACAATGGTACTATCTTTGGTTTTGGGAATTTCAACATCACTAGTACGCATTTGTTTTTTGGTCTGGTTGAATACCGACGTGCTGCTACACTCATCTCCTATGCTCGTATCCCTGTTAAGTCCGCTCTGTGATAAACAGTAGCAAGAGCTATTTTTTTTATTCTGTTATATTTAAAACAGATGTTTTTTTAAATTAAATTAAATTTTGTGGTGATGATGAATTTAACTTCTACATATATTAAAAAAATAATTACCGTTAGATTTTTTAATGTTTTAACATCATTGGTTTCATATTTGAGTAACGCAAATTGTTCATCAGTGAAACGGACGCCTTTTCCGATGTCTGCCTCTTTGCGTTCCTCCAACTCTCCATGACATTTAGCAAGGAGTTGCTCAGCTGTCAGTTTTAAGCTTTCACTATCAGATTCTTCTGCTTCACTTTCTTCACCAATGGTCTGAAAAAAATGAGGCAATGCTAAAGTGATACTCCGACATCTTTTTATTACGTATGTTTTATGGAAGAGGAGTAACAAGCACTCTCAGCGATCGTAGCGGCTTAATTTTTTTTGCTTTTTTTAATTTTTAAAACGTCAAGATACCTATTATAATAACAATAACACCATAGCTGTGAAGGTGGCTAATGAGCAAGTTTATTCCTGATGTTAACAGCTGCCTATAAAACTTCCTTAACGTGAAGAATTGAAGCATTATCCTTCGAGTGGCCAAAAAAGAGAAAGAAAGGGCTTCTAATCACCTCATTCACCGGGCGAATATACCTCCACCTCTCGTGGGTTTTTAAGTCAACCATTGGCGTAACTCCACCAACGACTGCTACAATATTCTAGTAAAGTGAAATCATCTGGCCTTCTAAATTATATAATTTGATTGATTGATCTAAATATTATACCATTGAACATTTCTACAGCCATTAAATCTTTACCAATACAGCGGTGCTATCCTGAATATGTCACTTGACATGAGACGGTGGAGAAAAGGCTTACTTGATCAGTTTTTTGTGACGATTTTAATTTCCTGTAATATGCATCTGCTCTTTTCTTTGAAGCTTTGGCCACTTCCTTATTCACCATCCTCCAAAATACGAATACAGGGTGGTTGAGGAGCTCGGGCGGACACTCCTTGAGTGGAGTTTTCCCGACCAGAATCAATCTTTTCAGTCTTTCCATCTCATCGAGCTGAATAATTTGACATGAAAAAATGTGAATTTTATAGATCATTTTTGAAGTAGTACAAAATCAAAAACTGAAATGCAGCAATGTTGAAAAAAGCCCGCTTGACTTAGTTCCCCTCATCCAGCAATACTACGGATTTATTAAATCCAGTGAATATTGGCGAATGATAATCACTTCTTTTTAACCCGATTAATTTCGGCGGAGAATCCTATATACATTTTAAATGTGGATACATTATGTACCTACGAGTATATGAATATAATTATGACGTAATTTTGATTCTAATTCCTAACAATACGCATTTAATTCTTTGATTCAATAAAGTTGTTATTGTAATTACTCACGACTCTCATGGATATCCTCTTGTTGAGGTTTTCTTCATTGACATTGCGTATCCTCTCTTCCAAGTCAGTCATGTAGGTCTTGTCGGTGAGCCGCACGAGGTTGGAGCCCATGTGCTTCTCGAGGCGCGCACGGACATGCGGATGCAGGAAGCTAATGCAAAAGAACAGTTTAGTCTAGAAATTTCGTATATGAACTTATTACACGCTACACAATTTTCGCTGTTAGTATAGATTATACGTAAGATAAGGATTGTTAGATGTAAGCTGAGCCGTGCGGGGTCATCCGCCTTAAAAAAATATTATTTACAACATAGAACATTTAAAAGCGACTGTAAACTTTAATTTATTAAATCTTAACTAAAAACATTTTGTTATACTGCAAGAGCTGAAGTAGGTACTCACATGCCCCGCGCCGGCTGGTGCAGTGTTCCCCGATTCGTCTTGGATACGTATTTTGATAGACTTGGAGCAAAAACAGACTTACCGTCTAGCCGACTCCGCTGTAAAGTTTTAGTGGTTTTGACGCGCGGCGCCTCGTGTCATAGTTGAGACCGTTATTGTAATATTGTAGGACGTACCTGGTACAGTGTGGCACAACCCCCACCAACACCACATGTAAGTCCCTTTAAGGGAGCGTGTACACTTACCTTTAGGGTGGACTTCTAAAGTATTAAGAACTAGCTGTTCCCGCGACTTTGTCTGCGTTAAATCCAATAAACGTATTTTTTTCATCGCGCAAAGTTAATCAAAATTTCATATTTATGTGCAACATCATTCTACCGCGACGCGTGATTTTTTTCACGATTCCGTGTTTTGTTTACTTGATTCTCTTGAACCTTGGCCCTTTTGTGCAAATTAAATTAGTCTAATTTTTTTCTTAAACATTTACGACTAAAAGTTCTATCAAAATCCAGAGATAGATTAGAAAGACTAGACATACAAACATCAAGGTAAAAATGGTTTATCTCACTATACCTGCCCTGTTCCCACTTTATATGTGGTTGTTACAACCAGTTTTCGCCTCAAAAGTTGTTCTGTTTTCCATAATTTTGTAAAGCAAGCGTACTTGCGCCTTCTTTAGTTTAAAAAAGTTGTTTCAAAATTATCGTTAATTATGATCTCTAATATAATCTTTAATTATATATATATTATTGTAGTATAAAAAAAACAAGAGGGCTTAATGCAGTATACAAGGCATATTATATTGCGTGATTAAAGATTGTCAGACAATCATACGAGTGTATTGTATGGAATAATGGTTTTGCTATAAATTTCGTTGAAGCGTGTTCTCGTAGTAAGTCACGTCATATAAGATCAATTAAAAATAAAATGTTGATTTGGTAATGACTAAATTCTATGTGCCTTAGATTGCTTTCAAATAATTTAACCCAAAGTTAAGATCATAGGTTAGGAGAACGAAAACAGTACAGGGAGCGACTTCTAATTTAACACATTAATAAATAAATACAAGAAAGGCGATGATTTTTTTTTACAAGTGAATGCCCAGAGTCAAAAATCTGAAGTAGTTCGGTTTACGTTTTCTTTCATCAACTATGTAAAAAGCATTTATTAACAGTTTTACTGGCATTTAATTTACAAAGGTTAAGTTTTCCCTCACATCACGCCATGGTACAAATTCATTACGCGTGTAGTTCCATCTTCAATGATCTAACTCACTCTTTATACATTGAATTTTCTCAACACTTTGAGAGTCTATATTTAAAATAATATGAATATGATGTTATGTTATTACATTTATACTTTGAAATAAATGTATGTCAAGGTATCGAGCCAGACTCGTCGTAAACTCGCGGCAGCCGTCTTTATGGTTTAATAAATCTCCAAAGGTCGGAACGGTTTGACTTATTCGTCCTTATTTCGCATTTATCACAGCCTACAGAGACATTTAGTTAATAAAACTTTATTAGGGCGCTCTCAACTGTAAAATGTCACGCATAAGTAAGTAGGAATGGGTTTGGTGAGTTTTTTATATACATTTTATGATTTAGTAATTCACTTATGTATGTCCAAAGAATTAGACCGAAAATAGTCGTTACTAAGCATGACTCAAAAGTATTACTTCCGAAAGCACGAAGTACGACTAAGGTGATTTCACCGTTAACAATAAACGAGATTAATTCGACCTAAACTCGCTTTAGGCGTCGAACTGAATTTAGAGCTCCAAATTGCATTTCACCAACATAAACTTAGCGCAATTGTGCTGTAACTGCTTTTTAATTCCGAATGGACGACTTTTGGCGTTTATCTCTGTAAGCGCGTTTTAAATTTGACAGCTACATATGAGACAGTTTTGACGTTGAAAAACTGCATAACATGACATCTGCACTTAGATTGAAGGCGATGTTTACGCTTTACATCACAAAATTTCGTTTTCGTGAACGCGATCAAACTGTAGCCGGTGACCGTTTAACGAAAACCAAGATTAGAATCGAACTATAAGCGCGAATAAGCAATACGTAGTTTTGTTAAACTTGTTTCTGAATGCAAACGGTGCAATCGCCCCTTAGCAAAGTACCAATACCACCATTTAAAATAAATGTTAAAAAGAGCTAAGTTCAACTTTTTTACTGGGGATTCGGTAGCTTTCACGATTAATCAGATTAATTTTATTTAATAATGAGCAAATTAGACTGATTATCTTGCCAAACTTAATCTTATATTAAGTTAAATCAAAATATTAGCCACATAGACAACGATGTACAATGCATGGTAGACTTTCGGAATTCGTGAGGTGAGAATGGTATCTCTCCTTCTCCCCCGACACCATTCCCTTTGAATGGTATAGTTTCTCAGAAAAGATTAAGAAAATAAGGCTTACCTTATAAAATTTTATGTTTATGTCTCGGGAGCTGGATTTTGGAATAGATTAGCAGGAAGGTAATTTTACGTTTTGGTTAAATTAGGTATTGTTACATTTTGGTAAGTTAGGGTTAGGTTACGTTTTAGTTCAGTTAGGTTGTGTTACGTTCGTAGGTGCTGTCCGGACACGAATGTTTCGGGCAATACCTGTGTCGGATCGGAAGGGAAAAGACGGCGTCGTGCCACGGGAGCGGCGACGAAGAGGACATGGCATAGCATACCCTCGAGGTGTGCCCTGCTGGTGCTACGGACGCTGCACACTGGTGGCGACCGCTTGCTACCCGGTGTTGTATACGCAATGCTGGGAGGCAAGAGAGCATGGGAGACCGTGGCCTCCTTCTACGGTATTACTCGCAGGCGGGGGAGGCGAGGAGCGCGAGGGAGACCCCTTAGCGCCACTGGTCCGACGCAGGTGAGCGGGGAGGAGATGATGGCAGTATATCGCCTCCCTCGCCCTTCCGTAGTGGCACATTCTGGCGGGGAATGGAGAATCCCTGCCAGCATTAACAGCCCATACGTCTAGGGGGGACCAAGTGGTTGGCTCCCCCCCCCTGCTTGGCGTGGGCCCTGGCAATGGAAGCTGGGACCCGCTTGCGGATGTCGCGGTAAAACACAAGTGGGCAGGCGCCCACGGAGAAGTTAAGAGGAACCCAAGGCGGTCCTTGAGGTAGGACTGGCTATAGAGGGCCGCTCGGGGTGGGCTCATTGGACTCCACCTTCGAGTGTGCTGGTAGTCCCCGAGAAATTCTAGCCTTGGTCCATTAGTATAGATAAAAATAACATGACCCGTGCGTGTATTTCGTGTAGAGTTGATTCCAGACCGAAGACATATTTTTCTTTGGTTTGACACGCTTGTTCTCCGGATAAGACAACTTTTTTTTTATATTACTAGGTGGTAAACGAGCAAGCGGTTCATGTCAAGTGATCCCTACCCATAGACATCTGCAACTAACTAATGAGTTGCAGATGCGTTGCCCACTTTTAATGGACAGAGGAGGGGACAAACAGAAAATGGTTATTTCCAATTCCTGTACCTCCACTATCAAGTTTTCTTCCCCTTCCCATTCTTTCCTTATAAGAAAAGGGTGAGAAGGGGGAGAGAACTAGTATAAGGCCTCCGGCACCTCACTCATCGGACGAATCGCAGAATACTCTACTTCACGCCTGTCTTCTGTGAGGTCGTGGTATTTCCCCGGTCGAGACAGCCCATGCGTGCAACGGATGTTGTGGTTGCGGGCTCTACCACTGTTAAAACTCCCGAGCAGTCGCTCGACTGCATAAGATCGATTAGTTTTGATGCAGAATGCAATTATATTCATAATAATAATGTTTTTCAAATATAAATAGGTTACAATTTACACGATAGACACAACATTTAATTTAAGCTTTCCAGTTGGTCGTGTTACAAAATCTGTCCTGTCATTGTGTGTACAAAACCTTTATTAGAAAGGGGACTGGTTAAATTTATTTAGGGCGCGCCGCAGTAGTGTAGTGTAACCGACCGATAAAAATCAAGGAATGATTGCTATATTTTTTATATTATTAGTCTAGAAGATTATACACTTTTTGGTATGTAAGTGTAACGCTTGTTCTAGACACAATATGCAATTCTTACCTAACGATCATGCAACTATCGAACGGTCCACTCGGGGCTGAAACTTAAATATTATCTAGGCGCTCATCACTAACTCACCTTCATATTGACTTACCCCGCATGTACCGATATCCCTACTAATGTTATAAATGCGAAAGCTTGTACGTATGGATGTTTGTTACTCTTTCAGGCAAAAACGGCTGAACGGATCTGGATGAATTTTGGCACAGAGATAGATTATAGTCTGGAATATCACATACGTTACTTTTTCTACCGGAAAAACGTGTACGGTTCCCGTGGGCTATATTTATTTTCACACGTGCATATCTCATATCCCGCCCCGGCTACGCCCGGGTACAACTAATTATGTTGATCTGAATCTGAATGTGCCAATCTGGACAATACCTGTAAATTTCATCAAAATCGGTCTAGCCGTTTCGGAGTAAAAAAACCATAAAAAGTATCCTATGTTACTTCTAATACCTCTAAAAATATGTGTACAAGGTTTCACGATGATTGGTTGAGTAGTTTTCGCGTAAAACCGTAACGAACAAACTTACATTCACATTTACAATATTAGTAGGGATTGTGCAGCTGTTTGCTATGTTATTTGTAAAATTGTTCTAACAAAATGTTGCGTGAACAAGCCTTGAAAAAAAAGGAAATGGTGCCAAAATAAAATGTTAATCAATGTTATAAAATTGATCGAAGCTCAATTCGTCAATCATCTAAATCTTTGAAAATTGAGCCGAACCGACAAATCGATAAAGAACAGACACAAGTCCGTGTGAATAGACAGAATATAGTGAAAATAGACCGCTAGACAGCGATCGTCAATAAATCGCAGCATTGATGGACAGAATCGATCTTTCGTTGATTACTATAAAATAATCGAGTTCTAAAGATCAATCTGACCTTTCGAAACTGTGCGCTTGCGTGGTGGAAACCATCACAAATAAATGGAATAAGGAGGGGCGAGAATTTAATAACCGAGGAGAGTGATACAGTTAAATTGTTTTATTAATTTAAGTTGTTGTTATTCGTTTTTATTGATTAAAAACACTTGATTTATGTTTATATAAAACTTTTATACTATAATGTATGAAGTAACTGATAACAAATCTTAGCATAAAATAAACGTATGAGTTTGTGGATGTCACGATGACTATGCAGTATCTTAATTTTTGTGAGATGACGACAGTGAAATTATGTTGTTATACATAACATGCCGAAATAATCATTCAAAAAGTTTAACAGGATAAGTTGGTATTTAACTGAAGCGACTTAATTGATCTGAAGTGATTCGTCAGCTAAAAAGATTCATTCATTCAGACTAGCTTTTGGACATGGGTCATTTAAAAAAAAACTATTGCGTGCACACAAATTCATTCTGATCCTAATTAACTGTATTTTACTTAACTGAAAATTATGTAGGCTAGTATTTAAGTTAATCAATTTGTAAATTAAGAAAACCTTGAAGCATTCTGATGTAACGAAATTGCACTGAATTAATGTAAATGTGAAGTGCGTGTCGTTACGTGATTGCTCATTATTTTAAGTCGATCCTTTACACGACCAATATCTTCATCCATATTTTAAAATAGTCAGTTAAATATTATTTAAGAGCTCATTGTTTTTTTAATAATAATATTTTTTGTTAAATTAAAAAAAATATATATCTTCCTATCTATCCCCTCCTAGTCAAATTATCCTCCCTTTTCCAACCTTACCTTATAGAAATGAATGGTTCCACTCATCAGACGAAACACAGAACACTTCTACTTAAGTCAGATGTTGTTGCGAGCTCTGCCGCTGGTACTTATTTTATTTTAAAACCTTCTATTGAGAGTAACGCAACCGTGACTTGTAACAATTGAATAAACACTTTAAATAGTGAAGCATTGCATCTGGTGTGCAATGGAAGTATCTATAGCAGAGTTGATGCACTGAATCAGAGTAGCAGCTCTGCTTTTTTCCTTTTTTAATACCTAAACCTTTTTCTCTCTGCTTCTTCTCTTTTTAAATATCTTCTTCTTCTTCCTGCTTTTCTATTTTTTATGTGGGGTTGGCATAATACGACCGTTGTCCATACTGTAGTAAGTTTTGGGTATAGTTTTTTTTTACAGCCGGCCGCCTGTCTGACACCAACCTTCCTCGGGCTTAGGTTAAGCTTCGCTGGAAATGGTTCACGTCGATTGTCGAATGGCGGCTTGGAATCTACGACTTTGTTGTGCATGTTTCGCAACCCATAACCATTAGGCTATTGGGGCTTTTTAAATAACATTCATTGGCATATAAATTATAATATGCTGACAATCAATATGGTTGTAATTTACATACTAAACTTGCGACGGTTTACAGATAATAAAACAAATGATATCATTGGGACCTCCCCAGTTTAAAGGGCCATCACACTATCATCATTTTCCCTATACCTCGGTTTATCGAGCACGAAGAGGAATTTGTAGTCGTATATAAAATTATCGAAATATGAGTTTTTTATTCCCACAAAATGTCAGAATAAGATGTTTCCCTTTAAACCAAAGTTGCTTTCTCCATCTACCATGATAAGAATTACCCTACTAAAATCTTGTTGGCTACTTTAATCAGACATACAAAAATACCTGATGCTGGACTGTTATGAAGTTGCAATTCATTGATTAAGTGCGCTGTTCATCTGATAATGGAGATAAAAAATATCTCTTGATTGCAAGGAAACCCAGGCAGAGTCATGATGCGGATTGCCTTGGAAATCATGGGAAACTTTTGCCTAGTAAAAAAGTAAAATGTGCATATTCTGCATGTTAATTTTATCGCAGTCGAAGTAGTCGACAGAGATTATAATAATATAAGTAAATGTTGCCTTACGAAATAAATCATACTTGTGGCGTTTTTGTCGAGTGAAGGTTATCTCACGCCAGTCTCGATAAATGATTGCTCGAAGCCGTTGAAAAAAAGCATTTAAATGTTTTTTATCGTACATTTAATGAGATTTACATATTGAATAAACAATGTATTCTGTTATCCTCCTTATAATACTAGTATTATATAATATTATAAATGCGAAAGTTTATGTATGGATGTTTGTTACTCTCTCACGCAAAAATTACTAAATGGATATTAATGAAACTTTACAATAATATATCTTATATATCAGAATAAAACATAAGTTATAATTTATAAAAATATTATGATAAGGAAAAAATTCCGCCGTATGCGAGTTATTCTGGTGTGCGCTGCAAAAACCGTTAGAGTTACACGTATACATATGTATAATGGAAATATTTACCTTAAACAGTCCTACAAAAAAGCCTGCGAGGGCATATATATCTTTTATGTGTTAGCCATTATCGCCGAATTAGTGAACCATCTATTAATTATATGGCGGAACGAAGTTTGCCGGGCAGTTAGTATTTATTATTTCTGAACTAAAGTCATCAAAGGAGTTTCACGAAGAAAATATAGTAAATGTAATGTTGTCATGGTTATTGGAAAAGATCAAGAAAATGTTATGAAATAGAAGATAGATATATTAGATATTTAACGAAATTTGAGAATTAATTTGATTGAAGCTTTGCAACGGTCCACAGTAAACAACATTAATTTGTGCATTCTGATAAAGTTTATAGCTAAATAGGTGATATTTTTTTTAATGTAAATATCGTACATATTGAACAATGTATGATGAAATATATACACGGCTTACTCGAAGTATGTAGCGTATTTAAATAATAATCTGAATGTTTTGTAAGCTGTAATTTTCGGACAAAGTTTACGATAAATTTGTAAGAGGAAATTCGTATCCCCTTTTAGATATGAGCAAATGATTAGATAATTTTAATTACGCGTAGGCTTGGTGCTTCTGAAAATCAAAACATTGATAATCGTGAGTCGTTAAACAACGCATTTCGATAGGATGACAGAGGGGTCATCGTAAATCTACGCAAGCCGCTTCCCGGTAATGATTACACACTGCCCGAATTATAAGTGACGACACGTCGCGAGGCGCGTCACTCGCCTCGCTCACGCTGGCGCTGCGGTCGCCTCGTGTTAATACGCCCTGAATCCACGAGACGGACACTGAAGGAATGCTCTCGAGAAAACTCACCGATGAAAGTCAGCCTGAGTCATTCGCAATAAATAGATCGGATATACATACATTTTTATTGGTCGTTAGACAAAAGTAGAAATCGACTGAGTTGAAAATGTTATGATTAAAATGTTACACCCGTATAATCGAAGTTTGAAAGATTTGTGAGGTGTGCGATAATTATTACAACGGTGTAAAACTATGGAACATCCGGAAACTGCTTTTTCATGTACACCAACGTAACAAACGTGGAGAATGTAGTAAACAAATCGTACATAATCTAAATGATAAATGCGCGTTCCAAAACAATATTCGTTTTACTTGAATGTATGTTGAACTTTTTTAATAAATAGATATATGCTTAACAAGTTCGAAACCGCTTTAAATCGTAGGCATTAAAATCGAATACCGTGATATTTTTAAAGCCATAAAACCCACGTTACGATTTATACGTCTCGTGAACGAATACATGTTCCACTTTACAGTATTAGCACTGTTTTCATCCATACAAACTTACATATTGTTTTATTTCTACTATGCTCATTGTAGTAAACGAGTGTTGATATAAAAACGATTGAATTTTTAACAGGAATAATTGGCCGTTGCAGGGTATTTATATCTTAAACAAGCGTTTATTTTGAGATCATGGTATAAATTACAAATTATGTTTTTCTAATGAGCTTTTTGTTTCGGTTTCCTAAATATTCGCAGACGCACAAGTAGGCTGTTTTTTTACTAAAATTGTGCTCGTTCAATGCGTAAGATATGTTGACCCTAAATGCTTTGCTTTCCGGTAGGTTGCTTATCCTGCAGAAACGTTTGACAAAAAAATATCGTCATCGTCGCAAAAATACAAAAGTCATTTAATAGCAGTAGCGAACAAAAAGATAGTAAATAGTCGTATGTTTTGAAATAAATGCTATTTTGTGTTAACAAAAAAAAAAATGTTCAACTTATGACCTGTTCACATTCCATTCACAAATAGCAATCAACTAAATTGTCACCCGAAATAATAAAAAGTTTATTTTTATGTGACAAGGTGGCAAACGAGCAAGCGGATCACCTGATGTAAAGTGAGCGCTACCCATAGACATCCGCAACAAGCAAATGTGTTGCAGATGCGTTGCCTACCTTTAATGGACAGGAAAAAGGATGTTTCCTTTTACCCGTTAATCCCCTCCCCGTCCAATCGTCTTCCCTTTCCCATCCTATCACCCTTATGAGGAAAGGGTGGGAAGAGGAAGAGCACTGAAATTAGGCCTCCGTCACCACACTCATCAGACGAAACGCAGAGTACTTCTTCTTCACGCCTGTTTTTTGTGAGATCGTGGTATTTCATCGGTCGAGCCGGCCCATTCGTGCAACAGATGTTGTTGCGGCCTCTACCACTGATCTTTAAAATTTTATTTAGTTGGTATTAAAATAATATTAACAGTATTTTGTTTATTTCTTAGTAAATTATTTGCCAAGGGAATGTAGACAAAATTGACACAAATTGTACGCCAAATGTGGCCAAAGTCATAAACACGCATTTATATCGAGATTCAACTTCGTACAAGCAAATTGAAAGTATAAAAAGATATTAATATAAACTGAGAATCGATGAAATCTCTTTCCCGCTTATCGAGCAGTCATAAAATTACATACGTACTAGTTCTGCTTTATAGAGCCGTTACTTTCCGAGAATAATAAAACAAGATGGGATTTCCGAGATCGACGTAACCGTCTGGGTAACGTGTTTTTATTATTTTTTTACACAAGTCGGAGCTGTACGTCACTAATAACAAGTACAATTTATGTAGAATATATAGACAATAGACGGCTTAATCTTAGCGGTATGTAGTCTACAAATCCTACTTTAATATTATAAATGCGAAAGTTTGTTGGTATGGACGTGTGGACGTTTGGATGTTTATTAGTCTTTGAAGCAAAAACTATCAAATGGATTTGAATGAAACTTTTTATATTATATATAGCTTATACATCATAATAACATATAGGCTATAATTTGTATAAATATTGTGTGAATTGTCTGACATATAACGATAATTTTTAAATAAGGAGGAAAAAATTCCGCCATATACAATCTATTCTGGTGTGCGCTGCAAAAACCATTAAAGGTACATGTATATAACGTACAATGAAAATGCTTACCTTAAATAGTCCTACAAAAAAGCCCGCGACACCATATATCTATCTTTTATGTGTAAGCCATTATCGCCAAAATAGTGAATTAATTATAGGGCGAGAAGTTTTCCGGGCCAGCTAATATTAAATATAATTATTGTTATATCTAGATCTAACAGAATTCACATCCAATCCAGGGTAATTGCATATAAAGTTCTTGTGACGCAATATGTTCACGTAGTTGAAACCTTTCGAAGCACTTTCGATCAAAACAAAGCTTGTCTCGCTAACGTAAACGTGTCCGATATCCGCTGACCGAAATCCATCTGTGATTTACGATCCTTTTAGATACGATCGTAGGAAATGCCTTTACACCGAACCTACTACACGTACCGTACAAAAATAAAATAATGCACCGAGATGTAAATTTACAATATCAGCTATCGGAACAATATAATTTATTACGTAAAGAATAATGTTTGCGTTAGATTTATGGCTTTAAATTATTGGTACGTTTCATCAAAAAGCGTTCGAGTAGTAAGTACGTGCTGGGATCAAAAATTTGGGTGCATTTTGAGTGTAGTGAATGACCTCAAGGCGGACGCTGTCCTCGGTTGCAAGTCAACGGTGACGTCATCGTAGTCACCGGCCGACCTCCGCCGGCCGCGGTCCGCCAGCAGCTCTATCGTCGTCCAGAACGAGCTCTCCGACGCGCTTGAATTCGCGCGCTGCATGCTTAAGACAGTTGCATGTTGCCCCACAAACGACTGGAGGTGCAATGACTGCCGCCGCCATTACAGTCACCAAGAGCTATGCCACCCCCGCCCCGGTCGTCGCCGCACCCCACGCGTCGCACACGCGAACATTAATACTGTTTGACACGTCTGACAGATAATGTTCCGCACACTCACTGAATCAATTGACACGACACATAAGGTCATTCAGAACACACCCATAGCAATTTTATATGTTAATCTTTGAAGTGAAAACTTCATTAGCCGGATTAGACGATAGTCTTCTAGGTTCGCGTCAACAGCATACATCAGTAGCACACGTCTTATTTGAATTTTGAACAGTTTCGACGAAAATGATTCTCACACCTCTATCGGGAAAAAGATAAGTTTGTATTTTATATAATTTTTATATGCTCTACAGATTACCGCATCCTCAAAGCTGATTTGCGCCTTCTAATGATTAGATAAAAGAAACAACAAATGTTTGTGTACGCCCAGTTAATAAAACTCAAGTATGGCCAGAATAGTAACAACACAACTATGAGAGCCTTTGAACGATCAATTAGCAAACATGGTATAAAAGCAGGTAAAGAAGATAAAGGAAGAAACGAACTATATTCGAATACAAGGTCATTATTAAGTACGAATTTTTATATATTTAATAGTTTGATTAGTCTTCTAAACATGTATATTTCAAGATTACATTTATTTTAAAGAAAATTTAAATTAACAGTCTTAGAGCCCGCAAAAATAACAATTTTTTGCACGAATGGGGCGGCTCGACCGGTGAAATATCATGATCTTACAAGCAGACAGGTGTGAAGTAGGAGTATTTACACATATATGTGACGGGGTAGAGAGGACTGGTTTCAGTCCTCTCTACCCCGTCACATCGTTTCCTACAAAGGATGGGATCGGAAGGGGAGAAGATTGGACGGGGGAGGGGGGATGAATAGGAGACGGAAATATCTTTTACCTGTCTATCCCCTCCTCTGTCAATTATAGGCAGGTAACATATCTGCAACTCGTTTGCTTGTTACGGATACCTTTGGACAGTGGTCGCTTAACAACAGGAGCACCGCTTACTCGTTTTCCACCTTCTTCCATATAAAAACCTATACTGATAGATGTAGTGATATACTTATGAGTGCCCGTAAATGTATGCGGATATGTAGAAACAAGACATGCTATGCCGGATCGTGTCAAATAAAAAAGATTTTTATATAAATTTCCTTGGTTCTTTAGTTGAATATTTAAATGGTCGTTAAAAATGTTTCAAGTGCTTGCTGACCTGTATACTAAGGTGTCCCGTTTCCACCCGACTACCCGTAGCGGGTGACCCGGATGGCGCCAACATCGCCGCGACCGGGTCAGCAGGCCTCGAGGCCTTCGCAGTCCCATCGAAATAATTACATTGTCATCCAGTTCATTGACATTAATTTATTGCGGTTATACATTCCGTGATTCTTCCACATAACCCCGTCATTGAGTGGAAACGTAGCACGCGGGGATGAACAAAGAAAGAGCGTTGTTGAATTTATGTTCATGAACAAATAAGCTAATAAGCCAAGCTTCAGCGTAGTCTTATTTGTTAAAATGTAAGTCCGATGTGTCTATCGAACTATACCACTAGGCACTAACCTAACTAATTGACTAACATTTGCGATTTATGAAAAAGCACAGAAATTTTGTCTGGTCTGGGGATCGCCATTACGATCCGTCTCAATGTAAATCGTAATTGATAACGTTATGTATGTCAAGGTAGTAAGTTTTGATTAAAGGTCAGTGAACCCATTCCGTAACTTACTGCAAAAGGTTGACATAACATTAACGCGAACGTTTAAGTTTCTTGCAACTGCCAATCTGGACAATCTCTGTAAATTTCATCGAAATCGGTCCAGGCGTTTCGGAGTCTATAGGTCTATTTATATACTATTTTCTTTTCATAAAAAGTATCCTATGTTACTTCTCATACCTACAAGAATAGGTGTACAAAGTTTCATGATGATCGTCGGAGTAGTTTTCATGTGAAAGCGTAACAAACAAACTTACATTCACATTTATAATATTGGTAGGGATTAACGTGACCAATGTCATTCACGATCTGATTGTATTTATGAAGTGTATAATTAATTCGATCTTTGGAATTGTGAATAAAGGTTAGCATGAGCACATTAATGGCAGTGTTTTTCTTGTAAAGTTCACGATTCCCCTACGTTGTGGCTACATTTAGAAATCTCCAAAACCTAATGCACTTCGGAAAGGTGAATGTTATGATCTGATTTGATACCAAAACGATGACGTCAGTCCTTGCTAATCGATTTTTATTTTTGCGAGATATATTTTTGTAAGCGCTTAGGCAAATAAAATCATGAAATTTATGTTGATCCATAATCGTCTTCTTCACCTTCGCGCTCGTTCATAAATATAACATATCGATTTTTAATATAAAAACAATTTTGACAACAGCTTTCAATAACAAAGAATTCATCCTGTTGTTAAATATATCATTGAAATTGATACTGTTTTTAAATACAAAGAATTTAGAAAGAAAACATTATTTGAAAGTTTTGTCATAACAGCGTCAATAGTTTTCATACAATACATGAACAAATAAAGTATTCCGTAACATGCTAAATAAATGGCATAATTTTTTATATATTCACTAGGTCACCCGCCCGGTTTGCCCGGGTACCCCTAAATATGTTGATCCGATCGCTACCAAACACAGGAATGTGGACAACCTGGACAATTCCTCTAAATTTCATCGAAATTGGTCCAGCCGTTTCGGAATCTATAGGTCTATAGGGAACATACATACTTCGCTTTTTATATATAACTTTTTTGTCATAAAAAGTATCCTATGTTACTTCTAATACCTCCAACAATATGTGTACAAAGTTTCATGATGAGGTTTTCGCGTGAAAGCGTAACAAACAAACTTACATTCACATTTATAATATTAGTAGGGATTATTAAAAATATTAGGTAAATGGAGCAAAGCTATCGCGAGTATTTAAGAAAATATTTTACCGATGACCCCGGTTATTTAATATTTGATATGCATAATTCTGTTCCGAGAATCTTTGCCGATATCTTGCTTTTTCGGGATCAACGGACAATTTATGAAACTTTTACCTCGTTAAGGTCGTCGCAAGAATATTTAATATATCATTCATTTGCCGCAAGATATGGCTTTGTTGCTCAAATTTTTAATAACGTTCTTGCTTTATTATATACAGCAATAAAAAACAGTAATATTTATTTATTTAATTGTGATGTGATGTGCAAGAATGAATTAAAATTGAGAGTAGAGAGACTCCGACGTTACTTTATACAGAAGGAAGTTGGTAATTGAACCCATGACCACATAATAGGTCCGATGTCCAGTTGCAGATTATAATTGTTTTGAATACAACTAAAACAAATGAAGCTTCATATCTAAAACGATTGAGATAACAGTTTAAAATAGTACATTGATAATTTGATTTGTAAGGGTGCGTCCACATCTGGCGAATGCGCCACGAAAGCGCAGCTCTCGAGGTGCGCGCGTGATTATGTCCGTTTTGCGCCGCTTGCGCCGTTTTAGCGAGCACGCTACGCGCCGTGCGTGAGCGGTGCAAGAGCAACGCGTCTATCATTTAAGGCACGCGCAGGAACACTTTAACAACTTTGCATGAATGGCGAGAAAAAGGTGCACCAAACAGCGCGCAGTTCGCGAACGGGTCGCGAGCGGCACATTCGCGGCGCATTCGCCAGATCTGCACGTACCCTAAAACACGTGATTAAATTACACGTGACGTTACACTATCTGCGAGCTGGAGGTCACGTGATTACGTCTTTGTAACAGACGAAATAGAACTTATTATAACGGTATAAATCGAAACTAAAGAGATAAGAAGTGCTTTCTTGCGTAGCAACAGTACATTAGCTTGAAGAACGTTTTATAATTTTATGGACTATACTATTCATCAAAGAACCAGCGCAGTTTTTTAAAGTGCAAATTATTAAAAAAAATTGCTGCGTTAGATAGTATTTGGTAGGTGAGAAAAAAAATTGGGCTGAAGTAACTGAGTATAAATATTATTTAAAAAAAACTAAATATTATTAATCCGTTTTCCTCTGATTAGGTAAACTTTGTTAGATAAATTGGTATTTTTACCATCAGATGTTAATTCCCTTGCTGTGGCGAAAAATTAATAGTGGCTTTGTAGTAGGTTAATATTTCTCTCACCACGTCATCATCAATGAAGTGGTTGAGATTATTTTAATTCAATTCTGACATTGACTAGTTTTTCATATTTAAATGATTATTTCTCGAGCACGACTGTGACAAACAAGATAGCGTTGCTAACAGTACTAACTGGTCAATGACACTAAATTACAGCACCGAAAGGTCGCTAGGCGCATTATCAATTTATGTAGGTTATATCGCCATGTACGTGCAGGTAACGCGCGTAGGCCGCGCTCATCAATAATGAGCGTTGTCTGCGCGCGAAGAATCAATTATTAAGATTAGGTAGGGATTGATATATTAATTATGCGGGCCAAAGTAGTTACATTAGAAAAATGGAAAGTCTGCAAAAACATCTGACGAAATTAAGAGGACAGACTCTGTTCCAATAAAAAATCCCCGCCATTAATATTCCATCAGAAACTTTAAGCATTGCTTGGCTGTTAGTAACAAACAAATGAAAATAGTACAATTAAAAATAATATCGAGTGAAAACAACAGTATATGAGCCTTATCTTTCAAAGGTGACCCCACAGGGAGCAATCAGCTGCAATATTATTACATACAAAAATCCTATGACGACACTTACTATAACAAAATATTTATGTTTAAGTATGACAATATGTTGCCAAACGATAGCGCTTTTTTACAGAGATCACTGGATTATTCTTTATTGATGATGCAATTTAAACATAAAAAACATGTTTTTGTGAATATTGTTGTTTAAAATGAAAGATTCAAATAAGTAATGTGTAATTCACTCATCATTAGAGATGTATGTAAATTATCGGTGTACCAAGTACGACTTTGAGAGTCACATCGTAATCTATGTTGATTTCTGTTAATGTACGAGTATACCTTATACTTTTTTGGTTTTCATAATTTACAAGATTAGCCCCCGCAGCTCACCCGCCGTGTAATTTAATTGAACCGACGAATCCAGCTTAATCGGAACCCTATTTCATTTAGAGCTGAAGTCAACTTACATAGGAATAATATTATTTCCCCATCCAAACTTTCATCCCCTACTTTAGACCTTTTGGGGATAAAATAACCGATATCTCTATGCACAAGTCTGTAGTAGTTTAGTTTAGTTTAGTTAGGCCCAGTAGTTTGTTCTTTCATACATACAGTTAAACCATCAATAATGTAACTTACGCATATTGTATAATCTTCGCCTGCCACCAGCGCGGGAGGTTTGGTAACTGGAATCTCTTCATTCTTCGCCTCCTCTCCATTTCACCTTCCCCGAGCTCATCTTCACCCTCCACCTTCATTCAATACGATATTTTAGGTTTATGACATTTTCTTTTTCAATTTTCTCTAGAACTGTGCTCGTTCTGTCCATGGAAATGGCGTCGCGGGTAATGAGGATTCCCCTTCTTCTACCTCATACCCACCCCTTCCCCGAAAGGAAACCCTTGAACTGAAGACTTTAGCCAAAATATAAATTTTAAAACACGTTTTGAGTTGTGAAAACATCACAGAGAACTTCGTTCCTGACGGGGTCCCCGACCGCACAATTTTTTATTTTTAAAGATAGGCCGGTAAGAATTCGCTTATCAAGCATTATATTTTTATTCATAAGTGTAAAAAGAGATGTTACAATGTATCATCAAGTTCAGGATGGTTTCAAAACATTACGTACATACCTGAATTTTGACTCTCTTATCTTTATCATTTTGATTAGGCATTTTCGCAATTTTTATATCACTTTGAATTTAATTTCAATTTAAATTTTTGAATTTTAAAACATACCGACAATTTTGATAAATTTTTAATTTAATTACACTTTTTAGATTTTAAATCCGAAACATTGACAAACTGTCAAATTTAACAACCGCCAAGATCAACGGACATATTTTTTCACAGCAATGATTATAGTGAACCAGTAATATACATGGGGAAGCATTTTTTTAAGTTTTGTTTCGGATTATATTATTTCAATATAATATGCATAACATATAAATCGACCTGGTTCATTATAGTGGTGTTAATTAGAAAGAATAAAATTTACTATTAATGTACCTACATTGTGACAGTGTTTATAATGCAGAATATCTCCATTCCATACATATAAAATAATAATAATAATAGTTTATTTTGTTGTAAGAGCCAAAATGCTCACTTCACTAGATGTTTCATGATAACTGCTAATCATTAAAGTCGTAAAAACCAGCAACAGTTAATTAAAAAAAACCGTTTGACACTCCATTAAAGACTACAAAATCGAATGACACCTCACTCTACAAAACTGGGCCTGTCGTTTAGGCTACGGGTCACAATGGATGGGATATTCGTATACACACCTATATAAAACACTACCTTCCTGTCAGTCGGATCATCAGAAGAGTTACGGATACGACTAGCTTTAATGTGGAAAACAGCTAACCAAGTATGTATGTAAGTGTATGAAAGGAGGCGGGGTAGGTCAAAACTTTACTATGTATTGAAAAAGAAAACAAATGTACATTATACTTGAAAACATTTATTACATCACACAGTAAAATCTACTATGTTATGTATTCGTCTGCACTTCGTTGTTTAATATATTTAGAGGCACATATAATTTATTGATGCGGAAGGTATTCCACCGCGTACTGACTTCGATTTCCGCCGGTCCCCAATGCGCGTTAGGTCGGCAGTTTTCCTTGATTCGCTGAAAGAACATATTAGTAGCATACTGCAATGTCCATCGGCGCCTCTTTTACTTGCCTGTGGACTTGGTGGATACAAACACAGAGTCTAGGCAGACCATCTCGTCTAATAATTTGATAAATAAATGTATTTTTACCATATATACCAATTATACCAAAGTATAATTTTTTTTTCATGGAAGAAGGCGGAAAACGAGCTAGCGGTTCAGCTGATGTTACCTGTACCCATAGGTGACCTCAAACCATAGGCATCCGCAACAAGCAAATCAGTTGCAAATGTGTTGCCTACCTTTAATTGACAGAGGTGGGATAGATAGGAAAAATATGTTTCTTTTTTTTCCTCTTTCCATTCTATCCTTTGTAGGAAACCAAGGGGAAGGGTAGAGCTTAACAGTGGTAGAGCCCGCAACAACAACATCTGTTGCACGAATTGGCCGGCTCGACCGGTGAAATACCACGACCTCACAGAAAACAGTCGCGAAGTAGAAATACTCTGCGTTTCGTGTGATGAGTGAGGTGCCGGAGACCTAATTTCAGTTCTCTTCCCCTTCCCACCCTTTCCTCATAAGGATAGGACGGGAAGGGGAAGAGGGTTGGACAGGGAGGAGGTTAACGGGAAAAACGAAATATCCTTTTTCCTGTCTCTGCCCTCCTTTGTCCATTAAAGGTAGGCAACGCATCTACAACACATTTGCCTGTAACGAATGTCTATGAGCAGCGCTCACTTAACATCAGGTGATCCACTTGCTTGTTTGTCACCTTGTCACATAAAAAAAGGGGGCGGTCACCGGTTCATAGATAAATTGAAGTCCAAATAATTAATAAGGGTTATTACTTGTAGGAGAGGCCCCCTCGACATGTAAATAATTCTGACTGCATACAGAGGAATGCATACGACCGAAGCTAGTGCGACACACCACCCAGCTATACCAGATGCTTCACGAAGCGAATAGGCCACCACCACCTGCATAAAAATGTTGTTTTTGTTATCGATTAATTTGGCCGTGGCGATACTTATAACAAATTTATTGAGATTATAAAACATTTAGTTGAAATGTGTTTATATAGGAGGGTACGATTCCTTAGTATTGACGAACACTTGGCAACAACGCATGGAAATTGACAAGTTAGTAAACACCTGCCGCGAAAAACAGGCGCAATATGTTTTGATCTTTGATTTAATGCGTATGCATGGCGAGGCGCCAACATACCATTCGTATATACTTCTGCTGCACTCGTGTGCCCTGTTAATATATGTTCTTATATTAAGGGTGCACTTATATTTTTTATTAACAAAGAAATATCACCGATCTGGGCAGTTCAATTTCGATTTGTGGTTTCCTACCTGATCCTACTTTTATTCTACTCTATTCACTTTAACATCATCCCCATTCATCCTTTCAAGTTCAACATGCTTGAACCATCGTAAGATTGCTAAACTTTTTAATTTAAGTCACAGCGGTAAAAGAAGCTTTAGTTGACTTAAAGCTATAAATTTAAAGACACACTTTTCACTAACATCGTTATTTCTAATCCAATCATTATTTAGTCATGCACAGAATACTTTCCATTTTTTTAATGCTATGCGACAACACAGCCAGTGGCTGTCACAAATGTGCACATTTTGACAGTTGTCAGTAAAAATCATAGATTTGAATAAATAAACTCTATTGTTATGTCAAGTGTATTCAAATTGTATAACACGGCATTAGCTAGTGGTTCACCTTGTATTAAGTGACTGCTATCCATAGGTGATAGATAACAAGCAAATGAGTTACAGATGTATTACCTACCTATATGTAATTAATTGTGTATATTATTATGACCATTTCATTCGTATATAAAAAAAACATGTTTACCAGTAGAATACCGGGAAGAATGTATCTCCAGAGAACCAGCCAGAACTTTCGCAGCGGTCTGCCCGTCATGAAGAGTACGTCCATTCTTAACTTGTCTTGTCCGTACGTGTACACGGCGGCAATGAGTTCCATGATGCAGACAATAGGGACGCAAGCTATCGCCACGTGCGAGTCCAACAGTCCGATTATATGTAGTCCAGCCTTTATATAAAAGGAAATCATTCACAATGAAATGGTCTAGAATTAATTTGGGTTAATCATTTTTGTATACTGCATACAGCAGACTAGTTAAAGCTGATTGTAATAATTAGTAAATGTGTAATCTACATGGCTAAGGACGGGGATCGGAAGTGTAAGGCCCTCCTTCCCGAGGGATTGAAGCCGCGTGGGAATGGCATGAAGTAGACAAGAGGAAAGCGGAGGACTTTGGGGAAGGCCTGCACCTACCCAGTGCCTTGAACAGTATGCGGACACAGGTCCAGTAGTGGATTGATAATGATGATGAAAGGCTATATATAGGACAGTGTGATTGGATTTGAATATTTTGCTAGGTGAGTTTTGTGGATATGTACTTTGTACATTATTAGTATAAGTCTAGTATCAAAAACAGTTAAGAATTTTTGAATCTATGAAAATAGATAATTATTTTATAATACTAAGTGGAAAATGCTATATAATATATAATGTCTGTCAAAATTCAGTTTGTACCTGGTATACTTGACCGTAGGTTTTGCGTTTTATTAAAAATAAATCTAAATAAAAAAAGAGAGATACACTGGAAGACATGCGTAGAAAGCTAAACAATTCCCTTCTGTCTCTGAGTGAAGAACGTGAGCGTTATTCCTGTATTGAATAGCAATGATATCGTGCCATTGAGGCGCAGTCGTGAGAATACGTTAGTATCTACTAATAATGCAATAAATCATGCAATTACTTGTGTTTCGTAGTTTATTATTAGTATTTACAGGCGTATGTTATCATTTCCAATGTTTGTATAAGCAGTATACTTCAACACTAACCTTCGTATTGCAGATTGTAGAAATAGAAAAAAGTATCAAACAAGTCATAAGCGTTATCAGTTTTCTGCGTCGGTGTAACTTCGGGTATTCATCTAGCACACCGGTGATGACAGCTTCAATGGTGACGAACTAAAATAGTA
The DNA here is from genome assembly GCA_029849275.1 of Papilio elwesi. NCBI lineage: Eukaryota > Metazoa > Arthropoda > Insecta > Lepidoptera > Papilionidae > Papilio > Papilio elwesi. Next base: position 3,816,309 of record CM056687.1, on the reverse strand, counting down.
ACACATTCAATTATGAATAAATAAATATTTTTAGGTATGGTATTTTTTTTCAGAAGGTCCGTCTGACGCCTAGGGTCCTTGGTGGATACCTAGTGGTAATTAGCTCATTGAAAAGCAGATAGCGATTGCGGCCTCTCTTCAATTCGGGTAAAGTGAGAACATATTGTTTTTATTTATGTAAATACGAAACGACGTCTTATAAATGAAATATAATAGACAAAATAGAAACGAAAATGTTAAGATTTACCATTGTATCGATTCCGAGAAAGAAGAGCATAACAAAGAAGGTAATAGCCCAAAAATTCGGTGCTGGCATCAAGGTGACAGCGGCAGGGTATGTGATGAAGGCCAGCCCCGGTCCCGCGGTGGCGACCTGACTCACGGGCACTCCGGCGCGCTCCGCCGCGAACCCCAGCACAGAGAAGACCACAAACCCGGCCCAAACGCTTGTACCACTGTTCACTATTGGTATTATTATTGATGACCTAAAAACAAACTGAATAACACGATACAGCAAATCGGTGCAATATTTGATAAATACGCGTCAGAAGATCATAGGTCATTCACTACGTAGAGTACGAAAATGCTAAATATAAATACTAAATACTTTTAAATGTAATTCATTACATTTAATTTATTATAAAATACATATAATTTTACATAATATTTGCATTGTATTAATATATAAAATGTAATACATATTTTTGCAGTAAAACAAAGCGACATAAGGGTTTCACTTCATGTAAAGTAACCGAGGCTAAATGATCATATGTAAAAATGCTGTAAAAATCTGTAAAAGGTAAGGTAAAAAGAATAAAACTATACTCGGATACTCTATTTACCAGAGGACAGGCCAATATAAATTATTATTGGTATATTGTAGTCAAAATAACCCCGGTCGAGCTGGCCTATCCATGCTAAACTGCCGGGGTTGCTTTAACCATTGGTTGAATGATAATTATATATTTTTAACTAACAATTGTTAACAACCGTTAACTATGATATTTCAAAACACACACACCTTAAGTTATCGTAGTGAAATTTGTTGAAGCTAGCCATGCTCACTAAGCCTCCCCATCCTGGACCGAGAGAGTAAAATATCTGTGTAGCGGCGTCTGCCCATACCTGAAATGTATTAAATAAACTGTCGAATAAAATATAACAACAGTGCTGGTTTCCAGGCGCTTTGATTATGATTGAAAAGTGAATCATGCATGCATGTATAACTGTAGTTTTTTGTAGTTTTAGTACTAATTGTAGTTTCTCACGTAGAAAAAGTTGTGTGTAGTGTTGGGTCGACGCTGGCTGTAAATTTTTTTTATATAAAATTTGTAGTAGAATATTTGAAATAATATATTTACTTAAACATTTCTTAACCAATCCTATTAAGCATACAAGGTTGTGCTAAGGAGCTTGTGCACGACAATAACCGAATGGCGGATTCGAACTCACGACCGTTAAGGTCGGCAGTCCGTACACCATTAGGCTTTTGGCGCTTGAATATTAAAAGGTATTGCATCTTTACATTCAATCGGTGATGCGCCGGGTTTTTTAGATCCTAAATGATAAACAGATGCAAATAATCTTAACACGCCGGGTAACGGCTTCCGCCCAAAAATGCATTTGTGTGTATTTTTAAATGACATAAATATTCTAATTTGGCTCTCCCGGACTAGCGGCTACAGTTGGATACTCTAATTCTCAGGCTATGTCGATGTCATCACATAATATGGGGTGATCAGAGCAGAATAAAAAGGCTATCGTTCCTGCTGCGGTAAATACATATGTATTGTGTTCACTGGTATGCTGAAAATTTTAATATGATATGATACAATTATTTAAACTTTCGTGACATATTTTTAATGAACTAATAAAAAAACAGATTAACTCATGTATAGGCCGACTAGCTTCGAGCCCGGTGGGCTGCTACTGCGAACTAATTCCCACTGACCCTGAGGAAGGACCCCCGACGGACTCGAAACTAACTCGAAACCACCACCACGCCACACGCCAGTTATTTAATTACTTTATGATATAATAATAATACCTTAGGGTTTTTCAACTGGCTCCAATCAGGTAGTATGAAGTATAAGATACCTTGTCCAGCGCCGGGCAACGTGACGCCCCGTATAAACAAAGCGAAAAGCACCAAATACGGGAACAGAACTGTGAAGTAAACAATCTGTAACAAAAAAACACATCTATTTTAAGCCCGGTATGAGGAAAACGTTACTGTTTAGGGCAATGTGCCAAGGTTTGTATCACAAATCGACGTTTTAAAGCTCACCTTACCGACGCTCTTGACACCTCCGCGTATGCAGAGGTAGACGAAGAGCCAACATATTAAGTTGCAACAGAACAGGGGCCATACGATGCCCCCGATCTCATGAATGCTTGAAGACATTTGTAGTAAACGTATACTGAAACAAGAATATACTTAAAAATTAAAGTAAAGAAAAATGACACTATTTTGACTTCATTCAGTTTAGTGGTTTGTGGGTAATCGTGGCATCGAGTACAAATTTTGAAGTAATTTTTTAGTCCTTAATAGTCCAACCCCGTGGGTACCCAAAGTAATCGTATGTGAGTCGTAAGTCTTGCCATTGATCACCGATTAAATACTGTTTTCTAAATGTTTGTTTTACTACTTACTGAAAGAATTCGTCCTCGGGAGTCGTCAATGATCCTGTAGTGGTTCCGATTATAGGCGTGGAGTTCCCGGTTAACTACAATTACAATTTTACATTAAACTACATTTTTAAAGTGAATTTATTCCAGGAAAAAGTCAAATACCTCAGCACATCGTTCAGTGTTCCATGAGTTTCCGCAGCTCTGCCAAGGCAGCGGCGAACTGAAGGAATGATAGATGTACAGCAATGGGAAAGACATTATAGCGGCGAAATAAGTCGTTGCTATTATATTCACCAAAATCACGGCATATCCCGCTCCTGTGAACACAGGACAAAAATACAACAACAAAGGGGAAAGATTTGTTTATTTTATGGGTTGATTAACCTTGAACAGTGCCCATTATAACAATCCGTTCATCATTAGGAAGTTACATTAATACAACCTAAAGACTGGGATCCAGGTAAATTATAGTAATAATGTCGTAATGTTGTGGAAATCTCGAGATAAGTGAAGTGAAATTGTATAGTATGGATAGCTTATGTTTAAAGGTAAGGCTACAAAATTTCCATTTTGATATGGAGCAAACTATAAGTGGACTTATGACCTAAGGTACTAGTTTGGCTTTAACCTATTCACTCTTCGCTTTAGGGTACAAATGTGTCATAATCGGAGGTCTCTCTAGTGGTCTGAGAAGGTTCCTTTAACATGTTTTATTGCTTAGATTAATTTTTTAACGTTATGATCCCAACAACAGAAAAAAATAGTATGTTAAAATTATACTAACCTTTGAACAGTGGATTTATATTGAATACAGAAATACATCCTGCACTCGCAAACTGCCCCAACGTTGTCTCCAGATATACGAGTGGGATGCCGCAAATCACAAGCGTCAAGAAATAAGGTATGAGAAATGCACCTGAAATTAAATTTTCCTATTATATTCTATGTTCTATATTGAATTGACTAGCTGTTGCTCGCGACTTCGTCCGCGTGGAGTCAAATTAAAACATATAAATATCTTCGCAGGATAAAAGTATATAATTGTGATTTTTACATTAATTGTTTTTATCATACGAAAAAAAACATCAGTATCAAAATTATATTTTCACATTACAACAAACAATTTAATTTTATTTATAGATTACCACCAACCCTGCCTAAAATCGTCTAACGCAGTTTACAATTTTACAGTTTTAAAGATGTTTACAGTTCAATAAGCATATTGCTGGTGCTGTCGCTATCGCATGTTGCGCATGTCGATCTCGCGAATCTATAATATTAACCCCTACCTACTATCGTTTAAGGTGGCTAAAGAGGTTTACACTTCAAATAGTAAATTATTTTACTATTTAAGGCAACCTTTATGAAATTGCAGATAGCGGGCGGTGCTTTCAATACGGCGGCGCGTATTTTATTCCCAATTTCGAGGGTTATTTCACTTGCGCAGAACCCTAAATATTTTGCTTTAATTAAAATAGCCTTTTTGAATCCTTACAATATTAGCTATCTTCCAGTAAAAGTCCCATCCGAATCGGTACAGTCATCATGTGTATTGAGCATTGGAATATTATTTTGATATTACATACAGACACTTCAATTTTATTTATCAGTATAGATTAATTTTTTATACATATAAAGAACCTATAAAATAGTATGAGTAGCATATTATTGACATATAACAAACGGTTGAGAATTTAAAGTGCTTACAAAAACTCTTTAGGCACAGTGCCTGCGTGTATACACACATTCACATGTGCATCACTTTCCCGGCTTGCGTACAATAATGAGTCGGACAATGACTCTATCTATCACGAATCTATAGTACTCTACATATCTTTTTATTACTCTACCTATCAAACTGTCGATTGAGCGATCGGTCGAGCGATCTGTCGAGCGATCAATCTAGCGGTCAGTCGAACGATCAATCTAGCGATCGGTCGAGCGATCAGTCGAGCGATCGATCGAGCGGTCGGTCGGACGTTCGGTTGAGCGATAAGTCGAGCGATCGATCGAGCGGTCGGTCGGACGTTCGGTCGAGCGATCAGTCGAGGGATCACTAGAGCGTGTATTCTTCGACTTGGTTCTTTAAATTGATATAACTAATTTATTTATAAGCCGATTGAGATAAAACAAACAGTAAATGTTAAGTGAAGCTTGCCGCAATACATTAGTAAAAACCGCATCCAAATTGGTTATATCGTTTCTGAGATTAGCGGTGACGAACGCACAGACAAACCGACAAACAGACATACAGACAAACAGTTAAACCGCCAAAAATTCTAATGATTATTGTTTTGGGTTTTATATCGTTTATAAAGACCCCATAATAGTTTTTTCAAATATCTTTCATGTACAGACAGCGATGAGTTACAGTTTTGCTATATGTATAGATTAACATTTTAGCTTTATAATGATTTCTTATATTTACGCGAATACTACACATTGCTTTAAAATTAATTTTACGCAAAATCCGGCCGATAAAATGTCACATGTACTTTACAGCGCTCATGGTCACAGGACGACTAAAATTAATTTTATACCAATTTTATCTTTAGTAAAATTAAAAGACATAATAGTGTTTAGCAGTTTTTAACGTTAAATAAAAAAAACGTTTTTTTTCTGAATTCGTTCTAATAAAAGTTTACATTCGTATATTGAGTTTTAATATAGCAATCAGCATCATGGATATATCCTATTGACAATAACAAAGCAAGCACAATTCTATACATAATTACATAAAAGCAATACTGTTTAACATTTAATTTTTTCTTACATAAACAATGGGAAAGGATGATGTGATCTTTCTTCATGAGAAATATATTTTAAGGTTATGTTATGGTAAATGAAATGAGACAGAGAATATGTTAAATGGGATAGATCTAGTGCTTGCATTGTCATTGCCGTGACTTAAATATTCATTGCACGTGTGTCATAATCTTTTTAACATAGTATAAAACAAAATCGATTATGCTGTCTGTTCCCTCAGATCTTTCAAAGCACTCAATGGATTTTAATCTGGTTTTCGTCAATAGACAGAGTGATTCAAGAGGAATGTTATTATGTATATATATATGCATATTATAGCAGAGAATTTCAAAGATTTGTCTTAAAAAACATATTATTGTGGGCTTACATTGCAAACTATGCTTAAACCTACAAGATAGATCAAAATAGTGTACCACGGAAATGTAAATCTTAAAAAGACTTATCAATAACGGACCGTCCCCGGTACTCCTCCAGCAATGAATACACCTAATAAGGTAACAACGTAAGTTAATTCAAAAAATTGAGGCTCAACGAAGTTTGCCGGGTCAACTAGTTTCATTACATAGTAAATTTTAAATAATATGTAGTAGTGAAGACAGTAATTTAAATAAAAACATACCTCCTCCATTCCTATAACACAAATATGGAAATCTCCAAATGTTTCCGATGCCGACGGCGTATCCTAGACATGACAGCAGGTACTCGAACTGGCTGCCCCAACGCTCGTGCGGCCCACCAGCCATTTAAGCCGAACTAAATCGTACGTCGGTCGTGACCCCCCAGCGGCGCGATTCTTTCTGACAACAGCATTAAACTAATTGAGGATATGGATGCTTATCTTCCTATTGTCCTTTGCCTTCTTCATTCAGGGGCGTTCTAAATGGAAAATTTTGTCTGAGTTGAGCGGACTTGGTCAATATCTTTGCTAGGTTGGTGTAACTTTTTATAATACCTAGCCATTATTAGATGCTCCTCCTGGGAAAAGAAAGATATATTGTACTAATAGCTGGTCGGTTGCCATTAACAATCAGCTTGTCAATGATGATTTGGGACATTCTAAGGAACATCCAGGTGGTAGCAATGTCAACCATTGCTTTCTTTTAGAGGACGACTAATGTAAACTTTGTTTTGATCGTTTCCAAACAAGGAGTATTTATGTCTAAAGTTTTATACGTAGTTTATAAACCACGAGGCTGTGACGTAATGTTATCTACTATTTTCTTACTTCTATCCATCTGTTGGGTTGTTGTATGTATAAGAAATTACAAACAAACAAGCAAACCAACAAACATACCAATGTAATTAAAACGTATTAAAAATAGATAACCATTTGTTGCCAAAATGGTTCGTGTAATATTAGACAAGGCACCGCTCACCATTTTGTTAGCTTGAACTTGGCCTGACATACTACCGCGTAGATCTTTTGCTAAGTACAGAACACAAATTTTGTTTAAAGTACTTCTCATTGCTCTGTAGCAATTGTTGTACAATTAAAAAATACTTAGGCAGTCATAAAGACTGCCGACAGAAGTGGAAACTCAAAATAAAAGAGAAGGGGCGACAATAGTTTAAAAAAAATAAACCATTGTATCTTAACACATAAGATTCAAAATTATAAAAGTGTACCAAATTATAATTACCATGTTGCTGTTTCGTTTTCAATGCCGCGCATGTGGTTCACGCGAATCTATATCTTATCCACGGCTAAAATTCTTACCTCAAAAGACGACAACTCACTCATAGTCACGTCACTCATAGCTATCACATACTATGATGACTTACACGAAGCGCTAGATGGATCTTAAGAATAAGGTAGGTCAAATCCACGGCAATAATATCGTTTTTAAATTGTTGTTTGACATTATTATTGACGAAATTAGTGTTTCTATATTGTAGACAAGTTAGATAGATTCTAATGTAACGCTTTTTCATTTCCATCTTCTTCCATAAAAATAGTGCAGATTTTGTTAATCAGTTGTGCTGTATGATGCTCTTAGGTAGACATTATTTTATTTGCCTTATCTAAGCTCTTCATCAGACTTTACTCAGACCAAGGGGACAAATAGTTTGCTAGAAGCAATCCTAATAGCGCAAGTAATGATCACGCATGATCCAAGATTACAAGTTTGGCCGGAAGACATTTAAGCCGCTCCAGTATTGCGACATTTCTATATATAGGTTTGCGATTTTATATCAGTCTCGCTTGGAATTTTAACACCGGAATGTGAGAGAGCACAGCGCCAAGTGGTCGTCGTGATTATAATAAATCGCAAAGAACACACAAAACATTTCTTGCTTGTTAGTGTCCGGGATTCTTTGAAGTGTCAACTACTGTCATTTGTAAAGAGGTCACCACTGTCTAAGAGCAACATTGGCTAGACTATTATGTATCTGGACTAAATTCATGTGAATAAAAACTAAGTCAAATGTATAAACATATTTTATTAATATATAATTTTTTAGATTATTTCTATATTGTGTCAAGGACGTAGAGTATCAATGCCAAAACCAAAATGGCAAGTCAAATTTTCAGGTGCTTGCTGCCGAGCTGAGCCTTGATCTGTGTCGATTTTACCTTTAACAACTTTTGCATTGGCTTGACTGTACTGCAAGATCTTAAAGAAAAACATGGACATTTATAGATATTCATTAACAGCGTTAGAGCTCGCAATAACATCTATGGCACGAATGGGTCGGCTTGACTGTTGAAATACCACGACACCTTGGAAGAAAGTCTGATCGTTCGATCCTCTCCTTCTCAACTTTTCCAATAAGAAAAGGATAAGAAGGGGAAGAGGATTGTAAAATGTAAGTGGTGACATCGTAATCTCTGTGTTAGGGGCGTGGTTGCTTATTTTTTACTATTCACACTGAAATACTAAAGTACATTGTACCTAATATGGTCGATTTTTGTGCTTCAGAAGTAAAATGAAAATGATCCTTACAGAGAGATCTCCGTCGCCCCAAAATATAGCATCGTTGGTAAGTGTGTCGTCCCAGTGGAAGTGTTGCGAGGGCTGCGTCCAGTCGGGCCTGTCCAGAGCGCACCTGATAGTCGCTATCGTGGCCCTTTGTTCGTGCGGGCCGGCTTTCATCGTGTGAACGCTCTTCTTATCGCCCTTTCCTTGTTTCGTAGGAGTGCTCTGCGAGTGCGGAACACTTGAGGATATTAATTAAATGACAAGCATTATCAATGACTTTGTAAATTAATACAACAATTATTTCATTACTTTTGATTTATAACGCATATTAATTGTAGTCACATGGTGAGTACTAATGATATATTACTATAATTACAAATGTATTTATAGCTATAGTGTAATTGTTAACTCAATAAATAAAGCTATAAAAAAGTCTGTATTTTTTGTTTTTATTAAGATAAAACGCTAATGCATTAACTACGAGTTGAAGGTATTAATCCTTGCCAAAAAAATCCCAGGTCTCTGGGCGTAAGGTGCTCGGACGTTAAATTCGTGACAACGTTTTCTAATACAGCGATGAGTCATGCCTCCAAGCACGCTCGGCTTGATTCGGTTACTCTCGGCTCGATCGTAACGGGACAAGTCATACTTTTTTGCGAATGCCTCCTAGCGTTACCGATTTATAAGTTGTCACGTCAAAAGTAATAAAAAGCAAATCTTATATCTTCTAAAACGCTGTCACATTTTAAATGTTAAGTTTGAGTAAAGCGAATAGTGACAGTTATCCCTGTTTATCCTTGTAAGAAATATTGAAGTAGGTTACTGTGAAGATAGAAATTACTGTATTTTATTTATCGTTGACTTTAAAATAAAATAAATATATTTAGTCATCGTTTTTTCACTAAACACATATATTTAGTTACTTGCTGCGTAAATAAATACTAAATTAACTTACCACTGTATACACTAGTCTTAGAGTGACGACGGTCCGAAATGTGTCTCTCAAGCCAACAAGATTGGGGCAGAATATCCGAACGGTCGGCTCCTGGAAATTCATGATCTTATTCCAAGGTACTCTGTTGCTCTCGAAGGTCGTGTAGTGACGGATCTCACGCGAGTCCACAGAAGTCAAGTGGAACACGTGTGACCCGTGCGATGATGCTTCACCTTCTGTTAAAGTAACAATGGCTCGTTAAGTATTAAAAATAAATAACATTTCAACGTTAAAATAAATAACATTAATGAAATGATTATTTGTATAGAATTGAACGCGAAGCATCCGCTAGTTGCTTCCATTATAAGGAAACGAGGACTCTGACGGTATGCCCAGCATGGCAGCCCGAGTGGCAAATTTTGACCCAATATATTGGATCATACCTGTCCTTGCCAGCTGTCGTGTCGACAAAGCTGAGCGGGAGCGGGCAGTTGCCTCCTTTTGCAAAACCGTCATAGTTAATAAGGAGGCTGCCAAGCGGACTCAAAATAACGTACATCCTATTTGGCGATGATGCCGTCACGACGCTAACGTGCCTCGTTACGGTCACCCGCAGTTTTCCGCGCTATAAACAGCGCTTTTGAAAGTGAATAGTTTAGGGTTAGGGCCCTAAGCACTAAGATATTATATTTTTAGCGAAACGTTTGAAGTGTTTCGGTTGCATTCCGAATGGAGATCCTTTGTCAACGCTGTGGGCGACCATAGTCGGTGCAAGCCGAGCGACATAACTTGTCTTTACCCCTATAAAGATTTGTTATTAATAAATGTTAAAGTTAACTGAGGTCGATTTAGAAACGACAATATTCGGAGTTCGCCTCAGTGTTTTTGTAATGTAAATTTAAGGTTTCTTTTATTAAATATTTCTGACGAAATTCTTTCTTTTTCTTTTAAATTATACCTAGCATAAAGACGAGTGATGAAAGCGCTCAACGTTGGGGTTTTTTTGACAAAATAGATCTTTATAATTATGATAGATTGATGTCGGAATTTGCAATAATTAAACACTTACCAATCACCGATTTACTTTTAACCATTGAGCCTATTTTGCTCGGTTCCCATACGTCGTCCTCTGGCGGCGGTAACATTTCCGTTAAAGAGTCGTTGTTTCGAAACATTAAAAAGTTTCTTCTAGTGGCGTCTAACAAGGGCAGCTCTAGCTCAACATGAAAGGTCATTACGGCGCCCTGCTTAACAATAACTATTGATTAAATGGTATCCGTTGTAAGTATAGAAAGCCCTATGTTCATAACCGGGCTTCTTATGATGAATACTTATCTTCTCAGTAGGCAGTGGATTCTGGGTTCGAATCCCAGTCGTAATGTTGCTGTTTTAAAAAAAATATCTGATTCAGTTGGCGCTAGTGTTAAAAGTTCTTCTTAAGTTACATTTGGGACTTGATTTCTGGTCGATGAAATGTGAATACTATTTACTACCTCTGTCTACCCCAGCACAGTTGAGGTGCGAGAGCTTGGCAACCTGTGCGGCATAAGTATTAAAACTGCAAGTAAAATTGAAAAGTGTAGTTTACACCGACCCTACCTTATCTCCTTTTGGGGGCTGAGGGGCGGAAATTATTCGGAATATGGTGAAATTAAAATACGTGGAGCGCAAATCATCGGGGTGTATCTCTAAATTTTCGTCCGGTCGATCCGTGGGAAGAATTTCTCGAAGATCCAACCACTGCAGTCGGGGCAGCTTCGACATAGTGCTGCGGGCATAAGCCGCACAAACCTTAACACCGTTTAATTAATTAATATTTCAATTAACATCACAAATACATTATAATATTCAGCTTTGACGCAAATATTTCATGAATTGAAAGCAATATAAACTTTTTTGTTTATGCATATTTCTCACAAAACTTATAGAATTTTTAGATAATAATTAACTAAAATATATTTCAAGTCTTGTGATTTTTGTAGTTAATTTAAGCCCAACGACGACCCAGCATCGATTTTTTTGAGAATGATTAGGCGAGCCGAGTCAAGTTAGATCTGGGAATAGGCTAGACGAAGAAGAATCAGAGTGTTTTTCGGAAACTTAGGTGTTTAATGCCATTTTAATAAAAATATGAATATTTTAAAATTCTGAAAAAATTATTACGAATATAGCACGAGAACAAGAAAAAAAATGTTCGCTTCCCATTCAAATATTGATTTTTCCTTATATGATAATACAACAAAGCTATAATTTAAAGCGCCATCTATTAGACATTAGCCATAAATATATCACACTTACTGCGCATGGATTCCCGGCGAGGTGTAGCGACACAAGATTCGGCAACGCAGATAGAGCACTTAATGTAGATTCCAAGTCACAGATGTCGTTGTCGCTTAAATCCAATACTGTGATGCTATCAGGCAATTTACTGATGCCTTCGATACAACCTAATTGTAATTCTTATACATGATAGGTATAAAATAAATATTAAAAATATTTATTTTAAGGGTATTTGGAGAAATGTTTGTAATAATGTTGTGAATTGCTTGATCACTTGATAACGTACATATGTGGAATAAAAAATAATTGTAGTTGCTATAATTTCGGCTCAGCAGCATATAATAGCTTAAGCTTTAAGTTAAAAAACGATTCTTTATCATCTAAGAAGTATGTGTTGTGACCGCGGAATATTTTTTGATTTTATTCTGATAAATTAATACATATTTCAATTATATTATGTGTAATTATGCGTTATTCTTTTGCGTTGTGTTAATGGTTTTATCCGTGTAATTTTTATGATATACTCATACATTTACATGTAACAATCTACATGTAATCATTTTTGCAAATAATATTACTTGCCTTTTCACAGACCACGTCCGCTGCTGGCCATAAGGTACAAGAAATAATAAAGGTTCGTGTATTTAAAAAAGGATTCATTCACTTTACCTATAATATTTTTGGCCAATCCCATATACAGCAAGCCAGATGGCAAACCTGTTGCAAGGACCTCTACAGTTTCAATAAAATTACTTTGCATCTCGAGAGCCCTCAGTCCACGCGGCATGAAGCCTGCATCGATATCACTCAAGAAGTTTCCACATAAATTAAGGCGGACCAGTTTTCGAAATCCGGTTAACCCTTTATCTAATTTGGTCATCTAAAATACAAACTATGTCAGTAAATACGTCAAGAATGTCTTACACAAATAGTAGTATTGTTTCTGCTCGTACTTCACAATCGTTTACTCTCAAAACGTTGACGTTTTTAAAATCTCGTTCCAAAACTTTTCTGTCATTAATATGTACAGCTTTTTTTATTAAACTTATCAAATCATCAGTGATGCAGTTGTCGTTACGCCAGCATATTTTACTCTCCTCATTAGCGAATTTCTCGTTATCCCAGATTGCAGTGGGTAGTATCACTTCCCATAGGTCTTTAAGACTCAAGTTAGAATTTTCGTTAAGAAATCCACTTAAAATGCTTTTACTAATTTTCTCGTGCAGTGCTTGAGAAAACAGAACTTCAGGAATATGGCGCCGGTAGCGATCTTTGCAATATCGAGCTGCTAGTTCTTGAATAGTCCAGTCAACGCCGTATTCTATCCTTTCTTGATAACCTTCACAGGTTCAGCAAAAACAACAATTAAGGGAAAAAAAGCATAACAGTGTTTACATGGAATATTTTCAAAGTGCAAATATACTTCAGGTGTCTCAAAAAGTTAAACAGCATTGTGGTAATAAAATTACTGAGAAAAAGATATTGACATAAAAATTTAGACCGGACTACCAAGTTTCACTACCACGGATTCTTTTGTTGTATTACTCTAGATGTGCTCTAGATTTTAAGCCGCTTAAGATTTCTACTTGGGTCATTAAAGCCGTGCATTTATTGATTGAAAAATAAATAATCTTTGTACCTTCAACAGCATCACCCGGAACAAAATTCAAACTTGCATTACTTATCTCTGGTCTGTTCACTGCTACTATCACTTTCCTGGCTATTTCTTTAGTTTTTGGTGGCATATTTCATAAATAAATAAAACACAAAATAATTACAACTATTAGGGTGGAAAACGTCAAGTGACGTTTTACAATTGACATCCAACTATCTTAATAAAAAAAATCGTCTACATAAAAAATAATTTAATCGGTTGCCTTGTCTGATATTTACGTGCGCCCAATATTTATAAACGATATTCGAATATTCATAAGATATTTTATGGTTACGTATTTTGATTTTGATATTTATGAAAAAACTTAGAATCCAATCATAATAACACTAGGTTCCAACCATAAAATATGCTCCAAATTCAATCACGTAAAAAACAATTAAAATTAGTCCAGCCGTTTATGGCTTAATTCCTTTTTTATTTTTATGTACCCGGGTTTATTCTTAAAAAGATGTTACATAAAGATAATAGGCATCTTCATAGACCCTTATAAATTGTGTTTAGTTTATTAATAATTTTTACCTCGGCTGGAAATAAAATTCAGTATCTGTGGCAAGATAGCTTTAACCGTTAGGAAATGTAGTTGACCCTATTATATGAGGAAGATAGTTTATTAGCTAAGTTTAGAGAAAATAATTGAATCTTACATCTCTTTTCGCTACTGTAAAACTAATTATAATTTATGTATTAAAAATAAATAAACAAATAATCGTTAGAAAGATATGCGATTCGATCCGAAGATTCCAATTTTTTGAGGCGAACCGCGCAACTTCTCGGCCGCAACCTTACACGTGATGTATGTAAATATAAATTGAACTACTTGAGGAATATTTGTCCACCAGAAAAGAAATCCTTGACGTTATTCTATTTTTATTAATATCAACACGAATATAGGTTATGTAAAATTATAATAATTATTTCTTAATTATTTTCGTTACAATCCTATGTGATCACGTCCATTGTAATGCAACAAACAAGTATTATTTTTGGCCACTTGGTCGATAAAACAGTCGCGGATTAGTTGTAGCTGCCATACACTAGATGGAGCGCTGTGGACGATTGTTTATGTATGACGTAAGGCGTGTGAATGTAGTGTAATGTAGTTTGATTCGGTATTTCGCGATCGCGATTGACGTGTGTTGTTTATGTGTGCGTTGCATTGCTTATAAAACTAGACTTATTTTGCTGTATGGACGTCACGTATTTCGTTCATTTGCTTCACTCTCTTAGCTGTTCATGTCCGTAATGCCGCGATTGCTTTGCTACGTGTGTGTTTATAATTAAAAAAAATACATTATTTTGGAGCAACATGTGGCGAGCGATCCGTGTTTTCTGTGATGTGACTTTGACATTTCATGTGACTTAAAATATGCGGGAAATTCGAACTTTTATTGTAAGGGAATGTATAGCGTTGTTTTTTTTAAATAAATGTATATAGACATGTGAAGGAAATTCGAGTGAAAGTAAAAGCCGCGCGGAACAACTTTTTGATTCTTAAACACTATGACCTTTCAGTGATTGGTAAAAGACCATATTTGTGAAATTGTTGCAACGTGACAGTTTAAAGTTTTGTTACCGGAGTAGTATTGCAGGTATTCTTGTATTTTATTTAAAATAATTTTAAGAATTAAGATTAGGTGCAAAGTAAATATTTTTGTTGAATCGTAGTTTAATGTTATAATACTGATAATGAGTTGGGATCTCAGGGAGAATTCTGGACAAAGGATAAGAAATTCTATTTAAAAAAATTCGCGTGATGAATATAATTTTGCTTGATCTGTCGAACGGCGACATACCTGACATGATATACCTACAGATTGTCAAGTTAATTATGATGTGCTAGTACGTCCTTGACACCTTTATATTAACTAGTTTTTTTGGAATTGGCGGCAATTCAATCATTAAACTGGTTATAAATGTCGTCGAAGCTGGATATCTCCTCAAATACTTACGGCACATGACAATGGTTATATTTGATAGATTATTTTTTAAAATACTGTTTGAGAAATCACACGACAGCAGAGCTGTATAGTGGTCTGTCGCGAATTCAGTAGATCTCGGATCCACGATGTTAATATGCAATTAATTTGGCCTCTTTAATATCAAAGTACACAATGTTATAAATAGGAAAAAATATCGTATCTGATAAGTATTACCTCTTTGTATGGGATTAAGGAAGGGTTTCTTGACTTCCGACGTAGAAGTTATCGCGTGTTATCGTAGGTAATGTAATGAATGATGGTCATGGGCTTTTTCACTAAGATCATTATTATTTATATGGAAAAATTTACCAAGGTTTCCACCTGACCTTAAAGAAGTGAACTGATTATTGGCGTCTTGGGTTCCGTAGTATGTAGTTCTTATAAATGTGTGACGATCGAAATGTGAGTTTGTTTGTTGCGATTTAACTCTTTAACGACTGAACCGATCGTGATGAAGTTTTGTACTAGCATTGTCATGGCTACAGAAAATGACTTGCGGTACTTACCTTAAATCCCGAAACTAAAACCGAACCGTTCCCGAGGTACGTAAACCTTCATTTACATTATCACTTTCCATGATGTCATGTGTTTGCAATGTGCTTTCACACATGCGACCTATAATTCGAATACGCGGAATCATCTTTAAAAAAATCACTAATGCATGTGAAGCCGCGGCCAACAGTTCTTGTATCTTTCTTTCGTGTAACTCGGAAACGACTCTATTCGGATAAAATTCTGTATTTAGACAAAATCAACACAAATGTCTGAAATTGTCTTCTTTAATCTACATATTAATTCCCCTTGGATCACTATGTCTCTTTAAATTCGTTGCGTAGTTTAAAAGATCTATGGGAACAAAGAGCAAAAAAAAACTTCTTCCCGTCTACATTATTACAGCATTAAAACATATCTATGTGAATCATTAATTCGCTCTTGATTGATACTATGAGAAATAAACAATGCGACTGTCGACGGAAAGCAAAAAATATCTTATAAATAGTCAGAGGAAGGGATAAATTGTAAGATAGTTTCAAAAAGAATTACCTTAATATAGACAACTAATGACCCGCTCCGGCTTCGCCCGGGTACCACTAATTATGTTGATCCGATCGCTACCAAACACAGGAATGTGCCAATCTGGACAACCCCTGTAAATTTCAGCGAAATCGGTCCGTCCAGCCGTTTCGGAGTCTATATGGTCTATAGGGAACATACGTACTTCGCTTTTATATACAATTTTTTTTCCATAAAAAGTATCCTATGTTCTTCTAATTCCTTCAAGAATATGTGTACAAAGTTTCATAATGATCGGTTGAGTAGTTTTCACGTGAAAGCGTAACAAACAAACTTAGATTGACATTTATAATATTAGTAGGGATTTGCAATGGAACAAAGTAAACATTCATATTAAGCAATTCAACTCATCAAAATCTAAATGATTTAGATAAATAGACAACGATCAGGCGCCTAAACGGAGAGGATCCGATGTTAATAAAAATATACATAGTCAACAAAAGATTTTTATCTTTTAAAAAGTAACCATATAGTAATTCAACTATTCCCGTGTGAATAGAATAAATAAAAGGCGTTTGCGAGATACTTTAATTTGATTATTACATATTATGTATATTATGACGAAGATTAGATTTCTTTGTTCTTAAACGTACACCAGCGAAATGTGAAGAATTGACATTTGACAGTATAGTGGCAACGATTGTCTGTGAAAGTGTATTGATATTATTTTTATGCCATTACCACGTCTTGAAAATATAATGTAATATCTAAAGTTAGCCTGTGTTAAACTGTCCATATATTACTAACTAAAATGCCAGTCGATGAATTACACAAGAGATTAAAAAGTTTTTCTAAGAGGATTGTTGTTATCTGAAGACGGTCATTGCTTCATTTAGGAAAACGATTATAAAACAGATCTTGCGACTGAAACGAGCCCCGTGGTCGGCGTAGCGGACACATCTACTATTTGCACTAATAAAATCTTTGTAAGTACCCCAGATATACATAAATCCATTAGTATCGGTTGTATATTAAATTACTTAGAATTAATCTGCTTGTGTTAGGATTAACGGAGCCTACTCAGACTGGTTTAGCATCAATAAAGGTGTAGGACAGGGTTGTGTGGCATCCCCGTGGCTGTTAATTTATGGATGATTGTTTGAAACCATTGAAAGACGAAGAGTGTGGATTAAGAATGGGTGAGCATGTTGTAAAATGTCTCTTGTACACCGATGACTAGGTCGTGTTTGCGTCAAAGAGGTTGAACAGGTGGAAGAAATTGTGTATTTAGGATGAATGTTTAGTAGAGATGGTAGACACGTTAAAGATGTTGAACGACGAGTGAATGCGGGAAATAAAATGAATGGGGCTATAGGTACAGTAGTGAGGAGTCAGAATGTGTCTACGAAGGCTCGCCTGGTAATACACAATGCTGTACTAGTCCCCTCATTAATGTATGGAAGTGAGAGCGCATTCATTTTTTACCGCATTCGCTCGTCGTCTTTAAAAATCCTTAACGCAAATTCCACTTCTTTACCGGTAAAATTTATTTCAATTACTGTCATACTTTGTTCTCTTTCACACACCATTACTCTCGTCTTGTCTACGTTCATCTTCATACCGTTACCTTCCAATGAATTATTCATTACATTCAGCATAAATTCAAGGCTCTAGAAATAGCAGAAATAAACACAGTTAGTATTGACTTACTATAACCGTAGTGTAGTCTTGAAGCATCGTCGTTTTTGTTACAGATTTTTCCCATCAAGATGTTTACTATGACGGAAGGGGGTTTCGGAGTAGGGGACTACGTGGCGTTCGGTTTCCTGTGCGTGGCATCCTGCGCTGGTGGACTGTGGTACAGTGCAATAGGATCCCGAACTAAAGCCGTAGTGGATATAAGAGATTACTTGCTCGGCGGACGAGCAATGTCTACATTCCCTGTCGCTATGTCGCTAATAGCAAGGTAACTAATACGTTTTATTAAAGTTATCATTGTACATTTCACATAGATTTATTTATCTTGGTATCTTATCTTATAGAACTCATCTCTCTCTCTCTCTCCCCCCCCCCTCTCTCTTCAGCCAGAAATCATCCACTGCTGGGCGTAGACCTCCCCCATTGATTGCCACAAAGATCTGATCAGACACAACATCCGTATTGCACAATTTATTTTAAAATAAAAAGGTATAAAAATGAACCTTAACCTTTTGTAAGATTAGATGGACACCTGTCCATGGCCGTAATAAATTAATTTTGATATCGCTCAACCCCAATGGAATTGTCGGGAGAATATAAAAATTAAGATTCTAGATAATTATAGTTATGTAAAGTATAAATCAACTTTTTAACAGTTACGTGTCTGGAGTGACGATTCTGGGAACGCCAGCCGAGATCTACAACTACGGCAGCCAGTACTGGCTGGTCGTGGTCGGAGTGACGCTCAGCTGTGTGGTGGTGGCGACTGTGTACCTACCAGTATTCTGCACATTAAGGCTTTCGTCATCCTATGAGGTAAGTCAAGAACTTAACTACAATTCCTTAAGTGATACGTTAGAATAAGCCACTTAGAAGAAAAGAAATATAGGGTGTTGAGCTAAGCTGATCAGTGCTTGTATGTGAATCCACACAACGCCATAGATGAGTCTGATTTTTCAATTTAATAACCCGTATTAGATAGATTTAATACAAAAAGAAATTAAAGCAAAAGAATTTTAAACGAGAACAAAAACTTGATTTTTGAAACTATGTTGTAGGTATGTTGGCGACATTTTAAGAAGTCAGTTTTGTAAATAGTCGCCACCAGAAGTGTGAAGTAGTGAAGTTAGAAAGTTATGCTTAAAGTAAATAATTGTTCAACGTATATAAAAATTACGTTTTATTTTATAAGGAAATCCATTTTGTTACTTTGATTTTAATAAGTTATTGAGATAGAAACTTATAACATCTTATATAATTATTTACGTCTAATATGCATACGGAAAAGACGAACTTTTTTCCTCATTGGAATAAACTGTTGTTGCTGATCTATATTTCAGAAGTGTTTAGAATTTGATGTTTTATTTAAACTTCAAACAAATTAAGTTATGTATTAAAAAAAACACATTAAAAAATAATTAAAATATGTGTAGAAGCTAGCCGTTGCCGGCGGCAGCAATGGTAAAAAATAAAAAACGCAACAAATATAAACAACTTTACAAAAAACACTTCGAACTACGAGTATAGATAAAATGTGTCTAAAAGTGTTAATGTCAACACATGACACATTACCATGGTAACCGATATTTTTAATAAAGGTTTTATGTACCTCGGAAACAGTGTTATTTTCGGGATAAAAGGTATGTACTCCATATCATTTTCTGAGCCCTTGATAATGTGTGTGCAAAATTTCAGGATGATCGGTATAGTCGATAAAAAGTTACTATGTAGTAAGAAGTTAACCGTGTGTTTCTACTGACGTAATCGTGTCGCGATACAAGCTTTCTCTCTGGAAAAACTGAGATGACAATATATTTTATGTTCATGTTTACGGCAGTGTGAGCCCACGGTAACAAACAAACAAACTAACATTGGCATTTATTGTAAAGAAAATACTTGATACAGACTCGGAATGTTCTCAGTACTTCTAGAAGGCTATATGTATGATAAGATATGAAATCTGATAACTAACATGATCTGATAACCAGTATCGACAAGTAAGAGGATCATCCCTAACTACTAAAAAATGACGGCTTGTGTTATGCTAAATATAAAATTTTTAACAATAACATTTCGACGCCATATGTTATATGTGTTGTCAACTTCATTACACAATTATATTTACTCTAAAAATACAACGAAATATAGAAGACGATAAATTAAGAAAGCGTTATTATGATAAGTTATATAATTTAATTTTGATTAAACTTAGTATTTATATATCTATTCGCTGGTAAACATTCGCAGTATCGCGGTATCTGGAGGTATAAAAATCTATGTATGAAGGGAAACGATTTAATTGTTTGTTTGTTTACTATAAACTCTAAAAGTAACAGCTAATTTTAAAATATTTTCGGCGATAGAATGTTCCGAATTGAATTCGGTCGTATAGATAGACTAATAAAAATAGATACAGCCTAGATCTTGTATTACTGAGAAGACCCTGATAGGTTTTTAAGCGTATCACGTCTAGACAGACAAGCATCGTTGGGTCTTCGTTATATAATGGATAAGGAGTAATTAAAATAATATATTTGAATACTGTAATATAATAATAATACTGATCTATATTGCAAGAAAAACGACTGGTGGGTCATTGTTTCCATAGATGATCCTATCCTTTCAATATAGGTTACAAACTGCAACTTGATAAATGGACAAGATGTGTTATGTATTCAACATATAGGTAAGAATGACTTGTATTCAAATGCAATGCCGTGATTTAATAATTGCTTAAGAGTGAAGTATGGCGATATCCAAAGACGAGCCAATATAACATCCTTATTGGTCTTCTGTTTTCTTGTAAGAGGCTGCCGGACCCACGTACAGCTCTTGGTTTTACTGTCATTCATGGGCAGTAAATCACATAAAACCGTAACGAAGTGTGCCTATACCTTGGCTCATTAAAAGATATGATTGTTTTAAACAAAGAAACATCACTTACCATGCACGGTTGCCGTTATACGTTTTATTCTTTCATCGGAAATGTTGTAATTTGGTCCAAATCGTGAGATAAAATGAAGTGAAGTTGTGTAATATGAGTAGCTAATGTTATAAGGTAATATTAGACACAATTGTATTTAAAAAAATATGTTGATGATGAATCTTTACATGGTTACGTATTATGATATCGTAAAGCCAGTTAAATAAGACTATCGCATCGGTGTACTCAGCGACTGTTGGTCGATTCATAAAATTATCGCAAGTGAACAGATCCGTGTGAAGATGTTATCAGTGCGTTGGCAATCTGTCATGTCCCGCTGCGTCGCTTGTCATCGTCCTGGACTTTGTACCGTACTATAGCTTCTGTTCTCATGACTGCTCTTTATTGAAATTTGTTATATCACGTAACCTTAACATTTATGTACGTACCTTGTGAAATGTTAACTATTGTAATTGTATCTAATATATGCTCCTTGTAGATCTTGACACAAAAATATTTTCTACGTAATCTTCGATAACATTTTCTTGGAAAATACTATTTAGATATTTAAAAAAAATTGTTGACGGAGAACTTGATCTTATATTGTCACCGCCACCCGTCATCCGTATTTATTTGACTGAGTTGCCAACTTATTTGATGAAAAGAAAGTGATGGTAGATTAGCAAAAGGAGAAAGAGGTGTGAGAAGGAGATGGGAATCAATCTGTGGCACTGAAGTCATTAGATGAAACGCACAAACGTAAAGCCTTTTACTTCACGCTGATTTATGTGAGGTCGTGGTACGATACTGAATGAATCAGCAAATCACTACTGCAACTGCTGTCACCATTGCTAAGGATCAAATAGTTATTATAGGTGAGAAAGAAATGTATACTACTCTTACTTAACATGTTAATGCACACGTGGTTACTGCGAATGCAGAGTTTCTGAGAGAAGAAAGATATAGTATATCATGAAGTGAAAAGATTTGTCAATCGCTACCGTCAATATTTGAATCTGCAATTCCGTAATCCGCCACTGTGGCCATTAAACTTTGCGCGCAAATTGAGGTGGAATATAAATTGTTATGAATTAACCACCTTGAGTTTTATGGCCCGCATTATTTGGTAAGCTTTAACAATGAAAATCTTATCAAGCGTCTCCAGCAAATAACATCTGTGTGGTTTGTGTTATTATGAACGTACATTACAACAACGCTAGCGTCTTGAATAACTGTGCAACAATTTGATGGTCTGGGATTTGATCTTAAGCTTAAGAACTTGAACATATCAGGTTTAATTATTTAACACCATTTGTTATGCCCAACGTCACCTTTAAATTGAGTCCTAGCTGAGTGAATAAAACGCTTAGTTATTAATTTCTCTAATAAGTCGGGTTCGTACTTGAGCTCAATACAATGTTAAAATCTGAATCTGCAATAAAATGGCGCCACACTTTGGCAAGGAGTCCTACCTTCTTGGCAGCTGTCTCCCCTTTAGTATCAATGAACCATCTAATGTTACAATGATGTTGTTGACATCTGATGTTATATTCATGATGATATCTCAAATGCATAACTGAAGACAGTCGGCGTATTTTATTAAAAACGTTGCGGGTTATCTGACATTATAGGAGACCGCTAAAAAGGCATTCGCAACAAGGAAATGCTGCCGCAGTTGCGTTGCTTATCTTTAGTAGGGGAAAAAACAATAACCGACTTGTAAAATAAAATGGACCCGGACCCGATATGGGATTTGGGATTGATTGTTATAGTGTTAAGCAAATCTATGATTACTTGACAAAAATTCTGGTACAAATAGTATAAATATATTGGCACAAATTTGACGAATGTGCTATCTTCGGTCCATAATATATACCTAAAATTGACTAAAGCGCATACAAACTCTGTACAGATATCTATTTACTATTAATAAGTGGTATTATAGACATTCGCCTTTATATTATGGGCTTGATAGAAAAAGAGGAGAGATAGGAGATATACTCCTGAATCAATATTTTACTATTTATTGACTATTAAAATGAATTTTGAATGTGAAAAAGTCGTTTTAAGAATTAGTTAAGAGTAAATTTGTTGGGGCTGCGTTGCTTTGTATTCTATTGCGTAAGCGTGCGTAGAAATAAAATTTAGATAATATGCTTGCGTGTATGTGCGTTGCACTTGCGGGTGTTTGTTTATGACACAGTGGGCCAGGCACACTAATGCCTACTATAATATGTAGCCTTTTTTATGGCGATACGATTTTATGTTATTTTTGTACATAAGTAACAGTATGGTCATGAACAGCTATTTATAGAGTAAAATTTGTCGAAGCATAAAATTATTAATTTTCAATTTAATTTCAAATGTTTTATTACCCGGAACGAATCGTCCGTACGTGTGACATGAAACGTGATCTTGTGCCATTGACAGTGCCGCTTGCGTGGTGCTTAACGAGCGAGGTGCTTAACGTTCAACTGTGGTAATTGACGGCTATACAGTCAATAACAATCCTTCGGACAGTCGAAGAGTATAGAATAACGGCACAAAACAAGGAACCATTAAATTAGTGTCGCTACCCACTATCGATTAGCCGTCCAGTTTCCGCAGACAAAAATATGTATACATACCGCACTACCTCCGGCGCGATCGCCATTGACAGCGCACTTTCGGGTTGCGATTTCAGCTAGTCGCAACCCGGGTAGACGCAATTGTAACATGCGACCATCTGGCTGAGCATGTTTTGGCTAACTGCTGAGTGCACACGTGGCGTTAAAGATATTAACGTTAGAGAGTAGCAAGGGACTGATCTTTGTGTGATCCGATGTGGCGATCTTTGGGGGCGGCCCACGTGCAGCGACCTGTGAAACATTACCGGATTACGATGATGATAGTAAAGAAATAAATACATAATTTGTACGCGAATTAATCAATACATATTTTTACATAGGAAATGGATATTTAACTTTTAATTTTGTGTGCATATTTATTTGTTTAAAATGGGATTACACCATTTAAATAATCTACACTTTTAATTGTCATATTATATATATATATCATTTACCTTCGTGAAAGTTGATTCAATTTATTGTTTTCAGTATTTGGAGTTACGTTTCAATCGACACGTCCGCGCCGTGGCATCCATTCTGTTTTTATTGGACGAGGTGAGTTCAAATTCGTTACGCATTATATGCATTTTTCCAATGCAAATGGGTACTTGTTTAATATTAAATTGTTTAACTTTAACAGTGTGAGCCCGCAACAACATCTGTTGCACGAATGGGCCGGCTCGAACAGTGAAATACCACGACCTCACAGAAGACAGGCGTGAAGTAGAACTCTGCGTTTCGTCCGATGAGTGAGTGAGAGTGAGAGAGTCCGGTGTCGGAGGCCTAATTTAAGTCCTCTTCCCCTTCTCAGTCTTTCCTCATAAGGAGAGGATGGGAACGGGAAAAGAATTGAACAGGACAGGTTGACGGGGAAAAGGAAATATCCTTTTTCCTATCTATGGAGAGGTGCATCTGCATACATTTGCTGGTTGCGGATGTCTATGGGTAGCATCACTTAACATCAGGTGATCCGCCCGCTCGTTTGCCACCTTCACACATAAAAAAAAACAAGTAAAAAAGTAACTTTCTAAAATTGTGAGGAGGGAGATGAAATTTTCTAAGCGAATTTATAAAAGATGTCTGTTCACCATTGAGATGATTAATTCAATTAAGGGTCAAACAACACAAAGTGTCGCTTACGTCACTAATCTATGTTTAAGCGAAACTCGGGCTTATGCCCGATGGGTTAGGGGCTAAATTGAATCTAGATCGCACATCTCAGCCGGCCGGTGCACTTGAATTGTGGTTTGCATTGATTCGTTTCTTGGCGGCAGTGCCATAAACGCTTATCGATAATAAAATTTCTTGATTCGTTCTTGATATCTGGTAAATGATAGATTCGTAAATCATGAACTTCTTACAATATTAAGCGCTAACTGACCGGTTTCCGAGTGTTGTGTTGATGCATTTACTATATATCTCGAAGAAATACCACCAAAATAAATCACTTTGGTTAAAATTGATTGCATAACGTTTCCGTAGACACATAACATTGAAAAATATATCGTCTAATAATCCAAACGGGCACATTGTGATTTCTATGTTGTAGAGGGCCCTAATGTTAAAATGTCAACTAGATTATTCATATACCTGCTAAAAAAGGTTGAAACAAAATCTATTACCGATGAGGGTTTATTCGTAAATGTGAGAGACACGCCGCGAGCTTGTAAATTGTCGTCACGGGTGATAATCTTGTAGAAAAAATTTTGAAATTTATATCCCACTAAGTTATTTCACACTTGACAACGGCCTTGAAGGCAACGAGGTTATTATCATACTTGTTGACTGACTCTACGGTTCTGTGTTGAAATTAAGTCAATATTATTATAATAATTAATTCTAATTATATGCATTGAGAGAACTATGCTAGACTTGTCTGAAAGCTGTAACAGTGATTGCTTGATAACGCCAGCACGATAGAAAATGATCTAACTAACATTTAGTGTAAAATATTCGCTCACGACCGTAACCCAGAGGGGTAGGCAGAGAAATCCATGATGGATTTCCATTTGGCGCGATCCTGGCACATCTCTCTCGCTTATTCTACATTCATACATCTACGCATATATATTGGTTATGGGCGCTCCTTGTACCGTCCTTTTTTAGTAAGCCACAAATTCCATAAAAGTTCCATATAAGTTCTCCTAGGGCATCCCTTACCTACACTGCCACTCCTTTCAACGTGAGCGAACCGCCGAAGCATACCTTTCTCAATTCTACTTTTACCTTATAATGCTATTTTTAATCCTATCTTTCAATAGTGTACATATATAACGTTAATGTAAATAGCAATGTAGAGTACGTTATCTAAGTATTACATTCGGTTAAAGGATACATAAAAAAATAATGGAATATATAAAAATAATTTTGTAAATTATATCCACCAAACCTTTGGCTTAGCATTCATTAGTTTCTTATCTTTCTCGCTGGAAATTTCCGTAACTTGATTTCGTGTATATAATTTGAAATTATAGGTATGACAAAAG
This sequence comes from Papilio elwesi, assembly GCA_029849275.1. Classification (NCBI taxonomy): domain Eukaryota; kingdom Metazoa; phylum Arthropoda; class Insecta; order Lepidoptera; family Papilionidae; genus Papilio; species Papilio elwesi. The sequence goes on along the minus strand of CM056687.1, from coordinate 3,790,396 downwards.
ATGTTTTTGGCGTACCATACCTGGGAAACCTAAGCATCGCTCTGGATTTTTTTCGTGTGTACAAAAGTTCATGATTACCGGTTGAGTGGGAGTGAGTTAGATAATGTATCCATCGTTTAGGTCCAAGTGTCCAATAGGAAATACCGTAAGTCTTCATGTTAAGTCAATATTTTCCGTTTATTATTTCCGGTTAATCGTCTTTTTGTAATAGACCTTAGAGTGTCAATTCCAATGGTATGGAAGAAAACTTAAATTTTTAATTTTTTGTTACAAATCTTGCTTTCTTACGCCGCGCGGCGAAAAAACGCAAGTATGCGCCTGACCTCAGTTTCTTTCTGTTTATAGGCCATTTGAAAGGACACCTGTTATCAGTATATTTTTTACAAGGCTTTTCGTTAAAATTGGAGCAATTTAAATAAAGAAAAAGATAAAAATATATTATAATTATTTATTTTATTTATTAATCCTAAGTTCGTCGGTGTGGGTTGAGGGTATCTTGAAAGAGGATCATCTGTAAAGAATCAAATGTTATATGAAAACTACACATATATAAAGTCTCTAAAAGTAATTGTTACAATATTATATAGTCTACAAAAAAGGCTATCACTGAATTATTTATGTGTGTTCCCTATAGACTCCGAAACGGCTTAGCTGATTTCTTTTTAGGAAATGTTCAGATTGGTCTATCGGTCGATCCTGTTAAGTGTAGTAGCGCTCGGATCAACGTAATTAATGCTACTCGTGCGAAACGAAGCGGGTAGTAGGCATTAAACTACAATTTATTTTACACTTTTCATAATTCAGTGGTTTTAAGAGTACAAGACTGGGCTACGCTTTCCATTGTCATTCGAATGTCGTGGTCCTTGCAATAGCACTAGCGTATCTCACAGAAATTGTAGGTTAAGAGTTTTGCATGCCAATCGTTGATAAATTTATTCAGCCCAAAAGATGATGTAGTAAGATTGGCCTTATTTATTTACTCTGAAATTTTTTCATTTTGCGGGAATGACATCTATATAAATAAATGTGAAAATGAGAACCGTGTCTAAGTACAAAATTGCATCCAAATCATAAGAACAAGAATTGCGCGCTTTACATGCCACGTCTAACAACTAAGACTCGATTTGCCACAACGAAGTAGAGAGTTTGGTTTGCGAAGAAAGCGCTTTACAGCTCATTCCTCGAGTTGAGATTAAGAATAAGAATAACAATAGTAATGTAGATTATTCATAAAGTATATACAATAAGTATACGTTACGCTTACGTTTTGTTTTGTAATTAATACACATTCAGTTGATCACGTGACATCATAAATATTATTATTTATCACCGCATTCAGAAAGCTAATCACTACAGTACCATTACTAATCACGATCTCTTAGTCACGGGTTTATTTCTATTTACTTTGCCGTTTTTTGTTGTGATTTATTATATTAATAAATGCATGGTATGAAGGTTAGTACGAGTGTTTTTATTTCAAGCTAAAAATTATTGCAGGTGTTATTATATTCCTTTATCCTTTTATTTCTAAACTAATTATTTGTTTTAGCGTTCGCAGTTTATCTCTGAAACAGGTTTTAACAGTCGATGTAAATTACCATTAAGTGATTTTTTTGTTGATGAGTTAAAAAGGTAATTGCGCCCTTAGCAAATATCATTGATCATTATTTAATATCAGTTTCTACTTTTTGATGCAACGAAGTGCCGATTTGATCATAGTATAAAAATATGCACTGGTTGCAATGTACCCTATTCACTCTTACTTTGAAGATATCCCCGTCATAATCAGACGACTGTTGATGTTAAACAAATATTTTAACCACCCATTAGAAAGCAAGGTGGTACCAAAAAAAATCAGTAGTTTGAAGAATATATTAAAAAATATAACGTCACATATGGTTTGAATTCGTATCGGCGATGTAAAATTACAAGAGTATTAGTAATTCTCGCTATTAAAGTATTCAAATAACAAAGTGAGCGATGGCTAGTACTAGATAATGCGTCGAAAGTGCTCAATCTGCAATTCTATTAGAGGTCGTTCGCTGACTCGCGCGCCGTGGACTTTGGACGTCGTCGGACAACTTCCTATACAAACATAATTTCACGTCTGACTTCGTCAGATCATTATTACTATTATTTAAAATAAATGTAACAGTCAGTAGCCGAGCGGGAGACGCTAGGACGACCACCGAAGGTCTGGAAGGAAAGGATTTTGTTACCTACTGGGGGGAAATTTTTGTTTGATATATTTCAAAATTCACAAATGTCTAGTTACGTGTCTGCTCGGTTGGACGCCATGTCATATTATCTCTGACTAATACGATTGTGTTACAAAAATTATGTCATTATTGTACTTAAATAATTTTTTAGCTGCCTGACGCTTTTGAGATGTAATATATGTTTTTATTTACACTAAGTAATATATCATGTAGGGACTTAATTGGGTCTGTACGAAACTCATCTAGCTTTGTGGAACCTAAGAGAAAAAAAATGTTAGTATAGAATTATAGATATTTAAATCATGAGTGTGGCAGTGGTGGCTCAGCGGTTTAGACCCAGACTTACGTACTGTAGGTCGCGGGTTCGAACCCAGGCAGGCGCTTTACTTTGTGTAAATTTATTTCATCACCACTGCTCCAAAAACGGTGAAGGAAAACATCGTGAGGAAACCGGCATGTTCTTAGAACCATCAAATTCGAAGACATGTGACATCCACCAACCCGCACTGGGCCAGCGTGGTGGATTACGGCTCATTCCCTCTCTCGGAGAGGAGGCCTGTGTCCCTGCAGTGGGAAACATTCTAGAAAAGGCCGATTTATTATTTATTATTATATTTAAATCATGAGTTGTTGTATCTTTCTTTCCTACACTTTATATGTGGGTGATCACCAATCTACATTAAGAGCCACGATAAAGAAATTTGATAAGTACGAATCAACAAGTACCTCGCCACAAACAGCAACATTGTCAGGTTGAATAGATATCAGCAGGTTCTTTTCATCTACATCTAAAGACATAGATAGAAAAAAGATACAATTTGAAATGAAAATATCTTAAAATCTAATACAAGTTTATCTGCGTTTGTTCTGTGTTAACTCAAAAACTACTGAACCGATTTAAAAAAAAACACTTTTATCAGCCATTCGTGCGTTAATGTTGTCGTCATTTGACTAACGGCCACCAGGTTATATTTGATGATACTAATTTTTAATCTGATTTATTTCGATTAAAATAATGTTTTAACAACATAACGTTAAGAAAAAAAAATCGGAAATAAATCTGAAACTAATAAATTAACCTAAAAACATAAGTACCTCACATCTTTTAACATAACATTTGTCTTGGCTACAGAATCAAACTGAGGTCCCTCGGCGTACTTAACAGTATTTCAACCACTAAACTAGATCGACACTATTTACTTTTGCTATTCGTCTTTTGAAACACATAACTGTAAATTAGATTGTTTACTTTACAATATGTCAGAATGTAATTCTATTTTTAAGTGTCAATTACGAGCCAAGGATGGCCGCGATTCCGGACTTTGTCTCAGGTCGACTCGCCACGAGTTCACAACAATGGATAATGGTCAATTGACCATTTAAAAAGCAATGTGATCGTCATAAGAGATAAATTGGAGCTATGTATCCACGTTGAGGAATGAAATTGTGTAACAATTTCCATAACAAATGAATGAATTACAGAGGTTCTTACAAAAGTGAACAGTAAATTACATTACATTTTGAGATTAAGCGAATAAAATACTTTATAATATCTACGCAAACGCAACCACTTATAAATGGATTCTGATAGGATGCATATGGCTTATACGACGATATAACATAGTCTTTAATTTATAAATAAATTAATTAATTGGCTGAAAGATAGCGTGTCAAGTAAGTCTTAAAATATCTTAAGACGTTTGTATATCGTCGTGCACCGTGTTAACAGAGAGAAGTCTCGTAGTGGTTAATACAACGGTTTAATACAATGCCTGATGTAAATTATATTATAACGATTGCAATGAATATTTTAGATCTAATATTAATTTAATTACTTGAACTATAAGGAAGTAAAAAATACAAATATATAAGGACTTCAAACTAGCAAATTTGAACAGGTAATTAATGTTAAAGATTTCTCGCCGTTTTAGGGCGACTACTTCTCTCACTCGTGTCTCGAAACTTTGACGGGCCGGTTGGAGTGGTTTGTAAGATACTTGCTTTTCACGCCGCAGGTCGTGGGTTCGATTCCTACCCAGGACAGACTTTTGTGTGCATGAACATGTCTGTTTGTCCTGAGTCTGGGTGTAATTATCTATTTAAGTTAGTATTTACAAAAGAAAAGTAGTGTATGTAGTATATCAGTTATCTGGTCGCCATAGCACAAGCTCTGCTTAGTTTGGGATCAGGTGGCCGTGTGCGAATATGTCCTAGGATATTATTATTATTATTAATTATCACGGTATTAATCCTCGAGGCTTGCTTTTATTCAATTTAGAGAGATTTAAGAAGTATATTAGGCGTGACTTTGAATGATAGGGTTAAAAATAGCGTTATAAGGGAAAAGTGTGGCTTAAAAGTGGACGTTGTGACTAGAATTGAGAAAGGTATGCTTCGGTGGTTCGGGCGTGTTGAAAGGATGAATGAAGAGAGAATAACAAAGCAAATTTATGTTGCAAAAGTGAGTGGCAGTGTTGGTAGGGGACGCCCTAGGAGAACTTATATCGATCAGATTGACTTACTAAAAAAGGGCGATATAAGGAGCACCCATAACCGACGAGCATGCATGCGTAGATGTATGAATGTGGAAGAAGCGAGAGAGGTGTGCCAGGATCGCGCCAAATGGAAATCCATGATCTCTGCCTACCCCTCTGGGTTACGGGCATGAGCGCATATTTATTTATTTATTTTTTTAGAATAAAAAATAGAAATTGTTGAGTGGGTGTAAGCTTGCTGGTTTAAAATGCTATTTTACTAGTAATATTTAACTGCCAGGGAGGAAGTACAAGTCAAATTACTATATTGGACGCCGGTAGCTGGAACATTCAAAATCTAAATCTTATAATAAAAAATCATATTCTTTTCCGTTTAATTTTTCGTAGAATACAAATGAAGATCGCTTTCTTTGTTTTATTTACGATGAATAGGGTCTTAAATTCAAAGGCCATATTGCAAAAATCGTATTAAGCGAATTCGTGAATATATCAATGCACTATCTTTTGTTTCCAGGTATTGTTTCTACCTATGGTCGTGTATGTCCCTGCTTTAGCTTTTAATCAATGTAAGTAAACTACATAAGTAACGTTATTTGACAGTTATTTTATTGTTAGTATCTCGACTAATTAATACGAATATGTAGTTTTCTGTGGCAAAGGGGAAATAATATTTTTCAATTTTTTTTCTAATTAATGAAAATACCTATACCTTATACTTTAAACAATGCAATGACGATTGGGACGTTTTAATTACTACATATCACATGAATTCAGCTTAATCTGTTAATTTAATTGTAAAAATTCTACAATATTCAAATAGAGGTAGGGATCGGTTTTAGAGCTAAGCCACGGGCTGAATGACAATCACAACTTGCATGCCTATTTTTAATGCCCAAATTTGTTTGCGTATAGTCAAACTAAATATTTTAGCCAGCTTTATAATTATTTTTAAACGCGAAAGTCTTAATGACTATTGTACATTTGCTTATGTTGCGTTTTATTTTATTTTTTTATTTGCAGTGACAGGTTTTAATGTTTTTGCCGTTGGTGGCGTCATGGTCGCTATATGTGGACTATATACAGTATTAGTGAGTATTATTTTTAATTTTTTACTTTTTGTTAATAAGTAAATGTTTAATTGTTTATTTTATGTTACTTTTTATTTTGTAAATAGTCTTTACATACTCTTTTATTAATTATAATTAATAGAAACGCCATCTAGTTGTTATTTCGAAATTTTAGTTTATTTCACTAATCGAGCCTTTTTTATTTCCTTAAATAAACAACAATTATCTTACTTTTACTGTAATCAGATAATGACTACTAATCGAGCCGAGGTCCGGCCCTTTCGGGCAACCTCTAATCGAAAAGCCAAACGCGTAATGAGTGACAGCCCAAGCCGAGGTCCCCTCTTGGGGGACCTAGAGCCCTGACTGATAGGTACTGGAAGTCATCGGCGGTCTCCCAATCTGATAATATAAATGCAGTAACTAATTCTACTTCAAGAGGTTCAGGCTAGGTGCCTTCTGCGAACTGCCATCTCAAACCCGGTGTAGCTGTAAATGCCTCCTGCAGACAAACATTACAAATTAGTTACAAAAAAAAATTTTTTACTCAATCTTCCAATTGGCATGTTTGTAGGGCGGACTGCGCGCGGTGGTGTGGACGGACTCTGTGCAGACTGGCATCATGTTCATCGGCGTGCTGCTGGTGGCGGCGGCGGGGACCATCGCCGCCGGCGGCGTGCGCGTCGTGCTCGACGTCGCTGGCGAGTCCGGCAGACTTAGTCTGTCCAAGTTAGTACAGTCTTCCTTATTTCGAATCCGGTAGGTGTCATATTTTCCTACGAACTCCTCAAGGTTCCTTCTATCGATTAATAGAAACTACCAATATAGGCAAAAAAAAATTACGTACAAAACCTATCTTTGAGTGTTGTGTAGAAAATTAATTAAAAATTTAGAAAAAGTTCTAATATTTTTAAATTTTATCACAATTGGACAAATATTTGGTGAATGTCGCATATATTGCGTATTTGTATATATGTTCACAAATGTATATTCACAGCTGGGACTTTTCTCCGTACGTGCGACAGACAGGGTGGGGCTCGATGGTGGGCGGCTTCCTCTACTGGACCTGCTTCAACTCCGTCAACCAGACGATGGTCCAGCGGTACATCGCGTTGCCGAGCAAGAGGAAAGCTATTATGTTAGTTTTGTATCACCATTATTTAATCCATCTCTATTCATTAAAATGAAACACCCCTTATTCATTTCTATCCACGTCGATCTCATTTTTTTTCGCCAACCGTTGTGACGGAAAAGAGAGGAGAATAAAGGAGGAAAAGAAGAGGACGGGGTAGAAAAGAGAATTAGATAGAGCTGGCGGCATAACAATCATCAGGTGAAATGTAAAAGTATATACGAATAATCCTCCACTGTATTTTGAGGTAGTTAATCCTTTCCGGTCGAGTTGGACCATTTGTGCAGCAGCGGTTGCTGATGATGACTTTTCCACGGTAAATATTTCCAGAGCCTTAGCGATCTTCTGCGTGGGCGCGATCCTGGCGATCACGCTATGCGTGTGGTGCGGTCTGGCGGCGTGGACGGCGTGGGTGCGCGGCGGCTGCGCGCCCGGCGGTCGCCCGCTCGTCGACGACCGCCTGCTGCCCGCCTTCGTCACCTACGTCTCAAGGGTGCAGCATCTACCAGGGCTTGCAGGTGTCTTCCTTGCTGGAGTTTTCGGCGCTGGCTTGAGGTTTGTATTATAATAAAGTGCAACGTTAAAGTAAGAAATCCAATCTCAAATTTTTCACTCAGAAGTTTAATATTGGACTACTAATTGTCGTGGCAAGTAGTGATTCAGACAAATTTAAATTTAAATCAATGTAAAATTCGATCGTTAACTGTTTTTGGCTCCCTAATATATGATATCTCTACCGTACATAAAGAACTTAACTTAGAGTGTATCAGTATTTACGACGTATATTTAGCGTGCCGCGTGAACGTCTATCATTTGACTTGTATGATTACAAATTAATGCTATTTTACCGATGGCAGGGAAAATGTAAAAAATGCATGTATTCAAAATAAAAAATCTGAGAATGTAAAGGCAAGCGTTTATTCCAGTTCACTGTCAGCGGTGCTGAACGCGTGCGCGCTGGTTGCGGTAGAGGATATAATGCACGGCTGGTTGCGGCTGCACCTGCGGCCGCTCACCGAGGGCATCCTCGCACGGGCGGTCACCGCAACCCTCGCACTGCTCTCGCTCCTCATGCTCGTCGTCATCGCGAAGCTCGGCGGGGTGCTCGGTGAGCCACTTGATAGTAGAACTTCGGATTGCTGAATTTGATGGGTGCCGGTCACTGTTGGAGTGAGACCGCTTCGTTTCTATTAAACCTCACTATACAACTAATAACCAAAATAGGCGATCTTAATAAAATTCATCCAATCAATCCAATGTTACAAATTAATTATGCATAGATTAGATACAAAGAATCATCGTTGAATGTAAACATAAAATCGTTGCAAAGGCATAATTTAAAAAAGTCAATGACCCTGATAGCTGTCAAGATAAATATCTATTGTTACGTAAAATTTTACGTAATAACCATACGAAGTATCCGTAACTTATAAGTCTTCGCGCGACGTCACATAGAAATCTGAACGTTCAATATTACATAACGAACGGTTGAGGTTCAACGAGGTCTTAACGCTGGGGAAAGTCGTAATATAAATATTTTTTACTGCAAAGCATTTCTGACAAACATTCAGGTAGTTGAAGTGACTCCATTACACATTGTCTTAGCTACGATGCCTAGTGGTCAAGGAGCGGTCATCTTCATTGAACCAAAAGAGTACTGAATGACTCTATTTTGGATCAATTGGATGAGAGAGAGAGAGGGTTGGGTTATGAAAACTACGGACTAAATTCTACGATGCTAACCGAATAGGAAACACTGACTCGTCTTTTAGTGTTGGTGGGATTAGATTAGAAGGTTTAAAATTGCAAGTTTTTGTTAAATAAGGTCGCAAGTGATGAGTGACAAGTAAAAGTTGCTAGCATTTATTTTATTATACTGGTAAACTTGATGACTTCCGTCAATTTGTTTATTAGTATTTACAGTAAGAAACTCCACAAAATAATTAAACACTCGGATTGGTGTTTACGAGTAGCAGTTCTTCTGCGTAGTTTGACACCAAAACAACCGCTTGCTAGTTTACCTGCATCTTCTATAAAATATTTGTAATTATTTTATTTCTTATCCTATGTATTAGGCGTGGCGACGGCACTATCAGCTATCGCCGCGAGCTCAACTTGCGGCATGTTCACGCTGGGCATGGCGTGCTGGTGGGTCGGCCCGCGGGGCGCGATCGCGGGCGCCGTGGCGGGCGCCGTGGTTGCAGCTACCGTCTCTCTGGGCACGCAGGCCGCCGCCGCGCATGGCCTGCGCGCGCTTCCGCTTGACTACGCCATGCAGTGCCCCAATGCTACCTTCCAACCCGCAGATTATCTAGTGAGTATGATTAGTAGTTTATTTACCCTTTCACGTTCACGTATATTTATGCTAGTACTCTCGCGTGGTTTACACAAGAGATGTAAATACATCTAAAAATTCCGAGGGTTAATTGGTTATTCTATGTTATTTTACTTGACGCGTTTGATATTTTTTAATAGTTTGGGTATGTTGAATTTCAGGACCCGGAAACAGTGTTCCCGTTATTCCGTATTTCATACCACTGGATAGCGCCGTTGGGTTTGGTGACGACGTTGTCTGTGGGCTGTGTGGTGGGCTGGCTGTGCGACAAGCGGCGTGACGTCAAGATGGACGCTGAACTGTTCACGCCGGCGGTGTGGCGGCTGCTGCCGGCGGAGGCGCGGGAGAACGCGGGCATCACGAGGAGGAATCTAGCAAACAAGGCCGCAGATATACCGCCCTCCGCACCACTTATCGTGGGACAGGGCTCTGATAAGGTGACTCATTAAGATTATCTGTAATGGAACCAAAACTATTTTTAAAAGCTATGAGGTTGTAAAGGTCAACGACGAAACACACAAACCTCAAAATAAAACCACAAAGAAATATACGAACATTGATTTTAATTTATATATATATATATATATATATATATATATATGTGTATAATACAATATAATAATGAATTAAAAATGTTTTAACATGATTTTTTTGTTGGTGCAGATTGAAATGAACGGAGAGTCGAGCAGGTGAAGATTGTGAAACTTTTGTACAAACGTACAAGTGCTGATAACATTTAAGAATATCTGATTTTTTTTTCATATCAATTGAGTGACGTGATCAGATACAAACACGTTGCAATATATTATTAAATATAGTATTAAATTTAATAACTTATTAAATAATCCACTAACTGGAAAATCATTTTAATGATTTATTAGTATGCACCATCGTGCATTTTAGTAATGTTACATATGCTAACGGAGTTCCTGATATTTATTTTTTTGATAACGTTTTCTCTATAACAGTTTTACAACACATTTACGGACGTACTATTTTATGGCCTTTATGTTAATTTAAATTGATTATTCGGGGAATTTAAAATATTATTAACATAATTCTTAAAATTACTTTGAAATATTATTTGATTCGAATACACAATTCAAGAAAAGGGGTTAGACAATTATGAAAGTTATAACTAAATATTAATTATTTTAATCTGGTCTAAAGCATTCAAACACGTCAACCAGTGGCGTAGGTAGGGCACGGATTACCAGTTATTAAAACTTCTTTGTGTACATAATACAATATCTTCAGAAAATCAAAATGTTTACAACATGAATATGTTATGTAAATCTATTTATACATTTCTAGTTATCGTAGTGGTATAGCCGAGCATTTGTTAGAAGTAAGTGCTTTGTTTCTTGATGTTCTACGTCGACTGTGGCATAGAGTATTACGAGTAGTGTATATGTTTCCTTATAACTGGTGCTATATGACTATAAAATAATGTACATACTTACAATCTACGTCTATATCTTAAAGCTATGTTTTATATTAATAAAGTAGATGAATAGTATGTACATATATGTCCCAGACAGATTGTGTACTTCCTTAGCTTATGAGATATAAACTGTCAGCAAATTGTGAACTGAACGAATCATTAACAATTTGACATATCTCGTCAAATGCGAAAAACCGATTTTTTCTCTGGTAAACATATCTTTTAGATATTATTTTTATCTAACAACGAACATTTTTTTTGACGCTGGGAAATGCATTTCGGTATCCCTCCCGTTTCCAGGAGGGTATGTGGGACTCGCTGGCCAAGAAGTGGCCGGAATACCCACTAAAACCCAGCGATGTTCCTTCTCGTCGCCTATTGTGGGGACTTAAAGTCCCCATACTTCGTCTAAGGCGCACCAGGAACATGATGGTGCGCCTTCCGGCTCGTGGACGTCTCAACGGGCGATGTTCCCCTCCTCCATTCCATCGCCCGGAGCTCTTCTCTAGGGAGGCAGGCTTTTGCGTCATCACCTCCTCGCAAAAGGAGGCGACGGCGTTCCACGACCTCTCGCTGCTCACCATGGTACGTATGACGGCGGGCAGCGAGAGGTCAAGCCCTACTTCTGCCTTCTCCTGCGAGTGCGGCCCGCTGGGTCGACCACTGGATGCATGACTTCAGCGTATGCTGCGCTGAGTCCTCAGCGTGGCCGAACTCGTGGCACATCTCCGTGGGCTCTCGTCTCGCACAAATACCTCCTGAAGCAGCTGTGCCTCGAGAGGATCTGCACAAGGTGGAAAGAGAGAGCGCCGTGATTCCGGCCCATCCATTGCTCGAGGACGGACCGGATCGCCACTATCGTGCGGTGGCCGGCATACGGCGAAAGAAGCCGCTCCCGCCACTGAGCGACGAGGTCAGCCTCCGCCGCCCGCCGCCACTCACGCTCCTCCACCGGTGCAGGCGCAGGCGCGTGGTGTACCACGGTGGGTCCCAAGTGGTGACGGCGTCGGATTGGAATCTGACGCCGTCACCACAACCGCAGCCGACTTTGGTGGACTAGGTTTTGCCACTCGCTGCGCGGCCGCGGTTGCCCTGGGTGGTTTATGCTCTTTCTTCTTCTTGTTCTTGTTGAGCCCCTTCTTGACCACAACGTTCCAAGGCAGTTGTGCTGGGCTCGATTGGTCCGAAGGCTGCGCTTCCGTTGACAGGGGCTGTGATTCCACCACCTTCTCACGAGGAGCTTCACTCGATGCTTGCCCTCTATTTTTCTTTTTAGGTCTTTTGGGCTTCGGGGCCTCCGCTACAGCAGGATCCACAGCCTTGGTCTGCCTGTCCGCCGCCATTGGGGGGCGGAGACGCTGTTCAGGCAACAAACGGTCCTCTAAAGCCTCTAGCCTGGCGTTTAACATCGTGCCCACCTGGCAGAGGATGGTCCGCACCAGGTCTTCATTGTCCCTCGGTGCTTGATCGGGGGCCTCGGCACAGTGACATCAACCTGTGCGCTCGCCCGGAGAAGGCACTCCCTCATTTCCGCCACCGCTTTGCGCAACAGTGCGACCTCAGCTTGCATAGGCTCGTTTTCCGCGCGAAGTAGCCGTGCTTCCTCCGAGTCCGAGCGCTTCGCGAGCGTCTTGTAGTTTTGCCTTATGGCGTCCACAGCCTCGAGACGCCGAGGTGTGTCTGTATTTGAGCCTCGACCACATTTGCTGTCGCCGACTGCGCATCGCCTTGTATACCTGTAGCGGCGCCCTTCCAAGCGCCAGTCGTGGCGGAAGACGTTCTAGTCGACCTCACTTCTGACAGCGACGCCATCAGCTCAGCCTCCGCACACGCTTCCATCTCCTCTTTTTGAGCCTTCAAAAAGGCTTGTTTGGCCGCCGCCAGCCCGACGTCGCCGGTGGTTGGCGGTTGACCGCGTCCCTTCCTTTTGCTACTCGTTGCGGAGGTCTCCGTAGAGCTCCCGCTGAGGTCCACGTCTCTGGGCCGCTTCTGACCTCGGCCGTCGCTCCAAAAGCGCCGGGATATTCCCTGTCCAGGGACTCCATAGAGCCGAATCGGCTCGCAACGGCCACCATGCTCCTAGTCGAGTCCGAGTCGGACTCCGACAGCCTCTTATGCGCCGATGAACTCGCCATTAGCGGGGTGCGCGTCAGCACGACCCTCAACTCCTTTGTTTCCTTCGTCTCCATCACAACTCCGTCTTCCTCATTTTTTGTGTGTTTGTTCACCATATTGGTTCCCACGATTAGGAAAAGGTCGATATACCACCCCCGGTTGACGCCCATTCCGGAGGGTAAGGCTACATACTGAAGAGGTCGCCAGCTATCTACAGGTTTTAACGACTTCGGTGTCGGGTTTTTATGGAGTTTTCCTTTCTCGCGGGAGGCCGGTTAAGGCAAGCCCTCCGATCTAGTACCTCGACATACTCCATAACGCCAAGTCGATGGAGATCTTTGAAGAGACACTAGGTTACGGGGTGCCACCCTACTTTCGGACGGTTTGTCCCCGACGGCAGTGTTAGTGCACGCCGGGGCCGCCCTCCCTTTTCCCTCCCCAGTGTTTGGTTCGCGGGGCTTTCGCCCTACCTACAAGCCGGAGCATTCCCTATTCACCACCCAGGACGCGCCACATCGGAGTTCATCTTTCCGCCCACTGAGACAACCCAGCAGGTCGGAACCACGAACCTAACCTATAATTATCTTCCCTTGTAACTGAAAGCTTAAAGTAAAAACGCAAGCAAAATATCAGTTCACAATTTGACTTTGACTTGGATTCATAAGCTGTCACGTCAAATTGCTGATTCGATAAGTTCACGATTTGCTGACAGTTTATTATATGCTTTGTCTTATTATAAGCTTTCGAAGTGCAGAAGCTGTCGGTGACAATAAAATAAAATCGTGTAATAACTAACTTTACATTTTATTTAAGTAGTAGTTTGATATGTTTTTGAAATATGTGATATAATTTACCAAGGCATATTTGAAGATCCAGATACAAAATTTTTACGTGGACCAAAATTTTGGATATATGTATTTCCGTGTTCTAAAATGGTTTGTGTTTATTTGTTAAATATTTCATCTCATGTCCTTTTATCCTTCGATGTTTATGGGAACAAAAATAAAAGTAAGGTCACCCATTACGCCATCTCTTAGTATAAATGTGTAAAATTTGAACATCAATTCCATTATTCTATCCGTGACTTTGAATTTTCTTAATTTATTCAATCAAAATAGCCATAAAATTAAAATAAAATGTATTTAGTAAATATATAAGCGTATGGCAATGTATTTAAAAATATATAAATTCAGGCACTTCAGTTACATAGTTTGTTTTAGACTATTAATACAGCACTAGCCGTGGACCGGTCAGGATGTCATCAGGTAGCGCCATCTAACAACAAAATTAGATATCAGTAAGTTATCCTTGACAACACTCCAGCAATAGACAATGCGAGACGGCGCATATAAATTGTCTAAATAAATTATTTATATTTTTTTGTCGAAATTTGCCCGTTTGCACATAATATATTTCAAATTACAAACTGTATCTAATACAAATCGTTATAGCCGTTACTGAAATATCACCGTACATATTTACAAGAATTTCTTGCTTTATCAATGTTATAAATTCATATATTTTTTTGTATTCAACGTTATTCTGCTTCAGTTCATTTCTTTGCAATAGATTTGGCAAACAAGTATTTCATGGAAAGTAAAGTATAAAGTGTATGGTTTACTATCCTTGAAATATCACCATCTTCATCTCCCTGCCCTATGTCCACTCTACGAGACGCCGCACAACGTGTTTTCGTCTTTTAAATCAACCGTCAATCGTCACTCACTTTTTATCACGTCACCTGTCGCGCTATCTATATTAGCAGTATTTATCAGTACTTAATATTGTCTAACTTATAAAATTATTTTGTTACTGTTTTACAATTGTAAATAAATTACTAAATAAGACAGAAATAAAGCCATTTTATTTTCCATTTTATCTAAGTGGTGCACAATATATGTATATGTCACCGACCGTATGAGTAGGCACTTTATAATCGGGCTAGGAAAATTCTATACGGTCGGTACATTGTCAGTTGAAATTGACAATTTGGCGATAGTCGTCGTCCACTGTCGGACGTAGGCCTCCCCCATCCATCGCCACAAAGATCTGTCCCCTGTTGCCTTCATCCAGTGATATGCCATATAGTCACCAAAAATATGTAATAATAAGAATAAACTGGCAATAATAAAAAATATTAACATAATTGTTATGCAGCAGTGGCGTAAACCTCAGCTCAGTTGATAGATTACTACTTATTTTCTAATTTTATTAAAAATGAACGCGATAGTCATCTCTGAGAAAACTCAAACAAGCCTATTGTTTACATTTCCTCAAATAAAAAGGCCGATTTTAAAATGTTCTTACATTTGTTTGGGTGTTTTATAACATTTTTGAGGACGGCACTGTTCAGGTCGTTAGTCAGTTTCGGTAGGAAGTACTCCCTAGTACGCTTTCTGTAAGCATTATTAAACAGAGGGAATTCATATTTAGGTAAGTATGATACTACGTAGCTGACTAGTTCTTTGTTTTAGTTTAATTAACGGTAAGTTTTTTATTTCCCTCAAAATTTTATATTACTGTATCCTTTAATGTACATCTTTATTTCACAAAAGTTAAAAAATATATTAACTATATATTATATATAATTAAGTATTGGTATTCTTCTCAGCTTTCTCATTGGCATTCCCTAAATGTTTATGTGATTTTGTTTAAACACTAGTCAGCGAAAAAAATAGTAACCTAGTTAAATATACTAACCATTGAGAGATCTGAAGATCTTTTGATCTACAATTGTTTATTTCGAGTTTTTAAGAATCTAGAATTAAACCAAAGTCATTGAACGTGAAAGGCGTAGCATTAGTTAAACTTGCAACAATTTCGTGGCGTCGAACTTTTGCAAAGTTTTAAATTGCGGAGGCAAGGGGAATAACGTAAATAGTCAGGTGCTACCGTTGGCAACTGGCATCGTCAGTGCACGACGGTAGGGTTGTCACTACGCAAAGATTAAATGTGAGTGGGTAAAATAAATAATTTTTATCAATATGTAATTTTATTTGTGCGACATTTTTTAAATCATGAAATGGATGAACGATCTATATGAGACCTATCTATATTTTCAAAGCGGTTGTGAGAGAATTAATTATTTTTTTATTTTTAAAAAACTTTCATTATATAAATATTCTAGATATGACATATCCCTATTTAATGTTTATTAAATTATCTGTTGCAAATTGTAAGTAACATCGTGTATATATGATGAGGGTGTCATAGGTGAATGGAATGCTCGTCGCTTTCTGTGCAGAAATGGAAAAATAATATGAACATTGTAAACGTAAAGCATTCATCGAGAACCCTAGGAAAGGGTGATTTACATTCGGCCCGCGTCGCCGCTATTAAAAGTCCCACAAAACGAGGCTTTGTGCGAGGACGCCTCAAGCACAGGTGACGAAAGAAAACGGCTTATGGGATTCACGGATTAGGCTCTTTTCATTCCCGAGTTTTCTACATTTTAGGTTTGATTATGGGAAAAGAGGAAATTGCAATTGTTTGAGTAGAAATATTATTATTAAAATTATTCGATAAATTATAAACCTTAATGGATTATCACATTTCACTTTATGACGGGCCGGCTGGCGTGGCTTGTGAGATACTTACTTTTCACGCCGCAGGTCGTGGGTTCGATTCCCACCCAGGACAAATATTTGTGTGCATGAACATGTCTGTTTGTCCTGAGTCTGGTTGTAATTTATCTATTTAAGTATGTATTTACAAAAGAAAAATAGCATATGTAGTATATCAGTTATCTGGTTGCCATAGCACAAGCTCTGCTTAGTTTGGGATCAGGTGGCCGTGTGCGAATATGTCTTAGGATATTATTATTATTATTAGGCAAAACTACACATAACAGGGCAATTATGATGTGATTGTGGGTGGATGTAGCCTCAACACTCTCATGTCACTATGGTGGTTGCATGTGGATGGCTCTAGGGGTTTAAAGGATACGGGAGTTGAAGTTTTATTTTTATGTATGTTATTCATCTACATTATTCTGGAATGATCTTTCCATTAATCTATATCTGGAAATTGTATAATTAGAAAACAATCCCGCGAAGCAAATGTTTGCAGCTAGTCAGTATTGTAAATTATCTACATTAATATAAAATACGAGAAGGATTTGATGGATGAGCTCTGAAACATCTAAACCGATTTTGATATCTTAAGCCATTAAAAGTTAGATAGTGTTTATCCCAATTGTAAATGTTGGTTAAATGAATGAATGGAATGAAATACATTGTTATCGCATGAATTTTTTTTATTAGTACTTTAACGGAAAATTCATGGACAAATACATAAATTTCGTTGAAAACCATCGACAGGCTTATTTTGAGGTTGTAAAATTGTAAATTTCTGCCTAAAACTGTCGTAAACCGATTGCGGCGTCGAGAAGCTTTGCAAAAGGAGAAGGGATCGTAAACTGAATTGATCTAAGACGTCAAGTTAAGTACGAAAGCCAAAAATTAAATGCCTTTTAAGGGAGCGCGATTTTACGACTTGTTTTTGTTTAATTCCTATTGAAACAGAAATGAAGCTAGTTCAATTTCAATTTTCAGCTTAAAACCCTTACTTCTACCCTTATATCCTACATACAGTTGTTCACTACAGCCAGATGGTCTGCTGATGCGTAGCTATCTTTTATGTAGGGCAATGGCAGGGACTTGATAACCACTTAATTGACTTCCCCGCGCGGCTTTACAAGGATGAGTGATTTGTGGTGTAGGGTACTTAATAGGTTCCTAGGTATGCCCGATATATAAATCTGAGGCCATGGTACGTTTTAACAATAACAACTTCCGCACATGATACCTACAATTCACAAAAAAACATTTTTTAGGAAAATAAGAAACGACGAGCTACTCTTAGTTAGACAAGAAAAACGGTTCTACAAAACTGACGACAATAGAAGACGGCATAGTGTTATTTCAGGTCATACTGTGTACTGTCCTTATTAAATGGAAGTCCGAATGGTTCAAGTTAAAACAAACAATAAAACAGTTGTTATACGAATGTTTGTTCCGAAAATATTACAAGTTACGAAACTATAGACAGTACAATGTT
This sequence comes from Papilio elwesi, assembly GCA_029849275.1. NCBI lineage: Eukaryota > Metazoa > Arthropoda > Insecta > Lepidoptera > Papilionidae > Papilio > Papilio elwesi. The sequence continues at coordinate 3,772,531 of CM056687.1, read as the reverse complement.
TTAATGACGTCATAATTTGGCTTAAGAAACCTTATTTGTGACATTATAGTGGTTGTGGTTGTGTGTAGAGCCACCCGCGGCGACAGTAACAGCGCAGAGTTTATTGTGCTCGTAAAAAGCACGCGGCCCATCGCATCGCCACGACGCCCAATTAATTAATGAGCCAACTTGAAAATGAATTACGCCATCGGGACTCGAAGGTGTTTCAAATAACGGCACTTAAACATTTCTTACCCGGGACTTGAGGCATAAAATTTTAAGCATCGCCACGTTCAGCCAGGGCTTGAGTTTATGCTAATATAACAAATAAAACTTATTTGTTTTTCATTGTAAAACGTTTTCTTTATTGTTCTATGATAATTTACTACATTATAAATTAAAGACTTAAGTTACGCAGCATGTTCGTGTTTATGCAAATTCTTGTTCATTTCATTCAGGCCGTGGAAAATAATCTTTAACATTATCATCTTCCTCCCCTTTCCTAACCTGTGTGTACAATGTGTAATTCTTACACATATTCCTCTGACAGCTGTCATATCTGAATTCGTACCATTCTCACACATGTCTTCTTTTACACTTTCTTTGGGCTTCGTTCATTCTCATTACTTTCTTCGTTGTATGTCTCTCTTTCATCCTTCCGCGTAACATGTTCATACCATGTTGCTCCCTTGCTGCTCCCTTGCTGCTCAATTTCTCTGCAACTCTCAGATCCCCGCCAAATATACTCAATTTTTAATTTTATTTCCATTTTGGATACATGCAATCTCCTTTCATCCGAACCTTTGATGTTCCAACACTTAGCTCCATACACTACGACCGATTTTAGAGCTGGTTGAGAGGCCACTGTGCTCAAATGTACATCCTTAATATTTGTTGACCCTTACCGTAGTTTTACTTTATTTTAAGTCGATGTGCTCTTATCTATTATTACTATTATATATTATACATTATCGATTTTATATTATTAGCATCGACATTAATAATAATATCCTAGGACATATTCCCACACGGCCACCTGATCCCAAACTAAGCAGAGCTTGTGCTATGGCAACCAGATAACTGATATACTACATATACTACTTTTCTTTTGTAAATACATACTTAAATATATAATTACACCCAGACTCAAGACAAACAGACATGTTCATGCACACAAATGTTTGTCCTGGGTGCGAATCGAACCCACGACCTGCGGCGTGAAAAGCAAGTATCTTACAAACCACGCCAACCAGCCCGTCGTATTGTACTGGGACGACCCAAAATAAAAATAATTTTACTGATAGTCTCCAATAAATAAATCTAATTAGGACACAATACAGTATATATAAAATTTCTTACATAAGTCGAAAACTGAAGAAAAACAAAGGATATGAAATTAAGAAAAGGAAAGTCGCGTAGCGCCTTCACTGAGACATCTTAATCTCGGTCCAACAAAAGCGAGGAGGATTCGCTTTGGCTCCGCGCCGGTCATTGGTCAGAAATCGTCGCCCGTTGACGCCCCCGACAAAAAAATTGCCACAAGGCGACAACGCCAAGACAATCTTTATTTTCGCAGTACCTAAGAGAGATTATAATTCTAATTTAATCTTTTTTTATGATATTTTTAATACTATAGATATTGTAATACGTATGCAAAATCACAGATCAAAAGTGTTCTTAATGCAGTGCCTCCAGTGACAGCAATCTTCACACATCTCGAATGATGTAAAAAGGATAAAGTAATTAAAATAATAAGAACAAGGAGTTATTAAGTTAGTCTTACTATAGACTTTTTATAAATTAGTCGTCTCCATTTAAATATATGTGTAACTTTCTCTTATCTCAAAACAATATTTACCAACGATTTTACAAAAAAAACACGCGCAACATATTATATTTCAGTCTATGCTTATTGTATTTCTGTGTAATATATATCTTAACTAATTTTATAAATGCAAATATGAGTTTGTTTTAATTTACTTTATCAGGGCTACAGAAAATGACATAGGATAGAGATGATAACATAAATATACAACCTTCATTTACAATATAGGTCGCCATCGTAGTAATTTTGACAATAACAACTTTTTGACATGTTATTAAATGCAATCATCTTACAAAAAATCCTCCTTGGAAAATGAGAAACGAATACGTGCAAAGCCGCGGACTGCAGCTAGTAGATATATTATATATGTATACTCAATAAAAAATTCATTGTTCTCAGATTCCTACCATAAATCCTGTCAATTATAGTCCTGTTAAAATGGAAACTTAAGCTTGTTGATGTTCGCTAGTGAGTCTAGAAGTCGCAAAGTTAAATTATTACAGCATAATGTTCTTTACAGCGGTATGTTTGTGTGCATATTAAGGAAGGCACCGAGCGAGCCTAATCGTATGATGTGAGGCAAGCGCCACGACGTTGTTTTAATTGAGTTTCCCTCCCTATGCACTTTGCACCTTTGTGGCGAGTGTCGCCCTCTAACGTCGTATTCACAGACGCGATAGGTGTCGGTCGAGGGAGGCGAGATCGGTTTTTTCCTCATTGTTACGAAGACATTTTGTTTTTTTTTACGTTACTTGTATAGGCTACAACTACATAAAGCATATCTACAATTCGTGTTTTGTAAATGACGTACAAGAAATTTAATAAACTACTGCAAAAAGATTTATGATTTTTTACATTTCATTTCCTTCTGAATGAATGTCTAATACATTGAAACCTGACTGAAAGAGACAACGCCAAACAATAATATGCAAAACGCCAACTACAGTGCATACACTCTGTACGAATTTTATTCAGTGCGAATTTGCGCGCGTAGTGCAAAACTAAAAAATCGACATTCATTACCAATAATTGTTTCCCCGCTGCACGGCGGATGCCGTCGGAAACACTGTCGCCTCATTTAATCGCCACATTACATGCAAAGTGCATCTCTTACATGTAAAACAGTCCCGGCGGGTATTTAAATTTTCGCCTTTCCCCGTAATTCGTAGAGTGCAGACAAAGGCTTTCGAGGAAACACTGTTAATGTGTTACCTGATGCGTTTTACTTTAATATACCTTCGTATTTACGACACAAAGAAAAATTTTACTGCAACAGAACGGCATTTAGCGGCAAGAATTTTTAGGAGGTAATTAAACGGTAGACACGAAAGTTGTCGATTTACAGTTTTTCGGTTGTGATAAATAGTTTCAGTCCTTGTTTTTTCCCTTATTAGTATCAAATGCTTTTGAAGTCACGATATACGTATTTTACTGCAACATAATTTTTAAATACAATTATTTTATGTTATTAAGCTCCTCTTAGAACTTATAATTATAACTTCTCTTTTTTATATTATAGTAGAAGGTGGCAAACGAGCACGCGGTTCACTAGTGATCGCTACTCATACATAAGTATCCACTACAAGAGTTGCAGATGCGTTGCCTACCTTTAATCGACAAAGGAGGGGAGAAACAGAAATTGGTTATTTCTCATTCCCATTCATCCCCTCCACCGTCAAGTCCACTTCCCCTTCCGATCCTTTCCATAATATCAAAGGATGGGAAGGGGAAGAGGACTAGAATTAGGCCTCCGGGACCTCACTCGTCAGACGAAACGCGGAATACTCCACTTCCCCATTTCACGCCTGTCTTCTATGAGGTCGTGGTATTTCCCCGGCCGAGCCGGCCCTGAAGTGCGACAGATATAGTTGTTGCGGACTCTACTACTGTTCAAGTTCTCTTTTGTCTCTATTAAATCCAATAAGATTTAAGTATCCTTTCACCTAAGATTATTTATGTACCGAAGGAACCAGCTGAAAACCAGCTCAGGGATGCTTTGGCGATACAGCTGCTACTACTTATGCTGGAATAACAGCTAGAGTAGCAGCTGTAGTTGTTTATAAGTTTATATGTTTTTTTTCTTATTCTATTTATTTAATTTGCAGTAAGTTTTTTATTGCCTAAAGAAAATTAAAACAAAACATATATTCAAAGTGATAGTAGTACCTTACTACTAAATAAACAAATCACAAAGAGTTTTATTTATAAAAAACATATTCAGTGATCTTTCACTCGCATAATAAAAGCTACAAGCTTTCCGTGTAAAAAGCTTAAAGCGTTATTAAGTCCTTACGTCGGAGGGCACTAGTGAAAGCTGCGATAAAAAGAAAAGGCTGTGAAAAAAACCAACCAAGAGTCAACAAACGAATATCCGACATGTCAAAGTAAATCTCTGGCCGACAATACGAATGGCAATAAAATCCACCGCCCATCGAGAGAGAATTGGAGATTTGTAAGCCCACGACCCCTACCAACTTGTGCAAGCATGTGCAAAAATAAAGTATTACAGTTTAAAATGTTCCAAAGTAAGAATACACAAACAACCTTATTAATTATAAATTAATAATAAAAAAGTTTCGATTCCGAGTTCATTAATAGAAATAGAAATGCAGCCGCTATAATTTATACAATTGTTTCGTTACTGAAATAGATCGCCCATAAGTGGACGAGTCTTAAAACCAGTCTACCTACACTTAGTATCGATACCGAAATTGGTTGGGCACAAGGCACCCTGTGTGGCAAGTACCTGGAATTTTTTATAACGATATTTTTCGTAATCATCCTCATTGGCGCTTGTAAAAATTATACTTAGTACCAGATTGTAGTTGTATCAGTGTGACTTATTCGTGGTCTATAATATATGAGTAAAGAAATGGTACAGGTGGCTTAAAATTTGGTCTCTAGCCTAAGAAATTGTATAAATTAGTAGTGTTTTTTAAACTTAAGCTTAAGTCATACTTTATTTTTTTATATTTAACAAAAGATAACAGTGAAATAAGCGAAAATAGTAGGGGTCAGCAATTTAGACACGGTGAAACGTCTACATCGAGCAGTGTTCGAGAGTGTTCAGTAGAATGGTGTAATTTGTGCGATAAGCAGCGGTCCACCGCCACTAAACGCCGGACAATGATAGTGATCTCCAGCGAGGGTCGCGCTGCGCTACGCCCAGACAAAAACTATAAGCTCTTTTTAGTGCGGGACACGCGATAGGATTCTGCCAATGTTGCCACTGACCTTTGCTTTTGTTTTGTATGTTTCAGTATTCCTCAAAATTTTATCTAAAGCTGGTAATTAAAAACGCTTCATCGAATTCCGATAAAGTCAGACTAATCGACTTTGTAAGGAAATAGAAAGTAAGGGTGCAAAGCGTGCTCGGACGCCTGCCGGGCATTAGACCAAGTCCACTTTGGCTACTTAATTTCCAACAGTCCGGAGACCGCGGCCTGCGCGCTCTCGCCTCTCGCCAGGTGTACTCTTTGTGCACTGTGTTTGCTAAAGTCGTCGTATTTATTTTTGATTCCATTGTGTTTTGCCCCGACGCTTTGTCGAGAAATAGCCCACCCGCGCTCCGCCAGCGCTTTGTTAATTTTATTAATACGTTAAACATTTATAAAACGAGACCGCGCGGCTGAATTAATGAGTTTTATTGTTGAACAGAGAGTAACGTTCGCGAAATGAGGCGCGCTTAGACTCCTAAATCCTACTCCGGCGGGGACCGGATTTTCGCCTTTTAAATTATACAGCTTTATGATTGCCTCACGAAATACGCAGAGAGGCATGTGAGCACCTGCTACTTATATTTCAACTTTGCGTATTAAATTGTCGAAATAACTCTGGGTTTTCGCGGAATGAAGTTGACCGGAGAGGGGAAATTTTTGAAATATTGTTTCGATGTGTGTGTGGGCGGCGGGGTTCAAACATAGTGTTAGTAGGTCGGAGCTATTCGCGTTTATCCCGTTGCCGGACCGTACATAAACATCCGGGCGTACCGGCAGCACGGACAACAAAAGAATTTAATAATAGCGCAAGTAACGGGTGGGCGGCGAGCCTTCGCCCCCGGTAAGCTTATTATCACGGCCGGTGGCCGTTCGGGTCGCGCCGGAGAACATATTTGCACGCTCGCAGACGAATGTCAATCGGGCCGCGCGGCCCGCGCCGTGTCAATAGCGGGAGCTGGTGCGCCCGCTTAAACATTAAAGAGCTCGCAATGTTTAGCAACGACGCAAATTAAAATAGGCTTTATGCGAAATCTAATTTGCGAAGTAGGGAACTGAGTGCTTAGTTTGAGGAGCGGCTGCTCGCCGGCGAGGTGGCTGTTTGTATTGGTAATGGAATTAATTCCGCTCTTGATTTTACTACGCAGGTAAAGAGGTAATTCGGAGACATTTACTTTACAAATTAATTTTGTTTTTAATGGCTCAAGTTGCCGGCACATGGAATCTTAGAATTTTCTTAAAGATAATACGAAATGTAAAGATCTTTAGAATAAATTATAAACTATTTGAATGGAAAGTTTATAATAATGAATAAGCTTTTGAATCAATTGGTAGATTTGCATAAATTTATCGAGATCAATGAATTAATAGTAAGTCACATTCTTTTCTCTCATCTCTATTCCATTGGTTACGGCGTATTGTGTCACTCTTTTCATCTCCCTCCAAACTTTATAGGTTTTTATTTTCAATTGGACATAGTTATTCTTTCTACCCAGGTAATCCTAATATTAGAATGAATAAAGAGGACAAAAATATGTCATCTAAACAATATGTATGACATTCACAGCGACCAATAAGTGATCCGCATAAAGTGATCCGTTGATCTTACCTGTGTACAGAAATGGTCGAAAACTGTCCTTATGTTACTTTAGCAAATAAGTTTGAAATAATTTTAATTCGAAATGGCCGGCTTTTAGAATTACAAAACAAACAGCGGACCATCCATGAAGTTGGCAACTAGCTCGCATTAAATGAAACTATATTAAATATTCAGAGAGGGTTCGTTAAGTTACACCTAACCGCAGGTGGAAGTGAGTCTTTGCCGGGGCTTCTGAATAAGTCAACAGGTCGCGGAATATTTTTACTAGATGAGCCATGGATCTGTCAAGATTATCGAATCGAATAGTAAGAAAGTAATAGTAACGCTGACCACTAAAGGACGAATGAATGGTGAAGCACTATTTGGATACAATATATTTTAGAATATTTGTTGCTTTTATTGATTTTTTAAATATATTGTAAATAAATAAGTTATTAAAAGAAATAAAGACTATGTAATTCCTCTTAACGTTTCTGCTTGATTATTTTCGTGTCTATATCAACTCGAAAAAACGTTAAAAGAACTGTTATTGTCAATTGTTAAAGCTGTTTTAATTATGCCATCAGCTACTTGATTTTCCGACTAAGTAGCTTAGCTTAGCTAGTAGATACGGAAGCTTTCAATTCTTAGTAACCTCTGATTGATGTAACGCGGAGTGGGAAAAAATAGGTCTAGTGTAGTTCGCTTGAAATCTGTTTGACCCGAACGAACTCTCTTAGAGGGAAAATATCGGTCACCCCTATTGTAAGTATTCTTAATCCGGAAACATTGCTGTCCTGGTTTTATCTGATACTAGCGGTTCGCCCCGACTTCGTCCGCTAACCGATAGCACTAACTATGTTCATTAGATTGCTACCAAACTTATCCAATCCAATCAAGGAAGGCCAATCTAAAGATTTCCTGAAAATTTTATCGAAATCAGTCCAACCGTTTCGGAGTCTACAGTGGACATACTTACGTACACACAGCGCTTTTTATGCATATTTAGATAGATGTAGAAGATTCACTATCTTTTAAATGAAACGTGACTTAAGCCAAAGTTGTGTAAGCTTTATGCTTACACCTTTATATCTGTGTTTTTGTCTCACGTCTGTATGTAGGCTGCTGCATCGCGCATGTAAAAGGAAAGAGAGATTTTGATGGATAACGAATTTTATTTGCAAACATTTGAGTGTCAGGCGGTCGTAAAGAGAACGTGCTCGGACGGTGTCCCGGGGAAGGTGGAGCATCGGAACTAACACGTGTTACCCCCTCTCTGATACTGTAAATAAATTATGATGTATTTCACTCCTATAGTTTTTCTTATATAATATAATTATGAAATTGTCATTTTGACAATAAATCTTACATTAAATAAAAAGCAGACGTCATGCAGATACTTAATTCACACAGGACTGCCGGCGGGAGTGAAAACTCAAAACGGATGGGAAGGCGTGACGATAGTTCGAAAATAAATGAATAACCAACAAAAATAATGCCTTTTAAACAAATTTTAAAATTGAATACAAGAAAAATAAATGAAAAAAAATTCGTCGGAACTGTTCCATATTCAAATAATCACATTGTTTACTCGAACCTATAAGATTTTTACCTAACAAATGTCGTCTAACGCCGATAAGAAGTTTTCAGTTCAAAAATGAAAGAAAAGGGAATTTTCACCTGTAATGAAATTACCTCAATTCACTGTTCGATACAAGCACCATTAAACGAAATTATAGCCATACGTGTCCTCGTTGGGCTTCCTGATAGAACAATCATAATTATAATTTAGATATTTTGTAATAGATTTATTCTAATGTTTAGACTGTCTCAACAATCCTATAATGACAGAATTGCTAATCCTATAAACATAAACTTACATTAACCTCGTTATTTCCGTCTAATACAAGAGGTTACTGACGAGTTCTGCTCCACTGATCATTAGATCAATCTCTTTGAAGCGTTACTGCATAATGCATTCAGGAGTAAGAACAAATAACTGATCGGATCAGCTTCGACAAGCATCGCAAACAGCCACTGGTTGCAAAGCCGTCGTATAAACACGTCTTAGCAGAGTCACGCCGCGGGGTCGCTCTCTGTTCTATCAATATTAAATCCACAGACAGACAAACATCCTCACACGCGAGCAAACGTGTCGATTTGTTCAGTAGTTTGGATTAGCAACCCAGGTAAACTTGAGCCAGAAATTAAATCAACTTAGAATTTCAATGACCAAGAAATTCTTATACTTATTACGGTTTAGTGAAAAATAACGGGAAAGACCGTTAAATTTAACTATTTCCTTATATAGGTCATAGGAACCCATCTAGGGATGAGTTTATCCGTAAAAATGCGAAAAAACGGGAAAAAGATGGCAATTTGAGGTAGTTCAAAACGCCTGGATATAGCCGACTGACGTGTGTTTGCCGTCACGCATAGTACCATAATATTACCTATGGCACTAGGAAAAAATACGAGTTTAATGACACCTCATTTTTAAAAATCTATCAAGCCGTTTAGACTTCAGGAGGTCACAATTTAACGGAAATACTGCATGTATCATAAATAAATAAATAAACGCTCACGCCCGTAACCCCTCTGGGTAGGCAGAGATCATTAAATTCCATACATCTACAACGTTACATGTTCGTTGGTAATGGGTACTCCTTAAATTACCTTTTTAGTAAGTCACTAATCGATATAAGTTCTCCTAGGGCATAGGTAGGTAAGAGGGTAGTTCTCCCTACCAACACATACACATACCTGCGAAAATCTTTACCCTCCTTCTGGGTCCGTCGAGTTAAAAGAAAAATATTGTAGCTTCTATGGAACGGTTAGAGGATTCTCTACGACTAGAGGAACCCAGAAGAATAGTAAATAAAACAAATTACATCATAATCTGTATATATATAAGAAGACTGACTGACTGATGTATCCACCTACAGCCCAAACTTTGATTTCGGTCATTACGTAGGCGAGCATCAAAAAATATGTTTTCTAAATTGGTTCCCTAAAGGTCTAAAGTATGAGATAAAATTTGTCTGCCGAAACTATCCGTGCGAGGCCGGGGGCGCGGCGGGTTGCTAGTATTTTATAATCCTAATTCTCTTATAACTAATTATCCAGTGAATTGAGTGTTAATGTAATGTAAAAAGAAATGAATTCAAGCTTTTAACATATTCTGCCAATCTCTAACCAGATTTACTGACTCAACAATTCGACGATCCGGCCTTACTAAAATAAACGTCCGAAACTCTTTGAAAGGTAAGTATGCTAAAAAGGGAATGCTTTGAACCTTCGGCGGGCTTTATGGTAGGATTATTAATGTTTATACTGAGAATAATGCGCGGTTGCGGCGTTTGGCGCAAATATTTGAAGACGCAGTCAAAGGGCACAGGTTTTTGCCGTCGTCCGGCCGCGGTCTGCGGTCGCATAACCCGATTACGACGCTGCCACCAGAGGACGTCACAACTAGTATTATTATTATAATCGAATTCTCATAAACATACCAACTTAACATAAACATAAACTTGCCAACTGAACATGTTTCACACAATTTAAATTGTCAACTAGTCCAAACATAACGGACATCATCATTCTGATAATATGTACATTTTAGAATGCAGCGATCAAATATTTTTTCTACATTATAGTTATAGTTGTTTTCCATAGCACTCCTTATTCATTTGTTTCTAGTTTTAGTTTAAAAAAAAACGTTGTATTAAGCCCAGAAATGCTGAAATTACTTTCAAGTATGTATGCTCGTGTATGTTCCTCGCTAATTCTAAATATTGCAAACATTAATACGTTCCTAAAGAATAGATAACAATTGAATCCCAAGATATTCAAAGCTTCTTTAAAAATACTTTTTACCTGTCAGTCAAGCGACGAGTCCAGAAATGCCAACTTTCATAAATATCAAAGCAGCTATCAGGAAAACAATTTCCCACGTATCCGCGGCGGAGTTCGCACGTCGCAGTCCCCATCGCCCGTCGCCCGTCGCTCCCGCAGGATGGCTAACACAATTTTATTCGAGCATAAAAAACGAGCTCATCATGCAAACGCCAAAGTCCTGAGACGTGGCCTGCGCGCGCCCGCGCCTCGTGGCCCGCGGTAAAACAATTTATCTGCATCGACGGCATTACGAGCGCGCGCCGTGAATAAAATATGTCGCCGGCCGTCACTCAGATGGAAACCTACTTCTCGATGTCAGGGCTGCTGCACTCCTTGTTCTTTATATTAGCGATTTAGTGATTACTCTGTCTGACCTCGATCTCAGCAGTAGGACTGCCTCAATATCATTCTAAGCTTTTGTAAGACACGATCTCTTATTTTTTATTTATAATAGTTGGTAATAGTTGGGCATCCGTTTTGTTATATTAGTATTATATATTTATTTTCTTGTAGGTATTTAGCCACAGTCAGACAACATGAATTAATGCTACTTGTCACGTAGTAAAAGTTTTAACAGTGGTAGAGCACGCAATAACAACATCTTTTGCACGAATGGGCCGGCTCGACCGGTGAAATACCACGACGTCACAGAAGACAGGCGTGAAGTAGAAGTATTCTACGTTTCGTCTGATGAGTGACGTGCCGGAGGCCTAATTGTAGTGCTCTTCCCCCTCCTACCCTTTCTAATAAGGAAAGGATGGGAAGAGGAAGAGGATTCGACGGCTGAGGAGGGCTTGGACAGGGAATGGAATTATCCTTTTTACTGTTTGTCCCTTCCTTCGTCCATGAAGGTAGGCAACGCATCTGCAACTCCTTAGCTTGTTGCGGATGCCTATGGGTAGCGGTACTTATTTCCAGGGGCCGCTTGCTCGTTTGCAACTTTGTAATATAAAAAAAAGTAAATTATATTAATATTTTGTTGTGGGAACCCTGAACACAAATTTGACTGGCATGGCGTCTCGCGATGGCACCTCTGAATTAGTTCTCTGCGAATATATTCACGACTGCATTTCTTCTCCAACGATATTCTTTCGAATGACGGGTGTCGGACGCGGACACGTCACCTGAAGTCACTCACGTCTCCTCCCACCGGTAATACGAAGGATAACCCTAGGGATGATTTTGACAAATTGCATAGATATAGGGTAATATAGTTCATTTAGTTAGAGGGTTCACCAGTAAACTATTTATGTTATTATTTATTTATGTATATAGTTATATTATTTTATTCTATACATCTATCCATCTAGGTATTTAAAACAATAAGTAACAAGGTATATTTATTTATATTAATACTAATATAATATAATATTAGTATCTGATACTACTTATTTACGCTACGTGCAACGTTCGATATAACCTTATTTTCAATAAAATTTAAGCAATAAAAATAACTTTAAAAAAAACATCAGTGGACTGAAACCTAAAAATGAAATCCGAACACAAATCGCTTCAAACATTTTCGGTTGAGCGATGAAAAACAAATAGAACTAGCTTCGCCCGCGTTGGTAAATCATAAAAAGTCGACGTTTAATGTATGACAAATGTATTTTCCGATGGATGGGTGCGCGCTGTGAATCTCAATCGAGCGCTTTGCATTCGGCGGCGGGGAATGAAGTTGACGAACGCCGCCTCGTTATCGTATTACGAATTTAATACAAGAATTCATTCGTGATCTGAAATGTCAAGTCAACGAGTCTTAATTTTACTTGGAATAACATATTCAAAATAAGTTTTTGATACTTTCAGTTGATATATATATCCTCCTATCATCCTCTAAATGTGTTACAAAATATTATTATATTTTTATAACTATAGTCTCTTCTCAAATCATCACCATCTCCCTGCCCTTCTCCCACTTATGTGGGGTCGGCACAGTATGATTGTAGTCCATACTATATAGGTTTTCGCTTCAGTTTTACGGCCGATCGCCTGCCTTACGCTGGCCCTCCTCGGGAACCGTCTTTTCTCAAATATATCAATGATTTACTCGCGCGTTATATTTTATAATAATTGTTTTTTATAGAAAGTTGGATATCAATGTTAAAAGCCAACATGTATTTTACCAGGGAGACGGGAGGAAGTCTCTACGAACAGGAATTAAAACACTTTTGAGTGGGAGTCGATTATCATTGAAGAAGCGCTAATAGCCTACTGGTTCAAGGTACGGGCTACGAAACATGCGTCGGATACTCTGTAAAATATAATAATTGAACTGTTTTATTAATTTCCTTCTCTTCTTAAATCTTTGCTTAGTGATACAAAAGCAAGTATTATATTTTTATTGCTCTTATATGGTATACTTTTGATAGGTCATACACATAAGTCTGCCAGCCAACTCAACTGCGGTTTGCTTTGTTACATTTTTGATGCACATGCTTGGTGCATGGTAAGTTTTCTTAGATAATCTAACTTCGGCCAGCTTCAGTTTCAGACCATCTCGGTTGTCTTTATTTTTAATCAAATTTGCTAATACTTCTATCGACTCTAAAGTGTGTTACAAAAGTACCTATTCCAACAAAGTCCAATTCAAAATTCAATTTATTACTTCTAAATTAAGTAAAACAGAAGGTCTCCGTTAAAGCGAGGGAATTATTGCTAAAATGAATATTGTAGGACGTGACCAAAGCACCTGACAATGTCTGGCGGTATTTGCTTTGCAGTCAACTGATCGGAACAATGCCTTCATTATTCCGTTCTCACTGTGAACATTTTGAATATCTAATGTTTTACATCGTCTTGGTTTAAAAATCATGCAAAAAATATGATAATTATATATTTTGTCTTTTTAAATATTACAATAATATTAAGTAATCGCTAAGAATTATCCAAAGCATCCATAATCTATTAAAAACCTAACCACTGGTATCTCAAAACTGAATATTAGCCATGTACATTTCCAATCTATCCATAAACGAAAAGACTTTGTTGTTTTTAATCGATTTTAAAAGGAGGAGGTTATCAATTCGTCTGTTTGTTTTTTTTACGTTAACATTCATATGTCAAAATCAGTAAATAAATAAGTGGTATTTTGGTCAAAATAAAACAATTACTTACGTCACTGTCTGCGCGTGTTTGTTGAGAAATCGAATATAAATTCAAAGGTAGACTGGATGTTTGCTCAGGCGAGGGATCCTTCCTCCGCTGGTCAGCAAAGCAAACGGTTATTCAGTAGTTCGTAAGCAGGCACTTACGAGTCGAACGAGCGCGCCGTGAGCCATGAACGTTACCGGCATCGACAAATCCGGTAACGTTACGACCAAAGAAGCGTTCATTCGAGAACTTTCCGCTTGCTCTAACTTAGTTGGTATAAGTAGCGGCAATTTCAGAAGAAACGTACTTTGATATACATTTTTAAATATCACTTGATTTTCTTTAATCTCAGAATGTATTATCACAAATCCCAGATACTAAGTACTGTACGTAGTATCTGATTTGTGATTATAGACTGTCAAGCGACAAAGAAGTTTGATAAAAAGCGGATTAGTCTCGTAAATATTTTTAGACTTTAGAATTGTATGAATTTAAGAGACAGATAAGCGACCAAGTACAAGTCAACGCAGCGAAAGATGGTTTTTTAAGAGATGTGCCGATGATCTGGTCAAGTTGCGGAAATTCAATAGATGAGGACGGAGAGGACCGATCTTTGTGGCGTTCAAAGAGAGAGGCTTAACGATTCCTGCCGCCGAGTTTCGTCATCGGACACGACAGACCGTCAGGTATCATCCGCACCACCTGGATGGCTGGCATTCCTCAAAAGTGCGGTTCCCGCGAAACTTCCTGCCACGCATAGCCGCTTTGTTTAATGGTTTGTCCTCGGCGGTATTTCCAAACCAGTAAAAACGACTTAGGGTCCTTCAAGAAGCGAGCCTATCTTTTTCTTAAAGACCGGCAATGCATCTGCAGTTCCTCAGGTGTTTTGGGTGTCCATAGGCGTCGTTGATCACCTCCGTGTTCCCGCCTCTCGTTTGCCCCCTTCTCTTATAAAAAAGAGGCCTACGTCCCGCAGTGGATGAACATGGACTGAAACGACGACTTAGAGATATATTTGATTTTTAATTTTATATATGCAATATATAATCTGTACTATTCATGTATTTGTTTAATGAAAAAGGTAATGCTTGACCACTTCTTTTCAGCGAGATGTTAGGCTGTTAGAAAAAAGTTTGACAGTAATCATTTCCTTAAAAAAATCTGTAAACTGTCGTAAAATATGATGTGTTTTCGGTAGGAACAATCTACTTCTGATAAATTTTCATCTTTACGGTGTCTATGTCTACCTAAAAGAGGTACGGTCAAAAACGCATTGCTTGTTACTTTTTCAAGACGGGTATGTTGCTGAATCTATTACTTTAACTACGAGTAGCTATACCATATTTCAGAGTTATGGTTAGTAAAGGAAGTCCATTTCTGCTCATCTGTCTCGTAACTTAAAACCGGTTGAAGAAGGTTAACTTTGTGAAAAAAAAAATCCTTAGAGTAAGTTACAGAGTGATTCAACTCTGTGACTAATCTATGTCCATTAAAGGTAGCCAGAGATTGGCATGGTATGGCAGCTGCGACTCATTTGCTCGCTGCGGATGTCTATGGGTAGCGGTCAATTGGTGGTCAAAGGTGACCCACTTGCTCGTTTGTCACCTTCTGCCATAAAAAATCCAACGTGTAAGCTTTTTAGAGATGTAGTTCTGCGTAAGTATTATGACGAATGAATATATTTCGGGCATCATCGCACCTTTAATACCGACTTACCGAACAGTAGTTGAAGGTCAGCGAGAACTCTGCAGCCGATATCAACACATGCCCTACACTTAGTATCGTTTTCCTTTTCACCAATGTCATTTTGTTAATGTAATTTCAAGGTCAATATATTATCACTACGCTGACATCAGTATATATTATCAATTTTTACATTTTTGCACAAATAATCTGGCTTGTTATCCAAAGCTTAATAAGACTGAAATTCAACAATTACAGTGTTTCAAAATGTGATTGAGTTGGACTTCAATGTTGTCTTTATCTGCATTATTTTTTTTCGGTAAAACTTTGCTATAATTTTGGAATATGAAGGGCATGATTTTATAAATGACATAATGAATAGACTAGCTCATGAATACAGAGTTATTTTAAATAAACAATGTGGAATAGGACCCGGCGCGCGTGAGGTTTGCTAATCGCGCATGCAGCGGTCAATTCCGCTGTGAATGAGTCGCCCAGTGAAGGCTTTTGTGCCTTGTCCTCCATTCTAATTGAAACTATTTTGGACACAGGACAATGCAGCATTGTCCGCGTGTCCGGCGGTGTTTGCTGCCTTCATTAATTCAGGTGGGCGTGGTCGCGGCTGGGCGGGAGGGGGCGGGGCGGACGGCGCACCCGCCCAGCGGCGCAGCGCATTCCATGTCGCATCGCAAGTATCCAGTCGCTCAGTCGACCTTACGACGCGACGCTTGCTGCTCATCCTAGCTCGCACTTTCGCACTTTGATCGTTCGTTACGATATTACCAACTTCGCGAAACATACTCACGAATTTTTCGCGAAGTGTTGAACTTATTATTGTGTAACTACTTGTTAGAAAAGATCGGAAAGCCGTTCCTTCTGAAAGCTGTACCACCGCACACACGCTGTACAAGTGAGTTTTGAAACAATATTCTTTCACGGATGCATAATAATATAATAGCGTGACAATAATTGCCACCGTGTCACCACATTAATAGAGCTATAAATGGCTCTATCATCGCGTGATTTATAATTTAAATACATGATCTATTTAAATACTTTTTATGAATAACTAATAAGGGCTTGAAATCTTCATTCCGACTTTCAAGAAGTAGTTAAACAGATTGGCAATTATAAAAGAAAACAAAAAATACAAAAATTAATGATATATAGAAAAATGATTTACATTTATCAAAATAATAACAATATAAAAATGAAGAACAAATAAATGATTGCCATGAAGCTTTAAAAAATGTAACAAAACTTTTTAATTAAATGTGTTGTTCTACATTTAATAAATAAATAGTTCTTAATCTTACGACGTTTAAGGAATAGGCAACAAAATAAACCTGAACCCACTGTCACAAACTTATTAAAAGAGTTTATCTTGATCCATTATTTATAAATAACGTAAGTTCAAACATTAAATCAAATATTTAAACTAAACTAAGAAAAAAAACCATTTATGAATCATTAAAATTAGTGCTGACTAATAATTAAATTTAATAAATTATAATATGTAACACAAAGGTCTTGAACAAAGGTTGAATAGCCAAAAAAATCTCGGGGCCTATTTATCTGTTTCATTTATTTGAAACAAATCAAGTCATCAATTCGAGCGTTCGATTTCGGAATGCGTTTTTCCGAATACGGGATAAAAATGTCCTCCCGCCCAAACGGTGTTCGAACTCCCCTCGCGCCGCCCGCCCTCGCCCGCCGCCCGCTCTAGCCCTATTCGAATCATCGCTGACAATGTCTTCTCGGTTTTATTGGGCCGCGATCTTTTTATGGCAATTGCCGCGATCGTTTTTCCGTTCCGATTGGGGTTCTTCAGTACTCGATATCTATCTTTCCTCGTGGCTTTTTCTCGTTACTTTCGCCGAGAAAGCGAATTTTAATGTACACTTTTGATAGCCCGCTTTTTTTGTAAATTATACAGTATTATTTATTAGTCGTATTGTTTTTCACTAAGAAATGTTTGTTTTGTAGAAATAAGAAGACTTTTAAAATTATAGCCACACGACAATACTTCTCGATGTTTAAAAATGTAAAGTAATTAGTTAGTTTTCCGTAAAAATAAAGAAAAGGATAAAATATTTTGTTTCTTAGTTTAGAGCTTTTTACATAGATATTAACTGTCGATAGGCGACAAATACTATTCTCTAATGATTCTATAGTATGTCGTCATGATGCATGATGCTAGGCTTCCTAAGACAGAAGATGAATGATTGCCACTTTGATATTATTGTTTTTATAATTTTTTTCACTTCGATATTTTGTGTTCTGAAATTCAGGAATAAAGCTTCAGATTCTCTAAAGTGTGTGTTGGTTACCTGAAAAGTTTCCGTCCAGACAAATATCCAAGACTTTTCTTAATTAAAATTTATTTTAATTATTCTTCATAGACCCTTTGTAAGTTACATTCCTCCAGCGTTGCTCCCACCTGCTTAACAGGTAAATGCCACTTGCCATATGCCTCTACAAAATAACTGTTTATGTAGATTAGATAAAAACCTCTGTCCTTCGGGCGCCAAGTCAAATGGGGCTCGATCTGGTGAAAACTTAGGTGACGGTAATTCGAGGATTCTCCCTTTAGCTCCTTGTATTGTTGTATAATATATAATTGTAAGAAGGCGCATTGTCTAGAAGCAATAGGGGTTTTCGCAAATATGGCCGACTTTCTGCAATTTCTATCTTCAGCGCCCTTAATGATGTGAACTATGATCTAGCTGTGGGTTTTGTTGAGAAAAAGAAAACAATAAGGATAACTTTACTTTACTTTACTATATATAAATACTTATGACTCTCCCAAAAAAATTGTTTTATTTTTCAGCCGATAAAACAAACAAACTATTTTAAGCTGTTTTCCCCTGCGCAGTCCAATGTTTTGAATGTATTTTTTTCAAGAGTGTACGGTGTAACCAACTTTCATTTACGGTGATTAATCGACATAACCTTGATAAACTGTGCCAATAGAGTGGTTGAAATGTTAATTCAAACACTTGCTTGGTTCAAACAATTGATATGCTCTTTTTAAAACTATAACTTCCTATTTAGATGTAAACCCTGTACAGTCTACGGCGATACTGTGCCGAACCGTAACGAGGGAGGATGGGAGATGATGAATACCCTTGGGACGCCAAAATAGAACAGTTAATAGAAGGAAATATAATAATAATAATAAATTAAAAATTAAACTTTACCAAGAAATTCCTTAACTAATGTTAGGAGTTCAAGTAAAGAAAAGGTAGTAATTAAAGATATGATTTATATTTGATAATTACTCAGACAAATTAATTAAAATTATAATAAATTGAATTAAAGAGTTGAATAAATCTGTAGTTGTTCCAAATCATAATGATATTTATATGTGTTATAATGAAAAATATTTTCTAATTGTAAGAATTTCCTTAATGAACAGCAAGATATCTACGTAGAGAGTGAGAGAGTACAATAAAATAGAACGTGCGTAAGTAGTCGCCGCGCGCTCGCAGCGATAATATCGCATAATGAGGCTGCACCGATTGAGATAACGAAGCGGCCTCGTTACCGTACCGTACGGCCGACGGATTAGGGAACTGCCGTCAGATGCCGCTGTGCGAGTCTATATGTATGTGTCTATAAACATTATTAAATATTACTTAACAAAGTTACATTTAAATGCGTATTAATTATAATACTCAAATAGTATGTACCATCTGTCAATTATATTGAACAAAACTTATTTAGGCTTAAGCTGTCGAGTTTCTATATAAAATGTGTAGGACGTACAACGAACTTTGCAAAGACAAAAAAGGAGAGAGACAGACAGAGAATTTGAATCGAGTGTAAGTTATTAAGACGCAAGTTCGGCCCCACGTGGAATATCTGCTCGGATCTCTGGGCGGGAGAACCCTAATACCAGCTTCTTCCATTTGACCGCATACAACGGAGAGCGACTCGAATTGTCAACGACCGAGCTTTTACCGATCGACTTGATACTCTGGCTTTGCGGAGGGACGTGAGTTTTTTTATTGCATATACCACGGGGAGTGTGCCGCCGAGTTGCGTCTTCGGACGACACAACAGACCGCCAACTACCATCCGCACCACCTGGATGGCTGGCATCAACTCTTTGGCGTTTTCAGAATGTGATACAAAAAGCGGTGTACTAGTGTACTTGGTTGAATCCATTTTTACTAATATAATAAAATACAAAATGCGGGCTAACATAAAAAAAGTTCTGAACAGAAAAAAATAAAAAAAAACGTAATCACGGTATTAACTTGGTAAAGGAAGGTTTATCTAACGAGTCGGAGGACCAACGTGCCACCGTATTGGCTTAATACAACGTCGTTTTAAAGTAAAACGAGAGAACACCGTCAATGTAGTCAATTTAATAAGCTTTACTATGAGCAAGTGGTAGGATCTTAATCATAACCAGATGATGATGATGATGTGGGAATACATGATAATAACCATTTTTCAATCAAAGAAAGATAATCAACCCTAGTACATAGTAATAAACACATCGCTAAACCCGGCAATCTACTGCGCGGCTTTTAAAATCACTTGCGCGTACTTACTTTGTAGTTTAAACTTTTACATCTTCTAAACTATTGGTCAGAATTATATAGTTTACAATTATAATCTACATTAAGTTCTCTTAATATTAACACATTTAAATGGATAGGGATTCATACCGAACGCTAATAATAGCGTAGTAAGTTGCGTATGCGTTTTAATTAATGTTTCCTAAGAAAAAAGTGGTTATTGTGAGACAACCATAGGGGATAGATATATGTCATCGCGGACTTTTATTTAGCTTATTTAGAGAGCTACAATTATTTCATACATCATTTTAAGGTAAGTTCTATAGTTTAGCCTGCGTAAGACAAGAAAGTAAATTTCAACTTTTTCATATTACGCATTATTAAGAATAACTCAAAAACTAGTCGGATCTTGACTAAAAAAAAATAGGACCGATCGGGAAGCACTAGCTCTCGAACAAAAAAAAGAACAATCAAAATCGGTTCACCAGGAGCGGAGATATGAGGTAACATACATAAAAAAATATATACGGGTCGAATTGATAATCACTTTTTTGAAGTCGGTTAAAAATAACATAGACATGTTTAACATAAGATACATGTTTACAAGTTTACTCTTATTCCTACCAATACTAATATCATGTTTGTCGCATTATCATTACTAAAACACAACTTGAAATATTTTGAATGTTGTGAATGACTCTTATTGGCTATGAATTTTATTAAATTCAATGTATTTTTTATAGCAGAAGATGTCAAACGAGTCAGCGGTTCAACTGATATCAAGTGATCGCTTTCCATAGACATCTGCAACCTGTCTATTAAGTGCAGATGCGTTGCCTGCTCTTGATGGACACAGGGCAGAACATGATTGCTTACCTTTTCTATTCATCCCTCCACCGTCAAATCCATTGTTTCTTCCTATCCTTTTCTTATTAGCAAGGGATGGGAAGGGGATAAGGGGTGAGGATATATGGAAAAAGTTGCGTGCGAGATAAATGAATGAAGAAACCAAAACGGGAGGGGTAGCTTTTAGATAGATATGTATAAAAAAAGTACTTGCCACCTGCGTCCCGTGACTGAGTCAGGGAGATACCTAGACAAACGCAGAAATGATACATTATAAAGTACTCATAATAAATACCAGAATTCTGTTATCATGCTCGAACGTGTTAGAAATGTGCCACACATTCGTATTACAGCCGATGTTGTAATGTCAATCTACGAGTATTACCGTTTACTTTTTCAAATAAAATATGTGGTAAATTTCATACAAATGAAATATATTTTGACAATGATAACAATATACAAATAATATAAGAATTTGAACTCATATAAATTGTATTTACATGAGTTCAAATTCTTATATTTTCAAAAAGTAAAAATGAAGATTTAAAATATATTTTATCTACTACCCATTGACTATTCTTCATCAAAATCTTGTGTTAAGAGTGCATAAGTATCGATACAAAGATAAAAAAATCATATCACTTATGGTCTTGGTACCGTTTTGAGAAACGAATTTTGCCCAAATAAACTTTCTATCTATTTTAGGTTTATGTTTTTCAATAAATGACTTTTCGCCTAAATTTCCTGAGGAGGGTTAGCATCAGGCCGGCCATCTTCTCTGAGAGTAATGTGTCCGGGATCTTGGGCACTTAAGGTTTGTAATTCTTTGAGCAATGTCGGTTACTTTATAACTGGATATCTTGCTTTCCGAACGCTGCCCGTCCGAGTCGGATTCGGCGATTGTCCTCTCGAAGTTGAACCCGCCTTACCAAACAGTTTGTCCTAAGTAGACATAATCGTCAAGAACTTCGAGAGTATAGTCTCTGATCGTTATTGGATTGGGTGGAACACGCATGTAAGACATAAATTTCGTCTTATCTATGATCGTTTTGGAACCAAACGGCGATTAAATAATTTATGGGTAACTTCAGAAAGAGATTCGTACCGTTCGGGCTTGGTCCGGGGTTCCCGATATATGGATGGCCCTATACAACCGGTTTACGCCTCAAATAGTTTAGACGATATCATGATCCAACACCGTATTGTATATTTTTGGAAATATTATAAGCGTAGTAATGAACACTCATAAACATGACGATGCCACAGCCACCTCACTTCCACTTTTTGGTGCCTCCTAATGTTCAAATTGACAAAAGCAATGATAATATAATACAAGAAGTAGCAGATATGCCGTTAGCGGTCGAAAAGTGAAGACTCGATACCGTCCCAATTGGGATGATTTTTATTTGGTTTCCGTGAAGAATTTATGCTTGAGTGACTAACGGACAGCTCGTGTCCTATTTTTATCTTATTATTTTAATGACGCTATCCTTTTTTCATCATTCGCCATGTGAGATAGGTGCTGTCGCTGTATTTAAACTACTCAACCACCGGACACCGGTCAAAACCGGTGATTTTGTATGAGAATAACATATATACATATATAGTATAAAATAGCAATGTGTACGCCACAATCTCTCAAAAAGGAGGCCTGTGTCCCTGCAGTGGGAAACATTCTAAAAAAAGGCCGATTTATTATTATTATATTATTATTACGCCAGGCTTATAACTTCAGGTGTTCATATTAAAAAAAAGACAGAGATTGGTGCAAAGTTAAACATTATCAAAAACAATCACATAAATAATATTTCAGAAGAAACATTACATTTTTATATACAAATTCTAAGCATTTCAAAAAAATGTTTGCAAGCGTTACATCTAAACGTATTTTGTATCGGATAGCGATAGTTTCCGCAAATTGTTGAGCGCGAACTTTTATTTCCGAGGAACAAGAGAGGAAACGGCGAAAGGATTTAGCGGGAGCATTAAAACAGATGGGATATAAAGAGCGGTTCGCACAAATGATGCAAAATGATCGCTTCAAACGGGCGGCGGCTCTAACGACGCTTTATGAATGAATAACAGATCAGTTACAGACGGCTGGCGATGTGTCGCGGTGCGGACGCCTCGTTAGCACCGCTTTGCGTCGCCGCAGCCTCCGCCGCAGAGTGGCGTTTGGCACGCCGAGTTTTTACAAATTGTGTATCGTGTACGGGTTTGCTTAGTTTTCACTTTTAAGTTAAGACGCAATTTGTGTAATGCTTTTCAAATCCCAAATCGTTGTATTTTTTGACCAACTACTGCCACATTTATGATTTATAGAGCGCGGTAGAAATCGGGTAGCCTTTGCTATCTTATTCACAGTTAAATTAAAAAACGAAACTTCATAAATGTCGTGAGTACGAATAGATATTGTTTCCACTATATGGTTTGGGCCACCTTGTTATAATAGCATTAAATTACAGAGTTCACAGAATATACTTTTTTATGAACGAATATGATAAATGAGCAAGCAGTTCACTTCATGGTCGATCGATGAGCTGATCGCTAACCATAGGCATAAGCAAAAAGCAAATGAGTGGTAAATACGTTGACACTTCACTCACCAGACTGAAGCATACTTCCATTTTAGGACGAGCCGGCCTATTCATGCGACGTGTGTTGATGTAGCGGACTCTGCCACTGTTGAACTACTATATTTCTATCTCATTGTCAACGATGGACAATCAACGTAATGTACGTACTATTTTTCTAGTCGTATGATTTTTTTATTATTCCGGTAATTAAAACGTATGAAAAGAAATAAGAAAATCATATACTTTTAGGATAATACATGTATGTATATATATATATATGGTAATAAAAAGAATTATATTATCATATTATACGTGCGGTCGTGCCGCGGCGTTCGAACCGCTGGTTTGTGCGGGTGACGCGGCCGATTGGTTTAGTTAGCAGCGAGCGTCGCGCCTCATTTGCTCGCCGCGCCGCCCGCCGCGACTTTGTCACCACTCTTTTCATTGCACCACCAGATTTCAACTATCACGTACTTTTAAATCAACGTAAATGTGTATTATCCTCGCTCGTGATCGTGTATATTTCGAATTTTAAAGAAAAAAATAAATGTAAAGTGTTCGACGAACTTTGTCATACCGATGTCATGATAAATTTATAATTTAGACGTAATGGAACTGTGCGTCTTTTTTAAATTATAAAAAAGCCGAATGTTTTATTATTTAATAATCTAGTAATGCCAGTTTCAATTAGAAATAAACATTGCTCCTCCATTAAATCACTACTGATAAAATCATTTTAATTATCCTTTTTATTCAGTTATCTATTCCACTCCTCACTAGTTGTTACAATTACTCGCTATTGGCTATAATTTTGATTGACCTACAAATGTTCTCATTAATGCCGAAGCATGATCCTTAAACGTTGAAGGTAAGATGCAAGCGGACGGGAACGGTGTGGGGGGTGCGGGGGTCGCGGGGCATACGTCAAGGGTTAGTCGTTAGGTGAGCGACTTTAATGATTCCTTAATGATTGCGCCTGCGGGCCTCCGCACTCACCTTTACGGGGATACGTACTGCGTGAACTCGCCACGATACGACAAACACTCCACGCGACAATTATTACAAAGTTAATTCTTTTATCATTACAGAGATACAAAGCAAGAATTAGAGAAAAAAAAACTATCGCATTGCAATTTGACCTCAGAATCGTATAGCCGTAATGTATCTCGTTGTACAAGGTGTAGGCAATTTGTTTGAATGTATTTAACATTCTTTGCAACAAAGCCCACTTAATGGTGAAGAAAACCTGTTTTACCAGACATAGCAATTAGAAAGAGTCACGCAGCACGATCAATTACTTCAATCCCTTTGCAATCGTGTCTGTACATGTAATTGTACTAAATTAATTGGTTCTACCAAAGACTAATTGTAAAAAAGGTCTCGAATGATAACCTAAAGCCTATGAACTTAGACGGGTGATATTTCCTAACGATGATGCTTAATGGTAATCCACTGTGGCAGCCATTAGTTTAGCCAAAGAATCAACATACGACAGTTAAAGTACCACCCACCTTTTAAATAAATTATCGAATAGAGTAAATTATAATGAAAACTGACAATTAATTAAAAATTTAATTAAAAGAATGCAGGAAGACCTAGTTAGATACGGGTCGACTTTTGTCGTGACCAAGTAATAGCGTTCCAGTTTGTAGGTTGACTTGGGTTAGTAATAGTACAACGACCTGAACCTTATGTACCTTAACAGAAAACATGTTCGATACAGGATCTCTTAAATATACACATATTTAACTAATTATAAAAAAGGTATATGTTATTCACTGACGCTTCTCAACCATGACGAAAGGCTGAGATTGCAAATTTTTTTTAATGATGAAATGAAACAAAATAAGTGAGCTAGGGCACACTTCTTTTGTTTCTTTGCCAACAGTGTGCTCTTAGTGTCGCCTCATCATTAGCATCTTGAGAAATCTGATTACTAAGCAATCAGATTCTAAGTAATCACTTACCTAAGTAAGTGACTCTTAACCATGACTTGGTGAAAATGAATTTGGGATGATTTAGAGATTCCCATAGGTTAAGGAAACCCTAGTAAGGAGATAGTGGGGTCCATAGGTGAAAAGGGGCATAAAGTGTGGGTATGAGATTCACAACGACGTTGCACAATCGACATCGACGGTCGAGTTGCAGTGGTAGCCCGCGAGAAACGTGCGGCGAGCCTCCGCCGCCGGCGGTCCATTAAAAATAATCGATGCCTGCGAAAATATCGAGGGCTTTCCACTAATGACATCGCGAGGGAAAACAAAGAAGGGCCTGTGCCGGAGTACTCTAGTGCTGGCTTGCATCTAAACGCATCGCGACCCATGCTCATTAAGGAAATTAAATTTTCGGGTCATACAAAAAAAGTACTCATTACTAAGGTATTGATAAAACACACTACAGGATTATTATGGTACCAAAATAATTTCCGAACGAGATGGTTTACCAGGTTCATCTTCTGATAAGATAGATCTAGGGGTCGTGGGTACGTTAGAAACGTCTACATCACTCGACAACTAGTAATAGTTCGTATCTTAAGTTACTGTTGCGTTACTTATATTTTTATTTTTAGACTGTTTCTTTTGCTCACAGTACTATATTGTTATTTCTTATAATTCACAAATCATTCTGAACAAATTTTGCTATTGGTCTTCCCAGTAAATAAATCAATATAATCTATCTATATATACAGACTAATAAAATTTAGGTGTCTGTATGTAATATCAAAATACAATTTCCAATACACATGATGTTGTATATACGGTATTTATAACAAAAATGCAATTTTAAAAATGTTTGTCTGTCTGTCCGGTTATTCCGAGCCGATTTGGATGGGACTTTTACTGGAATAATGTAATATTGTAAGGATTCAAATAATAAATAAATAAAATAGACTAATTTTATTTAAGCAAAATAATTAGAGTTCCGCGCAAAAAGTTACAAGCCCCCTAAATTGTGAAAGTATTAAAAAATGATTATGAACTATTATATATATTACTATTTGCGAAGTGATTAATATGTTTATTTGATTCGACGCTGCCGAAGTCGCGGGCAACAGCTAATTAAGAAATAAATATACAAAAAAGTCATATTGAAAAGTGCCGCTTCAAAATAAATTAGGCATATACGCCAGCTTTATACCATTTTAAGTATAAAAGTTTGCGCGTATTTGCACGAAGGCAACGTTTTTCTTCCTTCTTTGTCAAACATGTTTCATACATCACATATAAACGGTAAAGTTGTATATAACACATTTATATTATTTATAACACATTCTAAGTGGGTATTCAATTCCAATCACTAATTGTACACCCACTCATACGCTGGAACTATTTGCATGGATGCATTGTAAAAGCTGGCTTATATCATAAACAGCAGTATGAACTTCTCGGCGTGAACTGTACCGTAACATGCGGCGAGGTTTGTAAAATGTTACAAGTTTACGAGCGCTATAAATGAAGTTTATTTCCCGAATTCGACGGTTAATAGGTTAATTCACGTGGAAGATGTTTGCGGAACACCGCGCCCGCCCGCGCCGCCACCAGCGCCGCCTCCGCTTTGTTTTTCTAACAAATTAAATTATTGCGCGAATAAAATATTTTACTGTCTGTCAATTTGGCTGGTTCACTTTGTCGAAACGTTCCGTCTGATATTAAATAGAGGTTAAAATGTTATTTGCGCCGAGTTATTGCACGGAGTTCGTCTCGCCGTAATGTTGTTAAACCGTTCGGCGCAACGCGGCCCGCTCGTGGCCTATTATTGCCTGATGTAAGACAATGCCTGCAAATAGAACAAAATGCCCACATTTATTTATTGCTTCGTGGAACACCGCTGAGGGGATCCTATTCCATAGAAATCCGATATGACTATGAGTGCCATAGTATCAATAAGATAGTAGACATTTATGATAGTAATACACTCTCTTTTTAGTAGGAATTCGAAAGCAGCAGAATATTTTTATAATACTTTGTTAACCACAAAATGATTATTACTTATTCAGTTTCTTTATTAAAATTGTTCTGTAATTCGTATGAAAAATTCAAACGTTTTTGTTAACAGAATTTGAAAATGTTAAAGAAAAATTCATTAAAAAAGTGAAGACCAAATATGAAATGAAGCTCGGCACGGGTCAGAGGGCGCTGCAGTCGAACTGAATGGATCTGTGATACGAATGGAGTGGTGCAACAAAGCTGATGTAATTGGTGCATTGTAGGCGGCCGCGGGCGGGCATCGTTAGCCTTTCTTTGGCAGACGCGGTTTTGTCCGGGCTTGCTAATTAACTATGAAATTAATTGACGCAGCAAAGTTTCCGAGTGAAACTTGAATTAATTGGCACGTCCGACTTCAGTCTAATTAGGAGCCCGAGGCTTTTCAGTATCGCGGCGCTCGTTGAAGCCGTGGAAAACACACAAAAGTGTTGTGAGCGAATGGCTCGTGCGCGCGGGAAATTCTCAAATCAAACTGTGTGCTCGGATCGCGGCTAATTGCGTGCGCTCTGTGTGTGCACCGGTATACCGACGCCTAATGCTGCGCCACTCTTCAAATTTACAAACACATCGGACTTCCTTCCACATGAACATATTTATCCGATGATTTTAAGGCAGAAATAACATTAATTGAGTATTTTATCGTAAGTATCACTACTCGGTCCAGCGGACGTTGTCTCGCCTGTTATTAGCGGGTTCCGGTACCGTATTTTCGCTATCGCTCATAAGATTTAATAAATCTCCCGGAATCAGCAGCGCCACCTACAGGTTCCAATTGTGAATCTATACCATCGTGACCCACTGAAATATATATTCATGCATATATACATACATATCACAATTATGCGTTGTCTAAGATTTTGAAATTCAAAATGAAAAACAGCGTCACATATGCGTTCGTCGCCTTATACATTCAAATAGTATCCGTTTAGCTAGCCCAGGTAATTAATGTAACCAAAACTATTAGTTTCTTAGATTTGTTATAGTATTTAGCGTCGAAATCTTTCTCATAACAACGGATTCTCTGCATGGTCAGTACATTGGAAATATTTAAGAATTCTATCAACGTCTATTATCATTACATCTAATATAAGCAATCATTAGAATATTCTTAACGGGGCGCCCGAATACGTCCTTAAACTGTGACAAGAACTGTCATAGAACACACACTACCAACAACTGTAACACGTCATACGTGCTCACACAATCACAGTGCCACCTCACAGAAGACTGAAGGAAGTAGAGGTATTTTATGCGTTTGCGTTTCGTCCGAAATATAAAATTAACTATTCCTTGTTTATATATTGTTGGTTCCTTATCTATCCTCTTTTGCATACAAGAGTTGTTAGGGATGAAGGGCTGGGTCGTCGCCTCTATCTTCATACATCAGAAAAACACAGTCAGTCATAAGGAATGCCGACAGAAGTGAAAACTCAAAGCAGGTCGGAAAGCACGACAGTACTTCAGAAATAAATATATAATAAACAAAAATAAACTCTTGTATCTGAACAATAAAATTCAGAATTGAATATATGATTATTCATAAAAAAAGTCTAATGAAAGTTTTCCAAATTCAAATAAACACGTTGCTGACACGTGTCGCTGGCGTGTGTTGAGCGTTTGTAAATTCCTTTTCCTGAAAGAATTTTTGGAACAAAAATTGTAATGCTCTTCTTTACCCTATTTTCTGATCTTTTCCATGTATGTAGGTAGAACACCGCTTATATAATTAAATAAAAATATACTTTTTACAGAAATACAGTAAATAAAGGTATAAATGGTCATATTTATATGTCACGCAAGTACAGCACTGCGTCTGGATGACTTCTTCATGAAAATACTATACATACGAACCTATAAGATTTTCCCCTACAAATATTTATTTAAAGTGAAACAAATGACACGGGCTACAAACGTGCGCTTCCATACAAAGAAGTTTGTGTGTATGCATGATCCAATGCAATCCAATATAACTAAATCAAAAAAATATATTATTAACTATAATGAAATGAAAAACAACAATCTAAATGTGTTTGAATGTTGTAGTACTTAGAGCCGATAGAGCGATAAGAGCCCGAAAAAGGCTTGTCCTCAGGCCCCGCCACCACCATAATTAACATACATTATGAGTTATCGAAAACGGCCGAGTCCAATGGCCCTGATTACAGGTTTCCATGCGTTATCGTGGCTTTGCCAGCCGGTAATGGGTACGTTCCTGTTTATTAATACGAGTATCCGATCATCACATACCGATATCTCTGCCGTGATTGATTACTATTTTATAAGCACCATTGTATTATAATTTGGTTTACTTAGGATTATATGTTCTTGTTAGTTAATAATACGATTTAATAAAAATAGCCGGCCGTAAAATAGTTCACTATAGAGAGTGGATACCTCAGGGATACCTTCTTTGGAACTTTCAAAAAGTCGTCATAAAGTATACAATCTATATTTCTTACAAGTTGACTAGTTATTTCTTAGAAAATGTTTTTATCATATAAATTTAGCAATAGCAATATAAATCATCGATATCTTAGGGCGGGTTAATTTTCCTCGTTTTTTGTACTGACTGACTTACGTGTCTCTTATAAAGCATGAAAGGCGGTTTAGCAACTCCCCGCGCACAAGAAATCCAAAAAATTTTCTTAACTTAACACATTACAATTGTATTTTATTGTATTTATTGCAGTTTAAACTTTTGACAATTTTTCAAATGATTGAACTTATGTCTTATGTAAGTCTTGAATAATAAAACATCATGGATGGATTCAACACCTATTGCGTGGCTCCAAGTAAGTTGCAATCAAAATTTATGCAGACATTATATTTCAGCACTACCCATCTGGTCAAAATTATACTCCAGAGAGATTATTATATTTACATAAAATAGAATAATGTCACATGGAATAACTTAAGTATGTATATTAATCTTCGGTTACTTAATCAAAAACACATATTTTTCAACCTGGTAAAATTGTTCTCCAGCGCAAAACGTAGTCTGCTAACATTATTAAATATTGTATCGATACTTTATGATTCCCGCGGCTGTTCGAGCGAGAGTATTTATTTTGAAGCGTGCGAAGAGCGGAATCAAAGTGGAATAAGCCTGTTGAGCGAGGCTGTTGGGCTTCGAGTCGGCCGCACAAACTGAATGATCGGATGTGCCGCACTCGGCGTGTCGCGCTCGCGCCCGCCGCTCGTGCCGCGGGTATTTACCTCTCTCCCTCTATTGTTATCTTTTATTTATCCTTTTCAAAAAGAAACATACGTTCTGCTTTATTGGTATTCAGATATTATGTTAATATTTGAAGATATCCATTATTCCGTGATAGTAACGGATAATAAACATATTTTGATGATTCTATTTGGTGAACTCTCGGCAAAATAAATGATCCACACCAAGGAAGAAAATAGATTTATTCACCGAAAAAAAATCAAAGTACTTCATTATACAGACTTACTTAAGTATTTACCAAAGAAATGTATATGTAATATATCAGTTATCTGGTTGCCATAGCACAAGCTCTGCTTAGTTTGAGACCGTAGAGAGAGAGTAGATTAGGTTAGCAGCTCAGCATTATGCTATGCCGAAAGTGAAAACCTCTATCTATCGCAGCGATGATTTTCAACGCTAAACTTTAATGCTATACTCACCCATACACAGTGATATAATGATAACAATACTATGTTACCTATTAAGAAATAAAGCAGAAAGAAAAAAAATATAAAAAATAACAATTATGTTTATAAAACGAACGAGATACAATGAACCAATGCTTATAATACATACAACCCAATTGTCACACCAATTATTCTCGCGCGATTTCATGAAAACGGTGGGGTCCGTTTCGTCAGATCGTCAGATCACCTGGCCTATCGTTATTTAATTAAACCTTTAAAATCTAAAGGGCTGCCAGTGCCAAAGTTTTGGAAAAAAATTCAATAGCAATACGATAGATTGCGCTCAATTGATCGCGTCAGATTTGAAACCGGTCATTTAGGTAGATAGGTTTGATGCGCCAATTGGCACACGGAAGCACTCTGAATTTAAGATTGCAATGATATTCGTAACACAATGTATTTTGTAATTAAACCTGAGATAAGACAGCTAGATTAGCTATTGGTAGACCAATGAATTTGCTTTGAATTGGAATAGGAGTGAGTCACCAATCTGTACAATGTCAATGACATAAGTATAATCAATATATTCAACAGTAGTAGAGCCCGCAACAGCAACATCTGTGGGCCCGCTCGACCGGTGAAATACCGCAACCTCACAGAATACAGGCAAGAAGTAGAAGTATGCTTCTGCGTTTTGTCTGATGAGTGAGGTGGCGGAGACCGAATTTCAGTCCTCCCTTTCCCATACTTTCGTAATAGGGATAGGATGGGAAAGGGAAGAGGATAGAACATGAAAAACATTGCATGAAACATTACAAACTTTTTGTCTATCCCCTCCTCTGTCCATTAAAGGTTGGCAACTCATCTTGTAATTAGTTTCTTTTGAAGTTCATATAAGTAAGTATGGAAATTTAAATAAGTATGGCCAATAAAAATAAATAAAAATAAACACATGATCACATCACACTAACGAGTTGCCAAGATGTGGAGACAACTCTAGCAAACTTCTCATCGGAGTTAACTTGGGCTTACGTGACATGTTTGTCAAGTGTCAAACGTGTATTGTAGTCAATATTGTTATAATACAAAAAGTAGCAGATTTACCATTAGCGGTCGAAAAATGATGACTGAAAAGCATGCTAATAAGTACACATTTTCGTCGTCGTCGTTCGTCGTGTGCTTACATTTATACGCTTTAAGTGACAAACAGTAGCTGTCATCTTTCCGTTCCCAAAGGGTAAAACGTCCTATTACTAAGAGTCCGCTGTTCATCCATCTGTATGTCTGTCCGTCTATCACCAGGCTGTATCTCATGAACCATGATAGTTAAACAGTTGAAAATTTCACAGATTATGCGTTTCTTTTGCTGCTATAACAACAAATATTAAAAGTCGGAATAAAATAAATATTTAAGATGGGCTCCCACCCACAAGCGTAATTTTTATAGATAATAGTACGGAGCCATTCATGCGCGAGGCCGACTCGCACTTGGCCGGTTTTTTTTTATTATTTTAATTACGCTATCCTTTTTTCACCATTACATATGTGTGAATGATAAATGAATGAACAACAAAAAGCTGAAAAGACGAAACGAGAGCTTATTTTTTTTTATTTGAATAAAATAAAATAAATGTCTTATCGACACCCAAACATTAAGTTGTTTTTTAAGTCTCAAGTAATAGGGTCCGCAAGTACGAGTGTATGGATATTCGAGAGATCGTTAATGACCTGCAGATCACCTCGTTAGCGGACCGCGCCGAGGACCTATTGTCACCAGCCAAGAGATCTCGAACCTCCACCAACGTCTCGCACTCGCTCCTCCACGCGGACGCTTGAATATTTTATAATTGTATGGCATCATTAAATATTATCCTAATAAGATCCTCGAATAGAGACGTGGGTAGCAGTGAATCATTATGTAAATCAATTGTGATTTTGTCTATCTATATACATAAAAAGCGGTATGTGTATGTATATATGTTCCCTATAAACTCCGAAATGGTTGAAAGGCTAACGCTTCAGCATTCTAATAAAACCGACTCTGTAGAAAACATGAACACTCAATTTGAAAAAGCTGAACCATCATCACGAAATAGCGCTTAAAGTTAATATGACAGCACGAAGCCATAACAACAAT
Organism: Papilio elwesi; assembly: GCA_029849275.1. NCBI lineage: Eukaryota > Metazoa > Arthropoda > Insecta > Lepidoptera > Papilionidae > Papilio > Papilio elwesi. The sequence goes on along the minus strand of CM056687.1, from coordinate 3,739,568 downwards.
AACATAAACAACAATAAGCCATTAGACAAGTTGTGGAAATTTTCCGGTTATTTCCGATTCACACCGATTGTTACGATCGGCCGGCCATTGCGGCGGTCATAACTCGGCGCGAGAGCCGCTTCGAGTGGGGTCTACGGCCTATGACTCTATGCTTTGCTATATTGGTATATTTACGATCTATATATTCCGAGAGATTTATTGAGCGCGCCGTAATTAGCACGAGTTCATATTTTATAATCGGTTACTAACGAACGGATTTTAACGACTTTGTAGCCCTGATTTATCGGTGTTAATGACGTTTCAAATATATCGAATAAAATGTATCTTTAATTAAATAATAATACAAAAATGACATGATGATGGGCTGTATATTATAATTACGTTGTTTATCGGAATGGTATCACTAACAAAAATCGATGTTTATCTGTCAAGAATTAGTATAAATATGGCGGCGGGAGGCAGTGCGCCGGCGCCGCGGGCGCGCGTAAATCACGCGTAACCGCTTATTAAGTTGTTATGTCCGCCATGTTTGTTGCCCACGCGTGCCCGTTCTTCACAATGTGTCCACGCCCTTATGTTTGCGATGGCCTACAATCTTATTTCTCGCCACTATTTCTTTATTTGTTTCATTATTGCATACTTTTTAGTCAACACACAGTAAACCTTATAGTACGTAATCGAATAAATACTACTGAAACTAAATATTCTAGATTTATTATTAATTATTTATTTTAAACATTTATATAATCGTAATTTGAGGTTAAACTTGAAAAGCCAAAAAATATCGCTAAGACGAAGATCAAACTCGTGCTCACACTCGTCTTCCCATCTTCTTTTGTGGGACTCAGACATGGACCCTAAAATCTGCAGACCGCAAACGGATTGACTCTTGAGATGTGGTGCTGGAGGAAAATGCTCCGAATCCCATGGACTGCATTTACAAAGTATTTGTTTTTTTACTTTTAAATGTATGCTTGTAAATACGTGGTGCAATGAACTCAGCAGTTTTCTTTTTGTCCATTAAAATTAATAAAAAAATAGTAACAGAAATATTTCTTTGGAATTTGCCATATCAACATTGTTTCTCTATTTAATTTGCCTTGAAGAATAGCAATTGTTTTGCGCATACCGCCACAGAACACAAAACACAATTTGTATTTCATTGACTCACCAAGTTAAACTGGAAATCTTTTTCATTTGTGTGTTTGCGTCTAAGTGTCCGAAGCATTGTGCTAGGGCAATATCTGTGAAAGTTGTGCCCCTTTGTATTGATGCAGACAACAATGAGCCATTTCGAATTAGCTATCGATTTATCTGCGAATGGTTTTCACGAGCGCGTACCAGAACACGCCCAACAACGTGGGCGTGCGTGGCAAGAATACCTTTCAAGTGTTTGCACAGAAATAATGTAAGTAGCGTTACTTTTACATAAATTAAATATGTTCAACAACCGCGCAGGTTAGCACTGATATTGCTGTTTCTAAGATATTAACATTCGCCACTTTAAGAAACAGAGATAAACAAAACATTGTTTTTCTTTGGTTTTTTAAGAAACAATATGACTTTATTGCTAGACGTAGCCTTCCCCCATCAATTGCCACGAATATCCCTTCTCATCCCCATCCAGTGAACTCCAACTTTGAGCAGATCGTCTATCCATCTTATACCCATATTTTTTATTATATATTATTTCCTAATACTGTGTAATCTATGTACATACATCGGGAACAACCTTTTATGAATAAATTGTAGACGCAATATAATGACACTATCATTATAAACGGGATCTATAGATCTAATCACATAGTTGTTACTATAATATGCCTTATACGTGAGACAAATCTAACCAGAAATGAGTCAACAAGCGAGCGATAGATTGTGATCATGATGGTGCACCGGAGCCGTGAGAATCGCGCCGTTCTCACTTCTCAAGCGAAAAAATTCGACTTATTCATCATTATCTCGAAAGGTATCGATTATTGGCAATCGGTCGAGATGTAATCGTTAACAACGAATGCTTTATGATTGTGTAATTTATGTGAACAACAAAAGAGGTTATAGTTCCTCTTCTTCATATCATATCATATATATTAAATATTTTATAGACAGTGATAAAAAAATGAAAAAAATAAAAAGCTAATATTGTGTGTTGATATAAACAGTTAATGTAATGATTATAGTAACCACATATACACTTTTCTTAGTTATTAAATATGCGCACATGCACGTTACTCCGGGGAGTAGACAGAGCTCACGGACTTCCATTTGGCACGATGCTGGCACACCTCTCTCGCTTCTTCTATATCCATTCATCTGAACATACATGTTCGGTTACTAATCTGATATAAGTTCTCTTGGGATGTCCCCTGTCAACACTGTTTATTCATCATTTTAACAGGTCCGAATTTCCTTAATTCTAATTACAAAATCCGCTGATATGTAAAGCTTTCACATCTCACGAATATAAAAAGTATAAATTTACACAGATTTTTCGTAAGCTAGGTCGAGCTGGCCTATTCATTTTCAGCAGCTCTACTGGTGTCACTCTACCACCATTTTCTCGTAGTTTTATGATATATTTGTTTCTCGACTATTTCTCTTCTCGTCTTCTGTATGATTCCTGGAGATAAAGGCCTTTTATAACTGATCCAATAAGCTTCCAGCGGCTGCATTTCCGTAAAATTATGACATATTTATGATGAGCTTATAAAACACAGTGTAAATAGGCTGTTATTAAACTAGTGGGTACCATTTGTCGACCACATCACCACTTAATGGGATTTTGGCCAAGTTTTAGTTCATTCACTATTAAAAAATATATTAAAATTATTTTCACGGTTAACACCCTGACGGCTATGAACTTATTAAGTATCATATAGTTATTATATAATAAGTAACTGTAGCTTATGTAGTAAGTTAAGGGAAAATCGTTTATTTGTTAAAATTAAAGGATTTTTATCCAAACCATTCCATTCAAGTCAGTCATCAGTTTCAACTTGGCCGGCCAGTTGCCAGCGTTCGACAGTTTAACTAATTGGCCGCTTTCTTTCTATTGTTACTGACCAGCGTTACGGAAATCCCGGTACGTTTCATAAAACAGTTTTCCGTCGATTACTATCCATGTTTTTAGATAGCGTAGAACCATTCCCGCTCTTGCAGAAAAATCTATTGAGGCCATTAATGGCGGTTTCCGGAAAAAACCCAGCGGTAATTTCAAATCAATACGAATCAGGGTCTTTTGACAAGACACCGTACCCCTTCCTTAAAGGCCTTCAACGCACTGCAGTTCGTCTGCAGATGCAGATGCTCATGGACGTCAGTGGATACTTTACATTAGGCGACCCGCTGCTCGTTTGCCCACTCGTGCTATAACAATTTTTTCAACAAAAACAAAATTGACTTCAAAAAAACTGTATTCAAAAAGTATAAAATAATGTTACGCAAGTAAACATAAAAATCAATTCTTAATCATATTTACTTTTGCAGTCGGCGTCAGACAAGGAAGTACCAATATACTAGAAGGCCTTAAGAAAACTATTTTACAAATGAACTTTATACTAGACTAAAAAAAATAAAAAGCATACAGTCGAATTGATAACCTCTTCCTTTTTGAAGTCGGTTAAAAAATATGGAATCTTTATAAAGATTCAGAGAAAAGAAACATCTCGAATATTTATTTTGACGTGGCATCTCGTTCTAATTTCTTTTTAACTAACCTACACATGCATACTTCGCGCACAGATACTTCTAACTAATCAATTTCCCGAATTGCATGAAAGAAAACTGTCGATTGATTAAAGCTACCAGTTTAATTCCTTTAAACATGAGGCACTGCATGTAATCTTACTCAACTGCGTCGTGTTCACCTTACCATGGTAAATTAGGTCATTAAACGCGTCATTGTCACCAACGACATCATCTAACAAAAACCCTTTCTTACATGCCTCCGTACTCCCGCAGTCATCGGTTAAAAGACCTAAGCCATTTAACGACAAGCATCGTTATCACCGCACCTACGGAGAACATGCATGCGGACGTACGACGTGACGTAATTACTTGGGTTTTTTTCGCAATTTGTTGGGTAACATTAATTAAAACACTCCCTCGGCATTTGAGACAGTGAAGCGACTCGCGTTAGTCCGGGAGCACAATAAGAACTTTGCTGAATCTTATCTTGTGCATATGGTAAACGAATAATTACAAATGTCGTTAGTTATTGCAATTTACCTTACGAGTTTTAATGATATGAGGTATTTTAAATGTAACTAATAACGTCAGCGAATAAATTTGCAATAAAGTGAGTAAGACAGTAATTAAATAGACAATATTTGTCGTCTTATAAATATCATAAAACGAAGAAGTTGAGATTACGAAAGCGAAATTGGCACTTTTTAATGTCTTTCTTTAACAATTGACGCGAAAAGTTCAATTCATTATAGACTATAATTGTAGAGGTAACAGTGTATTAAATTATCAAACACCATCAATATAGCAAATTGACTGTTGCCATGCTTTTAACAACCTCTTAGCCGTTTCCTTGATTGTGTTGTGACGAGGAATATAGTTTTATTCCCTTCATAAACAATTAAATCAATTAGCTATCGTATGTAATAGTCGCCGAATGAGACTTATGTGCCCTCTCCTATAGTTACAGCCGGACTTATATTATTCAATGTCTTTTTTGTTTTGTCAATGAAAATGAGTCGGTGCGGTTGTTACCACTGTGTCACCAGCTTACTACGTCGTCATTTCCTCGAAAGTAATTCAAATGGAATCGTGTGCGCCGTTATTAAATATTTCATAACTTGCCCCCGCCCCCGCCCCCGCCCCCGCCCCCGCCCCCGCCGCCCGCGCCCCGCGCTCGCCCCGCCGACCGCATATTAAAGTCATAAAAAAGGGTTGTTTGATCTATCCCCTAAAACAATTTACATATCTCCGCTCAGCCCGCCGCTAAATTATTTAATTAAGAGAGGCATAAGTTTTTATTATTTTAATATGGCGGACATAAAATTGTGTTAATGGAACAATGCCTCCGCTACGAACTGAATCTTATCATTTATGAACTTGGGTACATTCGTTTCAACAACATATTAATAGAAATAATTTAATTTATAATTAGTAAGATAAGTTGTTATTATTACATTTAAACTTATAATATGAATTAAGATTTAATGAAGTTTCTTTATGATCGTCTGACATCCTTACTAAATTCAAATTGGCACATTCCTGTGTTTGGTAGCGATCGGATCGACATGATTAGTGGTACGCGGGTGAAGCCGGGGCGGATCACTAGTACATAATAAAATAATAAAAACGTATAATATGTCCTAGGATATTAATTAATACCGGCACGGCTATACTATGGCAAATCACAGAATTAAAACTGAACGATGCCTTAGATTATTATAGATGTAGTGAGAAATTATTTTCCTTCGGGAAAACTCGTATGTTTATCGCAACACGATGACACCCGAACTGTCAATGATTAATCGTATTAATTGAGTGACTATTTCATATCCATTAATATGGAACTTTATTGTTTAATGTCAAATGTCAAAATGTATAATGTCTTTGTATAATATAGAGACGCACGAGCACTAAAAATACGAACTTATCCGAAAAATTAGGACAATGTTTTCTCACTATATCTGTAATATGCTAGATTATCATCCCCTTTCCCACCGCCATTACGTGAACAACATGTGCCACACGCAACATGCGCCAGCAAAACGCGTCAGCGACTGGCTTATTTGAATTTCGAACGTTTCGATAGACTTTTTTCATTTATTTTTTGTTAAGTGACAAGGGCTTATTTTTTTTCAATATTTATTTATCTTTGAACTATTGTTCTCTCTTGCCACCTGTTTTGAGTTTTCACCTCTGACGGTAGTTCTTATGACTGCCTGTGTTTTTTTGTCATACGGTGTTGTAGAGAATGTTTTTTTTGATTGTATTGATGTAAAAATATTTCTGGGAATAGCTTATCAATTCCCAACGAACTTCCTACTCAATACCTATTAAAAAGCTATTAGCAAATGCACCAATATTTTGAATAGTTATTTACTAGAAGTGGTGACATGATAGCTTAAAGTTGCATGCTAAAACATCGCCGCCATACAATAATTATATACTTTAAATTACAACAGCCTTTAAAATTATCTCCATCTTGTAAAAATGTACTCGTGTCAAAGTAAAAAAAACGTAAATAGCACGAAGTATTCGGTGTCGTCGGTGTAAGCGGATATTTTTTGTGTGTCGCATTTAAGCTGGAAAGTGTGGAATAATATTCAATTACAAGTGTTACGGGAACTCACGGGTACAATAAACAAGGCACAATAAAAAGTCGACACGTGCCCGTTGTGGCCGAGGAATTCCCGGAGCCTACGCGCCCCGGCCCGGTATGTTAAACAGTGCCAATGAAAACCGCCGGCAATACCCGGTTACTGCATAGTCTCATATTATTATACATTCGCACAACAATAGTGCTACGTTTGTAATACTTTATAATAATTAAAAAATATACGTTAATCCTTGTATTGATATCAGATGTCTTTTATGGGAACGAAAACCAAATCGAATATACATATCGTGAATTGAAGTGTTAATTATTTTATATGCCATTTAAAATTTAATCCATATTCCGTTTCTGAAATTGTTTATATTCTGTGAAAAGATAAGATGTGTACAGACGAACTTTAGGTCGTATTACGAATGATCTAGATATTATTAACCATGTTAAAATACAATAATATAAGTCGATTATTATTATTAATTAAATAATATATAACCACGATAATAATATAAAACGCAATTATGTACACCATAAAAACACCGACGCACTGTAGTACAACATGTCCATACCGAACAGTCGCAAAGCGGACAGTCGTAGTCGGCGAGCGGTTGTTTTGGCCGTTCCGGCGCCCCAGGTTAATGAGGGCATTTTTATGTCCTCTCGCAATGAGGAATGCAAATTTGGCGGCGGTTACCAGCGCGTTACACTCGCCATTGTTTTAATTCCTCCGCTTTATCCTAACCCAAGTACTATTATACGTTTAAATTCATTAGACTCTTCTGTACTACACCGGGACTTTAATGTCGCTTTTGTATGTTTTTGTTCCGCAGTTATCCATGCTCACTACACGGGCCGCCAGAATAGATAATAAACATTCCTATTAAATAGAACAATGCATTTAAAATTTTGAAACACTTACGCTTTTAAAATAGTTACAGAATGCGTAACTGTTCTAAATAAAACATACAAACGTAAAATACCACGCATACGGCCTATTTGTTTTAATGTAACATATGAGATTCTACATAGACCTTTGTAGAGTTCTCGACGAAAATTTACTTTCTTTATTGTTAAAAGAACGCAGACAGTTCAACTTGATAGATTCATGCTGCAGTTAAGAACAAATTGTTTAAATACATACGAGTAAAGACGAAAAGTTGCTTTCTGTATTATAATAAATATCTCAGAATAATAATAAATATAATATCTTTACAAACTTTACTTATCATCTTCGGTGTCAAGATATTTTATAACAATGACACTTAGTAACTTCAAATAAAGCGTCTATTTGAAACAAACCAGTGTAGCAAACATTCATTCATTCTTGGTTAACATTTCCTATCAGTAGAAATGTGAGCCCTTTACTCTTCCTTGCGTAAACTACTTGAAAAAAGTCACTCTATATTTCTGCGTTTCGTCTGAAGAGCGAGATAGCATAGATACAATTCCCTTCTCTTTATCGCCCCTCTCCCTTCTCTCTTTTACTTTATCCACTCCTGCTTTTTCCTAAAAAAATCTGACAACGCTTCCGTGAGCCTTCTGTTTGTTGCGGTTGTTGCTGATGATCCTGTACCATGAAAGGAGCCGCTTGTTGTTGAAAAAATGTACAGTGTCTTGTGAATGAAATAGTTCAGGAGATAAAATTCATGCTTTCACGCAAATTATTTTATTTTAATCAATCGGCGGATCGCGTCGCGCCGCCGACTGGCCGGCGTTGTCCGGCCGGAACAAACTGTACAAATTGCGAGCTCGCCTGACGTTGTTGTCGTTGAACATGTTTTCATTCAGATTTTTTTTCGATTCAACAACGAAAAATGTAAATGGGAACGTGCAATTTATTTCATTCACTCTCGAGTGATTACTTATGATGCACTCGTTAACTGCATTTTGAGAATTACATACAAGTTTTTGAGTGAATTTTATAGTTTATTGTTTGGTTACTAATTAAAAAACGTTCCCCGTTTTCATGAAGAATCAATTCATGGCAGTGAAGCAGCTCAAGTTGATAAATTAACCTAAGTATAATAATAAAAGCTTGCACGTAACCTGTAATAGCCAGAGAATAACTAATAATAATAATGTAAAAAATATGTAAAATATGCCAAGAAAATTCTCGTCTTAGAAGTAGGATTTAGAAGTAAGCAGAAGTAGAAGTATTTATACTTCTATATATAAGGATTTATAATTTCTCCGACAAAAAGTAAATGTACTGACGACCCGCAACGTGTCACGGCGGCCTAGACGAAGAATGTTGACGCGTTGTGTCAAACTAGCTTATTCCGCCATCAGTGGAATATAAATAATTATTACATTTAATTTTCAATAAAAAAACAATGAGATAACTATAACACCTACCCTATCTATAAAGTTGGACCAAATTACACGCAGTACACAAAATTTCATTAAAACGGGCTAAGTAAGTATACACGGGAATTTTATTATATGAAGATTGCCTATTATTTATATCTGTTACAATGTAAACACGACCAAAGTATCTGTAAAAACTTCACGTTCGGGATACAATTACAAAAAAAGAAACCGTGATCGAATAAGAGGAAACCAATTTGCAGATCAAAAGTTTCACATATGACGGAAACGAATGATAGAATCGATTCCGAGTTCCTCTTTTTTTTTGAATCGGAAAAGTTGCCGAATTAGGGCTTCCGCAGAGTCGAGAACTGCCTCGAGCAGGTTCAATTACGGCAGTACGCCGCGCAGCCAATAATTGGCACCGGGGTCCGCGACAAAGCGCCCACAATGGGCTCTGATTAATTTCCGAACTACACCCGAATTCTAACTAGCAAACACGCGGCGAGCGCTCCGTCCAACGGGACAGGGAAATTACTTCGACGCTGTTTTGCTCCATCAACTAGTCCGCTCTATGCACTTGTATTGTTTCGTCGGCTCGTCCTCGCTTTTTGCGTCCGCTCACTGAACTTCAAATTCGCGTCTAATATCCGATGTTACAGGTTCCTTAATTACGATGAACTTAGTTTTAAATATATAGTTATTTTATTGGATTGTATTTTCTATTATTTTTGGTTAATGGTTGTCAATAATAAATGCGCAGACATAAATTGGTTGTTGTTTTGTTTAAAAATTCAAGTTTTTTAAAAATTTCGTTTGTTGTTTCAATACTATGTGTCATACAGTTCAATAATTGTAAATACTTCTATATTCTATTACTATATCCGGCACTAAGCCTTTATTTTACGGATCAATAATTTTTTTAAATCATATGCTATCTGTACTTATATATAACATTTTTTTTTCTTATATTTTTGACCTGCGATCAGTCGACTAGACTATAACCAGGTGTGTTGCAAGAAGTTGGCTTTTGGAGACGTAGGGCTACTTCTCCACCTCCCCCTAGTAAGGCAGCACATCGGCTCTCTTGAGTCTTCTAATTGTATTTGTCTGAAGGAGTATAGTGCATAACGGGTTTGGGTGAGTTTCCAAGCGGTCCTTATAGTTAGATAGATAATATTATAAGGAAAAAAGATTCGATTGTATGAATGTTTTGGATAAAGTCAATAAAGTACTGAACCGATTTAAAGAATTCTTTCAGCAATCGAAAGTTTTTCCATCAACGAGTATTTTATTTTTCCAACGCTTTTTATTATGTAACTTGATGATGTCATTAAACACGCATGTATTGTTACACCGCTAATAATTTTGCAAGAGAATTATAAATTTAAGCGATTGCTATTTCGCAGTAATTTGACGGCGAGCAACAAACGCTACTCCACAGTGCGCTGTTAATTGAATTCCCCACTATCAGATCACGGTGGTAGTGGGCCAGCGAGAGTGGCGCCCACTCTCCCACTGCGAAGGAAATTAAACGTCATTCGGTCACTTTCTTCCACCGGCACAATGCAGATTAATTCTGCAGACAAGACGGTATTAAAACGACAACTTTAATACAATTTTATATCTCACCTTTAACGAGTTATTGAAACTCTTGGTTAAATTCAACTATGTACATCTTTAAAACTTTAACGATAATCACACATCAGTGGCACGCGAGTTCGACACACGGAGGGTGTGGTATATATTTTTTTCATCGATATTTTAGCAGTAATTCTTTTCTTTGTGATTAACAAGTTTGTTTGACACAATTTATTTACCAGAATAACTTAGGCTTATTGCAACAATCCGATTATAAGGTGGCGAGATATCTAAACTTTCATGTTTGTATTTTACTCAATCTGTAATCTATATACATACTAGCTGACCCGGCAAGCTTCGCTCTGCCTTAGAATTAATCAATGTTGTGTAATATACAAATGTCTTTGTTTCTGTCATTTCATGACAAATAACGTCGCATACGAAATATTTATGAGAAAACGCATTATATATTTACTAAGTGGTTAAAAAAGGTAATATTACTAGTTACTGGGTACGTAGCAATCTTAAATGATTGGTAGACATTGAACTGAATTTTAAATTTAATTTTCAATCGTTTTATGTAAATCTAATGTAGGCGATTGCTGTTAGTGCTAATTTCTATGCAAATATTTTGAATAGGTTATTGAATAGAATATTGGAGCCCGACACGTATGAAGTTAGTGCTCGTTATAAACATCTTGGATCCTGGAGTTGTTAAACTGTCACGCTTACTGGCTGTCTCTTTGTGTTGTATCTACGTAACGATACCAATATGCTGGCTTTAACATGAGTAAACATGAAGTCATCATATGTATATTGATCTCGTGTGTTTGATTCTTTCCTCCTAAGAATAGAATGGGAAAAGGAAGAGGATTGGACGGGGAAGGGGATAATGGGGAAAAGGAAATATCCTTTTTCCTGTCTATGCCCTCCTCCGTCCGTTAAAGGTAGGCAACGCATCTTCAACACATTTGCTTGTTGCGGTTGTCTATGGGCAGCGTTCACTTAACATGAGGTGATCCGCTTGATCGTTTGCCACCTTATAACATAAAAAAATCGCAATGAGATTGTAAATAAATAAAAAAAGATCTCGTGTGTTTGATTGTTTCCTCCTAAGAATAGAATGGGAAAAGGAAGAGGATACAGATTCGAAGGCTATGTAATTAGCTCATTTTCATGACTTGTTTCATTACTGCGGCTCTTAATTTCCTTATTTATTCATCAAAAAATAATCTTGTGTTTATATTTGTTTGAATTGCATCGGTTGATTTATTTTACCAAAATGTTGTTTGGAGTTTTTATCCGACTTAGGTTGGACTTAAGCAGGAACCCTGAGGAATTATAAAATTGTATACGAGATATATATTCCACCAGCATCCTGGCCATGATAGCTTCGAGATCAGATGGACCTTTCCTCAATCATTGTAGAGAGGTCCATGAAATGTGCTTGTTTGTTGTCCCTTTGTTTTCTATGGTTACTGTGTCTTTTACTAACAATCTTTTAAGACATATTTATACTAACATTAATATGAATCAATCTATAATTAATGAATTAAACAGTAATATTGATAGATTCTTCCGAAATGTACAATTCGTTAAATAAATCACATTCTTGCTAGCTATGATCGGTTAAGCTTAGCCACAAATCCGTGTACGCCAGGAAATTAAACTGTGCGGCTCGACACCGGTCGCCCACCGCGGTACATGCTTAATTACATTTACTTACGACTTGAAGAGCTGCATAAACACACAACTTAAGTGTCACCTTCCAACTCAGTGGCTAATTAACATGAAAAACAAATATCGAAGCTAAGACTCAATCGTTATTAATGTAATTCGAGTCGAGTCTGCACAGAAGTCATATTAAAAAAAATCCTTTTATACAGTCACTGATAGAAATGTGAAGAGGTAATTTAAATTTTATTGCACCGGTCTACGTTATTGAAATCGCATGTAACCGATACGTATTAACGCCTTTAATTGATTCGTTTTTTGTTATCTTGTCGATGTCAACTCGGATTGCTCGTAAGTAGCCGTGCGTATTTTCAATATGCTACGTGTAAAGCTTTTAGAATGTATGCAATATAAAGTTGAATTCAATTTAATCAATATCATATCCTATTTAGATAAAATGTATTTAAAAATCAACTTAAATTTATACATTATAATACATAATGTACTTTATCTTCTAGTTTATTAACAGTGTTATCACACAGTTAAGCGGTACAGTGCTTTATGAAATTTGTCAATAGAATTGGATGATAATTAAGGAGAAGGAAATTAAAACATCTGCCGTAAACCTATTTCATGTCAGAGAATGAAAATAGAAAACAATCCGGTGTGAATCCAGTAGTTAATAGAGCGGGTGGCTGAATGACGTGAGGACGATTCTCGCTGGGCCGCTGTCCGCGCTTTAATTTCCTGGTGACGCCGCCCGCCGATTGTTCGAGTCTGCGCGCCCCTCGCCGGGACACGCTGCAGCAAGCTCAGCTTATACTGGTCGCGTTCTCAATTCATCTGCCAGTTTAAAAGTCGATTCTCGAAGAAGTTTAACAAGTTGTCATCATAATGCAAGAATGTTTAATGTTAGATAGAGTTTATTAGTTTGCATTTTGATATGTATTATTGATTAAAATAAAAGGAAATTAGAAAATTATATTTGTTATAAGATTTTGTGTACATTGAGCGCTTACATCTCACGCACTTTTGACAAGTAAAGGTGTACTAACAGAACTGTTTGAAGGGCGCCGTACCGTGGTATGTCTTAGTGTTTAGTTGCGTATGGATGAGTGCTATTTCATATTAAATCCGATCGTTACGTATACGTCTTTACGTCAACCGATATCTATTCTAATATTAATACTTAATTATGTATAAATAAAATAAATATGTCCTAGGAAACGTAACCCAGATTGGTCGGAAGACATCAGGGATTTCCATTTAGCGCGATCATGACACATGTCTCTCGCTTCTGTGATGGCTCGTCTGGCAATACACAATGTATTGAAAACGTATCCCCATTTTAATGTATTTAAGTAAGAGCTCAGAGAGAGTCAGACAGAAAAGCATGTTAGTAGAGTTAATGTCATTGAGATGCGATACTTAAGAACTATGTGGTGACGCTGAATAATATGATTATAAATAGCGTTATAGGGGAAAAGCGAGGCAGCGAGGATGAATGAAGAGAGAGTAACGAAACAAATTTATGTTGCAAACGTTGGCAGGGGACGTCCAAGGAGAAATTATATCGAATAGTTGTTAATATTTAATTGAATAATTTCACTTATAAGTTTGAAAATAAAAAATTGAAATTTGTTCAGAAAGTCACGGAAACTTTTTTATCCGCTCTAGTACCCAATAATGAACTATGATATATCTACTCTACTCTAGCACCGTTAAAGAATCTTAAAAACAATGAGTTAACAAAGAGATTTTTCCGATTTGTTTTGGCTACTATGACTTCCGTGTAAAAAACTTAACAACCTATATAAATAAGAGAAAGGCATAAATAAATATAACCGGAAAAACGACACAAATTTATCGTCGCATAGATTTGTTTCGATAGTTTGGTTGGCGTGCGGCGAATCACTGGATCTAGCGCGAGCTAGCCCGGGCCGTGCCAATTAGAAACTCGCCACGCCAGACCCGCTAATGGTCCATTAACACTCGCTTAGAGACGACGACCATCGCCAGCGCCATCTATTGCTCGCGTACGACAATAATCTGCCATGCGCTTGCTTACCTTTTACCTTTGAACCATTATTGTAAAACACAGATAGAGGAATTCTGAATTTATCCGCAATTGTTTATAAACACAAATATTAAAGTCGATATGTCTTTGAGTCGAACCATAAGAATATTAGTATTTATACCTTGTTGCAAGATATCATTGTTGTAAACAAACAAACGTCATTTACCATACATGGCGGCCATTACACTTTTTATACTTTCGTAATTTTGTAGAAATCGTGAAATGAAATTATGTAATATGGATAATATTCCTCATATTACCTTAAAGTTGTTTTTCGAAAATATTTTGGAATTCACGAAATTTGACGTAAAATTTTTGTTTACTAAAATCACATCTTGGTTTGAAACAAAGTATATGCTTCGAGGCATAAGATAAAAACTTAATCGGAAACCTAATAAAAGTAGGAAAAAGTTGAGTTGTTAACGTGACATTCATTTATTATGTATATTTTTATTGTTCATCGTAATTGATTTGGCACGAATATTATAATATGAAAAAATACCTAAAATAATAAATAACTTCCCCTTGCCAACGCGATATACATTTCTATGGTTATAACAGAAAAATACGTAATGGGAGTGTCGTAGTAGCTCATAATATAATTGGTACATAAATCTCTTCGTTTAAACGTCGCAAAGCACCGTTATATGTCTAATCATCTCTCAGACAAGGAAACGTTCCAAAACGAACGAGCAAGGAAAGCTCGGCAGCGTCGGTCTACGTCTTTTATGGCACGCGAGGCGAAGTCCGCGATCGGGCGAACGTTTCGCGTTAATTAATTGGGTATTTTCACACGTCAGCGGACCGATCTCGCCAAATAGATCGGCGCTCGCGGTCCTTAATTAGCTATATCTGCGAGGCCGATCGCAGTGCCCTGCGCCCTGCTACACCGCAGCCGCCACGCCAATTTGGTGCCGCACTCCGCTACGGACCACTACGCATATAACGACTAGAATGCTAGGCAATAACCTCATTATGAAATAAGGCGGCAAACGATGTATGTCGGACGATAGAACCAACCTTGTATTGTTTGTAATAGTACTGCAAAACATCTAAACTATTATCTTTTATTTTAGTTTTTTTTAATGAGATAAGGCAAGGCTAAGGAAACTATAATATTAGCGATCCCAATTCATCATTAAATTAATAAATACTTTTTATTTTAATATTTAAAGAAGGCATGATATGCTATCTCTGAGAAGTGAGCTAGGCGACTAAACGATAGGATTAGAACTAGCGTTGTAAGGGACAAGTGTTAGTTAAAAATAACAGATAAGCACCGCCGAAGGAAGTTAAAACTCAAAACCGGCTCAACAATAGTTCAATAATAAATAATCAACAAAAAACCCTAATAAATATAATAATAATTATAATGTATTATATCAAAATATAATACAAGAAAAATAAATGAAAAACGAAACCGTTCCAAATTCAAACCACTTCCGATCGCCTCGCAAGATCACAGTGTTCGTAACGCTCTCGTCGCGCATTCACCAGCTTACTCCCCAAGTCAAGCGCGCCTAAAGAAGTTTTCATTTCAAAAAGACGTTTTGACTAAAATCTAACAAAATTGCTTCAGCGGTTCGGACACGTTGAAGGGATGAATGAAAGGTTATATTACGAAAGTGACTGGCACTATTGGAGTTTGTAGGGGTCGTTCTAGGCGAATTACCGACCAGATTAGTGACATAATAAAGAAAGGCGGTATTAACAATACTTGTAGCCGACGAGCATGAATGGATAAGTAAAAGGAAGGGGAATCATATGAAACTTTACGCTTAGACTATATTTTGATACTATTAACAGCGGATTATATAGAAAGCTTTCATTTCATGCCCGTTCAGTACCAGCCTGCGGTGGAGACTCGCGGGGGACGCCTTCAGCCGTCGCTCACCGTACCGCGCACGCATTTCAGTCGCTTCAACTAGTACCTGCGGGCGTTGATATTAACCTTGACTACAATTCCTGATAAAATACTGTCTGATTAAAAGTGATGTGAAATTAATTGTCGATATCGATATTGTAAAAAAAATATTGTAATTTATTAATGACGAGCGTCAATCCTTCGAGTGAAAAGCACGTGTCGATGTGTCGACGTGCCGGCGGCCGTCGGGATTGATAGACGTCGGGAAACAATTACCTTTTTGTCGGATCATGAGACACACCGCTAATTACAATAAGTGATCATTGACTTTTTTAATTACGCCGCCCATTCAAGTGTCCATCAAGCCGGCTTATAGTTGCCAGTCAGTACATTTAATAAAGCCGGCGGGGCACGCTCATAGCGACGCTCGCGGAATTTATATTATAATCTCGCCCGTTCACAATTTAAGTACTTTCCTATATGAACGTCGCGTCTCGCCGGTTGTCGTTTAATGAAACGTAAGCTATGTCGATTGCAGTTCGCTTGCCGCGCGCAACAAAAACTTAAACTATTAAGCGAATGTACGTATTTTAATCAGTTGCTGTGTATAAGTGCTCGTCGGCGAGTCGTAACCTGTTTTTGCTTGTCGTATGAGCGTGCGTCGCATTCCTTCATAAGCGAGAGATGAGGCCGCCGCACGCCGTGTGCCAGTCGGTAAGGCACGGGGGGCATCGGCCGCCTCGTGAGAAACGTATGTTACCCGCCTCTAATTACGCTTTATGCGATATTGCCATTTAATTAGCAACAAGTTTACCATTTCGAAGCATTAATTAATATTTTGATCGTTGTTCCCTTGCGTTTAACTGTGCTTTTATTGCACGTTCGAGATTTCATTAAAGATTCCCGACCACCCTTGGCGGGCTATTGTTTTCGTATTGTTACAGTTTTCAATGCGACATTCTGCGTAGCATTAACTGATTGCCAATTACCGATATTTAAATAACAACATTTAATAATGTGGATTGTAAAGAGTGAAGTCAATATATCGTACAGAATAAATCAATGAAATAAACATAATATTTACAGGAGTATTTGTGTAAGAACACATCGACAGGTGTCTACATAAATATTTTATTTGTGTATTGATAATAAGTGAATGCGATGTTTTTATCCTATAGCTAGAATTATAGATATAGATAAAAATAACATTGGAAGTCTGTATTGTTGTTTGGACAAAGCTACTGTGAAAATAATCTTTAATTATCGAAGAAACATTTTGTAGCATCTACACTACAGCTTTAGTTTTTTACCTAAATGTTGGATAGCTTCATGATATTGCTATACTTCAGATGTTGAGTGTAGAAACGATACTTTAGGATTGTCTGCAACCACAATTACGTACTGTAATAGGCAGTTAACTCTGCATTGAGAAGGTTTAGTTAAAAGCGTACGTTGTGGTAATTCGATCATACATTGACTTGATAAGGTATATGATTAATCCAATGAGCAGGTAATTATATCGGCAGATTACCAATCGTGCTACGTACGTCCTGACAAATTGCAACAGCTGATCGCCAGCTACCGACATTTCACGTAACATCTTTGTGGCACCTGTTCAGCAGCGCGCAAAGGGTTAATAAATAATAATGTAAAAAAATGTACTTTCATTTATTTCCTGATTTTTGTTACTGGGTAAATGTCGCTTTATATGAGCGAATTACAGTTTTCGACAGTATTAACACGCATAATTCAATAGGATTAAAGCAATTATTCATCGGAACGCTTAATACCTTAGTTTATAGTGGTAATGAGCACTGGAAGAAATAATTATACGCAGACAAAGCCACGGGTTCAGCTTTAGAAAACATAAATGTTGCACAATATTGTACGTGCTTATATTTTACTCTATTACAATTTCCATAATTTGAATCGATTAAATTTCTTGTTCCCGTTACTTCATATGTTTAAGGTCCGAAAGCGTGAGAACTGCCCTCCAAGGAAACTAATTACACAGAATGCGGCCAGGGTCTTCAGTTAATTAGAGACGGAGAGGTTCAACCCTCTAAATTAATAGGCACTCGAGCCGTAGGCCCGCGCTCAGCGTCATGTTTTGTTTCAATTGTTTAAGTCTTGATGAAACATGAGTACGTATTGTATTAAGATTATTTAATTACGTTTTTAATTAAACTCAAACAAAATAACAACTTTCAACTACCTTCGAACTAAGAGTCATAATAGGTTATTGTTAAACTAAGATTCTGAGCTCGATTTCAGTTTAGAGCAAAATGTTTAATGGGTTGTTTTGCATAAATCATTAATGATTTAAGTCAGTTACGGGTATAACGATATGCTTACTGCCAGTTGCATTTAATATTTAAATAGTCTCGGTGAAAATGAATAGTCACATACGAAAAACTTTAGAGGATTTTCATTACAATTAAAATAAACATAATATGTTATAAATAAACATAAAATATACATAATAATATAAATATAACTATATATAATGCGTTTCAAAGAAGAATGTGCACGCCCGCGGCATATTGTTACGTCATAGCCGTCACTTCGCAGAAAATAGGTAGAGTCAGTAAAACAGGTACTTCTAAAATTATATTTATTTTTAATCTGAAACTACGACGTTGCCGATTCCGCTCATCCCTCTACTTGTGTAGTCAATCATCTTCGTCGCCATCATCAGCCTCGCTGCTGCTTTCTCGTATAAAACATATTCAGGTCATTAAAATATTCCACTGATTATTATTTTAAAGAAAAATATTTATGGTGTTACCTTTGTTCATAACTTATCGCCGTATTCTATTAATCTCATTACCGGTACTCATTTTCGAGACGCTTGGTTGATCTCACTTTTGCAGCACTATAATTGTCCACAAAACGATGTAGGTATTAATTATTCATTAAGAAAAGCATAATACAGGATTGGAATAAGTTGCCAGCGTCAGTATTTCCGTCCGATTACGACGTGGGTACCTTCAAGAGAAGAGTGAATAGACTGTTTCTAAACTAGTGCTTACCATCTTTAGACCACATCACCACTTAACACTAGGTGGGATTGTTGTCAAGCGCTAGTTTATACGTAATAAAAAAAATACAGAAAGACAAAAAAATATCATTAAGCAAAACTTTTTTGTTGCTATCTGTACTTATCAAGTGATCTTTGACAGGTCCAGGTCATTGTCGCGAACGAAACGCACTATAGTTGTGTATTGTTCCGAATATGAACCGTAGAACATTTAAGGCCTTTGCAGACGACGTTTTTAGTGCCCGCAGACGACGCGCGTTTTAGATGAACACGTCTTCTGCACATTTGTGGCGATACAAAGTCACAACGTGTCCACGGTGTTGCGTTCGCTGGGAGTCCTAACCGCGTTCAACTCGCGTCGTCCGCTTACAAAAAACGTCGTAAAAATTATGAGTCTGTACACATTGTAAAATAAATTAAAGCTGTTTTGTAGCAAGTTCATTATTGTAAGGTTTATTTTTTCACCTTCTTTCAGCTGTTGAATAAACAAGGAAGCACATAACAATACTTATATTAAAAATGGACTACTTATATCGGGTCAGTGTACGAAAAAAATGTTATTCGTTCACTAGATTTACTATTATCATATAATCATATATGAAAATATACGTTGATATCATAAATAATTTTAATAAGAATTTCGACTCACTATACTACAATTTATGTATTATGAATTAGGTAAGATGTCATTGACAATAATGACGATAATATAATTTAATTGGACAGTTCTTACGGTTGATATAATTAATTATGGCTCTTAATTTGAACAAATTATTCACGTATAGAACAATGAACAAGAAGACGTAAATATGACAAAAAAGTTACACTGTCTGGGTTATTCAGTCATAATAGCCAAATATATAATAATTTTACTTTATCGGTATATGTACCGATTAAGTAAAATTATATTTGGCAATTATGTACTTTAGGTACATGCGATCAGCTCTAGACCTAGCTTTGATTGAATTTTTTTTACCTCTAACATATAAAAACAATCAAGTTGGTATTGGCGCTCCGATTTGGAACTTGAAAGAATATTTAAAGAGATTAAAATAAATTATCCTTACAAATTTGTAGTCTAACAGTTAAAGTACTTTGCTAATCCGAATCTTGGATTCAAGTTCAAGTGTGTTGAACATTGTATGTATTTTTAATTGTTTACTTTCGAATCTGGTCAGTGCCTGGTAAATGTCAAGAGTGTCGCCATCTATCATTTAGGAGTGATTGCTATCTTCTGTCACCCCAGTAATGAACTAACACTACAATGCTGGATCTTTGGATTCCGACACAAGCACACACTATTTCTGTGAAGCGAGATTATTCTCCTCAGTGCAAATAAGGATGCAATAGAAACTAAATAAAGTTTATTTACGGCGTGTCAGTTCGGAGTCGTAAATGTGAAATTGTTCCCGGCCGGGGGATAATGGCGTATTTAATGTATCTGTGGCCCGTAGCACCTCACCGTGTCTACGGCCGCGACACGGCTCTTCGATTAACATAAAATGGAGAGACCTGCGTGGGCGCAGGCCGATCGCGACTCTCTCCCCATTTTGTTTGCTTAGAAGTTAACTTGTACTATAAACGCTTGTTAATCTGCTTTTGCTTTGTTTTTTTTTTAAATTACCAACATGTTACCTATCTTCGTATTAATTGCGTTTTATTTAAAATCAATAGCAATTCAAAAAGTACGCAATGTAGAAAAATATTTTACTACACTTGCCATTTTATGCCCTACTAGACCAAATAGATATAACAAACGATCGCTATCTCTATTTCTCCATTGACTTATTATTACGTCTTTAATATTATAAGGAGTAAGAACGTCATCACAAAGCGACCAGCAACTCGATTCAGAAACTTAAAATTGAAATTTCTGAGTAAAATGACACCATTATAAAGCAAACATTACATTCAGATTATTCAAGTTATAAATAAGAAATACAGCCAGGAGCATTATGACCTCTATCAAGAGCTTCACATGGCCGGAGACATTAAACTAAACAGACTCAGATGGGCTGGTCACAATCCCGAAGGTTGTCGAGGTCGAGGAAGACCAAAACTTCGTTGGTTGGAACTTGGTTGGTTGGGTATTCCTTTTAATTCTAATCAAGCGATCACTCCTGTGTATATTTTGGCGGTACAACATTGTGAATGATTAATATTCAGTTGTCCAATGATAAATGAAGCACCGCGGCTCAATGTCAAACTTTATGCGGTTTACCTTAGCCGATGAGACGCGAGGCCAGTCCACAGCCAATTGTTGTCACTAGAGCGGTGTGTTGCGACATTTGAAGATATGTGTAATGACATATATGTATGATGACGTTAAATGATAATACGCTATCACAGTATGATAGTCTTAAGCTATGTTATAAATGTTTCTATGAGTTGCAAAGTGGTATATTACATTTGTCTGGATTTAGACAGGCTAAATTAATATACATTGCTGGCTTGATGTAACTGACTCGCTGTATTCAGCTAAATGTAATACAACTTAACTAAGTCATTATTGTCACGCCGTGATTAAAAATTTCGAGTTTACAATCACGTTAGTCGAATACACAACTTCTAAGTTCTTAATTCTTCTCTTATTTTGATATGGTGTTAACGCCGAATAAAACAAAGGGAGTGAGCGGGTTTTGTTGCGGGTACATCTCAATTAACATATCCGATATAAATAGTGGCGAGCAAACGTAATAATGTACCCGAGATGTCTGATCCCGAGCGCCGATGCATCGCACTGATAACATTCCGACTCGAGATCCGAACACGAAATTCTTGGCGTGGTCAAATCTGAGCCGTACTTGAGGCACACGGCGTCTCTCCGACCGAACGTACGTACCGACGAATGCGGGGAATTTGCCGAGGATTGATTGAAGCGCGTCTTCCATTGCGCTTGGTGCGGGGACGTAGCCTTCGGGTCTCTCAGTCCCGTGCGCAATGCTCCGCATTCTGTTGCTTGACGACGTGGCATATCCGATGAGAGGTCTCGTCATTGGGAGATAGGATCGTGACAGAGAATTCGTCGGCCGGCTGTCGGTGGAATGCGAACGGTAATTGATTTGTCCTGCGTAATCGACGGTCTGAACGGGATTGACAGGAATGACGAGACATGATCCTTGTCCTTGTTTGTTGTTGTTGAGGAAAGGGCGCCGGAATACTTCTCGTTTGCATAGGGAATACGTTTAATACTGCCAAATTAAGACGGTTAACAAAATTGCTATAAATTATTAAAAGATTTAAAAGGACTTTTAATTAAGACAATGTCATGATTTTTTATAATGACAGTTGTCCATAATGAAGTATTTGTAATGTGGAGAGGCAATTCGTCGCACGCGATCGTCCCTCAGGTCCGGTTTAGTTGATACTTGGCTCGAGAAGCCAAATAAAATTAATATTCATAGCCGTTGTATTTATTGGCTTTCAATTAGTATAATCTTAATGGAGCATTAACATACGCGCGGGCGGCGAGCCGGAGCATGACTTACCTGGCCAAGGGTTACCAGTACTATTTAATATCAATTCGCGATAAGGAAAAGAACAAACACCCATAAAATAAATTAATTACTCTTTAAAAATAAATTACCATGTGTATCTTTAGTATTTTATTTTATTTATGTCTTTTGTATCAACACTAAATTATATTCAAATATTTCTAAGAATTACAAAATTTTAATTACAATTCAATAACAAAATCATAAGTAAGAGCATTTGTTTTATCAATAAATTAATAAATATGATAATACAATACAAGCGAATACTTCAATAGGTAGTATTTACGCTAAACCTTCTTATCAACACATATTATATTAAAATGATATGGAAGCTTTTAAGTTTTCAATTAAATTAATTTAAGTGCTTATGTAATTTATTAAGAGGTGGTGAACTGTGAAGAGGCACTGGCAACACTGGTCGCGGAAGGCTCGCAGCCGATGACCTCCGTCGACCGGTTCCCGCGGCTCCCTCTCCGCCCTCCCCCCGCACCGTAACCCCCAGCCCCCCCATGAGACGTTTCATTACATTATTATTATATTAAATTAAATGCTCATAATACACATTGATGCTTATAGTCCGCTAAGTCTCCCAACAAAAGATATGTGCTCAACTTTGTGCGCCTTTGCTTTAGTTTTAATGGTGACTGTAGTGATGGCCAGTACTCCTTACGGTTGATGTTATATATTTTTCAGGCGATGGTAAACAAGCAAGATAAGCAGACATCAAGAATTATGCGCCATTTTACATAATTTATCGTTCGAAATGTGAAAGGTTTACTTGCACTTATCGGACGTTACATTATTTTACACTACTTGCACAATTTGGACCTACACCTAACCTCACTAGGCCAAACACTCGAAAACTATAACCTCTATAAAAACACGTTACGACAAATTTTGATCCCGGGACTTGAGCGCAGGACCCAGAGAGTAATAATACAAGTGAGAGAAAAATTACGGGCCGGACGGCGTGGTTTGTAAGATACTTGCTTTTCAAGCCGTATCTCGCGGGTTCGATTCCCACCCAGGACAGACATTTGTGTGCATGAACATGTCTGTTTGTCCTGAGTCTGGGTGTAATTATATATTTAAGTATGTATTTACAAAAGATAAGTAGTATATGTATATATCAGTTATCTGGTTGCCATAGCACAAGCTCTGCTTAGTTTGGGATCAGGTGGCCGTGTGTGAATATGTCCTAGGATATAATTTTATATAAAACCAACCAAGTGCGAGTCGGACTCGCGCACGAGGCGTTCCGTACCATTATCTATAAAAAAGTTTGTTCTGTGTGAGGCTCATTAAATATTAATTTTATTTTGTTTTTTAGTATGTGTTGTTATAGCGGCAATAGAAATACATCTGTGAAATTTTCAACTGTCTGACTATCACGGTTCATGAGACAGACAGACGGATAGCGGAGTCTTAGTAACAGGATCCCGTTAAAAAAATAACTCCCGTTACAAGGATTTCACATATTATACAAAACACAAATATTAACACATTATTTTGCGACGACATGGTTTAATTTATCGCTTTTAAATTTAGTAACTCGATACGACAACCCACTTACTTCTCAGCCACTATAAATTTACTAAAATATCGTTCATCCTAATGTTTAGTGATAGCAGATTATAAAAAAAATAATGTAAAAAAATAGGTCTTAAGCTATTTTTTGTAATTTTGTTTACGTTATCTCTAAGATTGCATAAAGGTCTTTTTGAAATAATCGTATCGTAGACTATCACTTTATTGTAGACTATATATATTTAACTTCATTGAACGTCGTTCATTGGTTGTAAAGGTACAATTATTGGTAAATAAATTCCTTGCTATAAACATGTTGTCTTGGACGAGGTGGCGAGGATCGGATCTAATTATAGATGGTTGCGGGTCGTCCTGTGTCGGAATAAAGCACATAACAAAATATCGCGTTACATCGCGCGGCGCACTTGATCATGCCGTTGTCTGAACGCCTTTTATTTTGTGCTCGAGGTTTTCTTCCCTTTTTATTATGACCGCTTTGAATCGCAGCGCCGCAACCGCTCCGCTTAGCGCTCGCCGCAACCAGACCTGCCAGAATATGCAACTTGTTTTTGTGACTATAGGAAATAACTAAAATCAATACCTGAGATATCACTCAGAGTTTTGACGGTTCAAAATAATTTACTCTATGTACAAGTAACCACAGTTCAATTATCGAAACCCGAGTTAATTGTTAATTCCAATTTTAAACGACGATTTGTCAAAATTATTTTATATTACACTAGTGACCCGGCCCGGATTCGCCCGGGTACCACTAATTATGTTGATCCGATCGCTACCAAACACTCGCTGTGCCACTCTGGACAATCCCTGTAAATTTCGTCGAAATCGGTCCAGCCCTTACAGAGTCTGTAGGGAACATACATGCTTCGCTTTTTATATGTTTTTTTCTCATAAAAAGTTATAAGTTATAAGTTATAGTCCTATGTTACTTCTAATACTTCCAAGAATATGTGTACAAGGTTTCATGATGATCGGTTGCGTAGTTTTCGCGTGAAAGCGTAACCAAGAAACTTACATTCGCATTTTAATATTAGTAGGGATATATAGATAGATAGAAGATATATATAGTAGGGATGTCAATAAATAATTTACCAGTCTAACCAGTTTGCAAAGCAGTCTATCTCGCGTAGAAAAAATCACAAAAATTGCTCACGAAGGCTATCGCTTGTTACTCTGACTTATTAAATAAGTGAACTTAGTTTTTGAATATTTTTCTAAAACAAAATTTACTAAATATGCTACTAAGAAAGATAGTGATAATAAAAATGATTAATATTAATAATTGTTAGCTGAAATAACTTTAACTTTAAAACTTAGCAAACGAGTTGCGCCTACACGATTATAATCATAGATCACAAAATCAAGTGGGCACGTCAAAACATCAGTGGCGATAGGGCGAGTAGAGAGCGCGGCCCGGCGCGGCCCGGCGCGGCCCGGCGCGGCGCCCGCCGACCAATTTGTTCGTCAGGACGTCAGATTTCAAGGGCCTCGTTACTACTAAGCCTCCAATTAGACTTATCCCTAATTAAGAGATGCCAATAAATTACCCTCCATCACGGCCTAACGAAGACGCGCCGCACTAATAACGCTAATTGATTTTGAGTAATGAGCTCGAGTTTTGATGGAGCTGATTGCGAGGCGCGGGGGCCGACATCGATCGCTCCCCTCTTGCCGATAAACAACACCATTGAGCTATTTCAGTTTTCTATTCCGTATTGTAGACTCAATTTTGCATTAACTCAATTTTAGAGTCTGACGCAGAAGCAGCCGATTTACAAAGTATCACCACAGACTACATAATAGTCCTACATACTGGTATTTCAACGACAGTGACATGAGATAAACGAAGAATTATAAGCTTCTGCGTCTGATTTAATACTACACATCCTTACCTTCCATCCCTTCCTCATCTCCTGTTGTTTATAAATTACATGCAAAATGGCTAGATATGGATTTTTCTGTATTACATGTAAGGCCACCTGTGAACATTATTATATATATATATGTGTGTATATGTATAATTCAAATAAATTTTATCCAAAATTAATTATCTTACACTAACAATTACAATCAGTTACATTTTGCGACAGTTATAAGGTTATATAAATTTGCAAATATAACAATATAATATAACAATAAGCAAATCATGCCGGTAGATAAATTATACATAAAAATATAAATAAAAAAACAGTTTAACTATTAGGTACTATTTGTATTTGTAACTCTTAATCAGTCACCGATCATCAGATGAAAAGTTTAATTGCCTTATCCTACCATGAAAAATCGAACATTAGTTCTATATAATAAATTTGACCGACTAGGCTAACACGTCGACAAGATTTTTAACTAACACTATAACTCTATTATAACTCTAAATGACAAATTCATCACCTGTGACTGTCAATAGAATTAGCAAAAACACTTAAACATCACAAATTATCTCATAGCAATTTGTAATGCATACATTTTCAATTCGTATGCATAATATTAATCTCGTTTTGTTAATTTGAATATTATAAATTTTAGATGAGGGTAGGTCGTTGATGAATGCACCTTAGGCAATCTACGAAGCCAATCTTACTTAGTACACGGCTATGAATTATTTATCTTTAATTAACTTTTACTTAGATCATCATCATCATCCTGCCCTTTTCCCGCTTTATGTGGGGTCGGCATTAGTTTTCGACTTCCATGTCAATCTATCATCCGTCATTTCAGTCGTCACTCCCTTCTTGATCATGTCATCTTTCACGCAATCCATCCATCTTTTCTTAGGCCTACCCCTACCGACATATCCCTCTACATTCATTTCTAAAACTTTCTTTGTCACATGCCATTCTTCCCTCCTCATAACATGCCTGTACCATGCTAACCTTTTGCTCCTTAACTTTTCCACTATCGGTGCTACTTTCAGGCTTCCTCTAATATACTCGTTTCGTACCTTATCCATTCGTGTTACGCCACACATCCATCTCAACATTCGCATTTCTGCCGCATGCACTCTCTTTTCATCTGTTCCTTTAATAGCCCAACATTCCGATCCATACATTATGACAGGTCTTATGGTGGTCTTGTAAATTTTCCCCTTTATCTTAAGGGGAACTCGTGGGTCGCAAGTCAAGCCCGTGACCTGTCGCCATTTCATCCATCCCGCATTTATTCTATTTTTCACGTCACGATCAATATCACCATCGTTTTGGATCAATGACCCGAGGTACCGGAAGTCGGAGCAGACTTGAAGAGATACATTGTCTAAGGCAACGGGGACATACCTGGATGGACCACCGAAGTCGCAAAACAGGTGTTCTGTTTTTGTTCTGCTTATCTTTAGTCCGACCCTCTCCAGTTTGTCCTGCCATTTTTCAAGTCTACTCTGAGACCTAGACTCTAGACCTCAAGCGCATTTTCCCCAACAAGAACAATGTCGTCGGCAAACAGCATACACCAAGGTGCCTCCTCCTGTATATCCGATGTTAATGCATCAATTACCAGGAGGAACAAATAAGGGCTTAATGCCGATCCTTGGTGCAAACCCACAGCCACACTGAACTTGTCGGTTACTCCGGCTTCAGACCTGACTTGAGTATTCGCACTTTCATACATAGCACGTACGAGTCGTACGTACTTTCCAGGCACTCGTTTCTCTTTCATAGCCCACCACAGAACCTCACGGGGCACCCTGTCATATGCTTTCTCGAGGTCAATGAAAACCATATGCAAGTTCTTGTGTGCCCGTCTGTATTTTTCACACAGTTGGCGTAATGAGAATATGGCGTCCGTTGTTCCCCGACCAGGCATAAACCCAAACTGGTTCTGCGATACCTCACACTCTCCTCTTATCCGTCGATCTATGACTTTCTCCCATATTTTCAAGCAATGTGACGTAAGCTTTATTCCTCGATAGTTGTTGCAGTTTTGTACATCACCTTTATTCTTAAAAACGGGCACTAGTGTACTGTTGCACCATTCTGTAGGGATCACCTCCTCCTGGAACAACTTATGGAAAAATAAAGCAAGCCACAACAATCCATCCTCTTTCAAGATCTTCCATACTTCAGCAGGTATGTTATCTGGTCCCACTGCTCTTCCATTCTTCATTCCTTGCACAGCCATTTTGACTTCATCCATACTGATCTCCTTCACCATAGCCACATTAACTGATGTTCTTGGTAGAACACCATTCCAATCATTCTCTTCGTTCATCAATTTTTGAAAATAACTTTTCCAACGGTCTTTTATTCCTTCTTCATTCGTTAGGATCTTCCCTTGGTCATCTTTTACACACTTTGTGTGTACTTAGATATGACGATTTATAGTTTAGCAAGAATGGTATAAATTGATACAAAAACACAGATTTACACGGTACCAAGTTATGTATGTTTACCACAGATGGCGGATTATGTCGACGATAATGACAGTAACGGATATGTAAGTTAAAATTTATTAGGTATTTTCTAATGACAGTCTTGGTCAGGTAGGCATAGATTATGGATGTCCAATTGACGCGATCCTGGCACACCTCTCTCGTTGCTTCTACATCCATACATCTACATCCATACATCTACATCCATTCATCTACACATAGAAACTCGTCGGTTATGAGTACTCCTTATATCGCCCTTCTTTAGCATGTTACTGATCTGGTCGATATAAGTTCTTTGGACGTCCCCTACTAACGCTGCCACTCACTCTTGCTTCGTTACTTTCCTTCTTTCATACCTTCAACATGTCCGAACCACCGAAGCATACCTTTTTAAATTCTAGTAACAACATTCACTTTTAAGCCACACTCTTCCTCCTATTCCTATTATTCAACATCACCTTACATATTTCTTAAGGATCGCGTATCAACGGCATTAACTCTACAAACATATTTTTCCTTCCAAACCCAGCTCTCACCTCCATTCATTAAAGTGGGGACAAGTACAGCATTGTGTATTGCCAGACAAGCCTTCATAGACACATTCTGACTCTTCACTACCGTACCTCTAGTCCCATTCATTTTATTTCCCGCATTCATTCGTAGTTCAAAATGTTTAACGCGTCTACCATCTCTACTTAACATACAGCTCAAATACACGAACTCTTCCACCTGTTCCACTTCTTTGCCGTTAACATTTATTTCAATTACTGAGTTAATTTGTTCGCTTTAAACATCATTCCTTTCGTTTTATCTACATCCATCGTCATACCTCACCTTCCAATGAATCATTTATTCATTTAGCATAAATTGTAAGTCCTCCGCCGATAACTCAAACACGACCTGGTCGTCGGCGTATAAGAAACATTTTACAAGTACCCCCATACCCCAATACCCATTCTTAATCCATTTTACACCTTTAATAATGCTAAGCCAGTCTGAGTTGGCCCCGTTAATCTTTATAAAGAAAACAAGCAATCGAATCTTTATAAAGAGATTTTAACGCTTGTATAAGATCACTGTTAAATCCAAACGCAACCAAGGTTGGCCATAGATCATCTCTTTTTATTCTATCGTATGCCTTTATAGTATTCAAAATCCCCGTAAAGGTATGGATTAAATTATTATTATCATCAGATTCCGTGATCCGGCCTCAGTGAATCCGAATTCATTCAGTGCTTTATCACATTTAGATGTAGTTCTGTTCAAAGGTACATTTGGTCGCTACTTGTTTCGTCTATGTCCATCACATCATCTACAAGGCTATTTTTTGAAGTTGTTCAGACAACATCATTAGGAAATAACGTAATATTTTATTATGGTGATACCAGTTCTATAAAGAAATGATATTTTTTTATTCAAAAACTGCACGAATGTTTTATTGGAGTGTTCTCTTGTCTGTGCTACGTAAACATAATTAAGTATTTGCATGTTAAATGATATTTTCCTAACAGGAAATATTTCAAGCGAGTCCGATGTTTGGCTCCAGTAATTAAAGTGAAGCTTTTACTATGGTAATGTTATTCAATTAAAGGGAAATTGCGCTTAAGTTACTTGTTGATACTAACTTGCGATTGGTTTCTTCCGTCGAGGGAATATATTTGAATAAATAACAGTTCAACTTCTATGTTAATATCATATCAGAACATTTATTATATAATTCATTATCATTTTCATCCCTGTTGTAGATATTTTGAATATGTAATTCAAGTCAAGTAATTAGAATACTGATCGCCTTCAATGCAAGGTTTTTTAACCGAATATCGCAGTTAAATTCTGCGGTCTTAAGGACTACCAATGTTTTTTTTAAATAAAATTTTTTTCCTATATAACGTTACCTTTTTTTGGGGCTTCTAAAAACGATAGATACTTCATACGACATTTGTTTCATAGTTTTGTTTTAAGTTGACTTCTCAACCGTTCAAATTAATTTACAAGACAACAAATTTTATGTTTAGGGAAATCCTTTCATGAAGCCCTCGTTGAGCTAGGGCTGTTAGCAAAACGCTCGACAGTTAAATACAATTATAATTTTTTGTCTATGATAATATTTTGCATAAAGCTATCTCCATCCATTATGTTAAAATCGATGCTCACAAAGGTCAATGAAGCCGTTGCGATGCTCGTGCTTGGCTCAAAGTGACTTGCGCCTATCTCGAGATCCTATCGCCGCGACGCCGATTGCTCCGCTATCACAATCTCCCCCAATCCGATTAGGAATGTCTTGTCGGGCTTTAGGCGCGTAATATTCTTTTATAGTGTCGATGATCTGTATAGGATAGCATACATCATCTGATTTTGTAAGATTGTCACGGATGGAGGTCGAGGCGTCTTTTTATTTTGTTTTATTATTTTTAAATGCAAATTACCTAGGATCCTTTGTAGTTTAAATAACAAGTTCTGTAAGAAGAAATGGCTAATAATTTATAGTCATTCTTAAATTATTAGTAGTCTTATGATATGTTGAATTAAATACTATAATAATTGGTATTAATAAGTATTATTTATAAAAGAAATTGAATTAATTAGTTTTATTTAATATTCATAAACATTTACAATATAACGAATTATAATGTTTGAATATTTTGAAAAAAATACTATATACACGCATTACCGTGCTTAATTTTTACAATGTGTACAAAAAAAACAATTCTACAAATGTATCAAATTGATGAATCTCACAGATTAAAAACAAGACTGTATTGTCAGTCATCGCGACGTCTAATGCCTTGTGCACTTATTATTGAGCCCAAATAAGATAACGGTCCGAAGTGTCAACAGACAAGATTATTTCAAAAGGAATTTCGTCGACTTTCACTATAATGATTGCTTATAAGGCTCATATTGGCTTAAAGGGTCTATATTTTGACAGGAACAAGTTTCACACGTTGTAGTTTAACTGATGACTGAGCGAAGCACCAATCGGTGACGGTAAATAATGGAGCCCTCGGACCACTTACATCACCATTACTTACTATAATGAGAGGTCTACGATAAGCGTAATGCACTTAATTGGATAAGTCAATGTTGAATATAATTAATATAAATACGGTACTCCACTAAAGCGAAACAAAAGCGAAGCGATTAAGATAGAATTCAATTGCAGATCTACGTATCCTATTCATTTTGGAATTGGAGTACTCTTTTCTCAAACTAAGTAAAGAACTTGGCATGGGTACCAGGAAAGCACACTCATATTTTTATCGTCATTTATTTTAGGAAAAAACCACAAGTAAAAGTATATAAAACAATGACAATACATAAAAGTTTAATAAATTGGTATGCATTCTGGTTTTTTTACTAGATCCCTGAATAGATAACGAAGTATTCGTTTAAAATGAATACATAAAAAAATGGTAAATTTTTTTAACTACTGTATAAAATGTAAATTAAACAAATTTCACGAAATTAATCGCGTTTATTAATTGCTTTCGCTATCGACTTTTCATAAAATTAGTTTAATTTAAATGTGTAGAATTGGCGTAAATATAAAAAAAATACAAAAGCTTTCTTTTTGTCAAATCGGAGAGATGTATTTTAACTACTAAACAAAACTCGCTAACAAAATTAAACATTCATTAAACAGTAATCAATTAAGGGAAAAGAATAACAAAAATACATGAAATTGCATAGTTTTAAGCAATTGGTGAAACACCGCCCTTACATTTCTCCTCTAAACACTCAATTCTCTCCACGAAGCGATAAGCCGGAGATAGCGTCGTTAAACAACCACCGCATCATAACGAAATACACTTCAACATTTGGAAAATGGATCACCATATAGATTAATACTCAATGTTTGCTTAAGAACTGATTTAAATTGTATTTGTTATAAATTGTTTAAGTGCAATCGCATTCATTATTTGCAGTAAGTTTTAGTTTTAAATTCAGAAACTAGCAATCCATCCCAGCTTCGCTCGGGTAGTTGGATAAATAAAATATAAAACACTGACAGTCTGACTGCGCAGACTGCCCACAGAAGTGAAATCTCAAAACAGTTTGGAAGGCGCGACAAGAGTCTACATATAAATAAATAATAAAATGAGTTCCTCGAAACTGCTGAGCGTGTTGCTGACGCATGTTGTCCGTACCTATAAAATTTTACCCAACTAAATATTGTCTCCCAAGCTTGGCTCCCAAGGCTATATTTTGTTTTTTGACTAACAGAGAAGTTTTCTTGGTGAAAGAATTGTTAAAATCGGAGCAGTACATCATTTCTCTCAATAACATTATGGTAGAATTAAAATAATTATAAACTGAGTTACTTAGTGCCAGGTGTCATCGTTTAGCGGTATTGCGCTAATCCTATCGACTTATAATAATGAGATTGCATTTGTTAGATCAAATCGCTCTATCTTATCTCTAAAAGATAATTGCTAAGTAATGTCTCTTTAAGATTACCTTATCTTTTTCACATATTCATCGCGACTATGAAATTTACTGCCTACATTTCGAGAAGACATCGCGTGACGGCAGATTTGCCGAGAATGAGATTTCATTATTGTATCAAAACCCAGCAAAACTCAGCAAAAGAAATTTTATTAGCTTAGGTTTTATTTTTAGATTTTATTATTACATTTTAGTTTTGTTCTAATACAGCCAAAGTATAAGGACGTGATAAATGAAGTGTTATACTTCACTTTACTGACTTTTTGGTAACCCTAATTGAATTACACGAATCAGAAACCGTTAACTTCTTTTCGCCACGCAATAGAGGGTGAAAATATGTTAACGAGCAAGCAAGCCACGGCTATTAAGTCTAAGGAAATGATTTTAATTATAAAGAAAAGCTGGCTATCTATAAAATGTCCAGCTGTCAGTTTGTAAATCGGAAGTCTTGTCCTTGATCTTTCAGATCTTTTTCAACTTATTCTCATTTAATTACCATAAATACAATCGTTTGAGGTTAACCAAGAGCTATCTTTAAAAGCGCCTGTAGACGTCCGTTTCCTTTTGCCGGACGGTGGATCGTGTTTAATATCTGATTTGCGGTATTGTTATTATATTGTTGACGTTCCGTCGTCCGGTGTAAAAAATGGACCTCTACGAACGCTCTAAAGAACCTTATTTAGCTATCGTCTATTGGTTCGCTACATTTTATCACATTTTAATGGTCTCGTGTCTAATTAATTCAAATAAAGTAACGCAATGTATTTCAAACACCGAAATAGGAATGTAAACAAGAAATTGTTATAATATTAGGCAAGGCTCGCGTTACGAGGCGAATCCGTTGCGATTAATTAGCGAGGTGACTAATTAGCGATCCGGAGCCGGGTCATTAGTAAGCGTAATTGAAACAGGCGAGACTCGGACTTTTCCAAGAAAAATCTCCGATTAGTTTACCTACGTAGCGAGCGTAGTGTGGGCCTCGCTTCCTCACGTTACGTAGCGTACTCCGGCAACAAGTGGGACACGATTTGTGTACTGTGTTATGTTAGGAGTTAATTAGTGTCGAGGTCGAGATGTATTAGTTCTGCGCGCAGCTAATTATTCAAATATTCAATATCTCTTAGAAAATAAATCGACTCTCATTCTATTAACAAATTAGGTCGAGTCTTTAGCTTAACGGTCAGAGTAGATGGTAGGTAAGGTAAGGTCTGCCGGTGCTGGGTTCGAAACCTAATTAAGTCAAAATTTAAATACGAAGAGAAATAACAAATATGCATGCCTGCATGTGGTAACATAGCGGATCCAGGGGTATCTAAGGAGCGCAAGCCCCACCGCCAAATCATCAGAATTCACAGAATTTTTACTTCTTACTTTCCTAATATGTATCCCCCTCCCCAAATAGGGGTCGATTCCCTGCCTAAATAATTATCCTGGACTCAGCACTGTGCTAATATGTGGAACAAAAACAATAAGCCTACACTTTTTTTTCCGGGAAAATACGTTTTTTTTTGGAATATACATAAACAGGGAAATGGCTACTGGGCTCTTATAACCTATTACGTACCATGGGGTTACTTTCCGCCTGTCTTGCAATTTTAATGGAAATAAACAATTCTACGATCAGTGCATTTGAAGTGAGATTTTGTTTTAATATAGGTATCCGTTGCATTTATTTAAGACTTTTGTCACTCTTTAAGAATTAATCAATCAATTTGCACCTACAGGATATTGCACTCTATTCCAAAATCGACCGACTATCACATTGAAGTGGTATAGGGAGAAGGCATAAAGGCGAAAGATTGCATACCTGTATACTTCGTCCCGAGTTAGTCGAGGGTTGTGGATATACATTATCGATGTTTTCTGTATAAAAATTGAAGGATTCAAAATATGTCCTCATAAACAAAACGAGAATAAATCAAAGGTAAGCTCTCAATATTGTGAAGATTACATTTCGTCTATTTAACGCATTTGAGTGAATTGTAATAAAACTTAAAGTGGAATAGACAAATGAGTTAAAAACAACGCACGTTTTCCGGTTAGTAACAAGTTTCCAATTGGCAGTATAGAGATATAATAACGTAAACGTAGTGCTTACACCTACTGAGACATGTTATATTTATTTATTATATTTATACCATTGAAATGTACATTATATAAAATGATTTGTATGGGAACGTAAAGTATCCATTTGTATGTATAAAAATATTGACAAAACACTATAACTGATGTTGGTAGACTTAATGAGCGTATTATATGTATAAAATGAACTTTCCTTGTCCACTAATTAGTGTGGTTAATGAATTCCTCGGTTAATTACTAAAGCGTAAAATACTGCTACGACAACGTGAAGTCCGGTTGCACAACTTGCATAATTATTTCAAATAAAGGATATTTCTTATTTCCATGGGCAGTGGCGTTTTAAATGACTTTTTGCATGTTACTTGAAAAATATTGCGTTTAATTACAGAAAATTGCTTTTAAATTAATATATTATTTTATCACTCTTTTTCATTCGAAGTATAGTGATGCGCTTTAAATTAATCTATTTTATTTACTTACTTTCGTATTCTTTTTATAAATATCTATATATTTAAGTGTATTTATTCAAATAATTGTTTTTCGTTAATAAATGAAAAAAAATAACGAACTCGTTCGAGATTTTTCGTTAGAATTTTTTTTGTAAAAGTAGTTACAATAATTAAAAAAAAGCAAAATTAGGCTAACAAGAAAGACATAGCACATGAATACAAGCAAACAACATTCGGATTCGGCGCGGTTCGGAATCAATTTAGCGTGGCGTTTGGCCACTTATCGAGCATTGTCGGACTGAGATACTCGCTTTGTGATTCCCATCCCTAAGGTCGGTCGGCGGGGGGTGCCCGATGATTGATGGCCGGCTGGGCGAGCAGCGTGCGCGAGCGGGACGGCGGCGGTTGTGCGATAGCGGCGTCTCGCTCGAGCACGCTGTGCCCGGCCACGTAATTGAATGGCAATTACCTGCGTTGTAAATATGACACAAGCGCGTAATTGTGGGAGTGGAGCGCATGAGGCCCGCGATCGCCGTCAGTGCAGGCTGCACTGACGGCTGACTTAACATTCAATATATAAATCACGTGCACACGTGTCTTTATATTTTCTTAGGCAGTGGATATTTATTGCCTAGTTAGGAGTAACTCATTACAAATATTAAGAAATAATATGTATGGCCCTTACCCTCAACTAAGCGACCTGAAGAGAAGCTTGCATGAAGATGAGCTCGTTCTATCAATTTTTATTCAATCAGTCACTATATACTGCTTGATTACGACTCCACCTGATAATGGATGAAATTACTAACTTAATTAATTATTAGTAAGAATACTAATAAGCTAAGTGCCACTATTCCCACTCTTTTTTTAGTGGATATAGGTTGAACAGCGCCTTATCCATAACTACAAGGCCTATTTCCGCCATCTGTTTTTAGACTTACATGGTCACATGAAAAAAAAATATTTCTAGAAATTTCTTGATAAAATCTACGTTTAAAATGAAAAGCAATAAAGTATTACTACGTTTCAGTTTAAAACGTTTGACAACGTTTAAAAAAAATGAAACCGACATATTTACATAGTTATGAATAACGCAGTACACAGTTAACCTCGCTACTAAGTACAAATATTTATTTATTTTTACAAGTGAGTCCAAATGTCATGTTTCCAGTGAGAACTAACGCAACACTTGACACCGCGTCGTTCAGTGCTACACTCAAAGTTATTGCGTCAACTTGACTAAGTTAAACAGTTTTAACCTTATGACATTGCGTTGTTACGTCGGTCATTATGAATTCATGCTCTCGGAGTAGGCGTACATATATAGTTTTGTTTTTAAAATCATTATATTAGGTAGCCAGGTAAGTGACGCTCGAATAGTTATATTATATTTTTGGATCTAAGTCGAATAGTACAGTTCAGGTCAAAAGGTTTTCAATCACTAACCTGTTAGATTTATTCATAATTCCAATTTGGTGTGATATTCCAATATTGTACTCACCGCCAAAGACCAAGCGCTTATCTAAATTGTAACCCAAATGACGATTTGTCCTAAAAACAAACATTCAACTTTTATAATGGAAAATTAAAATAACTAATTCAAACCAACGTCTGACTTATAATTAAATTAAGAATACCATAAGGGCATAATTAAAAACAGAAATTAACAGTAAATCGTTAATTCTGTTCAAAAGATACGAAGTGCCATGTGCACGGTCACAACGGACGGTGGGCGACCGTTGCACCGCAGGCTGCCACCTGTCTGCCGCGCCAGGGTTCACCATCCGCGTTACAAGCCTGCCCTGTCACAGCGCTATTATTATGAAACTCATTAACATAGTCATTTTAAAATGCCAACCCTACACTTCTTGATAATAAGAACTTACTTTTTTATAACTTTGTTTATGCTATAAAAAGTAAGTTATCACTTTCAAAGATAAATTTTCTCTATTCTTAATACTTATGAAATACGTAAGTAAATAGGAATAATCTACATCTGAAGTAGAAAAAACATTGCCGATGGACCGTGAAGTCATCGATGTAGAGTGGTTTTTACCAGGTTTATTCTATCCAAAATTTTAACAGGATTTAAACTGAAAGGTAAGATCAGATTCTGCTAAGTTTTGGACAAGAAACGAATTTCCTACAATTTCCTAATTATATTATATTAGTACCCATATTAAAACATAAATTCTTTGCAAATATTTGATTGTTGGGTGATATTAGTGCTTAGTAAGTTACTTACTTTCTATTTGTTATTTAAGTTGGACTTAAGTGTGATTCTTCTCGTCATATATTTCTATAAGGAGAGGTTATGTATGATTTCATTAACGATTTGCGTAATGTATTATCCAGTCCATTATATTTCCATGTATATAGGTACGTACACGGCCACAAAAGTATCACCGACAGTTTTTCCTTAAATATATAAAAAATGACATTAGAAGTATACAAAGGCTTATAATATGAGTCAGATCTAACGCAACTGCATGATAAAACGTCAGCAGTCAAGTTTTAATTGGCGTGGTGTTAGTTTGGACTGCGGGCGGGGTGGGGACCTCTCACCCGACCTCCCGACTTCCGACACTCCAGTTTTTCTCTCGCCCTCGGCGGCAACAGGTTGTTCGATCAACTGACGAAATTTTCAAACCTAAATTTTGTCCAACGATACAGATGAACGTCATCGACACGTCAAAATTTTAAACTGTCCCATTTTTTTGGTTTTAAGCAGTTCGTGCTTTTATAAAATTGATAAAATCAATGCGGACTAACTGGATGGTTAAAATGAGAACCTGACCAGGTAAAATTTTGTGTAAAATAACGATCATCTGGTTTATCCCTGGTCCCTGTAAAACAAAAAGTTAACAGGAAAGATGAAAAATTAAAGTATTCGTAACTTGTAGTTTTAATTTCTTCTGTGAACATAGTGTAGTAATTTTTACATTATGACTGATATTTCTAGTAGTAGTAGTAAGGAACAGAAATTGTTTCACAATCATTTTGGAATGGCAGATTCGAATTTATACGATTCGGAGCTTAAGCATAGGTGTTTCGCATATGGCAATGCCCACTGGGCTTACATTTTCGATACAGAGCTGTAAGCCAATTATTATTACGTACATACAATTTACCCTGGCGTGTGGGCGTGCTACATATTTATACCAAAAAATATAAAAATATGTGTCTTTATCCCGTGGTAATTTATTCAATATACTGAATACTGCAATGCAATACGCCACGGGCGAGATTGTAGCAGAATTTCATGGACAGGGTAGAGCAACGCAGAAGAGATTAATCCAGTCAGGGATACGTAGGGAAACGGCGAGCCTGACGAGAAGGGATACGCCGGACCAATAACGATTCTCGCGACATTTGACTATCACAGCAATGGAATCGTTCATGTCACACTGGTTGAATAAGACTTGAGTACAACCAATTATTTCTAAGGAGCGTTAGCGTCAGGCAGGCACTTTAAATCTGTATGTAATACGGTCATACTGCGCCTACTCCACATCCGTGGGAAAAGGGAGGGGGATGCAGGGAGATTACGATAACAGAGAATACTGAAAGTAGCTTTAACATGTTGTACTAACGCTCCTATAGACACTCTTAGTTTCCAAATACACTTTTAGTTATAACAACGTTACATTTAGAGAATCATAAACATATTTCCGGACAGTTGTAAAATTGAAGCTATATGTTAAATCAGAGGTGGGTAATATGATAAGCCGATGGTAAGATTTCTTCCAATCATTCGTTGTTGATTCGTCGGTTACCTAGGCCACTTGAACATCAATCCTTCATTAATCCGAGCGCTGCACAATCGTTCATTTGGATCGTTCTCACGCCTCATTAAAGTCTTTTTCGTAATTCGGCGACCGCGTCTACCGTTTCCCCGAGCACAATGAACGAGTGATTCGGCGGCGAATAACGAGGGCATTTTGTCGGCCGCCTCTCACGTCCGACGCCTTCCGACGCTCAATGAAAGTTTACCTGCAGCCGTAACGAGCGATTTGTCCCCCGGCCCCGTCCCGTCCCGGCCCGCGCCCGGCCCAAATCAAAGCCCATTCACATCTGCATGCGGACACAATGCTGGCAATTAGGACGTGTTCGCCCTACAATCGAATGTAATGCGCGCTCGTTCGATGACGTCGCCGGTTCCGTGTAGATCGTCTCGCAAATTCCGTCGCCTTCACTCATCTTTCACTTAAGAAGTGCTATCGTTTTGTGCTTCACTTTTAATTATAATAAGATACAGATGTAGCATTGTGCTGGGAAACAAAGATGCATCCCTCAGATTCCATTGTTTCTTAGCTAAGTTTCCTATTAAATTTCAATAAGCATGTATTATTTTGTTAGTGTACTAACATATGTCATACATAAATATATCACACATAATAAATATCAGAGTCTAATGGACTGACTTAAGTTAAGAAAATATAAATTAATTAAAATATTTAAGTCGTTATCTATTCAACGTTTAAGTAACGGCGGACAAATGGAAGAATCTAATACTGCCTACTAATCCATATTCTACCTTTAAATAAACTGATAAGATTGATAGCAATATCTCTACTAACATATGATGTCCATTAATTTACCATAAAGTTAAATAATGAGCGTTATTAATGAACCTTAATGTAAAACTACTATTAACTAAGTTTATTTATTAAACTTAAGTTATTCGAATCGC
Organism: Papilio elwesi; assembly: GCA_029849275.1. NCBI lineage: Eukaryota > Metazoa > Arthropoda > Insecta > Lepidoptera > Papilionidae > Papilio > Papilio elwesi. Next base: position 3,699,658 of record CM056687.1, on the reverse strand, counting down.
ACGACTATCAAGTCGACGAACCGAAAACTTGAATAAAAAGTTATAATAACTTATCTTTAGGTTATATCTGGCGAGTGAATGGAATGAAAATAAATTACAATTGCTTAAATTAAAATAGTCCATGTAACATGCAGGGGTGGGCATAGAACATATTCGTATTGTACTATACTAGAAGATTCTACAAAAGATTACTTGTAATGTATAAAATAACAAATAAGGACGCAAAGTGAAAGAAAGAAAGTTAATAGAACTATCGAGAACCTTTGGGGGAGAATGTTGGGACTGATACCAACACAACTATCTTATGATAACAATTATACAAGGTAATAGAGGAAGAGGGAAGATCATTTATGCAAAAGATAAAATAGAAAGTGGACGTCGTGTCGTATCAGGAAGTCAAGAGAAAGGTACAATCCAGCGAGGACTGGAGATTAATGCACCGACAAGCGCGGAAGATCTCTTAAATTAATGATTTCATCTAATTGCATGTGACCCTGTAAGTACTGAACCGATTTCAATAATTCTTGCAACATTATGAAGGTATTAAGGTCAATGTGGATAACGATTGCTATGTACGCCAGATATGTTAAGAAATGTGTGAAATATTCTTTATATTACAATGACACTAATGTATCGCATAGAAATATTTAACAAAACAGCGGGCAGATGTTGAGACAGAGTGTCGCGCGGGGTCGGCCGCTTTGTGCGTCGCGTCATCGCCCCCTTTGTGAAGCAATTTGCTGCCAGAGGTCTGGGTCAAACGTACACAGTAAATCTCTACACCTGCTTGAGTCACGCTCACTTACAGACGTTCGAAACATTATGACCACTTGAACGTGTTACGCTTGACATTCTACAAGCTTACAGTTAAACTAATTTGAAATATATTTTTAAGCATCAACCGTGCGCTCATAATTTAAAATATGCAGTAAATACATTTTGTGAATTAAAATCAGTTTTATGATTTGAAGATTGAGGTTTAAAATCTCGGATTGTAGAGAAAGCATCTTTAGTTAGTTGCACATATTTAATTGTAAGTTTAGTAAAATTATATTTCCATCTAACATCAATTGCTTTATCATATATCAAACGTCTCATATTTTGCACGAAAGGATTCTGCATGTAAATTAAATTTAAAATGCTATCGTTCTCGAACCTATGGCCTATAAAGCAGAAGTATGAATTCGAACTCTTGCGTCACAGAATATACATAATTTTATTTATAAGCCCTAATACTTCAGTGGAATAGAGAAAATTTCAAGAAATTTATTCATTCTTAGGTCATAAAGTTCCAAAATAGAAATGAAAATTGTCAATTAACATATGAAAGATGGCGTAAGATCGAAAGTTATGTCGTTTGTTCGTGTTAGATATTGGCGCGAAGCCAAATGTTGACTTTGCATCATGTACAAGAGCTCGCACCTATCAATGCTTTAAAAACAAACTCTTGTAAAACTTTTAGTTCCTAAAAATTAACGAACTTGAACGAATGTGCCAATTAGAGTAATTCATAATTAAATATCTTGTCTTAATTGTGTTCAATCCCCATACAAGGTCAGATGGATAATAATGAACGGCTAGTTAACACAAAAGTCACAAGCAGTAAAAACCACTGGCTTAATTAAAACTCGTAGACACCTTAGCCATTGCCTGCGATCATTTAAGGCGTAATACGATATATTGTTTGTATAGAAAATAATGATATTGTTTTTAAGTATTTGTCAACCTAATGCCACATCTTCCCTTCCTTGCATTTATTTTTACACCATCCTCTTGTGGTAAACTTGCTTAGCATTACAAATATTATTTTAGCTTCATTGTCGTCGTTCGTAACGCGCGACTGGGAAACCCCGCCTCACAAAATATAGAAGTCACGGGGAGGTAATCGTACATTTGTGTTTCTTCTGATAAATGCGTTACCGCTAGTCCCATCCTTCCATTCAACTTTGCAAGGAATCTATAACTTTGGGAATGTCAATGGGTTCGTTTTTAAAATATTTTTTATTAACTAAATAATACAACAGTTTCTAGTTTATTTCAGTTCGCCACTAATCAATCAGTGTGAGTTGGCAATGGTCACATTTTGGACGTCCAGAGAACGTCTTGCCAACGTATTGTACGCACATCACAATGGCCGTTCGTCTCGCGCTGATTTTACAACTGGCTGAAGCGCGCTGGTGACCTGTATTTATGTTAAACGAAACATGGCATTCGAGTTTCACACTGTTCCAGGAATTCTTCTATTTTTAGAACGTTTATAGGTGACGAGACGAACGTACCGTGGCGCAAAATTAAAACTAAACTAAAGCGTGCATTTCAAAGTGCGTATAAAACGAAATGTTTACACCTTTTTGCACATAGGAACTAGAAACAAATGCACAGGTTTGAAATATATGGATTTATACATTTCTTTTCAAGTTCAAATGCAATTGAGACAGGTTTGTAACGCGATTGTATTGATTTTTGTGTCAACGTTTTGTCGTTAGATACTGTTAGCTCTAGTGTTAAAAATACTTCGTATTATATTCGCTTAGTCTCGTTCAATTTTTCGATGTAAGCCAAATATTTATATTGCAAAAGTGACTATTCGATTTAAATATTTTATCGTAAATAGAATTTTCTTTGCTTTTCTCTTGAACGGTCCACTCAATCTCCTATTTCTTATAGACAATGAACAAACTGTAGAAATCATTAAAGCGATGTGCCTGCACGCTGCCTTTTATCCCTATGGAATATGAAGTACTATAAATTGTACCTCGTCAAATTTTTAAACAACTTTTAGCATAGAAGTCGAAGTAAAATATTATCACGATAAAAATTCGTTTTGTACTTGTGGGAATAACTTATGCAAATATTGCTTTCTCTATTTCCTGGAGATAAAATACAAAATGCCCTATTAAAGTACTATAAGACGATATAATGCAGTTGTTGGTTGCAACAGTCTCGTCTTTAACAACAAATGTGATCATAAAATCGCCTTAAAACCTACGCAACACAGTTTCCCTATAGAGTCTCATTAGGTTATAGTCAAAGTATCGGCAAAGGATCTACAATGATTCGAATTAACAAGTCGACAATCGTGCGAATGCAGTGTGGGTGATGTTCCTGGCAGCCTGCACACGGGCGTCTGGTGCATCATTAAGGAGGTATTCAGGAGTACCGACCACCGACAATATTCTTCATTTGCGTACCGGGCGCTCGTCATTTGGCGCATTGTGATGGACGGGGCTGGAGGCCGCCCTTAACTGCAGCGATGCACTGCACCACCGCCTTAATTGTACCCTTGTTCGGTGCTCTAGGCGTTACAATTTACACTTCATTTGCGTATGTCCCCCGGTGCTTTAGACTTTAGCGTCTTAATTTTAATCACTATATTTCATACATCAAACTCTGTTTGCCGTTTCGATTTGTAGTGCAATTAGTACATAAAAGTGATTGCATGTGGCAATCGTTTTTCTTTCATTTGATTTTTCATTAATAAATTAGCTAGTTCAATGTTGGCTCCGAAATGTTGAGATCTCGTATTGAATCTTGGAGGACGCGTGATTTATAAGTTACTTTTGTTTCGATAAAGCGCCATGGACGTGGCCGTTAAGACCGCGACGCCGGAAATAGAATATAACGATAAAAAAAGGAACATGGTAAAGCTTTTCCGTGTAGAAAAAAATATCAGCTAATTGTTACATTTCCCTGGTAAAACGATACACAAGATTTCTGTGTCAATAATTAAGCTTCCCAAATAATAGAATACAAACATATATAAATTCTGAAATTTACAAATCTAGTTTACTAATTTATATCACTATCATTTTTGATGTAACATTAAAAAGTCATCTTTATTAATTTATATATCAATATTAATCAGTAAATAGGTTAAGTACTAAGTTACTAATTCCCTTAGTAACATAGTTGAAATTTCAATAACCGTAAGTAATAGAATCTTCAAGTCTTACGCCACGAGTAAAATGAATTATATTTAAATAGTAACACAGAATACGTCATTTATCTGTAAAGCTAGGAACCATTAACAAATTTTAACAACCCGGCCCTTGAAAGCTCAGGTATATGCGAAATGCTTGTTCCTCGTTTTAAACGAAAAAACCAACGCGGTACGAGGACGCTTTTGTTCGAAGAGGTCGCTCGACCGAATAGAGTACTAAAATTTATGAAAAAAAAACATTTCTTTAGTAATATATAGTCTACATACTCAATTAAATTGTATGATATTAATAATACTGGCAGTCACCTGTCATTTTAATCTAATCTAATTCTAAAGCGGTATACGAATTATGCTCTTATGTCTTTGTGAAATGGTCGAATTTCCTATGTATATGTGTCGTGGACTAATGTAAACGGAGAATACCGAACAGGTTGAATAACGGTGCATTTGTTTTCGTAATAAAAGCCTCAATATCTTTGGCCCGTGAGTCACCGATTACTACATTATATTCATCTGGACGCAATACCCGTGATAAATGGGACACATTAAATTTAAAGAAAGATTAATTTCTAAGCCAAAGTCCACTATGGTAAGTCGTGGCAGATATTCATTTCTTACTACACGAACGTGTAATTATAAAAACACTCAAATTAGATTAATTATTGTCGACAAAATATCAAGCACAGACATTAATTGCTAAATCCAGTGACGTATTACATCCAAGATTATTTGTAAACATACAATATGGTTGTTGACTAGACATATTCCGCGTTATAATTGGAACAAGTTACAAAACTTTGTGGCAATCGCCAGAATATGCGGAGCTAAAAGGCATTTTCTACATACAACAAGAAAAAATAATGTTTTTATGTCATAATGATGATAAAATTGAGTAAGTAAATACAAAAAATGTCTTAGTTGTAAATGTATATTTCTTTTAAGAAATAAATACCAATTTAAAAAATAACCGAAACCTCGTTGGGTTTCGGTTTCCTTTACAAACCACAAAGCACACAAAGCATTTGACGGTGAACGAGACATTTTCCGATCGGGCGGACCGTCGACCCATTCACAGTTAGTTTTTACCTGCATCATGATCTTACACGTCTATATCAATTTTACTAGTAGTTGTGTTAGAAGTGTCATGCTGTAATCATCTATGAGTAGAAGAGCAATATCTATTTCGTATTATTTTATTAATAAAATAAAAAATTAAGTGACCGTATTTACCTATAAGCCTTCTCAATCAGACTATTTTGAACAAAACATAGGCAAGGCAACATGATACACTTACTCATTACATTAAACATATTGCCCGTAATAGACGCATATAAATGATATCAATCTTGCCGATAGCGCTTGCTCAGAGCACATTGACTTGAATTGATACGGTAATGTTCCAACATTATTGAATTAAACCCAACCCATGAGCACCTCTTTCTCGTAAGCCGACACCGATCTCTTCTGCAACGAGTTTCATATACCTGCGCCTTTCGCGGGCGCCCAGTCCTCTTCGATTTAATTTGTTTTTGATTTTTTGCACGTTTAAATAGGTATACCTCAAGAATTAGTGAGCATATAAATTAAAAATAAACCGACAAAAACTGCAATACGTTATCTCTTATTTAAATTAACAAACGGTTTATGAACTCTTCGTCTTATTAATTATAAAGAAAAATAGTTATTTTTTACTTTACGAGTGACCGTTACGTTATATGATTATAAGAAAATTGCATAAAATGATGAATATAAAATAAAATATTTACAGATATAGAAACATTATTATATTAAAAACTCTTATAAAGATTAAGTTTTCAATATTAATATCGTACCCCTTTAAAATGGCAATAAAACTACTTTAAAATATCTTGACCCCACTTTTCACTGTAACATATAAAATTTTATTAGGGTGACAGACACACAAGGCTTGTTACATTGTGCCAACGACCTTTATTGCGGTGAAAAGACGTTACTAGATATAATTCTTTCCACATCAAGATGGAGTTTTGTAAACAAAGGTTTACTTACCCTTTATGTTTAAAATCGTTAGTTTCAAACTATTTTCGAAAAACGTTTTCACATTACCTTAGAGCATTAGCTATCCATTTTATACAAGTTCACTTCACTTTGTTTCACGATTTATTCTTACAATTAAAGTAAGCACTTTAGAGAAGAATGTATGAAATTTTCATCGGAACTGTAATGAACGCCATGTATGGTAAGTGACGTTTTTTTGCTTAAAATATTTCTACAAACAAAACTTCCATCTTTTTTTTTATGTGATAAGGTGGCAAACGAGCAAACGGGTCACCTGATGTTAGGTGAGCGCTGCCCATAGACATCCGCAACAGGCAGATATGTTGCAGATGCGTTGCCTACCTTTAATGGACAAAGGAGGGCACAGACAGAAAAAGGATAATTCCCTTTCCCCACTAACTCCCTCCTCGTCCAATCCTCTTCACTTTCCCGTCCATGAGGAAAGGGTGGGAAGGGGAAGAGGACTGAAATTAGGCCTCCGGCACCTCACTCATCAGACGAAACGCAGAATCCTTCTACTTCACGCCTGTTTTCTGTGAGGTCGTGGTGTTTCACCGGCCGAGCCGGCCCATTCGGCAACAGATGTTGTTGTTGCGGGCTCTACCACTGGTAAATAACTTGATGTGGAACAAACTATACGTTACATATAAATTATGATGAATTACTATTCCTGACACGTATTATTTGTTCCTCTTATTCAATCTGTTGTTTATAAAGTTAAGTGATTTATTAATGTCATCCTCTATGCACATAACCAGAGTGTAGAATCTATTTATATATCGCGCGATAAGTACAAGACAGGTGTAAAACCTAACTTAACATATACTATAAGTGACTTTTTTGTTATTTACTCTGTTAACTATTGTATTCTATATTGTAGTCGAAAATTTCCCTGAAATATAAAAATAAAATAAAATAATAAAATAATATCGACCTAAATTAAATTATTTATTTTGAAACGAAATGTATCGGCCTGCGTTCTCAAGTGTTTCCGATTCGCATGTTTCGTTAATTATCGTACAACGTCGTTCAACTTATAGAAATTTTAGAAAAAAAATAAATAAATCCATACAGATTTAATTTTTAACCGTTAGTTATTACTGTGATCATTTAATTTAGAAATAATTCATACACATAGCTCCATATTTAGTAGGTATATCTACTTATGAACTAAATTAAAAGAACCTATGAATTATAAAATTTATAATGATGATGGGGAATGATGACCAAAAGCAATGTCAATTAGTCAATGCAATTGATAGTTAGATTAGAAAAAATATATAGTGTTCGCGCCAACACGCCCGGAACGCGGGCGACTCAGCGGGCTGCGCTGGCGCGCCGGGGACGGGGGTGCGGGAGACGAGAACACTTCGCGACGGGCCGAAGGTGTACACGCGTTCTTATTTATTTGCTGAACGTACAATATTGTAATTTATGTCAAATAAAGAAATCTATCTAACATATAGAATAGATAGAACTAAAGTTTGATGTTTGTGACACCATTGACAATGTAACTAATAGTAGTAACTAATCGCTTATATCAGAAAGCACGCCGGACTGTAGTTGGGAGCGGGTGCTGAATGTCTTACTCGTACACGCACTATAAAGTTCTTATTAGCCAATCGTTTGCCGACCCGTCACACGACGTCGTCAAAATAACTCACTCCGACTTTATTTTACTTCAGTATGCAAATTGCACTCCAATTAGCGGAGCTTACATTTCTTGGTCGGTATAACTCATTATTTCAAGCTGGAATATTTTTTGCGACTGTACAGCGAACGCAGTAATTAACCATGAATGGGACGGATCCTTTAGCGTCCGCTTATTAACTTCTAATCTTTGTTAGAGACCGTCGATCTTAATGAATTCTATTAAAGTATTAAGTATTAGGTGAAGGCTACGGCCCTCACTAAAATTTAAAAACTTAACGTTCATCGTCGTAATGACGACTCGGCGAGTATACAAGGGGGAGGCAAATTAATCAAATAATACGGCGCGGCGGTGCGGGGCGGCGTCCCGCGCGCCGCCGCCCTCCCCCCGCGCCGAGCGCGTGGCCGCCTCAGTCGCGACTGAAACGCCGTAAGGGGAAGTGTCGTCAGTCCCCGTAAACATAACTACTTTTTTCGCAGTTCTACACAGTTTTGTTTTAAAAGTTTGTGCGTAGAGTATTTTGTCCTTAAAGACTTTTGAAGGATACGTGACTGGTCTTCGGTGTGTAGTTTATTCAGTTTACACGTTTAATTGTGTTTATTTTTTGTTATTGTTAAGTTTTTTGTTTGGTGCATCTCGCCGGTCCGGAGACCGGCGGTCCCACGAAGGCATCAAGCCTGGACGCACAATTAAAGGACCACAAAGGACAAAGCCTTCAGGTAACTATTTCTATAAATATTATGAAATTAACGATCAAGCACCATTTTAGGATTTAAATCAAAGTGATTACATAAAATGGGGATTAACAAATAAGTCAACGGCTTCATTGTATAGTGTACATGTCCATGAAATTTAGTTCTATGAGCAGCTCGCCGGGCTTAAGAAAGTTATATTACGTTTCTAAGATATAAAATGATTTGCGGCTTGCATGCGTGCATTGCATATTTACACAAATGAATATTTAACTCTAGATATATCGAATTTATCTGCGGTTAAAAACAGGATTATAGCGTAAGTGATATGGTATGTGTACTCTGGCGGTAAATACGTATTCATTTTGACATAACCTCAATCGTTATTACTTCAAATTTCAATCGCCATAAACTGGAACCACGTGCTATTTTCGATTATATTAGGTCTCATCTTTTTCATCTAAGGATACTTTAGCTAAAGTTAACCTGCAACTATGGAGCAGTATAATACATCAAATTTATATTTATTCATACCCTAGACCAAAATAAATCTATATTTATGTATATATATATATATATATATATATATATAAATAGCTAATACAAAAGACTATTTGTCTAATAATAATTTTAGCATAACTTTGTGCTAGCCTGTGTAACTTTCTCTAATAATATGCGGGAGACCATTGGCCGAGATTAAATTAATTTCGAAAATATGGCTAAGCAATATTATGTGGACCACTTCATTTCATCGCCGGTTTAATTAAAAACGAGTGCCCGCACCCCTCCCTCCTTTTCGGGTTGAAGTGAGTGCCCCCCAGCCTGCGTGGGTGTCTCGCTTCGCTTATATTTAGATAATTGTGTACAATCATCTAAATTAATGAGTCTCTCGTCCGGTGCTGGACTCTATTGTTTTATAGGCCACACGGTGACGTAAAACACAATTTTATTTTGAGAATAAACTTTTGTGTTTTTTTTATTTTTCCGTATTTATAATTTTTTAAATTTAACTCGCAGTATACTACAGTCATAGAGCTGAATGCAATTAAAAGTTTTACTACGTGCGTGAACGGGGCGCCAGCGAATATCCACCTTAAATTATGTTGGCGATAAGTTCAACTTTTGAAGAATCAATTAATAACTTATTCTATCAATGTTTATGTGTACGTATAATAGCTAAACAATTAAGACAAATAATGTTTAATATTGCTATACTTATTTATTATTCAAAATATTATTCATTTCGGATTAAGGGAAAGATAACGTGAATTAATTAAATAATTGATGCTTGTACCATGTATTGCTTTAGACAAATTAAATACATGAAACGGTACGGTGGATGAACGGCGGATAGAGTGGGCTCGTCTCCCCCGAAGGCCCCAGGCGATCTATCTAATGAACCCGCACCCACCCTGCAGCCTGATTTATTAACGAATTAAATGCATTCTGCTGCACCCTCATAAAACTGACCGATACATGAAAATGTAAAATTTTACAACACTGTTAGTGATAATTGTTTATGTACAATCAATCCATAGCTTACTAAAATCATATTTTGCAATGTTAACCCGTTAAAAATTTGAAATCCTATGATATTATTCTTTCATGGATTTTAATCCTGACAGCAAATATCGGGAAAATTAATTAAACAAATTCGGTTCTATAATGTAGATTATATAAAGGTAATTTTTACTCCCCATGTTTCGAGTTCTTTATAGCATACATGGTCACGAGCTCGGTTCCTAAGATATTGACGTCTTGATGTCATAGCTATGTCATAGAAGGCACATGTAATTTGTAAAAAAAAACAACATGCCATAAGATTAAATATTTGGTTACCTTTGGTGAAGGTTTTAAATAATCGATTAAACTGATTAAAAAAAATAAACCGGCTACAAAAAACAATGCGGGAGTGAGATGTCCCTGCGACATTTTTATATATATATCGTATAACCAAATGAGGTTGAGCGTAATTCGCCCTTGTCAAGTTACCTGAAATTCAGTCAAGAAGCGCTAAGTAGAATTTCACACGTGCTTTGGCACGATAGGTACAAGCAGCAACTAATAATGAAGGCCAAGATAGAAGTGAAGAGACACGTTGGACTCAAGAAAATGTTGTGGCTGCGAAATATTAGAGAATGGACGGCGATTATATCAGCCAAAGTGTTGTTTCGCTAAGTACAAAATAGGGACACATTTACGAAGTAAGCGGTCAACTTTGAGCATTGAAGAAGCACCAGAAGAAGAGGAGCCGTTCTTCGAATTCAAGATTCAATGCATTCCAAGTAATGACCTACCCAACAAAAAGAAAATCTATCGGTGTACTAATGTCAAAGTTCTGAGGTAGGGAACATAATTTAAACGCAATTAAATTATATAAAAACCGTATCCATTCCCAATCCTGAAATAAAAAAAATCCTGAATAACTCTGGAACAACTTTTCGGTTAGGGATAAAATTTAAATGGGTGGTCTCATTTAATTTGGAAACAAAAATTATCAATTGCATAAATAATTTTCAAAATCAATTAACAAATGGCGAAGTTCTAAGAAATCAACTGTATGTATTCTAAGAATTGAGAACGTCAAGTCAAGAAACGGAAAATTCCGAAGAATTATGCAAAAAACAATATATTATGAAAAAAGCGTATTGTACCAGTAAGTCTTGGTAGGCCAGAGCAGGAATTAGACTAGCGTCATCGAAAAGACTATAAAAGTAAATTTACAAGAAAGCATTTTAGGCTGTTAATCTAAAATGTGTCTATTTCCTTGACCTAAAGCAGCTTACGCAATGGCAGCTACGGCAATTAAAAAAAATAAGCAAAGATGCACATAACCAGTCTCATAAGTTAAGCACTCGCAGAGAATAACCCCCCTCGCACTCAGTTCCTTTAAATTGCAACAAAACAACTCGCTTGCTATGCTAATGAAGCTTGCTTAGAACCACTTGGCGTTCGCTGCGGATGTTTCGAAAGTTGAGTAATCTCGAATTAGATTGCTTAGTAATAACAATAATATGCACTCCAAATGCCGTTCACCACAAACGCCTTCATATTAATCTTGTCTAGAAATACTTCAGTCGTCCCACCTGTTTCTTATCCTTTATTCAATACTGAACAAGTTAAAAAAACAGTTTAGCAACTGGTCGAACAGCCCATAGACAAAAAAATAACTTATTTCTAATTTTACGAATTAACTAAAACAACCAATTTCCATAACAGGATATTATTTTAAGTGCATATAATTAAAATATATAATATACTGATAGAGTTTTAACTATGTTTTAGTTATAGTTTTAACAATTAATTAAAAAGGTATTCATATTTACAGCAACGTAATTCAGCTTTTAACTTTATTAATTTCTACTAAAATTTTAGGTTAACTACAATCTGGATGTTGAACTATTTGCTGAACATAGTATGATAATACTAATGTGTCACCAATAATAATCCAAGAGTTCTCAGCCTGAACTTCATTTCGATGGACAAAAGGCGTCCGTTGGCCTAGTGTGCTTACCAACTATATTTGAAATACTTAACCCTGACATATCTAGGTAACGAATTGAATTTACTTTAGTTTACTGAAACTTTGTACTATAGAAAACTTAATTCAGCCTGTCTTTACTTAACGCTAACCTACTGAAGTTCAGCCGGCCATTTAGTTGGTTTTAAGTTGACTGTGGCATGTGGTAAATATTTTTTTTTATAAATGTCGCTCAAGAATCACACTAGGAGCCGCGGAAGACACAATTCTGATGAATAGATCATATTTCATTCGTTTCATAAATTCTCTTGTATTTGTCGATGTCACTTTCAATAATAAATATTCAAACCTCTTTGTTCGTAAGTAGAAGCTGCTCTAAAATGCAGAGTAATTGCGACAGGTGCGCTTTCCCACGTGTCTTTTAATACATCTATTTGTTTAAAAAGATTTAGTATCAACAATACGCATTGATGTTTTTTAATACCATTTTATTAACAAAATTTTATGCACGCAGCATTTTATTGTATTTTTTTTATTTGTTTTGATATATCTCGGCTCGAATATCATTCAGCTTTTAACTAAATGTTCGTACTTAATTTCCTCTGTTAAACTTGTTGTTCACAATCATGTATAAAAATAGAAAATTAAAGGTTTAACGAATACAAGTTAATTATAGAGTTATCTTGAGTGAGTTACCAATAAGTAATTAGAAGATCTTACGTAAAATTGAAAAGAAAACCTTGACAGCGACAAGAATCTCATGTGTCCTTATTGAGAGCGCAAGTTATGTTTTTGCCCTGTAACCTTACATCACCTAAAAATATTCCTTATTAATATCATAATTTCTATTTTTTTTACTTTTATGTGTTTATAGCATAAAAATCCAATTAAAAGAAGAATTCCGTAAGGTGATATTAAAAACTGCTTTATACGAAAAGGTTATTTTTTTCGAATCACTAACACATTATCAAGTTTCATAGTAAGCTTGTACCACAGTGAGAAAACTTGCAAGGAGTCCAATGATTCCGACATCACACATCCAATGGGTATATTTTAAGCGAAGTTTGGGGTGGCATGTTTATAACGCGCGTTTAATAATTTAGCACCGGCGCTGCGAGGTCCCTCGCTGGCCCGTCTGCTGAATAATGGAAGCAACAATAATATGGGTACCGACTCGTAAGTATATTAAAATACCCAACTTTCAAAACGAATTGATAACAACAATAGTCTCGTCTACAATTCTATCAAATATTGATACTTTGTAAATAAAGAGAAAACCCACGTGAGCTATTTTTATAATTTTGTATCGGGTAAAAAATCCGCAAACTGTGGAAGGCATTGGGGAAGGCCTATGTCCAGTAGTGGACTGATATAGGCTGATGATAATGATGATGATGGGTAAAAATCCGGGTCAGGAACATTTTTACAAATGTTCACGGATACAAGACTAACGGTTTGAAACAAGATGTCACAATATTATGTGAGTCTTGATATACGCCTTGCTTCTAGACTATATATGTACACACGGTCAAAATGTAAATTCAATATTTTAAACTACCCATTTAAAACTATTACTATCACAACTACTTGTAAAACATGCCCCAGCTTGCTATTGCCTACGACTCAACGGAAATCTCATACATTTATTTAAGGTAAAATATACATTATTGAAAATATGAGCCACATTAGGAATATATCATTATTATTAATAATTAAATACATAAAACTAAAATGTTAGTATGCGTAGATATAGGAATGGAAGAATTTCATACAAAGTAAATTATCTCCCACCACACAAAGTACTTTTATTTTATCACTCGCTGATGCACGCGGCGTTTCTTATACTGGACATTTTGTAACATTATTCCGTGTATAAAAACTTTAATTGAATCTTCTAATAGTTGTTATTGTCAAAACATTAAACATTACCATGGCAACCGATAATGATTACGAAAGGTTTATGTACTTCGGGTTTTATTTTTGGGGTAAAAGGTAAGTAGCGCATGTCATTTTCGTTACTCATGAACAACGTGTGTGCAAAAATTCATGATGATCGGTTGAGTTGTTAAGGAGTTAAAGCGTCACAACAAACGCGAAAGTGACAATTATTACTTGGAATAAGATTAAATGGTTATGTTAATCATATTCGCCTTCCAAGGATCTATGTATCTTTAGAGTGTGGTACTTACGGCGAGTTTTTAATATTGACTATGTTTTAGCAACCTAACCTATAAAGTTTATATTTATAAGTAAATCACACGAAGTATATAATGTTCAAAATGGAATTTTCATTGAGTCAGTAGGTTCAGTGGCACACCTGCTTTGATATCGCATGCCCTCTCGCCGGCCGTAAGTCCACATCGACCAAACCGGTTCCAATTACAGGTTATGACCACTACAGAGTTAGCTACATATCCGTTTGGCGGAAACGAATCTCTCGACCTCTTTGCATCTCACTTATTGTTCATTAAAAATATCACTCGTAACAATTTTTTACTTGTATAAAACCTTGCAATGGTATATGTTCTTGCAAATACTTGTCAAACACGATCAAGAACATTATAAAAATTGATCTAAAACCAGATAGTAACATTGTATAGATGTTTATCACTTGCGAAAGTATAGATACGCTCTTATTGATTTCATCTACACCTGTCACTCCGGTACCACCATGTACTTTTCTTATTTTAATTACCATAATCCATGATGATTTTTATGTCGCTTGACTCACTTTCATAATGTTTTGAGGACTAATTTCACCGCGGGCGCAGTTATATTTCAGGAGTTTTTAATAAATAAATGTTGGTTGATCCGCTCGGTAAGGTGTGCTACAACATTGTCAGAAAATTTGAATGTCTACTTAAAGTTCATTTCGTCGTCTTTATATAACTATTGTAGTAATTATATATAAGCGGTTAGATTCGATTTCTAGATTTATTAATAGTTTAAAATAATAAACCATTTCACGTTTTCTTAATATGTATTTGTAAGATACTCTCCATAGCGTAATGGTTTGTCTATTTTACGCCAAAGGACGCATAGTTCAGCTTTTTTAATAGTTTTTCAAGGAAGTTGTAAATATCAACTGGACAAAGGGAAACTCTTCGCGCTGTTACGTTCGTTTCGATGAGCTGTATGGAAAATTAAATTTAGACGACTTGTTTTTATGTCCGACCGTCTATTTCGGGCAACTGTCGTGATGGTTTCCTAATTGATGCTATTATAAACATAAGATGTACTACTATAGTCGCGTGTCTCAGTAGGTGTACTGTGAGCACTACATTTACGTCACCATATCTATACAGCCAATTGGGAACCTGTTACTAACCGGAAAAAGTGCGCTGTTTTTAGCTCATTTGGCTATTCCACTTTACGTTTTATAAGAGTTCACTCAAATGCGTTAAGTAGAGGAAATGTAATCTTTACATTATTGCGAGTTCGCCTTTTATTTATTCTCGTTTTGTTTATGTTTCATATAGATCGACTTAAAAACTGGTTATTTTAAGATTATCAAGTTGCTGATGATTTGTAAATTAAACAAAACTATAAATAAATATACCACGTCATTATACAGGTATTGTGTGCTTTGACAACTAATTTCCTTATGTTACAGTTCTTAACTGATTTATGATTATCATATAAACACTAAAGAAGGGCGATATAAGGAGTACCCATGACCGACGAGCTTGTATGCGTATATATATGGATGTAGAAAAAGTGAGAGAGGTGTGCCTGGATCGCGCCAAATCCATAATCTCTGCCTACCCCTCTAGGTTACGGGCGTGATCGTATATTTTACATAGAGGCGGCCGACACAGTTGTACTTCACTTGGTGTTCGTGCCTGTGACGTTAGTAGTAAATAATGTAGGTTTCTATTGGCGAAAGAACTATTAAAATAGATTCGGATGTTTCATAGTTTGTCCACTAGAAACAAACAGAACGAGAACGAGCCATCTCTTAACGGTTTCTTAAATACAGATAACATTTTTAGAAGAATTTAAAATGGCAACGAACTCACCATAAACAATTTATTACCTTATATAACGACCACTTATAATTTGACGCTTTACAGTCCATAAACGTTACAAACAATGATAATAAACAAGATGTGCGCAGCCGCGCGCTTCGAAGATGTTTTAAGATTTTGTTTTGTAATCGATAAACAGCAAATAAACTTAGATCCTTAATATCCGTGACTCATTTAAACGTTTATTTTAATATCTGATGTCATTGGTGCTGGCCGCATTTAATTTTACAATAAATAGGCATGAAATTGCTCTTGGTGCAACAAAACTACACAAATGAATTCGCTCGTTAACTTCTTTGGATTAAATTTAGATAGTTTTTTTACGTCTTATAGTCAAAGTCGGCCTAGATGAGGCCTCCACTGGGTTGCTAGGTGGTTGAACGCTAAGTACTCTTAACCTTAACTTATGACACTTACTTAGCTTGGACCGTTACTTAAGTTCTTTAACCTGGACGGTCGCTTGTCCAGAAACTATATAGCACGCGATACGAGAGCTTTCGAAACCCACCTTCGGTTTGGGCTGTTAGGCAATCTGTTTGAATACAATAATAAAACAACCGTGATTACATATCAGTAGCATAAGAAGGGAAGGGAAATATGAATATGTTAAATGTTTATATATCCAGCAATACTGAAACGTTAATTTTCGAAAACGATATTTTTACATTGCTTTTACCTCGCATGTCGTTCATTTTAAGTCCTATGTTTCAGTTGTGTTTTTGTCAATCAGCCAAGTATAATCGCAACGATCGAATCTAACAAAATGTTCGAGCGATGCGTTGGAGCCCCGGGGTATTCTTAAATTTTCTCCGCGTGCGGCCACTCAGCTTATGCCAGTCATCCAATTTGATTGTGAAGGGATTTTTGTGTTGTAATTGCTACTAATTATTGTTTGTAGAGCCATCCATAATGGACTGTTATAAAATACACATCGCTGTCGGCTGCCATCGACGTTATTATGACGAATGATCGTCGAGAATGTGCTAATACTATAACAGGCGCTTACTTCAGTAACTAATAATAATATTCACACGGTAACATTGGTTGATACTGCAGTTTCATGACTTTTTATAGACTCATTAGAATTCCTTTCATCCAAAATGTGTAATTTACTAAATTTTTCCAATACATTAATATGCAACTAATGAGTCGATGCCTACACATATGGAAACTAGAATGAGTCCTATCGATACAGCTACATCCTTTTCTAACTCACGTTTATGAGGAAATAAACGCTTTTTCCTCCTTTATTTATTCTACATATTTGTTATATTTAAGAAAAATTATTTTCATTTAAAGCGATTTTTTTATGGATTTTAGATTAAGATGATGTTATGTACTTTTATTTAACAGGATAACTATTTCAAAGAAAAAAGGATATAAGTCAAGATACAAGATATAAAAGTATAAGTAAAATTATTAATAGCATTTCGTTTCATTCTAAATTAAATAAATCGCCATCGTTAACTAATAACAGTAATAAACGAAGTAGACAGTGGCCATATTTCACGCGTTGTCATAGCAACCGGCGCGCCAAACAACCGGCACGACACGCCGGCCGGTTTATAAATTGTATACGTAAGTCTGTGAGCGGAGAGAGTGCAGAAAGCCGCGTACTGTTCTATATCGAGGGTTTCGCTCGTTATTGTCACAAAAACTTGCGAGTGCCGTTTACGTGCGTACGAAATATGTTTATACGTACGCAACAAGCTGTCAGTCAAAGCCAGCTCTGTCGGTAGCGAACCCAATTGATATATCAATGTAAATACTATTAATCTGAACATGAGTTACATTTTTTTTTGGTTTGACATTTCATTGATATCGCTTATTAAATGGAGCCAAGCGTTTCATGACGATCGGCCTCTCGAATCTATTGCACACGTACATAATAAGCTTGGCGTGAATACAGAGTTCTGCGCATTGAAGAGTAAAAGAAAGGGTAAACATATTTCGACTTTTACTGTTTAAAAAGTTCGTGTAGAGTGCTATGTAAAACACTGATTATGGTCCGTTTTTAATGTACCTATATGAAATGTGATTAATGCGTTTACTTAGTCTAATATGCGTTGCTATCTATCTTATATATACAAAATTCTCCTGTCACAGTGGTAGTGGCCATACTCCTCCGAGACGGCTTAATCGATTTCAATGAAATTTTGCATATACATTCGGTAGGTCTGAGAATAGGTTTTTATCTATCTACAATATTATAAATGTGAATGTAAGTTTGTTTGTTACGCTTTCACGCGAAAACTACTCAACCGATCATCATGAAACTTTGTACACATATTCTTGGAGGTATTGGAAGTAATATAGGACTTTTTATGAAAAAAAATTGTATATAAAAAGCGAAGTATGTATGCATAGACCTATAGACTCCTAATCGGCTGGACCGATATCCATGAAATTTACAGGGATTGTCCAGATTGGCGCATGTGTTTAGTAGCGATCGGATCTACATAATTTGTGGTCATGTCGGGTCACTAGTAAACTATATATGTAGCGCATCGAATTCGAATAAAAAAAAAGAAAAAATTAACTTAATAAAATTATATCTATACTCTTACGTTAGTAGAACTTTGGTGTATTTTACACTTCATGATCAAAAAACAATAACCCCCATTTTAGTATAAGCCTCTTCATTCAACTCTTGAAGGTATTAAAAAATAATGTTTACAATTCTTTCTTGTACGAACTATAAATATATAGATTTTTAATTGTGTTGATGCGTTCAACTAGCCAAGAAAACATCATCGAACTCATAGTCAGGCTAAAGGTTATGTGTAAGTAAGTACCGAATACTATATAGTACATGACGCTCATCGATAGTATTGAAATAATTTAATTTATTTTAAGCATATATTTATACCCAACCAGACGGTGACGATATGTTAATTAGGTATAGAATTATTTCGTCATTATTGCTTATATTGTAGTCAGACAATCCAGTTGTTTGTTTCAAATCGTGCCTTACTTAATCCAATAACTTGTATGCTAAACATTAGTCATCTAGTGACGAGTATTTTTTTCTCGTATAGTCGTAACTATTTCAAGATTACTTAAAATAGAACGTATTAATTGACTGTTATCAGCAACACACGGATCTCATTTTTATGAGTGTCGTAATAATAATTTTAGTTTAGAACAATATGTTGCTTCATTATCGGGGCGGTCGGAGTGCTAACAGCAACTAAGTAGATAACAATCAGCTGAAAGGCTTGTTCGAGACACGAAATTAATTAAAACAAGTTTGTTCGCGGATCCTATGCAGGGCGAACAAAGCCGTGCTGAGTCACTAGGTAATTACGCCACGGCAGACGACTGGGAGGCGCCTCAGATCTAACATTATCTTGCGGCTCATTACCGCCTGCGAGGTGCCGGGAGGGGCTGGGGCTGCGGACGCTATTATTGCGCCAATTATTAATATTGTAACTTTGACACTTAGGCACGTAAATAGCACGCAGTTGAGGTTCGTCACGCCGTCGCTGATGTAAACTGCAGCCGTAATTACTGTCAGTCAGGTGTTCCGGCTCATTTGCATTTTATCTTGGATGCAATCATATGCAATGTCATAATAAATATCAACGTTTATAAATTTTAATACTTCAGTGAAAATGTTAAAAAATAAAATATGATTGAATTACATTTTTAAAGCATTTCATCTTGTCCATATGTTGTTTACACAATATACATTTTAATTATGAACTTGTATAACATAACTTTGAAACATGCTATTTTAGTGTTGTTAGCATATGTCCAACCACAAAAAACTTTTGTCAAAAATTATAAACTGATTACCGTTTCGTCCGAAGAATTCACATCTCTTATCAGTGCTATAGACACATGTTGATCTCAGATTAATTGGTGTCATTACACTCTACCGCCCGATTTGAAAAAGCTGATAAAACAGAAATTTTAGCTGACTTATTGTCAAATTTCTGATCCAATGTCATTTAAGTTGCTTAAAGCATAACAATTTTTTTCCTTCTTCTAGAAACATAACCGATTTGACTTGACGTTTTACTTGACAGTAGTGTAAGTTGAATAACAATTTAACAAACCTTTGAGATTCCGGGGCGTACGTTATTTAATCCTTTTATTCGATAGAAGGGTGCTACGAAGTATAAAAAAGTGGTTAGAAATACTATTGTGTAATCTGTGTGTATAAATAAATAATTAGAACGCAAATTGCTCTATAAAATTAGCGGCGATCACGCCATGTCATCGCAAATTTTAATAATATTCCGTGATTAATTATATTTAACGGGTAGCAAGTAAAGACAGAGAGCCGCGCCGGCGGCTGGCGAGGCGAGATGGACGGCTGATTGATGAGGAGCCAGCGTCTTGTCGACTTCCCACCGCATTGTCTCTGTTTAATTGCGACTTTTAACTACCAATTTCGGCTTATTGTCTATCACGTGGTGGGCGATGTAATTTGATTTATTCGCGGCGCTGACTCACGCTTATATTAATTTTGGAATAGCGAAGACAACGCTGTTATTTACATCGGGCCGTCGAGCTGAATCATGCTGATAAACTTCTTTAATTACTGCGATACTGCAATTAGTTGTATCGCATCCAATTTGATCCAATAATCGGTTCCCGCTGATAACCGTGACATCATATTATACAATTATCGTTTTGTTTTTGCCCGAGTTTATGTTAGTTGTCTCTTTATCATTCTTATCATATTTGTGTTCAGATTGTACACAAATAATTGTCCATTTTGGTCATTTAATCGTTATTATTAGATAGTACTTATTTTATACAATCACTTTAATGACTAAATGGTTTTTTAGTTGCTTCCACTAATTTCTTTGTCTAGTCGACAGGTTCTTTTTCTATTATGAAGACCGTTTACTATTCTCAATAGTTCATATAAGAAATATAAGTTTTTTGTAAATTACATTGAGTTTGCGAGACTTTGGCATTGAAATACCTACTGCGAATTTTTTTACGGAAGTACGTGACAAACTAACAAGCGTGTAACGTGATTTTAAGTGACTGGTACCCATAGGTATCTTGATTTGCAGATGTGTTGCACCTTTTATAAACAGGAGGGTATGATCAGGAAAAATAATATTTCCTTTTTCTATCCATACCCTCGCCCGTCTTATCCTCTTACCCTTTCCATCCTTTCCAACAAGGAACATTATGGTAAAGGGAATAGGATTGGATTTAGGCCTCTATTACCTCATGCATCCAACGAGATGCAAAATACTTCTACGTCACTCCTGTCTTCTGTGAGGTTCGTGGTAGTACACCGGTCGAGCCGGCCCATTCATGTGACAGATGTTGTTTTTGCGGGCTCTACCACTGTTTGCATTGTCACCTCTTTTGTAACTGAGACTTGATTTCTAAATTTTTTCCTCTCGGTGGAGAGGTGGGCCAGAAGATTGATTCAGTGGCGTCAGTTTTGAGCACAGACGCAAAGTGGGTAGCGTTTTGGAATTTTACAGGTTGCATTTTGGGAAGTGTGCTCAGTGAGGAATTACACGAATTAATTTCCCAATCTCCGTTGTACCATCGGACGTTCAGACATATAGTAGAGTAGTAGAGATACCGCGGCTTCGAACGAAACGTTTCGAATCGAAGTTCATCGTTCCTACGGAAAAGGACTGGAATAAGTTGGTACAATCAAGACAAGAGAGTCACCACTTAACATCAATACAGATTATGGACAAGAGCTAGTTTATTCTTTATAAAAAAATTAATAATAATGCAAAAACAATAACTAAAGAAACAAATTAGTATTTGCACCAATGTTGAATGTATAGGCATTTTGTACGTGCAGTGTTCAGTTAACTTAAACAGGTAACTGTACAAGGCATGGCTTATCTCCGTCTCTAAACACAATGAACCATCTGTTCCGGTCGCGACGAGTGACGATATACGCTCATTGGAACGAAAACATTTCAACGCCACTTAAAACTAAAGTATTTACAAACCTAAATTTAAGTTATGTAAACAGAAGTGAACACGTATTGCAGCTATAGTTAAAGCGTCTTGTAGTTGGTTTAACTTTATTTAGAAGAGGTTTCATTAAAAACAACCTTTAACAAAAGAGGTTAAATGTTACAATAACGCGTAGATTAAACGAAAATAGGCTAACAGAATAGCCTAGATCACGGGTAACCAATTCGATATTTATCTGTGACAAATACTTGTCTGTTTCTCTTCATCAAATATTTATTTTCTTCGGTCATTCAAAGGCTCTATCTATCTTTTATTTAAAAGAGGAAACCTACTTACCGATATATCAACGTACAGCCCAACCTACTGGGCCTAGAGACTTGAAAGTTTGCACAGGGATTTGTGTTATTACGTACGCGAGCACAAACAAATAATTTTTCAGAATTTATCGCCTAAAGGTTTAAACTAGGAGATGAAAGCTTATATAAAGAAATAATTTTCATCCACTGTAAGTTGACCCCAAATTAATATCATCAATAATAATTAATAGGGTTAATGTTATAAAATTCTTAAACCCTGGAAATATCCAGTTTTTTTACATTATTACAACAATTTATATCAAATTTTATTCATTTAATTTGGGAGGGAACACAAAAACAGTAAGAATTAAAAATGGTTTAAGATTATTAAGTTTAACGCCGTTCCAGTAAACTGAACAGTCGGCACGGTTTTTTGTTCCAAAGCGTAGTTTATTTCGCAGTAGCATTCATAAAAGAAAAAAAATGCACAATCAAATTTGCATTTATGAAAACATTTCTGTTCATTTTTTGCACGAATTTTAATAACAAGCTTATTAATTTCTTGGAATTTTAAAATTTTTAATAAAGAAATAAAGTAGGTGGTGGTGTATCTACACCACCACCTACTATATAATTATCTAATTACAATACTTTTTTAAGATAAACTGAGCTTCATTTAATCGAAGTCTCCTTGAACCGTTTAAATGAATAGATGTAAAGTATCATAAATCCTGTCAAAATTAACATTTACACTATTGCTGTGGTTGCTTGACAAACAGCAAAGTGAATTCACGGGCTTATTAAATTAGAGTGGACTCTCAGTGTCATAGTAAAACAGTTTGACGGTTTGCAATAACACGAGATTAATGAAGGTATCGCGTTTCGTAAAATATCCGCTCACGTCTACGAAAATGTCCACAAGCACAGCCCGTGTTTGCCTTTTAACTCTTTGGTGATTTCTCACGTCGTTTGAAACCGTGTTTTGTAGTTTATCTAATCTACTCAGGGCGGGATATTTGCACGGCGATAAGTAATATGGCAAAACCATTTAAAGCCGCGAGTTTACAATCATTTAAGTGTTTACGCCTAGTTTCGAATACTTACAAGCTATCTGAAATAACATACTGTTGAATTGTTCCAACATATAGTTGCATCGTAACACATAATCGTGTAAAAAGCATAGCAAACACGTATTTATTTATCTCACCGATAGATTATAAACTACGTCAGTTTATAATCGGACTAAGCATATTTTGAACTGTCAGCAAATTGTGAATTAAACGAATCTTTGAAGGAAAACGAAAAAATATACATAAGCAAGTTTACTTTATTATACAATGGAATGGTACAAATAATACAAAGATAATATAAAAACGCTAGTTCCCGGACCCCATGACTGGGGTGCCATCTAAATTGGCACCGGTTCACGAGGGTTCTTTCCACACGGTAAATACGCAATTTTGAGCTTCGTACAATCACCCAAATGAGCTCGCGTCATTGCAATCAATTACGCATCTTTTTACCGACCCCTGGGGGTGGGTTGGGTTCAGTAGGTCACTGCGTTGACTGAATGCAGCTACTTTCGCTTATTGTAGAGTTCCTTGGTGAGACCACCATGTGAATTGAACTAATGTGGGTTCAAATATTGAACTTATTCTCTGTACAAATGCAATTTTCTGTTAAGATTTCAGCGGCGTTTTTAACTATTGTTTTAAGTCTGTAATAACAGGAAGGGATCGACTAGTTAAGAATGACGTAACGATTGACAGATTTTATTTGTCCTTCTTTTGTCATATTTTAAGTTTTCAATTGAAGGCAACTCATCAAACATTTGCATATGATTAGTGGATGCGAAGAGAAACAAAATTTATGAAAAAAATGCAAATGGATGAAAAAGTTAGTTGAGACAGATGGGATATCGTGCGATACTAAAATTGTAGTTTCACACGTTTGACAGGAGTGATTGTTCCTCTTTTAATTTGTTACTTATTTTACACGGCAAACATAATATTCAGCGTCCTCTCTAACATAATAAACAATTGAATCATTGTTATCTGCTTTACCTAGATTTAATGCAAAAAACCGGTTTACCTTTTACAACCGTAATAAGGATTCGAACATGGAATATTGTTTAATTGTTACTATACTCTGTTTATTTGAGTCGTTTCTCGGATACCGAAAAAAAAATTGTTAACGTCTATTGTTTTGATAGGTTATTGTCGGTTTCCTTTAATGTTCCGTTTTGACGTTGTTTTCAGTTTTTTCACGCGACGACGCGGCGGGATGTTTTGGTCTTCTCATTATTTAAATTTATTAGTTCCCATATTGATTGATGCCAAAGTCCACTATTATGCATTAAGGAATACTAAGAAGAACTTGGTACGTGGTTTATTTTCAGCATCGAGTCTGTATGATAAATATAATACCAAGTTGTAATCTTGATTTTGACGCCCTTGCATTATTTTCTTTTTTAGAGCTTTACACCAAGAATATAATAATAAAACTCAATCTGGTATAGTTGTTCAAGAACCTCGCTGTCAGTAATAGCCAGTGATACCTAAGAATTCGTTACCACATAATTATGGTAATATCATGTAAGGTTGTAGAATATTAAAAAATAAATAGAGTTTCGTATCAATTATATTCACAGCCGGCCATTATGATGTTTTGTACTTTATAACTTCATTTAAAACGCTGGCAATTTCAAGTACGTCATAGCCGAGCCGACCCTGACTTTATGAACTCTTTGTTCCTGCGGTGATCGCTCATTGGCCGGAACGGAACGTGCGTTGCGCTCGCGCTCGCGCTCGCGTTTCACTCGTTCTATAATTAATGAGCTGCAATAGAATTAATGATTATTTAGATTTTACACTCAATAAATTATCCTCGTTTTGTAATATCAATCGGCGTCGAATAGTCTCCAGGGGAAAAGCGATTGGGAAACCCCGCTGCGTCGTTCGTTAGCCCCTCGTATATACAGATAATTTATTTGTATCTGCCAATTTACCCCAATCTACTCTATTGTGTTCGATCGACGACAGCTATCATTAAGCGACTATAATAATACATCGATGATATAGTGTCAATATTAAATGCGTTTTATTTTATGCCCTTCAATGATTATTAAAAGTACATATTTAAATTTGAGTGCATTGCATAAAACATTGCAAACACATCGATTAGGTTCTAATTAAAAAAAAAGTTTTGAAAGGTTGTAGTAAATTAGAAGTTTCTAAACTACTGTTCGTTTTTAGTTAACCAGTGAACCAAAATCAAATTGCGTATAGCAATATTAAGCCCAGATTTACCTTATTATCGGTTAAAGACAAGTTAGTAATGATACATTCTTGTGTAAGATAAAAATATTTTGGCAAACGTGTGAAATCTTCTTCCCACAGATAAAAAGTCCAATGTGCATCAAAATAAAAAACAAGTTGACAACATTTTACCAACAATCTAGCTTTCTTTATTCTGAATACGATATGTATCATTTATTCTATGTCCTATACCTTTGTCTATTTTGCCAATGGTATTACAAGAGTTTCTTCAGAAACAAAATGTTTCGTCGTAAATATTTAACTTGTATAAATGTTTCACAGTATCTAGGACGATACAGACACACGCGCTGTTGTTTCGCAAGCCGAACGAAACAAAATAATTGAGTGCAGAGGCCCCTTGATTACGCGACAGAACTTCTTCAAAACAGATATCTATATTATATTTATATTAAAAAGGCGATTAACACTGAAACGGCTGGACCGATTTCCACGAAATTTTCAGGAAATGTTCAGATTGACCTAGCTAGCTAGCTAGGTAGAGTTCGGATCAATATAATTAGTGCGAGCGGGCAGCTCGAAGCTGGGGAGGGTCACTAGTTGTGTATGAAGAGGAAAATTTGATTGTTTTTTTGTTCCGGATTGAGTCCAAAACTACTGAACCGATTTCGCAAACTCTGTGACAAATATAATGATTCTATAAGTAAGTAACTTAGGCTAGGCTATAGTTTTATTATTTGGACACGCGCCCCAGCTTCACTGGGGTAACAGTGAAGCTGGGGCGGGTCGTATATACTAAGATGCTAAATAAAGAGAACAGAAGTAGTGGCAAAATGTGATTCATTAATTATATCTTCTAGGGGAGATGTATCATAGTGTTATAAAATACAGATTGAATATAATACACATATTTATATTAGAGAAAACATATAGGAGTTAAAGGGGAAATATGACAAATTGAAGTCCTTTAGTTATACCTACATTTAGTCTAATCCTTTACTTGTATATTGTAGAACTGGGCCACTCCCTGTCCTAATCTTAAATGCTGTAAGTGTAAAATCGTGTTTTTGTTTTGAAATTTTCCCATAAAGAATTATCCGATCGCGCCGCGGTGCGCGTTTGTGGGACGGTTAGGGTTACCATGGCGATTGACATAATAATATGTGCTTAAAAAAATATTTGCTGTAAACTTTTAATCATACTTAAGTAAATGTTGCTTGCTCGTATTTAAAATTACATACAATTGAAATCCGAGTTTGTTACTCAATGTCTTAGAAAAAGGTAAGGAATAATTAGGTAAACAGATGGAGATTGCAATTTCCAATTACTACTACTAACTTACCATTAATATTATATAATCCGTCACATATACCTAATGATGTTTACCGCAGCATACTTAGTCTCTGACTGTCTTCTGTTTTGCTTGATGTATTGTAGTAAGGATAATGTAATTTAAAATTTCGAAGTGGACTTGCACGAGACTGTAAAAAATTGTGTCTAAACCACGTACCTGGTAGCCCTAGCGGAGCGGTCCACGAGGCGTATCTCCGGTCTCCGGCAGAACGCAACAAAAGCGCTATCTTATCATTAACGCCCCATCCCCGCCAATAAATTACCATAACTCATTTGCATGTACCTACGCACCGACACGCATTATTTACGAGCGCGAGATGACGGATTTTCTTCCGCTTTCGCGTGGCCGGTGACGCAACGCTCGCCCGCATTCGATTTATGTCGCTTGTTCATTTACATTAATGTTCTTACTGATTATTTGATATCATTTCCCAACATTAATCATTTGTGCTTTAACATCGTAATCATAGTGTATCTAAAACGTATAAACGTGGTTGCTTCGCATGCTTTAACCCTTACGGAGCGCAGCTTACTAGATAACAATCAACAAAAAACAGTGTTACAGCCCGCAACAACAACATCTGTTACACCATTAGGTCTGCTCGATCGGTGAAATACAACGAACTCACAAAAGACAGAGTTAAAGTAGAAGTATTCTGCGTTTTGCCTGAAGATTGAAGCGCCTAAGGACGAAGGCCAAGTCCTAGTTTTGTTCTCCTTCATATCCTTTTCTATTATGGAAAGATGGGCACGCGAAGAGGATTCAACGGGGGTTGATCGATAGCAAAAGAAAATATATTATCTTAGACTATTAAAAGTAGCCGATACATCTGGGTGCCGCCTGCATGCCTATGGGTAGCGGTGGCTTCATGTCAGGCGAACCGCTTGCTCGTTCGCCACATTTTTCTATAAAAAAATCTAACTGAGAACTCTGATACCCTATTTTGTGTCTACAATTTTGTGTGTCATGTCATTATCAATGCCCAAATCATAATATTTTAACCTTTTCGATTAATGTTGGAACGATCACAGCGTTGTTATCAGTACCATGATGAAGATGAACAAGATGACACGTTCATATTCATGTTAACATCTTGTTTATCTTCCGTTCTTCTTTTAACGTTAATAGTATAGCATCAAGAAAAGATCCTAAAAGAATTAGATCCTAATTGCTATCGAAATCGAGAACATTCCTAAAGAGTTCGTTGCTTGTTTACATTGGGGTGGTAGGCAGAGAACGTTGCCAAATAATATACGTTTGCCGAGTCGGTATTATGAAATGCTGTTGTTAAAACGTGTTAGCGCCGCCTAAACGAGCACTAAGAGCTCCGTAGTAATGACATACATACTAAGGCGTTTGCGTCTCTTGCAAATATTAGCTTCGCTATGAACGCGTAACATAATTGATTTTCTAAAGCAACAAAGTAAACAGTCAAAGAAAAGCCCTGCTTATAGATAAATACAATATGAAGACATTAGCGCTTGTTACATCGAATTTTCCAATATTAATAAAGAGTGAATCTAGACGCGCGGACTTAAATATTTTTATTACCAAAGTTATTCTATTGAGCCCTGTACATATATTACTATACATTTAATACATCTATGACTATGTACTTATCTGTTATTCCCAGTTAACTTCGTTTCTACATAGAATCTCTAAGTGGAAACATATATTTCTAACTACATCATACCGACGCAGTTAGAAACGTGTGCATGCTTTTTCACGCATCATTAGAACACTTTGTGTTTTTATTGCAGTAAAAAGGCTTATTCAATATCAGGAAAGTGGCCGTCGCTTCCAGGTGCTTAGGATGTCAGATCGTAATTCTCTGTGTAATGTTTTAATGCGCACTCAAAATTAGGGAGCACTGATAAAATGGGAAGCAAGTCTTAAATTACTCACTTACAGAGTAGTTATCCGAAAGAGCTTTTAAATCATTCACAAAACACTAATGGACGTGGGGAGAAGGGCGCGGGGTGCGGTGAGGGATGGAGCGGGGCTGGAGAGGGGGGGGAGAGCAGATGTACTCCCCGGCGGGCAATGAAATGAAATGGAGATATAACAATATGAAGGTGCGCGTCTGAATTAACGTGAATTGCAAGTCGACTAGAGAAGCGAGGCGCTGCGCGCGGGTAAACAACGATTTTGATTTCCCACACTAATTCGAAGTCGTTATGCTCACAACTTAGACGTAGAATTATTTTTATTTATAGACATTTTAAGGCTTCACACAACATGCAGGTCTAAGAAATGTTTTGTTGATTTATCATAATAGGGTTTAAAAAGTTAGATAGATTTTAATTTGTCTGTAGGAATATTTTAAAGCAACTGAACTGGTCTTAGTGACCAATGGACCGTCTGAAAAGCACTTTGTATATGCTCTCCGGAATTTAATTTTGAATGTGTTTTAAACTAATTACTCAATTGTCATTATTTTGTAGTAGCGTATCTGTTGCCTCTGCTGAAACTGAAACCGGGAGTTCAGACGTCTCTAAAAAAGAAATGCCTAATCATTTCAACAACTTTTGGCTTGCACAATATTTATTGATTAAATACTTCTTTCAGTTTGTTATTGCTCCATTAATTCCTATATAAAATTAATATAGTTTTGGAAATTTATAACAAACTTTTTCACCGTAAGAAATTTGTAACAACACTTAAAATATTTACGTTTTTGCTATCAAACAGAACAATTTATTACGACATCGTACACGTTATACAAACCGACACCGCGGTCCGGGGAACTGTTGCAGGAATAATAAATGTCGAGGGGTCTGCGAGGGGAGCCCGAGTGCCATTATTATCGGCGGCAATTTAATTAGATCCCCTTGCGTTATTACCACTGATTCGTTTTATAATGCCGCTCTAATATCCGACCGGCCGACGACTGCAGCTCGCGTTTAATACCTTCAATTCAAACTGCTATAACAAACTAATTATAGTTTCATGCTTCGATCTATTATTGTTCTAGTAGCGAAACAAACTTCTTTTTTCCTCTAGAAATTCTTTGTTCTAATATAACATGTAATCAATATATATGTTGTTCTTTGTTGTTATAAGGCGCGCCCTATAATGAACATGTTAAAAAATCACAGTCACTGTTCCGTCAGATCAAACTAAAATTCATCTTAAAAACCATAAAATTACTTTCCGAACTTTGGAAGTTCGATCATTGGACGTGATCGCCCGCGCCGACGGGCTTCCGGCTCATCGATATTCGTAACGAATCGTCGAAATTCAATAATTATCCCGAACACGACTTCATTCATGAAAAAACAACGTAAAAAGGTGTGAATGGAAAGAGGAAATTCGTTGGTGCCGATCGGCGGGATATTTTTATGGTCCGGACGACCGACGCGGGACTCGGCGTTTGTCGTCCGCTCGTAGTAGATAAGATTGGAAGTGAGCACGCGGTAATCAGTGCGAGACCGAACTGGTTGAATGGAGGTGCGATCGGCGTCCATTCATCGCGCCCGGGATGCCTTCACGCGAGCGCACCGTCGCCGCACTACGCTCATTTGCGATCCGATCGCGCCGCAGCGGACCGATCCCTCGCTAACACTCAATTAACTACCGACGTGTCAACGCTATCCACTTATTATCGGCCGTTCGCACTCTTATTATCTCGTTTCGTAACTAAATAAGTGATGGCTTATCGATATTAATTGGTAGCTGCGCGGTCGCTGTATCGTTTGATCTGCGAGCGGTCGTTTCTAGCTCGAGTTAATCTCATTTTTTATAGTTTCCTTGAATTTCTAAAGTTATGATAGGAGATATTTGATGAACTTTATTTCTCCTCCGCTTTGATCTGTGTAAACAGGTCAAATCAAAGTGTAGGAAATGTGTTAGTTGTATTTTTATTGCCCCGCCGTAATAAATTTATAGCATGTAGGTATACCTATTTGCGCCCACGCAGCCGTCCTCTCAATAAAACGGTCACTACTGCGCGGGGACTCGCCGAGATAAATATAATGCAAGGACGTTTCTCAAATGTTAAGTACCCAGCTATGTTGTGACGCATCGAATGCAGCTTTTGCATTTATCTTACATTTACTTGTAAAATATGTAGCATTAATTATGCATCCCTATTAATGTTGCTAATTACCCTCATTTATCATGCACAAAAACTTTATTTACTTTTTTAAATTGCTAATTAGTTTAAAATATAATATCTAAATGGGAAAATTAAATAAAGATTAGTGTTGCTTATAAAATCAATGCACGCTACAGTTCCAATTTAATATATAAATTTAAGCGTGAGTATATTTAGGAGAAAAGTTGGTAAATATTCTTGCATGGCAAGCACTTAATTGTCTTTTCTTAGAATCTTGATGAACATATAGAAGTTATATTTCAATACAACTGAAGTACATACTAATGTTAGCTTAGTTCTACTTTACAAAAGAAATAAATGTACTACACTCTACATTGTATTACACACACAGTTTTATTTAAGAATACGGTTAAAATCTCAATCTCGTAACTTTGTCTTTGTTTCTGAATCCTTAATTCATAGGAAAATTCTCTTTAAAATCGTGTTTTCTATTTAATATTCACATTTACATATTTCATTGTGTTATATAATTTATTATGCTTAAATGATGCAATAATATTTTATAGTGACATAGTTTTGTTACAATTGTTTTGGGAAATCGGTACACATCAGTTGGACTGTCTCAAAAACTTTGTATATATTATACTTTTGAACAGGATCCCAATGAGTTTACCCGCGTTTAACATTATGACAACGTTCTGAAGGGTAGGGTTGTCAAGCTTAGGTTGGCACGGAGTTGTGGATTTTAATATGAAATGTTTTAGACATTATAATATTCCGGTTGTTAAGAGTAATTAAATAATACAATATATTTTGAATTGGATAGTAAGTTATTTAAATAATAGATTAAATGTTGATATTGATTCAGTAGTTGGTTCTACACGGTATTACTCATGTGAAATTCCAATTTGTACGTTAGTTATAGAAAAGAAATCCAATGTCATGGAAAAATACTTCGTCTTTATAATATTTGCGTAATCTTCCATGACCTAACAAGCCACGATCTACTGAATATTGGCGGTTGTCACATAACACCTGATAATCCACTTGCCTTGTTCTACCATTAATAAGTACTTTTATATAGTTTATTTTGTAAGCCAATATTAACGACGGTTTTTTTGATGTAAGAAATGCTTTTTATCATATTTTATGCGTCAACCCTAGTAGTCCAGCGTCCCGCGCGGCTTGGCGATGCGAGGGGCGGCGGCGGGCGCGGGAAGGGAGCGTCCGGAATGCGGTCTACCTGCGCGGGACCACGCTAATCAATTTACCTTTATTATCGTACCAATAACGCTTCATTACAACTTTAAGATTTATGTCCGCGTTATTTGCTCTGCTCTAAGACTCGAGATTGTAACGCTGCGTGCGTGCTGCTGTTGACCTTTAGATAGCAATACCACCAACCTCATATTCTATTCGAAATCGTAGTTCGAGCTATAATTTTTCCAATACATTTTGTCAGTATTGTGTTGATGGAAAATACTGTTATCTTTACCTTTTTGTAATGCAACAAAGGGCACCTCCTTTGGACAAAATTAACAAACCGTTCGTTATCCGATATCTTGATTAAATAATTTATTAACATTTGCTATTTTCGATACGATTTTTTAATATGAAAATTTGCTGACCCGGCAAACTTCGTTCCGCCTTAAATTTAATTTATGTTGTGTTACCTTATTACTTGTATTAATTTCTGGATGGATTTTTGTGAGCCCAACCCAGCCCTTGATTTTATTTTTGGTATAACTCCTAAGATAATCATTTAGATTATATGTTGTAAAGGATTATCATAATGTACATGATATGCTTAAGGTAACTATTGTATTAACGTTGTATTGTATCCGCATTAAAATCCGTTGCGTAGTTTGTAAGATATAAGAGCACAGACAGCGACATTAAATGAATAAAATATTTGAATTAATATATTAATACTTTTTTACTCAATTAATTATACTTTTGTTGAATTCTGGATACTCAAGAGGAAATTATTATATTTTAAAGTCGACGCCACGTTGTCGTCATGTCCTATAAGCAAAGGCAACAGCTCATAAAAGCGGCAACTTTTTCATACTTACCTCGTTATAAGTTATAAAATATGACGACATAATGATCTTACCGTGCGTATTACTTGCTGCGACGTATTGAACGAAGACGTGTTTTATTATTATCATTTTCTGAACTTAACAATATACTATTTGTGTTCAATAATATAGCACGCTCTTCTGTCTTACAAATGTATTATTACTTTCTGTACATGCCTACTCTCATTGCTCGAAACTCTTAACAAATCTAAAAACATTGAATTTGTTCTGGTTTAAAAGTCATGTGATAATTGGATTTATTCATAAATAATGGATCTGTAAAATGTATTACTCTTTTAACAACGTCATATTAAGAGATCCTTTTATTCACCATTTAATCAACACTATTTAAATGTCTATTTGCTTAGTGTTTTAAAAACGTAGACGATACCGGCGCAAATGGTAATAATGAATAATTTAGAATTATATAATATAAAACAACCAAACAGATTTTTTTAGTTCGAAATTAATCATAAAAAACAATCAATCGTGGTTTTTGCTCTAAAAGCGGAATAGAACATAGAGGTAAAAGGTAAACATATTTGAATTCGTCCACATAATTATGTGAAATTGTGTATCTCCGTTATTTGACGTTTCGATTCGATTTAAATTTTTTTTGTACGTCAAAATGCCTAGAATTAGGGCCAGTTTATATTCCGACGGGGACCACCCGCCGCCGCGCTACCTAGCCCCCTGTCTGTCACTGTCACTGTCACTGTGAGTATTTAGAACAAAAAATATCCATCACTCCATTGTGCCATAAGCCTTGCTTTCCTATATTCTTTTTTTATCTTAATACTAGTTTCTCCGTACACTTAATAATAAATTAATGCTCTTTAATATTTTGTTTTCAACATTCCCCAAAACAAGTATAAAAACAATCCAATCCTACGGCTACTTTGGATACTTCAAAAGTCAAATGATTGACAATGAGTTGGAAATGATGAGTCGCTTTGTTTGCAAACGTATCGTATACGTGGTGCCTGATTATATTGTCAGTACATTACGTTACTTAAAGGAAAAGGTCTTAAGTATGTACAATTTTTCGATAGTTGACGAGACAAAATTTAAGTAAGTGTGACTCTTCTATATTCGGCAATAGCTACACGTAAGCGTAAGAATCCATATTGAGTAAATAAATAAGAGAATATGATACAATAAGCATTAACCCGTAACCAACAGATACAGATAATTCCATTTGGCACGGTCCTGGCACACGCTTCTTCCATATCTACGTGTACATACATGACAGTTATGAACACTCTTAAGTATGTCACTAATCTGGTCAATAAAGGTTCACTTAGGACGACCCTTCAATTCTGATGCTCACTTTGCACCATAAATTTGTCTTGTCACTCTTTCTTCATTAATCTTACCAAAAGGTCCCGGGCTAAAATCAATATATTAACCTAACCTTTGTAAATGTTACTGTAAGTTGGGCCCTGAGTTCTTATATAGTTTCTTATTTCTTTTCGAGTTGATACCTACTTTAATAATGTATAATATAATAAGACACGAAAAATTGCCAATTAATTTCGACAAATGATGTACTTTAATTATGTTGTAAATATAAATAGAGAGTTGCGAGAAAGTCTTTAATGCCAAGCAACATTTTCCCAGTAGAAAGATCCGGAGCCAATTAGCGAAAGTTACTTACCTTACAAAAGTCATAACAATGACACGTGTAGCAATTATCAAGGGTACGTTTCGCGTAATGAAAATCGTAACAATACCTTTAAGCGAAAGAAAACACCGGCGTACTCTAATTAGTTTAAAAACAAAAGTACGTATTTCGTGGGTGAATGACACCGGGAGCGCTCCGGGCTAGGACTAATGAGCCAGTAATGAGCCGACCTCACGATCGACATCCCGTTTGGGCCATTTGTCAGAGATACGGGCCTTTTTCAGCTTTAACTCATTAAATGACTATCAAAGGCTACCATGTTATTTTGTTTACTACTATTCATTAACGGAGTTCATCGTTTTTATTATTTGATATTTGTATTATCATTTTATTTTTGTCAATTTTATTATCTACTTATACTATTAAACTAATCGAATATACCAAATAATTTATTAATATTTAAGTAACGTTATTTTAAGAATTAAAGTATAATACTAGGCTAATTTTACTCTTGGCATATACTTAAGATCTTATTGCCTAGATGGGTTAGGCAGAGGATAGAAATCGGACAAGGAGTCATCTTTGTTGGTTTGTTATGGTTTTTTCAACAGAGCTTATTTAGCCTTATACGTGTAAGTCAACAATAACATGTCGACCAAAATGGTGGCAAGCTATAAAGAATAATACTAAGATTAAGAATACCAGGAGCAGGTGAGCATGTAAGTAGAAATATTTATTGGCTATAGAGATGAGAAAGAATCACTTACACCACGGATGTGATTTTTTTCTTCTATGCATGTATTGTATGTTGTAGCACGCTTTCGCAATTATAGTATATATAATATACTAATTATACTAGGTACAGCGAAGGCCCGTTACACAATACCTTAAGTAGCACTGGAGGAAGAGGGGGGAGGGATTATGCTTGAATACTACATATTTGATTGTAGAGCTAAATTAGCAGATATATAGGTAATTGTTCATAAAACAAATGTAGCAATTGAAATGCTTCCAACACACGCAATGTCTTATTACTAATGATAAATATTTATTTATCAATTTATAATTGTTTTAATATAAGAAAAGGAAAACCAACATTTGCGAAGTATTATTATATTAACAATTATTTCGCCATTAGTTGTCATGGAATGGTTATCGTCCCAAGCAAAAACTGTATATAGAATAATTTTGAAATCTAAAATATTTTTTCAAATATTATTAGTAATGGCTTTAATATATGTATCTACATTGATACAGTATACAATTAGGTAGATATGCTTGTCAGAGCGAAGATCTGTAAATACTCTCATCTGTACTTATCATTTGCAGTTTGTTTGGTCAGGTGTCGTGACTCCGCGGGCCCGACGGCTTCGGCGTAACAAGACCGCAGCGAGCCCGACTATTAACAACATAAATTGAGTCATTTGTTAAGCCGGTCAGCACAAAGAGTACGCCGCGTCAGCTAATTAGCGGTATTTGATTGAAATTATCTAACATTTATTATAATTGGACGTTTTACATTCTCAATACTGCCCGGAGCGTCTTATTCTTTGATCAAAGAACGTAATTAATCGACTATTATTAATTAATAAACAAGCGAAGCCCGTCAAAGTAAAAAGGAATTTCAAAGTAGCCGCGGGTCGGCGCTGCGCTGCGAAGTTTAACGCTGCGGTTGACATTGCATGCGCTGCGTAACGGTACCAGCCGAGCTTTGCTTTAACGGTTATTTTTTATTATAAAAAGGTTATTAAACAATCTACGCCATTTTATTTAAATAGCACCAATATTATAAACAAGTCGCTATTGGAAACTTACGATGTTAATTACAAATATTTGTATAACCTATATAGGTTGAGAGATACGTTAAAATAACGTAAATAAATTTACCGCCAGCCGCCTGCCTAACGCCAACCCTCCTTGGGAATAATAAGCTACTAACCTAACCTAATAAAACATATTACAAAAGAATACATACATAATTTGTCCAGTGACAGTCGCCATGGCCGAAATCGGCCTGGATATATACAGGGTGTCCCAAAAGGTTACGTACATATGAAGGGGGATGATAGGGGTGGTCACAAGGGTCACCAGAAAAATAAAATAAAAATTCCCCTCTAGGTATTAAAAAAAATAAAGGGCATTTTTTAAAAAGTTAAAAATGTTACACCTTCTGGGGCAATTTTGTAACCAATGACCTACAAATATTGCTACATTTAAAAAAAGCTATTATGTTATCGTCAATAACCCTTTATCAATATGAAATAAAAAAAAACAATACAACTCACAAAGATTTTAAAGAAAATTAAGTTCTTATCCAGTCAAGAACTAAGTAATTACGATTTCAATCAACTTCCTCCAAGTGTACTGAAAAAAAAGTACTATGCAACTCCGGCGAGTAACTTAAAAAGATAGGTAATTTTATTA
Organism: Papilio elwesi; assembly: GCA_029849275.1. Classification (NCBI taxonomy): domain Eukaryota; kingdom Metazoa; phylum Arthropoda; class Insecta; order Lepidoptera; family Papilionidae; genus Papilio; species Papilio elwesi. The sequence continues at coordinate 3,662,802 of CM056687.1, read as the reverse complement.
CAATTCCAAAATGGTATAATACTTGCTTAAAAAAATCATACTAGGACATTTAAAAATATTTTTTGCGAACAATACCCCTTCAAAACAAAACATACCAATAAAACAACAGTCTCAAATTCGTACGCAAATACATTTTTAAATGTCTATTCTCTTCCTTAAAACTTAAAAAGACAGGTAATTGTATTGCAATCGTTTTAAATGTAACTAAAAAATAATTTTTTTTTTTTTTTTTTTTTTTTTTTGTGACTGAAGGGTCACTGTTTGCCTTGAGGAGGCATTTACAGCTACACCGGGCTCGAGGCGGCAGGGCGCAGAGGGCGCCTAGCCTAAGCCTCTTTAAGAGTAACTTAGCTCGAGGGCTCCCTCCGTAGAGGGAACCTCGGCTCGGGCCGTTACTTTAATATTATTACCGGATTGGGAGGCCACCGAGCTCTTAGGTCGCTTCGGTGGACGCTCCATGGAGTGACTCGGCTCAAGGGCCCCCGAGAGGGGACCTCGGCTTGGGCTGTCACTCATTACGCGACTAAAAAATAAACAATATTGCAATTATTTATTCAAATAAAATGTTCGAAATGTCTACCACCGACATAAATACACGCCCTGCATCGTTTCAAAAATGCCCGAACTGATGTACTCGGATCATCTGCGACGGCTTGGAGCACTTCATCTTCGACATCGAACCGAGGTCTGCCTTCATTAACCGCTTGGTGAGGAAATCGACCCTCAGACAATAGTCGGTGGACATTGACGAAAACACGGCTATCCGGGTGACGAGCGGTAGGTGGATGGGAAGGGCCGGTGCTATAGCGTGGCCAGCTCGTTCACCCGATTTAAACCCGTTAGACTTCTTTTACTGGGGTGCTATAAAAGAAAAAGTTTATGGAAAACCCATCAGGGACTTGGCTGACTTGAGGGCGAGGATCACAGAGGCAGCGGAATCAATTAATAATAGAAGATTTGCTCGCCATATCTCCCGTTCATTTTTGAAACGATGCAGGGCGTGTATTTATGTTGGTGGTAGACATTTCGAACATTTTATTTGAATAAATAATTGCAATATTGTTTATTTTTTAGTTTCACAGTTTTTACAACGATTGCAATACAATTACCTGTCTTTTTAAGTTTTAAGGAAGAGAATAGACATTTAAAAATGTATTTGCGTACGAATTTGAGACTATTGTTTTATTAGTATGTTTTGTTTTGAAGGGGTATTGTTCGCAAAAAATATTTTTAAATGTCCTAGTATGATTTTTTTAAGAAAGTATTATACCATTTTGGAATTGTAATAAAATTACCTATCTTCTTAAGTTACTCGCCGGAGTTGCATAGTACTTTTTTTTCAGTACACTTGGAGGAAGTTGATTGAAATCGTAATTACTTAGTTCTTGACTGGATAAGAACTTAATTTTCTTTAAAATCTTTGTGAGTTGTATTGTTTTTTTTTATTTCATATTGATAAAGGGTTATTGACGATAACATAATAGCTTTTTTTTAAATGTAGCAATATTTGTAGGTCATTGGTTACAAAATTGCCCCAGAAGGTGTAAAATTTTTAAGTTTTTAAAAAATGCCCTTTATTTTTTTTAATACCCAGAGGGGAATTTTTATTTTATTTTTCTGGTGACCCTTGTGACCACCCCTATCATCCCCCTTCCTATGTACGTAACCTTTTGGGACACCCTGTATATGCATAATTTCTAAAATCGTTCACATACGTGTAAATACTTCGTTACCAAATACAGCCAGGGCGAGTCGAGCGTCTCCGAAATATGTTCGTGTGCTATGAATATCTCAATGCACAGTGTGTCTAGCTGAAGCTTGCAAAATCTCTCTCTGAAACTGTCCTGTGTCCTTTATGTGAACTATCAATCAATCATCATAATATAGAGTTAACTAAAATTTCAATCTATTCAACTAGACAGCTATTTTATAGCCTTTTTCCGAACAAATGTTTGACATGATTCTTTAAATTCATATAACTTTTTTATTGAAGAACCGATTGCGATAACACAAAATTTTTAATGAAGCTTACGACCATAGATTCGTGAAAAGCGCACCCAAATCGGTTAAGCCGTTTCCGATTAGCGCGCACAGACAAACAAAAATTTTAATAACCATTGTTTCGGGTTTTATTGCGTTTATGAAGGCTCCCAATAATAGTTTTTCTCAAATATCCTCCACGTACAGACAGCGATCAGTTACATTTTTATCATATGTATGGCTAAATATAGATATCAAGTAGATTGTTTTAAAAGCTCCTTTTTATTTCAATTACTTACATACCAAACTGACCACTATTCTATTTTGTTTGCAATACAATGGCCTTCGTTTCACACACAGAATGTATCGTTTTCAACTCGTCCCGGACTTGTGTATTTTTATTCCTTTTTCCACTTTTAATTATAAAAATGTAATTAATCCAAGGTACTAATTAAAATCGTACCTCTGCGCTCCTACTTACCTACAAACAAAAGTAATTTGTTTCTTTTTACGATCTCAAAAAAGATTAATTACGTCTAAGGGTAATAAAAGATTTAACTTAAAATAAATAATGAATGCCTATTGTGTATTTACTTGGTGAATCGTTAGTTTTATACTTGAGGAAAGAAAATAGTTATTTAAATCGGTACAGGTGCCGAATTAATTATCACAACTAAAGGAACTGAATAACTTAATCAAGAACATACTATACAAAGGACTTATAAGAAGTTTGCATGCGTGCGAGGTGAGCCAGTATCGCGCCAAATGAAAACCATATCTCTACCTACCTGGGTTACGTGCGTGAGTGCTTTATGTCAAAATAGTTTATTATCAACCCGTATCAACCCAATGCGTGTTGTATTAGGCCTAGGCCTAGGTCTTTTCCAATACCTGCCGCCAATTGCAGTGATCTTATTTTCGTATTAGAAAATTTTCCACCATCATCACGAGGTCATATGTCCATTTGGAAGGGTACTTTACACATTTTCCCTAATTTGGCCTCCAATCCAATCTGTAGTCGTCAGTCAGTTACGTCACGTGACAGCGACCGGGCGTATTTGCCAGCCACAGGAATCAAGACCCGCGACTACCTAGGTTTAACCGTCGCAAAATTGTACGTTTAAATTTTCTTCATCATAGAGTATTTTTTGCGACTTTGCGTTAGCAGAAATCACATCATTTATTCATGCTTTGTTTTATTTATCCATACTTCTTCAATAACTTTAAATATTAAACACATAAATCATAAAATTTATATTCCCGCCCGTAAATAATGATACATTAAACAAAGGTACATATTTAAATATAAAATTATGAATTTAAATAACTTCCTTGTTTTATATTTATATACCTGTTCTTCGGAATATTTTGTACAGTTGCGAGAATAGCTTATATGCCCCGCAGTACATTTGCTGTTGAAGTTTTATGCAAAATTTAATTATCCATGAAACATTTTTAAATATTAATAAAATATGCGACTTTCTGATTATATTATTTTAGATTATCATCTGCATATATTTTGCATGGAAAACAATAGGGTATTTTATTATAATTAGCGTATAAATAATTTTTAAAGGGTAATTATGGCGTAGTAACGAGACAATGGGGCACCTCGATGTCTAATTATTTATTTAATAAAGATTTCGGGCGTGCAAAGTGCGTTGACTGGCGGGAACAATGGTGCATCGCTATCAGTGTTTGCGCATCGGCAATGGAAAATGTGTCACTGACATGATAACTTGTTCACTCCGCAACGTGAGATTTAGACATTTAACTAATCGGATTTATTTATTGGTTGAAGTTAAACTACAGATTATATATTAAAGAGGTAATCCAATGAAATTCACTCTAATGATATCTTTGCTAACACATCAAACGCTTTATAATCTATAAAGCGTTTGTTAAAACATATATTAAATGTACATTTAAGTAAAGTAGTATGCTAACTTATTTTAATTACAAGCTGTTCTATTCTCTTTGGAGATGAGTTTATGAAATAAAAATTTGGCATCAAATATTAATATATGTTTTTTAATTGTAAAATATACAATACACTAACATTTTTTTAACAATTCCAAATAAGCTTAATCTTGTGCGAGACCGTGGTTCGCGACATTAGTCGAATGGCTGATTCGAACCCAGAATCTCATGTTTTGTAGTCCGGACCGTTACAGTCATCTATTATTTATTAATATTTTATGTATGAATATATACAAATTAGTCTCATATTTACGGTAGTGCAATGTTAGTGTTATTCATAAAAATAATGAATGACCCGTAGTTGCAACCGACCTAAGCGGAACCCGGACAAATTTAATAACAGATTGAGCTAACTGGCGTGCGGTGGTATCTCTACACTAGCATAATTCAATATTTAAACCCGTGTCCAGTAGACCATTATAGTAAACTTTACTTCAAATTGTCTTTACGACATCTCATAAGATCTCTCCCTTAATCTTGTTACCTTACACTGGGAATAGACAACTCAAGAGAATAAATTTAAAGTTTTATTACACATCTATTATTCACTTTCAGACTGAATAAAGATTAGTCTATGTATTCAATTGCTTGTAGTATGATTATGAAGCATCGATTTCCTTGGGTATTAACGAAAATTAACTTTGCATCCATTCTGTTATCAAGTGTATATCGATAGGGTTAACGACAGCCTGGCCGGCGACCGCGCTGCGGGCCCCCAGGCGTGTTCGATGAAATGTTAGAAAATTACACATTTCCCGTCTCTATCACGAATACTTAATATATTAGTCGGCTGTAGTACAATTATGGCCAGTACAGCGTGACGCGACGCTCCGTTGACCGCGAAATCTTGTTGCCACATGAACGTTTGGATGACGTACATTTAAAAAAAATTACAAATATGCTATTATGCATATATAGATAGACTTACTTTACGTTAAAAGATCTATACATATTTTTTTTATTACCCAAACAGAAAATTACACAAGAAAGAGAGAGAGAAAAAACTAAACATAAAAAAATAGGTTAAATGCAGGCTTAGCTGACGCTGCTTCCGGTTTGATACTAATTTTTCGTATTTAGAAAGATTAAGCCGACTAGTTTGTGGAAAATCTTTATCCAAAGCCTTATTTGATTATTATAATCATTTGTTTAATTAATCATCTACTGAACGAGTGTAAACCAAGGCAGTGTAACAAGTGTAAAAAAGTAATTGCGTCGTGTAGTATTATCAGGTTCCTTGTGTATCGGCTACACCGCTTCTAATTACCGGCGAGAAGAGAGCGGCCTGTCGGAGACAATGTCTGCTCTGATATGGTCATTATACGTGTTTTACCCGCGAAACACCTGTTTGACCACATTGACAAATCCCTCGCCATTAGCGAACGCCGAAACGCCATTAAACATTCGTGGCACATTCCTCACCACCGGAATTCTGTAATTTTTGAAACATTTTGCTATTTTCATACCTACTATATTTGTTTAATTCGTTGTACGAGTACTGCGACAACAGTGTTAAGATACCCCGCGGGTAAAATCCCCGTCTTATTATTGTCCCATTTACATTGGGTTCATTTCAATTCGCCACCAATTCAAGACCTTTTACAAGACGATACGAGACGACGTCTTGTACGAGTATTTCATTTATTTTTATAAGAAATGTTTCCGAATTCTATCAATATTTACTGTTAGTTATATATAAGAGTTAAGTGTTAAGTATTTCAAATAAACAGTAGCATGTGCTACTGGCTGTTGGCGACAACTGTTTGTGTGATTTGTAGATTCCATTATACGACGTTATTTATAAATATCGCGCTAATTATTTTTCTACCGTGTTAATAGTTAAGGTTTTTTAACAATTTTTTTTTCTATAATAAAAAAGTTGTTGTTCTACGGAATGAAGTTTTTAATTACTTTTACCTCTTATCAACTAAGTAGGCTTAAGTTAGAATTGCGTTTTAATCTATTTAATAGTGGTAAAAAATTGATAGCAACCTACCACATCTAAATAGTTTGGGGACCGCTTGGAGAGTTAAATCAGCCTTTACACTGTTTTCTTGAAACAAATAAATCAATATACCATATTACTTCATTGGATTGCTTGCTAAATGGTCCCCTTTCTGAGACACGCATATTTACTGTTGTCATAACAATACTGCTGTACTATCAGTTTTAATAATTGTTGCGTGTTCATTTTTAATACTAATAGTATCTTAGGACGGAGTCATTGAATTTAAACAATATGTACTATAATACATTACCAATATTTATTCATTACGAAATCACCAACAATTCACACGATAGTAATATGTACTCACAAACCTTAGTGTTCACTCCGGCGTCTCGTTCTTGAATGTGTCAACCGTCAAATATTCTCTGACAGTAATTATCAACACGACTTCATTATAATTTGAATATTGTCTCTGGTGTAACCAGGATTAACTATGGACTATGGTAGATTATTATTATTGTGTAGATGAGTCTTGTTACAATCGTTAAATATTTATTCTCTCGTCCATACCATAACACGGAAAAATAATAAACGGAGTTCGAATGCCAATCGAATCTCGAATTAACAATTTCCATTTATTGCAATAATTGATTATAGGAATCACGTACAAAGCGATATTACACGAGCGATTGCTGTTACACTAATTGGCAGCTGCTGTAATATGTTTGACGTGGAAGGACAAATTAATTGGTTAACAGGCTGGCCACACAATCATTCCCGAGTTAATACGGCCGGCTCTTTACGCTTGTTTGCTCCATCCTACGTTGTAACTGCCACGTGCCTTTGTTGCTATGTGTTCTCTGCGTTTCTGAGAAAAAAAAAGATATTTATTGCAATTGATAACAGTTTTATCATAGTTTTATATATACCTTCTGATACCGCGTTCCATACAAATTCAATATTCAAATGTCAAGCTAAATTCTTGCAACGAATGTATGCAAGCATGTCGGCGAGATACCTCAAGCGGGAAGTATGCTTATCATATTTAAAAAAACTAAAATATAAAAAAAATCGAACAGCTCGAACCTTTGAAAGATATACAAATGTTAATCAAAATTAAATTAAATTACAAAACTTATTTTAATAAAACTTTTTTTAATCTATCGTCTATTATATTTCATTTCTATTTTTAGGTTAATATAATCTTGTAATGTAGTTGACAACACTCATAACATGCTTGGCGTCGCATTGTTAAAATGCTATATTTAGATGTGTATAAATATTCAGGATATATCATAAACTTTTCTTAATAGTTAAATTTGATGTTCGCACACTTATCTTTGAATGTAGTTTTTACACGGTTTATGAAACCAAAAAACCGTCATTTTTAAAATTACAACCACGAAAATCTTGTATTCGTGAGGCGGGAAACATAACTGAGTTGGATGTAATGAAGACGTCAAATGACGATTTAATGTGGCTTCACTTTCGGGTCCCGGATACTCCATCTGGAGTTATTTAACGTCTTTGAGTTTCAATAAATAACTTGCAATTATAACTGTCAAAGGTTGTTATTAGTTGACAGGCAAACACCATAAAGTTCATCGCATCATAAAAATTCACAATCATAATTTTTACCAAATGTGGAAAAAGAAGTAACTTCAAAATGAAAAAAAAAATTGTAATAATTTAGCCATTTGCCGTTTCATAAAACTATAGCCACAAAAGAGCGTTTGTCAATAATAAAGTGAGTAAAGTCAGTCAGTGATTGGGGCAATACAAATATCCAGAAATGACTATTGAACTTACCGATCTCTTAATCCACGGGATACGATTAAATTTTAATATTTACACTTAACAAATGGACAATTAAAATTTAAAAATGACACAATTCATTCGGCCCATAAGATATATCCTGTCCATTGATAAGCATTACAATTTTCATAAAATCTTGATGGTAAATTCAGAAAGACATATCAATAGGTTTCCATTTTGACTTCGCAAAAGAAAAGTCAATTTCTGGTTTGATAAAATACATAAATACAATATTTTGGTAAAGACAAATATCAAGTTAATTTAGATAAAGGGCTTACAGTATGGTAATACAGTATTAATATCAAAAATCATATTTCGTACAAAACTCTGTAACCATCGAACGGTTCTTGCGGCCATTTTGAGGTCACGTCCGATGAATAATGCGCCGAGGCCATTAGCGGTCATTATATGCAAATAATATTACACATTAGCCACGTTTGGGTACTGTTACAACTCGTTTATATTAAGTAAGTTATGGTTCAACTTCTAATAAATTCATTAAAAAATATTTAAAGGAAAAAAGTGTGTAAATAATTGTTAGACCTAAAAGATAAAGATAAAAGAAGAAACATGAAGATCTTAAAGTTGATTTTGAAGAAATATATTTCTTCTGCCCTGGTGAAAGATGAGAAGAGAAGACCAGGAAGAGTACACGCATCTAACTTCTTGTGATAATATTTCAAGGAATCTGTACGTTTATGACGTAATGTTACCTTCTTTTATTTGATCGATGTGGACAATTAAAATGTATCGTTACTAATATAAGAAATAAGAATAAGAGAGAGATTCATAATTAAAGCTACTTTAATTTTACGTCACAAAAAATCATCCTTGCAAATTAAAAGTTTATTGCTACCTACGGCTGTTGAAATTCTAAATGATGAATGTATGATCGATGTCATTACTCACGAGGTCTTGTGACGGAAAATAATATTGAATCCAGTTTTAAGTGGCCTTTGTGTATGTTTAACCATCATTTCTATTTTTTACCTGTTAAATAAATAAATTCACCGATTCGTCAATACCAATCTTTCATCCCCTATTTAAAACCTTTAGAGGAAGATTTTGAGAAATCCAATTTTATTGCGCGCCTACGTAATAACAGTCTAAGCCCGGTAGTTTGGGCTGTACGTGGGTATATAAGTTAGTTTCTTTCTGTATTTGTTTAAGGTGCACTTTCTCTGCTAGTCGTCTGTAATTTATTAAACGTATACCAATATGTCTGTCTACCCAATTCGTCTCAAAGGACATGTCGAGTTATCCTCATGTTTAAGTTAATAAAAATAGAACATCGATATTGAAAGTACCCAACAATTTATCGAAACAATTAATACGGAATGGGGAACAAAGAGTACACACAGTCGGCTTGTTTTCGGACATCAATATTACCCTCCATTAAAGCAAATCTTACTTAATGAAGCTCGACATTTAAGTAATGAAAAAGTTAAAATCGCAATCGCACGGATAAAATTAATCAAGGGTGCGCGAGCCGTCAATCGAATGGATGTTTTATATCCCGTGGGCGAGAGTGGGCTCCAATTTGTCCGCATTTTTTTAATTAGTATGAATGTGAGAGAAAACGAATTGGGTCTACGCTTGCACCCGGCGGCCGTACGGTTTTATTTTTGGGTCCGCAACGCAACGGTTTTGGAATAGTGAATATATGACGTAACCTTAGTAACAGTCTTGAACTGTATAGCTCTTAGTGGGGAATGTAACCCGGTACTAAATTAATTTGTCTTGAAATAACACTTTGAAATTACAATGTCTTGAAACTACACGGACATTGGATATATTACGTAAAATTAGTGTACGATGTCTCCAGCACTTCAAATTAGATTCACCCGTACGTGCTATATATCACAATAGGTCCTAAGGTTGTGTTTCGTATGATGTAATGATTAGGTACTTTTCTCGCCATGTATCTCGAGTAGGAATGGGTTTTTTATTGTTTATCAATGGCTTCGAGACGATGTAAAGGATCTTTCTTAAAAAGAGAAGAAGTTGGAAAGAACAAAACTGTCATATGGGGATTTTGTGGCTTTGAATGTATAACATTATTCTGCAAGAGCAGAATTTTATAAGAATAATGGAACAATACCTATTGTGTCGTTATTCTTATAAATTTATAAAGACAATATTGTTATTCCGTATGCAAATGCAATAAGGTCCGCGCAACGTGACTCTAAGACGGGATGATGTTCCAATTCCCCTACTCTATGCAGGAGTTCCCGGACTAGGGCCAAGGGGGCGATGGAGCGCGGGGGAGGAGTGGCAGTGCAACGTCTTCCCCCGCTCCCGGCTCTAATTAGGCTCACATTCTCATTCCGTTTTCGCGTTTAATTTCGCCGGCGGTTTCGCCTTAATTACGTTATTCGCGGCGGGCGGGTGCCGGGGAGTCCCCGTGCAATGGAACCCGAGCGCCGGTGACCGATACGTTGTTTTTGTTGTGGCCACATACTACTTACGAAATCTTTGTTACTGTATAATATATGTATATCTTAAGGTAGAAAATTAGATTACGTCCACTGGCGCGAATACTGTCACTAGGCATAAGCATACTCTGAATACCCCAGTTACTGCTTTGAATATCGTAACCTTCGATAAGTGGCAAGAGAATAGTTATAGATAATTATTTAATTTAAAACATTACTTAATCTAACAATTACGGTATAATATAATAACATAATATATTATAATATTCTTTATTATAATGTGTACAGATATGCAATTTTTTTTTATTAAAAGAAAAACACAGTCATAACGACTGCCGACAGAAGTGAAATCTAAAAGCAGGCGGGAATGTGCGACAATAGTTCCAAAATAAATAAATAATCAACACAACTAAAACCTTAACAATAAAATTCTAAATTTAATACAAGAAAAATAAGTTAAAAAAGTTCATCGAAACTGTTCTAAATTCAAATAATCATGTTGCTTACGCGTGTTGCTGACGCATGTTCTCACGAACCTTTTAGATTTTCCCCTATCAAATATAAATATCAATTAAGAGGCTAATAAAGTTTTTACCTAAATATGGATCGATAATACAAATGACTACTAATGAAATATTGATAAGAATAAAACCTTTAGCACTCATACGTGCGATTAAATGATAGCTATAACAAATATAGTAATATCGTCGTATCAATATTTATTAAGAAAACACAAATAAAGGCGTACACTGGGCCATCGTACAATAGACTATTTGAAAGCGAACGGGGCTCTATGAAAATATGTAAACTCATCGAAGTACGTCACTAACGAACAGAACGTCGTGGAGGAAATAAAACGTTCCACTAACAAGATGACTTACAGTTTCGCCTCCTTAGACATTCGAATGTGCCGCTCATCGTTGTAAGTGAAAAAGAAATCACTTATCAGGTAAATAGGGACTGCTTGTTGTGCTGTGCGGCCGGTTGCTAATAAGATTTTTAAACGGCAACAAAGTATCCAATCAATGGAGCTTGAATAATGAAAATGACACCTGCGAGGTTCCCAGCCCACCCTAAGCGGGCGGCACGCACCACGTTGCGTTTGACACGAGTAATAACAATTTGCTACATTTATATTATTGTTATTCGTTACGCGCCATTTATTACCATTCATTAGTTCAATTTTTTTTAGTACATTTAATTGAAAACAAATTTCTTCGTATTAGAATTGTAATAAGCGTTTTCGGAGAATATATTATAAGGTGAAATATAAGAAGCATTTTTTTACAATAAATAACCTAGCGCTTCACCCTAAATTATCCTTAAAAAAATATGGTAAGCGGTAATGCGATCTAAGGTAAGGGTAAGGACCGATACGCATTAGTTTAGTGTTAGCCTATTCATTGGACTTTTGAAGGTGCTCGCATCATAATCGGACTTAAATATTGTAACTGGCAACCTGTTCCTTCACTCTTTGGATCCAGATACAATTTTTTTTAATTAAAAAAAAGAAAAGAATTTTCAATAACAACAACACAAACCAACAAAGCAATGTTAATACGAGCCGCAGTTTAATTCGGCCCGGGGCTAAGATAGTAATCTTAGCTACCTGCTTCGTATTTCGAATGTCTAACACGTGTTCGCGAAATTAACAGAACATAGACATTAATACGACTACCGTAAATCGGCAGTACTCGGAGCGATTTAACGAAGCGAGATAGTTGCGCACGCGACGGCTCGCTCATTAGTAGACACGCAACGCGGCCATGGGGTGTTCTACACGCCACCAATACCTGGCCCTTATTGCCTTCATTAGGCTCGCCCGCCGACGTGTAATCGCTTTCCACACGCTCGCAGCTCTCGACGATTCTACAACTTGCAATTGATATACCACTCACTGCTGACAGCGATTATGAATACCTGGTCTTACTCCAGTGTGGAAACGTCTTAATATTCCACGTTCTGAATTCAAACGAACATTACAAACGTTTAAGTAGTTATTTCTTGGACGAACGAGTTTAAGACATTGCGTTTAGCAAACCGAATCGTTACAAAAGAAAGGGCTACCGAAATAATTGTCTACTTTAGTCTCAGAGAAATAGAATTACAATCTAAATTAATTACGCTTTTAAAGCGTCCGTTATTCTTAATTAGTTTCTGCACCGCAGCGGAAGCTCCCGAGCCCGCCTCGCGTTCTCTTAATGAAGGGTAGTTTCAAATCAGTGCGTTTGATCAACTCTGTGCAGTCTTAATTACGGCACCCGTTCCGCGCGGGACAATCCGGTTATTTATGACTACATAAGCTTGATTATTCTTTAATGAATACTTGTTTTAAAACGTTTAATTAAGTTTTATGGCGACAGGGCCGCTCAGACGGCGTCCCGCCGCTCCGCCGGCCGCGAGCTAATTGGATCGGGTTGACGCACTCCGCGCCCCGCGCTCCGCACTGGCCCTGCGCCCCCGACACTCTTGCCCCGTTTCTAATTGTATGAAATTGCTAATTGGAAAATTTTATAAACGCGGCCACCCGCAGGCCTACGCCGCTCCGCTGCCCGAAAGGCCGTGAAGAAAAATTAATTCAAAGGGTCAACCTGTTTGGAGAAAATTTTCTATGCCCGCCAATGCTATTATTATTTGTGTCGGGGAAATTGAGTGCCAAATCTTTCGGCCCCTCGCTGTAAATTTTTTTAATGAAAACTGTTTCGCAGTGCGGAGACAAGACTATTGTCTTCACTTATGTTCTTATTATTCATCTGTTATTAGTTGGCTTTTATTTCCATTTTAAAAATGACAAATTTGGAGTTGTGGCAAATGCCATTGCTGCTGTAAGAATGTGATCACAAATATTATGTACTAGCTGTTTCCCGCGTTTTCACCGGCCGCTTGCCTAACGCCAACCCTCCTCGGGAATTATAACCTTCTAACAGAATAAAAAAAACATATTAGATGAGAATACATACATAATTTCTAAAATCGTGTAAATACTGCGTTACCAAATAAAGATATTGTTACTATTACCAGGGAGAGCTATGCATCTCCAAAATAGCATCGCACGTCTAGGTGATATTTTAAAAAAATATCCGAAACCGTCCTGTTTTGAACTTTAAATAAACTTTCAATCATCATCATTAAAGATAGTACATATAGTTAACTCAAATTCCAACCTATTCAACTGAACAGCTTTTATAGTATTTTTATCGAACTAATGTTCGACATAGTTCTTTAAATTGATATAACTTTTTTATTTATTAACCGATTGAGATAAAACAAACACTAAATGTTAAGTGAAGCTTACCACAATACATTTGTGAAGACCGCACTTAAATCGGTTAAGCCGTTTTCGAGATTAGCGCGCACAAATGCGCAGCCAAACAGACAAAAAATCTAATAATAATTGTTTTGGGTTTTATTGCCTTTACAAATGGCCCAAATAATACTTAATTTCAAATATCTTCCATGTACAGGCAGCGATCAGTTACATTTTTATTATATGTATAGATAGATAATAAGGAATATAATTTTATAAAGCAGTTGATTATAATGAACGATTATAATTATGCATTTTGCGTCATCTTACAACAGTCCCCTGGAGTCTAAGCTTGGATCATTACTGCATTTATGAAACCGTATTTCGTTCGTTCGTTTCAGCCGATATCTGTCCACTGCTGAACGTAGGCCTTCCCCATTGATCGCCACAAGAAATCGGTCCCCTGCCACCCTCATCCAGTGGGCTCCGCAACTTTGACCAGATCATCGGTCCATCGTGTGGAAGGCCTAACCGTAACCGTAACCGTAATAAGCAAGTAGTAAATATTGTTTTTGAAATAATGTTTGTATTGTCTGCAGGGCGTGTAGTTGTGGTGGTGTGGGCGAGCGGTCACCGCTCCAACCGTCAAGCTGGCAGCGAGTGCGCTGAGCATGAACCCGCACTACCACGGGTACGGGGAGCTGAGCTCGCCGCACCCGCCCTCGCCGGAGGCAGCATTCGCCGCCAACGGGCACGACTACCCGCACAACAACAACAACCCCGCGCTCAAGGAGTGCGCCGGCTGCGGCGGCAAGATCGTCGAGCGTTTTCTCCTGCACGCACTCGACCGATACTGGCACCACGGCTGCCTCAAGTGCACGTGCTGCGGCCAGGCGCTCGCGGACATGGGACGCTCCTTCTACTTCAAAGGCGGCATGATATTATGTAAAAACGATTATACGAGGTAAGTAATTTTCATACCGATTGTTTTTATTTTCCTTCAATCGTCAATTGGCGCATTCTAAATATTTATTTTTAAACGTGTTGGTTGATCGGGTTTAATTATCAACTTTAAAATCATACTAACAAAAAGCTACCAAACATATATTTTACTTTAGTCGTTTTAGTGATTTTAATAGGGTAAACGTCTCGACCTCGTTAAAAATTGTTAATTAGTGTCCACTTCGACTCAGTATTCGGTTCGAATCACGTTGGATCTCTGACTTCGATTATATCTATAAAAGGTTCGGTTTTTAGCTCGTCATCTAACGATGACAATAGCGTGTCTGTCAAACGTTTCGAACACCGAAAAAAGTATACCGAGAAAGCCGCGGGCGCATTGTTATGAAAATGCTCCGACCCGTTGTATTTTCTACCTGAGAATGGGGCAAAAAGTAACAGTTTTGCACGCAGCGGCCGATCGACGGCGTCTCTCGGCCCGTCTAAATTGGATTCGTTAAAAACGCTAAGGACTAATTTAGGACGTCGCCAGCGAAGTTTTTACTTCATTCTGCCACTAATTAACCGTTCCGTATAGCTGTACCGTCTACCTACCGCCGTTGTATTCATTAAATCACTTCACGACTCATTAGTTCCACCAAAAAAATAACGATGAAATCGTTTTGAATAATATATGTCATACCGAACATGTTACAATTTTAGGCACTAAATTTTTACCATTTATCGATTAAACTAATTATTATAATTATTTACTATCGAGTGGCCACAAACAATTAGGGCGCGTTTTTTATCTCACTATATTGGCGTATACTTTGCAGGAGTAGATTGACGTATACATAAAAAATTACGTAAAATTATATTATTAAATCAGACGATAAAATCATGAAAAGTTTTGTATCTGATGAATATAAAATATTAGCAGTAAAATTTCTGAGAATAGTTCCTGTTATCTCCTAAAACTACGATCAGGACAATGGTAGAGTCAGGAGCAAAGGCACAAAGTACGTCCTCATAGAATACAAGCATAAAGTTAAGTTAAGGTATTTATACTTCAGCTTTTCGTGAGATAAGCGAGTTCACAGGCCTTATCTCTTTCGCCCCCTTTTTTTTCTTTTCTACACAAAGTCTGGCAACGCATCTATTCGTGTGGATGTTGATGGGTAAAAGTAACACGTAAATCTGTTTGTCTTATATATGTTATACTAACGTAAGTAAAACTTGAACTGGTATCTTTCGACCACATGATCATCTACTAAGATCGTTGTAACTAACTAAACCAACTTGCTAACTCTGTTCCTTCCATAGATTGAATCTCACATTCAACGGCCGTGCTATTAGTTTTAGTTTTTTGACGCACAAGTTGTGTCGCTCGCGTATATCCCCACGTGGACCGCAGCTGCCTCGCGAGACCCTTCGTGTTAATTAGTCAAACGAAAGGAATTCTCTACCCAATTATCCAAATTCTCCGGCGCGGTTTGCAACACGACCTATCATTATCATCGTGTATTTTCACACAATTATTTTTGTCCTATACAACTATTTCAGAATGTGTTTCCGTACAACTAATTAATGTTGACACAATCAACATATCCTTTAAAGTGCCTTTGATCCCTCTATTTGACGTTCATAAAGGAAATATAAATTCGTTTTACACTGATTTCCCTTGTTTACCGGTGGTCGTGCGCCAAACTAGGAGCGAAGAGTGGGCCGACCGCGGCGCGGCTCGTGCGTCGTAGATTCGATAAAGCTCGTCTCACAGTTGACAGAGACGGCGCGGCCTAACGAGCGGCGCGGGCTGCGGGGGCCGGCGGGGGCGCGCCGGGGGACGCGTGGGGGATGAAGAAGTGCGGTTCCGTGCATGTCTCTGCTGATTGACCCGCGTCACTCGGCAAACAACAACTAACGAGTCGGCCCCCGCGCCTCCAGGTGCGGTATTACGGTAATTCGCTCGAATCGTTCCCGCGGCGGTCGCCCCGACCGCCCCGACTGCCTCGACGACTTTACTTAAACGTCTTCCCCGATTTAGACTCCTTAACGAAATTAGCGCTTTCTCACGCAAACAACCGGCGCCGCGCTCCTCGCCTTTGTCTTGATATGATGGATTGCAGTCTGGCTGCGTAAAGACGCCGATGACGCCTCGTGCTGCTGATTACTGTGTACGCATGTAATTAGGCGCGGTGGTGCGCCTTCCGATTCGTTTATCGGGGCTGAACGCTTCGGATACGTTACACAAATATTTAGCTTTTGTACAAGCTCATTATGATTTATAGCCTTCCATATCTGAATTTAACTTGTCCCACTTTAATGACGTAATGCGCCTTTGTTTGAAGAATGTGTGCTTGGTATCGCGAAACACGTACGAAACAATGTAAGAATGTTGTGCGCCTACAAACGAACCGGATTCGTGGAGCTTTGTCGACGTCAATCGAATCAAATTATTCGAGTCAACTGGCAATCAGAAAACTCGTAGCACGTAGCACATCTACGGACTTCGGACATGGACTGATTCTAACCAGGTAAATAAACACCTGGAAGTCTGTATACATAATCCAATGTCAGTTATTCCCAAAATGACTTTATATTCGTTGATGATTTATATTGATGAGTTTTAATAACATATTTATTTTTGGCATCGCAATTCAACTTACATTAAATTAGGTTAGTATGTAATCACAATACCATACGGAACTAGGATCGCAGTAACTGCTAATGTACTTCAACAACCTTACAATTTACACTTACAATATGATTGCACGTCTTGGTTTTTAAATGTTCAGAAAATCGACGGTGGTACAGACAGCAACGGCAGTATCTTTAGGACATATGGGCCGCATGGACCGGTGTGTCACGCCCTCGCAGGATTAATAAGCATCGATCAATTAACGTTCGTTTGCTGCCTTCTACAATAAGAAAATGGCTAAATACCGATCAGTAGGGCGTACCATCTTCGCTTCGTGGCAAGTATATAAATTGCGATGGAAACCTTGCTCAAGGCCTTTTCCTTCTCAAGTAAAACTAAAGACTTTAATCATATATCGTTCGTTACGCATCCATTCCGAATTTCCTATAGAAAACAATTAAAAATTCCGAATTACTACAAAATAACTCGAACACGCAACAAGGGTTACCATGCCTTAATGTTTTACGTTTAATATTCAGGATTTAAATATCACATTGGACCGTCTTAACATGATTGTATCTTGGCCAGGTCCCGTTATAAAAACGTATATACGAGCATTGAAACATGTTTATTAATTTACATTACTAACATTATACAAAGAATAAAATAACTAACCAATCTCTCTGAACTGCGTACTCCTTGACCACTAAACTAACCTAACCCTCTTTTAAATAATCAAAAGAAGGAAATAACAATAGTCTTTCGATAGATACGTCTTAGGATCCTGTAAAAAGATTCTGCCAAAATCCAGCCATCTGCAACCACTCCATGAGGAGTCATTTATATCTCTATAGATTTGATCCGTACTTTTAAGTAATGTAATCAATAATATTCATATATAATATAGTATTCGAGAGGTGTCCCGCATTACCGTTCGAATATAGTAACCTCAGGCACGTCCAGGCATTGAAGCGGTTCGTTAGGGCGTCGCGGGACGAGCGGGGTGTGCGGAGGAGCGCGGGCGGCGTCAATCAAGGCAATTGCTGCTCAATCGGCAATCAGCCGCGCCGCTAACGACCCGCCTCCGAAACCGACTTCTTGCCGGCTACAATCTGACGCCTACTTACCTGTCGTCTCCTTACATTTGCAACTAGTTATAGTTTACGATTGAATTTTCTTTCTTACTATAAACACCAATCTGTTCAATGAAATAGATTGGAATATCTGGTATAAGTTATATATGTGAATTTTGTATGTATATGTATATATATATATATATATATATATATATATATATTTAATTTACTGCATTTATATTCTGATGGTATCATTAAGATAGCCAGAGATGAAAGAATTCCATTCCATTGATCTAATATGGTCGTTCAAGCAATAAAGGCATCAAGTAATCATACGTTTTGATTTAAATTTTTGAATCTTGTAGATTTACCCAACACTAAAAAGCTCAAACGAACAAGAAAAATGTTTCAATGCAACAACAATCTAAAAAACGCTATATAAATATGAATTACATAGAACTAACGATCTTAACAATCGACAATCAGTCGCAATAACACGTTTATTATAGAACTTATGGATAGTGTACCATAACTGTAACAAAATAAGGATTGATATCGTCTATGTAGACAAGCTCTCGATTCGTGCTGGATGAGTGAATATTCAGTATTGGTTTAGACATGTCGAATTTCAGATCATTAAATAAGTCCAACATCGGAAAGCAATTAGACAGTATTCGGGAATATAATAACTGATTTTGTGTATAAAGAATGTGAGAATGTTCTGTACAATATTATGATCAATCGCCAAATACCATAAAACTGAATATTATGCAAAAATATACGCTCACGCTCGTAACCCAGAGGGGTAGGCAGAGCTCATAGATTTCCATTTAGCGCGATCCTGGCACACCTGGTTTCTCAATGACATGCTGCAAATTAGCAACATCCATTGTTATGCAGATGATAGCACGTGTGATGCACTGTACACGGCCCGCGCTAACGTTACTCGGGCTACTGCCGCTGAGAACCGGACCAAACTTGTGTCTGAAATGGAGATCCTATTAGGTGAAGTCTCGGATTGGGGTCGACAAAATCTTGTTGATTTCAATCCCAAAAAGACACAAGTCTGCGCCATTACCGGTAAAAAACCCTTTGTCGCGAATGTATGTTTTGAGGGCACTCCTCTGGTTGCCACAGCCAGCATCGGTATTCTCGGCGTTGACATATCGAGTGACGTTCAGTTTCGTGGTCACTTGGAAGACAAGGCCAAATTGGCCTCTAAAAAGCTGGGTGTACTCAGTAGAGCGAAGCAGTATTTCCAGCCGGGCCACCGCCTTCAGCTATACAAGGCGCAAGTTCGGCCCCACATGGAATACTGCTCGCATATCTGGGCGGGAGCACCCCAATACCAGCTTCTTCCATTTGACCGCATACAACGGAGAGCGACTCGAATCGTCAACGACCGAGCTCTTACCGATCGGCTTGATACTCTGGCCTTGCGGAGGGACGTCAGCTCCCTCTGCATTTTTTACCGTATGTACCACGGGGAGTGTTCCGAAGAACTGTTTGGAACGATTCCTGCCGCCGAGTTTCGTCATCGAACGACACGACAGACCGCCAGGTACCATCCACACCATCTGGATGGCTGGCATTCCTCAACAGTGCGGTTCTCTCGACATTTCCTGCCACGCACAGCCGCGTTGTGGAATGGTCTGTCCTCGGCGGTATTTCCAAACCAGTACGACTTGGGGTCCTTCAAGAAGCGAGCCTTTCTTTTTCTAAAAGGCCGGCAACGCATCTGCAGTTCCTCTGGTATTGCCATGGACACCCATGGGCGTCGTTGATCACCTGGGTGTTCCCGCCGCTCGTTTGCCCCTTCTCTTATAAAAAAAGCCTCATAAGGATAGTATAGGAACGGGAAGAGGATTGGACGGGGAGTGGGTTAACGGGGATAAGGAATTGTCCGTCTTCCTGTCTATGCTCATCTCCGTCCATTAAAGAAAGGCAACGCATCTGCAATATAATAATACATTTTCTTGTTACAGATGTCTATGGGTAGCGCTTTCTTAAGCTTCTTGTCGTGTGTACCTCTAAGCTGTTACATCCGGTAAAATGGATGGAAAGGCGATAATATCCGAACCGAACAGTTTAAAACGATATGCATCGCACAAACCTTTGGTATTCCGGCGCGAGTTTGGCGACGTCAATTCACGTACAATGTCAATTTGCACAAGAGAAACGTTCGAGTCGGGACACAGGGCCTCATTAGAGGCGAGCGGTTGCAATTAAACTGTGCGTCTTTTGCGCCTTAACGAGCGTCCAAATTGGAGCCCGCCCGCCCTGGACACGTGCTTTAATAAAATACTTTTTGACGCCGCGCAATAAATATTTCGCGCGAAATTATCATCGCATTTCATTCACACGAAATTTGAACAAAATATTTAAATATATATGTATGTATATGTTTTTGGTTAACAACTCGTTAGTATTACTTTTTGTCAGCCGGTGTCGACCATATGGGCTAAAAAGAAGAGTCCTTATGAATCACATCTCGAATTCCTGTTTATTTCTTTTTTCATATATCCTCACTCTTCAACGCTCAATTGGCAGAATTTATTTTTTCTTAAATTAAAATAATCTTCATTTTTAAAACTTGCCTTTTGTACGTATCACTATTTTGCAAATCGACATCGGACTTTTGCACACAAAATTCAGCCTTTTGAAATTGAAAACATGACATTTATGACAACATTATTATTCCATATACAACATGCATCTGTTTTTTGTTTCATATACATTTTTATAAACAAAGGTTTAAGAAAATTCCATTTTTCATCACGACAAAGTAAGTTTAAAAGTGTAATGGCCGCCATGTATGGAACATGAGCTTTGTTTGCTTACAAAAATTCTATCTTGTCGTGAAACAAGGTATAGTGAAGCGTGTTCGAGTGTAGTCACTCACATATAAAGCTCGTGCGTGCAATTTAATTGCGATATCGAAGTTGAGCAAGTTTCCTTGCACTGGGTCCGCGTAAAAGGCCCGTAGTGGAGGACAGCTACGCGATTAGATTACGCCGCCGGCGCATGACCCCAATTAATTTCGTTTGTCTCTTTGTCCGTCCGTCGGCGGGCCCGCCGCAGCGTCTAAACAGCGTCCGGCAAACGGCCAATCTGTGTTTGAGATTCGATTACTGATATCCACTATGTCTATACCAACTGCGATGAGCTTTTAGTTTTAGTGTCGTCCCCGACCGAACCTAACGTATGACGTAGACTCAGTCTTTCTTTATTCAACAGGAAGATATTAACAAATATACTTGAAATAATTAATACGTATTTTAATCGTACCTTTGTTCGACCAGTATCTATATGAGGCAGTTGACCTCCTCCGTTAAGATATATTATCTTCCACCGACGGCGCCACGGAAATGCAGTGTTTGGCCTATTAATATACGTTATTTTAATTTGCACAACGACATTTAACAGTTGGTATTCATTGACAAATTGACATGTATTCCCGCAGATATTTACGCAACTAATAAGAACATGAAACATACAAGAGATGTGCATTAATATATTATTATTTCAAATCATATTTAATTAAAAAAAAACCAGAAGCAATCACACCTTGGTAAAACTTCGAACATAGAGGAGTGATAAGAATTACAGATTTTCGAAATTAGAAAGGTACCGGCATACATATTCAGTTGTACCTTTCCAAATCGATTTCAGGTACCTACTCTTAATATTACCTTTTTTTGTGACCAATCTGACATAAATCCGTTTAGGTAGTTTCATCTATCTACATTGCAACTCACTTTCAAAAATTGTCTTGTCACTATCTTAATTCATGCTTCCTACTCGCCTAAATATTTATTAACATTTATTGAATCATTGCATAGTTAGTAAGGTGATATATGTATAAGTCCGAGTGTAAGTAATGTTGAGTGTACGTACATTTAACGACGCTCCTGCCGGGGACATGATATGTGCCCCGCGCGCATACTTGTGCCGATGTGTAAATCAATGCATCATGCACCGTCATGTTTTCACTAAAATTAATCCTGTATTGTCTTCATAAATAAGACTAGACTAGACTAGAAAGAAATAAAAATTCAAATAAGATTAAATCGCGGTAAGAATAGATATCGATTGTGATTGCTTAAGATAAAAATGGCCTGAAGTCTAGATTTATTTGACTTGGCTCTATAATGCATTACTTTACGATTTACTTTTTGCATTTTAGGGTAGTTGTAGTAAACTGCGTGGAAATATATTATTTCAAGCACTAAGTTTGATATATTAATTAAACCATTAAATTAGTCTTTAAATGGCGAGGACAAGCATTTGTGTAAGTCGTATTCCACTGCAAAATCTTCATTATGGCGATGTTTGTTTTCGAAAATACTCAACAGAGATTTCATTTTCTTCGGGCGTATGACGAAAAGCCTCTCTATCACAAGACAACTAGAATCTTCGAGAGGTGGAAGAAATTGCTCCTTTGTCTTCTTTGACTGGTTAAAAATTATGTGAGAAGCTATTTTTATATGTTACCCGGAAAATAAAGTTAATGGATAGATGATTACTCTATATCTAGCTGAGTAAAGTTCGTCCCATTGTTTCAAATTTGAGTGAAGCTCGTTAACGTAACCGTTGTTGTCGGATGTTTGTCGGCATCAATTTAGCATCCTCGGCGACGGACATGTCTGTCGAGAGTCCGCTGTCGTCAAGTCATGTTACAGAAAGCCACGAGAAATTCACGAGATGACCCAATCTCCGCGTTTCCTTTTCAGCCTATTGTTAAATAAATTGACATACCCTAAGCTCCTCTTAATTGATACAGCTTGTCTCCCAATTTCTTACACACGTAGGGAAAGTAATATTGAACATTCAAATATAAACAACGATCCGAAAAGCATGTTATAAAATATTTTCCTCTGCTTGCAGAAGAGGTTGTTTGTTTGCACACGTTATTGCATATGCATAAGGGAAAATTGCAAATATACGCCTGTGCCCAATACACGAATCAAAAGTTTAATATCTGCAATAACAAAATGGTAAGCAGTCGAAACATCAATATGTACTTTATTTAATATAAATCTAATATTGAACTACAGTACATTAATTAGGGATATCGGTTGCACTAAATATGATCAGGAAACACTAACAAGGGATAGTTACAGGGTTGTGCGCGGCATGCGGGAGGTGCGGGAGGAGCGGTATGTGATGTTAATTAATAACGTCTGTCTCACGAGCGCTAACGACGCCGTCACGACTACATTATTTAGCCACCTGATTAGTTCGTACTACGTAGGAGGCACCTCTCGCTACACCACTAATTAGTGAGCGAGCATTGCCACGGTTCAATTCGATTTCTAGCTGCACTATTGCTAATTGCCAAACTTGTAATTGATGATTTATCATACCCTCGCATGACCTCCTGTGTTGTATACTACTGGCTCTCTCTTTACCTCCAGCCAGCGACTAAATCATAAAATATCAAATCCAAATTAGTTCAGCACTCTCCTGTGCGACGCTTCTGTCAACAGAAGCGATTTTTTTATTTCTATTCTATTATTAAAGCGTTTAATTTAGGGCAACAGTTTTACACACAAAACGATCAAAACGCAATCGCTCGCGCCGCTCGAATAGGACAGGAAACCTATTCGAAATTGATATGGGTGGAGCGCACGGACGCATTGCCGCGTCGCGCCTATGCAGCCTCGTAAACGGCGGTCGCTCGCTGAAAAAAGCCTTAACGCATCGCCGCTTCGACGTTTAATCTGAAACTCAATTCGGGCGCGTTACGGTCCCCGCCAGGCTGCGCGTGGCCTCGGCAACAGCGAGGCGTGTTTGGTGGACGGACGAATTTTGTTAATAAATAAACGCAGTGCCCGGCGCTCGGGGCGGCCGGTGAAAACAATATAAAACGTCTCTGGTGAAAATTTGGTGCAAGAATGACGGCGTAAATCCGCGTGACGTACTCTAATCATTATTCGACGGCCAATTCTGTCAAAGGAATTTTTAATAATTCTCATGGAGACTCGTCGGGCGGGCCACTTGCCGGCTGTCACGTATGTGTCACACTGACTGAGCGCCGGGCACCTGGACAAGCTGGCTGCTCGTTGACAGCTGTTGAATACACTTTATGCATTCTGTTTGAAGCGAAACTGCGTCACACTGAAGAATGGCATCATTAATTTATGGGCACCGTTTAATTTTCTGTACATGTGTGCCACCGACCGATACTGAACTGTAAGCAAATTGTTAACTGATTTATTCACAACTTCAAAAGGCAAATCTTCAAATTGTAATTTTATCTAATTCAAATTGTAAATTTATATTGATATTTTGCTTGCATTATTGCATTAAAGTTTAAATTCGAATGGAAAATGATTATAGGTTAGATTCTTTAGGTTGAACATTATATGTAGTTATCATAAAATTAGCATGTTTAAAAGATGGACATCAACGAAAAATAAGTTTGTGTCGTTTTGACACAATACCACAAATTGTCAATGATTCGTTCAGTTCACAGTTACATATGTCTAGTCCGATATTAAACTAACGAAGTGCACAATAGGTCGGATATGTAGATATAGTTATAGGTTATATAGTTGATACAAGTGACCGCTACTCATAGGCAACTAGCAAATAAGTCCCAGATGCGTTGCCTGCCTTTGGACAGAGGAGGGGATAAACAGGAAAAGGGATATTTCCATTTCCTATTGACCCCCCTCTCTGTCCAATTCTTCACCTTTCCATCTTATCCTTATTAGGAAAGGATGGGCAAGGGAGAGGACTGAGATTGGGTCACGGGCACCTCACTTGTCAGACGAAATGCAGAAGCAGTGCTTCAACGCGATCTTCTGTGAGGTATTTCACCGGTAGAGCCGGTACAAGCGTCGAACAACAGATGGTGTTGCTGCGGGCTAGAGCCCGCTGAGGACTGACAAAGTCAATGGACTTGGACTTCATGGACAGCGTTGGAGAATCATACGAAAATAAAGATGAAATTGTGTTGATATGATTTAGAGGTTCGGAGTTAAGAGGGTACAATTAATATAAGGGCTATAGGTACAGTTGTGAAGAGTCAGAATGTGTCTATGAAGGCTCGTCCGGCAATACACAATGATGTACTAGTCCCTACTTTAATGTATGGAAGTGAAAGCTGGGTTTGGGAGGAAAAGCATGCTAGTAGAGTTAATGCCGTTGAGATGCTATTCTTAAGAAGTTTGTTAGGCGTGACATTGAATGATAGGTTTAAAAATAGCATTATAAGAGAAAAGTGTGGCTTAAAAGTGGATGTTGTGACTACAATTGAGAAAGGTATGCTTCGGTGGTTCGGGCATGTTGGCAGGATGAATGAGGAGAGAAGAACGAAACAAATTTATGTTGCAATAGCGAGTGGGGCAGTGTAGGTAGCGGACGCCCAAGGAGAACTTATATCGATCAGATTAATGGCTTACTAACAAGGGCGATATAAGGAATACCCATAACCGACGAGCATGTAGAAGAAGCGAGAGAGGTGTGCCAGGATCGCTCCAAATGGAAATCCATGATCTCTGCCTACCCTCTGTAACCCTCTGGGTTACGAGCGTGAGCGCATATTTTTTTCACGAGGACGGTTACGTAATAAAGGTTCTCCATGATAGATCGGTGCTATTACGGGATCTTACACAATGACCATGCCCGTGGAACATAAACTTGTGTAATCATAATACGGTAGTCTTGAAAATAGGGGGACCGCAACGATTGGGAAAGGGAATTAGAGTTAAAGTAAACACGTCACTCATATCAATAAACTAGTTCATCGTCAAATTTACACTCGCAACCACACGCAAACATCTCGTACTCTTAATGTTCGTATTGTATTTTTAAAGCGTGATTTAGTGAAATTACTTGTAGCGCATTCTCGACGCTCATGTAATTAAGGTTGTAATAAAACTCTTTTCGGAATTTAATTAATTTAGACCTAACATTATGAAAATGAAACAATGTATTATCTTCATAATTCCAATTACCATTGCCTTGGCTTGTTTCTGTTTTATGATATATAATTTGTTGTTGTTGTTTTTTTTAATTGAAGCAAGAACGATGTTATATTACTTTATATTAAACATAATATTTTTTATGATGTATGTCTTAAAAAAATTATGTATTATTTCTGAGGTAGTCGTTTGTCAAGAGGAATGTGTTTCCCCTGGTGAACATGGTAAAGGTGTATTTGATTAACATTAAAGTTCCAAGATTTTATCAGGTTTAAATATGCTAATTTTTATAAATTGTGGGATTAGTAGGGATAACTACTAAACAACTTTTCAACATATTTATACGTACATTGTCTAGCGCAATAGATTACTCTAATTTTTAAATAATGTCTACAAAAACTTTTCGCTTTCAGGCCGGTTAACTTACGCCCCGTAAACTTTTTTGCACATGAAAAGCAGCACGCAGGTTATGATAAAATATCGAATAGCAATTAAGTGTCAACTTACCTTACGACCAAATCGCAAATTTTTCAATAAACTTGACTGTAACAATATTTATGTGCTTACCTAAAAGTAGTCAGTACAAACATCAGTTATAGTTTGAGTAAGACATAACTTTATACAGTTTTTAATTTTAAATTCAACTTACCAAGTCTAATCGTGCTGTGATTCATACTCGCGAATCAGTCCCTAGATTAACCGCATTTTGTTACCAACCCTGACCCCAAACACACATCTTCTGTATCTACTAGACTACAAGTTGTATACGTTTGTGACCAAATTAATCAGTAAGTTTCAAAACATCGCAAATGAAGAAAATATAATGTGTATATAAATTAATCTATACGACCAAACCGTGATAGAACACTATTCATTAAAGCAACAGTTTAAATTAACGAAACGTTAATTTGATTAAATGCGTAGCGGTAATAAGCGAGTGCTCGTGATGACGATCAAATCGTATCAATTAAGGGGAAGCACTCGACAAACTCGCAGCGAGTGTCGGCAGCGACGTTAGCTAGTTATAGATCCCGCTTCTGATCTTAATTAACCTCATGTGTTAACCTCGCATAACTATGAGACGCCCGCTCTCTGCTCAAACTTGCCACGACTTGCTCCTGCTTAAATATAATAATCATCTAATACGCGCAATATGTAAATTCTCACTTAACTAGTTAGATTTTGGTCCACTTTCTGCAGTTCTTTTCGAATACACAAAACTTTTAGCACGTTTTGTTATTATTTAATAAAATTATAGTATGAAATAACGTTGACGTCTTTTCTTGATTGAAAAATCGATGAAAAAAAGATCGTAAGGAAATCGACATGTCTTAGAACCACCAAATTCGATCACATGTGACGGCCACCCACACTGGTTCAGCGTGGTGGATTACGGCCCCTTCCCGCTCTCAGAGCGGAGGCCCGTGTCCCTGTAGTTTGAAACGTACTAAAAAAGGCGTAAGTATTATTATTTAATTTTAACGACCTGTTCGTTGGTAATAATAACAATATGCTTTTATGTTCATAACCTAGAGAGATAGGCAGTTATTTATTTTCATTTGGCAAACCTCGCTGACCTCTCGCTTCTTTTTCATACAAACATGTACTATTATTATCGCCCTTTAGTATGTATGTCAACAATCTGGTCGATATACATACATAAGATCCCGAAGACCAACATAAATTAGTCGTGTCATCCAGCTTTTCAAAGTACCAATGATTAAATAACATTTTGAAGTCTAGGATATTATACTTAAAAATATATTTCAGCTAATTAAAATACGCTTTAGCTTAATACAAATAAAGCTCACTACGTGGAAACTCGTCGGTGTTTTTTATTTGTACTCTTATGCAGTGTCATAAATCAATGTCGCTTCATACAATGTCACGCTCAGAAATAGTTTTAGCGGTTGCAGATATACACTATTTAGGCCTCCAACACACATATAAGTATTAAGTCGTAATTTGCAACTCTTTTTCAGTTTTTAATTTACTTTATGTTATCACACGATACCAACATTATATTGACGTATATCAAATATGACCATGCGATATCTTAGACAGCTCCCAGGCCACGTCGTGTCGCGTTCCTTTAATAACCTAGGACAACGGGTAAGAAAAGAAAAACCACAGATAAATTTGTTTGACGGATGAAGCTACTCGTATTCTAAGGAACCTTTTGAAATGTAATTCCACAGTTGAAAAATAAGCATAAATGTCAAATCGTATAAAAAGGATAGGTAGCGTAATTAAAATAATAAGAAAAAGAGGAAAGCAAGTGTTAGTTCTTCCTTACCGTCGCCCTGCGTGACGCGAACTAAAGAAAAAGCATCCCAATTAGGTCGTTTTCGAGTCTTCATTTTTCGTCCGCTAATGACATATCTGTTACTTTAGGTCTAGGCTACAATGAGGTCTTTTAATTTGCTAATCGTAGTGCTGCTATCGACCGACTGTCCGTTTAATATCTAGAAAACAGAATTCCAATGTAAAATAAAGTTCTTTCTCGACTAACAACGTCTGGTAAACGGCTTCTTGTCATTTTGCTGGACGATTATTTGCTATCGTTTGCGGCCGACCTTAGAATCACGTGCTACAGCTTCCTCTACGTTTATCATAAAATACTTTTAGAATTATTGGGACGGAAAAAATAACAATATATGAAATTATAAGGCTTTCCTTTATGAATTTCAACATGAAAATTGTCAATTTTAACGTAATCTAAGATCACCTTAAACCAAAATAATTTTAATTGCATTTTTAAAATACCGGCTAAAATACATAAAAAAATACTTTTCGGAGGCAAATGGCTAAGTCTGGGTACCTTGATGTTTATAACCGACAATACACATTAACAACAGATGTAGATGTCCTGTCAGAAGCAAAGAGAAAAGGTAAGAAATGAAAAGAAGGAAAGAGATCGGAAAAATCGGGATTGTTTCGATATAGATAAGCATAGAGATGAACACAGATCTGATCTTTACGAAGCAAAAAACAAATATTACTGATGTTCAGTGGGACATTATATTTCGTTTCTTTCTCCGTATCCCACAGATTCACATCACATATTGTTTATGAATATTTACATGCGCGATGGCACTTTAATATCTGGTTATCAACATCATTATTCTCCCTTCTTCATCAAAAAATGGTGAACCACTAAGATCACAATGCGCGCATTCTACGCTGGCCGCGCCGCGGTGACCAGACGCGTCTATTTCGAAACTTTCTAATACCTAGTTCATCAACGAATTCATTATGTCGTAAAATAGCGTGCGCGAGACCGAAATATCGTGGGGCTCGTAAAACCGCTCGTAAAGACGTTTGTTTACTAATTCGAGTGGGGCAGGTGGGGCGGCCGCGCACGCGAGGGATGCTGTTAATAATATATTATGATGGTGTTTCACTGGCCGCGCCGTCACATATTGGAAAATGTCTTACGTCTCTGATTAAAAGGTAATTCTTACATTCCTCTACTAAGCTGGATATATAGTTGGCAATCAAAGCATTTGACGAGTTAGTATTAGAAAAAAAAAACAAAAAATATTATCCGCCAATCTATCCTTTTGTCTTAGTGTTATTGGCATTGCCATCACTTGACTCTGCTCGCTCGACTTATCAGATTACTCTCGACAACGAGGGGTCAGTCAGACCTATAACACTTTTTCAAAAAGCTATTGCTATAAAATGAAATTTTCTCCAACGTGCTGGCTACAGTTCTGTTAAAAATCATTAACCGTATGTTACATTTTTGAATTTTATGTAAAAACTTGAGTACGTAAGAACGTCCGTTGTGGCCGAATCTATTTAGAGTTTTACGACAGCAGGTATAGTCGTAATATAAAACAAAGACAGTGGGCGGAACGCCGCGAGTGATAGTGTAAAGTCGGTCGTTAATAAGTAACAGGCGAAGTCGGCGCGGGCCTCCAAATTGCCTCCTCTCCAGGTCACAACTTTTAATGAGGCGAAATTCCCCGTCGGACTCGATTCACGTCGCCGTCGCCGTCGTCGTCGCCTTAACGCAACCTGTTCGTTAGCGCAAAAACGGGCCACGCTAACGCGCGATTAGAATACACCCCCGATGCCGGAGACACACCACGAACCAATAATATTTTTATTTCTCGTAAATACTCATATCTTAAAATTATTTGCCTAACAGAAAATGGATGTTACTAGTTATCAGCGTCATTTTTTTCGCTCGATTGCGACGTGGCTATCTCCAAAAAAAGAGTTAATAGACTAATATAGTGCGTCTATACTTCAATAACATCACCACGTATCAGGTGGTATGGTCAAGCACTACGGTATTAAAAATAATTTGTGAACAAAAATCTATCATAAGCGAGCTTATGAATTCTATTGTCCGACCGGAACTCAAACGTTTTCAGACATCCAAAAAATCGATTTATGATACTGAAATTTGTAATATAACTTATGTTATAGGAGTTATTAAAAAGATATATTTTATATTTGTCCCCATTAAGGCAGCAACGGAACGGGTCTCCTAAATTTAAGTGATCCACCGCCCAAGACCATCCGCAAAATCAGAGGAACTGCGGATGCGCTGTCGGCCAATAATCATCGGGATCTAAGTGGTATTGGCTTGGAAATACCGCTGGAGACAGATCATTGCACAAGGCGATTGTATGTTTACTTATGTAAACTGTGTAAAATTAAATAAAAAAAACAATAGTTGAAGTATGTGAACAAAATAGTTATTTTATTTCTTTTGATATTTCTCCCCGAAGTCAATCGAGCGACGCGCGATAATTCACTAAAGCAGATTTCAGTGCCGCCGAAGATTCCGTAAATTTTGTGGCGAAACAGAAACTGGTGCCGAAACTTAACCGGAAAATAATTGTCTTAGACCTATATGACTTTTCTATTACTAATTTATCCAAAATGATTTAATATAATTGGTAATATTTTCAAATTAGATGTGTCTCCTCTGTAAGCTGACTTCATCTTTTATTTGATATCATATTGCTCGTTATTTATTGAAAAGAAAACGAATGAAATATTTACAAATTTTCTTGAAAGGAACTGATTACGTTTTCCTAGTATTCGTATAATCTTAATAGAAATGAGAAAAAATTCAATATATTTATTTCATAACTCCAGTATAAGAATTTTTATTAGCAAACATTAATACTATCATATTTTTTTTTAATTCACACGGCCATCTGATCCCAAACTAAGCAGAGCTTGTGCTATGGCAACCAGATAACTGATATACTACTTTTTCTTTATACATATTTAAATAGATAATTACACCCAGACAGACAAACAGACATGTTCATGCACACAAATGTCTGTCCTGGGTGGGAATCGAACCCACGACCTGCGGCGTGAAAAGCGAGTATCTTACAAACCACGCCAACCGGCCCGTCAAATTGTACTTAAAGTATCTATAATTTTGTTATATTGCGTCAATCGAGCAAGGAATTCATCATGTCTACCGCTAAACGTCTATGTGCGCATCTTTAAAAAAGAGCTTGTAGCCAAACTCGTTGTTGAAAGGAAATAAGAGAGTAGATCAAAAAAACTAAAGGACTCATCGTCCTGCGGCACCTCGCTCATCAGACGAAGAAGCTAATTCATTAACCTATTTTACGCCTATATTGTCACAAATCAAATGTCACATTCTCTGTGCCGCAAAACAACTTTGAATGAAGTCCTATTATAGAAATTATCTAATATTTTCTTACTTAACTTTTATTTTGCAAAGAAAAAAAATAGAAGAAATAGATTATGCTACTATTTTATTAATTTACTTAGAAGCTAAGTTTAAATATATACGTTTAGTACAGTTTTTATCTCCTCCTAAATATGTTACTCCCTGAAATAAGTATGCACCCAACCTAAGCCGAAAAGATAGTCCTTCATTTGTGGCGCGGGTTTTCTCTGTGTTGTTGTCACATTAGCGAATAACTGCGAGGCCAGCTCTGCCGATACGTTAATGATGTCGGCGGGATGTCTATTGCGGGTAAAAAACTCTTTGTGTCGCTCCGCGCACCCGCCGCCCCCGCGCCCGCCGACCGCTGTCTCATTCAGCAACGGCCACGTGACTTGATTCGCGGATTCCTTCGCCGCATTATCTGTGAAATCGCAATTTAAGTCTGAATAAACGTTATTTATATGATTCGGCACATCAACCTATCTATAGTCAATCCTGACTATTGTCAACAATTATTCTTAAGAAATATTAGTAGCTACACTGTACGCCATTTATCACAATAGTATAGTTTTTTATGTATCTCCCATTTGGCCACTAGACTAACTTTCTGTCACTACAGGACATCAGTAATTTTTGTGTAAAAAAATATGTTGCAAGGAGAATGAATTTTACACGTAATTAGCCCGTGATTATTGGGAAGGGGAAGAGGACTGAAATTAGGCCTCCGGCACCTCACTCGTCAGACGAAACGCAGAGTACTTCTACTTCACGCCTGTTTTCTGTGAGGTCGTTGTATTTCACCGGTCGAGCCGGCCCATTCGTGCAACAGATGTTGTTGTTGCGGACTCTACCACTGTTACTGAAGTGATTAATATTTTCTTTTGATGTACTAGAACCTAAGACTGCGGCTACTTTGCGGTGTACAGCTAGCCACTGGGCATCGAGCGTATCTCTGTTTACAAACCGATACCATACGATATACATCGATACGTGATACCATCTATTAAAATATGTTACTGAAAACATTTAGAGTTGTTTATTAGAACAAAGTCGTACGACTCGTTAGTTAAGCAGAAGTTCGCAAACTATTCTGTTAGATTAATGACAATGAAGTCGATTATCGATCGGGCGAGTCAATTCGCCTATAATCTCTACGGTGGAATCTAGTTAACCGGCGGGCAACTCATTTTTCAAGACCTTAATTTATCAGCCGATATCTGGGGGCCGTTACCCTCCGGTGCCCGTCGTAATGAGGTTGTAAACAACACTCTAATTAAACTCCTTAATCGCAAAACTCAAACGGTTACCGCTTTTGAAACAAAACCTCGCAATTTTACAGAGCGACCACCGCGTAAATACCCTCCGCTATATCGGAGCGGCGATCGCGGCTCATTACCTTCGCCCCCTTCCTAATTAGACAGCCCGCTCCCCGCCCCGCCCGCTTGACCCTCCGCCCAGATTGTTTTCTAATAATTCCATTATCTCGCGCGTTTTGTTGTTTTCATTGCGATTTATTACGTTCCCTTTAGAAGTTTTGTGAGAAAATAATATACTTTATTATTAAACACATTTGAGACAATATGCTTTCTATAAATAATTAAAATCAATATGCATGTTAAGTATATTGAGCAACTAAAATATACATAGGTCTATGAATTAGCGTTTTTTAAACATAAATGGGATAGACAGAAACAGGAAACATTGCCTCGAATCCCAAAATTTACAACTAACAATAGTGAGTTGCAAGTTTAATAAGAAATAAATATTCATTATTAGGTCGTCATTTGCTGGAGATCATGACTTACATCACGAGTAACTGATAGTCTCCCTACAGTTGTGGTGGGACTACAATAGGTGTCATAGATATCTCATGAAACATAAGATATGTTCACCAGAAGTCTCTCATTAGTAATTTCCTATGACTTCCTGGTAGTAAAAGGTAAAAGTAGAGATAACTTATAAAAACGAGACTAGACGCCATGCTATGCAAGCTATTAATCTATTTGTGGAGGTTCGTGTTATTTTATTTTACTTTTTAGCCAAAACTACACATTACAGATCTATTGTGATTATAGGTGTTAACGTCCCCGTGTGTCACTATGGTGGTTGCATGTGGACAGTGTTAGCGCACGTTGAAATGTCTAGACTAATCGAGATAGCCTAGACATTTCTAGAATAATCTGAAATATTCCGGATCGATCTACAAGCTTCTAGAATAATCTGAAAAGTCTTATTACCCAGCAAAGCAGGTGTTTGCAGCTAGACTGAGCAGTCAAATATCTGTCAGCATAATTTATCACCACGGTCCATGTAGCGGCGATAACCGCATAGGCTTCTATTTAATTTTAAAACGAAACCTCGATATTAATGAACCATTAATTCGCCATAATTCCAACTTGTGATAGCGGTTCTCGTTCACGTTCGTCATATAATTTAAAAGTGACCGTGCAACATTTATTGGCCATAACGAGTTTGATTGCCTTTACATTCATGAACGATATTAATGGGACATTAAATTAAAAAATATAACATCTCCAGTCAATATTAACAACTTAATACATTTTCACATAGTATAAACTAATACACAAATCACTATTTGTGTGAGCCCTTAGATAATCAATTTAAAAGAATTTGTATGTTTTGGGACCTAGTAAATTGCTGCTTTAGTAAAAAATGCAGTGACATATCAGTAGCTAGTAGTAAAAGTTAGTTTTTGTCACTCATTTTCAATTTGCTATCAAATTTTTATGTACATAAAATTCTATTACTGTCTAACGTTTATACTCAATACAAGCAAATGTACTCGGTGTAAAACAAACAGGGTTTGTTACTGCTGTCTGCCCTGTTTGTATTAATATCATGTGTTTGGTCAAACTAATTATAAGCGAAAACAACGTTTATTTGCATTAGAAATGAAAGATATAGTGATTTAATTGGCTCCCAATTAATCGATTCGTCGCCGAAGTATATTCAAATTGGCTCTCATTTGGTGCAGGCACTGCGAGAGGGCGCGCGCAGCGAGCACCTGTGAGTGCGCCGCATCCGGCCCGTCCAATTACTGCGCTCCTTTGCCCTAAATAAAGGATCCAGTAACGATCGTTACCGGACACCGCTCATACCGACGTCGAGTTAGTTTCACTAATGACATCATATGAGAACCGCATACGCTGACTAAGCACCACTTTGACTAATTGCAGTTGTTAGTTAAAACTGTTATATGCTAAAGTAATTCCGAATCTTAAATTTATTTCTTATTTCTTCGATGCGGTTACAAAAAGCCGAATGAACATCTAGGTCTACCGTTGGGATAGAAATAACTTTTTTTAATTGCCAAGTCATAATATTGTTGTCATAATGTTAAAAAAAATATAGAATGTTCTGGAAAGTTAATGACGTCGCTAAGTGAAAGGCTACGAACAATCGGTATATACTACGGTGCCTACACCACAAATTTTGTGAACTTCAACTTAATTGCTTGCAGTACCTTGTTATTAATAAGCAGCCTTGCGCTGGCTACTTAAGCTGTTCAGTATCGGTCCAACACAACTCCGATAGACTATCGTCATGAGATATTGTGGGACATCAATATTGCGAAGTATTCGCTTGTTAGCCACAACGACTGTGACGTCACTATAAATTTATTTAGACATAGTCGTATAGTGTACGAAATGGACAGAAAACACGATCCTTTCGCAATTAAAATCAATGTGTTGCGAGGATCAAACCCATCAATTCAAGCTTGCGCGTCACTAAGCTCACCAGGGTGAAATTTGACTGCATGGACTCCTTCCTAACTCACAGTGGCCAACGTTCATTCATCCTATCCGGAGAGTGTAACCAAGATTGTAGAGCAAAACTTAAAACATAGTTCAAAATTTAATATTAAAACAAGTAGGTTAACAAGGTTATCATCTTTCCACCTTCTCTTTTTAATTTAACTAATGTAAAACTCTTCTATCAAGGAGTACTTGTCTATTTATCTTCTATCGCTCGGGTAGACAGACCACATCCCGATGCAGTCAAGAAAAAATATCAATAGTCTACGTCACTCTACCAAAATACCGGCAAGGCTACACCGTGTAGTGACTTTGTGGACAGTGTTGAATTCTATTCCATTTATAGAAGGGTTATTTCCCTGTGCGGGAATGTCTATAAATGTCGCCAGATAAGATCAGCGTAAGAGACTCGCCTCGGCACCCTTTATTTACTTAATCAGCCTGACGGACGGACAATGTGCCATTGTATCTGATATATTGACAACCGCAAAACTATAATTGGACCACATTTTTTGAAACTATAGAAGCGATGGGGGATCGTGCTAATATTTTTTTATGGAATCTCTTTTAATTATTTTATTAATAATGAATATCCATCAAGTAATGGATTATGTCCTGTGTTAATAATTAATAATTCTATCGAAATAAAATATTTTTTGATTTTTTAATTTCTTTAAAAGTATTGGTAAATTGAAACGTATTTCAGTAATGAATATTTAAAACGTAGGTAATGCGAACGTCGTTTTAAATAATATACTTTAGTATAACAATAGTCCTCTTGTTAACATCATCGTTGAAACTCTCAGCAGACCCTGTCGTGTTGCATGTCTGGCGTTGCCGGTATCTTAACTTTTCATCTTTATATCGAATCCTTTACCAGTACCTTAAACATTTCTCTAGAATAATTCAATAAATGAGTGACAGATAATTACTTTGCTGGCCAACTAGCTGTTGCCAGCGGCTTCGCACACATTCCTTTCTCATTTTCCACGCTGGTAATTTGGTATTGTATATGGTATTATATGGATGAAAGAAATATGGAATAGGTAACACGTGTCAAAACGTTTTTATTGTCAATATATGAAACATCACCATGGTAACCGATATTGCTAATGAAGGTTTTATATACATCGGTAACAGTTTTAATTTCTGCAACCCTCACAAGGTTTGTGCAAAATTTTATAATGATCGGTTGTGTCGTTGATTTAAAACTAGCAAACAATATTCGCATTTATAATATTAGTAAGGATGATTGTGCGGCTTACGTAATATCCTTCTCGTAGAATCCGCGGTCACCAGTAGTATGTTGATAATTGGCATATAAGAATTATGTTCGCCCTTGTAGCACACGAACTCTGGTGCTGATCATATTGTAAAAGTGAAGCGGTATTCGACACCCGGGTAGCATTTGAACTTAAAAGCATTATGAGCAATATTAGCATAGAAACTAGTTCGATGGCTAATCGTTGCAGCGTCAAAAATGTTTAATTAAAAAGATTGATGCTTACCGGTAGAGCGGGAGAGCGGGGCACCAGAAGTAGAGTCGAGTTGCAAACTTATCTAATTAGTTGGCGGCAGGGGGGAGGCTCGCGCCCGCGCTGCGCCGGGAGGGGAGGTGCCGCCGCGGGATGGGTCGGCGGGGGCCAGACGGGGGCAATTAGCGGTGATAGTCGATTAGCTCATCGTGCGAGTGCGGCTTTTGACAAATGTTTCCAGTAATAAATTATTATTATTTATGAATGTTACAGTTAATTGGTGTAATTAATACGCGACCTCGCTAGCCAATTAAATCACTGTTTGACCAGAGCTTGTTTCAATTTAACTATTACATTTGTATGCAAATTCAGCATTATAATTACTTTTTGTCTTTACTAAAATTATTCGTTTATTTCGTGGCAATTAAATAATAAAAATATATTTCTTGTCTCCTCGGTTTCGTGCTAACATTATTATGTCTCGAACGGAGAAAGGTCACGTCTAACAAATTAACCTCGTAAACCATGGAATACAGGTTTTGATATAAAAATGTATAACTACTACAGTTGCCTGTTAGTTTATACATGCAAGACTTTAGACTTACGTTTAATAGCATGTCTGTATTTTCAACCCATTGGTAATAATTATATAACACACGACGGCAATAATCATAAAGCTAACTAAAAACCACTAATATAGAAATTCAAGTTTGTTACACAAGATACAATCTGTTGTCGGGTCATTTAGGCTAAAATGGTGATATTAAAGACACATATGTATGGGCAACGCCTAACATTAGTATGTTATCAATTAATTGACTGGGGCCGGTACGAATGTGGTAAGACAATTAACTTCTTTTGCTTCCATAAAGTCTGTTTCGGAAGATTGATTAGTGGAAGTTTATTAATAAAGTCTGGCCGCCGTAATATTGAGATAATTAATTCGTAGCGCAAGTTAATTGATAAATTAACATTAATTAGAAAACTTGTGCCTACAAACTGCTCGCTGCTCGGCTCCAAATTAAATTTTATTTATAACCAACGGATCGGTCTATGAATAATGGCCTCGGTTTGCCAAACGTATAATGCTAGTAATAGCCTATTTAAAGATATGTTTATTACTAAATGGGATACATTTCAAAGCAGGATAGTTATAGTAATAATCATAAGGCAGTCTTCATTCGTAACGATTGGAAATTACTAGATTTGAGGCTTAAACTTGAAGTATACACTTAACAAACACTTATAGACTCTTTATAGGCCTCTTGGTCAATTAACCCATGTGCACTGCTGCTGTATGTGCCTCAAATTCTCTGGGAACTCCTATCAGTCACCTAGTATATTCCAAAAATATCAAGAGGGCAGAGATGCTTGACAAAAGTCTACCTAATGGAAACCGTTGAAAATAATTACCATATTTTTAGGACGTAGCAAGAATAGCAAAAATATATATGTTTGGTAACAGTATTTGCAAGCGTAGTCAACTATAAAATATTCAAATTAAGTTATTGTATATGTCAGTATTTAGACTGGTCTTTACTGGCTTGATGTGCTTATCTTAACTCGTTGACTAGAATTAACATAAAATTTATTTATGTCAGGTACCTATTAAACTAATTACAAGTTATAAGGCGATATTTAAAAAGAATTCACGCCCGATGCCCATGTAACATATTTATCTTAATGTTATGGTTTTACATTCGTCAGTGAAAGTTATCGCTAAGTCATGTATCTCTTAGGGTGCGTTGTCATTACAGATTTTAAAATTATTATAATAATATATCTTATTCGGTCACAATTAACAGGGGTAGGATCAATGTAGTTTGTTTTATGGAGAAAAAAGAAAACGTGCAAGTGATTCATCAGAATGTTAGGTGCTCAATATATCGCAGTTGTAATTTGGGGTTCACAAGTAAAATAGATTGTAAAAAGTTGCGTGTTATTGTAAAATATTTCCGTTGCTAGGATACCAATCCTGTGACGTGTTGTCTCTAAATGAATTGAAATGACATAGTATGATTTTAAATTGTGTCTTCTTAAATTACACGAATAAGGTCAGCATTACCTAATTATTGTTCTTTTAGTAATAAATCTCTAAAGACGTACACTTGATACTTCTTGCTACAAGCAGTTCGTAAAACAAAAGATTATAAGCGTGTGAACATTTGTGATTACATCGGCATATCGACTTCTGTTATATATATAAATACTAGTGATCCGCACCGGCTTCGCCCGGGTACCACTAATTATGTTGATCCGATCGCTTCCAAACACAGGAATGTGCCAATCTGACAATCCCTGTTAATATCATCGAAATCGGCGCAGCCGTTTCGGAGTCTATAGGTAACATACATACTTCACTTTTTATTTACTATTATTTTTCATAAAAAGTATCCTATGTTACTTCTAATACCTCCAAGAATGTACAAAGTTACAAAGTCCATGTACAAAGTTTTATGATGATCGATTGAGTAGTTTTCGCGTGAAAGCGTAACAAACAACCTTACTTTCATATTTATAATATTAGTAGGGATAGATAGATAAAAACCTATTCTCAGACCTACCGAATGTACATATACGCAAAATTTCATTGAAATCGGTTAAGTCGTTTCGGAGGAGTATGGCAACTAACACTGTGACAGGAGAATTTTATATATAGATAAATATAGACTCGGTAACAACTGAAACGATTTCGTTAAAATTTTGAAGGAAATGTTCCGTTTGGCCCAGCGGGTGATCCTGTAGTTTAAGCGAAGCCAGGGCGGGTCTCTAGTATTATATAAAGTTCAAACAAGTTTCAGATCTAGTATGACATTAGATTCGAAAGAAAGCTGGCAACCGCGATTTGTTGCGACGAATGAATAACTTTGCAGGCAGCGTAGTGTAGACATGTCCGCGCTGGCATCGGTGGGCCCGCCCTAACACTTGTCAGGTTTTTCCACGGGGCCGGTGTAATAGTTCCGCTAAGCGGCGGGCACTGGAGTAGAACAAGCGTTTAATTAAAGGCCGCTCACCTCACGGCCGCGTTGTCGGCCGGCTCATCGCATGCGCCTTAATTAGTTTCAGCCCTAACGGGCTTATTTTGTTTTTCTCGGATAATTTTTAATTAAACGCTTGATTAAAATGAAAGTTTGCGTAAGTAGCGGGCGGAGGAACAATCGGGCCGGAGTTTAGGATAATGAATTGATGGTGTTACTTTGCTCGCTCCGCGCTGGCTGGGGACTTAATTAAAAATCGCCGATAGAGTGTGTAGAGGGGAGTTCGGAACGAGTTTATGGAACTTAGTCCGGAGGCTCTGTTGTTTTACTACCTATGTCAATTTGAATACGAGATTGCTTCACGGTTTCGTGTTAATGTTTATCGTAAAGCCTGCAATAGTTTGTATTTTTTAAACGAGACTGCGCTAGTAAGCGCCATAAACTGAGAAACTAGCTGGTCATATTGTATCCATTTTAGATGATTACGTTTTTATCGACTTTTTAATGTGCTTCGTAAAGCTTTACTATTTAACGTACGTTTTTGGATTTTATTTGAAAAGTTGTATTTCTGTTGTAAAGAACTATAATTATACGAGTAATGTTAGAATTTAGATTTGAACCCCTAAGTGCTATCTAGTTCCTTTTACTGTTAGCAGATTAACACAAAGCTAATTAAACTACTTTAATCTCTGTTCTGTTTAATCTTTGAGATGATATCGGCGCTTATTAGATTTCACATATGTCAATTGATAA
Organism: Papilio elwesi; assembly: GCA_029849275.1. Classification (NCBI taxonomy): domain Eukaryota; kingdom Metazoa; phylum Arthropoda; class Insecta; order Lepidoptera; family Papilionidae; genus Papilio; species Papilio elwesi. The sequence goes on along the minus strand of CM056687.1, from coordinate 3,622,154 downwards.
ACCTACCGCGCCATAATGAAGATGTCGGGAATAGAACTTAAAGTTCTCCGTATCAATTCAGTACTCTAACCTCTAGGCTACGAGGTAGTCGCTTATTAAAATGTTTTAATCTTACTACTTAAAACTTCAATTCGCTAAGGATTGCGTGTGTATGTACATGTTATTGATAGAAGAAAGTGCTCAGTTAATTCAACCAGAAAATATGAGGCCATTCGCGTGACAGCTTAAAAGAAATATCCACAATAATTATTTTAAGATACGATGAAAAATAATTTAGGGTTTTTACAAACAATAAATTCAAACGTTCGATTTATTACATCAATTACAAAACAACTTACGACTATAGATTTTTAATATATCTTGATTGTCTTTTTTCTTTTAAAAAAACTAAAAAAAAATAATCCCCAAAATCCTTTAAAACGGTTCATCGAACAGATGGAATAGACATTAGACATTACTTACTGTACTAATTATCTAGTAATTATTGTTAATGTATTTCTTAGCGGGTGAATGAGAACACAATAGTTGCACGGTTGCTGTTATAACAATGTCATTAGTAGACTTACGTATTATTATTACACACCTTTAATTTTTTTTACAGAGGCAAAAGGCATTTTTATTTATAAAATATGTATGTAATTAATGATGATTGTTAAACATCTGTAAATAGACACATCTGACGGTAAGTAAATGTAAAAATGGATAATTGTCGTCACTTTTATCAGTGTTAAGGTAGAAATATGTATGTACAAAAATGCAATTCCATCGGATGTTGCGGATGTTCACATTATCGGCGATCACGCGACAGTGCTATTAGGCGACCCGGTTATGCTATAAAAAAACACCTACTTCTCGGGAAGCGCTTACAGTTCCGAAATCAATCATTTTGGCTGTTTAGAAAATATTACACAAATTATTCCTCACCCTTGACAAACAAGTTGATGGCAGATATGGCTATCTCTATTGTATCATCAAAAGATAAATAAAATACTATTATGTATTTGGCTTATAAAAGATGAAGCTGAAGACAGCGGTTCAATTCGCGATGACGCGTCCTGATTGAGGCCTTGCTGAATTCGAGGCGCGCGCGGCGAGGGCGGCACATGTCATTAAATTCTTGGCTTGTCGCAGGCACGCGCCGCTAACGAGTTTCTTGCTAACGATGCGCTAACTTGATACACCGACATTGCGGCTTCACTCCCAACGCGCATTGTAACTATCCACTACCGCTTCAGAAACATCCCATATACCGTTTAGTGGTGCTTCATGTGCGACCTAGTTTTATGCTGTCATATCTTAATTGTCCGGCTTAAAACTAAAATTGTACTGAAGCGTGAAAGAAAGTGGTACTGCTGAGTATACAGAGCGCCAGTCCTAGTCGCGATAAAAAAAATGTTCATAGATATTATCTAAAAATGTTTGTTTACGGTTTTGATTACTGGCACCCGTGGTCAATGTAGATTAAACCCAGAGGATGGATCTGCATGCATATGTGGATATGATATGAATGGGGTAGATCGATATAAGACCCAATTTGAAACCAATTAAACTGTATGTGTTGTTGGAAATAAATAGTAAGAGATGTTTGTTTCATGTCAATTATGATTTAAACCTCTTACCTTTAGATCGTCGGTCCAACACCCACCCTTCCACCCTAATACTTAGAAGCCAAGAAGATCAATGTACTCATGTTAAACATTGTGTGTAACAACCGTTTGACTAAGTACACTAATTAAGACATAGAAATGATTCGATAAAGATATTAAAATCGGTATCGGAATACTTCTCTCGCAAATGCACAATTCCTATGTAAAAATATACAAACAAGAGTCAACGCCCTCCTATATGTCAAATATATTTACAATACGATACGTCTCGTTATCACAACGATGCATCTATTCCCAATATATTTGCCATTTAAAAAAATCAAGAATGTTATAAAGATTAGATCGAGTATTTCCGAAGGCCGACGCGTTATTCTACTTTACTATTTAATTAATGCCAATATAAAAAACATCGAATGGTTAGCTGAATTAATATTCAATAATGATATCGATACCGAATGAAATATGTCTGACTTTAATGATAATATCATTAAAAACGTCAATTTGAAAGATAAACATGTGTCTTTTAATAGTGGCTTAATTTATTTTATATTCTGTGTGCCGTATATTACGCAATATGTGTACCAATATCACCGCCGCGCTTTTTCCTTATGTCAAGTAAGAGAGTGCCAGTCACAATTACCGTGTTCTGGTTTAAAAAAGTGTATTGGTGCAATAACTGGACTGCAGAGCAGATACGTACAGGACTTATGGTTTAAAATCCTGTTCGTTTCTGCAGTCGGAGAACATTTGAAGAGCTTTTATTTCTGTCTAGATTTTTATTACGAGAAAAATCATAATTTTTTAATTCAAGTATCTTAAATGGCATATCAAACTGTTTAAAACAAATATTTCAGCCCAGATTTTACACTAATACATAAATCGAATAATTTATTACTGAGTTGTAAACCCATTACGAAGCTATAAATTATTCGATTCGGTCAAGATCTTTACAATTTATAGAGTTCGTTACAATTTACCTCTGAGGCTCCTTTTAAAATAATCTAAATTGTATACATAAAGTAGTTTTTACCATTAAAATATATCATAGAAGGATAGGGGTGTGATCTAAAACTACGGCAAGAACTTTCGTAACGTTGTAATTTGGCCGGTTTATAGGACCTTTATGATTTTTATACTGCCTAGAACGTACTAAACCAATCACGTCGCTTAGACATATGTAAGGTGGGCGATATTAGGAGTATACATAATTAACAAGCATGTTCCGTAGTCTAAATGCATAGTTCTTTATAAGCGTTGGTTAAATTAAGACTTATGATAGCATGACACGCAACTACGAAATAAAATTAGGGTAACGAGCTCAGAATTGCTCGCATCTTAGACAGCTACGCGGCCCCGGCGCAACAAGTTACACATCTCGCGCCCGGCCGCTGCGGAGGCATTATTGAAAGCGATTCGTCTCCGATCGCCTCCCCCACCTCATCCCCCCTACATCGCCATACTTCATCGAACCACTTAATACTTTTCAGGCAATTTTCATATTAGCGCATTTTATCATTGCGATATTAGTTCACGTAAAGTTTCTAAAAGGATTTCGCCCCGACACAACGAACTTTAATTGTATTAAGTGGATAAGTACGTCCTCTGAGACGGTGTTCTTAGTTTCGAAGTGTTTTTAATATAGCGAGCTTTCTTATCGAGCCTATTATCGTGTATTGATAAGTAACTAAACCTGAAAGGATTAAAGATTTTTGATAAACTCAAAACAAATTTTGCCTTATTTACTGCCGCGATTTCTTTCTCACAGCCTCTTCAATCTAAGCTTCTTAATAGAACATTAAAAATACAAACGTTATGAATGTATTCGACGACTATCTAGGTTTTATAGGTCAGTGGCCTTTCCTTCATCGGAACATAATGTTCGTAGTTTATTAAAGTCGTAAATAAACAGTTTTATCTTTTGCATCATTATTCGCAAGTTCCCACAGTCTGTTAACATAGATGAGGTGGTAACATATAAACAACTAAGAAGGCAAGAGGTAAAGAATGTGCATTAACTTGACAGGCTTGTGCGCTAATAGATTTTATTACGATAACATTTTATAACTGGACTAGCTGACCCGGCAAACTTCGTTCTGCTTAAGAATTAATTCATATTGAGCTACCTTAAGAGAGGAATTGCTTAGCATACATTGCTTTGTTATGTATCGAAGGGAATTCGACAGGCGTTTCCGCTGAAAGCGGCCTGGTGTTTTCAGACATTTCCAACAATAATTATATACTTTATATATTCAACACTAATATATATTCAACAATTATATATTGCAACAAAATTTACACTAAATCTTAACAAATTATACACCGAAACCTTTCTCATGAATCACTCTATCTATTGGTGCATGCACCGTATTGCACTTTTTCAGTTAATAGCGAACAGACAATCATATGTGATTGTTAAGCTTTGCTACGGTCATGTCATGTCTCCGCATGAGCGGGAAAAGGGCAGGGTGATGATGAGGTTAAGGTAGTATTTAAGTAGGTAATAAGGAATATCATTTCGTTTAAGTGAACTTGCAGGGCGGGTGAAACCGCGGGGCACAGTTAGTATTCAATATATATTTAAAAACATTGAAAAATGAGAAAAGAAAAATTATTCAATCCTATAAGTAAATCGACAGAAAAATAAACTACTATTGTTACCATCAAATTTAACAACAAATAAAAACATTAAGAACAGAATTGTTTATTTTTAAAGGAAATAAGAAAGTACTCCAATGTTATCGGTTGTTGTTTTTTAAATAAAAACAGCAGTGCATTCAATTATCCGGCGAAGCGGGCGTTTGAAGATAGGTAAATCATAAAGTAAATAAACACTTTCAAGTAAGATCAAATCTAGAATGTAGCGTCGTCGTAACATTGAACATCGTATATTACCTTATAACGCTTTTGAACTATGTTTCTTCGAAATCACCACATTTTTCAATATTTTTGATACACGGAAAAACCTTAATGTTTTTCTTGTTTACATGACTGCATGACGTTTTATTTTGATCGACAATTGACAACGACTCCATGGACGCAGCTGTATTCAATGTCATTATAAAACCGCGTAACCATTGTTGTCTACTTAATTGGTTTTTAATTATAATTTAACAGATTAGGACCGGTATAAATGACCGATATTCTTGTAACGGCTACGGGAATGCCAAAAGTAGAAAAATTGTGGAGATTAATATATTTAAGTATTTGTTGTTATATTTTTTTCATGTTTAATAAATGGATTTGTTATTGGAAACGTGTGTATAGCATCGCATCCAATCACATCACTCGACTGCTGTTTATCATGTTCGCTGTGTTGACTATCTTAATAAAATCTTGACGCTTTTGTCTATGCCTTGTCCGCATACAGTTTTTTTTTTCATTTTACTCCACTCCAAAGTTTCATAGCGTGATTTTAAATAGCAAATGTCGTAATAGCTCAGCTTGTTAATGCAAAAATAATTTTTAAAAGTCGATGAGTAGTTCCTAAGATTAGCGCGTTCAAACAAACTCTTACGCTTTATAATATAAAATATTAGTATCGATTGTTTAATGGACAAGGGCCGCAAAGGACCGATATTAGTTAGAGGCGGACGTGGACGTCTTTCGGGCTAATGATAATGATATGATAATCACTTTTAAACATTCACGAGGTGATAAAAATACCTGTACATAGTAAAGAAATAGGGTAACGTGTCCTGGCCCCCACTGTCAGCCTCCCTCCACTAATGATCTCGCCGGGAGATTTTAATTTGTTCCTTACAACAATCAACACATATACAACGCCGGGACTCGAGACACTCGCGTAATGAATAAAATAACATGTCAAGATACAGACTTCATCTTAAATTAATGAGGATACGCGACGTATTCAATTTTACACGAAACGAACGCAAATAAACTTCGGCTAGCTATAATATGGTCCCTACGTACATGTGTATATGTCTGGCACAAACTTCCTCACTTATCGAACTTGTTAATTAATATCACTGTGAAAGGAAACCTTAAAGTTATTCCCGATTAGAAATCGTAATCAACTTTGACATATATTAAAATTACAAATCCGAATGAAAGTTGAAAACTAAGTCCTTTTATCGTTTTCAAATACTCTAGCGGCCCGTGAAGTTTGTTAATCTTATGAAATTTTACGGCAAACTGGAGTAAAATCTTTGCCTTAATTATATAACATACATGTATGTATTAGCAAAAACGCCGAGCAAATATTCAAAACTCATAAATATTCTGTACAACTGAATATTTATGAGTTTTACTTATTAAACATATTTAAGTTACATATTTAATTTGATTGGTAAAAGCTTACACAAATATTTCTATTTATGAAAGAACCTCAATTCGGTTAAATTTTGAAATCTTTGTGACTTTTAAGATTACACAAAGTTTTGTATAATTTTGACACTAACGCGAAACATGTTAAAAAGGTAATAATTTTTTTATAAGTTATTTATAACCTCTACGTTTATACTACTGTATAAATCTATATAGTCTGTCTGTTTTCTCATATTTTTGTAAAAATTTGTGATATACTTATTTTATGATTCCCTAAGGACAGGGGAACTCCCTAACATACACAGGATTGACATCAATTGTACCATTTTCAAATTTTTGACTGTCTGTATGTCCCGTTACTTAACTTAAGTACGGTTTAACCAATCTTAATAAAAAATAAACTGTCCCCGAGGGATAGGAAAAAACATAATTTCCAATATCGGTTGCCATGGTAATGTTATAATGTTTTGACAACATCAACTTTAGTCACTGACACATGTTACCTACAATTCGATATATTTAGAATGAAACCACAAAAATTTTCAGCGTGTACAATAATACAACGCATACGAAGTCGCAAGCAACATATAGTATTAAAACGTATTGCGAATTCGTCATGTTTTTATGTAGCGCAAGACATCTCGCGGCCTGTATCGGCGGCTCTCCGCGCGTCCAACACAAATAGATCCGTACATGTTTGTCTTGGCTCGGTTTAATTAATTTTACCTTCATACACCGATACCTACTGTTTGTCGGGCGCTCCTTAATTGAAAACGCTCTTACTGGATGGAGTAAATGAAACGAAATCCCATTTGCTGCGAGTGATTGAAGTGAATTTATCTTTTAAGACTTTCAAATTTATCTTCGAACCTTTGCCGGTGCTCGTTTGAAATTATCGTAAAGCGAATAAAGCAAAGAAGCGCAGGTTATTAAATTTTGATTGCTTTTGCCGGATTGTTGTTGTGATTTATTAATATTCAGCGAGCTGTAAATAACGCCGGCCCGCGACGCTAATAGCTATTGCAATAATGACTCTTTAATTATTTCATTGACTTATTAAACGTTAACAACTGTAAAAATACTCCAGCGTTTAAATAGGGATATACCGCATGAGGTGACACCTCGTATAGTCCATCACAAAGCCATGAGGAGCAGGCGGAGCATCGAAATACGCACTTGTACATATTTATGCTTTTAATACCTAGGTTACGAACACAAATTGTTAATATTTTTATTTGTTAATATTTTAGTTTTTCATACGGCTTACTCCCAGCACATATCACAGACGTACGCTTACGTACACATATACATATACAATGTCATCTACTCGCAGCCGTAACACACACATGTATACACAATGTCATCTACTCACACTCGTTTCACGTATATATATATTTACACAACACCATCGAGTCACAGCCGTATCAAGTACACATCATATACACATTATCATTTACTCACAGTCGTATCACGCACATATATACACAATATCACATATACACAAACGCATCCACAAGAATTACACCTGTGTGGTTATCGCTAACCATATACAATCCTCGAATTGATTTACGACAGATGTCGTTACTTTGCTTTATTAACCATTCATCAAAGTTTAACGAGCAATAATCATGGCAGACGCGCGCTTGTTAAAATTGTTGCCGCCGTCTAAGTATCGAGCCGACGTGAACATTTAACATCCTCGAGTGATCCGATAAACGAAATGACGCCCGGCGACGCTATTTATTTAATTGACTGGGAAACGGACAAGTTTCGATGTCATAGTGTACAATATAAATCACGTGTAAAGTATATTTCTTACTTATTTGACGAATATAGAATTCGTTCCAAGCCAAGAATCCATATTAGATGTTGATTCTGAGTGCAGTGATATTGATTTAATGTGTGAGTACATAGTTTTAGGAGTCTACTTTTCCGCATATTTTGCGTGTTTGAGTATCCTTTATTACATATATATATATATAATGAAACACGACACCGATATGATATTTACTAAAGCAATTTTAATCTGGTTAATAATACACAACTTAGCCACGTCTAAAGCACTGTATAGGCCGGTTTTCTAGTCGTTGCCAATCGCTCCTAGTAAACAAGAAAAAGGTAACGATTTGCATATATTATATGTTCCGAGCGTATCATCATCGTGCATTAAAAGCACTTAACAAAACGTTGCTTCTAAACAGATATTATCGGCACTTCCTTGTATCGATTGGTGGGGTCAGTGAATCGTAACTGTTGTTGTGGTACAAAAGGGTAAGGAGTTAATTTTGCTGGCATTGAGAACCGGTTATGCGATTGTTCCAGAATGTTCGGGTCGAGCGGCGCGTGCGCGGCGTGCGGCCAGGCGATCCCCGCGAGCGAGTTCGTGATGCGGACCAGCGCGCCGCAGCAGCCGCTACACGTCTTCCACATAAAGTGCTTCGCCTGTTCCAAGTGCGGCTCACACCTCATGCAAGGCGACAGGTAAATTTATTATATTATATACATGCACTTCATAAATAATTAAATATACTTCAAATATCAACTAATTGGATCTCGGGACTAAAGATCAATGTCAATGTTCTAGTTATTGAGAAAATTTTTGCATTACCATGGTAACGTGAATACATCTAAGAGAAAAGGACACGTACATACATGCAAAATGCAAACGTTTCACTCGTCATTTGATATAAGTATATAAGAAGTTGATCATTCACATAGGTACTACATGCTAGCGGGGTCGCTGGTGTGCGAGCAGGACTGGCAGAAGCTGATGAAGAGCGCCAGCGCCGCGCCCGGGCCCGGCGCGCCGCTGCGCAAGGGCAAGGTGGGACGCCCGCGCCGCTCGCGGGAATGAGCGCCGACGCACTCGCAGCGGGACTATGAAGAGGTAAGCGAACAGATAACATACTGCCCCTCAAACGTTCGTAGTGTAAGCAAAGCTCACGGTTGTGCTCGGAATGAAGATCCCGTGGTCCCTTGTTAGAGCTGTTGGCGACTATTGTGGCGTTTTAGCCGGAGCGAGTCCGGCCTAATTCGACTCGCCGCCCCCATTGAGTTGAATATGCGTAGGCATTTCCCAACATAGCCAAAGCGCCACGATTGCGTAAGCAAATAAAATATTAGGATAGAAAAAAAATGCGTTTTATGCTTTACTACTCGCGCGAAGCCGAAGCGGGTCGCTATTCCTTACCTATTTATTACTTTGATATCCCTAATCTAAATCGCTAATATCGCTATATATAAATAATTAACAAATATAAAGTAATCATATGTTTACCGGTCACATTCAAACTTTCTAACTGTTCAATGACTTGCCATTAAACAGAAAGTAAGAATATTTTTAACACCCCCCCCCCCCCCCTATCGATCAAACCAATTAAAATAATCACAGCGTATAAAGATGGTACATTGTTTTAAATCGCGTGTAGTCAGCTCGCGAGGCAAGCGCATGTGTTGTGGGCGGGACGGATGACCTTTGCTGGCATTATTAACACTCGCGTGTCGTGACCGTGCCGCGATTGCGTTGGGAAATACCTTAATTAAAGCTAATTATCACCTACCAGATGCCTTCGAGAAGTACTTTAATTAATACTTAGGTACCTCACATACACACATACACATCCTACTCTAGTTCATAGTTATCTATGTATCACACGAATACATTCTTCAACTTAACTTCCTTGCAAATTATAAATAAAGTAATTTTATTTATTCTCTTATGTTTTGACTATTTATTATTAGATATGCTACGATGATAAGTCAACAGCGCCAAAGACCGTAGAAAAGAGAACGAAGGAAGTACAGAGTTCCATTAAACCGTTTGCGGCATATACTACGAATCCGCAGCCACTTACAGCCATCTTAACGTGGACAATCTGCAAGAAAACTATCATGCTTTTGCGCCATCTACTAGACAGATATAGACACTTCAACAGACTGAATATCTATTTAATTTGTTGATGTTTCATAAATAAAAATTTCCAATAAAAATACTGTCCTGTTTAAAACTACATTCATATTGTTAAAATGAACCAATCTGCATATATGTAACCTTAAACAACTTAATAAAAACACACGTGCAATGGAAACTAATTTCCAGCCAATTACAGTTTAATTAACCAGAGATGGCTAGTTATGGCGTGTATATCGAATAATCCGCCATTGTCAACTATGCAGCGATAAAAGTAACGCACCTCGTAAAGCGGCTGGCACGAATAAAAACAGAACGATGTTCCCAATCACCTTTAAATTACCCTCAGCGGCTGAGCCACAATGTCGACTCGACTCGTTCTCCGTTAAATTTACCATCAGTTTTTGTCGTAATTACAATACAGAGAGTATAACTACTAATGAAGTTTCAATTAATTTCCGAACATTTAAAAAAATGTTACAAGCTTCAGTGTCCTATAATAATATGTCATATCAATATGGTGCCTATGTAATAATAATATGTAGTGTAAAATAGTATATTACAAGTACTAGTTTTGTTATTCTCTAGATGCTAATGTGATCACTAGTAATATAAAGAGTAATTCTCTTTATATTACGCAGTTGACACTAATTATATTGATCAGATTACTTACAAAGCTTTTTTGAAGTCTATAGGAAACATACGCACATTCATCGAAGACTATAAATTTTTATATCAGGCATAAATTTAAATAGTTTAGAGTTCGATTAAAGAAGAAAACTTTTAATCTCTTTCTCTATGGGAAAATGGATAATGAAAAAGCGAGTCAACAGATGCTACGTAATAACAGCCGCCCATAAAAATCACACGTCACACCAAAAGTATTACACACTTAAAATGAGGGCAATGGAAATAGTTAAGAATGAAGATGAGAGGAATATAAAGAGAGAGATTGAGCTGTGGTTTGGTTTGTAAACCTCGCAGAAGCATTGTTATAAAGTTGTTTTTTAGTAAGGTTTTTGTGTTCCCGGATTAAGAGTTGATATAGAATTATTGCTTAATGATAACAGGTGAAAAACGAGCTGGTGATATTAATGTTTTATCGTGAACCCGATTACATGTCCGTCCACCCTTTTATACCAACACTGCCATGAAGGGTTATTTATAAAACATTCGAAAATCATAATGCGCTTTTAACATTCCAATAAATGTAAGGCCAGTGTTGGTTCCGGTTATAATGTGATGAACCGGATAAGGCGAAAACTGACTTGTGTCCACTAATGCTACATGAAACGTAATTATTTAGAGCAATTTTAACAGTGGTAGAGTCCGCAACAACAACATCTGTTGCACGAATTGGCCGGCTCGACCGGTGAAATACCACGACCTCACAGAAAACAGGCGTGTAGTATAAGTACTCTGCGTTTCGTCTGATGAGTGAGGTGCCGGAGGCCTCTTCCCCTTCTCATCCGTTCCTCATAAAGGGGATAGGATGGGAAAGGGAGGAGGATTGGACGGGGAAGGGATTAACGGGGAAAAGGAAATATCCTTTTCCTGTCTATGCCCTCCTCTATCCATGAAAGGTAGGCAACATATCTGCAACACATTTGCTTGTTGCAGATGTCTATGGGTAGCGCTCACCTTACATCAGGTGATCCGCTTGCTCGTTTGACACCTTGTCACATAAAAAAAATTCATTTATGTTTAATATAATAAGTAATAATAAGCATATTTTTATGAAATACCTATAACAATTTCTTTAGTTGCCTCACTGCACATGAAATAAAAATAATAATGTAATAATCTATCAAATAATTTAATTATTGGTCATAAAAGTAATGTTTGTAACATATTTTATCGCACTGTGACAGAAATTGGTAAAGAAGTTGACCCAACCAGGTATCCTATATTCTAATATCTAATAATTTTAGCGTCTCATGAACTGCCCTGGTTTGCCCTGGACCCGGGCCTGCCTAAATCCTTCCTTCCACACCCATACATCAAGGCAAAACTGCTCTTCGCTTACTGAAATTCAGCAAACCGAAAGAGACCGCAAATACAACGTGTGGTATTGTTTTTAAAAAGAATATTATTTTACTTCAATTTCGGACGCTGACGACTCGGCGTGTTGGGCCGACTTAAAAATACACGAACCTTAGGCGAAACAAAGAACCGAAGATGTAAACGGAAGAACTGGCGGGCCATTTGCTTTCGCTAAATGCACTACCAGGTTTACCGGTCCATTGAAAATGGCGGCCGCGCGAACCGCAAAACGAAATTAATGTACTCGTACGTACATTTAATAATGAATATGGTTCACAAGCCGCATTTTGGTCATGTCTTAAGATTAATATTAATTTTTTTCTATTTATAGTTAATTATTGTCCTGGAATATCAGACAAAAACAATAAATGTGCATAATTTCTTCTCTTATTACTCTTATTGGTAATTTTGACTTTATCTGCTGCAATCTATCTTTGATTACTAGATTTTATTAATCCGAATAAACTTGGATGTGCGAAGAAAATGTAATTATACTCTTCATTGAATACCGCACAAAGAACGCTTTATTTTGTACTCAACGCATGCGAACGGATCGCGCACACTACGGACACACCGTAAAGTTTACGAAGTATTGTTTACTTCACCTAAAACATTCCACGGTTCATGTGCTAACGTTCGCGGACAAGCGTTTATGCTATTTATTAGCGTTTGCAAGCAAATTTCTAATTGCAGTACTTCTCGTGTAGCGAGATAGTTCATAGAGTTAATTATCTCGTAGAGACGACCATCGTCCGACCGCCGCGGGCGTTCTCTTGTCTCGGCGCTAGATTCGCTCACGGCGCTCTCACAAAATGCACTGTTAACCAATTCCAAAGTTTAAACACTCTGAAACTTATTTCGGCAACTCATAAAACTATCGTTCGGTCTTGCTAATGAACGGCCGTTTGTAACTCTAAAACATATAAGGCGTATATAACCTCGATGATGCAATTAATAGGCATCGGTATTATACAAAGGGTCAATTACAGGCGAGTCTTTAAAACTACGCAGTTAACTACAATAACAAAGGGGGCTTTGGCTAAACCGCCGTGACCGTGGTCAAAGGGGCGATGTTAATTGGAAAACACCTGAAAACGACAGCGCCTTTACTGCGCGTACGTTCGGCGTAAAAATCAAGTGCGCTGCCACGCCACTGGTCCAGGCGCAGGGCGGCGGCTTTGTAACACGATTACGCCGACAAGTCGAAAGTTAATTAAATAACGTTTTTCCAAATTACCTGCCGAGCCAAACATCAAAGTGCCCTCGCCCCCGCTTTGGGAATCTTTCCACAAAGGCTTGGCTGCGGGCGAGGTCCGGTGCGCCCCTGTGATCAGCCCAGTGTGCCGGACAGGTGAGCTACTCAACTCTGTCGACGTAAGAGAGCCCGCTAATTAGGTTAGGGGGATGGGTTAAGTGTTTGTTACTTAGCGTGCCTTTTGTCAGGGTACACCCGAGCGCTTGCCATTTGTGACAGTTTGATTGATGCGCGCCGTCTATCTGTTGTCAATCTAATTCAATCCGGCCGAGCGCCGCGGCACGCGATCCGCGAGCGTGATCGCTCTCACTGCACGATATTCGAAAGTTGAAATCATTAATACTACGTACTTAATACGAGATTCTTCTTTTACTACTTAACGTTAACTTTTGAACTGTTTTTTTTATAAAAGAAAAAACAAGACATGGGTTATTACCGATTTATTGAAGTGAGAACCTTATTTAGCCGCGTACATACATACATATTTGGTAGGGGAAAATCTTATAAGTTCGCGCGAATAATAAGCGTGACATGCGTCAGCAACATGCTTATTTGCATGTGGAAAAAAAATCATTCATTTTCTTGCATTCATTTAGAATTTTATCGAAGGTTTCATTTTAGAACCAATTTCGCTCCTTTCGAACTGTTTTGAGTTTGCACTTTTGCCGGCTTTCCTTATGTACTGCCTATTTTTTATTGTAGAGCTGCTCTCTATCAGATTTTTATAGGGCAAGGTCCGGAATCCCGCTGCTTATATGAGTATTTATCTTTATATTTATTTCATGAGAGCGGCCCGGGCGTCGAACCCACTACGATCGCGTGCTTGTAACGATCAACTGCTCTCACCTCAGTCATTTTCACACTAATTACACGTTTCAAGTAACGTTTTAATAAAAACTTCACTGTTTAGGAACCGTAACATGTTCGACTGGCGACTGCATTCAAAGCAACTTTAGGAATTATTGTTATTAAGATAATTATTAACATTTTTATAATAAGATAAGTCATACGTCATGGAGCGGTTTGTAAGCGTTTTATTTGTTGCATTCTATTTATTGAAGTTGTCCCGCTCCATTACCCTTATTTTTTTATATTATAGCGGTAGGCACTAATTGTAATCGAGCCGTTCTAGAATTTAAAAATTTATAAAAATAATATTGCAGCAATTACGAGCAAGGTGAACCGCTTCAAATAAACTATGTCAAGAAAATTAGTGTGTAATTTATTCATTGAAACCGACTTCGTGTCTAGTTTAGCCATTACTAAGTTGATTTAACTAATGTATAAGGTGGTTTGAAATTAATCACCTCGTGACCAAACAGTACAGTTGACGATCGATCGAATGATATGCTGCAAGGGAATGACAGATTATCAAAGCAAGTACATGGTCTTATCCTTCATCATTAACTCGTTCAATTTACCTGTCAACAATTTTAAATATGCTGTCGTTAATTACTAAGTTATAAGAACCGGCATCGCTACTTGGTGCTTGATATCATTGGAGAGAGGTCGACTAGAAAAATACCATTGCGCTATCTACTCATTCCTTCAAGAGGAAGTATGCAAATATTACTTCATTCCGGTGTGATCGCCAGTTATTATCAGATAAATTAGACAACCTGTCTCAAGGTTTGGGCTAAACAAGATCCTAGGATGCTACACCATATTAGCAATTTCAGATTTGTTACTTATCAAGTAAATATCATGATCGTTCTCCACTCGGATTAAAATTAAATAAAACAATAATATAGCATAGCGTTTCTAATATTCTAAAACTAAAAGATAAGATGCGGCTAATCATACTGAACTCTTGAACACGTCAAAACTACGTGAATATTTGTATGATTAGTTAAGGCAAAAAGCTAAGTCAAACAATAAATAGATATTCTGTCAGATAGTATACTGCTATCAATGGCAATATTATTGCTTACGACTTTCAAAGTAACAAAACCGAAGTCGTGGCTTTAAATTAAGATTTTTTATTATACGAAAATAGTTATTTTTTTTAATTAGATTGGTTTCTAGTTGGAAAACATAATACTTGCAAAAGAATGCCATTAATTTGAAGATATTGTGCTTTTTTAATGTAGAATATGATTGCTTATTCCCTGTAAGTCTTGATTATCCAATAAATCTGTATTTGTTTATGGAATGAACCTTTCATGACATGTATCTCTCAAATGTGAATATAGAGAAAGTTATGAATAGAATAATGAATTCTTTTTAACAAGCCCCAAAAAAGCGTATGCCTAAGTATGAATTAAAATACACGTCTAAAAATATCTTAAAGGACAAAAACTCTAATTAGTCCAAATTGGCAGCATGTGGACAAAATTTATGAGTTCGTCTCCAATTTAAAATGAATACCACCGCGCGAGTAGAAAATTTGAAAAGTTTGAACGACGCTGCCGGCCTCCGCTCCGGCGATTGCATTTTTATACGAGTAAGACAACCTTGTAGCTTAATAGGAAGCCACTTATTAGAGGTCCGAGATCTCGGCGGACGGCGCGCTCGCGAAGATTTCGCCCCAGTTAATTAGTTTAATGGATACGTCGCCGGCCGTATCTATTCTATAGACGTTACGACTACAATAAACCTCGTTTTTTTTAATCGGGGAGAGCTATTCAGAATTGTCTAAATAGAAACGTGGCTTTCTGTCATTTAATTTCGAATCGAGTGTCCGATCCGGGGCAGCGGTGCCGTACTTATGCACCGGCACATTTCCCACAGCCCGGTGCGCCGGATTCGCATCGCACACGACAAAGGACATCCGCCCACAATAGCTCCATTAAAATAATGCAAGTAAATGAGGATTCGCGCAGGCGAGTCAGCCGAATCGACTCGCGCGCTCCCGTCCGCTCCCGGACGCTCACAATGCGCGCCGGCCGTCGCTGCGATGGCGCTTAAAACACTATGCACGAACATGTTTCATTAGCTAAGTGGGAGGGCTTTTGGTGGCTGAATCTGTGTAATGCATCTAGCTAGGCGCAGCGCCGCTTTTACTTAAACGCCGTAATTAAAACGTCCCCTTCCTACTAAAGGCTGAGTTTTAAACTCGGTTCAACTAGTTTCTAGTGGCCAATTTTGTTACTATGCCACGATGAAGGCATTTTTCATTTTATTTCTCAACTCGACTGAAATAAAATTTTGTTTGGGAATAAAGTGAAGGACACTTTGTTTTTTCGTGAACTTCAACAAGTGAAAAGTTATCTGCTAACTATTTTGACTGTAATATTTAAAGAGTAATTCGTTGAATAAGTTCTATGAGATTTTTTTATTTTCAATTGAATCATATCACTTCGGGCCTCGTAAAAAAGTAACCAGCAAAACAGGGGTACATTAAAAAGCAAATTATTTATCCAATGTTACAAGCGAATAAGTGTTGCTATGCTTCAACTACAGACGACGTAATTGTTACACTATGTAACAATTACGTCGTCTCTCCGCGTAAAAATGTTGGTGCGGTGAGCGCCCGCACGGAGGCTTTCGCGGCGTCATATAACTTTATTGATCGGTGACGAGGAAAATTGATCGACATTAACGATCTTAATCGCGGCCGGCGTCGATTCATCGCGTGTCGACGTCGACCGATCTCGGGTTAATTTAATTGAAACTGAGTTGAGTAATTAATTAGCGGGCGACGAGAGCCCTCTGCCGGTTGCGGCTCGCCCCGGCGATGTTTACAGCCGCTCGTACAGTGCGCCCCGAAGACGCTACACACAGACATGACACGATTTCAATGTTCCGCTTTTCCTGTTTCATCTGTTCAAGTCTTGTTACCTATGAGTTTACATTTGATATTATATGATAGAAAATGATGTGTTAATGTTATCCGATTTCGGTTGCGACAAGTTATGTGCATCTCCTAGTTACCATCGATTGGTCGCTTAGCCCACCTTATATAGTTAATGGTACCTGATATCGAATAGTTTTTGATACATAGTAAACGTATCCGCGTTCGCTTTAGACCGCAAGAGAAAAGGTATGTAGGTGCTGAGCTTACTGCTATTATTTGTTTCAAGTCAATCTGTATCAACAAACTTGAAATACTCGATCTAATTTTTACAGTTGGCATTGCTGCGTGGAATACCTGTGGTATGTAATAACTCCGCACGTATTGAATTTTATCTCTAGTAAAAAAATATTTGAATACGTCCATTATCGAGGAACGTAAAAATTTGGTAAAAAGAGAATAACTTAAAGAGCAACAGTTATTTCTTTCTCTCCTCCCTCTTACCCCCGCTGGATGGGATGGGAAATGGTAGAGGATTAGACGAGAAGGGGATGATTAAGAAAAAGGCAACATCCTTGTTCCTATCTTTCTCTTTTGTCCATTAAAGGTAGGTATCGCATCTGCGACTCATTTACGTTTACTTAACATTGTTTTTCCACCTTATACCATAAAAAAACTATAATGTCCGTAATTCCGCGTTCTCAGGGAAAACTGATCCTCCACAGGGCCACGTCCCAACAGATAGCTGATTGATTCAGCTGAGAGGTTGCGACTTGTGGGTTAATAGCATTTAATCCCGCTAAAACGCTAGGCGATCCGTCATAATGAATATTTATTCTCGACAGAAGTCGACGCATACTTTTATGACGAATACATATTTTAGTAGCCGACGTAATTCCGCTGATTACTTTCTTTAATTTTTTTCTGAAAACATTATGTAGATAGGTAAGTGTATTAAAGCTCGGCGAAGGGCAAATATAGACAGACGGACGGAATGTTAAATAAAATACACGATTTTTATCTATCTGTACGGTAAAGTTGATTAATGTTTCAATGTTAACAACTTTTATACATAAAGTTAAAAGGGTCATGATTTATTTAGGTACTGGTCCATATAAGTTATCACTATTTACTATGTAGCTTGAATTAAACCTATATTTTTGTATAATAATAATAATAAACGTAAAATAATAAAAATAAATAATAAGTGACGTCAATTTATACTATTGAATTTTGAAAAAGGAAGTATATTATTTTAATTGCTTCAAACTTCTAATATTAATAAGGAGAAACACAATTTGCAAAATTTTATCGCGTTGCCATTAAAACTAGGACGCCAAGTGGAAACTGTGGCGAGTCCATAATTAAAGAGATGTTATTATACAGGCGCCTCGTGGAAATTAATTAACAGATGGAAATGGAAAATTATTCAAAAATAATTATCCTTCACACAATTGATTGGCAAACACGTCGGTCGCGGCGCGGTATGTTTCAATACCATTGATTTTTATTCCGATATAATATTGTAAATTGCAATAAGCAGATGTCGTCCCGTATTTAATGTGCCCCGTCCATTAGTCATATGAAACATGTGCCAATACAAATGATATGGAGGTTTATGAATGACAGACGGTTTCGGGGGTGAGGTCGGGCGGGGCGGGGGCGCGGGAGGAGGACGGGAGTGCCCCGAGGAGGGCAGAGAAGGGAACACTAATGGATTACATTCGCGCGAGTGAATTAGGATATTGTCGTGCGATCTGTTCCGGTGCACTCCTTTATGATCCTCCCTTTCATACGGGTACATATCTGAGCGACAGAGTCGTTATACAGATTAAATATTGAAAAAATAATGAAATTACCGCCAAATACGTACCGCAAGTGAAGCGCTAATGGAAATCTCATAATGGAATTTTACGTCTATTCTACTCTTGCAGCGCGTTTCAATCACAATTATAACCATGCTATGCGTATACTCTATGCTACTCTAAATTTTTTAAAAAAAAACATACTTTTTATACAACTCTTTTTATCTGTTATTGGGAATCCATTTCTGTTCATTTATATTTTTTTAATAGTTTTTTTTTTAAAGCATCGTTAATTATTCTCCTCATTATTTCTTGATCTGTATTTTGCTTCTTTATACACAAAATTAATGTACTTACTTTTAATTACGATCTCATTAATGAGATGAAAAAGATTGTTATTCGAACTTTCGTTATTTTCAATGATTGTACAAACTTAACCAGATCTGTGATCAAATTCATTATTAATTACTTGGAACTTTAGCGTCTGTTAAAAATGGTTGGACATTATCTTAACACAAGCCTATTGTACGCAGCAGCACGTATATTAGGAAACAAATTTCCTTGCTAAAAGGAAATCTATGTGTGTACATGGTACCATTTTTTACCGCCAAACGGGGTTGTGTAGACCTTACTGCGTTACGGTCGTAGGCCACTGTGGCCTAGAGAAATTGTTGGGCTAACGAGATGTGTCATACGGGGACAATAGTTAAATATGAGATAACTTTGCAAGTTAAATGGTGCCTTAGCAGCTGGGACAGTGGGGCTTTTTAAAAAAGTAACAAAATATTATATCAATGTCGTCTTATGGGTTTTAGACTGATTTCGTATTAGTCACTATCCTAGGACCTGGAAAAGTTGTTTTTGAAGTGAAAACTTCTTTAGCCACCTTAGACGATATTGGGTAGGGGAAAATCCTATGGATTCAAGCGAACAACGCGCTCAACTTGAGCCTGCGTCGTGCTTATTTGAATTTGGTACAATCTCGACAATTTTTTTTATTTTATTTTCTTGTAATTTAGAGATATTGCTAATGTTTCGGTTTTCGGATTGGAAATAACGATGGATGCATTTCATTCTGAAGGCAGTTTTACGAGGAAGTTACGCGGCAACCTCGTGGTACACCAAAACCAACGATGTGCCGATTGGCTATTTCCTTTACTTTTTATTATTTTATTACCTTCATTAAACTAAAAAAATGCGATAAATTACTGGAAATGTTATTTCGTTTTATGAAAATAATTTATCAGACAGATAATTAAATGATGCTGTTTGCTTAATTCTGTTTTTATCCATAATGACCATTGAGGGGAATTAACATGTATTAATTAAAACATACGCAACTTGTTGAATTGCCGCCGGCAGTCGGCACTCGGCTGCAATGAAGAAAATAATCAATGAGCCGTAATCGAGTGCATTCCAACCGGTTTGTTGGGTCGCCAGTGAGCTTTCACTTTTACCCACCACCTGAATTAAATGCATACGCCAACATTTGTACTTTTGTTTTTAACGCTCGCAAATTTTCCCTACAAAAATTAAGCAGTCACGATCGTATTGTATCCAGCGAACAAACCATCCTTAGCTCCTAGAGGAAATTTAGTGTTGCACGTAGAAGATTACGCTATAATCACTATCGAAGCTAATTAAAGTGCCTGTCGTCTGATGTCTGCTAGTAGCCTTTAGAGTCTAAAGTCTAGACATGTGCCGGGAAACAAAATAGGATATTTTTGTAGTATGATTAATTTCGTAGTGCCTTATATTATATGTATCTTATATAAGGCGAGCAATTCTTGTATATTTCGGCTGTCTCGAACTCGATTCAGTTGATATTATTGATATAATATTCTAGTCTGTGTTATCATTCAATAGCTGTTATCTTTCAATAGTTTTATAAGCCAAGTTATCAAATGAAATAATCTTTTACCGCCCTTGCATTTGTAGCATTGTTAAATCTCCATGTAAAATTTGTGATTAATAATTTTATACGTACGTACGTACTGTCAAATTTCTAGTTCCTTTTGAAGTTCAGATTAGTATCTATATACCAAATAGGGATAGCATTATTTAATGATGAAGGACTTATAAGGAAAGGATGGGAAGGGGAAGAAAACTTGACGGTGGAGGGGATGTATAGGAATTGGAAATAATTGTTTTCTGTTTGTCCGCTCCTCTGTCCATTAAAGGTGGGCAACGCATCTGCGTCTCATTAGTTAGTTGCAGATGTGTTTGGGTGGCGATCACTTGATATCGGGTGAACCGCTTGCTCGTTTGCCACCGCGTACAATAAAAAAAGGAAATACCGATTACAAATATCTTGGATATGTTGTACTAGCTATCGGCCCGATGTCTCATGTATCATAGTAAATATATAATAATAATATAGAAGTCACATATTACTTCTGGGTAAAGTAGCTTTATGATGTCGGTTTGGCAGTTTCAGAGTTTATGACAAACAAACAAATTATTCCTCTTTATTATATTAGTATAGATATGTAACACAACATGTACAAGTACTTATTCTCATAACACAACAATACTTTTACTGAATACATTACACAAAAAATGTTTAGTGAAGAAATATATTAATAGTACGGCAAAGGCAATACTGAGCGAGACGTCCTGTGCGGGAAGCCGGGGCTCGCGCCGGCGCTGCCAAACTCTAGCCATCTCGCTACAAGGGTTTCAACTTATCAATTACACCGTTCGCTACTTACGGCGCGGGAAGGGCAAATTGATTTAATGTAACCAGAGTGCTTTGACGAATATTATTAACGTCTTTTTGCGCACTCTATTGTTAAGGAGCCGGGCTTTGTTCTTTGCTGGGATTTTGTTGTAATAAGGTTTCACACATTCGTTTTAAGAATGGGTTAATTCGTATATATTTCCATTGAGAAAGTTTTGAGTTCTCATATCCTAAATGGATATCTAGACTAAAAACTTAGCTTAACGCTTTCTGTTTCCAGCGCTTTTTCCAGGCGCCCGAAAGTGCAATGCTCATTCGACGTGTCTATCTGTCCTTACGATACTCTTGCGCTTTATTTCCAGCTATTTTTCTTTTAGTGATAAATAAAGTCATAATAGAATCTCATTTTTTGTGTCTGGAGTCTCTACTTATTTATCTAAGTTAATTACTTTGATACGTCAAAGTAGTTAAACTATACAAAATTAAATATACGTATAAAAATTCTAATGCCTTCACTTTACTCATCGAACATTCAAATTAATTTAATGAATAAACACCAATTATCAACACTCAAACACATTTCCCGCGTTAATTTAATCCCTATAAATACTGATAAATCTCGCCACTGACACTTGGCAGCATCGGGGGAGGGAAGAGAAAGCGGATCGCCGATACACCGGCCTTTAATAAATACGTTTGCTACGAGTCCTCTCATTAGAGCGCCATAACTCCTCATTAGCAGGAATGCTAATTAATGTGACAGTTACGACGGCCGCTCGTAACTCTGGCAGCGACTGCCGGCTACCCGCAGCCCGCAGCCCGCTGCCCGCTGATTGTGAATCCGGACCTTGTTAACTCTGCTTTTTACACATACCATCGCATGCGTAGTTGACAAATTTATTAATGCTTCTCTTAATCAAAAAACAAGTCTTATACGTTATTTATTACTATCGAAGTTTAATTAAAGAGAAAATAAGACATGATAAGTTGGCGCTGTAATCTTGTGTCCACGTCATTTTATTTTGAATTAACTTTTAGCAATTCATAGCTAAATTCTCGCATACTTTATCTAATATAGTGTCAGTAATTTAGGTCAAACCGCATTTGTTTAACCCAGTTTTTGTATTTCTTTAATAAATACTCAGAAACTCTTCAAATGACAATATTTCTGAATAATAAATAATATCTAAATGTGACCATCAGTATCATCGCCAACTAAAATACCTAAACTTACTGGACTGGACTGGACTTAGATCTCCCACTAGAATTATCACAAAGCTCCTCGCAACTATGACCTTGTCGGCCAATCTTGTGGGAGATACATACGCTGCGAGCTACGGGCACGGAACGATGCCACCGACAGTTCGACGAAGTTGCCCGCGTATAACTACGGTCGGGTCCACGGGAGACAATGTACAATAATAAAAAAGTATAAAGTCGTCACAATATATATCTTCATTTTTTTTAAAGTATGTAATCTATTAAGATTAGACTCCTTTACTTATTGTTATATTTATTTCCGAACAATACTGAATATAGGGCAGACATGACGTACAGACAAGTTTATTTTTAATAGTTGCGGCGACAAAGATGTCTTTTATAAAATGCCGTGCTCCAGTCTATTTTTAGTTGATTTCATTTAGTTGCGAGTTGCTTGTTGTTGGACACAAATACACACATATTAAAGTTGAAAAAAATCGTTGCCCTTAATTTATTAATATACAGGGGATGCACAAAGAGGTGGAATTTTTGCCTTAGCTTTTAAAACTAGAATAATGTCTCATATATAGGTAAAATTACCAGAAAATACTTATTCCTGGTGTATTGGTAAAGTTATAAACCAAATCAGAACAGTGAAATGTGGATAGCAGCACCTTCCCAATCTCTTGCTACACCCAATAAGGAGATTGTGATTTTTTTATTAAATCCTATTTTATTTACGTTTTTTTTTTATCTTGTGGTAAATTATAATGCAAATGTATGTATAACTTCCTCGATCATCAACAGTTTTTATTTTTATACATATATAGTATCCGGTATTAATATACCGCATTGCAGCACTTGTTAAAAATAAATTAACCGCTAAGGAGGTATGGAGGTAATATTATGAAAGCTAAAATAGCCATATCACGCTCGCTCCATCAGGGATCAGCGGCGTAATTAAAGCTTAGGGCGAAACTTGCACGTGAAGATCGTAATCGCGGGTATAATTTTAAATCAAATTAACACTTCAACTTTAAACCGAGGTCATTACTGGCATTACAGCGAAACAATATGGAGTCGTGACCGCGCCGGCCGATATCTAAATAATAAATAAATAGGCGGCGGCTATCGCGGCGTCGCATCTCCGCGTTAATGTTGCGCGCCCGACTTTTATAATTAACAATAAATTCGGCCGTTTTTTGTCCGACCGAGTACAGAGCACCGAGGGCAACTACGACATCGATATTTTTCCTATTACTCGATCATCGATATCGATCTTAATGATGCCGTACAATACGCGGCTCCGGTGGTCTATTGCCTTTTCGCGCATTACTGCTTACTTATGCAATTCACTCGTTCGTTTCGACGAATCATTCCCATCGAGAGGTACTCGGATATAATTAGCTTGTTTTCATCGACGGCCAATCGATTGCTCTTCGAAAAATTTCTTTCGATTCCGATTCGAAAACACCAAATATGCCGAACGGAGGCCCCACTCGAGTCTCGGCTCCGTTATCTCGTTATCCTAATGAAGTCTACGCTAATGACGAGTAGGTAAATAATAGGGCGGCTAATGGGGGCTTTATCATTCTCGAGTGCGCTCCAGGTAAGGGCCAATTAGAGAGGCCGACATCGGCCCATATTGTTCGGCGCAGTGCTCGCTCCGATTACGATTATTTTCGAACGACTCTCGGCACTGATAAATTGGACAAACTATAGCAAAATGACATTCGCGGTTTGCGGTGGCCGGCTTAATTTTCTGTTAATTTGTCGCTTTACAGCTGGCCGTCCGGGCCGGTCGCCGCCAGCAGGAGCTTATGGCCGCGTTAATTAATTTTTAAATGCAGTATATCGTATTCCACTGCTTACCATAATGATATTTGAAAATCAAAAGTTTCTCTCCGCACATTTATCAAGTCATTTTAACATATTCGATTTGAACACAATCATAATGATCACCTGTATGAGCTATATATAATGCAGTCGATTTGAAATAACATGCGGTCAAGATGTTGTTGCAATAGACAACAGTTTATCACTATGACGGTATGTTTATAATATTCAATTGAATTCCGTATACGACTAGCTATTAAAACTGAATAATGGTTTACAAATAAAGGTGAAGCATTGAAGAGGGCTCGCTGCAATGAGCCAATCGGGCGACTAACAGAGCGCGCCGGAGCCGCGCAGGAACTCCCCGGTGCTTTCGTTGTTTATACGACGACACGTATTTTTATAGCGGATTTTTATTAAGAAATGGGTCGCAGATTGTAAAGAGAACGAACAGAAAATGGGAGTTACATATTTTATACCGCAAAGTGTGTTGCGCACGGGTTGGAAGCAGGCATCTTCAATCCCTTGGCCGCAGTGAAACTTCAAGCCGCTGTTTTTTATTGCGCAGAATTTAAATGCATTTTTGATGTTACGAGATGACACGCGGCGGACGTCCGCCCCGCCTCGTCCCTCTTCCCGCTATAATTTTCCAACTCGAAACTCCAGTACGGTATTAAGCCTTGATTGCTTGAAGAAACTTGAGACATTTTGGCATATTCTTTGGACTCCCAGTAGATGTAGCGAACGTAAGCGTGCGCCTTTATTACTGCCAGTGATTTGAATTAATTTAATTTTCCTTTTCAGACACTTTTTAACTTTCATTAAAATTTTTGAATACGCATAAGTAATCTCTCATCTCCTTGCTATTGAATCATATTGAGACATTTCATCTCAGTATAATTCATTAGCAATGG
Source organism: Papilio elwesi (assembly GCA_029849275.1). Classification (NCBI taxonomy): domain Eukaryota; kingdom Metazoa; phylum Arthropoda; class Insecta; order Lepidoptera; family Papilionidae; genus Papilio; species Papilio elwesi. Next base: position 3,596,887 of record CM056687.1, on the reverse strand, counting down.
GATGAAAGTGTCACTCACGTATTAATAACAAATTGCGTGCGGCGTCATTATCACCTGTACGAGTATATGTGGCATATTGGTAGCGATCAAAAGGGTTACCGTGTATTGGATATGTATGAGGGTTTCCAATTAAGTAGTTGGGGTTTAGCGGGGGCGGAACACGACTATACATTTAGCCCGGCCCGCAGGCCAGGTGGCGGCCCCGCGAATTGACTTCCTCTCTATAGTTTTTAACGCTTACTAAAAGGATTGCCGTGTTCGCATTCATACTTCAACTGAGTATGCGACTTACTACTCCATACCATCCCTTTTAAAAAGACATTTCCTGCTTTAATAACTTTGTACCACTTATGATATTGTCTTCACAGGTGCAAGTGTGTACTTGGAATGTAAATATCCCTGTAAATAGGTATCGACGGTGAACGTAATTAAAGTAAAAGAAGTAAATCAATATAAATAAACACAACCTTTAATAAATCCATATTATGTATTATTTTCTCATTCATTTTACCGTAGTAACCCTTATAGCTGATCTTACATTAAGCACTAGATTTTAAGAAGTGTTTGCTCGGTTCTCTTCTTAAAACATACGTCTATCTCTTTAATAAAAAAGCATATTTTAACAACATTAAGTTAACCAATTTAATAAATGCATTTTTGTATTATTAAGTACTTAGGCCCGGATTCGCCTGTAATCTGCAGTGACACATGCAGGGGCGGGGGCGTCCGAGCTGCCCCCCCCCCTTCCCGCGGGCACATTAATTAGCGGCGTGAGGGCTCTCATCAAAGTTTACCAGTTAATTAGGACCGCCTCCCCTTACCTTTGTCGTAATGCCATGAATGAACGCCGGTTAAGGTTTCTCATTATTCGAGATTCCAGGCGCACTCGCTCGCCATCCTTCCTTTGTCCATTACGCCACTAACAATATTCCATTCCAATTACCTGTGAAGTTTCAATCAATTATTTGTCCTTTATTAAACTATCATTTGATTTTATAAAGTGACTTTTATTAAAATATTTAAAAACATCATTGCCACTTCCACGTTCATCTAGCACATTCGTGCACGGGAGGATTTATAGGAGATTTACCAGTCGGCCAAATTGAAATCCTTAATCTCTGCTTACACCTCTTGGTTAGAGGCGTGAGTGCTTTTTTGTTTATTTACGTGTGGGTCACATTAAGATCACTTTATTCCTTCACTCACAAAAAGTCATTAAACAAACGACCCTTTCTGTTAAAAAAACTTAAAAAGCCTTTTGTACAAACCTCACTTTCTAACACGATAAAAAACAAAGCTCATTAGCCTAACACTAGCAGTGATCTTCAACTTAATATTCCTTTTTCAATGATCTCCAAGAGCACTAGTGTACTAGTGTGGAGCAACAAAGGTTATATCACGCCGCAAGTAGCGTCTTCAATTAACCTAATGGACGGTCCCGACCTGCATTCACATCCGAAATCCTCGGAGCTGCAGCTAATTTTCACCTTAAACGTCACCGCCCACAGACGAGCGTTTCAAACGTCGCAGACCCGCAACGGATAGTGCGTCGCAGACCTGTTACGTCAACGTGTCAGCACCGATGATGAAGTAATCCTGCCCACTTTAGACTATATCTTTAGCGTTGACGGGTCGTAAGTTGTACATAATGTTTGTAATGGTCTATAATACTAAACTACTTAATAAAACTTTTAATTTTAAATGGTTTATCTTTGGCAAGGATGTTCTTGGTGGAAAATTTAAAAGTAATGTCAGTAATTTGAAAAACATTTTTTTCATTATAGCAATACGTCAACAATTAACATACAAATATTGTTTATTAAAATTTGTAATATTAGTCAAAAAAATCTTTCCTAAACTTTATTTTGTAATGTAGTTTTTTATGTAATGTAAAGATTTATTTCTTTACCCATTTTCCTATGAATTTCCACATCGAACCATAACAAAGAGTTTTACAATGTGAATGTAAGTTTTCTCATTTTCTTTTCGTTTATTTTTACTTTGCTAATGACGTTCCGCAGCTAATTAAAATAATTGGCAGCATCGGAACGCTAGCGTTTTATTTCAAGAGGCAACTTTCACCGGCGGCTGTCGCCCCGCCGCCGCACGCCGCTCGCCACTCGCCGCCTGCCCGTCTAACCCGCGCTCGCTCGGTATGCATCGCGACTCATTACTCCACTAATGGAGGCCTTAATGAACCAATCTAACAGATTGCTCTCGAATCTTCAGCAGCCTCTGATTTGAAAGCCCCGCTCGGCAGCACTCCTGTCTTTTAAAATTAAATACAATTGTAAATTGCACTGTATTTTTGCATCGTTCTAGTAACAAGAAAATTTTCTTTTCGAACACGAAACCGAAAACTAAATTGAACAATTAATCGATAGAAGCACAAAGTGATATATTACTCCAACGCTCAGTTGATTTTAAATCGAACAAGGGTTGCACTGCCCACGCAAAAATGAATGTTAATGTAAAAAGACAAACACTAATTTCTTAGACAAACTCGCTGTAGTATACGCGATATAAAATTCGTATTGGAGGTCGCCTGTCGCCGTGTGTCTCGGTCGACGTGTTTGTCTCTCTTAATTCTGTGTGGTTTCGCTAATCGCGTCCCATCGCGTATCACCTGGCTGGCGCTCTTTCCGCTTCTCAAGCGCTCGGCTCATTTATCATTTAGCAGAGACTAATGAACGCGCGAATAGGTGGCGGCAGAGCACTCTTATATTACTACGTCTGAGACGACTCCTACACGACGCCGTGAGAATTCAATCAACTGCAAACTCAACACAAGGCGCAAGATTTATGATCGACACGAATCGAATTCGCTAACAAACAATATCGTATTCGAAGCGGTACGATACGAGTATATCAATATTGCAGAAGCTATTAATACGTCCGTCTCATGAGCGGGCGGGTACCCCCCGCGTCCGCCGCCCGCATCCCGCCCCGCAGTCGCCGCTCTTAATTGAATGAGGAGCGGGAATTGTTTCCCAAAATGAAACAATTAATTGTGCAACGGCTATTCCGCCTTACATGGATAATACGTTCGTTTATGGCCTCCTAACGCGGCTGCATGGCGTCCTTTATTGGACCGACTCTAGGAATTTGTGTTCATTGGAGCTCGTATCCAAAATTTAATTGGAAATTTATAAGAACGTCTCTTTGTTGTCCCGGGATATGGGACGTTTTTGCAGCTGGTCGCAACCGAAATTTTATCTAATGTTCAACTTTTATAAATTCCGTGCAGATACAGAAACAACATTCGTTTATAGTTGCCGGGAGTTCCGTCGGGAAACGTTTACTTAGAAGAGTGGCGTTTAAAATTTTCATGGTCAGGTCATCATAGTACGTGTTATGCGGTTATACCGCGTGAAAATTCAACGGTACAAGCGAAGCATGTGGCGCATTCGGCTGGAAGACGCATCGTAAACCGTCTTTACGCCGCTCCGCGAGAGCCTCTCAAAACTTTTCATATTCCCCGCTCGTAAAACGGGCCAAAAAATACGAGCGACCAAAAACATTGTAAACACTGGCTGGTTATCGACGCGAGCCGCCGTTACCGACGGAATTAGTTTTAAAACATAGTTTTAACTGTGCTAGTTGCACTCCAAATTACCTGTTTTTCCACTTTGCTGTGCGCCCGGCGAAACGACCTCGGCAATGCCGCGCTGTAAAAATAAAGCGGGCTAATTTAGTCCAGGCGCAATAGAAATTATCAATTAACTTGATTCGCTACCCCTTTATTATCCGAAGCGTATTTCTAATTGCAGCGGTTTATTTTCCATTTGAACCTAGCTTAAATAAAGTAAAATCTTGCTGCGTTTTTTTATATAAAAAGTACTCGTAAGTGTAGTAGAAACGACGAGAACAACTATCTTGAATTCTGATCCTGCCAAGTTGCACAAAGTATTACCATTGCCTTATAGTCACAAAGAAATTAAAGCTTCGTTGTTACCATCTAATGGGAGGACAAGGCTAACAACGGATGGACCTTATTATGTTCAATGATCCTGCTCTCTTAGCCATGAACCACTATAATTTTACCCGGAAGAAGTGATCAAGGGAACGAACCTTCGAGTTAATAGATAATTCGGATTTAATTTCACTTTGTTGCTTTCTGACACACTGTATTCATTTTTAGCAGCAGCAGTTATTAAATGAAGATTTTCAACAAACAAAAAAAAAAAAAAACCAAATAAAAAATTGTAGCGCACTAAATCAAAAGCAGCAAATTTCGAGCATGTCATCGGATGCCGCAGTATCGAGTCACATCGACACGGCGTCAGCGTATTAGACGTGCTTAGAACATGGCACACCAGGGAGCACATTCAATTTGCTATTTATCTCCGAATGGATCTGAGTCATTACTTAGCCGAGCGAGTGGGATGAGAATGGGATGCAGTGGAAATTGCACAGGACTCCGCTGCATTCATCGCCAGCGCCCGTCGAATGCGAGAGGAGTGCGTTTTAACTCAATTGTTTGTTCCGTTCCAAGTAGGAAAGTAAGCGGAAGGTATGTGTTGTCTCTACAACGTGTTTGTATTTTTTAAAAGCGACACCTAACAAAATGTTGAGATTTCATTTAGTCGATTATCATTTGGTAGATCATTAATAATGACTCTCGATCTACATGACATTCTGTTTATTACAACCGTGCTAACTCAAGTTAAAAAAAAACAAAACGAAAACTATAATGTTCGCTATATCTATTTTATATCTCACTAGTGACCCGCCCCGGCTTCGCCCGTGCCAATCTGGACAATCCCTGTAAATTTAATTGAAATCGGTCCAGCCGTTTCGGAGTCTATGGGTCTACAAAGAATATACATACTTCGCCTTTTATATGCTATTTTTTTTTCATAAAAAGTATCTTATGTTACTTCTAATACCTCCAAGAAAATGTGTACAAAGTTTCATGATGATCGGTTGAGTAGTTTTCGCGTGAAAGCGTAACAAACAAACATACATTAACATTTATAATATTAGTAGGGATTACCAAGATAATCTTCGTAAAAAACATATAAGTCAACCTGTTTTCATCTCGAATAATAATTATTGTAATCTAAAATAGATGTTTTCAGAAAAAAATGAATTTCGGAAGGCATCTTTCGTCTCAAAAATTAAAGCATGTGTTATACCATTGCTTTAATTTGGTTAATTGATGGTCAATTCGCACAAAATCTGATATCTTGGCATTATAAGGTCTAGGAAGGTTAGCCGTTTCTATAGTTGAAGTCGCTATCGAAGCAAATTTCAGATATGAGGCGGCAGTATTTCCATAGTGCCGTCATACACGTCCGACATAATCCGTCTCCCAGTGTGTGTAATTGTAATTAAAACAAAGATTTGTTATAATTTGGTATGAGAGTTTGAACTCCAGTTGGTACATATGATTTCTAACACTATCCTTATATATTACACTTCTATCTTATGAATTGTACTACGTAACTACAATGCAATACGTAGTTCCGTGCTGCGTCAGGGCAACGAGGGTTAGACGTTATACGAGTTTAATCAAGTGAATTCACTATTTTGCTTCTCATCGAAATATATTCCGGAATTGAAATTTATGTAGTCGTTAGTGCATTTCAATATCTCCCAGGTTCAAAGTAATCACATATGTGTTGCTTAATCATCAGTCATAGTAAAGTACACATTTTATAAGTAACTTTTTCATTAACCGTTTGCTAAACTTTCTGGCATGTTGAAGGCATTCGATCGTCGCCTTGCAGTTCCTTCCAAAGTTGTATGGATAAAATAAAATAAATATTTTGTATATTTAAAAAAGCATTTCTTGGGATACGTAGACCCTCAGAACCATGAAAATCTCTTTAATGAGCGATACATGTTGCTAATTCGGAACTTTCAAAGGTACCATTTGCAATTATCCTCCTTACCTCAATCATGTCAGTGAATATTATTATATTATTTAATTTATATTTTACATCTACTATATGATAGTAAGTATTCTCGTTTTGTATACACTTCTGCAATTTATAAGTGTAGATAATAAAAAGCAGTGGCAATAATTTTGAAATGTCGAAAACTTTTTGTACGAGTACATTATGAAAATGACGAGCTTCGTACATTGTCACAGATTTTCATTACTATAATATAAATGCGTATACAAAATTGATATTTTCCCGAGAATCTGATAATGGTAGTGGCGGGGTACAATTTATTATTCAGGCAACATTATGCATGAAAGGATGCTTTCAGTAGTAGGACATGTTTTCGCAAATAGCTAATTTGAGCAACAGAAAAGGTCCGCGATCGGGCGGTCGCAGCCTCAATCACAGGAAGTGCGCCATCTCATCGCGGAAGTGGTTTCTCCTGCCGTCCCGCTCGCACGCCCTCTCGCTCGCTCGTTTTGTAAACCTGCAACCTTAATGGACGCTTTCGTCTGCATCATGTACGATTGAGTGCATTTTGCTAAGTGGAAATAAAAACTGGATTAATGACATTGAATACATTTAACATGCATACAACATACACAGTTCACATTCATCATCACATCTGGAGTTCCTTACTAATTTAATGTATCTTAAGATAGAATACAATTACATTTTGCAAGCTGCTATCGTTATGTGTTCATTTGTATGGATAAAGGTTTATTTACAACTAGCTCGAAGTATTAAGAGTCAACAAATACATAGTTATTGTGTTTTAATTCATTTTTAAACGAACAACTTTCCTCGTAAAGTGGAAGCCAATTAATCAGCAATAAAAAAACTTTACCACAGTTTTAGTTGGGAATTCAATAGAAAAGTGAATCATTTGTTTCGCGTAGGGGTGCGCCGTTAAGTTGCCGCAGGAGCGGAACTATCAATCATTCCCTGAGGTCGTTGACCTACTGCCCGGATTTCACTTAGGACTCACTAGCATTATTGATAGGTGTTGCACATGGTCTATAACTGCTCTATAATTTTCTATACCGTTGTATCACATGTTTGGACCGGGGTATATAAGAACTTAACTAAACTTAACCTAAAACTTAGCAGTAATGGAGCCAGCATCAACAACAGGTTTGCGCGAATGAGGCAATACCGGGACCTCATAAAATACAGGACACATAAATATAATTAAAATTAATATAATAACCACATAATTAAAGACACGCTTAAATCCCCGAGCTACAGAATATTAGATCCCATCTCAAGTACGTATAAAAAAGATATTTTTGAATTATTTTTTGACCTTAATTAACGTACAGAAAAGTTATATTAATTTAAAGCGAGTAAATAAATAGAGGGTAGAGTAACGTGCGCATTGATAAGGGCGCTCGATTAAAATGAATCAGAGCAGTGCTGCTAATTGGGGTGGCCGGCGGCTCATCCAATTAGCCGCGACTTAGAAACCCCTGGCCGCAAGCCGCGGCCCGCAGTAATCTGCCCGGGCCGCCGCCTCGGCACCTCTGCCTAGCTACACTCCACTACCCACCGGCTACTCTGCTCTACACTCTTGACTAAACGAAGACGCATTGCTTGCACAGTTCTCTCTCAATCAATTGTGCTTTGCTGTACACAGTAGTATTATTTTAAAAAAAACTGTCATTTAGATCAAATATAATTACAGATAAAGTTTGAATATTTTATTCTTTCTGTCTATTTATTTTTCTATAAAAACATAAAGTATTGGGATTTATAATGCCTAAAGCTTTAGTGTACACATTGTTTTTGGTTTTTCAAAAGAAAAACATGTAAAGAAATAATTTTACCGAAAACTTTGACAGCCTACGTAGGTACGTAGGACTGAGTAGGAGAAGAAACACCAAATGTTTATTACAATCACATAAATTATTTTGATGCGCGTAGGAGACAAATATACATTCATTTTTATTAAAATGCGAAATGTGCCTGTCAACCTAGATTGTACTTTCTGGTCTTAAAAATAATTTCATTGTATGCAAGAACCTGTAAAACGAATACTCCTAGGTACAATCTACTTAGCTACGACTCGCACAACTTAAATATATGCATCTTAAAAGATACTATAAATGAAGACATTTCCGTTTTTTGTACGATCTCTAATAAGCTCTATTAAATGTTTATGTAAGACGCATTCATCAATATGTTTTTAATTATTCTTGTTAAAATTTCATTATTTCAAACCAGGAAATATGATGTACGAACATATTGACGTAAAGTTTTTAAGGCTTGAACATAATTTTTTCTTCAACTCTATTTCGGAAAACAGAATCGCAGAATATATTTTAATCATAAAATTTATTATATATATACACACACACATATATATATATATATATATATATATATATATATTACATAATAATAAATTTTATTTTAACATATTTGGTCAATTTGCTTAGAGGAGGCGCGATAACGACTCGGCGGAGACTTCGCGACATCATTAATGACTTGGGAGTCGTCGGGTCCGGGTTCGCGTGCACAATCCTTGTTATATCTTTATTACAAAGGAGTACCTCATTAATTTGGCAGCCCCTTGGGGTTGAGAGAGTCGCGAACCCTTGACCTCGTTGCGAGAGCCCACGACACCGAAACGTTACGAATCAAAACGACAACACACCTCGCGATACATAATTAAAGACTCCTCATTACTGCGTAACAAATATCGCTTCGCCCCCTCCCCCGCTCCCCCGCACGTCGACACGAGTGTCGCCTCTAACCGTTTGCGCTCACGACAATCGTTACTGCAAACTAAAAAGACGTTAAAGTCAAACTTAGATCATTCTAGTAGCGCACATAATTCCTTGACTCATTGCTCCAGCTAGACAGTTTCTATTATCCTTAATAGTGGCCGTAAGAGTTTTAAAATGGCTCGAATAGCGAAACTTGTTCCTTTCAGGATGTTTCCAGGGCGCACGGATCTCGAGAAAGTTCGCAATTGAGCGTCGTATTTTATTGGACAATTTCTAAAATCAGCCTGTGCAGTCGGCGTTAAAGATACGATTGCAAAGCGATCGAGACATAATCGCGTAAACGCGCTATTGTTAATTTGGAGATAGGTGCGCGTGTGAAGGGGCTAATGAACAGGCGCCAGGCGCAGGCCCCGTGTCCGCGGACTCGTGCATTTTTAATGGCTCACGCTAGCACACTCACTATTAATATTTACCGAACACGTCAAGAGGGTGCACTTTACCTTTTAGTTAACTAGCGTCCGGCCGTTCATTAAATTTTCACGCGCGTCAGTTTCGGGCGAATTTTCCGCGGCGGTGACCGGCCGGAGCGGCCGATAACGAGCGCGGACCGGCTCGTTACCCTTCCCCTCGCGCCTAGACTCGACACACACCCGCACAACCCCCGCACAGCCCACGGCAACACCCGACCAAATTGTATTAATAATAAACTGTAACTGAAACGGTGGCTTTGAAGTAAGAGACCAACTCGATCGCTCGTTATCGTAAATTATGTTAAATCCTTTGACGTACAAAGTTAGTCTCCAAAAGTCACGTCTTATTTGCACAGGTTCGCGAACGCATGCCGAAATTGTCCAACCAAAATATTATATATTTCAATGAGAAGTCCACTCCTTACTCCATAGTAAGCGACCCAGATTTTTTGGCATGTAAGTAATATAAAGCCAAGCCAAGCCATACAGTAAACACGTACATTGTCTACAGGAAATAACCTTTAATATCTAACAGCCTCCGCAGATTACGATGTCCTTCTATATATTTTATCCGTTTACTGAGCAAATAATTACCGTAACGTGAATAGATACTACTACATGACATGCAATGTTTGTAGGGGACGCCCTAGAAGAACTTATACGGATCAAATTAGTAGCTTATTAAAAAAGGGCGATACACGTAGCACCCATAACCGACGAGCATGTATGCGAAGATGTATGAAGAAGCGAAAGAGGTGTGCCAGGATCGCGCCAAATCCCCTCAGGGCTACGGGCGTGAGCGCATATTTATTTATTTATTTTATTTATTATATTTATTATTATTGATATATATTTATTTATTTCACATTTCCGTTTTATAATAATCATCAATTGCTTAATCATGGCGAGTTAGCATAGCTACAATCGATAAAACAGTATATATTATCAACCACTACTCGTAGCGCCTTCTATACAGTATCTAAGTAATTAGTATATTAAAGAAATATAGTTTCCTAATAATGTGTTAATTTTTTGTTACATTGGAATAATGCCCTCAAACAAAACTCGTGGGCGTCGGGTTATCACTTTATATCAGGTGACCTGCTCGGTTGCCCCTTTATCCTATAAACAAAATTACTATCGTCGTATCTTTTATCCATATTATCGTAGCAATCCTTTATGTACATATCTTTGGAAGTTCTTCAGGGGGAAAAGGGTTTTGTTTTTATGGAACAAGGTGCTAAACGAGTATGCGGTTCACTTAATGTTAAGTGACCGCTACCCTCTAGGCCATAGTGACAAGCAAATGAGACAGAGAAGGGAATAGACCTAATAGAATAGATAAAGAAATATTCCATTTTCCTATTCATCGCCTCCCCTTCCCATCCTGCCCTTGTTACGAGAAGATGGGAGGGGGAAGAGGGCTGCAATTAGGCCTACGGCACCTCACTCATCGGACAAAACGGAGAAGATTCATCGTGGTGTTTCACCGGTAGTAAAATACCAGTTGAATTTCTCATTAAGAAATAAAATGATCTTGAATAATTGAAAACTTTAATTAATTATGTGATGACAAACAGAGAGGTGTGACCCGTCAAGTTGTATTACCGCCGCGAGTGGCGACCCGGCCTCGCCAGGGGCCACCTCTGAAGACGGCGTGATTAATGCACGGCCGCGAACGAGACATATCTCAAGATTGTCTCACTTAAACAACAATGTTTCCGCATTAACCGCTTGTCATAACAACAAAATGATATCATAATAATAATAATATCCTAGGACATGTTTGACAAGATTTGTAGTATAAATATTCACGCCAATCTGGTCAACTACTACTTCTATATAACAAATAATAAATTTAAATAACAATACGATGACTAACATCCCGCTCCTTCGGTTTGCTGATGACGTGTTCATAACGGCTGGATCGCTGGAAGATCTAACTCGAATGCTCAACGATCTCACCGCTTCTTCCTGATTGGTAGGGCTACAGAAGAACCTTGGTCAGACGAAAGTCATGTTCAAAGAGTATATCGGCCGGCTCAGTGACCATGGGGAATGACAGACCGCTCAATACGCGGTAGAAGCTTTGGGCTAGGCGAGGAGGATCATCCGCTCCATCCTCACCTCGCAAATACCTAAATGCTTAAAGACGAAAGTTTTTACCATTACTTCCTCGCAACCAACCTACGGCGCAAAAACTTGAATTCTGACGATGGGGCTGGCCTAAGTTAAAAGTCGTCTACCAAACAAGCCCTAAGAAATCCGGAAAGTAAAGAACTATTCTTAAAGTCAGTACGTGAAGTGCGGAGGGAATTGCTGAAGTAGCAATGAGCATGTCACATCTACCGAGATAGCGACGTCAGATAGGGATAAATCTTAAAACAGAGGCCGCTGGTGGGCACCAGAAGTTCATTGTTTAGTTATTTTTTGTTTTTTTTTATATTGAGTGCGTGTGCTACATTAAGTATTTTGAATCTCCAATTTGATATAAAAAAAACCTTAATATTATTAAAAAAAATCGGTACTGTTGTTACCTTCGTCAACTTTGATCTTACAGCAAGGTAATGTAGCCCGAGCCGTGTCTCAGGCGCGTCTAGGTTAGGTTGCGACATTGCCGACGTGTCCGGAGCCAAACGGATGGCGCGCGATCGCGTGCTCCGCGACATGAATAAGCAATGAGCGCGCGCGCACGCGACGCGACAAACGGCCGGCGCGCACGCCACCGCCCTAGCCTCGCCGCCCTAATTTATCGCCGCCCGCCCCACACTATCACTTGCTATCTTACCGCTGCCGTATTTCGGTATAATATATATATTGTACCACTTTAGACAGATTGTTTGTCTCGAGCGTATCGCGACTTTAATAGTGCTGTATATTTGTCAAAATTTTACCACCTTTTGTCAGATAAAATGTTTTTCATTTTCCTGATTATTTACAAAGTTTTTAATTAATAATACTTCTTATTTTATTTATATGCATAATTCTAGATTTAATATTAAACATTAAATACTTTTAAATTTAATTCGATGATTGAATTTAACACGATTTTAATTGTCAACCATAAAGTTACAACTAATCTCTCCTTAACTTCCGATAATCCTTAGTTCATATTCATAATGTACATAGATGAACCTACTGCCAAGGGCTTTTGAATGAATGGAATCATTCCATGCAACAGTATTTAAGTTTCCTAAATCTAAAAACATCTTTATGATATATATTGCTTATAATCTATAACAATGGAATCGTATATCCAAGGTGGTTCAAGTTAATTCATGAAACCGAATTATACGGCGTTACATAATCAATTAGCAGGGGAACAAGCATAATCAATTATCGGAGCGATCGCATGATGGTCGAAGGGAATCTCTCGGAGCGAGTACGGCGACAATATCGCACGATGTCGGTCGCCTGTTTGCGGACCGCTTCACGCTACGCCTAAAACTATTATATTATTTAGGACTAGTGTCGCATTGTGTCGCGAAAGTCGGCCCGTTCCTCGATCCGTTCGGCCTCCTCTGGACCCGAGCAAATAGTAGCTGTTGTTTCAATAGATAGATACCCTGCGAAACTGGCGCAGATTGAAATCGTTACAGTTAGCATGCTTTCACATAGACGGCAGTAGCTAAGCTGAAGATAACAATTATTTTGATACTAAGATTTTATATACATAGATAGCATTATGCAGTAACGTAATAGTGCTTACGCGTATCTATCACGCATTTAACTAAGTTTAGTTTGTTTAATAAGCGAACTGAAAGTCGCTTGATTTTAAACAAACTATTTGTTAAAGGCAATGTTTATATTTTCTTTCATACTGACATCCACTGATAAAATACGGTATGTTTTTAATGGAAGATTAAATTTACAAACATTGTTGTATTTGTGAACAAAATAAACATTGACAATGTCTATTTAGTATCTCACAAATACACACACACATATATATATATATATATATATATATATATATATATATATATATATACTTATTTTTTTACATTGACCGCCACAAGGATCGGTCACCTACCACCCTCATCCAGTGGGCTCCCGCAACTATGACCAGATCATCGGACCATCGTGTGGGAGGCCTACCTACGCTGCGTCGACCTTAAGGTTAAGTTTGCCACTTAAGGTTTGCAATTCTTCGGGCAATGTCGGTTTGCCTCTACTGCGGATCACATAAATTCCGATGCGATCACGCAGAGAGACTCCGAGCATTGCCCTCTCCATTGCCCTTTGGGTGACCTTGAGCCGTCTAATGATACTCGCATTGAGGGGCCACGTCTCAGTACCATAAGTGATCGCTGGCAACACACACTGGTCATAGACTTTCGTCTTGAGACACTGCGGTAGATGTTGGGATGTGAGGATTACTCGCAACTTCCCGAATGCTGCCCATCCGAGTCGGATTCGGCGATTGACCTCTTTCTCGAAGTTGGACCTACCTAACTGGACAGTTTGACCTAGGTAGACATAATCGTCAACAACTTCGAGAGTATGGCCTCCGATCGTTATTGGAGTATGTAGAACATGGATGTTTGACAGAACTTTCGTCTTATCCATGTTCATTTTGAGACCCACTCGTTCGGAGGCCGTATTGAGGTCGTCGAGCATTGTACCGAGTTCCTCCATGGTCTCAGCCATGACTACAATGTCATCAGCAAATCGCAATTGGGTGATGTACCGTTTATGTTGATGCCAAGTCCTTTCCAGTCCAGGACCTTAATAACGTCTTCCAACGCCGCGGTGAAGAGCTTCGGGGAGATAACGTCTCCCTGTCTTACACCGCGCTGCAGTTGGATAGGTTTCGTGTCCTGAAATAAAATAGTAGTACTATGTTAAAAATAGTAGTACTACTACTCTTTTACTTTAAAATCAGAACTAAATATTATTTTTATATTACCAACTAATGTAAAATTTTCTATGTGTATAATTTTTTGTTTATACTTTTAATGCATGAACTACACATCTCTGTTACTACTCCAAATTTTGTGTATAGGTTAGAGTGATATAACATTCGACCAATATTTTTATTAATATGTTAATTTAAAAAAAAATAACACATTTCTTGTGTTTAGTAAAGTTATTTAATATAGTACACGTTCATAATTACATGGCAATGCTTCAGCGTGCTTTAAAACGCCGGTACGTAGTGTGTGCTTACCCTAACGCCAGGGATGCGGCGGATATATTTGATCAACTAGTTAATGGAACGCCGATGGAGTATTGTGCGCGCGGAGGCGTTTACCATTCAATTCTGATATTAAACTACGCGTGCAAATGTGTTTGTTTACATTGTTATTTCTTAGAAAACAATCTGGCAATCGAAACTGGTTGACTGGATTATTTATGCGCTGTCAATGCACACAACTAAAGAAAGTGTATCTTTTTAAACATATGTTATTAACAGCAATTGTTCCTTTGACGATACAGCGTTACAATAATTACTATTCCTGTCTACTTTAATATTTAAAAGACAACATTTACTTAGACGTCGTTATAATGCTATGAATTAAATAACCTTAATATAAGTCAATTAATTGTCTGAAAGAATACATAATACGACTTGGAAAAAAGTTTCCAAACCATTCCTTGCTGCTCCACATTATGAAAGGCTTATGTAAAAGTACCTCGGTTTTCGCGCCGCTCGTTTGCCCCCTTCTCTTAGATAAAATAAAAAAAATGTAGTTGATTTTTAAAAACACATACGTCAATTAAATATGATTTTCGCCATTGCAATCAATTCATAATAGATCTTAATCATTGCCGTAGACCATCACTAACCAAAAACGATGGTTTTTGGTTAGCAATGATGATTGCTAATGATGAATATATACATATTGCATATTAATCATCAGCAACTACTGTTGTTCTCTTAAACATGCTAATTAATTAAAACGTTATAACCGTTATAAAACAGTTTTATTAAACTAAAGGCGTTGTCTTTCGAACCATTAAATATGAGGGCAATCCGGATTTCATTACAGTTTCAAAAGCTCTAAACAGCAGTAGAAGTTACAACAAAGCAAGCGCCTAAATCGCAATACAAACGGGATAAATCAACACAAAGTTACGCGGACACGAGTGGATAATTTTCATTGTAATAGCACGACCGTCGTCCGCTGCGGCCGCACAGCCGCGCCGCGCTGTCCGCAGAGAATACGCCAGCGCCCGAGTTTCAATAGCCCCGTATTAGTTTGAAAGCTAATTGTTTCACGTAGCCCGCGGCGCGCCGATACGTCGCCTCCACAAATATTATGCATGTTTAATTAACGCCATTCCCGATTCATAATCCGACAGTGATAAATTAGACGGCTCTCCAGGTAATTAGGAACGCAATTATCGCGGCACGTTTGAATTCATTAGCGGAGGTACGTGGCGCACTAGTCGAGTGTGATTTATAACGCGATGTCTAACGGATCGTAATTAATACAGCGTTACACCTGGGCCGTGGCGACCCCGACGCGGCCGGTGCATCGATCACGCGTCGTCTTTCCGCTCGGTTTTTAACCCTCGAATGCCGAGATGATTAATCAGATCCGATCTTACCGTACGGACCTATTATTAGATAATAAGCGTATTCCGCAACAACGCGAGGGTTATTTGAAACCATATACCGTTGTTTAATTTACGTAGCCACCTGGCTCGATGGCGAAACGATTGGTGAGCGCCTAATTATGTTTTAATCGCAACGTGAGCCTCGTCGAGGGTTGTGCGGGGATCGCGGTGCGGAGAGTAGGGGCATAGCGCCACTAATTCGTTTGTCCGGCGGGCTCCGTCCACACCGCCTGCGGCGATTGTTTATTCTCATAGGAGAGTTTAGGTGTCCTGAAGCGATACCGCTTAAATATATTAACCGAAGCGTTTACGGAAAGGGTTTAATTATGCACTATACGCTCTAACGTAGCCGACGTCGAGTTAATTAAACCGTACATTGTTTTAAAGACGAGGGCGAATCGGAGCTTTAAAATTATATAAGCCCGTTCGTCTTTTTCATACGAGTGCACGATGCGAGCGTTTCCTTACTCGTCGTAGACGTTCCGTAGCGTTATATTACTTGCACTAACTTGCGCCGAGTTCATCAAGTGTAATAAATATTAAAGTTACAATATCATTGTTAGAACACTCCTTGTACTGCGCAGCTGTTCCGGGGAACTATTGCCTGTGTAGGTACAAACCTTTGTTCGCTGTATCAACTATGAAATTACTGTTACAGTATACGCTACGTGGTATACGTGGTATGAGTGGATTTTGGGTAAATCAATTGCAGCTCGTTGCCAGCTGAAGCGTCGTTTCCCGCCTATTAACCGGCAGCCGAGTCGCGCGATATGTTTCAAAATTTAAGCTGACCACATTGTAATTAATTTTACACAGCACCGAAGTAGAACAGCACCGTACAGTAAACGTTATAGATGAACCTGCCTCACTACAGCTTCGTCATATAAACAAAGACGTCGACAATTCTCTAAGATGTATCGTCGCTAATTGGAAACTTACTAGCTATAAATATTTTTCAATGGCTGCAATTTTAATAATTTTTTACGAAACACTTTACAGCTCTTGGCACACGCGCAGAGATACGCACTTTTGTAAAATAAACATTTATAACATTAACCTCGTAGGTACAGCTCCACTTGTGCACATTAAAAGTTCTTCATATTTTCGATTAATTTAAATTTAAAAAAAAATGTTCATATTCCTTGACGTCATTTACGCTAAAACATTGTAGTTAGCATAGTTCCTAATTAATTCCTGATAAAATTAACAATTAAGAGGTATATCTTAATGACAAATTTTCCGATTTCGTCAAATTCCCAGCGTACTACTTGATCTAGCTCTGATTTTAAGCTAATACAGAAAAACAAACCTAGCAAAAAAAAGTCTATTTGTAACTTCCATAAGGTCGCCCTCTGTAAGGCTTAGGATTCAATTAACTCTGTCATAAAGAATTATGATAGCCGTTTATAATGATATTTTGCACCGACGCACAAGTTTTAAACGTATCGATTGGTGATCGAACCAACGATATTTCGCCTCACATCGCTTTGGATAAAACTATTTGGTACGCACTGTCCTGGAAACGTACTTAAAAAGTTAAGGAATTATGAGTATTATTACATATGAAATGAAGAATATGAAATATGAGGCTTTTGGCAGGGTTGGGCAGCAGTGAGGACCTGGCGCTGCGAGTGTGGTACTCTAAGCAGTAAACTACTCCTGCGCGAACTTCGCATTAGCGTAAGAGCCTGGGCGGAGAAGCGCGGGGGGGGGGACCGTTGCGCATTGGCCATTAGCATGATTACAGAGCCCCACTCGCGAATTCTTTAGGCCTCCCGTCTCATAATACTACATATTTCATTATTTATGTAAGCCCTGTTTTACTTCAATGTACTCTCTCGGAGATTACACAAGTGATATACGTAAAGCTCATCTTTAACGTAAGCGAATTGCGTCTGAGAGTCGACGGAACTTACTTTATTGACTGCGGAGAACGAAATTTACGAAATTGTTCGCCTTATTTGTGTAACAAACCAATTTCATTTTCCCCGTCTGAAACTATCGAACATCATACAGTTAGAGAACACTAACAAACCAACCAAAAAAAATGTTTAAAAAAACTCTGTATACGTGTATACATATATGTCTTATTAACTAAATCGCATACTGAACTCATCAGCTGCTAGGAACATGTTTGCTAAAATATTAAAACCAGCAAAAGATATATTCAATGTCCGTATAAAATAATAAATACTTTGTTAGTGCTTAATCTGCTCAAATATTATAAAGAGGACAGTTTTTTTATGTGAGAAGGTGGCAAACGAGCAAGCGGATCAACTGATGTTAAGTGAGCGCCACCCATAGGCATAGGAATAAGAAAGGGTGGGATGGGGAAATGGACTGAAATTAGGGCTCCGGCACGTCACTCATCGTTCGAAACACAGAGTACTTCTACTTCACGCCTGTTTTCTTTGAGGTCGTGGTATTTCACCGGTCGAGCCAGCCCATTCGTGCAACAGATGTTGCAGGCTCTACCACTGTTAAATTTGTGTTGTTTATGTTTGTAACGAATAAACACAAAAAGTACTGGACCGATTTCAAAAATTGTTTTACCATTAGAATGCTACGAATAATAAGGCTATATGTTACTAGAAAGGTCCTAGAGTTGCGGCCACTAACAGATCGACGCCGCGTAGGTAGGCCTCCCACGCGATGGACCGACGATCTGGTCAGGGTGGCAGGAGCCCACTGGATGAGGGTGGCAGGGGACCGATCTTTGTGGCGATCGTTGGCGGAGGCCTACGTTCAGCGGTGGACAAATATCGGCTGAAACGAACAATGTTACTAGGAAAAATTTCAACGAGGAAATGAGAAAAGAATGTGTGCGAAGCAAAGCCGGCCGCAAGAGGTAGTTGTCTTCTATATTTAAACATTTTACTGTGATGTTACAGATGATGGCGTGCTCGTACCTGAGCGCGACGGGAACAAAGCCGGACCCTCCAAGCGCTGGCTGCTGGACACCGCCCAACTACACCTGCCTCCCCGAGCCAGAGTCGCTGCCCAGGCACATGGAACCACCATTCCTTAAACCGCACACAGCTACCAACTTCGATCTAACGTGTCAGGAGCCAGCCCTCGACCTAACGACGAACGCGGCATCTCTCAAGCCCCGCGTCCCCTCTCCCAATACCAGAGGGGACACAGAGTGACAGTGTTGTGAAACAGACAATCGGACTAGAACCGGCTATAGTCAAATTATTACTACACGCCACTCTGTACTTAATTCTCGAACAGTGCGGGTAGTAATAATTCTTATAACGCCAGTGAGTTATTAAGTTATATTTCGGTACAACATCAACATGGTCGTTACCGTGCTCATTATGCTGTTGTATCCGATGTTGCAGTATAAAAACTACGATCGTAAACAAATCTCCGAGTAACGATCATGTTGACAGCTGTACTCATTACATATTTAATTTCGGTTGTGAAAATGGCAATTTATGTAAAACTTACTCGCTGCTGTGCAAATTTCTATTGAAATCTGTAACTTAGTGTTGTTCAGAATGAGATGTGTTAAACACAAAGCGTGTTGATTCTATTATAAAAGTGATATTTTGATGTGTGATGTGAGTGGGTTCTCAAGGCATATCTTACGTAATAATGATTTTGTAACATTTATGGGCACTCACATAATGATTTTATTAAATCTCTAAAAATAAACAGAATCTATACTTTCTCTACATTTTTCAATGGAAACATCAGTGTACTTAATACATATTATAAACTATTTAAGAACTTAAACGATTGTATGCACTTATGAGGTGAGCTACAAGTAAATGCAATAAACATCGAACAAAAAACTTTTTTTAGATATTGTCGTTGTATGGTTAGTTAAAAATAATATGCAAATCACAGACCTTTGTGTTTTTCAATAATTTGTGATGGAACAGATATTTTTATTTATTATGTTTGATATTACGTTAAATATTTCTTGTCTACTCTATGGCTACAATCATAGACCACGAATGTTTACGACATTATTATATTCTTGCCACTGATGGTACTGCGGTGTGGTACGTACCGTTGACATACGCACGTCTCTGTGATTTGTAATCTTGCGTGTAAATAAAATCTCGAATAAATTTGTTATTTCGTTTATAATGACGCGCTGTTACTTAAACTTCTAGCGACAACTACTTTATTATTAATCATTGAAGTTGTAAATATTAGTATAAACAAACTTAGATCATAAGTAGACACATCTCGTACCTAAACGTTTAGGCGCGAACTTGTAGCAATAATTTTCGATGCCAACATTGAATTTGTGACCCGTGTATATAGCGAATGATTAAACTATGTTCTACCGCCAACATCAACTCGTTCGAATAGATTCTTATGTAAACAGTTAGTGTAAGTTGTCATAAACGCTGACATTCCTTTTATATTCTTGTTATAAAATTAAAAAAGTAATGTTCACATTTACGCGCGAAACATAAGACAACATTTTATTAGCCTCATTGAAGTTTAGAAATCCACAGATTAAATATAATGCTTAATAATTGAATCCGTGCTATTTGATTATCTGTACTTGAACTTATCGAAGTCCCTTATAATGTTAGCGTTTAGCGAATCTTGCCATCTATACATATCTTTATTTTACTCATTGTAAATTGCACGACTTTGAGAGATGTACATGATTTGAAAAAACTTGGATTACTGCAAAAGTTTTTTTTTATCGAACTGTATTGCGTAGTGAGTGCGCTCTCAAGGCTGTGGCAATCTGTTAAGTAAAAATACAGTTATGGTGTTACCATTAATTACACTAAGAAGGTTATTGCAACTATACTTAGCCTAAGAAACACGGCGACAGGAAGAGAAATTAAATTTTGTAAATTATTGAATTGTTTTATTTGGTTCATTTGATCATTACAATAAAACCAAATTCAAGGGTCGTCCGGGAGACTTTACTTTTTTTTAAATATTTTACGATAAAAACGAAAATAAAATAACCTATTTCTCTTCAAGATATGCCTTAAATATCGAACCATTTGCAAATTGCAGAAATACATTCGAAATTCATACAATTGACTTGAACATTATCTATCCATGTTACACTTCACTTTATATCGATTTCCACAAAATTACAACATTTTGCGACGAAAGTATAAGAAGTATACAGGGTGTCCCAAAAGGTTACGTACATAGGAAGGGGGATGATAGGGTGGTCACAAGGGTCACCAGAAAAATAAAATAAAAATTCCCCTCTGGGTATTGAAAAAAATAAAGGGCTTTTTTTAAAAACTTAAAAATTTTACACCTTCTGGGGCAATTTTGTAACCAATGACCTACAAATATTGCTACATTTAAAAAAAAAAGCTATTATGTTATCGTCAATAACCCTTTATCAATATGAAATAAAAAAAACAATACAACTAACAAAGATTTTGAAGAAAATTAAGTTCTTGTCCAGTCAAGAACTAAGTAATTACGATTTCAATCAACTTCCTCCAAGTGTACTGAAAAAAAAGTACTATGCAACTCCGGCGAGTAACTTAAAAAGATGGGTAATTTTATTACAATTCCAAAATGGTATAATACTTGCTTAAAAAAAATCATACTAGGACATTTAAAAATATTTTTTGCGAACAATACCCCTTCAAAACAAAACATACCAAAAAAACAACAGTCTCAAATTCGTACGCAAATACATTTTTAAATGTCTATTCTCTTCCTTGAAACTTAAAAAGACAGGTAATTGTATTGCAATCGTTTTAAATGTAACTAAAAAATAAACAATATTGCAATTATTTATTCAAATAAAATGTTCCAAATGTCTACCACCAACATAAATACACGCCCTGCATCGTTTCAAAAATGAACGGGAGATATGGCGAGCAAATCTTCTATTATTAATTGATTCCGCTGCCTCTGTGATCCTCGCCCTCAAGTCAGCCAAGTCCCTGATGGGTTTTCCATAATGCCGCTAGAAACAGTCAGGAATATGTGGTTCCAGCATGATGGGTGCCCAGCACATTATGAACGGCCTGTTAGGGATTTCCTAGACGAAGAATACCCTGGTAGGTGGATGGGAAGGGCCGGTGCTATAGCGTGGCCAGCTCGTTCACCCGATTTAAACCCGTTAGACTTCTTTTACTGGGGTGCTATAAAAGAAAAAGTTTATGGAAAACCCATCAGGGTCTTGGCTGACTTGAGGGCGAGGATCACAGAGGCAGCGGAATCAATTAATAATAGAAGATTTGCTCGCCATATCTCCCGTTCATTTTTGAAACGATGCAGGGCGTGTATTTATGTTGGTGGTAGACATTTCGAACATTTTATTTGAATAAATAATTGCAATATTGTTTATTTTTTAGTTACATTTAAAAGATTGCAATACAATTACCTGTCTTTTTAAGTTTTAAGGAAGAGAATAGACATTTAAAAATGTATTTGCGTACGAATTTGAGACTGTTGTTTAATTGGTATGTTTTGTTTTGAAGGGGTATTGTTCGCAAAAAATATTTTTAAATGTCCTAGTATGATTTTTTTGAAGCAAGTGTTATACCATTTTGGAATTGTAATAAAATTACCTATCTTTTTAAGTTACTCGCCGGAGTTGCATAGTACTTTTTTTTTCAGTACACTTGGAGGAAGTTGATTGAAATCGTAATTACTTAGTTCTTGACTGGACAAGAACTTAATTTTCTTCAAAATCTTTGTTAGTTGTATTGTTTTTTTTATTTCATATTGATAAAGGGTTATTGACGATAACATAATAGCTTTTTTTTTTAAATGTAGCAATATTTGTAGGTCATTGGTTACAAAATTGCCCCAGAAGGTGTAAAATTTTTAAGTTTTTAAAAAATGCCCTTTATTTTTTTTAATACCCAGAGGGGAATTTTTATTTTATTTTTCTGGTGACCCTTGTGACCACCACTATCATCCCCCTTCCTATGTACGTAACCTTTTGGGACATCCTGTATAATGGCCGCCATGTATGGTACATAAATGACGTTTGCTTGCTTACAACACAAACCTTCAAAGAAACCGGGTATAAAGGGAAGTTTAGGGAAGGTCGAATATTCTTTTCAACACAATGTACAATAAGCAGTAGTTTATTTTAAAAGACCAATGAACCCGACTGACCCTTGTAAGAATCCAGGAAGAATAATCATGTAGCTCAGTCTTCCCAAAGCTTGACAGATCAGTCAAGCGATTTAAGTTACAGGAGGTTATAATGGAATGGACATACATACATACATACGATAAATGCATTCCTGCGGAAAACATTGCTATCCTGACTGAATTATAACATGAATATATGGTAGAAGAAATTCTATCCCTTTAGCTATTAGTATTACGGTGTAGTCTAAACTTTATTTAAAAAAAATTGGACCCAAATAATACAATGAGAATAATGTTAGCGGTCACGTCACATTAATACACCTAGATGAGATCATATCTCCTTATTTGAACGAAACATTGAATGTGACCAGTCGCTGTGAGCTATTTACTCCTGGTAAATGTTATGCGCTTAACTTGAGACTTTCAATCTTTCTTTTGAAAATTTAATAAAAAATATATAAACAAATCTCCACAAGCTTGTTTCTGAGTATAGTCAATTACTGACTTTTATGCTATACATCGTAACATAATGGAAACAATAGTATTTTTTTTTCTCATGAAACTACTTTAACTGGCTGGAAGCATTGACGCAAGTTCGCAGCACTCTACGTTAGAATATAATTTTGATGTCCAAGATATCGAGATGACCCCAGCACAATATTTTTTGACCGACTGATAAAAGAGTAATTTTTCGGGTACGTATGGATAAACAGTTTGACCGATTTTTAAGGGTGAAGTGTCATTAGATTCGTATTCTTCCCGGAGTGTGCTGCAGGATGCCGTGGTACGATCCGTGTTTTTCTCAACTTCCATTATTTTAGAGAATATGATTTATTTAAGATAATATTATGCTGTCTAAGTCCACTTGTTCCGGCGATGCTCATACGACTTTAGGTCATTTGTGTAATACACGGCATTTTCTATGCAAATAAATGGTATATGAAGACGAGGACCACCTCATTAGACAAAAATCTCTGTCTGACGAGTGCAATTTTTTAATAAGGAACAAAAAACACAGACAGTCATAAGGATTACCGACAGAATTAAAAACTCTGAACAGGCTCCAACTACCATTAAAACCATATTGATGGTTGCCATTCCACTTTGCGGTTTGTGCGTAATTTCCTGCCTCCCAAGCTGCGTTGTGGTATGATCTGTCACCAGCGGTATTTCCAAACCAATACGACTTATTGTCCTACAAGAAGCGGGCGTACTCCCTTCCTTAAAGGTCAGCAAGGTGCTTGCAGTACCTCTGGTGCTGCGCCCGGCATCCCGCTGCTTGGTTGCGTTATAAAGAAAAAGTAATAAATGTACACGATTATTCCTAATAGCATTCTTGGGCGACAATAAAATCTGTCTTTTTAGTTGTTTCCTCCATCGTATATATATATATATATATATATATATATATATATATATATATATATATATATATATATATATCACTTTTTTCTCATTCTTAAAATATTGATTTTACAGGTGAGAAATACGTCCTTAGGGCTGGTTATTGGTCCACAGCCTGTGCGTTTACTTAAATACCGCGAACTTTTTCATCGTCATTCAAGTTGCCTGGACCACGTTCAAATTAAACTTCTCTAAATTTTGCAGTGGTAAATGACGTTGCAAAGTCCCAGCACACAGCGTCTGACTCATCTTTGATTTGTTCCGGCATTTTGCCATTTCAACAAATTGTTGATTAAGCGATCAACCCTTTATTTTTCAATTTCCGCTTTATCAATCACATCCACTCATTCAAATCATTGTTAAAAAATAACTGCTCAACGCTGGATGCTCTAGGATTCATTTCGGTTAATGTCTTCTTACCATTGTTGCCATATTGGCCGCCCCTAAAATCTGTCCGCTCTTGTGTCGGCCCTACTGGGGCCTTAGGGTAAATCCGCTACTGGATACAGTCAGTCGTCAGTTTACACGTTATTTAAATTAACTATTGCATGTTTTTAATGTTAGATATGAGCAAACGACGAAGAATCGCCGCCTGATGATATGCGAGAACATGGCTACTCATGAACATTGCAACTGCACAATGTATAGGCGCTGAAGCAAAACTTTATCGTAAGATCGAACCGACAATGGTAAAAGTGTAGGTAATAACTTGAAATTCCCTTTCCTATATAAAAATTGTGAAAAACTTTTTTATGGATATATAACATGTTATTTTTAACAAAAAAACTATTGACAAGTTCTGACAAAAAATTTCTTCTAACCACTCCTACTAAGCAGCTTGTGCATTTGTTGGTTTACAACAGTCGAATAGTAGATTCGAATCGTGGATTATGTTTCTCTGTCCGTGTCCTAAGGTGTACCATTAGGCTGTTGGCGGTGCATATTCATTAAAGGCGACACATCTATTACATTATAAAAAATCCTGTATTTTCTTCCTTTCATCGGAATTTTCATTTCATCTTTTTTCATCAAAAATTTGATAACTTACTAAAAACGAAATACAAAATCAGTACAAGTGTTACGGGTGTATTTAGTGGTATAACAATTTAAGTTCCAGCTTTGAGTGGTTCGACTTTTTTTTAATACTATATATTGAGACAAACAAAATGTTAACCCGATAGAAGCCCAAAGTCATGGTTTAGAAAGAAAGAAACAACACCAAAGCACCCATGTCAGTCCTCCATACACTGAAACAAAAAAAAATTAGTTTTTACGGTACGTGAAATTTATGAACAAGTCATCATGACTATTTAGTTACCATTCGATGACAGAACGCATAAAGACTTTCTAACATTGTACTAAAAGTAAATAACAATTTGGTGATATTTTGTATTCAACAAACAAAACGGAATGTGATTAAAATAAATCGTCTAAAATAAAATTAATTCTATTGTAATTTAATTCGGAATAACTGTCGTACTTATTGTTTTCCATCCTACAAAAAATATCCCTTGACATTGTATTGAATTAAAAAGCTAGCGACCAGATGGCCGGCACCGTTTAACATTGCAAATTAAATCATTAAGTAAACAACGAAACCTTTCTGGAGACCTTTTTTTAGAAAAGCTTTGGCGTAATTAAAAGCAGAGATTGCTAATTAGTGCTCAGTATATTTTGTCAACAATTCTTCTAGTGCCTTTACAGTACAAATTAAAACGAATCAAGAGAATGAACGACTACATTGCATCATTGTTATTTTACTCAGCTGTGCTTATTAGATATCCGATAGTAACCAATAGTGATCTGAATAAGTGAGAGTATGTTTAAAATTTCTTAATAAATAAATATGCACTCACGCCCGTAACCCCTCTGGGTTAGTAGTAAGTAGTAGGTAGGCAGAGATGATGGATTTCCATTTGACGCGATCCTGGCGTACCTCTCTCGCTTCTTCTATGTCTGTCTACATTCATTTTCATACCTTTACCTTCCTTCTTAATGAACTACGAAAAATTATTACCTTTGATGCAACTTGTAATACGTTTAATTCAAATTTCAAATTCAAACTTTCAGTGAGCTAATATATGAAAATGTAGGTTCTTCAAATTACATATATTGATGTGCCCTTAGAAAACATACAGTATTATTATGAAAAAGCAGTGTGTATGTTACCGGCAGATTATGAACTGCGTCAGCTTATAATCTCACTGGCCATATTAAAATCTAGCAGAAAATTTTGAATTGAACGAATCATTCACAATTTGACATGTATTTCTCAACAGCTTATAAACTATAGAAGACAAATTGTTAAGTTAGAAAGGAAGTATAGGTCAGGTTGGACGTTATAGTTGTATAGCTTAAAAAGAAAAAAAAAGACATGTTCTGTTTGACATGATACGCCATATTGTCAATTATCCGTTGATTTGTATATTAGGCAAATAGGTCTGGACCTACCTAGGTCTGTCTAGACAGAGTAAAAAGTGACAAAGTTCATAATTGGTCCGTAACAATAGATATATATTTCCAAATAAATAGCGTTGAAGCGTGGATATTCTACATGCGTGGATACAAGGACACACAGACGGTCGCTCTTTACACTTATTGAACACGAGTTTTGGACACGCCGACAATCGGATTACCCCATTGTTGCGCGGGTTTTATTCGAAAATATGGCGCACTACAAAACAACGCTTTTCCACAATTTTCTCGTTTAAAACATTATTAAACGTGTTACTCAAACTTTGTGTCTGGAACAACATTTCAATCAACAGAATCTACAAACTTGGACGTAAATAACCTTTTGTGAATATTAATCATGTTTCGTCAAATAAAACACAGACATATTACATATAAAATAACTTGTCACATAGAAAAAAACTGGGACAAAAAAATATCTTATTTTAAAGTAGTTATTTGAAAAAAAAGATGGAAAGGTGTTAATAAAATCAGTTTCAATAGATCTCATTAAGGAATTTCCTGCGCCAAAAAGCAACGAGCGTTGTCAAAATTTAACCGCCGGCAGGACCAATTACGCAGCGGTATTTCCTTCCTGGCAGACGAACCATCAAATATATATGACGGACTCAGGCGAAAAATGGCGAGATTCGTGAGTGACGCGCGGACACGATGAATGAATGATGGCAGCACACAGACCTGACTAATCAATAGCAGCGCCATCGCCTGCAGCCGGCTGGAACACTACAACGGCATAGTGCTGTCTAAATGTTCGCCCTTCTAAATATATGGCCACGAAACCTTCAATTGCAAATAAAAATAAAAATTATATTATTGGCAACACAACTATAGAAACAAACATATTGAAAATTTACACACACGAAGACATTTAACGAGGAAATAAGACAAAATATTTTTTTTAATAAATAAGAGAGCGTTTGAAGAAATAATCGAGATAAAGAACTACAAGAAAAAGAGGGTACAATAAAAAGAATATATTCGATAATGTTTCACTAACGCAGCTTGGGTGACTCTAGACTTTCACACATTCCTCTCTTTGGTTAGAACTTTATTAAAAAAAATATGTAAAATGTGATTTACATCTTGGCATTAGTACACAATATAACCTATGTAGGTACAATAAATATTGCTAAATGTAAGAAGTACATAATTTTCTTCCTCTTTACGAATAGACAGAACTTTCCAGTAGACCTATATAATATAATAAAAAATTGTAAATCGGAAATAATTTAATTGTACTTTAACCGAGTAAGTGTTACTAATGAGTTACATCCGCTTATGCAAGCAAGAGTTTAGTGGCCACACTTTGACACGCAACTAAAAAATCTATAGTGAATTATAAATAAAAAAATGTTGTTTCTATACATGAAAATTGGTTTATTCGTCTATTTTTTTTTCTTATAAGTCGTTTTCCGTTCATGACATTTGTTAATTTAATTCCGATAGTGAAAATGTAAGAAAATCGATGTGACTTGATTTGTATCAATTGAATATTAACAGTATTGTACACAATTAAAAACAACACGTATGTATATACCCTTTACAGACCAACTCTTCTATTATTAAGATAAATACAAATACATAAAACTAATAAGATTTATAAGTTAAATTATCTAGTAAATGTCGACCGTCAACTCGGGCCCAGCCCCGAAGCAGTCGTTATCTGAACGCTCCAAGGATCATTCAGCTTCGCCTTGTCCACCGTACACCGACCATCATAAGTTGCGAGCAAGTCAATCTACAAAGGATTCTTTTACATTTAAACCTTACTTAATTTCCCTCTAATTCTATAAAAAAATCTCTAAGAAACTGTTCATGGTATCAAACGATTGGTATTATATCCGCCATTGTATTTTTTAATTCTAATAACAATTCAAAGCCACGACCTATGTTTTGCTGACCGCGCCATAATCGATAAGCTAGTAGCTTTTTTCTTTAATAATTTTAATCATTGCATTTTTGTATTATAATTGACACAAAACACACAACTAATTTATAATTTTTTACGTATCTTTATATGTGGTAAACCTCAGATCTGAATAATCATTATCTGGTATTATAACAGTGTATTAAAATAAATAAATTAATAGTCATAGTACTCAAAATCTATCCTAAATATTATACAGTATAGACTACGGCCACTAAGATCATATTATTATAGTAACTCATTCTTTCATGTAATAAAACCATAAACCCTTCGTACACAATGCTACGCAAATCTCCGATACCCGACGAGCTTAGTCTCCCATCATCCGACGCCCGGCGCCCGACGCACGACGCCAGTCGCGCGCTAACCGTTACCGCCGTACGGGATCTCAGATACTGAAGTCGCCGCGACTTTCAAGATGGCGGATCAATTATTAAATACTAAAATTATCCGACTAGTATTTTATAAGAAATGTTTTCATTTCGCAAAATCAATAAAAACTTTATTTTTGTTTTTTGGTAGAAATGCTCCTAATTTCTTTCCAACAAACTTTCGTTCCCTACTTTAGACTTTTGAAGGATGATTTTTCAAAAACTCCGAAATAGGTATTTAACTATTGGTACTGGGAATAGGTTATGCCAATTTTCAATTGACTCTGCTGAAGGAAATATGTTATATTTATTGGATACGAATTTAGAATCGCGTAAACTAGAATTCGCGACAAGTATCTGACACTGGTATCGTAGATTTGCGTAGAACGCTACACAACGGTGTACGATGGTCCTTAGCAATAAACTTTTTTTTATAGTATAAATAATAAATTATAAAACATAGAAATAATAAAAAAATTATTACTGTTTTATAAAATATACTACAATAACAAATCTATCTACAACCGCAGTTTATTCAGAAAAGATTCGTCTCATCAGAACCTTTGGCGCTGGTTGTATCGTGTTTTCTTTCAGCCGCGGCTTATTACTGTACACTTTAATAACGTTAGCGTACATCATTATGCATGGCCGTTGTCCGGAGAGCCGCGCCGAACATGTCCACGACCTACTCCGACATCGCAACAAACTTCCTCCCTAACAATCTAACATTACTTCGAGGAATACTGATTAAGGAAAATATGCCCGCGTCTAAGGAAACTGTTTTCTTTATGGAAATTGCTTTATCTACGCTTCGAGCGAATGCAAAATAGATGAGGATATTCAAACTATGGTCTAATTAAAACAATGTAAGGTTGTTAAATTCTTTACGTTGATTTTATTTGCTTATTTGATTTAAGAATAAATACATTATTTTACACCAAAATTAAAGAATAGACTTTGCCATTCTAATCAACAACAAATACAGTGATTTAGTCGCTAAATCTTTATTAGGTCTAATATTATTTACCTCGGTAACGTTCAAGAGTCGGATCTGTTATAACTGAACGTTACCGAGGTAACAGCGAGCACATTCTTTATAAAGAATCTGTTCGCTACAAGGCTCTGTCTCTGTCTACCACGATATGTTCTAAAAATGAGAATATTTAATTTGTCATTAACCGCGTTTCAAATGCTCTTGTTTCTGGTTTTTTAATACTTGGATTTTTTATGTATCCTTGAAATAGTTTCGAATTTGTTATACAATTATTAGGATCATAAATGAGATTTATTAAAATGGTTATTATTAGTAAATTGGAAACAATGAGTATCTCTGAGAATGTGATTCTGACCCCCTACATAACGTCGGATTAATTTTAAGCGTTGCTCACTTCTCATGGACTGATGAAAATGCAATAATTTAAATAGTTTGTCCCATTGTCTTTTCCAGGGTAGTCAGGATCTGCGATTTATTTTAGATTGAGAATAACGCCACCTAGTAGTAGTAAGAAAACATTAAATAACAATGGGCGCTTAACGTAATACACTTTACGTGACTTAAAACACAGTTGAATCGATTATTTTCTAGGAAGTTTTGTTTTATAGATGACAAACTATAACTGGCATTCCGAATAAGCCGCGTAAGATGCTAATTATAGAAAAAAATCTTGATATAATTTATTTTTTTCATATTGTCAACACTAATTAGTGAACACTTTTAAAACTAGGACAGTATTAATATCAAATAACGTGTTGCAATAATAAAGGGCCGGTCTTTTTATTTACGTCACTCTGCAGTGGGTGAGTGGTGGACCGCTTATCCCGCAATCAAGTCGGTAATAAATTAACGCCATTACTAAATTATGCCCAACCCGTGGATTAATCTAGAAGTCGGGCCGCAGTCCAACGCGGCCGCTCTTACATTATTACAGCATTCATTAGAGTTCGCTAATTACTCCTTGCTTTAATGAATAAGCTCTAATGAACCACTTTCTGTTAATTAAAGGCGGCGTGGGTTGGGGTGCCGGGGGATGCGGGGGGCGTGCGGGAGGGGGGGACTTTTCTCCGGGCTCTGATTGCAAATGTGAATTTGTGTAAGTCTGAGTGGAAAGAGTGTTTCAACTGAAAAGGGGTAATGAGGCGGTCGAGAGAAGCCGAATTATACTTGCAACTGCAATGCTCTATAAATTACGATTCACTGGTTAAATTGCACCATCCTAGCATCATACTATGGATGTTGGACTTTTGCTTTTCAATTTAAATTGTATATACCTTTATTTGAACTAAGAAACTATGTCGTATTTACATTGATTGCGTTTGCTTATTGAAGCAAACTATAATTGTATAGTTCCGAACGGTAATTAAATGCTATAGGTATTTTAAATTACTTATATTGGAGTAGTTTGTTTTATTACGGCGAGTCAAGTTCGATATTCAGCCATTAAAAAAATAAGTTCTTTATTTACATTAGTATATTTGGTTGTCGAATCTGATAGTTCACATTCGGTCCTTAAGCAGCGAATTTACATAGCAAACAGGCATAGCGGATTGCAGTAGCTATCTACCCCGTATAGGAAAATAATGTAAATAAACTTAATCTAATCCTATATGTAAAAATTGTAGAGAGAGATATCTTTTGATCTACCGCCATCTACCGGACCCACTCGACATGAGTCTACAATTCTTACCTCCTTACAATCATAATACTCGTCTAATTGATTTTGCACCGGTTTTGTTTGCAAACTGACCTATCTAATTAATAAAAAATGAATAAATTCACTGAAATTTGTTCAAGCGAAAAATTTCCTAAGACATATCTTATTTCAATTGCTAATGTTAACACTGTGACAAATACTATGTTGAAGCAATTTCAATACCCACATGCAAGGAGCGAATAAATGCATAAAATATAGCGTCTACAAATATTGGCAAAGGAAAACATTAATTTTGAAAATGTTAGCAATATTGCTTAATAGATTTTAATTAATTTAAAGCTGTCAATTAGCGGGTTCACAGATAATTACAGAAATCTAATATATTAGATATTAGCAAACAATAATAAGTGATCCAATAATCAATGAGCGTGAAAACGAAGGACAACAACGAGTGAACCAACCACTTACTGGGCAACTATATAACAAATCTGCAACAATCGTAACATGTTGTATCAATTAGGTCTTTACATGATCAACATGTTCCACTACATCGCAGTAAGTAAATTTTATACATGTTTAATAAAATTTCACATAAAATATTTTAAATATTGATATATAAAATTAATATTTTTTATAAGATAAGGTGAAAAGTGCAAATAGTTTATCTGGTGTTTAGCAATGTTGTGTTAGCTATTTTGTAGAACAAATGGTGTAGGTAGGTGTAATTTATTAAAGGCGAAAGTAATAGGCAAATGTTTGGTATTTTCCTTTGTGAAACGAAGAAATGACTTCCTCGATTCGCTTCCAATTCACATCGGTTTTCCACGAAGTTTGCACTGCCTATTAGGACCGATTTTTCAAACCGATATTTCGTTTGTTTAGGATATGTGTAAGATATTGTAAAAAAATCTTATCCTAATTAATTAATTCCCTATATGTTACGTCTGCATAGATTTGCTGCGTCCTCGGAGCGGCAGCGGCGGCTCCGTATGGCTCGTACGGACTAGCAACGGTGGGCAGCTATGTGAGTTACAAATATATTGCAAGCAACAAAACAAAGGCCGTGGCAATTATAATATAGTGGTCTAAATCGAGGACCACAAAAAAAATCTAATATATTTTTAATATTTTGTAAATCAACATTTTTACCTTTTTTTTATTTATACCACGATCTGCGTTTGATCGTAGTTTCACATATAAACCAGATTTCGTTTTATTTTTCTACAGGCTAATCCAAATTACGGATTCAATTATGCCGTAAACGATCCAGTCACTGGTGACAATAAAGCTCAGACGGAAGTGCGGGAAGGCGACGTAGTGAAGGGCTCATACTCGCTGGCAGAACCCGACGGCACGATACGGCTCGTCGAATACACCGCCGATCCTGTTTCGGGGTTCAACGCCGTGGTCAAGAGAATAGGACAAGCCTCTCATCCCCAACAGATCCTGACCCCTGTTGTAACTAAAGCTATCGCAGCCCCGGCATGGAATGCCCCAGCTCCGTTACCCGCTAATATCTATAACGGTCTCGACGGCTACTGGGACCATGGTTTCGGTCACGGTTGGGGCGGTCTCGGCGGTCTTGGCAGTCTCGGCGGTCTTGGCGGTCTCGGCGGTCTCGGCGGTGGCGCAGGTCATGGCCACTGGTACCACTAAGGACTTAATGCTCTATGACTAAAGCTCATTCACATTAACAAAGACAAACTGCGCATAATAAAGTATTAGTGAAGATCTACATATTATGTTTCAAGCAATTTACTTGTTTAGTTCTAGGTAGCATTTATCGTAAATGTCTTATTTGTTAATTCGCTGGCGCTGTCAAAAATGTTAATTGAGTAATGTAAAAAAATAAAAATCGATGCGATACCTTATCCATTTATTTATTAATATAGAATATTCTATAATCGAAGTTAAACAAGGCAACACATAAATAATTTACTAATATATTTATTCCATAACTAAATCAGAATACCGGTGACACGTTCATATTATAAATGCACATGTTGAGCGGTGACGCAAGCGGGCGCGTACGTAGCGGCGCGCGCACCATGTGGGCGTGGCACGCACTATGCGCGCGAGCAGCCCGCGCTATACGGTCGCGGCGCGGCACTCGCCGAACAACCAGAGGCAGGAGCGGTCCGCCAGGTACGCGAACACCATGTCCGCTATCAGCACTTGTATTAATATCACTCGATACTGCAACAAAAGAACGCGTTAATATTACTTGTGTGTTAAATAAGAAACAATTTCATAAAAAATATATATTAAAACTTAAATTTAAAGTTAAAACATATTACTATTAAAAAACAAATTAAATTAATAATAAAGAAGCTCCGACTTACTACATACTGAGATAGAAAGAAATATAACCGTTATTATTATAACCTTAACAGAGCTAAGCGCCGGTGAACTTCGGATACCTCAAATTTGCCAGCGTGACAGGAAGTTTATTTTTTCGCGGGTACATACAATGAAACGGATTTGCATACATATGTATGTACGTTCCATTGTGACTTTCTGTGAGAGAGGTGATTAGATTTAGATTAGTGTTCTTCCTGGAGTGTCATATCGCATATGACGTCAGCATAAGACCCATAAAGTGGAAGTAAATAATTAAAAGTCGGTTATTTTTTAAATAACTATCACATGTTGTGCAAGGTACTCACGACAGGTACACAATAAGAAAACAGAGCATATCATGTAATCTTACGAGGCTCTACTGTGCCACAGGACCATTTTTATTTTACGTTAGTGTCACAGATAAAATATCAAGAGTCCATTGACCTACGTCAAAGATTTTTGCGTTGCCGTTCCGGACTCGCGTCGCAGGTCGGTGACCAAGACCTTAACTTGACCAGTCTTGAGCACAGACGCAAAGTGGCTAGCCTCTCGGTGTTTTACAGATTGCATTTTATGGAGTGTGCGCAGAAATTACACGATTTAATTCCCCTATCGCCATTTTACCATCGGACATTTAGACATACGGCACGTCTCCATCCTTTCATAGTAGAAATACCGCGCGTTCGAACGAAGCGATTCGAATCTCTCTCTTGCGAACAGCAAAGGATTAGAATAAGCGGCCAGCGTCAGTATTTCCGTCCAATTTCGACGTCCTTCAAGAGAAGAGTGAATAGGCTGTTTCTAAACTAATGCGTACCATCTTTACCACATGATACACTTAACATTAGGTGGGGTTGTTGTCAAGCGCGCGTCACTCATATGATTTAAGGAGCGCGCGAGATCTAGCCCGTTATTGGTGACAGAATAAGCCATTAAACTGGTCCTAGCAGTCGCTTTGAAGTTATTTAGTAATTATTTAATTTGTTAATTTTTTTTTTCGTTTTTGTAGATTCACTTGTGATTATTTCTTGCATTTTATGGTATTCATAGAAGTTGTGCATCCGTCATTAACACTCTAACATTTTACACAAATTAACTTAATAATAATATTATTATTATTAAGTTAATTTGTAACTTACATCAGGTGGGAAGTATACAATCTCGAACATGTTAGAGAGGTCCGGGAGGATGCCGGCGGCCAGCGCCAGCACCGCGCCGCCAGACACCAGGATGCTGTACAGTAACGCCTTGTTGTCGCGCAAACTCTCCATGAATGGTTCCCCCTGTAGGAAGACAATATATAGAATCAAAGCTAGCGACATCTATTGTTGAGCTAGCCTTTAATTCCTATCTTAGTACACAACCTTGCTAATATACATTCTCCAAATTATACTATCCAATAACCCTTGCAATCCTCAACTGCAGTCGCCGCGTCATAATATGGCCGAAAAATTGTCTAATTATTTCTTTGTTTCAGGAAACAATCGTCCATTGCTGAACCTCCAAAGATCATCCCTTCACCAGATCACCTCATTCTTTACCATACGCATGAAGCGCAGAAGCAATCGATCTAATATTATGTATTTCTACCACAATATGTGCATACTAATGATAGAAACTGGTAGATGCATAAATTAATAACCTTACACAGGTATTCTATGAGGTCGTGGCCTATCGATCGAAGACCCCACCGTGCCGGTAGCATATCGCAGTGTATGTGCATTTGATAAATATAGGGTAGTATTAGGGTTTGGGTGTAAGGAGCTAAGCCCCTGCCAGCGAAAAATACAATAGTATATTTCCGTGACAAATTGAGTAATTGAACTTGATAATTATTATTCTGATTTTGCACTTTTTGCTATGTAAAATGTACCTTCAAGAAGGTCAAACCTCCCCAAAAGGGGGCAAGTCCCCCACAAATCGTAATCCTGGTACGACCGGAGGGTAGGCTACGTTAAACAAAGGCTATATCGTTTTCATCGTAACCCCAGCGTACCTGTCTAGTAAAATATTGTAACAGCAACCTACCCTGTAGTTGATTGCGAAGGTCGATATCTGCAGAGCCATTGAGATAATGTACACAGTGCTGTTGAGCAAGTCCGGAGCAAACTCTCGCTCTTCATCCTCCAACATGTCCATATCTAACTTTGGTTTTACATCTCTGTAATAAATTAATTAAAAATTAACTAACAAAACGATTGATCACTGATCACTCAAGTGCCGGGATTTTTTTAAATGTTTACATCAGTGGCACCTTCGGGGGTGCGGGAAGGTATTTTTGGGGATGTGGGAGAAGCCTCTAAGAACGTAATAAATTATTTAATATCATTTATAAAATTTGAGATGTATTTCAAAAGTGATCTAAAAATTATTTAAAAAAGTATAGTAACACCAAACACTAACGCGTTAATCGGGACAGCGTTACACGGAATCGTATAAAAATGAAGGTTATGGTAAAGCACGAGCCGGCGACGATCTGACCTTCGTCCTATACACGGGGCTCGTTTTTATCTGTACTAGGGACATACGCAAAGAAGCTTTCAGGTTTTATAAAAATTAAAGTCAAACCATCGCCGGCTTTTGGGATATGAGTTATCGAGATAGAAATATTGGAGATACCTTTTTTACATTAGAGAAAATGGGACTTTTATCGCTTTGGCGTATAAAAACTAAAAGCTAACTTTTGTCTAAACTAAAAAATCAAAACACATTTTCCAATATTTTTGTTCTAATATGAATTGACGCTTGACCACCTCCCACCCGATGTTAAGTGGCGATGTGATCGTAAAATGGTATGCACTAGTTTAGAGTAACAGCCTATTCACTCTTTTCCTGAAGGTATGGAGACCTATTTTGAGATTCAAAGGGGTGCGGCTGACTTAAAAGGTTAGGAACCGCTGGTTTAGAGTAGAAAGAAAAAATTAAAGCGCAAATTTATTCATTATAAAAAAAATATATGATATGAGTGCATAGTATAATATTTTAAGACAGTTACCTCTCCGGTGAGCGTACAGTCGCCTCGCGCACCAAGTATATGAGACAGAGAAAGTGCACCGCGAATTGTGCCAGCACCGTCATTACGGTGTACAGGTTGAAGATGTTCGGCAGCGGGCGCTCCTTCGACAGCTGTTTTAGAGGCTGAAATAATATCGATAAACTATTTATTGCCACAAAAGCAACAAAAGTTTAGTTTATTTCACTCTCTCTTTATCTCTGAAATAACTTAGCTGACAATATGTACAAGTACTGAAAAGCTTATGCTGAAACAAAACCCTGTGCTAAGGGTTAGAGAGAGCTAACAGTGGCAGAGCCAGGATTGTCATTTGACAGGGAGGTTCTTGAGCTAGGTTTTTACAGAGTAAATACTAAAATATCACACGTTTTATATAGTTTAATGGTTAAAAATACTGACTATAAAGCGTAAACTTTAAATCCGTATTATCTTAGGAGAGAACCATTACCAAAAGGAACATTTGAACTCTTATGTTTTAAATCATTTTTATCGTGTTTCGATGTTTACCTTAGACCTTGATATAAAGAGGAAACATGAAGCTAACAATAAACTCTGCAGCGTGGCCTGCGTGTCGCTGAACTTGATGCCGTCTAAGTAGAGAACGGACTGGCTGTACGCGAGAATGAGGGCATTCAGGGCCAGGATCTTAAACATCTGCAGAGTTGTGACCAGTGTGCACCGACCTTGCTTGATGATGTGACAAACTGAAACAGGTAATAGTATAGAATTAACGTCGTTAAGTGTCGTTTTACATTTTTATTTTAACTATAAGTTTTTAGTCAGTTTCCTCAGACTTTGAATTGTTACAGAAGTAATAAAATCGTTAAATTTAATGTTAAGCAGTTTCAGACATTAGACTAGACATAGACCCAGACAAACAAACAAATCTTTTCTTTTTATATGCATTGTTTACAAAACACCGAGAGTAGCTGCTGTGCTTATTCCATTATCCCCAATATTTAGAAAAAATACTCACTGCACAGTATGCTAGACAGGCGACTCGTGAAGGGCGCGGCTACACTAGCGTCGCCTAGCCTTACAAGTTGCGGTTGATCCTCTTCCTCCAACTTCTTCATGGCTCTACGCAGCCTGGCCGCCGCCTCGGCCCGAGCCTCCGCGCGAGGGTCCATTCGAGACCCCGGCAATCGCCTAAGGGGTTCCGGTTCAGGTATTCTCTCTTCGCGAGGCTTCTCACGAGCTCGTTCTGGTGCATTCGCCAAAATTGCTACACCCACCTAAAATATAATTCAAATAGATTGATACTTACGAATATATAGGTCACTCACTTCAATATTCCATTTGCATCTGGTAAATGGAATATCTGACATTGAAAATGTAAATCTAACGGCGATTTGATGTAAATATAAATAACTATATACGTTGTGAACTTACATGAGCATGTTTCAAAGCGCCAACATCATTAGTACCATCTCCACACATTAAAGTCACATAACCTAGTGATTTTAGAGTAATTATTACAAACTCTTTCTGTTTAGGTGCAAATCTTGCAAATACTTTAATATATGGCATTAATTTTATCATGAGTTCACGATAATGCTCATTTAGGAATGTAAGACCTTCTCCAGTAATGCAGAGGTCATATTTTTTAACCAATTCTTTCTCTGATTGATTATTACATATTGGTAGGAGAACATTTTCATTGATAGACTTCCAAGCCCAATTGTCATTGATTTCAGTTAAAATAAGAACTTCACTCTTTTGTGTGAATTTCAGTTCTTCGGCAACATGACAGGCGGTCAGTGGATTGTCGCCGGTGATCATCACAACTGAATGTGACGCATGAACAATTTCAGATATCGCTTTCTTTGAGTCACTTTTCAAAGGACATGAAATTATAACAAATCCAACAAATGTCAAATCACACTCTACATCTTCCCTAGATAAATCTCTAATTTCCTGAGAAGTCAGCTTGCCCAAGCTTCTGTAGCCTAGCGCAAGAACCCGCGCTCCTC
This sequence comes from Papilio elwesi, assembly GCA_029849275.1. Taxonomy (NCBI): domain Eukaryota; kingdom Metazoa; phylum Arthropoda; class Insecta; order Lepidoptera; family Papilionidae; genus Papilio; species Papilio elwesi. Next base: position 3,558,017 of record CM056687.1, on the reverse strand, counting down.
GTCGAGACAGTGTTAAATAAACATGGTCATAATGACTAGGAACCTCTTTAAGCATGGTTTTTATAGTCTCGGGTGCACCCTTGACACTACTAATATAATGCGTTTCAATAAAGCCCCGCTCATTCATTTGGTATCCAGCTATTACAGACATCCTTTTAAGGGCACTTGAGAAATGATTTCTGTGTACTATTTTGAAACCAGGTGATTTACCTTTCTTAGGTACGACCGCATCACCCTTTGTTAGATTCCATTCTGCAGCTTTTAGAGTTGCCTTTTCTAATGGATCCCCGACAACACCGTCATCTAGTTGCACAAGAGAATGACAAGATGCTAAAACTTGTATGGTTTCGATTGGTGCTTCTGACAGAGGTATAACAGTTGCATCTGTATGATCACCAATTCCAGCAACACCTTCTACTACTAGATTGTCACTTGTCAGAGTGCCAGTTTTATCGAAACAACAAATCTCTACTTTGCCAGCAAAGGGTATTCTAAACGGTTCTGTACAGAAAACTGCTAATTTCGACAAGGACAGTAATGAAGTATTTACAGCTAATGACAATTCAATTGGAAGTTCTGGTGGCACTACAGATGTTAATATCAGAGTACATTCCAAAAAAAGCTTGTATCTATTTCTCTCAGGGTCTTCACAACCCTTTACCCAAACGTAAACGGCAGCGGCAATTGCGAATATAAGCAAAAACAAAATAAAACCAAAGGTCTCCAGGTTATTTGCTGTTACTCTCTTGACTCCAAATAATATAGTTCTTAGAAGTTTACCCTGTGATGTATTAAATCCATTACGAATAACATAGCCAATGCAACCATTGTCGGGAGCTTTTAATCCTGATGTAATATTTTTACTTGGTGATGAATGTTGTACAATTTTCGTGCCTCCAAACAACATATGCAATTTACCATCACCTTCAGGGTCTAAATTAACTTTAAGATTCTTTTCATTATCAAGAGCTTCTTTCATTTGAGGCACACTTTCTCCAGTTAACATTGATTCATCAACTATGCAAGATCCTCTTAAAAGTAGTATATCACATGGTACTAGATTGTCGCTGTGTGATCTAGTAAGGGATACAATATCACCAGGTAACAATTGGTCACTCATAACCTGGCGCCATCTTCTATTCCTATAGACATTGATATTATATGGCTTATTGCCCATCTTTCTTATTTCTGCCATATTCCTCAACTGTTGTTGCACTAAAGTACATTCAAACATGACAAGCATCACAAGTGTAAAAATAGAATAATACCAATATTTATCCAAACACCAAAGAGCTACACAAAATACTTGAAAAACAAAGAATGGTGCAGTTGCTCTTTCTTTAAATAACTCCATAAATTCAGGCACTACCTGAAACAAAAAAAATGTTTAGGATGCCAAATACAAGTCTTTCAAATTGTCTATTGACTCTTTGAGACAGAAAAAATTGAAATGGTGTTTCATAATGTTAACTACTTTGCATGTATGTTCTTATGTAAGTAATAATTTAGAATTACCCGTTAGGGAGTTCCATTTCTCTTTTATCTGTTGTGACTACGGAAAACCAACATGCTATGATTTGATTAGCAAATTGCGCATTTGGTCTACATGAACCACATGGCCAATAGCAATTCTAAGATGTTTGATGTAAAGACATCAGGTTTATGAAATTTCTTTTTTAATTTCGATCACAAATGGTAGATTTATTTTCAGTGGCATTGGGGAAAAGATGGATATCTCCCATTACCCCACACCCAAAACTAACGAATAGCAAATCCGCAATAAACAATAAAAACTTACCATTATCATTTCATTTTTACCATATGTTTTTTCTGCAATATCAATAGATTCATCATCCAGATACCCCTTAGATGCCATATACTCTTCGTATATTTTGTTAGCTGGAAATTCAATTGTGTGGAATCTTTTTTTGTCCCAGTCATAAACATATTTACTTTTTTGAAATATAAACCACACATCAGGATTAAGATCACCTTTTTTAGTTGACTAAAAATTAATAAAAAAAATGTATTATTAAAGTATTTTTTTAACAGTGGTAGAGCCCGCAATAACAACATCTTTTGCAAGAATGGGCTGGCTCGACCGGTGAAATACCACGACGTCACAGAAGACAGGCGTGAAGTAGAAGTATTCTGCGTTTCGTCTGATGAGTGATGTGCCGGAGGCCTAATTGTAGTCCTCTTCCCCCTCCTACCCTTTTCTAATAAGGAAAGGATGGGAAGAGGAAGAGGATTTGACGGATGAGGAGGGGATGGACAGGGAATGGAATTATCCTTTTTTCTGTTTTTCCCCTCCTTCGTCCATGAAGGTAGGCAATGCATCTGCAACTCATTAGCTTGTTGCGGATGCCTATGGGTAGCGGTACTTATTTCCAGGGGCCGCTTGCTCGTTTGCCACTTTGTAACATAAAAAAAAAAGTATCCCTAAAAATAGAAATTTACTGTATGATTATGATCAACCCACCTTTGTATGATGAAGTTTTACAATTTCTGAAAACCCATTATTAGATGTTGGTACAACTTTAACAATTTCAGCTTGTATAGGATCTTTTACCTTAAAATATAAAAAAATTAAATACAATTGCACTCAAAATATCTTTGGTTTAGTTATAAATATTTTTAAAATAACAATTACTTACGGCTGTACAGGATAAGAAGCATTGTATATGAACACTCCAATAGCAGCAAAGGCAAATAAGAATTTGTGTAATTGCTACTACCGCAACAGTAACAAAACCTGCCTCAAAGTTTTCTTCGAAACCGTACACAACTATCCAAAAATAAAATACCAATGGATATATTACTAAGAAAGGTAATACAGTTCCTTGCAGAATCGTTGCCATTGGCTTGAAAAATTGAGTATATTGTACTAAATCGTCTAATGACGACTGCATCTTAGTTGAAACCATGTTTCTGAAAATTATTTCAGAGATATTCGCAACACAGAAAAATTTGTTATTAAATATTAATAAATAGGGCGCACATTTTCTTATAAATCTCCTATACAAATCAATTCATTAAATGGTGTAAAATTTGATTTTACTTAATTTATAAGCCCACAATACGATACGTCTATCATATCAGTTAAAATGACAGATCACAGAACAGTACGATTGTCAAATGACAACATTCAAAGGATTTTCATTGGTTTCCAGAAAATAGCGCGTGCATGACACGTCACATTGTAACATTTTTTCAACTATAAATATTGTCCTATAAATATGATATGCCTAAATAATTAAAAATAAACTCCTAAAACAATGTAATGCTTGCAAGGCTTGGTTTCGGCTGACTTATAAAATGTGTTTTGGACTGCCGCGAGTTATGATTTATCTTGGTTTTTATAATCCCTAAAACCTAAAATCTTGCTTTCTAATTCTATAATTCAATAATTGTGCTGGTGTATTATTGCGTGTAAAAACAAAAATCCTGACGCCTTATTTTCAGACAAATTTTCCAAATCAGCAGTTGTAGTTGTATTAAAATATTCAACCATTAAAACAAATTCAGGAGGATACGTTCCAAGCGCAAGTCAAGGTGTAGACCACTGTTATTTGGCTAAGCAGTGTTTTCTTTATTGATTGACATTGGAAAAAAGAAAACACATCACCATTATCAAATTAAGTAATAAGTTTGTAACTTAAACATTCTTTCTACATCTTAGTCAATATTATAATATATTTTAATTGCAATTCCTATGACTTTCATGAAGTCATAAAGTAATCCAACGTGCTATATAATAAATCAAGATGAGCATTTATTTAAATTAACAGCACCGTTATCTCTTATCCATTCGTTCCCTAAGAGATTAAGAACTTATATTTGGGAGAGTTAGAGAGATCTTTTGAAGATTCTCAGTTCTCAGGAGGAAGCTTGGTCGTGCTTGCAGCCTTTGAATTATCTAAATTTTGAAATTTTGCTATGAGACTTTCTCGCCTTTCTTATACTATTATCGCCATTCTCATGCATGATATCTTGTGAGTGAATAAATTGTATTCTGTTATATATTATCAGTCAGACAAAAAGTACTTACTCTGTGGGTTAACTGTCAAAAGCCGCGCCAAAATTTAGCTATTTTTTAGTCCCTTGGAATCTTGAATATTGCGTTTTGTTACAATGGATTTAAAAATCAAAAGAAAAACGATACGAACTACATACACAAGTAATCTATTGGAAAGTTATCCACATGACCTACAAATGTATAAAATTCCCCCCGTAGAGGATATAAGACTACAGGAATTTGAATCGTTGGCTTTAGAAAGGCTAACTTTATTAAGATGCCTAGCCACTGCTACAACTCTGAAAGGATTACGAATATATTCAGATGAATGGAGAGATTTTATTATTAACGAATTAAGATCACAGGGATTAAAATACTACGCTAGTTTATGCGACATGTCAGGATGTGGAACTAATGAAAGTGATCTACTCGCGAGGCGTAAAGATCACATTGGACATTTTATTCTTAGATTGGCTTATTGCAGAACCGAAGAATTACGTAGATGGTTCATTGCAAGAGAATTAGAATTGTTCAAGATGCGATTTATGACAATGACCTCAAAAGCTGTTGAAGATTTTTTTAAAATAAACCAATTGTGTTATACTAATATTTCAGATGAAGAAAAAAATGAATTAATGCCTTGTTTAAGAGAATCAACTATGCACCAAAAAATAGATTCCCTGAAATTTTATAAGGTAAAGTTTTATGAAGTTCTTGATTTAGTAAAAGCAAGAAAAGTTTATATACAAGGTGGATATGCATACATACCTGATAAAGATTTTATTTCCGTGTTGTCTGCTCAGTACAGGATACACTTAAAACAAAGTTTAGCGATTGCTTGTCATCATCTGGGTGAAATAGAACAGGATGAGAGACTTGTTGGTTTACTTAAAGGACTGCACCAATCTTATTCAGGCAACAACTACAGTGACACAAAAGTAACAATCCCAATTGAATCCTTAGACTCTCTCTCAGTAAAATCATTTCCTTTGTGTATGAGACAGCTCCATGAGCAGTTAAGAGTAGGCCATCACTTAAAACATGGTGGAAGGCTACAATATGGACTGTTTTTAAAAGGAATAGGAGTGACCCTTGAAGACTCATTACAGTTTTGGAGAGATGAATTCACTAAAATAATGGAATTGGACAAGTTTGAAAAGCAGTATGCATATAATGTAAGATATAACTATGGTAAGGAAGGAAGTAAAAAGAATTACTCCCCTTTTAATTGCTTAAAAATTATTAACAATACTGTAGGTCCAGGAGATTGTCATGGATGCCCATATAGACATTGCGACCCAAGCAACTTAAAAAACAAGCTTCAAGGATATGGAATAGAAAATCAAGGTTATTGCTATTTTAATTATTGTTAGTATTAGGAAATTTTACCTGTAACTGTCATGCAACTTAAATGTAAGCAAATTCAGTATTTCAGTTTAAGTAATATGATTCTGTGGCTTAAATTCAAAAGTAATGCTGTTGTTACTCAGATTGTATTAAAAAAATATTAAACATTCAGAGGTAAAATATTAGCAGTATAAAAGATATCACAGCATTGTGACATTTTTGATAATTTTAAAGGTTTTCCACATATGTACCTTTGGATCAAATACATATTAAAGTTTTGTTATTGCAACATTGCAATTAATTTTTCAAAACAGTTTTTCAAAGATTAAATAAGCAACAACAAGTATAATTAATTATTAACAATGTATAATTTATGAAATTGTTAACAATGTTCTTTTTTCAGCTCTGAATGATATAATAGACATGGCCAAGAAGGGTCATTTCCAAATAGCTTGCAGTAAGTATTTTGATGCTTCTCATAATACTGACCTTGGACTGGGTGTTAATCACCCAAACCAATATTTTGAGGAAAGTCAGAAACTTCTGAAGGTTGACAGCAAGATAGAAATTAAAACAATTAAGAAGGAACAATCCAATAACATTGAAGAAATGGATTTTGATGAAATATCGGAATGGAATGAATAAAATAATTTAATCGAGAGTAAAAATATTTGTTTATTATTTTAATAATACATGATTCATAATTCAACTACTTTCTTTTTACATACATTGCATGCTTCGTCACACGACCACAGTATAAACCAAATATGAAAATGAGTCCAACAACTGAAATGCCCACAACTAGAAAGTATTTCTTTGATGGTGATGTTGATAGTTCATTGTATATGTCCCCTAAATTTTCTGCATGATTCGCCTGGAACATTTTTAAGTTACCCTTAGTTTATGAGGTTAATAGTAAGTACATAAAAAAACGCAAAATGTGTTTAGATCATCTAAATATAACAAACAACTATTAGTAAGAAAAAATTAATCTTACAGCAACATATCTGTACATTTCCAAACGGCTTGACAGTTGTTTTTCACATTCAGCCTCTAATTTTCTGTTACTATCGTTCAATATTATTTTGAGGCATTTTAGTCCTAAAAAAACATTTTGATTAAAAATTCACTCTATATATAATCTTAATTACCATATTTAGTTTGTCAATAGATAAAATAATTGATCAATAGATCTATAGCAATCTTAGTATTCTTTGTCTAGACTAAAAGATTAAAAATACATCATAATTTTATCATATATTCTAAACAATGTTGCAAAACACATGTGTTAGACTGAGAGTAAACTCTTTTGAATATAGCCAAAGGAAACAAAGGTTTTATAGATATAACTAGTGACCCACCCCAGCTTCGCCTGGGTACCACTAATTATGTTGATCCAATCGCTACCAAACACAGGAACATGTGCCAATCTGGACAATCCCTGTAAATTTCATCGAAATTGGTCTAGCTGTTTCAGAGTCTATAGGGAACATACATACGTCGCTTTTTATACATTTTTTTTTCATAAAAAGTATCCTATGTTACTTCTAATACCTTCAAGAATATGTGTACAAAGTTTCATGATGATCGGTTGAGTAGTTTTCGCGTGAAAGCGTAACAAACAAACTTACATTCACATTTGTAATATTATAGATAGATAGATAGGTAAAAACCTCTTCTCAGACCTACCGAATGTATATGCAAAATTTTATTGAAATCAGTTAAGCCATTTCTGTAAAGTAAACTAACACTGTGACAGGAGAATTTTATATATATAGATGTTATTACATGACAATTATTTTTAGTTAACTATAGTTCAATGAACTTATAAAACCAAGCATCATCTCCAAACATCAAAATACTTTAGATTCTTACAAACCTTATATTAGTAAAAACCACGAAGTTTAAAGTTATATAATTAACATGAAATTATTTTTCATTTTTTTTAAACTATACCATAGTCAATCTCATTATAACATAGAAACAAAGTTTAATGTATAGTGACCTCAATTTAATCTGAATATCGGAATTAAAGAAATTTGTTGAGAAATTGTAACTTACATTTAAAATATATTACACAATTTTTTAACTTACTTCTTCCAGCACCATGTTCCAATTCTTTGCAATATTTTAACAAATCCAGGGCACAGGCACGTTCTAGTAAAGGATCTGCATCAATGTCAACTTCTGTTTCCTCTATTATCTGAGCAACTTCTTGGGCACATTCAGCTGATACTATTTTGTGATTTAACAAGGCATTTTTTAAACATTCCTCCACCTAAGGAAAGAAGTAAGAAGAATAAATATGCAGCACATAAACTTTCATAGAAGAAAAATAGATACCCTACCTGACCATCAGCATTTGTAACAGAATCTTTAGATGATGCACAAATGGTTTGTATTTCTGCTCTACATAATTTTCCAAGAAGTGGGTCCAGGCGGTAATTTAAAGCCTGCTCCTTTAGTATATTTGCAAGTTCGTTCTCACAAGTCGAAGATAACTTAGATTCTCTAAATTTTTCTTTGAGACAGTACAATACTTTGCCTTGTAACTCCATATCTTGTGGTTCAGTTGCTACAAATATAATTTACTTTATTAAAAGTAATATATATATATTATTTTACATTATGACCTATGATTATTGACTTACCTATAATCTTGAAACAAAACTTTTTAATGTCAAGTTTGCATGCATTTTGCAAATTATTATTAAAACGGTAATCCATGTTTTGCTCAATCATTCTATTAACAATAACAATCTTACAATTTTCATCAAAATCTGGTTTTTGCTGATGGACCTAAAACAATTTATGAAGACAGTTATAATTTCAATAAATTGTTCAAATTATTAGAATTTTATATAATTGAAAGTAAACTTACTTTTAAGCAATCTAAAATATGCGAGGCTTCTGTATTATGGCAGTACAGATCTATCATATCATTACAACTGGTTATCAAGTGATAGTCTATGGCATTGTCTGTAAATTCTTGTTTCCTAACAACAAAAATTGCTTTTCTGCATCCTTCACTTAACTTTCCCTTTGCAGTTTGAAGACACTCTAAAGCTGCCGCCTCTCCATGAGGTACTGCAGGACAATATATTTGTAAATCTTTAACACAAGCCTCTTTGAGATCTGGATCTAAATCTATGTTTTCCTTTTGTTGAAATAATTGGCTTCTTAACTGTTGACGACAGTCTTTGAATATTGTGTGTTTCCTTCTAGAGATTGTGTCATTTCGTACAATTTCACTTAAGCATGTAACAACCTGGCTTTTCGTTTGTGCTTTCGGACAGAATCTTACAACATAAGATTTGCAAGCATTTTTGAATTTCCTTGTAAATCTATAATTTTTTAATGCAATTAATTGTTCATGTTCAATTGCTGCTCGGCATTTTACATTTGACTTTATTTGTAGATCGTTCTTATGGGCAATCAAACAATCCAGTACATCATCATCATCTTTTTTACTGTTTAGTTCTGATGAACAAAACTTTTCTATAGGTATTCGACAGTTGTTGCTAACTATTGCATTGAGTTCAATGTGACCACTTTGTGTTTCAGTGAAGTTTGTTACTACTTCTCTGCATTTTGGGGATAGATCTTTTATTTTATTTTGTAAACACAATATTTCTTCACCTTTCCCAGTATTTTCAAAACATAAATTAGTCAAATCATCAACGCAAAGATCTTCAATTTCAGGTAACAAATCTACACTAACAGCTCTTTGCCTCATGACTCTTCGGACTTGTTGTTCACATGCAGGTTTCAATATACCCTTTAATGCAAAGTTATATGCATAATTATATAAACATGGTAAAATAAAAGGATCTTTTGCTGATTGATGCTCACTAGCATCAGCCCATTGTAGTTTAGCTTTGCACTGTGTTACAGCATCATATATGCATGCTTTATACAATTGGGGGTCAAGTTTGAAATCTCTGGATATGAAGTATTGTATTTGTACTAATGCAGTTTCACAGTCACTTGTCATTAAATCAGTTCCAAGCTTTTCCATTAAACATGACATAACTCTACCATTGCCACCATATATTTCCCTACAAGATTTATCAACTACAGGTTTACATGCTTTACGTAAAATAGGATCTACTCTCCAATCTTCTCCAGGATCTGCTTCTTGAACCAAAGCTTCTAATGACTTTTGACAAGTCATGCTAATTCTTTTTTCCTTTTTCTTTTTAGGTCTAGCATGCTCCATTAAACAGTGTATAATTTTGCCTTCTGCAGCAATGCCTCTGCACAAATTTGCTATATCATTTGCACAATGTTGCATTAGTTCAGTAGACAACCTATAATCTTCCATTAGCATTTTCCTGTGATCAGTCATTTCTGCAATGCACTCAGGTGTCAATTTTGTGCTATCATTTCTAGATACATTCTCCAAGCATAATAATATTTGTGCAAGTCTCACTTCTTTATCTTCCACCACACCTTTCCTACAGCGATATTTTCTGATATCATCTTTACAAGATTTAACTAAGCCTTTACTATTTTTGTAATTGTTAACCACATTTCGTTGTGCATAAAATAGTTGATCTTGACATGTTTTTGTCATACCTGAAACCAAGTTATTAAAGTTATAAAAAATAATATAATATAATAAAAATTAATTTAATGTAGAAATTGTCACCTTTTTCATATTTATGCCGTACAAGACATTTGTACATTAACCGGGAACCAGGCACTTCATCAAGACAAAAGTTTTTGGCATCTAAATTACATGCAGCAAAGACAATTTTATCTAACTGTAATGTGCTATATTTAATTTCATTCAATACTATAATTTCAGATTGACATTCAGGACGTAGGTTTTGAATCAATCCTTGTAAACAATTTAGCGTCTGAGATTGTGACATACTTTTTAAGTCTGTCGAAATTCTGCCACAGTTGTATGTGTGAATATCATCAAAGCAATGTCTTAAAAAGTTTCCTGTTATAAGCCAGTCGTTAAAAATCAAAAGCTCAATTTTGTCAATGAGATTCAAGCATGTTTTATCTTTTATACTGGGCTTTAGTTTCAAAACGCAATCTATACTTAACTCAGTAGGATTTAAACATTCTATTATAGCAGCTTCATCCTGACATGGTTCTTTAATTTTGTAATGTATATAGGCGTTATCTAGAAGTTCGGCCTGATGCATCCAAACTTTGTGTTGACAAAGTAAGCTAGCCTGTGTTTTATTGTTACGAGTTTCGTTCAATGCACAAGACAAAATATTAAGGTCGTCACGCAAATTTGAACATTGTTTCTGAATATTACCACATCCACCCAAATCTATAGAATATATTCCTTTTTGTGCCCTAATTAAACCACCAATTGCTTGTACTCCTGATACGTTGTTTATTGATAAAGATAATAGAATGCTTATAACTTCTATTACCACTAGAGGAAACATTTTGATATACCGGCTAACTTATTATACTAACATACTAATAGATTCACTGTTCCTTAAAATATTCCCTATTTCTAACACGTCATTTTCAAAGTATTTACATGAATAAAGTTTTTAGGAACATCCTAAATCTTACACAATAAACGATTTCTAGCTCAAAAAAAATATACAACGAACGATTGAATTGCTAATTGCTATTGTTTGACTCAGAAAGAAAACAGAAATGACACTTTACTTTCATAAAGTCTCACTTGTATACCAAAGATCATAAAGTCATGAATATATAACTTTTTAATAATTTTCAGTAAATGCATAATATTAATTATTATTACAACTAAAAAATAAATAAATTTAATATTATATATAACATTACTTAAATTAATTATTTTTTTAAGATGTCTTTTTTCTTGGCTAATTTTAGTGAATATTGAATGATTTCTGATATATATCAGAGTTCATTCAATATTCACATTTGAGTGGTTTGCTTGAGTGAGGATTAAATTTTATTTTTTTTGTTTCAGTCTTCACTGCATCTCAACAATTACTTATTTTATAATGTCCTGATTTATTTATCAAGTTAATTAAAATTGTCGCCATGTACTATGTATTAAAATTATGTTATAACATGTGTCGAGATTTTATAATATTTAGTAACATTTAAATAACCCAACAAACAGATATCATTGTTTTGTTAGGAGTTGTGGGAATTGGACATTCAAGTAATTGTTTGACGGAACTTATCGAATAAACAAAACCTTTGTTTTTTAATTCATGTAACAAAAATAATAGTTGCAGAGCAAAGCAATGTACTCTTTGCCAAGCCAAAGCCAAAGATTAAATGAGTAAAGAATGAAGTTTAGTTTTGTCAATTTCGTCATCGTTTAAGTGATTTTTTGCATTGAAGAAATCAATTTATAATTGCCGGTTGGATATAAACAATGGAGGGTTTTATAGAAGTTAATGAGATATCCGATTTCGTATCATACATACGTAGTGTAAGTTCATGTAAAAATGCTTTTTTCCTATTTAATGTACTATTTTTAATGCCCGTGTAATTTATAACATAAGTCACAGTGTATTTTTGCTATTCTAGTTTGGGTAGCTGAATGTTAAAATAAATGTAAAAGAAATGGATATATTCTTTTTTTTACAAAAGCATAAAACATCGATTTCTGTTATACGCTCTGAAAGTCTTTCAAAATGTTATCATACTTATGTATTTCACTTTGTTTTTGTAAATAACGTTTAGTTCACGTATATTTATAATACAAAAGTTTATATATTTGGAATTAATTATATTCGAATTACATTTGGTTTAATAAATAAATAATACTGACATGTGTTTGTCATCTTGTTGCAGATTGAATGGCGCGATCCTTGGCTCATGGCACTACTGTCCTTTCATGTCCTGGTCACATTCACATGCTTTTCAACTCGGAATTATGGAAATTTTCAAGTTATTCTCTTCATCATACTGTGTAAGTTTTTATTGTCTTTTTTTAATTTGTATATGAAGGTTTTCAAATTAGACATGTAGATGTTACTGTAAATATTTAACACAACTTTCGGATATCTATGTCATTTAGAGATTATTATTATTAGTATTAATATTAGTATAACTAGCGCGTATTTTTTGTGAATTATTTTTATTACTTATTCAATATTATTATTAAGCAATGTAGATCTTGGCATAAAATAAAAAGAAACTGACCGACTGACAGATATATCATTGCGCTGCCAATCAATCAATCCACTAGATCTCGAGACTCTCTCTCTCTCTCAAAATTCGATAATTTTTGCATAGAGATATCTGTGATTACGCATGCAAAACTAAGAAAGCATTTTTCTTAAGTCATCCCCTAGAGTTCCTAAAGTAGGGCATTAAAGGTTGTATGGTAGGTGACCTCAGATCTATATGATCAATCATATTAAATAGTGCTAAGTTTAGGACAATCTTCAGTTAAATTGCAACGCAGGTGAAACCAGATGGTTTCACCACTTGTATATTATATAATTGTAATTATAGTTAGTTAATTTGAAAAAAAAAATATAAGAGACAAGAGACTGGCTACAACCATGCTAAAATCATTTTTTTAAATTATTTAATATTGTGACAATATGGTGGTAATATACAGGTGTATATATAATTTTTAAGTGAAAAGACATGTAGCAAAAGCATTAAACATGAATACTATTCTGCTAATGAGAAAATCTCTCCCTCTTTATTATCCTGCATCTGCAAAAACCACCAAAGCAAAGTAGAAATCATATATTTTTGTTCTAAAGTATTGTTTCATCATGTTATTTTTTACACAGGATTGATTCTTTCCTTCCACAGCTAAATTGTATGATTGATACACTAAAATCATGCCATGTTGAATGCAGTGTTTTGTGACTAGTATATTTCTTATCTTTGAATAACAGTCCTTATGTAATATATAAATACACAATACAGTTTATCGTGATATGGTGCTACAAATATATGCCTTCACTAATTGATGTTATTTTCGACCTCTCATCTGCAAACTGCTTGATTGCACTAGATATGAATATGCTGATGCCTCTGTCCATCTTCTAGAATATTCTTCATATGACATTTACAACATCTATTGGATTGTTAAAGGATGTAATCTTCACATGACATGCTGGACATCTATTAGATTGTTAAAGGATGGTGACCATACCTTTAATCTAGTTAACACTAACTTAGACACCCATAATTACTTTAACTGATTTGCTATACACCATTTTGTATGTATTGCTTGGATCTTACTGGTGGACGCTAAATTTTTGGCATATGCTTACAATAAATAAATAAATGACCTTTTTTATTGTGATTTTATGGTGCTATGGAAATAAAATCAGCATGTGTCTATGAAGGCTCGTCTGGCAATACACAATGCTGTACTAGTCCCCACTTTAATGTATGAAGGTGTATAATTAAACAATCATAATCTCTGTCTACCCGCCTGGTTTAAGAGCGTGAGCGTATATTTATGTTTATCAAAGAATAAATATGTTTGTTATGGTATTGATACATTAATTTGTTAATGATGAGTTTGGTTCACAATTTGCTGACAAGTTATAATTTGACCCCTAGTCCGGTTGTGAACTAATGAAGATCACGAGTATAAATTTACACCTATTATCAATTTTGTAACCTTATAACCTAGACGTATATCAAATTACTAGTTATCTCGAATGAAATAAAAGACGTGAAATGTTTTTTTATATATATTTAAGTAAATTCATTTGGTATCTTGCGGAATTCTGAAGGTTAAATATTATTATTTTATTGTGTTGTTTTTCGGTCATACCAATGCGAAGACAGTATTTTTTCAGTCGTCTCGACAATTCGCGTATTATATTAATTGTAACATCTTAAAACTGTACGTATTCGTAAAGGAAGTTATAAAAATATTTTTACAGCGTCTATAATTTTGCTGATGACGTCTGAAAATATTTATTTTTAAACACGTTACTTTCTATAGCCGCGTAAGACGATATTAGGCAGTCGAATAATCTATGTTCCCGTCAACAGCATGCGCAACATACGTCGGAATCACGCGTCAGCAACAGGCTTATTTGAATTTTGAACAGTTTCAATGAACGTTCTTCCTTTACTTTTCTTGTATTCAAATTTGTTACTGTTAAAACACAAGGGTTTATTTTTGGACTATTGTCACACCTTCACACTTTTTTTTGTTACATAAAAACAATCGATAAGATTAGCGGTTTACTAAAAAAGAGAATGAATGTAGAAGAAGCGAGAGAGATTTGCCAGGATCGCGCCAAATGGAAGTCCATGGTCTCTGCCTACCTCTCTGGGACACGGGCGTGAGCGCATATTTATTTATTTATTTAAATTATGATTTCTTGGACATGTAAATGTGTTGATTTTGTTCGATTATGTTTTTAATTATGATAATTAAGGGTATTCCCCAGTGTATTTAGTGTTATTACTCGTATTGTGTACCTGCATACATAACCGCGAAAAACGCAACCGTCCTGTCCTGTCGGTCGGGCAAAACACTCGATTATTATCAGACTTTTCGACTTATCATATACTAGTGATCCGCCCGGCTTCGCCCGGGTAGTCGTTTCGGAATCTATACGGAACCTCGTCTTTTATATATGTAGGTATGCACCCTTAAAAAAACAAAACGTATCCCACGGGAACTGTACATTTATCCGGGATAAAAAATAGCCTATGTGCTATTCCAGATTATAATATATCCCTGTACCAAATTTCATCCAGATCCGTTCAGCCGTTTTTGAGTGAAAGGGTAACAAACATCCATACATCCACACATATAAACATTCGCATTTATAATATGGCGTTGAAGAAGCTACATTTTTTGACAAGCATTTTTTTTACTTTTCGTAAAGAAAACATTTTTTCATAAAAAGTATCCTATATTACTTCTAATACTTCCAAGAATATGTGTACAAAGTTTCATGATGATCTGTTGAGTAGTTTTCACGTGAAAGCGTAACAAACTGACATTCACATTCATAATATTAGTAGGGATATAATTCCCAAACTTTCATCCCCTATCGTAAGTCTTTAGGGGATGAATTTTGAAAAATCCTTTCTTAGTGCTCGTCTACGTAATAACAGAAATTTCTGTGCAATATATCGAGTCTCCAAGTTTAGCCTGTGCGTTGATATATCAGTCAGTCAGTTTCTTCTTTTATGTACATATAAAAGTCCCTACAGCTCTTGCCGACAAGAAACTTGTGGTTTGTGTGGTACCTACGCGCTATTTCCGGACAATTTGTATATTACTAACGTTCACAATATCATTGCTGTTACTTTCCTATATCCCGCTTTGAATTATGAATGTAATAAGTTATTTTTACCTTTAAGTTGTGATTTAGTTTCACGTTTTAGTATTGCGTATGAAGACTAAACAAACATCCGCTTAAACCGAAACAGTGTACAATTTGTAACTATTTTGTATTTAGAAGCTTGATCTTTTGACGTCAGTCATCCCGTATTAAATATATAATCCCATTCGAAATACGTACTATGCTTTTTAAAATGTTAATTAATCCTTTTTCTATGTTATTAAACAACGAGACGCGAGTTTCATTAACCTTGTGTCATTTAATACGCCTACCAATATGAAAAGGTTACTCGGGATCAAATAACATCACCGCGGTGTCATCACATCACATTAAAACACTATTCCACTTGTTTGTTCAGTTCATTCACAAGACTATAGGCCGTTTCAAACCAGAACGCCGTGATGTTTCCATAATACACGTTAAAACAGAAATAGGCGATAGTGTAGAGACTTCGCCTAGACTAGACTAGACTTCGTCTACGCCACTTCAGAGGAAGAAGGTACTTACAACCGTTGCATTTTTTTTTCAACTTGGCGTATAAAGAATTTATAATTATAAACCTGGTACTGATTATCAATTATTCAATTAGTTATAAAACCAAGAAATTGACTGGTTATGGTTTATGTTTTTGATACAATTTCAGAACGAAATCATAAATAAGCGCTGTTGAAATCCGTCGAATCCATTGCGACTATAATTATTTTGTTTACAGTACTCTTGGTATATTTCTCTGAGAACATAAACGAAGTGGCGGCGAAGAATTGGACGCTGTTCTCTCGGCAGCAGTACTTCGACAGCAAGGGTCTCTTTATTTCCGTCGTGTTCTCTATCCCGATACTGCTCAACTGTATGATAATGGTGGTAAGTGGCTAATAATTTACAACACCAGAACTGTTATTAGCGACGACCATGACACGGTTCATGCTATACGTAATTGGAGATAACTCGTTGCAAGTGATTTGTTTTACATAATTTATAAGTGTTTTTATATTCAATCCGTGACATGGTGTCTGGTCCAAGAAGTCGCAAAAAGTGAACAATAAGAGACTAGGGAATAGGAAACATCATCCTTATGTATTAAGATGTACTGCGGTCACCAACGGGCACTAATTTATCAGCTTAGTCTGCATCTGGAGGAGTGTCCATGTCTAGCAGTCGTCTATGAGCTGATGAATGAGTGCTTGGACATCATCAGAGCTCAAACAGTTCTATGGTAAACAATATCTGTGTACATAATTGAAAAACTTAATAGTTCCCTGGTAAACTTCCGACGTAAAATGCGAGTCGAGCTATTTTAATTTTAATTATTTCGTATTTAACCCCCATAAAGAAAAGACACTAATGTTTCAAACCCAAAACTCTGTACACTATTACTTGCCGAAAATAAGCATTCCGTTTGTTTTTACCTAGATGGTGTCACCGCAGTAGTAAGTGGCATATTGGACTGACACCTGTCATTATTTATTTATACGCGTTCCTATTCGGTCATCTCAGTGTAACTTGTAACCGATCCACGTAACAAGGTATTATGTCTTATATTTAAGTGACATAAATATGACATACCTACACCATGTGGCTTATGTGAGAAGCAATATCGCATTGGCAGAACTGGCCAACTATATGGATGGCATACATTTATTTGGCTGCGGAATGAAGCAGGTGTATGTGCGGGAATATTCCCAAACCAATACATCACTTTATTAAACACAAGCGCATGCCATGATAATGCGACCTGTATCTGCAAAACCTATCAGCGTGATTTACATGAACTTAACGACATATATATATATATATATATATATATATATATATATATATATATATATATATATATATATATATATATATATATATATATATAGCTGAGACAATCGTGGGTCACCATTTTCACTTCCTAACATATACGTACGCATTTCAGGTATAGAGTACTGAGCACACTTTAATTTTTTTGTGAATAATCGCTAACTAGTTATGGACTGAGCTCCGCTCTGCGTTATTTTCTCTGTCATCGTAAGATCGAAATTTCTCGGAAGATATTTAGTATTGCAATAATGTCAATAAGTTATCATCAATTGACAACAATGCAAAGATATCACATCACATGCCACAGAAAATGGCGCTCTAAAATCGGTTTAGTTCTTAAGGGTCGTTCCATCCAAATCATTAGACCCGTCTAGGAATACCTACAGCTACTTGACTGGAGTATTACTGCGTTATCATCGTAATCCATATTGGATTAGAAACCATATAAAATTAACACCCTTAGATCGTAATTAAATATATCTTCTTTCAAGTTAGCCATAATTAAGTTAGTGGTTTTCCGTAACTTTGTTTTAATGTAAAATAAAATAATCAAATCAAAAAAATAAAATATCAACTTCTTAGGGCTTATTTCCACTAAGCTACTACATATCACGAGGTCGCGCGCGGCTTGTCGCTCAGTGGAAAAAGGCTCTTAATTTGCTACATCCATTTTTATACTCCTAAAAAGGACATATTTTAAACATGGCCTCTTTAAATGTCAATTTAATCGATATACAAAAGATCAATTTACATTCCTGGTTTCATTTAGTTTTCTTTTATTACTGTTGGACTTCTTTTGACGCCGAACACAAACTTGAATTTATCAAAGAGTATAAGAATCGGTCTATTGCATCGCAATGTGAATAATTCAATGAAACAACTGTTGCAAATCTATTATTAAGAAATAAATCCATTGCTTGCACCGCGGGCGTTGCAGACAGCTCGCGATAACGTGTTATCTGCTCGAGTGTTGCGATCTAAATATAAATGTGAATGTAGTTCATCAGTAATCGTGTTTAGTCTACTGCGTTAACATTAACATGTAAAAGATACAACTCATTCAATGATTTTCTTATATTTGTAAGTGTGAAGTAATCATTGGCGTTTCTTTGTAACGGAACGGAAGTTAAACTTTAGGAATTACATAAAAACGGTGTATGAAATAATTGTAGCTCTTTAAATAAGCTAAATAAAAGTCCGCGATGACATACATCTATCGTCTATGGTTGTCTCACAATAACCACTGTTTTCTTAGGAAACATTAATTAAAACGCATACGCAACTTACTATACTATTATTCGTGTTCGGTATGAATCCTTATCCATTTAAATGTGTTAATCATCAAGAGAATTTAATGTAGGTCATTATTGCCTATAGATATCATTCTGAACAATAGCTTAGAAGCTATCAAAAGTTTAAACTACAAAGTAAAAACTACGCGCAAGTGATTTCAAAAGCCGCGCAGCAGACGGCCGGGCTTAGCGATGTGGTTATTACTATGTACTTTGGTTGATTATCTTTCTTCGATTGAAAGTTGGTTGTTATCATGTATTCCCATATTAATTTGATTAAGATTTAACCAGTTGTTTTCGAGTTAATCTTAATAAGGCGTATTTGACTTTAAATTCACGGTCTTTCGTTTTGCTTTAAAACGACGTTGTATTAAGCCAATACGGCCGGCACGTTACTCCTCCGACTCGTTAGATGAACGATCTTGTACCAAGTCAAGACCGTGATTACGTTTTTTTTTTAATTTCTCTATTAAGAACTTTTTCATGTATTTATCATTATTCATTATTTGCGTTTACTGTTGATAAATCACAAGTGGGTGCCGAGCTAAATCTGAGGCCGACACTGTTAAACCGTAAAAACCACATTAGGTTGAACCCTAAGTAAGTCGCCGTTGGCGATTCTAGGGGTCAAGTTTATTTCGACGTCAACGGAATGTTCGACTCGAGTTCCCGAGAGTTTAAACTCTGTCTATCCGTGCAAGTTATGCATCATCTCTGTTAAGCTTAAATTTTAATGAGTACATTGAGCTCAAGGTGAAATATGGTGATATTAATAAAAAATGAATATAAAACCGTGTATAAAAATACTGTTTTTATCATGCCCATCTAATCACATAATACCTTAATTGCGTTTTTATATATCCGATAACCAAAATGTTACGATTTATTTATCATTTCCGTTGGATAAGTACATATTTAACAACAGTATGTTAACAAGTGAAAGAGGTAAACACGCAAGCGACGTATGCGACGATCCCTACCTTTAATCCTTTTATCCCAATTGGGTATGTATGGATACCAGTCGCTATATAATGAAACAGGAATTAAGTTGGGCTATCGTTGTAAATTGGCCATGTTTCTAGCAAATTTATTACATCCTTATTCGAGAAACGGAAACTTATCCATACAAGCTGGTTGCAAAAATCACTTATCATCGCGTGATGTGTGTTTTTGTTATTATATCTATATATTGTATAGCATATATAGTAGTATCGTATAGTATAGTAATAGTACCATACGGTATAGTATAGATGTCATATATATAGTCTAAATTCATGCTTCACCTCTTTGCCACTTGTACTTTCTACTACAGCTACAGTGTGTTATCTTGAGTTGTTCCGTATGTTACAATAGAAACGGTTAGTATACGTTTATATTAATTTTATTCCAGGGATCCTGGCTATATCAGTCAACGCAGATTATGACTAACTTAAAGAAGGCGCAGTTAAGACAGCGGCTCAAAGAACTAAACATGCACAGAGAACAGCAGCAGAAAATGATGAAGACGGAGTAAGGTATACAAAAACAAGGTCAATTACAAACGAAAATAATAATATTTATTCTAACCATACCGCGCTCGGTACACCAATGTGATAATTGCAACGCAAATTTCCTGATAATAATATGATGCCTTTACAAACAAAAACGATTTGTTTGTAGATTTATTTGATATAATAATTTTTAGTGATGAAATTAGTCAGATTTAGTCGTGTAGAAATGTCTTTATACAACGATGATCAGGCTTTGGGTAAATCTTGCCTACAGATGCCATATAAATTTAAAGACAATAGATATTGTCTGCGTCGCTGCATGACAAGTGGCTATTGTATACTAAAACGGTACGCATGCATTTAATTAACAGTATAATGTTGCAGACGGATTCAATCTGATATTAACGTTAATTGTGGAATGACTTGCTTTTTGAGTACAACATACCTCATTATGTATCATGACTCGAGTGCTTGATTGAAAATTAAACAATAAATGTAGAGTATATTGCAATAAATAATTCAAACAATCACCTTAAGGTAATTAACATATTTAAAAAGGATTCAATAACTGTAGATGATTTAAAATGAATCCAAAGATCATACGAACAAGGTCAATAGAACACCTTGCTAAGTAAACTAACCGGTTTCGTCAACATTTACAATATCTTAAAAACAAATACAAAAATAATACTGTGTTGAATAGTAATTTCGACGTAACTGTAAAAAGATATTAAATTAACTGTATTGTACAGGTCGACATGCACACATGTAAGATTGATTTTGTTATTCTGGTGTAAATAGATCCAACAAATATTTGTACTAGCTTGACATTGAGGACGATTTGATAGATGTTAGAAAAATTCCACGCAAATGATAATGTGCGTATAAAATAATAATCAGGGACACAGGTCTCCTCTCCGAGAGAGGGAAGGGGCCTTACTCCACCACGCTGCCCCAATGCGGGTTGGTATACTAGTGTACAATGTGCGTATAGGTACTAGTCAATAAGCAGTAAAAAAGGTAGAGGGCGATTACGAATTTTAATTTTGCCGCGCGTTTTTTTACTTCCATCTATGGGGTCTCGTTAATATTTTTACTATTTTTCTTACGTCTTTAACTCAGCAACGTAAAATAATAATTAAGTATAAATGAGACCTAAACACTTTGAGATTAAAACAAATTTGAAACACTTGTGTAAATTACAAAAATGAAAGACATTTTGTTACTCAGTTTGTTGTTCGCCGATTAAACCTGATCATCGGGCATGTACCTACTGCATTTGATAACTAACCTTGTACTTTAACCACTTCTTAAACACTTCTTCCTCTTTCAAAGTTTTTAATATATGAGTAATTGAGAAGTGAAATCAACACTTTCATTCTTTTGTCAATCCTTGTCTTGTAACAATTTGAAATATATTTTCCTTGTTTTGCGTCTAGATGACTCGTTCACCTAAATCCTGTTTATTTTAACACACACCAGGATTCGCATACAATAATTACTAGAATGAATAGTCATTTCTTCATAGTATTTTAATTTCGGGATATTTTCTGCAATTGTGCCCATTGAGAGAAACCGATGCGTGAAGACTGACCTGACAAAGGGTTTTCCGACAATGCTAGCGAACATACTATTACATACAACGATGATTTGTTAATTTAATTTTTTTTAAATCTATATTACGCATTTTTATTGTCTGTCGTAATTTGCTACTTATCTAAGAGGGTATTTCAAAATATTTGTATCCACTCTCTGGCATCGATATTACATCTTGCTCCGAATTCATTCTAAACCAATCTGACCTTTCTTTTGGAGTTTTGAATCTTTTCCATAGATTTCCGAAACCTTTCATCTTATTATATAGTTATTATTTCAATTTTAAAGGTAAAGTACAAATAAATATTAGTCGCGGAAAGAAGTGATATACAGATTATTTACAATAAATGCGTCAAATTGTTGTTGACTATTTAATAAGCAAAGTTAATATGATAAAATTTTACAATATCCGAGTATGGAATTAGGCCTTCGTAAATTATTTTTGTTGACAAGGAAATACCGAGTGTGGCCTTAGTAAGTAATTTGCGAACGAATCTATTCATTATTAACTCCTATTATTTATTATGCCTTTAAACGTCAATATATATGTTGTGTGAAGTTAAACATTAAACATACGATTAGTTCACATAATAACTAATTTCTGTTAACGTAAAGAGTTAAAGCTTAAGACCCGGAATGCTTTAATACTATGCGTGCAAAATAACATGAAATTCGCCAGGACTGACTTCTCATCTCCTCACCATTGTGAGGATCATTGTCTTCGAAGATTATATCTGTATACAGGAGGTATATTAATCCCAAGTCCATTGTTTAAAAACAAATAAAATTTTACTTACAATTTCACACAATTGTGTAGTCAAGTGACTTACGCACGTGTGACTTCTGAATACGTGGCACAATACAATACGGAAAACGTGAATAATGTTCAAATGGAGACTTATAGAGAGATAAAACACGCGCACTGAATAATTATTTTAATGTTACTTAAGTTTGTTTGCCTCCTGTGTATAGATATGTCCGTTTGTCGTGTTTAAATGCAAACTGTACACTACACCTTTACACTAACGCCGCTATGACGTCATCGGACACGTACTCGTGTTATTGTGCGCGAGTAGTATGTTTCTTTAACTTGTTGCATTTCTCCTCTCTGCTAATTGCCCTTATAAAATATGTATTTACAAACGTACTTAAGTTTTGTTTCAATGTATTTTTATATTATCAATGTATAGTCCGCAGCACGCAGCAATTGTTTACATACAACAAAATATCTTTAGATTTTATTATAGTGCAGTTTTTATATGATGAACGCTTACAAATCCGATTCCATTACACTACTTAAACCTTGATTGTTATAACGTTTTATTAGTGGCGATTAACTAAAATAAAATTTTGACATAAATAGCTTCAGCGGTTTCAATTTCCCACACAATGGTTTTTAACAATTTTCGCCTTAGGGATAGAGGAACAAAATTTTTCTTAGCAATCGTCTTTTTTAATGTGAGGAAATGCCTTCTCATATCCGATCTTGCGGGGATGTGAGGAGGAGTGAGGATTTTGTTGGACTCACACCGACTAAAACCTCAGCCTGTTCGATGCGCGCATGTTGACGGATTCCCTCGCACCCGTCACCAATGAGGGCCAGAAAAGAGAATGGCTTTCCCAGTCTCCAGTGGCTGATCTGGTCTTAAGTCCCGCTGCCGACCGCGAAACGGCTGTAAGGGGTCGGGATAACAGCGTAAGGGAGCCGCTTTGTCGAGGTGGACTCAAGGCAAATGGTTCGGATGCGACCCATACACAGCCCGCCGGCGCGGCCGTCATCCGCCAACCCTGACGCATTCTGTCGCCGCGTCCTAGGGTTGTTCAATAACGCCCCTTTATATAAAACATCATATAAAAACTGAAGTTTTCGAGTACCTATATATATTAATTTAGTAGTAACAACTGCTGCTTTGCTCATCGGATTTCCGTTTGGTGTTCAGCATTAATATGAAAGCTAGTTGGTTCGCTAGTAAATTTATTAAGTGTATAAGTGTAATGTTAGCTGTAGAGTTAAGTTCTTATTGATTGATTTACTTGCAGAAAGTGATTTTTATTTTGGTATGAGTGCCATTTGACGAATAGATGCGACGCACGGAGTTATTGTAATAGAACGTATAGATGTTTACATAGTAAGCCACGGTGCAATATAGATTAGAGTCTTATAAGAATTTGTCTTATTTAAACTTATTTATCTGGTGTAAATTGCATTTCAATCATGACTTTGAAAATTTTGTACGCACACAAATTTAAATAAGGCTTATCAGTTTATTTACTTATGTCATTATTGGACTATTTATATGTTCGTTATGTTTTTATGGATTAATCTTTTTTAATAAGAGTTAATATTGTGAACAAACTAAGCTAACAAGTGGATTCATTTTTAATGTTATAAATGGTGTCCGATTAGAGTTGATACAAAACAGTAGGACCAAGTTACCTGAGAACTAGCGGCGCCACTGCCGCTCTAGTGTTGACAATTATAACAAGTCAGCTGCAGGATGATCTTATTTTAATTACAAATCAATAAAAGATGAGTCACGTTAACACAATACCGGCAGCCTTGTTTTTCAAACCTACACACTTTTTATATTTCGTATCAACGATCCAATTTGTTAATATTAAATATCTATTATTATTCAAGGTATTGAAAGTTGTGCCATGTTGTGTTGTCAAAGGAAGTGGTGCATTTCGTGTCGTGGTATAATAATACATTCTGCGTGCGTAAATAGTTCGTTATGATTAGTATTTTATGTATGTATTTCCGTAATCCAAAAGAGGTCTGGACGAATTGTTTATTTTTAGGGTTGATACATTAATAATCACGAATTAATTCTATAACTTTTAAGTACTGTAATATGTTAAGTCGTACAATCGTTACGTCCGTAGATCTTAGTGAACGTATGGAAAGTGGACTCGCGTTGCCGTTGTGTAATATCATGAAAGACTGATTGTGTGTGAGTGGTAATGATGCTATTGTATTTACTTCTTTTTTTATCAATACAGAACTGCAAGATATATTCAAAGCCAGTCTGTGGTAAAATGTGTTTTTAAAGATTGGCCTAGTCTTTTGGTTTACGTACGAATGCAGTTTCTGTTTTATTTTTGATTGTTATATTTAATTTCGACGTATTTTTTTTTATTTGATAACTGTCGAAAAATACGTAGTACGCAGAGTCGCCAAAAATATAAAGGAGAAAAATAAAAGTCATTACTTTTCGTACAACTGTACGGCATAGTATTAAAAACTTCACTTTGCTTGAGTACTTAAGTGTGCGACTATCGTTCATACCCTTCGTTAGCGTAATGATAACAAGAAAGTGATTGTTAAAGTGGCAATTTAATCACTTTCATTGTAATACAAAATTTCAAATTCAAGACACATCAAATATACTGTTTTTTGTATGTAAATGTATGTAGGTGTACCTTTAGTAATATTTCTTTCTTCTGTCCTCGCCTCTCCTCCCGACTGCGGACTGGCAACATTATTAATAATTTTTTAAATATTTTTTATAAGATCTATAACATCACATTTTGTTTGTTAAATAAAATATAATTATTATATGTTAAGCGTTTGAAGTGATGTAAATTGTTATATGTGTTGTAACCGAACCGGCTGTTCTGCTTGCTGAGAAATAACTATCAATATCAATATTTTGACATGACAGTATATATATATAACTCGCAATTTTTTTACATAGCGAATATCATTTGTATAAACTTTGATGCCATTAATTTTTAAACATGCTGTATGTCTTTCTGGCTAAGTCGCTTACTGATGAATAAATATTGTAAATAATAAAATAAGTATGTTGTATGGGCGCTTCAATAAACGATTTGTTAAAATATAACTGCTATTTATTTTTATAACAAATAAATTTGGTAGCAAACCATTGTCTAACAGGGAGTTTGGGAAACTTACTTTGAATTATATTCGGACAAATGAGAGATTATTTTCCTTTTATAGAAGAAGTAGGCTCACGAGCTAGCGGTTCACATTATTATTATATTAAGTGACCGCTACAGATAGGGATACCTATTTGCGACAAACAAAGGATATGCAGATGCGCTGCCTACCTTTAGTGGACATGGAGAGGATAAACAGAGAAAATAAAATTTAATTTTTTTCATCATCCCCTCTCTTGTCAAATCCTCTTACTCTTGTCATTCCTTCATCATTAGAAAAAAAGAAGGGGACGAGGACTAGATTCGCCTCTCCAGCACCTTACTCTAGACGAAACGTCCTGTCTTCATTACACATATGTATGTATTTCACAAGTATAAAGGGTAAAAAAAACAAGCCAAAATCTAAGTATATGGACTACAGTCATACTGTGCCGACCGTACATAACGTGGGAGAATATCAGGGTGATGAAAGGTACAAAGGGGGTATAGTAGTACAATAACACGAAGGATTCATAATGATATTAAACAATATTAAGGTAATACGCACCGAAATCAATAGCGCATGGTTTATTGAGTTATAAATTAAAAAGAATCGTTTTATACCAATAAGCCATATTATAGATACCTTATCAATTACATTATAGAGTCACTTAAAGCTAACCATGTCATTAATAAATAATATCTACGGAAATAATTTTTTATCAGGTGTAACAGTTGTTTTTTTACATAATTTTTTTAACATATAATACCATATTTATTTATACATGTATGAAAGAAAGGAGAAGCGAGAGAAGTGCCAGGATCGCGCCAAATGGAAATCGATGATCTCTGCCTACCCCTGTGGGTTACGGGCGTGAGCGCATATAATACCAAAATTGTCATACCATTTCCATATTAATCATAATGTAAGGTATAAGTTTCTGTTATAAACCATTCCTACTCTTAAATATGTTTTCATACCTCACAAATACGTATAAATCAGACAGTTCCTAACCACCGTTTCGGTGGCCAATCTTAAAATATTTTTGTCCATAACTTAAGGGAAAAAAAATTGTAATCAAGTCAACTGAGATTCATTCCGAGTTTTCAAAGTTCACGTTACTGTTCAAAGTAATCATACATATTTTGCATGTTTGAAATCAAAAATCGTTTCCGTTAATACTTTTTAAGGCTACTCAAAATCCATTGGCGACAATTTTTTCTTTGACTTCTTTGAGCATAAGCTTAACCAGATTGTTGAGGTCTACTTCTGGCTTCCAGTTCCAGTCTCGTCGAGCCTCGCTGTCGTCGAATACTTGCGGCCAAGAATCCGCTGAAAAACAAATTATATCAATCTATGAATAATGCCCATTTTAACATTCGGCCTCAAGTTAGTCTTACTTCTGTTTTTTTTTTTTGCAAAAAATGTCAAAATTAACTTAAAATTGGATCAAGCACCAAGCTATCAAGCATCACCCAGGAAAACATATATCTGTAATACCTACTAGGTCTATAATAAATTACTTATATCTACTTACCAATATCCTGCCTGCTGTCGGGTTTGTACGAAACTGTAAAGTCAGGTAAATGTTTGAACATCTCGTCAGCCAACTCTTCCGGAGTGAAACTCATTGACGTCACGTTATACACTCTCCTGTGCAGCATTTCATTAGGTGCTTCTAAGTATTCCGAAAGCGCTCGAAGCGCGTCCCTGACATGCATCATGGGTAGTCTGGTATCAGGCTTAAGATAGCAGTCGTAGTGTCCTTTGCGAAGCACGTCGTGAAATATGGCGATCGCGTAGTCTGAAATGTAGATGTTTTATTTGAAAATTAACGACAATATTGCTTATTGCATCAATAATGCTATTTCCAATGTTGTCGTTCTTTTATGCTACATGTATCTGAAATGATGAAATAACAATAAATACGAAATTTCCAAAAACACACATAGAAAATTGTCTGTCTGATTACGATAGATAAAACATAATTCTATGCATTTGTTAGTACGAGTACTTATACATATAGCTCAAATGGGGAAAAACGAGAATTTTTTATATTGTTTCTATGAATTACTTGAGATTTTATGTACATTAATTGCAATAATTAACCTTTATAGACGTTTTCACTTAACAAATAGCACGGTAAATATGGTATAGAAGAAATATTATTTTACTTTGGTGGTTTTGTAATAAATACTACTACTATACTACGTCTTTATAACTGTTTTCAATAAATACCAATCCTAAATCAACGAATAAAAACATGGGAATAGTTTCCCGCAATCGGAATAAGTTTTATTACTTATATCCCTGCGAGCTAGCACAAGGCTCAAATAGGTAGGTATGTTAGTGCCTTTATCGTTGGCTTGAATGTTACTAAATCTAGGTTAAAGTACTAAACGTGATTGTCATGGTATTTCTAAACGGTCTGACAGTTTAACGCAACAGTTTGACTTTTAATGCCTACTATGTTAGGGATAAATTGGCATACTACAACGAACAAGCGTTTTCTTTTCGAATTTCCATTTTAAGAACTCTGTCGACGAGAACTTACAATAATAATTTTTTAAACTATAGATGTTATACACATACAAAATCCGGTCAATGTGTTCCAAAGACAGCGACAAACAACATTTATGTCGAATGGTGTTAAAAGATAGCGTAATTAAAATAATGAGGAGAAAAGAGAACAGCTATTTTATTTTTATTTTAGTTTGTGCGTAGACGTAAATACAGAACGTACAGCTCAAGTGGCAGGGCGGAACACTTGGACAGACGGACTGATGGCAGGCGGTCAACGGCGGGGACGGAGTGTTGATCCGAAAACCACTAGCCAGCAAGGTCGATGACATCGTTAGGGTGCAAGACAGGATATGGATTCGATTGTATCAAAACCGGAAAGAGTGGGTTGAGATGTGACAATGTCTAGTCCAGCAGTGGATCAGTACAGGCTGATGTGATGGTGATGGCGATGAATTGCAGTAATAATATATACCTGTAGTTCCTCCACCGGGTGGATCACTGGAAATAACTCCCGGAAATCTGAGACAACGGAAATCTAAACCAAACTTGTAATGATAATATTCCCCCAGTAGCTCGGCATGCACCTTTGAAACACCGTAGATAGTCCGAGGTCGTTGCACTGTAATATTAGGTGTCGGGTTCCTAGGAGAGTCCGGTCCGAACGCTCCAATTGTACTGGGCACAAAAATTCTTAGGTTATACTGCTTAGCAAGCTCTATAACATTGTGCATTCCTTCTATATTCACTCGAACTGCTAGAGGTACATTTTGTTCACCGATAGCACTCAGCAGAGCTGAAAAATGTATCAACCAGTCGACTCTATGATCGACGACGATTTTCTGTAGACCTTTAAAATCCAAAATGTCGGCAAATATGTACGGACCGTCGTTGAAGATTTCCGTTGATGGTTTAATTATATCGGATAGTATTACGTTATCTTTTCCATATTTTCCTCTTAGATGTTTAGCACATTCAACACCAAGTTGTCCCAAGCCACCTGAAATAGTTTATTTTGTTATTTAAATTAGCTGTGGTAAAAATAGGTCTTTAAAATCTATAAAGCACTGATAGGCCAGTGGTTTAGCGTACGGTCTGCCAATCGTATGCTCGTGAATTCGAATCCGTCATTCAACTAATGTCGTGAACCTTCTCCTAAGGCAAGTTGTAGCTTAGTTGACATGTTTAAACAAATTGATTTGGTTAAATAAATGATATAAAAGTGCTGCGTATGACATGATTAACGTTTTTAAAATTTTGTCATTGTTTAATCCACTAAATTTCTGGCGATCAACGGGAGGCCTACCTCAGACAATGAACGACTATGGGTTGAAACGACGACCACGAAAGCACTAAATGTTATGTTGATAGAAGAGGACAAAGAGCGTGGAATATTCAATGCCCACTTAAACAAGTGATTAAAGCTAAACGTTATGTTTCAAATGTCTCAATTGGTTTCTATACAAAGCCGAGTCGCACTTTATAAATGTGATGTAACAGTGGTAGAGCCCGCAACAGCAATATCTGTTGCACGAATGGATGAAATACCACGACCTCACAGGAAACAGGCGTCAAGTAGAAGTATTCTGCGTTTCGTCTGATGAGTGAGGTGCTTGAGACCTAAATTCAGTCCTCTTCCCCTTCCCACCCTTTCCTCATACGGATAGGATGAAAACGGGAAAAGGGTTGGATGGATGGGGATTGGTGTGGGAAAGGAAATATCCTTTTTCTTGTATATCCATTCCCTACTTTGTCCATTAAGGTAGACAACGCATCTGCAACATATTTGCTTGTTGCGGATGTCTATGGGTTGCGGTCAATTAAAATCAGGTGATCCACTTGCTCCTGTGCCACCTTCTTACATAAAATAAAGATATCGATATCAATATAAAACCCTTTACATTTTCAAAGAAAAAGTGATTCATAATTTACATTCTTGTAAAATTGAATAGAAATTGTTTGCTTACTGCCATCTATTTATAGGCACTACTCACTAGGTAAGATAATTATAAAAATGTACGTGAAAATTGGATTCCTGATTTACATTTAATTAAAAACTTCGTAACTTAAGGAAAAATAACACAAGTATATAATAAGTAAGGCGTAACGTACAGATACGATATATTGAGGTTGGATTCAAAACATTCACATGTGCAGACGCTGCGGGAAACCGCACACGACGTTTACTATTCTATTACAAATGATAGGTGTTCTCTGTTTGCTATGCAAATTACATTGCGGAGTTTAGTTTAAGCAAATAAACATGTTTTGGATTGCATTTGAAACACTCGATGCGCCATATATTACGTAAATGTACTCATTATAGATAACTAGCTGCTCCCTGCGCCTTCGCACACGTTCGTTTATTATTTTCCAAGCTGGATTTTTTGTTACTTATAACCGCGTATACTAACCTCAATTATATGTATTGAAAAGTAGTCTTGTAAATTTTGAGTAATTCTGCTAAAGGAAAATTTATCCATACATCACGTGAACAATTTACAAAAATCCTTTTTAGTGCAACAAGCCATACAAAACAATTGTAGAAATATACATTTATATTAACAATAAACTAAAAATAATACAATTATAGAATTAAATAATTTAAAAAAAATGTAACAAAATAAGGGAATGTAGAGAAGTTTTATAATAGTAATAAATTATAGTAATTTTATAGGACATCATAAAATTTAACTTTCATTCTATCACGTTGGCATTGAATTAAGAACTCACCGGTAATTAATATTTTTGGCGGTTTAATGATACGAGTATTAGCACAATAATTCCGAATACTTATTTTAATTGCACTATGAAACGTTTTCTTTAATAAGGACATATTAAGTACGTACAAACGAAGGATTTAAATTATTTTTTGTTAGAACAGATCGTGCAGCACGATAAGGGAGCGCGTAAGGCAAAAGTTAACTTGTGACTGGTTGTGAACGTAAATGTGAGATCTTTTTAGTATTAGATATTCAAACTGGTTCCTTACGGGGGACTGCGTATCTAAATTCGCCACCATTCGAAGGCTTGTTGAGGTAAATTTATAAAGTTGTTTCATTGGTTTAAAAGTAGGTGTGTCTCGATAGTAGGCTTCGAGCGGCCTTGCTTTATGAAAGGAAAAATTCACAAATTAGAAAAGTTAATTCGTTCTTCAATTCATATGATTGTTTATTATCCGTATGTTTTTATAGTTTAACAGTCTTTATTTGCCGTGTAATAACCTGTGTCACCTTTTAATTGTAAGAATGCTGCTTTATAATTTTTTTCTTAAAATAAAAAAAAACCGATTAAATTATAACTAAAGTGGCGTAAAGTTATGAATGGTTCGATTCACGCAGGGCACACACTGGGAGCCTTTTTTAAATTCGTACGATAAAATGCATTCTTTTCGTCAAGTGGGAGGCTCTTCGGCGTTACAAAAATCAAACTATTAATAAGCCTTTTTTGAAAAGTTTGACAGTCAGTCAATAGACCGGGCAAATGGGGCTTTTGAAACTCCACCTTCACTGGAATTAAACAATGGCATGGAATAATTGTTATTGGTTAAAGTAGGTTATTTACAAAAACTATAAACAAGACGTAATATTGTAGAAATAATAAAAAAACATATCATAAAATACAGAGTGTTTTTTTTATTAAATAGGGCGGCGAATGGCCAAGTTATTCACGTGACCAAATGACTACATCAAACAAATTGAAGGTTCGTTGCAGGACGAGATGGGAAAGAGATAAAGCCGACACCTTACTCGTCGGATGAAACGGAAAAGCATAGAATACCTCTAGTTCACGTAAGTCTTCAGTCAGACAGGAAAAATCCACAATAAAATGTTTCAACTCACATTTGCACACTAAGCTAAGTTGCTTACCTACTAATAAAAATATTGCAAACGTCTAACGCTAGATATTTTTTGCAGTTTGATTGAGAACAACTTGATATGTTCAAGGTCGTCGTGGTGTTATGCGGACATATCGAATTCGCAAACAGGTTTTTTGGCAAAACAAACCATTACGTTAGATGTCTGGCCTGCGGCGTATACGAACAAAAAAATCTATTTAATTTTTCACTTTTCACAAAAAATATCTAATATAAAGGTACGAATTTTTTGTATGTTTAATTTGATAATCTATTATAATTCGTTATACTTTGTATGTCGTTTATAATTTTAGACTAGAACAAACCCTGTTTTGTTTCTTAGTTTCTAGTTTTATCTCTACTATATACTCTATCACCAATACATATACTTAATGAATAAACAATGTTACGATTAAAGAACAGGCTCCTGCGGGAACACTCCAATTGTAAGATTATTTTTAAAGCAGATTAAGATATACCTATGATGAAAAATATAAGATTTTATGTCTATGAAATCAGACGATAAGGTCAATTTAAATAGACTTAACTCACATAAATTCGATCTAGCAACAAAATATTGCAAACCTCTATATAAAAACAAATAAAATAAAACAAACAAAATAAAACAAACAAAATAAAACAAAATATATAAAACACGGCAATCATTTACCTTGTTTTATGTATAGTCATAAATGATGCTTTTGCTATTATGAATGTATCATACGATTTATAAGATCTTAATAATATTGTGACAATTTCATTGTCCAAACGCCTCTTCCTTATTACCATTACTACACCGCGGGAATTAATCTAGATACGCCGTTCATGTGGCTGAGGCAAACTTTATTTAGCAATATTATAGTCAAAGATGAACTACACAGAAAGATCTAATTAAAGCAGACGTCATTTCGTATTTCTGCATGCATATTTAGGCGTGTACAGTTCCGGATTCAAGATTGTGATTTTGAGGGGCCTCAATATCTTGACCTGGGGGTAGGTAGAGGTAATCAAGGTAAAATCTAACGAGCACTAGTGTTAATCAGAATAAGTTTTTTTTTAGTTTAATTAAACTCGTTCTCGTTAAACACGTTAATTCACGTCACAGTCACGGAAGAATTCTGATGTCCCTGGGTCCGCCAATGAATTTCTAGTTATACAAATGCTTTATTTGAGTGATAGGATCAGCGCGTCTCCAGTAATTTTTAATTTAGAACCAATGCTAGGTCTTTTACATCGTTTATTCTTGTTTTTGTGCTAAGATTGCAACTCCAAATACTTATAAGTCAATTTAAATTTCCTTACAGTATTGTCTAAAAAGTTTATGTACGATCTATCCCATCTAGACTTCTTTAAGGTTTAAGAGTAGTTATATAAATGCTATACTATAGCCCAGCTTCTATGTTGATTTTTTTTATAGATCTCATCATTACTTTTTTCGTCTTTACGACATTCCAGAGGAAAGTAAAAGAGTCGATGCTAGTAAAACTTGCACTATAACAGTAACTTGGGCACATTGGGAAGTATTTCTATACGATGGAGTGAATTTTATTGAGCTATATTTGACAAGGTCAGAAAAAACCCAAAATTAATGTTCACAAAAAGATGAGCAGATAATTAACATGCATGGTTTATCTGTATTCAAACAAACACCTTTCCAAGTATCTGTCACGACCGAAAGAAAATTATCTCGTGTTAATATTTATGTTTCAGTTACGTAAGATGTGGGCCAATGTGAACTGAGATGAAAAAACATTACTTCGGTATGGAATTTTTTGTATCGTAAACCGACACCCAATTTAATTCAATATTCAGCTGATCTAATTAGTACACTAATTGAGCAGGTCGTGGCTTTATTAGGCCGACTGACTTGTGATGTTGTAAATATATGTTTTATGTACCTCTGCTGGAGCAGTTTTATTTTCGGGATAAAAGGGGTACTTTACCCCATGTCATTTTCTGTACCTCTGACAATGTGTGCGAAAAATTTCATGATTATCGGTTGAGTCGTTAAAGAGTAAATATTTCGTGTTTATTTTGAACCTATTGTTCATATGATGTGGAAGGCGGACTAAAAAGTGAAACATTAGCTTTTGTGAATAAGATAGCTACTAAGGTTTTGCTTAGTATTACTGATTTTAGTATATACTTCATAATTACCACCAGCAAGTCATCAATTCAAGCTCTTTAGGACTATAACATGGATTTTACATAACTGACCCCTAGAAGAATATAACCAGCTGTATGATAGCATCTAGTGCCAATTATAATCACGTCATTGTCGATTTTATGTGAGAGCTTCTACTTTCAGCAGGAACAGCTATAACATTCTATAAAATAATCTTGACACCGCTTGATCTGTAGCATTCCTTTGACGTATAAAATTCAGATATCACCTATTCTTATTTTCTACCAAGTTGTACATCTGTGTTGTAATAAGAGGTTGCATGTGCTGGCACGCGCCACAATGGTGAAAGATAAGTGTCTTGGTGCGCATCGAGCCATGAACCGAAAGTCCGACGTTCGCATGCAAAATGTTCTTCGCATCCCAGTCGGTGGTTGTCTTTTAAAAGCACCACTTGTTCAGACCTCCATTCAAACAGTGCAAGTTTATGTAAACAAAACTCACGGCAAAGTTATTGGCGCTGACGCTCTGCAGTACAATTTTACCAAGGTCAAAAAAGTATAAACTTTAAATTTAAAAATAAAATTTATATGTTTTAAATAGTTTACGTAAGTATTGTTTTGCTGATTATTTAACACTTTGTATAACATATACACCTTTGGTTTTATCTTTGGACAGATCAAATAATCTGAATAATTGAAACACAATAAAAAAATACTTGGTTTGATCAAGTAAAGATTATTATTTAAATTATCTATATATCTTGATTTGGAATCAAATCAAGATATATTGCTTAAATTTTATGTAATGAATTAAATAATTTAAACCAATTGTAGGTTAAATAATATACATGGCACAAACCATCGCCTGATGAGTCAGATTTAAATATCAGATCACATAAGATAATCAAACCAATACTATGGAAAGTAAATTATTGTTCATGTTTTAAATCGACAGAGTCAAATCTAATTAAACTAGATACTTGTTTTAAAACGTAAATATTGTGATATAATAGTTATACAAAATGTTATAATTCTTCTGACGTAATAACGTATAATATGTAATAGTGAGCTTGTGAGATTAGTATCAAGTATGTGGTGACTGCATAGCTTGCGGCCATTTTATTTTATCTATGGTAACTAACACAAACACCGAAAACAAAGTTTTTATTCAATTTAATAAAAAAAGGATGTTTATACTTATTATTTTGAGCTTAAAATAGTATTTTCAATTATTAACAAACGCACATAAAACAGACAAAATTTCTAGTAATCATTGTTTTGGGTTTTATTGCGTTTACGACCCCAATTATATAGTTATATATAGTTTTTCTCTAATATCTTCCATGTAAGACAGCGATCAGTTACATTTCTCAGTCGCATTTCTTTAAAACCTCTTTGTTCAGAATTGCACCAGCAATTGCAGTTTATGATAAGTATCTATATATGCGCCGGCGCATTGCCCCAGCTTTCAAATACTTTGACATGACACTAATCGGAGCCGCTCGCGAGTGCAATATCTAGATCGGTATAACTATTAAATTGTTTCTTATTTATTTACTAGAGCAAAAACTAAAGGCGTATTACATGTATTGATGGCAAATATATCATATATCAGTAATAACTATTTATAGGAATTTACATAATCTAGAGTCTTTCAGTCTATTAATTTATCTTATAAAGTTTTAAACGGAAATAGTATTGTGGGAATTTGTGTAAGTCAATCATGTACGCATCCCATGTAGTGAGTAAAATAAACTACGGCTATTTTTGATCTTTCTAGAATCTCGTAAAAGGGGACTGAAAGGCAACCTCAAGTCGTCAGTAGTAGTCTGTCTTCAACTCAGACTAGAAAGCTCGCTATTTTCGGTCAAACAACAGCTCGGGAAGCACTATTTTAAACGGTCCTATGAAAATAAAATGAATTCATGAATTCATTTTTAGACTTAACTATGTATAAGTGTCAATCAATCAATAATAAATAGGTGGCAATCACGACAAAAATTTAACAGTGGTAGAGCCCGCGACAACATTTGTTGCGCGAATAAGGTGCGCGATCGGTGAAATACCGCGCCCTCACAGAAGATAGGCTTGAAGTAGAAGTATTTCTGCGTTTAGTCAGACGAGTGAAGTGCCGGAGGCATAATCCCAGCCCCCTATCCCTTCCTATCCCATTCTAATAAGGAGAAGAGAAGAGATTTGACGGACAGGGCATCGCCTGATGATGAGAAAAGAAAATATCCTTTTTTCTGTTTATCTCCTCCTCTGTCCATAAAAGGCAACGCATCTGCAACTCAACAACTTTTGCAGGTGGGCAGCTGTCACTTAATTTCAGCTTGCCATTTCAATATAAAAGATGGTGATGTTCTATAAAACACTTTAGACAATTAGGTACAAGTGTCGAATAACAGAAACACCGCAATAATAAGTAGGTACCACTCACGACATCAAACAGTACTAGGTACCTCGTAACTTCGCAAAGGGCAATTTAACAAAGTGATGACGTTTCATGTGACAGTTAGAACCATGTTAAAGATAAGTGTGTAACGTGACTACTATACCGTAATATTCGCCCGTTTCGTTGGTTGGTCACGGCTTATGTTTTGTCGCCGTCTCTCCGAGGACCCATAATAATTTTCTTGATTGTTTCTCAATTATTATAGGTAGGGTATAACGCACTAAATAAATATGGTCAATTCAATTAAAAATATTGGTAGCTACTTAGTCTAATTTGATGATAAATTTTAAGCATCAAGGTTAATAGGACCATGCTGCTCTATTATACTATATTTTTTGCGAGCTAACTAGTGAAGTAATACCACATTAATTCATATGCGTCGTAGTCGTAATATATTCGAAATACCACCGAGCACGTCGTATTCTCCGTTCCGTCTGATGAAGATGGTATGGGAGGGGGGAAAGGATTTGACGGGGGAGGGGATGGATAGGAAAAGGAAATATCCTTTTTACTCTTTATCCCCTCCTCCGGATATTAAAGGTAGGCAGAGCATCAGTAACTCATTTTTGGGTTATTGCAGATACCTATGGCCATCGGTCACCTATATAGTGAACTGCTTGTCCGTTTGCCAGCTTGTTCCATAAAAAAGTGAGCTGTTTATGTAATAACCGAAATATTTAAGGCGTACGTAGATTTCATAGACTACAAATAGGAACAATACAATAAAAGTGAAAGTGCAACGTAGCGTATCGTTCTACTGGACCATTGTCTTCAGATTTTATTGTTTTAATGGTGTCTGTCAGTCCTTGACGCAATACTTGTTTTATTGCACACAAAAAGGCCCAGATTTGTTAGCATTTCGCCTGTTAAAATAAGTAAAGCTTTTGACTATTATATTTTTCAGGATGTAGGTAACATCCTTCAGTAATATTGATGCAGACAATGCTACAATGAGTGACACTGAAGTAACTTAGGAATGGGTGCCAAATCGAGAAAGGTTCTCTTATGGTTAGCATTAGGCTTAAGATGCATATATGAAGTTTTTGCAGTATGCCCCGTTCCAGATACAATACTGCCATGCATTTGTACAAACCGAAGCGAAGATGTTCAGATATGGTTAGATTCTTAAGTAACTTTTGTATGAAATATAAGAAAAAGGTTTCTTTATGTAGTTAATTCAATTTCGTCTTATTTTCAGGTGTACGCACAGTGATTTACAACAAGTATTGAAAGGTGTGCAGAAAATTGGAGAGTTTGTAAGGAAACCTATAGACGAATTGATAATTGAAAACAATTACCTACCATCACTGCCAGGGAACATTTTTCAAAAAGTAAAAATCCAAAGATTAATGTTGCGTCACAATGGAATAGAACGTATGTCATCAACATGGTTGGAGTCACAGGAGAGGAGTTTACTTGAAATATTTATAGTTGAAAACGAACTGAAAAGTATCCCAGCCGAGAGTTTGGCGAAATTACAAAATGTGCAAGCCATTACTATACATTCTGATAGTTTGAGGCGAATTCCTTCATTTGCAAATATTCCAAAACTAAAATACATCAGTATAGAAACGGACAGTTTAAGCGGTGTCACAAAACATACATTCGCAAATTTACCAGAGCTTGAAAGATTATATATACGTGGAAGTGGAAATTTGCATATGATAGAAGAAAATGCTTTTTACAACTTGCCGTCTTTACAAACAATGGAAATTACAGACTGTGGCATAACTCGCATGCATATGCGAGCTTTGTCCCTGCTTCCTAATTTAAAACAGTTGTCATTGAGTAATAACGAAATTTATGATGCAACTATGATTGGTAGAGCTGTTCGGGATTTGCCGATGTTAACCTTATTAAATCTTAATTACAATCTAATAGACAAATTAAGCGAAGGTGCTTTTGTCGATCAGACTATGTTAGAGACTTTATATTTATCTCATAATCACATAAATATTATTCACCATGGAGCATTTCACAGAGTTCCGAAGTTGCGTGTCGTCGACTTAAATTATAACAATATCATAAGAATACATCCCGAGTCATTCTTACAACAGTCTAGTAGCGGAGTTGAGGAACTAAGTCTCATTGGAAATAAAATTATGCACATTTCAGAATTTCGAGCGTTACTGGATGCACTACCACGATTAAGATTCCTAGATATGAGTGATAATCTACTTGAGGAAATTCCTAGAGGAGCCCTAAGAGGTCATCCAAGTTTAGAACGATTGCATCTTAACAGTAACAGTATTAGATTTATAGAAGGTGAAGCATTTGTAGCAATGCCAGCCCTACGAGAACTTCATTTAAGTAAAAATTCATTAAGCGATATTAATGAGGGTCCTTTCTGGAACTTGCCATCTTTAAAGGGTTTAGATTTGTCCAATAATTTTTTTCAACGTTTACAGCCTAAATTATTATATAACCTTCCGTTCCTTAGAAGAATAAATATTAGCAATAACAAATTAACAGTTATAGATCCTTTAACTTTTATCGAAACACCATTATTAGAGTACGTAAACATATCAAGTAATGCTCTAGTTTCAATACATCCCGCAACATTTAGAAATTTGGCAAATCTTTACGAACTAGACGCCACTTCAAATAAGCTCATTGAATTTATTCCTGGGTTGCCACGTGGCCTTGAACAGTTAAATGTGAATAGAAATCAAATAACTAGCCTACCAGTGCCTCCGTCTCCAGACTTAGACCTTCCATCACTAAGAACATTAGACATTTCTAATAACGGTATTCAGAGAATTGCTCATGGAACTTTTACAACGCTTCACAATCTCCGACGGCTTTATATGAAACGTAATGGACTTAGACAAATTGATGTTACAACATTTAGTGACGTTGGACGCTTAGAAGTACTAGACTTAAGTTTTAATCAAATCATTTCAGTACACTTAAAAAGTTTTAATAAACTCCCATTAGTAAAACAGATAAATTTACATGGGAATAATATTGAAAATTTCGATTTTATGACCCTTAAAGATAATAAGGAATTATCTGCACTAGATTTTAGCAAGAATAAATTAAAAAGTATTAATTCCAAAATAGCTGAGAGAGCACTAGATATAGAAGTTTTAAACATATCTTCAAATAATCTTTATGATCTTCCGACAAGCCTGAATGTTTTTGAAAAACTTACAATACTTGATGCTAGTTTTAATCACATCAAATTCTTTGACGGCAACGTACTGAGCAATTTAAAAAAGATTAAAGAGATAAAACTTGCGTACAATAAAATTATAGAAGTACGCAGTGGGAGTTTTAGAGATCTTAAATATCTTGAAACAATTGATCTGGAGAGCAACAAAATTGAAATAATACACTCAGTAGCTATAGCCAATCTTTCCAATGTGCTATCTATTTACCTCAGTAGAAATCACATAGTTGATATTCCCGATCGCGTATTCTCAAATTTACCAAAGCTAAGAATTATAGAACTTCAAGGAAATAGGCTTCAATTTATATCAACACGCGCATTTGAAAACACACCGTTGGTACAATATTTAAATGTCAGCAACAACCAACTTACGAATTTAGAAAATTCCGGAATAAGACAATTGTTTTCTTTAGAGGTTCTAGACTTAAGTTTCAATAAGTTAATGAAAATAACAAGTGAATCATTTCAATACATGGAATGGCTGGTGGAACTTATACTTGATAATAACCAAATATGTCACATAAGTGGCCAACCGTTTAACTCCATGCCAAGGTTGAAAGTTCTATCGTTACGCCATAATAAACTAACATATGTAGCAGAAACGAACTTTGAAAGACTTAGAAACAATATTGCAATTTTGGATATTGATGGTAAGTTAAGTTTTAAATAAGATAGCTAGTTTCTGTTATTATCTATTAAACTGGCGCTATTTTCAGGTAACCCTCTCATTTGTAACTGCGCTGCGATTTGGTTAAAATCATGGTTACTAGAATCAACATCCATTGGTCCTAAGTGTGCTGATGGAACTTACGTCAAAGGTATGCCCTTCTCCCGGAATGACTGTCTCAGTACACATATAGCTATACAAAACGACAATTTGAGAGATTGTATGATTCATGAAAACGAAGCACTACTGCCAAATTTGGCAACGTCGCAAGTATTTTCATCATCAGACAAAATTAACGGTTATATAACACAAGAAAAGAACAAGTTACAGGCCCACAAAATCAACACTCGTCCTACTCCAGAAGAATCTGAATATTTTTACGATGATTATGTTGATTATCCATTTAATGAAACTGTAATGGACGTTATTAACAATCAAAATAATTTTACTATAAATAAAGGAAAGACCCAAGACGGAATACTAAATTCGTCCAATATAAATACGAATATTAAAAACACCAATATTTTAAATCCGGTAAGTACATCAAACGTTCCAAGGAGCGGATTTACATTTTTCGGTATGCCCCTTCCTTCCATAGATGTTAGTAAGTTACTGAATACAGGTCGGAAAATAGATTGGTTTGAAAAACGAAAACAACCACAGATTACCAAATATCATTCGCCTGCTCTAGAGGCGCCAAAATTCGAAACTGGTGGTTTCACACCCATATTACCAGCAACTGATGGAGGTTTTATACCCATACCAAGCCCTACGATGCTAGTACCTGATACCACACAAGATACAACTACTAAACATGACCTTCCAAACTATCAAAATTTGGAAAAAGCCGACAAAAATGTTGTTACAACAGAGCATTTAGCACCAAAAACAACATATCGAAATAATACACTAAATAGCAAAACAAAAAGTGAAATTTATGAGATTGAAGCTTACATAAAGAATAATAATGCAACCCAAACAGCTTATAGCATGGCTAAAAATTTAGAAGAGCAAAATAGTAATCCAAGTGTTTTGAATAAATATCATCTAATGGAGTCCAATTTAACTGTAACCCAAGTTACGGAAAAAGAGAGTATAATAACAACTGACACAAGTAATGATCTGTCAGTACAGGCATGGATGGAATCAACAACTAGCATACCATATTCATCTGCCATGCCTGCTATTTTAAAACCAACAATGAAAAAACCTATTATCAATCAGCCAACAGCACTTTCAGCAGTGCTAACGCCAAACAATGAAGAACTAGAAAGACAAGAATATAAACGGCCGGCTACTATAACCAAAGTCAACTTACCAAATTTGGAGCATTTAGGATCTAATGATTATACTCCAGTCAATAATAGAGTTCCTAAAACCCGATTTCCCCAGACACAAATTACAAACACTAGAACAAAAAATGAAGATAATAAAGACTGGTATTACAAAAACTATAATAAGTCTAATTTAGAGCCCTATATTGCACCAGGTATTCAAACTTCCGATGGTTATTTACTGAAGCATAATAAATCTACTATTTACTGTATAACTCTATGTTACTTTATCATGTTTATTAATTTTTTGTAGATTAAAGATTTAAAATAAATTATATTCATAGAATTAATACATAAGTAAATGTATATTTTTATATCTTTGCTTAGTCATTTTTTTGACCTAAAAGTCATCATCTCCCTGCCCTTTTCCCACTTATGTGCGCTTGGCACAATATGACCTTGGTCCATACTGCATAGGTTTTCGCTAGTTTTTATGAGTGGCCTACTTGACTCCAACTCTCTTCAGTACCCTCCTTTTTGACCTAAAAGTAACAGACAATATCTTAAGGCAAAATCTATAAATTTATATCAACGATGTATTGTGAACTGATGAACTATTTATTAAAACTATGTCTCAACCATTTGTCTAGAAAGTTGATCTGAGACTTATAAAATGAAGATAACTGAACTGTTGTGGCTGTAGGTAACTTTTTATACTTTTGACATTTATTGTACATCTTAAGTAAATATGGATTTGAATGATAAAAGATTTAAAATAACCAAAAAAAGCACACTTGCATGTCACATAGTAATATATTCTAGATATGAAATAAAAAAAACTGGATTTTAACAATAATTATATTCTAATATAAATATCTAATGACAATTCAATACAAAATATTCTTTTAGTTTATCTAAGGCTTTATATCTGTGGGATATTTTGTTTTTTTGATGTTTAGGCATTTCAGCATATGTCATATTGAAGCCATCAGGTTGAAATACACAATCCCAACCAAAGTCACGTATCCCTCTTGGAGACACAATCGTTCCTTTTGTTTTCCCTTTAAATAGCATAACGGCTTGGCTATCACCTGAATAAGGGCAATAGGCGAAAGTACAAACAGCTTCCGCAGACTTATCATCCCATCCTGTTAATAATCTTGTTACACCTTCGGGTTCTAATTTTTCTAAAAACCATTTAATATATGGACCTGGCAATCCTTTTAATGCGTTAAAACATAAGCAAGTGTCTTCTACAACAACAGGTTTCCTTAAGCGGCGCGCTGCTTCCTGACACTTTTTAATCGATATCTCATCAATTTCCCCCTGTAATTCTGGTAAATCTAGCTTATGGCTTGTTACTTCAAATGGAAAATTAACGCCCAAGATAGCTTTAATCTCTTCCAACTTTTTTACATTGCCTGTTACAAACGTCAGAGTTCTTTGAGACATATTTATATCGTATTTTAATTAATAAAACAACGAAATTACGTCTTATAGTTTGGCCATTGTAGGTCACATATAACATCTGTCAGTCTTAGCTTAGCTTTAAAGTGATGTGAAAAGTGTGTGTGTATCGATTATTTTTATTTTATAGTAATCATTAGACAAATGTCAAAGACAGAAATAGTCTGTTAAAAAACTATAACCACCCAATAACATTCTTAGCCATTTATATGCTCTTTGTTGTAAACCTGTAATTTACTTGGCACACTTGCTTATTTGGAGATTGTTTGACTGTTAAAATAAAGATATTATTATATTCATCATTTGCACCAGCCTATATGTGCTGTGTTGTATTGCAGTACAATATGTCGTACAATATCCATAGCTTTTGGGTGGACGAAGACGATATTCTTATTATGTTTTAGTTCAACAAACAACGGTACAAAGGACTCAATTATCACATCGCAAGAAAAAGAGGGTTGCTTTCAGTCATAAAACGACAACATTATAAAGAACAAAAGTTCAGAAGAAATTATTTCTCGTTAATTCATAGATTTTGTACTTAGGTTAATAAATTAAAACATCGAACCAAGAACAAATGGCACATCAAACATAAGGGCCGTGACTGCACTGCCTCCGGTGTGACCCGATCGCAGTCACCGCGCAATACTCTGGCCACGCCCACCGGCCGCGGGTTTTTTAGAGCTCCGCACAAATTCATACAAAGCAGTGAGTCGCGCGGCCCGATCTGGTTTGTGGGTCGTGGTCGCTTCGATCCGAATACTAGCTCTAGCTGCACAGTATACCATTTTTTCGACAATAAATTCACAGCGACTACTCATTGCATCACAGACACATTGTAACTAAACTATCAAAAACGATTATTAAGCTCTACATACCACCCACTGCTATGCATAGCCCTCAGTAACTGTATCGGTATTTTCAGAACCAAAACCTGACAGGCCCGCAATCCGAGCAGAATGCGGCCATCTTCAAACCTCGGCATACTCTCGCCTCTCCATTCGTCTGCGCGCTCATATCCTTTACAATCAGGTCTTGATTCTTGATTCTATGGACATAAAATTCACACCAGTATCAATCGATAGCAATCCAGCATAACTTTCTAGTGTTCTTCCCACTTCTGATATAAATGGCTAAGCTGCTAGGCCATCTAAATCAGAAAAGGGGAAATGTGAAGAATATGCCAGAGCTTAGAATATTCTATTTTATATCACATTTTTTTATGTAAGAAGGAGGCAAACGAGCATGCAGATCATCTGATGTTAAGTGAGTGCTACCCAT
Source organism: Papilio elwesi (assembly GCA_029849275.1). NCBI lineage: Eukaryota > Metazoa > Arthropoda > Insecta > Lepidoptera > Papilionidae > Papilio > Papilio elwesi. Next base: position 3,513,507 of record CM056687.1, on the reverse strand, counting down.
TGACATCCGCATCAAGCAAATGTGTTGCAGATGCGTTGCCTACCTTTAATGGACAGAGGAGGGATAGACAGGAAAAGGACATCTTCCTTTCCCCGCTCCAATCTTCTTTCCGTTCCCATCCTCTGCGTATGAGGGGTAGGACAAGAGCCAAGTCGGTATACATACCAAATTTAAAAAAAACAGACGAATTGATAACCTGCTGCTTTTTTGAAGTCGGTTAAAAAGAGACAACGATCACAAAGTAAAAGAGATAAATGTATCTGTATAAAATGCTGCCATTGTAAATACAATTACGTAATAGACTGGTATTTGGACTTTTATAATAAATGTATTTATAAAATAACTCTACTTTTTCCTTATGGCAGAATTATTATAATGAAATCAAGTAAATACTTATTAATTTTGCGATAAAAATGGACTCAAATAGCAGTGAAGTCACGTCATGATGATTTCGAATTACATTTTGACAGCGTAACACTAATTGATGAAAGGGACGATTTTATTCGTTTCTCCTTATGGCACGTAAAATAACATTTCTGTGATTTTATTCTAATCCTGATATATTGCGGTACTATACAGTGCTTGTAATAGTAAGTATCCATTTCATGTTATTTATAGAAACGTACAGATAGGCTGCGTTGACATATAAGTCCATCGTGTACCGACTTCATATAACTACACTATCCCGCTTGTATATGCTCTTTCCCTACCGGGTTTCCCGTTATGCTAGAGCCTAGATAAAGAATAATATAGATTTAGCATAAGCATACACCCGTAAGGGACAGAGACGTGTAAAATAGAAGGTTATGGAAATTTCCCTAGTAATATTGATTATTTATTTATTTATTAGTGAATAAAAGTGTCCGGAATCGAATACACATAATTGTGTATATAATAACGGAAGTCCATAGTTTATTAAGCCGGTAATATAACGATTTCACCCAACTTATATACAGGATTTCAAATAGCGTTATAAGAGAAGAGTGTGACTTAAAAGTGGACGTTGTGACTAGAATTGAGAAAGGTATGCTTCGGTGGTTCGGACATGTTGAAAGGATGAATGAAGAGAGAGTAACGTAACAAATATATGTTGCAAAAGTGAGTGGCAGCGTTGGCGGGGGAGAACTTATATCGACCAGATTAGCGACATACTAAAGAAGGTGATATAAGGAGTACCCGTAACCGACGAGCAAGTATGCGTAGATGTCCATACAGCCTGGCTTACCTTTCTTGCTTCTTCTACATATGGATGTATACCTTTCTTGCTTCTTCTACATCAATATGTAGAAGAAGCAAGAAAGGTATGCCAGGATCGCGCCAAATGGAAATCCATTATCTCTGCCTACCCCTTTGGGTTACGGGCGTGTGTCAAAAAATCTTAATATACAGGGTAAGATCTTGAGTAAAATTATCAAGTGGCCACAGCCATAACCTTACTTGCTCCGTTTGGGTTGAGTTCCTACACTCACAAAACTTGGGACTGAAGCGACTAGCATACTTTAAAAAAACGTATAATATTTTTAGTGGTTTGTTGTCTTGGTATATAAATTTATGTTGATGTTATATGTAATAAAACATGGTGTTTGTGAGGTAAAAACAAGCACATTTGTGACCAACGAAAAAAATGAAACGATGACTGTACTGACAAGGACGGGAAATTTATTTCTAGTAGAGTTTATATATTGTGATACAGTTCATACGAGTGATGTCATTTTCATTGCAAATCAGGTAATACTAGCGCCATCTATCGCTAGAGATTGGGGCTGTGTCAGAGCGAATGACAGCTCGAAATTCTTAAATTTTAAGATTATGTTCGAGACTTAGATTATAGAAGAGTAGTTACGAAAACACACGGTGATGGCAGCTAGCAGCGCTCGGCAAAACAAAAAATAGCTGTCATTTTCATGGATATAGCCAGTTATTGGTATTTATTGTTTGAAATATATAAATGATAAAAAATACTATATACTAATCCTTGAAAACAGTTGATAAAAGGGAAAGAATGTTTAGTAAATTACAATGTCATAAGGAACACAACTTTTAAGGTATAATGTTTTGCTTATAATATACAATATAAACACACATACAAACATACATACAAACGTAAACATATGTTATAATCTTGCGTCCAAATTTTGTAATTTAATTAATATGTTATAATAAAGTTTCTTTTTTGTTGTTTAATCAAAATAAAATATAATTTATATAATCTGTTTGATTCAACGACAATTTTAATACATCCTAATCATATAAAATATCTTATCTACGAATGACTGTCAGATTTCCTTTTCTCGTCGTGATAAATATTTTAAATAAAATTTTACCACTGAGCTCAGTATAAAGTTATATGTACTAATAAATTGTTTTAAAAATAGTAGTAGTTACAAGTTTCCCTGCGTTTTGTTTTATATAAAACACAAGTGTTAATAATATACCTTAAAATGCCGAGTCAGGAAGTTGTTACTACTAAGGTTGTGGTTCATCCATTAGTATTATTGAGTGTTGTAGACCATTTTAACCGTATGGGAAAGATTGGTAACCAAAAACGGGTTGTAGGCGTTTTGTTAGGTTGTTGGAGAGCCAAAGGAGTTTTGGATGTTTCAAACAGTTTTGCAGGTCAGTAAGCAGTCCCAGTGTTTTTTTACAGTTATCGTATTAAAGTGACAGAACTACGTTATGCACGCAATATTTTATGTAAAAACTACTGAAGGACTGACTAGATACTGATATAAATACAGCTCCTTAGAGTTGTCATTGTATGCTTATTAAAGGCAATAAGTGAAGACTAATAGAAGAATTTTAGAGTCTATTGTAAATATCTGTCGTAAGATATTTATTATATTTTTCATAAAATAACCGGTCTCGATATTTAAGCTGTAATATAGCTCTAGAAAATAAACAAGGTTTGCTATTCTTAATATTAAACTACATTTACAGTCAGCAATATATTGCTAATGCATTATCATATTTATAAATGACTTTGTACTCAATAAAAGACCGCGATTCAGTTGAACTTAGCAACCCTAGTTAAGCCAAATATTATATGAACATTTGAAGTGAATCAACAATGCATTTGTAAACAATTCATTAATTTTCTTTTCTTTTTAGTTCCATTTGATGAAGATGATAAAGATAAATCAGTTTGGTTCTTGGACCATGATTACTTGGAAAATATGTATGGAATGTTTAAAAAAGTGAATGCTCGTGAAAAAGTGGTTGGCTGGTACCACACTGGGCCTAAACTCCACCAAAATGATGTGGCAATAAATGAGTTGATTAGGCGTTACTGCCCTAATTCCGTTCTTGTTATTATTGATGCCAAGCCCAAAGATCTAGGCTTGCCTACTGAAGCATACCAGGCAGTTGAAGAGGTTCATGATGATGGCAGTCCAACAACTCGAACATTTGAACATGTGCCTAGTGAAATTGGTGCAGAAGAAGCGGAGGAAGTAGGAGTTGAACATTTGCTGAGAGATATTAAGGACACAACTGTTGGCAGCCTTTCACAACGAATCACCAATCAATTACTTGGCCTCCGTGGTCTTCATTCACAACTAAGTGAAATCCGTGATTACCTTATACAAGTTGGACAGGGATCTCTACCCATGAACCACCAAATAATATATCAGTTGCAAGATATCTTTAACCTATTGCCCGATATTGCTAGTGATAACTTTATTGATAATTTATATATCAAGACTAATGATCAATCTCTTGTTGTATATTTAGCTGCACTAGTAAGGTCTATTATTGCTTTGCACAACCTTATCAACAATAAAATAACAAATCGAGATGCTGAAGAAGGTAAGAAAGATGACTCGAAAGATAAAAAGGAGAAGAAAGATGATAAGGATGACAAGAAAACAGAAGAGAAGGTAAAAGCAGACAAAAAGGATAAAGAAGAAAAGAAAAAGTAAAAATGAATCATCAATAGTTTAAGTTGTTTGTAATGATGCATTATTTTTAAATAAATTGTATTTACTAAATCTTACTACTAGTTTTTTTTTGTTGATAAAGGTTTTTTTTATATACTATTTGTTTAAAAGACACGTTTTTTTTTGTAAATTTGACTTGGTTTGCATTGTTAACTAGGGATTATGTAATATCTTATTTATTTATAGTTCTCTTGAGACATTCGCATGTCTTGCTTCCATTCGCCTTGTCAATAATTTTAAGAGCAAATTCCATGAATTTAGGCCGTCAGTTATTGCCCTCCATTATAATTTTTAGGGTACTTTGTGTGATAGCCACACCCATGCTGGATTTAGTTTCGAATTTCCTCTTATTGAATCATGGACAGCCAATTATATTGTGCTCTGCGGTTTGGTTTATATGTTCATCACAGAAGCAGTTTGGTGAGATTGCTAGTTTATATATGATATTTGTTCCGTCCATGACCAGTGTGTTACTAAGTTAGTCATTTTTATATGTTTAAAAATTTTATAGGTTGCAGCTTTGTTGGGAATAAATGTTTTTAATAATAATAATAATAATAATAATAATATGTTTATTTGCATATAAACATGGTATTATAAGTTCTTACAAATATAACACTGGTCAACATGTTTCGCCATAATATCAATAGCATGCAAAAATTTTATCAAAATTAATTAAAGAAGTCCTTAGAGCTATAAACATTTCTAACAATTAACCATTCATGTAGCCTTATTTTAAACATTCTATTATTTAATAGTTTTAATTTATTAGGTAACTTGTTATAAATTTTAATACACATAAACAGACAGCTTTTAGTATATTTACTCAGTCTAGGGTTGTCTTCCAGTATTAATCTACAGGGGTCTCGCCGGTTACGAGTACTGATATCATTTGATGTCTTAAATAATTTTTTATGCTTCCAAACAAACATACATGTTTCATATATATAAAGAGCTGGCAGTGGCAGCAACCCAAGTTTTTTAAACACCGGCTGGCACGAATCCTGTGGTTGGAGACCGTATATTGCTCTAATACATTTTTTTTGTGCTACAAACGCTCTTTTCTGGTCACAGCTATTTCCCCACATTACTAGTCCATAGCGCAATATTGACGCAACATATGCATGGTAACACATAAGACTTGTTTCAATGTTTGTTATATTTTTGATTTGCCTAAGGGCGAACACAAACTTGTTTATTCTGATAGATATATCATTTATATGTAATTTCCAGTTTATGTCTTCATCTATAGTTATTCCCAAAAATTTGGTATGGGTTACTGCTTTGATTTTTGGTATATTTAGCTTAAAATTATATTTACTATTATTGCATTTATTGAATTGTATGTATACAGATTTACTTAAATTAATTTTCAAATGATGGATATCTAGCCATTGTATTAAATGATCTATCGTATTGTTTATATTAGTCTCATGGTCATTGATTGTGTAATATTTTTTATTCGACGTCACAATAATTGAAATATCATCAGCAAATAGTATACATTTATGATTAGTAATGTTAGTAATATCATTTATGTACAGTAGGAATAAAATAGGGCCAAGTACACTTATCATTACACACACACAGTATATCTATAGGTAGATGCGTACTGTACCACATTCCTATATTTATCTATTTTCGTGATAGTAACTCGTTGTTGTCTATTATTAAGGTATGAGGATATCCACTGTAGAGTAGGTCCCCTAATTCCAGATTTTTCTAATTTTTGTAGCAACAAATCATGTGAAACTAAATCAAACGCTTTAGACAGGTCAAAAAATAGACCTGTAGTCAGATAGTGATTATTAACATTTGTTACTATTGTTTTTATGAAAGAAAAGATGGCCAGAGTCGTCGATTTATCTTTTTGAAAACCATATTGTTCATTATTTATAATGTTATATTTGTTAAAGAAATCCATAAGTCGTGTATGCATGCATTTTTCGTATATTTTGGAAATAATGGGTATCAGAGTTATTGGTCGATAATTGTTAACGTCATGCTTTTCTCCTTTTTTAAATATAGGTTTAATAATCGATAGTTTTAATGCATCTGGGAAAGTTCCACAGGAGAATGATAAGTTAATTAAATATGTCATAATTTCAGTTATTTCGTCCACGCATTTCTTTATAATATTTGTGTTTATTTCATCGTAGCCTTCAGAACTTGTGTTTTTTAATAACATTATCTCCCTTCTAACTTCGTTTCCAGTCATAGGCTTAAGAAACATCGAATTGTGATTGTAACCGTTACCAAAAACTGCATCCGTTGTCTGGTACGATGTTTCATGTGTCGAGTCAATGTAGTGATTATTAAAAGCAGACGCTATTTCTAGAGGGTTCGTCGTAATTGTGTTGTTTATCATGATTTTTTCTATAATACTCTTGGGATTTGCATTATGAATTTCATTTTTAATAACAGCCCAAGTGGCCTTATTCTTGTTATCGTTTTTGGATATAAACTTTATATTAGCATTCTTTTTTGACCAGAAAATACATTTGCTTAAGAGACCGGAGTAGACTTTATATTTTGCTTTGCTAATCGTATCTTTATTTTTATAATATTGATATCGCAACATTCTTTTCCTTTTACAACTTAACCTAAGACCTTTACTTATCCAATTTTGTTTCTTTTTATTATTAACATCTATCTTTATACGTAGTTTTGGAAAGCAGAGATTATAAAACAGGCAAAATAGTTCATGAAACCTACTAAATGCTATGTTAGCATCGTTTTCAGCGTATGCTTCTGACCAGGATAGCCTTTGTAGGCATTCTCTAAACTTCCTAATATTATCTAGATTGTAATCCTTTTTATAAACATAGTAATATGTCATATTTTTTTCAGGAACATGCTTTAATGGAAAGTTTAATAATTGGGCTGTGTCATGATCAGATAGAAAGAGTGGTAGAACTTTTGCAGTTGCGTCTGGAATATTGCTTAAGATATGATCAATACAAGAAGACTTACGTGTAGGTACATTGATGTGTACTTTTAAATTATAACTGTGGCATAAGTCTTTTAACTCATTCGTAATATTGCTCTCTTTTAGCGTATTTATGTTGAAGTCGCCTGCTATAACTATATTTGTTTTTGACTTGTATTTAATGGAAAAATCATGCAGAAGTTTGTTCAATTTCGTTAAGAATCGTGTTGGGTCAGATTGAGGTGTTCTGTAAAGGCAAACTATTATTAATTTCATTTTTATAATTTCTATGGCGCAAACTTCAAACGTATTCTGCGCAGCATAGCTTTTCACACAATATATTTCCTTAAAGTCTAACCCTTTTTTGACAAGAATGCATGTTCCGCCTCTTTGTTTTTCTCTAGAGAAACTTGCGGCCATATTATAACCGTATATTCTAATGTAACTCTCATAGCCTTTTTTTATGAAAGTTTCAGAAAGACATATTATATCGGGTTCATTGTCTGTTTCTCGTAATTCTTGCATGGTAATTTCAATTAAATCTTGCTTTGACAATACACTAGCGATGTTTTGGTGCAAGACTCTAAAGTTATATTCAGTTAAATATGATTCATTATGCTCGAAAAAACCCGCTTTTATTTTTTATTGCGGGAAAATAGTAAGGTATGGTTCCCTTGTTCGCCATTAAAACAGGTTTTGTGTGATTTTCTATTTGCTTTTTAAAGTAATAAAGAATGGTTCCTTTTTTTGGTTTATCATTGTTATTATTTGTTTTTGTACTAGGCTTAACGTTAGCAATATGCTTCTTTATTTCTCTAGGGCTTAGATATTTTTTAGCATAATCACTGCTGTCAATTGAATAGTTTATTTCTTCAATAAGTGCTGATCGTTTTGAGTACTTGCAGTCTACATAATAGGAGTTTTTATATCTTTTGCATGTATTTTTGATAGCATTGTTTAATTTAGTAACATCTAAATGCCTGTTTTTCTTTACACTTAAAACAATGATATTATTATTACTAAAAGTGTCCAAGGTGCGTTGCAGCTGTGATAAGACAAACTTAATATTGTTATCATTTTCACCTATACATATAATTAGTTTATCGTCCGATTTTAGTTTTACATTTTGGCAGCTTTTTATTATTTCATTACACGGTGCGTATGGTTTAGTTTCACTAGAAACTGTGTATTTTTCGTATTGTGTGTTACATCTTGAGTGCGATACTGCTGCAGCCAGGCCGACGCATTGCTGAGAACCGAAGATATGAATTTGCTTCCCAGGGTCACGTTTTTGTTGGACCAACGCGGGGCAACGGTTATGTCTATGATGTACGTTTTGCAACAGGACCGATATCCTTTCAATGATTGCAGTAATCTGTTTTTCCGTTACTCGAAGTTGTTCTTGTATGACTATGATTTTTTTTTGTAGGTTTGGTATTGTTAAATTGATATTCCGGTTGGTCATTGAGTTTGTCATGGGCGAAGAGGATACGGAGCACACATCATGTGGCAGCAGGAACTGTTCCTCCTTTGGTTCACTACTGGCTCCAGGAATACATTCTATTGTTGTCGACTGGCATGGCGATTTTAATAATTTATTTTCTGCCTCCAACTTGTTAATGATGCTGTGAAGATCGGTGTTTTCGTTTTGGGTTCTATTAAGTTTACGAGTCAACTCAAGTATCACGTTTTTCATTTCTGGAATTGATGTTAATTCGGATAATGTGTCCTCCACAGTCATTGATAATTTACTGGTGGCGGAACTTGAGTCATCTGTTGTATTATGGTCGGTGAGTACGTGTGAATCTGACGAGAGAGAAATATTCTGTGAGGATTCAAGACTACCTGTTTCTTTCCGATTACAGGTCTTGCTTTTTAATGTGCGTTGTTGCTGTTGTTCTAGGTTATGTTTTCTTCTTGTTGTAATATTGGTCGTGTCTCTATGGACATCTCTGGTTTTTATACACGTTTTGCAACGCCATTTCTTTTTGGCTTCCTGATTCATTAGATGGTATGTTTTTTCTGGATAACCATCACAATCTAGTTCAAATCGATTTTTACATATTGAACACAGAACGGTTTCTTTTATATCAACTAAGTTTTTACATTTAAAGCAGGTTACGGTAGATTTTGTATTTGCTTTGATCTTAGACGCCATGCTTATAATGTTATATTATTTCTTAATTAGCAAAAAAAATCACGCTTAAAAAGATATACTTACAATTCACAAGAGCGTGGAACGAAAATATAGGTTTTTTTTACGTAAGATTTTTAAATAAAGTTAAATAAATAAAAAAAGAAAATAAAAAAAGAAAAAGAAAAAAGTCACAAAAAGCTTATCTTTGCCGGGGGCTCGATCTGCAGGTTTCAGAGTCGACGACAACAGTCAGACCGTTGCGCCAATGCTTTGTTACAAGTGGTGTTGAAATTGTGTGTATTATCATCTAATATTCACAAAATATTTTCCCACTGAGGGTAACTTATAAAACAAATATCTAAATAGTTGTTTCACTTGTCCAAATTTACACTTAGCACAAATATTGTAGTTTATACGTCGTTAATATTCTCGTTTAATGTTTTATTGGGCACAAGTAAGTATAATAGAACAGTAGAAATAGATTTCGTTCAATGTCCACTACGTCCAACACTAAGGTCCTCGACAACCAAGGCTAAGTTAAATCATTAATTTGGTCAATTTTTTGCAACAAAAAAACATTAACACTCTTCCCTTTTGAAACTTATTCACCATAAGTTACCTGTGAGAGATTCTTTGTAATGCCTTGGCCAGGTTTGTATTGTTGAGGTCTTTTCTTGATTGTCATAGCTACTAATTTAGCTAAATCGACAGCTCTTTCGTTGCCTTGATCCAGTATAACTCAGATTTGGTGTTATTTCCTTCTAGTTTTTGTAGGATAGATCTAATTTAGTTCAGGGAGGCTGGGTCACAAATGGTCATTATTGCTGAAAGTGAATCACAAAAGACATTGGCACCATGATATTTTTTTTCCCAATATTTTCGGCTGCCAACATGGCTGAGCTCAGGCTCAATACTTTCATGTAGAATTTAATTGCCCTTTAAACTATATTATCCTGACCAATAGTTTAGAAGCTATCAAAAGTTTAAACTACAAAGTAAGTAAAAACTACGCGCAAGTGATTTCAAAAGCCGCGCAGCAGACGGCCGGGCTTAGCGATGTGGTTATTACTATGTACTTTGGTTGATTATCTTTCTTTGATTGAAAGTTGGTTGTTATCATGTATTCCCATATATTGATCAAGATCTAACCAGTTGTTCTTAATAAAGCTTATTAAATTCACTTTTCATTGACTGTGTTTTCGTTTCCTCTCTTTGTTTCTTTCGACGCCGACTGGAAAAATAAATATGATTAAGAATTGATTCTTGTGTTTACTCGCGTGAAATTATTTTGTACTTTTTAGTGCATTATTTTTCATTGAATATAGTTTTTTGAAGTCGGTTTTGTTTTTGTTAAAAAATTTGTGTTGCTCTAGACTATATTATAAATAATAATGGCCTTTCGTGAGACAATATTTGTAAGAGCCTTGGAAATTATATTTTTGTCTACTGTAAGTCCAAGGACTTCATTTGCGTTTGGTAGTCTACGCCATCTATTTTTAGGACAGGTTGATTAAATTTTCTTTTGTAATTATTTCTGCTTGAGTTTTGCGTTGAGCAAATCGTAGTTTACGCTTTTTTCCCCAATCTCGGCCTGGCCTTCAGTCTCATTGTTAGGGCTATCCCATGTCGCATTTACAGTCACAGCACTTGACTACTTTCTGGCATATATGCTTTCATTCTCTATTTTAAAAAAAAATATCTCGTAGATCAAGAATGTTCAATATTAAAAATTACCTGCGGAAAAATGAAAAGGAATCTATAATTATTTTATTTGTTATAAATATGGTACTAGATATTTTAGAGGGAATAAGAAATAACTTCCAAATTGCCTTCCAGAAAGGGCTACCGTTTGTAGACTGTTTGCCAAGTAGTCGTTTGCAAAAATATAATTTACTTCAGCTACATGACGCTGTAGCTATTGAAAAAGATTATCTAAAAGTATTTCGTATATAATCACAATCACATTATGTGTGTGTTAGTTGTCATTGTCGCAAATTACCTACAACTTGAAAGAACCGCAGATAGTATAATTACTACTAGCTTAATATGAAATAATTTTCATATTAAGCTAGATTCATATGCCCTCTATATGGACAGGTCCGTAAAAAATAAGCACAGGTTAATCATCAGAGATACTTGAAATGAATTATGAGTCTACAAAACATTGATAGGCTATGAGGTAAATGTTTTAAAGCAACTATCTCGAAATACCTTCCGATAAGTTTGAGATATCTATGCAATAATGATAAATAATCTAGAACATTGATAACGTTTCCAGTATTCGTGGTGATGTTTTGCCGCCGATATGTGTGGTTGGGTCTGGGAAAAATAATAATTCTGTGAGTGGAATCTCAAAAATTTAAAATGGCTGATAGAATACGTCTATCAGTAAGTAATTAATTCTCTTGTTAAAATATTAGCAATGTCAAATTTTCGGGGATTCCCCACTGTTATGACAAAAGAATCAGTATTTAATTTACTTTTTTCCAGGACCTAGTCTGGCTCCAACCAGAAGGAAAATCGGAATTCGATATACCAATTGCCGTTAAAATACTCAACAGTTCCGGAGGTCTAATTCAAGTTCAAGATGACGATCACAAAGTTTTTACGACATCAGTCAATAATGTTATCAAACCATTACACGCCACATCTGTTGAGAGTGTGGAAGACATGATCACTCTTGGTGAACTGCAGGAGCACACCATTCTTCGGAATCTTCACGTACGCTATAATCGGCAGCTGATTTACGTGAGTTCAATTAAATATTGTAAAGCGTAACATTTAGGTGCTTGATTTGTTCTAAATATAAATGTCAAAGATGTAGAAAACAAAAAATATACGTAATCATAAGAATAAACGTTCATACTGATATTTCCTGTTGAAATGTAAATAAAGATATAACAGCATATTCTACTTACATGCATTGAGAATAATCTGCATTTACAAATTACGAAGTTAGTAAATAATATTACAGACATACACAGGAACTATGTTGATTGCAATCAATCCGTACGAAATCTTGCCGATCTACACAATGGATCAAATACATTTTTATCAAGATAGAAACGTAGGTGAGATTCCGCCCCACATATTTGCTATTGGAAATAATGCCTACAAAGAACTTCTGGGAACCTCATCGAATCAGTGTATCGTTATAAGGTAAACAATTGATTACTATGTATTTCTTATACCTACGACTCATATAATACCTTTTATGTTTTTTTAACGAATTGAGGTAAACAGTTCCCAAAAATGTTATATCTAATTATTTCACCAAACTTTGTAATCCACAAAACAATACAATACAAGCAAGGATCGAACTCGTTTATCAGATTGCAAATCACGCGTCTTAGTCACTAAACTTTCACCGGCATAGTTTCATATCATAATTATCCCTACTAATATTATAAATGTGAATGTAAGTTTGTTACGCTTTCACGCGAAAACTATTCATACGATCATCATGAAACTGTGTACACATATTCTTGGAGTTATTAGAAGTAACATAGGATACTTTTTATGAATAAAAAATATTTTTTACGAAAAATAAAAAAAATATCGACGTATACACCCATAGACTCCGAAATGGCTGGACCAATTTCGATGTTTGCAGGGATTATTCAGATTGGTACAGGCGGTTGTTCCTGTGTTTGGTAGAGATCGAATCAACATAATTAGTAGTACCCGGGCGACAGGGCCGTCTTAAGCAATACCGGCGCCAGGGTGCGAAAGGCAGGCTGCGTGCGTGCTGTCATTGTAGTACCCGGTAGCCACCTATTGCAATGGCGGTGGACTTGCGCCCCTAGAACTCTGCGCCCGGGTGCCCCGCACCCCTTGAACCCCCGGGTAAAGACGGCCCTGCCGGGCGAAGCCGGGGCGGGTCACTAGTGTATTTATACTTTCAACATGATTAAGACTCGTAACTGATGATTTAACACTATATTATTTATTTAGCTATTATTTGCTATTTGAGGTGACGTTCCATGAAGACGTGGACTTTTTCCGGTAATATCCTAACATTTTTTACATCGTTACTTTTACTAATTTCTATTATAACAATAAACGTGAGACGTATTTACTATTTACGTTACTATTTGATTCATGAAATGTTTATGTAATAACTCAGACTTAATAGATATAGCGGTATTTCAATAATGTATATTGTGATGATTGTAGCGGTGAAAGTGGAGCAGGCAAAACGGAGAGCACAAAGTTATTATTGCAGTACCTTGCCGCAGCAAGCGGGAAACATTCATGGATTGAACAACAGATACAAGAAACTAATCCTATCTTAGAGGCATTCGGTAACGCTAAAACTGTAAAAAATGATAATTCGTCCCGATTTGGAAAGTACATTAATATTTACTTTAACAAGGAAGGCGTTATTGAGGGAGGAAATATTGACCAGTATCTCTTAGAGCGATCACGAATTGTCTTTCAAAACAAAGGAGAACGTAACTATCACATATTCTACTCGCTCGTGACAGGATTGTCTGCCGATGAGAAAAAGAAACTTGAGATTGGGCGACCATCGGACTATGTTTACTTAAATTCTGGTAACATGCTGACTTGTGACGGCCGAAACGATGCTCTCGAGTTTGCCGATATACGTTCAGCATTCAAGGTCCTTAATTTCCCGGAAAACGAAGTGTGGGGAGTATTCAGTCTTCTAGCAGCAATATTACATTTAGGAAATTTAAAATTTAAATCTTACAACTTAAACAACATCGACTCCTCTGAAGTAGCGGATACAACGAACGCGGCTAGGATTGCAAACATTCTCGGTGTTAACAAAACTACTTTTTGTGATGCTCTAACAAAGAAAACATTGATTGCACAAGGAGATAAAGTTGTATCTACATTGTCAGCTTCGGCTGCAATAGAAGGGAGGGATGCACTCGTGAAAGCTATTTACGCCCACGTTTTCGAATATATAGTAGAAACGATTAACAAAACCCTATGTAAAGGCCAACAGCTGTCCAGTGGTTCGGTCGGCATCTTAGACATATTTGGGTTTGAAAATTTTTCATCAAATAGTTTCGAGCAATTATGTATCAATTATGCTAACGAAAACTTGCAACAATTTTTCGTAAGACACATTTTTAAGATTGAACAAGAACAGTATCAAAAGGAAGGCATAACTTGGATGAACATCAATTATGTCGACAATCAGATGAATCTGGATATGATCGGCTTGAAACCAATGAACTTGTTATCGCTTATTGACGAAGAGTCCAGATTTCCTAAGGGTACTGATGTAACTCTCCTGTCAAAACTTCACAGCAATCATAGCAACAACAATAGCTATGTCACTCCGAAATCCACACATGAACATAGATTCGGCGTTCGGCATTATGCTGGTGACGTATATTATGAAGTCAAAGGTACGTAATATCTTCTATTTTAGATCAATTTAACAGGGGTTTCTTCTAATTTATCAGGTCACTTAAATAATTCTTAACCTTAATTTTAATAATACAGTGGAACCTGCGAGGTATTGATATGACATATTCAGATAGTAAAGTATAATGACGTCTAACTTGGAATTCCCCGAAATTATTGCAATAACATCCAAAAGGAATGTTTAGCCCTTTTAATCTATTATTTGTGCCTTGTGAACGTGAAATGAATGTAGTCATTCATTACTTACACATACTTTCTATGTACCGTGAACCTTATGTTTGTTACTTGTCGGTAAATATTAGCAACGAAAAATATACGTAAAAATACGGCCTTTCTACGTAGATATTATAACAGATAAGTCCTTTATATCTCGAAAGACTAATTTTTTTGCACTTCCCTTGATATTCGAGTTATCGAGATTCCACTAATTTTTAATTTTAATAATATTTTTTTCAGGTTTTCTTGACAAGAATAGGGACATGCTAACGTCCGATGTAAAAGAAATGATCTTGGACTCCAGTAATGAATTTCTAAAGAACCTTTTCCCAATGGAATTTGTATCTCAAAGTGGAAGTAGAAAAACTGTGTCCCTTAGTTACCAATTCAAGACATCGTTAGACGCCCTTATGAAAACGCTGTATGCTTGCCATCCGCTCTTTGTAAGATGCATCAAACCAAATGAATATAAAAAATCTAGGGTATGTATTTTGCTTGAATTTTAATTGTATACATTAATGCATCTTTAGTAATTAATGTACCGATACTAAAGTGAAGTGTATTATAATTATACAGTTTTATAAATCGTTAAACAATTAGCTCTCACCATATATTCGTAGTTAATCACCTTCCGCCATGAACTGTATATTTGCTTTTAATGTTTTCAGCTGTTTGATCGTGCTTTATGCGTTCGACAATTACGATACGCTGGTCTAATGGAAACAGCGAAAATAAGACAAGCTGGCTATCCCATTAGATATCCGTACGCTGAATTTGTTCACCGATACCGCCTCGTCGTGTCGGGAATACCGCCAGCAGAGAAAACTGATTGCAAAGTTGCAGCAAAAAAGATATGCAATGAAGTTTTAAAGGATCAAGATTATAGATTTGGACATACGAAAGTATTTTTAAAAGACCATCACGATATCATTCTGGAAGAGATAAGACATACAGTCATATTGAGAAGTGTAATTAAAACACAAGCTAATATTCGAAGATTTATACAGAGACGAAAATATCTGCGCATGCGTGCGGCTGCTATCACTTTGCAGAAGCATTTCCGAGCACGAGGGTACAGAACCCGATACCTTATTTTAAGAAGAGGTTACCTACGATTACAAGCTGTTATTAAATCAAGGGAACTGAGGAGAACATTCCTTAACTTAAGAAAATTCTTTACAAATCTACAAGCTCACTGTAAAGGTTACTTGATTAGGAAATTAGTTAAAGAGAAGGGTGATATTATTCGAACTAAACTAGCCCAATTACACATAGAAAAGGAAGAGTTGATATTAGTTAATAATGATGTATTGTCAGCTGAAAATGACTACGAGAAAAAGTTTGATGATATTATGCGATCTATTTGTTTTGCAAAGGATCCGGTGGAAAGGAACATTCAGAACGCAGAGGGAATAGACGATAAATATGTGGATGATGTTTTTGGTTTCTTAAAGGACACATCTACGCCAGCGGGGACGGTACGAGGCACTGGATTTGGAGTGGTAAACATTATTTTTTATGCAACTTAGCAACATGTTCGTCCGGGTTTAAGTGACTATCGCTGTTTATAAAATAACCAACTGTTGCTCGCGGCTTTGCACGCATTTGTTTCTCATTAACCACGTTGGAAACTTTTGTAAGATGATTCCTCGTATAATAAATTGGAATTAAAAGAACAAGGAAGCCGACCATGCTCGAGCGTCAATAGGACTTTTAGCGGTAGAAAGGATCTACAGTCTGTTTACGATTTTTGTTATTTCGGCTTGTTGAAGTCATCAGATTATCTTATCACGTTATCCTTGAACTAATTCCTTTAACGAAAATTGACCGCGCTCGCAAAAGGGCAAGCTGACGGTTTTGTTTAACAAGTTCAGAGCGGGGATCACCGTGTACTATTTTGCATTGCGCTCAAATCGCCCGATTATTGAAGTGCACACTTATTATCATGTAAATAACCCCTCCTATCTTAATCTGATGCCCTGATATCCATATCATTTTCTGTACCTTGAAAATGCGTATGCAAAATTTAGTAACAATGGGTTAAGTCGTTGGGAAGTTAAATGGTTAGAACAAATTAAATAAAAAATATCTTATAATGCACGCCGGTTTGCAATCGTGGTTGTAAGTTAAGCCATCATAAAATCATGCATTTATGCATAACGTGAATGTATGACGTTTATATAATATTTGATTACGAACTTGTCTTATTTATAGACATCGACGGAAAAGCAATCGACAGTGGATATAATACCGCTTCCATTAGAATTGCAAGAGGAACCGTTCGATGCGTTCAACTACAGAAAGTTCGCAGCAACATACTTCTTGGGAAATATGAGTCACCAGTACTCTCGGAAGCCTCTGAAAACTTCATTGCTAGATTTGCCCTCGCCTATAGACAACGTGGCGGCGCAAGCACTGTGGGTAACAATACTCAGATTCATGGGTGACATGGCTGAGCCAAAATATGTTGATGACAAAATTGATAACGTACCCGTAATGACAAAATTGACGGATACGATTGGAAGAGCGTTCCAAAAGAGTAAAGAATTTGCGGTAAAATTTACGTTTTAAATGTATTTTTTATAGTGTATATTGACCTTTAGATGTAAACAACCCTAATAACATCTTGCAAAATAATTTTCATTCACCACCTTCTTTTTGAATATAAAACTGCGATAAAGGCCCCAATAAACATACACAAACACGCTTTATAATTATATATATAATAAAGTTTTCTCTGCCGATGTTTACCGTTTATGTTCATTTTTTGCAGGCCCTCATACAACCCGAAAGAAGCACCAGTAGTAATAAAATCGTTCAAAAATCAATTAAGCGGCGTGCGAAAATGAACGAAGAATTTATGAGAAATATAATGAACGACGACTCAACCAATGAAATGTACCATAGCTGGTTGAATTCGAGGCGAAGCACCAATTTGGAGAAGTTGCATTTTATTATAGGCCACGGTATCATTCGTAAAGAGCTACGGTAAGCGTAATTCCGGAAATTCTTGTAATACACATGTTAAAGTATTAACTGATTACCACTGATAGTCGATAATACGCGCTATTTTAATACTGTTATCAGATTTGATAATTAACTAGGTACTACGGCATTAAATAGGCAAGCACCTAGTCAAGTGCTCTAAGTTATCTTTCGCGTCGGAGATCCGTTCAAATCTCAGTTGGATTAATCGCAAATATTTTTTCTAAAAAGAAATCCTCCATTTATCTGTTAGAACATAATATATAACTATAACTATATATAATATGATATGAGATTCAAGGGGTGTGGGATAAAGGCTTAAACCTCCATTATATATATTTCAGACAAATTTTAAAGCGAACTTGATTACTATTATTCTATTGAACAGTATTACAGTACAGTATCTTGTTATGCGTTAAACTATGTAAAATCTTGTATGCTTTTTTTAGTTTTTATTTTGTTAAACCTACAACAGTACAATAATACTAAGACAATCCTGGATCTACCAGTGTTGCTAGTTATCTACGCTGGTTGAAATGTAAAACTTTTTAATTTAGTTAGGAATATGTTTCGCTGGAATATTAATACATATTTAAAATATTGTCCTTTTTCAGAGATGAAATATTTTGTCAATTATGCAAACAGTTGACAAATAACCCTTCAAAATCTTCTCATGCCCGAGGTTGGATTTTACTTTCGTTATGTGTTGGTTGTTTCCCACCATCAGAGAGGTTTGTTAAATATTTACGATCATTTATACGCGATGGACCGCCGGGTTATGCACCATATTGTGAAGGAAGACTGATGAGAACCTTTAAAAATGGTCCTAGAACACAACCTCCGAGTTGGCTGGAGTTGCAAGCGACGAAAACGAAGAAACCAATACTTCTAACAGTAACCCTAATGGATGAATCTATGAAGACAATACAGTCTGATTCAGCAACTACATCGGAGGAAATATGTCAACAAATAGCCGATAATATAGGCCTAACTGATGTGTTCGGATTTTCTTTATACATAACTTTGTACGATATAGTTCTATCGTTGGGGAATGAAAACCTTCACATTATGGATGCTGTTTCCCAGTGCGAGCAGTTTGCTAAAGAACAGGGTACACCTGAAAAGAATGCGCCCTGGAGATTGTTCTTCCGGAAAGAGGTTTTTACCCCGTGGCATAATCCTGCTGAAGATCCCGTAGCGACTCACCTCATTTACTGCCAAGTCGCTAAAGGAGTTAAATTCGGTGAATATCGGTGTAATTCGGAAAAAGATCTAGCGATGCTAGCAGCACAGCAGCATTACATTGAACATGGCGATCGAATAGATCCAAACATACTGAGAAAAGTAATTGTTAATTACATACCCAATCAATTCATTAAATCGAATGATGTGGCTTTGACGAAATGGGAACATCTTGTAACTAAAGCTTTCGAGTCTGCTAAAAGTATTCAGTCAAAGCTTGATCCATTGCGTTGTAAAGAAGACATAGTAATATTCGCGAAACTGAAATGGCCAATGCTTTTCTCAAGATTCTTTGAAGCAGTGAAATTAAAAGGAGATTCTTTAAATAAGGATATTATCATAATAGCTGTCAATTGGACCGGTATATACATTGTTGATCAGTTGGAGCACATTCTTCTTGAAATATCGTATCCAGAGATAACTTATGTCGCTTACAATGACGACGAAGAGTACGATAATGTTGGTAGAGTTACTATAAAGACCATACAGCAAGAAGAATTTATCTTTCAAAGTGTAGACGCAAGTGAATTAAGTTCACTGATGATATACATTATAGATGGTTTAAAACGGCGCTCCACGTACGTCATCGCACAAATGGATTCTCAGGGCTACAGTGACGCTGCATCATTCTTACAGTACAAAAAAGGTGACCTAATCACATTACTACATGACTGCACTGGAGAAATTTTAATGAACTCTACATGGGGCCACGGTTCTTGTAATGGCCAGGAAGGATTATTCCCTACAGAACAAGTGTATATATTGCCGACACTTTCACTGCCATCTGACGTAATTCTGGATACATTTAAAAAGAGCAATATTAGTACTGATAAGAAACCACTTTCGAAATACAATACCCTTCAAAGAAAGAGGATGCATACTCTGGAAAATTTCGCTAAGGAATACTTTAGGGAAAACACTGATTTTAATACTACATTATCAAAACAATCAACACTTAACACGGCGAAAAAATCACTTGTGACTGATTTGTGGGTACACAGCCGTGAAAATTTGAAAAAACCTTTACTAAAAAAAATAATAGGAGATGAGACACTTTCTAAGCATGCTTTGACAGCTTTTTACGCGATACAAAAATATATGGGAGATTTGCCAGCACCTAAGCCTAGGTCTGCTACTGAATACACTGACGATATTTTCAAAGCAGCTTTAACTGAACCAAGTTTACGTGACGAAATATATTGTCAGATAATGAAACAACTGACTAACAATCGAATACAGCTTAGCGAAGAAAGAGGGTGGGAGCTTATGTGGCTGGTAACTGGAATATTTGCTTGTGGACAAATACTGATAAAGGACCTCGTTGAGTTCCTTAAGACGCGTCCACATCCTGTAGCTAAAGAATGTTTGAAACGCGTTTTCAAAACTCAAAAGTACGGGTCGAGGATGTATCCGCCTTATGTTATTGAGGTGGAAGCGATCCAGCACAGAAGTATGCAAATATATCATAAAGTGTACTTTCCTGACGATACGGACGAAGCATTTGAAGTAGATTCTTCGACAAAAGCAAGAGATCTGTGCGAACAGATAACTGGCCGGTTAAATTTGAAAAACAGCGATGGTTTTAGCTTATTTGTCAAAATTGTAGACAAAGTTTTTTCGGTCCCAGAAAACTATTATTTCTTCGATTTCGTTCATGAGCTCGTAGAATGGATGAAGAGGTCTCGGCCGGTACGCTCAGGTAAGAGTCATAATAATATTTTACTATTTTGTATTCCTTCTCGTGTTATTATTTCGTATTATAAAATTAAAAATGCTACTTTCTTTTATGTAACATAACTTAACTTTTTTTGTTTTAGCTGGGTCTCAGGTTCAAATGAATTATCAAATATTTTTTATGAAAAAGTTGTGGATTAACACTGTACCTGGTAAAGATAAAAATGCCGATCAAATATTTTACTTTCCCCAAGAATTGCCAAAATATTTGCGTGGATATCACAAAACATCAAAACAAGATTTAGTGGAATTAGCAGCTCTTATTTATCGCGCTCGATATGGAGATGATCAAACCGGCTTAACACAGATTACGCAAATATTAGAAGATCTTATACCTTTAGATATGACCAGAATCCAGACTAATTCACAATGGAAATCTTTGATAACAGCGGCTTATTTGAAACATGGGAGTATGACTGAAGATGAAGCTAAAGAGCATTTTCTAAAGAAAATGTACCAATTACCAACATTTGGCACTGCTTTTTTTGAAGTTAAACAAACATCGGATCCAACTTATCCAGAAATGGTCGTTATAGGAATCAATAAGAATGGCGTTAGTGTAATCCATCCTCAAAGTCGAGTAAGTATTAAAACACCTTAGGGTTATATATATATATATACAGAGTACCGGCAGTTTGCCAACGGCAGATACAATGGCTGCCGTCGACATGCGGTGACGCTTCAGTAATCGCCTCCTCTCCCGACATGCGGTACCTCAGCGGGTATTTTGTCAGTCGACTGCATAGGCCAAGAGTATGCAAGCTTTCCTCGTCAACAAAATAAGCTCTAGTGGCGAAATTGTGGCAGTTAAAAGGGCTTGTATTTGGACGCTGTTTCGCCGTCGACGGTGGAGTAAAAGCAAGGCCTGGCTTCTGTACTAAAGAAGCCGCAAACGACTGCACGAAACTGCAAGCCAGTCGTCGAAACAAGGTGACGGTTGCAGTTGCATCTACAGCGCTCGTTTTTAAGCACACTGCTCGCCTTTAAGAGCCCTTAAACTATAAAAAGCATAATACTAATTGTCATATACATTTTAAATTTCTTTACAGGATGTATTAGTAACGCACCCGTTCTCTCAACTTTCTAATTGGTCATCTGGTAATACGTTTTTCCATATGACTATGGGTAACGTTCTTCGCGGAACAAAAATTCTATGCGAAACATCACTAGGTTACAAAATGGATGACCTAATTTCTTCGTACATTGCTGTGTTGCGACAAGTTGTTCGTCAAAAATCTAGACCATAGTTGTAAATACCACCATAGATATTGGTATTTTTATCTATTTATATGAATAAATATTTTTTTACTCAAAAAGTAGTTTACTGTAATACTTCGCATAAAACGTACCTCTTTAGAAATTAGGTAATTAACGAGTAACATAAAAATAAATAATTATGCGCTCACGCCCGTAACCCAGAGGGGTAGGCAGAGATCATGGATATCCATTTGGCGCGATCCTGGCACACCTCCCTCGCTTCTTCCACATTCATACATCTACGCATACATGCTCGTCGGTTATGGGTGCTCCTTATATCGCCCTTTTTTAGTAAGTCATTAATCTGATCGATTAAAGTTCTAGGGCGCCCCCTACCAACACTGCCACTCACTTTTGCAACATAAATTTGTTTTGTTATTCTCTCTTCATTCATCCTTTCAACATGCCCGAACCACCGAAGCATACCTTTCTCAATTCTAGTCACAACCTTCACTTTTAAGCCACAATTTTCCCTTATAGCGCTATTTTTAACCCTATCATTCAAAGTCACGCCTAACATACTTCTTAAGGATCGCATCTCAACGGCATTAACTCTACTAGCATGCTTTTCCTGCCAAACCCAGCTCTCACTTCCATACATTAAAGTGGGGACTAGTACAGCATTGTGTATTGCCAGACGAGCCTTCATAGACACATTCTGACTCCTCACTACTGTACCTATAGCCCCATTCATTTTATTTCCCGCACTCACTCATCGTTCAAAATCATTAACATGCCTACCATCTCTACTAAACATACACCCCAAATACACGAACTCTTCCACCTATTCCACTACATTTCCGTTAACCTTTATTTCAATTACTGTCATACTTTGTTCTCTTTCAAACACCATTACTTTCGTCTTATCCAAATTTATCTTCATACCTTTACCATCTAGTGAATCATTCACTACATTCAGCATAAGTTGTAAGTCCTCCGCTGATGACGCAAACACAACCTGGTCATCAGCGTACAAGAGACATTTTACAACTAACTCACCCATTCTTACATATTTCATATATATATGGTTATTCCAAATATATACCACGTATGAGACAACAGCTGCTTTTCTTTATCGTTCTGTAAGTATTGAATCTTGAATCTTTCAATGAATCGTGGTGTCAAAATAATCATTAAATTTAAACTTAAAAATGAACTTCAAGTTTATCCATTTTATAACTTTTAATCTTATTCTATGACCCCCGGAAGACATATTGTTGCATAAGCCATATAAATTGTGAAAAATGCCGTTCATAGGCATAAATTAATAAAAACACTTTTGGAAAAAGAGCCAATTTACATAAAATCAGAACGCATACGTCATTCTTTTGTCGTTGCACATGACATTGACAGTTTGAAAATTGACGTATATACTCTTTTTTGTATTGTATTGTACTCTCCGTTTGTTACGTTTTGTCAATCAATGTTTTTAAACTTCTATCCATAAGTTTAGGTATCCGTTTAATTAATATTTAATTAAACGGATACCTAAACTTTATATCTATTTAAATAAATACCTATTTTGTTTTATTCTTATTAAATAGAAAATTGACTATAAAATAATGGAAGTAGCAGCCACGAATAATTAATTTTCTTGTAGTATTGTAGTATCTCTACCAAAAGTATTAGGGAGTAGTTTGCACCCACAGTGCAGATTAGCATATAACCGTTTTCAATTTTACAACTCACTAATTTTCTTAGATTTTTTTCCGTTACCAGAGAATTTGTTAAATTTTAGTTACAAGCAACAATTGATTAAAGAGGAATCCCAATCATTCACTAACATTTATTATGAGTCTTGGTGTGCAACTCTATGCCATGAGTACTGAATACTGAGTAAGTACTTTTTAAAAATATTTAGGTATGATATATATTGCTGATATATTAAAATGAAACTTAATAATTTTTAGTATGCAGATTCAGTACATTCTGAGAACTGAGAAGGAATCAATTTTGAACTGTACTCGAATATTTAAAATGGATCCAACAACCCATAGGATTGCATTGGAAAATGGTTTAAATTTAAAGTATGTATTCATATAACTAAAATATATTTTTTTAAATCATGGTTAGCATAGTACTCAGAAATAAGTTTTTTTATATATATAATAAAGTGGCAAACGAGCAAGCAGCCATACCAACCTATAGGCATCAACAACTCGCCAACGAGTTGCAGATGTGTTGCCTACCTTTATGGACAAAAGAAGGGACAAACAGAATAAAGGATATTTCCATTCCCTGTATCACTGTTGAAGTTTACATATAAGTCATTTATACTCTACATGGGTTGTTCATTGATATACTATTGTTATAATTTTATTTAAAAAACATAATTCATTGTGTTTTACTTTAAGGGAGGTTCTCACTAAAGGTTCAATTCTGCAAATTAATGAAGGATATGAAGATGTAGAGGAACATTTAGAATGCGAAAAAAATGAGAGAAAAACCATTGAATGTATAGGGCAGCCAGTGAAGTCATTTCAAGAACTTAAGCTGATTCCTGTGGATGAAATGTGTTGTGTAAAAAAGAAAATAATCGATGTAGGTGGAGGATTACCTTTAAATGAAGAAAATACTGTATCAATAGCTTATACGGGCTATTGGGAAAATGAAACAGATCCTTTTGATGTTATTAAAGTCAGTAAACCATTGGTGAGTTGTACATTACATTATATGTAGGTTCAAAACTCGGTTATTGCAAATAAAAACTATTTTATTACATTTATTGTTTAAATAATAATAAGAATATTGCTTTACTTTATATATTTCTGATGTCTTTATATTGATTACAGGTTTTGGATCTCAAAGATAATGGTTTATTGCCTGGCCTACAAATAGCCATCCGTTCTATGTTAGTTGGTGAACTGTCAATATTTCTTCTTTCATATACAGTTATGTATGGTGAAATTGGAATTCCACCAAGGATCAAGCCTAAGGCGGATTGTATATTTTACATTAAGTTAATTAAAAGCATAATTACTCCAAAACAAGGGTGAGTAATTGTTCATATGATGTAATTTAAGTCAAGTATTTAGGCTTCTTAATTAATTTCTTAGTCTTTTTCGATTAGTTAATTCTTTATTTTAATGTTTCATTAAGTACTTAATTATGTTTATTGACACTAAAATGTACTAAAAAGGGGATGGGATTGGTTCCTAAAGTATAGGGCAGCCTAGTTTGGGAGTCAAGGCTCTATTGAACAATTTACATTTAACATTTTAACATTTATTTATTTATTTAATTGCTACCTGTAATTCTTTGGTTAGGTGAAACGGAGAAAACACTGTTTTTTAATCACTAATAATTAATAGTGCACTTGCTAGAAATAAATAAAACCACCTTGAAAGTCTGAAAATTGCTGATAACTGCCATTTGACTTAAAGGATGGACTCATTCACATTTTTTTGCAAAAAATGGATGGCAACAGGTGAACCAAAAGGTTAAAATTCAGACCGCTAAATATTTGTTAAATATACATATATAATTACCTACATATAACTAGCTTAAGTATAGCAGCATATAATTAATTATATCATAAAATTTAAATGCCTATAGAATATTACCTGCTAAAAATATTGAGATATATATACTTATCAATATTTCTTTCGCCATATCCAGACCTCACTTAAAACTACTTGCCAACCTCTGTTCTAAATATTACCACATTTCAGTGTAAATTTTACTGTAGCTCATAAATTTGAAAAAGTGCAAAAAAAACATTATTCCTCTGACCAACTTCTACCACAGTATTAATTTGATTTCCTGTTTATGAAAGAATTAAAAGAGCTTATGACTGATAATAACAATCAAATTAATTTCCAGACCAATAAACTTCTCTGAGGCTAATATATTTGACAGGGTGCACCACCAAGTTAAATTACTATACAGCTCAGGGATAACATTGCATAAAACTAATAATTACATGGCAGCTGCACAGGTGTTTAGAAAAAGTGTGGCTATGCTCCATAAGTGCTGCTTAGCTAATGAAACTGAGGAGAAAATTCAAGAAAAACTACTTATAAAGTTGTACAGTAATCTCACAATATGTTACAATAAATTAAAAAAACCACTGCAAGCATGTACTGCATGCAATGAACTAAACAGATTGAATAGTCTTTGGAACAATAGTAAGATGCTTTTTCAAAATGCTAAAGCGCTTCGAATGATCGGGCAATTCAAGGAAGCAGAGAAAAAAATTAAAAGAGCCCTTAAATTGCAACCGGACAATGAAGAATTGCAAATGGAGTTGGAACTATTGATGCAGACACAAGACTCCTGCAAACAGATTGCTTTGATTGGCAATGACACTTTGACATTAGTAAATGATAACTTTAAGAAAGAAGTGGATGCTCTTATAATACATTTTAAGAATAATGTTAACTTATGTAAGCTTATATTGCCAAGCGGTCTAAACTCTGATGAAATGGGTTATGTAAAAGAAGCATGCATCAGGGAAAATTTGTTTTTTAATGTAATACAAAAGAATTATTTCTTAGATAAAGATATAACAAATGAAGTAAATGATACAGAAGATCCATTATGGGCTTGTCCAGACTTTATTTAGTAAATATGTACATACACAATATCTTTGTTTCTTCTAGGTTTTAACAATGCAGACAATTTTTGGTCTAAGTAGTGTATTTATTTGAAGAAAGTGGCAAACAAGTCTATGTTGCCTGAAGTTAACTGACATCTAAACATTGGCATCTGCAACAAGCAAATGTGTTTTCTACATTTAATTGACAGATAGGATATTACATTCTATTCATCCCCTCCTCTGTCATATACACTTCTGACTAGGACCAGAAACACCTCGCACCTCATTCTGTCTTGTGAGGTTGTGGTATTTTATATACTGGTCAAACCAGCCTATTAATGTAACAACGGTTGTCACAGGTCAGACCTGTTTTATTTAACATTTGTTTAATATAATTCTTACAGACAATTCTTTATGTACCGCATGCGTAGAGGATGAAGAGACGGAAACCCAGTTGTAACTACGCTGCCTTGAGGTGTTTGATTACAGGGCTAAATATCTCGGCTCGCCGGGGTCACTCCCGGAGATCGCTAGCGACAATAAGGAGTTGCTTGGGTTCTTTGGGGTGCTGGATTAGCTGGAGTAATCCAAGCTCCCTGCCCTCACGCAAAATATGCGCTAGTCTTAGTGTTCCGAAAAACTAGCCCGAAACTACGAACAGCTGTTGTTTTTTTGTATTAAGATAAAGCATAGGGTTATTAAAAAATATATTTGAACAAATTGTATTTTATATTTCCGTAATTACAATATTTCATAAAACTAATAATGACTACATAGTCTATTGGCGGAACCACACCTATTTATTGAGTCCTTAAAATGCAACACTTATCATGAATAAACTGAAATGCAATATAGCACAGACCAATCCACATGCGACTTGTACCAAAATCTTTTGACATTAAAATGTCTTAGTTCTGTGTAGGAAGGTTTAGGAGTACATTTTGCCCTTGAGGTAGGTAGGTAACATTCCGTGATTTTGATAGCTGGTAAGCAATGTCTTCTGCGGCTTCAATACGTCTCAGCTCCACAAGACCTTCTCCTGCAGTGCCAAAAGACTTCGCGAGGAGTATGGCAGCTTGGGCGTCGCCCTCCGCTGCTATGACGGCCGCTTTCTTCTGTTGCTCTGCTTTCTCTACAAGGAATCGGGCCTTTTCTGCCTCTTGTTGCGCTACTTGTTTCAATTCAACCGCTTGAGTAAACTCTTTGCCGAAAGTCAAATGTGTAATGGAGATGTCATCCAAAATCAGACCAAACTGTGATGCTCTTTCAGTGAGGCTTTCATTGACTTTTTGTGATACAATCTGTAAATAATTTAAAATTATGAGTTAAATTGATTTTGGTTTAAAAATACAAAAAAGAAAATTATGAAGACATGGAAACAATTCAAATATGCTTTGTGTGCGAAATATGCGCTCACGCCCGTAACCCAGTGGGGTAGGCAGAGATCATGGATTTCCATTTGGCGCGATCCTGACACACCTCTATCGCTTCTTCCACATTCGCATGCATGCTCGTCGGTTATGGGTGCACCTTATGTCGCCCTTTTTTAGTAAGTCATTAATCTGATCGATATAAGTTTTCCTAAGGCATCCCCTACCAACACTGCCACTCACTTTTATTCTCTCTTCATTCATCATTGTTTTGACTAAATGATATTCAAATCTATTGGTGCCCTTGTGTTGAGCAAATGTTGAGTATTTTAGTTGATTTATGTCACATGAGATACATTGTTGTTTCTCTATTTATACTGTAAATGTATAGTATGGTCGTAGGTATATTAGCTCCATGCTAACAGCATCTTTTTAACTACCATTCCACTAAGACACCATTCTACTATGATACGAGTTGTGACCTTAAGTTTAAGTTACCTCTCTCTGTGTGATGAGTTCCCCAGCATCAAACTGTGCCACTACAGCCTTGAGAACTTCAGATGTAATTGAAGGAAGTACTCTCTCCTCATAGTCAATACCAAGAATGGTATAGATCTTTGGCAGCTGGTCTGGTACAGGTCGGAACAGGATACGCAGTGTGATGTTAACATTTTGAAGATCTGGGACATAAAACATGCTATTAAATTACTCCTCTAAGTTGATTATGAATTATGTAAGAAGTTATATATGAACAGCAAAAAGTAGAAATTGGTGACCTAAACTTTTTGTTGAAGACATGGTTCATGACAATAATAGTTTTTTTTAAAGAATAGGGTGGCAAAGGAGCTAGCAGAAGACCTGATAGCAAATGAATGCTACCTGTAGGCACTGTATTAAGCTAATGAGTTGTAGACGCATTGCCTAACTTCAATGATCTCTTCATTAATGGATATTCAAAAAATATATTGTATAAATATGTATCTAATGCATTTTTATAACAAAAAGGCTATATATAATAAAAATGGGACATTTACATATAAAATTGTAAGGGTAATACACCAAATTCTGGTAAAACATTAATTCAACATGCAAGATTCCAAATTTTAGTAGTAAGCAGAATTTAAAAGTAAAAAAATTGTATATATTAGCTGTTGATTACAAAATGTTAAAGCATTTAAACAAGTCTAAATTTTCATGTAAAAAAATTTTGAGTAATGGTTTCTTGTAATGGGACTACTAGCTTAATATAGAGTATTTACAACTAATTCTAGAACTTTCATTATTTACAATTAAAATTTTTCATACCTTTGCTTCCTGTCACAGTAGGAACATTTCTAGGCCTTGATCTGATATCGAAAATAATAGGTTTTTGCACCCATGGAATGAAGAAATGTGTGCCTTCACCCACAACAAGGTTTTTGACACCAACAAACCTGTCAAAGATCACAGCTCGGTGTCCACCATCAACTGGAAATGAGATAGAGAATTATAAACATTCGTTTATTATCAATATGAAATACTAGAAATCATCATCGGCTTGCCCTTTCCCCACTTATGTGGGGTACATTATGACAATAGTTCATAGTTTTAATGGCCCGTCGCCTACCTGGTACCAACCTTCCTTGGGAATACATGATTAACTAGAAATGATAATAGTAATTTTAGTAATCAGTATCTAAAGTTAAGAGATAAGTAAAATTTATAATGAGAACAAATAGGTTAATGAGGCAGCAAACACAAGTCAAACAGGACCAGTGAAAATATAAATAAAAGTGAAAATGTGACAGATTTATTGCATGTAGTAGTCTAATTATCCGTACATTGTAATGCATGTATCATAAATAGGTTACACAGCATAAACATAGCATTTATTATTAACTAAATAAAAAAATCTCTAAAAAATTTAAGCTGGAATCAAGTAATGGTTGTACACTTTATGCATGACAGCAAAATATTATTTTATACCATTATAAAGAGCAGAATTAACTACACTGCCGACGACAGCTACGCCGAGGCCGACTTGTCCAATTCGGTTGAAGAGCTGAGCAGCCATTTCTGAAAAACGTACATTTTGCATTACGTATAATTATTTAAGAGAGTTTTTATTAGAAAACTATCGGTATTACATAATAATGTTAATATTTAATTTCGTAAACTTAGGCCGAATTGTGAAAAAAAAGTTGGTGTCTTTTCTATACAAGTCTGTATGAAATCAACAGCGAGTGCAAAATAGTTATTGGTGATTATAATTAATAAATAGATCTAAAAGTAAAAAGAATAACTTAAAGGTTTAGAAAAGTTGCACGGTTATCTAACCTCAAAATGACTGGAATGTGGAACAAGAAAGTATCGAATGTATGTTTTGAATAACAAAATAACTTACCTTCTATTTAGACTGATTTTTTAGATTCAAATATAGACTTAGCACATATGATATAGTATTTGAGGAATACAAAACAAACTAAATTCAGCTCACGTAAGAAATCTATAGTATAATAATTGTTTCATGAACCACAGACAAAACAAATAATTTTGCATTGAATGCAAGTGAAGTCAGTAACGAGTGAATAAAGATTATACAATTATTGAGCAATACATGACCCAGACTTTAAACTACTAGGTAAAAAATAGAATTACACTTACATTCACACAATTTTTTTTCCATTGAATCACAAAGTTTAAAGTCACCAAAAATTTCTTGGTTCAAAAATAGCTTTAGTAGCGTATTTCATCCTATTTTTTTCTAGTTATAAGTGGTTATAAGCCACTTAAGTTTTTTCGTCACGTGGATTGTTTTTCTAAGAGAAGTTCTAAATACATGGAAGTAGTAGATTACTTTTACTAATCTAGTTTCTTAATATGCTATTAGGGCACAAACAAAGACCCAGGCACAGGAACAGAATTGTCTTCGAAACCTACCTGATTTTTTCTGGCATGCGTGTAAAATCGTTATTAACTATGTAAATAAATTATAAAACGAGCATATTCTTTTTTTGTTTATTTTTCGGCAATCATGGAAACGGCTCTAACTCTAATCAAATTTGGTATTTAGATACGATTCTTATTTCTAAGTATTTCTAATAAATTAATAAATGCGAATGTTGGGATGTTTTTTACTGCTAAACGCCAAAACGGCAGAACGGATATCAATGAAATTTAGCACAAAGAAAGATCAGTCTGGAATACTTTTATCCCGGAAAAATGTACATGTCTTGTGGGATATATTTTTGTTTTCCAAAGATGTGTAAAAAAGGGTATTTCCTTTTCCCCGTTAACCCCCTCACCATCCAATCCTCTTCCCGTTCCCCCCATACTTATGAGGAAAGGGTGGGAAGGGGAAAAGGACTGAAATGAGGCCTCCGGCACCTCACTCATCGGACGAAACGCGGAACACTTCATGCCTATTTTTTGTAAGGTCGTGTTATTTCACCGGTCGAGTTGCCCCGTCCGTGCGACAGATGTTGTTGTTGTGGACTCTACCACTGTCAAAGTGTATCTTCACATACTTTCATATTCACTACTCACCAAACCACATATTTACATATTATGCATACACACACAATATAAAATATTCACATACTCAAATAATCACATATCCATTTATCTACAAACTCACATACTTACGTATTCGTGTTTCCATTTATCGTCATATTCACTTCCTGCCACAAATTCACACACTCACATAATCGTTAACCTTATAAAATACTCACATATTTACATATGCCCATACTCACAGGCTTAAAGGCACTTTAAAGTCAAAATCAATTAAATAATAATAATTCATAATTATCCTAACTTTAATAATATAAATACAACTAGGTTTGTTGCGCTATAACATCGTAACGATTTAACTGACCGTCACTAATTTTTGAACACTCATTATCAGAGGTATAGAAATGAAGAGGATCCTAAAAAAAATAAACAGGTTCTAAGCCGCCAGAAACTGTTAGTTTATTTTTATACACGTGTCTTTCGCGAAGATTTTGCATTGTTATCAATGGATTTATTTTTAGGCTTAATGCCAGTCCTCTTCGCTTTCTCATCTTTTCCTCATAAGGATTGGATGGGAACGGGAAGAGAATTGGACGGGGAGGGGGTTAACGGGGAAAAGGAAATATCCTTTTTCCTGTCTATCCCCCTTTTCTGTCCATTAAAGGTAGGCAACGCATCTGCAACACATTTGCTTGTTGTGGATGTCTATGTGTAGTGTTCACTTAACACCAGGTGATCCGCTTGCTCGTTTGCCACCTTCTTCCATAAAAATAAAATATCATCGATTGGCAACTGGTTGTTGGCCTGGCTTTATAAGCAAACTCTAATAGCGGGGACCAAATTGTAATTGAAGGAAAAATACAAACAAACATTGGCACAAAATGGGGCTAATCGGTCGGAGTCTGCTGAGGGTCGTAGCGTGGGTGGCTCAATTATGCAATAACAACCAATGAGCGAATGATTATCTTGTAGAAATCTCATCACAACGCCGGATCAATCATTATTAATTCATATTAAGGTCATGCTTGACTTCCATTTGACGATAAGCACTAATGCTACAAATTATTTAGGGAATAATGTTGCTATAATATGAATATCGGTGTAACACTTGATATAAAACGAATTGCTCCCCGCGGTTTCACCCGCCGTACAATTTAACCTAACCGACGATTGGCCTGCCTAAGCTATTTAATATCATTGATCATATAGATCTGAGGTTAACTAACATTGAATTTACATACAAACTTTTATCACTTAGATACCCCTTTAGAGCTTTAGGGAATAAATTTAGTTCACTAAGAAAGGTAAAATCATTTCTTAGTGAACTAAAATCGGCTACGTTTTAACAAATCTCTGGGCAAAATTTCAGGTCTGTAGGTAAGTATGTAAAACATGATCACAAACTGCAGACTTCTTGTTTTACACGGCCCCCGCCGTTATATAAGATTTGATAAACCACAAGTCCTCGCAAAAGAACACCGCTTCCTACCCAGGATGATACGCGAGGCTATTGAAATTAAAATATCATCCTAATTTCAATAGAGAAGATGGTGTGGTTCTGCCACCAGCTTGGGATCCCGTGATTGAAATTTCAATCCAAGCATACAATTGCAAGACTGCAAGATACAGTGAGCTCATTCTGCATAGACCGGAGCAGAGAGATCGATACGTCGGGAATCAAAAAACGTAAAATAAACGTGATAAAATGCGTAAAATTTGTTATATTTAAATGTAAAGTATTTGCGTAAATATGAGAAATCATTATGTAAGGAGTGATGTTAAGTAATAGGAATAAAATATCGTTATAAGGAAAAGTTAGGCTTGAACTTGGATGTTGTGACTAGAATTAAGAAAGGTATGATTCGGTGGTTAGGGCATGTTCAAAGGATGAATGAAGGTAGAGTAACGAAACAAATTTATGTTGCAGAAGTGAGAGGCATCGTTGGCAGGGGATGTCCAAGGAGAACTTGTAAGTTGTAATATATGTATATATCGATCAGATTAGTGACATACTAAAGAAGGGCGATGTAAGAAGTACTCGGAACCGTCTAGCTTGTATGCGTAGATGCTTGGATGTGGAAGAAGCGAGAGAGGTGTGCCAGGATCGCGCCAAATGTAAATGCATAATCTCTGCCTACCCCTCTGGATTACAAGCGTGAGCGTCTATTCATTTAAACTTCATTTGAATATATTGTTTCCACATGGACAGTGAATAGCATTATGAAAGCAAAACCGCGTGTAAAAACTAGAATCAATAAGGGTGAATAAACTGATTCACATTTAGGTTCTGAGGTCAAAATGTTGATTGCAGTACGAATATCAACAACCATATATTTTATAAACAAAATACAATTATGTAAACAAGCTGATTAATGGCACAGTGTCGTAGGGATTTGAGTGAAACGCTAGCGTATTCAATATCAAAGTAAAATGCATATTAAAGTGCCTGAAGTCCGAAAGTGTTGCTTCTGTCTACCCTTGCGAGGAGGAATAATTATATTTGGATATATTAATATTGTAAGTATAATTGTATCCCTACCCTTCCAAGCATCTTAATTTAATTGATTGAATGAATTTGAATTATAGATACATACACATTTTGAGATTTATAATGTTTTATAAAGGACACGACTTTTTACCATAAACAGTTTAGCCAGAAATAACGTATTCCGCTTTTCACTAACTAAGATATGGATCAATATGCGACGGGGTGAAATTTTGGCCAATTTAATTTTTAAGAAAGTCAAAACCTTGAAATTTCCTTACAAACATTGAACGTCTGTCGTACGCCGTTAAACTGCGGCCAAAACAGTCTTTGCTTGTAAGGGTCAGCTCGACCGGTACCACTATTAATCTTTTGAAAAGTACTACTTTTCAAAAGACAGGTGTGAATAAAATATATTGCATCCGTATCTGATGAGGAAGTGCCGAAGGCCCAAATCCCTTCTTCTTTTCCTCCCCTCTTCCTCACCTCTTCCTTGTCTAAGCTCTTCCTTTGTCCCATGAAACAGGATGACAAAGCAACTGTGATTCATCAGGTTGTTATTTGCCTTTTTATCACTTAAAAACAACACGTTCAGTAACCGTCGATCGTAACTTTAAAATTAAACACCTTATATTATATTCTCTACTAACATTGACTATCAGCTACGATTATATAGTCATATTAATGTGTTAAATCAATCTAGAAAGTCTAGATGCTAAAATATGGTTATAGATATTCTCGCTGGCCGCGGTGGCGTGCCTCGTTATCACGACGGAGCTACAGAGGCTGTCGATAACAAACGATACGTCGCTCGAAGTCGTCACCTCCACCGTATTGTTCAGTATACTAGGGATGGGCGTCATCCTCAGTATATTGCTCCTTATCGCTGGGTATCAGGTAACGAAAGAAAATAGAAATATATGGTAACGACACGTCCAATGTCAGGTTTGTGAGCGGCATTTTTTTTTGTGTTTGACATTTATATTTTTTTTGTCTTTAGTATTATGTTAATAAAATATATATAAATTTAAAAACCTCTCGCCTGGTCTTAAATAGCATCCAATACAACATTGTCAATAATCTTTCAGTATGCTATAGTTTAGAAAAAATAACAAGTAATGAACACACTAATGTTGTATGAATTATTAACTATATACCTTGTTTCATAGCAAGATGATTTTTCTAAGCAATGGTTTTTACGTTAAAATTCATAAATTCCATATAACTCAACCTGACTTTACTTTGACTCACGATTTCCACAAAATAACAACATTTCCGTTTGCAAAGTATGACAAGTGTAATAGCCGCCATGTATGGCAAATGACGTTTGTTTATTTACAACAATCATATCTTACAATGTAACAAGGTATAAGTATTTAAACCTCTTAACAAGATTTTTTTTTTAATTTCAGAGAGATTTAATGATGCTCCGTCTATATAATTATTATGGCGTGGCCACCACTTTGGCAGCTTTGGTGCCCTTATTTATGCTGCTCTCCCGGGGGATGCTTTTTGAAGTTTTCACGGCCTTGTTTGCTTTAGGTAAGTAACATAGTACTAAGATAGTGACGGTATCAACTTTGGTTGTAATTAGATGCTATCGGGTAAATAAAATATGTTAAAACCCTAACATGAACATAAAAACTAAGTGACATATACAATCAAAAAGACATTAAAGGTATATTTATTCATAATAAAACAATGGGACTATATGGACTATAAGGACTCTGATTGATGGTGGGTATCTCTCCCTCCTTATCTCGTACGTGAACAGTAAAATGTTATAAAAAAATTTTTTTAGAGTTTTTTACAGTGGTAGAGCCCGCAACAATCTGTTTTACGAATGGGCCGGCTCGACCGGTGAATTACCACGACCTAACAGAAGATAGGGGTGAAGTAGACGTATTCTGCGTTTCTTTTGATTAGTGAGGAGGCCTGATTTCAGTCTTTTTCACTGTCACTCTTCTCCTGGAGGACGGCATAGATGCGGAAAAGGATATTTCCTTTTTAGCCCCTGCTCTGTACATTATAGGAAGGCAGCTCATCTGCGCCACATTTGCTTGTTGCACATGCCTAACGGTAGCGGTCTTTTAATATCAGATGACCCGCTTGTTCGCTTGCCACCTTGTTGCATAAAATAAAATCAGTCAGTCTAGCGAGTTCTTTCATAGAATCTTGTTAAACTTACATCATTAGCTTTATTTTTCTCACAGTAATGCAGTGCTATGTGATCGTGCTTGTCAGGAGCGAAGTAGTGAAGCTGGAGCACGAAGAGTTGGCGCACGAGGTGCACGCTGAGAACCAATTGACGGTTGTAGTGCCTGATAACGTCACTTTGCTTTGAAACCCAAAGGTTTACCCAAAATAAAAATGAAATGAAATGTTTTTTTTTATTTTAATATTAATTTATCCACAAAATAAATTTTAAACATTTGCAAATATTTTTAGCCGTTTTGTTTCATAATTTTCCTTTTTTAATTAATAATTACATCTCATTATGATTATGTGAAATAAATAATCTATAATCATTTGATGGAACGTAATTGAGGTACATTTTATAAATATTGATACACATATATATGTACCATAATTAATGTACTATGTTTTGGTATTCCCCAATTGAGGAAGAAACGTTCTCTAGATTATTTTATTATTATTCCTTCTAGAGGCCCCTTGACCCATCGTGGATGGTCTACACGTAGAAATGAGGCACCAATACAATTACAGAAATAGTAAATCTTGTCTAACACTTAATATGCGCTTGCTACCACAACATATTTAAGAATTTTGTCCGGTTAATTCTACCATTAAAATAGGTTTTTTTTGTTATTCACTTTTCTTTTTTATACATTAGTTAATTATTTTTTTCTCTGGTAATTTTAGTAATTTGAGTCCGTGTATGAACTTCGAATCATGCTTCATATTTCGAAACATGTGTCGAAAAGCTATTGTCGAAACATACAATATTATCGAGGCCGATGTTTTGAATGAAAGTTATCTATTGTTTCATCTTTCAGGATTAGCTTATTTTCTAGATAAAAAGCTAAAAGTATCCTTTTTTTTACAAATGATGTCTAAATATCATGATGATTGGTTGAGCCGTTTAGGCGTTAAAGCGTAATAAACAAACACTTGTATATTCGCATTTATACTGTTAAAAAATGAGGATGCATCATTATATATGTCAACTATATATTCCTTGAGATTGGAAACTTAATATGACTACATTATGCATAATAATTGGAATCCATATTTTAGGCTTAAACGTTTCTTTTCGCCGGTCACGATCACGCCGGCTTGCGGTAAGTGCTTGGAATTATTAAAAAAATTAAAATATTTCCCAATTTGTTGCACGAGCACAGGTGGGCGCCTGCGGACAGGAATCGTGACTTACTCCCGGCACCATTGTCCATGAAGGATAATATTCATTGAAATAACACTTATATGAAATATGACTTAAACGGCACTGACATGAATTGCGTACTAAATTGCCAATTAGGCGCGCAATCTTACAATGTTGTAAAACAGTGTTTGGGGGAATGGGATGAGACAGCGCGAGCGGCCTGAACGTTTCAATATATCGCTCAAGGCTTCCCTTGCGTGCTATGGCATTCCATAGAATGCGTGTTATCACAAAATTAGATAAAACATATTTATTCTAAATAATATTAGAAATGTGTCTTAGTTTGTTACGCTTTATCTTTTTTCTCCTTCCTTCCTTCGTCAACCAATCACAATGAAATTTTGCACACACATTGTCATTTTATCCCAAAAATGAAACGTTCCTAAGGTATTGTTACTAACATGTAACTTGACAAGGTTTGGTGTAATGGGGTTAAGTAAATTTTTATACCCAAAACCACGAATTCAGGGGATCTAACGATTCTTGCTAAGTTACCTGCCACTCACAGTAAAATATCGGTTGCCATGGTAATGTGTTATGTTTTGATATTAACGCTTTTTTGGACACATTTTACATAGATTTCGAAGTTATTATACGTGGAATAATCTTACATAAAATACCAAAAATGTGTGAAAATGAGAAACGAATGTCTGCGAAGCCGCGATAATAGCTAGTAAAGATATAAACTGATTTTTTTCAATAATTCAACAATTTTCTTAGAGAAACATATGCTTTTATTGATGTTAGTAATCTTACCGTAGGACTATACTTACATAAGTAAAGCCCAATAATATGTCAAACCTAGTTCTATGAAATTTACGAAAATTTTCTGCCATGTTTAGAATTGTCACAGATATATTGGGAATCTAATGGATCAATGTCTATGTTTGTATTAGGATGTAGTTCAAATACACTAACTAAATGTTTTTGTGTAATAAGTAGTAACTAGTACTAACTAGTAGTGTACTTTGAACACATGTGAATTTTTGTTGTTAAGTATGATACATTTTTGTTAATAATAAAGCAAGTTGTTCATCAAAACATATTAGATTATTAAAGACTAGTTTGTATATTTTGCTATAGGGTGTGATTAAGGTAATTTTAACATGTTATTACGAAATAATAAGGTAATCATATATGTGTAATATGTCTTTAAAGCGGCATATAAGCGGCAGGTGGTATTCGAGTGAGAAAACTCTGAAAGGCTTAACCGCGAAGGGCGGCGAGTGTGCGGAGTGAGGACTGCGGAGTGCGGACCGCGAAGCCGTATCGAAGGTCATGTTAAACTCATCAACTTTTGTTTATAGCCGACTTGTATCAAATTTATATTTCTTAAGTCGTTGATGTAGCGAGAGTGGTATTGCTATTAAACCGCATGTACACACGAATTTCTATGGTAAAGGCTTTAGTATAAAGTTTACTATGACATCATAAATAATAATGTGAGTTTGTCCAACCTTATATCCCGAAAAAAAAATCGCTAGGATAGAAAAGTATGAGCAACTATTGGTTGTTTAGGAATGAATGACATCGTCATTTGGGAACCGACTATGAGCATGAAAAAAACTTTTTCAGTAATAGAGATATACAGATATAATGAGAAAAGATTTTCCTTCGTAAGTTTTCGGAAAAGTTCGTGTTTATCGTGCTCTCTCAAATAGCTTCAGTACCCATTATTTGACATTTGACACTAAACAATAAAGTTCCATGTTAATTGATATGAAAATGTCACTCATTTAATATGATCATTCATTGACAGTTCGGGTGTCATCGTGTTCCGATAAAGATACGAGTTTTCCCGAAGGAAAATACTCACTACATCTATAACAGAATGAAGACAATTTTTTTATACCTTAATTCAGCATACATAAGCATACATACATAATTACACAGGGCATTTTATTAGTCATATTTGTTTCTTATCTTTAAATATTTGGTTTGTTGCTATTAATGTCAGAAAGTTTGTGAATAGTTCGTCATCAGTTGGGAGTACATTTCTTGTTAATTAATTTTTTTTATCAATAAATCGTGAATAAATGAATTTTAAGCAATAGGCTATTTTGGGGATGCAATTTATCCTAACTTAATTTAAAACAGATACTTTTTTATCTTACTGACAGGAGGGTAATGTTTCCGCGGGTATGCATCGATTTGTATTCTTTCGCGGATTGTATTGGGTTACAGTCAGTAGGGTTTATTGGTTTAACTTGATTTTAAAACTAATATTATTTAGGTTGGTAGGTCTTTTCAGTAAAACGACATGATTAAAAAGAATTTCTCTTATTCATAATATTACACGAGGAAACACAGAATATACCGTATTACGTGTTACACGGCAGCATTTCGAGTCTTTTTCTCTTACACCTTATTAATTACTTAAGTAACTTAATTGCTTAATAGCCTCAATTAAACAACAATTCGCGTTACAATTCCCCCGTGATGCAAAATGGCGGCCCTCCATGGCCATTTTTTTAAAAACAGCGAAGCTTTAAAAACTGCACTAAGGAGTCCTGTAAAGCGAAATGCACTTATTAGCCATGGAGGGCGCGTCGAGAGCTCCGCCTAATGGTTGCCATTCATGAGCTGAATGGAGACATGAAATTGCCAACAATTATATACTCTCGCAATGATAACTGGCGGATGCTTTAGCTTCGGCAAACTTGCTTCGGCTCCAGATACTCGTGTTTCACAATATTGTAGAAAAATATACGACACTTTTTGTTTACACTTGTTTTATTTTATTTATTTTTTCTATTTTACAAATAGTAATCGTAATACATGAATAATATTCATGCAATATCAATTTAATTTTGCGTTTGTCTCTATTATATGAATACGACCATCTATAATAATAATCACAATTTACATGTACCTATGTGCTTAAAAAAATATGAAATAACGTTCGTCATTAATGTATACTAAATACAGTTTTTGTGCGATTTTTTAACTAAAAACACAAGAAGGTACAATTTAGCAATGCGTCTGATTGTTAGTAAATATCTACAAGGAACACGCGCAATACGCGCTGATAACTAATTCAGTTTAAAATAAAATGTTTGGTTGTAATTTTCTTTTACAAGTGTGAGTTTTGTGATTACAGACAGAACATAGAACTTATATAAAAAACAAACACAAATGATTATGAAGGTTTGCGTTTAGATACAATGTACTCCTTTATCAAATTAAATAACTAAAAATCGTGATCTCGGATACAGAACAATCGATTTTCCCGAGTTCCAAGAATATTGGAGTATTATAAATCCTACAATACCAACTGATAAATACGTTGCTTCAAATGACATTTCTTAACTGAAGCAACACAACTGTCATAATTTAATGGGATAAAGCGATTTGGATGACATAGGAGACATGTTTGTTGGTAATATTGTATTTTTAATATTGTAGTAAAGCCGAATCTCGACAATCTGGCGGCATTGTCCGGCGATGCGATGAGGTGACGTCACAACATGGCGGTCAGGTAGCGGCAGCGGAGATAGGATCCGGTCATCCTGCCCATTTCCGGTCTTCACGCGGCCGTGGCGCTTCCGGCCACGCGTCGCCGCCGCTGCCTTCGCCGACGTACAGAGACTAGAAATGAAATAAAGCATATTAGGTGACTGCTAATCGTGCCTGAATAATATAGCTATTTTTATTTTATAATTTTGGATTTTGTACTTAATATGTCAACAGGTTTTAAGATTTTAGTGAGATTTTTTATATATACAGTCATTCATATTCCAGTAATACTGGATGTAGTTTGTCATCATTTCCATGTAGTCATTAACTTTACACACAAAAAATTAAACCGTCAAAGTGATGGTATGATTTTGATCGAAAATAATGTTTTATATCATTGTCACTTCCAGTGAACATATAATTCGGGGGCAATCTCCGCGTCGTCACCCGCCGTCCGCAAGATGAGTTTTGTGAAATGAATTCGTTCGCAGCGACAATTGAATGCTGCGCTGTCGCTCAGTCTGACTGTTGCCGGAATAGTTATCTTGGACAACGCAGTGGTAGACTCAAACTATATATGATCATGTACAGTGTAAGTATACACATATACATAAAGTACTACATCTTAATTAGATATGTATTAAGTTACACATGTAAATAAACATCTTTATAGGATATATCTCGCATATCTTTTTGTACATATATATTATAAAGGGGAGATATGTTTGGTTGTAGTCGGTATTTTTTAAAATAATTAATTGGATATTATAAATACCGCCGACCGTATCTTATATTAATTGACGTTGAAACAATTATTGGTACACTCATTAAAAAATCATACAAGTATGTTCTTTTTGAAATAAACATATCAAGACATCAAAAGTTATTATCAACCCTGTGAGATACAAAAACTATTAGGGAGGCTTATCGCAATATGCAGCTTTTGAAAAATGATATTGTGAATACAGGAATCTGGGAATAAAAATATACAGATACTTACAAGGAACACCTTCCTGGAAATGGTAGCAATTACTGTTACTAGTATTAGTACTCGTTTGAGTGTATTGCTGTATACTCAAATGTATACTTCTTTGAATACCAGATATGATTGGGTCTTAGCTAGTGAAGAAACAAGTATAGTAAATAAACTATAAATGTATATCAGACTTGAGTGTTACAATTTCACAATATTGACAGGTGCCCTTAAAACCACCTGACAGCGGTCATGCCCATATGTCGGGCCCCGTCGACTCCCTATGGCCTCACGCGATCACCACCGACTCACCTTAATGAGTGTGCTTCCATAAAAGAGGATGATCCATTGACGTTTTTAAATGAATGTCTTAAACTCCAATAGAAACTCAAGAAGCAATCTATTTCTTATTTTCGTATAGAGAATATATCGTTTTGTAGTTAAAGAGATTAAATTGGACCTTTTAGTTAAATACAAGTAGTAGTTAGTTGTAATTAAAGTCGAACGAAATATGCTTGACGCCCTTTCTATCTCCTTTGTGTGGGAGTGTTTGCGACATGCGTAAAGGGGTTTGTAATGTACCTATATTATTAATACATTTTCGAACATCGTATCTCAATAAAAATACGTATATAATTATATGTTTTCGCCTATATTTGTTCTGTTGTCCTAAGTCGTTGCTAACATTGCGAATTTTTTTTTTAACTAGATTTTTTTATTAGCATAAGGTCAAACGAGCAATGCCTATATAAGTGAGAACCGACATCTATGAACATCCGAAACACCAGAAGAACT
This sequence comes from Papilio elwesi, assembly GCA_029849275.1. Lineage (NCBI taxonomy): Eukaryota > Metazoa > Arthropoda > Insecta > Lepidoptera > Papilionidae > Papilio > Papilio elwesi. Next base: position 3,471,158 of record CM056687.1, on the reverse strand, counting down.
GATAAGGAGCACTCTTGTTTTTTGAAAGACCCTAAGGGGTATCGGTTTTTAAATACCGCTGGCGACAGATCATTCCACAACGCGGCTGTGTGAGGCAGAAATTTACGAAAACCACACGGTAGTGGAAAGCCATCCATCAAGATGGCGAGGCTGGAGTTGGAGCTCTGTCGAGTTAGTTGACCGATGACGAAACTCAGTGGCAGGAATTATACCAAACAGTTCCCGGAACTCTCCACAAGATACACGCGGTGAAAAATGCAAGGAGAAGATATATTTATCATAAAGTCAATACCAAGATTCCATCATTCAAAACAATATATTAAAGTAATTTATTCCTATGTCGAAAAGTTTGACGAATTAGAAATCGACTACTTAATAGTACGAGTATAGGTTAATTTATTACCAGCATAAAATTAAATAGCAATGTGCTATTGACAAGCGTGACGGATAAGCATTTTGTTTTTACATGAGCATAACCAGTTAAATAGGGTGACAATGCGGCCAACATGCCGGAGTAAAATTTATTACGAAAAACGTAATTAACTAAATCCTTTTTAATGGAAAGAAGAAAAGAAATGACAAAATCAACGTACACATTTATAATTAATTATCTCACGTCATATTAATATATATTTGTTTTGTTGTATTAATTTTGTTTCTAATATTGTTATTTTTTAAATCATCGCAACAATACAATGTGCAATATTTCAATATTTTATTTTAATATTGCATAAAAATAAAGATAAGGCACCTATGTTGTTTATACATATAGCATCCGTATACGAATGTGCTAGATGTATAGCCTGCAGGCAGTGGTCGTCACTGGACATCGTGCGGTAACGTCTGCTGCTCCATCTACCGGAATGTGTTAACAACAACCACTCTGACAAAAGTGAAGCGATCAAGAAGAAAACGCATGCATGATGATTGCGCTTTAAAACATCTCATGGAAATTTAACTGGACTATGTACTTGTGTTAATTTAAGTACCTAATTATGGTTAATTCAATTAAAGTAGAAAGGAGTAAAAGCTATTAATTAATAAGTCATTAACTTATCATAGCAAAGTACGGTACGATTCGTAGGGAAAGTTCCTTCCTGCGGCCGCCTTTGTGGTCACCCGCGTGCGGTTCATTTATCGGCTGATTGAAATCGACATATGTCGTGTTAGTAGATACCGTGGTTTCCGTCCCGAATGCGTCCTTCCAAACCTCCGTAATGTGACGTGCCTAATAGAGGGTCTTTTGAGACACACCGAGATCGAAGTGGTTTGGTTCTTCATCATGTAATGGCTTGTATAATCGCCTTACTTGAGCAATTATTGGCTAATACCGATCATTTCTTTTTAAAGAAAGCTTTCTTTTCGATAAAACATTCGCAACTTAAAGTATCTTTAAAACCCAGTTAATATTTGTGATTATCGTTTTATTTTCTTACATTGAATTCAATGTTGTTATATGCCTCGTGTATTCACATAATATTAACTTTCTTTTCGTAATCAGTTTCAAATTTCCTGAGATTATCTCTTAAAAAATGATTAAGCAACTATAAGAGATACATACCTATTTATCTGTTTTGCTTTTTGAGTAAACGCTCGCGTTGATGTCTTTATATTCGGTGTTCTTTCGGGATAAGAGGTCACTTTTTTATACCCTAGATTTTATACCTTAAATTGTTAAGACGTAAGACCGTAACAAACAAACTTTCATTCGCATTTATAGTATTACTTAGGTAGTAATTCTTTTTCTACCAAAACAAAAAAAGACAAACGGAGAATTGTTTCCGCAAGGTAAGTTATGCGGGCGATGCGTCTTTAACATTCCGGAATGACACAAAGCGCTTAAGTGGTCGATTTCGTAAAATGATTTCGGTCCGCGTGTCTTCTCGTGCGGACTATTAGCGACGGTAATGACGCATAATGACAATAAATATTCGGCGCATTACGATACCACGGCGTCGCCTGCAACCGTAACATACTCGTTGCATCTCCAATACAATGGCGTATGAGCGAGTGACAATTTAAGGGATATAAAATTTTGCTTATTTTAAATTGCTAAGCCGTCAATGGCATGGTATGGAGATACTTTTACGTTAAAGATATGAGCTTTTTATAATTAACCGTGTTGATGTAAGTCCAGCGTAGTAACATTTCATAAAAGAACAAGTAATCGTATATTTAAAAAAAAACAAACAGGTGTCTGGGCGTAATGCGCTCGGACGTTAAATTCGTGACAACGTTTCCTAAAACAATGAGCATTATCTATTGTCGCTACTATTTCTCTCTCTCTCTCTCTCTGGCGCGCTTTCGCTCACACACATTCAGACACGCGGTAAATCGATGCATCGTGCATGATCGGTTACTCTCGGCTTACACGCAGCGGGACCCGACCGTAACGCTACATTTCTAGCGAATGCCACGTACTATCCATCAATTTATAAGACGTTGTCACCTTTAAAAAATCAGACTGACTTGTTCATCACGTCATCATAATAGCCAGGACACAGGGGGAAGAAGACCTTTTGGGAGAGTTTGGGAAAAATAGAGCTAAATGAACTTGTATCGACCAGCTAAAATTTTAAAGGAATCGTAAATGTACGTATGTATGCAGAAGAAGCGAGAGGAAATCTGTAATCCAGACACACTCTACATTACGGGCGTGTATATTATTTTTAGAATAGGGTCTTACTGTCTTTATCCCTACAGTTTGAAATGTTTTAAAAAACGTTGTATTCGTGTAAAATAACCGAGTAAAGTTGCGAGAGCGCGCGATGTCGTGGCACGGTTGTTTCGCGGTTGGCTCAAAGGTTGCGTGTAATGAGCTCTAGGTTTGCCGCGTCACGTATCGTAACGAGTTATTGCGTTTAACTGGACAAGCGCTGCGATTGCTTGATTTTCTATATTTCCCCGGTATATTGTCACAGGTTTTATAGCGGAGAATGTTGGAGAAAATGAGACATCGAAGGCTGTAAACTGGTAACATTTCTATGAGAAAAATAACATATAATAAAAGAGATTTTTCAATATTGCACCGAACCTTATATGAAATTTAAGGAGTGAATTAAAGACAAAAAGTACATAAAACATTTACAGGTTATTAATTCTAAACGTGTTAAAATTTGCTTTATAAAAATTGTAAATCATTAAAAATATACCAGTCTAAATTTATACTACGACGGGACTTGATTATATGGAATTTGTTTTGTAATTATTGAATTGGCTCTTGAACTGATTGGAAACAATAAATCTTAGGTCGAATTAAATTGTTCCCTAATATTATTGTTTTCGTTTTCGTGTCTACAGCGCACTCGCGCCATACTTCACAACGTTAGAAGCTAATCAGAAAATCGCTTTATTGACTTTGGCATACTCTAATTTAAATGAATAATTAAAAAAGTAGAAAAGCCAAAGGCTTGAAATGCAATTCAACGAGACATATAAGTCAGTATTAAGAAGTGTTAAGAAATATCCTGTTATGCCTAATGAAAAATCTAATTAAAAACAAATCCAATATTTTAAAGTATCTTACAATATTGAAAGTGTAAAGCGTATAATAACCACAAAAAATTAATATCAAAAGGAAAATGACAAAAGTCAAGATTGAAAAATAACTGTACATTGGATGCGCGGCGCGGGCGCGTATCGTCCGTCGCATCTCACGGCAACCTGCGCTGCGCCCGTATCGCATTACATATAAAATATTTATTATTTATAGCATGTAATTAATAAAAACACAGCGGCTACAAAAACAAGTAGCCTAACAGGAAGATATAATAACTCAATCGCGCCTACATTGCCCGCCTCGATTTGTTACCGTCCCGATTGGATCGCTGCGCGCGGGCGCACAATGTGAACACGCTCCGTGGACGAACAGTAGCTTAATGTCTTAACATGATACGCTATCCGCAGCCTACCGCGCTTACGTGTTTCTCTTACTCTCTTACTTTTAATAATTATGGCCATTCAACGACGAGATTGGCGATTTAACGAATGAACTCTGACTCGTGTTATCATACACACAGTACGAGGTTAACTTAATTCTGAAGAAAAATGTAATTATAATAATTCTATTTCAAATTATTTAAAAAGTATGAGTTTTCATTACATACAGACTCAAAAGACTTAAAATTGAGTATAAAGTTCGACCTAGATATGCTCTGATGCGACTTATGGCTTTCAGCTTGGGCATGAAGACTTGATTTGAAACATGGTAACAGTAGGCTAAGCAGTGTTAAAATATTTATTATGGAATTGGATGCCCCATAATCTTCATAAAAAAGAACAAGGTAGAGCGGTCCATACTCCAATATCCTAGGGTTTCTAAGTTATATATGCTTTTCTAACTCCGATTTTTATCTTTCTCTTACGTATGCATCGGATAGCAATTACTATTCGATACTACAAGTAAAAAAGGGGAAATATTTTTTGGTTACGACGTATCAGTGTGCTGCATAAATATTAGAATTATATTTATGGTTACTTGGTTTAAAATGATTTAAAAACAAAATATAATAATAAACATGGTGGAAATTTAGGATGGTTGTGTTAAGTCGACAATTTAAATTGTCACACAAACCATTAAAATTGCAGTTTATTCGCCTGACGGGGAACCCGTGCGTCGCGCGCGTGGGCTTGAGTTACGACCGCCGCCACGTGAGGAAGGACTTTATTAAAGTTCTCGTGAAAACACAACAATGAAGCGGTTGCACTAACTTAATCTAAGAGAATGAGTCCGCAAATGAAATCTGCCGCCAACGTGCGCTTTAATCTCGCTGCTCTGACTTATACTGGTTATTTTCTCCGTTTGGTAATGTATTTTTTGTTTAATCATAAAAAATACTTCAAATAAGAGAGAGGTGTCGTATGGACACCCGGTTAGAACAGAGTTCCTTTCGCTTTATCCTTGTACTTTACTGTTTAAATACCCTGTAATTATTTTAAATTGTCTCTTTTATTTTTTACTGATAACTCAGTTTCATAACCTTTTAAATGCAGATATTATAAAACACAATTATAATATGTAATTAACAATGTACAAACTTATATTTATTTATATTAATAGAACAAGAAATGACACAAGACTTTTTTCGGTCTAGGCCTCAGCCCGCAAGCAAATGATAAAAACTCCTTTCATTATTTATATTCATACCAAAACATGATTAGTTTTTTAGTCATTTACTTGTGTAAAATTTGTAGCAATCATCAATCGACATCGATTGTAGCGACCGATAGCCCGTATATTTTCTTGCCTCTATAATTAAAGTACATCCACTGTCTTGTGCTGGTGCGCAGACAACTTAAATTGTCTATTTATAAGTAACCCATTAGGTTATGTATTGTATGGTTACTCCATTTGTAATGGGTCACATCTTTCTTAAGGTTTTTTGTCCTGGTTTGGTCCGTATATCTAGAATCGGTGACAAATATTAAGATTTCTTACGCAATGTGGTTTTAATTCTGTTAAAACTTCGAGAATACGAGTAATCTAACTTTAAAAGTTTACGATAATTCACGATGAGAGAAATAATGAAGTAATAATCAACACGTGGTAATTTAATAGACTTTACTTAGTTGGAGTGAGAGGAAATTGCATCAATCAATGCAAATTACTTACAATGATGTACCGATTTTATTGCCGTATCCAAGCACTTTATTTATTACTAAAGTGACGTGGTGAAAGATTGTGATTGGCTACTTAATGTTATCATAAATGTACATATATTACAGCGTTTCCCACGCATTAGCACAAGCCTACATGTACGTTCCTTCGGTTGATACTATTGACTGCCACTTCATTAGCTTAATACGTTAATGAAAATTAATACCGATTAGTATAGAACTTGTACAATACACGAGTCTCATGTAAAATGCACTTCTCGCTTTAATTCCCAGCGTGTGCCCTTGTTTGTACAACGAGTGACGAAGCTATATGCTATGTCCATTAGTCTCGTCAGATTATTTCACGATAGAAAGTTTTTTGTGCGATGTACTGGCAAACCTCAACGACACTAATTGATTCAGGTATCATGTTGTTCTGCACGTGAAGTTTTATACTTAGTAGGAATTGCAATTTTCTTTGGTTAGTACAATATATAAATATTATCTTGGACCGTTATGCGTTACTGACGATAGTCTTAGAGGCAATATGTGTGGTCTGCTACTTCAGAAACGTTCCGAGAAGTGGACTGTAAATAGACAGCAGATGAAGTTTACCAGTAAAATAGATGTACTTACTTCTGCGACTCTTGGAGATGCGAACATTTCTTCTGTCTTCCATTCCATCCATTCCATCTCAGCTCCTTCCCACTCAACTTTCAGGCTGTGTATTGCGTTCAAATGTTCCGTATATTAAGGGGAAGTGGTAGTATTGGCATTCTTGTAGTAGCAAAAGCTACATTAATATAGTGAGTGCTAATGAAAATGGAAAGCTTGTAAACAACCACCTTACCATTTACGCAAAAAATCGTTAATTCCAAAATGTTTTAGAAAAACAACTTTTACTCTCCTTACCTAAAACCTTTAAATATTAAATTTTACTTTATCTCTCGATTGCCACACAATTTAATAATTTTTGATGTAGGTATAAAAACTGTAATGGCCGCCATGTATGATAACCGTGGATTTCCACTGCCGAAAACATTCACACAAAACATATTGTCATCTCTGTTTTTTCAGTGAGAAAGATACAGAGAAAACTTGTATCGCGACAAGTATATATGGCAGTGGAAACTCACGGTAAGAGGCATTTGTTTGTTAACAGACCTTACATCTTGATGTGGAACAAACTATACGTTACGTATGTGTAGTTGAGTTCTAAAGCGATATTCCAGTGGTAGTTAAATAAATCTCTTTCAGATGACGTTTTTGCGGCTTACTGCTGAGCGCGACAGTATCGTGGCCCTCGAACTTGCGCATGAAATACACTAAATATGCATAAGCTGTCAGCGCGCCTTCTTATAACGCTCTTCTATTTTTTTAGCCATCTTGACCAATATAAATTGGAATGTTTGATATCTATACTAATATTAATAAGAAAGTGAAAATATTTGATTGTTTGTATATTACAAAAAAACAAAAAACTACTGAACCGATTTTCAAAATTCTTTTACTGATAGAACGCCATTCTACCAGCGAGCTGGGCTATTTATTACTATTTATTTGTGTATAAATTTATGTTGCAACAGAGAGTGACAGTGTTGAGACGCCATAGGAGAATTAATATAGATAACATACTAAAAAAAGGCGATAATGCGTAGGTGTATAGATGTAGAAGAAGCGAGAGAGGTGTGCCAGGATCGTGAAAAATGGGGATCCATAATCTCTGCCGACCCCTCAAAGTTACGGGTGTGAGCGCATATTTATTTATTTGTTTATCTATCTACCCGGAAGCAGCTGGACGGGTTGCTATTTTGATAATTATGTACCATAAATTAAAAAAGACTTCAATATTCCAAAATAATAAATGCTGAGGGCTGATGTATGGGAGTAGTTAAATGAACGTACTTTAAATTTTATTTGGGGCAATTATTTATTTGTATGCCAAGTTAAAAAATAAGTCTGAACCGGTGCTTTTTAGTATTTATCCTTAATAAAAAGCTTAAGACAAAACCACAGAGAAAGTTGAGGGCTAACAGGAAGACAGCGACGAAAAGAATTGTGTTAGTATTCGCAAATATATATATAGTATATATTACACTTTTGATATTTAACAGAGGTGAAAAAAATAACATTTTATCGGCTAAGGAGCAATATCAACAAAAATACTAAGTTTTAATATAAACGGATGGGCAGTGTGATTTCCTTCGGGCGGCATAAATCTCTGCGCGGGCAGTGGGACAGCGATAAATAACCAAGCTTACTGTGGCTGCGCCGGCTTCTGTTCTTGTTAAGACCCCTTTATTCGTATACTTACGTTGTATAACCTCGATGTGGTAAAACAATTGGAAACATATTTATAACCTAACAGTACTGAATTATTAGGCAAAATTTTATAAGTTAGTAAATTATATTTTCTGGATTTATATCTTAAAATAGAACAGTATATAAGAATGCACATAAACTGCAGAGTTTAATGAATAAAACACGAGCGCTCTAACTTACAATAAGTATAAAACGTTAGAATTTCCTTCCTGTCCAATAAAAACGGTGGCCGCCAGTATCGTATCTCGAAGGGAAACAGGCAGGTCGTAATAAGTCTGAGGAATAAAATAATTCCCAAGTGAAATACACACACTAATGTGACTAATATTATAATATCTTGCGGCCAACGTATCTGCTCTAGCAACGCCGGAAGATTTAGGTGTAGCTTGGAGCACTTTATACCGTAGAAAGCAATGAACTATATTTTAGTAGAAATCAAAATGCACTAGTCTTGAATAATGTTTAATTTTCTATTACTTATTTAATACAGTATTTATTAGAGACAAATTGCATGCCACTTGCAGGGTAACAACCGCAATTTTAAGTGACTATATTAGTTTCCAAGAAAGAAAAAATTAATCCCCTCTAAAATAGGCTAATTTATTGTTATTTATTATTATTTTAAATGAGTGTTTTTCAATTTAAAATATTTTGCGACATGTCTGCCGCTTTTAATTTGAATTTTATGTTTCATATAAATAAACCGACGTTTAATTCAAATGATTTTCTAAACAGAGACCTGATATTGTACAATATTAAGACATTTTTTTAACAGGTCTGCCACCAAACAGTTTCACCATTGATAGAAACGGTGCCTTTCCATCTTTGTTTTCCTATACATATACAATGGAAGTATGTACCAAGGACTTACATCTTGCCCTACTATGATACCTGGTGTATCTACGAGCACATGCTCCTCAGGTATGTTTGCGATTTGTATATGACTACATCCACTAGTAGTCTCGATTTAAACGTATGGTCCTAAGAATAAAGTATGTAATAATGAAATATCATTTTGCCATATTTTCGAATATTATAATATACGTATTTATTTTGAAGTTAATTGTATTAAGACGTTAGTTAATTAATAAGTAAAATTAATAGCAACTAAATCTGCAAGGAGGTTTAAATATGTATGTTGTGTGCGTCAGTGTTGCATAGAGCGAGGAGTGCGCGCGCGCAGCAGCCGGCCGGTCGTAAAGCGCGGACCACACGCGGGCGGAGGTGTGAAGGCAGCGGCCGCGCCGCGGGGGCCCAGCGCATAACTCACGGCCAGCGGGGCGCCCGCCATTCATATCTACCTGCACTACGGCTGCCGATGCCGCGACACATCGATGCTCCTCACCGATCGACGCACCTAGACACACTGTCTGCTCCATAACGCCACGAAACAACGGAAATGTCGTATCATTTAAGGGCGTTTCGGATTCAACTATTCCACTTCGATCGATTTTTATTAAGGCATACCCCTATGGTAGCAATATTTTTCTTCTTTGTATTTAAGTAATGTGCATGTTTGACTGGGATCGGAACAAGAAATGTCAACGTGACAATCGTAATTTAAGGTTAGTAATGATGTACGTAATCTGTACCTATCAAAACAATACGAAAATCTATTGAAGTTTTAAATAAATGGGTTTGTTTACTCGTGACGTCAGATATGCCTTAATGATAAGTATACCATTTCACAACATTCTTTACGTACTGGTAGCGGCTATGGCGTGTAATGTAATGAGTTGGATGGTTCGATTGTGGTATCTCGATACAGAAGGCCGGTATTCACTAGAAGTATATATCTAGTAGTTCCAATTAGTTTTAATAGTGGTAAAGCCCACACCAACAACATCTGTTGGACGAATGGGTCGGCTCGGTCGGTGAAATATCACGACGTAGCACACAGGCGTGAAGTAGGAGTATTATATGCTTCTGCGTTTCGTCTCATGAGTGAGGTGCCGGAGGATGCTGATGAGGATTAGACGGGAGGGAGATGTATAGGAGAAGGAAATTCTTCTAGAATATTTTTTTTCTTTTTCATTTCTGTCCTCCTCTATCCAAAGGTAGGCAGTGCATTTGCAACTCATTTGATTGTTGCAGATGTCTATGGGTAGCGATCGCTTAACATCAGGCGAACCGCTTACTCGTTTGCCACCTTCTTTCGGAAAAGAATAATCTGTTTGATTTTTGTAACTGCTCTGATTGCTTCAGTTATTCGTTTGCCGCTTCCATAAAATTAGAAGGATTTATATGAATCTGAAGCTAAATGGATTGGCTCCATCTAGACAGAGAACAAATTCTTTTCCTTTTGTTTATTTTCGTGTCAGTGTCTGCTCGTCTTAAAAGCGTCGTTCACTGGCTTGTTAATTTATCAAATATAAAAATTGTGATAATTAAAAACGAAATTGAATTAATAAAGGTAATTAGATCATATAAGCTGCTATTTATTATCCGGGCATCCTATCGGACCGGGACACTAATTTCAATAATCAAACTTGAACAAACTCAGCCAAACATAATAATTGATGAGGGCCAGGAGCTTCCCGTGTAATGACACGTTCCTAGCGCGACCACGCGCGAGACATCCCACAATTTACCTGTTACAAATTAGAAGCAACCCGTTATTTAAGTATTGGTAGCGGGCTAGCGTGCGTCGTTATTGTAATTTGATTTTCTTTCACGTATCGGTCGGACGGAGCGCCATTTGGCCGCTAATAGGACCTTTTGCCTCATCGCTCAAAACGCGAGTAATTTGACTTAAAGTTAAAAAAAAAGAACTTGCGTCGACTTTACATAAGTTAACCCGATTTGACGTGAGCTTCGTGCAATTGGTTATTGGTCATTATGTTAATTCGCGGTTATCGCTTTTTATAACACGTGAGAGTTTCGTTCGCGAAATATGATTTAAAATATGAAATGAATAAGTGATCTTGTGTATTGCCTTCTTGTGGAAATTGTTGTTTGTTACGTAATTAGAATGAGTGAAGGGGTTTTTTATCAATATAAACATGAGCCTGCGTTCTAAAGCAAACTTCAGTTTAATTATGAATGTTGAATGTTGCTTCGACAGGCTATAATTAGAAGAACAATGGCGTCTGATTGAAAGTTTAAATATGGCGCGAGCGGAGAGCTTTGCGTAGGTTGAGTTTATTTAAGACAACTATGGTCTGGAAGAGAAGTGTATTATTTTCCAAACGTATTACTGATTGTTAAACAATGTTCATACACTTATATTTAACATGCACTAGGACCTTTAACAAATGAATATATTTTTATATCTTTTTATTATGTACATACTACATATAATTGTATGTGTGTTATAGAAATACACAGCAATATCGCACTAGACGATTTTTTGTTGTAATCCATTGGGGAAGTCCATGCACTAGCATTGTAACGTTCACATGTCCGAATGATAGTGGCTTGTATAATTAGTCGCCGTATACAAAAGTTATCATTTGCTGCCTCTATAATCGCACTTTCTTGCCTTTTTATGAGAAAGATAGCCATTGCTAGCTCGGTGTTCATCAATTTATCTATAAACTTTAAATTTTAACAATGAAAAATAATTCAGTTAGTGCAACCAAAGTAATCACTATGAATGTACAATAATTGTGAGTGATATTTTAATTTATCTGTATAATTGTAGCCAGTGAAGTTATTCATTTCAAACCGAATGGATTACGATGTAAAAGTAACTGACGATTTGCTAATAAATTTCTACCGTAAAATATTTAATACATAATTTAATTATCTATACGTTTAAAAACAAAAATTATTATAAATTTAATATTAGGTACAAATAAAATAACTTCTGTGTTTTATACTTCAACAACTTCTGATTTTATAGGCACCGCTTTTTGAATTTCTAAATTGCTTATAGTATTTCATAACACGTACAATTTAAATAGGTAATTTTCTAAAATGTCAGCGCCTGCCATAAAATATAACGTGATCACTATTTTTCTAATGAATGATTTGGAACACCGCTATCATCGGGGACCGGAAGCGACTCGGTGTTGCAAGCTACGTTGCGTGCGCGGCGCGCGCTCCCCTGCGTAGGAGCAGCTTCCGTTTCCGATCTGCCGCACTAGTTGCGCAACCTGACGTCCCGCACGTATTTTTGAATTTGTATTGTTTTACTTTCGTAAGCTTTGCGCTTATTAACAGATAAGGTAATCTAAATCTGCATATTGCTGAACAACAATCAAGACCTTTTTGTAAATAAAAGAAGTAAACGGTTCACCCGGTATTAAGTAACTACAACCTATAGGCATCTGCAGGTTGCAGATTCGTTGCCTACCTTTATCTATCCTCTCCCCCGTGTAATTGTCTTCCCCCTACGAGGAATTGAAAAACGGCAATAATTAGGCCTACGGGTCCTCACTTATCAGATGCAATACAGATTACTTCACATCTGTTTTCTGTGAGGTCGTGGTATTTCAACGGTCGAGACGGGCAACAGATGTTGTCGCTAGCTCTAAACAATATTAAAAAGAAAGTTGTGGTATTTACGTACACTTTTGCCTTCTATCTGATAAGTGGGCTGTAATGTTCTTATTATAGGGGATTCTTATTTTTAAAGAACGGATGAAGCTTTGATAAGCGAGGGCTCTGTACACGTTATAGTGTCGCCAATTTGAACATCTATGTCATTAAATTAGGTAAAATAGTCCACTTCTTTGACATTTCTGCTGTATCTGTTATGAATTAAGGATGAAATGAAATATCAAATCAAATATGAAAAATCCCTCTCCAAAGTGTGAATATATAGAAGCTTTAGTTCTCTCGTCAGCTAGCTCTTGAGGCAGTTTTATGTAACTTGTGTTCTTTTTTTAAACTGTACATTAATTGAGAATATATCGTAAAACTATTCTTCTATTACTCTACCGTAAGTTGTGATTTTTTTTTCTGAGTCCTAGTTGTATTTTGGTGTCATGGGTCGTTGATTCGGACATCATGCGGTTCGATGAACCCCTGTAATTGTTCCGGATATGTGACAAGCACGAACTACATTTACATTACAACTACCATGGGTCGACAGGCGCGCTGGTTAAGTAGATCGCGGGTAAACACAATTTAATTAAAAATAGCCAAAGTCACTAATTTTATTTGCGTGCAAAACTTGTATACAGCTCCTCCATTGACGGATTAAAACATACGACATAAACTGTTAATACTTTTGAAGTCAGAAGTCTCCGATTTTATTTTCCTACGTAAAAATAAGTTGTAAAATTTGAACATGGTATTTTGATAACATATTAATAAAATCAAATTAAAGGTGCAACTTTTACTGGCTCGTTGCATTTTCCATTGACTGAATATAAAAAACTGAAATATATTTAGAGAAAAAGTTGAAGTTGTTGTTCGTTGTTGTTCCTTGAATACATACATTTTTTAAATTCAATTTCGTAAATTCTTTTTTCACTTGTGAGCACAGCTCAGTGAAACTCGGTGTATATCTCTTGTAAGCACAAAGTAGTTGTTTGCCATGGTAATATGTTATGTAAGCTGTTGTGATAATAAGTTAATTAGCTCTACTTAAAGTGGGTTGTATAGTTCCATTCAAGCCGGTACCGGAGACGAAGCAGCCGGGTATTCGTACAGTCGTGTTGACGTTTCATGAGTCACTAAAAATAATAAAAAAATTGAAATTCTTTTACTTTAATAGTTTAGAGGAACATAAAAGAGAGCCTTAAAAATGTAAGGCAAATGTCATTAATTTTTTAATATTACTTCTCCTGGCATAATCTGGCCACAAACGAATCTGTTAAGATGGTTATACACAGAGAGCTCGCCATAAAAAGTCATAAAACGTATTTTAACATCCATTCGATAATCAATCTAACACGTCATAACTTTGACATCCAGTCTGTATCGACTTAACTCAAACTTGAAACACAAGTTATACAAAAATAACTTTTAACTGTTATAATATAAAGACTATAATAACTTACCAAGTTTGTCTTGATAAAAAACTATAGGATAAGACTGCTGACTAAATGAGTCTTAATATAAACATGTTAATTCTTAATAAAAAAAAAATATCGAGATATCCTACGTAACATTTTAGGTACAAATTGGTAAGTTACATATGAACGTATTATCGAGTCTGTCCTAAGATTGTCTGTACCATATAATTTCTTATAAAAAATGTGTAGTTTCAATTGGATTGTTCTTATTTTACGCACGTTTCTATTGCCATAGTAACGCGGTCACTTGTATCATCAAGAATTTCGACTTTAAAAGTTAACTTTGTTAGTTGCTTTGAATTCAAACTTAGTTCCTTGATCTTATGTAGCGTATTTTTATCACATTTTCAGTTTCCAAATCAAAGGACTGCAAATATTTATAGCAAACATATCTAAATTCCGACCAATTCACTTCGCCACCTTAAAAATATAGTCCATCAAGAGTTCAGCAACGTGAGGAAAAAGAAGCGTGAAAGCGCTCTTGTTGAATACCTTTCGTACCATCTTTCAATCACATCACCACATAATATCAGATTGGATCGTTAGCCAAGCGCTAGTTTACTCATTATAAAAAAGAAGCCTTTTTATGGGGGGTACTTAATAGTAAGTATAGACCCTTGCAGTTCAGTTACCCCTCCCTCTGGATTTAATCCGTCCGATCTTAAATAAAAGCGGCAATAAAATACTCTATCACCTCTTGATGCTTTAACCGACTTCAAAAAGAATGATATTGAGTTTGGTCAAAGTCCCGCGTCATGTGTTCATAGATCCTGAGTTTTCATCCTTATCCTATCCTCATTATATCCTATATAGTATCCATCAGGATTTTAAATTCAACAGACATTATGTCTTCCTGAATTGATTTTAATAAAGAGGTATGTATATTCCAGGATGATCAATTAATAACGACGCTTTACTAAATGGCACTTTTAAAATATTTATTTCTACTTTATGAAGTTAAACACTTATTGAAAGTGAAGTAAGTAAAGTGGAGTAAGTACCTTGAATGCAGAGGCACATCGTTAGTGTAAATTAATCTAAAACCACTGATGAAAATCAAAGCGACAGCTGATTGGAGTGGCGCAAACGTTAATTGTGATTTTTTTTTAAAGAGAAAAAGATTTCTGCTTATTACCTCTGTAAAAATCACGGATTTTTTTTGTTTACAATGATTAGGTAGAAAGGATTAATTAAAAAAATCTGCTGAAGCTTTTTTTAGGTTTTAATCTTTTTTCATTTGGTTCAAACAGATAAATATCGTAGGCATCCATCAATTTTTATCGATTATAATATAATAATAAATTAGCCATTTTTTAGTATTTTACCCACTGCAGGGACACAGAACACAGGCCACCTCTCCGAAAGAGGGTAGGGGTCGTAATCCACCACGTTGGTCCAGTGTGGGTTAGTGGATGTCACATGTGTTCCAATTTGGTAGTTCTAATACATGCCGGTTTTCCTTCACCGTTTTTGAAGCAGTGGCGATGAAGTAAATTACGCAAAGTAAAGCGCCTGCCTGGGTTCAAGCCCGCGACCGTACGTAAGTCGGGGCCTAAATCACTGGGCTACCACTGCTCCTATTGCGTTGTATTGATTGCGTTGTAGGAATCACATGACTGACATGACATGATCTGGTTAAAGTTGCGGGAGCCTACCGATGGAGGGCGGGAAGGAACCGATCTTTATGGCGATCAATGGAGAAGCCTACTTCCAGCAGTGGTCGACTGTCGGCTGAGAAAAAGAAGAATCGTAGAATCCTAAAATGATGCAGGTTGGCTGAAATACATTCAAACATTGGCAGATAGTTGTCGGATACCCAACAACTGAGCTACCATTGCTTGTTGTTATATTTATTACTAGCTGTTGCCCGCGACATCGCCCGCGTGGAAATAAATGCAACATATTAATCACTTCGCAGAATAAAAGTATAATCGTATTTTTTACAATAATTGTTTTTACCGTAACATCAGAATAAAAATTATGTTTTGATATTACAAACACTTTATTTTTGTTTATCTGTCTATACGTTTTTGTTGCTGTTCAATTTTAAAGTTAAATAAATGGTAAATCAATAACGCACGTGTTCAAGGCAATTAACATTAACAAAAAGACTGCTATTTACGGCCTCGTAAACTGCAGCACAAAAAAATAAGAATTAAGAATTTCCAAGTGATATTTTGACTGTTATAATATTTATTATATTATATTGTTTATATTTTCGCATTTTTAATCAAGAACAACGACACTGACACCTAAACCGATACTGAACGACACCACCCCCATCACCCCTATCACCACCTCGACCATCACATCGGCAGCAATGCCACCACCGTCATCACCTCCATCATCACCAACGGCACCACCATCCCTACCACCATCACGCTACCAACATCTAATCACTACCAACGCTATCATCATCATCACCACCACATTAACACCAACGCTACCACCAATGCCCCTACCGTCACCATCACCACCACCATCACATCACCACCAACGCTACCACCATCACCACCAACGCTACCACCATCACCACCAACGCTACCACCATCACCACGCGCTGATGCTGTCGCTGTCACGCATGTCGCTGACGCATGTCGCTGCCGCATGTTGCTAATGCTGTCACTGACGAATGTTGGGCATGTCGCATAATTTGTTATAAGTACAGTATATACATCATGTGTATTGGAAATTTTATTTTGATATTACGTACAGACACTTTAATTTTATTTATCAGTATAGATACTGCAGTACATGCAGCAGTGGTGGCTCAGCGGTATAGGCCCCGACTTACGTACTGTAGTTTGCGGGTTCGAAGCCAGGCAGGCGTTTACTTTGTGTATTTCATTTCATCACCACTGCTCAAAAACGGTGAAGGAAAACATCGTGAGGAAACCGGCATGTTTTTAGAACTACCAAATTCGCCAAATGGCGGATTACGGCTCATTGCCTCTTTCGGAGAGGAGGCCTGTTCCCTGCAGGAAACATTCTAGAAAAAAGCTGATTTGTTATTATTATTATATATTGTATGTATTATTATATACATTATATATATATATATACAGGTGTCCCAAAAGGTTACGTACATAGGAAGGGGGATGATAGGGGTGGTCACAAGGGTCACCAGAAAAATAAAATAAAAATTCCCCTCTGGGTATTAAAAAAAATAAAGGGCATTTTTTAAAAACTTAAAAATTTTACACCTTCTGGGGCAATTTTGTAACCAATGACCTACAAATATTGCTACATTAAAAAAAAAGCTATTATGTTATCGTCAATAACCCAATTGATAAACAATATGAAATAAAAAAACAATACAACTAACAAAGATTTTAAAGAAAATTAAGTTCTTGTCCAGTCAAGAACTAAGTAATTATGATTTCAATGAACTTCCTCCAAGTGTACTGAAAAAAAAAGTACTATGCAACTCCGGCGAGTAACTTAAAAAGATGGGTAATTTTATTACAATTCCAAAACACTTCTTACGAAACGAACTACCAAATCTGTTGGAAGATGTGCCGCTAGAAACAGTCAGGAATATGTGGTTCCAGCATGATGGGTGCCCAGCACATTATGCACGGCCTGTAAGGGATTTCCTAGACGAAGAATACCCTGGTAGGTGGATGGGAAGGGCCGGTGCTATAGCGTGGCCAGCTCGTTCACCCGATTTAAACCCGTTAGACTTCTTTTACTGGGGTGCTATAAAAGAAAAAGTTTATGGAAAACCCATCAGGGACTTGGCTGACTTGAGGGCGAGGATCACAGAGGCAGCGGAATCAATTAATAATAGAAGATTTGCTCGCCATATCTCCCGTTCATTTTTGAAACGATGCAGGGCGTGTATTTATGTTGGTGGTAGACATTTCGAACATTTTATTTGAATAAATAATTGCAATATTGTTTATTTTTTATTTACATTTAAAACGACTGCAATACAATTACCTGTCTTTTAAGTTTTAAGGAAGAGAATAGACATTTAAAAATGTATTTGCGTACGAATTTGAGACTGTTGTTTTATTGGTATGTTTTGTTTGATGGGTATTGTTCGCAAAAAATATTTTTAAATGTCCTAGTATGATTTTTTAAGCAAGTATTATACCATTTTGGAATTGTAATAAAATTACCTATCTTTTTAAGTTACTCGCCGGAGTTGCATAGTACTTTTTTTTTCAGTACACTTGGAGGAAGTTGATTAAAATCGTAATTACTTACTTCTTGACTGGACAAGAACTTAATTTTCTTTAAAATCTTTGTTAGTTGTATTGTTTTTTTTATTTCATATTGATAAAGGGTTATTGACAATAACATAATAGCTTTTTTTTTAAATGTAGCAATATTTGTAGGTCATTGGTTACAAAATTGCTCCAGAAGGTGTAAAATTTTTAAGTTTTTAAAAAATGCCCTTTATTTTTTTTTATACCCAGAGGGGAATTTTTATTTTATTTTTCTGGTGACCCTTGTGACCACCCCTATCATCCCCCTTCCTATGTACGTAACCTTTTGGGACACCCTGTATATATATATATATATATATATATATACATATAGATACTTGCAAGGAATATTCTTCGTCATAGTAGGGTGGACGAGTGCCACCGCTACTCTTGTCTGCCACCAGGCTATTTTAGTGTCCCGTAAACAATTATTTGTTATTTTGCAATGGTAGCTAGGATGGTAGCTAAAGGGTGCCTTATTAATAGCGTTTTAATTTAATAATAAAAAAAAATGTGCGTTGTTTTCCTGATTGAAACAAGTCAAAAATATACAAAACTCGACCTCAACGCATTTTCTTGTAAGCACTTATAATTGGCTATCATGGCATCTCAGGATGAACTTGAATGGCGGCGGTGAATTTACAATTAGCCTAAACTTGAAGTTTTTTTAAATAAAAAATATCTGTTCGCTTGTACTTATACTATTCTTCTTGTATATCAATATTGATATTGTATACTTTCTAATTTTATCGGCCAAATAAAAAATTGGAATGCGTCATAAAAATATTTATAAGCACAAAAAGGCTATAACATCAATTTACAAATGGGACCGGCACGGCAAAAACGCTGCATCACCTTGTGTGGCGCGCGCTGTCGACCCGCAGCACACGGCCATCGCGATCTGGTTATTGCTTCCTTCGGTAACTTCGATATAATTAGTCGGTTAACTAACCTCGGTTACTAACGGGTTCGATCGAATTGATTTTCGTATTGAGCAAAATAGTGTTTGAACTACTAGTTGCTAATGAATTAACCGTGCCAGTGTTCCACAGAGTATTGATTGCACTCAGAAAGCTTTATTTAATTTTTTCCAATAAAAGAATTATGTAAGATGGGTGTGCAAGATGACGTTCGACAATGGCATGTCCATATTCGTTTATCAGAAAAGACTGCCATCTGTTGGTGTAAGTACGAAGTTTATGAAATGTTATTTTTTACTAATCTTTTTAATTAAAAAAGTATAAAAATGGAAATAGGTCGTTGGCACAAAAACTAACGTTGGAAAAAATAAATTAAGTTACAATACTTAAAAAAGATAGCCAGTTTGAAAAAAATCGAATTGTGTTTATTGTCTCTGCCTATCCTGAATTGAAGTGAGGTTACATTAAATGATCGTACCTCTGCCTACCCTATTAGCGTTAAGAGTTCAGACATGTTATATTTTTTAATAAGACAAATTTTTTAAATTCCAGTTAAAGATAGTTTTTAATAATTACACACTTCTAGCTTATAAAACAATTTGCTAGCCCCGTCTACAGAACTGTTGACCCAGAATAGAATAGGACGGATAATTAATTAAAAAAAAACATACTTTGACCTACATATCTTCCACTGAGGATGACCGTATTTTAAAGGCTGCATCGCAGACTTAATCTTGAAGCGTAGTTTGCATTTTTAAATAAAAAAAATTGTGGATTAGGTGTTTTTGCCTGAGGGAACTACTAAATATTTCCTCAGAGGTCCTTCTCACTAATAATACGGGATTTAAATAGTGAGACGTGACCAGTCCAGGGCTCAGTTTGATTAATCACGCGCGTGGATGTTTTGATTTATGGTGCGGCGTACCAGAGCGGCCGCGCGCTTCGTCTGTCCGTACCTCACTATATCTCACTCTGCACTTCGTTATTTTTGTATATATGTACATACTTTATTATCAACTACCATGTGGCCGTTTCGTTATTGTGTGACGAACAAAAACACACGTTTAAGATATTACTTAATTGAGGTAGTATAGATTCGCAATCAATATATAAATTTAAACGGAACTGGGTTTAATATGTAGTGTAAAACAATATTTTGAAAAAGTCCGGGACGCAGGACTGTCGCGGAACGACCGGCAGATACTGTGAATATTCGAATTTCTAATGAAAAAAACGAATAAAAATAAATATTTTATTTGCCCGCAACAACAACATCTGCTGCTCGTGCACGAGTGAGGTGCCGGAGGCCTAATTCTGGTCCTCTTGCCCTTCCAATAAGGTAAGGATGGGGAGTGGAAGAGGACTTGACGGTGGGAGGGGTGAATAAGAAATAACCATTTTCTGTTCCTTTCCTATGTCCATTAAAGGTAGGCAACGCATCTGAAACTCTTGTTGCGGATTCTTATGGGTAGCGATCACTTGATATCAAGTGAACCGTTTGCCATCTTCTACTATGTAAAAAGTAAAATAATAAAACAGAACTTAACTATACATACTTTTTCCCATAAAACTTTACAATACAATCTCTGTACCATCAAAACTATAGACGCTTATCTTAACATAGACCAAATGTTGAACCTGATGTTAATACGTGTACGGCAGAGCATATGCAGTGTTGCTCATTTAGTTATTAACGACAAAAGTATGGCTACACGTCAAAGAAGAACTTCGATCTTTTTCTGTTTTGTAAAATATGGAAATGTACAATGGCGAAAATAGATCCAAGGCAATTACGAATGGGACAAAGGGTAACTTGAAAAGCCTATAATTGTTGTGATAACTAAAAGTATAGCATTTAAAGTGATATCCTTGATATGTATCATTCTTAAATTAAGCAAAGAGTTATATATTAATGTATAAACTGCAAATACAGTGGCAATAATTCTACGACGTACGATCTTGTTAGTTGTAAATCTTATGAACGTAAAGCGGCCGATCTCAAAGAACTCAATCGATATTAAATCGTAGTCTGACAGAGATGTATATAGAGACCAACTAGATGTGTACCAAAATACCGCGACGATGTGATCCGGATACCTGAAAAAGATACCGACACCAGATCGCAGCCGACTTTAACCCTTGACTTCGAATACGTAAGCTAAGTCATTTATCAATAAAAAGGGTGACCACAATTTATTATTTAAATTATAGACGTAACCCCTTTACCGTTCTCCCTTTTTCGTGTTTTAAGGAAATGATGTAATGTTTGAATTGCTGTGACATTTGACAGTTTAGAAATTAAAAACTTATCGTATTAAAACAAGACTGAAAAATAATGTCTTAAGTTACAATGAAAAACTAAATCATGGTGACACTATTCGTCAAATATACATCTCTTTATCTGTTACACATAACACCTCACGTTCTGAGTGAAGGCGATCAGCGGTTCGTTTGAAAGATAGTGGTGGGGAGTCAGGTGCGCTCGCGCAGCGACCGGCGGGCATTTGTCACTGTAGCCGGCGATTATTCATCTCATTGAAACATTAACGCTCTCGGGAAATAATCACATTGACTAATGGAGCCCCCCGTCGACACTCCTAAAGTTTCACACTCATCCGGAGTTGGCGGAGCCGACACTCTAACGATGGATGCCTCCCTGTCAGATCTGATTTACTTCACGATAACAAATGTTCACAAGCGACAAAGGCTAATGAATTATAATGTACGTGATTATTTGAAGGCATCTGAAAACATAAAGTGCGAGTGCCTCGATCCCGGTGGTGTTATAGGAAAGGTTTATGTGCGGGCGTACGCAGGCTGCCCGGGCGCGGACGCAGGCTGCCCAGGCGCGGACGGCAAAAAAGTCTACCATAAACAGACCGTTTACGATGGCAAATAAAGCTCGCCATCTTCTTCGTAGTCCCGTAGTGAATTATTGCTTTATTGCTTCAGAAATATTTCACAAACAGAAAATATTTTATGATTCTCAAGTTAAGTGCGGCCATATATCATTTTAAGCCATAGATAATAAAATTCGTAAGTCACCAATACCGAGACAAAGGGGGAGAAACGGGGAGCTATGGATCCGACACCTTGGAATATGTGCACTACGATTTAATATAAAAATACAATAAAAACTGCTCTTATAATATATATCTACTATATTAATGCAATAGTATTTAAAGCACGTTTTCATTTCGGCAACATTCTCCAAATAAAAAAGGAAAAATATGTAAGTCGATACTTAATACCATAAGTGCATCTCTTCATAAAACTATCTACTTACCAGCATTTTTTACAGTTTTTTTAAGATTTGGTACAATAATTTTAGTAAAATATTTGTATACTATACTATTATATAAAATAGTAGACACTACACTACAAAAACGATTCCTTAAATTAAACATTTCTGTTCTATTAGTCACTGTAAACCTCAGTGATTTGCATATGTATATACTAAGCATTAAAATAGTTTAAAGAGAGCATCGAGTAGAACTTTTACTATGTACTCAAAATTTTAGGTGAACATTGAATTGACACTTATTTTTATACATACATAATATGTATGAGTACATTTTAAATGAATTTTGACCACGTTAGATCATACTCGCATGTAAATAAATATATAAATTGAGTTTTATTTATTTAATTTTTCAATCTCGACTCTCAATCTCAATTTAACGAGTTGTGTAATAATTGTAAGAAATAATTAAAGGAACGAACTTGGGCAGTCTTAACGCTAACAAATTCCTATTATTCGCATAATTGATAGTAGGAAATAGTATATTCGAAAATAAATTTGCACACTCCAAGAATTTTACGTTTCAAAACTGCTAAAACATAAAATTGGAATAGTTAATGCTCAGCGAAATCGTTAAAGTGAGTGAAGACTGTAATTGGAAGACATTAAATGTAACCAGTCTCGTTATACCTGACTGTTAAATCCTTTACCGTGGGCATTAGTCCACAGTATTTACACACGCGTTACAATGTACACAATCGATATATAATATGATAATATAGGTAATTGTATACACGCCCAGAATGTGTAAAAAGTAACTACAGATGAGTGGTCGAGTCTGTCTACCGTTATTTTTTTTATATATGACAAAATAGCAAACGAGCAGCGAAAACAGCGAGTTGCTTGAAGTTAGGTGAACGCCGATGAACATTCACAACACCATAAGACATGTAGGTGCATTCTAGGTCTTTAAGGAAAGAGTGCTTTTTGTCCTAGAAGGACCCTAAGTCGTAACGATTTGGAAGTATCGCTGAAGACAAATCGATTTCACAAGGTAGTTCTGTAAGCAGGAGGTCGCAATGATTGTGGAATGCTACCCAAGATAGTTTCGATGATCAAGACATTATTCAAAAATTCGCGTCGAATTTCAGAACGCCAACGACGTTTGTTTAAGGAACAATGAAATTTCATCGTTTTATGCTCACAGTTTCATTGTTTTTTCTAAGTCATAATAGTATATTGTAGACTTCAAATTACGAAGTTTTTTTGACAGACTTCATCAGTGCGTATCAGGTCTGGGGAAACGTCGTCTAGTATCCCTAGCTCATTGTAAAGCTTATGAGGTCAAATAAACGCTACAGAGCCCTTCTATATATATAGACATCATTCAATATATTAGTAGACACAATAGCTTAAAGTGGTGACAGTCCCGTGGCGATTTCTTTTTCCTACGTAAATATTTACCAAATCATGTCGTCGACTTTGTTGCTATTGTCTCGCGATTGATTTACGATCTGTAACAAGCTCATTTAGTAATTGAACCAACAGAAAAAATATTTAAAGGCGAAAAGACATTGTCTAAGGCTGTGATGGCCGGCACCAACTAAAATCGTCGCCAAACTGATTAGCCTCGGTGCGAGCCCGGCGCAGAAACAAAAGAAAGTTCCCATCCCGTTCCACGTACAGCGTTTTGGGCAACAAAGTTGTAATTGTAGGGTTTTTTTTGCAGATTCGTGCCGCGTCATCGCTTCTCGGAAGGTTGGAGGACGTCACAAGGTGAGTCTCTTAACGGAATTAGTGTGTTCATTATGAGTGAAAAAGATTTGTGGTGCAGCACCTCATTAGCCATTGGATTTTAAATAATGAAGGATAACATTGAAAAATTACTATTAAGATCCTAATGGTTACGTAAGATTTTCATTACGTCCGCTTATTTAATGACGAACTTCTTGTTTACTTCGATTTCTCTGTCTGGAGACGTTTGTAATACTTCGAAAGAGTTATAAATAACTTTCATTCCCCATTTATTTGGTTTCCTCTGGCCGAGTTGAATATTGGTAATGAAAAAGTTATAATTGTTACGTTCGTGTATGCAACTATAAGTAACGCGAAATCTAAAGTAACATAATAGGTTAAAAAACAGAGAACCCGCAACAACAACATCTGCTGCACGAATGGGCCGCCTCGACCGGTGAAATACCACGACCTCACAGAAGACAGGCGTGAAGTGGATTATTCTGCGTTTCGTCTAATGAGTGAGGTGCCGGAGGCCTAAATCTGGTCCTCTTCCACTTCCCACCCTTTGACAATAAGGAAAGGATGGGAAGGGGAAGAGGACTTGACGGTAGAGGGGGTGAATAGAAAAAAGATATAACTATTTTCTGTTCATCCCTTCCTCTGACCATTGGTGGGCAACGCATCTGCAACTCTTGTTGCGGATGCTTATGGGTAGCGATCACTTGTTATCAAGTGAACCGCGTGCTCGTTTGCCAACTTGTACTATAAAAAAAGGGATAACTTAGCTACTAATTCACTGAGTCAACGAGATTTAACACTAGTAGACCCAGCATCCCCGACTGCTGCGTGAAAGAGAATGGGCTCAGCTAAGAAAATACAACGATCTCACAGAATGGGTACTTGTGTGAAGATTTACACTTCTGCATTACATTCGCATCATATTCTTTACTTTTTATTAACGTTTACTTAACTAGGGATATTAATCTTATTGCGTAACTTTTTTCTTTCGTGTTGTAGTACTCTGTTGAATGCAAATGAGTATGAGCGATAGGAACAATAAAAAATTGCAAACGAAAAAGGAAATGTGTTGGTGTGCGGCGCGGTGGTTGTCGGGTGTACGGGGTTGCGGGGGGCGCGGCTGGCTATCGCAATGTATTAACTGCATTTGCGAGGCTCGCGTGTAATTTTTCAGCGTTGGCAGCGCAATCGGAAGTGCACCGGCGGCAGCGGCCTTTTTGTTTCGTGGCGGTCGCGTCTCTGATGGTTTTCGGAAGCGAGGTCGCAATTCGTCGCAGTTCCACTATCAACCAATATTTCATTGTGTGATTCATTGGTGAACATTGAAGGAAGTACGATTTTTATGTTAATCGCCGTGTTATTTTCGAAATATCTTTAGAATTTACCAATTAATATCGGTTTCAATAGTTTTGTAATGTTTTCGTATGATATTTGTTAGTTGAGTAGTCCTGGCCTTTGTCCATTTTCTATCATTAATTTGAAATATTGCGATAATATTGTCATTATTTCATACAATTCAATTGTTATGATTATAATAGTTACTTTTATTACCTTTTAAAAGAGATCAGTTCATGAAATATTTTAATATAATTACTGGAACTTATAGAGTTAATATGGACCCTGAAAGCTATCTTTGCATGCCCTGATTTAGAAAAATATTATCTAAACATATAGTTACAATAGTTTCGAGCTTTTATATTGCGTTTATAGTTATGAAACATTTGTATGTCATTTTGGCGTATCCAGCGATCACTGTTGGACATTTCCGTGGGAATGTTTTTACTTTTCTGTTTCACAATCGAATGTAATATCATTAAATTATTAAGCATACGTCTGAAACACACGTGCGTACCGTGAGAACGTTTCTATTGTCTAACGTGACGTGTAATCTCGGTCATTATAAAGTGCGTTGTACTTAATAGTCAATAGTACAGTCAGGAGCATACAGAAGAAGCAGAAAAATACGTAGAATGCTCATAGTGATCAAAAGTGTCCTAAATTATACTTGTTTTATTAAAACGAATGTAAGATTGTTTGTTACGGCTATTAACGGCCATAACGACTCAACCAATCATCATGGTATTTTACACGCACATTGTGTTTGGCACAGAAATGGTATAAATACCGTTTTTTAAGCGAGATAAACAAAAGCTCTTTTATTTTTTATTTCTCTCTCGCTCTTTTATTTTCGGGATAAAAGATACCTAAAGGTATCTTTGATACGCGCTTTTTAACGCTTCCCGAGGGATAGTAAAGTATAACCTTCATTTACTATATCAGTTACCATGATAATGTTATATGATTTAACAATAACAACTTTTTGGAACATTTTACCCATAGTTCGAAGTTATACGCGGCATTATAAAAAAAATCAGCATGGAAAATAAGAAACGAAAACGAGCGAAGCCGCGCGCAGCTATGTTTAGATTACTATTTATTATAGTTTATGTCTAATCTGGCGATGTGTATATTCCGCGTGTCTGTTTAATTTCTGGCATTCCGTATATAACTCCAAGAATATTTTTTACCTATGGACCTAATTTTATTTTAATACATTTTTTGGTCAAAATAATGTCAAAGCGTTCTGGAAAAAGTTTTTATTTTTTTGGTCCACACAGCTATAACGACACTTTGTGATATTAATCCTAAAATAGAAATTGTGAAAAAGTGTTATTTCACAATTTGAAAGGTTGTCAACGAGTTTACAATTTGGTGAAATTGTTATCGTTCAGAAATAGCTCGAAGTTTTGTTTAAAAGGTTTCGACTGAATTCATTTCATGAAAAAAATCTAATCCGACATAGATTAACTACCACTGTATTGTATTGATAGATTTTCTCCTTTGTAACTGTATTTCAGTAAATATATTTTAATTTACAAATATATATATATATATATATATATAATATCTTGTTAAACATATAAAAAGCTTATACATAATAAGAATAATATTTCATAGAAACTAATAATACAAAAAGAAAATAAATAAAATAACTTCGCTAAATTCTTTCGTCATCTCGCGTATTTTCTAAACCTTATGTGAAGTGACCGCTACCCATAGGCATCGGCAAGCAAATGAGTTGCAGATGTGTTGCTTACTTTCAATGTACAGATGTCCTCATCTCATCTCAGATCAGATAGACAGGAAAAAGTATATTTTCTTTTTCCCATTCATCTCCTCCCTGTCCAAGCCTCTTTTAGCTAGAAAGGATGGGAAAGGTAAGGAGAAATGAAATTGGGACTAAGGCACTTCACTTATAAGACAAAATGTTGAAGTACGCTTTTGACACTATGACGTCCTGGTATTTTACCGATCGATGAGGCCCATTCGTACAACAGATGTCGATGTTCCAGGCTCTCCCGCTGTTAAAATTGACGCCTAAAAAAGAAAAATGTGCTATAGTCGTAGGGTCAATCCTTAACTTTATCTTATTATGTATCTCTCTATAAGTCTCTCTACGAGATAGTATCAGGAGTGATGCGATCTCAGTACAACAAACAGTGTCCGAAGAAATGCAGCGTAGGTAGACTTTCCACAAGATGGCCCGATGACCTGGCCAAGTTTACGGGAGCCCACTGGATGAGGGCGGCAGGGAACTATGAAAATACGCTACTTTTCCTTTTCCGTAAACGATATAAGAAGGATTAAATCTATTTAAGATAAGGAGAAAGATAAATATCTATTTCAATGTTTAGGAATTTAATTTTTTATCCTGACGTTCCTTGAAAGCTTTATATCTGTAAAAAAATGCAACAATATAGTTACAGTTCACAGTTTTACTTGTATCTATCTTTTTATGAGCGTATCAAAGAACTAACTGTTATCCTTATCTGGCCAGGCCAAGAGGTCTGGGAGGAATCCGTGGACCACGTAATTTATTAGATTTTATAAATGACAGAAGCTATTACTCAAAAACACGTGGAAACTTACAATACCATTTTAAGATACACTCAGTAAATAAATGAAGAAACGTACATAACGTGTTTGGGGTCGGCATGGCGACGAGTCGGGCGATTAGCCGTACAATCCATCACGCTGTCACGTCGCCTTTCCCGGACGCGTCGGCCGCGCATTGTCCCGCTAACGGTCTAACGCTGTTATTAGCCTAAGCAGATTTGTGTATTTACTGCGAATACCTATTGTTATGTTACTGTGTAGTAGAGTTGAAGTAACTGAATGTGTAATCAGTTAATTTTGACAGTTATAGCAGTTTATTGATTAACTTGTTAATTTAATTTAGTTACGGCTGTCGCCCAACGTGATTACAGAAAATTAGCTACATAGTTAATTAATTGGCAATTTAATTAAAATTTAGTTGAGTTAACTGGGTAACAAAGGTAACAAATTAATTTCTTATATTTTATAATAATACGTGAATAGACAAAAGAACATTTATTGTGCTTGAACTAAGTCGAAATTTTCTTAAACGTCATGTTTGTATCGAGCTTTCTGTGTTAAGTCTTTAAGTTGTCAATAAGCTTATTAAGTTGTTCGATTTCAGTGGAATATAAATATTAAAATATACGTTTACAGAGTGCCGTGAATAGAATTATCTTCTAATTTGAAACGAAAATAATCGGTCAATATTATTAGGCATAAGAACATATTGTAGATAAATAATAACTCCGGCCTCCTTGACTTACAAAATAATTATTTTTATTCAAGTAAATACCGGAGAGTAGTTAGCATTGAATAAAATCATATGTTATTAGATAGAGGTGGTCATCAATTAAAGAACAAAAAAAACACATCTGAGGGTCAATTGATTGATTTGTAATTTTTTGCTGAGTCGAAAGTATTAGTTTCGTGATCATGTGTGCACAGTATTATTAAAATTAAATAAATATATATGCGCTCAATCCCGTAGCCTAGAAAGGTAGGCGGAGGTTATAAATTTTTATTTGGCGCAATCCAGGCACACCTCTATTAAAATTAACTTAAAGATACGTTTTAAAAATTTATAATTTTGAGGTTCAAAGTTGTCGCGTCCACATTACTGACCAGAAACATACTTGTTCCCTGAGCGGTTTTGCTAATTCGGTTGGCTAAACCTAGTGAAGAAAAGACAGAATTGCTCTGGTATTTGCTAGCCTTTCTTTTATTTATACTACCCTTCATTTGGATCCGGTTTTGAAATGTAGACCATCGAAATTACGTCTTACTAATCTATACTATAATTATTATAATATAAAAACAAAGATTTCATTGTGTTTTTGTTTATTCTTACACCAATAGAAAGTTTTTTTATAAGCGAGAAACCTACGCTAATTTCATCTATTTACCCGAAGCCAGGGCAGATTACAAGTTATCAATATTGCTGTAAAGGCTAGTAAATAATATCAAGTAGTGTATAATGTGTTAATAGCGAAACCTACAATGAAAGATAACATCAACAGATTTGTTTGAGAAAAATTGAAAGCCTAATGTTTTAATAATTCATCATCAACACTGCATCGTCATTGTTCTACGTATATTAGAGTCCAAATTTCACAAACGTCAATTAATATTAATAGACACCTGAGCCAAAAATCGGTAAGAAACACCGCGCGGCCGACTGCACGGCGGCGTGGCTGTGCTCTTTTATTTTATTGTTTGTAGGGTTCCGCGAGAACATTATTTGTTTTTGTGCACGTGGCTTTATTTTGAGTAAGTTTTTGTGTTAACCAATTTTAATCATTGTACGTTCTCCTAGCTTTTGTCACTTGCAACGTTTTAGTTACGCTTCTCTTTTATTTACAAGCTCACTATCCATAAAATGAAAAATTTAAATCAAATTCGAAAAATAAACCGTAATATGGAACTTGTGTAATCAAGAGATCATCAGAATCGATGAGTTGATGACTAAAGTGGTGTCCTTACTGTTGTGTTGATGGCGAACTCGATTTTAAAAATGTTGTGTCAGAGTCACTTGAATTATGAATTACGTTGTAGGATATTCGGATTTTAAGTCCGTTTGTCCAACTGCTGAATTAATAACGAGGATAATCAAAATGTAAATAAATAAAAACAAATTGTGACAGTGCTTGTATCGGAACGTAATAAGACGCTTGAAGACTTTGAACCCAACCACATACATCACATAACACCTTTATTAACGTCGAAAATAATTGAATGTAAGGTTAGCAACATTTGAGTTGGTATATCTAACGTTTCGGCTAATGTAAAGAGATACAATCTATGTAACTGTATACGGAATCCCGTTTGTGTAATTACATACAAATTAAACTTTTAAAAACATCTTTCCGTTGAGAGCTTAGCATGAGACGTCGAGCGATCGAATCCTCGAAATAAATTAAAAAGTGCTCACTCATCATCAATCAAACGGACTCGATTCCATCAATATAATTTACTTTTTATAGTTTTTACCCGAAATCGCCCTCCGTGACTCGCAACTTGAGTACGTCCCCGGTTCGCACCAGGTACGGGTACGACCTTCTATCCGCACTGATGTATTTAATCATTATTCACCCGGCAAATAAACGACTTGTAAGTACACTCATTGACTATGTTAATTCTACAACATTTTGGTTAATAAAGCATGCGTGTTTCTCTTTAACTCACTGATACGTAAAAATAGACCATTGAATTGTACCGAAGACCGAGGATATAGAAGTGTTTTTAATTACACCAGCTAGTGCATCCGTAAAGCTGCCTTTTTTGGTGCATACTGACTATATTGTAGCTTCATCGGTCCATGAATCTGCGCCAACAGTTACGGTGACATGTCGCAACGCTCGGCCGCAGCGCTGCCAGTAATCGGTTTTCTCCAATAAACGACGATTAGACGCGCCGGCGTCAGCACGCCCGGGAACGGCCGTGTACACTCGAGCACAATAGTCTTTCGTAATAGAATTGAGTAAATAAAGATAACTTCCTAAGTATCTTGTTATGAAATTTAAATATTAAATAAAACTAATTAATTAAATGTTTGATTCTATTCGACTATAATTATGTTTTATAAGGTCAAATATGGGGACGATATTAGATAAAGAACAACGAAATTTAAGGTCATGCATATAATCCCAACATCTCTATCGATAGATCAAAAAAAACTATTTCTACGCGACTCCATTGTACCTACAATTTGCATATGCACATGGGATTCATACCGTATACGTACTAAAAATTAAAAGTTATTCAGCTTTCGCCTTAAAAGTATACACCACCGAAATCTGGATAAAAGTAAAACAATTTGTACGCGAATGTACAAGATATGGTCGTGACCAGACGGGCGGTTTCAATTATTATCTGGAAGTCGTTTCTTGAGCTAGCGCGATAGAAATTTTAATCACACTGTTAAAAGTAGTACTTTTAAAATAAACATTATTTCACACTGTTTATATTAATATTTAAAAAAAATGGTATTTTAAATTAGTAAGAAGCATTAATAATTCACTGAAAAATTAATAAAAAAGGCGTTAATAATTAATTTATGATTGTAAATCGCTTCAATTTAAGGAAAAAAAGGAATATCCCATCTACCTCCTCAAAGCCTTCCAAAACGATAAATAAACACTAATGAGCTCTCGTGTTATGCGAAATGTACAATTCTTATATTACACGATATTTTGCCCTTCGAATTTAATTTTTATTTATAGATAATATTATTATTGCGTATATCAGCTTTGATTATTATAATATTGTTTTTATTTGGCTTTTAAACAAATATGGTACAAAGTATTCGATAATATATCGTCTATGCTACTTAAATGAACAAAATAGGCACCTTCGTCGGACTAAAGTGTACGGAATACGGATAGCAAAGAGAAGTCGGGCCGAGGTGACGGCGCGGCTCAAAGCTTCGACAGCCGTCCAGCGCGGTTCATAATTAAGAACGGTGACTGTTGAAAAATGGCCGCCGCCCCCGGCCGGCCGTGAATAATCGTCGTAATTACGATTCTGAATAATTTCCAGCCAGTCATAGCGATGCTATCGGTAGGTGTTGACGAGTGCTCGTTACGCGCACGCAGCAGAGCACGCGTGGCAAACCTTCGCCGTCGTGGAAATCGCATTTCCTTCATTTACTTTCTTCATGATTGAGTCAACTGGTAATCTTATTCCGGAGACGGATATTCTTCGTGAACTAAATGCCTTTTTTATTTTTTTTGAATTTTCACTTGATGTACATATTTTAAAGGTGATCATGTCCTTCGTATCAAAATCGTTCCCTTTTATCAAGTCTCCCCTCCCGTGTGTCATAATAATATAAAGATTCATTGTAAAGACTAAACGGCAATAGCTAAGTTTTATTTCATTATATATTTCACCATTGAATTATGGAGATAAAGAGTAAGTCAATGATTGATAATTAGGTTTCTAAAGATAATAAACTTGAGTGTTAAACAGCGAATTCATATTTACCGATGCATCAATTCAAACACCCCTCCCCCTTAAGTTAAGTGGTTGCCGCTATACTCACAAATGCTTAAGAAACTTAGAAGAGTTGTAGATGCTAGTTTTATAAGAAAAACAATACGATATTGGCAACCGATTGTATTTTTCTTGTAAACTATTACAAATACTGAGTGTAAACACTTACAAATACTGAAAAACCTTAAGCACACGATATGAACCGATATTAATTTAGAACAATTTGGCGAATCTGTGCCTATCCTTATTTGGCAATAGGATGTGAAAGCTTATTTCTTATTTAAACCAAAGTCTCGTAAGCGTAACAGGTATTTATTTTTGCTTCGATCATCAACAAAAAATAAATAAACCACTTTATGCCTAGTCACGCAGTGCAAGAGAAATAAAAAGTCATAAAACAAAACTGAACTTCTAATCCTTTCTCTGGACTAATTAAAATAATCTAAGCGTCCGTAGCGGAGGCGTGTCGGTTACGCCGCTACGTGGGTAGATTTAATTAGTTGTAAATATCTTTTTTTGCGGTTACATCATAGTGGGCTTACTACAGCGCTGACTCTCTGGCGCCGTGTTATGTTTGTTGGACAGTGTACGTCAATGAGATGATAAGATAACGTTATATTGAAATTATTTGCCCATAGATATTTAGAAATTATAAGCTGCTTAACAGTAAACTACAATATGTGTTTAATTGTAAACACGAAAGGTACAGTTTCGTTTTTATAAAATAGTACGATTACATACTTGATTCTTTGAGTACTTGAGCCGTAACAACTAAACTATGGAGTCAACGATAAGTTATTTGGTAATTTTGAAAATATTATGTGCCTATTTCGATAATTCAATCATCAAACTATGAAAAGTATCGAAGACTTTTTGTTTACGATTCGAAAGTAGAATAGAGGACACCGATACATTCATGTAAATGCTGAGCGGGTTACATATTTCAGACGTTACGTGTGGACAAACAGTTGTATGTGGAACGCACCTGAACCAACCAACGTCACCGAGGACGGGTGAACCTACCATGAAATTGACATGATTTACGCGCTTTGAATATTTGCATACACTATGATTAAGTTATGAAAAAAAATCTTCTAATGATCGTAGAACAAATATATAACGAGCAGGACTTTCACGTAATAGAAAATGATACGGATACCAACAATTATACCGTAGTAGCTATGATTTTGGACATGCCATGTGGATTTCCATTTTTTAACCATCGCTATCCACAGACGGTAGTCCAGGATTGAACTCGCTCAGGGAAGGTTTTAAAAAAGAAAAACCTAGAAAAGTTTTTGTTTCATTTTATATAGCGTGTAATCATTTCATGTTATATAGTTAAACGCATAACAATGTGGTGTAATGCTAGCTAATAAAATAATAAGGATAATAACTATAATGCCCCATCAACAGACTTTTTCCGTGACAAGCAAATTGAACTTTTAAGACTCACTTCGGCGGAATTCACCACTGCAGCCGGTAATATATGCTGCTGGTTGTACCACTGTTAAAGTATACTTCCTTTTAACATTTTTATCTTCAAATAGTGGTAGAGCCCCCAATAACAACATCTGTTACACGAATGGACTAGCTCGACCGGTGAAATACCACGAACTCGCAGAAAACAAGCGTGAAATAGAAGTACTCTGCGCTCAGCACCTGACGAGTGAGATGCTGGCGGCCTAATTTCTAGTTCTTTTCCCCTTCCTGAATAGGATAGGGTGAGAATGGGAAGGGGGTTGGGCGAGTAGGGGGTTAGCGGGAATAAGGCAATATCCTTTTCCTGTCTATCTCATTCTCTGTCATATAAAGGTAGGAAGCGGTCACTTACCATCAGGTGAACCGCTTGCTCGTTTGCCACCTTCTTCCCTTAAAAAAATACCTATATGTTTTTATTATAAAATCTGTCTTCGCGGTGAGTCTCGACTTCTTGTTAAATAATGCTGTAATCGTTTCTATTCCCACAACAACTGGAATTTATCTAAACTCGTTCTTTAAATGTTTTCATAGCACTATTAGTTGTCGCTTACACGATTGACCCTTGCGAATTCAAGTCTATAAATTTGCGAATCTAATTCTTTAAGAATCTATTTAATTCGATACTTTACACTCAAACACGACATTAGACAGCCAACAAAGGCGATCAACAAGTCGTTTGTCCATGCCTTTGGTTGGTATTTTTTAGAACGAGTAATACTGGTTATTTTGATCTATTATTCTGAACGGCTGGGGTTAAATTCAAACATACCAGTAGTATCTGTTCACTACTTTTACAAGTTTATAATAACCAGTTGTCAGTGTAAGTATTTAAAAGTCAGTAAAGAAAAATGTATTGAAACAGTAATGTGTATATTAAATTAATAGTATAATATTTATAATTAATATAATATTAATTAATATTAAGAGTATATTTTTTTATTTTATTCATAGTAGCCTCCTTAGGATCCCTAGAAGTTATTTTTTTAGTTCTTTTTATTTCCCAGGTATTTCATTTATTTCTCGATTTTTATAAATGATCAGTAGTATTTTAGCGTAAAATTTATGACTAAAGTAATATTTAAGACCAAGAATCCAATGATTGTAGTCAATTATTATTATCTAAAGTAAATAGTCGCACAAAAGAATCGTATAGTTTGAGAGCGAAAGTGTAATTTGCATATAACAATGCAACACCTGTTAGGTCGGTGGCGTGTGGGCGCGGTGTCCTCTCACAATGGCTCGGTTCATTCAAAATAACAGTTGCAGCGCGGTGTAAATGAACCTTTTTTATCATCATAAGCCGTCAAGGTCACCTCTTTTACGTGCTATCACATGCCCGACCGCGCTGCGGCTTTACGACCTTGATACCTTTTGTCAACTCTGATGATGATCTATAGAGTTGTCCTTGCAAATGTGAAAAGCGTATAGGTAAAGTGCTCAACTTGGGAGCCCTAAATGTTACCAATTATGGTATATAAAATACACGTACGTTAATGATACGTACATTGTTTTGTACTACCCATCATCATTCGCAACTATCAGAAGAGTTACCAAAGTAAAAGGACCTAGATGTAGAAATTCTTCAACTCGTACCTATATTCTGCAAGGTTACAAAATTCGACGGTAGATCCGGTCAATCCTCGTTTTGTTGTTGTGGAGGAGAAATATGTTACATTGCTTCTGGGAGGAAGAAGAGGTTATGTGAGGTTTTACTCATTTAAGCCCCTCGGTGGTCATCCTCGAGCACGACGGGCTTGGGCTCAGGAATCTCCAATGGAACGCACCGGTGCATTAAATCGCAGATGGTTCTATCACTGTTTTGGCTTCAGCAAGACGTACCCAGGACCAGTGCAGCTCTGTTTTGTGTTCGTCTGTACTTAATGAGATAAATTGTCTCAGGAGATCAAGCGTGACAACTATCTGTAATATCGCTATGTAATATAAATCTTACAGAAAGCTTAAAAATTTAATAATAATTAATAGGTTAAGTAGATTTTACGATGATTTTTTTCGTCAAGTCGAAAAAAATCCCTGTATACAAGAAATTGGGGCGACTGTTATCGACTAATCTACAACCTTAACAAATGATTAGCAAGTTAAACAAGCCGGTACAAGCATTAGAGCGGCCGCTATCTTTACATCTCTATCGAATAAATTAAACGCAGGTCCACGTGTTGCGATAACGATCTATACGGCACCTCTGTCCGGTCACCAACCGAATTTACGAGCCAAAACATTTCTACGCCGTCAATACTCGAATTTGCATTCCCTTACTATATTGAAGCTACAATGGGAAGAGTTGACAAGTGGTCGATTGTGCTATTTTCGCAAGTGACTAACTTTTAATGTTGAAGGGTACCGACTGGTCCGGAATCAAATTGTGACCAGGTGATTAAATTACAATAAATTCTTTTAAATAAATGAGCAAGTTTAGCGAAAAAGGGTAGAAAGGTAAATTGATAAAACTGGCTTCTCGTCACGTCACAGCTGAAGGGGTTGAAACATGATAGCAAGTGTGTTGACGATGTGTCCACCGTTTTCCTGTTATTTTTTGGTTTAGTTTTCATAATTCGGTTACATAGATAGATTATTACAAAAAAATATCATTTCCCGATCTTTTAAATTGATTTTTCGATCGCCTTAACTGGAGGCGTTTTGTTTTGTTTGCCTGTCCGAAATAGTTACGTGAATCGATGTTTAATTTGGTCTCGGTGATGTGATTTCACACTCGATTGATTGTGAAATGCGGAATATTAAGGCTTTCATTAATATAACTGTTAGAGGTTGCGATTGTGTGAAGTAATGGAACGGAGAAAGGTTTTTTGTACAAAATTACGTTACTGAACTAAGTTTTATAAGACTATCTAAGCAAGTTAGAGGGAGGTAAAAGTTGAATTGCAAAAGATAACAATAATGAATAAAAATCTGTAAAATACATGTATCAGAATCTGGTCCAGGTTACTGGTCTGGGACCTCACTGGATGAGAGCTGCGGGGGCCAATCTTTGTGGCGATCAATGGAGGAGGCCTACGTCCATCGGCGGAAACAACGATTCCTGATGCAAACATTCTACAGACTTTTCTGCCTGCTGATGTCTCTCAGAAGTTTAGTAACTTTCGATTATATAAGAGTATTAGGGAAGCAAATGAAGCGAAGTGAAACTTAATTTGTATATTAAGCAATCTTTTAGGGTAACATTTTTATACTTTAATAAATTAAATATAAATAAAATTCCGTTTTGACGGTCCCAAAACATTATGTAGAAAACCCAATCATAAATAGTTTTTAACATCTGTATTGAAACGGTGCCGGTCTGGTATATAACTGCTGCAAAACAGAAAGGACGTCCTGTATCGAATCCGTATTTGATTCTTAGCAACTTGATCTATGCTTTTGTCATTTTAACGTTTAAAGAAAAATGAACCTACGCATTATGATATTAAAGTATTTGATATTGAAAGTTGAAGCAAATAAGTATGTAAGAACACGCCAATCTATCGAGCATCCCTTACACGCGTGACGGGTCAAAATCGCGATTTTATTTATAACACGTCATATTATAGCAGCTGGGGTTTGGCAAGACGAATAAAAAAACTAAGAAAATGAATCCATGGGACCCCTTCGGTTCTCTTCCCTATGGGCGGACCACCCTTTAAAC
This sequence comes from Papilio elwesi, assembly GCA_029849275.1. Classification (NCBI taxonomy): domain Eukaryota; kingdom Metazoa; phylum Arthropoda; class Insecta; order Lepidoptera; family Papilionidae; genus Papilio; species Papilio elwesi. The sequence goes on along the minus strand of CM056687.1, from coordinate 3,433,635 downwards.
GGGTTTCGCCGTCATAAATCCCACGTTCGTTTACAAAAGACGTTTTAAAATGCGTATAAAATTTATTCAGGGCAGAAATAATTTAGCGTGCGTTGGAATTTATTTATTATTTACACTAACGCAAAACGTGCACGTGGTTATTGCTTGTACCTGATCTATTAAATTTGATTAAAATTACGTTAAATCGTTTTGAAGATTATGTAGCAATGAATTTATAAGGCAAAATCTGTGACTAACGCTCACGTTTTGCTTCTGCCAAGAATCCGATTTAGGCCGGCACTTAAAAGTTTTCTGCCAAATATAACCTTACTTCTCTGTCACGAAACGTCGTCTTAAAACAATTACGTTCATCACTTGTGGTTCTTTCTAAACATGCATAATAACATCTACTTCAAACTATCTTAACTTATAAATACCGATACAAATCCATTAATGTTAATTAAATTTCATTTAATAATTAATAAAAATAAGTCGCAAAAACTCGTGTACAAATCGAAAAACAAAATAAAAATTAAACAACAAATTAAAGTACAATAGAAATGGAAACAGACACGCCTACTTACCCAGTGACCCAGAGAACTAATAAAACACTCCAAACGATGTCTTAATTAACCAACAATGACTTTATAAAACGCTTTCAGTATCGCCATCTTATGATAATCGAAGAGCAATCATAACAGAGTGATACAATGAGTCGCACGGCGTGGCCAAACATTGTATTGATCTTGAACAATTTACACCGATAGATACAATACAATACTATGGTTTTTACAATGGTGTATTTGAAAAGAACTGTTCTGTGTACAGGCGTGCACGTAAATGCTTTAACGGTAATGACAGTGCCCGGTTAAAAGTTGTATTTTAAACTCATTCAGTAACTTTTTACTTACGATTTCATTTTTGTAATAAGTAAACAATGCAAAAACAAATGCGGAATTAAGATAATTTATTCATTCTGTTTTTATTACTAAAGACTTAGTAATAAAAATAAAATAAAATAAAGTATCGAAGTACACAGCAAATTTATAAAATAGATCAATTATAATTTGATTAGTTCTACGTATCTCGCAATGAAGCGAATTTATATTTCTGATATGACTTTAGCACTGTTTAACTAATGCATGTATAACGAACATTTTGTAATTAAAATTCATGTGGTTGATCCATTCTAACATTACGTTTGAGAGTTTATTTCATTAAATTTTAAATTAATTTGTCTATATATCTACATAATAAGGCTAGAGAATTTATTTGTTTGAACGCGCTAATCTCTCTTGAGATTTGATAAAGAAACATAGACAGTCCAAACTACCATACTTGTTTGGATTGTCATATGTTTTTTTTATATTATTTTATAGGTATAGTTTATACTATTATATTTAACATCACGTTGTCATAGCGTAGCGTTTTAATATATATATATATATATATATATATATATATATTAAAACGCTACGCTCACGCTCATAACCCAGAGGGGCAGGCAGAGATAATGGATTTCCATATGGCGAGATCATAGCACACCTCTCTTGCTCTGATTTATGAGCCGAACAAAAAGAAAAGGCCTAGCGAAGAGTATAACATTGTGCGGGCGAGCAATGCAATACGCGGATGATTATTCATAGCTTCGACAAGATCAGGTTGGGCGAAAATCGGTGTATACTAACCGAAGAAGAATTGTTACTGAGTTTAAAAATAGTGTCCAAAGTACTCTACGAGAAGTTCTTTATAAATAGGTAATCTGATTTCTATAAATTAAAGTGCGCGGTGGGTCAAGCCGCGGTGCGCAGCTAGTATTTTATAAAATGAAAATAATAACGAAGGACAGACATAAAACACACGCTGAATAAACTTGCTTATCCTAACAATAAAAAGTAAACATAACACTTGTGTGTGTCAATATACAAAGCAACCAAGTTCAATGACCCTCATTATAAAATGATGACACATTTGAATAATGTCAGGTGAAATATAGTTTTGCATATCTATCACATTTACCACATTTATGTGCAAATGTGATGGCACAAAGACGTATAGACAAATTTGATCAAAAGGTGATGAGGCGCGTGCTTGAAGATATTTACATAAATTGCCGCTTTAAATGACTATTACAAATTCTTAAGGAATTTATCGAATGATGATTTGGTTGGGGAAGGGTACGTTCTGGCATTTAAATTGAATACTCAGAAATCGATAACGTTTAAAATTTTTAAACTGCTTAGTCATATTCTTATCATTTACTTATCCTAATAAGACCATAAATAATAAGCCAGTAGTAGAAACATATAGTTACAAACTTTTCCAGTTTTAGTAAAAAGGTCGAAACACTTTTTTAACCTTTTTAAATGAAATAAGCATTAAATACTTATTCTTCAAAGTGCTAACGGTTATTAATGTGATTGTATTCTGTTAGTTCTAGCAAAAGACATCAACGAAGTTAAGATATTAAAAAAAGATTGTTCCGCGAGTACGTTATTAATTGATGGTAGTTAAGGATTTTCATAAAGGTAAATGTCAGTTAACTAAGATTGGACATTGTATTTGAGACCTAATCAGTGCAGGTATATTATATTGTAAATATCAGATTTATTAAAAAAAAATTAAGAAGAATATAATATAACATGTTAGAAGTAACACCATACTTTTTATATATTTTTCTATTATTTTAATTAATTGAAATATGCAAACACGCACGTGGCCATATCGTATGTGGTTTTGTTAGGAATAGGTAATTAATAGATACAGGCGAGATTATGCGGTCGCCGCGCAATGTCCGGCGGCTGTAACATTACACCGATGCGCACCAAGCGGGGAGATAGGGCTAGAATAGTTAAACTGCATTTGATCTCTGGATAAAATTATTTTTAAATATAAAACCACTTCAATTTAAACATTATTATTTTATTTTTATGTTATATATCCTACAATACACAGCCGTAAGATCGTCGTCGTCTAAAATCCATTGTGCGTAATTTACACAGTGAATATTACATATGCCTAACAGTTGTAGAGCATAAAACAACAACATCTGATTTACAAATGAGCTGGTCGACCGGTGAAATACCACGACCTCACAGAAGACAGGAGTAAAGTAGAAAAATTCTGTATTGGCAGCGATGAGTGAGGTGCCGGAGGCCTAAATATCAGGCCTGCTCGTTCTGGTATGAAAAAAAAACTTTTCTGTAGCTAGTCCAGATAGTCTAACGCAACGCTAGGAGTTCGTGCAACTTACTTACAATTTTCTAACTGTCTACAACGTAAATCATTCTTTACGTAAGCTTTCCAAAATATTATAAGTTGTTGCTTTTGTTTGTTTCCAACCGGTTGTATGTAAGTCAGATAAAAAAGAAAAATAAGAAAGCAATTGATTAAATTATTAGTTCATCCGATGACCATGATCCTGATTTAATTATGGAAGGATACAAACAAAAGAATCCCACTGATTGTTTGCGACCACCTTTACTCATTAATATTCATTAATATACAAGGTTTGAACGTGTTGACAGCATTCTTGTAGGACAAAGAAGGGAAATGTATCCTGTATAATTACTTGTATATCTTTTTGTTTTAAAATTAAAGACAAATTTATAATTAAATGTTGACCAACTCGCCCCGTCGTCCCCGGTCGCGCTCCGCGGCGCGTGCAACCGCGCGGGCGCTGCGCGACAGGAAGGTGCGTCTCGTCTCGCGCAGGATGCGGCGCGCGCCTGTGACCTGTGAGCTACCGCTAGATCCTCTTACTGCCTGCGTGTAAGTCACCTCTCTCTACACGATTCTCGCTCTGCGCCGCAAACATTTTTTTTTATAAAAGAATGTTCACCTAATTGACCGCTTGAAGTGACCGCTATCCGTAGGCATCTGCAACAAGTTTGTGATTTGCAGATGCGTTCGTTTCCTATCTTTAATGAACATAGGAAGGGTAAACAAAAAAGGACATGACATTTTCTTATCCATCCCCTCCTTCGTCAAATCTTCTCCCGTCTCCCAAAAAAAGGGTGGGAAAGGGAAGAGGACCAAAATTAGGCCTCCGATACCTTACTCGTCACACGAAACGCAGAAGTACTTCTAATTAACGCCAGTCTTTTTTGAGGTCGGGTTATTTCACCGGTCGAGTCCATTCGTGAAGCAGATGTTGTTATTGCAGGCTCTATTATCGTTAAACACACATACAAGCTGGCTATATAAATACCATAAGAGAATAGTAACATTCGTGTTATATTATGTGGAATAAGCTATATTATATTTTAGCAATTAAGTATATTTTTTATGATGTACTACATTGGGATCCAAGGATGTTACGAAAAAAGTAGTTACAAGTCAACCGATTGAAATTTACTAAGTTGCTTTCTACTTTATATAACTAGTCGTGTAGACAACTTCGTACAACGTACGACTGTAATTGTATGTCCCAAAGCATAGTGTGGACAAGCGTTTAAGTGATTTGTGTGATTGATTGGTGATGAGTGTTCGAATGTCTCGAAAGTTTGATTGTTAATGCAACAATTAGCTGAACACACATAACAGGAAATATTAAACTAAAGTAATAACATTAAAATAGATAATGTTAGAACGCCGTACTTTGATTTGCTGTTTATGTACAATTTGCGAGATGATCGTAGTTATGTTACCCTGGTCTCCTGGCTCCCGTCATGGCGGAAGCGTGCGGCGGCTGCAGACGGGCTAATGGCACGCATCCGACGTGTGCCATCTCACCACGTCATGCTACGCTCGCCAAACTGACGCAGATTTCCACCGCTCACCTCTGACATGATATATGGGTGCAGACAATAGGGTATGCACTGAACGATTACTTAAACAATGCAATAACTTTTTGTTAAGTGTAGCGCAGAAAGTGAAGATGTCGAAACATTTCTTTTTAAAAACTCTGATAACGTTATAGTTCAGTTTTCTTCACCAGGTATTTCAAAGTCTTAAGGATTGACTGTAAATTATAATTATAAGGTCTTGAATCAAACTTTTATCATGACCTTAATATAATTGTATATAAATAGCAAGTAGTACTAGAGACTTCTTACCGATAATCGGAGTTCATTTTTCTTCAGCATACTTTAATGTAGAAATTTAATTGGTTAGAAGCTTATCGTAGATTAAAAGGAATTGCCAGGCAACCGAGACTTATTATATATGTATATGTGAAAAGGTGGGGTCGTTTTATTAAGAGTCAACTACTCACTGACAATCAGGTAACTGTCCTCTGCATTGAATAAAAGTATGGGTGGTATTGACTTTCAAATTCTTAAACAACCAGATTATGCTGCTTGCAATGTCTTCCTATATAGTATCTAGGGCTTAAAAGTATCTGTTATCTGCATCCTTAGCGTATCAGCGACCAAAAAAAATCGTTATAGATATAAATTGCGCCTTAACATCAGATAAAAGAGGGCAAAATGTACTTCATACGTCATACGCATTTCATCACTTCATACATTTGCTCGCATTACGATGCTATTGGTGTACATATAAAATAAGTCATATGTCAGTGTTACACACATATTGCAGATATGTTTTTTGTTTATCGAAATACACACGTTTAGTAGTCTGACAGGATTTCAAGGTCTTAATATATCAATATTTGTGATTACCCTATTAACACAAATTAAAGCAAAAAAGACAAATAATATAGGTATGGAATAAAATGTATGTATGTATATTTGTTGATAATATGTGCCGTAGCGGTCTACTGGACGCACGGATGCTGCGCGGGCGCGCCGCCGGAAACGGAAGTCACGGGCGCGTTCGCGCGCTCATCTGTGGAAAAATGGCGGTCGCGCGGAATTACTAGGTTGGTCATCCAGCGATGCCGTTTCTGCAATTTTATGTACCTATAGTTTATAACTGAATTGGAACACACGAATAATTTCTGTGATGACTATCACACTTAATTGGAATTATTATTTATTCTGGGTGAGAAGGCCGGGGAAGTATTTGTAATTATTAAACAATTTCCGTTTCGATTATCATATAAATGAAATCGAAGGCTTATCGAGGTCCTTTCTTGGTTGAACAAGGGTCTACCTAAGAAACCTACCTCGCATATTACCAGAATACTGGCATGAAATAACGGAATTGAAGTCTCTGTGTTTCTTCTAATGAGTTTGGAGACACCTATCCGTTTTCTTTTCCACTCGTCTGTCATTCCTAGAACAAAGTTGGCAATGCATCCGTAACACTGCATAGGTAACACTGTGAATATTATTCGCTAGCAACTTCCTCGTCCTGAATACTGTACAAAACTGCTGTACTGTATAAAACATAGAAATCTGTAACGATAACGGATTAAATCCAGACGGGTAATCCTGTATAGTATAAATAATGACGAAAGTGATATTTAGAGGTTATTGATTGTGCGGGATGAGAGTAGGTATTGGTAGTCGTGTGACAGAAGAGGCTTTCGTTCCGCGAGGTGATGGAAAGCGGACGGCGTGACACCGGGGCGTGACCCAGCGCCGTGACCCGTCGCGCCGTGTAATGCGGCAAATTGCCGTGCGCCGGCGTCGCCGCGGCCGTGCTCTACGCTCTCTCGCTTTAACTGTTACGACTAATCGTATTCTTAAATTAATATACATAATTCTTTTTTCTTGGAGAATATTCAATTTTAAAGTTTGTAAAAAAACCAGGCATATTTTATACTTAACTAAATATAACATAAAGTTACAATATTAACTTGTGGGCTTATTCGCAACAGTGCAAATTGTTCAGCTGCCTGAGTATAGAATTGTATTATGGTAGGGTAGTGAGGCCAGTTTAATGCAAATATGCATAGTAATCATAATGTACGCATGAAAGCAATTTATAACTTTTGCAATACATATTATGGTTAAAACATTTTAATATAAAAATAAAATCATTTTCTACATTATTACATTAATAGATATTATAGAATGAATGCTGAATTATTAAATATATGTATAACAACTAATAATGATGTGGATATATTGAGAGACTTACGTGGATTAAAAAAATACAAATGGTCTAGTATCTTAAAGGCGTTACTCACAACTATTTCCTATCAAAGAAAATAGTGCTTTCTTTATTATTCAAATTGAAACAATATATTCCATACAATCGTAACAAGATACAGAAAACATAGGGTATTAAATCTTAATTCTTAATTTATTAATTAAGGTCAAAGAAAAAAGACATTTGCTAATATTTGTGATAGTAAGCCTGAATACATTTAACTTTATGCGTCTTGGCAAAAAAGCAGCATCTGATGAGTTGCTGCTTTCTGATTGTTGACTGACGACTAACATTCAATCCAATGATTAGTAAAAGGATTCAATATCCATTATGAGACATACATAATTATTTTTATATTTTATTTCAAATATTTATTTTTTATCAAATGGACAGTAGAATTGATTGGGAAAGGTCGACACGTTACAGTTGAGTGTAAAAGTCATCAAATGACTAAATGTGTGGCGGCGTCGCGTCAACTCACACGCTCCTAATCGTCGAGAGAATTAGACAAACCAATGCGGTACTTGACTTTGAAATAATTACTCTAATGTCGCAATACATTTCTAAACTCTATATGTAGTTCAGTTGATAAACATCTGATTTATTATTTAAAGCCGGCTTCAATTTTTAGTACGTGCACGAATAACTTTCGATTTTTCAGATTGTTATTTACAAAAATAATATTACGGATTGGTTTTGCGATTGAATTGCGACTGTGGTGAAACTGCACCACACTAATGCTTCTTCTAAATTAATCACAAAGACAGAGCTAATATAGTTTATATTTACATATAAAACCATGAAATAACTTAAATTTTACAATTTAAAAAAAAATTAAACTCTTCGGACATTACAGTCACTAATAGTTTCTTTACATACATTCTGATGTATTTTAGTCGCCATGTTCAGCTTTGAATACTTTTCTCAGTATGTGCGAATATTTTGGGGAAAGCAATGTTGAATGTCAAAACAATCTAAATTATCATCATTGTCACCGTCAGCCGTAAGATGTTCACTTTACATCAGCCTATGGACCCTCATCCGGTGGACACAAAATTCACCGGCTCATCCATTATGTGAGCGTTCTTTAGTAAACCAAGCCTACAGGAAGGTTAGATCAATTATGCTAATTAAATATTTTATATAGATTAACAAATAAATGAAACCCTGACATTTACAGAATACCACAGTAAAATTATAGTACAATTTCAGATTTGTGCTAAATGTAAGAAATCCACTTCGTTCAACCTTTTGTTGTTGCCATAACTTCAGAAAAAGAAAACGTTTAAACCAATACACGTTATTAAATATTTGATCCAGAGATAAAAGTGCATATTACCACAAATACAGTTCAGAAACCATTAAATATGATATGTTCTGGTATGTAAATAATTCCAGTACACCGGTGTCCAAAACCGTAAATAATAATTCACTAAAAATCAGATATAAAAACATGTAGGATAATTACTCGCAGGGACGGACCCCACGAGGGCCGCACGCATAAAGTACCACGTTTACTCCGAGGCGAACCCACTGAAATAAATATAATACTTGACGGACTGTTTATGTCATGGAAGCGGGTTTGTGCAAGCATTCACAGATTTCGATGGGGTACTTAGATACAGTCGTAAACAAAACTATTACGAAGTTTATTTAATAGAAGTATTTCTGGGTTTCATTTGTTGAGTGAGGTGCAGGAGGCCGAATTTAATTCATCATATGAAAAGGTTGGAAAGGGAAGAGGAGGAGGGGATGGATAGGAAAAGAAAATATCCTTGTTTTGTTTACCCCCTCCTGAATGGACTAACAATTAAAGGTAGACAACGCATTACCCTGTTGCAGAGGCCTATGAGTAACGGTCATTTAATTAGGTGAACCGTTGGCTGGTTTGCCACCTTCTCCTGTAAATAAAACTTCATCTAATCTCATACGATATTTTAAATCAACAATCAATTCTCAAATCTGAGGGTAATTCCAAAAATAGCTCGACACTTAACATATAAACCATCTAGATCATCTAATCAATTATCATGATCAATGCAATATTTATTAATAAAAATAATTACCTGTCTTTGAAGACTGACTACTGAAAATAAAACGACTGGTTGATAAAATCTGTTTAAAATAATAGAAAATTAAATTACGTTTGTTGACGACAGTACAACGGAGGGGTGAAGAGCGGCGCGGGGCGAGGTAAGTTCCGCGACAAGGGAGCGCAGCGCGCACCTGGCCGCCGCAGCTGCGTGCGGGGAAATCTCACGCGCAGCTTCCTCACTGCGCAGTCGCTTCGCACACAAACACGACCGCTTACCACGTACACAAAAACACACACACGCACACAAACATCTTGTTCATGATGAAACTCGTGTACACATATGGTGGTCCATCATTCTCACGTATGTGTGCCAGAGCACATGCTTCTATATGACACACGCGCACCATCAGATTACTGAGTATACTGAGGTTTGATATAATTATTGTTTGTGTGAGTGTGCAAAGAGTGTTAGTATATGAATGTTAGTTACATCAATGTCGGTTGGCTCGTGTTACTCGTTGTAGTAATATTTAAGACTTTACAATATAATAACCTAATACCCTGATTTAGTTCATTTAACAAATTTCGTTACAACAAAAGATAAAAGCCATAAGTATTTATGATTCTTTCGTCATTTTCAGATAAGTTAGGTGAATATTTCCTTATAAATATCGTACAATAGTAAGCCCGCGAATACAGATGCGAATTAATAACGTGTACGAAGTAAGCAAAAAAATAACAAAAAAATCTTATGACTTTCATCTTTATATATACTGATATTACTATGTATAAATACATATGCTTGTCGCTCATGAGATAATTAATCACTCACGAAAAGTCTTGTTTTTTTTAATATTGCATTATTTTAATCAAGTAAAACATTACTAATGACTATTATTCTTGGCACGTGTCTGCTGTTCAAACATTATTAAATCATCAGCAAATAAAAATTGCTTTGTTAAAGATAATTTCATTCCACAAGGATTCATGTTAAAGTTAAAAGCCGACTTCTGTTGTATAAAGAATGTCATAAACTGGCTCACTTCACAGCATAACGTCTTTAATTCTCATTCAATTCATTCAGTTATTCGAAGATGCAACAGGTTAAGGCTTTCGCCACAATATAGACGCATCTAACAATTTTATGAATGGCGGATTCCTAAAAAACATTCCTTACAAGTTGTATTATCTGATCACAATAACAGGCGCCATTTAACAAAGCGCGTTTACAAGTGTACAATTCACGATAGCTCTTTATAATTCTAACTATTTAATAAGAACCGTGATGCTTAGTTCATTTACCCTTCTCCCGTATACTTTTGTAAACGTGGATGTCGAGTCGCGGCTCTTTTAATACTGGATAGGTTTTAAATGCATTATATTGTTGTTATATCAATAGTGGCGAACATTTTGTCAGCAGTCTGTCTTTTGTGAGAGCGAATTATATAATTATGTGTGGAGCAAACACTCGACCACCGTTTTATAAACGAGTTTACGATTTTGTTATTGCATTATTGTTATTAATGTTTTATTTGTTAATTTATACTTAATATTAGTGCTATCGAAATAATAACATGTAATAAGATTTTAAATGTACGCTTTACGGCACATTTATCTCAGTCAAAAACTATACTAGACTCATGACTTAGAAACGAAGTACCCAACTTTATACTCGTACATGTTTTTCTTATAGTCGATATTTACATACATCTGTAGCAAAACGACAAAAACCTATTGAAAGCTTGTATCTTATAGCAATAAGTTTCTTTTGCGATATAATTTTGCTGGTATCACAACACCACTGGGTTAAAACTACTTAAATTCTTTTAATCTCGAAGTATCTGATTTCGGTAGTATGATCGTGGGTAGAAATTTAGAATGTAATGTAAAATGTAAATTCTTACTAATGTGGTATTTCCATAAAAAAACATATATTTAAAATATAGTACTACAGGCGATTTATGTACATATAGTACATAACAGTCAACTATCGGCTCCCCCCTCCAGTGGCACACATCATGCCCCGTTGGTGTACAATTACCGGTGTTTTTTGCTGCTTCAGCCGTGAGACCGAGGGCGGGGTTCGGTTACCGGCTGAAAGACTACACCGTAACTTTGCACGTGTACAGTACACGCTCGACGGCCGCGACAAAATGGCCGACGACTTTAACTACCGGAATTTAGATTAAGATAATCTGATGGCAATGGCGGATGTAAAAATAAAATAAAAATGCAATTAACCTACACACCTATTTTTTTTTAAATATAACAAAATGAATCCAGCATTGTTGCCAATTAATGTACTATGCACTTTTATGTACATACTATTTCAAGATTGCTCCCTTATCCTATAAAAAAGAAAATAAAACAGAATGCGAATTATCGTTGTTTGTCTCGCAAATTTTACGACCTACTTTTGTTCGTTTTCGAACTGTAAGATTATACGGTAACAACCAATATAAAATACAAACATTTCACGTAATATTTTACATAAAAGTTACGAAGTGTCTGCAAACATATTCCATTTTTAACTAGAAGAGTATTTTGCTCTTGTCTTGGGAAGAGATTGACAAAAAAACCTAAGCTTACACCAATAATAAATATGTACCAACAGGGTAAAGCATTTCAAAATAAAGTAACTACTTAAGAATTACGAATATATTTTTTAAATCATATATGGACCAAATAAATGCCAGCAATCTGCGATCACAAGCACAAAGGAACGGAAACTGCTGCTCGAGCTTAACCCGCTCCTGGATCTCATAGGCGATTTCTAATAATAAAACATCACGTAGTTTTTTCAACTATCGGTTACAAGGAATATAAGGAGTAACGGTAGGAAGTCGTCGATTATTGTGTGAGGATTTCCGAACGGATGTTATGCGGATCAGGTAGATAAGTAGGCCGTATTAAATTATAGCCAAGGATCCTAAGCAATTTTGTTTAAATCACTATTAAGTATATTGATAAGCATGTTTAACAAGAATTTATTTTATTTTATAATCGGATGAGGTAAACGCAGTAGATATTATGTGACCATCGATACCCAACGGCATTCGCAACAAAGAGGAGGATGGGATACGATGGAGGTGGGATAAGGCCTGAAGCGGCTCACTCATCAGACAAAAAGCAGTTAAAATATCTCAACCAAGTATCCTGTGAGTTAGTGGTTCTTGTCATTTATCCCCAAAGGTGTCAGGCAGGCAGCCGGCCGCAAAAACTGTAGCCAAAACATATACAGTATGTACTACAATCATACTGTGCCGACCCCACCAACCATTAGTGAGAAAGGGCAAGGAGATGATGATGATGGGTTCTTCTCAGGTTGAACTGGTCCAATCTTGCAACAGCTACTGCTACCACCAGCTCAACCATTTTTCTAATCGGAGTTTTAGGACGTTTCTAGGTCCCGAGTACGGAAAAATGGATTTTTATACTTTAAATAAAATATTCGATATGATCTTGGCATTAACCCACTGAGACTACCCAAAAAATGAAGTAACATCTACATTCCTTTACAACGACAATGTGTCTTAATGAACTAGATAAAAAAATACTTTAAGCTGAGAAGGATTTCGTTTCGAACATTTCAATCCGATGACGTGTATATCAGACGTCCAGACTTACCCTTAACATTTTTGATATGTTTAAATCGAAATAACTCAAAGGCATAAGGAAAATTTCTACAGACCGGGTCCGTAGGCTGTGGAGGGCAAAACGCCGAGTCACCGGCACAGGCGCATCGGGCCGTGGGGGCGACTTCTTTGATGCGAGCCGACGTTCGACATCGGCCGATAGCCAACAAAACGACAGGCACTGTCTTGTTCGTGTGCCTTAAGTGATAAGCTTAAGCGTTGTTACTTTTCTTAGAAAAACATCGACTTTAGAAAAAAAAAACGAAAGCAATACACCTAACATCTAACAGAAATGTGAGAAGGTATCTATTATGAATTTGTAGTTTGAATTATGTTGCTGTAATCTTTTTCGCTCCTTCTTCATCTGTACATCTCATAATCATATATCTCATCTCAATCAAAATGATCTTACGCTGAGGTCGATAATTGCTATCTGGATTCGTTCTGTTTTGTTGATAATGGAAATACTAAGTTTTTGTTTAAGCTTGCGATAACTTTAAATACTAAGTACTACTAATAAAGTTATAATTCTTTTTTGTGCTATATTGTCAACCTGAGGCAGGATAAATTGGGTTTAATGAAATCTTTGGTATTTTACTCACATGAATTTTAATCAAGAAGGCATGAAAGCCATTGCTAGTGTTAATATGGTTTGTAACGCTTCCTTTCAAGCCTTGAACCAATGAGTAAAAAATGACGCCGACGTCTTTCCTCCTGACACTTGTGAGATGATGGTGTGAATTGAACGCTAAGATGAGTAAGCTTGCCTGATAAACAACTGCACGAGTGCAGTAATTGGTTGGTATCTCCTTGTCATTTGTACATACGAATATTTTGTCATTTCATTACGACCAATTCAGGAATGGATTGTCTGGACAGCGATAGTCACTGCAAGGTCAACGATTTTGTTTTGTTAAATTATCCTACTGTGGAAGATAAACATTAATTAATTTTATTTTCATTGTGCTACTATTTGTTGTCCAAATATTACTTTCTCGTTATCATTTTCCATTTTTTTTGCAAATTGCTATTCATGTAGCAATTAGCAAAAGGTATAAATATGACTATTTCATATTTCTTCTCTTTGAACACAATATACAATGATGTATAGATTTTTTATACATAATTAAAAATTTAATGAGTACGTATGTGGGCATGATATAAAAATAATATCCTGGACATTATTCACACACGGCCATCTGATCGCAAGCTAAGTAGCTTGTACTATGGAAACCAGATAACTGATATACTACTTTTCTGTCGTAAATACATGCTTAAATAGATAATTATACCCGGCCTCAGGACAAAAAGACATGCACACAAATATCTGTCCTGGGTGGGAATCGAACCCACGAACTAAGGCGTGGAAAGCAAGTATCTTACTTACCACGCCAACCGGCCCGACAGTATACACAATGTTGTTTAATGCTGAATTAATATAATACGACGTAATATAAATCGTTCAGTTAATACATTGTTTATTAAACATACGCAAGGAGTATCGAGTAATACGTAAATAAGCAATGAGAGAAAAGGTTTTTGTGCGAGGTGATGATGTTCCATCATCGATCGCAGGTAAATAGCTACCCTTGTCCCGTGTAATCTGCAAAAAAGTCCGCGTAATCCTTTCCGGTGCAGGCAGAGCGGGCTTTGGCTTTCGGCAGACTTTGTGACGCCGCGCGCCGATGAAACTGGTAATCGTTCGGCAACTCGGTGAAATAGTTCAAGTAGGGGTGGTGGTAAGTTATAATTTAAAATATTGTAATCTGATGTATAGAAATATATTTATGTTGATAGTTACGATTGTTTCTAAAAAACTACATATTTTTGCATACATTTAAAATATATTATAAAGAGGAAAGATTTGTTTGTTTGTTTGCATTGAATAGGGTCCGAAACTACTGAACCGATTTGAAAAATTCTTTCACTGCTGGGAAGGTACACTATCTCCAGCTGACATAGGCTATATAACATTTTCAAAAAAAAATTTAGCGCTACCCGCGCATAGCCGCAACGGCGTCGCTAGTTTTAATATGAGTTTACAACACATTTGTGTTATTGCTGTTTCAATGCATTATTGTGTATGTATTGGTAATTCTTCGGACAGTTGTGAATGTTGATTTGGTGGCGCTGGTCACTATCAGGTGAGTTTCGGTTCCTTTTCATTTTGTACAACAGAAAATAATATTGTTTTATTTCGATGACCACTTAATGGTGTAAATGAAACATTTTCTGGTGTAATTCACATAAATGCCAGCCCTTACAGGCTGTTCGTTATCAAGTTATCTTTGTAGCTCGCAAATTCCGTGAAAGAGGATTATTTTGTTGGCTATTTCTGATTTCTAGGAAGGTGCACTCAGGTAGTCGTTTGCAATTATGTGTACATCGCCGGCCGAAAACTTCATAGTAATTGATACGATCTGACTTTTAAGCGAAAATCTACATTAACACCTTTAAATAAGCTTTATAATCAATTGGCATGCCATTGTAAGTCGGTATTTGTATTAATTTTGTCAATGCGTAACAATCGTAAATTTTGGTATTTAAGAAATGTCGGTACGTTAGGTCATAACAAAACTTAAGGATTTATGAATGACACACTTTGTCAATGATGGTTTGAGAAATACAAGGCACTTATGAATAGCGTATCACCTTAATTATATCTAAAATACTTACTTAACTTTACAATCTTTCTTTAACAACTACCTACCATTTCATGATGATGATGGATTTCTTATCACCGACTCATTTACAATTATTACTACTGCGGTTGATAATAGTTATTGGTGATCTTAATTTTGGTGTTTGTTTAGGTACAGTAATTCAATAACGGCCTAGCTCACGTGCAGTCCGGTAGGTACCGACTAGTATCGACCCCGTCGGGGGCCCTCCTCGGAGTGAGCGGTCGCAGCCCGTCACGCACTCTGCGAAACTATTCAGTACATATACCAGACTATACGTGAGTTAAGAGGTTTAAATAATTTTAAAGCTATTTTTCACACTTCAAGGATTTATTTTAGGGCTTCTATTCGAGGGTTTATTTAGATTTCTTTTGGCACTTCGACCTCATTGGTTCTTTTGTGTTGACCCTCGTTTATTCGCTCTTACGTGGTTTAAATACCAGTTTAACTAGTTTGGGGAACCATTCAATGATAAGTCCTCGTGGTCATCCGGTCCGTATGTAGCCTACTTTTAAAACCTTTATTATTTATTGATTTTCGATTTAGAAAATACATAATGTGATATGAGATGATAATGATTTGTAAGAGTTGTAATAATGTTAAGGATTCAGACAAAAATTGTAAAAATAGTTAACAGGAGAAAGAAATAAAAAAGTAATAAGAAACCGGTTAACAAAAAAACGGCAAATCAAGGTTGGCCCATGACATTTCAGTCTGGAACGCGGTTACGTGTAGATACTACTAGGTCTTTCTAGGAATCGAATCCCAAAATCAACAACTCCGAAGGCCGATCTATGGATAGATAAACTACTATGCGGCATAGCCTTTTTACTCGTCAAGTAGTCTGAGACGTTCTAACTAAAGATTTAATGAAAGGTGTAGGAAGCGAGCGAAGACCCGCCCCGGCGATCGGCCGATTGTCTATTAAAATTCCGTTAAGATATGTAATTACATTAGCTGCCCAAATCCGTACGTCAATCACCGACGTCCAGATGTGGGAGAGTGTTATTATTATACGAGTGCTGGAAACGTCATAACTTACACATGTCCGTTGCTTATTTTATAAATGATACGGAGTTGTATTTGCTTTGGGCTAAAGCTGTACTTCGTTTGTGTATTGTTAGTGTATTAAGCAATAACTCGACACTCAACTTTCAGGTAATTCTTCGGGCAATATTTTCGTAACATATTACCAAGCCGCAGTAGCTTCGCTTGGGTAAATGGACAAATAAAAAAAATATAGGTAATTCGCTGATAGCCGAGCTTTCTATTGGTGAAAGAAATTTTAGTAAGAAACTCTAAAACTACTGAATTTAAAAAGTTCAGTAGTTTAAGAGTTTATCCGGCACAAATTAACAATTAAATATTTTCTCTTTATAATATAAGTATAAATTATTTTGCCTCACAGCGAAAGTCGCCGGATGAGAGGTCCCTGGATGCGGCGGGTGGATCGCATAAAGTGGAAGGCACTGGGCAAGGCCTATATCTAAGGCCAGCAGTGGACTGATACAGATGATATGATGATGATTTCGCCTTATTTTTATGTTTTCTTGGTCACGGATATGTGTAATATGAAAATGAACAACTTTTGTAGCACTGTCGTTGATAAAAGAATTGACTAAAAGTATAAAGCCTTTAAGAAATAACCATTTCAATTTTTTGGATGCAATACTATTGATTGTATTTAATCTTCGTTTATCATGTTGTTGTCAAAACCTTGACAAAATCGTTACTTTTGTACGAATTTATGAAGTGAGAACATTACTTTATCAGTCGTCAAATCCAGGAGAAGTAATTTGCTTCAAATAATTACAGAAACGATTATAATAACCACCGTAACGCGTGTTGACGTATTACGACTAAACGCATGACGCCCACCACGAAAGAGGGTAGAAATGGATAGAAAATAAAATAATAAGTTACGTAAAGGCGACGCTTTGTCATGCGAATCGAGCATTAGGCGTCGAGTCTAATTCCCCTTTTGATTTTAAGTAATTTATATGAAATTATGAGTAGGAAACTTCGTATCGAGTCTAAGCGAAAGGGGCTTTTATGATAAATGTCCGTTTTCTATTCGATTTGATAGATAAATGTGAGCGATATGTCTGCAGATTGAATGATTGATACTCCGAGTTCATATAACATCGTCTTCACTGTTTACAATTAACTATGGTAAAAGGGCTTTGAGATTGTTTTGGTAATAGAAAATTAAATAAAATCGGATCGTTAATTTTAAGTTTGATTTGATAATTGTTTAGTCTGTGTTTATCGTGTTATTTTATTTAATAATGAAATATTTTATTTAATAATAATGAATAGAAATGCGATGTAGCTATAAGCTGGGCGTTTCTGTTAGTTTCCTAATTAATAGCTCTTATGTAAACTTTAAGTCGTTTGATGCGCGCAGCAGTTTGTCACTTTCTCCAAAATAGCATGATTCGCTACGCAGACCAGTAGGTGCAGTTTATTACATTTTAAACTATTTTGACTATCATATAACTTTAAACTTTCGTGGTTTTTACTAATATAAGGTTTGTAAGAGACGGGATCCTTACCACGATTAGGATCAGTCAGCCCGTGACCATGGCGCATACAACTGTGCCGAAATATCGGAAGCTCAAAAAGGCTAATCGTGGTAAGAATCCCGTCTCTTACAAACTTTATATTATTTTGACTATCGTTTAGCACTTAATAAATAATATAGTTGCAATGTAAGATCTTTTGCGACCGAATTAGTAATTGAACTCAACTTATTGGCGTACAGTGAAACTAAAAGCATTAGCTGGAACGAACAAAAGCACTGTGTGGTTCTAGTTATAAACGTGATAGCATTATATATAATTTCATTATTAGCACCCTGATATTTATAGGCGTTATCGCTTCATCGCACTCGACCCTACGTAATGCCATTAAAATGCCAGTCGACTTCACAGGTTACTTATGCAAATACATGTATTTATCACGTGCTAGAGGAAGTTACATGTTCATTAACATGTTATATTAATGTAGTTCATTATAATAATTCACTGCAATCTAAGGGTATAAATGTAATGAAAAATCTATCATTTAATAGGAGTGATCCGCTTACTTCTTTTTTATGCTCTTTTCTTTATTTACTTACATCCTTACTGAAGGCCTGGAAACATATAATATATGTTGTTCGACCGCCCGCCCGGGTGACAAGCGTAGCGATTATGGCACTAACCCCCCAATGATGGCGATAGCATAAAGAAGGTTCCCAGTACCTAACCGGCGGCCCCACTGCTCCTGGCTATATTAGCAGCCAGGGTAACGGCGGGTCAGTCCATAAGAATACCCTTGAGCGATCCGGCTATCAAACTCGACGGGTCAAAGTTAGGAGAGTCCACTGGATGAGGGCAGGCGGGCACTCATCTTTGTGGCCGCCAATGGGGGAGGCCTTCATGAAGCACCCCCCCATTGGACGACTATTGACTGAAAATAAGAATAATGTTACGTATTTGTTGAAAATTTCATGATTTAACGTATAGAATACGTTAGTCTTACTTAGTTTGTTGCCTGGTCTCGTTGCTGTGCGGTCATAAACTCGCCCACTATTGCATCTATCTAGTCTATGTGTCATATTTACTATATCTAATTAAATTAAAGATATTTTTCTTATACGCACATGTCTTTGATTTATGTGAGATTTATACATATTCATGTAAGAACACTTTATCAACTGCACAAATCACGATTCAGCTTATGTTATAATTTTATCTCATTTTAATTGTCGACTGTTGCGTGAGAAACGCGAGCTGGTAGTGGCGAGTTACTTTTAAGTCGTAGTGGCATTCAATTGTGCAAATATACATTTACCATTAAATATGTCGTCGAATTACCTGTTGTAATGCAGTACAGTATAAAATGGAATGGAATAATAATTTTTAGCGTGACCTTAAGTTTGCGGGGGTCCGCTAGAACGGTGGAAATGTGCAGGGAGCATTAATCACAACAGAATTAGCTTTGGCGATCCTCTCCCAACTGTCCGCTCACAATTTATATCCGCTGCCCGCGTCGGGAAGACGCAAGATTGGTTTTATAATGTTGCCAGATTTATTTTTAGCGAGTAAAATAATGCTGTGAAAAGAGATCAACGATTTATTGAGATAAAAATTTAAATGGAGAAAAATAAAACTGTCAAACTTGTCTCCGGTATTCTAAACACATTGCCATTTAACCAAATTGTATGAAAAGGTAATTTTTATTGCAACGCATCTGCGACTCATTTGCTTGTTGCGGATGCCTATGTTGTATATCACTTAACATCAGGAGTTTCGCTTGCTTGTTTGCCACCTACTTCCAAATAAAAAAATCATAGGGGCCAGGGAGTTCCCGTAATTACCTTTTAGTTGGATATACTACGCGTTTGTTTACACTATTTATGTTTTATTTTGTAGTTAATTTATGAAATTATTATATTTTTTTCGTAAACAGATACAATTTATAACATGTTAAAACCACACCCGCACCGCTGGGGATCGCATAAATACTACTTAACGCTCAGGACATTCGTAAATAAAAAAAATGTAGAAGGAGCGAACCAAAATCAGGACGTAACTTTTTATTAATTATCGTGAGACGCGGCGAGTAGCGTCACTAATACATGAATGAGATAACCTTTTTGAAGTAATTTTGTTTTGAAATACGTTTTATAGAGCCTGACGTAATTTATTCGTAAGCAGCCCTATTTAGGAAATTGGGATAAGAAAAACAAGACTTGGTTCAGACTACGGCACGTTCATCATTTCATTATTAATTGGGGACATTTTTTATTTAATTGTTTGAATATTAATTGACTTCTGCCTTATTGGAACATTGGGTTATTAAACTAGTCTATTCTGATATTTCGTAAATATTTTTTTTTAATTTGATTAACAAAGTCACCTTCCTGTCCTCTTCCCATCTATCTGGGGTCGGCACAGTACCTTATCTTCCGTATTCGTCTATCAGCCGTCATATCTGAACTCGCACCCTTCTTACACATATCACGTTTCACACAATCCGTCCATACTTTCTTCGGTTGTCCTCTACGGTTGCGACCATCCTTCGTCTCTCCGCATAACTTGCCCATACTACGCTAACCTCTTTCTCCTCAATTCCTTCGTCGTTGCAGCAACTTTCAGACTCTCGATACTTTACTCATTCTTAATTTAATCCATATCCTGGTCCTGCTCTCACCACAAATCAATCTAATTCGCATCTCGAGCACAAGGCAGGTTTTAAGGTAGGCAACGCATCTGCAACGCATTTGTCTGTTGCGGATGTTCATGGGCGGCGCTCACTTGATATCAGGTGATCCGCTTGCTCGTTTGCCAACCTCTCACAGAAAAAAAAACAAACAAGTAAACTCCTTTTATCCGAACCTTTGGAGACCTAACATCCATACTGTACGACTGTTTACGATCGACTTGTAGATCCGTCCCTTAAGCTTAAAGGGCATTCGTGGATCACAGGACGTTCCAGTGATCTGTCGCCAATTTGAGTAACAAAGTACTGTAGAAAAATATTAAATATATGGCAAATGATTTCATGGCATTTTGTATTTTATTCCGTAACTGGAAGCTAACCTTTACTATGTCTTTACTTAATATATAAGAATAGCTGCTTTTATTGGCTATGTAAATTATCACAATTGAAAACTTGTACATACTTTAAAATGATTGTATGTACGTTATTGCTCAGTGTTTTATAAATTCTTAAATCTAGTTCTTTTAATTACCTTTAACCTATAATCACTGAGCCAGAACATATTTAGGTAAAGCGCAATCATCAAATGCACCGTGTCATTCCCCGTTAGTACTAGAAAGGTTGGTAGACATTTGGGTGTTGCAAGCGCAGTGCGATTTTACATGGGCTACTAACTGCCGGCGTCAGTTAAGTAGCGTGTACGGTCCCGGTACCGAGCGAAGAATGTGGCACCAAAACGTCACGGCAATTAAGGAATCGGCAAGTTCTAACCTCGCTGTCAGACGACCTGCATTGGGCACGCGGCTGATTGGCACGACACCGACCTATTGATGCTGGATTAGGCCGAGGAAAACGTCGTATAGTATTCGTTTACTGTTTTGTAAGAAATCTCTTCGGAATTATGTATAAATTACGTTCAGCTTCAAAAAATAAATATCTTATATTATATTTTTTAAATGTGTCTTCTAATAACTAACTATATATATATATTTTTTAAATGTGTCTTCTAATAACTTAGAAAAAAGAAATTTATGTTTTAGTAGCAATAGCTATTTGTATGTTTGCTTGTATGCTATTTTGGACTTTATATACTCTGCTTATAACCTAGATTTTTTATTTTTATTTTGTTATATCGTGATTATTTTATTTTAAAAGTGTTAAATACGGACTCTCGTATATTACACAAGTGAAGCATGACAATATTTTATTATATGAAATGGGAAAAATTTAAGCAAAAAATATATTTCAACCGTTTTAGTCGCTTGCTAGTAGTACACGTTTAAAAAGTACAATATAAAATTAAATAGAGGCACTTCCATTTGGTTGTATTCCCTGATCATTGGCATACGCTTGACGCATTAAGTAACATTTATCATATTTCATGCGCGTTCGACGTCTCCCACTGACGTTTTCTCTTCCGCGGGTGACAGCCCATGTTATCTTCACAAGGACTTTATTGTGCTGCTCACCTACTGTGCCGGTGTAATCACAAACATTGTACGTGCAACATGCGTAATATTCCGAAATTTGAATACAGTTCAGATCTACTAATATGCCTGCTAATTTTTATTTTCGATTGGTGTATTTTATTTTCCTATTAAATAAATAGTAAATGAAAATATCAACTTATTTATTGATTTCTAAAATTTTGTGTCGCCAAGAGGAACTGATAATCTTTGTTGGTCTCTCATTATTGACATTTCTAGAGAATAGGGGAATAAAATCCCGTATGTACCCGTACCCGTATTCACATTACGCCTTACGTCTTTTAAAGAAGTCCTAGAAGGCTTTTTATTATTTCGAAGAATTAAGAAGATAATAGAAATTTATAATCTCTCCCTACCCTTCTGGGTTACGGGCGTGAGCGCTTATTTATTTAAGATTTTTTTCGATATTTAAAAGTTTTTATTTGACGTAATTCGTTTGATTGGAAAAACTTTTGTAGATTTTGTCAACTTTGTAATTTATAATGTGTTTGTCCCAGTAAGAATTTTTTTATATATAACTGGACAAGTTAATAAAACTTCGCAATTCTTAACAGATCAAAAATTTTGAAAACCAATCTAGTAAAATAAATACTATAAACATAATACGGGGAGGGGAAGGGGAAGAGGATCTGGCGCGGGAGCAGATGTATCGGAAAAGGAAATATTATTTTCCTATCTATTCCCTCTGTTCATGCACAACTCCAACTCATTTGCTTGCTCTGGATACCTATGGGTAGCGTTCAGTTAATATTAGGTGAACCGGTTGTGTTTGCCACAATTTATATAAAAAAACTGGACAAATACACAATATTAACATGTATACTGTATGTATGTTTATGTTCTCTATAGGTCTATAGCATGTCGTCCAACGTCGTTGGGTAACCAATTCAAATCTATCAATGGCAAGCCTGTAGGCTTTAAAATAAAAACTATTGTTATTTATGAAACAGAAATACATTATAAAAAGCAAAGATATCAAAGAACATTTAATGATTGAAATATCTGTCTAAGCTATGTGGGGTAAGACTGTGATAGTTTAATATTATTATTTCTGATCTCTGTAGGTGGCAAAACAGTTATTGAACATAAAATGTCTAGCTTAGTCAATGTCCGTTCACGAAAGTGTAGGAAAAAAATACATCGAAAAAACTATCCTATCACCGGTTAGCGAAATTGATTTCACCTTTTCAATTTTAAATTACATGAAAAAAATCTCATTACAACTTATAAACAATTTCCAGACGAGATTAAAAGATAAATTCGTTGACTGTTGAACGATCTAGTACATTCTGTACATAGCTACTAGTGCGATGTCAACGAACGCAGCTCGCTTGTGCTTTCTAAAGAACATAATTTACAAGTCGAACACGACACAGCAGTGATTGGCGGCCGACACACTTGCAGTCCGTCCCGTTACTAGCTTCTAAGATTTCCAGCGGCCCTACCATTAGTTACCACTGTCCGAGTCTGAAAACCGACTTCTTAGTTCAAAACTATTGATATTAGTTTCTTATCGCGTTTTCTGATCACTGATAAGTTTTTTTCCTGATAGCTTTTCACTTTTCGCCGAAGTTATTAGGTTCAAAATGGGTGAAAACTATCGCGCGTAATTTTGATGATTGGTGATGTTTTACAAAACATGGCTGAATGACTTATTGACATTTTAGTTATGTCATTGGAATGCGTCGCTTGAGATTCGATCCGAGGTATCCAGAACTGATGGACTACCTATTGCGACATCCCGTGATAAATATATCAAGCACACATGAGAGACACTAACGCCTGGTTTCTGAAACGCTGATCTGACGAAAAATTAGCTAGCTTTCAAATGTCCGATCAAATGTCATTCAAAATTCATGATCTTCAGCTTTTTTTCTTTAAGAAGCTAAAATCGATTTGAGATAATATTTAACTTGACAGTAGCGTATAACTAGCGTTACAATAATATAAATGTACCTTTAATAGAATCTTTTTTGGATTAACAAAGTATGTGACGCAGCAAACTCCGTGTTAGTGATCAAGCCAACGATATTTCATTATCCATAACTTCGGAAGCTTTTGGTACGAGCCGACTAGAATTTAATCCAGGCTTCAATATATAAAATGATTTATATCATAAGAGCAAATTGAAGCAAGTCTAGATATTTGATAAATGTATAAAGTTCATAAACTTAGTGTTGATCATGGTTTCATCTCCTAAAGGAATGTGTTATGTGTTTTAAATAAATTATGTTAAAGAAAAATAAATAAATATCGTATAAGGAATTTTTTATATATATATATATATATATATATATAATTGTTAATTAATTTGCCATTTTTTTGTGGGAGAAAATGACAAATATATATACTTACGATCGATATTTTTGGACAGATTTCCGAACAGAACCGGAAAATCGCTTACTTTTGCAACAGATGGAAACAGGTGCCTTTGCCTCGTGTCCCATTTCAGATTTTAGTAAACAACAGAAATAATAAGCTTGTAAGTAATCAAAGAATGTAATCTGCGTCGATTACAATTACAATAAATAAAATACTTCCTAAAAAAATTGTCTTAAGAACTTCAGCTTTAATTTTAAATATCACATATGTTTCAGGTTTTCAATTCTTTTATTATCTTAGTATAGTAGTAAAAACAATAAATGGTACCATAATACATTTACTCAAACACTAACATTTTATTTATAGAAAGATCTTAAACTAAAGCTTATAAAAAAAGGTAAATTTATACTTTATTGTTCAGATTATAAAACTATATAATTTGTATATTTATTGTGAAGTCTGCATAACACGAAGTATTCTAAGAGAGTTTCACTTTAGTTCCGTAATATCTATAAAAGTTCTCAAACTTTGTACAACCGTTCTCAGTCACCTTACGAAATTGAGTATTCAAATAGTGTCAAGGATGTTTGCGGTTAAACAAACAGACAGTAAATATGGCACTTAGTATTGATATTGAACTGTAGTATACTGTAATAACTTTTTTTTATAAATTGTAATAGAGATTGTACGCACAATGAGACTAAAAACATGACGTCAAGAGTTATGTAAAATGATCGGCCGTATTTATGCGATTTCTTCACAAAGCTTCCCAATTTTATTATTAAACTCGTCAATGGCTAATGCTTATTATAAATTAGTACTTCTAACAATCATTGCTATATATCCGAAATTTTATTTTCCACAATTAAAGCTAGACACGAATTCCAATTCAGTGGCCCTGCTTGCAACATTTCACTAAGATTGTCGCATTCCCTTCAAAAGAAAATCCTTTTTTCTATTTTGCCTAAAATATAAACTAATACAATACTAATACTATACATGTAGTTATCTATATTTACCTGTAAACTATTTAGTCACTAAATATAGTTAATAAATAATAAATAGTTAGTGAAATAGTTTAATTAAAAATAAAGTTTCGCGTTAGTTTCTTGTGACAGTGGTAGAGGCCGCGCGCAGGCTGGACCACTCCACGTCGTCGATGCATTGTCACTCGAGCGACACTCACAAATGTTTGCCACTTAACAAAAAGTGTGCCCTCCATTGTATATCGTATAGACACATATTCCAGCTAATATATGATGTATCTTAAATTGTACAAATTGTTATAAGTAATTGGTATCTATTATATATTAGTAAAAAGCCACAATGAGTTTAACTGTTACTTTTTATAGGGAATTATGGATAAAATCTCACAAATGTTTCATTATTTCCTAAATAAGCTATTAAAAATGGGATTAACAATATAAATCGCTTCATTGGTGTCACCGGGAGTCGAACTCGCGGTGCTTGAGTAGTGTAAAATTTAAGACAGATATACAAAAACTATGCTCACTTTTAAAACGACGGTTACACGTCTTCTTGAGTTTCGCATAAATTTACAACCAAGATATTAATTTATACTCCGCATTCGAAATTATCACATAATGAAGAAAAAAAATCAGCTTTTAAATATTATTTTTATAATCTGTAATGTGGAAAATGGCTGACAATTTTACAAAACTTTGAGACGAAAATAGAAACGTGTAGAAAACATGTACCGCAGTTACATGTTTTTCTCCAGAATGTTGTCGAACAGTCGCCATGATTTTTGTATAAAGCAGACAGTACCGACAGGCAGCTCGATTTTTTGACTCCTCACTTTTTTCATTAATCTGCCTTAATTCTTTATCAATCATTTCATTTATGAAAAATTGTTTTAGATGAATATACATTTACTTTAATTCATAATATGTATCTTGTTTGTTTCTTTACATAGATTATAAATTAAACCTTTAATTAGCGAAGCTGGTTTGCTCGTAAAAACTAGTAATAAACACCTAATAGATGAATAAATCAGTTTCGTAGTTATTTGATTGTAAGGTGTAGTGAGTTGTCGGTGGCGTCTCCGAATTTTCTTACCTCTGGTCACAGTTAGGAGCGCGTGCTGCGAGCACTTTTTGCCACCGCCGCCGGCGCGGGCCAGATATTGAAATAATTGCTTTTTCAACGGCACGCCGTGCAAATGACATTCGAGATGGAGGTCGTTTTTTTAACCGCGTCGTACTTACGAGCGTACGAGAAGCAGAATTGATGTTGATGAAACGTTGGCTTTTATAAAAATAATACTAAGTTATTTGCTGTCATACGTTAATAATATGATGAGTCATATTATTAATAAAAAAAATTCAAACAGCTGACGAGAATATACTCATATGGACAATAGTGTTCAATATAAGGGTTTTTTATCGTTATCAAAGATCTTAGACGACAATGAAAACGATGAGAAAATGACATCAAAAGTGAAGTCGTTCTGGAATGGTTACGGCAAGCGAAGGACAGGGATTAGGGAGGTCTTTGGAGGAGGATGTCGAAAGACAAGCCGTTTAATAACTATGAAGACCTTAAAAAGGATTTCAAATGAATTGTTGAAATAGACTAGGTTATGTAATTTAAAAAAATGTAGTTTGTTAAACAGCAATAAAGGGTTAAGTTGTTTTTATTCAGATCTTAGGAGATATTAAAACCAATTTTATATTATTAATTTATTAGAGCTGATTCAAGGGTTTTCAACCATACAAAACAATCAGAATTTAAAGATCAAATAGTAAAGAGGTTTTTATTATAATGTACAAATCTAGGATACGAGGCACGTTCAGGTGATGTTAAGCAATACACCTGCGAGTACCATATGACGTCACTGAATTCACTGTCACTGGAATTTTAAGTGCAAAATCCTGAATAGCATCTCTTACAAATGTGCCCGGACGGCCATTAACGGCACATTGCAGGTTACCTATGACTTAAATAAAAAATCGGCCTTTTTTTAGAATGTTCCCTACAGCAGGGTCACAGGCCTCCTCTCTGAGAGAAGGAGGCACCTACCATTTACAACTAACTTAATTAAATTGTAAAATATATTTATATGACACACATTAACGTCCGGATTACATTCCATATTAAATTTATCGTATGCTGTTAAAATAGTAAAATGATTAGCGATGGAATGGTACTTCACATCGGCGTGTCCCCGGCCTAATGAGTGCTGTCCGACGGTGGCAGTGGAGTGTTAAAATTTTAAATTGTTGTGTGAACTTTCACAGTCATTGGCCATCGCCGCTCCCTCGGCTTGCCAGATTTATAACTAACGATACGGACTAAAACGACAACTGTTCGACATTTTTTGTTCGGCATCGAACGCCCACGGTTCGATATGCGATCGCTTTGGACGGCCGTAAATGTTCTTCAGCACGTGCTACAGTCACCTTTCACTTGGACGTTTTAGATGGCACGATACTAATCGTAACACAGTTTTATAGAATACTCCGATTTAGGATTGTAATGTCTGGGTATATTGTTGAAACGTAGTGAATATCGAGTCGACTAGTACGGAGATCGGGATTAAAACTTTTAATTAAGCGGGTAGTTTTTTATCAGAATAATACCGTTTGAAATGCAATGATAAAATAATCTAACGGATAACTTAGCTTACTAACACAAGTAATGGTATGCGTTAATATTGATACATTACTTAAAGTATTCCTTAATATTGAAACTGCTAAGTTTAAAATATATTCTTATAAGGTAAATGTCGCTGGCCGCTCAAGTTGTGACTTTGTTCAAACTAAACCCTACAGAACATTGGCGTAAAAACTTTAAATGACATTTAATCTGACTTTGCCATCATGATAGTGTTAGTTTTGATTTTATTATGAAATAAAAACGTTACTTTTTAATGTCATTTGGCTTCAGGTTTGAGAAATGTAATGCAAGTGTCATTTAAACTTTTCAAATATAGAATCTACCAGTGTATTTTGTATGTACGTAGAACTTTATTTATAAGCCGTCGCAGCTCTTCAAAGTTAAACCAATCATATAATGAACTATCGAAATATTTTTGTAAATGATTTTAAACATACGTTCATAAAATAGTCAAAAAGCCTTGTCGTAAGCTTGAAATAATGACTAAAAAAATCTAAGCAGTTGGATGTAACAAGTCAAATGTTGCACTATCTTAGAGTTGTGACACATTTTTTGTTTGAGATAAGGCAATATTTTTCCTCCTTGTACAACCATTTGTTGCTATACTATACTAGTGTTTCCTATCTACGATCGCTGCATTGGATTTTACGGTGTAGGTAAGATGGACTTTGAAAACACATCGGCGAAGCCATCTGCAACAAACTTCAAAGATTAAGCGCGACGAATGAGCGAGACAATCCTTGCAAGACAAAGACTCGGGTTGTTTGTCACGCGCTGTAAATATTTTGGACGGGGTTTTACGGGTCCCGTAGTTTTATGAGGCTTTCACGCTGACACCATTGTCTTGAGGATCGGTCGTCGCCTGATTAGGCATGCATTACTCGGGATGCCTTAACAAAAATATTTTTGCGATTTATAAGTTCCTAATTTTTTTTATGACTTTGGCGCGTCTTTGTTTTTCCATGGATATGGTTTTTAAGGTTTATTTTTGCTCTGTCCACTTTTTTCTGTTCTATCACTTAAGGGTGGCGATCCTTATGGTTAAATGGAGTTTGTACTTCTGTACTACTTCATACTCATAATTCATTATATCTTCAATATACAAATAAGAACCTTAAGCTTATTATTTGTTTGAATTTAACTATATTTATCTGAAAAAAAAATCAACTGTACTTCAATAAAGAGAATATGTCAAATGTTGTTGAGAGAGAGAGAGAGAGAGAGAGATTAGCTAAAATTTATCATCGTATAAATGTTTATTAGAAGAAACAAATATCACGCACTAAGACTAAAGACCAATGCATACGTAACGGGATTTTACGTCTTACGGTACGGTTGTTTAAAAAAGGAATTTAATGTATACGCGCCGTAACAGTGACTCGGAACTAAAGTCCTAGTGTTGTAAACTGTAACAGTAACAGTAACATATTAAAATTTATTACGAGCCCGTGCCGTCCATGGCTCCGTGACGTATGTACATTCGTATGGTTTTTATATCAAAAGGGTATTTCCAAAACTTCTCGTCCCGGGTAAAATCCCGCAACGTATACTTTTGGATGTAGTATGTAGTGGGTAGGCAAAGAGGTCCTCGGATTAAATATATGCTATGAATACATTAAATCTGCAATTCTGTTCCCTCTTTTTACGTTTTCCATTTTCTGAGTTTTCTCTAAGCACGGACTACACATCTATACTTGTATGTGCCACTAGCACATCACAGATTTATGATAAGGTATAACATTGTGTACTATTCAGGTATCGACTATATCTATTAAAATCTTTCGTTTGTTAATAATCAATTATATGGTATTCATTCATTCTTCTTCTTCTCCCAGCCCTTTTCCCACTATTTATGTGGGGTCGGAACAGTAGGACCATCGTCCATACAGCAATGGGATTTGTACGACCTGCCCACCGGCCTGACGCCAACCCTCCTCGATCATGTTTCAGAAATATTTGTAGTATATTATCGGAATACTTTGCTAATATTTATTTTAATTCGAACCAACCTTAAACTAGGTTGGAAATGATTGACGACAATAGTCAAATGGCGGATTCGAACCCACGACCATGTTTTCATAATTTAAAAAAATAATGATTCGCCATTTAACTAAGAGCCTCAATGCCGTCACATCTATGTATTTATAAACATCTTCCAATGTCAATATATGTCTATCCTACAAAATATCGCTTAATTAATATTTCATCATAACCTCTACAACTAATCGCATTAATAGGTAAGCAAATTACGTGACCGTGAACTTATAATATACGACTCGTTAGAGCTGTACCTAGTTGATGTTATAATTTTTCTATTTGTAAACATAAACTTTTTTTATCACAGTTGTTTGAATTAATTAATTTCAAATTGTTTACTCTAATAAGATAATTACATGCATTTAATAAAATGTTAAAATTACATACACGATTTCCTTATAATCCGCCTGCTGACTAGAAGTAGGGGAATATCTTTTCGGGTATGTATTCATGTCCGTTTCATTGTAATATCCTGTAGCCTTAACGGCTTGACGGTGGAACGGATTCGAACATATTCTTCCTTGAAGTGGCATAGCTAATATAATTACGTAATGAATGTTGGTAATCCTACAGTTAGTCGGGTTTATTTGTTTTTTTTTAAATTATATATTACCAGTTCTGTTTCTTTATTTTTGGTCACCAACAAATTGATATCAATGTAGATATGTTATTGCAAATATGTTTAGTGCCTGTCCTGTAGGTACAAATGCATACAATAATGATGTTAGTTTCACCATTGGGTCACTGGCGCCAACTGTAGCCGGAAGAGTTGCTGGTTGGATTGTTTCATCGAGTGAATTGTCCAGATGAATTATTTGCTTTAAAAACAGCTGGTGGTTCTGTCCCGGTGCGCAAAGTGAGGCGACGACGTCAAGGCTGCGCTAGCCTCGCTGTTTGTGGAGCGTGACGGCGACGTGTTGGCACCCACGACGTGACGTCATCCCCTTCCCCTCGCCCCGGACCTCGGCCCCCACCATTGCGGCACCAACGTAGACTCGACCTGGTAAGTGAAGGAGACCCGGTGTGCCGGCACAAGGATGTTTAAATACTATTTGCTAATTAATGTGTTAGTTTTATTGACTACCACTGTCTATTGAAGTTATCAAAATAATGCCAAAAATGTTCCATAAAGGAAACACTCGAATACACAAATTATTTGTTGTTTTATTTATTTTCTTACTGCATTCAAATTTTGAAAAAGCTACTATATTTTTCTTTATTATGGATTTGTATCTAGCAATCTTTTTATATAGGAGCAGTGGTGGCTCAGCGGTTTAGACCCCGACTTACGTACTGTAGGTCGCGGGTTCGAACCCAGGCAGGCGCTTTACTTAGTGTAAATTTATTTCATCACCACGCTCCAAAAACGGTGAAGGAAAACATCGTGAGGAAACCGGCATGTTCTTAGAACCATCAAATTCGAAGACATGTGACATCCACCAACCCGCACCGGGCCAGCGTGGTGGATTACGGCTCATTCCTTCTCTCGGAGAGGAGGCCTGGGTCCCTGCAGTGGGAAACATTCTAGAAAAAGGCCGATTTATTATATTATTATTATATTATTAATCTTTTTATTTCGTTTTTTAACGTCTATAGACCTATTAAAACATATACCTGTATGTCAATTACTAGCACTATTATATTGTCCTTTTCTTTGTAGTACAGACCAAAGATGCCAATGGGGTTGGGGTTGGGACACCCCATACTGACACTACCACTTTTTTAATTCTTTTAGACTATATTATATATAAATCCTAACTAATATAATAAATGCGACTGTGAGTTTGTTTGTTTGTTTCTTACGCTTTTACTGCTAACGACTCAACCGACCATCGTGAAATTTCGCACACACAATTTCAGGGTTACAGCTGAATAGCTATAAAGCCAAGGTAATTAAACCTTCATATACAATATCGGTTGCCATGGTAATTTTTCATGATTTGACAATAACAACTTTTTGACACATGCTACCTAAAATTCGAACTTTTTATATAGGGAATCATCTTACAAAAATGACTTACGAGCATGAAAATGAGAAATGCATGCGAACCCACGGGCAGTAGCTAGTCTGTAAATAAAATAAATTTAAACTACTTAAAGGCATTATGGCTATACTAGACGATTGGCTAAGTGATATAAAAATAGACTTTGTCCCAGACAGTGCAGACCATTACAGTTACTGTAATTGTGTCAGTTATTTGCGGTATATCAAAGTTGCCTAATCACTAAGGACTTGTACTCACCACCAAGTGCTATAAATATCTGAATATATTTATATAACAATGAAACGTTTCGTTTAATATGTCGACATTTTGTAGCACTTAAAACGTTGAACTCATTGTAAAAACACACAATTTAATTTATCATTTAATTTTTAAGCTGTTTAATAAATGAAGTTTGTCTATCATTAAATATGGAGATAAAAAATTTAAATTCCATTACCATCCATCCATTAATCCAATACCAGACAAATAAGCGCAGTTAATATCGCTTATTTTCAAACATACGATTTAACGTTCCGACGTAATACGCAAAACGGATCATAACAAAGTGAAAACTTCGAATAATCAGTCACATTACGTTCAGTGACATCCGTGGCTCGAACGTGAGCCCATCCGATAAAAACCACAGCCCGAAAACACAACTTTCCAACCAACAAAAGGGGCCGTTCGTGAATTCGTGATCGTCATAATGAATTTCACCGACCGAATATAGGGTGTGTTTAAAAATAAGCGAGAGGCATCGGAGAAGCGCGTGCAAAAAGCCCGCTGCTCCAGCATCATTATGGAATTAAAGGTAAACAGGTGTGAAATTAAGCTCACTTTTTGTTCGGCTAATAGATTGCGCCGCACTTTTCCGTCCCGAGGCTCGCCACTTACGTAACACCCGACCATTAAAAGCGTACAGAACGTCTAAACGCTCGTTTAAAACTATATAATTTTGCGCTAAACAGACATGGGAGTTACGTCTCGTTAGAAATTTCCATTTTTTTTTAATTTTTTCGTTTTCGCCTACGCCAATTACGAGCGGTTACGTACCGACAAAGAGTTTTTTGTCAGAAGGCGATCGTTTGATTGATAGTCGATTACTTCGGATATGATCTAAAGATGCTTCTAAATTATTACGTTAAGTGATAGCAATAATTTTACCACATGGTTTCGCATTATATCTTACGTTGTAATAAGTTTGAGAATGTAACTTACCTACTATAATTGAAATTTGTTTGAAACGAAGTGTGTAACTGGTAGTCAAGTAAAGAAAAACAATAAAATTTGATATTATGAAGTAAAATTTGCGTAAGTAAATCTCAAGTGGACATAAAATTATTCGCAGAAAACTATATAGCCCCGTTACGTTGTTTAAGCGGTTTGTGTTAGTTAGTTAGCGGCTGAACAGAAATTTCTAAAGCAAACTGTAGTTAGACTTTCAGCGAACCGAAATATTATCAACAATGTTGTTAGGAATGGTGTTGTTGTATAAATCTATTGTATTTTCAACAAATCTTACCGATGGGTTGGTGATTTGGTATAAGGTAAGCTTCTCTTGCAACCGCTAACCTAGTGCGAGATATGATGTGTCATTTTTATCTAAGATCGATTTTGAAATTTGATTAAATGAAAATAGGGTGTAAATTGTATTGCATATAAATAACATCTGTGAGATGATACGTAGTTTGTGTCCACTGTTTATTTATTGCGAGTTATAACGATCAAGAGTTCAGTTTATGAATACAATACACTCAAAAATAAATACTAATACACAAGACCTAAGGTGTAAATTGGCAATAACATTGTTCGTCGGTTACTTGCTACAAATATAACAACCGAACCCGATTGTGACTGACAGAAGAGTCTTCAGACGAACCGGTAACTTGACCGGATAGTAAATTAATTCGGTTGATAGTTCACTTCAGTAGGAGGCCTAGAATGTCACATTTCCATTGGTAGATGTTTTACTTCTTTGGGGAAAAATTCATATAAACTAATTATTTAATACGAAAATAAAATTTAGTCGCCGTTTGAAGGAATGTCAGTATGCTATGATCAACCTGAACAATTAATCTTTGTCTATAATTAAGATTTTTTTTTATTATGAGCTTAGCGTAAGTCCTGCGACCTTTTGTATTTCCATTTTGTTTAGAATGCTATATTTTAGAAGACTAGCAGCTTTCTATTCCGGTTTGAAAAGGTTTATTTAAGTCTCCAATCGCTCAGCATTGGATTTTTTTATAAAAATTAAAGCAAACAAAACATTTCACGTTACAAAGCGATAGTGGAATTGATTAACAGTTCGTAATTCCAAGACGTGTTATCCAACAACCAATAACGGATTGAGATTTGAATTGTAAACACTAAGAAATAACACATAATAATTTATCTAAAAGCATTTACAAAAGTTTCGTGTAGCAATGGTAAATTTCATTAGCTGTAGCAATACCGATCCATAAGATCGGGTCTCTGCATTTGGTGTTGTTAAATTACAAGACATTAGTGTTATCTTCAATTCACATTATTTTCAGTGTAGTGTACATACGTTTTGAAGGTGTATGGACTAAGTTATATTATCATACAGATCGTAGAACAGTAAACAATTCAAAAAGTTAAAAAAGAGGACGTTGTGACTAAAATTGAGGAATATGCAAGAATGTTGAAAGGATAAATGAAAGAATATTGAGTTAGAAGATCTATGTCGCGAACGCTAGTGTTGATAGTGTGGAGAACCCTACCCCTACTAGGTGAACTTATACCATCCTGATTGGTGACGTAATAGAAAAAGGTATTAAAATTACCTAACTGACTAGCAGCACATATGCGTAAATGAGAAAGAGAGTATGGATGAAATGAAATCCGTTTGTTATTTATCTATAGACGTGTCTTCTAGTAGAATAATAAGTCGTCTCTGTTCGAGGTTATTACAATATTGTTGCTATTTCGTTCGTCATTCAAAAACTTTTTCGGTAAATAAACATTAGAGTCATTATGGCAACACAGCGCAGCCCTCGTGGCGGCGCCGGCGCGTCTCATCCACGGCCTCGAGTGCACTCCACACATAAATTGAACAAACACTTGCGTGTCACGACAGCGAGGACCTACGACCGGTGGGCTCTTGTTTTAATTCCGTTACAATTTCTCGAAAGACCTCGATTTGTCTTTTGATTTTGTTCTGTCTTATTCTACAAATCAATTATTTTACCAATACATTTAAATATAGTTTTAAATGTAGATACCAATATAAAAAAAGGCTTCGTAATTAAGTTCTAATACCATTCTTATACATATATTACTGGCGACCCGCCCCTGTTTCGCACGGGTAATTTCTCCATACAAACTTTTATCCCACTATTATATGACCTTAGGGGATGAATTTAGAAGAATGCCTCTCTTAATATAATACCATGAATAAATTTCATTAAACATTTAAAACACGATGTAATAACATTAAGGAAATATAATATACTCGTACTTATGTATGATAATTGTGACTAAAGTTAGGTACGCTGCGTGGTCCCGACGTTTTTGTAGGTTAGCACCGATATTGATATTTTTATTTATAAGAGTACATAGAAGACTATATAGAAAACGGCAGAGATTATACAGTATACATGATATCCGAGAACATGAAGGCAAAAGTCAGGCCGAAAATGTCGATGCAGTGCTTAGAAATTTTTAAAATATACAAACGATTTTAAGCTAAATGTAAGAAAAGACATGGTTCCTCTATGATCAATTAACAGGTAATACAAAACAAAAGTTTGACATCAATTATAAGTTAACGGTTGTTATGTTAAAACGTTCGTATCGCTATCCGCGTATTTTTCTACTACACTGCCCAAAACTATTAAATAAAAATGAATGCGAGTCGAGATCGGGCCAGATAGGCGCAATCCGTGTCGACATTATTTGTTTTTAATTATTCGGGGCCCGAGTCCGCCCCTGGCTAATGACTCTATCGCGCCCGATTTATGACTTGCTCCCGGCCCTTTGTTTTTTATAATTTCCACCTATTTGATAGTTGATTGAGAACCTACTAGTTATGGTGAAATATTATTTATTCAGGAGCAACGTATTAAAGCTATACTCGTATTAAAGCTTATTAATGTTATAAGTTAAAATAGCTATGTATATTTGGAAACATTTTGATGTTTTTGATAAAAGTCTTACACAAAACGTGTATGGGTATTGTATCTGTAACCACTTATTATTGACTAGTGATCCTCTCCGGCTTGTCCTGGATTGTTGACTTATTATGTTGAAAATTTCATCGAAATCGGTTCAGCTGTCTCGGAGTCTATAGAGAACATACATTCATACATACATACATTGCCTTTTATATAAACAGATGGTAATATTTTGTTATCCCGTTTAATAAATGTTATTGAAATCTGATAATAAATATGTACCTACTTCAATTGCTTGAAGTAGAAGTGCTTGAAAAAAAAATGTAATCAAGTAAAACACATAAAACTTTTAAAACCCACGCATACACTTATAAGCCACAGGGTTCCATGTTATTTTTGATACCTGAGCTTCCAATATAATTTGTAATAACTGAATCGTACCACCGGAATGGTGTTAATGCCACCAACAACCACTATTATTATTGTCATTATGATGAGCAAAATACGCCCCTACGTCATCACAAGGACTATCAGTACTGTCTAGATTATTGTAAATACGTTACCAATGACTAATCATTTTTAATTAAACTTCTTCGGCTTTGTAATTGTGATTTTATTTTGATAAAATGTTCTTATAATCGGAATGTTATAAATTACAAGTCTCACACATCAAGACAGCGTGCGACATTTTGTCATTATATACATATATAAAAAGCAACGCGTGTTTTGTATGTTTCCTATACTCCGAAAAGGCTGGACCGATATTGATGAAATTTTCAGGAAAGGTTTATTTTAATTTGATCATCTGAAATAATCAGCAGAGTACGTGACCAAGGTGAACAAAGTTTTCTGTAAAAATTGTTTAGTGGCAGATTTTTTAATAAAATCACCTTGCCCACATTTAGGTTAAAAGTTTAGTTTTAATAAATTGACTGTAGCTACTATAATTTAAGCAATAAATTGTTAATCTATCTATGTATCTATCTAGGTCATATCACCTTATCAAAATGGAATTAACCTCAGGTAATGTTCAGAATGGCCTTACGGGCCTGTGAAGTGAAGGTAGCGATCGGATCAAAATAATTAGTACTACCCGGGTGAAGCCGGGGCGGATCGGTATTTACATATAATAAGTTAATTGTGATTGTGTATGGTTGTAGCCTCAACATCCTCACCTCTCCCTATGGTACTTGGATGGCTGTAGAAAGGGGTAGGATTCAGAGTTCAAAATGTATTTTTCGATATTATGTATCAATAATTTTATAATTAGAAGAAATAATCCTAGCGAGGCGGGTGTTTGTAAGTAGTGAAATGAAGTGTTGTACAATAACGCTGTCTTGATGACTATGTGACTTATCGACTTTGCGAAATGCTTTATCTACAGGTAACTTTCAAATGGCGTCACTCCACCCCTAATAAATCATATTACCAAAATCGAAAATCCATATCAGTAGTCCTGGCGATTTCCTTAAACAGTGACTCATTAGAAATAACTCAACTAAACATAACGTTATCGGGACGCCGGCTTGAAACCTTTTAGTGTTTCGTTATGACCGTCGCGATGGGAAACACGCAATTGATGCATTACGAATACTGCGTACCTATGTGATTATGCAAGCTAACTTAATTGAACTGCGATTAACTTTATGTAAGTTCGATTTAGTATTACTTGTACACGTTTCAGGATTAAGGAGAGAGTTGGAATGGCATGAGATGAATTAGAATGTGTCGAGGGATACATAAAGTGTCTAACTGTTGCGACTTCGTATATATTAAGTAGCGAGAAAAAGATATAAAATCGTTCCTTTCATTCGGAATAATCTAAAAAAACCACTCTATCCTTCTTACGAAGAAAATAATGACTTTTTATTTTACTAACTTGTTAGGTTCTTCATAGACAGTTTCATCTATAATAAGACAAAATCTTAAAAATGTTTAGCGACAGATATTAATTTATAGCCTATTTCATAGTCTAATCGCTATTATTGTACTGGTTTGGACTTGGGGTGGAAAACTAGTGATCCACACCCGCACGGGTAGCATTAATTATATTAATCAGATCGCTATCAAACAGGCACAGGCTAGGCCTGTCTGAACATTACCTGAAAATTTCATCGAAATCAGTCCAGCAGTTTCGGAGTCTATAGAGAACATATATACCTACACACATCGTTTTTTATATATTTAGAGAAGATATTGTAATATTCTACTTTGTGCTTTGCATCTTAAGATGTGGTATTAAATGGTACGTCTTATAATTTTTAACTAGCGCTTGACCACGATACCACTTCATGTTAAGTGGTGACCTGGTCGAAAGATGGTACGAACTAGTTTAACAATAGCCTACTCTCTTCTCTTGAAGGTACCCACGTCATAGTTGGACGGAAACTGACGCTGGTAACATGACCCTATAATTTCCCGTACAGACGCTTAACGAATTGCTTCATGCGAAAAGGAGACCTGTATAGTGTCTACACGTCCGATGGTAAATTCGCAGGTGTAATGTACTGCAACCGAAATATGAAATAAAATTTATTCTCCAAAAATAAAGTAACATAACAATATGTGCCTTTGTTATAGACCTATACGGCCTTCCTGCCAGCCTGGTGCCATGGATTAAAACTCTGCCAGCGATGAAGCAACGCTTGCTACTTAAGGATCAATTAATTGCAAATCCGTTTTTATTAATTGAAAAAGCATTCTAAGCAAATGATTATTTTTTAAATAAATTACTACTATATACTTATATTATAAACAAGTTTTAACATTTCAAATAATTCCAGACGTTGAGTGAAGGGACTATTGCCGCTGGCGATAAGCTATCTATTCACACTAAACCTTATGAGGCCGTTTTAAAGGCGTTTGCAATTTCTATTAAAAATTACACGAACATCTGCAATAAATATTAATGATATTTATAAAAGATATTTATAAAAATTAGTAAATAAATAAAATATATTAATTTCTCTTAATATTGTTCTTAAATAACAATACGTATGTTTACATGTAGCTATAACCGTAAGTTCGCAATGACGTATACGACATAAATCATATCGTCATTTCATTTTTTTTTCAATGAAAAAGACAGAAATAACAGCATGTTTTATATGATATTTTTCGGCAATGCGGACACAGTATAAGACTCAGATTGTTTTAACTCAACGTTATTTTTTCTTACTGGAGCTTCCAACCTGCATCTGAAAGTCTTAATTTAAATCAAGTATTTAGAATTTGTAAGTATTTGTATTTTGACTAGTTCCATCCGTGAAATTTAATTTAACCAATGATTTTTTTACCCTATTTAATATGATGGATCATTTAGATCTAAGGTCAACTTACATATTTTCTTAGCATTAAGCTTTCGTAATGCGCCTATGTAATAACAGAAATCTTTCTGCAAAATTTCAACTCTCTAGGGCCAGTAGTTGGACCAGTGAGTTGATATATTAGTCAGTCAGCTTCTTCTTTTATATACATAAAATAACTTGGTTATGTCGTATGCTTGCTCACGTACAATCCAGTGTTTTTCATTCATTCATTCTCTCGTTTTTCAAATAACTGTGCTGAAGGAAAAATATTTCTCTATGTAAACTTTTAAACCAATTTAAAACCTTAAGAATATATAATAGAAAAATCCTTTTTTAGTGCTCGCCTACTTAATACCAGAAATCTCTGAACAAATATTCAAGTATCTGCGCCCAGTTGTTTGGGCTGTGCGTTGATATATCAGTCATTTTCTTCTTTTATGTAAATAAAAGATTGTACTGTAAGGTAAAAACCGTAGATAACACTGTCGGTACATTTACGAGCAAGGTACAGGCAGTTAATTGTTTTATGATAGCGTCCCACAAATGTCTGTACCCCTTTACAGTCATAAAACTTTCACAAAACATTTTTATTGTTTAACTTTTTGAGCGGCTGCCACCACGTTTATATTACGTTTGTAAACAAAAAAAACAGTGCAACCCCTTTGTATCTAAGTCGGCCTTGGCACCGGTATATAGTTTTTTTGTTGTGCTAGTTTTTCTTAATTATTTCCCACTATTATTGAATAATTTATGACTAAAACACTAAAGTGTGCCGACAAAAAAGTATGAAAATTAGATCATCTATTACATTTGAGTTTAACATTAGATAAAAGAAGGGAACTTATTTCATGATTTTTAAACTTTTTTATATTATCTATACCTACTAATATTATAAAGAGGAATGATTTGATTGTTTGTTCGTCCCTGAGTTTATTTGGGACGAACGAATAACTGAACAAGTACTACTACTGAACAGATTTTTAAAAACAAAAATTAGTCAACAGAAAGCTCTTTGACACGACCGAAGTCCGAGTTGCTAGTAATTAACAAAAAGGGTTCCTAAGAATAAGAACTAATTTAAGTTGTGTAGCTTAAATTACTACTATCTTATTTTGTACTTTAATTTAGAATTAACACATTTTTTTGATTTTTTTTTGGTTTAGAATGTTATCCGTAGAAAAGGCTTACTATTACATATATTATACCACACGATTTAGTCTCTAATACTAGATTGATGTAGAATTTAGAATGCAACTATTTTATTTAAAGCGGAAATAAGTAATTTTAATACTTTTTACTTATTTAAGGTAAGTAATGAGTACTGCCAAGAAATTTAAAAACAATGCCTTCCTTTATAAGGTTTCAAAAAGTTTTGAGACATTTACTTGCAAAAGTTTTCAAGTACGTAAATATAATATATAACTTGTAACACCCTAAAAAGTTTTCTACTTAACGCGGCGTGGTAATAGCTAGCGTACAGCGTGCAACGTACAGCGTACCTGAAGGAGACGGCTGAGTACCGTTACGGCAACTAACGATTCCGAGAAGGTCATGCGCACTAAACTAAAGCTAAAATTCCATTAAAACTTTTTGCTTCGCCCGCCTCGGCACATTGCTGCATGCCGAGGACTGACCAAGGTTTCGTGTATTTTTTCGTGTAAGTAGGGTAGTGTAAAAAAAGTATTGCCTTGAAGTAATGTGTATGATTAAAGAATATTCTAAAATATTATTTTCCGAATATTGTAATTATATAAATTTTATTAAAAATTATTTATGATTAAAAAAAAAACAAACCATAAATTGAGGAATATTGAAATCATACTGTCTTCTTCTGTAGCTGTGTGTATATAAAAATAATAATTGATTATTAAAATCAAATACTTGCATTAAAGTAGCCCTTATATGTAGTGTAGTAATTTAAACAATTTTGAAACAATAATTGGCAAATCTTGAATTCGAAACAATGTTAAACGAAACCCAAGGTTCCGTATAAAACTTACAAAATCTCAAGCGGACAGAAAGTTATAAAAAGTTCCCAAATAAAATCGATAAGATTATGAAACGGGTTAAAAATAGACGTACTGTATAAAGCGTGTAGGTAACAAAGAATTAAAATTTACTAATGAACGGTAAACACAGATTAGATAATTTTATTTAGCATTGTTCACCAACGCTTTACTACAATCCCACCTAGCCTAAGTGGTGACGTGGTCGAAAGATGGTACGCACTAGTTTAGCAACAGCCTATTCAATCTTCTCTTGAAGGGGGTACCTACCCACGTCATAATTAGACACTGACGCTGCCAACTTTTGCCGTACGCACGACCAACGACGATTCGAATAGTTTCCTTCGAACGCCCGATACGTCTACTATGAGAGGATGTTGGAAAGGAGGATGGAAACCTGCTGTAGGTTTAAGCGTCGAATGGGAGAATAGAGATGGGGGAGTTCATTCCATGCATATATGCGAAAAATTAAGTACATAAATTTCAATATCGTATTTTATAAAAAAAAACATATTGTATAATACTGCATGAATTCATATAATGTTTTCATTGTTAATAGTAGTTTCTGAGTAAAAAATATAGAAAAAGCTGTCACTGTTATGGTATTTTGATCGTTACTTGACAGAACACCAATGACAAAATTATTTGCATACCTAACACTAGTAAAATTTACCATTGTTTCACTATTATATGTAATTTTCAGTAAGTTAATTGAAAACCGTTAACAGAATCAACCCTATTATATATATTGTATAATTTGTGTCAACAAAGTTCAAGTTCAATAACCGGCTTTAATTTACATATCTATCCATGTATCGATAGACGGCGACCGTTTGAGTAAATCCCACGCAGCGCCACCCACTTTTTGCTCGCATCTTACGTCTACGAATCGGCGTTCAAAACCACTTAATGATAAATGGGACTAAATATTGACAAAGTGCAACATAAAAACAAAAGGGTACCGAACGCCGGGGGCGGGCCGGTGTCAATCCCAAGCACAAATATAACGCGTGTTTGACGAACGAATTACGTGACAACTTTAGTTTGTTTGCGCCGCTATTTGTTTTGTTCCGCTGCCTGGGAGTTTGGGAAATTAGATTGCGTCACGACAGAAAAAAATTGTACATTCGTATGCTCTTGCTTAAGGCCTAACAGATAAAACAGCTGCAGAATTCAAATACTTAAAAAAATCAAACTCGTAGTGGGAAAAAGTAGTGCCTATCTTTAATGGACAGAGAAGGGGATAAACAGAAAAGTAATGTTTCCTTTTCTTATTAATTTCCCAGTTGAATCTGCTCCTCCTTTGTTCTGGTACAAGCTACTTTGATTTTGATAAAACTGTCATTGCAACGACCATCAGTAATTAAGTTACCATATTAAAATGTTGCTAAACACATTGCAGCTCTAATGACAAGCAATCATGGTCTAGTTAAGCTAAGGGGCCGACGTGTCAGTCCTTGATACATAGGTTTTATTGCTTGTGTTCTTAATAAAAAATAGGTAATAAATGTATTTACATTCACTTATTTATTTACATTGAAACTTATATTTATCTAGGATTGATTTCTTTCCGTCTAAAGATCTATACACCATTTGGCTATCCATTGTATTGCTAAGAGTTACCAATTAAAATATAAAATGCCTTATTTAAAACATGCTGTTATATGATATGTCTACGTATGAAGGTATCTCAATGAAGTTGTACCCTATATATTGGTTTAGTACAGTTTACATCATCTTTACACCTCAAGTGACTGGTTAGAAAACTAATAAT
This sequence comes from Papilio elwesi, assembly GCA_029849275.1. Classification (NCBI taxonomy): domain Eukaryota; kingdom Metazoa; phylum Arthropoda; class Insecta; order Lepidoptera; family Papilionidae; genus Papilio; species Papilio elwesi. Next base: position 3,390,404 of record CM056687.1, on the reverse strand, counting down.
GTTTCACGAATAATTGATCTTATTTTGGTTTGGAATAATAAATTAATCTTTTAAGTATTTGATTGAAGCACGGAACTAGTAAGGAATTTTTGAAATAGCATTTGATTGTAACGTAGAGGTTGCCGTAACAATCGTCGCAAGTCGCTATGACATGTCGCAAACCGTGAGAGAAAACAATGGAGCGGCCCCGTGGGAACGGCGTGATTGGCCGCCCCAGAGGCGCGCGTTCGACTCCCGGGCCGCACAGCCACGCGGAACGGAGGGTGCGAAACGCGAGTCCGCGCTAACATCCGGAATTTATGTTCACGTTATTAATTTATTTATGACTTGCATACCAAATTTCAATTGAACAAAAATTCTATCGGAATTAATATTTGTATAGGAAAAAATTTCGTTATGCAATACGAAAAGTACATACAATATATAAAACCTTCGTCTTAAATTATGACGGAGTTCTTACATTTATAGATGAAGCTTAGTCATTGTTTAGTGCTTTCCGTGATCGTAATTAAGAAATATTGGACGAAGAGGTGGTACTTTCGTGTTTAAAATATTGGGCTTATATTGATTAGGGGCTTGATTTTAGACCACCTATGCATATGATTCAATTTGTTTATTGTTGCGCAGAAAAAATATTTCTTTAAATTCCTGCTGGAGTAAGGCGATAGGGACACTTGGGACAAATCCTATTGCCAGTAGTGTATGTACTTGTGATTAAAAATAACGTCACTTACGTCAATTCGAATAGGTTTTTTTTACAGTAGTAATAATAATAATATCCGGGATATTATTCACACACGGCCATCTGATTCCAAACTAAGTAGAGCTTGTACTATGGAAATCAATTCGTGAATACATACTTAAATAGATAATTACACCCAGACTCAGGACACACAGACATGTCTATGCACACAAATTACTATCCTGTGTTAATCGAACCCATGACCTGCGGTGCGAAGCGCAAGTATCTTACTAACCACGCCAACCGGCCCGCCTATATAAAGAAGTAAGTTTATAATATAATAGTAAAGCTTTACCGTTCTTATAAAATTTAAATTAACAGCGATCATGTAAGACTTTATATCCTTAACATTGTGTATTAATATAATTCTATTTTACATGTAATTTATGGTATACCAGTTAGACTTCATCTTATATTCTAGTTTGTTCAAGTATCACTTCAAATAAATGTAACAATAAAAAATGTTTTTGCACAATGAATTGATTTTTTCAACACTTTAAAGTTTTTGTTTTACTAATACAATAACTTGGAGAAAATATTTTTTAATAATTATGCGTATAATGTGCGAAGTTTTCTCAAAAGAAGAATCTTTTCAAAGTTTAGGTTGGCAAGAAAATATCTCTTTAATTTTTATTTTATGAGTGGTTTATATGATTTTATTATTATTACATAATTCAGATCACTATCAGTAATATAATAATCTGAATTATTAAGAGTATCTTTTGTGATAATAATTATATTGCAATAATTGAAGATAATAAACGAATTCTAACGCATGTCTCTCCGATATAAAACGCGTAAATATATGTGACAACGAGCACGTGTCTAAGTCATGAGTCTGCGCTCTCCCCACAAAAGCTAAGTGTGAACGGAGTTTAAATTAATACCGCTTAAACACTGGGGCGTACATTTCTGCCAGGATTAAGTTGGTTCTCGTCTCGAGGGACGAAAAAGTACCCGAGTTCCATCAGCTACGTGCGGGGATTTGATAAATTCCGACTCACCCTTTTCGTGTTGCGTGTTGACAGCAATTGATTGAAATTCGACTTTCTCTGGCGCAATTGACTTCGACTTAGAATATATATAATACCTATATAATATAATACCTTCGAATAGTACGTTCGAAATGTTTGTAAATTACTTTACTAACAAGTTTTTCGTTATAAAGAAATTAAACAGTTGTTCCTAATTTGCAAAATAGTGGGCTATTTTAAAGAAAATTGGTCAAAAAATAACTTTATACAATGTATTAAATTTCAAGGTTTTAGTTCAATTAATGAACAACATATCTTTTATAGTATGTCGCCAATGTGGTCCACCCACTTAGGTACGATACAACCACTCGGCATAAGCACTATATACTACCTAATTTAAATGTAGATTATTTAGATTTTGATACTTTATATATATGTAGATTATATCATATATATATGTAAACATTTCTATTCTTCATTAAAACAACACTGTTCTATATCATTAATTCTATGTTTAAAACTATATTATATGTACTGTAATCATGTAAACGATATTTTTTTAAAAATATAAATACTACAATTTTAGTTGTTCTTTTAAATTTAGTAAGAATCTTATATTGAATGATACCTTAATATGTGTTTTCTGTAATCAACGCACGTTGATGTCTTTTGTACGGGGCAATATGATAACCACAAACAAAATAACTTGTCGACACCAGTTGTTTTTAATTTCATAAATTAAATAGTTAGTAATGAAATCTATGACCAAAAAATTGTGCAGTTATGATATTATGATGTAAAATTGTTCTGTAAAGCGTTACGTTTATATGTCGGTTGATAAAACTGTTGACATAAGTTGCTTTATATCGGTTACTTGTTGGTCGCGGGCCGGGATAGTGTAAGGCCGGGGTAGTGTAAGGGGCATGGAACAAAAAAGCAGGTACAATTTTAACGCGTCGTTTATTGATAACTTCACCTTTTCTTCAATATACTTTTGTGTCCACTGACTAAATAACACTCACTGTACATTTTTGTATTACATTCTTTAAGTCTTTCGTGGATTTATAACAATTATTTTGTACAATGCACGACGGGCGTACGAGAGTGGCGTCGTGGCACAACTTATCACTACCTACCTACTCTTTACGGGCTAAACCTAGTCGAATCTAGCCATTAACACTATATTTACAAATTGTTCAATTTTTTTTGGTATTCAAATTACCTCAATCACTACATCATCTGACGCTCCAGATCACAACTCACGCAAATCTCATACGTCCGTCCGCACGACACGACTTAGAATATTTAACTTAAACCATGGAAAAATACAATAATCGTAATATATTACAAGGTAATGATCAACAACAATTAATTGAACTTCGGCCGTCGGCGAGATGCCGGAAACACGATAGAGTCAACAGTTCTTGCAACACTAACAGCGGTACATTTAAAACAAATAAATGAACATACCTAGAAGTATGTACGCAGGGGAGTAACGATCACTGCGGTAACGCGACTACCGATTCACGATAAAGTCATTGCGGGTGCACGGGAGCGGCGGCGCGGCGACTCGGCGAGCTCAGAGCGGCGGGATGTCGATGTCGCACGCGAAGGGCGACTCTCAGATGAGCGGCATGGCGCGCTCGCCGGCCGCCGCGTACCGCTGCTCATCGGGCACATGGTACATGTTGATGATGTGACTTAGGTCCTGCTGTCCGTACTCGCGCTTCATGGCCAGCTGCTCGTGCGAGTGCGCGTGGGGCGCAAACTCGCGCTTCAGCTGCGTCGGGGGCTCGTGCGGCACAAACTCGCGCTTCAGCCCCGGTGGGCCCGGTGACACCGGTTCCGATTTCGCTGAGGAGCCGCTCGGCGAATGTGAAGCGCACGACGGCGGCAGCGCGTAGCCTCCCGGCGAGCCGGGCCCGAGGCCGTACGGGGACGGTGAGGGTGGCTGGGGTAGATAAGGCGAGCCCTGTCCTCCGCCGTACCCGTAGCCTCCCCCGTAACCACCCTGTTGCATCTGTGACACATCGTAGCGCGGGTATCCATAAGCTTGCTGTTGGTAAGCACTGGGGTCGTGCATCATGTATCCGTTGGGCATGTATCCGTTTGGTGTCATTTGATAAACGTCGCGGGGCTGCTGCGCCGCCGGCGCCGTGGCCCGCTGCGTATCACCAGCTCCGAGGAGCGCTCCTCCACCCAGCGGATATTTCTCTTGTTTTTTCGCCAAAGTCTTCGTCTTCCTTCGTGGTCTGTATTTATAATCCGGATGTTCTTTCATGTGAACGGCGCGAAGTCTCTTCGCTTCGTCGATGAACGGGCGTTTCTCAGATTCGGAGAGATCCTTCCACTGTGCACCGAGACGTTTAGATATTTCCGAGTTGTGCATTTTAGGATTATCCGAAGCCATCTTCCTGCGTTGGCCGCGCGACCACACCATGAACGCATTCATAGGGCGCTTGACGCGGTCGGTATTGGAGTTCTTACTGTTATTATTGTTGTTGTTATTGGGTGGCTGGTGGTGCTGCGGCTGTGGCTGCGGGTGGTGCTGGGGCAGCTGCTGGTGGTGTTGGTGCTGCAGCGGCTGATGCTGCGACAGCGGCTGCTGTTGTGGCAGCGCCATCATGCCGCCGAGCGCACCCAGCGAGCCGTAGCCATGCTGCAGCGCGTGATGCGGCGGCACGGTGGCGTGCAGGCTGCCGCCCTTGAGGTCCGTCTCCATCGTCAACATATCGTCTTCCTGCGGCGCGTACAGCTTGCCGATCCTTCGTTCACCGTACACAACGAGAGAGCTGTCGGTCGCTCACATGGACTCGCGGCGCGCGCGGGTAACGTGTCGCAAGAGCGTACGGCGCGGAGGCTACGTGCGTTGTGAGGAGTCGGAGCGCCGGGCGCGGCGACCGGGCCCCGAACCCCGCGCCCCCCGCGCGGCGCCGCCCGCCTGCGGCCCGCCAATGGGCGCGAGACGCGGCCCCGCCCGCCCGCCGCGCCCGCCTGCCGCAGCCTGCATTTTTAATCGCGTGGCGAGAGAGGTGAGCGCTCGCCCGGCATAGCTTTCGCCTCCTCATGCAAATCACAATTTTGTTTGCCGACGGTGGTTGCACCTTCTCGACCTTAGCTTATAACGTAAACAATACACACCCGTTCGTTTCTATTAGGCATAGTATACCTATGTCTCCAGGAACTCTTTATGTCTAATATTATTGAATCTTACAACTTTGCTCGTTCAAATTTCAATATAAACATCGTCATGAAACTTGTAGGTATTCGTCACTGGAATCCACATAGTGGTACACGATTGAAAACTTATGCGTTGTCAACAGAGTTTGTTCAGCTGTTGCAGTAAAGTTCAAGGCCCGTGTAACAACGCGGCGACCACGCTTAGGATAATGCGATATTATCTGCAGAGTTTTTATCAATTAATTATGATTACTTCTTCTACTTAGTTATAAAAAAGACGCAACATTATATTTTCAATATCGTTATATTCTAGTCTTTGTCACGGTTTTTGCACCCACTGTTCTTAGTAACAAATTTTAGATATTACTATAATTTTGCTCTAAAATAAAATAATATAAATAACTTTCTTATCACACAGCAGCTTAATGTACTGTATATACATACTTCTTATAATTATATGTCCAACAATAATGTAAACGGGTTCTTTTTATGCCTTAAAATATGAGGTCAAAGATTTTTTTCATTTTAAGTCTATTTAATCCCGAACTGGAACTTTTTGCTTAGCATAGTAGCTTAACTTTTATACTAACAAGTATGGCGAGGAGGAAATCTTTACTTAGTTGTATTCTTTACTCATCTTTGATTATTCGTGAAGTTTTTACAGTCATTAGAGTGTTTTCTTTAATTCCAAATAAATGAGATCATGATAAAGTAAAAATATATTCATACAAAATAAACGGTGCTAAGTTAGTAAATAAGTAGATTTAATAAGTAGGTAAAATACATTTTGTTGTTACATCCTCCATGTAAGAATACCATTTAAATTCCTGTCCCAGCAACCAAAGAATAATTTATAAACGATAAGAAACTGAAAAAATGCCTTAATATGATGAAGAATTGTATCATAAATATTAATGTAAGGTAAGTAAGTTGGGATGAGGAAAACTCGTTGAATTCGCGTGACCGTCGCACTCAGCACAGAGTTTAAATATTATTATTACACAGACTTTGCGACTTAGTGCCAAAGCAATTGACAACTCGTTGTTATAAAAAGAAAATGATATATCTCCTTTCCTGAAATCTCTTTTAAACGAAAGTCAAATAAATATTTTGTTTTATACTTACTTTAAATATGTAAACTTTAGATTAATTAAGATTCTAAATTAATAATTACTTTTATTTTGTATTTTACTTTCGCTTTTAACGTCAGTTCCTGATGACAGCCTTTTAACCTACTAACACAAAAGATATCGCAGCCTAGGTCTAAGATAAACAAGCTTATATAGTCAACTTACAGCGGTGGATAAGTTGATCAATGTTTGTCAAAATCACTTATACTCGTATTTGTTTACTGGTCTCATAGGTTTCTTTATAGCGGCTTTATCAACCCCTCAACGTGTTTTTGATTAAAAACAAGCGTTATAAATAGGATAGCAATTCCTGTCTTTCCATCCTGATCGGTTTATAAGACATAGATGTATATTTTGGTGATTTTAGATATTTTAACTGGCTTAAGTAACATGTATACTAATTTAAAATGATACCCTTTTGTTTGTAACACAATTAGTAAATGGTTTTAGGTTTGTTTGTATAGTAAATTGTTGAAATAACGGTTTCGTCGTTAATATATTACCGTTAATATTAAGCATTAATATTTATTCTAATTACAACAGTAGCGGGTGCAATAAATTCATTACACAGAGTTGTAAAAGTGCTAATTGAATCAAAACAAGGAACCGTTGTGTTTAAATATATTGGACGGTAGCTGACCACTGAACGCCTAGTAGACTAGACTAAACTAGAATTAATTAGATACCAATTTTTATTTTACCTAACTTAACCTCAAATTAGTAATTTTTTACAGAATAAGCAATGTTTATAACTAATTATCTGAACATTCTGTTCCTTAGCGCCATCTTGTAAATATTTTTGGTCAATTTAAGTCGTCAGTATGATATCCTACCGAAAACCTGCTTGTAAATCAATTTTTTTGGTGTTACTGAATAACCTTACATTGGGCCACCAATAAGATCAGTGGGAAGCAGATAACTAGATTTCTCTGTTCAACTCAATTGTTAGAAACTAAAGCTGGTTAAAGGCGTGACTTATTTTATCATAGTTTTAAAATTTTAAGTTTGAGGCTTCGTATTAAGTTTGATATTAAAAGTTACCTCGTATATGGAAGAAACATGAAGATCGCGTATTTTGACAATAAAACAATTATCAATTTTACTTTTAAATTATTAGCTACTTACACTTTTTTTTAATAACGGTACTATGTCAGTGATGTAAGCCGGCGTAGTATTCCAGGTAGGAGACTTCACAGAATAGGTAATTAGACTTTAAAAGATAGTGCGCTCCTCCTGGAAGGTCGTATTGTTTTAACGGACATTCTTGTTAAACATTTTTTTGTTTCTTTCCAAATGGACAGTTGCTTAAAATATAAGTAGTTAACTTTCTATTGTGCGGGTTTCGTACTAATTAGGGTTTATGTAGTGATATTTTATTGGTTTATATTTTTCGTGGAATGGGCGATTAAGTAATAACAAAAGTGTTTTTCGTATTCTTTATTAATATATTTTGCAGATGAATATATTACAGATTAAAACTAAACATAATTTAACCAGTCTTTGAATTTTTAGATTACATGTTTTCCTACTTCAATATCTATGTTTAGTTTTGAAAACAATTTTTCATTATCCACTATTATGCGAACTAATTTAGGTAGGTACATATTATATTCACATTTTATACATGAAGCTAATAAATAAATCAGATTTATTTTTATCGAGTAAACATTTGTTAATATTTAAGTAGTAGAAAGGATATAATAATAACTATATAGTAGGTATCTAAATTTAAACATATTTATGTTACAAAAAGGGCTTACATACTTTCTTTGTTGATAGGCTTGCAAATAATTTCATCACGTATATAGATGTACAGAGGTTGGCAACATCGCTACCAATTAGATCTGAGATAGGTTGAATTCATTCTGCATTTAGACTACAAAATTGTCAGACCGTGAAACGGTTTCGCGCTAGCTGGTATGGACGCCATTTTATATTTAATGAATCCCACTTTTGTTTCCCACGATTTCAATTTACTGTATCTCACTGTACTCACTGTATTCACGGCATTTTTAAGAAGTCGTATTTATAACGGTGATCCATGTTTTATTATGATTATAAAAAAACTCAATTTCCGTGTTAACTTCCTTATACAGTAAAAAATTATAAGAAAATTATTTATCTTAATAGACATAGTTTAGTTTACAAAGTTATCTCAAACCAAATTTGTAACGCGATTTTTCTTCGGCGTCATAAATCGTCCAAGTTGTTAAACAAAGATTATATTGTCTCTTTTTTATCTTCATCACTATTGCTATTGTTATATGGTATTTTATGTTAATATAAGTATCATTTTAAAAGAAGATTCAGACATATGTGGATTTTAAAAAAAACTGTATCATATATTTTTCTTACTGCAAAGTAATATAACTTTAATAGACATCGGATATAAAAGTCGAAACTGAACAATATGTTTGTATCGTATCGAATAGAAATAAAACGAAAAACAAACTGGTAGACATCGACGAATAAATAAAAACAATTTTATGGGATTAAAAGTATCGTAATTGGAGCATTTTTAAAATAAAATCCTGTAGCACTTTCGTGGTGCACTAAAAACCACTACAGGCATAACGCATCGCGAGTCATTCAATAATTGCTGGTGTAATGCTTGTTTTAAATAAAAAGCGAGCATCAAACACTCCGAGCGTCCTAATTGGCGCGAGGTGTCACTAATGACAGCCGCGAGTGGCGCGAGTGCCGTTGCAAATTAATAATTATCGCGCCTGGCAACACTGAGGTGACGCCACACCGCAATATGGCCGCCGTGTATTGTTGGCGGGAACATAGTCATTTTAATATTTGATCGCTAATTTCTTGCGTTTTGTGAGATAGTTTTGATTATTAATTAACTTCATATGACATGAAACGAAGCAAGAACAAGTTGTAAAGCTCTTTCTCTTATTCTTGAATAAGTAGGTATTGAAAATATATGAGGTGGATACACCAGCTATTGTTAAGCTTACAGAGCTAACTGATTTTTTATATTTAATGTGAGATAATTAATATTATGTAGATATCTATAAATAACTAAGGTCATACATCTAAAATGTCGGAAATCAAAGCAGCAGTACATCACAATGCAACCTGAATATTAGGCAAGACACGACTCGAGTGGACACAAACAAGACCGCATACGTAAGAGCAAGCTATCATCATCTCTCCTTGCAAGGGGCAGCTTGCCTCCCCATATTGAAATTAGCACAGACATATGATTGTGTAGAAGAGTACATTTCGTCTTAAAAATAAAATGTCATATTGGTCTAACATACATATATAAGACATTTATACCCTCATCTGTTATTTGATGTTGTGACTAGAATTGAGAAAGGTATGTTTCGGTGGTTGGGCATGTTGAAAGGATGAATGAAGGGAGAGTAACGAAACAAATTTATGTTGCAAAAGTTTATGTTGAAAACAAGCTTTGCCAGGGGACGTCCAAGGAGAACTTATATCGATTAGATTAGTGACATAATAAAGAATGGTGATAAAAAGAGTACCCGTAAACGACGAGCATGGTAGATGTATGAATATAGAAGAAGCGAGATATAGGTGTGCCAGGATCGCGCCAAGTGGAAAACCATAATCTCTGCATACCCCTACCCCTGCATACTCTGGGTTACGGGCAGGACCTAGATTGTAAGTTAGATAAAAATAATATATTCATAAATTACAAGTGGGCTTGGGTAAATGTATGGCCAATAATGTTGAATCGTAAAAATCAAATTAGTGATAAAGGGATTAAGTTTATATTGACGTACAACAAAATGTTATCTTCGAGTTATATTTGACCCCAGGTTTAGCTCGGCAACCCACTTGTGATTTATCAATGTACATATTATCTTACACTATAATACAGGCCCTGATAATTATATGGAATAAAAGATGGCGGTATACATTTTTATGTCGTATTTTACATTTTAGGCATTTTTACATTTTTATTAAGGTCATAAACAAGTTTTGCACTCAGATTGATTTTACTATAAATACTTTTGTTATTACAACTTTAGAACGTACACAGCTAACTAATAATAGAATATAGCTTTAATAAATAGCTGTGTCATGGCTATTGAACTATTTAATGGCCATATAAATAGAACTGTGTATAAGAAGAAAAATACAGTACATAGTTTGTAGTCACAGAGTACGTAGTGTGTAGTGTGTAGTACCTAAATATGTGTATATAAAAATGTAGCATCTAATTTTGTGAGCTCTGTAGTAATTAAAAAAGGGTCTTACAGAACAACAATTTATTATTTAAACGAGTCGGGCAGTCGTCATTCGTATAGGCCTAGTACACATTATGCGAGGGGGTGGCGGCGACCAAGCGGCCGGAGTAGTAGGGAGAGGGGGGCAGTTCCGTCCGCTGTCTCCGTCTCATCAGGCCTATCTTGGAAGCGAGCCTCCCGCAAATTAAATAGTAATGTGGCGACGGACTTTGCATGTACGTCGTCCGAGATATGAATGTTAATTGGAGTAGTACAAGACTTCAAATTGCAGTTACTATTTTCAATTCAAACTTTTTTAGACAATTTATAAGTGAAACGTTAATATGCAATGTACTAAAATGTATTATGTCAAATTACATAAATACAATTAAATGTAGACTTAAAGACAAAATATGTATCAAAAATCGTAGCATAGCAAAAAATTGTAGCATCTCAGTTCGTGGAACATTTTCATCAAATCTCATGGTATACTCAATTCTACAACATAATTTTAATAAGTTAAATAGCAAAAGCATACCTCCATATGGGTACAAACATGTATAAACTATATCTTTGTATCGCATACGGCTATAGGATGTGTATTTCTAATGTAAGTGGCCGCGTAAGCATCATTAGCCAATAAACCGTAAGTTAGAAACGCAGTTGCTAGGTTACCATTGCCTATAACTATATACAATATATAACTATTTGGCAATATTACCAGCATCGTGGGCAAACATTTATCCAACACAAAGAGTCAGACAGTATTTTAAACATCGTAGACCTCTGACACCTCGCAATTACACGCATTGATGAAAGCCTTTTGATGAGATTTCATATCGAACTAAATAATATAAAAACATCTTTATTTATGAGCCCGTTGCTGAGTCATTTGGTAAATTTAAATTGGTGAAGAACGCATCGATTATTATTCGACAGAATCATTTTAGAACATGTATTGTAAAATGTAACCGTAGGGTTTACACTGCCGAAAACATACACATAAAATGTATCATCTCAGTGTTTTTTTCAGAGAGAAGAGATAGAGAGAGGGAGAGAAAGAGAAACACGATTATACACCCGGGAAAACCCATAGTAGGCGAGGACAGTTACATTATACGTAAAATATCTTTAAATATATTTAAATTCAATTGATTGTTTGATATTTGTGCATATCATACGTTTTATAATTTCAACAAAAACGTATTTTTTCGAGTCCTGTATTAAATTTGTACGCTGCAATTTATTTCTGTACAAGATGATATGTATAGTAGTGACCTACATGCGTGCATTCAACAATTAATTAATTAAATATTTAATATTATAGATTAGCTTTAATCTCTTATTATTATCATAATTTAAAACGGCATTTGGTATGAAATGCCTTTATCAAAAATAATAATTGAAAAAAGTACAAAATAAGTATAAGAACATACTACATAACATAAATAATAAATTATTTGTATGTTTAATTTTAACGGTAATTATTTCTAATAAGAAAATGAAACACTAAAGACTGAAGTTCTCCCACCAGAAATACAAATACATTGTTTTTATGTATAGGTATATAATAGGATAACTTATATATGGTTGTTTACTAAAGCAACACACATTCACACACAATTTAAGTACAACAGAAAAATTTGATTACTCTTGTATTGCGTTACTTTTTATACACATCGTTTAAGGCTGTTCTGTGTGGTAATTTGTAGGTACATATCAGACATTATGTTTACACAATATAACATACATTAGTGATCAAAACCTTACATAATTTAATAAGATATTATAGATATTTACAAAGTAAGACATTCGTAATACGCAAATCACACTTCACAAGCCTAAAATGTCACAATTTATGCTATCGTACTACAGTATATAATATGATCGGCTGTTGACCGATCGAGGGCGCAAAGTTCCACTCAGACCGACCGTCACAGGTACTGCGTGCGCACGAGCCTAATTCACACAATAAAGCACAAAACGACAACTTTTCCGCGAGGAAAACACTCGTTTTCCGCGACTAAGCGTGCGAGCGTGTCGCTCCCAATGCCCAGACTAAACGCGGTCGGTGAAAAAGCACCGCCACAACGCCGGCCGACAATGGAAAGCGGTAAAGAATCATAATAATAACAATGACAACAATGTGAGATGCTATAATAAAGAGCCGCGGCATTGTGCTAGGCTCGGCGCTCGTTCGAAGGGTCGCGGCAGATCGATACTCGGCGGATTGTCTGCGGATGGCGTGCGTGGGCCTTTGTCGGCCCTGGCTCGGCCGCTCCGCCGCGGCGCCCTCCAGCGCCCAACGGCTATTCATCGGCGCTGTGCCCGCTAATCAGCTCATTCAGTCCTAGCTATCCTGGTCCACAGGACGTATCAATTATCCTATCTCTTTATAGTTTCTATTTCTTAGTCATTGTTACGCTTATTTGGAATGAGTTACGTTTTTTTACAACTTATTTAAATTAAGTAGTCGAGCCTTTAAAAGTTATTTATCAAAAAATACTTAGTCTAAATATTATGGATTACACAAATTTTTACCATTATTCAAAATTCAATCTTATTTATCACAATTAAAAAAAATAAAGTCAATCATTTGGCCTGGCATGTGTAAACACGGATTTCGAATGTTTCTGAATACGTACTGTCGAGGGCATTTTGTACTTTATAAGACTTACGTAAGTACGCCCTAAGTTAGCATAATGTCTATGTGCTAATACTTCATTGAAGAGAAACCTGAAAACCCATATAAGGATTTTTAATGGAACAAACGTAATATTTTGGCGACGCCCATAACTTAGTACTCGGAAGTTCGATGGAATGCATCATTAACGGTGATACCCACTAACTTTTAAATAAATTCCTCGCTATAATAATTGGAATGAATCGAACAATTCACATCGAAATCTTATAACAAAAAACAAATAAGACGCGGAATCCAATAAGACGTTCGTGATACGTCGGACTAAATTTTGCCGGAGGTGCGAAGTGGTGCTGGATGATAAAACATCCGACTTTAATGTAATAATCTGTCGATCGGCCCTTATCATTAGTTCGATCGCGCACACCTCCCGCCGCTTCGCAGATTGCATTCGCCCACTCTCATACTGTGGATATTACTTCGATGCAGCTACTTAAGTTGTTGTGTTACATGCAGGGCATTCAACATTTTACCTCTTGATAAGTTTATCAGAGTTAAATTTTATATAAATCATTAAAATGCTATCTTTCTGGAATTAATAAAATCGTAACTAGCATTTTACTAGAAGTAGTTCTGAAATAATTTGTAAGAATATGGATAAAGAACATTAAAATGTATTAAACAAAAATCAGCAACCCAAGTGCTAAGATTATGTTTACTTAACTCGGGCGGGGACTCACCAATCACATACCTTGTCATATATTGGCTTATTAATCACAAAGTTGCGTGTATGCCTTCACTGTAATTGTTATTTTGTAAAATGCAATTAATTAAAAAAAATGTCCATACATTGCAGATAAATATTAATGCAAGTATTTAAATTATAAGACATATCTTGTCATGTATTTTGTTGATCAAGCGAAATTCTTTGTAGGAGTTTTGTTAATGTACCTACATCTTATAACTCTTGGAATATTTTTACGTATACTCGTATGTCTATTAATTTTTATAAGAGCACTGGTACCAAGAATGAAAGACAAAAACTTAGTGTAGACTTCTGATTCTACGTGAAATAGCTAATTATTTATTAATACATTCAACAGCTCTTTACGATGATATGAAATTATTAGTTTGTGCTAATATTAAAATAAACGAAGTATATCGTAGGTCACATCCAGGCTAAGCATCACGCTAGCCGGCTACGTCGGTCGGCGCGGGAAGACAGAGGACGCCCCGTGGCGCGCGTCCATCAGCGCTGCGCGCGCGCACCGCAATTAAACTCCCTATCGGCCCATCGGTTAATCCAATTATGTAACTGCAGCTAACACTCGCACTTGTCTTTGATCGATAATTGACTGATAGAAAACTTAATGACAATCATTTGTTTGCAATCGTCATTATATGTCAAGACACAGAGGTATGTTTCGGAATCAGTAAAGGTAATTTGTCATACAGCTGACATGATTACTAAAATGGTCATCTTGTAAAACCTATTACATAAAGTTGTCGTAAGACCTACATACAACGTTTTAACAAGTCGTCGGACGTGAGGATAATTCTTGCAATTTTAATTGACAGGTGTGAAAAATTTCTAAATGTACAATGTACGATCACTAAACATTAAAAAACTAAAATATTTCTATAATTTTAAGATCAGTAATATATGTACATATGTCACTTGAGGAGAAGCTAAGTTTATCTAGATATTTTGAAATGTGGCAATTATAGTCATATCCATCAGTACGAACGTCCACATAAGCGTATCAAATAAAATCAGAATTTTCTATTACATAAAGAAATATTGTTTGTTTGTTACGCTTTCACGCGAAAACTACTGAACCGATCATCATGAAACTTTGTACACATATTCTTGGAAGTATTAGAAATAACATAGGATACTTTTTATAAAAAAAAATAGTATATAAAAAGCGAAGTATGTATGTTCCCTATAGACTCCGAAACGGCTGGACCGATTTCGATGAAATTTAAAAGGATTGTCCACATTTGCACATTCCTGTGTTTGGTAGCGATCGGATCGGATCAACATAATTAGTGCTACCCGGGCGAAGCCGGGGCGGGTCAGTAGTATATTTATATAATTGATGACATACTGTTTTTAAATGGATTTGGACGCATTATCAAAACCAATATTATTAGATATTGAGAAAATCATTCAAAGTACGTTAAATAGAATATAGTTTTGAATACATTCAACCTTTGTAAATTAAAGTACACCCGCTTCAGTTGATTAAGAAAAAATATTTCACAAGATGCAGTAAGCGCGCACAATAATTAGTGATGTACACGACTAAGCCTTGAAAAATAATTTAATAATCATATTTAAATTGGCGGTTACAACTTTGTAGTTTTTATCACCACTCACCTAAACACAAGGTTCAAGGGTCCATCGCAAGGCACCCTCGCAAAATAAAGGTTTAGCTGAAGTGCAACAAACGTACGAGTTGTTTTCTCAGTTTTAGTCAGATTTCTGTTTTAAGCCACACTTTCTCCTTAGATCAGTGTTTCCCATCCTATCATTCGAAGTCGCACCTACTTCTTTATAATACTTACATGTACATATCTCTTAATCAAAATTAACTCGTCAGTTAATTTTTCCAACACCCAAGGACTGCATTATTTTATTTGGAGTTTATTGAACTCTTTATAACGAGCGTTGGTAACTTGACCACTATCATTACGCTGGTTTGATGATTGTGCAACAATAAGTTTGACACACAAGTACAAATACGTGAGCAACGTAATAAGGACAAGGCGGAATCTAAAATTTGAAATGTAACCGTTAATTTACGCCGCCATTTTTAATTAAACGCGATGACTAAGTGCGGGGCATCGCAGTCGGCACTCGATGCCGATCTATTATTAATTATTATTTTGATCGATCACGCTTCGTCTTATTTCATTAAGGATCCGATGTTGTATCTTTTTTTGTGTCGGAATCATTAATTGTGCAGTTTGTAATCGTTTTCGGGCTTACGAAAGCATTCCGTTAGGGCCATCGTGTGAAGATGCAGTTTTTTTCAACATTCAAACATGGAGTCAGTGACATTTTGTTTTACTTTTTAGCGTGTGAGTTTACTGTGATTAGGAATCCTTAGATGTGGATAGCATATTTGCAAGTTCAGCCTGCAGTGCAACCTGTTGTTGGCCGCGGCGTCGAATGCATTCGTTTCTTATTTACATCTGGATTTTTATGTAATTTGATTCGTCGTATTATAGGCATAGTAGGTAACATGCATATAAAATTGTTAGTTAGTGTTGCATTTTTCTATTCCCACCCTAAGTCTGTAAATTGAAAATTTGTGTGCAAAATTTCATGATGATCGGTTGAGTCGTTAAGGCGTAAAATCGAAACAAACAATCTTACGCAGTCGCGTTTATAATGTTAAAGTTAGTAATTTAAAGTCTGCGATTGACTGTTTTATTTCGATATATTGTATTTAATATCATTTTTATTTACTCTCAAAGGATACAATAATTTAAACTATCGTGAGACATTATTAATAAACTTTTTACGAAACTTGTGCTCAAACGAAAAAAACTTCAAAAAAACTCGACCGCGAATTAATTCCGCTCACCCTGAAGAAGGACCTCCGACAGGTCCGAAACTTCTCGGTACAAAACACCGAGAAAAACGCGAACGTGAGTAAAGCCGTAGGTAGTAGACCACCGTCATAATGGTTTATTTAACTTTGATACCTACTTAACGTATAGTATATTTAGTAAGGTTGGAACAGTTTGGGCAATCAGGTGTATGTATGTATGTACATCTTTGTTTTTGAAATGTTGACAGGAGTCTGTAAGATGTAGGTAAATATATATAACTTAAGAAAAAATACAATTCCATCCGTGGCGTCATTACTTGAATAATTTATAACGCGCAGTACAGCTCAGTACTCAGGTAATTTCTTCTCGGATTACCGATCACGAGATTGGGAAATATCCGCCGAAATTAGAGGTGAGTTTATCCCTCACCGAATAATTCGTTCCCGGGCTGTAAGGGAACATTATCCTTACGGCCCAACGACTTTTCGCAGAAATCAATAATCCGCAGCTTTTTTAAAGATATGCTCAGAGAAACAAATATGTTCGTATCCCAGGCCAATGTTCGAATCAAAGGTGCCGCGGATAAGCCGCTGTTTTTTTCTCGCTCGTGTAAAATTTGAAACGTTTTCGATTAGAGTAAAGATTTAGCTGTGACTACAATGTTCGGTGTTAAACCGAACAATGGGCTTCCGGGTACTGTTGCTTTCGGAGAGCATAAATCCAGATCATATTTTACGTGCGAATTATTTTTGTAAATTTCGTACATAAACAATACGACTCAGAACGTCACATCAATTCTTAAATCTTATTGTTAATCGAAATAGATTGGTTTATATAAAATTATTTCGTAATAGCGAAAGATATGGGTGACGGTGAGTGCAATCGAAATACCAGAGCGGAAGGAATATTCTCGGTATCGTTGGACAAGTAACACCTGCATGAGGTCAGCACATTCGGCGGCCGGCGGAGCGATCGCGGTGCGATACCGGCGACCTATCGATCGTATCGCGGTGACGAAGCTCTATCGATAATAATTCGAACAGTCCATGTACTGTCCAGTTCACGAAGAAAGGGAATGGCGTTTAAAGGCTTTAAGATATATCATTATTTCTATACGAATTTCCACATATAAAAAAACTTACGCACGCAATAGCAGATATTATAGATTGCCATTTGAATGGTCCTGGTACTCTCACTTCTAAACCTACGAATTTATATAAATACATATTCATCGGTTGAGAGCACTCTTAATACCGCCTTTCTTTGTTACGTCATTAATCTAATATCTGCATACAACTGAGTTCTGTAGTTCCAATAAAGCAAATTGTATTTTTTATTTGTAACTTATTTAATAAACTGTATTGTTAAAATAAAGAAAACTTAACTATTGTTCTAATATTAATTGGGATAGACGTTGGCGGTTTTAATAAATGTTGCATTTGTTATCCTTTGTATTAGTAAGTATCCGCGCACTTTGGTTAAATTTCTAATATCAACTAGTATTATACGCCAAGTGCGTGCAAATGTCATGATTTTTGAAAGAAACTAAAAATTGTTTAGGGTTTGAATTGCGAAACATAAGGTCGTTGGTTCAGCCCGCCGTAAGACTATTGTAATGAATAACTTCCTTGAACGAACGCCTAGTTGTAATGGTAAACAACAATGCTATTAATAAAATAAAATTTCCTTACATTCCATAAAAATACAGGAGTAAATTTGTAAGCATGCCCTTGCAGCTAAGAATCATTTATTATCCTATGTTGAAGTCTAAAATACGATAGTCAGTGAGTTTATCACCGGGAACTAATCAAGCCAATTATGAAAAACAATCCAAAATTTACCTCGATTGCGGATCGAACCCAAGTTTTGTGTCTCAAAAACAAAGTACAGTTACCACGGCTATGGTGTTAGCACTATATCTTTATTTAATAATACTCGAGTATCTACCTAATGAGAAAAAATTACATATATTAATAAACCATCAGTCTAACAAGACCCTTTATAAATTATAGAGCCGCTCGTCAAGAATTACGACGACTCATGATGCCGATATAAAGTATTCCAACAATTTCGATTCTGATGATATGATCATGTATTTTGAACGCTAATAAATATATTCGTATTCTCGTATGTTTTATTATTAATGTTTTAATAATTCCTTGACCATAATCCAAAATTCACTTTAAATTAGTGGCGGGTCCATTGGTTTGATGAATAACCATACTTTACAAAATATCTCTGTAAAGTAATAATGCAAATATATTGTGTTAGAAACATTGGATTTATTTTATTGTTTTGTTGCTAACCAGTAAATTAATCGATTGCATAAATCAATGCATTAAAGAACCAACCACAGTCTTTTCTCAAAATTTTGTAACAATATTTGCAATTCAATTTTAAAAAATCAGACTAGATCGTGGGTATTTTAAGCGTCGAGACCGAAAGTAACCATTCCCCTTCTAAATCAAAGTGACAGGTAAGCAAATAGAACAAAACACTACCTTCTTCTAGGAATACCAAAAGTCCTTGCCCATAAATCACTGGACTCCTGACAAATGGATTCCACGAGTTTTTTTTCCGCCACTCATTTATTAATAGGGCAGAGAATGTTTCGGAAAACCAATAAAATGTGCCCCGTCATATACCTGTCCACCGCCAGACAGCGTGGCATTGTTACTTTGCCCTTTTTTCAATTCTGAACCGCTTGTCCTATATTAAATTCTTTTAATATGTAACTTCTCGCACAATGTATATTTAAAAGGCTTAATTAAATCAATTACAGAGTCATTATGTAATCGAACTAGACAATCTGATTTTACGAGGTGTATTAAGAGTTAATGTCTAATAGGTATATTAAAAAGTATAATATCTACCATCCAATAAGATCCATAACTAAGCGCAGCGCTATTATCTAAAAATCGCCTCACAATAAAGTGTTTTGTCACTTGAGACGGGGCTTATTTATTATATTTTTGAGACGTGCAGATTTTCTTATCAATTGCAATCAGTAATTTTAATCTTATTTAATAATTATCAATGAATTTCGAGAACGCAGATTTGACAATTCGGATTAAATGAAGCAAGGTGGCGTCATGAAGTTAGTCAGATGTCCAAGTCGTTGTATACGTTATAACGTGAGCATTAAAGTTTACAGTTAAAAAGCAACTGACAAGATTGTTCATGTATGTTTCGAGAGTAACCTATTTTTGTCAATGGATACTTTTTTTGTGTTGCCATGTCGTGTCCTCGCGAACAAAGGACACGGAGGTATTTTGCGCGTGTGAAAGACGAGCCATTCTCGGTCCACATGGATTGGACCAAAAATAATTGTCATTTCCTGCGGCGACCGTATATTGTTATTCGAATTGCACGGGGACGTGTCGCAGAGGTATTCGTATTTTTTTTTACCACTGACACTTTTACAGCGATTATGTTCGACCTCAGCCATGAATGGCTCATCTCGAGCGAAGATATGAATATCTTCGCTCGAGATGTTTGACGCTATTTATTTAATTCATAAGTAATTTACCAGACGCAAAAATCGTGTATTTGTCTTACTTGGAATTTTTAAAATAAATGTTAATAAATTGTTTCGATAATCCACTAATGTTTAATTTAAAAACACGGGCAGTACATCATAACGACAGCCGACATAAATAACTGAACTGAAAACTCACAACAGAAGGAAGGCGCGACAATAGTTCAAAATAAATAAATAATAAACGAAAAGAAGCCCTTGTTACTTAACAATACAGGTCAAAATAGAAAACAAGAAAAATAAATAAAAAAACGTAAAGTAATATGTTGCCGGCGCATATTGAGCATGTTGTTCGCGCGACCTATAATATTTTTCACTACCAAATATCGTCTAACGCGGCTAAAGAAGTTTTCACTTGAAAAAAAAATCATAAGAGCTCAGTCCATGTCAAAAAGTCGGGAACATAAGAAGTAACTAACCGCGGCAAAATCCGTTAAACTAGTTTTGTACAATAATTTGAATTTGTTGTAACTTTACTTTAACATTTTCTCGTTTGCAAGAACAAATCAGTCCAAAACGCCAACATTTCGTAATATTCCTGTAACACACACTCGCTAATAATAACAAATGTTATGTGTCAACCGCACTAAATGGAGTGTGGAGTGCTACTCCGATGCGAGTAATCACGGAGCAAATGAGAAGTTTTGGGTCATGGCGTCTGCGGACATGCAATCTTAATATCAGTTTCAAATATTGAAATTAATCAAAATTGAACCTTATTTATATCAGCGATAGAGATAAATGCTAGCATTTTGATAGCCGATACGAGTTGGTCGACACTGAAGACGTGAGGGTAAGTTTCATAGGGTAAGTTAGAAACGTGAGAGGTCAGGGCGCTAATGGCTGGCTGTGACAGGTAACGCGAGATGCTAGACAAAGTGCATCACAAATGACATTCGTGTAGAACTTTCCTTGATGGAGGCTAATGGCAAACATTCCACAACGTTAGTATTTCCATAGACAGTCTCGATAGAAATTAATTATCACGCACCCTCATATTCGTACTGGAAACAAGCCTTATATTCAAACAATAGTTTGGTAATTATTTATTTCCTTACTTTAATGAGCGTTAATCAGAATGTTTCAGCTTCCCTTAACTCGAATATATTCTTAAAACTTAAAGACAACACATTTGCCGCACAAGAAAGTTGGCGGTGGACTTTCTTATTGTTCTTTGCCTTTGTCTGCAGACGCCAGTGGCCACTTTGTGACTCACTCGCTTTGTTTTATGATCATAAGAAACTACATGTAAAGTAAACATGTTGATTTTCATTGCTTTGAACGTCTTAAGCCTTTTCTACAAAAGGTAAAGATTACTTTCATACATCGCGACGTAGTAATTAGAAAATGTTGACGCTATTTCTTTGTTGCGCATTTAGTTAGGAGTTTTGTAAAGAGTGTATTAAACTATTATATGTAGGTTCAATTTTCATGGTAGCATTATGACGTAGGTAGGTGCTGGTACTGGCACTGGCTGGTATCTTTATGAAACCGTATGGCATTGTGCACACTGTTAGTTATAATAAAGTATTTGAACCGCCGTAGAAAAGATATACATCTCTTGCAAGAAGGTTGCCTGGATAGTATCGTATGTGCGTGTTTAAACGCATCTGTATCTAGATTCTAGGTCACTATGGCTGTCCAAAAATGTGCAAATCCATATACAGTGGAAATAATTACATTCATAAAAAATAGGATATGCTGTAATAGCTTGTATGTAAATCGAATAAATAAAATTTTTCCTCCAAATTGCGTCATAGTATCGGCGGGTGTAAGAAGTCACCCTTACGTTAAACATAACAAAAGGATCTTCCAATTATCAATTTCAGAAGCTTTCCTTGCGGTGTTCTTTTGTTATGTAAGATTATAAAAAATGTACAGATACAACCCGCAAGTTTATCATCCCGCACCGATCCCGACTCTCGCGTGGACACCTGTGTAATCCTTTCAACGGACATATAATATTCTTTAATTCTGTTGATACGCCATGACATCTAACGCCTTTGTGTCTTTAGATTCTTTTCAACGTCAATTAAGGGACAGTCTTTGTTTCTTGATGGGAGATGACACAGTTTTTAGGATTTTTTATTGGATTCGAAGGATCTAGGATTTTGAATAGGGACGTGATTTAGTGTGTTTCTTTTTGTTGTTTAGACGATTTATTGTAAGGAACGTGTCACACTTGTCTCGTAAGGAAATGGACACAATAGTGCTCGATGTTACGAAAATTATGTTTTTAATTAAATATTTTGGATAAATTAATTTGACAAAAAAGAACTAGGGAGTATATAACTATATTGAGAATAAATGAAACATGACGGCATTATATTAATGTACCAATTATGAGTGCACATAGTGATGTGTGGCCAGTGTAGTTTCCGTACGTTAATTTCTATTTGATTTTTTATATTATCTATCTCTTTGCTTTCAGCCAACAAGAGAAAGAGAGAGAGAGAGACATAAGGAGAGACGGAGATGTAAAAAGAAATATAGCAATACAAAATATGCTTAGTATATCTCTGTATAACGTTTAGTCTGTCATTGATAAGTATTCTAATTGGTAGTAATTAGTAAGAAAGTAAGTATACCGCAAAAGGGCGGCAAAATATATAAAACTTTTATGTTTACATCAAGCATTTTGCATTTTACAATCAAATTCAATAGTGTAATGCACGCACTCGCCCTTGTAACATAATCACAAAAGTGGGCATTTAGTTCCATCCCATGTTATTCAATATACACTCCACGCAACAACTACATACATATACGTTTTAATGTGTATTTTTAATGAAACCGTAAATATTAAACTTTAAACTATTATATAAATACAATTTCCTTTCCACATCAATTCTAGAAACTGAGAGAATTTAACAAAATGTACTCACTGAAATGTGGTTCACCATATTCAATTAATTGTACAGATTATTTAATGATTGTATACGTGTATGTATGTCGCCACGCAGAGCTATACTACGCATACCTTTATACTCACTATCGCGGTAATTGCTGCAGCGTCTAATTTAAAGGAAATCAGATAACTTATTTCTAAATAATTATTTAGCGTACGTCTTAACATCACGCTGTGATATTACGTATTTTTCGGTCAGCGTTCTTTTTCCTTCTGCTCTGTGTATGTTTGTGAAATGTGTACATATTTACATAATATAATTTCGGTACTACGAGTATATCTAAAATATTGCCGATATACCTTCAAAAAGAATGTGTGGATATTTAATATTTCAAAACATATTTAAGTTTGACTTCATGATACGAAATCTGGATGCCTAGGCTTACGTAGGAAGCAAAAAGTAATTTTGTTAACATTTCTAATCAATAAAACTTTTCAATGTTATAATGTTAGACCAAATAAAGTGTTTTATGTAACTAAAAAATATAGCTAGTCTAAACAATACAACATAACGGACGCATTGCAAAACAATTTCATTACTCAGTGTAAGCTCCAAGTAGGCTTCGCAGAGTCTGAACTGGAGCGTTATTTTTGCGGAGGATCAAAGTGATCGCGGTGGCACGTCAGTGACGTCACTTCCGGCAAGATGGCGGCTCTGCGCGATTGTTTGATGTGCGAGTAATGAAGTGTGCCACCTCTCCCCGCTTCCTGTCTGTCGGGGTGTCAAGATATGAGCACTGACAACTCCCGCGTGCATATTAGACGCCACTCGCGCTTGAACTCGCGATGCAATATTTTTTTTTGTCTGAATAAGACAAAAAGAAGAAAAATTAAAAAGCTCCCGGTGCGATGTTGTGTAATCGAGCACGAGGCAAGAAGTTTTCTGTTAATCATTTGGGCATTGTATACGGTACAAATGACAGTACCTAATATTTTTTATATTCCTTTTGTCACTCTTACATTTGTTCTTTTATTTTTATTTCATTTCATTTAACTCGTTTACATGCACGTACATGCAATTAATAATATTATAGTGTACATCAATTCAGACGTGCAGTCATGTAATAATTGATTTGTTAACATGTGAGTCTAAAAAGACATTTACTTTTTTTATTAATCAATATACGATGATTCAATCCATAGTTGGAAGTGGTCTTGTCGTTGTCTCCAATTAATTCATACTCGTTTCTAACCTAACTTAGGTAATGGTCAAAGTTGACAGATGTAGTCTATATGAACAATAGCAGCAGCAGTGACATAAACTTGAGCGGATTTAAATTCAATTTTATGTCGGAACGAGCGTATTGAGTTGTTATATAGAGTATAATCGCGTTACCCAGTCCACTAGTTGGGATTACGTGCTTTTTAATAAAGTTGCGCCGGCAGGGGGCGACTGGGGACATTTTTACACAAAGAGGATTACTTCGGCCGCGTTTATCTGCACCTTACAGCTCCGCTTAGCCTCCTAAATACCCTCTCGCCGAGTGCACACGAGTTTTACAGATACAGAACCCAGACAGCGCCGGTATGTTTTTCAGGTGCGCTGATGTTTGCTCTCAACGTATCAAACAAAACAAAATCTAAACATCTTATCAGCTTTACTAACGTTCCACGTCCAATGTTTAGGGACTTAGTTCATATACGGAGCGCAGGATTTTTATAAAAACGGCCTTTACTCACGTTCGCGTTTATAAGAATTTGGCTAAAATGAAACGAGAAAGTGAGATGAGCTGGGCATTACAATGCGTACCTGTAATACGACCGCTTCGCCCGACATTGTAAAACAAACTCACTCGACTGCAGGCGAATTATCTGAATCGTTACAATAAAGGCGAATGCACTAGACGAGGGACTTCCCTAACTAGTATATTTGATTTTGAAGTCCTTACCTGTGGGTTGGTGTAATTTGTATGACATGCGCTCCTATATCAAGAAGAAAAATTACGTTTAAAGTATTGGATTATTTTGTTCTAAGAAATGACCAAAGATTAGCCTCAATATGTTGGAACGAAACAAGAAGTATGACCGGCGCGTTGAATTGAATAACGAGGGTGTAACGACGACAACAATGGCCGGCCGCTGCTGCGCCGGCGGAGCTTCAATTATCTCGTTGAGAGACGCGACGTCGCCTGCGCGCGCGCTGGGAACCGCTCGGGTTTCGGGCCGGGCGAACATTGCCTCTAACACGTCTTCCGATACCACTCAGATTATTCCAGAGAAAAAGACGGAGAGAGGATGAGACTTTTTTTCTTAAAGTAATATGGTAGATACTAATTAAATATGCGCTCACGCCCGTAACCCGAAGGGGTAGGCAGAGATCATGGATTCCTGACGCACCTTTTTCGGTCCTTCTACATTCATACATCTACGCATACATACGCCTAATTTCAGTCCTCTGCCCCTGCCCGCCCTTTCCTCATACGGATAGGATAAGAACGGGAAAAGGATTGGACGGGGAAGGGGTAGGCGGGAAAAAAGTAAATATCCTTTTTCCTGGCTATCCCCTCCTCTGTCCATTAAGGTAGGCAACGCATCTGCAACAAATTTGCTAGTTGCGGATGTCTATGCGTAGCGATCACATAAAATCAGGTGATTGGCTAGCTCGTTTGCCACCTTCTTCCATAAAAAAACATACATGCTAGTCCTCGTCCGTATGGGTGCTCCTTAAATCGCCCTTTTTTAGTAAGCCACTATTCTGATCGATATAGGTCTACTAGGGCGTCCACTATCAACACTGCCACTCACTTTTGCAACATAAATGTAAAAATATATTATATTACTATATTTGGATGTAGATGTAAAAATACATAAATAGAATAAATAATCAGTTGAAGAAGGAAGCATGTGTGAAACATGTCAGCGAGTGATAAAATGTTACAATTTATTCGTATTGCTGTAATACAATCGAATGATTTAGATCGTGAAAGCTTTAAACGGAACGTAAGAAACAGAATTGTACATAGAATTACCATTATGGATCTTTTCAGTTTTAATTACCTAGTTCTTTCAGACGCAGCACTGGTAAGAGCTTAATATTGTTACCAGCGGCGCATACCATTGTTACCTTGCATTGTGTTTATAAAATGAACCTTAAATAATTGACTGTCTACTTTTAGATAGTGAATTAAGTATTATAAATTATAAAACTTAACACACACTCACACATTGACACATTAAAATTAAATAATTTATTTATAAAACTATAAACATACACAAATAAATTCGGTAACAGTACAAAACGAAAGCAAATATATTAAGTTCCCGGTGGTCCCATATGAATATCAATTTGCTTGCCTCCGCGACAACGTCATTAAATTAGCGTCCAAATTGAATCACAACTGCGACAGCCTTGCCGGTGCGACGTCCCGCGAAACTTTTCCTCATATTAATTTACATAACATCTCCCACAAGTTTTCGCAAACAAATATCACTCTTCTCTTAATAATTTCAAGATTTAGCTTCGCTCGTTGAAAGAGCAAGTTTGTTCATTATTTTTACATGTCATTGTGCAAGTGACATTAGGTAGAAAGACTCAAAAAGAGACCTTAACATGATGGATTAAAGTTGTCATTCGTTTTGTTTTCCTGCGAGGGTGTATTTGGTGAAATTATGATGCAGTCTTTATTCGTGAGCCGTCGGGAGCGGTTGCAGTAATCACCGCGTATCTCCAGCCAGGGGTGGGCCGTGAATAGAGCCCTAATGAACTGGATTTAGGAGTTTTTGTGCCGGCGAGTCGTCAGCGCAGAGGTGCAACGGTGCAATTATGACGGACTAAACAAACGTGGCCCAGTCTTCAAAACCCGACGTGCTATAGAGTGCTTGATTGTTTTTGATCAATCCTGAATCAAATAATCCTTGACAAAACTTTACATTGGCTTTAGAAAATCATTTTAGTAGTTAAACTACTAAGATGTGTTTGGAACAAAAACCAATAACGAAAAATACTTTCGGAAACTTACAGAGTAATTATGTATAAGATAAGTGTATTGACATAATTTTTAAAAAATATTGAACGAAAAGCATATATATTTTTTAAATTAATAATCAAGCCTTACGTTTGAACAATAATCATCCAAATGTGCCACATACTATCGAGACATTTCAGTTTATCATAAGATATCTATCAGTGTACAACAAGCAAGTCATCTAAAGTCACCTCACAGAAGACATGGGTGAAGTAGAGTATTCGTCTGATGAAAGACGTGCCGGAGGCCTAATTCTAGTTCTCTCCTCCCTTTCCAACCTTTTTCTTATAAGTAAAGGATGGGAAGGGGAAGACAACTTGACGGTGGAGGGGATGTATAGGAAATGTCTATATAATATCTATTTGTGTATGTATATTGGAAATAACCATTTTCTGTTTATCCCCCTCCTCTGTCCATAAAAGGTGGGCAACGCATCTGCAATTCTTTAGTCAGACAATAGCTACCGATCGAACCGAGGCTCGGCCCTCTCGGGCACCGTCGAATCGGAAAGCTAAGCGCGTATTGAGTGACAGCCCAAGCCGAGGTCCCCTCTCGGGGTCCCTTGAGCCCATTCACTCCATGGAGCGTCCGCCGAAGCGACCTAAGAGCTCGGCGGCCTCCCAATCCGGTAATACTAGTAAGGTAACGGCCCGAGCCGAGGCTCCCCCTACGGAGGGAGCCCTCGAGCTAAGTTACTCTTAAAGAGGCTTAGGCTAGGCGCCCTCTGCGCCCTGCCGCCTCGAGCCCGGTGTAGCTGTAAATGCCTCCTCAAGGCAAACAGTGACCATGCAGTCAAAAAAAAAATCTGCACTTCATTAGTTAGTCGCGGATGTCTATAGGTAGCGATTACTGGACATCGGGTGTACCGCTTGCTTGTTTGCCACCTAGTACTTTAAAAAAGTTATTTTTTAATATGCTTCGTAATCACGTGTAAAACTGTCGCTTTCAACCTTCAAAAAAGTTTAAGATCGTCGTTGAAATTTGTATAGCAATTACTATCTCTGCCTAACCCAATTAAATTAGAAACGTGAAGAGTTTTCTAAAAATCTGTGCTATACAGAATATTGTAGCTAATTGCATTTTCATGTTTGCCTAACGTACCAACGGTTTGTGGGCGTACTGTATGGAGCGGTCACCGATCGATCCAGCGATCGAGCAGCGAGCCCAGATTGATGGGCCATTCTCTAAGCCGTACCTGTATACCAGCTATTATGTTGAGAAGCGCGCCGAGCACCGACCTTCTTGGAACATCCAATCGTTGTTAATCTTCTTAGAGTGGAGCGAGCGGAATTATTTTGGAATCTAAGCACCTAATAAGCTTAGGTAATAAAAGGTTTCGCAATTGTTGGGGATGTTCTCGTATGTCTTATAGATGTCGTCCTGTAATATCGGTATTACATATATACTAGCTAAATTTGTATTGGACATTATGTTATTATGTTACACAATCATATAATTTTGTATTTATATTTATACAAAGGTGTTTGTATTTCTGTAGGCACCTGTGTATGTAAACGAACTCGGATTTTTCTGAGTTTTAGAGTTACGCATTGAAGATATATATAAAATTATAGCGCCCATTAACAATTCAATTTTTTTGTCAATTAGCGTGTTTTTGGATAACACACATATATCCGATGGAAAACACGCATAAAAACCGTATCTTAATACATTTCATTCAAATGAAGCCGTTTCCGAGAAAGCCGAAATATACGAGAAATCGCTTTGTTTTGTCACATGCGTGTAAATAAAGAAAGATATGTAATTATCTTATATTAATCTTATATGCGTATAAAATGTACATAGGTATAATGCTACAGTATACACTGGCAGTTTTAATCCACAGTATACATATGGTATATGGAATCTTTTTATATACTGTTGTTAAGCGTAGACTTTGCGCCGAAATGGCTCTAAATGCGTTTATTATTAAAAAGATTTTTTTATAACTTGATAAATAAAGGATTAATAATAATGCAGTCTCAATAACTCAGACAGACGTTAGAAGTGAAACCTGAAATAGCAGTAGAGTAAGACTACTAGCGCCATCTATCGTCCATATCATACACTCAATGAAGCGAACCGATAAACTTTACCCCTACTGTAAATCACTTGAAGTTTTCACTTAAATAATAAAATACAGTTTTATTACCATTCCTTCACTGTGCTTGATATATAGATAATATAAATAATATTACGGACCGGAACATATTTCCTATCGGGTGTCCCACGATATTTCATGTTTTTTTTAATCTGATTGCATCCACCATCGTAATAGTATAAATTCTTCTCTACTTTATAGGGATTCAAAAATACTTTGAAACGTCCAAAGCACACCGACGCCCTGCAACGTAAAGCAAGCTATTACGGAGATCTTATAGCTTTTAAAGCTTGTTTTTGGCATCAAATGGACCGCATGTTCGCTTTATACTCTGTCTTTTCAATACTAGAATCTCTTAATGCACAGTAACAGCTACGAATTAGGGCTTATCCTTACTTTCGCTCTGATTTATTCTATCAATCACTAATTTTACTTGCTTACTACTTCTAATAATACACATGAATGTTTGTAATTTGTTTAATTGTAATAATAGGGTACAACGTACCTTAAATTTTAAAGTACGGAGTAACTCGACTTAGAAACCTAAGTACAAATAGAATTGTTTTTTTGGTAATTATAGGTGCTCTGTGATAAACGATAATAGTAAATTTATGAAGAGTCGGTACAAATATGAAAAGAAAAACAATTGCTTGTTGTTATCTTACCAGCTATCTATGTAAATATTTTAAGGGAAGACGGGAGAACATGGAAATGGCCTCATTAACTACTTATTAGAAAAACCGTAATTCCTATTATATGTATATGAAATTCCTGTTTCCCCGGGACATTTAGTCAAATTGTTAGACTTTCCAAGGCGACAATGGTCAGTATACAAAATAACCTGTGATAAAAATCCTTCCCGAAATACATAATAAGGTCTTAAGTAAGTTACCTTTTAATGGTTTCATCCTAAGTATTTAAAAAAAATAAGGACTGCTGACAGAAGTGAAAACTCAAAACAAGGGAGAAGGCGTGACAGTCCTTAAAGATGAATGAATAATCAACATAAATATACCCTTGTATCTAAAAAATTGAATACAAGAAAAATTTATAAAAAAAGTACGTCGATACGGTTCCAAATTCAATTAAGCATATTGTGGCAACACTGTGAGCACGTTGTTCACGTGAAGATTTCCCCCTCTCGAATATTCTCTAACGTGGCTAAATAAGTTCGAGAAACTGTTTCGAATTTAATTAAGCATGTTACTGACGCGTGTTGCAAGCCTAAAATATTTTCAAAAGAGTTGCAAGCCCACAAGAGATAGCTACGAGTATTAGCTGTCGTACGGTTTAAATCACATTTTATTTCAAATACAAGACTAATT
The DNA here is from genome assembly GCA_029849275.1 of Papilio elwesi. NCBI lineage: Eukaryota > Metazoa > Arthropoda > Insecta > Lepidoptera > Papilionidae > Papilio > Papilio elwesi. Next base: position 3,360,128 of record CM056687.1, on the reverse strand, counting down.
AATAATATTACATATAGTAATCGATATACATAAATTAGTAGAGTTTGTGTTAAAAGACATAACCCTTATTCAAAGTTCATTTTATCGAAAGTAAATACTGTAATATAATTTGTATAATGCTAGATTAGAAACAAATACCGTTATTTTGTATCATTAGTACAGCAATATGTAGATATGTCCACATATAAGTACAGTGTGTCATGAATCGTATCAATGTAGGTCGTACCAAACTTCACCAACACCAAAACGTGACACGACTTTGAAACTAAAATTATAATATGAAGCAGCCGCAGTTATATATCTATATAGTATAAACCGTCTATTAGCTACACACATGAATCTAAAACACATGCATAGTTACCTACACACGTTCACTAACTATCACCGCGGGTCGAAAACGTCTCAAGTGTCGGTTCACATTGCATCGCATAAGGACCTTTGTGTATTCTTTGCTAAGGGATCGATTCGAATGCAGATATCGAAGGCGACTGTAAAAGATGAGTCTGTTCTTATTTATTTACGGCGGTGCGGCGAGCGAAGTGGAGCGAAGATGATATGAATGATAAATGACCCTCCGTACGCCCCCGCCCCCGCCCCCCCGGCGGCTTCCTCCGTCCCCCGTTCACACGTGAACACGCCGTAAGGTATTCTACTTATTCTGGATGTCTACTTAAGTCTGGGCCGTGAATGCCGAAGTGATAACCGCCTCAATGGTGAAAGAACTCGTGACGAATATTGATGTGATATGACACATAAATTTCGTGTTAGGGGTCACGATACGAACTAGTGGACTTGGAGATACACGTTATGAGACAATTGATGGTCGTATTTGATAAGGGTATCATTATATAAATTCTGGGTGATTGTTTTTTTTAGTAGATGGTTGGTGATCAATCAGCATCTCGTAAACGTGGAATTCTTAATTTATGATTATAGTTGGGGGAGACTAAAATAGGTCTTAGTAATTAACTCGGCAAATAATGTTTCCTACAAACTTAATTGCGTAATTCTATTCTAACATTGTTCCCATATCACCCTTAAGAACCAGTTTTGAGAGCAAAAACATATTTTCATCACCAACCTTCAGCAGTGATATCTGACTTTGATCTTTTATACTACCGATATTTCAATTATCTATTTCACTTAATCGATTATCAAATTCATCTCTAAACAGTATTCTGTCCGGGACATGTTTCGGTCTTGTCGGCGATAGAGTTAATTTATAATATACCCTCGTTGAAATAGATTGGTATCTTTGGTCTTTTAGCAAGAAAATTCGGACCAGCATTTTTCATAAGCTATGTGATTGTTGCTTACAGGATGCGCACCGAAAATTCAGACACGTTTCAACACCGCACTAAGTTTATGCTGGCAATAAGTATGGGATTTACCTTAGCATTACCTAATTTGTACAAAATACTATAGATATTTCAGTATTTTTATAACTTATAACTATTATAATAGTGAAGTTACCTCTGGTAGTGCCCGCAACAACATCTGTGGCATGAATGAGCCGGTTCATCTGGTGAAATACCACGACCTCACAGAAAAAAGCTTGAAGTGGAAGTATTCTGCATTTGTCCGACGAGCGAGGTGCCGGAGGCCTAATTTCAATCCTCTTCCCCCTTCCCGTCCTTTCCTTATAAGGATAGGATGCTAAGGTGAAGAGGATTGGACGGGGACGGGATGGATTGGGAAAAGGAAATAGGCTTTTTCCCGTCTATCCCCTATTCGGACCATTGAAGGTAGGTATGCAAAGCATCTGCGATTCATTTGCTCGTTGCGTATGCCTACGGGTGGGGTTTCTTAATATCAGATGGCCCGCTTGCTCGTGTGTCATCTTGTTCAATAAAAAAATAAGCTTAAGCTGTACATACGAGTATGTATAAGTTTCTAGTAAATTGTGATGCAATTAATAACTTCCTTAGGTATGCTTTGCTACGTTTCATTTCTATTTTTTATGGTAGAAGGGAACGAACGAGTACTGTGTCACCAAAAGTTTAAGTGATCACCGCCCCTCATGTGAATTGGCAACATTACCGTTACATTCTGTTTTGTATTAAGATATCTATTTCATATTTTTTATTAAGCTCTATGCCTGGGAAATACTTAAAGTAGGTATATCCATGATATTCTTGTACATAATGTGTAAGTCCAAAATGATAATTAGATTATGATGCCATGCTAAGCAGCTAAGTCGTGTACAATTTGTTATTTACTTAGACGGTAAAGGAACATAAAGTAATTCTACAAATTACGAGCTATCAATCTCAATGTCTAGCCGGAGTCATCGGAGCTAAGCGGATTCTTTCCAAGCCAATAGCCGCACATCAACATGCGTGACGCGCCGCACGATTGGTCGGCTCTTTTTGTTCCATTTTCGAATCCTTTGTTTTTATTGGTTGACACTTAGCTAAGACAAAGGGGCGATGCTGTGTGCGTGTGTGATTAAACGAGTTGTGTACAGTTTGTTTGTGTGAGTTAAGGAGCTGGGGCTTCCTGCATATAACGTACGGCGTGGGCCGGCGGGTCATGTCATGTGGGTACTACGTGTTCGGGGTCTTGATTTTGATTTAGGTACGGCCGTCCTTTACTTTGGCCACGTGAGATGGATAGGGCTGTTTATTCTCGTATTAAAAAAGTATACAGTAAAAGGGTTTTTGATAATACGTAGGTAGAATCGACATATTTTTCCCCGCATCACGCAGCCTATTACTGATGGAGAAGCTTCTGGCAAACTCTTATTATAAGAATATTATTTTATGACAATTAAAAAAACAGGTAATATTATTATTACTTCGCATTGTCTAATCAGAAATGTTCCCGATATCTTTACTAGACACAAAAAATATTCTGATTCTAAAGTCGAGAGCACAAGGTAACTTGTTTAGCGAAGTAGATTTTGTAAAGATCTTATACTTTAGATAAATAGATAAGATAGAATAACAAAAATAGAGCAACAGTCTATTTATGACTTTATGTAGCTTTTGATTGCGGTATCTGCGAGTACTACCTCAGAGGAGAGCTGAAAAACAAACGGACAAAATAAACTGTGAATTTTAGCATTATCTACATTGTTATAAGTCATACATTGTTATTATCATATTGCTATACATCCACGATAAACACCATTTAATTGGTTCGGTGAATTTAATAAAAAAAAAGACGAAGGAATCTCTAGAACAAAAGATCTAAGGGATGTCGATCCGGTTATTAGAAATGACTGAAAATAAATTTTAAGTTCAGTTCCAGACGGGGCGCTATGATTAATGACGTGGATTATTCAATTAAAGACGCAGCAGGTAAGAGGGTGGCTCCGGACGACGGGGTGGCGTCCCGGGGGAGGGGGAAGTGGCCTTCCTTCGGCGTCCAGTTTCTGTTGATCGCAGCCTGCGACGGACAACCATAATAACTACATTTCTTTATAGCGGCAGATATCAATTATTCTTATTTGTTTTTTTATGGCTTGCTTACAAAATCGAAATCATAAATTAGCGATTTCATTATAATTTTAGTTAAAAAGACAATAATAGACTTACAGGTGTGCAGCACACGATCTAATCGCGAGTTTGGCTCTTTTATTTTTCTATTTTCAAAATAAAAGCATTTTCGTGATATAATTTGTTAAACTAATTCGTTTGTAAGAATCGTGCAGTGATTCTGATCCCCGTCTACCGCAGTTATTTAAATAATTAGATAAGGGTTTTCTTATTATTTTTTATCAGTTTACTAAAACTGTTCCGAACAACGCCACTGTACCTGATATACCTTAAATGCCTGAAGTCAAAAAGATTTTATTTAGATTTATGTTACTTAAATGTTTGCTACCTCTGCTTCATGTAATATCAGATAAAATAAACACTAAATAAATAAAAAAGTTTAATGTAAATAAATTTGAGTTGGTTAAGTATTAACTCTCGTTTTCTACGTGCCTACTCTTCCCTCTTAAAGACAAACAATATACCAACCAGACCAACATGAAATTTATACCATTTAATATACCAACATGTAGCTTAAAATTCATATATGTTTATTAAAAAAATGATATATATTATGCCAACATACTCATATTTAATATGAAAGTTTCTGCTCTATTTGCGATTTTAACGATATCACTTGTGCATGAATAGCTGGCTGGCTGTGCTATGTGCAGGCCACTTAGGCGACTGTCATCACTCGAATATGTGTAGGTGTATGGGCGTAGGTCTGTATGCGGCGATGGCACTCGGGGTTCAAGTGCCGCGGAGTACCATCCACCGGCCGAGTGTCAGGAGACGTGTCAATGTCGCCGTTGCACCCAACCTGCTATAGGTTAACATTATATATACAGTTTATCATCATACTAGTTGTTGCCTTTGCATTCATTCGTTTCCTATTTTACAATTTTTTTGTAAGATGATTTTAGGTATCATGTGTTATTTAAGCAAATAATGATCTTGTAAATGAGGTTTTGATGTATTTTCTTCTCTTAGAAATAGTATTAATTTCTGGATAGAAGATACACCTTGTCATTTTCTTTATCCCTGACAATGATCATTTGATCAGTGATCGGTTGAGTCGATAACGAGGTAAGATATTTGTATGCATAACTATAATGTCTAACCTAATAAATTTATTGAGTTGGTTCGTTATAATGTTATAGTTTAATATCTTTAACTATCAGTTCACAATTTCACAGTTTTATTTCGATAATTTAACTGACGAAGTTCACAATCGATCGGTGACTTACATATACATTATTAATAATAAGAAACAACCTAGACACTGGCATAATACGTTTTTTGAAACTTTCTTTTCAGCTTAAAGGTTAAATGAAAAAAAAATGAGTCTACGTTGTTTACTTTTACGTCACATGTGAATGAAAAGCTAATTTCTTTTAAGACATACTTATATACTTATACTTTCGTCTGGCAAAAGTTGGCAATTTATATTTCACTCGTTTTTCTCAGATAATAATATGTCATAAAGCCACTAATGGCTTCGTATCCGGAACAGTTGTGGTTATCGGCGCAAGTGGGTAGTGCTCTCGAAGGTGCCGGCAGAGCTACTTTCATAAGTGTCCTGCAAAATGTTCGGCCATCGTGCGACTAATCGTCGGAAATTGTCGCCATTATCGGCGCACTCGTTTCAACTAAAAATTATTATTGTTCGCACTGAGCGCGGCCATTTTGTCGCTGATTGCTTCCCGATGTGACTGGTACTTAAGTATTAAACACTTAATGGATTACGTAATCGTTGTATATCAATGCATTTGCTGTAATTCATTTCTACATTCATCTCTGAAGTACAGGTGAAATATCCACGATTAGTGCAATATTATGAGTCAAATAAACATAATCAAATAACCACCCTTACCATAACTGGTATATATATAATAATATCTACTGATGTCAATCTTATTGATAAACTTAAAATTAGATTTTCAAATGATGGGCTCATTTAACAATAAGTCCATGACCTTTTGTTACAACTAGTTTCCGACATTACATTAAAAAAAGAATGAATATTCGCATTGAGTAATCAACGCTCTGTGAGAAGAAACTTAAAAATACATCTCAGTTGACATTACCCTCCGTCCTCCGAGCCCTTCGGCTTCCGGTTATCGCAACACAAAGAGAACCGGCTCGCCCCTGCCCATTCCCCGCGCCGCCACCCGGCCCTTCCAACAGGAACCGGAAATACTACCCTTCTATCGCAAGCTCTACCCGCGTCACTTTGAGTTACGTAGAATTTTATAAGTATTTTTAGCCCACGGCCTAAAAGTGTGCTAATGATCAATTCCTTACAGAACATTTTGCATGTTAAATACGTATCTCATTCAATGTACATTTCGTTCTGATAAATGCCTCGTTGCAATTTGACAAAACACTCACGAAATAGACGATTCTACTTTATATTACAATAAACTGAATGTTATTTAATATATGGTGTATGATTTTGTTTTATGTATACAAATTTTCGTTTGGCTTCAGGGTTTTTTCTGAATTACGTCCTGAAAGTGCCAGTGTACAATTTATTGGACCATTTCGTTGTTCTTCGCTAAAATCTTCTAAAACAAATCTATTAAACAGATGAAGAAAATAACTTCATAACACAATAATACCAACAGACCAAACACGAAAAATATTACACAAGTATTTTACAAAAAAAACGGCTACGCAGCAAGGGCGACCCGGAAACGTCGCTAATGCATCCGAATGCACCCGGGGCCGCCCTCGCACGCGATCAATTCATTAGCTAGGCATTGTTATACACCGGTCTCTCGGTAATAATAACGGATTCTTGGCGAAATCGAACACTCGCATTTTTCTATCCGATTAAATGTTAAATTTTACATTACGATCCCAGACGAGATTTGATTAATTAAAAGTTTTGTTAAAGTATCATCAAGGAATTTTCCATCAATAAATGAAGATACAAGAAGCACGTCAATCTCTCACCCTCTATGTAATAATTTAGTATTTGTTGTCATGAACAACACAGTGTTTCTACTTTACCTTGACACACATGTTTCTTACCCTAACCTATGTCGCCCTCCAAATGTTCGTACTCAAAGCTATACAGCTATTTTCTGTATCTCTGAAGTATCCCAGCGCCACCGGAAGACACTCGGGAGTGAGAGGCCTATGGGTGGGAACTATTTAATATCAATTGAATTAGAGTCGCCAATATTCGTGCTGCATTCTAACTCTCGCTCAAACTGAAGTTATACAAATATATATCCTAGTATGAAAGTTAATTTCCCTCCCCCCCTTTTACGTTTCATCAGATGAATAAGGTGTCGCTGGTCCAGCTTTCAATAACAATTGACAGTTTCTATCTTATACTCATTATCATTAGTTTATACATAAATGTACCGCTCTTTTTATTATGTTACCAACATTGCGGATATACGATCGTCTTGAGTCTCTTACCAACGTTTCCACTTACTGCCATACATTCATTTTGTAAAATGTACATATGTCATTATTGAGATTGAATCTGGCATCAATTTCAGTCACTTTATCATATAATAACATCGTTTTTTTTATTACAATAATTATAATTTAAAATTGATTAAAATACTCAATATAATTTTCTTAATTAATTTTTTTAATTTTTTTAAATTTTTTTGAAAGATTTGATCCGCTTTTCTAATGCATAAATAGCTAACTACGAATATAAACAGAATTTTATATTAAGAAAAATAATTTTCACGCTTCCAAACAAAATATTGACTGGTGTAAAACTTATCTTTATTTATTTATTTATTTATTTAAGGAGACATACAGAAACAAAAGATAAAAAAATATAGATAGGGGTACGTAAATTATAATAATAAGTTCTAATGTTTCCTAATGATTGTCTCACTGAGAACGATTATGGTTAAAATTATTTGTTTTAACAGCGTTAATGTTTTCTAAATTAAAATTAAAGTACTTAAAACTATATTACACTAAGAGAATGAAAAAAAACAAAGTAGTAAAGTAAGTAAGAAGGAATATAGATCAAAACCATACAAATTATTAAGGTACGAAACAGAAGGGGAGGGAGCAGCAGGGAAGTTTCTTATTTACAAAACCATTTAATTAAATTGGCTTTATAGGTGGAGCGGGAGCTTGAGAATAAATCTATGTCAAAAAGTCTGGTATCGTGGAGGGTGCACATTCGATGTATCGGTTCGCGCTTACCAATGTTGGTGCTGGTTGCCGAAACATGGAAAAGATATTTTGATCTTGTTGTTTTAGGTGGTATTCTAAATTCTAATACAGATTATAATAATCCGGGACAGTTAAATTCGCCAACACAGATGTTTCTGAGAGTGATGGCGTCATTGAATGTTCGCCGGTCACTCAATGAGAGCAGTCCGTACTTAGATAGAAGATTCTTGTAAGTTGTTTGAGGGAAATGCATTCGATAGTTTAGTATACGTAAGAATTTTTTCTGAATCATTTCTATTCTATCTGAACTTACAGCGTAGAAGGGATTCCATATCGGAGATACATAATCTAAATGAGATCTTACAAGGCATTGATAAAGTAGGATAAAAGTGTCTTTCTGTTTAAATGATCTTGTTATGCGTATGATAAAACCTAACATACGATAGGATTTATTTAATATGTGGTCAATATGTTTGTCAAATGTGAGCTTTGTATCCATAATAATCCCTAAATCTCGCATGCTGGTAACAGAATCAAGCTTATAACCGCCGAAATAGAAGCATGTGTTAACAATATTTTGGTTTCTAGTAAATGTCATATGCTTGCATTTATTATATGCCAAAAATAGTTTGTTGGTTAAACAGTAATTATCTAGCCTATCCAAATCATTCTGTATCAATAATATTGAAATCGAGTCAGTAATAACAGAAAATAGTTTTAAGTCATCAGCGTATAGTAAGAATTTACAATGTTGGAAACAAGATGAAATGTCGTTTATAAAAAGAACAAATAGGAGTGGGCCGAGAACGGAACCTTGTGGTACTCCAGAAGATGCAATCACATGGGAAGAGGCATGGCCGTTGATGACTACAGATTGTATGCGATTTTTTAAGTATGACGCAAACCAACGCAAAAGATTACCTTTGATTCCATTAAACGAAATTTTCTTTAAAAGTAATAAATGATCCACTTTATCAAAAGCTTTTTTGAAGTCGGTGTAGACAGTCTCAATTTGTGCTTTCTTGTCAAGACTTTTAAAAGCGAAATTAGCGAAAACTAGGAGATTTGATAGAGTGGATTTATGATTTACAAAGCCGTGTTGTTCCTCTAAAATTACACTTTTCAGGGTAGAATTTAAGCGACGATGAATAAGTTTCTCAAAAATTTTGGGGATTGCCGAAAGAATCGAAATTGGGCGATAATTTTCAACATCATTTTTGGCCTGATTTATGAATTGGTGTGATGTGTGCCATCCGTTCCGGCCGCCAAGCTTTTATTAAAGATGATAGTGAGTGGAGTATATAATGTTTCATATGTATGCATCAAGAATATGGGGCTAATTTTGTCCGGTCCTGCGCCTTTGTTTGGATCAATGTTCCGTAAAGCTAGAGGGACTTCCGTTTCAGAAATAAGTACATCGTGCAAATTAACTACACTGAGATTATCGTCTGATTGTTCAGAGTTGACAGATTGAAAGTAGCGTGAGAACATATCAGAAATGTCATTTGGATTGTAAGAAGTTTCATTATGAAATTTCATTGTATGAGGAAACCCAGTATTAGTTTGTTTACGGTCAGAGGAAAATTTCCAGAAAAATTTAATGTTGCTCGTAATGGAGGCCTCAACATGTGTCAAGTTAGTTTATAAAACTAACTTGACACATGTTGACATGCGGTTGTAAGACGTTTGACATGCGGTTGTAAGACGTTTGACGCGTTTTCTCAATAAAGAAAACTCTTGGTAATCGCGTAGTGAATTATAGGTTTTCCAACGTAACCACAGCTTATGCTTACGCCTGAGTGCGCAAATTAAAGTTTTGGAAAACCATATAGGGTACTTTTTTGACTTTACTTTTACAACTGGTACATTTAATTCAATTATATTATAAATTTCCTTGTAAAACGTATCAACTACCGTTTCTATACATGAATGATTAAGAACAGTAACCCAGTCGATTTTAGATATCGCTTCATTGATTTGCTCATAATTGGCATTAAAAAAGTTTCTTTTAGTAATTCGATTTATAGGCATGAGGTGAGAATGTGTCGTTGTACACGATATGTCTAATGCAGGGTGGTGGGTGGGAGACATGATGTAAGACAATAGCTTAGCGTTTTCAGTGATAATGTTGGGTGATCAAGTGCAGAGTAGTGATGGTTGTAAATAAAAACATTTCAATGTCGATAACATAACGAAAATTTACTTTTAGATTTTCGATACCAACACTAAGTGCTTTTTCTAAATGGTTGCGTTTAGTTCTCATTAATATAATTTGATGTTCGAACAGATTTTACAAAAAGCATGGCTTATAATTATCAAGAAATTATAATTATAATTATCAAGAAATATTATAAAATCAAATTAGTAAACCGCTCTAAACCAGTACTTTCTAGTATACCGGTAGTATCCGCGCGGAGCACAACCCTATCGCTGTAAGCTATTTGATATATATTTGCAATTTATTTCATTCCTGGAGTAATTTTTTGAGACCACACCCGCAAAGAGGCGGAATGGCGTCGCGCGCCGTGCCCGCCGGAACGGCGCTCAAGTTTGGCGGGAAAATAAAAAAACGCGTTTAACTTTGTGTTAATATTATATTGTGCCATTATTGCGCCATTTATTATAATCCTGCGGAAGGGATGGGGTCGAGAGTTCGCGTTTAATGGACGTTTTGTTTGGAAAAACAATTTTTAACCAGTTTAACGATTTTATGTTAAACCTTTCGGAAGGGAATCATTTTTCAGCTGTATATTTTATGCGTATGTGTTTTTTTTCTTCAATATAAACGAGTCTAAACATATCTTTACTATATTTTAATAGTACGTAATTTCTACTTGCTGTATTCTTATAGTTTTTATAATTCTTCTTATGTTTCTACATAAAAGTAAGAAATCGGCTTCAAAAAACTAATAAAAAATCCTTTCTGATCGTTTCGTTTCATTTCGGTCGCAGGTAATTAAAAGGAAAACTTCATTTGTAGAAGTATCAATGAATTCCTGTTGTGTTTTGAATTTAGACTGACAAAAGCAAATAGCTGTTAGTTTTAGCCGAAAAAGGCATTTGGGAACTTTATAAATTCTATTTAAACTGATTTATTTATGGAACCTATTCTTATTCTGGTTAATTTAAAATAAATGTGTACTTAAGTTCTTTCCTATAACTACGACAACGTCAAGATTTTAATAGGAGAGCACGAATGAAACGCACAGCAGCGTATATGGTAATGCTACTCTTAATTAATTAGGTCCTAAGTTAGATCTGTTTAGGGAAAACGCGGAACCGTCAGCTGCCATGTAACTACTGATCTAACTATTGTTTCGACCTCAACTATCTTTATGGCCACGTTGAATATTGGCCACCTTTTTGTTGATCATATTATGAGTAAATTAAAATAATAAACATAGATATTTATGACCTCTAAATATCATGACTAGAAACGCCGCATAAAACCATACATAAAAGTTATATGAGGTTTTATATAAGATCAGCCTACCCTTAATTAGTTAAACGACAATTGACCTACTTTATATTACTAATTTCAGAGGAACTCTGAGCAAGAATCATTAATTATCCCGCCATCCACCGCGTCCCCGGCGCTAGTGTGGGCCTTGTGGCTGCTAACTAAGCCCTCAGGACATTCATTACCACACTCTTGAGGGTGTACGCGAGGCATACACAAATATAATTGCTTTTAACTTTTATTTTAATAAAAACGTCGTATCGCTGATTTTTATTCGTATTAAATGATTAAACTTGAATTCGCTTTAGTATAAGATATATCTTTATTAATGAGTGAGATTATAAGTTGACGAAATCCACAATCGGCCGGTGACGTGTCCATACTGATTCTTTTTTAATGGAAGAATTTTGAAATTTAAAGAATGTATGGGTTTTCCCGTCATATAAAATTCACAGGTAGTAAGCATTACAACTTACACCACATTTCCATTAAACTGTCACTGGTGTGACATTATTTATATTGTCAGACTAGCTATTCGTAAAGCACACCTTGAAATATTTTGATATAGGATGTTCATTTAAGAGATTTCTTAGATTCGCTCCTAAAAATTTACATTGTCCTCTGAATTACTAAGTTATCCACTATCAACGTTCATTTAAAAATCTTATTCATTCTTATCGACTATACAGGATGTCCCACGGCAGCGCCACATGCAGTACCTTAAATTTTGTAAATAGGAAGTTTTACTCAAAGGAGTCTTCTTTGTAATATTAAAAAGACTTAGAACTGAAATCGAGGATTTCTCATTTCGTTGCTTAGTTATAAAATCAGAAATTAGGTTTTGTGTATAAAAAATAATTCTGTGGTTTGCCTTATAATTCACTATCAATAAACTACCTACCTACCTTTTTTACCGACCTTGAAAGATCACAAGTGGTACAAATTATCGTAACAGGTGTTTGATAATCTAAGAACGAGAAAAATAGATTTACGTTAAGCAAAAAATCCGGGAACCATTTTAAGAATATTGCGCTCCAGAAGGTTTCTGAGTTTTCATATATTATGTAAAAAAAGAATGTATGGAGAAGAGCAGACAGTTAAATCATATTTACATAGACTATGTCATAAAATTTCGATTGAAAAAACTTCTCATAGTAAAGCTTTCCTTTTCTTGTTATATTTCAATGTTTCTCAAATTTCCCACGAAATAAAATAATTTAATAAAAATGTAAACAAATAGTTACCACTTTTTTCTACTTTCCGTCACAATGGGCTTCATCTATCACGCAACGTAAAGGGTGAAGCGGGGTTGGCGAAGCCTTATTCACTTATTTCAGCATGCCCCGTTGGCGCCAAGCTTTCGGACATATTGACATTTCCCCTGCCAAGGGAAAGTGGGCAGTGTATCCCGACGATGACCGATACCAACATTAACCTTAAAAGGTTTTCGTGTTACTCCTTCGTAATTTTTAACAAGCTGAGCCCCGCGGTTTCACCCGCCGTGCAATTTAATTTAACCGACAATTGTGCAGCCTAAGCTGAACTATTTAAACATGATTGATCATATAGATTTCAGGTAAAATCTACATTGGAAATATCATTTCTCCATACAAACTTTCATCCCCCCCTTTAGGTCTTAAGGGGAGGAATTTAGTGAGACCCAATCTTAGTGTTCGCTTATGTAACAACAGAAATCTCTTTGGAAAATGTCTCTAGGCCCAGTAGTTTGGCTGTGCATTGGTGTATTAGTTTGTATGTTCCTTCTTTTATATAGAATACGCGATAAGTTTTGTATTTGAGCTGTGATAATTTAATGTAAAAGTCCCTCGTTTAATTTTATATTTTTAAATTAGCTACTTAATATAAATGGATAGAAGATTATTAGATATATTTTAATAAATTGAAACTACATGTGTATATTTAGGAATTTCTATAATTACAGCTAATTTGGTGACATTTCGATTTATGATTGTTTCATAAGAGTAAGTAAATTTAGCAGCTATGTCGAGCGCGGTCCAGCGACCGCCATAACCGTATATCTTGTCTTTGTACAGCGCTATTTATGACCATCCTTATTTTTATTTTAATGCTGATGCAGCCGGTGCCGACATGTCTGCCCGCCCGTCTAACCTTTAGACACCCAAGCTTACTTTAAATATCATTTTTCGCATGTTTTACCTAAGTTAGTCTGGTAGATCCGGGTCTTACGTTCGCTTTCTAGCTGAGGAATAAACTCATATTTTCTATATAAGTAAATATTTGGGTTTCAAAACTGAATCGAGTTTGTATAATAGGCACGGTACATTCCCAGTTGCTTTCGAAGGTTCAGTAAATCAAAGGCAAAAATAATCGAATTGAATCGACTGAAGGGTTAGATAAAAGAGGAATAATGAAAAAACAAGCATTTACTTTAATTTCATTGGGTAGGCTTAGTTTTATTCAATAAGAGATTTTTTAAATCTTATTCTATTCCTATTTGATACAATAAGCTAATCAATTATTAATCTACGAACTTATTGTTTGTTTGTTTGCGGTTTGTTTCAGCAGTTCCACAGATTTACTTCACGAAGGAAAGCCAAAGGGGTTGCGCCCTCTTGAGTCGTACAAACAATATTTCACGGCTATACGTTTCCAATACATGAATTTTATTAACTCTCGCTCCCTACGTGCTGACGGATGAAGTGTTATAGTATTTGTTTTACGCGTCATCAATGTGCCACGTACAGAAATTGTCGGGGGCCACGAGCTCGCGCCAGAGCGCGGTGTTTATTCGATTACGAATGGGTTTGCTTACGACTCTATCCCGCTCATGTTATTAAGCAATCGCAATTTAATGAAGCAATCCCCTCGTTCTTAATTGTGACATAATAGTTATTAATATAAACATATACATATGGTCTTTGATACAGTACCATATCTCTACAATAATTTGTAGTGCAAAACATCGTACCCGTTTCCACTGCCGAAAACATTAACATAAAACGTATCGTCATCTCATGTTTTTTCAGAGAGAAAGACAGAGAGAAACCTTGTATCAGGACACAATGTTCCGCCAGTGGGAATCCATGGTTTCGTTGGTATGCGAGACTGCCTTGGATATATTGATTCTTGTGAGATGCACCTGAATCTCGCTGATTTGGGTGAGAATTCCGAGAAGAATTCTACTTCTCTTCTCTTTTCCACCCCTCATGATAAGGAGGGATGAAATGGGTAAAAGAGGATTTGACGAGGAAGGGAGTGGATAGGATATGGTAATTAACCTTTTCTTTATTTATCCCCTCCTTCGTCTATTAAAGGTAACGCAACGCATCTGCAAATCAATATTTTGTTGCAGATTCCACCTCGTTTGCCTCCTTCTTCCATAAAAAAAAGAAATCATGAATCTTCATCGTTCCAACAACAACCGTCAATTCATGCCAACGTAAATGTGTTCAATGAAAGTAGTTCTTCTGTTATAATAACAACCATACTTAATGACAACTTCGTCACTTATTTGCAATACATCGATCAAAGATGACAGCAATAACTAAGCGTGAAACTAAGGGAAAACACGGAAAGATCTCTCTTCGAGAAAGTATAAACAGTTATGTGAATAACATTCTAATGGAGAAACATCCGCTGTGTTATAATGAATTATATGAGCCTGGCTAGAAACATTTCTAACTTCGAAGAAGTGAAATTGGCTAAAAAATTCCTTACTAAAATAAAATCGAAGAGCAACTTCCGAAAGTTATCGAACTTCCCAACAATCCATTACACCGAGTTTTGCAAAAAATTGACTTGGAACTTATTATTTTGAGTGAAAACATCGCAGAGTTAGTCGGCCCGAGCCCCGGGCGAGCCTCGCGGCACAAGACGTCGCCTCCCTCGGCCGTCGACCAACTTGCGACATCTTATGACTTTATGTTTTTATTTTTATGTTTTATTTTTCGCCTAATATACTTTTTACGCCAAAGTCGTAACTTAAAAAATTTACATATCCTTTACTTTAAAGAAATAAGCTCTTAAATCTTTTCATTTTATGACTATGTTAGCTTTGCACTGAATTTAGAAAGGTCGATCAGGGAATTGTATTTTCACAAGACGAAAATTTGAGCAAGTGATATACATAAAGCTGAATAAGAAGACAGTTTGTGTTATCTATACTAATATTACACAGATAAAAGATTTGATTGTTTGTTTATTCCGAATACAATTAAGAACTAATTAATAGATTTAAGAACATCACCAATATCGCACACTTCTATCTGGTTTTCGCGGTTGCTAGTTGGGAAATAATTAATAAATGATATGTGTACATATTATTTATTAATATATAAAAGAGGGAAAAATTATAAATTACCCACATAAAACATATAACAATAAACACAGTTGTTCTTTCAATAGTTATCAACATGACATCATTTAATATGGGGCTTAAAGAATCGATCTGTATTTTTTTTTAATTTCACTCGGTTATAAGCAATCCTAAGTATTATATTCTTTATCTATATCCAATACATAAAATACTAACTGATATATCAACACTGAGTCTAAATGAGTAGTTAGCCTAGAATTTTGAGATATTGCACAGATATTTCTCTACTTATTTAGGCGAGCACAAAGAAAAGATTTTTCAAAACCCTATCTTAGACTTTTAGCGTATCAACTCTAAAAGTCAAAGGTAGGGATTGAAAGTTTGTAGTGAGTAACTACCCGTACGCGGCCAGGGCTGGGACCATGTCCTATCTTCTCTTGTACAAACTGTGAGTCTTGTACTGGTTGTTGTTTTGTTGTTATTTTAGTTGTTCGCTCTTAACGAGTCGAAGTTCAGGTCGAAATAACATGGTTTATCAACACTAAAACTACAAGTTTTAAAGACGGAGCACTAAACAGCAAACAAGGCTAGTGACGGCGGCGAGCGGCGAGCGGCGTCCGGTCCGCCACAAAGGCTTTGTGCCCGCCTCACTGACACGCTTTTTGCGTCGCCGCGGCCGCTATCGCCCGATGACGTCCCAGTAGATCGATAAGAGCCTCCCACTCGGCGGGAATGCTCCATTGTATTACTGACACTACACCGTCTGAGATGTGGAAAATCGAAGCCCTAAAATGTGCCACGCCACGTGACCGCGCCAACGTAGCGCCGCGTGCTTTGCGTGCCGACGATAATGATTCAGACCGAATGTTCCTTCTGGTGTACACCTACAATTATTTTTAGATCGTTTGACAGCTGTCAAAACTGACAAATGACGTTCGACTTTAATCATTACATAACACAAATTCATTAATATTGTATACTGCATTAAAGTTGTTGTAAGGGCAATATTTGTATAATTTTTCAAAACGTGTTGTATATGAAATTAATATGCCTTGCTTTTTAATTTTTTTGTTATTCACCTGTTATTTTATTGTAATGGTCATTTATTTATGATTTATTAATTTTCCAAAAATGGGTCTCGTACTCAATAATTGAATATTGTACATGCGGAAATTATTGTATTTTCTACCGTTATCATAGTTAAATAACTCTTTGCCTATCGGTAGCTGCAGCTATCAGATATTATCTTGTCAGTCGACCCTGTATGTGCGTACTACTCGACTACTCCACTCACGTGGGTTTTTCGAAGGTCTTTAAATTTCCAAAGCAACATAACGACATGCCAAGGCGAGAGCAAACTTAAGTAAATACGTGCCGTACATATTTATGCGTTATTGGTCGGGACTGATTTGCATAGATTAGTTGTTACTGGCGCGTGAAAAACGTGAGTCACATGTCATCTTTATGTCGGAGAATGTTCCTCGGATCACGGACACATGTTGTTTGAAATATTTCTGCATATAATACCATCATATCTTTGAAGTTATTAATATGATGTTACGTTTCAGACGAGATGTGATGTTTATTTAGATCGATAAATAACAAAACATTATCGAAATAACAAAATAGATACTTAAGGTTTTTGATATTTTCTCTCTATTATACTTGTGTTCTGGCCATCATCAGCCAGTATCAGACAGTTGCTGAATATAGGTCTTCCCACTATCGGCTTTCTGCATACAACCATTCCCCGCCGCCTTTAGAAGGCCAACAGTTCACCTGAATGGGGTCGCCCTACACCTTTTCTGCGTCATTTTTGTCTGATTACTGTTGACTTTTCTCAGACTACTATTTATTTTCATGCGAACCCAGTATTGTATTAACCCTTAATTAAATATTTTGATGAACCTTTATCCACTAAAGGGATATAAATAGTAAACTTTTTAATAGTTTTTTAAAAGCTGCACCAATAAGTTTACATTTGTCTCTTTTCTAAGAACAAAAGACATGAAAGTACCCGTTTGCATGGCTCCGTTTCATTTGGAATTTTGGAAATCCAGTGAAGATAGCAAATTATCTTTGTATACACCAATTAATTAAAAATATATTGCAAAGATTGCGAGCACTACGTATCAAATGTTAAACATTTGCCCATTAAATAGATTAGGTACCTAGCTCGTACTTTGTTAAAGAATTTCCTTTATGGTTAGGACAAGTAAATGTCCAATACATGGTTTCGTACGCTGGCTTTTATTTATAAATCTACATATTTCATACATGTCTCCAAAATCCTGCTATTTCAACGGACCACTATAATAAAAATAAAGATAAGATGGTGAAAAGAAATAATATTCTCACATCCAATTACAGAGATAGTGGAGTACTTCCTGCTGTCCTATAAGGAAAAAATTTAGAGTACACGTCACAAGCACTGGTACATAAAATAAATAAGCGGGGAGAGGAACGAGACGCGGTCACAATGGCGGCACGAATCAGGGTCACGCACCTAATCTTTTCAAATGGACTAGTTGGAAGGTACCATTACTGTATGGACAGATATATATGATCGTCTAGCATAACATGGATACGATATTTGTTACAAATCTGCTTTATGTTGTCTTGATTACAATGTTTTCTTTAAACAGGGTAAAGTAACAAATAACAAAGCGGGTCCCCAAACACTCAGTTACTGGATTGAAAATACATATGTACACGGCATATAAAGCCAATCATCATCAAGAGTAAATTCTAACCGTTGTGTTAATGGACTTCGAGCTCTATCCGGAGCGATATGATAAGTACATTTAAATAAAAATTACTTTTATTGTTAACATTATGTCTATTATTGATTGATGTAAGGTAATTGAAATGCTTCAACAATCTATTTGAGAATCCTGTTCCATCTTTGAACGCCAATGCAATCCGTAGGAGGAAAATGTATCGGAGCTACTCAAGGCTCTGAGTGACACTATTGCTCAAAGCCTTGTCGGTGAAGACGGAGGAAGGGTGAAAGGAGGGCTCCGACGTTTCCGAATTCGCTCACGCACCGACAGAGGGCGCGCTCGGCGGCACACCAATACGTCCCAAATGTGATGGAGAAATAATTTCCTAAAATGCACTGGATTGAGACGGGGCAGACCCGTTCGGGTAGATTTGAGTAGTTTTCACGGGGCCGACCCTCAATTTAGTTTATTAGAGCGACCGATGTGATCTGATTCGGCACTTAATTCTCCTTTGGAGATTAATATAAGTGCATAACTAAGTAATTATTGTAAACTTAGAATCTGATAAAAAAAACGTTATTGGAAACGTTCATATTTTAATTTAAGGAAAAGGAATTGAGTGGCTTTAAATCTTAAACCATGTCGTTATATTAGAACTATATAACGAAATGATTTACAATTATAAGGCCAATATTAAGGCATTGAGTTGCTACATTTTTGTCGACGTTGGTAATTATGATTTTTTAAAATAATAAACGATATGTATTAATTTTTATCATAAAACTAAATTAATTAATAAAATTATTACATAATCAATAAATACTTGGGTCACGCAGTCTTCTATTGAAGTTAAACGTCACGTTTTTTTAAAATATTTAATATGACTTCGTAAATTAAAAGAACTTCAACTTCAGAACTACAGACTCTAAGATCTAATTAAATCGTCATTTTTTCCGACTTTTGACAATGAAAAATAATAGGTTAAACGCGCATTTTGTTATATAAGACAAATAGTAAATTATTCCCACCACGCAAGAAACGATCAAATTTTACTGTGATATATGTATGAGTACTGTGCATATAGTATCTGTGAAGTTGGATTTCTATTCTGGGTATTCATGAAAGTTCCAGCTCACTATTGCATGGATATATAAAGGCATAATTAAATTAATCAATTAAAGATTAAAATTATCCATATTTTTAAAAGTAAAACGTTGAATAAGGAAAAAGAAAAGTACATTTTATTTTGATAAGCATAAGAAGTCGTAGCAATATCGTATAAATATCGATTGCATAGCAAATAGTTATAAAGCGTACCTAAAACAGGCATACGTTTTACATGATAGGCACTGTTATGAAATGTTCAAGCACCATTGTACTATCGTCTAGGGCATCGCGCAGCAATATCGCAGGCTGAATGCCGAGACCTCCTACAAGAACTCTCGAACAGACTTATCTGGCCAATATTAATAGCAAAAACATTTGTTGAAATCCATATTTCTTACGTTGAGACGATCTTGAGACGATTGTTTTGGAGAATATTATTGACCAAGTAATACATTATTATTTAGAAATACAAATAATACAATATTAAAATCCGAGAAACACAAAATGGAAAATTATTTCTATTATGGCTTTCTCGGGATAGTAAACGACGGACACTTATCCCCTATGAAATGCTTTTCAGTGGATGTGCGGTGTAGTTTTAACATCTGTTGAGCCATTGCTCCTTTGGTCAATTCCAACATTAAAAAGTTGGCGTCGTATATTTTTTACAGTTAATTAAAATACTCTGACTTCAATTAAAAAGCATTAAATTACTATGATTCAAGACAGATTTATCAAAAGTGAGTGGCAGGAACCGTCCCAGGAGAACTTATATTGATTAGTGACCTACTAAAGAAAGTCGACATAAGTATGAGCCGTACTCGTAGTCGACGAGCATGTATGCGTAGATGTATAGATGTAGAATAAGCGAGGGTGATGTGCCTAGATCGTGCCAAATCGAAATCTGTTATCTCTGCCTACCCCTGTGAGTTAGGTAGGCCCTGGGTTACTGGGTGTGATCACATATTTATTTAACTTATTTTACAAATTAAAGTTATAGTTTAATATTGACATCAATAATGATAAAACAGGATAAGCCCTTATTAAGGGACAGTTTATAATTCACCACAGTTGTTTTGTATGTAAAATCAACACAGGTCTACATATATAAATGGCAGCAAACAAACTAAATCGAGGGAGCTCACAGCTAAAGGGGTTCACTTAAATTATCAAACAGAAGCCACTTGAAAACTGCAATGACACATGTCAACATTTCGGTCTTGCCGCGGCTGCAGTTGGGCGATCAGTTGCCGGATTTATCTGGCATTATTGAAATATAAGCGATAGTCTAGAATAACTCTATTGTTTCGTAATCATCAAATACAATAATATTATTGTAAGTATAAGATATAAATATTCGACAGTGATGTTTTTGTCCCTCTCAATAAGGAAAATAAAAGGCACTTATAATTTACAAGAGAAGAGCTCGCAAATCATTGTAATAACTAGACAAAGGGCCCTCGAACGGAAACAACATGAGTGAAATCTGAAATAAAATTCCATAACTCATTTTCAATCGGCCACGTCGACATCACTCGACACGCAAACTCCAGAACGCACGCAAAACGAACATTTTTCCGAACGGAACGCCCTCTCGACGCAAAACTCTATAAAAACGTCGAAAAAAAATAACAGTAACATGGCGTATAATGACAGCTGGTCCACTTGAGAACAAAAGGGGAGAGCCGAGCCTCGTCGAGAAAAAAATACACGAAGAGTAAAAACAACTGCGCGTACGTGCGCCCGCGGACCGGCGGCGACTGTCCGCTAATAAATTTGCAATCGCGTTCGATACGAGCCGTCGCCGCTCGCGGTGGCAATAGCTAGGTACCTAATATTGCAAGAAGTGGACTCTAGCTAACACTGCACAGCCCAACCACATTCAAAGTCGCTACCCTCGACCTGAAATTGGGTAGCGGCGCTGAGAAAACTCGTTACGAATATTGCTATATACGTCTCGGGGAGAATAGAGCCGCATTCGAGTTTAAAATGCGAATAATAATCGCGCCATTCATAAAAATCCCGTGCGCGGAATGCAAGGAGAGGCCGTGTTTTACACGTTATAATTTTGCGCCGAAAGCGGGCCTGCGACTACAGGCAGGCGGTTGTTTTGTGCGGAGTGTAGGCTCGGTTCAAATGCCGCGCACGGACCATTAGTTGATGAGCGCACGTGTATACCCGCCCTGCGCCAGACGCCCGCCGAGCTGTGCCGGGAAAGAGTAACAATTTTCAGCTGGAATATGAAAATGTTTTGTAGCTTTCTGTTAAAAATATGTTTACTAAAAGTACCATTTTCACGCACAATAACTTTTCATAGAGCATTTTGACCATATTCGTAACTAAGGTAGGGGAAGTAATGGCTGCTTTTTGCTTGTATTAAAATAAACTGGTAGCACCGCGTACACTGCGGCGGCAAACGCTTTATTATATTGCATCACGTATTTATTAAGAACATCATCAAGTCCCATTTAATATAGTTAGTACAAAATCTGATGATGACTTATAACATAAAGGAGTATAGTTCTAAATATTATTTCTAATGAAAACAATTTCTTTATTTATAGTACTTTTTTTTTCAAGTTAATTAAAATGACTGCAACATACTTTTGGTCCACACAAAATGTGAAATGTTTTGTTTTACTAGTTACGTAGCAATAGGTTTTATATCGAACGACACTGATTCGAGGCTCTCTACGAAACGATGTGTGTTTTATGTGAATTAATTCGTCGGCTGAGGGAGCCCGAAAGCGTTTTACTCACGGGCCAGATGGCGCGCGGACAGATCAATTTGATGATTGCAAAAAAAACCACGCCCGGACTTTTTGATGTCACCGGGTTGTCGGTATTCGATACAAGGCGTCCTTCAGGCGTGCGCCTTTACAAACGGACCGGCACATAAACTATTTACATATGATGACGATACAATCATGAATTACTTATTTACATGAAGCGGTGTGTTAAAGTAATTGCCCAGTGGCCATTTTAATTCTTTATAACTTTAGACTGCCATCGTAATCTATTAGGAAACTGTGCATAAAATAATGTAAATAATAAATCGACCTTTTTTAAAGTTTTCCACTGCAGGGACACAGGCCTCCTCTCAGAGAATAGGGAAGTGTGCACGCCCTGGGATAAATTTGAGGTAGTCTGAAATTACATCGCTTAAATAGACCAACTTTGAGACATGTCATCAATTATTGTATCACTTAACTATATAACACTCTCGAACATTTGACCGCAATTTCAACTAATCTTCACTACATAGATAACATATATTTTATTGTATCCAATAGCATTACCAAAATATATAGTACCTAGTATGAATTTAATTGACTTTTTTACACTTTGAATGTAGAAATTTACTGGCTACGTTTTCCCTAATCAGACGCTACACGTGTAATGTCGTTTTACCATTTTTCTATCTCCACCCGCGTCCGCGGCTGCGGCGCTGATTGAGGGTAGATAGTGTCAACGCAGTGAGCGACGTGTTTAATAAGCGTTATCAGGTCTTGTTCTCAGTTATAGACTAATATTCAATGTTTATTTTATTATGAATAAACTAACATTTGACTACAATCCCACCTGGTGTTAATAGTTAGGACTTCACGTATACTAGTTTAGTAACAACCTATTCACTCTTCTCTTGAAGGTAGCCACGTTTGGAAATGCAGACGATTACAACGTGTTTGCTTCAAACCACGAACTTTATACTATTACCAAAATTAATCTGTTTAAGTCTTAATGTTTAATTGTCAAAAACGGAATCTGATTGAATGTTATACGTCAGTGATTTATTACATTTGTGTTATATTTTATTTTATTCATACGACAAAAGAAAACTTCTGCATATCGACTGAACATTAAAATATATAAGACATTGATATTCATTGGTGAGTCCTCAATATTTTTGTACAAATAGAACACTCATATATTAGGTTACTCGAAATGTATGGTATACACAGAGTACATAAAATGTATATAGCTTATGAGGTTAGATATAAAGTGAAATATAAAAGACATCTTATTTCAGATATGATGTTTACTTCAGAAAATAATAAGCACCGTATCGAAGTAAGCCCCTGCAGGACCCCAAGATCAGATATCAGACGACGACGTGCCCTGAATTAATCCCTCCATATAACGTCACAACAATGCGCTGTCAGCTACAAATATATTTATAAGTCTATCATGACGTACGAGTATAGACGGTAGTACGTACTGTGAGTTAAAATATAATTAAGGAGATGAAAAACTTCACGGGAATCATTTTGAACTTCAGTTTATTTCTTTCACGTCCTGCGAGTATGTTTTTTTTAATTAACACGATATTTTTTCTAAAATATTGTAATAGAATACAATTTTAAATCATAATTTAATAAAAAAACATAAAAATAAATCAGTGCTTTGTCAATTTATTTTTAAATGAGAATACACTTATTAATCATTTAGTGGTGAATTTGTCCAAGAAATATTGAAATGTTTTAGGTATAAAATATCGGAAATAAATCATAACGACTCTCTGCCTTATTGAAAACACGTTTCACAAGAAAGGGGAGGCCCCGATGAAAGTCGCTAAGAGACACGATAACATCGCACTCTCGATAGCATGCGACCACTGCCCCTATCGCCCCCATCGACGCACCAATAATGAGACTACAAATCGTGACGGAAATTGAAAGAAAAAACTTCCCAAGCGAACGATCTTATCGCTCTTCCTAAACGCTCTCGTAAAAATATTAATAAAACATAACTTTTTCACCCAAACCCACATTAAACTCCGATCCCGTAGAAATTTATTGACAATTACGCGTCAATAAGTGGCAATAAACGCACAAAGCAACAATGTCCACAGATTTGAATGTCAATTGTACACAATTGTGTAATACTGTTTTCGTGTAGGCTCATTTTGATTGTAGCACTGCTAACACAATTACACGTTGACTTTCGCCCGTTGTATTTCTTTGTCGCTTGTATTATGATCATAAACACGACATTCGGCATTGTATATCGATTTAAACCTTAATCATTATTTCCGTTACTGATATTGTGATGCGACGTTTATTTAGCTGACTTATTCAAACTAACAACTAAGCATAAAACTAAGACATAAATTAAAATGAGGCTGGGAATTTCGCGACAAACCACTAATAAGGAGAGGTCGCTTAACCTTATCTCCAATCGAGGAAGTCTAAAAAACGACCGCGGGGCTAGAGGGGGCCGAGCGAGCGGCGCGGAGGGGTGGGGGCCCAAGAACAAGAGCCGTCACGTCAGTGAAATAGAGATAGATGAACAGTGGGAAATGAAATTCTTTGTGGCATCGCGGACCCGCAAAAAATGCACAGATTAGATTTTTCCCCTC
This sequence comes from Papilio elwesi, assembly GCA_029849275.1. Taxonomy (NCBI): domain Eukaryota; kingdom Metazoa; phylum Arthropoda; class Insecta; order Lepidoptera; family Papilionidae; genus Papilio; species Papilio elwesi. Next base: position 3,335,542 of record CM056687.1, on the reverse strand, counting down.
GCCGAGGGCCGAGGGTAGACGGAGGCAATGATTTTTTACAACGTTCACTGGAATATATATAGAAGTTTTAGTGCCGTGATTCGGTGTAACTGCCCTCTGTTGGAGAATTTTAATTTCCTTCATTCGGCGCGATATTGCGTCTTTGCCATGTAAATGTGATACTACAAGATAATAAGCTTGGATAAATACGCCTCGATTTTTTTGTGACTCATACAATACCTTTCCATTTATATACAACCAAACTAGAAGCGAATGTATTGTAAACACAACATTAATTTGTTTAGTCATAAATTTAACTTGCTGTGAATTCGTTTGTTAATTAAAACTTTGCTTCTAATGTGCATATAATTATATTTACTTGTATATTTATCTTATTATATATTTTTCTTTAAAATCACGGTACTAATACAGTCTTACTTAAATCCTAGATTACATATATGTATTAAAACCTATAAAAATGGTTTATTAATTAAATATCATCTCAACAGACATGTATCTCAAGCACCACATTATCCCCGGGTCACAAAATTACTTTGCACGATAAGCGTCCTTACGCCTCGCGGATTAGTTCGAGCCCTTCGTAAAAAACAAGAGGGACGCTGCGGTCTGAATTGACTGTCCTCAGCGTTTCGGTGCTTGTATTACACATCTGTTACAGCTCTTGAGGGCGCAATTACTTGTGTCACCGCTTGATAAAGCTGTAACATAAAACATTCTGTGCCAGTATTACGACGTATTACACTTAATGAGACCGACAAAGAATTATTCATTCGAAAAATTTACCTAGAGTAGTAGTTTTGTATAAAGTTATTTATCTATGGTAGACAGACCTATCTGTTGTAGAGCCCACAACAACATCATCTATTGATAGAATAGGCCACCTTGATGGGCGAAAGACCAGAAAAGAGTCTCAGAAAACAGTCTTGAAGTAGATGTATGTTTCTGCGTTACTTCTATTGAGTGAGTAGGTATAATCGTACTTGTCCTTGTCCTCGTCCTACTCTTTTCTATTAAGGAAAGGATGGGAAGAGGAGGAGCATGTGACAGGGGAGGGCATGGATGGTAAATGGATATATCCTATTTATCTATCTATAGGATATTATTTTAATTATGTATATATATATATATATATATATATACATAATTAAAATAATAAATTTGTAGATAATTTTAAAATTCTCTACTTCGATTTTCGAAACCAAAAACGAAGTTATTGATTACCAGGATCCATAATTAAAAATTATTTTTAAACATGACGTTAAGTCAGCATAATAACACATCATCATCGCCTAGCCTGCTTATATATTAAAACTCAAGACATTAAGTTTTAAGCAAACTTTAACTAAAAAAACTTACTTAAAACATTAAAAAATAAAGATCGATATTTCTTTATATACAATCATAATAGGATGAGTAATATGGACTAGGACTAGCTTTAGATAGTTCGACAATAAAATGAACCCACAGAGAATATGTGCAATTACGTAAAACTTAGAAAAAACGAAGCCTGTAAAGTATTTAGCACCAGAAAAACATTCTTGTTCAAGTTTGTCAATTAGACTTTTTTCACAATCTATCAGTCACGTTGGCTTCAATCGATCTAATCCACTGCATGAGCGCGTGTCGTTTGGGGAGCATAAAGACTGGAATCCTGACAAGTGTCCCTGCAATTTGTTTTGGTCACATCAAAGGTTTGTTTTAAATTACGACAGACTCTTTAGAAGGAAAAAGTGTACATTTTTATTTACAAGAAATATAAGTGTATTACGGTTTAGGAAAATAAAAGAAATGAAAACTATATAAACTTAAAAATGTATATTAAATACAAAGTATGTTTATTTTTTTTTCATTATACTTAACAAGGCAAGAAAAGGGTTCACAGTTTAATTTCAAACTATTAGTGAATTTCCCAATATAAAAACACTGACGCACGCTATAATAATATGAAATTGTTGTTGAATATCACACCATTAACTAGCGAAGTCTTAGTACATTTTAGTCGTTTTCCCCACGTCGATAGATCCAAACGTGAGCTTTCCGTATTAGATATTTTTCTCATATCGTTCTCCTTCAGCATACCATTGTTCCTGTCGTTTTTTTCTGGGGTTTTGCCTTTCGACATCTTTGAGCCATGCTTCATTTTATATTTTGAAACCTTGTTAACTTTAAGAACTTAAGGATGAATTCAGTTTAATAAATACCGTCTTAGATTATAAATTACCTCATTAAACGAAGACAACTTGTTTTCGCAAAGCGAGGCAAAAGGAAAAAAAGAGATCGTCGCTAGAAACTAATTACCAAACAAGGTAATTAAGAAAACAGATTTCCTTACCGAGAGACGGGGGACATAAAGAAAATGCAAAGTGTTTCCCAAATTTCCATTATAAGAACTTCCTTTTTTTCGTATCATCCGGAATAACCATTGTCCTTTCTCCGTTTATTTTTTCTATTTGACGTATCTCATTTTCGTCTGAGGCATCGAGGTTTTAATAAGATATGCAAATTTATTACACGCTGAAATATTCTTCATTAACAGTTCTGTTGTGAATGTCGATGAAAACTTGATGAAGGAATTAGTATATTTTACTTTAATAATCTTAGCATTTAAGTGACGGGACAGTTTAATTAATATATACGACATTGATAAAGTACCTTTTCACAAATGAAGCTGCCAAACGAGCACGCTGATCACTTGATGTTAAGCCACTACGGGTACCCGTACACATTCTAAGAACAAGTGGAGGAACGGCATACACGTTGCCAGCTTTAATGCAGGAGGTTGGTAAACAAGAGAAGGAGATAACGTCTCGTCCCTCGTCAATCGCAGGAAACGTAGAAACTTCTTCTGCCAATCAAATCTGTGAATAAATATTAAAAATAATTCTATAGTCGAGCATGACCAGCCACCCAGCGAGCAATGACAGTCTGCGTGGCGCTGTTTATATATTCGTACAATTAACTTGACAGTCAGGTGGCCAACTGGTGTTTGGCTTTCTACGTGGCATTCTCAATACGGACAAAATATTAATTTAAATAAATTCTGACGTGTTAGAAATTGAGCTATAGTCCAAGACTCGAGAACTAAATATTAGCAGCGATTACTTTTCCTTGGAAAAGTATGTGTTTTTTTATTTAAAAATATGTATTTACCTTTATAAAGTCCTAAATGAATGTTCGTATGATTATCTATGCTTATAATAAATATAAAATCTTTTGTAAATTTAAAACAAAACGGGGCACAATTCGGTAAAAAAAATTATGGTTCGAAAGTAATCTTAGATTATTTTAAAGCAAAGTAAAAAAATCGCCACTAAATTAAATCAGCCACTAAACGCGGGGTATTAAAAGTCAAAGCACCCTTATAAGGGGTGGTTAAGTAAATAAATAAGTTGGCCGAATATGGTGGGAGCATAATAACAGAAGGCAAACAGCATCAGAAGCCGTGAGATAAAATCGTATTGCGTTGTCAAAAATAAATGAATCCGGGGATTAGTCCGGGACACGGGCCACGCAATATTGTCGCCCGCTGGCGCCCAACGTGGGGCTGCGTAAGCTGCTCGCCCGCCTAATACTTTACCTCTTAATATTTTTGGACAATAATTGCTGTTTTATTAACAAATATGCTATATATTCTTAACGTTGCTCATTGATCAAAGACAAAAATATTCTTTCTAAAGAATCGAATGTATTCGGACATCACAGCATGTCTTAATTATTATCTTATGTGTTGGGTATTAGTTATGTAAATACTTTCGTATTAATCTTTATATAACTTTCTTGAATTACTTCCATTTAAGTGATCTTTTAAGATGATTTTAGGTCATTTTTTGCGATTGATTTTGACGCACATATATCGATCATTTGTCAAATAAGGAAATAGAAGAGCGGTGCCGGAATTTCAATCAAAACTGTACAAATTTGATTGTCATGATATCTGCCTACCGTTGTAGGTCACTGATATGACCATTTACTTATAGAAATTGATCATGGACGCACGAGAATAAGACATAACTAGTGACAGTTATCAGAGGTATCAAGCGATAATCGCACTAGGCTCTTTTATAAAGTGTATCGCGGGAGCAAGCGAACGTGCGAGATAAACTACTTCGCGCGATCTCCTAGCAAAGAGAGGGCTCAGCGGCTTCCAACGGGCGCTGGGTTTTATTCCGATCGAATTTACGTCCCGAGCGAGATTTGTGTACACAAAGATACCTTATAGGAGTGGAATGGAGGTTAATAGCGAGATTGGCTGGAAGTTTTAAGTCATTCGTTGAATCATTTCTAGCTTTGAGATTGTATATTTAGTTGACAGAAGAGCCCAATCATCGGTATTCATTGTATATATAGTAGCAATTTTCATGCCAATATTATGTATGATTGGAAAATTGATCCATTAGAGTTTTGATAAGCAAAAACAGGTATTAATAAAATTAAATATACAAAAACAACGGTGTCCATTAATTTATACTAATAGGTAATTTTACGATATATCTAATTTTCATGTATTTACATAATATTAAAAATAAAAATATTAGACTTTAGAGATATATCATTAGTTTATTATAACATATATTATTATAACAGGATTCGACCTTACAAAAAAACATAGTCGAAACTAGTGACAATGTTTATACCTACCGTTGTAGGTAGGTTTGTAGGTTTATACTCGTAGTATGCATGTATTTGTATCATTACACAATTTTTATTTATTTAAAATACTTTCTTGCTCAATAAATAGTACAAATGGCGGGACTTAATGCCTATAGGCATTCTCTGCCAGTCGACCACGCAATAAACAAATAAAAAACATAAAGAGGTGCATAATAAAGATATTTTAAAACAAAACATACATTGTATTCACATAGACATCAGTACAGAGATACATAAATACTAAGATTCACACAGGCATATATAGATATTAATACAAAATATATAAATACACAGTATAGACAATTAAATGTCCTTAAGATAGCGTCACAATTTATATCTACCCTCTTGACAATCGCCAAACATTTCATAAATTACTGAATATTCATAATAATGAGGGGCACTCGAAATGTAATACCACAAAAAAACTCCAAAGAAATTGAAAGGAGCGCAATTTATCAATGGCGCGTCAAGCAACCGATCGGCCGGGCGTCATTTTTAACGTATTTGCGTATAAATAGTGGCGTCGCGACGTTCCGAGTCGCCGCTAATGATACGGAAAATGACATCTTATTTCGACGCGTAAATCGAAGAAAAAAATCGCTCATCTCTCGCCCGTCTGCATGAATATTTTATAGGCGCGTCAACAGCGAAATGACAGGTTTTATCGTTTGAAAATTTGACGAAAATTGTGCGAAATGACGCGTCGATATTTTTTATTTAGTGAGAACATCCTTCCGCCAATCAAGCGCGCTCATTGTGGCCCGACAATGAGACCGCTCCCCCGGGACTTCTCGCCGTAATTTTTATTTAACAGACGTGCGCAACAGTTTATTTCTAAATGCTTAGGATTAATAACATTTTATGTTTATACATAGATATTATTTGGTTGTTACATTAAATTTAAAACACGTATATTTACGCACTGTACAGTTAAAATGTTAATTCGTGACTCTTGTGTATGTATAATTCGCTAAGAGGACAAAAAGTGACAAGTGTGGCTTAGAGAAAGGTATGCTTCGGTGGTTCGGACATGTTGAAAGGATGAATGAAGAGAGAATGACGAAACAAATTTATGTAGCGAAAGTGAGTGGCAGTGTTGGTAGTCCTGCGTCCGGCGCCCTGCCCTAGGAAATCTTATATCGATCAGATTAGTGACTTACTAAAAAAGGGCAATATAAGGAACACCCAAACCCACGATCATGCATGCGTAGATGTATGAATGTACAAGAAGCGAGAGAGGTGTGCCAGGATTGCCGCCAAATGGAAATTCATAGTCTCTGCCTTCCCCTCTGGATTACGGGCGTCACGCATATTTACATATATTTATAGGATAAAAAGTATCGGCGCTAACTAAAAATATCACTATGATGAATTAGGTGCCTCATTCCCATTTTTTCTTTGGAGTACTTCCGGTAGTACATCTTAAATCTTGGATTTAACTAATATTAACTCATTACACTTACAATGACATTGTCAAAAACGCTCGACCCATACCACTTTCTACTAGCTGCCCCTGTGCAGTTCAAATTAATTTTTAAGCTAAACGATTAGCGAGATCGCAAGCGATTGTTATGATAAGCTCCCAACAATCGAGTAGTCGGTTCTCGATGTCTCGGAACTGTCAAACAACGATCATTAATCGATTCTTTGAAAGCTCCAAAAGATCAAAAGCTTTATTGAAATTAGTATCGGTGTAGGATCAATGGCAAATTGGCGGAATTGTATTAATATAATAATTAATCTGTTTAATTGCTTATTAACGTACCGACTTCGCTGACATGTGTATCGACGTGTGTTAATGAGTAGGCTTTTGATAGCACGGTATGTAGTACAAAATGTTACGTACATGTGTTTCTGTAAGGCTGTCTGTTTCATCGTTAATATCTGTTCGTATTCATTTAATATATGTAGTAAGTAATTAAGGTACTAAAGTTGCCAATTGAACGCTGTGGTCAGATTTTTATTGACAAATTTTAATATAGGTAACTATCTGAAAATAAAAATAACTGAACGGATTGTTATCTATGAAACTCCACTACGGTGGACAGAGATAGACATCGCTGTTGTTTTTGACTGAATTCCTTAATATACTGTAACATACTTGACAGGGATTGAGCTATGTATTGTAATGATTTGGAAAATCTAATAACACAATTGATGATCCGATTGCCAAATCACTTTGAGCAACAAGAGTTGAAGAAATTCGACATAAATTACCATTTAAAGTTATTTTCGAAATATACATTTTACCATATGATATTGATAAGAAAAGATAGACTATTTTTCATATGATATGTTTATTTTAATAGCTAAGTTATAGCTTCGACAATATGATGAATATAAAGATCTGGAATTGTAAAAAAATGTCGACAAAAACATACAAAAATTGTACGTAAAATGCAATGAATTTTACGATAAATAATGAAAATCTGTAACTGTCGTTAGGTGCGACCCGCGTAAGTCTGAACATATTTGGTGAATTTGTATCCTGAGGAGCGCGGCGCACCTGCTATAAAGATAAGCCTCTGATGTCGCGTAATATTCCCCTAAAATAACTTCTTAGTGCCTCCGGTGCCATGGCGACGAGCGCCCCCAAGTCTTGCTTCTTCTTCGATCGTTTATTGGCGTGCTTCGAGCACTCGTAAGTCAGGCAACCTTATATACTAACTTAATTGAGGTACGAACAACATAAACAATTTTACATAACACGTGTAATGTTCAGTTTTACTTAAAATTATTTCATTTAGAATGTCAATAATTACGCATTGTTATTATCATTACATAATAGACGAAAATTTTTGTTTTGAAAAGAAATTAGTTCATTGGCCGTGACGTTGATCCAAGTACTACAAAACTACTATAAAAATATAGCCCTGACTATTTAATTTATTTTTATCTTCGCCAACCGCATTAAAGTTTTAAGACTTTTTTTATGTGCTTCCAAACTAGCACTTGATAAGAAATAACCCCGAGACACAGCTCCGCGGCAATATTGCGAATTAATTAAGGAAGTCATTACGCGCCGATAGCGCATTAGCCCCACGCATGTAAGGAAATTGCCACCACAAAGGATATTTCCTGCGTTTTCCTCGATTTAAAGCAATTCACGGATTTTGATTAAGCCCCCGCTGCTGTAGCGAGATTATTCCCCTTTCAGCACAAAGAATGGTTTATTTGAGATACCGTGAAAGTTAATTGTATTCCCTTATGCTATTGATTTTATAGCTGTGACTGAATTGTTTGAAATATTGGATTGGATATTTAAGTAAAAAGCTTAAAAATATAATAAACTAGCGAGCCGCCTCGGCTTCGCACGGGTAGTTTCTCCATATAAACTTTCATCCCGTACCTTAGGGCTGCATTTAGAAATATCCTCACTCAGTGCTCGCTTACGCAAAGACAGGAATCTCTGTGCAAAAGTAGTTTATATTGTAGGTTGATGTCAGTCAGGTTCTTCACTTCTTCTATATAAACAAAAATTATTAAAAATATGTTACCCATAATAGTACAAACATATTTGTGTATATTTGTTATTAAATGGAATAAGCAGTTTATTTCTAGATTGGTATTAAATGCGGTATATAAACATAGAGATTTGATCACATGATTCCAATATGTGATTTAAGATGAAACATCGCAAGTATTTACCTTTACAATTATTCACGATTGTCCCACCATTACAGTAGAGTGGAAACGATGTAAATTCATCACTGGTTTATTAGCCTTTTTCCGAAAAAATTGAGCGAACACGATGTCTAAGTCAACTTATTTCTTTTCTTTCTTACTTATTCTTTAAATTATTTTCGCTGCTTATATGCCATGCCTATATAGAATAATTTGACAATGCACTTCACGATTCTGTGATGTTTGACACTTTTTTACGTTTGAAAACATAATTCACTAAATCTATACAAGTATAAAAAGACAATTTTATTTAAATCGAAGTAAATTATAAAAATTACAAAACGAATTAAATATTTATTATAAAACTTTACCATTATAGTTGGCTACATTATCTAGAACTGATTTAGGTTATATTATATGATTTTTAACGTGGAATATTAAAAGTCGCTCGTGCAACTCCGACCACGAAAAGTCGTATATAATTTGAAGGCGGCAAAAAGACAGTATTTATCTTCGAACGAGATCACAAAAGTATAGCCAAAAGAAAGTATGTTCATTAGGTAGCTCCGAGGGAGCCGAGGTGCCTTCCGCATCGCAACTAGCGCCAACTTTAGATTACCGCAATAATTATTTATTCTGCTCACTCGCCACCCGACTCGGTGGAAACTATTCAACTAAGAAACGCTATTTCTCGCCGGTCAGATAAGACGTTTGATTCTCCCTATTTTCGCCCGGGCTTTAATTATGGCCAGCGGTTTTCTGTAAAATACTTGGCTCGGTAATTTAATCCGGAGATCAGTATGCGAGGTGGCGCGCGGAGACGGAGGCGCTGGCCAATGATTCTGAATCGGTTTTGAAGAAGAATCTAATCGATATAGGTATATCGATTACATTCTCTCTTATCGTAATACCGATTATAACGTATAACTAAAGTTTTATTATATATATTGGATAACGATTACTATTATACGAGCACATTTCTATGTATTTAAATATATAAATGGCGATGTGTGTATGTATGTCCCCCTATGAACTCTGAAACGCCGGGATCGATACTATTTGATTTTTCTTTAAATTTGTTTTTTTTTAGGAAATTTACGACGGACCTAGAGGTAGCAATCGGATCAACATAATTAGTGCTACCAGTGCGAAGCCCGGGCGGACCATTACTATTACATAAATAACCGTACCGTATATATGCGTGCGTTTTTCTAGGAGTACCTTGGGTAGTAGGATCTACTAAATCTGAAACCCTTACCAAACTGATGTACGATAAAGTGCAGTTTCTTTTTTTTATATATGAGAAGGGGCAAACGAGCGCCGGGAACACCCAGGTGATCAACGACGTCCATAGACAACCGCAACACCAGAGGAACTGCAGATGCGTTGCCGGCCTTTAAGAAAAAGATAGGCTCGCTTCTTGAAGGACCCTAAGTCGTACTGGTTTGGAAATACCGCCGAGGACAGACCATTCCACAACGCGGCTGTGCGTGGCAGGAAATGTCGAGAGAACCGCACTGTTGAGGAATGCTTTATCGAATAATACATGAATCTCAATCCAATCTAATTATTTTGGTACTTAACATATTAAAGGGGGCTTAGGAAGTATTAAAAGCCCCTTACCACAACGTCCAGCTTGTATTTTTGAGTCCCATTTTATAAACCATTTCCAAAACCGTAGACATGTACTCGTTCTTAGATTTGAGTTTACTTTTGTTCTTAACATCCAAATCTAAACAGCAAACAAGTTTTGTTTACGTACTCAACCACCCTCTCGTTTCTTCAGTCGTTGAACTGCGTAACTATACGAGCCGCTGCCGGCGCGATATAGGGCCGTAAAAAATAAGCGCACATCAGACTCGAGCATGTAATTCTAGCGCACTCTTCCGGCCCGAACAAAGGAGGAGAGGGTAAGAACACGAGTTACTCGACACCCTGTACCTTACGCAGATTTGTTTCTCGCCGCCTCGATGTGACGCGAACAAAAATAAACTCTCCGCAACAAAAGACAAGACACAGTTTACTTTACAAAGTATACTCGCCATCAAACATTTCATAGCCGCAGAGACGCAGGAAATTCGCGGTAGTCAAATTGTAGTCTTACAGGGCGTGTTGCTATTAAATTATTTCATTTGCAACTGTGTTACCGAAGTATAAGGCCTCATTTGCATCATAACACATGGCAGAAGGGTCCTCGGGACCTTGCAAGTACGTAACATGAGGACTGCGAAAGAAAAATGTACCTTTAACGACGACGTGAGGATTCTGGAAGTCGAGAAAAGAAATAAGCCGTAACAGGATGTCATTTAGGATAATGCCTCCTTCGTTTTATTTTCTTTTCATGGTACTGTGAAGCGCGTGCATTCAATAAAGTACCTATTTCGCAAAGAAAATAATCTATTACCTAACAGTTCCCTTTTCTTATATATTACCTACTCGAAAAAGCACCTACGACGTCACGATTCCCGAGAATTTGGATGGTACCGTAGCCTTTAAGTCCAAACACTGAATTCGAACAATAAATATGTCCTATATCTATCGGCGTTTGTATCTATGACCTATGCTGAAGTGTATGGCAAAATATCGTACAGTTAACACAAAATATGGATAGCACCCAAATTTGTATGATTCTGCCAATTCTTGTGCTGTTAAATGTCTTCCACTTTTATAGATGTTGACTGAAAATGTAGGTAGTAGTAGTAACTAGGAAACCTCGATAAGAAATTTATTTATTGATGTCGATTTAACATTATAAAACGGTAGATTTCCGCGCAAACCTAGATAATTCCTGTCGTTACAGCGACTTGGATAAACTTAGTAAAATGATCACCAAGCTAGACGCAACGTAAACATGCGATACGCCCACAAAAACACGTCTTCAGGTAAAAAAACAATGCTGGTGTGTATCGGACGCACGTGTGTGAAGTCCTACGCTCGGCACTGCTTACAGCCGGGTCGCCCCTCGCTTATAGCTACTTGTAGGTAAGTAGCTACCGCGACTCCTTTGTTCTAGCAGCTGATTGGAGCCGGCCCCGGAAATGCGTGTCACCCCACCCCCTCATTGGTCCGTTACATTTTCTTAGCGCGAGAGAGATGCAGCGAGTGGAACGTGTAGTTAAGGATACCGATCTGTGTGTGTATGCCGGGTAGGTGACACGGACCCTTGTTTCGCCAGACATGATCGCTGTGTTTGCTTCGCCAAGATAAACTATTTCGTAAGTTGCCTCTCCTCGGCAAGTTTGTAAATTGTTTCAGAGTTTATCGACTCGAAATTCGATTTTATTGGATTAGTTGCGACGTGTTACGTATTTACTATGTTAAATCAAATTTAATCAATTTATAACATTGCTTGAATTTGTAATACCGGTGTATAGAGTTGTTATTTTAATAAAATAAACTATATATGTATCTACATGTTTTAGCCAAAGTACTCAGACATTACCGTTTCAAGTTACAGTTGTTTCCAGAATTCTTTTTATAACTTATTCATTAAAAACCGAATCGTGAAGAGTTATAATTTAATATCCGGTATTCGAATTGTAATTTGACATATTACCACGTGATTATTTGAAAATATAGAGAAAAATTAAAGCCGCTGTAATTATTTCTGATCTGAAACTTCACGTGGTTTCTAAGTTCAGATTAAATAAAAATAATTTAAACAAAAAACATGACAAGTCTAGTAAGTGAAAAAAAGTATCTTTTTAAAAATTAAAAAGAGAATCTAAACCATAGAGCGGGTCGGCATCGGCAACGTGATCGCGAGGCAGCGATCGACCAACCGCCACTTATCGCGCTGTCAGCCGCAGCCGTCGATCCAACGGCGCGATATTGTTTATGGAACGTGTTGAATGGCCTCCGCCTAATTGCGATGCCATAGGGAACATGTTCGAGACGATAAACGTTGTTTGCTAAGGCTAAGAATATGCTTTTTATACGTCGTTGTTAACGAACGATAATCAACGCCAACAAATTAAAACCTATATTTGTTTACGATTATTTTATTCGTCAAATAAAATATATGTAAAATAAATTATTGGTACTGTAAAATATCATTCGCACTTTTGAATGGTATTTTTCGATCAATGGTCACACGTTATTTGTGTGTAATCAAAAAATAAGTGCAATAAGCTCGCATGTCATATGTTTCGAATACAAATCATGATATGTTATACGCTAACAACATAGGTACATATATTATTAGTGTAATAATTGTATATTTAGTGTAGTACATATAAATAAGTGTGTGTTAGTAATGTAAAATAAAATACTCTCACGCACACGCTCACGCCCGTAACCCAGAGGGGTACGCAGAGATCATGGATTTCCATTTACAAGGATACACACCTCGCTTCTACATTCAAAGTATGAATGAATGAATTTCATACATCAACGCATACGTACATCGATAACTTAAGGATAAATTCTATATTTATATTTTAATTATGTATACGTATGGCATTTAAATCAATTTTTAAACGGAGTTCATTTGAGCTAAATGTACGCTGCTGCTAGGTAACATATCATAAAATATGATTAAGTCTAACTAACATTTCATACTAAGTCTTTGGTTTCTGTATTGCGGAATTTTCTGTTTGGTTGCATTCAACGTGGCTCGTATTGCGCTACTCTAAGATGGCATGGCTAACATGTAGCAATATCTAATACTATATATAATAAACAAAATAAAATAAATTTGATTATATGCTCAAGCCTGTACCCCAGGGGGGTAGGCAGAAATTATAGGCATTTGGCGCCATCCTGGCACACCTCTCGCTTCATCTACAGCCATACATCTACGCGTACAAGCTCGTCGATTATGGGTACTCCTTATATCGCCCTTCTTTAGTATGTCACTAAAGTAATCACATTCAGCATAAATTTTAAGTCCTCCAGCGAATAGTATAGACAAATCAATGATTAAAAAAATACAAAATTCGTAAGCAGCAAGATTTAGATCCCGAAAGCAGTGGAAGAATGAGTGGTACGGGTGTGTTCAACGGGTTGGTGTTGGATGCGGTTGGGGGTCGGCAGTGGGCGGCTACAGGCACTCCATCAAGCCGGCGTCGCCCGCAGGCCGCCACGTGGCCCGTCGCGTGTTGCTTGCGTGGGACATCGGAATTTTGAAGAACGTCTTTGAAATGCTGCATATACTTATTTAAAAAATATATTTGACGCAAATAAAACTTGCTTCTCTATTTTAGAACGTTTAATTTATTTATTTACAATTTACGACCGGCTTCTAAAAGGCTGATCAACGGAAAATTAGGTAGTTATCAAAAGTACAATAAAACGTTATTAGAGTTGCTAGAGGCGCTTTATTTCGATTTGATATGACTTTTAACTTGACATGAGTATTAGTTGAATAAAAGTTTGACAAACCTTTCAGAAACCGGACGTTAGTTTGCCCTGATAGTTAATCAGTATTTAAGTATATACTAATTATAAGTCAGATGAAACATCTGAAGGCGCTTTAGATATGGCCATCCAGTTAAGGAATATTTTTAGAATATAAATAAAACATAGAGAACAGATGGCAGATGGGGGTCGAAAAGTCGTAGTAAAGGGTAGCTATGTCAATGGCTGCCACGTGCAGCGCGACGCAGCGGTGATAGGCCTCCCACAAGATGAACGAGGATGGATGAAGACGGCGAGGGACCGGTCTTTGGGGCGATCAATGGGAAAGCCTACGTTCAGCAGTGGCGACGAATTTGGCTAAAAAGGAGAAGAAATAACAAGTAATAACTACAGTACAAATATGTCCTATCAACTATATTACATTTCGCTTACTAGGAAAGATTTAGAAGTGAATAGAAATATTTTTTATCATATTTGCAAGAGCTTTATCTAATTGTCAGTAATTAATTTTAGTATGATGGTATTTTCATGTTAACATAAATGTATTATACTTATATATAAAAATATTCTTCTTAACACTAACTACAAACAGTTTTTGCAGTATTTCTAGTAATGAACCGTAAAGTTGTCCAATTTAATCCCTTACGAAATGCTTTTCTTAAAACATGTTGATAATTAATGTCGAACATCTGAAAGCATTCACTCAGAAGATAAATTAAAATAAAACGTCAAAATTTACACCCCATTTAGGTGAGAGGTGAATTTTAATCCGAAATAGGTATTGCTAAAACGAAACTTGCCTAATCAAGATTAAGCGCGTTGCGAAAACGAACGATTGCCGTAAACTGTTCATATTTCCAACTTTTAATTGGTTTTCTACATTTAGAACACATTTATTGTGACTGAGTATTTCTGACGTATTACGACGTAACCCTGACACAAAAAGTGAACCAACTCTTTCTATAATTGATTACGCCAAGTTATAAAACTTCATGTAACCCGATTGCGTTAATTCGGAAGCAAAGCAATGTCGATAATGGAATTTTTCCAAGTAAAACAAACAACAGTTTTATTTATAAATGAGTATGATTATGATGTCTACACTATTCCGACATGGTTTATATAATGCTTTATTCATAGCTACTTCAATAGGAACAAACATTTGGGAGGTCTTTTTATATAGGCACAGTGAATCGATATTGAATGTTGATAATCGATATTTGTGTTCGATTGTACAATCACAATGGGTCTGGTGACTCATATTGTTAAATACAACAAACAGGTGTGGTATGACTAGAATTGAGGCATAAACTGCATCGGAAAAAAGTTCTTTGATATGTTTATCAACCCTTTGTATATCGGGGGCGGTCTTTTGAGTATCGAACAATCAGCGGTTTTTCAATGGGTTTTACGATGTTTATCGTTAAAGGGCTTGAGGTTACTGACAGGTGAGATGTCAACCGTATGAATGCTACGAGCGTAAGCTTCAATAGTTTGTGTATTTTTAAGCAAGGTGACCCGATAAGATATGTAGTTGGCGTTCGTTAGTTTCCTTTACAAGCAAAGATAGAGGTTTATTGTATCAAGTGATGCGGTTATGCGTAAAATATTTATTTTACCCTTAACCGCATTTACAATACTTAATAGTATTATAGTTTAGTAATATTTAGTATTTATTTCAGACTAACAGCCAAACATGTTTTACTCGTAATATTATTATATAATTTATTCTTGCGTTGTATTAAAACACAACTTCCGAACTTTTCCATTGAATAAGAAATAGTCGACGAGATCTTAACTGCAAGCATAACGCCGCAGTTAACTAAAATAGGATCGAGAAAATCTCACACTACTTCAGTATTAAAACAAGTGGGGCCTACAAAAGCGATACTCTAAAAAATGCAGTGGAAAATACATTGCGAAGTTTCCGTTGAAAGTGAGGTAACGCACGGAGCGTTGCAACTAACCAACCGTAGAGCTAAGGAAGCTGTACAAGTTACTAATCGGAGCGGGCTTGACTTCTCTCACACTGTATACCTACAGAACACATTGTTTTTATAATTTACGAGATTAATTACAAATGTCATCTAAAAGTTAAAATATTTGAAATGAATGGGAAAAAATACAATAAGAATTGATAATAAACGTTACTTTTAAGAATCGCAATATTTAATGACTGAAGATTGGTAAATATTTCAATAGCATTCGTTAATAAGCTTCCATATTTCGTACAAAAATTAGTTACTAAAATGTGTACTTATCACTCTTTTCGATATAGTGATTCCTACCTTTAAGTACTGGGGGTGTCTTATATTTCTTATTCGTAAGATAGATCTATTAATAAAATAATAATATAAAATAATAATATAAAATATGTTTATTAATTTATTATATTATTATTATACTTCAGAAGTGTCCAGTCTGGTGGTGTAAACTTACCTTCGCTTGTAAATGTACATAAAGAAATCGCTGTCATGTAGTCGCTTGTCACTTAGCGCCAGTCTTCAGTACGAGCTGAATAGCTAGTGTCGGCAAGGCGAGCGCCTACCGCTGCATATTTATGAAGCGCCTCAAACACTATAAATAGTTGATACGAGCCACGGCCTCGGCGGGTAATGGAGTAAATACAACGGACTATGTGATTTGTACTGCATGTTGAACGCGTCTGAACATGTACCTATGCGTTATTGCCTTGTAAGCACATCGTCTCTGGACACAATAGGTTGAAAACTACACATAACTTATCGCACTCGATCGAAATCATAATTAAATGTACTTAAGTTAAATTCCTCAGTGAATAGATATTATGGAAAAGATACCATTTCACACAAAATGTGGGTGAGTGGCGGATTTGAATTTCGGGCGGAGGAGGCTTCCACTGCATACGTCAATGGTGTAGGCAGTATTTATAGATTTCTATTTTATACGGTCCCGGAACTACTCTCCCGCTTCTTATTCGCTATATTGTTGGTTTATATTATTTGTGTCAATAAAGCCTAAAAAAATTTACTCTTACTTCCAAATGCGTGTCAATAAACTTTTACAAATTACAAACACACAAAACAAAAATCGTACATATCATACACAAGATACATTTAATTTAAAGACAAAATGATTATTTACATCTCGAAGATTAAACAAATAGCCTGGTAATAATGTTAACGCAGAGCCGTGTTAATGCTAAGCCAATCCGCTGTTTTAGACGTTTAATAAAGCCCAGTAAACCGTGGAGCCGACCCGCCAAGCCCACGCCGTCGACGCCTGTACGGACCGATATAGCTTAGATAAACGTGCACATAACTATGCAAACTACTTCTCCGAGCATTTTCTTAAAACAAAACAGCGTATACACCTAATCGCTACAAGCAATTTTATACTCTAACATAAAAGCAAAGAGTATAAATTAGTTCGAATTAAAGTCACGCATATGCATCAAGTGACGCGTTTCTCTGTACGGTCCACCATTAGCTAGGTACATATCTGTAAATGTGGTGGGAACGCGAGTTGAATACGGGAAGGGCGTAATAGCGAGCCTAAAAAATTAAAGCCGCCGACAATACTTAGAACGCTAAGTAAAGATTTGTACGGATCGCGACGCTCTTCGCAACTTGATTTCGATTTAGTCTTGTCGACTGCGAAGTATATTTTTTTTGTAATTCGGCCGTGAAACGTGTTCTGACATTTCCTTCTATTAATCATCATAAGTTACGCTTTATATCCGGATTGGGTCGCATAAAATATTAATACATTTTCCAATTAAAAAATCTTTTAGATTTTAGGACATTTTTTAAGAAATTTGTTTCGCACTCCTCAATCTAATTATTCTGTTTCCGCTTATAATTTGTTATAAAGCACTCTCTAGGTTGTAAATGTGTAAAGTACTTACTATGGTGGTTAGTGGCGTATCAAATTACTGATAGCTCAAAGTTCTGTTATCACTATAGTTAGTATTAATAGTATTTGTATGTCATGTTCTTGAGACGGTGCATGTAGAGGTTAACTGTACACATATTTGTTTCTACGTACAATTAACAAAAATACTTAACGTTTTTTATTTAGTTTAAATACGCTTTGACGTACTTTAAGGCAACAGAATGCGTTATCATGTTTACAAAAAGACCAAATTTCATGGATGCTCAGTCGGATCATTTTAGGACGGAGAGTGCTACGGAAAGGCATACATAGTCCAATGCCCGCACGCGCCGAGCAAATTCAATTACCAACCTCATGCCTACAGCGCTCACCATTCCTTGTTAACTACGGAAAATGTTAGAAACTATGGGATTTAGGGTTCAATGGAAAGCTGGCGAGTGTGAATTTTCCCAAGCGGGTGCAGGTTGTAAACTGGACAGTGGTCGAGCGTGCTAATCTGCGTGGAGTGTCACGTGTGATTGGACATACGGCGATGTCCAATTTTCCGGTAGCGACGGTCCGCATTAGTCAGTCGGACTACGAGCGCCGCTCGGTAACTGACCAATATATTTGCACACCTGAATACATCTCACGTTTTGTGCGCTTTTGTAAAATATCGCCTTTATTTCGTATTTGTAAGTCGCGAGACAAGTTTAACTTAGAGACACATCTTAGAATTATTCTTTTCTTAACAAGTATTTGAACGTTGTTTTGTTACTTTGTCTAAATTCGGCACCTCAGTAAGTATAATGCACTTATAAAATTCACACACACGATAAAATTCGTTTAATATAAGGTAAGAACATGAATACGTCACAACAGTGACGATTAGAAGACTTATACTTCCTTTGATAAAGCAAGTGAAGTACCTAATGTAGCTTGTAATAAATACACAAAACATCTTAACGTCAATTTGTATTCGCAAACAAATTCTGTAAGGGCAAACATCAGTGCAGCGCTGCATCCCGACTCCTAATAATTGTTTACCGTGGGCGGGCGGCTAGTTACCGGTTAATGCAATATTAATGCAATTCATTAAACGTACAATTGAAGCGCTCGCCCTCTCCCTCGCCTCTATTGTTGTGCCGCACGATTTTATTTTATTACTTCGATAAACCAATTCGATGAAATTCTAAAATTACGCGAACATTTTTCAATTTTGTTGAATATGATTACTTCACCTCCTACTATAACAATTTAAAACTTGACTACAAGAACAACGACGCAAACACAAAAGTAAAACTTTTTTTAATACCAAAAACACCAAATGGAAATCTGCGATTTGAATTAGCGACTACAATTGCTATTGCTGCAATTTATGTAGAAAGATTACGCAGTAAATATTTTTTATTGGAATGGAAAGAAGAGAGTATATAATATACTAGTAAATCGCTCCGGCTTCGCCCGGGTAGCATCATCCCTGCCAAACATAACAGGAACACACGCGGGGCAATCTGAACGTCTTCTGAAAATTTAGTCGAAATCGGTCTAGCCGTTTCGGAGACTACAGAGACGTTCATATATACACCTCCTTTTATGTAAGTATAGATTAAATAAGATAATAGTTGTATTACTCATAGTAGTTGTTACTTTGCTTGCAATAACTTTACCAAAAGTGGGACGATTCCAATAGATTAATTAATTTACAGTGCATCGCTGATTTGATTAGTATACCACATTGATGACACATGGTGACAGGTGGTGGTATATTATATGACTATATTTATAGCCAATTCCTTGGGCATGTTAATTGACGTGGAAACGACTCCATAGAACGTCTTGTACAAGGGAAAGTAGAAGGCACAAGACCACGGGGGAAATCCCCGGTGAAATGACGGATCAAGTGGAGGCTGCGGTAGGTGCTCCCGTACACGAATGTGCCCGATTAACGTCCAGCAGGCAGATGTGGCGGATGTCCTGTCTGCTGCCCAATCTATCGGAGCGTGATAGCCGCGACCACTCCTTCAAGAGTGAAGCGAAGTAGAAGAAGAAGTAGTAGTACTTTGGTAACTCGTTATAATCGAGTTCTCGTCATATTTATTAAGCCCTATGAATCTATAATGAATTAATTGGGATTCATGCGGCCATATTATAACAAGGAAAATCTGATAAATTTTTCACCATTACAAAGATATTATTAAGTTAAACGACAGAGTCTATATTTTTTATTACGATTGTAAAAGATTAAAATTTACCCAGGCACCAAAAGCTAGTTTGTTATAAAAGGATAACGTATTTATTTCAACACCGAAGTCAATTTTTAATATGTAAGGGTCTGTAATATTACCACTGAACAAATCTTTTTAATGTGATTTATACAGACTGAGTGTGTAACATTTAGTACGAAAGAAATTAATCTCGACCCAATCCGGAGCACCTCGGGGACGCTATTACGCCATCAAAGTAAAAATACACGAAGCGAAGGAAAAGAAACCAAACATATGCCGGGGTAAATATTTGGACTCCCGACTGCGTCCCCCCTCCGGAGGTACCTCGCCCCTCTGTTACGTCACATTGTTCTCCCGATCGATTAGCCGGTGTGACGTCGCAACGGCATTCACAAGTGTGGCGGAATTATAAACGTTTCCGAAGCTACACGTAACTTATTTGTTTCTGATTACGACATCTTTTGCTCTTATTTCAATACTCTTTTGTTAGAACTTCTAACATTTTTAGGATTCTGTTATGGCGTAGGTAATAATAACTCAATGGATATTTTTGTGGATCGTTACTTACAGGTTTCTTCATCGTTGTAAACAATCGTTGTTATTCCAGTATTTGTAATTTGAACGTTTTAAATAAATCGTAGCGATCGTTAGCGTTTTAGTAATATCAAAAGGTCACTACGATTTCAATAAAACGTTCAATGCAAGTGTCATATCAAAATTATTATATCTTTAAAAAGAGTTCTGATTGTCCTACTCCTGAGCTACTTTTGTAAGACATTAACCATATTTTAACGCTCTTTTGTAATATATCTTTATGTATACATGTTTTTATATAATATTAGACCGTGCGAAATTACATATAAAATCGAAGCAAGCCGTGAGAACCTCTCGCGACCAGCGTCGAAATCAGAAAAATGATTTCAATAAAAAACATACTCCAATCGTTAGCCTCGGGGCACATAATAGTGGTGGAACTAACCTGTCAGTCCCATGTTAAGTGGTTGAGACGGAATCTCAGTGCCTTTGTTCGTACAACCAGTAGCGTGTTTTGTAGGTAAACGTTTGTTTTGGCCTCACCTTTATGTTTATTGACATAATCCAAGGATAACATTGAAGTGTTTTGCCAAAAGTTTCCAACTGCAACTATCTAAACAATTTACCTTACGGAGTTATTTATTATAAAAAAAACCGAATAAATATTAGTAGCCGAGCTCCAAAAATGCAATGAGATAGGTCACGTCACGCAGCAGAACAGGTATCTGGCCCACTACTTTGGGTTTGTTTCGATTACCCGCGTATATACTAAATATTCCCGGGTATCTCGCACCTCGACACTACATGAAACCGCAGAATTTTCATTTCATTCTTTCCATGCACTGTTCTATGGCAGTTAGATACAGATCCAACAAATATAATAACAATTGAAGCAAATAACATACGAGAAAAGAAAACATTATGTTATTTTAGAAATTGATTTTAAGATTCTTGATATATGTTTAAATGGAGTATTGTCAGACGGCCATCGGTTCATTACTTGCAAGGAAAGCTTAAAATAATAAATAACATAACAGGAAATTATTATAAATCGATATCTATACTACAGAATAATAACGAATTTCAAAGTCACAGAGATACTGAGTGTATTGCAGTACGTCTCGTATCTGAGGTACAAATAATAAAGCTCACAATACAACTAAATTGTAATAATAATGCATAAAGTAGGGTTTTTATCCGAGACAAAAGTGAAATGTAAACGGTATCAAAGAGCGGAGGATTCGCGGTGGCACGAGCCGCAAAGGGCGTTAATTCAGCGGAGACACCCAAACAAACGCTTTGTGAGATTCACCTGTTGGTTGGCTCAATAGGTCAATGTTACAGCACACAAGGAGTTTAGCGAAACAGACTTTTGTGGTGGTTGAATGGCACGCAGAGCCGGGCGCGCCGGCATTGTGAGCGCGGACAAAGGAACATATATGCGCGATTGAAACGTTTGGATGCGACTTGCGGATTGAAATTGAGAGTGCCGCCGGCTCGTACTACGATGCTGGATCGATTGAAGTCGAAGCATAGAAGTCTTAAAGCTTTTTATATACTTGTTTTCCATTGCTTTATAGTAATTGTTTGCATTGTGACTGGAGTAAACGTGTTATAATAAGTAAGTTTGTAGACACATTCTCTTGTTAAATTCACATGTTTTAACACAGAGCTACGAGATTAGACTAACTTTAATGATAGGCAGCCAGGAATTTCATCCAGAGTGCACAAAAAGCATGCGATTTTATTACATAAGACCAGGTTAAATGAAAGAGAGAGTTTGTGTAGTCAATTGCGAAACGAGAAAAGTTCACATAGACTACAAATTCAATATCGCCCCATCGAACCTATCTTCTCAAATTTTGTACCTTTGTAAATTGACTTTTACTTTTGTAACATTAGCAAACCTGAAACCCAGTATACCAAAGTATTATACTACAATCGTATGTCTATTTACTATTTCGTAACTCATTAATTTTAAAAACTCGAATAACTACATAAATCGAAATTTGATTATTTTCCCATAATTAATATATGTACGCGTAGCGTAACAACATAAATTCCCCACAGACGTGCATTACCTATTAATTAATCGCTTCACGCTAATTATACAATACAAGTGCCCACACCAACGGTCAATAACACAATGGCCTGTCGCTGTACTATTACCTATGTCCAAAATATTATGTTCCGGCGTAACATTAGCTGTTTTGATCGCACGACGCTCTCTGTATTGCACGTACGTGATTTTGAACGCGCGTAGGTATTCAAGACATTGATCTTGGTGCACAATGCTTTGTCCTGGTCAGTGACTGGTGAATGGCCGATCTCAATGGAAACTCGCATGTATACAACAAACTGTATTTCTGTGACAAAATTACCTTCTGCTTTGTGAATATTCAGATGCAATTCGAGAATTTTATTTGCGAATGTTTCTGTATGTTTCGAATAACTTGTTGTTCATTACTTCTATATCATAGGGTATATATCATTTATTTTTGACACTAAAATTCTTTTTTTTTATTTTCTTAAAACCTTTTTAACACATCGCATAAAACATAAAAAATATTTTCTGACAAGACTGTACTACCTCTGCTATTTCTGAATATCCCAAATAATAAAAGGACAAAATGTACACTTACATATATATTATGATTTCACCTAGAAATAAAAATATTTCAATGGAACTTTAAAGATTCATTAAGGCACATCAGTGGCTCGAAATGTATAAAAAATGTACATTTATTAATTTAATTGCAGACTTTATCATCAAACATTTTAAGAGTCTATTAGAGAAATTAATAATATATTAAGCCGATTTTGTATCCAGCGCACGTCAATAACTTTCGTCTGAGTACAATTTTTGAGTCTTACTTGACACCTTTCGTTGTGTTTTAGTAGCATCTTTTCAAAATATAAGGTATTTGTATCATCCTTGTGCTTAAGCTGTTTAAATTGTATCATAATCCGTTTAGTACATATACATCCAACACACAAACTCTCACTTGTATAATATTAATAAGATAAAGTAATAAAAATAAAGTGCGCAATTAAAAAGAAAGTAATGCAAGCGAGATATATGTTGTAGTTTATTTTCACAGTTCACTATTAGCGGCATCATTGCACCCCAGGGACTCGTCAACAGCTAGTCACTTTAATTTATATCCAGAGTCGGGCTATATTCATATTCGCTGGGTTTTCCGGGCGCGGGCGGCTTCCCGAGATGGCGCGGAATCTCCTCGACAGTTTCGACGTTTGTACCTGCCTATTGTGTAAGCTTTCATCACGATTAATGTATCTTGATACTTTTAAATTATTGTGTTTATTTATTTGAATATTTATTTCCTCACCTTTCACTTGATCCAAATACGTATAGAATATGCTTCGATGTTGTACTCAAGACATGAATTACTGATTTGTTATCTTCATCAGCCTCAGCCTGTAACAGTTCAATACTGTTCACAAAGGTCTTCGCCATTCTTTTCAACGTTTATTTATAATTGCTTTTTGGCAAAAATATAATTACTTGTATTGAATTATAAATTTTCTGTTCTAAGAAAAATAATTAGTAAACTTTAGTAGTAGTTGGTACGGATGACATCAGCTTTACACATATTCTTCTTTCGTTTTCATAAATCATCAGTTACGATTTAAAAGCGATATTGAAACATAACTTACTCGCTTTATTATATGTCCTTTTAAAAGCTTGATATATATTTTAGTTTTATTGCCGTTTTTCAAAACCAATATGAAATACGTTCCAATAAACTTTTAAGCATCGATACAGAGATTAAAGTTTACGATAAAATATTGAAATACTATATAATACTATTATAATTTGAAAGCTTTCCGTACAAAAACCAGAAATGCTCACACAATGAAGGAAACAGCTAAAAATTGTGATTGTTTGAAATTTGAGTACGAAGATATCTCGGTCACGGTATCTGCACTCCGTTCGCCCTCAGTTCGGTTGCAGCGAAAAATACCCGCATCCGTCGCGGGCTAAACGGGTAATGTCGCTCGTTATTATCATAATAACGTGCTCCACATCGTATTGCCGAAAATTTCCAACGAAAACCAACAATTTTACGCATTCGCCACTTTTTTACCGACAGCGAACAAACCCCACCTGGTATTGTTAATGATGTTCAAAGTTTTTAATAAACGAAGTGAAAAACTATGTCTTGTCCCACTTTTGTGTTATGTTCGCATTTATGAATAGGCTTGCTTTTCGTTTCGTAATATTTCAATGAGACAACCAGCTTGTATATAGTGGACTGAAGTTAGTTTTACGAACTGTTATTATGTTGTACTGTTTTTGTAAAATTGTTTTGATATACATAATAACTTGCTACTACTGAGAGATCTATATACACCTCCCTAGATAAAATACAACTTTATTATGGTTTTAAAACTGTAAATACTTAGTCAATACACTATCCAATTAAATGTAATGCCTCCATCGATCAGTTGTCGTGGCCTACCACGGTGAACCACAAGGAAATGGTGAACCTACTTACCAGGCTAGAGATACTCTAGCGCGACCTAGAACGAGTCCGTGTTGAAGAAGCGTGAGTGTCCCAAATATTGAGTAGCTCTCAAGAGAGGAAAAAAGAAGACACACAGAAATTGGAGAGTGTCGCTCTTTCGATTTTCTGTGTGTGTGCGCACTACCTAAAGGTGGTGAAGGGAGATCCAATCTTTGAGAATCCGAGACGACACAAGGTTGTCCTTATAAATCATAGTGACGCGTTAGTCGATGCAAGTAGAACATTATTCACAAGATTTATACAGGCATTTTCTTGCATAGAGAAAAGGGGGGTACGCATTGAATTACGCAGCTTAATTTATACGACAATATTTGCTGAGATGTTTGGTTATAATGGTTAATTGGGGGTAACCTAGTAAGCAACATATAAACGAATTTACCTGGATAAAGTTGAAGTAAATTATTAAAATATTATCCACCCCGGCTTCGCCCGGGTAGTCGTTTCGGAATCTATAGGGATCATACATACATACACACATCGCCTTTTATATACGTTGATATACACCTGTAGAAAACCAAAAATATGTATTCAACGGGAATCGTACATTTTTCCGGGATAATAGTAGCCTATGTTTTTTTAGTGACAAAGGTCACTGTTTGCCCTAGGAGGCATTTACAGCTACACCGGACTCGAGGCGGCAGGGCGCAGAGGGCACCTAGCTTAATCCTCTTTAAGAGTAACTAAGCAAGAGGGCTCCCTCTATAGGGAGCCTCAGCTCGGGCCCTTTATTATTATTACTGGATTGGGAGACCGCCGAGCTCTTAGGTCGCTTCGGCTGGTTGGTCGATAGGTTGGTCGACTGGTTGGTCGACTGGTTTGTCGACTTGTTGGTCGACTGGTTGGTCGTCTGGTTGGTCGACTGGTTGGTCTGACTGGTTGGTCGACAGGTTGGTCGACAGGTTGGTCGACTGGTTGGTCGACTGGTTGGTCGACTGGTTGATCGACAGGTTGGTCGACTGGTTGGTCGACAGGTTGGACGAGTGGTTGGCGACAAACCGACATACAGACAAAAATTCTAATAATCATTGTTTTGGATTTTATTGCGTTTATAAAGGCCCCCAATAATAGTTTTTTTCAAATATCTTCCATGTACAGACAACAATCAGTTACAGTTTTATTATATGCATAGATGTTATTTAGATTTATTTTTATAATTTTGGGTGGTTTGTAGATGTATTTTATTTAACATCTTTCACAATTGAGGTTTGACACGTATGTAAAATTTTTACGGACGATTCGCCCGAGCCAATGAACTTCAAAGTAAGAATCAAATTAACACACATTGAGCACGATGAAAACCCGACGTGTCGACGCGGAGGTCCATCAAGCAACTGAGCGTGATCAAAGTATTCAGTCGGTTTAAGAATAATTAGTCAATTTGTCATTTTAATGTCACATGCCATCACGTACCACAGTCGAGCCACGAAGTAAAGAAATAAAAATGCATACATTTTTAATCCAAGTTAAGTGTATCGTAAAAACTACAAGTCGGCATAACTCATGCGTCTTTGCCTTTGTGCGTTTTAAAAAATAAAAAAGGACGGATTTAAAAAAAGAACATTAGTTTGCGCGACGGATCAGTCATCCGCGTGTCTCGGCGAACAACACGTCTCGACACATTGAACGCGTACTTTACCGCATTAATTTAAGTCTCGACGCTACGGACTAATGACGATTTCATTCCTGATCCTTAAACCCTCGAAGCCTGTCTGTCTGTAGATTTGTTAACGACATTACCATAAAAGAGGCTTGTAAATTTACCGCATAAGAAAAAAAATAATCTATCTACGTTTTAGTTTATTTTCGACTTTTGAGAAAGCTTTCAACATTATAGTTTAGATAAATGCACATAATTCATCTAACGTCAATTTGCTATAAGCCTAACTTCTGAATATAAATTTTTTAACTTGTTTTACTTGGATGCTATATGGATGTTTTACGAGGCATATCTAAAATACGCAAGCGTGTAGCTTTAAATTAAATGCTTAAAATTAACGACCATCTAGATAACTCCACTATCATCACCTCTTTTTTACGTAAACATCTCAAGTTAAAAGCCATCAGGCAGCCACCCACGGGCGGCGGTCGTCAGTCAGCCATTCGTCGGACTCCTCATGATTAATACCGACTCTCAACTCATTAGCTGAAGGGCTTAGGAACGCTGTCCCGGGGCACTTAATCACTCGAACAAAGCACTGCCTACTCGCGAGGAGCCGAAAGCATCATTCTTCGTCAGGAATGTGTTTATACGGTACACGTGAAAGAATTGTAGCGATTTTTCTTAAATATATAAAACTTTGTTTAAATATCTAATCAGACTAGAAGAATATAAAATATAGTAAAGTAATAGGTAAATTAAAAAAGAACTTTAATAATAGCAACATGATAAGTTGACATATTCGATATTTAAATAGTTTATATTGCGAGTCATCATATTGTGATCTGTAGTGTGTACATATAGGATTAACATTTTAGCCAAAAATTTTTCAAAGTTCTTTAGTTAAGCATGATTATGTTAACATCGAACTTGAAAAAAAATCAAAAACTCACTCACTCACTCACTCGCTGTTCAGGTGTTATTATCGAATGATTATTGGCTTAAGTTACATTTTTAAGGAAAATGAAAAAGAACGAAAATTATTAAATAAAATAATATAAAAGACAGAAATCGCCGACCGCTTTTCACCTAGTTTATTTTTATATTTTTTTTCGTAATGAAATTTATTTATTTACTGTTTGCAACATATATAATTTATCCATATGTATGTAATTTACAAATTGTTGTCTACATTGATATATGTAGGTCTAGTTACTTAATATCAAATATTTAATTTCATAATGTTTTACTAAAACACCCATTATGCTCTACTAAAATTATTAACAACTTGACTTTTTCCACGCCATCTTTTTGTCATTTTGCGTTCCATAAGATATATTATACCACACGTTCTATGGAACCTGAAAAACGTTGGTAATTTTGACTGTCTGTCGAATATGATGTTGTCCTAAGTCAATACAGAGTTAATACGTTTATGTATAACCCGGTGATAAGAATGGAAGAGAACTGAGAACCAGACACTTCTGATTATCAAAGCATTATATTTAACAAAGCATCTTTGTGTAGTGATCACAGTGACATAAATTACCATACAAGCCATACAAGACGCATGGTCCAAGAAGGTGTATTCCTGTTCCAAGAGTTTTGAGTTAAAATTAGTTGAAGTCGTATTTAAGTCGCCTTTTACACCATGTCGAATACAACGACAGTCTTTTTCTTCTTTCATTGCCGCTGCACTACTGGAGGTTGGCCGTCAGCTCAGTCCACACCCTGACACACACACACCTGACTAATGGCGATATTGGATAAATGAATGACAAAATGAACTATCAAACCCAATACAAATAACACGGACTATTTGATATTGTAAGAGAATTACAAACATGACGACAAACTAGGATCATGCCAAGTGAGATTTGAAATTCCTAGTGAACTTACACGTCCACGAGCGCAATAACATTGGCCTGTTTAATTACCATAATTAATTAGATCCCGCGGCGCAGACGTGAGACGCGAGCAGAATGGAGGATTGATGCGTGTAACGTATCGACGCCATTAGCCGCCGAGGTGACGAGTATCGTATAGTATATTTTTAAAAGCCTGTCATTAGCAGGAAGTGAGTTTTTTTGTGTCCATCGGCCGGGTTCGCCGCTATCATACTGCGCGCGATCAATCATCCTAACGTATACATATCTACTCGAAAGTCACGGCGCGTTCGTTTTCGGGTTTTGTTCTTGAACCGTTACGAATCGTCTGTACGGTTGGCAACACTTTCATTCCCACATCCCCCGTTCGGATATGCACGGCGAAGCTTTAATTTTGATGATCGAAAAAGCTACGTAGTGATTTTCGATTCCTATTTGGGTTACGTTCGAATGGATTTTTTTTTAATTCTCCGATTGGAATATGCTTTGATAGGTTTTAAATTGAAAATATTTATTTGTTGCGTTGTTCCTGTAAAATAAATATTTTAATTGAAAATGAGTAATAAAAAGTAGTTATCAACAACGCTTCACAACAATGGATACCGAACAGAATACTTTTGTAAAGTTGTGTCTTTTCTTTGCCTTTTCAATTTAAAAAAACATATTCGTGAAAACAAAAAACGCATTGTACGTTATAATCATCTTCATCATTATACTATGACTAATATATTATATCAGACAGGCGGCCGGCCGTAAAATCTGTAGCCAAAACCTACACATTATGGACTACAAACATACTGTGCCGACCCCTCATGAGTGCAAAAAGGGCATTAAGGAATTAACTCCGCAACTTTCACCAACAAACCTTACTTACTTAGTTTTGCGAATTTTTTGAGTAAATTTTACCGTGTCTCTATGTTCTTAAATAAAAATAAATATAACATAGGATTAAGACCATTATTTGTTCACCGTGTTTTTATTAACTGCATTGGATATACGCACTCCAGCATCGGGAGCACCGGTAACGGCAATCAATAGGCAATTAGCGACCGCGGGCGGCGGCCGGCGAGTGTTCTTGAGGGCGCGCGTGCCGCCCACGCCCTACGCACCACGCACCACGCACCAAGCACGCACTAATTGTCTACCTCGCTTTTATCGCTTATTACAACATTTCGCCGAATCTTACGCACACATTGTACATAATCCTTGCAAATAAAGAGTCAATTGTTTTATCTAAAGAAATGCAAATTTGAAATTAAATCATTTATTAAAAATAATTTAATTTTATCATTACAATTATGATAGATATAGGTATGGATATATCTACTTGATTTATTTATTGATTTCGACTCTTTTTGTCAATATTACAAATGATGAGTGAATATTAGCTATGTTATTTTTATCGTAGTTATGTATTTTATTTTAGTTCCACACTAATGTACTCATGAAATGTAACCTTGAATAAAAAAAATGTTATTTTCTGTATAAACGTCTAACGTCTAACTCTATCAACTTAAGGTCTGTAAAAATTATATGTACGTCTTCATATGAGCGGCACATTGACCCTATCCAATTTTAATATTTATAATAGCTTTTAAGGCTAACAAATACATAGACTAATGAAAATGAGGAGTAATGGAAAAGAAAAAGCAGTCCGTCAGCTAAATGATTAATCGCGGGAAGAATAATGGTGGCGAGGTGACGCGAGTCATGTTCAAGGCACCGACTGACAC
This sequence comes from Papilio elwesi, assembly GCA_029849275.1. Taxonomy (NCBI): domain Eukaryota; kingdom Metazoa; phylum Arthropoda; class Insecta; order Lepidoptera; family Papilionidae; genus Papilio; species Papilio elwesi. The sequence goes on along the minus strand of CM056687.1, from coordinate 3,305,530 downwards.
GGAGCCTTCGTAACGGAACTAGTGTGCTTAGCTAGCTAAGTATTATAGTGAAAGTTATAAGTTATATTTTTCCAGTTAAATCACAAACACGTAGATATGAAGTGACATTTCTCTAACATAACATCTACTCCATTCATCGTTCTGTTCTATTTTGTGTTCGGTTCCACAACACAAAAATTTTCGCATCTCAATTCTTTCGCATATTAATCTCCTTGCCCATAGATAAGTGCGGCTCGATATTTAAATAGGTTCTTAAGGCTGTTAACAACTGATAATTTCACTTATTTATTATCAAAGCAAGCTTTCAAGCTTTTAAAAAGAAAAAAAGACTAACAAATTGCCAACATTGATTTTATGTAATTCAAGTTTTCTCGCATCGGACCCATTTCATGAAAATTAACAAGCTTTTAATAATAAATCTAATTTATTTTCTTTACTTGAGTGCCATCATAATTGTATTTTTATGGATTTGAATAACAATGTCAATTATAAATTAAATAAATGTGACATTAAAACCAAGCATATATTTTAAAACTCATAGAAATTTCCAAGTTTTTTTTTATAAGTAGGTTTTGTCATCCCTGTGAACTGAAATGGAATACCTCCGTGGCAAAAAAATGGGTCTCCAGTCCTTGTAACTGAAACTAAAATGTTGCTATTTCCCCCAGTACTTCTCCGGTTGCAACGACCCGTTTCTGCAACAGAATGCGACTTTAAAAAATGGAAATATAATTCAAGAAGAATTCAACCTTTCATTTTTCGACAACATTTTAATATATTCATAAATGTTTCACTAGAATTTAGTATAGTCATTTTAAAATTAAAAAGTACAAATCAAAAAATCCTAACGTCTACAGCCTATTTTGTTCACTTCCTGGGCTTCCAATGTGTAAGTATTCGCGTAAGAAATTATTATCCCCTCAAGTCAACATAATTCTTCCGTGACAAATTTTAAATGACGTCAATAAATTGTCAAATTAATTATTTTTAAACCAGCATCATACCACTAAAATTTGGAGTGTTCCCCTCCCACTGCCTACTGTTAATTTAGTCTGCGTGCATTTATATTATATTCACATTGTATATAGTGTGTGTTATCTGCAACAGCATCTTTTTTTACATTCAAGGATTCCAAATATTATAGATAACAATATATTTAACTTCTATTCTTATTAATGTGATCAAACGTAACAATGTCCAACCTTGCCTGTCAATTCCCACGTCGTCAATCTTATACTTTGTTTTCGTATAAGTATTTACAAATATGAGGCAGTAAATGATCCCCTCATTGCTACGAATTCACCGTCGATTAACCGTGCAATGTATTTATTTAGGGTTCCAGCGACGTCTGTCGTGAGCCTTAATGTGTCCAGTGAAAAATGACCAGTGACTGGAAATATGCACATACGTGATTTATGTTGCTCATTCGCATGATTTAGAACGATTGCTGATTGCGAATGGAAGTGAGAATATTTCGAAAATCAACGGTTGTTATTTTACTTACAACAAGTAAGTAAACTTTCTAACAATAAAAAATGTATGACAGTGACTGTGGTATAATTTGAACAACCTTAAATTTTTCTTTGTTATTTATTAGAATAATTAATAAGGTTTTTACCTTGTATGACTTTGGTAACCAAGTAAAATAGTTAGTACCTAAATCTCTGCGCTATTTTGCTCGTCTCTCGATGTACGGTGAAAAGGTTACTTTATTTAGATGTAAAGTTGACAAACATACGTTGGGTTTCTGAAAGTCTAATCAACGGATATATCAGATTGCTGTCAGATATCAGAACAAAAGTAATTTGAGTTGCTAGAAGCATGATCATCAACTATTTTTTTCTTTTACCAACTGAATTTGACAAGCCTTTTAGCAACCGGACGTCCTACGGAATCAAAGTCGTGAGAGTTCAACTTTTGAATCTTAACCTTGGTTGAAATTAACTAACTCTTTTCAAAATCTAAACTGTTTTCAAATTCATATTAGTTCAGAAAGTTAATGCTATTACTTAAAAATTCTAATGATTTCAATTAAGATCCCTAGTTTTGTTGGTAGTTTAATTCGATCTTTATATTCTTCGAGGCCGGTTTGTCTGTCCTCATGTTTGTCTGCAGGACGCATTGCGTCGCGTTAGAGACGAGGGCGGTCCGCAGGGCGTTCCGGAAGCGTATTACTCGCCAGTGGTGGCCGGAAATCGGCAATATATTGCAAACGCCACCGGCCGTCGCCCGCCCGCCCCGGCCGCCGCGTAAATAACATCTTCGATAAGGAACTCTACTTTATGTCTTCTGGACCTCATAAATATCCTAGTTTTATTAGAATAATATCACAGCGAAGAACAAGTTACCTTATTTTTATAATCAACGGAAATAGGATATTATTATTGATTATCTAGCTATAACAAAAATGTAGTTCTTTAATCCTTTACAAACACAAGAAAAGCATAGTTACATTTGTGCACGTGTTACAAACATATCTTGGCTTAATAAGACCGATGGTAGGTTCACCACCACTTTTCTAATTAAAAATTTGGTAGGGTATAAAACAGTACATTATACTACCACACATCTATTCATTATTTCGAATCGGGCTTGGTAAAGGATCCTTGTAAGGGTATTTTTTTTTACTTTTCTTTACTATTAAACTCCAGTTTTTAACATTTTGTTTAATATGCACCAATAAAGAAGAACGACTTTCAAATTATATTTAAATCTTTAAAATTTATTACTATGTGACACCTTAAAATTTATTAGTGTGATTGTTTTAAATGGATGCATAAAATTGATCTTTAACATATTTTCTCCTTCTTACTTCTACGTTTTGGTTGCATCGACGTTCAAAGTCAATTGACCCCATCGATCAGATCTAAACTACAATGTGTACTATGTTGTAACATGTACGGTATCATTAGGCGGGGCCAGCGATGGACCGCGACATTTATTTTACGGCATCCGGCTATAAAAGTGATCCACTGCCTGCATTCTGCAGCGTTGGCCGCTGCCCGGCGCCATCGGATATACTATTATACTGGATGTGACAAATTTAACCCTCCGTTTAAAAAATAAATAAAAAATTGAAATTTCTCCTTTATGTTAGAATATGTTCGAAACAACAATTATTTATAATATTTTAATATCTAGTCATGCTCAACATTGTCTTATTAAAAAAGAAACTATGTGCAATTTTCAGTCATCGATGGTTTTACTTGTTTTTTCATTAAAATAAAAATAGGTTCAAAAAAACTGTTATTATAAATTACTTATATATAAAACTACTTAATAAAATCTAACTGTTTACGGAATAACCAGCTGAAAAGACATTGAGTAAGATCACGAGTAATCTATGATATACCAAGATATAATAATAAGGAAAATAATAATTTGCATGTAGGTTGATGAGATAAAAAAACATTACAAGTGATATAATCTCAATGCTTTAAATGAGATCTTTTTGTTGAGATTTCTTTTTACTTGTACTTTCTAAAAACTAAATATTGCTGATGAATCATGTCATCTCTGATCTCAAATAATTCCCTATACATCTTATATCGTAACAATTATGAATTTGATCATGCCGTAAGTAAATTTTATTATTCTTGTGTCTCTTCGAGGAATATAAGTCCGGGGCATTAGTACGTAGTTCGTGTCCCCACGGAAGTGATAAAGCTTTTTGGCTAAAAAAGCATTTGGGTGGTGATGGTGCGGAAGCAGAGTGGAAATTTCTCACTATGGTGGAGATAATCTTGAGATGGTCGGCTTATGGATACCTTTGGTGGGTTTTGTCCCGCCGAGTGGAACGATAACTTTTTATAACCCAATAAAGTACCGACCGGAGCTTTGACGTCGAAACGTAAAAATTGAAACAATCTTTCAAACTTTTATGATTGCACTTTTTTTGTTAATTCGCCAACATCAAAACGTCAACTGGTTGTGACAAACCAGGAAATAAATGAACTATGTTTGTACTAAATAAACAATAAAATGTAAAACATCCCCATCTTTTGCATATTAAATCCCATCTGTGGAAACTTTTGATTAGCCTTAAGATACCAAATAAGTATTTCATGTTTTTTAAGTTTTACTATTAAAATAAAATAAATAAATAAATAATACTTAACCGCATTATCTAGATCTAAAGGCTTTGATCCCTTTTCCTTTTTTAAAAACTACGATGTATTGGAGCTTTTCGAATGAATATCAAATACATATTTTCAAAAACAATTGCAAAAATGTCTGCGCTCATATATTTGGAGGGGCTGGCTTCTATGTCATAGGACAAAAATTAATAACAAGATCTATTCTGATCTCTAGACCTATATGATCTATCTGTAACTATGGCAAACAATAATAAGTTAGATTAGAAATTGTTGTTGTTGAAATATAACAACATTATAAGACAGAAAGTCTTCATTGACATATGTTGCATAAGAATCAAAAATAAAAGTGTTTACAAATTTGCTACATTTTCGTTTAGTTACTTAAGCTATTGAGAAATGTGTGAACAATCTTATATTATTGCTTTGAAATAAACCACGGAACGATGTATGTACACTTAACACGAATCTATACTTAATGCTAACTAATTTCAACTAGTAAATAGTTGAAACTGAACGTTACGGTTCATTGGCGGCCTCCGGTCCGGTCAATTGTATCAATATCCTATTTCCTGTTCATCTGATTAATTTTCTTTCTACGACAATGTTCATTTGTCAATGTGCTTTTCGGCGGCAGAGTCTTTTAATTCGTCAATTGATTTTAATGTTGTCGATCGCCCTTGAGCTAGTTTATTTCAATTAAGTGATCAAACAAATTGCTTAGCTATATTGAATGTCAATTTCAGTTATATTTTCTTTCCGACTAAAATACATTGAAAACATATAACTTATCGTGTATAATTTTCGCAAAAGTCGCATTAACTAAAGAGTAGTTTACTGAATTTTATCAGATATTATTTCAATGAAAAGATATTATTGAAACAATAGCGCATACGAGACTTATGAGCGTAATTATTGGTAACAATGACAATACATGGCTTCACTGACATTCAGCCAAAATTAAAATGCAGGCAATCCCTGACTATGAATGTTAAGATAAATATATAAAGTACAGGTGATATAAAAAGGGTAGTCAGATATAAAAAATAATATGGGTGAATCCGTGACTTTCCCTTTTGAACGAATTTTGTTTAAGAATTGATTGATAGTTATATTTTTATTTTGGCAACTAATTTCACACATCCAAACCGTGTAATGATTTTTGATTTAAAATAATCAAAAGCAAATCAATTTAATAAAATATATAAAATTTAATAAAAAGCAATCAAAATTAGTTACTGCAAAGAACATACACTCAAATGAAAACAAAATAACTTGGGGCCTAACTTTGCAAATCGTGTTTTTTATCAAACCATTCAACGTTTCTCTATTTTTTTTACAAAAAATTTTAAGAGACGATTTGATTGGTAAAATTTATTTATAATAAATCAATTTGCTTACAGTATCTTTTTATTATGGACATGCTTTATAGTTAACAAGTATTTGGAAAAACACTTACATCCAGTCAAATCCTGCAGCGTGCATCCGTTACATCTGAAAAATATAGGATTTGTGTATTAATTTAATGGGTCATAATATAAATTACTCCTAAATGAAGAGTGGTGTGCAGATAATGTACAAAACTGGTAAACTATGTCTGCTGAAGTTAAGATGTGTCATGACTAATTTGATTTATTTGATTCCAATGCTCTTTATATATATATATATATATATATATATAAATATATATATATAATCACCAGTCCTTATGTAAAGAAGAAGAGCGACTGACTAATTTGTCTAAAAATCGTAATGCAAAGTGTAAAAAAAAACATATCTATTATACCAATCTATTAAACCACTTCATTGAAACCAATATATCTAAATAGTACAAAAAAAAGCAATTAACCTGTTAATGAATTAAAAATAAATAATAATAGAGTTCAGAAGCAACAAGGTTCAATTAGAAAATCATTTTGTCCGGGAGTCCATTCACCCCACTTTCTCTGCAATTAGTTGCGCTCGGAACAATGTGCAGTGATTTTTAAATGATCAACCCCAGCGCCATCTGGCGTGCTCACTCAAAGCACAACTACGAAGTAATATTGATAATTGTTCCCCAATAGGTTATTGCTATAAAACGGGCCTCGTTTTGTTTGTAAATTATATGTTAGCTATTAATTTTAATAACTAACATTGGTGAAATCATGGATTTCCCATCTAGATTGTGTAATTAATTCTAGAGGAGATTAAAAAAAATGGTAAATTGGTACCATTAAAACCGCTTAGAAATTGTTATTATATATTTTATGATTTCTATTGTTAGGTACTTTTTAATAAATTTCAACTCGCTGTTTAGTATAATGTGTAGTATTGAACCTTTCTTTTAAAAAGCAAAATAATAAATGGAGTGCTTAACGCAAATTAGCTAAAGTTATAACTTAATTTTGACAACTTTATTTTATATTAAAGTAAGATATAAAATATTTTGTTAAAGTAGTAGTACCGTTGTGTAAAACAGTAATTCGACATCCTTGCTAATCTTTATCCTAATTGACTTATCTTATGTATATATACTCCTTAGGTATATTTAGAAAAAAGAAAAAAAGGCGATGAACTTGGATGTGTCATTGTATTTAGTTCCACAAAAAGGAATTAATTGACAGCCAGCAAATTTCTCCGTTGATCAGCCTTTCAGAAACAGGGCGTAAGTTTATCTCAAAATATGGCTAACAACTGACATACAATTTATATTACACGCAGACATGATACAAGACAATTTTCATTAAAATGCTACAGATCGCTATCCAGCTATCGCTTTTGTTTTATGTTAATTAAATTGTCCCGCTTCAGATTTGTCGATTGTTAATTTCACTTACATTAAAAATAAGAACCGAACCAGCCGAAAGGTCGGGCTTAAATTTTCAATTTAGATAATTATCGAGTCTAGGCTCGCGGCAGCGGTATTCAAAACGGAATGATTTAAAACAATTTTCATCGCAGCTAATGCCGATCCATAATTAAAATTTCCAACAGAATAATATTAAAGGCACTCAGCGTAATTTGCCAGCATTACGTACGCTCCGCCGTTTATTGGTGTTGAGAAATTAATATTTCGCGCCGATATCAAAAGTTCACGCTCAACTAGCCACCCCGGGGGTGGGCAATAACTACACGGCGGACGAATTGTCGCAGGTGAGCGCCAAATGCGCTTATATTATTATTTTTTCACCTTCTATTACGGAGATCAAACGTCGTCGTGGCGACACCGCCCGCCCGATTCGGGAGCGTAGGGAGGGAAGGGGGGGCGAGAGAGATTATCGCGAATTATTCACGTACCATAAAGCGCAAATTACATGAGCAGCACGTGCCGTGACGTCTGCAATATTGCGCGGATCCTCCCACGGGCCTTCCGTCAGAAACAATCGCCCGCTGGAAGTCGATAAATAAATGCGAAGCCTACTTCATTTTAATTTACTACCATTTAAATATCTTGAATTGATTCTTGATTTAAGCTAAGTAGCTTAAGGTTTTCGCATTACTTAAAAGTAACACGATTTCCAAAAATATATTAATTTTATTAAGTTAACATTTTCACATTGTCTGCTATTAGACTTTGTAAGATGTCATAACATTGCATTAACACTTAAAATCGCTTTAGAAATAACAGTTCGACTAATTTCCGAATCATCTGAAAGACATTTACACGATACATTTAAATGTAACTTTACACGATGAATCAACGGCATTGAGTGCGGTATATTTCCTGCAAAACGATTAATTCGACATCAATAAACAAATAGCGTTATTGGGGGCTCGAATGGCATGAGTGTGGGCGTCTATTCGAGCACCTATTAAATTCTGAATGCGAGGTTAATCCGCAATTACCGCCTAGTTATCGCCGGAAGACGGCGGAGATAGTTAGGGCCCGGAAAATATTCCGTTCACTAATTATTCCGCGTAATTAAACGCGAGCATTATCGCGCAGCCGCCGCCACCTGCCGGCATTGTGCGAACTTGATTTACTGCAGTCCCGTCGCGATTCCGCTGCGATTCCAAAACGGATTCCCGGCTCTTTTTGCACAAATTAATTATCGGATTATACCTATATTACATTTTAATCGATGCGTGCACAAGCTTATGAGGGAAAATAATCTATTGTTGGGAGTATTTGCAATCTAAAACACTCGATTTCTTTTACTTTAAATCTAATATATAGCATTACATACTATTTATACTTTTAAATCCAAATGTATAATTCGCTAGATCATAATATACGCATTAGTTATCAAACTAAACTTTCTCCATAAAATGACCAGTTCATGGATATTTGGATAAATTAAAAAGATTCATCAAGCTTTAATCAGTTTAAAATCCAATTACACTTAAACGTCAACATCTTATGAAACAATATGCCCACAGGTAGATTTTTTCGTTAAATTTTCCAAATGGGAAAGAACAAACGAAACGAAAAAAAAACATCTGCAAGAAGCTCGGTTGAATGAAAAAAATAATACAACAATATGGGCCTCAGTTAATAGGGAAGTCCCAGGGTCCACTCTTATAACGGAGCCACGCCGGTCTCTAATTTGCTCTCCGCGTATTTCCTCTCCTTCGTCGCCTCCCCGGCGGAGATGGCATCCCACACCTCTCCAAATGAAAAGCGCTACGGTAACATAACGTTTGCTCATTTTAATGTAATTAAAGTAAATACGCCTTACATTTTAAAAAGTTACATGTTTCGTATTAACAAAGGTAATGCTAAAATTATAGAGATTTTATATAATATAAATAATATAAACTGTAAATACAATAAGTGGCTCCATACAGTTATACTAGTTAAGAAGCCAAGGCATTAATGAGGTTGATATGTGACTGTCATCTGTACGAGTGTTTAGCTTGTAATCCGACAGTCGGGGTTTGATTTCTATCTTTGACAGATTTCAGAATCTTTGTATAGGTAAGATTTCAATTTCAAACATTTATGCAAATATATATTAACACACACTGATATAAACCTGTCTCATTCGCGACCTAAAAACTTCGGTATGAGTATTGAATTAAAGATTCAATCGTAAATACAAATATAATTAATTTTATCAGTGTATGTATGCGTACTTGAGATTTACAAAAATATTACAACTTAATTATAAAAATAAATACACGGTATTTACTAGTTATTATTTACAAGTTAGTAACTTTATTAAATCAAAGTGTAATTCGCATTGTTACATCGATAAAGCTTATTAGGTTATTCGATATAAGCATATAAAGTGTAGTTATTTATAAGGTCATTAGTGATTACGAAGGGCTGCGGCGGACGCGTTGCTAAATATTTTCTCGAGGCGCCGCCGCCCGCAGTAATTAAAAGCACGGAGCTCTGCTGGAGCTGTCCCAGCTCAAATCAAATATTATTGTTCACATACTTATTTGTATAATTAATTTATTTGTATATTAGTCTTATACTTTGTCGGTGTTGATTTAAAGAGCTTACTTCGTCTGGACGTTTATATATTTTGGCTTAAAATTTATTTTGGTCGACATGTTTTAGTTTGCTTTGGAATAATACTTTTCTTAAAAAGGCATTTACGCAGTTACATTATACAAGGATTAATTAAAGAGAGTAAATTACGCCGTAGAGTCGATGCGAGAAAGCCTTGAAGCTTAATATTTTTTTTATTTTGTGAATCAAGGATTTAGGACATAGACAACATAGCGGCAGCTAGCGTTATAACGTTGCCATTGAAACTCAACATTTAAAAAAAGTATTCCCCAAAAAATTTTTACTAGTTTTTATATTTTACTGGTATTCTTTGAGTCTGTAATTCCGTTGTCTATCCGACCCGCTTCGTTTAAATAATAATTCCACACCGTTGCGCTGTCATGCTTGTATTTTGAAACGAAATACGTAAATTTTATCGCACATTGCGTTAATTCAACGCAAAAAAATTACTAACATGCCTTTAAATCGTTTTACAACGAATCGTATAATCCTTTACGTTTTTTTTCTCAATGGAAAAAAATAATTTCACGCCGTGACGCAGATAGATGCTCATCAGCATACAATACGCGCAACCAACGTAATCGCAGCGCAAACATTAATCGCGAGCAGCATTTTGTTAATGAGGTAAAAAACAAGGTCTGCGTCGAGTGGGACGTCATTACAGCGCGCGGCGGGCGCGGCAGCGGGAGCGGTAGCGGGCGAGGTAGCCGACGAGTTAGCGGGCGCGACGTGACACAAAGCCGCGCGACTTAATGACACCTCGTGAAAAGCCCGAGATGAGTCATTTTTTGAGAGGAAAAGGCGAACCGGGAGTGGCGCGCGGTTGTTTTACGTGTGCTGGTGGCGTTTTGTTCGAACTAACGAGGTCAATAGTAAAGCGCCGTTAACAGCTCGCAGCCCGCCGGTAACAGCTCCGCGCGTTTGTTATTCTAAGACTTGCCTACTATTGTATACGCCGCCGCGATATATAAAGCCTTTAATGAGACAGTACGACTTTTGGTATAAAAGTTTCCACATGTTTTTTTACAAGTATGTACATTTTAATGCACTCAAAAAATTAAACATACTTCAAGAGAGAACAATAAAATAATTTGCTCAAACTTGCTTTTATTTATTAATAAATTAATAACCATGAACTATTTTGACTACTAGATAAGGTTCATGAAATAATAGACGATACGATTAACAATCGTACAAAAGACAGACAGCGTACTTGCAAAACAAAGCAGATAAATTGGAAGTCCATAATCAACGATGTCAGATATCCATTATTTAAAAAAAAGGCTTAAGAGAAGCATAAAGCATCCTCCGAGAAAGTAAGCTGATACTTAATAAGGATATACCACAAGACTTAATTAAATTGGAAGAGAGGGGCTCCAATTTGCGTTTAAATGCTTATGTGGACGTAGACTTTTACATAAATATAACGACCGATAAAAGTTAACTCACAAATAACATAAAATAAACAAATATGTTTCAAAGAATGTCATCGATTCAAATTCTAAACAGAAATAAAACTACAAATTGAAATCAAGATTAAGGATTTCGCTTTTTTATTAATATCTTGCATTAATTGATCGTCATACATTTTAGTATCACTCGGTGACATAGTTTAGTTTAGTTTATATCCTGTGAAACAATATTAAGATATTAAAAAGAACTTGTATTTTGAATATTTTAGGTCATATAAACAGTGGAAATATGTTCACCGATGTACTTTTAATAAACGTAAAAATCGCTGGTTCTTTGACTGACACCAAATGAGCTCAAAAACTACTCTTATATTTTTCGTCAGTATAATGACACACGAAATAAAATCAAACAACGAGCCTAGAGACCATTTGATGGAAGAACCAGGGGATTCGATAATATTAAGAATAAACTTTAATTTAATTCATTAAGTAATTTAATTTAGGTTTATGTGCAAAAAAGTTGTAATATAGCCTTTTAAATTGATTTAATAAGACACCATATAGTTCTATTGCCAAGAAATTAAATAAGGTATTGATTAAAGGTTGCCAAAATATTTATTTGTTCATACAAATTTTTAGTTCCTTTAGATTAAGTACAATTTACTCTCCTCCATACTTAACTTATTAGTAGTTAGTATTTCTATGTTAAATCGGACAACTAATATCTGTACATTTTATAATGTAAGAGTAATCCAACACATCGTTCCCACGAATTAGGGATTCATTAAAAAAATAAGTTACGTCACTCAACTCAAAAGTTGAAAAAAAAACGCGAAAAAATCGACTCAAACGCATCGTATCGCGTATCGCTCCCGCACAAACGCATCTTGGTTTTCATTCAAAGAAATAATTATTTAAAAAAAATATGTAGTGTAAGGTTGATCACAAGCACCGATAACGTTCATGCTACCGTTTACAAGCTCTTTGTCCATGATAATAATAAAAACTCAAACAATGAGGCCTGAACAAAACCGAGTTGTTGCCTCAAACACGCCCTACTTGAGAGATAAAAAAATATCACGTGTAAGACGACTCATTCTTCATATTACCGTTCTAAATAAACAGGCCGTTTTAAGATTTTTATGTATGTAATTTAGTCTATTATTTTAAAAAAACTATCTTATAATAGTGTAGGTAAACTAATTTTGCAAAAAATGGTAGGGCTATTTAAATTATGAGAGGTATTCTTTGACGTGTATTAAAGAATTTGCCTTCGCGTTTTCTTATAAATTTAATAGTGATAATAAGAACGTTGCTTGATTGCTGAGAAATATACTAGTAAAGCAAAAACAACCTACAATTTTAATTCCTATGCTAATTGGACTACAAACCTCGTCAATTATAACTGGTCATCCATATTAATTTTTGCCAACTCTCGTTTAAAAAAAATATCAGGAAAAAAACTTTCGGACTCCGCCTGTACCGGCGCACCTGGGTCGCCGGGGGCTCTTATTCAAATGCAAATCAAACGTTCCATTTTTAAAATCTACCATCTCGGCGCTCCTTGCTTCCGGAACGACTTATGTCCAATCCCTTCCAATACACGTCTACACTAACAATCAAAATGCAGCCATGTAGAGTATAACTTAAAATTCAGTGTCGCAAACACGTATCATGTGTGTACGCCATTTTTCTATTAAATACCAATGTCGTTTGGGACCTTTTAGGCTAAATTTCGAGTACCCAGGTGTGCTCCCGATCCGGTTAAGGGAAGCGTCCTTGTTAGGGATTCTCGTACAAAATCGTTTAATGGTTTGTTTTTAATTTCATTTTTACATTCAACGATGCGCTGCCGTGAGTTATTGTTAATAAAATGACTGAAGTTTTATGGACATTAGAAGTTTACAACTTCTTAAATAAAACAGTAGGATTTACATTTAAGTACTTTTGATGTTGTTTTGTAAAACATGGGTGGTTAATGTTTGTACAGTGTATTTTATCGATTCATTTATTTTAAAGGAATATAAGAAGCAAAGATATTAATCATTGTAAGATCTTTATAGACTTAAACCAAATTATTAATCAAAGATTAACTACATATCATATTAACAATGTATGTATACACATACAATATAAATACACTTATTAAAAGTTATTAACCTGTCGGTCTGGTTTGTTTTACAGATTCGTGCTCAAAAAGCAGAGACAGAGGAAAGATATAGAGGGAGAGGATAATAATACCCGAGGGCTAGACAGAAACGCAGAAAGACACGACGCCACAACATCGCCGTCAGTTCCATCCGTCAGAGACCCAGCACTGCTGCTACTTTTAACTTCAAGCACACTAGTACTAAGGTAATGTTTCAGCTTCCTGTGTACACATGACGGACTAAAGAGACAGTCACAAAGGACATACTCTACTGAAATAAATTTCAAAATATATGTAGTTGTAGCCACATTATGAACAGGCCCGCTTCATTTATCAACAGGTTATACTCTTGGTCGTTTAATTACATAAAATAATTGTTTAATTCCTATTAAGAATATTGAGAGTACCTACAACCGACTAACATGTATGTGTACATCTATGTAGGTAGAAGAAGCGAGGGAGAGAGCTATGTGTGCCAAGACTGTGGCAAATGGAAATCCGTAATCACTGATTACACCTCTGGGGTAAGGGTGTGAGTGCTTATCTATTTTTTTACTTTCTAGTCGCATAGCATCCTATTCACACCTCTTGAAGGCGCTACGTCCTAGACGACATTACATATTGAGAGACATAAATTGCATTGCGATATAACAAGTCCAACTTTAGCCAGACGATTGCAAAAAAGCTAGTAAGTCACCAAATAAAAATGAGATACAGGCGGGTACGGGCCACACAAAGGGCGCTCGTAGTTTGCCAATAATAATAGTTAATAGTTTTCTCAAGTTCTATACAAAAATGATTTAGTGCGTTCGAAAGTCAAGCAGTAAATCAAAGACCTATCTCGGTCCGAATCGTTCAATACTCCACTGTAATGACCCCGTAGGACACGTGCTCGTTCATTATTCGAAACCATTCCAGGTTCGTTCCCGGATTTTAAATAAATAAATTTTATAGCTCCATCTGTCATACAGGAGATAAAATTTGTAATGGACGCCGCGCAGGAGTCTCCGCGCAGACTCGGCGTCGTTCCCTCACTGACATTTACTGTCGATGAGCCTTAAGTTACTGTTAATGCTATAAGCTGTGGTGTTTTCCTCATTACCGTCTTGACATTCGATTTATTACTTGTCAAATTTTAAGATGCCTCTTGCGGTGATGCTACGCACTTCCTTGATTTGCGGCCCATATGGTGTTTATATTTAACTGGATACAAAGGTTATCGATAAATAAGCCGACACCACGGTGCATCATTTTTTTAGACCGTGTGTATTTATGTTAGTGTGCCGAGCGACTAATGTGGTGTGACGATGTGCGCACACGGACTGGCCTTTTTCGTCCGCACAATAGGCGTGTCTTTAAGAAATACCTTGGATTTCGGACGCACACGTACGTGCGAATTTTAGAAATCTCATAAAACAATGGCTTAATGTGGTCCTAAAATTTTGTATATTTTGGTTGCTTCCAAAAGTCCAGGCCACAGATGAAATCTCTGAAAATATATACGAACCGATGGCTTATTTTCATCGGTGATTACCGTTGCAGGAAAGCCGACTACAACGTATAATTACAAAAAAGAAAGCTTAATTTTACATTTTTCTCAAGCCTTATTAGACCAACGGGACAAGTTGAGGAGCTTTCACCCCATTTAGTGCTAAATTTTGATGTTTAATAATAAAATAATTTTAAATATTCTTGCCTCTCGAATTACTAACTTTTACTAACTTGACTTTTCAATCAACGATTAAACATTAAATACTAGCTTACATTTTATCTTAATTAAAAGCCTTTTATCGGAACAACAAAAAATCAAGTAAAGATCCCAAAATTCCCTATAACGTTGATAAAAAAGATAAAAGAGCGCTTACCACTCCAAACTCCATCCAAGCAAATTAAATTCATACACGGAAAGTAATAACAGCGGGCATCAAAAGGTCTCGACTGTCCGTGCGGAGCTTTCCTTTTAATTAGACTCTAAGTACTCGTTAAAAAACAGGATCTTCCCGAACAGACAAAGCGGCCAGTACTAACAAACACTGCGAATGTAAAAAACGCTGGATAAATAAGTGGAAAAATACAGGTAAGTCGAAGAGGGGTTTTTGTACGGTCCGACCGGCCACTTAGGTCATCCTGCTAAATAAAGGCCCAAGTTTTTTTATATCGCTTTTAAATGCGAAGCCCGTACGTTCAGTCGGACCTGCCTCATCCCCTTTCACGATAATATGAAAGGGAACAAACGAAAGAAAATGTTTCCGAGCGCCCGTTCGCTTTTATTGAAAACGTCTTGTACGTAGTTTCGATTGCAAACAGTTCGTGTAATTCAGTTAGTTCGCTTTGCGAATAGAATAACATTAACAAAAATGTATCGATATTTTACTTAATTTTGTGAGATTTATTAAATTTACATGTTAGGAGTAAAATATGCAGCAATTACATAAGTATTTTCCGCTTTGTTAAGCTTCATATGATAGAAAACAATTAAAATGTTTGATATTAGAACTAAAAAGCACTAATATTGTTCAGGATAATATGCAAATATATGACATGAAATAAAAATACTGTACGGGATGTTCGTACGAAGATTACTTCTAATATCTGATAAATGAAAGACTGAACACAGGATATATTTATGTATTGTATTTATTAAACTTGAATTGAACTCTGCTTTCAAAATTTTTGCATATAATGAAGCCAGATGCAGAAGATAAAGATAAAAGTCAAATGATTTACTAAACTAAGTGTAAGTAAGTTTCATCGAAATCGGTCCAGCCGTTTCGGAGTCTATAGGTCTATAGGGAACATACGTACTTCGCTTTCTATATACTATTTTTTTCTTAAAAATATCCTATATTACTTCTTATACCTCCAAGAATATGTGTACAAAGTTTCATGATGATCGGTTGAGTAGTTTTCGCATGAAAGCGTAACAAACAAACTCACATTCACATTTATAATATTAGTAGGGATGTGCAAGGCATGTTGCGTGACTCTTAATCTTTTAACTACCAAATTTCGAATAATTATGCTTATGTTGTACATAACATAATTTTCATTCCATATTTTCAACTGCCAAGGTTATTTGCTGAGATAAGATGAAAATTCAATTATTTTGTAACGATTGCATGTCCGAGTGGGCGTTCGTTACCAAATTTATATAAATCCTGGTTTGTTTACATCTAGTCGGCTTTGATATCGACGTTTCCGTGTGTGAAGCTATACATTTTCAATTCGGCCACAGAGGGTGGGTTAGTGCGCTCGACGGCCGCGAGGGGGCGCCGAGTGTTTGAAGCAGTGATTAGTAATGCGGTGGGGGCTTATGGCGAAATAATCTTAGTGGAGACGTTAATGAGAAAACATTTTACTGGTCGCCGCAGGGCGGTGGGGGGGGGGGGGGCGGCTCAACAATTAATTAATTCTGCATTCGGTTTTGCATATCAAATTTCGATATCAGTTTTAGATACCTCACTAGTCATCAATCAATTTAAATGAACGGCAAACAATAACATCGTACCTGGAATTTTAAAATTAAAATTTCTTTACTGCGTCTCGTTAACCTAAGATATTTCTTGAGTTGACGACTTGAAGCGGTCAATCTTGTTGGCAAAGGAACAAGGCTGTAGTATATACCTATACTGTATGTTGTTATTCGATATATATATATATATATATATATATATATATATATATATATATATATATATATATATATATATATTTATAATATAAATCCTAGTAACACAAATAAGTAAATAATAATAAAGAAAAGCTAGATTTTATAAATTATAGATTATTTCTATGTCAGCCGCATATTTTTAAATTTATAGCATGAATGGAAATATCTCTGAAGTAATTAATACCTATACAGAAATATATCAACAGAAAGGATTTCAAAAATTATTTTCTTATCCAATCCACATATCCAATTACATTTTATACGTAAATAAAGAAAGAATTCGTTTAACCTTCATAATGCCCCGAGTACAGAAGAAAAACAAATAGCTGTCGCAACCAACACAAGGAAAAATAAATCGATTCTGTCTCACTTCAATGAACACAGGAAGGGTTGTCTTTATACCTACTTGCTCAATATCCCACAACTTACATATCTAAAAAAGTATATATAAATTTCAACATTTGTATCAGCTTAACAGTAGATGAGTAGCAACATGGTTCAGATTTTTCTTATTTTGATTCTGAAGTGTGTATGTACACTACGTTGTGGTTTACTCTGGGGTTTACTGTCTTTCAAACTGAATATCCACGCCATGATTGATTCAATTCTGCATTTTTTTAGGCTTAGGTTATGGTAAAAGGTAGGCCAGGATATGGGTCAGTGTCGTGGATGTTGCATCAGTCGACTATTGATTAAAACTCATGTTTGATGCGGTCCTTAGACTGAGTAGTTCAAGCTGCGCGTTTATATTTAAGTGATTAAGGTCCCCTTTGAATAAAAAGTTATGAAATATTGCAAGTCGATGACAAATGTATGGAATAATTAAGCCATAAGAAATGTAAATAAATTGTTTGTTACTTAACGGTAGTTTACATCAATGAACGAAATATTACATCCACATTATAAATGCGGTAAGTGTTACGTACTTGATGGTACTTCATTCGCAAACGTAATAATAGTCTTTATTCGCTAAGAAACTGAGTGGTAATTAGGTTAAATAGCGCGGGCAGTCGGTGCGAACGGTAAATTCCTATTGTGGCGTTATCGGCGTCCCCCAGTCGCCGACCCGGCTCGCCCGGAATGTTGCCGGCCAACTTTAATTCCCTTTTGCTAGGCGAATTTTTAATTCCATATAGCCGTTACTGTGCACTTTATTAATGTAACCAAAGGTTAAACAAGCACATTCTTCTAACATGAAAACGTTGAGGAACAACCTCTAATAACTAACCATGAAAATAACAAGATGTTATTGTCGTGTCATACATATTCATGGTCTTAGTATTATAAAACGTACAATGGGTTATTAGGTTTTATTTTCCTATCTCTCGGGATGTTTTTGGGAATAAATGGTACCCTATACTATTTTCCGTATCCACGGCAATGTGTATGCAAAACTTTATGATGATCGGTGTTGTTAAAGAGTTAATGAGTAACAAACAAACAAATTCACATTCGTATTTATAGTAAGTAAGGAGGTCGATCCAAATTCCAAATTCAAATAAGCATGTTTCTGACGCACGCATCTACTTTTATCAAAATGTATATTGTTCTCTTTACAAAGTGTGTGTGTGTGTGTGCACAAAATGATTTCGACTTGCCAAAAATGTACGGAATAAGAAGGAAATTCTTGCATCATATAAGCGATACAGTAGAGAGCCACGTGTGGCAGTACACTCCATCGAATCGCAATACGTACCCAATCAGGATTATACAAATCCCCCGCGGCCGAGCGGGCACGGGGAAATAATTACGATCGAGGAGAGTTAATCAAGTGCCGAGCATTGAGGAAAAACTCCCGAATTTTCCTCGCAAAATGTTACTCGCTGAGCACTTCTAATGGATAATTTCTGACGTGATTACATTTTATTATTTTTTGTCTGTCATAACAAACATAATAGCTATTTAATTATTAATACGTAAACTTTCCCCTTGTTCTTGTCCTTATATCTAACGCAGTGTCTCAAGACAAAAGACTGTGCTGCCAGCAATAGCTTATGGTACAAATACGTGACCACTCACTGCGAGCACCATTAGACGGCTCAAATTCACTCAAAGGGCAATGCTTGGAGTCGTTCTGCGAGATCGCATCAGAACCAAGGTAACCCGCATTGCCCATCACACCCTTCTTACGTATTCAACATACATACATATAGGATCTACTATGGACACTAATCAAAAACCAGAGCTACAGATACAGATCCAATAGTTGACGTGTTCCAAAATATTAGCAACTTTAAGTAATAATGGGCTGGTTAAATACAATCCACATACATTTTTTGCTTCAATTGTTCTCCACCACAAAAGGCTTATAAAACGCGAGACGTTGTTTTCTTATTACAACTAAATATGTATCCATTAATCTTAATGAAGCAATAAAAATGTGCTTCTAATAATTAAATAAATAATGTAAGCCTAAAGGCTAATGTTCATCGGAACGTGATGGAGCGTCACTCAACACATCAGTGAGCGCTATGACCGAGCCAATGCACCATTGCACACCCTTCCATGTGTCGCCTTTCTACATATCGGGTATGCGGGAATTGAAAATGAAATCATTTCTTCATCATATCCACTAGGCAAAATCAATCAATAACTTTACATTAATATTTTTATGCCAGTAGGATTAAAATAAGCAAGCGGATCTCTTGATGTTAAGCGCGGACCGCTACCCATTAACATCGACTCTTATCAGAAGAGTTACTGATGCCTTGCCAGCCTTTATGTGAAAAGAGGATAGGAGAAGATAGGATAAGATAACGAAAAGGATACAAAGGAGGTACGACTGTTCTCTTTGTGTGTATTTGACACCTACCTCGTGGTCTACATTGGCAAATAACTTACTAACTGACTAACTATTATACATAATATGTTCATAGGGATACGCACATATCTGTTATGTAGAAAATATACACGTAGCTTTTCCGACACACATTGGAAACATATACTTTAGTACTTTTTCTTATTAAATACAGAGAAAAAAACATGTAAGAATGTATTTAATTCATTAAAGGGCATATAATCTCATTCCCAATTCTTTTCAATGAAATCAAATTACAGACAAGGAGAGCATATGTGCTCACAAAAGTTTACCTTTCATAGTCTTGAATCGACTACTTAGGTGAACACGATCCCCGTGAAAGCAGTTTTTAGGAGCTCACTTACCGAATGAATGGCTCGGCCTGCGCTGTCCCTGGCCGTTCATTCAAACTCCCCTGTATTTCTAACTTTACGAAATCCTATTCAAATTTATCAAGTGCAATAAGTGATTTATTGAGTGAGCATTATCGTACAAGATCCATCATCTGTTATTGATCAAGAAATAGATTATATGTTACATAATATGTACCTACATTGTCATGCACACGTCAAATCGATTTCGAGTCTAACATTCCGACCTATGCCCACAAAAATTTGACACCTAGAATAGCCAACGGCGAGTTACGGAAGGGTTCAACCTAATTTGGTTTTACGATTTAATAGTGTTGGCCCAAGATTTAGCTCGACGATCCATTTGTGATTTATCAATTTACTTATTATGTAACACATAATCTAGGTGATCAAATAGCGGATTAGCGTATAAATTCCTTATCTATAGGTTTATACTATTCTTAGAAAGGAGTTTTGATGCCTTGCAACCTTAGATCTTAAACAAAACAAAAGGCGCTTAAACTGAATACTCAATTCACAACTGCCTTAGTTTTACATTAGGATATCCATGGTTAATATGTGCACTATATACTAAAGAGTGTATATGGGCTAGGAACGTATTAAAAAGAAAATTCGTGGTCATTGGTGGTTGCTTCTCTGGTATTCAGTTTTCTTATCAAAACTGGCACTTAACTATCTTCTTTTCTTTAGCCGGTTATCTTCTGTTCTGTATGTAAAAGTTAGCAACGTGTCTGTAACTCGTACCGGAAGTTACTCAACATTAGACGAACCGCTTACTTATTTACCTCTTGCTTTCATTTAATTATTCACTCCTTAATAACTTAAGTTCTAGCTTTTATTACCAACACCTTTTATGAGTCCTGCCGTAAGTACATCATTCGCATACCACAAATAGAAATAGAATTAACAACACAGACACTTAACAGTCGTGCGTTTGTAATGTAAAGGCGCGTGCACACGGGGCGCGCTATCGCAGTTCTGGTTCATTAGGCGGGCGGCAGCGCGGTCGCTATCGCTGCGAGCCGCTCATTTTTCACGCTACGCGCTGTAGCTGGCCGCAATGCGAGCACCATCAACAATCTCGTCGTGCATGCAACGATCTATCACGGCATATATTTTCAAACGTAAAAAAAACGTTTTGTTTGATATATTACATAAAATTATTATTATTACATGTGTTGAAAAAATGTATACTTAGAGAATAAGTCACATTTTGCAAAAGTGAGTGGCAGCGTTGGCAGGTCACGTACCAAGAGAACTAACATTGATCCGACGAGTGATATGGTAAAAAAGGGGATATAAGGAGTAAATGTAGCTGAAGAGTATGTAAGGATGCAGAAGCGAGAGAGGTGAGCCAGGATCGCGCAATATTGATATCCGTAATCTCTGCGTACCTCACCGAATTATAGGCGTGAGCGCGTATTTATTTATCTGCTTATAAAATTGAAAAGCAAAGTAGAGTCACAGTGTTGTAGCAACTATTACGTCAGTATACCAACGCAGCTGTGTGTTTTTCTTATGTAAATGAGACCTAACTATACCTAATATATAAATGATCACCGACGCTCATGGATATCCGGAACACCACAGGAACTGCAGAGGCATTTGCCGGCCTTTAAGGAAGGAGTAGGCTAGCTTGAAGCACCCTAAGTCGTCTTGACTTAGTATTACATCCTCATCCAATACCTGTCTGCAGCACTATTCAGAAATGTTTCTTCTTGCAAGAAAGTGAGTCTTAAGCTTGACTCAAACTGTAATTAGTTGTATCAACATCTGTAGTAAATAATTATTGTAGTAGTAATTTACTAAATTGTTTTCGTCATTGGAACATCGCACTGGGGGCAATAATGAATCACAACAATACACACCGTACCTGCACAGTAGGCACCTAGCAATTTAATTTTGACTACCCCCCGCCAATCGGGGACAATATTCAAATAAGGCTTCATCTATTAACGTACCCCATAGCGACATGTCCCATTATCTATCACTTCCATCTGTAAAGACCCTCCGCATCGCTACCCCTGGTAACCCATACCGCGTTGCACACGAAAATATTTTTAACGCAATCAATTCAAAACCCAGTTTCGTAATTAAAAAATAATTAACTAAAGAACATGGCGTACTGTTTCTCTTTTGCTACTGTTTATTTAAAAGTTGCAATGTATATTTGCTTACCATTAGGTACTTGTAATAAGTGAAATTATTCCATGATAAAAGTGCAAAGTCGTAGATTTGCATCCAATCTTGATCCTACTAGTTGACAACATTAATGTAAGGTGTTGCAAAGGCAGAGAAGTTTGTTTTGTGGGTCACCAATCCTTATTGATAGCAATATATAAATTTAAAGATATCAAAACCTGTGATACTTTCAATATCTTTGTATTTAATATTTTCATTTACTCTCTTTTAATAATATACATATTTTCCAAATGTAATAAGAGAGCATTTTAATCGGCTAAATGAAATAGGTCCATGGTGTTGTCACCACTGCGCAATTGAATTGAAATCTCGGACCCCAATCTGCGGCGAACTAGGCGGGTTGGTGGGGCCATGGCGGCGGCACAGCAACCCCTTGGCGCCCCGCTGGCCTTCTCAAACACATCACCGTATCAATCAGTGCTATGAATAAATATTTGCTTTGTGACAGTTCCAGCTTTTTTATTGAAGTGGCCTACATTATGACGATTTCAATATGTAACATACATTTAAACATATGTAATAACATAGAATATATTTGGTTTGTTTGTTAAATTTGGTACCCTATGGTATTAGGCACCAGAATCCTACATAGGTAGAAATGATAAAAAATACAAAAGTACCTTCGCAATGCGTTTGCGCAAGACACCTTACGTTCTAATAATATTGGTGACGTTAAGTGCTTCAGTGAACTCAACTTACATTACTTAAAATAAACATATAGCTGTAGACTTGTAACATATTTTATTTATATGTTCATGTGACTATATTTGTATGTAGTAGGTACACCATGGGGGAATGTTCTTCGGATATTTGCAAATACATTGGCCAAAATGTAATAAAATAGCAGAGAAAAATAAAATTTCAGAATTTCAAGGTCGTTTAAATATATTTTTAAGACAATAGCTTAAGTCAAGAAATAAAACTTCTATGAAACCAGGTTGTAACAATTTAGAAAGAAACCAATTTCAACTGTAAAGTAATAGTACTCCATAAATGTCATCTATACTAGTACGACATCTATACGAGAAAACGGAATGGGTATTTTTTCTTGCAAAAAAATGCATACAACCGCTTCAATAGTGTAACTGCTTCGGCTATATTGATTTTAGTTTTAATTTTTGCGAACGGGGGCTCCAGATCAGGTAGCGACTTGATTTGATGGATCGCACTTTGTGCCGATGGAAATAATATCGCACCAAGCACGGATCATTGGAGAGCGCAGGCTGCACTTAAGTGTATTTTCATCCGTAGTAAAATCGACAATGGAAAGCGATTTAAAATATTGCATCGAACATTTCAAACGGGGTAAGACGTAAATTCGCGAAAGAAATACAAGTCGGATTTAAAAAAACAAGTTGGTTGTAGATATAGTATTAATAATTTTTGCAATACTTGAATATAGTAATATTCATTATAGAAGACAGATAACAAAATAACTTACGCCTTGAACCAACTTAACAGAACAAGGGTGAAGAATGAAACAATACCGCATCAACGATACTTCACCCCTCCGCAGCAAGCCACAGGAGAATATCATAAATGTCGGCTTAAACACTCGTCCCGGCTGATGGTAAATAAAAATATAATAAAATAATAAATTCCATGCAACATATGGCGCGAGGCGGAATTTCGGATTTGCGGACCACTAGGTTAGGGGGAGATGGATTCAGAGACTGGTTGACAGATTTATGTGAGATAAATAACTTGTCTTTCATTTAATAATAAAAAATAAACAAAAGAATTTGAATTCAGAGAACTAATACTAAGGCTTTAAGTGAGTTAAATAATTTTTGCACTAACTTTAGTACCTAAATAAGTTAATCGTTGGTAAGGTAAAGTACTCTACGGGATGACCGTACGACTGCGATGATGGTAACGTAGGCGATAATATGTGCATGAAATATTGGTAACAGTATCCCCGTACAATGATCACTTTGTTTTGCCCAACCGATAAAAGCGTGTAAAGGGCAAATAGGCTCAGTTCAAGTCTAAAACAATATACATATAATAAAGGTCTATAATAATAAGTAGTATGAGATGGTAGGCAATTTGTATAAAAATTAAAAATTTAAATGAAGTATTCCAAATTTACCTACATCTCCTAACAGTGGTCTTAACATTATCTAAACATACCAACCGGTCCGTCAACAAATCGAGTAGAGAGAGACCGATCCTGCAGCAGTGCTCGGTGTAATGCAGCTCCCCCGCGATGCATCGAGTGCTGTATCAAGATCGAGACTCGAGTAATAATCGAACCCTCACAGCGCGGTGTCCCACACTCAATCTCGGAACTTGTAGGTACATATGTGCGCCGAAACGCTTTACCGCTACACCATGAGAACTATTCAAAAATGAACCTTATCGTATGGTATTAGTGAGGTAGATAAAACTGATGCATGTTTGTGAGAATATTTCGTGTGATAGGGTGATAGTCCCAAGAATTGCGGACTGTTATTGAATTTCTTAGCATCTTTGATTTGTCCTCGTCTTGTTCATTGCACAATAAATATTATTAAATATAATTCAGATAAAAATCTGTATCATGAAGATGAAAAACAAATAGCGTTGTTCCGGCTTCTTCGTGGTGTCAAATCATATAATGTCAAAATCAATCTAATCTGATTTTTTGCCGATATTAAGTGTTCATTACCGCCTACCCTTCTTGGCACATGCGTGATACTAGTTAAGTTACAGATACGTTTCGAAAAAGTATCTGAATCATAAGAAAAAGATTACCAAACTTCACTGCCACCGTTTCATATGCATATTTTGCATCTATTTAAAAAATATAACACACTTTTCAATCTGACTGCGATTGAAACGATTACACTAAGTCGTCACTTCAATTACTGCGACATGCGACTGAAATTAATTTTGTCATATCCCGATTTTACGATACAAGTAGTGGATTACGCGGCGATTTACTATCGTCGTATTATTTTAATCTCTTCAATGCTTCCTAACATGGCAAAGACTAAGTCAAAGTAGAACAGCAATCCGAGGCTTCATTTATTCTTTTATGGTTATGGCAAGTACAAACACTCATCAAATGAAATGTCGTGAAGGTACGTTTCTTTTTGTATGAGCCTAGGTAGTAAGACTTATATTTATCTTATGTTAAGATTTTACATTCATTTCTTTGGCTAGAAAAAAAAATCTAACTAAAACTGTTAATAGTTTGCATTTGATACACATCCGACCGAACATGCCACTTCCTTACAAAGAAGATAATTACGAAATTCTACCCATTTAAAATTAATATGTTAAGAGACCGAAATATCACGTCTGCAGAACACACAGTCTTTGGAAATATTTTGGCACATTGGCACAGAAGCGATGATGTCGCGGTAATGGAGTGCCGGCGATGGCCGCGCGCCGCGCGCTACCGGCACGTGGCCTGCGCCCGCGCACGCGCCGGCACTCCCACCGATTATGTCTCACCAGTACGTGAGAATATTTGTAAATTTCAAACTTATACTTAATATGTTACTTTCAACAAATATGTTTAAAAATACATTGGGGTGTAACAAAACTGAATTTCCTAAAGAAATCGCCTTCCCCGACAATAACATCTTCGAATACAGGCTCAGATTTGCATTTCACCTCCATTTATATTACGATTATTAACTCTTTTGTGAGGTTTTCAAAAGCATCACGCCAATAAACCTAAGGACCCACAGAATGCGTCAGAAACGATCCCGGCAAAAAGTAATATCTAGGTGTCAACTGCACGCGATAATCGCGGTGTAAAAAATTGGCAGCGCGGCGGCAACCGCCGAGCGACGACCGACGCTGGTGAACTATTTCCACCCTTGCCTGTATCTCGTTTATCGGCCGATAGTATCTGAGTGAGACATCGCCGGTGACGTTTGAAATATGATCGGAGCGGTCCCAAGGGCGCGGGGGCACGGGGGCGCGGGAGGCCACGTGCGGGGCATATTCAAATCAGAATCGCACGCGGCGGACCCCCGTGTTGGCTAAATACGCCGCCCGCGCCGCGCCCGGCCCACCCACTTACCGAGGGTCGGCCCTATGTAATCGAATTTGAAAATTATTCTAAAACACTGAATAATGTATTTGGAAGGGACTGCTCGCCGGAGGCGGCGCGCTCGCGTTGATTTTTAAAATAAATTAAACTTAATCAAGTGGGTTCGCGCACCTAAACGGATTAACTTGGTGCTGATTTGACTTTGCCACTGTTTGTACAGCGTGTGGGGTGACGGATCAAAGCTGTTTCAAACTGTATCACATATATCGTTCGGTACACACACGAAAATGAGTTTGTAATGCCGAAAACTGATTTAGACCACGGATAAACAACATACGTAACGAATTGCTTAGAAAACTTTAGATAACTAAGACTAACCAACAAGTTAAGCATTTCGTAATGTTATTTGTTTCATCACTTTGTTTTCATTGTCGGTATACCTCACCTTTTTCTTTGTATGATATATGTACACTTGTGATAGAACCACTACGCTGACAAAACGACAAACTGTGTATTATCAATTTTACTGTGAATACAACATGTAAAAGTAACCAAAAAGAGTTTCAAGTTGAAACTAGATTCCTAACGATAGTATGTCTATTAAACAGAAAATGAAACTCTTCTTGTCAAGTGAACCCATTGTTAAAAAATTGTGTACTGTAATAATTAAGGAATACTGACTCTACATAGAACTAATAAGTTGAGAAGATTACGACAATATTATTATAAGATAATATAATATTTATCCTCACTCTTAAAGCTATCGTTTTTTATTCCGATTTTATTTCTCTCGAACTACGACTAACTCTTTACTTAGTCTACATGGTAGAGTCCACAGCAACATCTGTTGTACAAATTGTCTGGATTGACCGGTAAAATACAACGACTTCACGGAAGACGTCAAGTAGAAGTATTCTGCGTTATGTCTGATATTTGAGGTGCTGAAGGCCTAATTTTAGTGTGTGTAAAACGACATAATGTTATAAAAGCGGTAATCAGGTAATCTCGATATGACTGACCAACTACTCAATAGCTTAGCCTACTAAACGACTCGGTGTATTTGGTAATACGAAAACTGTGTAGCAAACAAAGGCCCCTACGGTAATCGCCTAAATAAAAATTTATGAATCGCAAAAATTGCCCAAATTGAAATTTGAAAATTAAATATTGAGTAAGACAATATTAGTTCACTCGCTACATTAAGTTTTATTGCACCATGAATACATTTGGTTCAACGCGATTCGGCACGCAGGGCTGCGGCCCCGCCATTAGCGCCCGATATGAAATGAAAATTAAAATATATAAAAAACTGCGACGAGCACTCTCGACAGACCGCTAAGGGCAGCCCTAAAGATTTAACCCTAACGACCTGCATGGAGTACTCATTGACACTAAATAAATTTTAATTTAATATAAATATATTTAATCAAAAAAAATATATTTAATACAAAGCAATGAGGAGAACTTTTAGTTCTTATATTAAAACTTATAATTCTAATCTTGAGTAATTATTCTGACTGAAGTCGTATACCAACCATCTATCTTGAGTGTATCTACCGTCTCACTTGGGTATTCGTACACACGGCCAACAAAACGTTTTTGCTCTATATGGGCACATATGAGATACTTAAGTAAAGCCTCAGTAAAGGACATCAGCATACCTAGATACATCTGAAATAGTAAAACTAGCTCTAGACCACAATCCCACCTGATGTTAACTAGTGATGTAGTCGAAGGATGGTAAGTACTAGTTTAGTAACAGCCTATTCACTCATTTCTTGAAAGTCCATTCTCTTCAAGTTTTTTTTATACCTCAGGAACAACAACTATTGGTGAAAATCGCGAATCTTTCCATTTATACGCGCTTATGACAATGAATGTACATTGTATGATATTTCAAGCAAAAAGAGAGGTATACTAAGAACAGAATTAAGAGGTATACTTAACATTTAAAGTATTTCGACGATTGCTAGCACCATTCATTAAAATATTTTGTAAAAATGTCTTATTATGTATTGAGGGCTATTTAATAAATAAATGTAGTAGTAATAGTGACTCCATTGCGCGCGTTGAAACTATCATGTAGCGGTGTACTGTAGGGGTGCTACTCGATGATTTGGTTTTTCGATTCGTTACGCCGTCAAACTACCCTCGTAAGCGTACCCTCGAATATGTTCCCTCGCCTTGAATATTATTTATACGTTTGTTAAGTGGAGTTGTACGGCGGCCGAGAGGATTATAGCCTCGGGAGCTCAGCACTTCAACAAACATCGGTTATGATTTTTAATATCGATCGCGGAATTTCAACGAATAGTGGCTTTATTGAATACCATCGAAATGTACAGCGTGTTTAAAAATTCCTTATACGAAGAAGAAGTCATAAGTACAATGTAAGCGATAAAATGATTACTGATACAGTTAAAATAAAAGTGAAATAGAACGACTCACGAATAGATTAAATATAAGCTGGCCAGTATTTTATTTTGTATGATAGTTGTGTTATATCACGGGTAAATGAAAGACTGTTTTTACTGCTTATGCTAAAATACAATGTAAATATTATTCTAACCTCAGCGGTTCGCATAATCTAGCTTTTTCTAAAGCAATATTAGTTTTCTAGGGCCGCATCTTTGTGGAAAATCTTAAAAATATGTCAAAGAAAATAGGCGTATACGGTCTACGAGCAAGCTGCAGTCGGCTACGTATGCAAGGCAAACATATTTTCTCTTGAGACTAGAACGGTGAGTAAACAGTGGCCAACAGGAGCGAAGGTTGGGCCGTGTTTACCAACGCTGCGTCGCCTACCCTCATATATTAAACATAGCCGAGACTACCTCACCTCGCCTTCTGCCGGCCCATGTATATCTACATATGCTATCACCACAGTATCACTTCAAACGAATTCGCAAAATTTATCTCCCAATGTTTGTTCTAAATCACGTGAGATAAAGTCTACCGCACACAGTAATGAATCCGTTTTTCAGCAGTTTTACATCGGCATAAAAATAAGGTCGCGGCAGTTAACACGTTTATCGGGCGCTCATTAAAGCGGAGGGCGATCTTGCTTCGGAGTCGTTAAGCGCGCAATAGTTCGCGAGATCCTCATAAAAAATATCTCGCAACCGAGTTTACGAGCGCCCTTTGTGAATGCATCATTAAATTTCCATCTAAATTTAAATTACGAACGGTACGATTCGACGCGCGCTCTTTCGCTCTCACGTGTTTCTGTTTTCCTAGTCGGTGGAAATGTTATAATTGCTGCACAGAGAAACGCAGCCGAGTCGAGAATTCGAAAAAAAGATGACGTCAGTCGGAATTATCTTCAGCGCAGCGCAATTGAAACGGCTTTGCGACGGGGCTTAGTGAAAAAGTTGGC
The DNA here is from genome assembly GCA_029849275.1 of Papilio elwesi. Taxonomy (NCBI): domain Eukaryota; kingdom Metazoa; phylum Arthropoda; class Insecta; order Lepidoptera; family Papilionidae; genus Papilio; species Papilio elwesi. Next base: position 3,276,028 of record CM056687.1, on the reverse strand, counting down.
GTTCGTTTTAATAATTCCCAGCTCCGGCGCCTCGTCAGAATGCCGTTGTCACTTCGTGGATTAAGCTACGACACGGTTGAGTTGGGATTTGAGAGTTATTTTAATTTGCATTTTTTCGTATCATATTCCGAAAAAACCTGATCGTTATCAGCGCTGCGGAAAATGCGCAGTGTGTTTTCCCCGTGCGGATCTAAACGACAGTTGTCCTCAAGGAGGGTTAACAACTTTGAAGGCGGTATGATGTCTTCGGAGGAAACATATAAAGTCTCCAGGTGAGACGTCGGTAATGTTCGGTCACGCAATTTAGATAAGGGTATTTTTCTGTCCGTACTCTTCTTAAAGTAAATGCGACGAGTTTTAACTTACGTTCTGACGTCGTTCCTACCTACGTAGACGTATTGACTTGTGCTTGTAATGGAACAAATTCCTACTTACCAGTAACTATGCTGCATAAAATTAACATAACAAGGAAAATGCGTGTAATTAAGGAATTTTCCGTGCCTTTCTATACCGTCTATAAAAGTTATGATAAAATTATTATTATTGTGATTTTTGATATCGAAAAATAAGATAAAATGTCAAAGTTCCGATGAACAAATGAAAAACAACAAGAAACAGGAAATGTAGACTAACAAATAAGGTCATTCGATTAAGCGGAATGATTTGCGAATCACTTAAAAAGTCCAAATGGCACCGTTTTTCGACTTCCCTCCCGACTTCTGGCGTTGGAATTGCGAATAAAGCCGAGTAAGAATAAATTGTGCGACTGGATAAAGCAATATTTGTTCATCTACCCCCGCATTACGGCAACGTCGGCCATTAGCGGGATGCAAATAACGTCTTGTCATTTTTACTTCTTTATTTTTCCTTTTCGCCTTGAAATCTGTGCTACTCGGCCCCCTCCCACGGAGGTCCGATATGGAAAGGAGATTAAATGGAACATGTTTTAAAAATATTTTGTATTAAATTGCCAGCTACTGTGTAATGTAAAAATAGAATAAAGATTGTAATATACTGTGTCGACAATATTTTACAATTATAACTGTGTCCTCGAGTCATGGTGGCTTAGTACACAGGCCCTCACTTTACTCTTTATAAGCAACTTTTATAAGTACGTGGATATTGTTGATAACCGATACATAACTTATGGATATTGTTTGCAATATCAGATATTCGTCATAAACTCGTAGAAGAAAAAAAACAAGTCGAGAATTGTATTATGTTTGATAAAAGGTTTAATAACGTGGCGCAATGACGCACTTCCAGGTCCTGTGTTATAATTGTTCGGGGATACGATACTAAAGTTATATAAATTCATATATACATGACATTAATTATTGATTCACGAACCGTAACAACTTTTCACAAGTACGCATAAGCCCTTTTCAAGTACTCTCTTGTTGAAATTGAGACGAGAAACTTCGATATTGTTCGAGTTCTGATATTTCCTTGACAATCAAAACTAAATACTGAATCCAAATTAATTCTCAGCTAATTGCTAGAATGGCGTTAGTGTCAACATATCCGAGCACGAAATTAAATAACGTCGCAAATCTAACGACCTGATTGAATGGGCAATTCATCTCTTGCGCGGGGAGCGGAAGGGACCTAAGAGGGCTGGCGCAGCGAGCAGCGAGTGCGCGCCGCACTCTCACGCAGCGTAGGCGTCGGCCATAACTCGCGCACAACAAGCATGCACGCCACCGCTAACTACCGACATTCAAACACACAGGATGTGCCACATTTAGTATATCGTATAGTATTTACTTTTTGAACTCATCAGGGGTAAGCGAAATTCCTTATACCTATTCACCAAGCTCATAAATCGTGTACATCTCTCCTTAGCAAAGTTGTTCGTTCAGTGATTTAAAATTAAACACTAGAAACATGACTTAAGCTCACTAGAAATCGATGCTTGATCAGGTTTTGGTTGATCATCTTCGTTAAAAGAACAAAAACGATGCTAGAGACTGGTTTGCATTTAATTATTCTCTTATTTTCCAATAGACGTCAGACGTCAAATGTCAAATGTCCTAAAAGTATAAGCAAAAAGTAAAATAGGGCTATAACCATTCAGAAACAAAAGCTAAATTAACATAAGCTTAACATACAATACAAAATAAATAAAATAATTCATACAAAACTTACACCAACCTATATTCCTACCCCGCAAATCCAAATCATAACTATATCCATCCAAGATAGGTACTTGTACGCCAACGGATCAGTCTTTATGGCCTATAAATGTGTAATTCACGCCACCTTAATCCGGCCCTGTTCATATAAATCTGGATTAGTCTTGCCCGCTGCGAGTACACGTTACCTCGTGATTATGCCGTTAACAATCGCAATTGAAAAATAAAACATATCTAAGTGCAACCCTGTGGTTTCGGACGACATGTCCACTTGTCTTTTTTTGTGATAAAGGTGTGTACACAAAAACTAATATATTGTTTGCTTAAATGATACTTTGCTGCATACAAACATTTTAAAGACCAAATCGACGTCCTCCATCATTTTGTGCAAAATATTACTGACTAAAAGTTTATTAAGACTAAGAATTTATTAAATATTGCGCATTTTTATTTATTTTACTAACTTTGTTAATTTTATTTTACCTAAGTAGAAACTCGTGATTTTAAATGGAACCAAAGACTGACTTTAAAGATTTTATGCGTATTGTATTTTTTATCTAGCACTGCGTCATTATAAACCATAATTTTTAATTTTACTACGTATAATTTATTTTATAATTTTTTTATAAAATAAAAACTAACATATTAGCCGCGCACCAAAATAGTCAGCCATCCCATCGCTAGAAGAGCGCATTTTATTCATATTTCGATGCTGTCACCTACAGTACCATCTCACTAGCTAATTCTAGCTCCTATGGAACACTAATAATTTGAATGGTGATGTAAAGCGATACTAATATATTAAATTTACACTGCTGTACTATGCGACAACGTTCATAATACATAGCTGCTCAATCTCACCTTTCCCGGGTGGTAGGGCCTTGTTGACGCAGCCCATAAATTACATAAAACAAGCGGCAGATGCCGCGGGGAGGAGAGACCCCCTCCTCCTCTAGCACCCGGTAATGGAGCATTAGCAGCACTAATGGCCACGGACGCTGACGTCTACACATAAATTCGTGTCAAATTTAGGATGGGTGACGTCTAACCCACGTCACAGGTGTGTGTTAAGCAAATTTCAATAACTTTACACGTTATAAACGTCGTTTATTGTATTTAGTCCACATGTATTTCTTTGATTTTAAAGTTTGTTTGGTGAAAAATCATTAAAAATATATTATTTTATCGGCGATCACTTAGAAACCGCAGAAGCAGTGGCCAGGTTACTATGGTTAATACGGGCGTGAAGTTATTATTTATTAAATCCTTCGTCTGATGAGCAGAATCTTTAATAGGTTCTTAATTTCGAAAGTCTAAGCTTCAGACAAACAGACAAGTTTCAACAGTTATAAATAGGTCATGTGCAAAGTGAGAGAAGAATAATATAAATCAATAGATTCACATTTCGTGAGAAAGCTACCCCCGCTGCACCGAGCACCCCTAAAACAAAGTTATCCTCTCTCGTTGGGGCACTAAAAATTCCTTATAATTGAATGAATCAATTCTATCGCCATTAAATCGAGTTACCGAGCATATTGGGTGAGCAAATTTATTTAGCTAATAACCCTCCGCACTGCTCGGCCGAAATTCATCCCTTGTACCTTGGGAAGATGCACAATTGAGGATTCGTTTACAATTAACACACGCGCATTCCTATTGAAATGGGTGCGCACAGTAAAACATAAATTAAGTTTATATATAAAACAATTCCTCTTAGATTGATATTATCATTCATACATTAAACGTCACGACAATAAAAGTTATAATGAGTATAGTTCACCAATTATTCCCAGTTTCTATTAATATCTTTTTTCCTGGCAAACTTGTAGCCAATAATTAACAAACAAATAACTGCACGAGCTAGGATATATAGGTATATTGTTCTCCCCTTGTTATAATAATTATTGGAATATTTAAATGATTATGGACCTATATGTATATCGGAATCGTACTTGCAATTAAGTCGTTGGGGTGGCTGAAAGACGGCTCACTTATCACCATTTCTAAATAGTCAACTCTAAGCTTATTTCTAGAAAAACAATATAGTTCCTTCATATTACACAGCCACATCTTGAAACGTGTAACATTTCGAGATCTGCATACGTAGAACGTATACATTTCCCGTTAATTATTCGCGCCACACAAAAGCCTCCTTCAAAACACACCCAACTGAGAAGTTACGTTGACAACTTTACATTGAATTACTCCAGAAACTCGAATAAATATTTAATCGTAGCGAAGAAACCGTCACCGCCATATTCCGAACATCCAACGGGGTGGAACTCGAAGAACAAACTTACCGGGCTACAACTAACGTAAATTATTAATACCTGACATAAATTTGCCATAACACTGCGAAGTTTGCGAGCGGTAGGCTGGTTCAAGACAGTTGTACAAACGACTTACAAATCGCGCAGCCGGATGCGACTACGTCTAATGGCGGCATAAAGCAGCGGGGCCCGCGATGCGACCCTTCCTTCCCTCGAGCACTTGATCTTATCAATTTGCAGGACACGATACTTGAGATAGCGAACGTCTCCAACAATCGGTATCGGGCAAGGCATCTCTTGTACTTTATCTACGACATCAGCATTATTAAATGTTGGAAATTGTGGAATATTCTTCTTTTAAGTTTATTTTATATGAATGGACACAATTAGAATTCTTATTATATTTATTACCATTTCACGCAATCAAAAGATACATTATAAAACCACATTTTTATAGAACGAAAAAAGGATTACAATTAAGTAACAGTTTGCCACCTTTGCTTTGTGAACAATGAAGCAACATTGTATGGTAACCGGGAAGCTTTAGAAGTATTTAGTGAATATGTGTGAAATCAAGTGTACTTCGTATTTAGTAACAAAAAGATGACAAATTAAGATGAAGGCGGGAAATAAGAATATAGAGCCTCAGGACACCTTATTTATTGAGCAAATATAAGCACAAAATATATCTGTATAGCTAATTCGTATACCTAAAAAGTATTAAAAATATTAAGATATTGTTTTTACAATATACTTTTATGTTAGCACCTCCAACACACTTACAACAGAAATCAAATCTGGCTAAAAAAAGTGAATAACACAATTGAAAAAATATAGATTGCAAACATTCTATGAAGGTTAATAACGTTAGGAGCTAGACCATCGCAGCTTACGCGTCGCTAGTCAAGTCACGTCGCCCCAGCGAGTGGTTCGAGCGTCCAATCACTTCGCTCTAAACTAATAAATCGGAAGGAAGCGCCGGCGCATACGGATGACAACTATGTCGGACTGCATATAAATTAAGGAAAAATCGTGACGTGTGTACAGTATGTAAATGTTTGCTCTAATACCGATATGTTCATCTTTTTTTCGTCCGTAATTTAGAACAGCATGAATTCCAAATTCGTATGTAATAAACTTAAATCTTATACATTTGTTTTTTTCTTTGGTGCCGACATAGACTACATGCCTTTTGTAACAGGCTTAACAAGGTACCTACCATGAAGCAAATATAAAACACCGAACGTAAGGTTTCGAATGAAAACATAGATTAAAAATATTACCAAAGCGATCGATTATGTTTACGAAACAAAATAAAAGTAATTGATATTCGAAGAGGCATCGTGTAATGCCTATAATGATCATCCAAACGTAACGTGACGTCAATTTATCACCGAGGAGAAATGACAACTCGACACGTCCATTAAAAATAGTCGCACATAGTCACGTGACCCATAAAACGAGAGAGCTACGTGAAAAGAAATACAACCGGGGAAAAAATAGTCGCCACCTCGTCGACGACGGCAACGGAACTCCAAAAAAGAAAACCAATTTGGCCGCGTGAAAAGCTTCGATCCAATCGCAACGCGCCGTATCCACTCATTTGATATTTTCACCCGCTGATAGAGAACAAATTACAAGCTGTCGATTTACTCTCGGAAATATTAGGCTTTATATTTCTCTGTCGCCTGTCGCTCGCTGCGAGTACGCTTATGGAAATCACTTAGCGGCTTGTGTTCGAAGTTTTTCTATTAACGCCTGCCTGAATATCTGACAGTTAATGTATTTATGTTTGAAACTGACGTAAACCTACAAGAATTAGTTTATTGAGCTGGGTTTCATTTCATATTTTCCGAACGGATTGAAATTTTAATGAAAATTAATGTTTCGCATAATTTATAATTCGGCAATTTATAAATAAGTATTAAATTACGGTTATATTAACAATTTCGTCAGTACCTATGAAATCTGTTCTTCAGATATTTGAAGGCATATGCAGACTGTCATTAGGACTTCCTACAGAAGTGAATACTCAAAACAGGCACGGTAAGTTGAAAAATAAATAAATAATCAACAAAAATTAACCCTTCTACCTTAACAATCAAATTCAAAAGAAAAATAAATAACAAAAAGTTCGCCGAGTGTCCCAAATGAAAATAAGCATATTGCTGATGCGTGTCGCAGACGCATGTTGCTCACGCGAACCCGTAAGGTTTTTCCCTACCTAATATCGTCTAACGCGGCTAAAGAAGTTTTTATTTCAGAAATACTCCCCTTAAAAAGAAGCCAGTCTTTGAAAAAGACATTCCAGGTCGAGTCAAATCTAACTTCGTATCCCTTCGTAAATACTAAACATAAGTATCTACAAATACCTTTAGTTGTTTCTCCCCTTTGTCGATAGCATTTTATAGTTGCGGTAGTTTCTCTAAATAAACCGATGTAAAAGTGTCGCGAGGGTTATAACTAACGTCAAGAACATCCTCATTATAATGTTCCAGCCTCCCCCATTCCGTTTTGCACAAGAGCTCGTTGTTCTCTTCATAAAATTGTTTTTCCTTTGCATGCCATAGAAAATATCATTTCGTGATGAAACGTAAGTGACGTTTGGCTACACGAGGGTTATTCAACAAACTGGCAAAACAGTTTATGGGCATCTCACTCTTCTAATTTAACTTTATATCTAACAAGCTGAGACCTCGGCTTTACCCACCGTGCGATTTAATTTCACTGACGATTTTCCAGCCTAAGCTAAACCCTATTTAATATAATCGGTCATATAAATCTGAAATTAATATACATTGTACCAAAATTATTATTATTTCATACAAACTGTCATACGCTTACTTTAAGCCTTTAGGGGAATATAGAAAAATCCTTTCTTAGTGCTCCAATAACAGAAATATCTGTGCAAATTACCAAGTCTCTAGGCCAAATACTTTGGGCTGTGCATTTATATATCGATCGGTCAGTTACTTCTTTTATATGTATATATATATATACATAGATCACAATGCTATATGTTTTTATTCCTAATTATTTGTAGTCCTATCCATATCACTACTAAATTAAAATAAACTGAAAGTAATACTAACACTAAAAAGGAATAAAAATCACCGCAGATCTATTAATATTCCAATAAAATTAATTTTGATATTACTAAATAACATCGACTGCGCGAAGTAAGTTATCGAAAAATTCAAGAAGTGAAAAAAATATATCTGAATGCTTTATCCGTATCCTATTGGCGGTACTCATAAATGTCTACAATGTAGCAATGCAAGGGAGGCCCTTGCATAACCATGGTAACAGTGTAATCCTTTTTCATGAGCGTATAAAACGATACGGTAAAATAATTCGTTTGCCAATAATTCTTGTGAAAGTTTCACAACAGAATCGTCAATAATAAACGGGCCGACGATTGACGTTTTTACCTGTTGGGTTCGGTTAATGAGAGATCGGCCATATTTTAACGGCACCGGTCGATAAATCATAACAGTAAGATTGATGCGACGGCCGCCGAAAGGTAAACGCTTTTGATTTGTGAGCGTTGCCGGGCGGCATGACAATGGCGTGACGTCACGCGGCGTGACGTGGTCTCGCCCGCGCACTGACGTTCCCATAACTCGCTTGATTATAAAATCAAATAGCGATTTGATATTTTTGAACAGTAGCTGCATTTTGACTTAAATCCGTCAACACACACGCACACTTCCGCTCGTCATCCACTTTCATGAGAGTGTAGAAGCCTTGTAAAACTTGCTAAGATAAGCATCTTCTAAAAACTTGCCAATAACACATCATAAAGATATACTTCTGCAGATTTACTAAGGTTACTTAGCCCAGTTTCCTGGCTCTAGTAGTCCACAGTAGAGGAGTAGTAAGATCGATCCTCTTCAAATCTCATACGAATTTCATAGTTTGTCTAAATTATTCAAGGTTTATAAGGCACAATAGAATGATAAGAGAATTGTATAGTTGCTTTACTCTATTAACAAATGTACTTAGTACTTTATATAGTATAAAACAAAGTCGCTTCCGCTGTCTGTTCCCTTAAGTCTTCCAAACAGTGCTACAGTTTTCATATATAGACAGTATGATTCAAGAATTAATCTCCTAAAAAAATGGTCAAGTACATTGTCAATTAAAAAGCCATTTAGACGGATATAGTATTAATTCTTATCGACGTAAATACGTCACTTATCTTAAGCATATCACGTACATTATAATAATCCTTCACACCATATAATTTAAATGATTATCACAGAGTTTTCGCAAAATTAATACTAATGTGTTCATTTCATAATGACCTGCCATCTCTATTATTTTTTCTGTCTTTAAGACTTTTAGTATGACTGCATATACTATTATTACTTAAATACTTTTGATAAAAAAAATAAGAAAATGTCTTATTAAATTTAGTAACGCTAGATAAACATTTCAACAATAAATTGGTATGAAGCAAGTAATGTGTGTACTACAAAAGATGAAAAAATGATTTCTAGAAATTTCATTAAAATTCCGCATCGTCAAGTCCGAGGGAGTTCTTCTGTAGGGATGCCACTTCATTTTAAAAAAACGAGCTATTCATTTAAATAAATACCTACTTAATAACATTAAGTGATTTGAAAAAGTTACACGAAAATTTTATTAACACGAACCTTGCGTAATGTGGCTTAGAAAATTTGATAAGCTCCGTGTCAATTTATTGTACAAATAATTTAACTTGGATCGCTTGTAATAATAAATGACCATCTTCTACTTTTTCTAATTCACGAATAATCCCAGTAATTTTAATGCTTAAGAATATCACAAGACGTATTTTTTGTTACTTTTGTAGACACTCGAGTAACAGCCCTGGGAGTTAAGAAGGGCCTTGGGTGTAGGCGAGCAGGCGCGGCGGGCGGATTTGTCGTGGCCCGGAAACGGCGGGGAATTCATTTGGGCGTAATAGGTTTCCTGAGCCGGCGTCCGGTCTCCGTCCGACCCCGTCCGGGTCCCGGACGCCCGGACTACGCGTCCGACACGCAACGGAAACGAAGCGCGTGCGATACGACGTCGTGAGCGCTGCGTAACGCTGTCACAGTTTATTTATGAAATTTCATTTTAATTAATCCGCAACAAGGCATTCAAGGCAATATAAGAATATGTTTTTTTTCTCGTAGTAACATAATATTGCACTTCCAAGTTTTAATTCAAAATGTATTTCATATTTCGAAAATGAATAAATATTCATTAAAGAATTATGATAATTTAGGTTATCGCAACCGTATATAGACAACGTTACAGGTGGTGACCAATAACCGTCACATGTTCGTAAAGCCAATAATATTATCGTACAGTTTAGATACGATTGTTTTCATAGATTTTGTAGATATGAAGTTCGAGATTTCAAGGAATTTACTGATATATGTTGTAGAGAAGATTATTGATATACATTCAGACAAACAATATTACACACTTATATAAACTCATGCAAAAGTGAACATTCTACACAAATACACCTCGAACGGAACCCTTAAATTCCCGCGTAGCTGTGACAGAAAATCCATTCTTCGCCCCAACTCATAATTTCCTCTGAACGAACTTTGTAGACGAAAGACCATTTCATTTAAACTTACGTGACGTGTCATTAAGCCTCCGTTCGTGATAATTATTATTCAAATCGTAATTTCAACTTAGCGAAGTGAAAAAGTAGAGCCGTGTTAACTTATGAATAATTTACATGCTTCAACTTTACATCGTACTGTTGTTGAACATCTTTGAAACAACTAAACTCAGGCCGAGATAAAGTTGGCAATATTATAAAACGAGAAACGTAAAATGTAAGGTTCTAAAGATGTAGTAATCTTCGTAATTGTTATTTAAATAATTCTTAGAATCTAGATATAAAATTCAATTGTATAGTAACCGTTGGGGCTCTTGTAAGAGTTGCTGGAATTACTAACATTTTTCATGTAAATCTTAAAAATATAGTCAAAACACAGACCTATTTTAAAATGTTTATGCTATCAGTGTTCAGTTTTCAGTTTGTACAACAAAACCTAACAACTCGTAAACTGCTTTTAAACAAAATACTAATGCGATTTACGTTCAAGAGAGCACAAAATAAAATAACACGGCGTAGGCGCTGCCTCGCGCCCGGGGCACGGTGTTGTAATCTCTCTGGATATTTCATATTTTAACCGTAGACGCCCGCCGGCGTCGCTACGACGACGTAGTTTGTCGTAGCACTGCTACGCCGTAGAACACTTGTGCAAGCTGTGTGTATATTTCATATTTTAACAACCTAAATAGAGTTTTATTTATATCAAGTAACTGAAATAAGTATAGATTCAGTGAATCCAAGGTGATGAAGACGAAGCTGCATAGCTATATAAAACTTCCTTGTGAGGAAGGGATGGGAAGGGGAAGAGGACTGAAACTATGCCTCCGGCACCTCACTCATCTCACGAAACGCAGAATACTTCTACTTGACGCCTGTTTTATATGAGGTCGTGGTATTTCACCGGTCGAGCCGGTCAATTTGTGGAACAGCTGTTGTTGTTGCGGGCTCTAACACTGCAAGATTGACACTTACCGTTATATTCTGGTTATATTCTCTACCACTGTTACAAACTCAAATTGTTGACTCATAAACCAATTAAGCTTCTACCTTTTATTTATAAAACAGGTTTATTTACATAACCAAATTAATATTACGGCTATTGCTGTTTATGGACGGCATACACTACGCAATGGTTTTGTTAATTTCTCTCCTGAAGGTTAAAGCGACTCGTGTAGACAGTCCACTATATCAATACAACACCTATGTTGTTATGTAAATACAATAATCAATTAAATTTGTTTAGTTTTAAGTATTCTTTAAAAACAAATATGGATATTAAATCTAAGTTCAATAAACTAAATTACTTAATTTATCTGATATATCTACCCGCATTACTAAAAGGCCCACTTAATAAAGCTGAACACACACAAAGCGCACCAGCGAGTCCCGTGACAAGGTGTCGACATGACGCGTGTTACCCGTGTACTCTCGCCTACGCTGAAACTGCTGCAAATCGACTGTAACAAAAACAAGGGAAAACCGCTTCTACGGTACCGCTATAAGGTATATGTTATCCGCTTGTGTAGAACAAGCTGAAAACATTCCCGCACCAAACGCCACCGGCTTCGCATTAAACCGAGGACTGCGATCGACGAGGTAATTACGTATAGGTTCGCTCGTGTTTTGCTAGACTTGCGTTATTATAACTCAGCCTTGAAGCTTTAGTGGTTTCAATGTTTAATATTAATGCTTAATAAATAAAATCTATATATAGTAGTAAACCATAAGTAGGTGTAGCAGTTTAACTTATTTTAATACGCCATTTGTTTTGTTTTTATTTCTCTTGCTTATATATTGAATAGCGAATTATGATTTCAAAGAGCATTTATCAAAATAATTCATACGAGAGACTTTCTATCATACAGATATAACGCCTGTTTTTTATGTTTATTTTTAACACGCTTTATTGATTTCGATGGGTTACAAAATTTTATGGCAAATATTTAGAAGGAACGGAATGAATTCCATTTTTAGGCTAGATTAACCATTTTATAGTAATCAATTAATACAAGTTCCATATTTTTCATTTTAGATCAAGAACTTTAATTAGATAAAACCTTTTGTTGTATTTAAACGTCTCGTTTGTTTGTAAAGTTGATAAAACAAAAATCATCGTGTAAAATGTTACAGTCGCACTCATGACATATCGCTATGTAAATTAGCAAAAAAAAATACATATGTGTTTTTAATTAAAATCGGATATGTCGTTACTTTTAAGCAACAGCATAAACTTTAAATTAAAAGATATTTTTAAGTAAGTCTTAGCCTTTTCCGCACATAACGAGCCTGCAGTCATAGAAGAGTATTGCATGATACTTATTAAGTTAAGAAGTTGCGTATTAAAGACGGTAACTTGAAATATCTTAAGGAACTCTAGCAAACTTAGTTAAGATAATTTAATGACGTACAAGTATGCTTCGTAGGCTAAGAAATTATGAATGCATGAGACATAAAATCGAGGGTATATTTCAATAACATCGTATTAAAATGTCTTTTAAAAGTTTTATGGTCCGATGCGATTCTTAACAGAAATGAAACACTTTGATAGTTTTTAAACCAATGCAAATCTTCAAAAAATTGCTGAATGGTAGTAAAATGAGAGATAGAAACACATTTATTATATGTATATACATGAAAAATAACTATTACAAATTAATGAATGTAACAAAAACGGATTGTTTAAAAACCTAGAAGGGAAAGGTATGTACCGGATCGTTATTGATATTGTTACCTCTTATGGAATTAGTAAGAAGAAAAATGATAAAATAAATAACCAACCACTGTTAAAACAGTTAATATATAAACTATCCAGTGATCGCGGCGCTTATAAAATCTCAAAGGTGACTGGACTGGACGATAAAAACCTATAATAACTCTTATTTACGAAAATCGATAATCTTGATGAATTATTACTTCTTTTACTTGTTGTACTCGCTTTCTGGAGTCGCGCGTCCAAGCAAAGTCGCGTACATTGAGTACATTCGCGCTTAAAATTGTTAAGTTACATCAGCATTATTCACAACAAAATTCATCGCAGCGAGTTAAACTCTGATATTAATCTCTCGGCGGCATCCGAGCGCTGGATTCGCCATTTTGCGCCTAAATATGATAAACTTTCCCCCGAATTTCTTCTTGGACCCCCTCCTGTTTCTTGGCGCGAAGAATGCCTCCCCGCGACTTCAGGGGGTGGATCCCCACCCGAGCCAAGTCTTACGGCCCTGCTTTTAAACTAAGCTCGTTAATTAATTACAGCCAAGTCGACTGTCGAGGGTACTGCCTTACATAGCTCTATGTACCAGTTTAATATTGCACTCAAACCTATATAACATTTTTAAAGAAACTTTTCCCATAACTTTAAACAGTTCTTTACAACGTAATTTAATATTTAAAAAAAACAAATCAAATGAATTATTTTTAAAATACTTATACATCTCATAATATTTGATGAATGCCTAAACAACATACCTACTGCTTGCTTGTTTTCCTATTTAAATCTTTAAGCATAAAAGAAAAGAAGTTATATTAAACATTACACCGCATTAATAATCAAAAACAGACTTACACTCGTAATGCCGCTAAGGACTCTTTCCACGGCTTCATAATTAATTGCTACTAAATTCGCCCCAATTTGAATCCGGTTACCAAGTCCGCTAAGAAACTTACGAGGTACATAAGACTTAAGGGCAGGGCTGGCCGGAAGGAGGGTAAAATGGCGGTAGAGGGCGCGACCCTCCCAGGCCGGGGGGTGCGGGTTGAGGCAAGGAAGGACGTGAGATTTACTCTAAGTAATTGCAGTAATAAACACGCAAATATATCACGGCGGGGTAATGAGAGGAAGCGGCGAAAATTGCCGACGCAAATTGCGTGTGTGAGATAAGCTAATTTTTTTGTTAAAGTCGAGATATTTTAGAGCCAGCTTTTTTGTTTTCGACAATGTCGCCTCATGACTGCCAGTTAGTTATTTACAGAGCTTTGTTTTAAGTTCTTAACTCGAGGAAAAAAATAATGCCTATTGTCATGTCTATTATATTACTAATAAAGTTAAGTTTTTTTTTTTATTTTAAATATTCTTCCTACTAACTTTCAAAGAAAAGTAATAGAAAATAGGACGTGTTACGTCATTGAACGTTGGTTGACACTAGGTATTATAATACAAGTACCACCTACAACTAGATATTATTACCATTAAAAAATCTTTTGAAAATATAATTCACTGAGCTCCAGTTCATCCGAGCAAAGTCGCGAGTAAAGTGAAGGATATAAGAGGTAAAATTCAGCAATGGGCGAGTTTCATCAAGTAAACTTTCCTCTATCTGACTTCCACTCATTTTAATGTTAGTTTCGTGTTCAGATACGCCAGTCGGACACCGACATCAAATCTCGGTTTGTTATAAGTTTGTGCGAAAATTTATAAATAGATATTTTACTAATGAAATATTTATTTTCGTTGTAATAATAAAATTATAAATGAGTTAAGTTTAGGGCTATATTCACGTATAGAAATACACATATGTAGATATCAAACGTTAGTCGACCTTTCGAACGAAAATGATATGAAAGAACAAGAAAATGAACCAAAAACCGTATACACTTAACTACCACGATTGTTGTAATGGTTGCTGATTAAAATAGTGCGCCAATACTTGCTGCTGACGCAGGTGATAGTAAAACAACGATCTTACATGATACTATAAAACAATAAAGACTGAGCCATCCCAATGTTAGCCAATTTTTTCGTCGACAACTAACGTTTTTGGCAACAAAACAAGCGACAACGAAACGATGCCGCATTAATTATTCGACCGAGACAAGAAAGGGGCCGCCCCATTTCCAATATTTATGTGATGCCGATGACTACGCCAAAATATCAGGCGTCGACTCCTTTTTAAAACCTGAAGAAAGGGCCAAGAAAGGCCGCCGGGAAACGGGGCCTTCTTAATGCACAAACAGCACTCTCCGCCTCACCTGCCCGCCTTGATTTATTGGACGGCTTTGTTCAACGCTCGTTACAAGCTTGTTGTTGCGTTTTTAATCTATTTCCAGGGAAAATTTGCGGCCTGTTATAATATTTAGTTTGATAATAACCCGAACGGTGTACAGGGACATCGCTACCGACGGGCTATTCTGTAGAACATTCGTTTGATTTTGCATTTCTGCATAATAGTATCAAGTTTAGAACGAAATCATAGTTTTGAAGTGAAAACTTCTATAGGCACGTCATGTTATTTTTTTTTATTCAAGTCTGGGTGTTATTTTTGTTGTTATGGCGTTAGCGCCGTATAGACCGTGGAATTATTTTAACCGTTCTAGTCTGTACATTATCTTAGGTTGTTTTATACTAAGCAATTGCGCAATATCTGAACTGTGATCATTGTAAAAAATACTTTGGTCATTTTTAAGTTTTCATTACACTGCACATAAAGTTAGAAAAAGTAAAAAATCTTTTTCTATGAACTACGAACCACTCAGTTGTAGGTAAGAAAAATATTTTTTCCGTTAGGTAATTGTTTAGAGATCTATAAATAAGGAATGTATACCCATATATTAAGCAAGGGTTTACGATTTAACAATGGTCCATGATTTAGCTTGGCAACCCACATGTGATTTACATTGTACTTGTACTAACCTAACTATATCCTAGGTCCTGATCAAATAATCGATGATAGTATAAATTAGTTATGCCAGATCTTGTACCATTATGTTTTTAAATAAAATATAAAAACTGAAGATGACTCTTCGATATTAAAAAAATTACCGAACTTAACGTAGAAGTGAAATATTATAAAGTTGTCTTACTTAGTTAACCTGAAACTGACTGGTCCGGAGGTTCCATACGAATTAAATAGATAGAGCTAACTAACAAAGGCGCTAAATCACGCACTAAAACTAAGCTGGTAGGGGGCAGGCAACGTAGAAAGATATACCCATCACCGGTGGTCTCTTCAGGGCAATGTGTGGATCGGCAAGAATTTATAAGTGTAGAAAGACATTACAGAGGTGGCAGAAACTGGAGGAAGCCCATACCCTACCCAGGGTTAACTGTGAATATAAAAAAAACTAACAATAGCATAGAAGAATTTATGTACTAACTTTATAAAATTGGCTTGTTTATTATTTTGTAATAAATTAGTATTACTCTTACTTATTTTTAAAAGCGATAAAATAAATTAACTTAGGCGTTAAGTCATATAAATATGTACGCTTCTTTACGCGTTCGAAAGCCGTTTGTAATACTTAAACAAAACTAGGGCGCAACTGCTAACTCTTCACGAATCCACTCCACTCATGTTAAGGCCCTCATTTTTTTTCTAATAAATTTATTATATGATTCTGTAAGAAAATGTTTTATAGCCACTTGGATTTTTTTTATCAAGTGCAAATATGAAATGCGAGAGTCATAAATTTTCACTCACGTGGAACACCGAAATAACAGCAGGTATTTGCTTTTCCACTAGAATTGTAGAGACTTGATAAAATTATGTTCAAAATCAAATTACTAATACAAAAATAACAATAAAATTGATTACAGAAAAACACTGCTGGAATAAAATGGCGTAATCACATCACTTTACAGTAACATTCATTGTCGATTGTAGCGGGCCAGCTCTAAATTTGAATTCCGTAAGGAATACATTAGCCAGGCGTCGGGCATCGGTTGGACCGGCGAGCGACGCCAACGCTGCCAATGGCCCGTGAATGAATGCGAATTGGCGTCGCCGCAAACGGCCGCCGCCTGATTGTCGACGCCTGAACACCACGACTCATTGGCGATGCAACGGTAAGCCTCCGAATTCACCCTGTGCCCGTATATTTGAGGCCAATCTTTGCTACGATTGCGACTTGGACGTGGTCGGTGATTTTTCTCGACTGATTGAATATTTATGGGTTACAGATTTACGTATATATAATCTATTGGAAATCTATTGGAAAAATTCTCTAATAGTAAAAATAAACTTTTATTCCATCCAGAATCGACGAATTCATTCCATGAGACGAAATGTAGAAGTATTTTGCGTTTCGTCTAATGAGTGAGTTTCTGAAAGTCCAAATCCAGTATGTAGTTATTAGCAAAAGGGTGTCAAGGGAAAGAGCATTTAACGGTGGAGGGTAAGGATAAGAAAAGGAAATATCTTTTTGCCTGTCCATCCCCTCCTATGTCCATTATAGGTAGGCAAGCCGCGAGGTAGGCCGCGGCCGTTCTCGCATTGCGTTTATTAAAAATGTCTTAGGAAGTTTAAATGATTTTATCTTCCATATTTATTTGACTTTAAAGCCGCCCATATTCTATTGGGCAAAATTTAATTATCTGGTCTAACAAAGGTATTTGATTTACCTATTTCACCTGAACACCAGAAAGCAATCTACTAAGAAGTATAAAATACAAACATATTAAATTTATACTGAGGACGGATGACAAGCTATGATCACGCTATCTTCACCCTTCCCTCATCAGTCATAGCGGCCGTCACACGGCTAAGCGGCCGCATTCAAATTGCCATCCGATGACGACGTGCTTTTGTGACCCCTGGTTTGCTCACAGTCGTGATAAAGTTGTCAACAACAGTGGAGTTTTTTACTTAACACCATTAAGCCTCTATGAGCGCATTAAAATTTTAATGCGTATTTAAGGCTATAATGTTGTTACCAAACAGTCTGTGTGTTCTTTAAACTGTTTGATCTAAATTGCAACTGAGTTAATGATTGTAAAGTAAAGTAAGTAATAACTTCGCCTATTAACTACTAATTTTTTAGGGGAAATCTTAATAATAACTGTACGATTTCCGACAAGTCAAAGTATTGCTAAGCCATAGACGCAATGTCTAATATAAGAAGTATAGTCGTGACTATTTACCATATTCAGTATTCTTATTTTTTTAATGACAAGAATTTTATAATTTACTAAAATTAGAGGAATGAAATAAACATTGCTACAAACGTTCACGCTACGGTGTTCAGTCAAAAGTTGTCTCTTCTGTTGGTAACTTCGCTGTCTAATCTCTGTATGGTCTGTCCGATGTTTTACTATGGGGACATACTTTATACGTCATTAGACATGGGGCTGTATGTCGTGTGTTACAGCGGTTATGCTAAATCGATTAACTTTCTGCGCATAGCTCAATATCATAAATATGTATACAGATAAATAAAATTAAAACGTCTGATTGTAACATCAAAATAAAATTTCCCCCATACATATGGTGTATATACTTATACAAAAATACAGATTTAAAATTTTTGTCTGTCTGGATGGTCCGGGTGATCTCCGAAACCATTGAATTAATTTGGAATTGGGTGGTGGTTGGCTGTGATTGTGATGATGGTGGTGAAGTGGTGGTGGCGGTAATTGTGGGGGTGATGGTGGAGGTGACGTTGGTGGTGACGGTGATGGTTGTGATGGTGGTGGTGGTGGTGAAGGTCGTAATGATAGTTTTGCAGGTGGAGGCGATGATGGTGGTGGTGGTATATCCCTTGTTTTTCTGTCAACTTGCAAATAAGTTGACCCTTCGTATGAGTATGTGTAGGAAAAAACATTTTTATTAATTCCCACGCGGACGGTCGCGGTTACTGCTAGTTTACATATAAAATTATTGTTTTTCAGACAACATTAAGGAAATTTACCACCTTTTACCATCACTTAGTCAATCACCGCTGGTGAGTAGATCAAAGTTGGTGTTTCAGTCGCACCAACACTTATGATATTAAATTATTTGGCACTTTTATCCTCTATCCAAGTGAAAAGGAAAGAGAGAGTATGAGAAAAAGTTAAAATGAAATATAAATGAACTAATAACAAAATAAAATAGTTAACTTAACTAGTGTTGGCACAGTAAGTACCGGCGCAAAATAATTGAAACAAAACGGAAACGCGGCAATAAACATTTCATTCCGAAATTAAACACATCTACCTGCGTGTTTACCATCGCGAAATCACTAAATGAATAAAACAGTGAGGAATCGGACGCCGTAAATTCGTGTTCGACGAATATCAATTTGGCTGAGGGCCGCCGCGGGGAGGGGGTGGCGCGATAAATAAAAACGTATACATAATATACACAGTACCTACGAAACACGAAAGCGGTGAATGGCACTTGTGAAAAATGGACTTGCCGCTCTTCCAGGGAAGCAATCATTCAAACTGGCTGTTGTCTGTTTGCGCCTCTGCTCTTTTTCGCCTAGTCTCGAATATTTTTTGCAATTTTTTTGGCAGCGTCACTCGCAGAGTTCAGGTGTGGGGACACGTGGTCCGGGACAAAGAAAACAAATATTAATAACCGATTTTTTTAAACTCCTCGCTGTAGGGCAATAATTTATTGTTGTCAATATTTCGTAAATGATTTAACTATGATGCGGCGTTTTTTCACAAGCTACCTTGCGTTACGCTTTGTTGGGAGTTGGGTGGAGCGGCGTTAACGCAGCCGAATTCTTCATTCTGTTGTGTTTATTTATTACCTAATGGACAGGTTACAGCGGCGCGAAACACCCGCTAACGATTTATACTTTGTTACAATACCCTTTTGTATTTTCAGGTCAAAGGTCCGGAGTGCGGTAAATGGAATAACGAAGTTAATTAAACATTCCATATTTCTTTAAAACCACTACAAATTGTCTTAAAATGCAAACCAAATGCATGTATATTTACACATTATAATGATGACCTACTTCTGCGCCGATGGCATGTAGCTTACATACACTATTTACACGCTCGAAGCACTCAAATGAATTTCACCAGCAATTTTTCTAATTAAAATAATGCCTACTTCTCATTCTTCCTCCCCCATTCATTAACCCAATGTGCTGTAGATAAACGTTGTTTGCCCGAGAGGACGTTTCCCTACTTACAAATTTACCGGTTTTCGCCCGCTTGCCTGAATGAGAAGGGAATTTTATCGTTCAGTTTTCTTAACTCATTTTTTTTTGTTCCGGTACCTTAATTAACCACTTCTATTTGCTTACTTATAAAAGTGTTGAAATAAAAAGTTGCGTTATTAAACATCTTATACCATATAATAATACAGAATCTGAAATAAATAAATGAGTGCCAGATTTTTCAATACGAATATTTAGATTCGTACAAGATCTAACAAGAAAATTTCTTGATTATAAAGAGTCGTCTTGAAGATAGTATAGAGAATATTTCACATTTTTCTCGTAGCTCAACTCCTCGACCTCACATTTAACCCGAATTCCAGCAAACTGCATAATTTCGCCACTAATGAGAGGAGAGTCGGCGTCGTCTAATTAGCGCAGCGGAGTCGGTAAGACGCCCACTAAATAGAGGTCGGAGCAAGGCGCGCAGGGTGCGGGGGTAACGGTGCAGGGGCGCGGGGGTTGGTGGGGAGCGCGGGACGGGAGCGAGGAGCGTCGCTCACCTAATGAAGTGTTTCGCTTTGACACGCGTGTTCGTTAGCAGACCACTTCAGCGATTGCAACGGGTTGTGTTCAGATGACAGCTTCCTCGAATTTACCACTTAAGTGGCGTGCAATGCCACCGCACTTGTTAACTAGTCTGCAATTACTTAGCGAGTTTCCCAAGTTTTGTATACGACGAATCATTCTTATTGTTTTATCTTTTATATTTTAAGCCGTGCCAGAGCGACATTACTACGTTTTTAATTTTTGCAGCAGACTGTTTTAATATTTACATTATACGAGTTTGTAATTTCTAAGTACTTCGGTTTATTAAAACGCCGACGAATAAATAATAAATACTATTGTGAAAATATATATATATAATAGGCCAGAATAGTCAAAAACAGCCAAACTGTTATAGAGTGCCAATTATTAAGACGGTATCGATGCAGTTCGGAGTTCAGACACAATGAACGATTGTTGAGCTGGAATTGTAGCAAACAATATTTTGTAACATCAAATCAAGTAGAAAAAATATTATCAACTCCCAGGCGCTGAGGTGTCCATATAGGACTGAACTTGCGTATTATGCAAATTTATGCGATGGACAGATTTGGAATACTGTTTTGATCTTTTGATTACACGCAGCTTTGCGGACACCAACTTGCTTTCACCTTCCACGTGATTACGAATCTAAACTTTGCATTATATATTATCAGAGTATACAAGTACAACAAATAGCGTAAAGAATAACGATACATTGTATACGTAAAAGATTTTCGTGTGTGACGTGTCGGATTTAGGTAGTAAATTTTAGTCCACTCCAATCTGCGGCCATCACTTTCACATGGTCCCTTACCGAATAATGTTATCGAGGCCTGCGTACAGCACATATTTACGTTGCTGTTACCTAAAGCTAAACAAAGAACTACAAGGAGCTGCTCCGCTAACTCCACTATATGTACAACTTATTGGAAATAATAAATACATACAAACGTCTCGTCACTGATCCCCTGAAGCTTATCTGATGTACACTATATCGAACCTATAAACCGGGTCTAATACTTAATTGCGTACAATGTCTGCGACACAATAGCAGGTATAATCAGCTCTTGAGCGTCCAGTAGTATACCTGAACTCAGGGCTGCCACTCAAGAAAGTATCTATGCTGTTATAAAACTAAAAAGATTTCAGGACTCTTCTTACATTACACAACACTTACAATAATACCGTAACTTAACAATCTCTTTCCCAAAGCATATGATTTATCTGTACAAAATAAAAAGAAAACATATATAGATTTTAGGTGAACTTAATATTAATATATAATGTTTGTAAAAAAAAATTAAGGGTGGAAAGTGGCGAATCAGATTTAAACACATACATTATTTTTAAGTATTTTCTAGTCCGGCCAATTCGACAGATATCTATGTTGGAAAAAACTTTAATCTACTTAAACTAAAAAAAGGACTTAACTCCACAATCGAGTAGTTTGTTTGAACTTTTCATTTTTGGAAATTCGAATTTAAGATTCTTGAATCTATCTGAATACACGTATAAATAAATATAAACCTTTGGACAGCCCTAGCTGTACCCCTGTATCACGTAATCCAACTATTCAATTTTCAGGCTAGAAGATTGTCCATGTCTTAGTTTCTTTTTATATTATTATCTTTTGCTTTGATACAGCACGAGCTGCTATTAGAAACATCGTTAAAATTTCTTATACACTTTGCAAAAGACTTTATACCTATTTGAATTTCTCATTGGTATCTATACATAAATACGTGATATCTGGTATAGTTATAGTTTCCGTGGAGTAGACATGCCCCATGCTGATATTTAAAAAAATGTGTTGTAAATACTTTAAGTTAAATAACATAAATGCCCATATTTTACGTACATTTCCAACATGGTGTCATATACGAGTATATCTTTCTGCATCGGGCATTTCACCTTATAAAATTGTCATTGTAAATGGTTTTCCTACGGTAAATAATACAATACAAAGATGATCAATGAATTAAAAAAAAACATACAAATCTAAAGAGTAAAATATTTATCTAGAAAAATGAAGTCGGCTAAATTAATACAATTTGTACTACATGTTAATGTTAGCGGTAATTTTTTTAAAAAGCTCCATTGTTATTTTAGGAAAAAAGGGAAATGTAATCCAGCCACCGACTGTAGCAGTACATGGTCTACTATTTTGACATGCTTATATTAGTTTCACCAGTATGAATGTAAGGGAATCTTTGAACGTGATTTTTTCTCACTTTGAACGATCAGATTTCAATCAAACTTTGCGCACTCGTCGAAGACCCATGACTATGAAATAATTTACTCAAAATATCCCATTATCCTGAGTAGTACTTACATAATTAGGAATAACTTTACGATAACTTGACATACAAGATGTCGCTATTTGCAAATTGATTACTTAATAACTCATCTACACATATTAAAGCTAGTTGTTCTAAATCAAATCGAACTAAAAAGTGAGAATTAAATTATATTTTAAAAAGCAAAAAATAACACGCTTTTGGCGATAATCAAACTAAAAAGTAAAAAAACAATTCATAGCATAATAATAAAATCACTTATGACAAAATTAATGTCACTATTCTAAAAGCGTGGAGTGCTTTGTATGACACGCATAAAAGATAATACAAAATATAGGGAATTAGGTTCGAATTTGAACCAGTCGAGCTCTATAAATATATGTTCTCATTCTTATAACTTCAATAATATCTTCCGTCTGTTTTATCCAATTGGATTGGGAAGAAATATAGTGGTACAACTATTTCAGCTTCGTCTCTCTATATTCATTTATACAAATATTAACTAGTAGTGACCCGCCCCGGCTTCGCCCGGGTACCACTAATAATGTTGATCTGATCGCTACTAAGCACAAGAATGTCCTAATCTGGACAATCAAAATATTTTTTTCATAAAATTTAAGTAGTTTTCGAGTGAAAGAGTAACAAACAAACTAACATTCACATTTATAATATTAGTAGAGATAATCTGTTATGTATAGAAGTGGGTACATAAGGTACACCTGTTTAATAGATTATGTTAAGAGTTAATAATTTAGAACTAACTAGACTGGCTCGGTAACCCAAAGTAGTAAGGCCTCCGACAAGTGGATTTTAATAAGTAAATACTTATGTCCACAAATATCATTGTTCACACACGAGCAATAGATATCGCATTGGTACATGTCAATAAAGAATTTGAATTCGCGACAAACCTGATACAAAATGATAATTTATATAATTAATCGTGGGTTTTATTATTATCAATATCTATCGTATTGATAAATCTAAATTGTTTAAGATTACTTAACTTTAGGAGTTTACTGAGTCGGAGGACTGCGTATTAAATTGAAAGAGCACCTATCGCAAAGTTCACATCGGCCTCCTCAGTAAAACATCGCCAACTTTCCTAATTGTAGCGAGATTCGCGCCCGGGGAGGACTTGAAACTTGAGGCAGAGGAAAAAAGCAATTATCCTTTCTGTTTTATGGAGGTGAGGAAGCATATTAAAAAACTTGAAAGCGTTGTCAGCCCTCGAGAGTGGAGCAGACAGTGATGGCTATTAATTAGAAGGGTTGGATGAAGATATTTCATTATTTCTTCTTGTCTACGTTTCTTTTCACTCCATTTTTAAGGACGAGAAGATTTAAAGAGCGTCCTTTATTTAATATCTACCAAATAGCTTAAATTCCTATTTTTATTTAATAATTTGAGATATATTTCCAGAAAAAATGAACTCGAAATTAAAAAGCAAAATTATCGTACTACTAAATACAATAAAAAATATTAATTCCTATTCTAAAGTGCTAAAAATTATCAGATTAATAATTATGTAAAATACACGATTTTCTCAAGAAAACAAAATATACAATTCCTAAGATACATCCTAATTAAGTCGTATTCCTCGTGTTTGCGGGTCGTGACCACCTTCATCCATGTTCTAGCGCCGGCTACTCGGAGAGCATCGTAGAGAGTGGAGTCTAGTTGTTGCGGATCTGGTCTGACCAACGCATCGGCCTGCAGCCTTTTACCTCCTAATTCGCCAGTGACCACTAATTTCAAGATTATCTACGTCTTTCGTGGTAATTTGAAAGATTCGCTTGATGCAGATGGTACGCCTTGTTTTGACATTGAGCTAGGCAAGTTTAGATGCGTTTGTCTGAAATGCAGTCTATGGGATTTTCCTCAGATTCATAAGAAAATTTTAAAAAGTCAGTAGATGAAAGCTTTGTCTTTAAACATTTCAAAATAAAATATTTTTTCGTTTTGTAATTTACGTCGTTCACAGCTTGTTTTCTACGAGTACGTATGTATATCCGTTCCTTCTGTAGCCTTAACGGCTTAACCGATTTTGAAGGGATAGTGTCAATATTTTATTCTGATTAATAACCTTATAGTACAGATTTTTTGTTTATTTAAATTTACTATTACTAATTAATGGATGATGATCCATTTTATTCCAACTGGAAATGTGCGCACTTTTTGTAATTTGTAAATATAATTGTGAATTTGAAATAAAATAAAATTTTCTTACCCAAACATAAAGTTGCATAAGAATAGATAAAATAAAACAACACACAATTTTAGGGTAAAGAAAGAGGCTGATGCTGCTTCCAGTTCTTACTGTAGCCAAATTCGAAAAAAAATTGTACAGGGGGCTAGTGAATAGTAATTAATAATAAAATGATTCACTGCATTGTGCTTGTGTGTGAGAGAGAGAAAGAGAGATGTGTGTGAAGTGTACGATGAGCTATCATATCTGAGTTATACATTTATTTAATTAATTTTTGGATTTGATTGATAAAAAAAATGTATGCATCTCAAAGGTGAAATACAAAATATTTCCCCGGAATGTTGTCGAGTAGTGTTTAGGGTAGAATAGTCTTACACAAATAGTTTATGGCTTATAGCTAAAACTGAAGTATTTCAAATAAATGTAAGGGTTTGCTCGATTTTATAATCCCGAAGTTCATGTGGCTAAGTGAAGTTGGCGATTTGCCTTCTTTTTCATCCAGTAGGCCTTATTTAAGAAAGGTGTTAAATGCGCTTTAGGAGGGATTGGATAGCAAAATCGTGCGCAAGCATTCTGGACGCGTTAAATGAGTTTTTGAGTCCGAATCAATAGGCTTTACCTTACCTTTTACTTTACACATCGCCAGAATTTAGTTTTGACAAGACAAGTTTTACATGACAAGTTTATGTGAAATTATCTTTCTATAAGCATTATCATATTCTAAGCAATAGAAAGACACTCCCATCGTCAGAACATAATCAAACATTCGGCTTCTAATGAAGTGTTGTGTTTAAAATTTATGTAAACTGTTTTGCTCAGCCCGTTCCACTTATCTGAGATTAAATCTGCACAGTAACCGAGGTAGGCAGTCGCAGTAGACGACAATCACTCCTCTGGGACTCGGCTTTATTTTGTGGGATCTCTAATCTTTACATATCTCCGTGCTCATAATGACATCGATCAAATTAATGCAGAGGCGTGTGCAGAAATACGCGTACGTGCTGCCTTCCGAGGTATATTTAAAGCCGTTATGAAATACAATATAACTGTGTGGAAAAAGCTTCTTTAATATTTATCAAACCAGCTGTTTAAAATAAAAGTAAGACCTTCTCATTGGCGTTTTATCAGTTAAAGATTATAGAGCTGCGATATTCTTGGGATGAGCAGCTTTTCTGTCCACTAATCTATGCTCAGGCATATATATAGATTGGTCTCAGGACCATCAACTTTGGTAGTCTTCATTCTTTCTTCTTTGGTAGTTTCATAAGTATCATAAATGCAAATAAACATGCGCTCACGCCCGTAACCCAGACAGGTAGGCAAAGATCATGGATTTCCATTCGGCGCGATCCTGGCACAAAGCATTAAGTATCACTACATCAAATAAACGTTTTGAATAGGATATCGTGTGATGGACAAGGTATTAACACCCGCGCCTTGCTTGTTTACAAGGTAAATGCGTCTTCAGTTATTTATTACAGGAAATATCATGTAAGAACTGTGTCATCGCCTCGATGAGTACCAAAACCTATTACTATTGCAGTAATTTTGACCTTCCTCTTCCAAAAAAATGAATTCCACCATTTCAGAGTCAACTGACATAATTCTTTTAGTAATCGAAATGTTTTAAAAATGTACGTAACTTTGACATATAAAGCATTACGAAATTTCTAAATACAAATACATCATACATACAAATCAAATGAAGGAGGTCAGGCTAGACTCGCAAACGTCCAATTGTCCAGTCGAAACCTTCAATAATTCACCATACGTTTTGCCCACCCACCGCCGGGCATTCACAAAAGCTATCATTGTCTCACGTTCCATTCACAAAACTGTATCATTGATTGTTTTATAGACTCTACGTCGCCGACTTCGGCCTGTACGACCGGAGTGTAGATTTTTCTGGTATTGTAATGCGAAAATCACGGGACCTCCATCAATCAGTGCAAGGACCCCCGGGGGCCGTTTCCGTCCAGGTGTGCATTTGGAATTTGCGCCGAAAAACTGCGCTTAACCTCGGATCATTGAAAAAAATCGACATCTATTGTGCGTTTCTACGTAGTGCGCTCGCGGCGTTTGCTGACAGCCGCCAGGTAGGCGGGGGACGACCAAACTTGTACATGAATTATGTATGTATACAAGTCATATCGAACTATATCAAACAAAGTACAAATTCAATTAAAGCTCAATAATATCGTTACATATAATAGTTCTTTATAATTACTAAATAAAAGTTTAAATGGTAAGCAAGTAGAAGTAACTTGAGAGAAGATGTAGTAGTTGAAGAAATATAAAAACATTTAGTTTCTCCATGTAGAATGGAAGAGAACAGAGACAGGAGATAAATAATAAATAAAGTATACATTTAATAATAAATTATTTAATATAATAAATAAATAAACTTCAGTCGCATTGCAGTAGTTTTTACCACTATGAAACATATCTGAATTTCCTATGGTTTTATAAAAGTTTATGGGTAGGTAGTGGACATCTCATAATTATATCTTTTCTTTGAGAGTCAGTAACTAACTACAACTGGTCGTAAAATCACGACGTGCGTCAACCTAATAACCTATATTCCTAGTAAAGACCGGGGCAACTCAAAACTTAATGCACCTTAACATTTCTTCTTGTCCCAATTACAATACACTGTTACGTTAATAAATCATTAGGACACGGTTTCTATAAGCAGGTAAGTGAATGCATTTTTTTCCATGACGACTATTATGAATGAAGTGTAAGCATTGATAATTTTGCTTGTACACAATTTTGGTAAAGGATGACCAGGAATACCAATAACAAATTTAATATAGAAAATAACATTTAAAATACTTATTAAAAACTCAAAGGAAATCGTGAATTAAAATAAATATCAAGAGATTCAAAATATGTCGGGCTCATTCTACCGATTCCGTTCATAGGAGTTACTCAAGGTTTTACCTTGAGAGTCAAGTTAGGAGAGATTGTGCGCCCATGTTACCTAAATCAAAGCACGGTAAAACGACTACAATGGGAAGTTGAGGCTCCTTTGTAGCGGCTATTATTCTTGGCCACGTGGGACAGGTGAGTTGCGCGCACGCGCACATCTGTCGCGACAAAAACGCTCTGTCGGCTTGCGCAAGATTTTAATCGCTTTTTTTGTAATACGTTGACAGTTGTCTAGAAATCGCGCCAAATTATAAATTACCCGCTGTTCGCACCTGGAAAGAGCTGAAATAATATTAAATAATTATTTAAAATTTATAAAAACTCTTAAAAATATATATTAATTCAATAAATAGAAATTATATATCCAGGCTTTATGGCCAGTAGGATCTTTTAATTGCATGTAACTCATATCTTGTTTCACATAATCTCATAGTTATTAGATTTGTAATTTCTTAAATAAAAAAGCCTGGTTTTGACATTTTTTTATATACATAATCTATCCAGACTACCCTTTATATAGAAGAAATTACGTGAACTCCTATTCAGTGCACGACTACTTAACATGCTCCATAAAAATCGAGTTTGTAATAACGTGAAAGGTATTCCGATTGCTTTGAGTGGTTGTTAGACGTGACATGAGGGTTGCCAGAACTGATTCCGAAGATTTCGTTTATCAGGGTCAGTATTAAATGAAATTACAAAGTACATTTAATAATATTCTTTAATGGTTCGCTCGGTTAGTAACAACTGACTACCGACATTCACAAGTATATATATATATATATATACGTATACTTGTGAATGTGAATATATATATATATATATATATATATATATATATATATATATATATATATATAGGGGCGTAGCGTATCCAATGAGAGTCGCTAATATATCAATATAAAAATTCATCATCGTTACGTCACACATGGGATTATTCGTGTATAGAGGATAGCCGTTTTTATTTATATAATATGAAATTGCCACAGATGACAACCCAAGACTCCGATAGAGCGCATTAGAATAGGCACGCGAGGCAGCGACTCGCGGTCGCGATTGCCTCAGATCACAATAAGGTGAAAACGCGCCACTACAAAACGATTACCCTCTGCCACGTGAGAGGCTTGCATGCCGCGGATCCGCGAGTAGATCTCGCCCAGCGATCGAACCGGTTTGATACTTTACTACTCAAGCTTTATATTGATGTCAAGTTATTTGTAATAATTATTATAGTTAAAAACATTCAACAATCTTATGTTGTACATACATGTAGTATTACTGCCATGGTTATTTAATCAAAGATTTGAACAAAGTTTGATTTCCAATCTACAATTTATTGCATAGATCATCCTTTCACACAACACAAAACAAACGATGATATTTTAATAATGTCACGTGTCAATTAACACTGCGTTCTATGAACATTCGCAATACTAAAAGTGATGGAGGTAAACTAACCTTGTGAGAAGTGAGAGCTGATTAGTAGAATACCAGCGGTCAGCGAGTTACGTATATGATATTTTTGAACCACAAACGAATAATAGATAAGGTAAAAGAAGTAAGTTATGTAAAATAAGAATAAAATATCAAAATTACTTCATCCGTCTTAATAGGTGCGTGTTTGTGAGCTACGTATGAGTGGTTTCGTGGAAATATTTCAAATCAGAGCGGGCAAAGGCGGCGCCGTACAGGCAATAACGACTAACGTGACGCGCATTCAGTTCGTGTATAGACTACCTAATGTCTTTCTGAAAAGATCGCGCTAGGCCATTCACCATTCATATCGTCCGTATTACGTTTAAGGAATAAGCGCTAAACGTGAGCAATTTCTATAAAAAATATACATGTTTCTACCTCCCTTATGTTAAATACCAGGATAATATAACCTTATACTCTACGAAGGGAAAAGTCTTTTATATTACATTATTTATTTCTTCCAAGCATCGCTTGCTTCCAGAAATACATAGCGACTTTCCTTTTTTGAGTCCTCTACAAGACTACGAATAAAACCCAAGGCCATTAATTAGCTAGAGCTTCGAGCTCCTGAGTATACAAATTAACAGAGACCAAGTACTCGTAAGCAATCGAATCAAATCCAGCAATTTTCCATACGCTAGTATTCTCTTTCGTTGCAGCTATGAAAAGTTCGTTGCAACAGAAATCTATGACGTCATTCAACTCCCTAAAAAGTCTATGGATTGTTGATCCTTAAGTATGTGATCTGTAGAATTAAGCTTTTGAACAGCCTAAATCCTATAAAATCATAAATTCAGTGTCTAATAGAACTGTGAATTGTCAGTTCAAATAAGTCAGTCGGTAAAAATAACAAACTGTCGCCGTAGTATTAATCACAATGTGATCAATGTAGGTATATTATCTACCATAATTGAAACGGGGTGATTCGATAGTCGCGCCATAAACGTGTCTATGTTTATGTCGTCTTATTGAGTAGTATCGAAAGGTAAATCCGTCTAGATTTACGCGTTACAGTAGTTCACCAACCTAAATTAGAATCCCGATGGATTTATCTTAGTCCTAATGAGTATCGTACCAAAATGAGCACGTGTAAAGGAACTGATAAATAGTGTATGAAAAAAAATGTTGTGAAAATATTAGTGCAAATTACGTAAAAAATATATTTGCAATGACATATTATTAGTAATGTGTGAATAGCGCGTTAGAATCTCATTAGAGGGTAGGTGAGGAATGCATGTTGGCGCCAATATTCGACGAATGTACGAGCGGCCCGAATATCCGTAACCGCGGATCTCGAATGCCGAATGCCAAATGCCGAAAAGCGAAATGGTCGGTCCCCGCTCGTTGTGACATATTGGAATGTGACTCCATTTATCCCCGCTTCCTATTGGAATCCGGAGTGACGTGGCAAATTGGAAATTGCGGTTCCTATTTTTGGCCGTTATTGATACCACCACTTGTAACATCGCTCACGGATTGTAACACAAGTTAATATCGACTGTAACAAATGTTCTAGAAAAAAGAAAAGATAAATTTGAATGTTTGCACCTTGTCTTTTTCTCTCATCCGGTCTACTTATTGTAAGGTTTGATAATACAATGCGTGATGTAATCACCATTTTGTCTTGAAATATTACGGTGTGATAATAAAATTAATTGATATCTTTTACAGCAACAGTGAGTCTATAATAAAATATGAAAATATTTTTAAAACGAATTTTATTTTAAGTTTTAAGCTAACAATAAATAAATAGGTTATTTTAATAGGTAACGAGAATATGTTGTGTATCGTTCGCTTAACCCCTACTACTACAAAATTCACTATCGGTTACGCTTCTCCAATTATCTCTGGTGATCATGAAGGGTACAGATAAAACGAAATATCTCTATCTCTGGCAATTCCATTAAATAAAAACGTGAATGACAAAGTTCATGAATTAGGAGTATATAGATTTTTAAATAGTATTTAATCCTATCTCTGTCAGGGAATAGTTCATATATTATTGTGACGTAAGAACAGACTGTAGCGTAAGAGCCGAATGGAGTTAAGTGTACTTTGACATCATTTAATACTAAAAAAAACATATAAATAGAACATTCCTACGTAAACAGAACCTCATATAAACTAAAAACCAACGTCAACAAACCAAACACGCCGCATTCGGCCGGCAGAATCAAAACGCGTGAACGATCGTTTAGTTTGAGCGAGTTCTCCAAGTCCACAACATAACCCTAACAGAATTCGGCGCGGTCCGGCGGTCGGGCGCGGCTGCACGCATCACACGTCAAAGCGGAGTAACTCAACCCTCGCTTGCCATATTAAATCACATTTTGACAAGCGTACCGTGAAAAATTAATCGAGTGTCGTCGAGTGAGCGGTCGGGGAAAAAAGTTGGAAATGCGATGGCATTTCGCGTGGTCCCCGGGTGCCGAAAGGTCAGGCGGGCAGCCGCTCGTGAAATGTCTCGCCCGCGGACAGCGCCACCGCCCGCCGCCTGCCGCCGCTTGCCGCCCGGGTAGCGACTGCGACGCTCCCATAAACAATATCGCCGGGCCCGCATTGAAACAATGGACGGGACTTTCGTGCGGAAAGAGCAGCACTTTAATTTTTCTGATTGCGACTGTCCGGCTGAGCGCATAGCTCCGCTGATTGAAAGGAATTACAATTAAAGGAACGCAAATACTCTCAAGTTCTGCGTACAACAGTCAACTATGTAGCTTATATTAATAAATGAAATGTTATTACTTACATTCTTTCTACAATTTCAAGATTAAATCCTCAGAAGCGTATAATCCTTTATAATAATTAGCAAAATTTGTTAGCACGAATGAAGATACATACAACTAGGCATTCTGTCTTGATACTCTAAGGCATCTTATTTTTTGTAGGTATAGAAGACAGAAAAATAGTGTGGGTATATGTCGCAAAATTATTTAATCATATGAAACATGGTAATTGTTTGTAAGTTTTATTCTTCATAATGAATAATAGGTACTTTCGAGTACTAGTTCACATTGCAGGTCCCACGCTGCCGTGCGCAGTGCGCTCGTAATTAATCTTATAATTCATGAACGCGCTTTATCTTATAATAAACGAGATTCCATAATTATTGAAGGGTGCAGAGCGCGCGGTAACGTCCCCCTGATACTTAACATTTATACTTATCTAACACGGAATATGGCAATTAATCTCGCAAACTGTTTTATAACTAAGCCCACAATGTGTTACAATTCTCGAGGAACGTCTGTCTTTTTTGGGATTGGATCACTTTTTAAATTGAATTTTAAAAAAATCACCATAAGTGTTAAGCATTGATCTTTCTATCTAACGATTGGTCTTTATATGACCTATCATCTTCTATTTCAGATTTTATGAAGACAAAACAATTTTTTGTTTTAAATAACGTTGATTTACCAAAAACATTTCTATATTTTGGCATCAAAAATCCAATGAAACAACCTTATTTAATACTAGAATTGATTTAAAAGACGCGTGTAACACTACTTTTTTTTACAAACAGTATCCTCAATCTTCCTATATACATACAATATTATTCCCACATTGTATTCATCCTTGTTATACGAACAATTTAAAATTATGGAGAATGTAGAGATCTAATAAAGTAAGAATATTTCGCAACTTATTTATATCTTTAATGTAGAATATGTGTTGTTACGACTGACTCGTGAGAAACCACACTTGTTATATCGAGGGCGCTGCTTAAAAAACAAACAGCGGTGGAGATACTATTAGCGATCCGCGAACGATCCATCACACACGTCATTTTATTAAAGCTGTTAAACTATGGAGGGAAACATTCATTAAGTCTCCTATAGTGAAATATATTTTAGATTATTACCTTAATTTATTTAAAGAGTCCCGCGTACTTCATTCTATAAATTCAGATCATATACCTAGGGATCGTTCTGAGAGATTCCTTTTTATTTTTTCTTCTTTCCTGTTCGTGTTGTTCTTAGGTAAACTTTAACTGAAAATATGTTAATACTATAAACATAGCTTTCCATCCACCATCCGTGGCCTTCATTCCTAATTTTTCTCCACCATCTGACGTCGCTAGCTCGACAGCTGTGAGCGGTCTTTGCGCCGCAGACCACTCCGGGAAGGACGCACTGATTTAAGACTTTCATCTTTAGGTATTGAGGTATTTACGAAGTGAGCATGGAGCGGATTTTCCCGTTGTATTTGTATTTGTAAACTTTACCAATTACAAACAAATGCACGAGGTGAGTTCATCTTGTTTTTTCTTGCCTATCCTATTTATACTGCTTATTGTGTAACAAATCTTAAATAGCTTTTAAAGAATGTTGTTGTACAAGTTTATACGTAGTCATTTTACAAATATTTTTCCTCGGCGCAAAGCTGTACACTTGTATAACTTTGACTTTCTTGTTACTAGAGAGAGTTCTTGAGTTCTAGTTTTCGACTTTCGTACTTTAAAAGTGAAAATGGACTCGTTTTTTGTCATTATTCGAGTTTAAAGAAACTAAAACAAACTTAAGTTATATGAACTGGTCATTTAGACTAACGAGAAACCTATCGCGTGGATTAACCATGTTTTGGGCAAATCCCCTTGTGTTTGTCCCCCTAAACAATTTTATTACACGTTTGCAGCTTAATTCAATTACACTAACCCCATGAAAATCTGTCACGAACTTTAGCTTAAAGTAGTGGCTAAAACTTTATATTATAATAATAAGACAGATTGAAGTCGGTAAAAAAGTACGTCGAGAGATCCTGGCAGATTAAGGATACATGAATATAGGTTTTTAACTGCAATTTCGAACTTTTCCAACTCAAAGTCGGCCTTTTGAAAATGAAATTAGGATGTTTCCTTGTCAATTTTATAGGTATAAACGTCCGGAATTTTTTTACGAATAGTGTCATTTGATTTGCAAAATGCTTAAAATTATTTGTCAAAGCCCAAACTCCAAATGTAAATATCTAAATAATGTAAATATCTAAATTTTAAACGATAGAAGCGTTTTAATATACTCGCTTTAATTCCATATGTTGATGGAAGCGACCCTTAACAAGTGTATTACTGTAAGCCGTCTATATAATGACGCTAATTTGATCAAACACTAATGATTAGGTCAAATTACGCTAATACGGCAGACAACGATGATCTTACCAATAAAGCAGGGCTTGTTCTAAGCTTTTCACAAGTAATTTTATACATATACGTATAAAATTACTTGTGAAAAGTGAGCAACGGTCTGCAATTGTTGCATACATAATATATCGTGTTTACCAACGTAATTTTATAAATTAATATAAGAATTCAATTCATTACGTCACATCATATCAAGCGTGTTGTTCAAACACACATATAAAAGCTGAACAATTAAAATATATGTATTTAGAATTCCACAATCCACAATATGATACAGTACAAGTATACATTTCACTATTAATTACAAACAATAACAACGAGACCGCCCATTCAATCGAACCGTATCAAAACCCGAGGTGGTTGTTATATTATTATTATCGTCCTAATCAGCATACGTTTCCACCGCACAATTTCCGACCGAGCGATCCCATAACAATATCCGACACTAATAAAGGTCTCAATCCTTTCAGCCGTACCATATTGTCTACTCTAATTGGCATTAAAATCCGCCGAAAGAACTGAGGTAACCCCAAACAAGCGCTTATCACCACATCAGTGCACTAAACCGGCATCCTCGCCGCACGCCCGCCGCATCCCCGCCTCTGGCTTGCAGCTAATGAATATAATACTTCGCCCCCAGGTACTATAACGGGGTCGATTAAGATCGGTCACGTCAATAACTAGATCGACAAATATACTTTAATATGTAGAAAGGTGAGAAGTGACTAGGTTAATGATGAAAAAGGTCGTTGATTAGTGATTTGTATTTCAAAGAAAGATACATGTAAAGGAAATCAACCCTTACTATTACGTGATTTATTTTTTACTATTATTAGCCATGAATTTTGCACAAACATGTCCATTGCTGGGTGTAAGTCTCCTAAATGAATCCTCAGGGTGGCCCTTGGAATTTTGAAAACCCGAGTGTTCCGCCATGGCCACTCATTATCCGTAGGTTTAACAATTTTAATTGATTTCAAGCCTCATATTATGTCCATTTAATAATCGTGCTTTGATTGATGTATAAAAAAGGAATACGTGATGTAATTAAAGTAAAAGGGTTATAGAGTATCGTCGTGTATTGCACAAGACTGACGTGACGTAATCTTAATAATTGCTATTTGCGTTGTATTCATCCGTACGTGATACCTTCGACCTTCAACTGTAGCTTCGTTAATTAATTAATAAATATTTTCATTGAGAAATTAGCACATTATTTTATATATTTAATTTTAAATAGACAATAATGCGGTATTCAATAGCAAATACTCGTAGTATGGATATGGTTTAAGGATCGCTTGACATTAAGTTAATCTCATCCACGTTGTGTGGTTTGTTTTATATTTTGTATCGAACGTAAATAATGGGTCCTCTAAGTTTACTATTAAATAGTTGATCATTTGTTACCACCACTTACATACTGTATAGAAAACTAACGAAATAGCTTCCAAAATATATGAGGTCTATCAACAATTATTTTAAACAAAATGATCACAACTTAGTTTAAAAATCATAACATGATTGAAAATAATATAACAGCAATGTCCATGCAGCACAACGTCGAAGGGTGAAAGCCCTCAAGGGACGCGCCGTATTATAACCGCGCATAATATCTGCGTCGTCACTCAAGCGCAATAAATACCCAAATAAAGCGCAAATAATACCCAAATCGCTCATCACCGCTGCCGTGCCTCCCCCAACTATAATTATCTATAATCAGAAGCTACCCCGTCTATATAATCAGAGTGCGTATGACGCGCCGTGTTCATTACGATCACTATGATTTGCATTACCGCCGACTTTGATTGCACAAAACGCATATGTGTTTATTTGCAGTACGTTCAAATAATGATATAACATAATGATAGAATTATTTATAACTATCCTTGGTATAAATGATATTTTGATTTATAATTTATCTGAGATATAGTAGTGACGCGTATTTATTACTGATTTGAAAGATTCTGACTTATGTATGCACTATATTATCCTGCACAATGCCAAAACAATAGTTATACTCGTATTAAAATTAACAATAAAGCCGTCAAGAATTTCTACTGTGAATGTTTATTTACGTTAAGTATAAAATACTGCGTCTTTTACCCACGTCATAAGTTATATGCGTCGAAAATAAGGATTGACCCCGAACCTCGAGTCGATTAAGCATCACTAGGTCTTCCTTCAATTTCATATTTATAAACGGGGATTACGCAAAAATGCCAGCGTAATGGATCACCTACAGGACTTAGGCCGGGCGATCCGTTGTCGGACACGAGGGGGGTTGGGAAGGCAAATTTCCGAGGGGGGCGAGGGCGGCAAGGGTCTGATCGCTGGGCTCATCCATCACGCGGCTCACGCATGTGAATTGGGGCGTTTTATCTGAAGATAGCCGCGGATGGATCCTGGATACCTATTTAAATATTTTGTCGTTTAGTGCAAGTTTTTGCTCGTAATAGAACACGCATTATGACGCGGCTAACGATCACCCTTGTAGACTATTTAGAACTTGTAGTTTAATATTACTTATCACAAAATTGTAACTAGCGAAGTAACATCTAATATAGCTCTTAAAGGATCCATTAAACAACTCAAGTTTCTCTTTTTTGTGTACTCTCAATATTCACCTTCTTTACTGTTAACGATCCATCAGTATCCATGATCATCTTAAGATTAAATCTCATGGAGACGTAAGTAAAAGAATGTTATTATTTTTGTCTTACACACCTCAACCATGGTAAAATGTTGAATGAAAAAAGAGTGAAAAAGCATTTATATTGGGAATGTGAGTATGACACTTGAGGAAACGTCCAGGAACATCTACTATATTTCTGAAGTATTAAGGTAAGTTATATAATATATGACTTAACCTATGTACTTAGAAGAACCGAGTAAGGTGCATCAGAATCGCACCAAACGGAAATCCGTATTCTCTGCCGTCCTGGGTTACGTTACGAGCAGTATTTATTTATTTTGTTTTTTTTTGCGTTTTTGTATTTGGTTACCACAATTTAAATTAAAGTATCTCTACAAACAGGCAATGTAAGGCTAAGTAAAGAAACAAAAAACATCAATGCAAGTTTCATCGCTATGCAGATGAAATGCTTGCAATAAAATCAACAGGGTAAATTTCGACAAGTACACTTTTAAACTGTACCTAAATGACTCTTGATATTCTTTCGCCAATGTTCCTCGAATACCTTTTAAGTTTACCAAAAAAATACAAGTCCTCTCATTAAGCATTTCGCTGCGCCGAAAAGTTTATCCTCGGATTTGTTCGAGCTGTGATTAGTCACTTGACCACACTCCAAAAAAACGTGCTCTGGCAACAGTTTAACGACAAACGACCCGTAAGTAAGTGTTTTTAAGCTTTCATGTTTTGATTTTATATGCATTTGAAAATCTATCTATAATATAAAAATGAATGCATATTTCCCTTGGTCACGGCATCACGTGTTAACGACTGGATAGATTTCGCTAATTCTTTTTTGTTTGTTATTGGAGAAGGTTCTTATTAAAGAAAAAAATAAGAAAGTTGCGCGAAAATTTAGAATTGTTGAGAAAACCTAACGACTATTTTAATTTCTTGCGTTTGACCGTTCGAGCGATTTTCGGATAAATATCTGGTTAAAAAAAAAGTCGTGTATTTGTTAAACATGCGAGTAAATTAAACTGCGAGTACATTAAAATGCACGGCGGGTGAATCCACAGGGCATAGCTTGCTTCAAAATAATTTGAAAGCAATCAAAATTTTAAAAATATCGGGACGCTGTTAGACTTAATTAATGTGTATTTTGTTTGTCAATCCATTTTTGTAGGTTTTTTAATTTCGTTTTGTTTTTAATTTCTCTGTTTTATTTTTGTGTGAAATAAAATAAGGAGGAAATCTGCAAGTTGCTAATTGTAAACAGCAGGTTTAAGTTTCAACATAATTTTGGAATTATTATATATATTTTTGAATACCAATTCCTCTCGACCTCCTGATTAAACACTCCATTTATTTGCACAAGCCTCACCATATTGGCTATAAAAACAGCGCAACACTAAGGTGGGAGGGCAGAGGACGAGATACGAGAAACTTTCATTTCGAATCGATAACAGTCCATAGCGAATGTCTCTAACAAGAGGCGACGTGACGCGCCATGACGCGGCTATCACCGTACCGGTGGAAGTGCCGTCTCCGCGACGTGACAGGTAAAATGAACGCGACCAATTGACACTGCGACACGTTGACGTAGCGCTTTCGTTCCAGTTTTCTTTTACGGTTATCGAGGACTTTATATTTAATATACATAAAGTATATTTTACATTGATTGTGTCGAGCGAGATATGCTTGCAGTACATTTGAAATCATGATTGATTTGAGTGATGGTCCTTTTCGCGGGATGTCCTTATGAAGTACTTGCTTTGAACTTGTGCTTTCTACTTCTGCATTTTGTTTGAACTCTACAACAATTCATTTTTAATATGCAACTATGTACACGTGTATTCGTCAGCCTTTAAGAGTTCAATGCTGGGAAGAATCTTGTCTAATAACTAGTCGAAATGTTACGCAGTAATAGGGTATGGGACCATGCGTAGGCCCGCAGGAGGACTTTACCGCGTCTCTTCGGGAATCGGGAATAAGCATATCAATTAAAATTTTACAAAGACAATACATTAAATGACATGACAAATGTCTATACAAAATTCCAACATCAAATGAATCATTAAATCCATATTAAAGGCTTTCGAATATAGGACTCGATGGAGCGCAAAACAAATAGCGTTTAGAGTTTAGAGGTACGACATGCAAGTACAACTCGTCAAACGGCCTCCGACCCTAACTGTATTCATACGGTGAAGCTTAAATCGTGCGTGTATTTGTGCTGCGGCGAGCAAAGTGCTTCTCAACCTTTGTAAACAGATCAAATGGAAAGTAAAGGACATGCAATATTTAATTCGTCACCTGTTGTATATAACTTTTGATACAAAAACAAATGGAGTAGCATCCAAGATGGATTTACATTGCTCAGATGGGATATAGAGAAGAAGAGAAACATTAGGAAAAACTATGAATCCATGACTTAGCTTGCATTGCCATACAGAGATGAATGAATGTGGAACAAATGAAAAGAGTTTATTAGGACCGTGCGAACAATGAGTCCTTAATATCTGGTAACTACCCAAGTGTGATTTCCGCCTTTTTAAATTGAAAGCGGTGATCAGAGTCTAAGGGTCAATTCCAGGCTACCTTATAACCACATTTTTTTAACCATTATACAAATAATTTATATAAATTGTTGTAATTAGTGTTTGAAGTAGCAATAGACATATCCTTTCATCATCATCTTACGACTTTGGTAGAGCTTGGTAAAAATAGAGATTGTGACTAATATGTATGTCATCTGTCGGTGTGTCAGTACCTAGGAATACCTAGGTAGGCCTAATAAGGCCGTCTAAGCCGCCACACTATAAAAGTATTATGTAACACAGTTATAGGCGACTAATACTTCTTTTAACCATTCCTAATCAAGCTTACACTTGGTGCACATAGTCTTATGGCGGAATCGAACCCACGACCATGTTGTGCTTGTTTCAGTCTTATTTAGACTAGACCATTAGACTATTTTCGCTTCCTTGAAACATTAATTTAACATTGAAGCTTTTTTGCATGCTACTGTCGCCGGGCCCGCGTATAATCTGCCCATTGATCGTCGCAATCGGCTCCCAATCGAGGTAATTGTTCCCTCATTATGTTATATAAATAGAAGTGGAACCCAAACAAGTCGGCGCTCGGCGTCGTAACCGCCCTTGAACTGAGCGTGTTCGCGGAGGCTCTCGCGGAGGCTGCGGGCCGGGGGCGCGCGGGGTGCGGGGCGGGGCCGCCGCGCGGTGGCCAATCAGCGCCCCTTCACATTTTTCAGCCCCCGCCTGCATCGCCGGACGCTGCCCAAAAACAAAAGGATCAAAGTCGGCGAAACCTATCTCTTTCTTTGTGAGGCCGGCGAGCGGGCATCGATGAGAGGATAGATACACTGTGTCGCGCGGGCGCGAATCGATAAGCGCTCACCTCCCTTCCAACCCTGCCATGTGCCTCCCCCCGCCACGTGCCACCCCGCACACCCGCGCACCCGCAGCCCCCTCCCGACGCCGGGGCGCCGCCCGCCGGCCATTTGCACGGATGTTTACTATTATTATTTTATTGAACGGACGCTTTAAGTGGCAATATAAGATTTACAAATTATGTGGACGAGGTTCGAACCGGCGACGTCGACGCGGCCTCGGACGAGCGCCGGAACCTTGACGGTATTAATTTGAACTCTTTTTAACTACCATCAGCAATATGAAACCATAACCTTTCAAGTCTTTCAATACCAATTTCAGGCAGAGACACTTATAGCAGCGATACGCTTACGATCGCTCGTTCGGTCCCGAATGCGACAAAGTTTAAAAAAATTCAAACTCGTCGATAACCGAATCACACTCGGAAACAAACAAAGATATATTTTTTTAATTCATACAACAGCTTTTACCTACGTTTGGCTTGCTGCTTCGCTGTGATGCTAATGGTACAATTCAAGCAAATAAAACGCTGAACTCACCAACTGCGATAATCTGTATACTGATAATTGCACCTCGTAATGATTATACCTACAGTATAGCTGTAAAAGTAGGTAAACATTCGATGCTTCCAGATAGGATTCTCAAATCAATATTTTTGTGATAGTTTGTTATGCATAGCTCGTCTAGCCCAGTTGTGATAAATAAATAAGTTTGTTGGTTAAAGCTATCTAAGGTTAACCTCGCAGGCAAAGATGTCATCCGGGACCCAAAAGTGAAGCCACTTTAAGTCGTCAATCTGCTACTTCGTTAAATCTAGCTCAGTCATTTGTTTCTTGCCACACAAATACAAATTCTCTGTGTTTGTAATTTAAAATGATGACGGTTTGTGATAAAAATGTTGACGGTCAAAGAAACACAATGTAGGTACATCGCATTTCATAAGTTATTAATATTCTATACATAACTAAATATAAAAATATGGGACGCCATAGCCTCGTATGTGTTGTCAACTACATTACAAAACACATTTACACACAACAACATTATATTAACCCTAAAAATACAACGAAATATAAAAGGCGATAGATTAGAAAAGTATTGTTTCAATATGTTATGTAATTTAATTTAATTCTATTAGCAATATATTTATATTTGTATACACTGGTAAAAATTCATGGTTGACTTTTCCGGAAGTATATAAATTCTCTCTCTCTCTCTTTCTCTATCTCTTCTCTTTGTCATCTAATGTTAATTCTCATGCTGTGATGAAGAATTTATAATGGCTTGGTAAGTTGGTTAATATTTTTGATATCTGTGTCATATGTCATCATAGCAATAACAACGATACCAGCAAACAAGATTGCGTTGCTAACGGTACTGACTAGTTAAATACACGAAATTACGTCATCAATATATCAATTGCTAGGCACATTATCAATTTGCGGGGGCTATTAACACTTGCTTATGAAATTAGCAGTCCCGCTTCCGGACTCGCTCGGATAATTTTTCAA
Organism: Papilio elwesi; assembly: GCA_029849275.1. Taxonomy (NCBI): domain Eukaryota; kingdom Metazoa; phylum Arthropoda; class Insecta; order Lepidoptera; family Papilionidae; genus Papilio; species Papilio elwesi. The sequence continues at coordinate 3,234,023 of CM056687.1, read as the reverse complement.
TGCTGTTAGTTTATAATGTAGCTTTCAAATGCTGAATGAATTATGAAAATTGGTTCCGTTTCAAAGTTTATGAATTATAAGCAAACAAACCTTTTACCTTTCTGTAATATGTTATTGAAGGAGCAGTTCTTGTATATATATTTAACTCAGCTATCTCCGAAACGGTTCTTGGATATTGAACCAATTCTTGTGTTTGAATAAGCTGTGTCGTTCGCGAATTAACGCTACTTTTCACATAAAATACAACTATTATAGTGACATCTCTTCTGGTTCTAACATCGCACTGCACATTCAATTTCTGTGAGATAGCCCTATATGACATTATTCCATACGAAATATCTTTTCTGAAAAAACGTGATCTTACAAAAGCGCAGACCAAACTGCAATCGCCCAGGTGCTTAATATAAATATAGACAGGGAGTTACTTGGCGCAGGGGCAATAAGTTTTTAAGTTTGTAACTTTTATTGAAATCAGTTATCATACAGTTTTGTGGAATCCACGTGTACATAGGACTTAGTGCTAGACAACGAAAGCCACTGGCTCCAATGAGCCGCCTTCACCGGGTTAATACCTTGTTGCATAGAAGAAGTATTTAGAACTACTTTTACTTTATTAGCGATTATTATCGGCTCGTTATCGTATTATACTCGAAGTTCAAACCAGTGCGTCGATTGTAATCAATTTTGTTAAGGAATTGATTCAGGCGATTTGATTCACTGGACCTGTAATACCACTGAATTGGCTGAAATGAACTGACTGAATAGGCCCCTAGTTCATTGTGAGCTTTTTCTTATAGACTAGTAAAGCAAAATGATACCTATGATTCATCTGTACATAAGTGACTAATTTAATTGTAAAGATAAATAAAGGTATGAAAGTACCTTTTTATTATTTGTGAAAGCTATCACTTAATTGTTTTGTATCGTTGTTAAGGACCCTCAAAACAGTAGGGACTGTAACCGCTACTCTCGAAGCCCATTAAACATAGATTTAGAAATAAATAAACGTGCGCTCAGGCATGTAACTCAGAAGGGTAGGCAGAGATCATGGATTCCCATTTGGCGCGATCCTGTCAAACCTCTCTCGCTTCTTCTACATTCATACATCTACGCATACATGCTCGTCGGTTATACGTGCTCCTAACATCGCCCTTTTTAAGTAAAACGCTAATCTGATCGATATAAGTTCTTTTAGGACGTCCGTGGCATAGGCACAAACTCACTTCTGCAACATAAATTTGTTTCGTTATTCTCTATTCATCCTTTGAACATGCCCGAACGACTGAAGCAAACCTTTCGCAATTCTAGACAAAAAATCAACTTTTAAGGCACACTTTTCCCTTATAATGCTGTTTTTAATCCTATAATTCAAAGTCACGCCTAACATATTCCTTAAGAATCGCACCTTAACGGCATTAACTCTACTAGCATGTTTTTCCTGCCAAACCACTTCCATACATTAAAGTGGGGACTAGTACAGCATTGTGAATTACCAGACAAGCCTTTATAGACACATTGTGACTCCTCACTACTGTACCTATAGCCCCATTCTTTTTATTACCCGCATTCACTCGTCGTTCAAACATACACCCCAAATACACGAACTCTTCCACCTGTTCCACTTGTTTACCGTTAACATGTATTTCGATTATAGTCTTACTTTGTTCTCTTTCAAACACCATTACTTTCGGCTTATTTACATTCACCTACATGCCTTTAACATCTAATGAATCATTCACTACATTCAGCATAAGTTGTAAGTCCTCCGCCGATGAAGCAAACACGACCTGGTCATCGGCGTACAAGAGATATTTTCCAACTAACTCACCAATTCTTCATCCACAATCTACGTCTTTCAGTCCTTTCAAACGACCATTCATGAAGAGATTGAACAGCCACGGGGATGCTACACAGCCCTGTCTGACATTTTTATTGATGCTAAACCAGTCTGAGTAGGCCCCGTTTATCCTAACGCAAGCAGTAGAATCTTTATAAAGAGACTTTATCGCTTGTATTAGATCACTTTTCAGTCCAAACTCAAGTAAAGTTGATCACAGATCATCTCTTTTAACTTTATTATTTATTTATTATATATAAATATGCGAAGACGCAGTTTTTTTGGTTTACAGCCAGAAATAGATATATAGATTTAGAGTTGAGAGAAAAATAATATTGATAAGATATTTTATACATAACTAAAATAGTATAAAGGGGAATTAATTATTGTTGTAGTTAATGCTCTACTTTATCACAAGAACTATAATATGTTTAATGGTTATTTCGTATACAATTGAGTTTAAGGTAATCAGACAGATTTAGTGCGCTCGTTAATCGCCTGGAGATTTAGCATGGTGTACAGATTTACAACTAAACTTTTATGTGTAAGCCATTATCACCAAAATAGTGAACCATCTATTAATTATAGGGCGAAACGAAGGTTGCCAGCTGGTGCCATAATAATTCAAAAATAAAGTAATTCTTAGCCAATCGGGCAGGACACAGCAAGCACTATCAACTTTTCGTGGAGCTTAATTCGCTTCAAATAGAGAGAGTGAGTGGAGGGAGATGGGTATGTATTAAAAATATATTTTTAAAAGTATATACGTTTTTGTAGGTTCAAATCGAAAAAGGCATTTCTGCGAACCATCACCACCTCGCATAGGCTCGTCGTTTATTGTATATTTCAATGTAACTAGCCCGAAAAATTTATATGTAAGGTGCCAGGACTCGGACCGCATGGAAATTTCTCCATACAAACTTTTATCGCCTACTTTAGACCTTTGGGGGATGAATTAAACCCCCGACCGGATTGCCGCCTCGTTGTAGTAAGCCCATGGCTACTAAGCCCCACCGGTTAGCAGCTGAGGGCTAGTCACCCACTGTGAAACAAGAGGAACACAGGACTAGCCCAAAGTGCAGGGCCGGCCGAAGATGGCCGCCACTAAGTCCAACTTGGAAGAGCACTCGAGGTCTGCGGAGATAGAGGGACCGCTATCCTTTGTCCCCGCAGTCGAAGTTGATTCGCAGAAGCGGAGAAATGCTGGAATTTTAGTGCGACCATCTGTCCCCTGCGACCAAGCGCGTTTGCACCGCAGATGCGACAGCGACGGGGCTGCCAAAGGAAAGGGGAGATGGTGATGGCTGGGTAGTACTTTCACTTTTGTAGCTTTCATGTCCTTCAGAGTACGAATTCGGGGGAATCCGTCCCCGCCCACATCCCGGCGCGTCTTTCTGGAGGAGAATGGGGGAAGTCTCGTCCTCCTCGGGGACGGTGCTGCTTTGGCGGCTAGCGCAGGCGGGGCTGCACATGTGTGCGTAGCTAATATGCGCGGGAGGAACATTTTTAGTTACAGTTACACACTTTTCAGTCGGTGCGAGCCCTCAATAACAGCTTGCCCCACTAAGGGCGGATATGCATAAGCATTTCCTCACATTAAAAAAGGGGGATGATAAAAGAAAATCTGTGCAACATTTGATCTCTCTTGGCCCTCTAATACAAACTGTACATTGATATATTAGTCAGTAAGTTTCTTGTTTGATGTATAATTATACATATGAGACATAAAAAAACGATGTATAACATGATATTTTCGACATTGGTAAAGCCCCACAAGTACCTTATAATATGTAGGTACGTTTGGTGAGGAAACGTGATTCTTATCCACTTTACACCTTTTCTCTGTCCGTTACTAAATTAGATCAATTTTCAATAAAAATTAAATAATAAGAAGAATGCGAATGTTCCCCAATAAAGAATGGGAATGCTAAAACATTTAAAATCAATTAAAGAGATTAAATTCAGCAAGAATACCTAATTGACTAATACTGACTGACTGAGTGACTAGTCACTGAATAGGAATTAAAAATATGTTATGATAGCGGTGAGTTCCAGTTTACTCAAATCTTTACGAGTGAAACACTTTCATAGTTATGATGCTATATTTAACTTTCTCTTCTTTCATAGCAAATTTTTTTATTTAATATAAACCTAATTCGGTATAATAATAATTTATTACTTCAACAACGTCATCATGTAAAATATTATTTAGGACTGCATAGTTAATTTTATATATTTTCTATAAAGTTAGACATTGAAAACTTTACTAAAATATAAACTCTATTAAATACGAGAATAAAAAACAAAGCCAATTGATACACAAAATGAAACAGAATTTTTACGAATAGCCCACGCCATCTGTTTGGAATGTGTAGAACTATTTTGGGTTATGAGGAAGTGCTGCCATCTGACTCTGGGTGCTGTGTCTGGGCTTTGGGTAAAACGTAATGTCTGAATAAATTATAGAGGGCGCTGCTAAGAACATCTCTATTTTTAGAGTTGATTTCAATTTATTTATTAAATGTAACCTTATATAATAACAATAAAAAATACGAACTTAAACCATTACTGTTTAAATGATCTGTTATTAAATTTGGACTTTTTCGCCTTTTCTTTGTCTGCTGCGTAATAGACTGTTTTACCGACCTCAAACCATTTCCGCTTGTCGCTATGAAATGAAGACATCACGCAAACGCAAACTCGATGTAATGTAGCTAACTTCATTTCATGAATGTTCGATCTCCTTCAACTGCGTTGAGGCTTGTACATTTTGAAGATTACGATTTTCGGTAATTATTGTTTTGCTCATTGAACAGTGCAGTTTAACATTTAATTATTCCTATTCTAGTCAAAGGTGAGTGCGATAAATCTGTGTGTCCTGTGACTGGAATAAATTGGCGCGTTTGATTCTGTCAACACAGCATAATGTGCACATGCTGTGGGGCTTATGCACGTGTAATTACAATAATTTGCTATTTTCCATTTGCAGAAATGGCTCTAAGTGTTGCACTACCTCTACCTGGATTGGAGACGGAGAATTTCAACTCGTTCAGCTCGTTCATAGACATAGCGGGCTTGTCTCAATCGCAGACAAGTCCGAGTCCTTCTGTCTCTAGCGAATCTAGCGGTATCGGCTCGCTGGGGTCGCTTAAATCCGAGTCAGTGAATAGCGACTCTTTACCTTCTAGTCCTCAAACGACAGAGAAGGTAAGCATTATCCTTATTTTGTCCATTTTGTTTGCATTCGTCCTGGCCTTGACCTCTCTATTTTCATAATATTCTGTAATGGCGAATGTCTTACGGTAACGTTATTGTGTACAAATGATATTCGATAACGGAAAGTTTTTGCGAACCGAAGGGTTAAAAATTGCATTATGAGATAATATCTTAATTAAATTAACAATGAATGATATCAAAATATAATCCTATTATAGTTATTGCATGGTATTAAGATAAATTTATGTGTTTAGTTAAAATGTCACTGGCATTAGGTGCAGGGTAAATGATAATTTATAAATGCTTCTTTTTCGTTTTTGCTTTTGTTTTAAATTATTTTTATCGCATTTGCTAACAATTTTGCACTTTAATTATTTCAGAAGGCATTCGAACCATTTGTGCAACCTCAACCACGTCCAAAGGAACAGCCTGAAGATATTAAAATAGAATATGAACAACGCGATATCCTCAATCTGATGGCCAATCTCACCGATTCTCGATGGAACTACCGAGCTACAGTGCTACCACCGAAGGATCCTGCACTGTTCTTTGCCAACCGCTCGCAGTATCACCGGTTGGGACCGTTTGGAGCGCACACACAGTATGTAAAAGACACTTGCCAGTTCTGTGGCTTCACTTGGGTTGTGGCCGCCAAGGATTGATGTGACAATGTATCAGCGTAAACTTCTGAACAAACTAATGTTGTATGGGTATGACTGGGACACATCAGGGTGCATACTGACTTCTATCTTCAAATAGTTTGGTGCTTACATTGCCATACCCATCCTATAAATCGATGACTAGTTTTTTTCTATTGACGACTTATCATTTTATATTTAAATGATAGGATGCTCCACTAAACCTTACGGAGTTTTGTATTTCACATTATCGTTATTGCTTTAAATTTAGGATACAGTTTAATAAATATTAAACTAATGATTTTACCAAAACATTGCAGTTCCTTTTCTTGGAACTAGTTGTTGATTTAGTGCAATTTTTAAATATTTTTCTATGTCATGGTGCCTCACTGCTGTGGCCCAGTTTTACAGATGACTGTGGAATATTTAAGTGGTTATCATCCCACGTATTTTGTAGAGTTACATTTTGAACGTGACTTAATACTGTGATCTTAATTTAAACAAAGCAATTTTAGAAAATTCTGTAAAACGTGCGACGATGTAAAATTATTTTGTTTTGTGTTAACTTATTTGATTGTGTGATACAGTTAGGCTTAATTTATATATTAATAAACAATGCCATAAGAACTCAATTAACTATGATTTGGCATTTTCCTTCTCTAAGCAACTGAAAATAACTTGATCGTTCTCTTCCATTGATGTAACAATAATCTAATTAATGAAAACATAAGAAGTCGTCTTTTTAATATATTATGCTACACTTAGTTCCTTTTAGAATTGTTAATGATTTGTTATCCAAAGAATCTATTTGTTTTTTTTAATATGAATATTATATATTATCTATAAATTGTTGGTCAAAACAATTTATATTGATTAGTATAAAATACAATCGGTTGATAATTTCAATCATTGGATTTTGTAATCCCAAATAAAATTTAAAGCAATATTTAAATTTTGGACATTTATTTGATAGTAATGAGTTAGTATTTCCCACCATAACATGTAATAGTTATTATTTAAATATTGTTTTGTAATTATCCTTAGGGCTCTAGGTATAATGATTTTAATATATTCCACAGTCATAATCAATAGGATGTTTAAACCAAAAGGCTGCTTCTCGGATGTTTTATTAATTACGGTTTTGACGAGATGGCACGAATTTAAGCCAAGCTATAGGTTACTTTTAAGGTCTAATTATGATGATTGTTGGATTTACCGTCCGAGCATTACATAATAATAGTGATGACGTAATCAAGACAAAATGATCTTGGTACATTGCCCTAAAATCAAATTCCTACTTTATGAAATGCTTAATCGACTCATTTACTTTGTATGACAAGCCCATACGGAACATAGTCAAATGGGTTATCAGTGCATATCACAAATTATTGCAGTGATTAGATAATCTAAGGTATTAGTAGTTGTTACAGATGTTTTAAATTGTTCGAGTCATTGATGTGCCCAGATGCTGGGCTTTAGTGAAATTATACTAAGTGTGGTTTACAGACTGGCAATATCTCTATGTACATGCATATTTAAAATATAATATCCATGGTCTCGTAATTTTAGTCAAGATATTTAATAGTGTGAGTCTCTTGAATTATGTGTAAATAATTTGTAACATATTAACTATAATAATATAATACTTGATACTGTCCTTTTGTGCAACTTTAGTTCTGCTATGTTGTGATCAGCTTTAAATTGGAACTGGAGTATTTGTACACAATAATGTTGACATATTTCCCACAAAGTTATTTTTTATAAAAAAAAATGTTGATATGTGACAATACAGTTTGTAGTTTTCAAAATTTTCTTTATACAAGGACTTTGCTAAAGGTGTGAAAAATATTTGGAAGGGACCAACATCCATGCATTAGTTTGATTTTTTTTATGAATTTCACCAACAAAATTCACATTCAAAAATGAAATTTTTATCAAGGTCTAAATTATAACTGCATTTTATAAAACACTTTATCTTAGTCATCACCACAGATTTTATGTTAATTTCTAATTAATATACTGGGCTATGAACATAATTTACTGATAAAAAAAATTAGATGTCTTTTATACAAAAATTATTTATATATTTATTATAGTGTTTCAGTGGGTCATGAACTGAACATAGCATGGATCTCAGAATGCAGCTTAGATTAATACATGAAAGCTATAAGTGAACACCATTTCCGTGGTCAGGACCACACCTGTGAAGTAACCATCTAGGGGCGTGGCTTTGTGTACATAGCATACTAAATCCTCACACATACTCTCAAAATGGTTGTTATCATTATTTTTAATCCAATGTTGCATTCAGGTTATTTTTAGTTTAATCTCTTTAATAACGACAAAGCTTCGATCGAATGTAGTTCAAAGAAACTGTTCGGAGCGATACGCACAGTTTTGTAAGACGCCGTGTTGTGAACTCTGCCTGTGCGGACGCGAGAGGCCGAGGTGCGATGCAATATTTGCATTCCAGTTTTGTGTTGTAGGTTAGCCGCAGTGTATGGTGTAGTTGTTAATGTTTATTTAGATCCACATTGCCAAATATTTTGGTTGTTGTGCTATTTATTTGAATATTTTTCCGAAGTAATCAATTTAGTACCTTCCAATAATTGTCTTTAAGTTTACAATGTTTAAATCATTTCAATTTTATGCATTTTATTTTGTTTAGACAAATCATTATACACGATATTATTATACCTATTATCTGTTGTATTTATTATGTATTGTTCATCATATATTTATATTTTTTTCTCATTGAACTGTAGTCAAATGACAGTATTTTTATAATGAAAATTGTATAAGGATGAAGGGTTTTGGCTGGGCAGTGCAGCCGCGGCGCCGGCGGCCGCCAGCCCGGCTGTATTACGTATATCTGATAAGCATTATGTAGGTTTAGCGAAATAGAATTAACTCGGAGACGAACTCCAAGCACCAAAACTTATTGGTTCGATGTTGTTCTCGTAATAATCGTGATATAGTGCGTCGCGCGCGGCGCAGAGCTCAATACTTTAGTAACCCTTAAGAAAATTAATACCTCTTTTGAAAAGATTATAATATATATGACATAGTATATCCAATCGATAATCACACATTATGTATTTCCCTGTTTATTTTGATGTGATATCATAAATGACTGATCTGAATTTAGTTTTTAAGTTGGTTATTGATATGCAGTGCTATTTCGAGAGTGTAATTAAGATTTAATATTGAAAGTGCCAATGCTCGTAATTTAATCTATGACTGTTCCTTTAATATAGCTGTTGGTCCGAGCCGAGCCCGCGCGGGCCCCGCTCGCGCCATTTGGTCTACTTCAGTATAAGCAAACGTATCTTCCTTGTAACGTTAAGTTATCATACATTACTCGTAACGACATCCTCGTAATGTGCACAATCTCAGTAATGCTTGCAATATTATGTGTAACGTGTTTTAATTTCTCACTCTTATAATTTAATCCTGCGTAATATTAAGAGTACAATATGAGATGATGTTATATCATACTAGTATCAAAATTAGCCGAAGATGTTAATATTATTAGTTAGGTAAAATTTTAACATAGCTTCGTATAATTGGGATGTTTTAGTATTTAGTAGTGTATATTTACGGCGTAGTGGCAAGCAAGATGTCGTCTCGTGAGTTCTGAGTTGTAATGTTAGTGGCAATAATACTCGAGTTGTAAGGCCACTGGCCACTGCCGCGCATACGCAACTGAACTATAGACACTAGGCGTTTATTTGTTGTAATTATAATAATAGCCGTAGGTATTTTATCGTACTTAAATAATTATTCTTGCGATGCCTTAATTCTGGTTGTCAATTAGACATGTCTGCCTAGACTTATCGTTGTTTTTATTTATCTTAGTTTTTGCTGTTCCGGCTTCCCCCGTGAACTTCCAAGCCAGGCTGTTCTTTTGAAATAATTTTGAGGTCGATTTATTTTTACCTAAGTGTTCTTATTAAATGTTACCAAAATGTTTTTAATAAAATATTTTTATATGTAGTCTGTTTTGTTTGATTTTTACTCCCGCTCTTATTCTATCAGTAATTTTTAGCCAAACTATTTTTAAAGTAGTGGAGGAGGTAATTATTTTCGTCAGCCTTCTCAGTGTATAAATAACGCTCACGTACGTGACTCAGTGTCTAAATGTTAGTGTAAACAACTCGGATTTTCCAAGGGAAAGAAAAAAGTGTTTTTTAGATCTGCATTAGATATTTTATAACACCAACACTGTGTTGATACGTCAGTCACCGTGGGTTTACACTGCCGACAACAAAATTAATAAACCATATTGTCATCTCAGTTTTTTTTTTTCAGAGAAAAAGGGAAAGTTTGTATCGATACACGTTTTACGTCAGTGGAAACCCACGGTCACGATTAATGTTTTGCGACATTATAAAATATAAAACAAAAACCAAATGGTTCTTGAAAACAAGACATGCACATGTAATATGATTAACAATAATAAATTGTATATGACAGAATGGTATTCTAATTTAATTAAAATTTCAGTGTACAAATTTATATCCCAAGGCTCCAAAGGCATAAATGCAAAAACCGCTCCAATGCTACAAAATATGGCATAACATTTTTTATCAAGCACATTGATAATTGAAAAGTTTCATATATTACTATCAACTATCACAACTGCGTTTTTTTGATTTAATTTTTGTTACCTAACGAAATAAAAATCCGCTTCAAATTTTAATGTGATGTGAATATCTATCGCATCATCTTGTTAGCAAGTCAAGTGCAATATAGTATGCACAAAATCACGGTCACATCTGCCGAGGTGAATACATAATTACATCATATATGTGTTCTAATGCGATCGTGTTCGAAACAAGTTACGGTGTTTTAGCGTTAATATAGCGCTATTTAACTGAGGTTTTATATTTCAATGGTTGGTTATTAACCTACACACACACACATATATATATATATAAATAAAAGCTGCATTCGTATACATAAAGATATAGAAGTAAATTGTTCATTACTGCATACTATATATTTATTCTATAAGAGTTAATACGAGGTGAGGGTTAACCTTACGTCACGCTATGCGTCTTAGGACTATGCACTGAGTTCAAGCTAGTCTCAAGGTACTTAACCTTTTCTGGATCAAGCACTCAACTCGATCGCTTTCGAAAACTACTTTTTAATATTATAATAGTTAAACCACGAAACAAGATAGAGTAGTCGTACCTTTACTCCTAGCTAGAACATTGGCCTAGTTGGAATGATTAACTAAACTGCCACCTCATGAACTACAAACATAAATTGTCAATGACGGTCTTGTTTTGAATAATCCTTACAGCGAGAAGCAGTTCCATCTTCAAGACGAACCTGATTATTAATAATTGAGCACGTAATAATAAGCTAGCTACAAAAATAAATTAACAATTTCAATAATACTTGTAGAAAATGCGAATTATTATTATTAAACAGTGTAAGACATACGTCGCTTTACATGGTTACGTAATTGTTTTTACAAAGTTAGTTTAAACACCGCGATTACATCGCAAACATAATCTAAATGTCTGCATTTTCCATGTCGAAAACTTATTGAATCAGTAAATAAACAAGGAATTTTATCGTTCAAATCTAAGATATAAATAGCTTAATTATGTGAATCACTTTGTTTTATTCTCACTCAAATTTATATAAAAATAAACTCATTTCTATTTAAAATCACAAAAACAAGTAGCAACATTTTCGCCAAGATTTAAGTCATCACTACATGAATAGGTATAACCATACAATGGATAAGTTATCACTGCAAATTAATCTCATTTCACGTCATTGTTTATAGAAGATGGTGGCAAACGAGCAAATTTTTCACTAGATATCAAGTGATCGCTATACATAAAAATCTGCAACGAGGTAATGAGTTGCCACCGGCACCTACTTCCAGCCTGTCTTCTGTTAGGTTGTGGTATGTCGACAGCCGACCCATTCTTGTTACAGATGATGCTCTCTGTACTACTGTATTCTGTACTGTATCGACACTTAGGTGCCAAATAGATAGGAAATCAAAGGAATAAAGTTTGTTTATCCGCTTACAGTGTACCTAATTGAAGTTTTCAGAGATTTTACTTATATATAACTTGTGAAAAAATAAAACAACGCACAATATTAAAATAAATTTTACATCTTCCAAAGGTGAGGTAAGTTTGGAGGTTTAGAATTTTTGTTTCTCAATACAATACCTTACTTTATGTAACGGTTAATGACGGATGGGCGCAGTATTAAATTTTAATAGAATCCGAACTTGTTAGGTGTTACAATTAAATGCGTACCAAAATAAACTGTTTTTTAAATACCTATACAATACTCCACTCCACTCTACCAGCAGTTAACTCATTTTAGATGTAATAAAAAAGACAAAATATCGTTACACATTCTTAATTATAAAACATAAAATGTAAATATACAATACGTGACAATTCACGAACGCTGGGTTTCTATTTTACATAATACGGATGCTTAAATCGTTCATAGGTCAGTTATTTCGACATTGCGTCATAGTAACTTACACTTTAACCTCCATGTTACATATATTCATTCTGATACGTAGTTATCTTTCCCGACGCTAATCAATAATTGTGATGAAGAGCTAAGATAAATAAACAAAATGGACGCTTTGATAAAACAGACTCTAAGCCGCTCTACTGCCATCTAGAGTGTTACAGAAACAACAATTCGAATATTTTTGTCTCAGGGAAGTGAATGCAGCGCCATCTTTATTTATAAAAGTGCTGGTTGTATTCGTTGGTTGTTACAAGATGGCGCTAGTATAGCTGTAATCAAAATGCGCGAAACCTTATGAAAATAATTTGAACAGATACCTAAGTTACATTTTTGATAAAATCAAGAAAAGTTATTTTTCTACAATGCGTAAAAGGACAAAATATTTCGAGATATAATTATACGATTTGTTTTAATCGTGAAGGAATAACAAATTGTGATGTTAAATGTATATTTCCTCATTTTTCATTTGCTGCTTTAAATAAAAATAAGCTCCTTGGCACTTGGTAGTAGACAATAATAAAGCATAAAGTTATTTATAAATGCCGATAAAAGATCGGCTGTTAGATCAATTATACTTATTTTAAAACATACATACAAACATAAATTTAACATTTTTTAAATCATGTAATCTTATAACCTATTCTATTCTTCACCAAGTATTTGCAAACGAGTTTATCATTTAATAACACGGATTATCTACTTAGGTTAGCAGGCATTTTCTTCCATATGAACTATCTTCAATACTACTCACTAAGGACAATACTCGTAGATATCCACTGATTGTTAAAAATGCTTCAACTAGTATTTATGAGTAATATGATTCTCTAAGGTAATAAATACATTGCTGTTATTTCGGTTAATTTCGTTTTTAATACTAAATCTGATTTCAATGCAAAATAATTACGCTAGTCTGCGGTTTGAAATGGTTTTATACGGTGTCTATTATGGAGGCAATGATGTTTTTGTTTGGAATATCCACTTTTGTGCCGGTATAATGGTTGTATTCATTCAGTTGGGAGCGAAAAGTGTCGCTTTTATCAGTTGCACAATGGTCGGGAATCAAAGAAATTACAATTTCCACAGAGCGTCGCTCTCCGCGGCGAAATAAAGACGTGATTTGGAAACCCTTTGTTGGACAATTTAAACGATTATTTGCGTCCTTAATAAATATTTACTTAACACAATATTTAGTGTATATTTTAATTGAACATTTTGGTATATCCATAAATATTTATTTTGGTTCGTCGGTTACGGTATTTAGATATATGGTAAAAAATACATCTTAATTAAACATTCCTTCCATCCTTAAAACTTTTTTTTATCTATACTATAGTATTATAAAACACATCTGTTTGTTTGTAATAAATAAACTCTATAACCACCGAACAGACTTTAATACTTTTATTGCCATTAGAAAATTATATTATCTAGATATTTCATCAACTATATTTTTTTATTATTTGTGGGCAAAAATTAAGAATATTGGGAAATGTTAGACGTGTAACGCCTAGTCGACTAGTTAATTTAATATTCCTTACTAAGAGAATTTTTAATATTTTTTTCTCATTTAAATGTTCATGTTTTTTAGAGTCGTCGCTGAAATAAATCCATTTTCTTTTACCTACTCAAATTATTAAGATAACACAAAAGCAGCTCTTTCTTTTGTCCACTTATAAAAAAGTCGTCGTTAAAATTTGGGAGCTTGTATTTTTTGTATTCCTTATAGCTTCCTTTTCTTTAGTTTTTAGTGTTACCATCATGATATTAAATATTCCTCAAAGGTGTTTTTATCGACGCCATATCTATTTCCATTCATCATTATTAACGAAATTATATTGTGGCATTTGTTAATCGATATTGATGAAAATTAGATAAGTAGCTAAAAATTAATGTTCTATTTAAATAAATAACAAAAGAACTTTACTTGTGGTGACGTGTTTTTACGCCAAAAGATACATTTCTGTGAAAACATATTCAACTAACCTAAATATTGAAGACCGATGTCGACAAAACTTAAAAAATAGAATGATCTATATGCTAATTTAATGAAGCTCTTAATTAATAAAAAATCTGCTTCAATTTTATATTGCCGATGTACTAGTAACATATTGAATAGGGTGAAATTGAAGACGTGGGGGTGGTGATTACCCCACGTTTCCTCGCGACTATTGACATTCCCAATTGGGGAGGTAAAGGAGGTTGCGTGCTCACATCCGTCACTCATCAGAGCCACATTCAAAACGTTTGTATCAATTTACTTTTGACGATCTTACAGCATCATAATATTTTGAATACCTACTACATCTCAAGTTTTAAGTTAAAAAATGAGTATTAATTATTTCTCTTTCAACTCTTTGTCAAAATTAATGATTAAAACATCATTTTAACACTATATATAATATACGTAAAATATGAAACTATGTGACTATGAAATTATATTTAAAATGAATTATATTAACGTAATGCGTGACATGTAAGTTTATTTTTATAACCACCACTCACCACCACATTACAAGTGACAGCTACCCGTAGGCATTAGTTATTGAGTTGCAAATGCGTTGACCTTTAATGAAAAGAGGAGGGGATATCATCCTTTCTTTATTAGAACTGGATGGTGGAAAACGAGTTTAATTAGGCCTCCCCCTCCCGCATCTCACTCACCTGACGGAACATAGAACCCGTCTTCCTACGCCTATCTTCTGTGAGATCGTGGTATTTCACCAATCACGAATGGACACGAATGATCGTACAACAGATGTTGTCAACAGATCTACCAGTGTTAGTTAGTTAGTAGAGAATGCCATTAACAAAATTATTACTTAGAAATAAACAACGTATAATGGATTAGATCATATCTTCGATACTGTAGCGTGTGTCTATATGAACTTATTGTTATTGCTTCCAAACAGAACCCTAAGTAATAGTTCACTGCAATTTACTATTAATTAAATCGTTATGCGTGACATCATTTGCTACGGTCAATGTACTCTCATGAGAGGTTAAATCATATGTACTAAGATCTGTATTGTATAAATTAATTAGTACAGTATAATACCAGATGAATTAGCTTTTATAGGAAAACAAGCTGAGCCCCGTGGTTTTACCCGCCGTGAGATTTAATTTAACCGACGAATGACCAGCCTAAGCTGAACCCCATTTAATATGATCACATACATTTGATTAAAATTATTTCTCTATATAAACTTTCATCGTCTACTTTAGACCTTTCTGGGATGAATTTACAAAAATCTTTTCTTAGTGCTCGCCTACGTAATAACAGAAATCTGTGCAATTTTTTCTAGTCTTAGGCCCAGTTGTTTGGAATGTGCTTTGATATATCGGTTCGTCAGTTTCTTCTTTTATGTATAGATAGATCATACTTCGATTGATTCAAACATCAACACGTCAGATCGTTTTCCGCAGCAGACAACTACGCACTACTACTATGATTAGTCTTATTTAAATTTAAACTATCATAAAGGAAAAATATTTTATAGTGTTCACACATTGAATGTGCTTATAAAAAACTGTGTAGTAAAGGAAATAGAAAATATCGCTCAATGAGCAATGTTAAACAGTGGCGCATTGAAAACAGTTGAAGCCTTTAGAAAATCACCCTCCTTTCGAGTCGCTTTTCCCAGCCTCCATCCATTTATGTTTGCCACATTTTCCATATACAATTTCGCGTCTGTTATGTCGACCTAATCTTCTATTGAATCTCACACTCGGGAGTTGTGGCAATTCAGAAGTAAATTAATTCCATTCAATAGCAGACCAAAAGTTTGCATTGAACGGCGGTAGGTGGCACACAACTGTTTATTAAACTTATAACACTTATACACCTATAAGTATAAAATGTAATATGTTGTAACGCTCTAATAGCCTAATGATTAAGGGGCTATGGACTGTCGATCTTGTGGTCGTAGGTTCGAATCCGCCATTCGGCTATTGTCGTGACGGGAGCCGAAAGCGAAAGCCGAAGCTGATTTCTTGAGATCCTCGAACGCATCTAATTTACATATCGGGGGTATTTTGGACCCTGTTAACTACCCTACCAAACAAAAAAGTTCACTGCGTAGGGCCCCGTGCTTAGAATAACCCATTAAGTAAAAAAAAACATCGGTTATCGGACATACTCGAACGCGTCAGATTAAAATTGAGGGGTGAGGTTGTTTTGTTAATAAGTTAATGGATAACGATATTCTGACGATTTCAACAAGCCAAAGTAACAAGAATCGTAAATAAAAAGAATAAACCCTTTCCCCACCGCTAAAAGTAAAATTGTCATATAACTTTTTTTCTTTTTACTATTCAATCTTAAAACCATAATTAAATAAATATTTGTATATTATTTAATACTAGCTGTTGCCCGCGACTTCGTCCGCGTGGAATCAAATTAAAACAAATAAATCACTTTGCAGGATAAAAGTATATAATCGTATTTTTTACATTAATTGTTTTTACCATACAAAATGAAACAGTATCAAAATTATATTTTGCCATTACAACAAACAATTTTATTTTATTTATAGATTACCACCAACCCTACCTAAAATCGTCTAATGCAGTTACATATGTTTTCGATTTAATAAGCATGTTGCTGACGCTGTCGCTAACGCATCTTGCGCATGTCGATCTCGCGAACCTATAATATTTACCCTTACCCACTATCGTTTAACTAGGCTAAAGAGGTTTACACTTCAAATAGTAAAATTTATATTTATTAGTAAAATATTTTATTTTTTATTTTGTATGGAAATATTATTTTGATAGTACATAAACTATACACTTAAATTTTATTTATCAGTATAGAATAGATAATAAAATTTACCAATATTTAAAATATAAATATAAGTTTAGTACTGTTACTACTGGACATAACTATTTTAGTTGCCACAAATGCTCAGAAAAATTATTACATCATATCTCGATACTACTGTTTTAGATGTTTTTTTTTTAATTAAGCACAAGTACGACGAAACACGAAGTATGAATACCAATACTTCATCCTGGGACTCTGTGAGGTAGTGACACGTTCCCGGAGTCGCTCCAGACACTAACTGCTGCTCCCACTATCGCTTCTGTCATTCTTACACATTCAATTTGAAATCATTATCAAATTGGGTGATTAAATTATGATAAAAATTCTCTCACGCCTGAAAACACCACTAATCTATGATAAATATTGTGTATTTTATTATCTGTGGACATATTATAGGACTTAGGGTCCTTCAAATAATGAAGCTCCTTCATTAAAGGCAACGCATCTGAATCCGGTGTTCGTGGACGTCGTTGATCACTTAACATTACACGACCCGCTGCTCGCTTGCCCCTTTATCATATTAAAAATATATGCAATATTTTTGATCTTAACTCTAACTCATTAACGACTCAACCGACTATCATGAAATTTTGTACACACGTTGTCTGGGGTACAGAAAATTATATTACGTTTCCTCCCGAAAATAAAACTGTTCCCAAAGTACATAAAACCTTCATTTACAAATCGGTTACCATGGTAACGTTTAATGTTTTGACAATAACAAGTTTTTGACACATGTGACCTATAATTCAAAGTTACTGTACGCGGAATAATCTTGCAAAAAGATTCCCGCGTGGAAAATGAGAAATGAATGCGTGCCAAGCCACGGGCAGCGGTGAGAATGAAAAGAATGTGCATATTGGGAACTATACTATACAAAGCATTTCAAAAATGAAGCGTGTCAATGTTTATAATAATTTTATCGACGTGTAATAACATCATTTTTCCATTGTAGTTATTTTCCTATTTGGTATACAAAAAGTGGCTGGCTGGTAACGCAATTGGGCCACCTTTTGTTCCACCGTCCGCTCCGCCGAGTATTCTTTCAGTGGCGCCTGGAACAACTGTTTCTAGAACGATAGCCTCACAATGCGAGCGCACTATTGTCGCCGCGATAATTGTTCCTTGCCTCATCTAGTCGAGGGCTAGCTAATGGCCCAGTAATTTGGTGTTATAAATAAAGACCAACTGAGAATGCGTCAAGTAACGATGTTATTACTTTCGTCAAGTGGAGTCATGAGGGTGTGAAGGTGGCTGAGAACTTAATTGGTATAAGCTGTAGTACTAAAAATGTCGTCGGCAATGAATTTAGAATTGGCCGATTAAATAGTAACGTAAGTGAAGAGCGCGCATTTAAAAAGTTAAAGTTGTAGGAAAAGATTCTATTTGAAAATTAGATCTTTGCTCGCGCTCCAACTGAAATATAGAACATTTTCTATAAAGCTATTCAGTGAGCCGGCTAAGGAGTGAATCTTTATGAATGCCACCAAATTGTATGAGAGCAGTCCTCTTTCAAAACTTCTCATGAATAGTGTTAATTCGCTATAGCGAGTTTGCTCGGCGCTCGTCAATGGACTATTTGGAGACTTGAGAAGCGTGCAGCCTCACAAAGTCGCAATATTGTGTATGGAAAACGCGGGAAATATGAATGGCGGATCGTGGAAAGGGACACGCAGTGGGGGCGATTTTGTAAAGAGCTCTCGACGTTAGTGAATATTTAACAATTCTCACAGTGGCGTATTTAACATTCTGTTGCTGCATGCAGCGGTCTTTCAGGAACACTTTCTTTACAATATTAAATATAAAACATCGAATTGTGCTGAAGTATTTAAGTTTAAACATTGATGTCATTCGTTAGTGTTTGGAAAAAAAGTAAATTAGTTGTTGTACAGCGGACAACCCTTGTAACACTTAGTTTTGCAGGCTCTATATCGCATCGCATCGAAAGCGAAAAGGAAAAAACGGGGCGTGCCGGAACAAAGCCCCCTATACAATAGAGCCGCGCGAACAATGCTAACTAGAGGAGACGCGGCTGTACCTTGTATCATTCGCAGATAAAGACGCGAGGAGGTAGCGGTAGCGCCGACGACGCTTACAACTATATTTTGGGTGGCGAATAATGCAGCAATGATCTAGCACTACTATCTTACGAACCACTTATATGTGTATAACGGAAAAGTTCAAAGTTGATAGTGACCTAATTCTTGAATTAAAAAAAAACGTTTTAAATTATCTTCTAAAATATTTGTATGAATATTTAATAAGGTTCAGTATTATATAAATGAACTTGACAACAAAAGTTCAATATAAATAGTAAAGAAGACGCGCGTATAACAATCCGTATGAAAATTCAAACGACACTTAGAACATTGCACATCCGCAAGCTCAGCACTAACAACGGAGTCCACAACAATGTGCCCTCTGAAGAGCTCCGAACAATCGAATGAAGACAATAAGCAGCGATACTCCGAGACAAAAAGAGGCGAAATAAAGGCTCACTTGTTTCCTGGCCGCATTGTGAGGAACGGGAGAGGGCAGAGACAAAAGCGTAATGTGCCACGGGCCCAAACAATGGGGACTGAGCCATTATTGTTACTGTAGCGGCGCTTTAGCGAAATATGTACGCGGTGCCAGCTACGACTACGAACTTGACATGGTATCGCGGCCTTGCGAGCGCTCGCTTTACGCTATACGTCTGCCTCCTGGCCACCCTCACTGGGTCATCTTACAAAACAACACTCGAAAATATCGCTATTATTTTCACATTTGATTTAAATTAATTATTATTTATGATTATTTATATTATTTTGAATATTAATTAAAATTAAATTAATATTAATCATAAATGATTTCAAAACTACAATATACATAGGAAATGTTTTTTTTTTTAACCGGAGTTTTCTACACATGTAAAAGAAATGTGAATGCAATAATTTACACGTGACAGACATCAGCTTATCATCAAACTTCCACCTTTACATATTAAAATCAATTTTTCCTTTTGACCGATCCAAATATTAATTGACCATTGAGTTATGCCTCTATTTTAAGTCAGATTCTGGCGATGTGTAGGACTCCGCGAACTCATCAAGTGACAAGATTTGACACTACTGATTCAAAACCCATCATGGAGCCGGTATTCTGGTAATTTCTCGAATAGGATAGATCAAATCATAGAACTCGTGTTGTTTTATTATAAACTAGTTGTACCCACGGTTTCAACCTTGCAATTTTACTGAAACGAAATTATATTACCTATTTAATACTACCGTGACTGCCCTTTTCCCGCGTATGTGGGGTCGACACAATATGGCCGTAGCACAGTTGAACAATCCTATATGGTTAAACTGTGACCGTAGTCCATACTGGCTACAGTTTTTACGCTTGAATAACGCCAACCCATCTCGAGAATAATAAGCTACTTACCTAACAAAACATAGTACATAAGAATACATATAACATTTCTTAATTCGTCTATATACTTGTAAGCACTGCGTTATCAAATATAGCTGATACCATTACCAGGCAGAGCCGTGCGTCTCCGAAATACGTGCGACTGCTATGAATATCACAATGCACAGTGAGTCTAGCTGATGTTTGCAAATCTCCAAACTGTCCTGTTTTGAACGTTCTATAAACTTTCAATCAATTTTAAATATCATAGTATAACTAATAACACATGGAACTAAAAGTCCAACCTATTCAACTGAACAGCTATTTTATAGCATTTTTATCGCACAAATGTTTGAGATGGTTCATTAAATTGATGTAACTTTTGTATTTATAAACTGACTGATGAAAACCGATCCCACCGTTTCGGAGTTTATAGGGAACATACATACAAACATCGCATTATATATATACAAGTTATTGTGTATGTTTCAATTCGTAATAATATTATTTGGTAGCAAAGAAAAGGGTTCTTCGTTTCATTTCATGTGAATAGCATTATTTAGTTATCGGTCAAAGGCTCGGGCGCGCACCGAGACGCCCGCACTTGAGCTTTGCTCTATGATTCCTGAAGAGCTTAAAGCCACTAATCTTCCATTATCATTACTAACCGAGATATATAGGTTTTATTTACAATTATCTACTTATTCTCATAATATATGCGACGGTCAACGCATAAAAGTTGCTATATTACATGTCAATACAATAACAGCTAAGGCATCAACACAAACCTGTCATCTTAAATGGTATAAATTCTCTGTTTCGTTGTCAAAGATTTATACACCGCCAGATACAGGGTTCCGTACATGATATCCTTCTTCAAATGTGCAATAATACTTCCGATAATAGATTTACTTTTAAAATGTGATGTGGATTTTCTCGAAGCTAACATGTCACGATTTTAAAGCACAAACACGAAAGCTTTATACTCGTACCGCGAGAAACGACTGTGGGGGGGTTTTACGAACTCGGCAATTGGCGACTTAAATGTCTTCACTTTTGATACGCCGCCAATTAGGTATTTGAAGGCATTTTACATCTTTGTTGGTAATATTAAGATTTTTCGCTTAGTATCGCTTACACAATTAAAATGTTATTTAATTTATATTAACGGTGAGCGGAAATCTATAAATTATACATAGAGTTTGGTGGGAAAGAGGATGATGGCGCTTCCTAATTGACCACACTATTGCTACTTTTTTTTAACTAACTTTTACTTTTTATTAACGTTATTTATCTTAATTAATTTAATTGGTGCATCGACGTGGAAATCTCGAAAGATTAAACAAACGCTGCATTATTTATTTTTTGTCTATGTACAAATTCATTATGTAGTTTTGATAATAAACAGTATACAAACGGGTAAAGAGACTATATAATATTTACAGAAAATACTAAAAAATATATAAAATCATACAAAAACATGTATGTGTAGAAATAAGATATAAAATAAAAAAAAATCATGAGACTAAATGTTTTCCGATCCCTTCGGATTTGAATTGCCCGCATAAAAAATACAGAAAAGATATTAAAAGTTAACGTGGAGAAAATCTTTTTTTTTTCACCATACCCTTGAATAATTAAATGCATCCTATTATATTAGCGGCCAGTTCATATTCGGACTGCATCCTCCTCGGTCGGATGGCTATGAATGGCGCGACCGCGGGGTAGATCTCGCAGTCTCGTACAGACGCATCAAAATTCAATCTTTCACCGTTACATTTTCATATTAAATTTGAGTCCAGTCAATTCTATTCAGTTTATTTACTGGTGCATTATTTTTCACATATGATTACTTTAGAACTGGTTGAATTAAATCGTATTTTAGTGCAGTATCTTTTGTAAATAATATTAGTCCTTTTAAAATGAATATTAACCCTTTTATTGTATATTTTTTAAATTATTAAGGATGTTGGTGGAGAAATTAAAATGTATGTATGTAATAGTATGGAAGTACTAGCTGTTGCCGGTGGCTTATCCAGCTAGTACCATCTTCTTCCACAAAAACAACTTATCGTGTGAATTAATCATCATGTAGGTTCAAATAAAGTCAAAATTTGTTGGTTTATCTTTATCGCGTCATCGCATAAATTAAAAATAAATTTTGGTACCATTCAAGCCACCCCTTCTCTCTTAGAACGATTAATAAAATTTTGCTGAGCGCACAAGGGGTTCTTTGTCCATTTTATTCATATGCTAAAAGCGGATTCCTATTTTGGTGGAGGAAGCCTCATTGTTCTTGAATTTACTAACTACGAATAAAATTTTGTTAAGTAATTGTTAAAATACACGTAAAGTATACAGAATTTAAAAAAAGTTACATTTTAATATTATCTTCCAAACACACACATTTTAACTACACAAAAAGAAAAATATATAAGAAATAACACAAGAAGCGTTTACTCTTAATAGGGGTAGGTAGGATAATCTCTATGCAACAATATTAAGCAGTTCAGGATTCCCTTTCAATAATCATAAACAATTGCTTACAAAAACATAACTTATTATTACTTGTTTTACTTTGATTCAAAGCATTTCTCTACATCTGTCAGAGTATGAACAGGCTGACTAGACGCCGGCAAGTCACTATCAGGCTACTACTAACAAAAGATAGTTCCCTGATGCCCAGGTTCGGTTCTATTGTAATGAATTAATTAATAAAATAAAGGGGATGGGTGGGGGCGGATCTTTTGTCCAGTATAAGGATGGATCTGATCTCATTAACCAGTCATTGTGATGGTCGCAGAACAAAGGGCTGGTCAGCCGCCGCATGCCTAAACCAATGTCGCGACGTCATTCCCCTACACAACCTGTAATAATACGATTTGGTCAAGCATTCTCTGCTAAAAGTCAAAATAATTTGTGTTGTAGAATTCTGCGTAGACATTTCGTAGAGGATTTCCTCTACGTCATCGTCTTGTAGCACGCTACGTAAACAGTATAAGTATGAAACTATTCTATTATTTAATACATGAAGTTTAATTTCCTAGTATTAACTTTACTTATTATCAATTTTGAAGATTTTTTACAATTTAGTTAGACTCGCATACATACTACTCCGTTTTTCGTCATAGTATTCAAGTCTGACTAAATTGTAAAAAAATAAGCTGTAGTAAAAATTAGGTGGGGCACTTTTTTCTGAGGGAATTTTAACTGTTTTAGAGTGACAAAATCTTCTTGAAAAAAGTCGAATAATACTAGTCGGGTCCGTTAGTAATTTTATAAGCTTTTAATTATTATTATTATTATTGATGAAGGTGGCAAACGAACTAGCGGTTTATCTATATCGGTCGGTATATAAGTAACAGCGATCCATAGGCATTCGCAAAAAGCGAATGAGTTGCACTTACCGCATATGTAAGTGCAACATACAGGAGGGGATAGACAGGAAAAACGATATTGCTATCTCCTATACATCCCTTTGCGCTGACCAATTCCCCTCCCCATCCTACTTTACATTGGGCCTCTGGCACCTCACTCTTCAGACAAAACTAAGAAGCGTAAGATACTCCTTTTTTACAAAAGAAATTTAGAAAATATACTAGTAAAAATGTATAGAGACGTCAAGAATAAAATTATTCACAATGTTCATTGAAACCCTTACAAATTCAAAGTCAAAATACACATACAAAAGTTTCAACCGCCGGACAATAGATGGCGCTTGATCAAGATAACGATATGTTAACATTGTCACAATGGAGTCGGTAATGGCGCGATTGTACTGCTTGGCACAATGCTTTTAGTTGTCACCTCCAACAATAGGCGCGTTCGATATCTGCTACCAGCGAGCTCAAGCAAACGCACCAATCGAATGGAAAAATCCTTTTTTTAAATAATAGCTTATAAGACGAAAGTGCTATTGAAAGAATCCTTTTACAATCAACAATAATTTGGTATCCATTCAATGTAATTTCTTTGTAAAAATATTTTAAGCGATATAAGGTTGTTTTCAAATTTTTCTATTATTTCATAGTACTAATTTGGATAATTAATATGACAAACAGTAACCTTACACTTGATTTGATTTGACACTTGACAGATTGCTTTTGCTAGTGCAAATCATGTTTTCCTTCTAGTATAATATATGAAGAAATTAAGAATAGTATGCAAGTTGTAAAAAAAACAAAATTTTAATTAAAATAATAAATCCTTCCAATAATAAGGGCACGAGTACCATGGTGTGTGTAGTTATGTAAATAAGCCGTCGTCTGTTTGTTAGGACTTGAATAATAAGCAATCGATAAAACCGTCCTACACCGCTGCTTGTGACAATTCGCACTTGAATTCGACGGAATAACAATGGTCCGGCATCACCAAATTAATCTGGCCTTCTTTACGTCTCTTTATGTTGCCTGTATTGACCCTACAGGGTTGTCGCGGGACGTTTTCAGGGATCTACCGTCGATGGCCGCCGAACTAAAGCCAACCATCATTCAATGTGATGTTATTCAATCGTGATGGATCACAATTATAGACAACATTGTAGGGAAACGAATAATAGAATGTAGACAATTGTTACTCATTTTTTAAAAGTCAATTTAATCAATAAAATAATGCTAAAGCCCTCATCAACCGATTTAGTTATCGATTCTGTTAGTTGGAATAAATTATTTGACAGCTTTAAAAATTTTATATGACCAAGATACAATTTATTACAACATACAATAACTTGTAAAAAATGCAAGTTTTGGGATCATGTTGGCAGCACAAAGTAGATGAACATTTACAGGCAGTTATGTATGAATCAAGCCACCTGGTATTTCTGCAACATTGATCGATAATTTCACAGTCTAAAATAGGGTCCGTGCTATTTTCATCGGTCCGACTAGTTTCAACTATTCAAATGACAACTCTATTGTACATTAATGCAACATTTTCTCATCTCTAGATCTATTTTCGATTCAAGATTAATTAAAAAGACCCAGAACGTTTTTCTCCCATTATGTCATCTAGATTTGACATCATAACGTATTTTAAAATTCTCTTTTCAAATTATGATGGATTTAATAGCATTATTATTTGAGTGACATCAATTTGCATATCAAAGCTATTCAGGAAGCGTTGATTAATGTATTACGGTAACAAACACAGGCATCAGTGATCCGTGAGGGGCGATTGGCTATCGAGAGATAAGGGTTGGCAATTTACGATTGTACATTGGCGTGACATCCTTGTGCTGTACAACAGCTTCACCATTTGGATTGTGTTTTAGATTGTTCAAGAACATCGTCAGCCTTCATTAAAACAAAATATTTATTCTTACTTATATTATGATTATAGAATAAAAAAAACGCATTTTTAACAAAAGTTATTTAGATCAAAAGCATGAATAGTTCAACATTTCCACCAATCCTTCGCCTATTCAGACGTACGTTATAAAAAAATACAAAGAACTTAATAAGTTCTGATAAAAACTGAAATTTAAACTCCATTGTTATTAAATATTATTTAATAAGACACAAATAAAACACACAATACAACAGGTTTCAAATCCGACGAACAAATTTTTCAACAACAACAATTTATCAATTAGAATTGCGGTAACTAATTAGAAATAAAAACGAAGATAACGTCTTCAAATGTACTAGTCACTAATTAACATACATGTTAAACAAGAATACGAGTAGTCGATGTAGGGTAAAGCGTAAAATGAAATAATGGAAGTATAACAAGTGGGAACATTGCTCGTTCAGATAATAGGAAAATCTGTCAACATGGGAACAATGTGCGACGTAACATGGATCAGGAATTAGCAGTCATTGTCCTTGGCACAATAGACCGCGGACTCCGCCAACGACGCGTACTCTAATTAGATAACATTACTATTTTATATAATCTACGCGGATTATAATAAGAGCACGTCGTTGAGCTTACTATTAAATTATATTAAAAGACTAACGACTGGTGTCTGATAGGATTGTTAAAATTTTGTTCAACTTCTTCTTAAAGTGCCATCTTTTTTCGAAGTTCGGCGATCATTAAGGCAACTTGCACTCTTGACACCGCGGCTCTAAAAAGCGAACGGGTGCTCTTTCCGAACCACTGGCGTAGGTTTTTGAGCCAGGATGTTCTTCTTCGGCCTCCACTTCGCTTTCATTGGATCTTGCCTTGTACGATGAGCTGCAGTAGTACATATTTTGTATTTCCCATTTGTTCAACTAACACTCATCAAATTAAATACCACGTCATATTGATTTTACTTTCCTAACGCACGGCTTAAGAATTATTTATATAGTTGTCAAAAGTCCGATCAAATGTCATTTCAATTGCTAGAAATATGATCATGTTTGTTCTTAAAGAATAAGCAATCGTTTTGGCACGGCATTTAACTAGACAGGAGTTTGTATTGTATTGTAGAGTGTAGATGTTCACTTTAATATCTTGGTTGGTTGGGTGCTTGGTTTTCTATGGCCGGACTCAGCTAATAAGCTTTAACGAAAAGTGATAAAGTGAGATATTATTTTTGTTTGCGTTACATATCTTTTTAAAATTAAGACTATGTTTGAAAATAAGTATCATTTTTATAATACCTATATAAGGCCACAAGGTCACCGCCGCGATAAAGGAAGAAGTCCACTCTTTACTTGAAGAACCCTAAGTTATACCGGTTCGAAAGTACCACTGGACACTGGAGATTTTATAACATCGCTCCGCATGGTAGCATAACTACCTACTACTAAGAAAGAAATGCCAGTCCTCAAGATGTAGTAGAAAGAACATGGAATCTTGTCACATCGATTGTCATTGAAACTCAGTATCGGGAACCGTTATTTGGAACACCCTCGTGGTAATTAAAACTTCACGTAATACTGAATTTCCTCATCGCACGCGAGATGAGAGAACAAACTCAATTTCGTAAAGAATCAATATGAAGCAACACGGATTTGGATCACGTGGCTTTGAGAATTTTCTCGTAACAATTATTGGGTCACCTGTAGGCACATAACGAAATAAAAACTTTACACAGTTAACATGAGTTACATCGGATTGGCTTATAAACTGTTGACTGGTTAGCACATCATTGAAAAAAGATTAAGGAAAAAAACACAGCGCAATAAAATTGTGTAATGTTTATCAATAATCCTTGTTTCTTTTTGTGTTTAGTAGCTTCCGGGTGTATACCGAACAAGACTTATTCGCTAATAAGTTCAATGGAAAACTCCAGCTCACTGACATACCATGGGCTGGCGTAAAATCGTGTCGTGATACAATTTCTGTCTATCTGTTTTATGTGGATGTTTTCGGCAGTGTAAACCCATGGTAAGATTGGTATTTTCGTTTACTCTGATTACAAGTAGAAAGAGCTTGAATTTCTATAGGCACATTAGTAGGTTTTGTAGATCAAAATAAACAAAAATATGCACTTACACCCGTAACAGTGGGGTAGGCAGAGAATACGGATTGCCATTCGACGCGATCCTGGCACATCTCTCGCTTCTTCTACATCATACATACTTACATCTACATGCTCTTCGAATATGGGTTATTCTGTCTTTATTTAGGTATGTTACTGATGTGCTCGATATAAGTTCTTCCGGGACGACTACTCTCTTCGTTCATCCTTTCAACATGTCCGAACCACCTTTTTTCAATTGTTTCCCAATTAGTCACATCGTCTTCTTTTAAGAATATTTTTATTATATATCTAGCTTTAGTCATATTAAGATTTAAATAAATTATTTTCAGAGGTGGCACATGATGGATTGGGAAACGAGTATGTAATGTATCTTCTTCGATGTCCCTTGCATTGCATATTGCGTGTTAAGATGTGTTAATATTTACTTCAAATTATCCCCCTCTGGTAAACGTTCGTCAAATTGAGTGTTTACATTGCACTCTGCCTAAAAGCTTCCGGTGACCATCAATTAAGAAATGCAAAGACACAAATATTACATTAACCATTTATCTATTTTAAGACATTGTAGCGAGGAATATTTATGGGGTTAGTGCGATATTACAACAAATATATAAATACATTTAAAAAATAAAAGCGAATATGTGAAAGGAACGTATAAAAGTTAATATTAATTGAAGTAAACTTTTTATAAAACGGCTTTACTCACGTTTCTTCAGGGTGAGTGGTATTAATTCGCGGTTGCGACCGCGACCGATTCGTTATATAAAAAGTTTATTAATAATGTCCCACGATAGTTTAATAAAAATAAATTTAATAATTTTATTAGTTAAAGTCTCCATCGACTTTATAGCGCGGCGAATACGTTACGTTGTATGTTTGGCACGTGTCGATGATGTGTTGCATTATGAGGAAAATTTAGCTTACCTTGTAACGGACTTTAGCCAGGTCCAATCGGCTTCTGATAGTTTTTGCGGATAAAATAACTTATATAGTTTTTATTTTTCTGTGGATTTATGCAAAGCACTGGTATAATTTAAACTATGTGTGAACCATATGTCATAGTGCTGCTTAAATATATATTATGTATATTTGGTCATAGTCTGTATACTGACTATAGTAATGAAATGCAACTGTAGGTTCTTTCCATGCTTCCCAATTTTCCGTCACATTATTTTAAATCTCAATCTATATACTAAGACGTTAAAGTCAGTGAAACAGTGAAAAGTCCAGAGGGCATGAGGGAGTCTCCTAATGTGTAATGTATTGTAGTGTACAATGGCGACTGGCGACTGCAATCCTGCCGCTCGAGCGATCGTATTCACTCGCGGTCACTTTAACTACTCCGTAATGTGCGGGCCCTTTATATCCGAAGGCCGCAACTTTGTGCGGAGCCTCTTTGTGTGGGACAACGCTGATATGAATTCTCAATTGTCAGAAACGTTCTTAACATCTACGTAACATCAAACCACTGTGTGAGGCTTTATTTAAGAAAAATAATTTTACCCATAGACACATTTCAATTACCTCATTTAGTTTTATAAATTGGTACTCTAAAAGAATGAATGATGAATTTAAAGACGCAAGCGAAGCCTTCTAGGTAAGCCTCCTTTTAGGTTACTTGAGAGGCAAAACACTAATCTCCAAATATTGTAAATACGAGTACAAGCTGGCCCGGCAAACTGCATTCCGCCCTATTATTAATAGATGGTTCAATTCTTTGGCGATGGTGGCTTTCACGTAGAAGATCTATCGCGGGCTTTTTGTAGCATGTTTTAAAGTTAACATTTCCATTATTCATTATATACGTGTAACTCTAACGCTTTTTGCAGGGCACACCCGAGTAGTTCGCATATGGCGGAATTTTTGCCTCCTTACTTGACTGTTATCGTTGTATTTTAACAATTCACACAATATCTTTATAAATTATAGCCTATAAGTTATTCTGATATAAGCCATGTTGTTGTAAATTTTCATTAAAATCCATTTAGTGGCTATGGTGTGAAAGACTAACAAACACCCATACTTACAAACTTTCGCATTTACAATATTAGTAGGATTTTATCAGCTTACAAAGAAAACGATAACTTTAAGTAAAATGTACGAGTCACGTTGTACACATTTGTGAGTAAAGAAAATTACAAGCTCTTAATGTGAAATCCATGAAGGGAAGCCATGGAAACAAATTAGAGAAACTTCCAAACATTTCATTTTTTACCTCTAAAAAGTACCCCTTTACTTAAAAAAAAAGCAAAACTCGACTCTTGATTTGAAACTTATTACGAAACTCATTATTGATATAAAATTGTTTCCATGACTAAGAAATGTAAACTCATGGACAGGGCAAAGAAAAGAGTTGAACAACAATTTTTATTATATGTATAATATAAACATATATTATAGTTCGTACAAAACGTTTAGAAATATAGAGCAGACACTATATAATTAGGGAAATTCTAAACAGTTGCAAATTCTCAGTTAAACGAATCATTGACAATATGACGTTTCATTTCCAGTCACTTTGTAATGGGGCGAAGTCATTGCGCGAAGTAGGCATATTGTGAATATGATAAAAATGTCCTTTGATAAAACGAAACGTCCGCGCTGATTGGTCGGAACTCGTATCCTGCGCTTTTTCTTTTCTTTTGCTGGCAAGCTGTTGTTAGTAACTAAAATTATAAATTTCATTTAAGCATTGAACTAAAATTAAACTACTTATTTATTTTTACAAGAGTGGGAATTGAAGACAGTTAACTTTCTTTTAATTTTTTTGAAATGTGTTTTTTGTTTAAATAATTTTTAATGTTTAATTAACCTGTGTGTTGTTTGTGGCGTCTATATCCAGTTGATAAAGGTGAAAATTATTTTGTTTATTTTTCACTGTCCCTAACCTGTTGCAAAATAAATAACTTGTGTAATTTTAGTTTTGCAACTATTTAATGCTGTGCATATTTTAGTTACTAATGCTACGAAAATAATTAAAATAAAATCACATTTATTTACGAGCGACTGACTAAGGGATGAGTGGCAACGAATCAAAAAAGCGGGTCACAAGTTTCGACCAATCAGCGCTCAATGTACGTTTTGGAGACAATGACATTCATATCTATTTGATAAATATGCGCCTGCCTTTCGTCGCCTCTTTGTAAAGTGCTCAAAAAAGAAACAGCACATTCTTAATAATTCGTTAAACTAACAATGTGCCGACCGTTTAGAATTTTCCTAGGCCGATTGTTAACTGACTGCTCTTACAATCGGTCGGTGACATAAACATACATATTATTCATTCGAATGAAACTAATTTACCGGATTTTATCGCGTTTATTTTGTTCAGTGTCTGACGTCCCAATGTCAAAGTTGCTGGCGTAGGACCTTTTTACTTTAAATTATTACTTTTGCTCCGAGCTATGCAGAATGAGCTCACAGTACACTTGAGATCTTGCAGTTGTATGCTTGGTTTGGGATTTAATTTTATTTATTATAGGATTCCAAACAGATGAGCCAGCCATCTTCTCTTTTTAATTTAAGATAAAATCCGTAAAATAATTTTTTTGTTATATTTCTTTCCAATGCGTAGTATTTGCGTAAATATAAGAAGAACAATAACTTTTTAATATTACCATACACTACACCCGTACTATAAAATTTACGTCTTAGTTTGTTAATCGAATGAGCACGATATTCTATCGATATCGATATGTGCTTATCCTTTTGTGTCGGTGTGAATAGACTGGGCGGCCATATCGTCGTATGCGTCTCAACTCGCAATAGAATGTGCGCGGAGTCCGCTGCATAGTTCTTTTGTTACGATTATCGCGGAAAATCCGATCGGGGAAGTGTGGCGTTTGCGTACAACACCGGGAAACTATAAAGAGATGTCTGGAAACCAGCACACCACTATAATCAATTGCTTTTCTACATGTTCTGTGGTGGTGACACGGCGAACTTTTGAATCGATGCGTCACTATTACAGCTGCAAAAAATAAATAAAATATTTGTATTTCAGCAAAGAAAACAAAGCGTTCTTGATAGCTTATTTTTGTTAAAAAAAAGTTAAAAATTCCATAGGCCTATTTAATAATGTAGCCTGGACGAAGAAGTTTATTCATTTATTATGGAAGATGGCAAACTAGCAAGCGGTTCGCGTTCGGTGCGCGTTACAGATGCGTTGCCTACCTTTAATGGATTGGCAAACAGACAGGGATAGACAGGAAAAAGGATATTTCCTGGTTATCCCCTCCCCTTCCAATCCTCTTCCTCGTCCTTACAAGGAAAGTGTGGGGACAGAAAGAAGACTGGAATTAGGCATCCGGCACCTTACTCATCACACGAAACGCAGAATACTTCGACTTAACGCCTATCTTCTGTGAGGTCGTGGTATTGCACCGGTCAAGCCGGCCCAATACTGTAATAGATATTTCTCTATAGGACATACAAAGAAAACAAATTTAAATATAATAATATATGGTATTATAAAATATAATATAAGTACTACACTCTCGATGTTATATTGAATGCATTGTGGAAAGTGTGCGAAGGAATTACACGATTTGATTCCTCTATCTCTATTTTACTATCGGACGTTTAAGCACACGGCTGGTCCTTTTATAGTGGACATACCGCGCGTTCGTAAAAAGCGATTCGAATCTTCGTTCATCGTGCGAAATGATTGGAACAAGTTGCCGGCGACAGTTTTTCCTCCGTCCAACTATGACGTGGGTTCCTTTAAGAGCGAGTAAATGGGCTGTTACTCTAAACTAGTGCATACCATCTTTCGACCTGATCGCCATTAACATCAGGGAGCGTCAAGCGCTCGTTTACTCAATATAAAAAATGCCATAAAAACTATTAGGGGTAACACAAAAATAGCTGCCAAGAAACTGCGTATTTTATCAAAATTAAAGCTTAAATTGTTAAAAGCTCCACCGTTATAGGAGCATACTGTAGTCTTATTTGAACTTACGTTTCACAATGCTACTCTCCTCTTGGTAGCTTTGGCCTCAATAGAGAGAAATATTCTCCAAAATGTGTAATTTTCGCCTACTCTTCTAATTACTATGAGTGATGGTTTAATAATCCTCAGATATAAATTTCAGATTACTTAAGAGAGAACTTCTACATACGTAGCTACGTTAGACTAGTTACGTACTAGTTAGTTAGACTTAGAATCGCAAAGCCCATTTGACCTGAAAACAGTTACATCTGAATAGTGGCTCGAGACGTCTGATAAAGCTACGATTTAGCGCTCTAATTACAACATCCACTTTGTATTACTATATCATATTTGTCGACAATGGCATCCTTTATGTAGCAAACAATCGTGTTGCTGATGAATTTCGGTCTATGTCTGCGTCGTGTCTTTGTGTTCGGGCCTCCCTCTAGTGGACAATACAATGGAACAAAAGTTGTTCAATAGCGGCGCAGCACCTAATACCCGGCCCTCCCCTCCATTGTTTCGGGTAATGTTCGACTTTTATGGATATTTTCAATGGATCGCTATAATCTGGAGAATGAACTCTTGCCCATTAATCGCTTATAACTGTTCTAAATATGTCGTTATATTGAAAATTACTTACTTATATAGATAAACATAATATATGGTGTAATATTTAACTTGTTTTATTTTCCAGTGATAGATTCCAGATAAATATTTATTTTATAGTCATATTTCTACTTCCCAATGAAAAGGCTGACCGCGTCGTTATTCTTCAGGAAGGCAGTCAAATTGCAGAGTGCAAGCGATGTGCCGTCTTACGTCGAATACTGCAAATGAATTCGTGTACTACTTTTTGCAATTTGAAATTATTTACTCGCTTATAATATTATATTATCATAAGACAGTTAATCAGGAGCTTTCTTTACTATACACCACACGAAGGAAACCACATCCCACCAAATAAATTGCTTAATTACTTTTCGCTTCTTCAAATCACTAAATGTGATTGTAAAAAGGCGTTGTACTGTCACAAAGTCTATATCATTACTGCTGCATTTTTAATATTACGAACTCCTTTTTTCTATGATAAGCTTTATACCTTCATCAAAAAAAAAGTATGGGGAGGGGGTATAAAAAGTATAAAATTTGTAGTTTTTTACGGTAAATATGCAATTTGCATGAGTGTAGGCGACCGGACCTCATGAAATATGCTCTTCAATAAATCAAAATAAGCTCGATGAACCTTCACAAAAGTTTAAGAATCCAAAATTTTAAAAGAGAATGAAGCCACAGAAGCAAACACTTCTAGGCATAAAAGAAAAATCATTATCTATGAAGCCATGAGTAATTCGGCGTTCCCCCATGCCAGCATGTGACGCCGTGGTTTCACTCACAATGGCTCCTGCCATCAACTTTCCCTTTTTTCGTATTTGAACTCACTTAAACCAACCGCGATTTGTGGTTTCTCGTGCTTTTGTTTACTCTACTTGTTTGGAGCTTTTACCCCGTACGAGTTTTAGTAATGACATTATTGTATCGTCTTGTTGACATACGTCTTACGCAAACTGTTTTAATGTATGTATGAAAATATCAGATTGTTTTACAATATACTAAGAATTAATATATTATCATGTATAATGGCTCAAATATAAAATCAAATCAATAATAATAACGTTTATGGTTTTAACGTAAAAAAAGTAAAAAAAGGGAAAATTTACCATTTAATTTCAAAAAAAATTACTTTGTTTTTTTTTTAAATAAATGTACGTATTAGCGTCACGTTCGCTGTCTACAATACAGCCCTTCTCTTTATCACTTAATAGAACTAATGGTACTTCAAATCAAAATCTTTTATCTAATATATTTATTACTTGTATTAACATATATGTTCTTAAAAGCATAATTATTTAATTCTATTCCTGGACATTCCAGTCAATAAACTTGTGAAAACAAATTTATTCGACTTTTAGTTTATCATATGCACCAAATTTGTTGTATTTTTTTCATTCGCATCAGTTTTTTAAACGACTTCAAAAAGGAGGAGATTATCAATTCGTCTGTATGTTTTGTTTTTGTTTGCTAAGTATTACAATTAATTTTAATTTGGCCTTTATTTATGAAAGTGGGATGTATAGTGTTTTATTGTATACTCGAATATATTTAAAACTTTCAATCTAAATCTTCTGAAATGAAAGTCCGTAAGACTACAATAGAACAGATACGAGCTGCCTTTGATAATACGAAATCAGCGAGGCTCAGTTTTTTGAGGAGCAGTGGGGTGTTACCATGCCTAATCTACCATCGCGTGCCATTCAAAACTATTGTGTCACATCGCTTGGCCATTGTTTAAGCAATCGATAAAAAAGAATCTTTGGCCGTTTTCCAACTGGGAATTCTTAGACTGTATTAAGTACGCTAATTTAAAAGGAATTGCCACCGCATTAGTTAATTATATTTTTAATTACTTTAACGAATTCTTATCACAAAAATTAGTCATAACAATTATTAGAAATTACATTAAAGTATAAAAATACCGTTTCGTACCGATAAATAAAAACAAATTATTTAATTAAGAATTTATTCAAAGTTTTTTCACTTCTTCTTTCTTCTTCTTCTCACGTCTTGGCGACCAGGACTTCACAAACTGTGTTAGTGCATTTTGTACTGCTTTCGACCGTTTTAGCTCATACGCTTTATGCTGTAACGGATAGATGTATCTATACAAAGACGTATTTGGTTACCACCAACAAAGAGGCCTTTCTATGGCATTCTATTTCAGAGTAGTAGTTTTTTTATATAAGAGAAGGGGGCAAACGAGCGGCGGGAACACCGAGGTGATCAGCGACGCCCATGGACACCCGCAACACCAGAGGATTGGATCACAGATTGCGACCTTTGTAAAGAGTCCACTTTTCATCACACAACACAATTCGGCATATAGCAACAAAAATTATATTCCTGTACCGGCAATGCAATTGCTATTTTGGTCAAATCACGAGGCAATGATTTAAAAAAAAAGATTCCATTTTCTGCAAATGAGTATCGTAGACTAGTTCTCCCCCACGATTTAATTCGCCATTCACTCCCATAAAAGCTTTAATCTCCTACTTTATACCTTTAGAAGATGAATTTAGAAAAACCATTTTAAGTGCTTGCGTACGTAATAACAGAAGTCTCTGTTCTGCAAAGTTTCACGGTTGGGCTATGCGTTGCCAGATTCTTCTTTAAAATAAAGATATGGCTGAAGTCAACTAAATCCTCGACGCTGCCTGGTTTCCGCCGTTACTTGTTACTCATCGATATTTTATGTTAGTTGTTGCTCTTGCTTGTGATTATTAAGCAAGTCGCAGTTTCCACTTGAAATAATTAAACCAAAACGTACGATGCCTTCGTTAGCGTTCGCAAAGAAAGACATAGTCATTACTTGCTTTATCTCGCATTTAATCATTTGACTGCATTGCATGCATATTTACATTAAGTGAGGGATGTGAAAGGACATTGTGACTAAAATCGATAATCGTATGCTTGCGAGAATGAGATATATTGAAAACTGGTAATCAAGAACCACGTATCCTTAGATCTTTGGGTACCGAAAAAGGGGCTGTGCTTATGGGAAATCGGTTACTTATGCTTGCCCATCTACATTACTGCTTGAGAGTATTATTATAAAAGAATGTCATGTATAAAATATTATTAAACATATACCACAGAAAATTCGTGTCTATGAAGCTGAACTTGAATAAGCTTGCCTAACATTGTTATTTCGAGCCTACATAAAAAAAACCTTCCTTCAAACATCAT
Organism: Papilio elwesi; assembly: GCA_029849275.1. Classification (NCBI taxonomy): domain Eukaryota; kingdom Metazoa; phylum Arthropoda; class Insecta; order Lepidoptera; family Papilionidae; genus Papilio; species Papilio elwesi. The sequence goes on along the minus strand of CM056687.1, from coordinate 3,197,444 downwards.
TAGGAGACGAACAATCAACTCTCTGATGAATTTCGGTTTATGTTCCACGCCGTAGAGTCTTTGTGGCTCTACTTTCAGCAACACAATAGGGACAAAAGTTATTCGACGACAATGCGAGCACCAAATACCGATCGTCCAGCCCCCCTAAACCCCCTCTTCAAGTGGGAGTCTAACCATTGTTTACTTTAATACTCTACTTTTATGTATATTATCGATACGTTCAACATTGTAATCGTCAAATTGAGTTACTGAGCTGAACACAGCGCGAGATGTTTACGACAGCCGTTGACTGTTTAAGAAATAAAATACTGATAGATATTAGTGATCAAAATAACTTATTTAAATTTTTGAACAACATTTAAATAGTGGTATCATTAAAACGTTAAATATTACATTATAATTTAAAATAGTAAATGAATTCATTATTCTAAATACATAAAGCAAGTCCAGGTGCTGTTTATTTTTTTATTTGTTGGTACTGATTTATTGTAGTGAAAACTTCTATAGGTAATGATGATAGATTCAGAATATCGATTTTTTCTTGTATTCAATTTTGAATTTTATTGTTTAGATTCAAGGGCTTACTTTTGTCAATTATTTATTTTTGAACTATTGCTGTGCCTTCCCATCTGTTTTGAGTGTTCATTTCTGTCAGCAGTCTTTTTTTGACTACTCTACAAGTTTTACTGTGTATGTCATAAAAATATGTATATATGATTACATATTATATCATTTAATACACCCGTAATCTATTTAAATGTAAATACATTTCGTTTTGATAGCATAGCTAATAGATGAAAAATATTTCAAAAGCTAGTATTCCTTTCGACAGCTGTACAAAAACCTCTGAACGTTTCTACAAAAGATGTAAAGAATGAACGGGCGAGGGTGGAGGGGTGTGAGAAGCCGATTCAATAGCAAAAAGAAGGTATGTGTAGTTACATAAGTATGTTTTGTGTTGCGTGCTTCAAAATGGAACCGCCTATAGAAATTTTACACAAATTCAATGTGTAATAAATATGAATACATAAGTAGTTTTGCCGATCGATTGTAAGGTAAATTATGATTTGATGCCGATACTATAAAATGGTAGGTATTCTTCTTCAATCTTCCCATAAAGTTTATACAGCACTATTTATATCGGATAGCAAACAACCGAGGGAATTCTTCTTGCACCCAGATAGCCACAAAAACAATATAAAAAATGACATCACAAGTGTGACAACGACTTTTTTTTTGATTTTGTTATGTAATCAAACCCGAGACGCAGAGTTTTGATATCCGCTTAGATCTTTAATAATCCTGGTAGAGTAAACATTTTTGTCTCGAACTTCTTACAGTAACACTGCGTTATTACATTTTTGAATAAGCATGACTAATGAGTCCTTAACGAGTAAAGAGAAGGTTCTTTCACCAGTCCCTTCAGTTCGGGACACAAAAGTCGTATACTCACTGGCGGTTTCACGAACAACTTTAGTGTGACCCCACAAAGCTGTGGAACGTCATTTAAATGCGCACGTTTCATTGGCTCTGAATGCTTCAGGGAAGTAGAAAAAGAACGGGCCAATTACGAAGCTTTTGTGGCGCAGCGACCTCTCGAAGTCTCGAGAGTAACTTTCATGCATGTGACTCAAGTTTATTTTCGGCTTATGACTATTACTCCTCAGTTCTTCAATTAGATCGCACTCTCTACGCTATGTGTTGAATAGTACTCGAAAGTGAATTGAAAATAAGGACTATCATTACAAACAGAGTGGGGCTAAAACTATACAGGTACGTTTATTAAATTCGAGTTCCGTTTTGTAATGCGTACAACTCCTACTATACATATACTAGGTACATAATTTTAGTTGCCTCTCGCCATCGACAATCATTATATATATTTATGTGTTTACACTGTTATAACTTAAAGTGCATCTCCATTGAAACACGAGAATTTATAAGTTTATGTTACCACAGTATATACATTTAAATAAATGACGAAAATATACATACTTTTAGAGCTACTCGTCTTAAGCTAGCTAAAGGCAAAGCCTTTGAGATTTACGTTTCATTTCCAGTAACCACAACCGAACTAAACTACCTTGATCGAAAAATATTTTATCCCGATACCTTCGTGAAGTTAGAATTATACATGAAACGGTAATTTTCGTAACTGTGTAAAATATGTGCGTTCAACCTCTTCTATGAATTTTAGGTAAATAAAAAAAATATGTTATACCATGCTTTAAAAATGAAGCAATTTTGAATTCAAATAATATATTCCCTACTTAATCTATATAACTATATAAAAACAAACTGTAAGGCCGAGACTTTTATTCTTTTGTTCTGTTATTCCTTAGGCGAGTAATTAACAAAGGATTTTCCTAAATTCTTTAGTTTAATTAGTGGATGAAAGTTTGTATTTACCTTTGTGAGTAGACCTTATATCTGTATTTCAATTCTGTTAAATAGAGTTCAGCATAGGCCGGACATTTTTCGGTTAATTTACATTGCGCAGCAGGTGAAACCGCAGGGCTTAGCTTGTACTTAGTTCAGAGTAGAGTTGAGCAGAGTAGTTTCAGAGTTTATCTATATCAAACAGGCGATTTCTTTGTATTATAGATTATTTATTTATTTATAATTATTGCTCACCGCAATATTCAAATGAATCATATAAACATTAGAGCTATATAACCGACTAGCGTGTATTCATAGTTGTATGAAATTGGTAGAAATAGAATTAATATAGGATGGAATAAATGGAATAAAACCGAGCCGATATGAAGGGATTGCTACCCATAGCCATCTGCAACAAGCTAATGAGTTGCAGATGCGGGGTCTACGTTTAATGGTAAAAGGACGGTACACAGAAAATGGTTATTTGACGTTATCTTTAAGCAAAAATGTAAGGAAAATTTAACATAACAGTGAGACTCTCAGTTTGCTAAAATCTACAAGACATTTGTATACACTTCTACGACCCCTGAATTATAAAAGTATAGTTTTTACCAAGAATATACTCGCGAGCTCTGTTAATACACTGTCATATGGGGTAGATCTCCGTTCAAAATATTTTATGAACCACCATGTTATTTTTTGGATATTTTCTCACTTGACGTTTGACTCGTCCTTTCATCATCTTTTCATCCTTTGTAAAAAAAAATACTCTCTTTTTACAGATGATGCCATTACTGACGGATTCGGACCATCAACACATTCTACGCGCTTCTGAATCAAGATTAATAAGATTCGCCGAAGTTTTCATGTTCACATTCTTTTTTAACCTCAAAAATGAATTAAACTGTCAACAAACTTGGACATCAGCCTCAGCACGGGAGCGTTATCGTGCTTCATGTTCGACCTGGTCTGCGAATATTAGATCCAGTGTCTTTAAATCGCTGATACACTTTATTAACGGTTGATAGCAAGCAATACACCGACAGGTCTCGCTGCAGGGGTTAGTGGGTACCTTTTCAATTGAATTACAAAAATCAATAACAAAACGATTTTATTACTTCATCCCTATTATCCGAGTTTTCGCTTATCCTCCACATTACCTCGGTTAAACAAGGTTTTACTATAGTAAAAGCTTACATTATACCACTACATTAAGCCTAGTAGTGTGATCGGTTAATAGCTTACTAGATTATGCATGTGTTATCAGAAAGTGTAGATATGTGATGTTCTAGAACTTGCCTTCTTATAGAATAGAAACAATTTTGATGTTATTTTGTAACACAAATATTACGTTTTACCGTGGGTTTCCACTAGCGTATAAGCTTGTCGAGATACAAGGTTTCCCTATCTTTCTTTCTGAAAAAACTGAAATGACAATATATTTTATTTGAATGTTTTCGGCAGTGTAAACCCAATGTATACTAATATTGAATGTTAAATATTAAAATTGAATTAAAATTTTCTATACATTAGATATTATCCTACCTTTGATTGTTAGTTTTTCCATCGGTGCCGACGACCGTCGAAGCATATAAAGTCCACTACCAACCTTGAAAGAGAAGCCAGATAATACGTTACCTGAACTGCGAATGAATTAAAGTTTATTATGTATTTAACTCAAAGATCTTTTACTAACTTCAGAGTAGTATTTCCAACTTCATCCGATATAGCAAAGTAGGCTTAGTTAGTATGAGCTTGTCAGAATACTACTCACCATATCAGGTATATCATCATTTTCCATCATTATCATTTAGAATGAAATATCATTTGAAATAATAGAAAAGAAAATAAGAAAATCTTCAGAGTATGGTTTCATATTTTCAAACACAGCATAATACATGCAGTTAACACCTGCTTCGCTCGTTTTTTTTTCTTCTAATTACACAGTCGAAAATACAAAATTATAGAAAATTAATCTTAATAGTAACATATTATCGAAAATAATTTTTCAACCCTCTTTTCAAACTTTTATACCAGCACAACCAAACAATACATGGAACCACCATGTTGACCCTTGTGGACGTTGCGGCTACAACTGTTCTGTGATGTGCAGTAATTGGTGAAAAAAACGTTCATTCTCGTATAAATAAAGGAAAATGGAATATTGACACAAAAAGGTCGCGGTACGTCGCTGTACCGTCGCCGCTGGCCGTGGTTAACAGTGGACGCGTAGGTTGCGATCAAAATGCATTTACGGCGTTTGGGCGTTCGTTAGCTGGCCGTCAATACGGCTCTCGGTCCACCCGCAATAAATTTCGTATTGAGCGGACATACAACAAAGCGCGTTTTGTCTTGCAAATGAAAACGCGCACATTTCGCGGCATTGTGCGCGGCTGTTTCGGCGCCCGCCATTATTAACGGCGAACATGAAAGACAAAAGGTTCGTCTGCAGCACTGAGGCTGGCCTAGATAGCGGATTATTGTACTAACACAATAGGAGCGTTAATTCCGCGAGTCCGCCATTATTTTGCTGTTTGCAACTTTATCGCATCAATCGATGATCGCGACTGGCTTTGTTTGCCACCGTCAGCGATTATCCGATATGTTCCTGAAATCAAGCGTAATCAACTATATTGTTCCGGTTTCCGCTGCTGGATGTTGTCAATGCTATACGTACAAAAACACAATAACTAAATACAGGCTGTCAATAATAATGTACATAATGACGTCAACGGTAATTTATCTCAAATAATATTTTAATCATAATTAACATTTGCAATAGTAACACACGCAAACTGTAATTTAATAACTAAGACTACAAACAATAATATTTTAATTTATGTTTTTCTACAATCTAAAAATATTTATACGTAATTTTTTTAATGCGTATTGAAATTTAACAATTACGTGTAATTTTTAACGTTATCTCTATTAAGTTATTACTATTCCCTTAAATTTCATATATTTAAAAAAAACATTTTTAATCAAACTTACCATTAAAAGCGCCAAACAGCAACAGCAAGATTGAAATCCAAATTCCAACGACAGAAATGGCACAGATCACAAATTATTCACAATATCACTGCACAGAATATTAGACAATAACAGGAATAATAATTATTAATGAATATTGAATCGAATAAGAAGATTTGGCGGGAAAAAGCGTGAACGTCGAAAAAGTTCAACCGGCGTTTGAAGCGGAACATTTGTAAAACGAGCAGGCGAACGCGCCAAGCGGCGGGTACAAGTAGACTGCCATCGCCGGTTCATCTTCCCGCGCCGAATCCTTGCGCACCACGCATCGTCAAACGTCACCCTTTATCGTACTTTTAATGCACGTATTTACATTTTAAATGCGAAAGCTGCAAAAAAAATATGTTTGAGTTAAAACGTCAAGTCTCTGATATTAAAATTATAGATTGTAAAAAATAGAAATATATATGCCATATATATAAGGGGATTGTACTTTTAAACCAATCGTAGTTGAAAAGTTTCTTAGTTAGACTTTTTTTATTAATAAAAGAACAATGTTGTCTTTAATAGAAAGATTAAATTCAAATAACAGCGCAACGTGTACTGACTAACTGTAGAATTACAATTACATATTTACAAAAAAAAAACTCATGCCGAAAATTTTAAGAGGTATCATTGGTCTTCTCGTATTTAAAACCAATTGGATCCTATTAGCACAGGAGGCGACGATGCTAAACTTACATACATGCTCGATCGTCATGGGGGCCTCTTGGACTTTGAAGATTAGGTGGTGAAAAGATTTAATTCATTAGGAAATTAATTCTTTAATTCTAATGTCAGGGAAATTACTCATGTAACTATAATTACGTCTATTATTGGTAAAATGTTAATGCGTTAATAACGTTAAAAGAATTTATTGTTAACCTAAAGATCAAACATTATCAACGAAGACTCTAGTGCGTAAGGAAAAACATAAAATTTCTTAAAATGTTAATAAGAGTATCTACAGTTCACAGTATCACGGCATACAGTTATTTAGTTGTTAATTGTTTTCAACAGAGCTAAGTTAATATTTCGTGATTCATTAAAAGGCCTATAAATGTTTAAGTCTTAACGCATAGAGGTTTTTTAAGTGCTCACACACACACATATATCTGATATATTGAAAGAAAATGTGCTGCCTTAGGCTCTTCTTCCAATTAATACAAATGATGATATAACGTTGGTTTAGCTGTTTCGGAGTCTACAGGCAACTACAACTTTCAAATTTCTTTTATTTCATAAGAACCTTCTTCAGATTATACACAAAAAAAAACAAGGGAAATAGGTAATTATTTTTATACATATAGATATAATTAGTTCTAAAAACAACTTTCCAAATACATTCTAACCCAAATGTTATTAAGTCAAAGTCATGTTTCGGATCTAAGCAGTGAATTTGCTAATGACATTTCCAGACAAACGTCGTCTTTTTTGCAATGCCCATACTAAATTTGCATTTGTGGAAGCAAGTGCGGATTATGCCGGAATCGCGCCGACTAAAACCTAACAATGTTCCTCTGCTACTTGTCAGCGGAGAAATGGAATCGCCCTCGCACGCAACCGCGGCCCCGTCTACCTAAAATAAGATTCCCTCTGTGGAAGTATGTGCCTTCTACAATCAAGGTGTAAAGAACACAGAGCGCGCTCTTCTCGGCGGTTTGCGATCTAAAGCGATTAGTAGAACGTAGCTAGACGTAACTCTGTTGTAAGTGATGGTACTAACAACAAAGTTTATTAAGGCCAGGATAGAGAGAGTCAGTCGTTAACAGGGAAGAGTGCACAACAACAAATGATATCATTACGTAACAATGCTGTATTTAAATCAACCTTTTTAATTTTGGCGTTTGTCTTTCCCATGTCTACGTAGTGGGTTTGGATAAATGAAATAATAACAACCGAAAATATACATCATTAGGTTGGCTCTACGTCAAATAAGATACATGCCTCGTCAAAGGAAGAAGCCAGAGACAAGAAGAGCTGATACAATGTAGAAACGTTGGGTAATATGTCCAATGACAATGGCGCGAATGGAAGACACAAAGCCGCGCGGCGTATTGTGTGAACCCGCACAATACATCTTGCATATACAAACATAACCAATTTACTTTCGTATTCACTAAAAATGACAAGCAATTAAGAGACTTATGTGAATGCAATAGGGCCTTCGCATCCACCACGTACAGCCTCGAGCATATTGTATTGAGTGTCAGAATACGTTTATATTAATGTATAATTTGATGTTTAAACAATATCTTTCTGTAATATCAGTGGATAACTAATATATATAATAATACATAAAATAATTTAGTAATATGCCATTCTGATATTAAAATTGCGTAGAAGCGTAGTCGCGTAACTCGAAGACAACTTTTCGTAGCGCTTATTTAAAAAGATATTATTTACCACAATAATTTGTGAAAATACAAAAAAATTATTAAAGGTGAAAAATAATTCTTTTGAATAAGATATACTAGAGGTATTTAACTATCTCCTATTGTCTGCTTTTCTATTTTCTTATTATATCTTTTTATAATTATCTTATCTCTCTACTAAGAAAAGAAATCGAATTACTAGCATTTTATTAAAAAGGAAATATGTACACCACTTTTTATCTTTTCTTATATTACATATTGTAATTACAAATCACACTTTGTCGTTAATATAAGATCACAAGAAGTGAAAAATACAATATCTGAATACGAGTATATTCACGTGGAAAAGTTAAAAAGAAATCTGTAGGGAGGTACTGAAAATAAATAAGTGTTGAGGAATAAAATAAGTTTCGCGGTCCACCATTGTGCGGAGGGCGGGCCGCCTCCTAGTCCAAACAGTATTTCCATTGTGTCTGCCATTACCTAGCCCTCTTTTCGTCTTTTGTATTCGCCTCTTCTATTGAAGTGAGACCTTCCCAATGACGCTTTATGACCGCTTTGAAGTATGCAAGATATGGCGGAACATATCTACACGTTTCTCGACATTTTATACGATTTAAAGTAATATTTTAATCTTTTAACTTTTTTATAAAGCGAAATATGATCACTTAGATATTATAACTGCCTACATACACACAAAATAATTATGTATAATATGTATGTATATTCCCCATACATTCCGAAACTGTTGGACTGATTTCGGTGGAATTTTAAAGATATATGTTCAGATTGGCCTAGCGGGAGTTCCTCTGAAGTTGGTAGCGACGGGATCAACATAATTAGTACTGCCTGGGCGACGCCGGGCGGATCACTAGTAAATGATATAAAAATAAGGTCGGAGAAAAACGCATATAGTACAGTAGTAGCAAATTAATTAGTCGTAGTTATTCCTTATATATAGACTTTTTGGTCAAGATCTTAGAAACATTTTAAAACACAGAAAAGACAGTTTTCGTCTCACAAGTCGATTTGTCATCCGTAATTTCAATCGTCACTCTCTTCTTAATTATGTCACCTTTCACGCAATCCGTCCATCTCGTCTTAGACCTGCGTCTTCTTACTCCTACATACCCTACTACATACTACATACCCCTCCATACTCAGGACTAAAACTACGTGTTGACCCATTGTTTTCTCCTCCTAACATGCCCATTCAATGCTAACCTTTCGCTTCTTAATTTGTCTATCATAGGTGATACGGTGCGTTTGGTACCTTATCCGTTCGTGTTAACCCATACATCACATCGTCCTTATAAGTTCCATAAAACGTCATATGCGTTTAGTGTAGATATGATATTTTGATGTTACAAGCAGACACTTTAATTTTAATTATCAATATACATAAGATGCTCACTAAAAGCACTGTATAGTAGCAGAATCTGAAAACTTAAATCATACTTTTTAGCCGGAACTAGAGACATACGTTAGTAGAATCCAGTAAAGACCGTCTATCTTAAAGCAGGGATTTTAAAAATTACACTACATTGTATATCTTGTTGTATCAACATCATGAGTTGCTCCATAATTTTGAATTTTTTTCTCGTTACAAAAGATAGATATATATATATATATATATATATATATATATATATATATAATATATATCTATATATAAATATATATGTATGCATATATATTTTTTAAAAATGTTGTTTCAGCTATTTTTCATTTTTATTTCTTTCCGTCAAAATGAGTGAATCTAATAGAGAAATTCGTGACATATTAAAATTTTGTTACAAGCAAGATAATAATTGTAACGTTTATGAACCTTTTTTATTAAAAATCATATCAGATTTCGTTTGTTTGGAACAAAATCTGTAGCACGAATGGGTCGGCTCGACAGGTGAAATACCACGAACTCACTAAAAACAGGCGTGCAGTAGAAATAGTCTGCGTTTCAAGTGATGAGTGAGAAGCCGAAGGCCTAATTTCTGTCCCTTTCCCTTTCCCATCCATTCCTCACAAGCTCGATATTTGGGTTCCACGTGAGCTCACTAAAATAACCTCGTTAAGCTTTTTTTTTCATTTACAGTATAAGGGGGAAACGTAACAGATCGCCATAACTGAGTGATAACCGCTGCCAATGAACATCCGCTACACCAGAGGAACTGCGGATGCGTTGCCGGCCTTTAAAGAAGGAGTACGCTCGCGTCTCTATGGACCTTTGTCTGAGTCTCCCCTTTGTTCTCGATTACCTCCGCCTATCGGTGAGTTTGGTAAACCAAAAGGTCACCAGCTGAGCGACGCTGACGGAAACCGTACTGACGATCGCTAATGGCAGCTGGTGATCCTCTAGGTACCGCATGAGCTGGCAATAAATGGTTGATCCCATTATCTCGGTGAACAAAGTGGATATGGCAATAGGCTTATAGTTGGACGGATCCGAGCCGTCCCCTTTCATTGACATCCGGTGGATTAAGGCAGTCTTCCAGGTCTTCGGGACAACGCCTAAGGAGTAGAAGCCAACTCAGGAGCACATGTCCTAAGCACAATAGGAGGAATTCCAGCAGGCCCACTCGACTTATGGACATCCAGAGACTTATCAATTTCTGACATTTAGGTCTCACCACGCGGAAATTTCGGCCATAGTAGCTACCTTTGTCCATTGTCTTTCTTGGAATGGAAAACATTCGAAGTTAATAAAATGGCATCGTATTTCAATTAGCAGTATAATGTCAGGCCAAATTAATGAGGGAAATAATTCTTTTTTCTAAGTTCCCCCCCCCCCTCTTACTGGCGTACTTAACAGTTATTACATACTCTTTGAGTAAGTCCATGACTATGAATAGCTATACATTCACGTTACTCTATGTTCTATTTTATGTTCTATTTTACGCATATGTATGTTGGTAAGTTGGTAAGAACATAAGGCCGGAAGCAACGTTATCTCGTCAATCATAATTATTTTTGACGTACAGTTTGTTAAAAATAGCTTGATTAGAATGAGGTTTAGGGCTTAAAGAATTTTATTCTCATAAAGACCTACGACACTTACATGAGAAAATCACTAATTATAATGATGGACTTACAAAGTCCAGAACAGTTGTCATAAATACGTTAGTGTCCGCAAAATGTATTATTTTTTCTTGTTTTCTGTTCTTTGTTCCTGCCGTTTTATATCTTTTAATATATAATCAGACAACTTTAGTTTGAATGTATTAAATGAGCTCACATTTCTTATATGAGAGGGAAGTTTGTTATATAGTTGAGAATGACAGCTTTCAAACTGCCATGTTTGGAGATGACTAGCGCTGTTTACTGATCAATCGTTTGCCGATATACATAGTCATTATTTTGAACATATTGGTAAAAAGTTACAAAAAAGTGTGTACAGGTTTTTTATGAGACCAATACTTTCGCCGTAATTTCAATGACCATTCATTTTAAAATTAGGTTAAAATCTTGCCCTATAATATTCATATTTTTTTTTAATTTTTTCAGTTGAGGTATTTTAGGGGCATTTGACAAGAGGGGCAAATATATTCAGCAAAATATAAATATTAAATTGAGAGGTGGTAACACTGTAACATACTTATACTTTTGTCAATCAATCAATTTTTTCGTCGCCAGTCGCCACCATCGCCATCCGCCATCTTTGATGGTCTGAAACTAAAAGTGCGTGGAACAGTTTATTTAAAAGAATATGTTAAATACGATATAAAATACGTATATTTCAATTTGAATTGTTACTTTGGAGAGAACGGTAAGTTTAACTCAAACTCTCATTGGATTCATTTCTTTAGTTGTTAATATTCTTTAATTCTTTACCATACAATATATCAAAATGGCGGCACAGAGTCGGCGTGCCCCCATGCACCTGTATCTTCCGAAATTAAAACTAGTATGCTGAAATGTTAACTTCCTTTCCAGTTTAACATGGAGACCACGTTGGATGCGTCCTTAGTGGCGCAATCCATTAATTACCATGGGCAACAACTGCAAAAAACTTGGGAGTCTGAACGAGGTGAAGATGATTTATCCAAGATTGGCGTGGGTGGCTTAGATTTTGCCGTCTACCAGTCAAGACATAAGCATCTTACTTTTCAAGACCGTAGTAAGCGGCTTAAACTTCACCAATTCATTGCTAAAGAGGCAAATGCGTTATTCGACGCATCATTGCTGGAGGAAACTCCATCGTCCTCGAGCTTGGGACCGGATGCTACCACGCCGGAAGACAGTAAGTGAATATTTGTATAATATTTCATTAGAAAACTTTCCTTTATTTCTTTGTTCCACCAAAGATTACACAATGCATTATAAGAATTGTGAAATGGAACGTAGGGATGGCGATCTGAGATTGAGTAACCAAAGAATCGTTTTTCGGACAAAAAAATATGATATAACACTGCTAAATCTGTTAGAGCACTGAAATGATATTTTAACCTAGAAAATTGTCACTGGCCACTTTAAAGCCGTATAATTAATAATTAAAAGAGATGATCTGTGGTCAACCTTGGTTGAGTTTGGATTGAACAGTGATCTAATACAAGCGTTAACGTTTCTTTATAAAGATTCTACTGCTTGTGTTAGGATAAACGGGGCCTACTCAGACTAGTTTAGTATCTTTAAAGGTGTAAGACAGGGCTGTGTAGCATCCAGTGGCTGTTCAATCTCTTTATGGATGATTGTTTGAAATCTTTGAAAGACGAAGATTGTGGATTAAGAATGGGTGAGTTAGTTGTAAAATGTCTCTTGTATGCTGACGACCAGGTTGTGTTGACGTGACTTACAACTTATGCTGAATGTAGTGAATGATTCACTAGATGGTAAAGGTATGAAGATGAATGTTGATAAGACGAAAGTAATGCTGTTTGAAAGAGAACAAAGTTAGACAGTAATTGAAATAAAGGTTAATGGAAATGTAACGGAACAGGTGGAAGAGTTTATGTATTTGCGGTGTATGTTTAGTAGAGACAAGTTAAAGATTTTGAATGGCGAGTGAGTGCGGGAAATAAAATGAATGGGGCTATGGGTACAGTAGTGAGGAGTCAGAATGTGTCTATGAGGGCTTGTCTGGTAATACACAATGCTGTACTAGTCCCCACTTTAATGTATGGAAGTGAGAGCTGGGTTTGGCAGGAAAAGCATGCTAGTAGAGTTAATGCCATTGAGATGCGATCCTTAAGAAGTATGTTAGGCGTGACTTTGAATGATAGGGTTAAAAATAGCGTTATAAGAGAAAAGTGTGGTTTAAAAGTGGATGTTGTGACTAGAATTGAGAAAGGTATGCTTCGGTGGTTCGAGCATGTTGAAAGGATGAATGAAGAGAGAATAACAAAACAAATTTATGTTGCAAAAGTGAGTGAGTGGCAGTGTTGGTAAAGGACGCCCTAGGAAAACTTATATCAATCAAATTAATGACTTACTAAGAAAGGGCGGGTTCCGGTTCCGGCGTAATAACAGTAAGGATGATTGTCAGTGCTATCCGTAAAAATAAATGCTAGATCAGTGCAAACGAAGCTACAACAATAGTGTTGTGAAACATACAATAAATCGGATCTTTGCGAAAAGGATTTAGCGAAAATCCGGTTCCTCTACGACGAAATAGCGACAAAATCCATTGGCAAAAGTAAAGTGCAGATAACCTAAAAATTGAAGTGTCACATACAAACGGACTATTTAATCGGACATCTAACGTGCCAACATAACAGTGTCAGTGAATAGTGTTGTCATCACAAAATTGTCAGAAGAGACGTTACATTCAAGCAAGCAAAAAACGTTTTGTAATTGCATCTCTTAATAAAATAAAAACGAGATGGAAGAACAAATGAATTTACTATGGAATAAAATGAAGAAAGAACTCCAACGACAAACAGATGTAATAAATGAAACAGTCCATAAAACTATCGCGTCAACAATAGAAGAAAAACTGTTTGACAATTGTACAGGAAACTGAAAAACTGAAAATTGAGAATGATATGCTAAAAACAAGAATAAAGAGCTTGGATATGGAATCGCGACGGAATAACCTAATTATTCATGGCGTGGAAGAAAGAGAAAACAATAACACTGAACTGATGGAAATAGTTTTGAAAACTTTGAATAATTCTAACAAAAAACTAAACAGTGCTGAGTGGGATAAATGGGAAATTAGTAGAGCGACAGATTGGGGAAGAAGACTGAGAATAAAATCAGACCAATAAAAATAACACTCACATTAGGATGGCGCAAAATTGAACTTCTAAAAAACAAGAAATTTTACCCGAAACATGTGAAAATTACCGAAGATTTCCCGAAAGAAATTCTTGAAGAGAGAAAGGCCCTCATACCAAAAAAGATGAAGCAAGAGAGTCGGGGAAATATGCCATCATAAAACACGACAAACTTATAATAAAAGAAAGAAAGGCAGAAAAAAATGATAAAAGGAAAAGGATACCATCTTCAACCCCGTTACACCACCAAACAAATTAAACAGTGTTGAAAATAATGACAAAATTAATCAGCCCGCCAAACAATCTAAAATTAATCCACTGAAAGCAATGATAACCAGAAAAAAACCAATCATGGAAGCGCAGTTAAAAAACTAGCCAAAAAACCAATTAGTTGCAGTAACCGGAAATGAAAACCTAACATTATTACGACCTCAATAAACAACCAAACTAATAAAACACTATTCCCCAATCCGGCTGGTCCCCGTGGGGAATTAGACCGACACCGCCCAAATGAAAACTATAAGGAATGCATTGATGTAAAAGATAAGAAAAAGATAAACTGCAGGCACATATATGTAGCCAATTTAAACGTCAGAACATTGCTCAGCGAAAATAGAATATTGGAACTAGACTTGGCTATAAAGAATTTAAAGTGGGATATACTCAAACTTTGCGGAACTAGGAGAGAAAATGAAACTATAACAGAATACCCATATTTCATTTTATACCACAGCAAAGGAAGACATGGTAATTACGGTGTGGGCTTTTTGGTAAAAAAATACCTGAAAAAGAACATAATTAGATTCAGTAGCCATTCGGACAGAATAGCTAGTCTAGAAATTAAATTTGGCCCCAACAATATGTGGACAATAATTCAGGCATATGCTCCTACCGAAGCATGCCAAGAAGATGAGCTGAACCAGTTTTATGAGATACTAGAAACAACAATAGAGGCATCAGAAACCAAAAAACTCATTATAATGGGAGACTTCAACGCACAAGTTGGAAGTGTAAAACAAGGTGAAGAAATGATATTTGGAATGTACTCACATGGAAAATGATCAAAACACAGACAGCGTCTAGTGGAATTTGCTCTGGAAAATAACTTGAAAATTTTGAATAGCGTGTATAAAACAAAACAAAATATAAAATGGACATGGGAATCGCCGAATGGTATACCACAATGAAATTGACTATATTCTCACAAACCATTACAAGTATATGGAAAGTTTCGATATAATAAAGAACCTTAACTTTAATACCGACCATAAAATGATACGGTGTAAAATAAATATAAAGAAAGGAAAAACAAGAAAAAATCCTACATATAATAATAACATACCTACTAAAGATCTTCCTATTATGAACAGAGAAAGTGGCATGTACTGGGAAGAAAAATTTTGTAATGCCATACAAATATCATCAGATATACAAACGCAATATAATATGTTCGAGAGGGAAATGAATAACGTACTAAAACAAATACCTTCGATAAACAGTACAGCGAATGATACAATAAACCAGGAAACACGAATTTTACTAGAAGAAAGGATGAAATTATACAAAGAAAAAAGATCGAGGGAAATAAAAACAGGATTACACAGATTAGTAAGGAAATCAACAGACAAATAGCTATGAGCAGAAAACAAAAGAGACAACATACGCTGGAGTACCACATCAACAAAACGGGTGCAGTGAAGAAAGCATACAAAGAGCTACAAAGAACAACACAATGGGCAATAAACATGAAGAACCGACAAGGAAAAATCATTAAAAATAGATCAGAAATTCTAAATGAAGCTAATTTGTTTTACCAAAGATTATACACAACACAAGCTGGAAATATAGATAGAATACCGACAAAGCCACCAAACGAGGAAATGATACCGGAGATAACTGAAGCCGAAATAGAGTTTGCAATCAGGACACAAAAGGAAGACAAAACACCTGGAGAAGATAAAATCACCAATGAACTTTTGCAGTCAATGGCTGAACCTTTAAAACGCCCACTTAAGCTCCTGTTCAACAACATTTTGAACAGTTAGACAATCCCTTCACAGTGGATGAAATCCACAATAACACTCATACACAAAAAAGGTGATAGGAACAACTTAGAGCATTATAGACCAATTAGCCTTATATCAAATTTTACTTGAATTTTACTTTTTTACTTGTGCTTTATAGATTTCACGAAGGCCTTTGATTCGCTGGAATATAACGCAATCTGGACAGCATTGTCACAGCAAGGAGTACATACACATTACATTGAACTACTTTATGATATGTATTCAAAACTGAAGGCAAAAATTAAACTAGAAAGAGAAGGTAACATGTTCCCAATCACGAGAGGTGTTCGTCAAGGAGATCCCATATCACCGAAAGTATTTTCTGCAGTTTTGGAAATGACTTTTAGAAACATAGATTGGACAAGTAAGGGATTAAAAATTGACGGGGAATACTTGACCAACTTACGCTTTGCAGACGATATAGTCATTTTTGCAGAAAATCCCAGCCATCTAGAAGAAATGTTACAGGACCTAGCTAAAGAAAGCAGAAAAGTAGGCTTGTCGATGAATATTTCTAAAACAAAAATTATAACCAACGGGACAGAAAAAGCGGTATATGTAAATGATGAAGTGATAGAATATGTGCACGAATATATATATCTCGGTCAGGCAATTTCCTTCAAAGATCATACAGAAAATGATATAAACCGCAGAATTGCGCTTTCCTGGAAGAAGTACTGGCTCTTAAAGGATGTTATGAAGAGTAAGGACACTCCAATTTACATCAAAAGAAAATTATATGAAATAGCAATTCTTCCGTGCATAACTTATGGCTGCCAGTCATGGTCCCTACGTAAAAAGGATGAGTCAAAATTAGCTGTACAACAGATAAAGATGGAATGCAGTATACTAGGAATTAAAACATCAGACAAAGTTAGAAATGAAGATATTAGGAAAAAGACGAAGGTTACAGACATTATAGAGAGAGTCAGAAGTTTAAAATGGAAGTGGGCTGGACATGTTTGTAGAGCAAATGATGATAGATGGACGAAAAAAATCATAGCACGAATTGGAATGAGAAAGAGAGGTCGACCAAGAAAACGATGGGCAGATATATATAAGAAACATTGTAGAGCTATTTGAACAAGACTGGCAAAAGAGAGAGAAAATTGGAAAGCATTGGGGGAGGCCTACGCCAACGAGGCGACTTCCATAATTGTATAATATAATAATCAGTATGACATAATGATAGAAATTTTATAACAATAATAATAGTATAATATATTATATGGAATATAAAAAGTAAATCGAATAATAATAATTGAATAATATATATGAATGTAGTAACAAATGAATAAATGAATTGATAATATGATGAATATTGATTGATTAAGCATGCGTTAAAAAATGTTAAATTACTTTAAAAAATATGGTAGAAATAAGGGCTATTTTATTTTATTTTATTAATAAAGGGCGATATAAGGAGCACCCATAACCGACGAGCATGCATGCGTAGATTTATGAATGTGGAAGAAGCGAGAGAGATGTGCCAGGATCGCGCCAAATGGCAATCTCTGGGTTATTGGCACGAGCGCATATTTATTTATATTTAAGCTGTATGCCTTAAAATAATATACTAAACATTGACAAAAGAGTAGAGGAGTCTCAATGACAGCTAGCCGTACAAGCCCCTAAATAGTTATTAGTTAGTGGATTCAACCTACAATCATGTTTATGTTTCTCAGTCTGTAGCTTTAACTCATTGGCTAACTAGTTGTAAATCTTAATCATGGGATTCCCTGAATTAAAGAATTCACTTTTTTACTGAAAAAACATTGGCATATTATTATAATTAGTGCTTTTCTTATTTTCTAAGTGGATTTGTATTTACATTGTGAATTCAAACTCAATAAAAATATCTTTCAGACATTGATTATGGGGTACTATAAACCATAATATTATATCTTGTTAATATATAAATGTTACAAATAAGTTAGGAAATAAATATCTTTTATACTTAATGCTTAGGTAGGGGTGGATAAACAATTATAATTATTGAATTCTAACTTACAAAATCCCAATTTTTAATTTTATAGAATTGGTTTAATAACCATAATTGGGGTCTTTCTTACTTTCCATAAATTATTTCAGACCCCAATTATTTTGTAAATAAATTCAAAAATTTATCTTTTTCAAAAACATATCTAATGGAATGTCCATTTCAAAATTCTTACAATCACATAAAAAGTTAAGCTGAATTCGAAACAAAATTGATAATTGTAAGTTTTAAATATAGCACACTCCTAAATAGTGTTTATACAAACATGATATTGTAAACAATTAAATTTTGATTGTTTCAGATTTGTATGCATTAATACCTCCATTCGAAACATTCTTGAATGTAGACAAATCTGCAAGACTGAGGCATTTCTTCGAAGTAAGTATTCATTTGGTTTTTCATTTTTTTGTCATAATGATACCTGTCTTTAAAGATTTTTAAAATTAACATACAAATTATTAGACTGCTATCTGATAAATAAATATACATAAACACTCAAAAAAAATGTAATAAAATGAATAAAGAAGTATACGATGTGACATAATATTAAAATAGTTTAAAAGCAAAAATTATTAATTAATCTATACTCCCACATAAAACAAGGTTAATGGCTCATGTAACATACCACTGGCCTCTCATTTAACCTTGTTTAGTTTATTGTGATGAAATTTTAGCAATAAAAACAATTCAAATGCTAAACAAGGTTGAAGGCATAAAATTTAAGTAATTCATGAAGATTTGAATTGCTGGTTTCACTTTTTTAGAATGAGCTCATGTTTTTTAATCTCAGAAAACATTTTATTTAATTTTGCAACCATATAAAAAAACACTTAACTTTTATGACACCAACCTACTCACAAACCATGCAGTAACAACTATGTATAAATTGACTTTTCATTAAATAAAACATGTTAGTTCTAATGTACTGTGTCTGTGTGACATCTCATCATACAATTTTGATCCCTAGAATGTCAAGACCGGAGAACTCATAATTGGAGCCGTCATTAACAGGACTCAATCTGGAATGATGCTCAAGGTGTTGTGTACTGCAGGTCCAACCTCCAGATTTGTTGCAGATATCAATGTCAAGGTATGGTACAACTTTTTTGTGTTTGTAAATTCATTAAAATTGTTTGAACAAAAAAATGAAATGGCTTGGGAATTTAACACCAACTGTCAAGATGCTTGCTGCTGCTGAACTTAAGAACTTAATTTTGTTTTTCATTGACAGGCTTTTCTACCAGTAGCAAATATCATTCCGGCGGTGGACAAGAAAAATGTATCAAGAAACTACCTGATGAATGACACTGTTTGCTGTGAAGTTATCGAAGTAATTCCAGATACTGACAAAATGGTGTGCGGCATGAAAGGAGTTACTCGGGGCCCTGAAGATCCACCACCTAAGCCACCTCTCGGGCTCCTCAGCACCGACGACTTTCCTCTAATCTACAAGTATGTACAGAATCAATTTTGTGTATCAAACAATATATTTTTTACACTTACAGATCTGTCATGCAATTGTTAACACTATTTGTATGTGTAGATTATTTATGTTCATGCTATTTTTGTGAAGGCTGGATCTATGAAATCTGTGGTATCCGTGGATCTATGAAATCCATCCTATTATAATCAATGGCTTACCAAATCAAATATGGTTGATTGATGCCAAAGGAAGAATGTTATTGGACCAAGAATTAGATCATCTGAAGACTTGGAAATACTGGACTATATTTGGAACTACATCAAATATGTCATACCTCTGCTTTTGTAGACGATTAGAAGGATTTGTCAGTGTGTGGCGTCCACAGTCTGTTGTGATTTGTTTTTACATCGTTGAAAAAACTCAAGAGGATTTATATTTTTTGTTTCACTAGTTTATGATCACATTTCAGTACAAATTCACACTGCTCACCCAAGTTGTGCAAAATAATATGCATGCTAAAACAATATTATCAATTGACAGTTGAATAATTAAATACATGGAATTGTGAAGGATGTATCTGTCTTTGAAGATTTTATGTTTTATTGTCTCAAGGATTTTATGCAGAAATTGAGTCAATTAAAAAATACACATTTTTTTTTTACTTACGAAGGTCAGTACAAAACTTAGGGTTCACTACATTCTGATTTTGTGAATAGGACTTGTAATTCTATATTAAAGTTAACATTTAATATTCCAGCAATTAACTGAAACAATTGATTGGACTTTGTTATAATGAACATTTATTGGATGTTGGAGTAATTTATTTATAATAAAATGGACTAGCCAATGCACTTATCTGTTTAGCTGACGTGAGGCTCACAAGAAAATAAAAGTAGCTGTGCAAGGCGTTATTTGTTTGCATAGGAGTTCTGGTGACGGCTGGGCTGTGAAGAAACACCGTTTGTCCATTATTTTAGGGTGTTTTTTTCTAGGTTTAGCAACAATTCCCAAGAGCTGTTTGTCACATCCAGTACATTGTTGTGACTGTAGCTGAGACAATTTTGGTAATATTAATGTCACATCTTGAGGCAGCATCACCTAATATATGATGTTCTATTTCTGTGTGAAAGAATAAAATACCAGTAAAAATATTTTTAGAACAGCTTCATGACAACAGGTGAGGACTATGTACCATGTGACATTATGGAGACAGTTTTGATACGAATTATAATGTTGAAACTAAACCAAGTTAAATTTTGACCATATTTTCTTTTGATTTCAAATATCTCTGGAATGACTTTGTTACATTATAAATGGAAAGGCATATCTTGTCTCTCAGTGACATATCATTGACTTATGTTAATGTTTTAAACAGGAAAACCTTGGATATGAAAGGAGAAAGCTATGAAGCCATTTTAGAGAAGAGCCCTGGCTTCAATAACCCTAACTGCGTCCAATATCTCTCTGAACTCCTCGGTATTGCCAATATGCATTGCACAAATTTCTCATCTTTAAGGTAAAGTTTGCTCTGTTGTAGTCTGTTCTCATGGTTTTTTTTTTCAAATTTTTTTGTAACATCTGTTTTTTCTTTTAACAGAGGAGGATTTCAAGCGTCGGAATATGCTGATGAACTTCGACAAGCTCAAGCAAGCAAGTGGGCGTTCCGATCAGTTGCAGAAGGCATAGAACACTTCAAGGCTGGAAGACATTCGGAAGCATTCCAATGTCTCAATAAAGCGCTTAGTATTGATCCTAGAAATGTTGAAGGACTAGTAGCTAGAGGAGCCCTATATGCAAATAGTGGAACATTTAAAAAGGCTATAGAAGATTTTGAGACATCTTTGAAATTAAATCCTAACCATGCCAATGCTAGAAAATACTTAGGAGAGACATTAGTAGCTTTAGGCCGTAGCTATGAAGATGAAAATAAAATTACTGAAGCACAAAAAGCATATGAAGACTGTCTAGCTATCATCCCCTTCCATGAAGAAGCACAAAACTCCCTAGATTTCCTTAAGAGCAAAACTTCTACTACGAAACCATTGATAGAGCCTGCAGAATTGTTGTTACCAGGATTAACAGGAGCAAAATCGTTTGAAATGAAAGAAACTCTTAAGCAATTACTAAATTTAACAGAGAAGAAAGACAAGAAAAAGAAAAAAAAACGGGGGAAAGGAAAGAAAAAGAGATCCAGCAGTTCTTCATCATCATCAAGCGACTCTTCGAGCTCCAGCTCATCGTCGGAATCGTCATCGTCATCTTCTGATTCTAGTGGTAAGGGAGTTTCACAACTGTGTGTGCGTAAAGTATATTGCAACAGGTACAAACGTCATCGTAAAGGACATAAAAAAATTAATATAACTAAAAAACATTATAATGATAATATCCTAGGACATATTCGCACACGGCCACCTGATCCCAAACTAAGCAGAGCTTGTGCTATGGCGACCAGATAACTGATATACTACATATACTACTTTTCTTTTGTAAATACATACTTAAATAGATAATTACACCCAGACTCAGGACAAACAGACATGTCCATGCACACAAATGTTTGTCCTGGGTGCGAATCGAACCCACGACCTGCGGCGTGAAAAGCAAGTATCTTACAAACCACGCCAACCGGCCCGTCATTATAATCAGAGGAAAGAGGAACTGTGGGATGCAATTCATAACCTAGTCATGATATACTGTGTTGTGCATGCCCTTGCCCTAACTAATTCCAACCTATGCTTTTTTATTTATTTAATTTTACCGCCTCTTATGGACCTCTAGTATCACATCCACTCAACAACTGCTACTGGCTCTAACACTGTCAATTATATTTTCTAATAGTCATTATGCTTACTTTCATCTAAACCTTTGCATCAGATATTTAATGTACTTCATACCATATAATCCTATTTATAATTCTTACTCAAGTACTACTTGGCGTTAGAGTGATTACAACATTAAAAGAGTCAATTAATGTTCCAAGATTCTGAAGGGCCGAACCGTAAGAAGAAGCGCCGATCGCAGTCCAACAGCAAGCGGCAACGCTCGCTGTCGCCGCTCAGCAAGCGCATGGCCATACTGGGCGACGCCGACTCCGCCTCCCGCACACACAACTCGCAATTTAACCACCCCTATGGATACCAACCACCTCCGCCGCCGATGGACGAGCCCAGTAATGCTCCAATGCGGTCACAAGCTGATATAGATTATGAATTGAAAGTGAGTATTTTACTCATAATTAAATATCTAAAATTAAAGAAATTAACAGCACAAATAATAAAGCATTTAAAGATTAAATAAGCTAAATATTTTAAGTCCTTAAACTAAACAAAATTATGAAGTCTTGCCTAGTCTGAAGAATTTAAATGTTTTTGTTAAATTTAATGTTCCTAAAACATAGTTATAAATTTTTAAAAAATCTTTATCATCCAATGATGAATCGCATCAAAATGCCTTATTTCTGTAATGGCAAAAAAAATCTGTTTTAGTATGTACAAATGAATTTGTTGTTTCATATATATGTATGTGAAATGTAGGTACGCAAGTTCCTGGAAATGACAAAAGAAGACTCGGACTATGAAGACAAAGTGCGTAACTTCCTTGAAGAAACTGCTCAATACAAGCGCAACCGGAAGATGCAAGAGCTCGGCCAGCAGCCGCAGCCCGGCGCTGACCACGAAAAGAAAAAGAAGAAGAAGAAAGATAAGTGAGTGGGACATTCATTCAATAATCTTCACATAGTATACAATACTAAGCATAGAGCAAATTACTTCAACAGTAGTGTAGGATTAGATCTGCATCTGTACGTCTATTTATTGAAAGAGACATACAGACACAAAAGATAAAAATTAGATTGGGTACATAAAATATAAATAGTTTATACAAAAGTTTCCTACTGATTGTCTCACTGAGAACAATTCTGATGAAATCTATTCGTTTTATCAGCATAAGATGAACGGAGGACTTTAAACTATATTACACTAAAATAAAGAAAGAAAAGAATTACGACTACAAGAGGGAAGTGAGTAAGAAAGATCAAACAAAATATATCAAGTGAAACATTAAAGAAAATATTTATGCACTTCCTTAATATAAAAGAATCAATTAATAATATAAATCAATCAAATCAATATCCATATTTTGTACAGGAAAAAGAAGAAGGAATCTAAAAGAAAGCGTAAAGAACAAGAAAGAGAAGATAAAAGAAAGGCGAAGCTGGCGCGCTCCGCGGTCAATAGTCAAGAGTACAACTTACGAGATTTGGAAAGCATTGGAGACAAGAAGCTGAGAGATGCAATAAGGTAATTTACTTTATTCATAACTTAAACTTGTATCTTTAGAGAATGTTGTATATAGTTCCAAGCTGTACGATATATAGGTGTATCGTACATATACATAGTTTTTGTACATAGATGAAACCACTGGTGCTTTTAACAAAAAGAATTATCTAATAAATCCCATTGTTTAGCATTTTTCAGAAAACTTAGACAGTTGTCTTAAAATCAAAGACCTAAAAATGTCATTATTAAATGACCTATTAAAATTAACTACTCGTATAATTCTTACTTGTTTGTGGGTAGTAAGTATCTCATCAATAATATGAATATTGCAGGAAGGAATTGAAAGGAAAATCTAAGAGGGACCTCAGTTCTGATGGGGAATATGAAAGAAAGCACAGTGATAAGAGGTACTTATTACATATAATAATTAAATATTTACAACATATTTTAATCCAAAACCTATCCTGTTTCCAAAGTTTTTGTTTAGCCGCGTTAGAATTTGATAGGGGAAAGTCTTATTTATGGCTTCGCGTGTGCGACATGCTAATTTGGAAGGAACTATTTTATTTAATTGTTCTTCTATTAAAATTTATTGTTAAGATACAAGGGCTTATTATTTTTAAAATATTGTCGCGCCTTCTTATCGTGGGTCCTTATGGACTGCCTGTGTTTTTTTACTTGATAATTTATATATCGCGATTTTGTCAGGTTGATAGACGACATGCCAGGCTTGGACGACTTGGAGTCCAAGATCAGCGCGTACCACGTTATGGTGGAAAAAGAGGCGATGAAGCGCGACGGCCGCGGCTCCGGCAGCCCCATCGACCAAGTCCCCCCGCCTCCACTCGAGAAACCCAAGTGGAAGATGTCTATGAGCGCGGTCAAGGAAACGTTAGTATTTTTACTTTATGTAACTAACATGTTTATTGTGAATGACGTTCGCATTAACGCACTGTATCATCTATAAAATTGCCTCCTAATTATTTTTCTTGTTAATGTTATAAATTGTACAATTAAGCGAATATAATGTTTCATTGTTTTATTTTAATTAAGTGAGAGCAACAATCGTAAATAAATATGCAATTTATTTGATTTTACGACAAATATACAAGGTTCATTTCTTTAGTAGGGTTAAGAAGAAGGACACTCCAGTGCAAAAGGGCTACAAAGAACGTTACGCGTTCGAAGATAGCTCAGATGAGTCACAAGAGCATACTAAGGTAATTTAGAAATTCTAATTGAGTAGCAAATTTAAAAGCCATAAAAAGATAACTAAAGACACACATCTCTTGCTTCTATATCCCATGATATAAAGCAAGAGAGGTGTGCCAAGACCGTGTGTGGAAATATCTGTAATCTTTGCCCTACCTCTCAGAATTTATGTAAGGATTAACGATAGGCGAGGATATTTACGAGAATGAAATTGTGTTCAGCAGTGGTACATTACCACCCATGACCCCATTGACCTTCGAGGGCGGCCTATCTTCAGTCCTCTACAAGTGAAAAATAATAAAATGATAGTGTAATTGTGTTGACAGCCATCACCGTCGAGTGGGGAAAAGAACGTGTCAGTGCGGCGCGCGATGGCGATGAAGGAGCCGGCGGCTCCAAGCTCGGTGAACAAGTCGCGCGAGCCCGACCCGCCCGGCACCGAGCCCGCACACCACCACCAGCATTCACACCCGCCGGTACTTACTACGTAAAACCATCAATAATGGGTTTTTTTATGGTTGAATTTGCGGGAATTTACCGCACCAACGGAGCTCTCAGGCGACGATATTTTCTTATTATAAGTTATTATGACTTTAAATAATTTGGTGATATATAAAGATTTTGGTGTTCTCGTGCAGTTGTTAATTTGTTTGCTTAATTTAAAAGAAGACAGTAATGTTTCAAAGATGAGGCGAAGGTAGGACGGCCGCCAACCAGTCACTCAAGAAAATGTGCAAGTGTGAGAAAAGAAATCGTGTGAACCGACGAATTACGTACGTAGAGGCTGAGCGTGAACTGGCAGCATTGCAGACCACCATTCCTGATCTTTCCTTTCATCAGCATTATTCAAGATGGGTGCCACCACACAAACTCAAAGATTTGTAGAAAGTATACATGCATAATAAAGCATGATAAACAACGCTGAAGAGGACGACCGACATAATATTCACTATCCCACAACTGCAAGATATTATACAACGGTACTGTGCGAAAGCATCGCTTTACTTATTTAAAGCTTATTGTTTTTATATTATTTAAATTTATGCCTACAGGTGCGCAAAGGCAATATAGTGCTAGACAAATTCGGTTCATTCCGATTGGCGCAGGAGGGCGAGACGCCGGTTTGCGTGGGCGACGCGCGGCCCGAGCAGTTCGTGACGCGCATCAAGCCGCCCTCGCCCGCTGGCCGCCGCCCGCGCTCACCCCCATCGCCGCGCCGGCGCTCCTCCAACTCCTCCGAGGAGGACCGTCGCTCGCCCAAGAGATCTAGGAGCAGGTCAGTTAGAAAAACATTTATATATTTTATTGTTGAAAAACGGATTACAGGTGGATGTAATTACCCTGTTGTTGGTTATCATTATTCGTTGTTCGGCAAATATTATTACACATTGCATCATTCGCATTGACGCTTCGTGGAGAGTGAGTAAGCAATACGTCAAACTAATAGGTGGGAAAAAGAAAGCACTCGATGCGTGCCGCTTTGCCGAGTCAAGGTCACAATTTTGTGCATTACTACAATGTGATAAAGTTGATTTCAATACCTATGTAATACTAATAAGTAATAACCAATAACTTTGCTTTATCTTTAACTTTATTTTTATAAGAATTCAAACCAAATCAGTATTCGGTTTGTTTAAGTACGGATGATCCGTTTTATAATTTTGATAAATTATTACCTATGCTATAATTGTTAACGGCTGTTTGGTAATTTAGTATTAGTGAATTTAGTTTGTACTAACCACTATTTACAATAACTGTTATCAAAGAATAACGTAAGAGAGTAATTCTGTACAAAAAGCAGCCGTTAGCCATCTCTGTTTTTTACTACTGAGAATATTAATTGTGACAAACACGCGTGTGTAGTTGTAGTATGTTATAGTTAGTATAGCGGCTACAAACAATTGCCTCATGGTGTTTTTGTTTGTTCTTGGTGTATCTGTATACTGGTGTATACTGATTTTTTAAATTTTGAATGGTCTTTGATAAGAGTAAATTACGAGTAGTTCCCAATTGTTCTTTGGAACATGACATCGTGGAACAAAATAAGTTTTTTTCTTGTTTCATACTAACTCATAACTCAAGTCCGTCGGCATAGAACAAACTAGAAATCATATATTTTCCCAAAATCTTCCATAACATTATAAAATTGTAAGTAAAGTATTTTTGGAAATAATTATGCAAGCAAGTCAAAGATATATAAATTGTTATCTCTCCCTTGACTCAAAAGTATATTGTAGGATTAAAACTTGTTAGCAGATCGCGTCCGCGCAAGTACCGTTCGCGGTCTGGTTCGCGATCGCGGTCGGCGTCTACAGGCAGCGGGTCGCCAGCGTCGCGGCGCCGCCGCTCGCCGTCGCCGCGCTCACGCTCGCGCTCCGACGCCAGTCGTTCCTATTACTCGCGCAGCCGCTCGCGCTCACGTTCCGGATCCAGAGACAGGTAACAAAACCACTACAAAACATACCACAACAATTGAACAAGCTTGTCTAAGGAGTCAAATGTAATATCACCGGCAAAGGGTAACAGCAGCTCCTACCTAGTACAGGCAAAGTGATCATTGTCTTCTAAAGCCACCTGAATCCATCACATGCCAACATGTTTCAACAGGAGAGCAAGATGTTTCAACAAGATGATACATCTCATGCCTCTCGATGTAAGTCGGCCAGATATTCAATGATCAAGATGTATCAGTATACAGATTATGATTGCAGCCTAACGGAGGAGACAATACGAAGATAAACTTTTAGATATAATTGTTAAAATTGAATGCCAATTGCAGAGCACGTCGCAGCAACCGTCGCGGCAACTGGCGCGGGCGCGGCGGCTTCGAGCGCGGCACGTACTACCGGCCACGCTTCCACACGTACAACGGCAACAGTCGGGGACGCGGCCGCGGAGACTTCCGCCGCGACGATGGCCGACGCTTCCAGCCCGACTGGCGCGACAACCGCTCGCGCGGCGGTAGGCCCTTCCGTCCCAGGCGAGGTGGCGGAGGCAGAGGAAGGCCGTTCAGGTATGGACTGAGTATTAGCATAATACCTGTACATAACTGGGTGATGTCCTTATTGTTACCATAAAAATCCAAAATAAAGATGAAATTTATTTATGAACACCAAATTCGATTGAAAAATAAAACTGTTAATATCGTTATCATAAGCCACGTCTATTACGAAATGTACAGACTTTCCTCAACAACGGCCATAAAGATCGGCATGGGTGGCATACACTTGCTTTGTCAACCTGTGGTATCGACGCCTATAGTGTTACGATTTCCAACAGAGGCGGGTTCCGTGACTTCCGCGACCGGCGCGGCGGCCGGTACTCGCGCTCCCGCAGCCCGGAGCGCACGCGCCGCTCCCGCTCTTACAGCCCCGAGCGACGCGATAAGGACAGGGACAGGTATGTATCCTCATAACATGACGATCTTTATATTTCTAACGGATCTTAACCCAATAATCAAATAAAATATCACTATAATCTTATTACTTTTGTGAATGCAAGTGATGTTTCGCAATGTATACACAGTGAACGTCAACATTTTTTAACTCTTACCGAAAAAATACTGTACGTCAACTTAAAGGACACACACTAAATTTTTAATGTGAATCAAATAAAATAGCATTACTCTAAACATCATTGTGTTTGTATGTATTTTCACGCAAAATATGCGCTAGTCGTGGAGTTGCAGCAAATTAGCCCACTACTACTACATGTATGTTCGTGCGTTCTCTTGAAAAATACAGCACTTACTGCTGTGTGTGGTAATAATACTTAGATCGTGAAACTTAAAATACAAGTTACCATCCATATACATCTTGTCTACGAGGAAAACAATTCTTTTATTGGCCTATTTCAATCTCCAGTATATAAATGTCTTGTCATATATATTATATAAGTATAAGAAATTATGAAGGTATCTATGCTTTTGGACGTAATCGCCTTTTACGATGTGCACAGTTAATTGATATTACAGCTATTCTCGTTTGTCCGAACGCAATAGCCATCGCAGCGAGGGCGAGTACGAGGAGGAGAGATACGTGGACCGCAAGGAGTACGACGGCAAGTGGGCCGACGGCAACGAGCCCGAACGAGAGCGCGAGCGCGCCCACCCGGAAGAGAAAGCGCCCGAAGAACCTCCCAAAGAATAGATCATTCGATCCACACTTTTTGCCGCCCCCATCCCCCGACACACGTTTGTCAGTCTCTGCTAAGACTAGGTTAACAAATTATATTATAAGGTGCTTACAGATTTAAAAATAAGTTTCATTTAATGTAGGAATTTAAATTGTAAATATATAAGTGGTTACAAATGTAACAATTAATGTTGACTATTGCATTTCTTTATTTTTAATTTGAAACAAAACTTTTATTGTATTATCAAATTGTTGTGGCTTATTCAATAAAAATTGTGGTATGTTTTCTCGCAAATAGTGTTTTAGCAATCATTCCAGTGTAGCACTAAAACTCGACTAAAATACAAATATAGATTAATTATTCTATTGGTGTGTAATAATTGAAAATAAACATAAAAGTTATACAGGTTTTTTATTTTAAATCCCATTTTCAATACAACTGTACGGCAAACGCACTCAAGGTGTGTGTTTCAAACGTAAGGCGAGGGCCGAAAATAACACGGCGCTTTTTTACCTACACAGTACTACCGTTCATTTACTTGTCACTACTCATTCGATATTAATTTAGTAAAAGATATTCTCAGCATTGCAGTTGAATATAATGTTCGTAACCCAGAATTAACTTGGCAACACAAATTATTATTTTTTGAAAACTTACCAATAAATAAGGAAAAGAAAAAATTGCTTTTAATTGCTACAAGAACTTATCAGTCTGTACTCACTTATAATTCCAACTTGTTAATATGACAATTATAAAAGATTTATTAGATGTAACTTGAATAACATTAAATTATCTGCAGCTAATGCCAACAGTCAATTGACATGAGAAGGCACCAGTAGACACTTATTTAAACTACAATGCCCATTACCAATACTTATTTACCATATTATTCACAATAAGTAGATGTTAAAATAATATAAAACAATCTTAGAAACATTCGCCAATTAAGAAAATCTAAATTGTTGCTTTGATTTCTATGAGCGCTTCTTCTTTTTCTTGTTCTTAGTGGTCTTGTCAACATTCCAGTACCAGAACAGCTGCGCAACTAATGCCGCATTGGTGGCAGTTGACACGCAGTATGTTAGAATGATGATCGAGTCACCAGTTTCTTGTATTGAAGTAAATATTCTAGCTATGCTTCCACCAAACAGCAAGGCACAAGTTACTGCTGATAGCTGACCAGTACTGCCATTCTTATAGTTTGTTATTATCTGGATAGCCTGGAAATTAACAATAAATATATACATAATCTGCCATATTTTAATATTTTTGAAAGTGGTCATACTCTACATTAATATCCTAGGACATATTCACACACGGCCATCTGAACCCAAACTAAGCGGAGCTTGTGCTATGGCAACCAGATAACTGATATACTACATATACTACTTTTCTTTTGTAAATACATGCTTAAATATATAATTACACCCAGACTCAGGACAAACAGACATGTTCATGCACACAAATGTTTGTCCTGGGTGGGAATGGAACCCACAACCTGTGGCGTGAAAAGCAAGTATCTTACAAACCACGCCAACCGGCCCGTCATTAGTATAAAGATTGTATTTTCAGGGTTTCAATTTTAATAATAGACAATAAAAGAAGAAGTTTCTAAGTTTGACATAATTAATTACTTATCCAAAATACAATATATTTTAACCACAATAAAAAAAGTATTTATTTAAAAAACTAATTATCAAACATTATCAATTTGTATAAGTCCTATTTTAAATTGTAGTAAAAAGCCTAAATTTTTTTTAAAATTCAGTTCGACAAATTGAGTAGAATGGATGGATGGAAAAAATACACATAAATTTATTCTTACCTTAGCAGTTACAATGATTGGTACATTTATAGCTTGCATGGACCACAATATGTCTTTTGGAGTGTAACCGCTAACAAGTGTTGAAACAAGCCCAACATAAACAGCTAAAAATGTTGCAGCCTTAAATGAACTCCCTCCATAATGTAACACAAGGGCCGCTATGATGGCAGTTTGAATTGCTAGAAATGTTCCTTCACCCCATGCACTAAAAAAATATCAATTTTTAAATATTGTTAAATGTTGTTAATTATACAATAAGAATTCACCATTCTCCTGCAGTATGCTCAAGGCAAGGTAAGGCATGCTACAGTGCTTTTCCTTCTTCCACCCTTCTGTATTAACTATCATCTTAACTAGTCAGTCCATTCTTTCAATAATAATTATTCAATGTAAAATTACTCACCTGAATGGAAAATTCATAACATAACTATAGGAAAAATTTGCAGTTATGGCAAAGAGTTCTAAATAAACTCCATAGACATTAATGCCTTCAGCGCTTTTACTGCTGAGAATTTTAAGAATTTGCGGCACTTTTACCAGTATTGATCCGGCAATTATACCAATCCCAAGACCTTTGCTCAAAGTGCTTTTAAAACATGGTACTGAAAATATGAAAATAAATAAATTCATAGAATGTAACTTGTCCCTCTATCTATAATCATTAGTTTTCTATACTTGTGTATTTATTACTTTGTTGTGTACACACACTTACCATCAAGAAAGTTATAATTAAAGAAGTACTCGTCGTAGCATTTTTCGGATAAAATCGATAAAAGTATACCTTTAATAAAATCAACCATTTTACTTGAATTTTGCTACATTTATTTATACAAAATATGAGGCTACTACAAAGTTATCGAGTAAATAATTTAAACTGATCTATAAAACCTAACTGTTTAAGTTATAAAACTAAACAAATATTCTATTTAACTTCTACTATAATATTACGGAACGGAACTGACATGTCGAAAAGAGAAGAAACATGTATTTAAGGTTACGTTCCACTGGGTGTTGATGACACTCACGCTAACGACCACGTTTTTCCCGTTCCCCTTTTTTCCGAGTGTTACTATTTTATACTCTAGTGCTATGAAATGGATTATGGACCGTTTTTAGGGTTGAACCAATACAAAAAGCGGTGCTCATAGCTCAACCTGGTAAGAAGGTTCACCTCTTTGTGACTGATTGCTTGAGTCCTAGGACCCCGCGGCCGGTCAAAGGGTTGTTTTAGTATTTTTTTTAAATAATTTGTAAAAATAAAAAAGAAATAAAGGAGTTAAAATATAATCATATAATCTCTACTAATATTATAAATAGCCAAAGTAAATTTGAAAAGCTTGAAACTTATTTTTAGGCCTTTGATATATAAACATGTGACATTCAAAGTTCGTAAAAAATTTACTCTTAAGGGGGTAAAATAAATATAGGAGATGAAACTTTGTATGGAATTATGTAAGGTTTATGTGAATGTTAAATAAATTTGCGACGAGACAAAAATTACAGAAATACAGAGAAGAATTAAGGTAGGCCATTACTTCGCAATGGTGATCAAAATTAAGAGAATTTTGTTGGACGTTACTCTTCTATATTTTATTTGCATTCACTAAGTGGGACGGCTAAAGGAGTATTTTGGGCGCTGTGAACGCTCAGTGGAACACAGCCTAAATGTATTGCAACTTTATGGTTACTACGTTTACAACAAATGTCAGCCAACGTCATTCTGCATATTTTATCTCTAACTCATTAAAGGTGATACATTGAAAGAAAGAATCTCAAATGAAAGGCACAGACACAGACAAAATGAGGAAAAGTTTAGGTTGAGGTTTATACAAAGAAGATTAAAACAACTAAGACTTGAATGTGAAACACTTTAACGTTTTGTTACTTGAGTTAAATAATATAAAATTGTGAAATTTACACGCCATATTGTGTTGGCTTAGTTTTGATTACAAAATACTAATTTAATAACTACAAATATGTAATATGTATGGGACATTTGAAGTGCCTCATTTATGAGTTACACAACACTATTTTATATGCTTTATGAAGCAGAATGACACAGAGTATGTAAAATATGACACTGATTTGTTTTGATATTTTGGCTCTGATATCGAGCGGAGCGGGCAAGGAACTAATAGTAGAGATGCATAGGTCAAATCGTGGGTTTATGATACAAGGTTTCCCTCAATTTATATATCTCTACGTTCGCAATGTTATTGTTGACAAATTACACATTTATACCCTTAAAAAGCGTTTTTAGCCTACGAGAGTAGTTTAATTACCGTCGTCGTTAGTATATCACCCCGATACCGAGAATATATTGATCGCCTGTGGTGTGAATTTATGCCACAAATGCTGTTCAAAATAGCCACAGAAGTATGCGAACTTACATCGATCGATCACACCAAAGGCGATATTAAGAGTACCTGTACCCAACGAGCATGATTATAGCGAGATATGATTGTAAACAAAGGGTGAGGTTTGCCAGGACTGTGTCAAATGAAAATACTCAATCTCCTGCTCAACCGTCTAGGCTACGATACGGAATTAAATATAAAATACTTCCTATGTATAAATAAAATAAAAGATGTTGTAAGACTTCATTTATTTAAAAATTAAATATTTGACCACTATTCAGACGCGGCCATTTCCTCAGAAACGATTTGATGAGTGACGATGATGCTTCACGCTCGTCACGTCGAAGTATTCTTAAAAAATTATAATATAAACACAATATATGGAATTTAATATACACATAATTGTATTTTCGCATTATTTCTTAAAAATAAAGATGAGGCTTTTAAATTAAAACGAACCAAGACACATAAAATACGCGACCATAATTATATGGTGGTAGGCACAAAGGTACCAAAAACGAACAATCTACAATTTTGACATAGATAAAAAAATTATATATACAAAATTCAAATATATCATATCTCGTTGTTTATACATTGTGGGTAACGAACCAGCCTAAACTGTGACAGAAACAATATTATTATTTAACATGTACATGATATTAAATCTTTTAACCTCAAAATTTTATGTAATATAAAGAAAATTTGTCTTTTTGTCACATGTTATGAATAAAAGGCTAAGTTATGTATAACTCTATCTAGAAGAGTTTGTGTCTATGAGTGATTTTGAAAAAGTTATTTAAAAATTTGTTATAACTACATCGCCGAAAATTAGTATCCAAGTACACACATACATAATTTAATAAAGAAGTCCATTTTTACGTTCCATAACACAAATTAATATAATTTATGACATAAAACTAAGGTGTGGCCAGTTATCATCATTAGCTGTTCACCACAAAGATTTTAGTGGAGTGACGAGCCTCCGGATTCTCTGCTAAACACAATCGTGTCACAGTGGTTTTCCAACATTTTTGAATAAATCGTGACATATATGAGAAAACTGTGTGAAATAGTTTAATTGAGCCAACATCGGCAGACCATTTTATATCTAGTCGCCACAAAACAATTGGTAAAGCTAACTGAAGTAGCCTGAAAGCACTCATAAGTTGCCGAGTTCATTGTCATTTTTATTGAAAACATAAGATATGTATAACATTATCTATAATCTAGACCAGGGCTGATCAAACTTTTTTACAACCTGGACAAATACACGACTCAGAAATGTTTGGCAGGCGGGCCTTTTATAGTAAGATAAAGACTCTGAGGAAATTTTAACATCGAGTCTGGGGTTGAGCAGCCTTGATCCCGCTATAAATACTTATAATAATATTCACACATTGTGGCAATTTTACTAGTACTTGAAAATAAAATACATTGAAAAAATTAAAAAGATATCGGCAAGTCCATTTTCCCAAATCACTCATGGCACCTGCGACAAACCTGTCTGGTTTCCCTTAAATACATGCTTTTAACTATTTCTTATTATTATGAGCTGTGTCATTCTTGAGTCTATGATTGCGTTTCTTCAACTAGCATCACTCACTAACTTCTCGTCAAACTTGAACATAATGATGATGAAAATAATATGTATCAAAACTTTTACAAATGTGTGTTTGGAGAGTGTTTTTTTAATTATTAAGAGTAAATGTTTGTTATAAAAATTATAAAAGGAACAATTATATACTTGTTTCGAGTGCACGGTTCACTTCACTTCATTACCATTCGTAAGATACACTCATGAAAGTGGCTTCAATGAAAAAGATAATTTAGGTCTTGAATTATTTTTGCCCAATATTTTCTTTTGTTCCTCCTTAACCCTCTTTTCTTGTTCTTTTTTCAGCTTCTGTCTTTCTTCATCCATTTTTCTTTGTTCCTCTATCATTGCTAACCTTTCTTCCGCCTAGAAATTAAAAATTAAATACGTTTTTAAATTTATATACACGTCAGAGAAAGGGAAATTAACTGTCGACATGCAGACATTAAATAATAAAACCTGTTAAAAATGTTAATGCGTCTATATCCGTGTGTAATAGCGAAACCAGTTATGTCAAGGATGTTTATCTTTTTATTTAAGTTTGTATGACGAAAGAAATTCAATCATTTAACATCAGTGCTTGTTTACTTTCTTCCATAAAGAAACAACTAACATTGAAGTTGAAAGGCAAATAAAAGGATTGCAAGTGAAGTCACGGCAGATGAGATAATGAATAGGAAGATGCTGGCCAGTACAGGAGTTCACACAAGCCATAAAAGAAAATATGAATAGTTTATAGCGCGTAACTTACCAATTTTCGTTGCGCTTCTTCAATTTTTTTGTTATTGTCGGCCATGATATCTTCCAGTTCTTTCCTTTTACGAGCTTCTTCCTCCTGTATAATAAAAATCATCTGTTAATTGTAATCCCCACCAACACCTACTTGCGATAAAACAAAGAAAATAACAATAAAGATGATTATTCAGTTTCTATAACACTATCATCATATGTGCGATTACAAAACATTTGTGTGTTCGCAAGCCTGAGGATATAACCACGATTTATTTTAATAAATTCATTGACGCGTAGCATTGTGCACGACTCCAGTAAACTATCAATGAAAACATATTTTGGTGTAATGTTCCTAAATATAACTTCGGTTGTGTGGAATATGTAATTAATGGC
The DNA here is from genome assembly GCA_029849275.1 of Papilio elwesi. Taxonomy (NCBI): domain Eukaryota; kingdom Metazoa; phylum Arthropoda; class Insecta; order Lepidoptera; family Papilionidae; genus Papilio; species Papilio elwesi. The sequence goes on along the minus strand of CM056687.1, from coordinate 3,161,451 downwards.
ACATAATTCTAGTGCCCAGTTTATCATGAAATTGTATTATGCATTTTTAAACATAAAATGTTGTTATACAAAAAATAGATTCAAAAAATACCTTCAGTGTTCACGACAGGATCCTCAAGCAGCGTCTCCGAAAAATTCTTACGGCTTCTGGTCTTGATCAGTCTTCTGACCTGACTTATACACTACGTGACTGCCAAGGACAGTCAAGTGAACAATTTTAAAATGCTAGCCTGAAGCCTTAGTGGCAATCTTACAGTAAGGCAGTTTAAAAGAAATAGAAGTCTGCCTCAATAGTGCAAATGAAATGCATATGGATTAATGGAGATGTCAAGTTTAACCATTACGAGATTGGCAGAGTGACAACAAAGAGTTCAAGAAAATAATTCTTGTAAGCACTCGAACTACACCTGACTGGACCTTTAACAGATATCATCGAAACAATACTTTAATTAGTTACTCTTGTACATATGGTTGGTAGTACTTAAAACATTGAAATGTACAAATTGTGTTTGTTAGCTGTGAAAACGCTGTGTTCTCACAGGGTGAGTTTGGCCATGTGCAAAATCAACATCTCTGGTTGTTTGTGCACATGGCTGATAGAGGGAAGGTGTAGTTACCTGTCTGGCGAGCTCCTCGCGACGCTGCTGTTCTCTTTGTCGCTCAAGTTCTTGCATCATTTCCGTTTCCATCTTGCGTTTAGCTTCTTCAACTCTCTTCGCCACCTCCTGCTCAATCTCTTCCTTGCGTTTTTCTAACTCTTCCTCAACTCTTTTCTTTACAAGTAATTCTATTCTTTTTGCGGCTTCTTCTTCAACTACCTGGATGAATCAATAATAAGTAAGTTTATATAAAAAATACACTTGAAAAGGCCAACAAATGTTGGAACAAGACATCTTACTTTATTGCACCCGCATGAAATGTTTCTACCCTACAAGCATAAACTCACTATTGCTGCAACAGTCACCGCACTTCTTGCACATTGTACATCAACATATAGTAAAACTTCAATAATTCCACACAAATTTTGTGGAGGGGGAGATGAATTCTGCTACAACCTTAATTTATACTTCTGTATTTTGTGTAATGACTGTTGCTGTGGCTAAATGCCAACCCTTCCTTTCAATACAAATATTGGCAATGCAAAATGCAATTGGTCATAGAGGCCACTTAACATCAAGTCTGTCACCTACTCATTTGCAATCTTCTACCATGTTAAAGGTTATTTTGACACTGGATGTATATCCAACTGGTAAAACTTTTTACACTCACAACCTGAATTAATAATTCAGCTTAAAATGAATTTAGCTCAGAGGTATTCAATGTAATTTGTCTCAATTGACTGTCACTGGTTTGTGACAACTGATGGATTCAACACCTCTATCTAAATAAAAGATGTATTGGACATTAAGTAAAACTAATTAAAGCATCCAACAACAGTTAAATTCTATTGTAATATATTTGGGTACATATAGTCTTCTGTTAAAATGGATTTACATCTTAAAATTACAATATTTGCCAATACCCTTAACAGAGAATGACAAAGTATATAGTGGTTAAAGAGCTTAGTAGTTTCAAAATTTACTCATTTAAAAAAAATAACTTTTAAGAAAATTAGTCATTTACTATGTTTTCCAAAAATTATGCATTTCACTCAAAAATCACTGGTTCAAAGATTAACTCAACTGGTAGTAATAAGTCATAATCATGATAGTTTTGTAATAGACTTATGATCACAAGCACATCACATCTCTTTAACTGTTATAATGAAAAACATCCATGGAGTCTGTTTTAGAATTAGTTGCCAGGAACTTGAAGTTGATATTTTACATATAAAATTTTGTTAACACATATATCATAATAATTGACTAAGGAAAAACAAGATACCATTGGTCCTGCCAACCAATTCTAAGTTTCCCATTCATGTATTAGTCATCAAATGTGAGGCAATGCATTTTTACTGAGATAGTTTTCCATTTGTGAGATGGTGTATTACTTGTTTTAAAGTAAATCTTACACTTAGCATAATGCAATTAAACAATCCCTGATTCCACATACTGTTATCTGCTTACCTTTAATATTGTTTTAGATGGCGTAGAACCAGATCTTGTACCCAGCAGGAGTTCCTGCATGATCGAGAGGTGTGCATAATGAACAGGCAAAATTAAGGAACGCCTTTTTAATTTTACGTTTTAGTTTTCAATCACATTTAGAATCATTTAGACACAAGAATAACATTACTGATGGTATATGCATTTTGTTTTAAATTTGATTACTTTACATATAATAATCACTACTTTGAATCTAGTGTATTGCAATAAGACACAAGAGCATATTGTGTTAAGATCATCTTTTATTAGCATACATACATGCATTCTTTTATTTGAAATTTTAAATAATTATATGTCCTAAGCGAATAATACGAATTTATTAGTTATTCTTTTTTAACAAGTGTTCCATTTTCATAATTGTCAAAATAATATTGTTTACTAATTATTTATCACCAATAAAAAGTTTCTTTATATATAATAAGTTTTTCCATGTACTTAAAATTGCAGAAAAGTTCAAAATACTTTATACAATATATATCATGTAGATCTTATTCATAGTTACCTTTTGTTCTGCTTCTCTGACCCGCCTTTGCCTCTCCATTTCTGCTAGCCGATCAACTTCATCCATTTTGCTGCGTCCCTTTGATTTCTTTCTTCTACTGCCATCATATGAAGCATCACTTGTACTAGAAGTTGATGCTGAGCGTGATCGTTTCCTTTTAAAACCCAATAAAATAGCTTTTACTTTCTGATTTGCTTACGTTTAAATGTTTTAATTAAAGGAACATTAGGATTAAGAATACCTGGATTTGGAACTTCTTTCCTTTGATTTTTCAACATGTTTTGAATTCCTACTTCTGGATGAAGAACGATCTTTAGACCGACTTTTCTTACGTGAGTGTTTACTGCTTTTATGATGTCGCCTTGGTGATTTACTTCTTGATCTAGATCGACCCATGGTGTTTAATTGAGTAATTTCTAACTTTTTAATGTTAAATTGTGGTGAGTTGATAAACGCTACCACCACAGCTTTAATAAGAACAGTACCAGAGAGACAAAGAGTACAAAACTCAAAAACAGGACAACATCATATAGATAAAAAATATTATAAATTTGTCAAAGATTTTTATAAATTATATTATACTCTTTGTGCCAATTTGAATTTTGAAAAAATTCGTCGTCGCGTGTTGATTCGCAAAAAATACGAGATATCAGTGCACTGCATGTAAATTTCCTTTTTCAGTTTTCATTTTATTTTATTTCCTCCACTATCTCTTTTACTACAGTTTGTTAAAAAAAGCTTTATTAGAATAAACGCTTTCTAGCCGACTGACGTTACCCATACAATACCATGCCATACCAGTGCAGCGTATTTATATAATTATATATAAATTATATTTTATACTAAAGTTTGTTTTATACTAATGTTGTAACGGGCGCGGGTAAAAATCGCTGTGTGAGGTGTTTGCTACTTTACGACACTTTATTTTTTGTCTAATCTATCTTTATCTAATATTTAATATTAATGTCAATTTTTTTAGTAATTTGTTTCCGAAAAATCTTTCAAAATTTCATTTTGTTTGTGAATGAAATATTCATCTTAAAAATTATAAAAGTATTACATATACTTCAATAATATACATATAATTTTGCGACATCATACATACACATACTGCGCATACCAACCCAGCGATATGGGCGGAGTTTAGCTCACACTAGCAGAAATACTGGCTTCAGTTTTAGATATTGCGCTACGGACGGGATTTTTGGACTTATTGGATCTTCTTGGATCTTGCTCTAACTAATGATATAATAAAAAAAAATGTAGTATAAAATATCATTGTCAAATACATACACCATACACCAATTTACTACATCCCAATCCCTATAATATTATAAATATGAACGTAAGTTTGTTTGTTACGCTTTCACGCGAAAACTACTCGACCGATCATGAAATTTTGTACACACATTCTTGGAGGTTTTAAAAGTAACATAGGATAATTTTTATTAAAAAAAAATATAAAAAGCGAAATATGTAGTATTTTCCTATAGAAACGGTCAGACCGATTTCGATGAAATTTACAGGGATTGTCTGGACAATCTGGATTGGCACATTCCTGTGTTTGGTAGCGATCGGATCAACATAATTAGTGATACCCGGGCGAAGCCGGGGCGGGTCACTAGTATACTTATATAAGGGCAGGGAAAATAATAAATGCTGCATGCATCTTTTATTTTATTTCTATTGATTGTATATAGTGTTAAAAGTCATATTTATTATTGTTTAAAAAATGATAGTGTTATAAATTAGCGTTATATTTTTCTTCTTTTCCACTGATAAATGTTAAAATATCTGAGGATGCTTGGAATACGTAATCTCTTAGTTTATCATTGTTTTGTTCGAAAATATTTTCCAAATGTTTATTAACGGATTTGCTGTCATCTTTTTTCTTAATGTTTCTAGGCATGCATTTTTTGGGACATTGTTCCAAACTGTGGTTGAAAATTGTATTAAATATATTTAAATTTGAAAAAACATGAGATTGATTTAAGTTTTTTTTCTTTTTACGAAGCTCATGCTCATGTAAAGTATCCAAATTGTTACTAAGAAAACTTTTTATTTCAGGTTTAAAATCTGATTGTTTTGAATGTTTCGTCCTGTTGTCACTGAAATTCATATCACTATATGGGTCTTGGATTGTATCCTCGCTATAGACTGATTTTAGTTTAATGAGAGATGACTCATCCTCATTATCATCACTCGAATTATCAAAATGCTTTATTGGATTTATTGATAGATTGCCTTTGTAAAAGTAATCGTTGGGTAATGTAGCTCCACGTACAACAAGTTCTGTTGATGTGCTAAATCTCGGTACAGTCATCGGCTGTTGGTAGATACACTCAAACTTGCCCGTCGGTGCCTTTGGATCCATGGTGTGATCTATAACAACTATTAGAAACGATTAATATTAAAAAAAATGATAAAATCGGTATTAGGACAATCGGATCAGAGTTACATTGGATAAGCATGCTCTTAGAAAAACAATAGTGTAATTTAAAATTTTAATTTATCAAAAACAAGATGACCCGACAGACGTCGTCTTGTTTTAACAATGAATATTAAATTCGAATTGGTATATAAATAAAAAAAAAACAAAAACATAATTATACATGCAAAAAACATTACCCTACACTAAGTTGTACTTTTGTTACCTACAAGTATACCTACCTGTGTAGCAGCGCAAAAGAAAAGTATTTCATCTTTTGATTTTTAGAAATACACATATTGTGTTGTGTCTTTATAGCTTTGCAACTTAGTGTTGTAAGATATATTACCTTTAATAACGTCGTCCACAACTGCCGGGCAAATCTTGGCGGTCACTTCCGTTGTATTAGAAAGATCAGGACATGAGTTTATTTCAATCAACCACGGTGTATATTCTTCGTCTAGCAGAAAATCACAGCCGTAAAGTTCAAACCGGTTCTTGCAAATCGGCAAAGAATCTTGGCCGCTGAGCATAATTCCAATAATTGATTTCTTCATACCGGGATAAATTATATGTTCCCACACTCCATCACCACCAATCTTATTTAAATACTTTTTATACATAGTCAGTTCCCACATGTTGTTCATCGGCAGCGCTGGATGTCTTCCCGCGTAATTATTGTACTTCTTTTGTACGGCGTTGTTTGTCAGATGTATAGATTCGTGGTAGTTTTCAAGATCATATTTCTGTGAACTAAATTTCAGATAGCAGTCTTTGTACATCCAGATGACCAGTGGGTATGTACTAGTCACCAGGTAATATTGTCGTATATCGAATTTTGTTTCGTGAATTAACAATGGTTTTTCTGAAATTATAAGACATGCTGAATTAAATATTATTAATTTAATATAAAATCAAACTAAAGAAGAAAAAAAGAAGTTTTGCCTGACTTACCGATATATTTTTGAACGACGTATTTAGCATTAGCTTTGTTCAATAATTCTGTGATAACGCCTAACTTAGAGGCCATTCTTATTCCCCTACCTCTAGACCAATGACCCGGCTTAATAATCCAAATATTCTGATAGCCCTCACATCTTATTTGTGGACGATAAATATAAATTTTCTCCAATATAAATTGAGCATATCCAATGTAAAGAACCAGTCTGTTTTCTGTATCAGCCTCGAAGAGTTCTTTGTTAGTTATAAGGCGATAGTATTTTTTTAGAAAAGCATTCCACTGTCTAGTGCTCACTGATTTAATAGGATAATCAATATCTTTATTACGTTTTTGTAGCAAATATTCTTTGCATCTGTTCAATGCAAAAGTCATTACCTTCATTGGAATAGTTCCATTTTCAGCAAATATTGTAATATTATTCGCAAGCATAGATATTACCCATTGTATAAGACTAGTGCATGCTGTTATTCTATAGTCTGCTATAAATTCCTCTACTTCACCACTGTCGTAACTATTGTACGTTCGAGGACAACACACTTCGGCTACGTCTTCGATGTAAAACCAGTAATTTATCCTCATATATGAGCATAAACCTTGCTTTGTTGTCCACAAAGCATCCGCTTTAAGCTTATTGACTATAGTCTTACATTCGTTTTTCATATCGATGGCAGTATCATGATCTTGCTGAGTATCGCGCCATACGAAATTAGGATTGCATTTCTTAACTAAATGCGACAGCATAAGTCTCTCTAATTCGTAATGTATATCTGTTTTGCTAGATATTTTTACACTATTTATTCTAACCATATTAATTCGATTTGTTGGAATTTTTTCTACCCATCCTCTTTGTTCTAAAGCTTTACGGACAGCGTTGCACGTACCGTAGACGGAAAATATTTTATTTTCCCTTTTTGCCCTAGCAGCGAGCTCTTTTAATTTTGTATATCGAGTTGATTTGCTTTGAAGATTTGATATTATGTAAGATTTTTCTTTTGAAGTTAGTCCCAGCGAACGGATTGTATTTTTGTACATCGTTGGATCTCTTTTAAAACAAACTTTTTTTCGTGTTATACTTTTCGGTGATTTGGTCCGAGCTGAGCGCGGTTCTTTGAAATCTTTACTGTTGTTCTTATTGCAAGGAATTTGTTTCTGAAATAGATTAACACTTATAAATTAATTTAGTGTGTAATGTTGCTCTATTTTACCGAACTGAATATTTACTCTAATATTGTGTAGTTAAAGTCTAAAAATTGTCTTAATAGAGAGGAAGGTATGCATTAAGTAAGCCATGCGTAAGTAGTAGTATATTACAAAAGAGTAGTTATTGTCTCTAAATATAAGAATTAGTTGCCTTGCGTCAATCTCGCTAAAACTCGAAAATAAAGTTTATTCCACTTTGATCACTTGAAGTTTAAATCACCTGAGGCACGAGACCTAGTTAATTAAAGTGGAATAAATAATTCATTTAACACACACACAATATTAATTGTAATTTATTTTATCTATCGTTAATTTACTGCTTTTAAGTGGGAACAAATTTGCGAGAAATTTATTTACACAATAAACAATGCAAACATACTGCTATGTTAGGTAATATACAATAACAATGATATTATAATACAAAAAGTAGCAGATATGCCATTAGCGGTCGGTCGGACTCGAAGGCATCCAAACGGGACGCTTTTTCTTTAGCTTATGTCACGCGTTTATTTATCCGCTTAATTAAGTGAGAAACACTAGCTGTCCTCTTTTTTATTTTAATTACCCTATGCTTTTTGAAGTGAATCTTTTTTTTATCGAAGCATGGGAGAAATATAAAACATAACATTTGCTATCCGTCTGGACAGTCACAGCGCCATGCGTGTTTACCAAAATTGAGGAATGACTTATAAAATTTCTCAATTTCAAAGACTCTTTTGTTTTTCTGTTTTGGTTTTTGCAGTTCAAATTAATTTGGCTGCATACTTGAGCGAGGAGGTTGTATAACCTATATAAAACATATGGGTACCGCTCACCAAGGAAGTTGTATAATCTTTATTATCGAATAACGGATTTTAACAAAAACGTACAATTGTATTATGTTAGAATTTTGGTTCTGCTTACATTAATTAATATAGAAAACATTTATGTCTATTTGAAACAAGGTTCGTATTTGTTCTCTATTGGAAAACATAAAATACTAGGGCAGATAAATATTGTTTTGTAAAAAAAATCCAATTTAAAATCTGGTTGATACAAAAAGATCAATTAGCCATTAAAAATTAGATGCACCCCTGTGCGCTTAAGTGACTTGATTCCACAAAATAAATTTGACAGACAACTATTCCACTTTAAGCACCCAGGTCACGCGACTCAGGTGATATCACCCAGGTGATCAAAGTGGAATAAACCGAAAATAACTCGAACAATTTAAAAAGTTGTTTTCCGTTTTATTTGTTAAAACTGGGAATTAGTTCGGGACAAAAGAAAATTGGGGAAACCTCAAATAAAATGACATTTACCTTCTTTGTCCGTTTGGTTTGGCTTCTGGCTGGCTTCTTCTTTAGCGGCATTTTTTTAGATTTTGATGGATGGAGTCTTTTTTCAATCATTTGTTCATTTTTTCTTGGATCCGAAATGTGCTATAAATATTAATTTTTATTGATTTAACTAGACGCTAGTTTTGGCTAAAAGTTAAATATAGGGAGGAACACCTCCCTTTTATAGATATACTAGCTGCAAATAGGTATAAGTTTTATTACTAAATATAATAATAAATAGTATTTAAGGAGTACCAGTTTGGTGATTCTATGAAATACATTTCTCTCCATGAAAATTATAGATAGAAAACCTTTTTTACCTGTTTTATTTGTTATTATTTACAGATAATTACTGTCTATCTATTGTTATGTTTATTTGTTGAACATACTGAAATTTGACATGTTTTCGATTTCGATGACAGTGTTCAACCATAGATATAACTTATTTTTATTCTTATATATTGCTGTGCTTGGAGGAAATAATACTAAGAGACAACGCTTTGATATAGTTACACATACGTAAGGAACACATCCAGTTAATAAAGGTTATAATTTAGAAATTAATGCTTACATCTTGAATCCACATGAAAACATATACACGTGTAAATGATCCATAAGAAGTTCAAGAGGTTTCTGTATTACAGGCAGTACTGTGAGGTGCTGATGACGTACTGCTTGTGAAATTTCGTTGCTCCCTTAATCTACACAAGTCTGTTCATGAACGGCGTGGCCGGTACAGCACACTGTGAGCGCGCAGCGTTGTGGCATGTGACCCTCGGCTGCGCGTCGTGGCGTGCCAGCTGGCCTTGCTCTCGCCCCCGACTGCACGGTGCGGCTGCGTCGTCGCCCGTCGCTGTTCCTCGGGAACCAACCCAACGCTAGAACTAATCTATTAATAAGTATGCTGAACTAATCTGTTAAGAAATGTTGCTGATGTCGCGTGCTATAAGGCTCTTAAATATGTCTAAGGTTATAGAGATATTTAGTTGTAGCGAGCTGATGCTCACTGAGGCTGCATACAATTCAATTCATCTACTCGTTCTACATTTCAATTCATCTCATTTTTTCTTCTGACTTATAAAAACAATTAAACACTTGTATATTAATATTAAAACAACAATTATCGGTCCAAATTTAAAAATGCGAGACGAGAAACGATATTATTACAATATTTTAAGACATTTTTTTAAATAAAATGCCTGAAAAACAGAAAGAAGTTACGAAATTTGCCTTGCAGTTTGGTTTGGCATAACAACTAGGAACTTATTTCAAAGAAACTGAAAAAATAATAACAAAGGTAGCACATGGAAATTCGTATTCGAATGCTTAACATAAAATTAAATATAAACAGTACCCAATGTAAATAAAACGTACAATACAAATTTATAATAAATTTACAATTGTATTAAGTAACAATTAAGACATTTTGTAATTTAGCCTAATTAAAGTTCTTACTCGAAGTGACCGCTATTGCGTATGCAAAGTCGCATTTTTTCCCTACTCGTCCAACGATAATATAGATAAGGCGAGGAGGACTATCCATGTGACCTGCGACGAGTCCGAACCTAACGCCGGTTAATTTCTATGTCTGGGGTCGCATGAAATACCTAGTTTACGACGTCTTACCTGTGTCTTTCGCGGAAAAACTCAAAACAAGAATTATAAGCGCAGCAAATGTGATGCGGAATTACTACTTCGGTAGTTAAGTCACAACTCAGAAAAATAATGCGACCAACGTTGTGACAATTTGTCTCACCAGACAAAGTAAATACTTTAATTTCACCGAAAGTATATATATACGATATACATAGTTCGATCTCAAAAATAGCATTTCTAAATAATCGTCGTCGCCCTTCTTCGAGTAAAAAAGTGCGCCCTTTCTCAAAAATCGACCCAGGGATGGGTTGCCCTACACTGTGCCTGCTTATACGATAACGCATTTCAAGAAACTTTACCTCATCGGTCGTTATACAATACGTATTTTACCAGAGCATCAATTATGTCCACAAAGAACTTTTACTTTATGCATATACTGTGTTGCTATGATAATTATCTACTTGCCAATTTTATTGCAAATATGTAACACCAGGAACGATGGGTCGGCTCCAAGCTAGTTTGGCGAGTTTTCGTTTTTTCGTATATTGTCCAATCTTATCCCCTTGTTAACCAGTTAGGGTAAGAACACACAGAGCGTTGTTTATCCACACCCGCCGCGGTTGCGGGCCCGCGGCTTCTGCAGCATGCATGCAGATATGTGTGTAAAAAATGAATACATTTTCACGATGCATTTTAAGTCACACGTGTGCGACTTCCTTGGACTCCCGCCGCACCGGCGGGCAACAAGTGGGATAGCGCGAGTTTCGGTTACCCGCAGCTTCGGCGGGTTTCGCTCGCACACTTTGCGTTTGGTTAGCGGGCGATATCCACTAAAGAGTCATATGGATCGTAATAACCGCTCGTTTTGCGATAAACGCCCGCCAAGATTGCGGGCGAAAACCGCAACCGCAACCGCGACGACGACGAACCGAACCGAACTCCAGTCTCTTGAGCTTAGAAATAAAACTGCCAAATGGACAACGGAGCGGACCAACAGAAAAAAGAATATTTCCATTCCCTCCTCATCCGTCAAATCCTCTTCAGCTTTCTATCTATTAAAAAAGTATGGGAAGGGGAAGAGGATTACAATTAGGCCTCCGGCACGTCACTCGTCAGACGAAACGCAGATTACTTCTACTTCACGCCTGTTTTCGGTGACGTCGTGGTATTTCACCGGTCGAGCCGGCCAATTCGTGCAACAGATGTTGTTGTTGCGGTCTGTTGGTCATTTAAAATGGATACAGTATTTACAAAGAAAGTTTGATAGGATAACATTAATTGTTGCCTAATTGCCAAAAGTTATAGTAAGGCTCTACCACTGTACTGTTAAACTGTGTTTTCTACTAACGTAGTAATTTCTTGTACATACTCTTTGGTTTACTTTTTATTGTCGACATGGATATGTCTGTGTAAAGCCAATATTTTCAGTAAATAAATGTTAAAATCAGTTAATCACCAATTAATCTGCAGCAGTCATAAAATAAAGAAAAGTGGTTAACACATGTTTATTGAGTAAAAATATGATTACAAATTTTAATCTTTTATTTGTGTGAATAAAATTTTAACAAATGTAGTCAGTGGCGTAATATATTTCCAACATTTATATGTAATGTATATTTTAATATTGATACAGCAATAATAACAAATGTCTTCTTTCTCAACGTTGCAAATATTTAGATTGCGGTTTTCCTTTTGAATAATGTATTAGGGGTTTCGCCATTCGAGGGCATTACCACGACTCCGTAAGTTGGATAAATTGATGTACAGCTTTTTGAAAAACTAATCGATTTCTGTTTAACTCTATTTTCGTCCTGTATTCTACAAATGTTTCTACCGACGGCGCTTAGTTTTTTCAAAGAGTTCGAATCATTTAGGCAACTTCGTGAGCTCATTGGTTGCAAGAAGGACTTTTGATTGATACCAACGAGACCAGATTTGGTTTGTCTTATAGGCGCAAGATTTTCAGTGTGAGTAGCGAGTTTGTTTTGAACCGAAATCGTGGATCTTAATATACTGGCCGTCTCCCGTTCCCATTCCACAGGGTCAATGTAACAGCGCTTGTTACCGACCGACATATCGATTTTTGGCTTATCTATTTTCCTCGCCGACTCGGTGCGATATTTTCTGCTTAGCTTTGCCTCCTGGTCGTCTTCGGGCCTGCAGCAGGAATGTCTTACGACGCGTCGTCTAGATTCTTGATTTTTTTCGCATCTTCCTCGAATCCTAGAAGAGAGCGCGGACGTTTTATGTTTTTTCAAACCAGACTTTAGGGCGTTATTTGCTTTAATAACAGTTACCGCTTGGCGTACCGTTAGAGAATCCTTGGGGCCTAATAGAATACCATCTTTATTGGTGGGAAGACTGTCGTAAGGATTTAACCATGTGAGGAAGTCGGTGATGATTGGTCCACTGTATTCAGGTGGCACCGGTTGTAGAGCGTCTTCGATCACGTCTCCGATTTGTGTGCGAGGTGCAAGCGGAGTCACGCTTCTGTGCTGATGTTTGTGCTCCTTGAGTTGTTTCTTGTGGAGCCGCCTTCCATTAATGCATAACGACAGTCCGAGATACGCCGGCGCCTTTGGTATGACCTGCTTGAAGGCTAACTCGAATGTGCCGGTATCAGCGTCCGTGTTGAATCGCCGATCGAGCACAACTGTAAGTAGAGCAAGATTATTGTAATATGGACATAATGATATCAATAATAACCAAGCTTAATTACGTTACCACCTTTAATAACGTCTTCAAGACATTGAGGACATAGTCGTGCTGTGACGGACGTCGTAGGCGCTAAGTCCGGACTAGAATTTATTTCAATTAGCCACGGCGTAAAATCTTCGGTCAACATGAAATCAGCTCCGTATAGCTCGAAGCTATTCTGCCTCTTGTCCATGCTCTCTTGACAAGCCAGCATTGCTCCGACCAGACATTGTTTGATTCCAGGATATATCTTTGAGTCCCATAATTCGTACTTTCCTATCTGTCTTCAAAATGTTATAAAAATAAAAAAATATGACAATAGCCAGCTTAGACATTTACTCGTACACTTTATTTTTTCTTTTTTATAGGTTATTATATTCTATGTTTTATCATATTTACCTAAGGTACGCTTTAAAAGAATGGCAGTCCCACATGTTTTCATCGGGCAAGGCCTTGTCTCTCTCTCCATTATTTTTATATCTAGTTTGCACGGCATTGTTAGTAAGATGTACCGATTCGTGATAATTTGACAAACTGAATATTTGAGAGCTGAACCTTAAATAGCTGTCTCTGCACAAATCATAGACAAAGTAGAAATTAACGGCATATATGAAATAAATGAACGAAATACATGTGGTATGCTTACTTGTATATCCAGATAGTCAATGGTTGGCAGTTCGTTATCAAAAACCACTGCCGTATATCAAATTTTGTATTGTATATAATAAGTGGGTTCTCTATAATAGAATATGAATTAAAAAAAAATAAGTGCTTACTAATAAAATATTAGAGGAATAGATTAAGATGATTTTACCGATGTATTTCTGTACGACGTATCTGTTTTTCTGAGCAGGTATATTAAGCAGTCCAATGATATCCTTAATATTGTTCATGAGCTGGATTCCTTTCCCGCGACATTTGTTGCCTGGCTTGACAATCCAAATGTTTAAGACTCCGTCGATGTCTAGTTGCGGCCAATATTTCCCAATCGAAGCCAAAGCTTTGCTCGCCCTCTTTTCTAATTGTCTGAAAGTATTTTTTGTTTATAACTGTTATAACGAGAATACCTATGATGTTCTCGATATTCTTGTTTACCTAACGTTTACATTGGAATCTGACAAAAATTTCGCCTTCTCGTGCACCAGAAGATAGTGATGCGTAAGGAATTGGTCCCACTCGTGTTCCCATATATGTTGAATTTGATCATCGATATTATCTATGTCCTTGTGGGAATAGAATACGATGTATTCATTCATTCTATTTATTGCAAATTCAACAGCACTGAACGGGACTTTCCCGTGATTGTTGACCGGATTGTTTTCGTTCTCCGGTTGGAACATTTGACAGAACCATTTGACTAGACTTATGCAGGCCGTCGTTCGGAAATCTTCAACGAACTTTTCCAAATTATCGGAGTTGTGGATGTTGTAACAGCGCGGAAAGTTTGTTAATGCTGTCCCGGGGTCCGTGTACCAATGCATTTGAGTGAGCGACGCGGTAAGACCTTCTTTTGTTGTGAATATTGATCTGCAAAACCTGTTGAAAGTTAAAGTGACAATTATAGTAAAAAATAAATCGTATAATTTGTTTCTGTTTAGTTTCTTTTTAATATTTCTTGTATTGTTTCTATTTTAACACCAACGGGTTGAACAGCAATAGAGTTCCTTTCATTATTCCTCATCCTTACAATCGAAATTAGGTGCAAATTAAAGAAAATAATCATTTGTACGTAAGTATGTCTGAGACATGAAGACGACTGGGCTCTGAAGCAATATTTGAATTCGGCTATATGGTGAAACCCGTTAGACCTGCTAATTATGACCTCCTTATTGCTCAATAACCAGTCATATTTGTCCCTTTTTGTCGTCCAGAGAAAGTCGACGGAGTGGTGTTCCATAAACTTGTATAATATCATCCTCTCCACTTTTGTAAGCTCTTTGCCAGCCACTTTCTTCGGGTCAACATTCGATGGCGGATGACGGGCCTTAAAAGAAATATTGTGAATAACATATGGAAAACTTGTTTAGTGATGTTTATAGGTATAGCTAAGATCTGGTTCGTGACTTCACGTAAGGGACATGCTAATATTAGCATTAATAATCGGGGACTGCGATGTCTGGTCTGTCTGTCTGGACAAGTCTAAAGTTGTTTAGTGTTAATTCGGAGAATTGAGTATAAATACCTTATGTGCCTCATATTTCTCGACCCACCCTCGTTCTAGCAGCGCTCTGCGGACGGCAGGAAATCCACCGCCCTTTATCATAAACACCTTGTGATCTTTCATCGCGGTGTCCGCTATCTTTTTCAGCTCATTCCACCTTTCGCTGCTTACCCAGGTCTTGTACTGCTTTAGTTGTTCTGCAGAGGATGTGGTTTCTATATGGCAAAAAAATGACAACATTTGTTCGATATTCAGGCGAGACTATTTTAATTGAGGTGGTCAGGGGCCAAACAGCACGAGTTTTACTGTGCCTCTGGCCGTAAATCTATGCAAACATAATGATGATGCTTAATTTCAAAAGAAAGCCGACTAAATGTTCATTCATCACATCATATTGATACTCTGGATAATACTACTAATCTAATGACGGTGAAGACAATCGGTGAAGCCATACATTATACATACATTACATTTATAATACATGAATACACAAACGAAGTTGCAGAAACCAATCAGTAGAAATATTAACCATGGGTTTCCAGTGGCGTAAAATCGTGTTGCGATACAAGGTTTCTCTCTAAAAAAACTGAGGTGACAATATGTTTTATGTGATTTTTTTTGACAACGTGACCCACGGTTAGAATTACAAATACACTATGTACCTTCAACAGTTGAATAAATACATACCGGGTCCATGTTCGGACCTTGAATATGATACGGCGCTCAGTGGTCGCAGCTCTTTCTTGTTGGTGCTGTCCTTGTGAAGCTTTGAGTCGGAGGTGCTTTCCTCTAATGCCATTGTTACAGCCATAGGCGCTTATTCTTAAATTCTCTGTAAGAATCCCATAGTTTAACCATGTTGTTTAATTTCATATATCATGCGTAGGTCTTCTCGGTTCAGTGATTCAAAGTAAACTGAATGTTTAAATATAAACTAGTACATTAACCTACTTTACATTTTAACCTACATAGTAGGTTGGTGACTGCCGTGATAGTGCCGAGCGCATCCCTGCCTGGTACAATGGGTCTGAGTGACGTCATACGCTTAGTGCGTCCTTCGGCAAATGCGCAGTTTATTACGCGAAATTAATAAACTCAAATCAATTTTACCTCTGCAGTTGAGCAATCAGGCTATCTAGGCTAAAAACAACACAATAGTGTTGATGAAGAAATGAATTTGTAAACTGTAAATTTTCTGCTTTGTAATGTGACGCGGTTAGATTTGACAAAACATTGTCTACAAATATGAATCAAAGATTAAGATGAATATAGTGACTAAAATGTAAAAATAAATAAATAAATGGGACTACACTGAAATTGGTTTTCTTTGTCATTTAGCTTGCGAAGGTAAAATGGCTAGTAGAAGAAAAACCAACCTTTAACACTAAAAAACTAAAAAATAGAAAACCTTAATATTTAAAAAAAACTGTTAAATAACATCTTGGGCTGTAAAATTTTGGAAAACTTTAATAAGGATTATATTTAAACTAATAGTAGCAACAAATAGCAAGCCAATAAAATTTTACTATTTGTACATCAAACGTACATAAGATTCATTTTCTTTATGGAAATTACCACCACGAGTGTATTATTTGTATTATTATTTTATACTTGCACTCTAACCATGTGACGAACATATAAATAAACACGTGTCACGTATAAGTAAACAATCTGAACAGCGGCGGTCGGAGTTAGTGATACATAAACTAGATGGCAGCATTTTCGTAATCATTCGAAAACCTTATTACAACGTATAACCAAGCTATTTTTGCAATAATAGATTTATTTTAGTGTGTTTGAATGTATACCTTTATTGTATAACAGTTCTGAAATTTAAGCTAATTAAATTGTTGCAATGTTGTAATAATTGTATTTTTTCAACAAAACAAATCAAATCCAACAAATCAGAAACAAAATTATTTAATTTTTCATTTAGTTCCAGACAATTTATAAATTCATTTTGTTTTTCGTAAGTTAAAATTTTTTTATTATCTCTATAAGGCAGAAGTGATAGTAACTAACTTCAGTCCGTAGATTTTCTAATGCTGTCAACCTGCAGCGCATTTGACAGTTAAAATCTGAATGTTGCCATTTCTGATTATGACATGAAAGCAAGATGGCGAGTTCATCTCCGATTATTAGTTTGTTCCGTGTTACTTGTACATACATTAGATGAGAATTTTCTATTACGGTTTTTATCGAAGTAGCTAACTGTATAAATAGCAAAAATAAGAAAAATTGTTAGTGTTATTATTTTAAATACGACCAAAATTTTAAATTGAGTCAGATGTGCATCTATCCCACCTGAGGAATGTTGATTTTTTTCAGTGATTTGTGATTCAGTCAGGTGTTTTTGTTTTATAATTAAAATTTAATCTTTACGCAGTGAGTGAAGTTACTGATTTCAGATGTATTTGTGGGGAGAGGATGTTAAATGTCGGGACTTTTTTCAATGTTGGAAAACAAATGCTTGAACTATTTGTTTTGATAGACAGTGATAAAGTAAACTAAAAGGTGCGGATTGAAGCTGAGGTTCGGCCGGAGTGATGGCCTTCAGTGAGGTAAGTGTAAAAAGTATTATTGAGGGACCGCTTAAGATTTTTCTTTTTTTATCGAAATCACAAGACAGCAAATTTACTCTACTACGTGTCATATTAAACCAAAAGTATATAAAGTTAACGTAATTACAAGTGTTGTAACAAATACTTTATATCATGTTTACTAGAAGCGACTCGCTAAGACAACAAACAAGATTGTATATAAGGTGTTAATTGGAGCTTCATGCAAAACTTTTTCACACATGTTTTTATTTTCATATGAGGATGTGTAGTTTCTTCTATTAATGCAAAGAGCTCTATAAGAGTGTTTATCTTGTGATTGTTAACTGATAAGTTTGTGACTTTTCCTGATACCACTTATGAGATAAGAAGAAATCCTACATGTTCAAGTACTTATAAGTCTGCAGTACCACACTAACCTGGATATGTTTATTTTATATTAATTTTGCCTTCCGTTTTGTGCTCTGTAAATCATACTTTCAATAGGTTAACAAATTGGAAAAC
The DNA here is from genome assembly GCA_029849275.1 of Papilio elwesi. NCBI lineage: Eukaryota > Metazoa > Arthropoda > Insecta > Lepidoptera > Papilionidae > Papilio > Papilio elwesi. The sequence continues at coordinate 3,143,417 of CM056687.1, read as the reverse complement.
TTACCTTATAATTATGTTTAAATTATAAAAAAAATGTACTTGTATTATATGTATTAATGTTCTAGAAATGTACACTTTATAAGTACCATATTCTGTAGGTTTTATGTCTATTTTTAAATGACTTAGCTACAGTGAAGCACTGCTTTTGGCAAAGTTAAGAAATATATGCTGCTTAAAAATACTTAAATTCAAATAGGAAATTATATAAAAATATAAATATAAAATTATAAAATAAATATAAAATTATATAAAAAAATATATTGAAAGGTCTATACATATAGTCATCAATGTAAACAATTCTTTCACAATGCTTTTTAAACAGTGAGAAATGATGAAGATGTAGTGGCATTCTTAAGAAATTTGTGAAATGTTCAAAAACAATTTTATTAAATCAGCAGCATTTACTTAAAGTTTTGCCCAACAGTAGTTTTTATACAGGTAAGAAAGAAGTGCATATTAAATTCAATGCTCTAAATACAAATGGTGGCAAAAATTCATAGTTTTTCTGATACTTACCCAAGTTGTCCAGAAGGAGGATAATGTGTTTTATGAGTATGAAAGCTGCTTTACTGAATTTGAAGAGTGAGGTTCCAATAGATTTGTATTCTACATTGGAAGGTCAAGGTAATATGATGATGAATAATAAAAGTCATAGGGTCAGTCAGGTATGTTAAATTAACTATTACTTGGTGTGTATGTTGGCGGGTAGCGATGGTTGTTCAAAAACATCATATTGGTTATTTCAATTCAAATTCAACAAAAAACTACTCATGGGAAATATGGTAATGGATACTATAGCATTTATCATCTGAACGTTAATATAGATAAAGAACTTTACATAGACTATCACATTTCTCATTAGTCGAATTTTTATAAAATTCCCACAAAGTATTGAAAATTTTTGACATACCCTCAAACTGCAACTCTCAACCTCAACTCAAATAGTCTTTACGTAGTATTAAATAAAGTCATTTCAGCTGGCTATTAGATTTTTCAAACTACGGTTTTCATCAATAAACAGAGTTATTCAAGAGTAAGGTACAATACATGCATATTATACAGTAGAGAAAAGCAGAAAATTTTAAGAATTTCTAATCTGATGTTGTAAAAAACTGATTTTTGTGAGTTTACATTTCAAATACAGTATTAATCCTTATCAACGTAAATACGTTAGTTAGGTTAAGCAACTCATGCACATTATGATAATCACAAATACAAACACCATATAATTTATATGATTATCTTAGGAGTTATCGCAAAGTAAAAACTACGGCGGGCGAAAATAAAATCAAGTGCCGGTCACATACCGATTTCGGGACTGTTCGCTTGATGCGACCACCCCTAAATTGATCGGCCCGGGTATCACTCTTCTTCTTTTCCCTACCCTTTATCTTTTTTAATTACGGGGAGGCACAGTACGACCGTAGTCGATACTATAAAATATAAGATTTGTAAGAGACGGGATTCTTACCATGATAAGCCTTTTTAAGCTCCTGATATTTCGCCACAGTTACATGCGCCAAGGTCACGGGCTGATTCAACTGACAAACCATATATTAGATACTATAAAATATTGAGGATCACATAGTACAAAAAAAAGCAGTCATGTTTCCTAGTCACAGTACTTGAAATATCAGCACAAAATTTTCTAAATGCCTATAATTTATAGAGATACATAAAGATTTTTTCATAATTTTTCTGATAATCGTCATGTTTTCGGCTAGACGTTGATTGATGGGGACACCTGTATATGTAACATCTGAATCTCGGAAATGGTTCGAACGACTTTCATTAAATTTACTATGTATGGCGTTTCGAGGTTGATAAATCGATCTAGCGAGTATTTTAACCCACAGCTAGTGTTTTTAAATGTCAGGAATGATGGTGAAGGGTCTAGGCATGAATAGTGGGTACCAGAAGGTGAATAAATATATAAAACAAACTTTGTTAAGAAATATGCAATAATTATGTAAGTAAATTATAATAATACTCTACTGTGACCTGTAGCCTTACCCGCTGCCTTCGCTAGTCCGGCAGCTTTATTAGATTATGACCTGGAAATTCCAATTCCCGCAATTTTGGCCAGATCGTAGGTCCATAAATTTTTACTTACCATACAACTAATTCCTTTGGTAGCCATTACAAAACTAAGCAAAGTGTGGACGGTTTTTTCTTGTGAAGGTTGTCCGTATTACAATGTTCATTTCGTTTTGTGACATTGCTTGGTATGATTAGCTATTCTAACATCCTGTTAACCTAATGGTTAATGTAAATACAATGTTTACTGATTAAATGTCATGTAACCAGTTGTAGATTTATAAATACCTACTTAGATACAGCAGTGAATTATCCGTTTAACGTATTTCCATATTGCAGGCATATGAATCACGTCGGAGCCGCGTCTTGTGACGCAACAACCGTTACCAATTCGCACGGGCCCGTTTCGTTCCTCTTCAAAAAGCCTTTCTAAGCGCTGTCTTCTTTTTAGTGCCCGAGTCAAATAAAAATATAATTTAAATACATTCGACTCGTGGCTTTTATATACTTTGTTCGTTGCTTTTTTATAGTACTAGGTAGCAAACAAGCAAACGGTTCACCCGATGTCAAGTGATCGCTACCCATAGACATCTGAAACTAACTAATGATTTGAGGATGCGGTGCCCACCTTTAATGGACAGAGGAACACAAACAGAAAATGGTTATTTCCAATTCCTATACATCCCCTCCACCGTCAAGTTCTCTTCCCCTTTCCATCCATGTTGATCCTTTACCATAGAAACATAGTGGTTTTAGGCTAACTAGTAAGTAAAGATGATGATAATTAGGGCGTCATAAACATCCATCTACTTTTATTATTCCACTTAAGAATCTAAGTGCATTAAATGCATTAATATAATAAATATATAATTTATATGGAGTAAATAACAATAACACGAGTATTATGATCAAATTTTCGAGCATTATGTATTTGCAAGGCAAATAGGGGCGAGCGCCCATAGTGTTCACACTTATCGCCTCATTAAGAAAACGCCTTGTCACCTTTGCAGACAAAGTTTCAGGGGTATTTCAATATTAATAGTTGAGTATTAACTTAAGTATCCATGCGATAATATAATAGCGGTAGGCTGCTTTCAAACTCCAAAACCAACCCATCTATTTATACTACGGCTAGATTACTGTATGGATATAATTTAATGGATAAATATCTATATGTTTATGTGCCGATGATTCGTATATTTCTATTGATGTATCCATGTTTGTTATTATTCTACAGCTAGGCCGTGTATAATCATAGTCTGTTATTTTTACAGTTTGACTATTCTGCTATTGGTATACGACTACAGTGGGATTGGGTGGTAGGAGTGTCATAATTGTGTCGTTTACGTGCGTTTTCCCACGGTTCAATTGTTATTCCAATCTCGAAAAGATACGTGCTTGGTAAGACCAGCGCATCGCAGCGCTGCGTGGGACAACTATATTTACGTTTTTAATGTTTTACCCTACTTTTCTAACACAAAAACTTAAATCTAATACAGAAGACAGTCGGTTTTTTCTCCCTGTCCTTTTCCCACTTTTTATATGGGGCCGGCCCAGTACGACCGTAGATGGACTACTGTAATAGGTTTTGGCTGTAGTTTTTTTCGGCCTCCCGCCTGCCTGACGCCAATTCTCCTCGGGAGTGTATATGAAATATTGGTAGATTGTCATAATAATTTACTTACATTTCTTTTAACCATTCCCAACCAAGCTTAAACTTGATTGGTAATGGTTAACAATAGTCGAATGGCGGATTCAAACCTACGACCATGTTGTGACCATGTTCGCAGCCCGTACTCTTAACCATTAGGCTATTGGCGCTTAATCGCGTCGATTATCAGAACTAATTGAAGGACATGGGCCTTGTTTATTTGCGTAATCAAAGGGCAAGTAGGAATGTATGAAGTACATATGTTACTGACCAAAACATGATGTAAAATATATGTTATTCCTACAATATGCCTAATGAATTAATGATTGAAAAGGTCCTTAATTTTGGTCCATCTCTAATCTAATCTCACAATCAGATAAGTTCGCACTTTTATATCAGACACTGGTCACTTTCATCTTGCGCTTTACACATTAACAAGACATAATCTAAGTATGTAAACGCTTCAGAATCAGCAGATATATTTTCGTCATCATTTTCTGACCCTCCAGTTGATGAGGTCCTGCTTGCACAGTACAAATTCAGATAAGCAATTATTCGGTTAATCGATTTTAGGATATTGAAAATTGACGTTAGGAAACTACCGTGCGAGTATTGTACCTGCCTATGTAGATTATAAATTAATGTTTCTTAGAATATTTTAATTTGTTGCATTTAAATCAGAAACATTGCACTATCCATCGATTATTCAACTTGCTTCAGAATTACTTCAGAACTTTTATTTTAATCGTGCTTCAACTTAACAGTCATAAAGCTTGTAACATCTGTAGCACAATTGGGCCGGCTCGACCGATGGAATCACCTCACAAAAAACAGGCGTGAAGTAGAAATATTTTGCGTTTCGCCTGATAAGTGAGGTGCCGGAATTCTATTTCTAGTCTTCTTACTTTTGCTCTCCTTTTCTTAGGAGGGCAGGATAGGCAGTGGGAGAGGATGTATAAGAGAAGTAAGTATCTTTTTGTATGTACCATCCTCTGTATTTTAACAGGCAACGCATCTGGAACTTAAGCTTTTTGCAGATGTCTGTGGGGGTAACAGTCACTTAATATCGGGTGAACCTCTTGCTCGTTAGCTATTTTCTCGTATAAAAAGAAACTACAAAATGTTTATATCAATTCGACAGCGGACGAAAGTAATACGTTGTCTGTAGCAACAAAGTTATTGAGAAAGTAACATAACCTACATCGGTTGCGGTCAGTTGTCAAACTTCGATCGACTCACCTTCATTTATGAATTTTTAACGCTTTCATTCTTATCAAGTCGTATAAGACTTAAACGTGTACTTGTTTTTAAGTCACAATGTTTTATTTATTTATGGCCACCCGGAAGTTAAAAATCTACTTTGTATATGTCGGCTTGTAACTTGTATACAATAGCGGCGTTTAGTAGCTGGGCATAACAAATATAGTGGTGCTTGCAACGAATTTCTTATCTATATAGGCTGCGGTTTCCTCGTAGGCCCTTCAACTATTTAACCACTGTCGAGCGAACGGAATTTTAATTATGTATTTACATTTCAAAAGGCATGGTTAAATTTTATGTTTTTTGTGGTTAGAACGTTGTCAAAGCGTCCGCTTGTAATAACCGCTCGGCCATGGCATTTGTATTGATGGTAAACTATTATATTTTATAACAATTCATTGCTGCTTGCAGTATAATGTAGATTTTTAGATACGTTGCAACAGCCAAGTTTTATATACAGAGACCGGTTACGAAATTAATGCTTAATTTTATTGAATTTGTACGGCGCCTTTGTTACAAGTTACCAATATTTATAATGAACACGGCTTGTATTTTAACCTACGCAAATAAATTTTGAAACATAGTTGACGGGACAAAGGCACCTTACAGCTAACACATTCGTTTTCATCTTATTGTATTTTGGTTTACTATTTAAAACAGACGGATCTGCATACCTGAGTCTTATTCAGAGCTTAATTATCGAATGAGGCAAACCATTTATGAATATTTGTCAAAAATATAATCATTTTTTTTGGGTTTAGTATATTCTCCGTGTATTGCTAAAAATTGGTTGCTATAACTGTCTACTCCGATTTTCTTAAAAATCCAGATAGCTTATTTTTTCAAAACGCTTGCTTACAAAACGTGAATGACTGAATCCAACAACCAAACGTGTCTTTGAAATTTAATCACCTCGACGGCAAAGTCGCTTCGGGCTGCGCCGTGAAATTGTTGCAATAAAAAGTTTAATTGAATATTCCCGCCGGTCATCGTGTTGATTCAGACAATATCAGCTGGCGTGCAAGGTCTACGACCGGACTCGCACTTGGCACCGATGAAATCTAAGGGCTCTCCACTCAACATAGGTTTCGTATACATAGAATTATGCCGTATACTCTGTTTAAATGAAATTGTTTAGATTCATACGTAGTTATTTTATTTTACTTTATCAATTTTATTAGAGAATATGGTCGTTTAAAGTCGCTCCTTAAAATCTCTCTTTGAACCTAGTATATATGTAACATCGCCTTCATTCGTAGATTATTTCGACATCAATATATTCTATTTAAAAAGGTTTAAACGTGACATATAACATGGGCCCTGGAATTCGTATAAGCAAAAAAGACATCGACCATCCACAATGTATTGCCAGCTCTATGACTTGGACAACATCCAAGACGTTTGAAGTAACGTTGTCCTGTTTGTTCATTGTAAACACCTGCTCTCGCCGCATATTCCGGTCTTAGTTTACCTTTTATTAACTTTAAATGGCGCAACTACCCTTCTGTATGTCTTCTAAGAATTGTGTTTTTACATAAAAACCGATATACTTCTTAACACAACAATTACTGTCTCTGTAAACAAGTGGGCTGCTTTAATTACTGTATTATTTATATTATCAAAGCTTCCACCCCTTATATCTAATTACTAACTTTTGTTATATACAGATAAACTTCATTATATTGCCTTACATCACTTATGACCCTATCGCCTGATCGACTCGTATTTCAAGTGAACTTATCGCTTGGGAGCGGTGAGTGAAAGAGTAATGTACTATTGTTACAGTTTCTACGGTTCGCTCTTCGCGTCATGTGGTGCCAGTCTATACTAGAGCACTGCACGAGCACCCCACTTGCCCTACTTGCCTATGACAACCAACAAGGTCACATTCTATTATAGAATATCATTGGATAAATATAGCCGCTAGGGTCCGTCCCCACCGACAGAATTAACAGCCGGACCTATTTGCTAATGTTTAATGTATGAATTTTATATGTTCACCTTCGTTCGACAACGTTTAGCGAGGCATCAAACGCACTAAAAGATGAGTTGGAAGTTTAATTTTCAAACACAATACGATTTTTACAAATACATACATCTGTGAGGCGTAATTCATAATAAAAATAAAGGTGAAAATCTGGCATTAAATAAGATAAAAGATGTATTACAATTTTATACGAGCCTTTCAACCTTTTACTGAATGATCATGTCTGCAGAAAACACTATAAACCAGGCCACTGTAGACATAAAAGTAGGCCGCGCAAATTATTGCATAATAACGTTACACAAAGTTCGCCTAATTTCAAACAAATTGTTTATTAAACGCCTCGTCAGTTGCCTAATAACATTCACTTTTGCTTCAACCGCATTAAGTGGAACGTCGGCAGTACGAGGTTTAACGAAACTGACCTCCTTTAAAAATTATGAATATATCGTGATATACAAGTTTCATATATTGACATATATTCTTTTCGACTGTGCGGTGATCGTTCGATAAATAAACACGCGTGAAAGAATGCAAGCCGAGCGTTTCGAAAGCCACGTATCATCAACGCACTGCGTTATTCTGATACAGTTTATCCGAGAAAGTTATTTTAATGCCTGCTAAATGTTATTTGACATTCATGTACACAATTTTAATATATAAAATGTTTCGTTACGTTTACGACCCAGTTATATCTCTTCTGTTTTATACATATATTTTTTTTAATGCAAGAATGTGTCAAACGAGCAAGCGGTTCACCTCATTAGAAGTGATCTACCCATCATAAGCATCCGCAACAACGAAATGAGTTGCAGATGTGTTGCCTACCTTTCGTTTACGGACGTTGGGGACACAGGAAACAGGATATCCTCTTCCCCCGTCCAATCCTCTTCATCTTCCCATCCTCTCCTATGTAGGAAAGGATGGAAAGGGGAATAGGGCTGACACCGGGCCTCCGGCACCCTCACTCCTCAGACGAAGCACACAAGTATAAAAATAATTCACGCCTGTCTCCTGTGGTCGTGGTATTTCAGCGGGCGCCCCGGAACATTCGTACATTAGATGTTGTCGCTGACTCTACCACAGTTAAATTATAATCTCATTTTCTTATATTCCATTTATTTTTATTTACAAATCGAAGAAGCGACGACCGACGCGTTTGGTACCTATATTAAATTCATCGGCATTTTCAATCAATCTCAATTAAAAAAACAATTTTTAACATTTTACTTTTTGTTTTAATTATTAATCGTTATAAGCATCCACTTTCGAATAAGAAGACGTCAATATTACATTAATCTTGTTAAGTTTCTATTTGTATGTTGCTTACACGAACCGGTTCTGCTGATAACCTATCACGAAGTGTCAAAGTTTGAACATATTAGTTGTAAATGCACGCCAAGTGGTCCATAGCAACTTGGCCACGAAGCGCCAGCAAACGAGGCGCGGCTCAAGTTTTGACGCGAGTTTTAAATAATCATTTATAGCAATCGAGGTCGACCCCATCAATATCAATAACTTATCGGTTCGGTAATAAGAGTTCGCTGCCACAATAAACCGAACAATTGTAGGAAATGTATTAGCCTCGTATCCTGCATTGTCGCTCGTGTATTACGTTTTATAGGTCACATTGTCACAATCGTTATTGTTTACTTCGATTGTATCCTTAATGAGGTCACGATCATATCAGACCAATTTCCGTCCGTGTATATATGATTACTATTCTGTTACGTGTATATAACTTATTTATTTTGCATTAATCGACTAACTAAAATACTAATACTGCGATACTATATTTTTTAAATAGAAATGATAGTGTATGTGTAATATTATCTCTATGCATATCAAGGACTTATACTTGAGTAAATGAGATGAGAGTTAATTTTAACGATGAGCAACATCTATAGACACCAATTGGTGTTACCATGGCAACCAATAATAATTTTTTGTCATTAAACTATAATTCCAAGTTTAATTAAACCGTTATCGATTGCGTTGTCTTTTTCACGGATAAAGAGCACTGGGATAAAGAAAAATGTTGTTTTTGTTTTGTTACTTTAAAATAAATAAAGTATGTAAAAAATACCAAAAAAGTGTGTGTAGAAATAAAAACAAAAAATTGTGCACACAGTTTTTTGTTTTTGTTTCTGCTCGCTACTCTGAGAGATAAGATTAGGGCCTTTCGTTATATCACTATAGTTTTACTAACCTACGGCCGCTTGTAAACCAAAACACTTTAAATTTGCATATTACATTACAGCTTGTTGACATCACTTGTTGTTGTTGCAAACACTTGAAAACTGCCACATCTAAAGTTGATGTCGTTTAGATGAAGATGGATTTTTATATAAATATGATAATTTTATTTCTTAACTTATCGTTGACTACAGGGGGAATTATTTAATATCTAATTTGTATAACTAGGCAGTGTTTATAATAAATTAAATATTTAAATAATGAACGTAGTGACGTCCTCTCCGTTCGCATTCCGTGACACACTTGTGTTTGTATGTGTGCACGCTGTGACCCACGGAGGAAACAAGTCGGCCTCAAAATATCAGGCTTATGTTTAGAATAGTAAAGTTTTAAATATTATAATTGCTATAAAGTTTAACAGTTTCCGATAAGATTATAAACAAATTTTGATATAAAATATCGATTTAGCTTGCGACTTCCTTCATGTGGTAACGATTATGCTGCCGTCCTGTAGTTAACTGACGTTATATTCTGGTGTAACAATAAGGAAATCATAGAATGAAAGGTGGAAAATAGTATATTGGTAAGATAATATACATCTATATACCTTGTTCTATTGCAAGATATGATTGTTGTAAATAAACAAACATCATTTACCATGCATGTCGGCCATTACACTTTTTAGACTTTCATCGGAAACATAGTAATTTTGTGGAAATCGTGACTTAAAGTGAAGTGAAATTGTGGAATATGAATAGCTAATGCTATAAGGTACATATGACAAAATGTTGTTTTTCAAAAATATTTTGGAATACACGGATTTTAACGTTAAAACCTTTGTTTACAAAATTCACATCTTGCTTTGAAACAAGGTACGAATATTATATAAAAAATGTTTATTGTTTGTTCCGGATTAAAACAAAATGTACTATACTATACAATTTTTTTTATTCTATGAGCGGGGCCATATATTTAACTTTTTATTTATATATCTATGTATCTATTCGAGTAAAGCCGGGGCTGGCTGCTAGTTTACAATAAACACGGCAACCTACACTTGTATTACTATATTTTAATGTGTTTTTTACCTCTACCCAGTATTCGTAGATAAGTTATCGTGTTACATTTGTTAGCACACATTTTCCATACAAATAACAAGTATTTATATTACCAACAACAAACAGTAAATATGTATTTGTACTTTTAAATGATAGCAAGACTGCTGGACTTCAGAGCAACTTTTAAATAACTTTTAAAAACGAGTAATCATCCCTTTGACGGATCCATCTTATGTTTGCACCTTTAAAGGGGTGCCCTTGGACCAGCATGAACCCCTTTCTTCGTAGGTCATTGCTCTTTTTCCTTTGTGCCTAGAAGTTTGTTGCTGTGTTACACAGCCTGTGTATAGGAGGGCCTGAGGACGTGTACGTAGCGTCTAATTGTAGACGGCATCGTCGTCACTTGTACCTAATCGAGACAAGTCTAGAAGATTGTGAATGCATATTGTATGGTTGTTGTATTTCAGAAAAACACGTCACAACGTCGTTCACATGTAACTGAGAACACGATGAGTTGTAGGTACAATGCTGACTTTAATCGAAGTTGTAATACTACTAATGCCTAAAGGTCTTAACTGATTCTAGTCTTTGGGCACTTTTTACTTTAGACGATTGTGTAAAGTGAACTTATTTCGAAATATATTATATCCTGTGCCTTTTAAAATTGTTGCATGCCATTTGATTTGAAGAGACCAATTAGTTTTTAACTCAATTTATTACAAGCTTGTAGTGGTCAGTAGTGAAATTTTAAATTTGTGTTATAATTGCATAATTACTCTTCTCTTTTACTTATTATCTACTCTCATGCATATATGAGAGTAATATTTGCGAGCTCACTTACAGTATGAAAGTAACTGACATTTCTGGTTTATTCTAACCCAGCCATAGTCGTGCCCATAGTAATATTGAAGTCTAGAATTTATATGGAGTCTTACAATAACCATTTGTTAAAATACTCTTTATAAAGGAATTTGAAACTTATAAGCATGACAACTTTTTGGTCAGGTAAAAGCCTACATTCTAATAGTGATAGTCGATAGGTAGTCGATAGAAAAAACGAACCGGTATTCTGTAGAGGTCATGGCATTTCGTCGGTCAATTCGTGTAACGGTTCAAGCTTATGATTCTACTACTGTTAAACATAAATAGTCCATTGCTTTTTTCTTATCAAATATTAATAAAATTACTATTACCAAAGCTGTCATTAAATATCTTCATAAATATGTAGTTTATAACACTCAATAATTTGCATATACCGATATTCTACATGGTCTACACGCTGCAATCTTTAAAACACTACTCGATCTCATAACGACTGCGAGATTTATACAATGTTTTTGCGTGGGGGAACGACATTTTAATTATTTCTTCTTCCGCCATGTTTATTATTAATACTTTTTGATAAAGATGCATGTTTCAAATATGCGTATGATTGTAACTTATTTTTTAGACTTAGAGTTAATATACGTTTTGTAAGAGACTGGATTCTCGGGATTGGGGAGTTCATAAAGTGGTAAGAATCCCGTAGATAAACCACGAAAGCTTAAAGTTAAGAGTTAAGTTCTAGAAGCCGAAATAAATTGTCTTACTGATATTTAGGTAACACCCTTCATTTAATGGAATTTGTAAACACGAGAATACGGAAAACTTAAATTTTAATAATTATTTCAAGAACAGGTGGTTATGTTTTTTTTTCTATATCAAAACATGTATAGCATAATTTAGAAGATAATACAGTTTTGTTTCACAGTTTTGCGTGTAGCCTTCGGTCGATTTCCTGTTGTTTTAGAGTTATTTTTGGCCTGCTCCCTGTTTTATAGTTGTAGTAAACGATTACAAGCCTTTGTAGCGTCCGTATTAATTGGTTGCGTGCACATCCGTCCTTGCCCTTTCCGTTTATAAGTAGAGGTAACTAACACGCCATAAGCTTGTCTACGTAAGCGTTGCTAGACAAGATTTTAACTAAGTGCTACGGCGTATATAATAATAATAATTCCATTTAATCCGTTCAACACACGACACTACACATATAAAGACAATCAGGTTAAAGAAAAAAGAGGTAAAAATAACACAATGAGAAAATAAATATACAACAATATAGACACCTAATTACTATGTATTGCAATGTTGGACGAATAAGGTCATTCACTCACACACTCAGCTATGTGCCGACTACCTGCAGGAGTAAACATCGCTGGTATATCAGTTTTGAAGTTATTATTTTTAAAATCGGACCGATAACACAAAATTATTCATAACCTGTGAACCATTCGTCATATCAGTCAGGGAAACTTAAAATTTTTTGTTCATTTTTTAATAGTAGAAATATAATACGATTTAAACATTTTCCTATGTATGAATGTATACCTGCAAGGTATATGTATGACGACATGGTTTTATGAAAAAATGGCTATGACTTGGAACCTTTTCTTTTTTCATTATTCAATACATGCGTATGGTACAAACTTAAGTTCGTCATTAATAACATATTAAAAATAATAGTTTGTAAAGATGTTTAAATTAACATACAAATTTAAAATATGTTGTAATGCAATGACAATTTTATAATATAGCAAGGTACAGTGATTCCACAAATAATCCGGTAAAATATTTTAAATTTTGACGCGTATTAGAAACCAGGATGTCTGAGTGTGAAGCCTATTTTAATGTCGTTTGCTTACGTACTTGAAAGGCGATAGAACTAATGCAATTACTTAATTGATTGGATTAACCAGACTACGGAGCAATTTAAGCCATAGAAGTATGGATTATGAAATATCTTAACCATTATGTTAACTAAATTCAATTATCGAACTATATTACTTAGTGTAAAAAGCTTGATAGATACTTGTTCTATTTATTGCTATGACAGTAAATACTTTCATTATTAGAACAATAGGCATTTAGAAAAACTCGATTTATATTTTTATGTAAATTCTTATGTCCTGAATTAATCATTTAATGTTATTAACCTTATTTATATATAAATTGACAGACAGACAGACAGATTAACTTTGAGACATACCGTATGTATGTTTGTAGTAGATATTTACAATAAAATTACATGTTTTTTCTTATAAGAACCGTTCTACTTAAGTACCTGTGTTAGATTTGTATAATGGATCGAAGTACGTGACGAATTATAAGCGCTACTCTCACGCGCTTTTCTCAGTGAAATCAAAAATTTGCGTAATAAAAAACATTGAAGAACTTATAACCCGTAAAGCAAAATAGCTCTCAGTGAATTGTTAAAGGGCTGAAATTTTGTGTATAACAACCCTTAGGATTCGACGATGTATAGTTTTGTACTGTGTACATTTAACCCCTTTTACGAATAGAGATGTTTCATTTGTCCGTCTTCTTGAATCAACTGCGCTAATAAGAAATAAAACGTTATAACAGCATATTTGGTGTAATGCCTAGCAACATGTGTTTAACACTTACAAAACGTGCTCGTTGTAGATTACTCAGTCAACATGACCTTGGCGCAAATAACTCGTGTGCTTAAAGCGAGTCGTGTGGTCTTAAGCAACTCTCGAAGTAATGGTTATATAAAACAGAGTGTATATGATAAGCGGCGGACACGTTTCGCCTGAGCCGCTGGTAACGTAATATGTGAGTGTTTGCTCGGCTCCCCGCCCCGTCCCGAGTGCTCTCTATCTCTCACCGCTATCACTTGACCGTGACGCGTACCGTCCGTTGCCCACTTACCTAGAGATATGAAAATACAAGCTAATTTTTGTTGGACTTTTTGTAGTGACAGAGCTTTATCGACTGGTTTGTCACGTCCGAGTGATTCTGGGATGATTTTGGACACGGTGACGGTTTTTTATTGCTCGTGGAAGTTGTTCCGTTTTGTTTATATAAAAATACAACTGTATTTATTGCGAGAGATACAAAAATCATTGGTATTATATGTATCTATATGTAATAAATGTGAAAATGACCGGCTTGTATTTTAATCCGCATCTAATTTGTAAACTAAGCGGCTATCGAATTTAAAAGTAACTTGCTGTGTTTAAATGACCATTAATATGATATTTACACTTTGATATGTCATGGATATTGTGGTATTACTAGACTATATATAGCTTTATACGCCTGTAAGGAACTAATCCCAAGCGTCTTCGAATGACAAAGTTGACTTCTCTGCTACGCCACAGGGTTGGTAACAATCTTTTTTTTAAACATATTTATGAGACTTGCTCTGCGGTACAATTACTTTTTGTGGCTAGCTGTCGCTTTAAGAGTAACTACGGTGCACGCTCTCATCGGACCTAATGTTCTATTAGGAGCTACTAGATATACCAGCTATATGCTCAGGGTGGGGTCCCTGAGCGTCTACAAAACGGCCCAGAGTTTGAGGTCAGTGACCCATCTTACCTCGGCATGGGCTAGGTAGCGAAGCACTTGAGGGGTCGCGGCGGCGTTCCGAACGGAGATCCTGTGACCCTTCGTTAGGGCTGTTGGCGACCAGCGTGGGGTTTTAGTCGGTGCGAGCCCGACATAATTTGGCTCTCGGTCTCCCCCACGGATCCGAATATGCGTAGGCATTTCCCCACGAAAAAAAAAAGATATACCACACTACCAATTCGGTGAGTATCAGTTAAATAAACATTTAGCTTATTCCCAACATTGGACTTGTGAAAAGTGTTGGAAGAATGAAGGATTTGAGAAATATAGGATGAAAAAATATTTTTTTGGATGAATGGAAAATCAATGTCACAAACTGTCCATCATAAAGTGACCTACAGAACCGTATTTTATAATATGTAAGGGTGTCGCACGTATATTGTAATTGGTCCTTTAACTGTTCGCACCTCGCTTGTAGGCAATTCAGACCGCGTTCGCTTTAATCGGCAATTCTGTGTTGCGTGACTGCCCGAGTTAGCAGCGGCCACTTTCCAAATGTAAGCCCATACCACGACACTCACGGCGGCTCTACCGTTGTAATAGTTTTACGAAAATATAATTTATCAAATTTGCATTCATTGACGTAATTTCATATTTCAAAACCCTGTTTTATGCTATGTGTAAGGTAATAAATTAGTGTAAATGTTATTTTATTGAAATGAAAGTTCGTTAGCCATGTTAGAGTTGCAGTTAGATGTTATTTTGCAGTGGAAAATATTATACGCATGAACAACACGCTGAACATACCTCAGCATCATGCTTATTTGAATTTTAAAACAGTTTCGACGATTTTTTTTCTTTATTTTTCTTGTATTCAATATTGGAAGTTTATTATTAAGTTGTTAAATGGTTTATTTTTGTTGATTATTTATTTATTTTTTAAACTTTTGTCGCGCCATCTTAGCCGTTTTATGTTTTCCCTTCTGTCGGCAGTACTTATGACTGTCCGTGTTTTTTATTATTATGTTGGAATAAGTTTTAAAATGTTCATCAAATTAATTGTATCTTGATCTTATATTATTGTTATGAATAAACAGACATATTCAAGCCACCGATTTTTTTATTTCTATGACGCCAAGACAACGTACAGTCAGTTATTACAATTGAAAAATCTAAATTGTACAAAAGTTTTTTTAAATCATTTTTTTTCGGTATTACACTTCTGACTCCGCTACCAAACCATTGTGAGGAGCAATATAACATCAATCAAATCAATTAAAAATAAAACGAAAACCAAAAATCTTTCTCTTGATATATCATTTATTTTAGTATAAAAATATACCATAAATTGCATCAATAAAGATAAACGCTTTATTATAAGAATGTGTAAGTTGGTATGTATTATCCTTGAGGGTTATACGCGTCATTCGGCTTTCATGCGCTCTGGATTCGAAATAGGTGCTCTCATACAAACGAGATCGATTGCACGTCACAACGTTTTTAAGTGCATTCCATTCGCCGGTGATATTCAAGAAAGCTATTATAGTTATGATATGTTGGCAATGGAGGTGTCTTAGGGGTTTTAACAGGTAGTAACAAAGACAGTGACGTATTGTTTGCATTTAACGGTCTATTCAACGTGGACTTAAGGACTAATAAATTTTTAAAAATAATTCTTTCATCTTAATCAACCATCGTTTTAATAATTATACATATACACCTTCATCACGCATACTTGTTTATTGTTAGATTAAGGCGACAAACGATTAGGGGTTTAATTTTAAGCAAATCACGCATAAACATACACAATACCTGAGAACTTTAATATACAAATGTTGAACTAAGTAGGTATGTACACGTTATGTACAACCATCAACTCAAATAATACATAAATATTTACCATTGTAAACAGTAATCTATATCCAATCGCTTAATAAAGAACTATTAAAGTATTCATAAAATTTTACCGGGTAACCTGCGAATTGTCTTGGTTTTGGTGGTCCTTTAATATATAATTAGAAGTAAAAAGTCAGAGCAATAAGTTCAATAGTGTTTTAATTAATAAACATTTTAAATTAATAGAGCGAGCATTCATTAAACTCTCCGGTAATTGGTGTTGATAACCTGAACTTTGTAAAATAGCGTCTGTTTTGCGTAATCAATCAATAATAGCGGCCCAGATAACTCGTAATTAAACAATTGCTTGTAATAGTTTTTGGGTGCAAGGTGAATTATTGTGTTTAGTTTTTTTTATAGTAATTATTTCAAAATTCATTGGACCAGACATTTTTTACACTTCGAAAGTAAATAACATGTATTGTTTGCTTGTTTTCAATTACTACCAAATTTCCTTAATTTTTCTTATAGAAGAGATTTTATCGAATGATTTGCAGATTCGTTGCCTACCTTTAGTGGACATAGAAGGGCATAAACAAAAAAAACAGGAAACGTTGTTTTGTCCACCACCCTACTCTTTTTATTGGGAAAAACCCATCCTCCCGTCCTAATCCTTTTCTTCGTCCCATCCTAGACAAGGATTGGAGGTGTAAGAGACTAAGACTAGGCCTTCGGCGCCTAATTCATCAGCCAAAACGCAGAATACTTCTGCTTTACGCCTGTGGTAATAAACTGCAAAATAATTGCTTGGAATACAAATTGTTTGACTCAAACGAGGAATCATGTTGACATAAATACTACCGTAGAATATCATCATATCACTGCCGGTTTTGCTGTCGCGTTTGTGGTTTCGTGTGGTCAGGAATGGTAACTGAATAACATGACTGGTAACAAGAGTCTAATCTTAGTCCTTAGGGATAATAACGGAACTGCATTTATATGGTAAATGGAGTGTTTGCTAGTAGCCACTTCAATAGATATTCGATGTCTTGTTTTGCTGTGACATTTTTATTACTGGTAAATGTTGACGAACAACTCACTACTGAATTTGATATAGCTTCTAAGAGTTCTTGTCGTAATAATGAAACCACTACTTTTTGAGATCTCTGTCCCGATTTCTATTTTCTGAAAGAATCTTGATAGGATTTACCTAATTGGACGCAAATATTCCTAGATAGAGTGAGCACGGCAGCGCCACCTTCAATTTCCCTCACCTCCGCTGCGTTGCGCTGAACTTGGAAATAGCTCTTTATAGACCGTTCCCATTGCTGCATTCGTTTGAGCAGATTGTCCCTAATGAATAATCGAGTGCTCTCTACGTGGGCCTCATTGAGATGTTGAACATTTTATTGGAATTGGCTCTATCATAGTACTTTCTATTATGAAAATCTGACGTTGTATATGTGTGGACTTCAGTTATAAAACCTACATCTATATCTGTATAAAAATTTCGCTGTTGGCTAATCAATTATTCCCTGCGTACACATTTGTCAGTGAGTATTGTTAACTCAATATCATAGATAGACAGAAGAGCGAGAGTTGTGTAACCATACAACCAAGAATAACGCCAGGTCTGCGAAAGACTGATCAATGGAAATAATAGCTACAGCTATCGTCCGATCAAATGTCATTTGTGTTGCTAGTACATGATCTCAATTGTTTATACTTAATGAACTGTAGTTGATTTGACATGGCTGTTAACATGACAGGAATGTCAATTGATTAACAACAATTAACTTGACGAACCTTTCAGGAACCGGTTGTAAGTAATTAAAACGGAAGATGGCGTGTAGTAGAAGATATTACATGCTGTCCGTGATTTGAGATTTACAAAAAAGGTAAATTGTCTGATAAATGTATGGGCATTTGACCCTATTAGTAGACAAGCGTAAGGTTAGGTTACTTATGGAAATTCGCCACCCTAAAATATTCACAGAAATTCATATTTTATATATATAATATATATATTAACTGTACGGGTGACATAACTCAGATGACACAAAATTTTGAAATTTATGGGAGTTTTGATACGCTTGGATAAAATGTAACATGTATGTTGCTCTTCTTGGGGTTTATGTATAGAATGAATCAAGCAAAGTGCGGTGAGTGTGCGAAGTTGTATGGCAACAGTTACTCAAATTTAGTGAGCAGTGTTCATGAACGCTAAGAATCCAGTGAATATGTAAATGCTGGCAACAAATCACGTGGTGAAGTGAACAGTATCCGTTGCTACCATAAATTACCGTAATATCAAACCTTCTTGGCTACCGCAGCGAACTACAGACGGCAAATGCAAACCGTTCAAAAAATTGTTACCATATTATATTTTGCTTTTTGTAATAGAATCGATATTTATTCATCTTAAGCGAGCTATCTCCTAATTACAAACTAACTAACTGATTACTGTATAACTGGTATAGTAAGGTCATTTCGGTGTCGTGAATGAGTGAAAAGAGTAAGTGACAGAGGCAGGACAGTTAGGTTTCCGGATTGATTTAATTGTTAGTTTTCTGTTTACTGGTTTTGTTTGGTCGGTAACCGATATGTTTCGGCGGGCATACCAAATGTTATATTTGGGTTCTTATAAGCATAGCAAAAAGTTACTGCTATTTTCATGTTCCTCAACTCATATTGTTTGCTTGATATTCCTATCTTGTGGTATAAAGGAATTGTAATAAATATTTAAGACGACTTATGCATTACAATTTAGTTTGTTTCAAGCACTTATTGCATAAAATGTAAAACCTTTGTTAAACTGTTATTACTCATTCGTTGCAAATCGACAAGCATTGTGCTTGTAGAACGTCTAACCATCAAATTGTTGATTGATTAAAGTCAAACTGTTAAGAACCATAAATATATGTGCAAAAGGGGGGCACTGTTTACCGCCTTATAGTCGCATTTTTGAAAACGTGGGTAAAGGGTGCTTTTGCTATTGTAAAAATGAACCTGGGAATCGCAAAGGGAATGGTGCTTCTCAGTAGTTTTTATGTTACCACTATTTTTTTATATATTACCTTTGATGTCGTCAATATGTTTCAAGGTTGTTAAAATTTCTTTGTGACATTGCCTCATAACTTTATTGCACAGCTGTAACCTTATCACAGGGACAATAAACTTTATCATTGCGACTCCGTTCCGACAACTTGCATGTAATTTACGTTGATATCTGCAATTTACGGTCGTATCTTGGTATAATTATCAGACGAAATTATCCTAATGCGCAATACAGTGTAGGCAATTCTAATTATGAACACACAAATACTTTACTAATAGTTAATTTATTGTGTTAAGTAGAAAAAACTGTTACCAAATACCGAGTGATTTGTTACGTAACAACAATTTAAATTTAAGAACTAATTAGTGTGCCTATCAAATTACTTATGTTTAATTTAATTTGGAAGTTGTTCAGAAATGTATTTGGAAAATAATAAATAAAACACAAATGAATCAAAAAATCAATCAAAATCAAAGAAACATGTCATAATGAATGATGTTTTAGGTTTGTATTACTATACTAGGATGTGTGGTCATAGAGAAAAAATGTTTTTTATAATAGAGTTGTTGTTCGCGGCTTCGCACGCCTTCTTTGCTTATTATCCTTGCTGGAAATTTTTGTAACTCGACTTTTTGTATAATAACTTTAATTATAGAGAAATGTCAAAAAGTTGTTGTCATGGCAATGTATGTCATCTAGCAAAATGTCAAAAAGATGTTATTGTTGTGTCATACATCGCCATGGCATTCGGCATAAACGGTACCCTGTGTCCTTTTCTGTATCCCTAACAATATGTGTGCAAAATTTCGTCATAACCGATGGTAATTTCCATTCCGTTGTGTTTATTTCACTCTTTAAACATGTTTCGTATTTTCATTCGGAATAGTAGATAATACCATAAGGGCTATTAGTTGTACAATGTTCGCCGTTACATTTTGTTCTATATTCCCGGTTCAGATTATAGCAATAATGTATTATATCTCTGAGTACTTGTAGGACAGAACATTAACATTGAGGGCTTATAATGACTTTTGAAACTACAATTGTAAATTGTAAATACTTCCTGTATCGACTTTCATAGCGCTGAATCGAGACAGGTGTGTTTCGATGTTTCACAGACGAGCATGGTGCATTAATAGGAAAGCAAATACACATTCAATCGCCGCTACGTTAGCCCTCCCACACAGCTGTTACTCAATGCAGTACCGTGCGCTGCTGAGCCGGTCGGATATTGCGCTCTTATGGCGTCCTCGCGATCGTTTAACGCGTTTCCGATGTGACGCAAATGGGACGTTTGGAACATTCGCCGAACATTCGGCCGCGATAATAGTTGTTTAAATTACATCCATAAGATATTTGTTTAGTATTTAAAGTGTACAAGTATCTTATACCCAGGTTACATTATTTTACGTAGTCCTTACACACCTCTTGTGCTTCTTCAATTAAAAGTTTGCTCCTAATATTTACATTTTAATCTTTAACGAATGTTACTATAAAAATGTATTAATACTAGACAGTTTAATGAATAACTTTACATCTACACAATTCAAAAGTTATTTCACGACTTGTTTCCAAACATTGCGAAGAAATCGCTACTAACCGGATCGCGTTTTGTTTAATGTCGTTTGTCATACACGCAGCCGTGTTAGTTTCTCTCATTTGTTTGAGTTTATTGTTCGACGTGGAATTTATTGTGAATTATGGCATGTTTTAAATCAAACCTTTGTTCTCTGCGTATTGTTTGCTTTTTGCAGTGAACAATAAGAGGAAGATTATCGCACGTGGAGCTATTTCAAAAAGAAATTATCAACCCGGGCGTTGATAGTAAAATGAAGCGAGTTCCTTATCGGAATTGTGATGCAACTATAATAAATTCTATTTGTTGTGTAGGACCGATTTACGATTGAATGCGATTCAATCGAACCTATCCTCATTCAGTATTCATACGCCCATAGGTCTTGGTGCGTCAGTTTTAGTTATGCGCAGGCATCGTCGGTAGTCGGTTGGATGCCTTCGTGTTTACTTTTGTTTATTGTGTGAAAAGAAACGTTATTTCACAACAATCGTATTGTTGTTCTTGTGATTCGCGTCATGATGCAGCTCATATACAAGCAAATTACTTGTTAAAATATAATTTAATATTTTTAAGTGTAATAGAATAGATGATTGTATCATTATGTTATATAATGATGTTTCTTTCTTCTTTAATAAGTGATAATGTTCAAAAAATAATAATATATCGATCAATTCTTAATACTTGGCCCATCTGTGCGATTCTATCAGAGTATGTCCATATGAATTTGATTCCACCCGTGCTCTGAAATTGTTCGACAGGCCCTATAAAAGAATCTAACGGTCCGTTAACCAAATAACTCATATGGGCCGCGTTGCCCAATGTCGGTACTGGTATGGCGATACGTTGTTCAGCCGTAGACGCGCGGAATGCATGCGGCCCGTCGGGTTCGATATTCAGATCACGGTCGCTCGGCCGGTGACTCCTCGGGACAGTTCAGCCCGCTACCATCGCGCACTGCACAGAGAATACTAATGCATATTATTATACCCACTCCCAGTTAAACGCTACGGGATAAGGATACTTTTGTAAATAATGTTTTTGTTTTGTCAATCTTTACGTTCCCTTCAGTAGTATACCAAGGAATAATAAGAAGAAAACTAACGTTGTTAAACTTTAAGTAGGGAACGAATAAATAAGGTTTTAATCTAAATTTGACAAGTCGAAATAAATGTAATCGGTAGATCAGTAAATCGACAAGGGATCGTGTTTATTTTTGTGTTTTGTTTACGTAATTATTGGTGGAAATCCCGCGTCGATGTTAGATACGCGTAGGCCGCACCGCTTGACATCCGCGTTGGCATTGCGCACAGGTTTCGCCTCGCCTCGGCTGCGCAGCAGCTGCTGCACGCTCCAATGCGGCCGCCGCCCGCGCACCGCTCGCCTCCCAGCACCCGCGCGCCCTTGCGAAAAATCATAATGCAATTGCCAGGACGGGCGGCGTGGAACGGCTCGTCGCGTGGAACCGACCAGCACGCAACCAGTCTACACTCAAGTGCGTTCAAACTCACACGCCGTCCATCACGATGGTTTAGACGTGTTGGGAGTGATTTCTCTTGCGGCGCTCGGCGCTCGGTCGACTGGAACCGAGCCGCGCACTGTTACCGCCGGATACCGATATCCAGTGTCGTTAACTCGCGAAGCGCGCCTACAAAACTATTCACTCCCTGCTCCGGTTCTATCTTATTGCACGTGACGTATTGTGCGTTCCGCTATTGTCGCCGTTTGCGGTTTTCTAAACGGGCTTACCTTTATAACAGATTCGCTGACCGAAATTTTATTCGAAAGTAAACTGCGTCGATATCTAACGTCAAGTTCATTAGCGACCTTTTACGTCGTAGCAATCGTCCATCAAATATAAATTATTCCTCGCGCGTCGCATATGCATCCGGCGATGCTTGCTTTCCAAGTGTTTGTTACAAGGCGATAGTTCCATCACGAGCAGTCGGTCGAATAGCCCGCCGCGAATTGGTAGCTCGGCTCGTGCGTTATCGTCATTTGAAGTAATAAAAGTCGATGATCATGTAATTATCACAATTAGGTTGATAAGGTTGTTTGTGAAACTCGAGGAATGCCGAATTGCGTTAGTTGTGCGACCGTCGTTGGTGCGATGAGGTGATGCTCTGTGCGAACGAGTGTAAAAGTGTTTCAGTAGTATGTGGGGTGCTGCAGTGTCCAATCCTCCGCATTACCATTATGTACAAGGACCGAATAGTGCGGGACCACAACGTGGACCGGCCGGGCCTATACTCTCAGGGCCCGGTGTGAAACATTTGAGGCCACAGTCCTCGTACTCCTTGCCGCACGGCACCAACGGCCCCGCCCGCTGGAGCTGGTCCGGGAGCCACGCTTCCTCGTTTGATCGGAGGCAATCAAAGGTGCCGCCCCAACCAGCGCGCCCCGCTCCTTCACGTCCGTCCCATGTAAGAAATAATGCTTCATATGTAAGTAAAAGAAAATATACCTATACATACCTACTGTATAAATAAATTATTATATAGTAGGTATGTATAGGTTGTATTATAGTTTTGGTAGATAGATATAAATTATAATTTTATTATGGTTATTTTTTACACCTGGGAAAGATTATTATCCACCCACTCGATATTTCAGTAATTGTTATGTGTTTGTCGAAATTGTTGTTTACAAAACTCGATATTTGTAGAAAAAATAACAAATTACATTTTTTATAACGAGTTACGTATGGGCTCATATTTGAGCAGCATTCTCTTATAGCCTTTGTATAAATTTCTAATTTGCGCAAGCCGCCGCACTGTGGATGCAATGATATTCCGTTGCGTGTCGCAAGGTGCGTAAATGGCAAAGTTTGACACGAACTTTTTTTTATGTTGTAATGAATATTGTGCGCACGCGTCGCTTGGTATACACCCGCGGCGGTTCCTTTGTGAAATTATCACACTTACTCGCGAGATGTTACTAGGGCGTCGAGAAATATATTGTATTCTTTGTTTTATAAAATGTAACATTCTATCATATGTTCTGCCATAACTCGGCATTATAGCGAGAACTAGACCTTGTTGTTATAATTTTCTTTGCGCAATAAATTCATTGCATATTTCGATGTTTCATCATCTCATATTTTATACCGATATCTATATTTTGGTAAAATTTTAAACTCTATATTGTCATTATACAACAAATTTCACTTTAAAGCGTTCTCTTTGTGTATTTAAAAATTGTACAAATGTATAATACATTTGATTTATTCAGTGTGTTGTATGCGAAATAATTAACATTTCCATCGATACAAAAGTGGTGGTGTGGTTTTACAACAGGGGCTATTTTATCATAATATGTGTTAATGGAATGTGGCGGCGTGTGGCAATGACACCGTTATAATTGACGTTATTAAAACTAATTTTACACTTTTAAATTATTTTCGCAATCAAAGCTAAATGTGAATCACTACCTTTGTTTAATGGTAGTTAATAAAAATATTTTTTTCAATCAGTTAGTGAATTAGCTCTCTTTTCATTGTTCATTGAAATAAGTTTTTAAATTCTTGTACTATTATAATGACTTGTAATTTACAAATTTGTTAAAAACAATTAAGGTGTAATTATTTCAGCAATGTATTTTTCAGATAGGTATTCTTATGAATGTTTCATTTTCGATACGATACTTATTTCTTTTGTGATGCGAAATGCGGGATGGATGTGTGGAGTAAGACGAATGAATAAAGTAAGAAACGAATATAGAAGGGTAAACCTCAATGGAGCACCGATATTGGACAAGTTAAGGAGCATAAGGTTAGCATGGCATGGGCATGTTACGAAGAGGGAAGAATGCCAAGAGACAAGGACAGTTTCAGATGTGTATGTCAAGGGATATGTTGGTTGGAGTAAGCCTAACAAAAGATTGGTTGGGTTGCGTGAGAGGTGACATGACAACTGAAATGACGGATGATAGATCGATGTGAAAGTCGAAAACCGACATAAAGTGGGAGAAGGGCAGGGAGTTGACGAATTATTCTAAAATCTAGTTATTCCATTTTTAGTAATCCGTTAAAAATAAGCTCTTAAATATCTTAAATCTGAACTGGGGAGTCTCTCGGGAGACTGAGAAGAGGATACGTATTCGCTTTTTAATGTTGGATGTGACTGCAGCCGTATCCTTACCGGTACAGAATAAAACTTGAAATGATGTAATGTTTGTAAAGATACTAACTGATATGCTGTGATCATCTTATCCCAAGTTGTGAGCAATTTCATCAGACATTAATCGTAATCTAGCCAAAACCTGCACTTCGAGGTTCTAGTCAACGATTAAAAAAACTCAGTACGGCGCTCTAGGAATGTCCCATGTTTACTTATTTACGTAATGCGAATGTGTAGTGGAAATGCGCGCGTAGCTGAGTGCATTCCGATAGTCTTTATAAGCAAGGCAGTTTTCTTTATAGGGCAGAATGCAACGAATAGCAAATGTAACTGAGGTCGTTGCGTCCGCGTGTGATACGACACCGCGACCTAAAAACTTATATCGCAAATATCAATTCTTGTTTGACTCTCTTCACGATTGTTTCCTGTACTTTCTTAAATCTACTGTTCTTGTTGCGTGCTATCCGGACCTAGATCACATGTTAGATAATATGCACATTGATAAATCATGTACAACGGAATGTTAGACTCGAGTTCGATTCCACATAAACTAGAAACACATATTGCGATTTAACAGCGTCGGCTCCAGATTAAGGTCGGCAACCAACTTGTTATTGATCAATGTACATAACATCTAACATATAATCTAGTCCTAAAAGAATCTTTATTAAACACTACATATCAACTTTACTATTCATTAGGCTCCTTAACTAGTATTGATTAAAATTAAAGATCCGTTTTAAGAGCTGATATTATTCAGTGGTAGAACCCGCAACAACAATACCTGTTGCACGAATGGGCCGGCCGACCGGTGCAATACCACGGCCCCCACAGAAGACAGACTTAAAGTAGAAGTATCCGGAGGCTCAATTTTAGTCCTCTCTTTTTCATCCTTTTCTAATAAGTATTGGATTTGGATTGATTGGGAGGGGAAGAGGATAGGGCGGGGAAGGGATTAGTAGGAGAAGGAAATATCCTTTTTCCTGTCTTTCCCCTTCTGTTCTTCTGTTATTGCGACTTATGTTTACGGTTGATGTAACTATATACTTCATTTGGTATAATAGATCTGGTAGCTGATTGATTCAATATAAAACTAGTAATAAATATTAACGAAAATATTTTAATATTTAATTATACAATCGCAGCTCGATGTTTATTTATTTTTCACTTTACACAGGTGGTCTATTGTGTAAATACAACTATGTTTTTATGTTTAAATAGGTATTTATCTCTGTGAAAATGAATTGTGTGCAATGAAAAAAATACTTTAAATCATATTATCAGTTAAATACGTCACTGGCCTTGATAAGGATGGCTTAAATCGAATAGTTAATGTGATAATGCATTCCTTGTTATTTTATGATATGGCATCTTTATGCGTACAGACCAACCATATATGTACTTTAAGGCATTGCGGACACAAATACACCCCTTGGTACAGACGTGTATGGTGATATATACTACGGATTTCCATGTATTTTTGGTGCAAGTACACCTCTTTCACTCGCTATTTTCAGTCAAATTTACACCTCACAACTTCTTTCTGCCATAGTTGTCAATAGCGCCCACTTAGAGTTTTAATACTTTACTTCGCTATATTTGAAATTACATACTTTAACTGTATAAATGGTTTTACTTAGCCAAAACGTTTGATGCGGATCTTAATCCCAAACTTGTGAAAACAATTTAAACGAAAGCCAAATTTATTGC
Organism: Papilio elwesi; assembly: GCA_029849275.1. Taxonomy (NCBI): domain Eukaryota; kingdom Metazoa; phylum Arthropoda; class Insecta; order Lepidoptera; family Papilionidae; genus Papilio; species Papilio elwesi. The sequence continues at coordinate 3,116,583 of CM056687.1, read as the reverse complement.
CTTTCTTCCAGAATATTATCACGTAACTTTTTAATCCGATAAATGAACTTTTCGAATTAATTTTAACAGTCCGAAGCATTTATTATGATGTTAATATAAAAGTTTGGATGGAGTCATTTAATTGGGCCGGTTTGAAATTGAGATTTATTTGGTACTTTGTTACGTGCGAGAGATTTTCTAAAAGTAGAACCATTTTTTCCTTAAATCCTGTTTGAACAATTTCGTTGTGTACGGAAATCCTATCAACATTTTGTACTTTTATCAATTTACTTTTCCAAAAATTAAACGTATATCTGTATATATGTAATTGCTCATAAATTTAAATGGTTTAAGCTTTACTAATTATTAAACAAACAGTCCTGAATATAAACGTCCAAAAATCTTACTTCATGCTTCCCGCGGACTCGGGCTCAGTTACTTTTTGTCTGAAGTAGAAAAGTAATAAAAGCAACACGACTAGCTTAAAAGTTTTGTCACATAAGGCGATATTTCTAAACGCTTATTTACAATAAAATGATATGATGGTGTACTCACTGTGGTCACTGATGTGTGAGGAGGTCACCGATGAAATCTCAAGATGTGTATTGTCGCAAAACACCTTGTTTTGATCTTAAATTTATAAATGGCGGAACTGAAAACATTTTAACATTCTGAGATTTCAATATGAATTAATTAGACTGGTTTCGCCCTATCACTGCGTATCACTTTCATGTTCCTTCTTTGCCTTGTACGGTAACGATATTAATTAAAAGCTTTAAGTGAACGGTGGTGCAATAAAAACGCGATGGCCTCTATCCCTCGTTCTGAAATTGCTTTTTTAAGCATCCAAAGCAAAATTGGCCGAACCAACCGAATGAATGTTTTGTTTACGGCATTGCCGTTTTAATCACTTCTAGTTTTCATTTTGTAACAATAATTTATAATCTATAAACATAATGGCATCATTATCCATTCTTGTTAGTTATAGGATTACTATTCCTTCATGACTTCTGACGAGATGATATACGGGACTATTAATAAACTTGGGTTGTGAAGATCAAAGCAGTGACCTTCAACTGTAGGAAACACGACTAATATTAGCACTAGCCACACTAATAATTACTTAAAATATGATAGGATATAATGATGTGACATTTGCATGTGATCTTTTCGTCAGTTTATTTGGATAAACATAATAACTAACAATTTAAAAAGTTTAATTTTTTTTTTCACTTATTACGTAATATTTCCAGCACGAAATTTACCCATCTTCGTTTTGGGTCATAATAGGAATTTATTTTCAATAAATAAACGATCGTTTTGTGACATTGTCGGTAAAAGTCAAGGCTCCGTATGGATGAGATGCGGTGCGAACGTTTTGCGACGTGACAGTTTACATAAAGGCGCTCGTTCATTGTGAAAACGTCAGCGTGGTTGGCGGCGTGAAACATCGTGTTCTGTGTCATTCAAATTTACTTATTTTGTTGTGGAATTGGTTATAAGTTCGTTATCTGCTTTATGGAAATTATCACCTCTGATAGACGACAGGTTATCGAGACAAACGTAAACCGGTTACAAGGCAGGATTTGAGAACGACTTATGTCGACTTCGCTTTGCGAGTTTAACAAAGCACTATGACAACATGCAGGACCATTGCTTGGCCTGCCGTTTAATTTTATGTTTTTGTATTTCAAAGATTTATTATCCATACCATAGCTGCCGCAATGACACATTTTACAATTTTGTCGCATATCTAGCATTCTGATCTTCCACAGCTATTTTAATTTGCTACTCGAACAAATCTACTACACTGTATCAGACTTTTCATTAATTTTTAATTTGATTGTAAAGACTTATATTAACCATTTGAGAGATTTCGACTGCCGTTGTTTCCAGATCTGACTTTGACCCCTTGGTCGTAAGGATTAATTTTCCTAGACAAGTATTATTGATATATGGTAGTTCTTTTTACTTAAATATATGTAGTAACATACCAAGGCGATATAAGCAGTACTTCTAATTGACGACTATATATGAGTTGATGTATGTATGTAGTGTAGTAGAAGAAGCAAGAGAGGTGTGCCAGGATTTCGCCACATAGAAATCCGTAATATCAGTCTATGCCTCTGAGTTACAGCAGTTGGTATATAATATATACAATTTAAGAATAAAAATATAAGTAATTTATTTACAACACTTTTTTATGCAAAAAGTTCTTAGACTAAAATTTACTTAACATAAGCACTTCCTGTTGTCGAGTTTGTGCGACAGAAACAACGCTGATAAAGTGACTACAAATTCGTGCATGATAAAGTTCAGAAAATATTCAGGTCCTTTACTTATCCAGATTATTTATGAATTTTCTTTTGGACTGATTAAAGTGCCTATTATATCACCGTATATGTTATCAAGGTGTAATAATAATATTATTTGAAATTATCAAATTCCTCTGTGATTAGTGGTTTAGATATCACACTTATGCCTTTTGTTATTTAAATATTAATTTATAAAACCTTAAACGTATAAAAATATAAAATAATCATGTGTTTTTTTAAATGTCATCTTGTAATATAAAATTAAAGACATAATACATGATTTCGGTTTTTAAAGAATTTTTTGTACTTAGTAATCGAAGAACAACTTCAGACGTATTGGTACATTTAAAACGTAATAAATGTCTGCTATTTTTCTTTCTATTATTTTTGGTGTTCTTTTTATTAATATTGTCCTTTTTATTAATAGTTTTTAGCTCGTTTAATGATTGTGTTTTGTCTTTTGTTGTAATTTAAGTATAATTATGTTTAATTACAAATTTATGTAAAAATTAACAACACAAATGATGTAGGGTAAACACATAGGAACGCACACTTATAAGTAATGTATATTTGAATGTGGTGGTGATTATACATCAGAAATGTTGGTTGCTGTCTCTTTTTATACCGACTGTATTGAGTGGACGTGAAGCTCTCGCGTATCTATATCACGACTAATGATTTCGGTACCAACTGCAACTATACCACCTCATCAACGGCAACCAAGGACCAATTAGAAAAGATAGCCCACCGTTAATGTAACCGTGTGAGATGATTTGTTGTTAGGCACTGTTGAGATTTGGCTGTTTGTGAAGATTGTCACTGGCTTTATGTAGAAATCATTTGGATAAGCTGTTGGTACACAGTTCTCTATGTTGATATGTTTGTAAACCCTTTACTCTACCCTTAGAACGGTGATTGAAGTCCTCCATACCAATTATTATCACCAGATTAAATGTTATGTTATTGTTTTACCTTTTATCGTGCAAGGGCCATCTTAGAATTTTGCTTAATATCAATGTAGCACGTGCTGTCGAACGTTTATTTTGCAAAGTATCAGCTAAAATACCTTCACTAAAACTCCGGTTCACTCTATTCGCTTACGTGATAACATGTAAATATTTTATGACGTAATTATCTGCGTCTAGGGTTGTCATTTATGTACACTTTACTTACTTTACTTACGACTATGTATATATGTTTGCCTTTTATAAGGTGTCCCAGAAAAAAATGTTGTTTTACTTTATACGTGTTGTTTTTTCTTTACAGAGGGTCGACCCCGAGCTGATCTTCACGAAACAAGAGAAGATCGGCAAGGGTTCCTTCGGCGAGGTGTTCAAAGGCGTCGACAATAGAACACAACAGGTCGTCGCGATCAAGATTATCGACCTCGAAGAAGCCGAAGATGAGATCGAGGACATACAACAGGAGATCATGGTCCTGTCACAATGCGACAGTCCATACGTCACAAAATATTTTGGATCATACTTAAAGGTAAGCCTTTAATATTGTATTGTAGCCTTTAATACCATAGATTTACCTGTAAAAATTGCAATTTATAAGTAGTATACTTAGGTAATGTCAAATTTCGAGAATTAAACCGGAACCTGTGGTTACTGCTAGATTTAAAAACTTACTTCATATATCGCAACGTAACGTCAGAACCCAACTAACCAAAAAGCTGATGGCGAAAAACTAGTGCCAGTGTAGACTTAAATTGTTATTTTTTTAACATTGATAAATCGCATTGTGTTACATCTTTACATAACGTAAGGGTGGTAACTATTTCTTACTTAAGCAGAAGGCAATCTAGGTCCTATAGGTTTTTTCACATTGTTATGATAATAAGCGTAAATTTACTTGATCTGGATCAGGATGATCAAGTTGGAAAGTTTTAAAATGAGGAAATCTTGGCCTGTGCAATGCATTAGTAATCTAAATGAACTAATTTCGTTACTCATAAGAGGGCCGACTGTTACCAAACAACGAAGTTGGATCGATGGAAACGCAACACAACTTTCGATCTTTGTCTTTCAAATATAATATACATACATCATTCGAAAACTGACAGGTTACGTCTGCAGTGGTAATAAAGCTACGGGAACATTATGAAGTATTTTGCATGGGGCCTGGCTCGCCTATGTAACAGCCATCAATCATTGTCTGTAGGCATTGCGGCTGTCTATCGCCGAACCATTTCGGAGATGAGTACCGTATATAATGTACATTTACGTTCTATAACGTTACCTCTCAATTTGGTAAATAAATGGGTTAGAATACAACGATTTATAACCCAACGTCGTAATAACCCTAATGACTGATGAAACTAATACTAAACTAACCCTAATGACTAACGGTGAAGGAAAACATCGTGAGGAAACCGGCATGTTCTTAAAACCAACAAATTCGAAGACATGCGACATCCACCAACCCGCACGGGGCCAGCGTGGTGGATTACGGCCCATTCCCTCTCCCGGAGAGGAAGCCTATGTCCCTGCAGTGGGAAACATTCTAGAAAAGGCCGATTTATTATTATTATATTATACCCCTAATGACATATTGCAGTAAATGCAAATTGCGCTTAAACGAAACACTAACGTAACAACAACCATACTATACTTTTTCTTTATAAACACCGACTTTTGATGTCGTAAACCATTTTTTTTTATTGAACCCTGTTTGCCTTGAAAATTTATTCATTTTTTTTCCTAGATTGTCAGGTGTCGGGGCACCAAATGCGCACAATGAAATCTCTTATTTGTTGTATACTAGTTTGTTGTTTATTATAAATGTTTGATTTAAATCTGCGTACTTTTCGCCTTGATGTTCGATGATAGAAATGGTATTGAGAAAAGTGGTCAGGATTGGCAATGGCTGGTTATTTTTGGATACAAACTATTGCTTCCATTAAAAATGTCAACCCCACTTCCAAAATTATTTGGCATTATTGCACACCCTCCACAGCGTGACGTACGGAATTCCGTCGCCATTTCGCAGTGTTATTGCCCGCAGCCGCAGTTGGAATATCGGAAAGTGTCAACACAATAAAACGTTTGACTGTTATTGCCGACAATTTGCTGAAATTGCCGCTGTTTCTTTTGTAATTGCACCACGGTATCTAATATTTAAGCAATTTAAATAACAGATTAGGTTTCTTTATTGGCACATTTGTTACAACTTAAATAGTTAAACTATTTAATAGTTAATAGATATGTAACGGATATTAATAATAGAAGATAACAACGAAACGGCTGTTATTTATCAAGATTTATTGCATCGATTGCTTCAATAATTTAGGTTCTATTTTGGTTTGGTAAGTCCGAACGTTGAATGTATTACGTGGTGCGCTCGCGTGCACCACCAAGGCGCACTAACAACTTCGCCGTCACGAAGACGTAAGGTCAGAACGAGACATAACGACCGGTTTATTATATTCAGAAGCGTATGAACTCTCACGAAATCTGGGACACGGTTTCACAAACGTATCCGTTGTGGCTGATTCACGCTTGGATAAAGTCTCTAAAGCTTTGGAAGGACATTCTATTAATCACCACCTCAATGCCATACTTAGCTAACACTAATGTGGGCGTCGCCTTAAATAGCTCGAAGAACAATAGCTTATTGATTGTTGTGTGAATTATATTAGGCACAGATTGCTTATTGTTAATTATCTTATTGAAATATGTCTTTATAAATAAGCTTGTTTATTGACCTGTATCGCTGTTATTGGAAATTGTTTTGCATCGTATGGAATTCCGAGTGATTTAAGAACGATAGATCTATAAAATAAATCTATATTTTGTGTATTCATTGTATAGTATAGATCTTTTGTAAACATTTCAATGTGAATAGAAGCAGTAGTTTATGTTACGTTTAAAATGTGTACTAACATTTTTTTTATATTTTATTTAATGGATGCAACAAGTAATTTGATTTGTTCTACGCCATAAAGCCTAGATTTAACGTTATAAATTTCGAACTTTATATACCACTGTCTTTTTTGTAAGCTGGGTGTTGAATTGTCATGGGTTTTACCACCTTGGTTGGGTATTATCACGTCACCGTCGTTAAGTGAGAACTTGATTTTCGAAGATGCGTTTGCCAGGACGAGGAGAAATAATCATAACACTTTTTATTTTATTATAAACGTTTCCTTGTTAAACATTTTAGCTGGGTTTTTGGGTTTTCATTGCTTAAAAATAAAATAAGGGTCGTGTCATCCCGCACGATTCCCTTCAAAATTAAGAACGGGTGGTGGCATCGCGTTCCACATTTAACAATACCGTGCCTGCGCCGAGCTTCACAATCGATATCTGCATTTTTTTATTCTCCACTTAGCCTCGCTTTATTATATTTAAAGGCTGCCTTCTATTTGTGCAATAAAAGGGGAAAGTCCTATGCAAAAGTGTTTTATATTTTTTCGTTAGTTAAATCCGATTTAATTACAACTAAACTGCTTTGATCTTCAACGATCTGGAAGATGTTCCCTTATATAAAGTGTCCGCTGCCCATCGGAAAAGTTTCGCATGCTAGCTTTTAGTAGCAAAGTGGTAGGGAGTAGACAAATAAAAGGAGAGTTGAGGTCTTTTTGAATGTATAACAAATCAGTTTTTGTATATTTGCGTTTTTAATGAACCATGATTAAGTAATTGTAAGGGTTATTATTTCTATATACGTCACGTATGAAATCGCACATTCACTTTCCTTAAGTTTGAAGTGTTTCCATTACAAGGAAGAGTCTCGGAATAGGTTTTGACGTATTGCATTTGTCAGTCGGCGAGCCGCGTCGGCAGCGCGCTCTATCGCAATCTTGACACACTTTCGGAGGTTGTTGTTATGCGTGCCTTGCAAAACACGATGCAATGCAAACCAACGGCACCTCGCAGACACCGACGTGTTCTTGTTAAATAAGAATAATACAAATTATTACTTTCTTTGCACTCACACGCATCAAGACATTATATCTTCCCGTTGACTTATGAATGATATCAAGCCTCTATATATCATTTTTATCGTGTCGGTGGTAAACGACTTTTGTTGGTCGTAAATAAATCCAGCGACCATTATTACTCTCCACATCAGATCTTACAGTGGTTATGTTATAATCTCTACATTATATAGTCTATTTTATTGGTATGGTGAGAGTTATATAGGTATAAAGATGTTATTTCTCTGTGTCGACGATTAATTTTGGTCTAGTATAGTTGAGCAGCCCAGTACTGTTGTCAAACTGCAATATTTTTTTGTATTTATTTTACTTGGTCGATAACTTATGCCCTTATGTTTTTCCAAAGTGACTATACCGTCACTTTGTACTCTGAGGTCAAAGACCAAAGCTTACGGGTTGCGCTAGCTGTTTCTCTAAATTATATCAAATATAACAGAATCAAAACACACAACTAAAATAACTTAAAATCTTGTGGTTTAAATAGTTTAACATATGTGAATCGATGAAAAGTGAAAGATTCGATGGAAGTGGTATTGCTGTGGCGGCAGAGGTGTAGGTCTATATGGAGTTACTACCATTAGTTGTATTAATTTGCTGGATAAGTTTAAGTGACAATCTGTGGACTAGCCGTTTGAATGCGTGATGTGTTGCAAGCAAAATGTTAGTTCATTAGGCCCATAACTGTATTGTAGTACTGGCTATTTTGTCAAACTAAAATAAAACAAAAGCCGTATTACTGTTTGTGTTTAATTTACTTTGCGATTCTCGAGCACATGTGCACTCTACTACGTTTGCACTCACTACAATTAGTCACCGGCTACATTCACACGGTCGCAGGTGGCAGAGTCGCCCAGCTAATCGCGTTCAATTTGCATAAACAGCAAACAACGCGGGGTCGGAGACGGTGTTGACGTTTGTTACTTGTAATAATTCAATACATAGATTCTTAATAACCAATTAATAAATTTTGCTGCGTTATATTTATTAAGAAATAGAACGTTCAAATCAGTCAAATAGTTGCCTATTCTTATAACTTATAGTATAAAAGGGCTTGTTATATGACTTTGTTACAACTGGTAAGTTATCATTATCACTTATTTTGCCCAATGAAGTGGTTCATCGACTAAGTTTGACGGTGTCGAATAATTTTTACCAACAGTGTAGCAATGTGGCTTTGTACATGACTTTGTCTTTCCTAAGACTGACTCCAAGTATGTTGTATAATGTTTGTTGGTAATTTTTTTAAATTTTAATGTAAGATAAAAAATTAAGAAATTTTATTCAGTATAGAAAGACAAGTTTACGTTGTTAGTGATTTAATGCAAAATCTGTTTTTCTCTCATTGCTACTATGGAAGTTAATTATGGATCTGTACAGTGAGTGGACTTATTTTCCGTAAAACTTAAAGCGGTCTTCATTGAAAGAGCTCGGCTCGTCATTGACGTCAGCGCTATGAATGGATTCAAATGTGACGCGAATAAACTGCTACCTGCTTTAGTTGTAGTATGACCACGCTGGCGACGAAATGAGGACATTGTGCTTTTTTTGTATAATGATTAATTTGAAAATAATTCCCTTATAAATTTAAACTGATTATTTTATTTATTGATGTAAAAAAATAACTCTTTTGAAAGTTATAATGCCTTTAAATTTATTTATTTTTAAAGTTAAACTTCTTTTGGCACAGTGTAAATTGGATTTTATGAATCTAAAAAGCTTACTTGCTTTCTTTTTCTTTTTTTGTTTTCTCTCTCATTTTCTGTTTATCACCTCCATAGAGGTTCTCATTCTCTTACAAATTGACCAGAATACAATTCTACCGCATCTGAACTCACACTCGAGGTTTTTTTTAAATTAACTACGAGTAGAAAGGATAGAAAAGGTGATGTGTGTCATTTTTGTAGGAAACGTTCAGATAGGCCTAGCGAGTGTTCCTGTGAATTTTGGTAGCGATCGGATCAACATATGTAATTAGTGCCCCCGGGCTAAGAAGGGGTGGATCACTGGTAAAATATAAAAGCACGTCCATTGTAGTTTTGTCTATGGTTACACAGAATATTTGGTCGTCCTCAGTGAATTTTTTGCAGGTAAAAATATTAAAGGCGGATGTCGGAACGGCCATGAGAGGTGAAGGACACCGATGACTCAGTGTTTTGTTTCGAGGGGGAAATGTCAAAAATCCATCCAATAAAGACATGAATTAGAATTAAAATATTTTTTATTGTTCACCCTACCGTGCTCATCGTACACATCGTTTCAGTAATAAACACTATACGTGTAAATTTTTAATGTTATTTATCGTCTAATGTTTACTTTTCCCGCTTACATTGTTCTTTAGATCCCTGTTTATCGAACGATTAAAATACTTGAATGAATTGATTTGTTACATACATCAATTTAATGAAACACCCAAACATTTGATATCTTTTGACATCAAAGCGAAGTCATTATTTACTCGTATACTTTGGATTTTAGTACCAGAGAAGTTACAGCCGCTGGGGTCGTACGATGACTATAAACTTCGCAAGGTTGATAGCTATAAACACATTATGGCTACCTTGACCCCGACAGCCAGTGGTGTCAAGGATGAGCCTATCCTAGTGGCGTTACACGATTCCATTACACAGAAGGTGGCCCTTGAAGCTTCGTCGCCAAATAGCCAATTGTCTCGCAACGGGGGCCGGCTAAATTAGCTTTTGCTGTCTCCACGATATTAGGGGCAATGAAGCCATTCAGTTTTATTTCGCTACTTGGGTCATTGACATTATATTCGTTTTGTGAAAGTCGAAGTGTATTTAATTAATCTATTGTGTTTTATGTAGGTTTTAATTAATTTATAATATTAGGTTTATTGCTTTTAATTAACGTTTGTAAACACAATCGTAAATGTGAACAGATATATTATGCTCAATGTATTTTTATACCTCACTGCGAGGATACTACTTTGTATTTTGCGTTAATCATATTTGATTGTTCGGTTTCAGACACGCAGTGCGTTTTTTTTGCATTATTGCTTTTCCATTAACCTATATATATATATTCCATTATCCATTACCATAGAGAAGGCGAAGACATTTCCTCGCCGAGAGCCTGTTTGTCGGCGTGAATATTTACGCCCCTATAATTTATAACAGCTGTTGATATAGTTTCACTGTAACAGGAATACATTGCGAGTTCTAGTTCGAACTTACACAAGATCCCCAAGTACAATAACGTTCTGTACTGGAAAAAAAAAATCTCAGATTTGATGACTCAGCGCTGACCCCTGGCGGCTAACTAAGATGTTGTTTAGACAGTCTGCTTATTTCAATTTAAGTGTAATTTGAAGAACAATGGCCAAATACTTTATCATCAAATAGTACCTAATGTGTCAGTGTTTTCAATTCATATGTTTTGATGTTAGTAAACCGTAGATATTATATTTAAAACTGCTGCCCTCATGCCCCTAACCCAGAGGGGTAGGCAGAGATTAAGTATTTCTATTTAGCGTGATCCTGGCACACCTCTCTCTCGCTTCTACAGCCATACATCTCCGTATATAAGGTCGTCGGTTACGGGTACTCGTTATATCGCCTTCGCCTTTCTTTGTTCTCCTGGGACGTCCTTCAACATCATGAAAAAGTGAGTGGGTATCACTTTTGATTAGAGTGTTGTTCAAATTTCATAAAACACGTTGTAAGTTTAAGTTGGCGCTAAGTTGGTTCTATTTTGACGCTCAGTACTGCATTGCGGGCCGGGGCGGGGGAGGGCGGGGGGCAAAGGCGCGCCACCGAACTTGGAAGGTCAAGTTCTGAAAGTTTGCAGTTCGCCTTATTGGAATCTGCGCCCGACAGCATGCTCGTCAACTTGTCGCTCTTATTGATTTGCACGGTAGGACGCCAAATACTAAGGGATATGTGGGATATTTAAAGTTGAGTTTTAAACTTTGGTAAGGCTTAAGCTTTAAGAAACCAATTTATGTTATCATTTTATTCTGTTTAGTTTTATACCAATATCAATATCCAATAGCACGGGTATATTTTTATAAAGGCTGTATCCCCCTACTTTAAAACCTTTTTTAGTGGTCGTCTACGATATAGCAGAAATTTCTATGCAAAGTTTTTAGTCTCCAGGCCTACTGGTACCTACATCTATATATATATATATATATATATATATATATATATATATATATATATATATATATAAAATTATCCTGTCACAGTGTTACTTGCCATACTCCTCCGAAACGGCTTAACCGGTTTCAATGAAATTTTGCATATACATTTGGTAGGTCTGAGAATAGGTTTTTATTTCTTTAATATTATAAATCTGAATGTAAGTTTGTTTGTTATGATTTCGCGCGAAAACTATTCAACCGATCATAGTGAAACTTTGCACACATATTCTTGGAGGTATTAGAAGTAACATAGAATACTCTTTATATAAAAAGCGAAGTATGTATGTTCCCTATAGACTCTGAAACGGCTGGACCGATTTCGAATAAATTTACAGGGATTGTTTGGCACAGCGGGTGTTCCTGTGGTGTTTGGTAGCGATCGGATCAACAATAAGAGTGGTACCCGGGCGAAGCCGGGGCGGGTCACTAGTATGTTTATAAATTTGGTAAGGATGTATACAGCTATTCTAACTAACTCATCTATGAAATAAACTGAACGTAGCATACTTTCGTCTATGGTGCAGATAACGGAAAAAGATATAAAAAATGACAAAATTTGTAATAATTTCCTTGCATTTGTATATAAATTGGTAAAGGAAAGTTTTCTCTATTGAATCACCGACGCGATCTCGCGTAAACATGTTTACAAGAGAACTGCAGCACACGAATCGTAGTGAGCAAAGCGTCAAGAGTTAAACGAACATTCTGGAAGGCGAAATATCTGCTCTATAATCGGGTGTCAAGTTGTTGATACAACGTTTTTGCCATACACCATTACCATGATTACACGGGTACTTAGTTCTCCTTATCTCCATTTTTAAGTATTATAAGTAATATTTTTAATTCAGATTTATTTAGCACTTACCATGGTAAATTAGTGAACTAAATGCTAATTGAATGTTTTCTCGAATACATTTTTTTTTCAAGTTCACTTTTGTCTGCGATTACTTTCCGTGTCTTTATAAACTATTTTGAAACAAACATGCAGGTTAACAAACGGTAACTCGTAGCGGTTCATAACATATATCGTATAATAACATTATGATTCTTCGTCGACTCGTTGACGTCTACAAGCGGTTCCCTGAGATTAATGGAGTTTCTAATTTGAAGCGATTCAAATGGAAGTTTCGATTAATGTGCCATGTCGGTAGTAATCTATTTGATAACTAGATCCTTATGACTTTTTATAACAATCCTTATACCTAATGTTTAGACTTTCTGTAATTAAATTATGGCGATGTTAGTTCATTTTATTTCTTTTTTAAGAAATGTCTTTTACCTACAATATATATGATTTTTAGCACACTATTTAAGTAGCAGGTTCTTTTTAGACAAATTGTTAACGATACAATTAAAATATTTGTATTTTACCCACAAAATGTCACAAAAAATGAAACTATGAGCTACTCTCATGAGCTCGCTGAACTAACGTAATTGTAATAACAACATAGAGTTTAAAGCCGGCGCCGGGTAATCTTCGAATTATCCTCCAACACACTGGACTTAGTATTAAATGAATGCTAACGAGCCGGGCTCCCGTCTGGCGAGCTCCGCGGTCTAGACGTCGACCGACAGCGGGAGCAAACAAAGTTCCATTTAAAGCTCTCATTACAACTCTTGTTTATTCTCTAACTCATAAATTATTTATTCCTAAACATATAAATTGTTGATTTTTATTTCGTACCATAGATTGTTAAACACAAACACATTGAACCTATGAAATGTATGTACATAAAGATCTAAGTATCTAAATATCTATTTAAAAGAAAACATTTATGTTAATTTATATATCACTATGTTAATATTTTGCAGGTACTCAATGTGCTAATGTATTTTTTATTCGTGACAAAATCCGGTTAAATAACGTATTCAGAAAAACAACATCGTTGAAACACATTGGTCGTAAAACGGTACATTTTATGTTTGTTACTGATTTCTTCTCCAACTGTAAAACGGAACTGAACAGGTTCTAAGTGATCTCAGGATATCATATTCCGCTTGTGGTCTGATTATTCCTATACAACGGTCTTTAGATTTACAATGACACTGTGACACGCTCTGATAAATGATCATGGCATGTTAACAATAACTAGCAAAACTTTACAATTAGTATCGCTTTAGTTTAAAACTAAAATGATTTGACACATGTTTGTTAAATAACCCTTAGAAGCCTTATTCCCAGTATACAAACATAGATCCTGTCCTACATATTATACATTCTGAGCTGAGTACACCTGGGGCAAAATGCTTTGAAAACCTTGACAATTTGTCTTTGGTTAGAAATTACACCATCAACCCAAGGAAAAACACCGAGTTACTTGTTACACAGACTAAACATATCATTTAAGACGGTGACCACACGATCTGGAATAGATTGAGGAATATTAAGAAATTATATTAGTAAAAATTATATCATAGTATCTACTACACTAACTTTGTACAGATATTCTTGGAGGTATTAGAAGTAACCACTTTTTATGAAAAAAAGTATATAAATAGCGAAGTCCCTATAGACCTATGGACTCCGAAACGGCTGGACCGATTTCGATGAAATTTACAGTGATTGTCCAGATTGGCACATTCCTGTGTTTGGTAGCGATCGGATCAACATAATTAGTGGTACCCGAGCGAAGCCCTAGTATTTAATAAAAGGTCTTCCTTGCTAAAAACGTGTGTGGTCTCATCAAACTTATTTAGAACCCTACAACAGGATGCCTAGGTACATTTTTATGACACTTTTCCTATTGTATCTAAGATACGGTGTAAGGCGACTAGTAGGAGACTAGATTAAGCAGTATCGTTCTGTCAGTAAGGTACCTACTACGGTCAAAGACCAGCTAAGTCTTGTTAGAGAGGTACCATCAGTGAACTTCTAAATCCTGGTGGATGAATCCGTAATAGCACGTTGTGAAGTTTGATGCAGCTCATGATTGATGACCTATTGAACATTCAGACTGGAATAGCCCGAGGCGTGTAGTGAAATTACCGGGTAAACAGCGCTGCGGAATCGGACGCGTACGATCGCCCTGAGGGTATTTAGAAACGATTCGCTTTTTAGACTCCATGGTTAGAGTTCAAGGTTTAAAAATGAATAGTAAAATCATTCTGCTATTTTATTATTTTGATTTCTTATCGACTTATTTACTTTTCTATGTTTCCATCTGACGATATTTTAATTCCCAATATAAGGTCTATGTATAGTGTCAGTCATAAATTTAAGGTATTTAAATCTGCAAAATACGGACAACAATTACTGCTATTTTTCCCAACTCAGAAGTTTATTAAGAAAATGTAATAATAAAAAGAGTAACTGTAACCGTGTAAAAATAATTTATTTTTATTTGTGATGGTGATACACTGGCGTGGCAAAATCGCTACATCTTCTGTTTTGGGCTACAATATATTCTGATTTTCGTACATTAGCCTACTGACACGCACCGTATAAGAGAAGCGAGCGCCAGTATTCTTCCAATTTACGGCTGGTGCGTGGGTGTTAATTTTGTTATGGACATAAAGACTGAAGAAAGTGTTCGTTTGCGTGCAACTCAATTGCACAATCGATGATACTTGATTTTCGATTAAACGCCTATGGCTTTGGAGAAGTCTTTTACCTGCCCTAATCTTGCTACAGTGCAAGTATTTCACTATTCTTTACACCGCGGTAAACGATATGAACTCTGGAATATCTGAATATTACCGGATTCGTGTTAGTTTCCATCCTCGGCAGTGCCTTGCCGACTAATCTCATTAAGGGGCATAGCGTCGGGGCTTCCTTAATAACTTAAACGGTACGGTCACTAATTCCGGGACCCTGACGACCTGCCGACTAACCGAATTGAATATTTAACTTGATGTTTACTGCATTAAGGCGTTTTGTTTCGCCTTTATTGTGTATATAAAACTATTTTCTTTGTGGTTTTGGCTTGTGTTATGACTTTGGATTCACTAATGGTGTAATAGTTGTTATTATATTAATAACCTATTTACGTGTATTGTTTTTACTTAACAATGATTAAATTGAGAATCGGCAATGCATATCTAAGCCAATTGTCTTTATCACGCTTGAATATTATCGTCCACGCGTATACATTGTACACTTACACCTGAACCCGGTAGTCGATAAATTCATTTTGTGCGAACATTGATTAGTAACAAGTTAAATAAACACCGGTTATGAAATGACTTTGTAATTTCAACTTGATTTTTTCAATATTCCGATCTACAATAAGTAACGCGCACGCCCAGAGTGATTCAATTATCTATACGTTATACGTATCTATATTACATGTCCATGTCTCAAGTATGGATAGAGCTTTTGACGATAGCTCAGCCTTATTCATTAGGTACAGGTCATCGTAGTCATTGCTTTTAATTAAATAAGTTCCGAATACCAGAGTACTTCGGTTATAAATTACAGCTTAACTATGGCTGCTTTCTAATGGTTATGTTCAATTTACACGTAGCCATTGTTGAGGCTAAGGTAATCGGCTACCCGAGCCGCAGAGAATGTTTCGTGACCTCGCACCGGGTCGATATCCTTCTGTGACCTTGCTGTAAATTCATCATTGAACATGAGAAACTTATTACCTAGCGGTTGACAGATTGAATGCGTTCGGACATTCGATCATGTTTGTTCCCGTTTAATTCGTCTGTACTATAATAGACTGATATGTCGGCCGATTACAATGTATTAGATCTACGCGTGGAGAGAACCGGATTTGCGCGCATTCGTAATAACACAAGCCGATGTAATCCCACCTGTTGCGGCTACTAGTTTTTACAGCTACAACTGTAACTTGTATGTGTATGTATTACCTCACGACCGTCGCAACCAATTGGTGTACAGGAATATCTAATAAAAGTAATTTTTTAATTTAGCTTAATCTAAAGACGACTGCTAGATTGTTTCTTTGGCAAATGTTAGACATGTTCTTCGCTTATTTCGTTTTCGTTTACTCAGGCTCGTTGGGCCGGTGATTGAAAGCCGACGGGCGTTCGCTCGCACGGAAACTAGAGATAAATTCAACATTATCCGATCGCAGCAGTGTCCGCCTGGAAAATTGGAATCGTTCCCGGTCCTTCCTCTCTAAGACTTTCGCCGTAGTTCGTTAAGTATGTCGTTCGCTTCGGACAGCGTGAATTCACAGGCATGATTTACAAATCGTATTGAGCAATTAAAAAAAAAAACTTGTTTAAAAATTGAATTGCGAAGACTTTTTCGAATTTCTTACATTGAGTGGGGAGTACTTTCAATGTTTGGAAATGTAGTCACGGTGCACGTCGTATCTGGGTCGACACGAAAACGTCGTTAATGCGGCGCGGGAGGCAATTAGGCCGAGCCAATAAAACTTCGCCATTAACGGACACGACCCGTGTTTCTCCGTACTCTATGAACAATGCGACAAGCGTTTTATTTTATGCAATTTCGAAAATGTCTCGCGCATTAGACAAAGCTATTGTAATATGCTTGTAGTTAGTTTATTAAATCAATATGGTCCTATTGAGAAATTATTTTTTTACTAATTATATATTTACGAACAATGAAAACAACCGTGTTAAGAAAAAAAACTATCTCTCCTATTTTAACATTTATTAAGTGATGAAAATTATTGTTTTTTTAAAATGAAAACTGTTCGCGTGACCAACACGTGCAGCTTGCAATATGCACCAGCAACTTGCGCCCGCAACATGCTTATTTGAATTAGGAACGTTTTATATGTTTTAAAAAAATTGAAGATTTATAGAATTCCAAGTTTATGTTGAGAGATAGAGCTTCCTCCATACTAGTTTTAATCTCTACTTTGACAGAGAAATCGTTTCCTTTTTATTTTCTTGAGCCGTCTTGTTACAAATGAGACAGTGCTGGCGGCTGGCCTGTGCTACGTTGATTGGGTTGCGCCGATGTCGTGGCACAGCGCCCGTGCCAGTGGTACGTCGGCACCGATGTCAGAGCTAAGTGCCGTCGCACTCGACGTATCGTACAAAGGCCGCTCTCTCCGCTTTGTTCCGCCTCTTTGTTTGACTTGACGAAGGCACAGTAAAAAACATCCGACTCGAATGACTGCGACCCCCTCGCCCGATCTCTCGGATCAAAGAGAACAAGCCGTTTATTGGCCGTTTCCACCTTTAACTATACGTATTCGTTAAGTGAATTGCTCTAATATGTGACGTGTGCTGAATGTAAATATTTAGCCGGTTAGACATGTGAGCAACGTACTTGTTAACATTGTTAGCCTGTAGTTTTATATTCCCTTGGAAGGCTTGTCAGGCGACTTTCGAATTCTTTGTATTGCAAATAGTTCCTAAGTATCGTTTTCGGTGTTGGGGATAAGACCAAACTATCACATAATCACACATCTTATAAATTCTATGACTATCTTATAAAACACGTAAATATTTATGTATCCGAATAACTTCTGTCAATAGTTCTAAGATAAATCACGCCATTTATTTAGCTATTACCTTTTCAAAAGCATTGAAGATAATGAAAAATGTTATTTTAACATTAAAAAGCTTACAAAATATAATATGTATTTGAGGCGTGCAGTCAGACTGAAGGGTCGTGCGTATAGGCGTTTTTGAAGCGTCAACTTGCGGAAATTATCCATTGTCCCATCCCACATCGCCGGCTGCGTATGGGGTCCGATATTTGCGACATCACGTGTGGATCAAGTGTCGCTTTATTAAGTGCGCTATACGAAGCTAGTTTTATTACTTCCCATATACATTTATTATACGAAAATGGAACGTTTTTTGTGACAGGAAATGCTGAATACAAATTACACAATGGCACTACTTATCACTCCACATCCTTCTTCACCTATCACCGGTCGTAACTGATTTCTATCTCTTTCTGGGTAGTGTGCTAAAAATATATTTCTTTGTGGCGGCTTTTAAAGCGCGACGCGATGACTCAAGGGGATAGAACTCGAAACTTCATCCATATGTCTATATGATTGGAACACCACAATCACCTCTTACCAACCAGGTGTGAGTGTCGTGTGGTAGATTCATATGTCTCCAGCAGTATTTAGAAACCCTTCAATAAAAGAGCGTACTCCTTCCTTAAAGGCCGGTAACACACTTGCAGTTCCTTTGAAAATCACATGTTTACTTCTACCGTCTACATTGTATAACTAAGCCACTTGAATACATTCGGTAATAATAGTCAATCATTACCCACTTCCTTCTCACATAAACAGAACAAAACCCCGTGAGACAATGTTAGCGTTTGCTTACATGCTGCAGTCGGTGTTTATAAACAAAAGTTCCTTCCACATCAACAAACATCTGCTTCCTAGAACGAAAGGGAGAGCAATAAAAGCCGTAGCCGGTCACGTCGTCTGTCTCACACCTGTTCTATGTATCGTTTAGACGTTTAAATCATCGTATAAAGATAATAACAGTTTATAATGTTACGAAACAAAATGCATTTATATATATGGACAGTCGCCTAATAGCGTGCCCAAGTAAAGACTTGATTATTGCAAAAATACGTTTACACGAAAGTACGAAATAGCGACTAAGGTTATTAAACGAAAGTTCATTACAAAATTTCAACGGAATACGAGTCAATGCGTCTGCGTCAATATTAGATAATTAATTAATGAATTGAAGCTTCCGTTTAAGTGTACGACACTGTGGTTGCGGTCGTGCGAAATGTTTAACTAAATTGACCTTTGTGTTGGAGAAAGTTGACACCGGCGCGGCTGTAATAATTTCATAAGGTCTGAAACGCACAATGGTGTGTGTGTGTACCCGGGTCGTCGACCGTCGTCGCGGCTGACCGGCGTTGCGATCTGATTGCGGGGCCAATAGGCGATTTGCATGCGTCGCTCGCCCGCCGCCTGCGTCCGCGCACCCTTGCTTTAATTACAGCTATGAACTCCCCGTATGTATTTGTTGGATGAAAAAAAAGGTCGCTGCGTACACACTATTCAATTACTTAGTAATCTCATCTTGAGGCCAAATACAGCAGTTTTTATCGTGTTGAGAAACTTACAAACTGTTTCTTTTATAGATTATTAAAAACTGTGTGCACAGTTGACTACAATATCTGTTGGGATATTAATGTATTGCTGTGATAAATATTTAAATCCTGCACAAATTCCAATAACTCAAAATACGCGATATCAGACTTATATTATTTCCAAATGGTAATGTCACAATATCCAATTGTGAACTCGAAAACTGCAAAAATGTAAGAAGAGAATGATTGGCTGATGATAAATCTTAAAACAACTTCTAGCATTCAATGTTTCAGTTGCCCTTTGCTTTCTTTATCATTGAATCATTATATTTGTTTAAATGCCATCGTGTCTCATTGGCATCAATTATTTCGTTTCGTTATTAATTAAAACCTGCCGTATGTTTCCAACATAGCTCGATAACATATAATTTAAGGTTTCAGTAAAACTTCTTGTATGGTTTCAATGAATCACGCTATTTTATCCGGTCACTGGTCAGCAAAATTTTTACGGGTGTTTTTTTTGTATTCCAACGCGATGGCGAAGTTACTTGTTACAATAAAACTCTTCACGGATAAAACCATGTAATTTAATTTATATGATGTAGAATATTCTAATACTGATTGTTTTATACGGTTATTTAGTTACTCGCTAAATTAGAAACTACAGATTGTCTATGCATGCGATATTGCGCCCCGCTGTTACATAGAATAGTCATACTTCATTAGATAGACGCAGCATTGCCTCTACACTGGGACGTTGGATAGTTGTCCAGAGAAATATTAATTTAAGTCGAAGCTTCACAGCTTCACATTGAAGACAAATGGAAGTGATCGCCCGACTCATGGAATTCAATTTCCTTTGGATGCAAGTGCGTCTTCAAGTTCGGGACTTCCGTATAAGACTTGAACAAAGTTGTGAAGCCTTCAGTGGTTGGACCATCGGGATAATGATTCATATTACAGTAAACGGACGTGCCTGAGATGTGTAGATGCAATTCATGAGGTCGAAGTTTGTTTGTTATACTTTGTACATCTTTGGTGTTTGACAATGCCATGTAGCAGGCACAATTGCAGTATTATTTGTATACTTTTAATAGCTTTAGCTATTCAATAAAACAATGGCTATTTGATCTCTAAATATACGAGTATGTATACTTTAAATATACGTGTACGTAGTAAGTATAAGCACAAACAAAATTAATTAAAAAATCGATCAGGAAAGTTTTTTCCCTCTTTGGTATAAAGAATTACTACAATAATTATGATAGACGTATAATGTCGCTTGTGTTTTTATTAACTTGACATCTAATGCATTTAAACACGGGGATAGTTTGTTTATTTCGTTATCTTAATGTGATGAAAATTGTTCTAAACATTTGTGCGAAAATAACTTTAGTAACTTTTTATTTACTTACTTACCCGATAACAAAAAGTTTTATGTCGACGTTGTTCTTAACTTCTTGCTTTTAAGAAATCTTTTGCGATTTCGCCTCCTGTCAACAATGTTTTCTATGTATTCATTAAGATAATACAGTAGTTAAGAGTAAGCATTACTTACAGCAATATATAATTATGCTATGTGCAACGCAAAAAGGTTTGAAATGAACAAAGTAAATAACAATAAATTTAAAAGGCAATCAAGATTTAAATTTATATTTTTAAAACAAACTTATTTTATGAACAGTAAATTGAATTTAAAAATCGTTTTTAAAACTTTGAACTTTTTTTAAATCCTTCCTCGCGAAGGATTTCCGCTTCGTTTCGCAGCCGCAATAGTAAATCATCTCGCTTAATTTCCTTATGCATTTCCGTATCTATAGGAACGTGGAGCCAGAGGACCAAGGCAGGCGGCGCTGGCTTAGCGGAAAATGTCAGTGTTAATTTACGGCAAGCAATAGTCCCACCGCCGCGCCGGGCTGGCCGAAAAGCTTTTATCTCTATACAATAAAGTTGCCGACAGCTTTCAACTAGATAGAATTTTTGTGCTTAAAACTTATCTTTTATATCAATTTATTCGATTTAAGGTAAGGTAATGTACTACATTTTTGTAGAGGTTTATTTATGGTTTGAATAATTCCTTTATAAAGATATAAGAGATAGTGCTAGTTTAGGATTAGTACGCAGACTATAACTTAGCTGGCTCAAAATAACGAATC
Organism: Papilio elwesi; assembly: GCA_029849275.1. Classification (NCBI taxonomy): domain Eukaryota; kingdom Metazoa; phylum Arthropoda; class Insecta; order Lepidoptera; family Papilionidae; genus Papilio; species Papilio elwesi. The sequence goes on along the minus strand of CM056687.1, from coordinate 3,095,060 downwards.
ACGCAAATACATACACAACAATTTGCTGCTTTGATAATGAGGTTAGAGTCGCATGCTATTGTTACACTTTACATATAGTTTATAGCAATAAAATGAATTAATATTTTACATAAGTATGTTTTTATGTGCTTCAACAACAAATTAAACATGTGCTTTCCAGGATTCGATAGAGGTCACCAGTTTTTGAGATTTATGTAGGTACGATACAATACCGACCAATAAGTTAAAGTTAGTTCCCTACATATCGACGACTGACCGCGCCGTTTAAATAATTTCATAAATAAAAAATAGATTTAGGCTACTTTAATTGTCTTTACGCTTAAATATTTTATCGAGGTCATATGGTCACGAGAGCTATAGTTTTTAAACCATTACATACATAATGTTCTTTGCTTATGAAACACGTTGATATAAAATGATGAATGATTTATGTTGATAGTTATGTAATAAGAATTTTAAGTGGGCGCCTCACAAAAGGTCTTTCTATTTTATTATGTATGACACTTAAATAAAGTACTAATGCGATACTATAAACAACATACTGATTTTCAATCGCCCACTTACAGCATATATCATACGTAGTGATGTAACTATAAGGTCATTATGATGTCATTTGAAGATTTTCCGCGTGACGAAACATTTATATCTGTGTGCATTATGTTGGACATAATGTATGTACATATTGACGGATAACGTAATGTATAAACATATAACATTAGAAACTCCAGCTGTGGATTATTGATTTAGCTAATTGAGCATTAATCCAGTCGCCCACAAAATTGTTCGACGGAAAATTTAACGCTGAGCTTAACCAATTTGTTAATTTAAGCCTATTTTGGCCGCCTAATTAATCCGGTGAGGAACACGCTTGTATGGTTTGTTACTCTACTGATATTTTAAAATATAAAGCTATTTTATAGCATTTTATATAAAAAATATGCAAATATTTTAGTATAAAATATTTTTTTAGGCATTTATAATAAAAGTACACTTGAAAGGTGTGGTGTACCTTACGTGAAACCCAATGAATTATCTGGTATATAATTGATTGATAAGGAGATTTTTATTTTAAGTTTTAAGAGCCTTTTAAATCGCCTTCTTTGCGTGTGAGTGGCCCTTTATGAACAATAAAAGTCTTTTAAAAACTTGTCGATCTTCAGTCGCTGTTCTTTGTACATGCATAGTCAGAAGTTAAATTCAAATATATGTGCGTGAAGTACTGACAATATTCGCATCGGGTTTAAACTCTGTAAGAATACATGCACGTGTGTTCAGGACCCACAGAGCAGGGGGGCTCCACGGCCTCTCGTCAGTCGAGTGCCGACTCATACGCTCGGTGAGAACGTATTTAGAAATGCTACACTTATAATGTATATTTACTTTTTTATTTCATATGTTGCTATGCTAAATTATAAGTCATTGTGCATAAGCAACGATATCATATGATACATCGTTGTCAGTATGAGTTATCAATTAATACATTTTTGATTATTATTAATGCATTTATCACATTGATAACCGTAGGTGAACTAGTACTCCCGCTATTATAAAAGTCCGGATTCATTGGGGAAGAACCACGACGGCATGGAAAATAGATGTGAACTAATGGTTTTCAAGGACACAAACAGAACAAAGACAGCCAGCATAAACTCCACTCATTTTCCGAACATGTGAATTGCATTTCTGCATGCAGCAGCAGGCTTCAACATTAGCTATTCGGCTAGTCTACGAAGTTCTCGTTTTTAAAATAGATGAGTAATATTAAAATACACAGAATAGATAAGTAAATGTATGTGTTTAATTTTTCTTACAATAAGTCAAGGCTTATCTTGATCATTAACACTTCTTTTCCATTTGTTTGATGAGTTCATTGCAAGTTGCGAAAAACCGATGAAAATTGTAAATAGGCCAAACTGATATCGGATCACATCACGCGAGTAAACGACGATTTGTTTTTTTATATTTCGCGGCGGTGAATATTTGACCCAGTTGAACATTTAATGAAGTCGTTTGTTTGATGAACGATCGATCCATGTGATGAAATTGAATGAACGTATTACGGAGATAAAGGTTGATCCATCTTGTGGCACCCTCTGAGATTTTGTAAGAAGTCATTGGTGGCCCCAGGAGACGGTCTTTACCTACCGCGATAACCAATACTCGGTAGTCAAGAGAGGTGAATAAACTGGTGATTCTTCATGTCGCAAATGACGTTTAACAAAACAACATTTATAAATAAATAAAAACTTTAGTCATTGCAAATATTTGTTATTGTTTGGCAAACAGTGGCATTATCTGACGAGTGATTCACAGGTTATTGAATGTTATTGTTGTTGCTTACCGACATTTCAATGATGGATAATAGCATGATGTTTAGGTCGAAGACCCAGATGCAGCAGGTAGCAAGACCATTATTAAGTTACAATTTGTTGCCTAATTACTGCTTAAGAGAAGAATCAGAACTTTAATAGAAAACATTTTTGTGCATTGCCATTGAAACGGTAATGTCCTATTAAAATTATCGTAAAAATTAAATATGTAATGAATGTAATATCTATAAGATGTATATGTATTTTTATAACTCAATAGGCCTTTTATTTATGTATATAATATTATAGAATGTAAATAAGTTATCATAAATATTCACAATTCTTATTTGATTAACATAGTAATGTTAGTCTAGTAATCGTAAACAAAGTATATCATAATATACAAGGAATGCATTGGATGTTTATTTAAAGTGATTGTCAATGAGTGCGGCGATACAATTTTTATTAGTTTATTAGTACTAAAAAATCGAGTAAAATACAAGGCGAGTTCCCTGGCTCATAAACTAGCGTTAGCCGTATCTCATGAGCCAAAATTATTAGATATTCGGCTCTATGATCGTGTTGGGAAACAATTTTAGCCGAAGTTCGCTTTAGCAAAACCTTGATCTAGGTTATTCTTTATAAAGGCTAAAAAGCCGGGTTTGTGTGTACTTATGCCCGCACGTAATAAATTATACTACTTACTTTTTTACCGTAATGAAAATAACTAAACAGTTTATTTGTAAAAAAAGACATTAAATGCAATTGATTTGTTTGCCATGGTAACCCCATTAAGTCGGTATCGCTTTTAGGTGTCGGGCATCGTAAAAATTCCACTCATCGTTTTTTTCCAAACGCTTCAGAAGAATTGTTCGAAAATTCTGCAAATATTAGCCTTTTTCAGAGTAGAATGCCTATAAAAAGGTTATTTATTATTAGGTCGTTATTCGGTGGGATGCAGGCATGGGACTGGCAACCTCGCGGCGTTGCTATCTATTGCAGCGCCGATTGACACGGATGCTCATCGAGTGGCCACTGTTGCGACACTTCTTGCTCGCTTAACCTGGATACTGCGACGCCACCGACTGACTCAGCTATATTACAAGCCAAGCCAGTCGCCTTTGTTAAGGGACTTGATGCACTGCATAATGAAATTTGATGATTTATTCAATTTATCAAAAATCTTACTACTGATATATCAACATACAACTGGGGCTAGAAATTTGAAATTTTGCATAGAAATCAAATGTGTCTGTAACCACTAAAAAGATTTTTCTAAATTCAATAAAATAAATCCAAAGAGTTATTTAATTTGCTTGGATAAATATTTTTCCTTCTTATTAAATTCCTATTTTAGTATTTTTCAAAATTCATCCTCTAAAGATCTAGGGGATGAAAATTTGGTATTTACAAATATGATGATTTATTTATTTTGTGATGATTTATTTACTATAATAATGTTTTTTTTTTAATTGACGGCAACTAATCGGCGGGTGAAACTGTAGGGTCCAGCTACTACTAACAATAACGTAAGTTTTTGTGATAAAATATAACTTCCGTGTTGTTTAGCTTACATTGAAATTTAAGTATAGGTTTGATATGTCCAGATATGGAAGCAATCCTCTTATAAATATATCATATCATATCAACTTTGGTTGTTCATTTTTAAGTAGGAATACTTTAACCTACCTATATATCGTATGTATGTATCTTAAGTGCACATCCGTATTCGGTACTCGTGTGGTATGTGACCGCAACCGAAACCCCCGCGGCGTTATCGCCTGCGCTTCGTCACCCCTGCGGTCGCGTATCAACGATCACCATGCATGCATGCACTGCGCTATACTGTGATATTTACGATATATTAAAAATGTATACTCAGTTTCTGAAAGGTTTGTAATTTTTTTATTTAAGTTAAACGCCTGTCAAGTTAACCGTAGTTAACCCACATTTGTTCGGATATTTGACAGCTCTTTACCAGATTTGTCTGTTGATCAGCCTAAAGAACAGAACAAGAAAAAAAGGAACTGGGCATTAGTATCATAATTATTACAATATTCATTTTATGTAATTAAAACAATGTTTTTATTCATTTGACTTATACTATGAGTATAACCAACCCAACATCCGGTATGTTGAGTGGGTTGACATGCAGAATTCTTCGCTATATTTTTTTATTTTTGTATTCAAAGCGTATCTTTTGTTAATTAAGTGTAAGACAAAGAATTTATCCTTGTACCAATTCTTAACACACAATAGTCGGCAACGGAAGAAAACGAGTTTCTCTACCTACAGAATGAGTGACAGCATGATCGATGGATTTCCACAATGGCCGCTAACTAAAGTGAACTGATTAAATTCGAGCGAAATATACCAGAGCCTTGCGTTTACAATGTTTCGCCAACACTGTCACATCTAATTGATCGATCCATTTATTTACCAGATTTCCTTAAAACGCGTCTAAAATAACTCGCATGTTGCATTCTATCAATAGACCCGTAGTCGTTCACAGTTAATTTTCATATCACGACCTGGTTTCGATCTGGCGATGGCGCCACTGAAATTATAAATTGCAATTTAATGTTTTCAGACTGTTCAAATTAGAAAGAAAATAAACCGTTTAAATGCGGCACTGGTGTTATAGAAATAAACGTTTTCGATTCCATGTTCTCAAGGATAATAATAACTCTTTGATTATAAACCATAATCTTATATAAATACACTATAGCATACTTTTTGTTGTGTAAGTATCAATAACCTGTTATCCCACCAGAATAGTCTTAGAATTATAATCATGACCAGAATTCAAACAAAGGTTCACATATTTTCTTTTATCATGAGCTATTCATTAGTATTCAATTAATTACTTGAATGTATGTTTTGATTTCTCTTGTTTTCGAGCCTAGTTAACCTTGAACGAGTCAACGATGGTAAAGCTTAAAAGCTGACTAATATTATTTACTGTACTGGGCCATTAGTCAGAGGTCTACGCCTTTTGCTTTTGCATTATGTGCCTATTGTTCGTAGCGCAGGCAATCGCAATGATAGATTTAAATCTAAACGAAACCATATTTCATCTCCTAATCAAATCACTTCTTTGTTTCCCTTATTAAGCGATAAAAATATATATACATCTTGAATTATACTTGTTATACGTCTATTTCCGGATCCGAAAAGTAAGTCGAAAACTCTAAACTTATTTTTAAAATGGTCGTTTTATATTTATTTATTAAATAAAACGAGTGGTTTGTAGTAATCGTTTTATTTTACAAGAATTATAAACAGCAATATTAATATACGTATTTATATGTAAAAATATAAGATCTTGTTTGTTACAGTCGGTTTAAAACTTTTGATTATACAATTAACGAAAGTATAAGGATTTCGTAAGTTGTTTAATTATTCATCGGGAAATTACGTCACAAGAGTAGTCGCAAGCCCCTGTCCCCGCAGATACCAGCGCGTGGGCCGCTCACAATGCCACCTTTCTATTCCGCGCCGCTCATACCTACCGGCTCTGATCGTTACTGGTGAATCACCCGCATGTACGCGCTCGTATCTCTGCCGTATCGGCAGGGTTGAATGCCAATAGAACCCGTTTTTATCGTTATCGCGTGGATACCGTCGAGTGCCCTATTGATTTATTTATTGTCTATCCTGTATCAGAGCGACGAAAGTATGTCACACATAGACTTTTGTGTCGTATTATTTTACATAAACCTTTTAACCATCTCAGGATAGTGTTCAAATACTAAACTTTATTGAAATGGTAATAAATCCCCAACTACAATGTTGCTATTTGTGAATATTGTTTTAAATTTGTCTTAATATTTTTGTACTTTATCTTAGTACAGCGCGGTATTTCTGCAAACGGCAAACTTTACCATTGTCACAACGCTTCACAATTCAAATTACAACTCATACCTAATAAACTATCACCGCTTGCCGTGTGCATTTTTAAAGCCAATCTAAAATAAGCCGGGCATGTGGACGAATTAATTTTCCGAGGAATGAGGCGAGCGGCTGTCGCGTCTTCTTCGTGACCTATAAACTTGTAACGCTTTGAAAATACAACTATGCAACAGAAAGGAAACAACCCTCTTCAACCTGTCGACAACGGTCAAATTAATGTCCAACATTTTTTAATAACACTAATGCAATTTCGAAAATGTTAAACTATACGGGCGTTTAGTGTAAATAAAACTAGGTTTTAACATTCTTTACAAATGAAATAAGCATTTGGGACCGAATAAATCTAATGGTCGCAAGGCAATTTCTTTGTCTTCTTTCTTGATCTATTTCTGAATCATTTCGTAATGACTGGTGCACCCAACGCTGTCGTAGTAAACTAACGGTGTCTTATCAGGCATAACCTTTAAAAATCTAGACTACACACTCTATCTCGATGTCTTGAGATAACAGGAAGATCACCTTATCACTTGTGTATAAGTATCGTATAGTCAAACTATTCTCAGAAAAATTTGAACATGTCATTTCATACTAGTGGAAATTATAGTAACAATATATTGCTACTTTAATTTCAGGATAAACGAGAAACAAATGACTGACCGTTAAAAATATAGCTGTTTTAATTTTATCAATTTATCATGTAACAATGAAAAATGTTTGCGACTTTGCTTTGAATAAAGCTGTCACGACTACATATCGCTAATGGACATTATAACTTGTCACAGCTTTTCTACACAGCTTATTTGGACAACGCAGCAAGCTGTAATTGTGTTAGAGGCCAATAATATCAATGGGAAGAAATAAAACAAATATTGGATTAAATGAATACATAAAACAATAAAAAATATGGGATGCTGATAAATCATACAGAATTCTACCATAGTCATATTTAAAAGGGTTTCTGTTTCTAAATTTATTGGTCGTTATTTATTATGAATTATGATGTATTTTGTACGCATGTTACCTTCTGTTCGGGTGATGCCCCATTTTATTATTGGGTATACCACAATTATTGCAGACATATTATGTAACTCGGTTTGTGTCTCGCATTGCCTGTAGAATATTGTCTCGCGTAAAAAAGCTTTTATACGTCTAGCTTTTAATGAATGTGTAATATGGAAACTTCATAACATTCAGAGATCTGATATTTAACGAGACTCTGCTTCCAGCTTTTTAAATAAAATAAGAAAAAAAAACAATTTTTAGTAAGCTAGAATTGTAGGTATATGGTAGGTATATCCTACAGCACACATTTTCATTGAAAAGGAGAACTCATATATATGTACTTGTCACTTTTCCTTATTCATCCTATCAATATTTCTTCGAAGTAAACCTTTCTAAATTTTATTTATAACGTCCTTTTATACTAATAATTTAGTTAATTGATATACCTTTATACGATTCTGTACTGAGATACACTGTGATATTTGTATAACCGTAAAGAAATTCGCAGAGTTTGTTATCTTATCTTTATGCTTTATCCAACGAACCGTTTTTAAATATTTGATGTCGTGATAGTCGTATTAAAATATACTTATATTTATACTATGTATACTCAAGTAGCGGGCGATGAGATTACAGCTCCATAGGAATTTCCTACTTATTTATCGATTTAAGAGTGTCCTTCAAACTGTCACGAAATGTTGTCATCAATTACTTGGATATATTTCGACCTTAGCCTATTTTGGAAATGGTAATGCTACAGGCAGAAATTTCAGAGGTTAATGGCGTGTCACTAACGCGTATTAATTTTCTGGTTCATGCAAATGGTAAAGTTTTATTGGAACATTAAATAAAGTTTATGATTCATGATTAAGGGTACCAACATTGTAAATATTGAAGTGAACGAATATTTCGTTTGGTATTCGGTTAGTTTTATAATTGCTAACGCAATTGTCAGTACGCAAAAATATTTTTATGAATTCAGTCCAATTTTTATGAGACCTATGTACAAATATTTGAAAGTTTCTTTATAGAGGTCCAATTATATGCCTTTGATTATTTATTTATAATTCCGCACTACTTAACAAGCTGTAGCGTGTTGTTCAATAACATCACGTTAAGTCTACAGTACTCATCTGCGAGGCCGGTGACGACCACTAACTGACCTCTAATGACGTGCCGCCGATAACGAACACATGTCGTCTAATTGCAGCACCTAATGACCAAATATGAACCGCGTCGCGCTTGAATCCTTGCCAAGATTGGATATAACAATGATAGCAATTTTCCGCTTTACTTGTCTGTGTCGTGTGCAGTTTTTGCTCAACGGCGCGTGCTGCGCGGCCGGCCTAGGCAAATCCTATCCATTGTGCGCGCTGACAATGCCTGCGGTGATAATTCAAGGACGGCCCAACCTTTATATTATGTCGTTTCCGTAGAGCTATCCCGTATGCTTGCTTATTCGGGACCCACCTATATAAATACTGTGGTAATTATTTAATAGGCTGTAGTTATGATGTGTCTAACTTAACCTGTGTTGCAACTGTCCAAAATTTAATAAGAATCCGGACACGAGTACCATGCTTATAAAATTACAAAGTATTTAAAAGTTCAATAACAATGTATTTGAATGAACACGATAAAAGTCCATTGTGCCAAAATCCGCATTTGTATTTATGATAATGAGGCAGTAAAAGTTTGAATAACGCTTTTCACCGGAAGTTGTCACCCAGGGTCACAACGTTGTTGTGAGCATGGGTTAAGATAATAATCATCATTTGTTTAATTCAGAAAATAGTTGAGTTTGTAATAAGATAGTTCTGAATTGTAATTTTAAAAGATTCACTAATAACGAAGAAGAAAATTCTGTAAATTCTTTACACCTTAAAATGACTACATTTAATTATATGAACGATGTTGTATTGCAGAGGTTAGAGCAGCCAGGCCTTATAATATCATATAACGTTATAGCACGAAGATTGATGGACCTACGGTTGAGGTTACGACAGCTTAGTGTGGCCAGAATATAGTGTATATAGTGGCCAGGATCATTATGACAGCTTCGTAACACGATGACGTATTATGGTGCAATGGTAATTTGATATTGAATATGGGATAAGACAATTAACTAACAACACCTAACAGGTTAATAGGATGGTCAAAGTTTCAATACATATGATTGTCTCTAACCTTAAGTTTGATTTCCGCCTTTCACAAGAACTCACGTATCGCGACATTTTGTGAACCAAATCCGACCTTCGTGGTCAGAACCACCAACGTTCAATCAATTTATGGATTAATATGGGCCAGAATATCTGTTATCAAATGTCTTAAATGGAAGAATATTACTAGATAATATAGTAATAATTCTTCGGTTCGAATTATTAATTTTCTAGGACACTATTGCAATATGTATTTATGTATATATATATATATATATACCCGGGGGAAGCCTAAGCTAATTCGTTAAAGAATCCGACATCCATGGGTGTACGTGTACGAGTATACTTATAATCATAAAACCTAAGATTTCCAATTAGCCAATTGTTGAGTTAACTATTTACTAATTTATCGAATTATTGAATTAAACACAAGGACAAAGTTAAACTTTTAAAGGAAACTACCTCCTTGAGTTGTTTTGAAACACCAACTTAACGTAAAATTTTCAGCAAGCCGTGATGACAAAGTTCCTGTTGTTTCAAACTTTAAACTGACGCTTTGTTGAAGAGTTCAAAACATAAATAGCATTCGTTGGTAAATTCGCGCTGAGAGGGTTTTCAAACTTATTTTATTTCGGATAAAGTAAACGCAGTTGAGGTTTATTTTCGTAACGAATGATTCGATTAGTGAGAATTTTATATCCTATGAGTATGGATTTAGTCGTGTTGTCATATAATAATAGTTTTAAAATGTTTTACTCTTGACTAGTGACCCACCCCGGCTTCGCCCGGGTACCACTAATTATTTTGATTCGATCGCTACCAAACATAGGAACACCCGCTTTGCCAATCTTGACAATCCCTGTAAATTTCATCGAAATAGGTCCAGCTGTTTCGGAGTCTATATGGAACATACACACTTCGCTTTTTATATACTATTTTTTTCATAAAAAGTATCCTATGTTACTTCTAATACTTCCAAGAATATGTGTACAAAGTTTTGTGATGATCGGTTGAGTAGTTTTCGCGTGAAAGCGTAACAAACAAACTTACATTCACATTTATAATATTAGTAGGGATACACTGATAGCCAAATAATTAATTGCTGTAATTTTGAATACTAACTAGAAAGTTTCCAGAATTTAATGTTAATTTGTGCATTGTTATAACAGTATGGAATTATTTAATACTCTGTTCGAAGTCGTCGTTTCACTCAATATCGTCCATAGCTGGGCGCAAATGATCGCCCCAAAGACCATGGACCGACCACTGCCAACCTCACCTAGTCGACTCCACCAGGTACTAATTAATATGTAGTTTAGATTATTTATCTTCACCTCTGACTTTATGAGAATACTACGGTGGTGAGAGCATATTCTTTTTGTTTTACCATAAAATTTCGTTGCCATGCCGCTATTACATGAATGCCTTTGCGCTGAGTGCAGAAAACTGTTTTATTCTCATTTTTAAGTTCTGAAACGTAAGTTTTACGTTTTCCGATGTACGGCAACGTTGTTTCGTCTACAATTTTTTTTTATTTCGTACTGAGTTTGAACAGATATGGTTTGAAAGCGTAGTTATTCAACAGTAATAGTTTAAGTTTTAATCGGCATCTTACTAATAATATAAATGCGAAAGTTTGGATGGATGGATGTTTGTTACTCTTTCATACCAAAACGACTGATCGGATCCGGATGAAATTTGACACAGAGATATATTATAGTCTGGAATAGCACATAAGCCACTTTCTATCTCGGAAAAATGGTATGGTTCCCGTGGGTTTTATTTCAATTTGCTTTTTCACAGATGTATAAAGATATTATACCTTACGTAACGATATTTAAATTAAAATAAAAACAAAATAAAAAAAATTTGGAGCAACTTATGATGTTGATTTACATATAACAAAAATGTATATCGAAAAAAAATTAAATTAAAAATCCCGACTTAAATTATATGCTCTTAACTGGATTTTACTAACTTATTTCTTACGTTCTGGCTAAAATGTAACAATTTAGTTCTCATGTTATGCCAATGTATGGCGCTTTCAGCGAGCATATTATGTGTACTGATAAATTAAATTATAATGTCGAAGTAAAATTTCCACACTAAACGCATATGATTTATGGAACTAAATGTGATGTATGGGTTAACAGGAACGGATAAGGCAGGAATCGATTATAATAGGGGAAGCGTAAAAATAGCACCTATGATAGACCAATGAAGTAGCGAAAGGCTAGCATTATATGGGGATACTAAAAAAGATTGGGAAAAATTTCATATGGTGCTTTAGTAGATGTATTGAATTTATTTGCAAGTCAGTGTAGAGTGTAACGAGAAAAAAAAACTGTAGTTTTAAATGAGTACATATATTATCACTCACAAACTGCTTGTCAGTTTGGAGAAATATCTTATTTTCCTAATTGTAATGGGTGTCTTGTAGATAAATTAATCTAAAGAGTTTTAGTGCTGTGTATGGAGAGCTATGTCGGTAGGCGCAAGCCTAAGAAGAGATGGACGGATTGCGTGAAAGGTTACAAGATTAAAGGGAGTGTCGATTGAACTTACGGATGATAGATCGACTTTGGAAGCGAAAATTGGTTGTACCGACTGCATTTTATATAGAGCAGGTATAGGGCCATAAACCAATTTGTAATATTGTTGTTTGTCTGTCTGTTCTGGCTTATCTGTGCCCGGGTTTTGATAGAACTTTTACTGATAAATACCTAATGTTATAAGAAAGAACTAAGATTAATTTAATTTGCACAAAAGAATCAAGATTCAACAGAATCAAGTAAAATAACTCACGGAATTGTGAATAAAATCATGCTTGCCCGCAAACCACATGGTTGTAGCAACTAAATAAAAATAATGTTTTTATTTATTTTGCGCGATGAAAACACATTTTTATTGGATTCTACGCGGACGAAGTCGAGGGAACAGCTCATAAAATCTTAATCGTTTTTATTTATTTAGTGTGCTTGGTTTGGTTTTTTTATAAAGATATATTTGATCGAACTAAGTTTTTGTTTAACAGTGTTAAACCTGACCTAAGCGATAGTTGTCACAATGCCCGCCTCGCTTGGGACGTGCCTCGGTGTCCATACGACGCGACGTGATTCTGTTACAGCCTGATTGTTGCAGATAGTATAACTGATCTTAAACCAATCTTATCTAGCTCGAGCTGACCTAACTTGCTGTAAACCGTTCCTACCCGACACCTAATTGTGTCCGCATCTTTTTCAATCGATTGAATTGTGTATGCTTATAAATCATCTGCTTGATAGAAATATAAATATAATTATAAATATCAAAGAATAAAAGCAATGCATTATTACGTTTTTGTGTTTTGTTGAACATTTTTTTATGAATTTATGCATATATTTAGAATATCAAAAATATTAGTTAAAGTTACAAATATATTTCTTTTAGTTATAACAACAATAATGTCAGGCCTCAGTCTATTAGCGTACACCAACAACAATCTTATTCAAAGGTTTATTTGTATGTATAAATCCGTTTTAAATAAAAACTAAAATGATTCGCCAAATACATATATATCTGTGTTAGATATTGTGTGCTAAAAGTTGCGTGTGTGTATTTTTTTTCTTAGCAAGGTTATAGTAATGTTATCATTAAGATTATGGTATGTTTGTTACAGGTGAGTGATAGGAACGTATGGAGCCATCAGAGACCACTTCAAGGTTTGTGACGCAACGCATTCCTCAGCGCGGCCACTTGAACAAATTTCGACTGTTTGCTTTGTACACATTTTGTTTTTACACCTGATATCGTGTCTCTAACGTTGATAAATTTATTTCGAGCCTCTTGACTTAATTATCTTCGCAGCACAGTTATTTATTCTGTTATTAATCTTTCTCTTCTCTCTCTCTCTCTAATGGTTAATGATTAGGAATTTGACATTGGTTTTTTATTCCATTTTAGTGGACTTCGCTATCATTTCAACCGGAGTCCAGTGAAGTTTACCCTACACTAATTGGTGGTAGAAATAGACATGAGACAAGTGGAGAGCCATCTACCATTTAAGACAGGCGACTCCCATTAGCAAATTAGATTTGATGTTATATCCTAGACATATATCCACCTAGGCCCGGGAAACTTCGTTCTGTCCTATAATTAGAAGATGGTCCACTATTTTGGCGATAATGGCTAACACATAAAATATAATATGCTTTCGCGGGCTTTTTGTAGGACTATTTAAGGTAAACATTTCCATTAATTAAACATTTACATCAAATACGTTGCTCGCATATGGTGAAATTTTTTCCTCCTTTTTTGACAATTATTTTTATATTTAGAACAATTCACACAATGTCTTTAATAATTACAGCCTGCCTATATGTTATTCTGATGCATAAGTTATATTATTGTAAACTTTAATTAAAATCCAACAAACATCCATACACATTCATTAGTAGGATAACAATTAAAAAAAACCTAATTTGAAACTTATCTAATAAAATTATGCTGCTACCTCTCTTCTTCCTATCCTTAAGTAACTTATGGAAGTGAGATTAACGATCAGGCGTGGAACTTACGAAGTAGCATTAATAAATCATGATGCTTCGCGGTTGAATCGACTTTACTTACTCTTTTGTGTTATAACTGATATTAAATACATCAGTTCTATTTATGTGATGTTTTCCTCATGGTACAAATCTATAAAACAGTAATATTATATAAATAAATAACCTACTATTAACTTTAAAACATGTAATTATGATCAACTATGCAGAACTTTTACGAAAACGGTAGCGCTTTACTGTAAACACTCTTCGGTGAATGCGCGGTCGGTTTGGTCGTGTCATCCGGCTCGCTGCCTGCGCTGAAGGCACCGGGATACGGTGGTCGCTAGCAAATTGTTCACGGCTGCTTGCCCCGGACGGTACTCACTCCAGACGATACGCCGGAATGTACCTTTGCGGTACTTTCTTTGCTTTCGAATTCATTGAACAATGTGCAATTTGCTCTAAGTTTATAGACACTTTCATATTTTTAGGGTACTTCCCATTGTTGCAAGCAAATGGTTTTCTTGCGTGTTTATTATTAATATTTATGGGAGCCTATATTCATGAGTAACATAGCGGTCAGCTGCTGGGCCTAGCAAACTCATAGGTTATATAACTTTCTAACTGTTAAAGAATTATAAATATCGATTTTGTAGGAGAGTTTATTAATTATAAATCTTATCTCTTTATAATAATAGTACATATAATGATTTACTTTATTGATTCAAAGTATGTAAACATAAACATATATGGTATTAATAATATAGTTACATCCAAACGGGCTCGATGAGTTTCATATTAGTATCGACGTTGACCAAAATAGCAATCTCCATCGGGCATTTTACTGAGCTGAAACAAGTTGGCCTTCGGCTCCATTCGCCGAACTTCCGCCCAACTTCCGCCCTTATCTAGTAGAACTGTACTTTTCCCCGAACAAGGCAACTTCAACTTACTGACTGCTAGGGTGGTCCAAAAAGAAAGTCGAGTAGGATGGCAAATCAAAAGCGAGAGCGGTAGGGTTGCCCATCCACGAGGCGGTTATGTTTTTCACATTTGCTCTTCATAAATGAATGTTAATTCTGTCCACTTGTCTTATTTTATCAAATTAATAACAGTTCTCTATTATTTTGCAATTAAGAATATATTTTTAAAACTGTAAATATTTATGGTGAAAGATTTATGGCTTGGAACATGTGTGTACAGTATAAGCTACGATTACGTTGTCTGTACACTGTTGCGCAGTAAATCTGCGCGGCCGTGCCGCTGACGGAATAAAAGAAAATTCCCATCTGTATTGTATCCGTAACGCAACGCCGGAGATGGAAATTTACAAATGTATTCGCAGTCGGCACTCGGCAGGAAATTCGACGATGAATTACATCGTTTTATACTTTTGTTTTGATTACATTTATATAATGTTTGATGCTTTACGTTCCGTAAACTGTGACTATTTGTTTACAAAGACGAATAGAAATAGATTTCATTATTGCTTTAGCTAACTTTTTAGATTAGAATTTTTTTCGCTTAGATTATTGAGAACACTAGGTATTAAGCTTGAACTGTGGTAGACGATTATACCTGAATGCGAATTGAACTACAGTTATTAGTTAGTAATAAATTAATGTCACATCTAGTTGATAGATACTTTAATTAAAAAAAACAACTTTAAAACGTTACAGTGAAAAAAGGAGGGAAGTAATATAACGCAAAGAGTAAGGTATTACGTGAATAATTTGGTAACGATTCCACCGTACATTTTTTCTACACAATTTTTCCTCGTAAATTCCATCCTGATATTATGAAACAAAAAATCACAATATCACAGGTCTTTTTCCCTTCTTCCCTATCTACTTTATTGGGCTCGTGCTGATTTTGATATCTTATCCTTTGTAGCGAAAGCGCCCGCGGTGATATTGTCTTTTGGGACAGGCGTCGGCTCGAGAAAAGCCGGTACGGATTATATTCGTTATTCCTGTAATATCCTTTTACGTTTTATTTTTATTGCTCACGTTTTATAGTGAATCCTAAAGAGGGTTTTATTTTTGATGATTGCATGTTAGATAACGAATGCTCCATGGGGAAAACGTAAACTAATATTTTTGTTATTGGACCAACAATATTGGTGACGGGTCGGCTTGGGGTAAGTTTTTAGTCTTATGTTACTTATGATACCTCCAAGAATGTGTGTACAAAGTTTCATGATGATCGGTTGAGTAGTTTTCACGTGAAAGCGTAGCAAACAAACTTACGTTCACATTTATAATATTACTTGTGACCGGCCCCGGCTTCGCTCGGGTACCACTAATTATGTTGATACGATCGCTACCAAACACAGGAATACCCGCTGTGCCAATCTGGACAAACACTGTTAATTTCATCGAAATCGATCCATCCGTATCGGAGTCTATAGGGAACATACATACTTCGCTTTTTATATACTATTTTTTTCATAAAAAGTAACCTATGCTACTTCTAATACCACCAAGAATATGTGTACAAAGTTTCATGATGATCGGTTAAGATAATTTTGGCACTTTATTAAGTACGCGTCACGGCACATTCGCGTCAACTTAATTTTATTACACGTTCACAATTTGCACCTGCACCTGGTTTTTGCTTTTATTTGTTGTCAATTCATCTTAAATCTGAACGTTTTCTTGATGCACCGCAACGATAGCGGACCGTCAATTACCGCACATTGTTCGGAATTATGGCCGCAATAAAACTTTTATCCGCTCGGTTACTATAACATCCCATGTGTGCATCAACTCAAAATGAAATGTATTTTCCAATGGAAATCTTTCTTATCAACATTGGATTAGGGATGAACGATGGCCCAATTCGAGAAAGAAATTATTTTGCGAGTACATAGTTAGATGTACGAATGTCAGCCTAGCTATTTCTCATTTTACGTTCGTCTGTTTAAGTTGCCTATCTTATATCAATTATGCATATTTTTTTATAAAATAATCGAATGAAATTATCTAACCACTGTTTCAATTAGACTAGAATCATTTAACAAGACATCAGTTACATTTAGTTTAACCAAAACAATACTGTTACTTGAAGCTACTCGTTAGTAAGTCGGGATAAATGCAGTGCGCGATACGTCGGCCCGTTATGTCGCGCTCGCACGCCATGCCCGCGCGAACTAGCAACGGGAAACGCTGCGGTGCTGTGCAAATAAAACAGTTTGCGTCCGTGCAAGTGTAGTAATACATCAATAAATCAGCACAATTGTATATATTTTTAATTTTGATCGATATTAAGTCAGAGTTGATACCTAGGATGTCCCCTATGTAAACTTATATGACTAGATTAGCCTACTAGAGACCTCAATTACGGAGTTTATGGCGGCACAGAAAACTAGGAGATTTCAAGGGTTAAAACAATTCTATCAGTACGTTACTCGTTGGGAGTAATGGCCCCGAGACCTTTAGTCTCAAGAGATACATTGTTAAAAAGGAACAATAGATCGAGTAATTGATTTCCGACGAGGCTTCACTCGTGGGATTTTCGTTTATGGGTCACATCATAACACTCACGGATTTCATCTTCATCAATATTAAATTATATACCATCCTCAATTCGGTAATTGCGATGGTTTGTCCAGATTTGAGTAAAATTCAATTGAAATTTGTACTTATTACGGTTAAAAGACTGATACGTTTTATTCTTCATATCTTAAGCCTACTTTTGGTAGTCTATTAAAAAGACGGCCTTTACCTGTAAGTTTTATTAGGGATATATTAGTGAATTT
This sequence comes from Papilio elwesi, assembly GCA_029849275.1. Lineage (NCBI taxonomy): Eukaryota > Metazoa > Arthropoda > Insecta > Lepidoptera > Papilionidae > Papilio > Papilio elwesi. Next base: position 3,077,392 of record CM056687.1, on the reverse strand, counting down.
TACTCCTCTTGATTACGACTATTTCCGGTATCGTATTTCCTCATGGTTCGAGGACAAGAGGGTAAAGATTAATGATGGCAATTTACTGTGGATCCCGCTTACGCAGGCTTAGCGTTGGATTTGTTTCCGTTCCTTATAAGATTTAATGTATTAGAGGCATTTCGAATTACCCACCAGAGCTCTTGGAATCTCTGCTTCAATTTGTCTTCGGCAATGAGGTAACTTTATGGTACTAAGGTTGCTGTAAACAATAACATATATCTGTTTACATGGTTGAAAGTACAGTAGACGGCCAAGGGACCGGTGATATTACTTTGTACCAACAGGAAGTCGTATACTAAACACAATGTAATTTTTTTTATTATTTAAATAATCATATACATTGCACAGATTAAAACCAAATACCTGCTTATACTTGTGTGTTGCAGGGTGTTAACATTTTAAAATCTGTTTGATATATCGAATTAATATTTGTAACTTTTTTAACAAAATTAACTTCGATTGATTTCTGATCACTGCAACCTAGTGCCAAATCTGGAATCAATCTTGAAAAAAATTAGATATTTAATAAGATATTTAATTCTCACTTCCACTAACCAGTCTGTAAAATTCAAATATCATAAGACTATTGTTATTGACTTTTTCTTTTGTACAGCCTACTTATGGTACACAACAATAGATAGTTATCTAACAAGATGGAACAACACCGACATTAGAAACGAAGCCGGTTCGTGACGTAAATAGCAGTTCATAGATATAGTAACTGCTTAACATTTCCACTATGTTCGGAGTACTGTAATGTGCTGCTTGCAAGGCTACCGCGTGATACAATCGTTGACGCGTGGGAAGCCCAGCTATTGTGAATAACTTCGTGAATTTGTTTCAAGTGATTAGCTTTCGTGAACGAGATAATTTGTTTTACACGTAACTAATTATAAAACATGGAGAGTTGTAGCGACAGTATATTCCTGCGTATTCACGGATTCGACTAAGCTAGTGACAAATACAAATAGCTCTATTTGCAGAAATCGATATAATATATAAATAAAAGTGATACAGCACGCAACAACAACATCTGTTGCACGAATGGGTCGACTCGACCGGTGAGATCCTCACCCTCACCTAAATACCTCACAGAAAATAGGCGTAAAGTACAAGTATTTTCCGTTTCGACTGACGAATGAGGTGCCTAATTGTACTACTCTCCCTCTTCCCATCCATTCTTAATAAGGAAACATGGTGCAACTCATTAGCTTGTTGCAGATGCTTATGGGAAGCGGTCACTTCCTATCAGGTGAACTTTTTCGTTTGCCACCTTCTTAATATAAAAAAAAAACTTTTGCTTTCAAGAGTAACTACGTACTAAGTTTGGTATCTCGCGGGTCAACTATTTGACACGTCTGGCAAAGAGCATTAGCAACGGTGCAAAATACTGTTAAGTGTTTATCAATCCAGTTCGAGTGGTGCCGAAAACGGACGCTTTAATTTGTAACGGCATTTTAATTACCGAATTAATTAGTTCATTATTTATTTACATTTAATGTATGCTCAAAATAGGATATCAAAATTAGTTTTGTCTTCTTCTTCCTTCGAGTATATAAATTTATATACTCATTATTAATAAAATATCTTTTAAACATTTCAATTGGATACATTTAGTATTGAAAGTAAATATATTGTAAGAATAGTGTTAAATCTTGTCACCTAAAAACTGTCAGGCATGGATTTTACACGCGAAGTGGGTGTTATTGTTGCTTTTTATAGAAGTACATAAGTGTCGTTCTAAAGAATGGTCATTACGGTATGAATATTTATTTATACTAAAATTTTGGAACAAGAAAATCGAATTAGTACCTATAGAGTGCAGCTGCGCTTGTGATAGTGGGAAATAGTAAAAGTGCACGCTCTGACCGGCCGGCGTTTGGGTCAAGGACTATTCACTTTGTTGTCTTATTGCGCTACAGTTATACTGGTAGAGGCTCCGCATTTGCATCGGCGATCATTACCGCCTCATGAATTGTTAATGCCCCTCGATAAACGAGAAGCAAAGGCGCAGCTTTACTGTTGCGAAACTCAATGACTTGTGAAATTACTTTTTTATGTGCTAGTATGGGAGTCTTATGTTAATGAGTAACTTTACAATCCTTAATGGTCTAATGTATCACGGTGGCTGCCAGTTCGTTAGTTAAGAGGAGGTCCGTCCCCGCTGCTTGAGAATGCGTGACTTTGTGCAATTAACAGATAGAGATAATCGTTAATGTATAATAGCTGATTTTTTAAATTAGTTTAAGGCGGAAAAGAGAGCGCTGCGCGGTCACTGGATGGTATGTGCCATCTGCATCTTTCATTTATCGAAGCTCAAAAATCAAGTTTTGAAAATAAAATAACTTGTTTAATTTGCGGAAATTTTGTTAATCTAACGTTTGTAGTATATAGGTGCTTAATGTTTAATTAACTTTAGCTTACTTATTAAATTAATCAATTTAACCTATTGTATATGAACATTTTTGTGAGCGTTTCGTGCTGTTTTATGTACATGTAATAACTACATTTTTTAATTGTCTTAAGTTTGTTATCATTTTATTATAATATTTTTAATTTTTTTTAATTATCATTTTATTATAAAAACGACTGCTGGTAATTTAATAAATAAATCTCTACCTATCGACATCCTCAACTGTCAAGAGTTGCAGATGCGATAGCCATTATAGGAGGCTTATGCGTAGGTTTTTGGATGTAGTAGTGAAAAAGTGTTCCAGGATCCCGCCAAATGTAAATCTCTACCTACCCCCTAAAACGCTTTATTGTTATGTGTTCTTTTGTCTATAGTTTATAATTGTTTCATCATTTCCCTGAAATTTTCCCACGTTATGTGGGGTCGGCACAATACGACCGTAGCTCATACTGTAAAGGTTTTAGTTACAGTTTCAATGGCCGGCCGCCTGAAGCAAACCCTCCTTGGGAATTAAGGAATAATTTGAATGAATAAATTTTATTTCTGTTTAAATTTGTAATTGTTATAATCATATCTAATGGTGGGTTAAATTGTAAAGAAGTAATCTTACATACAGTATAAACATGCTTATGGAATAGATTTAGGTCCGATTTGACAAATGTAAAGAAATAACTACGTCATTGGTGATTAAAGGTCTTCATAACAATGGAAAGACCTACGAATTGACGACATTAAATTACTGTTTGATTTTTATAGTAGAAGTACTGAATTTTATGAGACATATTGAGGTAACTGAATTAATAATTTATGTAGGAGCGCGCAATAGGTAAACCCAGTTCAGCCTATAGCATTGTTGCGCACAGAATACAATGACACACGCCTACTACGTCCCGAGCATGACTCAGCTGAGCCCTTTCTGAATCCCCAACGATATTACTAAGCATTTGCATTCAGTTGCCATCATCAAGACTGAACCCGGCGGAGGGAGCGTGTCTGCCGTACCGTCCTGATACAATTACCTTACCCTATTCCCCAGGAGAAATATATTTCGTGTACCGTGAGACTCTTAAAATGTATATAAATTACTTGGCCAATTTCTTTACTTAGTCCAAAGTGACTGCGGTAAAATTTACGAAAGAGGAGTTTAAAATTTGAGTGAACTCTACAAAAATCTAATTTGTGCGCTCTCAACTTAATTGTCACTTCGCGGCACGTTGAGAGAAGGGCTCGCTCAATTTTATTTAGGCAAGGAACTGGCTTGTAACTCCCACGTACCAAGTAATAAGGTATTTTAAAATTTCTGCAAAATTTAGGCACCTCTTGAGTACCGCTAATTTCTTTATGTTAATTTTAAGGATACATGCTTTTTGAATTTAAATGTTTATCTGGATTGAATTATTGTAGATTATTGATTAAGACCTGGATAGAATGAATCTAATAAATGAAACAAATGAAATGAAACAGTTAGATGTGTGGACAAATCATAACTTGGGAATTTACAGCACAAAACTTCTACAATAGTTTAACAAGTTGGTTAGTTGAGTTTATTAAACAAATGTTAGCAGGTGACAATTGTTTGTATTAAGAGAGTGCAAAGGGACTGAGCAAAAGCATGTATGCTTGGATATGTTGCTGGAATATGTATATGTAATCAAAATCACCCATAATAAAAGATGGACGGCCGCCCTGCGGTTTTTACATTTTCATTTGATATAAATACCTAATCCTAACAAATATTCTGCGAATGCTTATACACACATTTTAAAGAAGATAGAAGACAACATAGGGTTGTCCCAGAAATAAAACATTGCCGTGCAAGTGAAAAATATTAACTATACTGTTTATACATGTAATACCAAGTTATTAAATCAAGTTGCAATTTCCTTCGAGGAAAATAAAAAGCGAATGCGTGCGAAGCCGTGGTTAACTGCTATTCTAAATTATACAGAATTCAATTAAAAACCAAAATACAAGTTTGATAACTGTACCCGTTTATTTCCAATCGTTGTCAGTCCAATAATAGCCAGCTAAAATCCGAAACACGTGGAGAAGCGCCGCCAATACCGTATGCACACCATATATCCTCACTGATTTCAATCAACTGATGCTGATGAAATTTCTATCGGATTCCTCTCGATAGTAACACTGCGGGTCCGAAGCGATACAGTTTGTATGTTTTATGTCACGTACGCAGCGACCGTTCGGGATGAGTCATTATTGTCCTGTACGTGTCGATGACCTAATTAAATGAAATATTTTACAAACAAATCGATAATCTGATGGTGTGTGACGGCGTTACCAACGTGTATGTTGATTGAAAAAGTGGACTGGATGTCGAATTATATTGAAGTTCTTTTCGAAAGAAAAGTGGATGACATCGGCGGTCATTGAACTGTTTATTTGGATGACAATTATTAACTTGTTAAGAAACAAGAGTTACCAGTTTAGTTAATATCTGATACTAACTCTTGACCGTGGCTTCGCACACATTCGTTGCTTATTTTCCACGCTTAGAATTTTCGTAAGATTCTGCGTATAATAGAATAGAATGATAGGTAATATGTCAAAAAGTTAGTGTCAAAACATTAACATGGCAACAGATATTGTAAATTAAGTGTGACAATGTGTGTGCAAAATTTCATGATGATCGGTTGATACGCTAATGACTTAAAGCGTGACAAACAAACATACTCACTTTCGTTCAATTTCATTCATTTCACGTAAGACCTATCAATCCAAAACTAAGAAAAACTATACATATTGATGACAGTTATCTTTAAAAAAATGACGAGACGTTTAGTTTCAACGTTTAGAAAACGTTTTATTTGCTTAAAATATGTCTTAATCATGATTATTATTCATGTTACAGCGATAAGCTATGGCTTATGTCTGCGTTCTCCCCGGGGGTCTGTAGGAATGGATCAGTGCCTTCCAAAGTCTCGTGTGACGCTTATGCGGGGCATTTGTAGTGTCGTAAATTTAATGTGTCTATCAAGTATTTTGTTTCACATGTATCTCCCGCCATGCCTGTACTTGTAAATAATTAGAGTAATTCATAATAAACAATATTTTTAGTCACATTTCCTTGCGGTACGCAACTAGCTGTTGGTTTTCTCTAATACCCGATGTAGAAAGGGCAACGTATAATTGTTCGCGTCACTTTCTAACGTCCATTAAATAAAACTCGAACAAGTGTTTAACTTGTTTTAATTAATTACCGAAAGTCAAAGAGGCGTCTCCAAACGTTACGTTATCGTATCTCTTTTTTGCTTAGCGCCTATTTGGTCGACTCCCATGGTCGTAGCGTGATGTAAAATAGATTAAAGCTTATCGAAATAGTAGAATGTCAAATACATTTTTTTTAAATCCGATTGGTAGTTCCAGAGATTAGCGCGTTCAAACCTACAAACTTTTCCTTTTAATAATATTATAAGTATATATGTAGGTATATACTACTAAGGCTTGACTTCTAAGACGAAGGTGGTTCCCATGATGGTAGATCTTACCTTTTTGCAAATATGTAGATGGCGGGATGCCACCAGTTTTTTTATTTTATTTTATGCCTAATTATTTCCATTGCCTACTTCATTAAAATAAGCATGTTTTATATTAATTCAATCGATTCACGTACAAAGACCATGGAATGAAGAGACGAATCAAAGCGCGAACCATTAAGACTTTTATTGCATGAATGTACCAACAGTCACGTCGGGAAACCTTTCCCGGTTCGCTGTCGGGGTTGGACTGAATAATTGATTACGAAGACGCATTCATAAAATGAAGTTCCCTAAATCGTAAAGCGACGCTTTTCGTATACGACACAACTCTCGCTACAGCACTGTACCGGGAAGCCTTAAGCCAAGTTAAAACGCGTGCGTTCCAATTTCACTTTTGTGATAGCGTCGTTAAGGTTGTTACGGTTATTAAGATAAGAGGTTTATTTGTAAGGTTTGTGATAACATTTTTTCAACTTCTCCACATTAATGTGATTACTTACAGAACATCGAAACGAATCTATTCTTACGCTTTAAATATTTTTTTAGTCTTTTTTATCTTGGTTTCTTGGATACAAAAGTTTGTTTTACTTTTTTTAGAAGTCTATACCGCTATTTAATAAAACATGTTTACCGTGTATCGAGCTATCGAGTGCCTTAATTAAATGTATTAATAATTGTATTTTTTATTAAACGCCAAATAATTAATACGATTCAATCCCCCGGTTCTGACAATCCGTCCGCCTGATTATTTTACTTTATATGTTTTTTTGTATTTAAATAAGCCACGTTCTTCCCCTTTGTATTGTAAGACATTGTATTGAATAGCATTCTCCCCGTTAACAAAAAATAATCGATTTAGAAGATAAAAGAAGCACCAGTGTATTAGTAAATTTAGTTCACTTTCCTATTTCGGAACCAATTATATAATTAAAGAATACACGCGACTTCAATTTAGTTTGATTGACTACAATGTTTTTTAAAATCAAAATAGAATTTTTGTAAGCAAACGTCACCAACCAAGCTTGCCGGCCACTTTCATCGGAAATGTAGTCATTTTGTGGAAATGGTGAGATAAAGTGAAGTTGAATTGTGTAATATGGATAGCTAATGTCATATAGCAAAGTGAGAAAAAATTGTTTTTCGAAAACATTTTATAATTTACGAATTTTAAGGTTTAAAAATTCATATCGATGTTTAAAAAAAACAACCATAACAAAATTATTAGACTTTCATCCCTTTTATATCGTAAATAGCTAAACATTACATATAATAAATAATAACATAAAAACAACAAGGAGTAACGAAAATTATCGTCATAAATACATACTATAAAAACGAAACAAGCAGACACATTAATTTTGTAACAATGGAGTCGCGCTCCGCAGACAGTAGTCAGCGCAACGCCCGCGACTTCACTACAATACTATATTTATGTTTGCTTACTGTATTTTTTTAAACGCAAGTACAAAGCATAGAGCGTCGGAACGACCATAAGAAAACTCTTAAAATCCATGCCACGTTTCTCGATCTAAATTGCTTTAGAAAATGCAAAACATTTACTTAATAGTAAAATTGGAGTGCACTATTAAGTATTTTATAGGTTCCTTCTGTATGTCTAAGGCCTTTTGCAGTTTTCGCCTAACGCCGGCACGTTGTAGAGGGTCCTTAGGGGAATTTTATGAGATAGTGATACTGACGGTTTTATACCTGCCCCATTTGAGAGCTCTTGTAAAGTTACTGCGTAAGGGTGTGTGTATACTACAAAGGTAAAGACGTTTACCTTTTATTTATTCCCATCAATATTACAAAGTTAAGCCATTTAGCGTTTTGAATAAATATTTTCACTTGCCCAAACGAAGACAAATATTCCATAATATTAATTCAGAGCGCTTGTCCGATTTTTTTTCGCCGGACGTCGGGACGTGTTTTTTCCAGACTTGTGGTGGTGTACGGTTGATAATTAATGAGTGTTCATACACATATATGCACACAAAAATGGTCACCGGATACTGATCCGGCGACTAATTTTCGTCGAAACCATCGCTTCTATTACTGATGGTCCGGTATCCGGTGAAAAAACGGACGTCGAAAAGCGCTTTTAGGATTTCTTATTAAAAAACTTAGTCCGTTTGCAATTCATGTGTACAGTACCCGTCACTTTATAATGTTAGGTTGTTTTTCTGTTAGGATATTAAAGAATATATACTGAACATCGCTTGTACCTGAAAAAATATGCTACGGGGAAAAGACCCTGCAGAAACTTATTACTTTTACTGTCAAAACTTGTGACACGTTCGCAATAGACGAGGTGTTGAATGAATAATTTATTTAGTTATTATTGGGTGTATTCTTTTTTGTTATAGTATAGGTACGTCATACGAAATATTATACCGCTTCCGCTACCCGGCTCTATTTTACGAGCGCACTAGAGCGCGTAGAAACTTGTTATTTCCTTTATCTCGTTGCTATGGAAATGTTTTCGTCGTGATCATAAATTCTTTGTGTACAAGAGTACATGCGAGAGACTACTTCCTAACCCTTTTTCTCGAAAGATATAATGGTATTAACATATTTATCTTGTAATATGTCTGTAGTAACTAGATTCTACTTACTATTCTTTATAGTTCATATGTTATATTTTAAGATTTTGAACTCATTTTAGCGGATCTCGTTATAAGGCCAATAAGGTTAGACAATTCCTTTGGTGTCTTTAATTTTACATATTGTTGTCGATTTCAGTTAACTTTAATCGTATATATATGCTGCTTGGTCAATTGCCGAATGTAGTTGTTCTTCAGGTCAATGTGATTTGAATGAAAAATATTGAAAAACATTACTCTTACCAAATTTGGAAAATAGGACCGTAATAAACTGTGCCAAACATATTTTACTCTTATCGCCGTACTTTATATGGTAGTTTAATGAAAGCTTAGCCCTTCTAATGGTAAACATGTTTTCGTGCTTTCGTGCTCATTCCATTACTCTGTACTTAATGCGCTTAACTTGCCACTAAGAACGTAGTGTGTATTATCTGCTGTGATCTTCTGAGATTAATTTACATCCCTTGAATTTCAGAATTTGGTGAAAAATGCCTGTACTTTATTGCAAACAAGGTTTTTTTATCAACTCTCTAAATAGTTTTTACCTCAGAACTTCTACATTTATAAATCGAATTTGAAGTTTGTTTTTGCAGTTGATAGGTTTTTGTTCTTAGATTTGTCCTATTTAAATTTTATATTAATATGATAAGTAATTTCAGAGTTATTCGTTTTTTTTGCTATAGAAGGCGGTTTTTCAGCTGCGTTTTAATGATGTAAAATATGGAATGTTTTTTTAACAGCCCTTTTGAAGTAAAGGCGAAGAACAAACGGTTAAACAGAACCGTACAACTGAACAGTAACAACTGCGATGTATAAATTGGGTATTAAGAGGATCAGACCCAAACTCATTCCGGATTTAGAAGATTTTGCTTCCCTTAGGATCGCGTTGAACTCTATCTAGTTGTGGCCGTTTTTCCTGTACATTACTCCAACTTACTGCCGCACTCCAACCAAAATTGTTCCCGGTAGCATAATCTTGCAAATTACATAGACTTTTTTTCCATTTGTTTCATACAAGCAACACAGTTTATACGTACAATTTGTTTGCTCCGTGCCAATATTGTCTTTTTTTGTTGTGGCATTGCAAAGTTCACTTACGAATTAAATCTATCAAATGATAAAGTTGTACGACTATAAAACGACAATATAACTCATATTCCATGGTTTTGTTTTCTTCAGTAACGGCTTACTGTCACAAACTTAAATCAAAAACCACTCTGAGAATACTTTCCGACTATAATCAAGTTATTTTTGTTTATATTTTTAGACACGAACTCTGTTATAGTTTTTAAGTCACGTTTCACCTCGGGTATTGTAGATTATACGTAGTTCTTGCGAACTTAAATCGGTTTCATAGAGGTTTACAGGCGAATAGCTGAGTCTAATAGTCCGGGGAAATTATTAAGGCGGGTAGGAAGTTAAACGGAGCTCGCTGGTTCGTCGGCGCCGCGTCGTTATGGCAACCGCTCCACAACGCTTCAATTTAAACTAATAAATGCCACTTCGACTAACAATTGTGCTTCTTGCTGCTGTTATTATCTATTATAATAACTATTGGCGACTAAACGATGTATTGTGATTGTGAAGGACAGGAGAAGTGTTTTATAAGAACTAAGACAACTGTCTGGTAATTGGGGTTATGGGAACAATAAAGGTACTGTAAACGTACGTTTAGGAACATTAAATCTTGGCTGTAACTTCTTGCTATTATATAATTTAATAAACTGCCGACTACCCCGGCTTCGCAGCCGTATAGAGACCTAGAGAATTAAAATTTCTGTAAAATGAACTTATACATATTTAAGATAGATTATAAGCTTTTTTCTGTTTGCAATCATCTCTGACTAATACATGTTCATGTAAGAATATTAGTGGGAAATTACGGTCTTTCCTTAAACACGATCTCCACAATCTTACTCGGTTCATCCATATCAGCATAATATTTACATGCTTCACGGATTCACGGATTATCAAATTTAGTACGAAACAAAAACTGCGACAAAGGGTTAAGACGAATACTTCTCTTTAAAATTTCTCTTGTTGTACACAAACAAATCTTAATAAGATTTCTTTAGTATGTAATAATTCAAGAACAGACCAAATCTTAATTTCCAGTCGTGACTAGCACAACGTTCGCAGTTTAATTATCCACAGTGCTACCCTTATTTGAGTTATGAAGAATGAATAGTTTTACATTCTGTTTTACTTTGGTAGAAGGCGCGACGGCGGGGTCAACGACCGACGCAGGTCCGTTGTCATGACAACGAAAACGTACGTCAGGCAACTCGGGACGAGTACAGATAAGCCTTTACGATGAGGGAATACGTTGTTTGAAAACATGACAAAGAAAATTTACGAAACATGTACTAGCGCCACCTATGTTCAAAGTTTGAAACGAATAAATTATAAGTTTCTCGTTAACAGGATTTGTGTAAAATGTTTATTATTAGTCATTGAGCTTAAGTTGAATATTTTCTAATTACTTTATTCAATAGGATTGATAAAACGCCAATATCAAATGTTTTTAAACACTTTTTAAAATTATTTATATGGGACTTTCATCTTACTATGAAACTAAAATTTGAATTAGAAGGTAAACTAGACACAACAATTAAATTATAATAAGCAAAGAAATATACCATATGCCCTTTTGGATGCCTGATAAGTCTAGCCCTAATGGTTTTTTATTGTGATTCCAAGTTTTTGAAGAGTTTTGTTTTTGTTTTTGTTTTGGGTCATTTTGTCTGTCAATTTTACTTTTTATTTTCTTTACGTATTTTCAATTCAGAGTCCATTTAAGTTATAAATCGGTCTAAAGATTTTTGAATTAGTACAGTGTAATAAATTTAAATTTTTAAATTCATTGTCATTTGCTTGAAAGAAAAAGACAATAAAGGTATATATCCGGGTCATATTGTGATTTATACTGACCTCGCTGTGTTACCATTACATTTAATACTTTGTTTATTTTTTGTTTTAAGGTTTGTCCCAAAAATCAAATGTTAAAAGTATGATTGTTAAATAAATTTACTCGGCAACCCACTTGTTATTGATCAATGTACATATTATGTAACATATCATCTAGCTCCTGATCTAATAACTGATCAGAATATTTAATTTATTAATCTTTTGCCGTATCTTATACTATACGTCAATAACACAATGACAGCGGTGCGACGCGGAAGACAGCGGGCGCGACCCAGCGGCTTCCGGCGCAGCCCTGCACGCTCCATCAGCCAGCATTACACTCATACACAATACATACATATTCATACGCAATGCATGACGGTCATAGGGTCGGCAGTCGCTACTCAAAACCTAGAATTGAAAATTATTGTACATGTTAGGGTTGGCGATCATATCAGTACCTAATTTTTTATTTATTCTAATACTATATTATTTTTAATATATTATACATATACTATTTATTAAAGTGATAGCTAGCTGACACATGATAAAACGCCTCTTTTTGAGTCGGTTATTTAATCAACTGTAAGTAAATACCCTTTTCTAGATTATATGTAGGTACCCTAGGAAAGACGCAGTACAAATACCAGAACTTACAAAAGACAATAAATTACATAAGTATATGTGTTTTTTTCAAATTTATGACTTTTCTGAGGAAACTCTGACCTGAGGCCTAGATACAATAGCAAACTACTGGTACACGTAATAGATTGAATGGAGCCAACAGTATGTAATTGATTTTATTGCATTATGTCAGCCGATTGGCAATTCCATCAACTCAAATACATATTACATATACTTGACCTACGGCTTCTATCTATATCGCCTTGCAGGGGACCGATACAGAAATAACTCACTCAGCTTTCACGAAAGCCCAAAACTATTGTGTTGTGTATCTGAAAAAACCCGAAAGCGGATAGCTTTTAACGAGTACTTTCATCTGTAACACGATGGAAGAATAATGCACCTAAAGCAACAAGTGGTTCACGTAACATAAGTAATAACCAACATATCAGGCGCGTCTTGAAACAGAGGAAGGAAGCTTTGATCCTCTGCCTGACTCGGAATTGACTATTCTTAATTATTAGGACTTATCTGTCTATTCAAAGCCTATATTGTATTAAAACACAATCCGTGTGTCTCGTAGTTGCCAATTGCATCAGAGGATTGTTGCTTGACATTTACGAAGCTTGACATTACGCTGATGCAAGCCGCGTGATTGCGTATTACTCACTAACCTTGCCCGACGTAGTATGAATGTTAAGCGTCATTTTAATTTATGCCTTTGGCTATTTACCGTATTTGTATTGCATAAATTGTTCATAACAAAATAATTGTAAAGTACTTGAACTGCGTAAAAGTTCCTGGTATTGAATGCCTCGTCGAACCGTATACAATCGTTGTGACGACATTGATTTTGACAGCATTTGCAATGTTAATTCCTACATCATATCCTTTGGTAAAATTATAAATTTATAATTTCATACATTTGGTAAATTATGTATGGATGATAAGATAACAGCCAAAACAGCTACTCCTATCGTTACCTAGCAAGTTTAACAACCAAGATATCGAACTATAACGAACTCCCATTATGTTCGTAATATTTTCGTTTTTCCCGTCTCTATTATTGCGCCCTCTCTGTTAGGAAATCCTACTTATAATAGTGGGTCATTGTTCATCGCAAAAGTTTAGTAACGTGACAGCTACATTTGTTATTGTAGCATCTGTTATCGGTGAGTAACTCTTATATTTTATGTACTTATGCCAAAGTTAGGCCTATTGTCTACAGACACATTTGACGAATGTAAGCAAATGATGACAGGCGTAATTTGAATCTTAGATATGTCCAGGCAGTCGTCATAATTGTCATGCAAGTTCCGAAATGGTCCAAAATGGTTCATTCCTTTTCCATATTTTTGTTCATGTAGGTACATATATTACTCTTTTAAATTTAAATCTTCATGATTTAAGTATAATAGAGAAATATGAATCGTGAATCATCGCGCATATATTTTGTGCCAGGAGTGTGTTGAATCGAAATTTTAATATGGTTTAAAATATTGCCTTAAAATGCCAAAGGCAAGTATTCGATTTTTGATTGAAAACAGCTGCATCGAGATTGTCCCATCAACTTCAGCGCGACGCGAACAAGGGCGGACCGACACAGACAAAGGCTCACTTATTACACGTCCATTTTTCTGTCGAAAGCTAGAAATTTTAATTGCGCTTTGATTTCACACAGTAGTGGTAGTGTCCCCCTGAGTTTTAATGGAAAATTCGTCATTATTATGTTGGTTCTAAGAAGATGGATGAAATATCATAGAGCAACAAATTAAGAGCCGTTTTAATTTTACATTTCTTCTGATAAGTGTAATCTTTACATTTTACCATAATTAAACTTATATACTAATTTCCTCAATTAAAATTACATAGGTTTTTTGTTGAACTGATAGGAAACGTAACAAATAATCATTAGTTTATCTTTCCTTAACATTCGTCATTAGTCGTGTTATCTCCTAATTAACATCCGGTGTTTTCATGTTTTTGCTTTAATTAATGCAGGGTTTATGTACATAGCGCAATATAGAGGAATGGACATGTTTATGACGCCGTTGTTTGTTGCCAGGGATACAGAATATGTTTTTATTAAAAAAAATGTTATTTAAAAGCTCCATTAGCCGAACAATCGGCCCGTAATCCACATTCCCATCCTCTCTCATCATAAATTATTATAACAAGAAGTAACCGCTTCATCTGCACAAACACTAAATGCCATCAAACAGCACCACCAGCACCACCTGGATGTGGCGTATCATAGCTGCTACGATTCTTCGGGGAATTCTTCTTCTGTCCTGCTAAAATGCAAAATACGGCACAATTCCTTCTGTCCTGCTTATACCGCGTCCATGTCAAAATGAAGGCACGTTTAAGTTCCGTTCGCAATCAACATTAAAAATGTTAATTATAGCTTTTTCGTGTTCCAGGGAACAAAACTATGGATAATAATGGAATACCTTGGCGGTGGGTCGGCGCTGGACCTGATGAAAGCGGGTAACTTCGAGGAGATGCACATCGCGGTGATCCTGCGCGAGGTGCTGCGCGGCCTCGACTACCTGCACTCGGAGCGCAAGTTGCACCGCGACATCAAGGCCGCCAACGTGCTGCTTAGCGAGATGGGCGACGTCAAGCTCGCCGACTTCGGTGAGCTTATCAATTGTATAATTTCTTCACAGTTCATTGCTGGACATGGTCGTCCGGCAAAGACATATGGTACGACCTAGACAACATACAGCATGCCTTCGAGGATGCTTCTTGAACAAGACAGGGTTACGTGAGATTATACTCACTGAAACCCCCCTTATGTGGTCATATTATAGTGCGACGTGATAGAGCTCAGGAATCTTCTAAATCATAGAAGACAACTATTCTCTGACGTTTGCTTTTTTGTCACAAGTTTGTCTTCTATCGTGTCAATCCTGCGTAAATTATGATTTTCATTCCTCATGATTATAATTTCGGGCAATACCGTACATCCCTCCCTTTCAGGCTTTAATCTATTTTACGACCCAAACCAAGTAAGGCAATGTTTTAACAGGCGACACATTGGCGTAACGCCAGCGACTGACGTTTGATTTCGTCTCGGGGAGGCGTCCTTCGTCCGGAAGCAACATTAAGAGTTTGGAAACGTTGTAAAATGTTGGCAAAGATTCCTTGTGTAAACTTACTTTATTATCTCGCGTTAAAAGGATCGATAAGGAGATCAGATACGCACTGTCGTTTGTTAGAGCGAGACAGCGCATAATGGCAAGGATACTATGTGCCAAATTGCTTTTAGGGACGTATTTTATAAAAACTGTCATATATCTAAAAAGGAAAATTCTTTATCGAGTGTTATAACGTCACCGAGCTTGCAGAACTTTTTTTTAATTGTAAGAATTTTCAAGGGAATGAGCCTCTAACGAGTAATAAAGCGCGCGCGTTACGTCGAAAATAAATTTCACAAGGAATTTAGATATTTTTAATCGGTCATATAAACGATACATCGTTATCTTACCTGATTGTTAATAACCATTGAATATTTAATGTTATTCATAACGATAACTTTGTCAGCGAAAAGCTGAGATTATCGTCGTACAATTATATATTTCGGGGTTTATAACACAACACATTGGTACTCGTCCTTTGTGCTTTATTTCAGGGTCTCTAAATTTTAAAGTATAGGGCTCTCTTGTCTTTCAACGCTTAGTAAAAAAATTAAGATAAAAGTTTAGTCATCATGACGATGATATTCGATATTTTATTCATAATAACTATAATTTCAATAATAATCCAAAGTGTATTAAAATAATAAGTAACGATACTTAAAATGTTTTCCAGGTGTGGCGGGTCAGCTGACGAACACGACGAGCAAGCGCAACACGTTCGTGGGCACGCCCTTCTGGATGGCACCCGAGGTGATCAAGCAGTCGTGCTACGACAGCAAGGCCGATATCTGGTCGCTGGGCATCACGGCCATCGAGCTGGCCAAAGGGGAACCCCCCAACTCTGAACTCCACCCCATGCGGGTGCTCTTCCTCATCCCCAAGAACAATCCACCCCAACTCACGGGAAGCTACTCGAAGCCCTTCAAAGAGTTTGTCGAAGCATGCTTGAACAAGGACCCTGAAAATGTAAGTAGTGTTTCGTATATAGTTAACATTAGGTGGGGCTGTCACATGTATTTGATATTTTAAATCTTTCAGTATTTTTATCTTTATCATTAATATGAGCTTGATGTAAATAAATATTATAAACGGTGTATACGTGTCGTGTCTTTAAAAAAGAGCCACCAATAGGCCCACTGAAAACAATGCAAATGGCAGTAAGTTCGTTCGCCTACATTAAATTAGGTATACTCACCACTTATGCCACTAATGGGCATACGCAGTGGAATGATAGGTAAAGAATACTCGAATAAAAAAAATGTATTTCTACATGTACATTACATACATGTTGATAATAAAAAAGAACGTCAAAAATAAAGCTAGCGAACAATAGAATAGTACACGGAAAACAAAACAAGATACGTATGCGCTGTGATAGCTTGAAAATCATCCACTTTAGGAAAGCTGTTTAGTACTCTCGACATCACAAACATTCCGGCCGCGCGCAGAGGGCTTGGGGTCTCAGGTCGGCGGGTCAACAAACCTGAGCCTGTGCGACACGGACCCATCACAAGCGTTTTTTATTGCACAAACTTTACCAACAGTTCATTTATTTTCCACCGCTGTTTGTCTTTGTCTCGTGTCCCAGTTTCGAATTACGGCTAGAGCTCTTATACACACCGATCACTTTCGGGACCAGTCTGTTTTTGTTTATTTTAAACCTTTGGACGGTAAAGCGTTGAATAAGGAATTAATTCATTTCACATATATAGAACAAAGCATTGGTTTGTATAAGCTTTCACGATCTAACTACGAGTGTGTGTTGAAAGTTCGTGGCCTAGTCAAGAAAATAAAATGAAAATTGGTTTGATTGCAAAGTTCACCCAAATATGTTACAAAAAGTTTACCCATCTACGCTGACATAAACGGCGTTGGTTTTTGTATAACACTTGTACGAACCGTGTATTATTTCTAACCCTACTTGTTACATCATGCATTACAGAGGCCGACGGCAAAAGAATTACTAAAGTTCCAGTTCATCCGGAAGGCGAAGAAGAATTCTTACCTCATGGACCTGATTGATAGGTATAAGAAGTGGAAGGCGCAGCGGAGCGAGGAGAGCGAGACGGAGTCGGAGAACTCGGACTCGTGAGTTTATTTCTCTAACTCCTAAAAAAATATTTAACGACCTTCATCAAATGTAGCCATCAAGTATTATAGTCACTTCGTTTCGTTTCATTCTTTAGTTATCCTATCGTATAACCGCGATTTTTCTTTTATTTCTTTGTTTTCAATGTTTGCAATAAAATTCATGATTGACTTTAATGCAGAAAAGAGTAAATTAATCTATTCTACTATTCAATACAATTTTATAGTTTTATTAAAAAAGCATGAATAAATCTACAGGGAAGAATGTAGTAGAGGTGACAGCGAGGCGGACGAGCCGTGGATAATGACGGTGCGCGGGGGCGCGGGCGCGCGGTCACTGCTGCCCGCCGCCGAGCGCCGCGAGCCGCGCGAGGCACGCGACCGCGACGCCGAGCGCGAGCGCGAGCGCGACAGGCGCGACGACACAGGTGTGATATACAACAGTACACATAAGTACGGCACCGACAATAGCTACCCATCGAGCCGGAATCGAAATAATAAATAGCCCAAGCCGAGGTCTTTGTGCCCCCTTAAGCTCGGTGATACTGTAAATAAGACGTAAAGTAGAAGTTACGCGTTGCGTCTTATGTGTAAGGTGCCGAAGGCCAAATCCTAGTTTTTTCCCTCCCTTACCTTTTCTAATATGGAAGGGATGGGAATGGGAAGAGGATTTAACGACAGAGGGCTTGGATAAGGGAAGGAAATATCCTATTTTGATTTTTATGCTCCTTAATGGTAGACTGTGGACACCTCCTGCAATAAACACAAAATACCTACTCAATGCAAAGTATACTCACAAAAAACGCTATCTCGAATTTAAAAGGTGCTCATAGATTACGTCAAGGGAATATTTAGGCTATAGGTAACTATAGATGAAACTATATACATGCCTAGACTACTGCAATCAAGTCTTCCATTAGTCGATGTTATAGTTATCCATATGTATCCATATGTTCGAGGAATTCCTGGACACAAAGACTTATTTTAATACATATAATTCTAGTTCTCCCGTCGCCTACGTCGCCGTCAGTGCCGAAGCAGAACGGTGCGCTGAGCCCGCGCGACCGGGACGATGCCGTCGCCAACGACCTTCACGCGCACCACAAGCCCGCGTCCCTCAACAACAACGCGTCGGACAAGCAGCCGGTCAGTTCAACAACTAATTGCTTTCAAACCAAAATCAATAAGGCCAATCAAGCTATAGACGGAAAACATCATCTTTTTGTTGTGCCTTTCCTTGTTTTGCAATCATTTGCAAATTAAAAATTCATGCGTGTACGTTTACATATTTGTGATGAGCTCAGTCATCCTCAGGACATCCCTAGAAATACTCGATTCATAAACGACATTGAATCCTTCCAAATATGATGAAATATCTATATTAGTGTTGTAATTACTACTTTGTGTCTAATGTAATATTAAGCATAACTTTTTTTGCCATTTTTCAATTACAACAATAAATATGGTATTTCAGACTCGGCAATCACCAATAGTGCAGACGTCCATAGAACAAAGAAATACAAAGGATAGAGAAAGAGACAGGGGAGATAGAGAAGACAGGAAAGAGAGGCAGGAGCACCCGATGTCCAACCGCGACGGCATAGTTAATAACAAAGCCGTAAGTCTAATTAACAATATAATGTAGTTATTAGTAGTTATTTTTACCGGATCGGGATTTAATACAATCGTTTTTATTAAAGTTAAAACGGCAGTCAAATTTCCGGATCGTGAAAATCAAAAATACTAATTAACTATTTATTTACAAGTGATTAATTAATTAAATTCCAATCGTCAATGACGGACGCATGTGTAAACAAGCTTTTGCCACATATATTACGTTTCATCTGAGAATTAACTGTGAAACCAAATTTATCATAAAATCTGAGTATAGAGCCTAATAACTATTTGTCAAATAAATTAGCTGACACATAAAACTTTCCGTTAAAATAGTTTGAACTTCACGAACTAAGCTTATGTGTCAATTTGTTACTTGTAAGTCCGAGACAGCAACGTCTCTTCGTGAAACAGGCTGTTAATGTTATTCGGTTACTAATCTATTTATATTAATATAATAACTACTTAGTAACATTTTTTTAAACATTAAAAGCTATTGGAGGTCCTTACACTTGAATATTTTTAAGATTGTTGTTTTGTTTTGTACGGTTCAAATACGCTAATTTTTTATGTTTTTGCGGTATCCTGAAAATGTGTTCTGTTATTTTAAATGAATGAGTTTGGGTTATATTGATTTATGATACCCGCAGGCTTCCCCTCTGGACCATAGAGGAGTGAACAGCGAGGAGAACAAAGTGCGGCGGCACGCGTACCTCCAGCAGCTCATCTTTCCACTGCTCGATGAGGTAATACCCATGCTTCTCTCCGGCATTCCAATAAATTTTATTGCAATTTATACTAGAATTGACTATACAGGAACATATTTAAGATTTCTGCCGTTATTATATGTAATATATTTTATATGAAACAGAAAAGTAAGATTATAAATAGTATGCATTAATTCAAAATAGGTCTTCCGTAATATGCGCTCCTCCGATTCTGCATCGAACCATTGATTACGAAATTCGACCGGTCAACATATTTGGCCTCCATCCCAAGACGTATCTATAATGTTTATGTTTCCGGTGTTATAAAAGTCATGTATTGCAGCTGAGCCGCAAGCACGGGCCGAGCAGTGCGGCCGCCGTGGAGGAGGTGCGGCGAGCCTTCGAGATGGCCGAGCGCAGCGCCCCCCACCTCACGCGGGCATTCGTGCAGCAGGTCCGTGCCTCATACACACGTACAAACACAAACACACAAATGCATATACGTTTTATTCTAATTTTGTAAATAATAATGGAAATAAGTCATTAAATTCAAGATTAATTAAATAAATAAGTTGAACTCCACAATATTGTCACTGTCGTGAAGTGTAAAACTTAGTTAACCTTGAAAATAATTTACTCAATTGGCTAATATTTTTATTTATTTAAAGTATAAAAATATTGTACAATGTATTAAAGCACTATCTTTTAGTTTTAATGTTGTGGTGCAGGTGGTGCAGAGGGTGGCGACGCAATCGCATCAACCTTCCACGCCCTCACACAACCCTTCGCAGTGGAAGACGTAGGTGAGTGGCACCTGCACGTATATACTAATTATATTAAAATACATTATCAATATCATCATGTTCTTGAATGGCGGTCTTCAATCCGGACCGAGCAATCTAGCTTGCCGGAGGAAAATAATCGATCTTTGTTGCCATCTCTTGGGTAAGGTCCGTGTGAAAAAGGCCTACATTCCGGATTAAAATTCGATAAGGTTCATATAAAAATAAACTAACTTGAAATATTCTCGAATACTGTAAGGACCGTAGAAATGGCCGTGAACGTGAACAGTGACTTAAGTATAACTTTTAATATCCTCCAGGGACCCATAAAGGAGCCGGCTGCAGTACTCTCGCTGCCCGCACTCGGCATGCGGCTCGGCTGACCGCGCCGCACCGCCCGCTCGGACTGACGGCCGCATCTATCCAATACTAATACTACAAATTAGGCATAGAAACCCTTAGCATGGATACTTTGTAATTTTAGGAACAACACCAACTA
The DNA here is from genome assembly GCA_029849275.1 of Papilio elwesi. Taxonomy (NCBI): domain Eukaryota; kingdom Metazoa; phylum Arthropoda; class Insecta; order Lepidoptera; family Papilionidae; genus Papilio; species Papilio elwesi. The sequence goes on along the minus strand of CM056687.1, from coordinate 3,056,476 downwards.
TATTTAATATCTTACATGGCTTTAAATTAGATATAGACGAACGCCGAATGAGATGTTTCGTTTAAGATCAAGTCTTTAGTTTCAAATGTTTCTCTTTGAACTGAGGCCTTCAATATGCCTTATGCTGCTGTGTGTACTATGTAAAATAAAACAACACGACCACTTTGTGTAGACATCTTCATACGTGCATGTATCATTCTCATAGTACTTTAAAATCTTCTCACTGTCCGATATTCGACCACATTTTACATTTGACGTCTATTTCGCTTTATTTCTTGTCTGGAATGAAATTATCTAAATGTTACGTGTACAGTCGCAAAGAAAAATGGACATTTTATTTTCTTAACGAATGTATGCGCAAACGTTATGAGTATAACTTCATTCCGGTGAACAAAGATTACGAATTTCACCCTGTTCATTTTAGCATTGGATTTTATATAATCATGTAAAAATAATGTTTGTCAGACATTGGCTCAAATCTAGTAGTTAACATTTGTTGAATAATTCCGACCTATCGCTAGATTTGCCATTTCCAGTGGACGGTTACCATATAATTCGTCTACAAAGAGACCTTATGTAATATTTATACTCGGGAACTTTCAACCGTAACTATTCTTGCATTGCTTGTTCATATAAAACCTTGTGCTGAAATTACCATTGTATTGTAACACAAATCATTTTGCGTTCGCTCGATGTTGATAAAGAAATGCTTGTATCCTATATTTTTATACATGTACGTGTATTCGTGAACTGATGTGTCGAGTTTAGTATTGCAAGATGTCTGTTGAGTGTTTGCTGAAGGTCCAGTCTGAGCGCGGCCGAGTCACAACTTGCAATGCCATAGTGTTATAAAACGTAACGTAACGTAAACTAAAATACTTAAGATGGTTATGTCTTTTAATATTTTATATTTTGTGCATTGTTTATGTAAATATCACTTTTTGTTTGTGTTATGAAAAAAAACGATGTCGACACTTGGAACATGTATTATTCAACGAGTTAATAAGTCACTCAAAGAAATATTATTAACATGTAGAATTAATTACTGGTGTCAATGATGTAATTAAAAACTGTAGCAGATATGTCATAAGCGGGTCGAAAGTCGAAAACGTCCCAATTGGGATGTATTTTCATTAGTTCGCGACATGTGTTTACATTTATGCTTAAGTGGCAAACAACAAAACTGTCCTCTTTTTTCTTATTAATTTAATTGCGCTATCCATTTCACAGCATTTGATATGCGTATCAAATATCTATAGTATAAACCGATAATAACCGGTGAAATACCACGACCTCACAGAAGACGAGCGTGAAGTAGAGGTATTCTGCGTTTCGTCTGATAAGTAAGGTTTCGGAGGCCTAAATGCAGTCCTCTCTCCTTCTAATACTTTTCTAATAAGTAAAGAATGGTAGCGGAAGAGGATTTGAGGGTGGGTAGGAAAAGGAAATATATTTTTTCCTTCCCTGTCCATTAAACGTAGGCAACGCATTTGCAACTCATTAGATTGTTGCATGTGGGTGGCGGTTTCTTAATATCTGATGACCCGCTTGCTCGTTTGCTTCCATGTCGCATACCACGCAACTGTCATGTTATTGTGCACACATAGTATGAATATGTATTTTGACAAACGTTTTCAGTAATATTTATGTAGTTATTTAAAACTCATTGTTGAATTCTTTGTATAATATTACATTCTAATTAACAGAAGTTTTATTAAAATTTATAAATAAAACCCATTGATGTCGAATAATACATGGGCCAAGGTTATTGTAGATCCTGACCATAGACTTCAAGTCTGCGGGTCAATATGCTTTTCCTAACGTAATTATTTGTCCTCTTTAGTTTTATTGCAAACTCGCTCTGTTCAATTTGTACTCCTCGCCGTGGGTTCACACTGCCGAAAACAATAACATAAATCATATTGGTATCTCAGTTTTTCAAAAAGTGACAACATGTTTTATTTGAATGTTTTCGGCAGTGCGAACACGGTCAAACTGCGGTCACATATGACCGTGAGAGGTGAACACTTAGCATAATTCGCCAGCGGTTTTGCAACGGTTTTGGATCTAATTCGTAATTTAAATATTCGGTGAGATTTGTTGTACTTCGCCAATAGTTTGCCATATTTTTTTTTCAAGCATAATTCTTTGAAGTAACTGTCACAATAACTGAATTATTAGTCGAACCATCTTATTTTCGGTTGGAACAAATGTTTATCTGTACAGATCTATGTGTTCCTACAACCACTTGTCGCGAGTGAGTCCTTTTTATATTCTTCTGATTCACTAACACGATTTCTGTTTCTTTAACAATTGTATCTGCAGGCCACATAAATTCTAACGCAATGTGTAATAATTCTTTTTAGAAATCGATCTTATGAAACATCGTAGAGTTTCCTTAGTGTCATTCCAGGCAAAAGACAATATTGTCGGCATTTATAGAATATTTGTTTCGTTGGATTTGAACTAACACTTGTTTCGGTATATTAGTGTGTGGAGAAGTCGTTCGACTGAGAGTTGTTATAACAAAAAAAAAACAGTTTTTTTTAGTGTATTTCGGTTATTCGTAGGTTTGGAAACCCGTAACTAAAACATTAATATAGCATTGTCACCTTCACGCTCATGATTTGACGATAACGCGCGAGGCGACTGGAGACTACAGTTTGGGCGAACGTTGAGGTGTCCATATAAATAGACAACATGCTTAATATGCGACAATATTTAGCAATTTGGAATATATAGAGTATTTATAATGAAGACTACAAAACAATTATTATTGCTGTGTAAAAATGTAAACGTTTTATATAAATGTGTAAATTGTGTAGTATTAACATAAAGAAAGCTGTTTTATTGAAGTGTTCTTATATGCGTATGGAGGCGAGCCCCGGCGCCGGACACCACACTGCGGATACTGTACTGCTCAACTTTATTTTAACTTTACCACTTGAGTTTGCATATTAATTTCGGACTATTCTCTTCCCTTGGGTATTAAGATCCCTAACAATTAAATCACAAATAAAATATTAAAAATTTAGAATATGTGTTATCGATAATAAACTTTTGTTAGAAATTTACTAAAAACGAAACAAAACTTGACTGCATAATATATGTCGCTTAATATTTTTTCTCGATAATTTTTCGCATTACGCTATCGACAGCAGACATGTCTTAGGTGGAGCTAATGTGTTGTTTGCGTTTGGTTTCCACACAATGTGATGTCGCAGCGCGGGGGCTGACGCCGTCACCGCGCGCTCCGGGGACGGAACTCATTTTGTTCATAACAACCTAGTTCGTAGTTCTCAGAATTTCTATTCTAATCCTAAGGTAGGCAAGTTCACTAAATGCCTTTGATGCATAGTTATTAAGTAGGGCCCGTGGTGAGAGTTAGGGCGAGGGAAAGTTAAAGAAATTTAAATAGTATCATCTCTTCTCCGACCCCGGCTCCGTCCATGATCTCGCCATGGGTTCCGCTCCCGGGACGCGTCGCGTTTGCCTTGTAATCATTTTACTTTGCCGTGCGATTCGCGCGGGAGATGTTACGTTGATTTCAATGGAAAATCAAAAATTATTTTTCCACTCGATGGGTATTATATTATGGTAAGAGCGTGTAGTGTTAGAGGCGGCGGTAATTGTTGATTATTGATTAAAAATTAGATGTTTGTGGCATCGGAACGTAGCGGAGACACGGATACTAGTTGTTACCTTTGGATTTGCAGAATGTTCGGGATCGCGTCGTTGGAACCGGTGGGGTACTTGTGATCGTATTTGCATAGTTTGTAAATTTAAATCTTTATTGTAATATAGAAGTTGCGGTCGGGAGAGGAGCGCGAGTGCGATGCGATAATTTCGCAATCCATCTCGACCGTTTGATATAAATAAGTCGCCATCGCGGGCAAAAGGAGCAAGCCGCGGGCCACATGGCGGCGTCCGTAGTCAGCGCCGGGTAGCGGTGAACTTTCGAAATGATCGAAATTATCACGTGCTTGTTGTGGAATTCGTAACTTTTAGGTCTCTGTTAGCTCAGAGAATGCAATGTACAGAGAGTTAAGCTGTCTGTCTGTCCATGGTCAAATAATCAAATGGGCTTAAATTCATTTCTCCATATTCAGATGTCAGAATATGTTGTCACAGCTTCTTGTGAAAGTATAAATGAATAATTTTTGTGTATCATTGGTATCCGGCGGGCTTGTATCGGTGGATATTTCTAAATCCAAAAAATCTGTTACTAAACATTTAGTTGTGATTAACTCTGCCTATTATTTCGGATTTACTGTCCTGAGTTTAAAAATCACAAAAAGCTTATTTTTTAATTTATATTCTTAAAAATTGATATGTTAATTCTGACAGCGTGTGAAATGAATTGTTTACCATCTGTTGGCTTTTAATTCCACGAATGCTCACAGCTATCTGACGCATACTGTGCGACATTCGCGTGCAATATCACGTACACAGCTTGTAGTGTATCAAATGTTTCAAGACCTACACGTGATATTGCCCGTGTCTAGAATTAAACTGCGCCCCGCGGCACCCCCACTCGTGACGTCACAGCTGGCGACGCGTACCATTAGTGCGATGGTCAATTAATGCTACGGCGTCCGTCATTCTAACACGTTTATGTAGAAAACAAATTTGACTCTGAAATAAAAGAAGTTATTTAATTTTGGATTTATTTGTTTTATTTCAAACCTTTGGGTAGAACTCCATTGACGTTGTTTACTAGGGTTCCACTGTAATTTAAAGTAAATACAATATGGTAGAGCCGGCAGCAACAACAGGAGTTGCTCGCTCAAATGTTCCACTTCAAGCCTCGCAGAAGACATGAAGTAGAAATATTCCGCGTTACGTTTAATGAGGGAGTTGTTGGAGTCCCAATTGCAGACCTCTTCCCCTTCCCAACCTTTTCTACCATGGAAAACTGAAGAGGATTTGGACGGGAAAGGCGACTGGATAGGAAAAAGGAAATTAGAATTCAAAATCTTGAAAGTCTTCGTCGAAATCCACTATAAAATGTAAAATAAAATAATTTTGTGTTTTTTGTTTAATTTATTGACTAGGTTATAATTACACATGTTCATTACAAATTTACAAAATACGTAAAAAAATACTTACACCCGAGAATATTAAGAGATTCATTGTTAGGTTGTGAATGTCATACGAGGACGAATGAACAAAAATTTACAATAAAATTTAAATAAATAATGTGATGTTATTGAATGAGATAAAAAATGACCAAGGACTCCAAGAGTACGTAATCATGTAGGTATTGAAAATTATCTCTACGTGTCTATGGTTTATTTAAAAAAACTCTAAAATATATTTACAAAGCATAAGGCTATTCAAGTACAACGCAATCATAGCCTACAAAAAACTTAATCATACATTTATGTACAGTAAACTTATAAATATATATAGATTATAATGTTCCCAAAAATAAGACGAGTGTTTATATACAGTTTGTCTTTGCCGTGGGCTTCCACTGAGTTAATAACGTGTCGCGATACAACCTTTTTATATGCTATATGTGAATGTTTTCGGCAGTGTAATCCCGCGGTTGTGAGCAAAAGTACAACAATTACATTACTATTTTTTCTGAAAAGAATCTAAAACATGGTTATAATAAAAATCTACATTGGGTAACATTTTTAATATAACACGTGTTTTTGTTTAGTTGTAAACAAATACAGACTTTGGTTCAATTTAAGATCTATATAAATGATATACAAATCAAATCAAATTTATTAAATTGTCAATTGATGTAGGAACTTTTTTTGTTATGCAAGTCGTTGAGCAATTGTGAAAATTAACAATTATTTTTAATAAATGGCTTCGAACGTTTGAAGAAATAATATCAAAAACCAATGGAATGGTAGAGAAAAGAACGCCTTTGATATCTGAACTTTAGTACAATGTACTATGGTTCAGATATTAAACGCTAAAACTATAGTAATAAAGCCTGATGCTACATTCAACGACGAGAACGACTTTAAAACCCGTTAGTCAGAGTAAGATCCGTTGATCCGACACCCGGAGCCTCACAATAACGCCCACGTCCCAAAATATTTACACGCGCAGTCGGTATCACTGCAATCACCGCAACATCCTACTTTCCGTCTTAACACTTACTCATCAAATTATTACAATCTCTCCTTTAATTCATCGTGTACTCAGATGTCTTTCGTTCGATCGTCTTCTAAACATTATTAAGTAATATCCAAAGCTTGCATTTGCATTATCTACTTATTGAAATCTTAACATTAGGTACTAATCTATTTCCTTAGCGTTTACTATACGTTGATAGTACATTAGGCACAGAAAGCACATTATATACTTATTTCTATATTTGCAATTATCGGACAATTGGTCGGACATATCAATAACGGCAGTTATAACACTTGACGACGCAGCGAGTCGTAAATCTTCATACATTTTCGTTCAATAAATTTTTAAAGAGATCAAAGTTGACTGATCTCATGGACTGTTAGATTTAGCGTAGATTCAAAACCGATACATAAATATTGTCAACAAATTCCTTCTTAATTACTGATTTAAATGTTCAATATTTCAGATCAATACACCATTACTGTGCGTCAGCGCCCATTTAACTTAATCTTAGTGCGTACACCATTCGAGATTATTAATCATAGGAAACAAGTGGCTTGGCGTGAATCATACGACCTTATACATTACTTAATCATCTTAAATATCACAGAGGTATTACATAAACACTCTAATACCTAGCAGTGCCTATTATATGTAAAATATAGTCTACAATTTGCGACTCGGACACCGGACGTGCGCAATTTCTTCATCATGTGGTGTAGATCACAGGCAGCGTTGCAATGGGATACGTCAGCGAGCGCCGGACGAAATTCCGACTATCGCCGGTAATCGGATGATTCTTTTTTTCGTTTTCTCATCTTCGTTCCCATTATTTTTCATTCTGCGAACAAATAAAAAGAACAACTTGTTAAATGCGAGAGAAGCGCACAGCTGTCTGAGTCACAGTGGATTTTTGTGACGCAGGAGTCTGACTCAGCGACGTAAACGGCCACAAATTTTATATTGAACAAGGTTTACCGTTTGTACATCTACTTAGCGAGGTGACGAATTCATTGGCTATATTAGATACAATACGATCAGTTGGTAAAGAAGTAAATAAATTCAACGAAACGACGTTGTGTTTCTTTGAATCGATGACACGAACAATGTCTGATTGTTAGATAATTAAAATTCGATTAAAAATCAATTGGTGTCTCGATCATAACCCAACGGGATGTATGTATTCTCAAAGGAGTTAAATTAAGTGTAATTGAATCGATCCCGGACATGAAATACCTATATCGTGTCGTTCCTCGTACGTACAAACGTTCTCATGTTTACTTTCGCTCAAGGCTTTCCAAAGTTTAATTCAATAATAACATAGGATAATATAAATATGCAATTTAAGATTCTACAAGATAATAACGTTCTCAGAAAGACGTTGTTGTTAAGACAGGTCTTATGTCGGACGTTTGTTGGCGATTATGATTACACTACTCATGTAATGTGATGAAGAGTTCCTTTTATGCACTCATTCTACGCAAGAGATAAAAATAATTAGTAAAAGATTATGCAGAACACACTAACAGACCTCACATTTTATGATTAGCGCCGTAAAATGTTTACTACCGATAGCAACAATCAACAAACTCATTCTAAGGACGCCTATCTTGACATACCAACCACCAACTCGGTCAGTTCCATTAAACAACCAATATTTACTGCGCAATGTCATCAATATTATCTGCTGTTAATATTCATAAGCGGGTACATATCATACACTGGACATCCTTATTACTTTGTTGGCTATGCGTTCGTGTGTACGATTCATCGCAGAGGAACAAACGAGTCCTTTATGTGTGGACAAGACATCCTGCGGTGTCGTGACCTCTTATCGGCGCTGCGGCCGCCCGTGGCCAGTACGCACTGCACGCGTAACTGATACGCCTTCGTATAAACAACCTAAACTTCGTTACTATTCTAATATTCCAAGATTTGCTGTCAATTCTATACAGTATAAAGAATTACGGAACTAAATTGTTATTTAGCACAAACATTTATGAAAAATGTGTAATTATATTTATTGCGATATCATTGTATTTATCGACTTTAAGTTGCATAAGTGGAATAAATTGCTATTAATATGTATAACACTGGGTAATTTATTACGATCTTTCAAACAACAAAAGAAAAAAAATGTATGTAAGACGGCAAACGGGCGAGGTCGGCCTCACGTTATGTTGCCGCTACCATCAATCATACGATGGGTAAACTATGCCTCTACATAACAGTATGCGGAGCCTTCCCACTCTATGTGTACGAAAAAGAAGAGTAGATAAGGAATAGCGGAGCTTGGAATAGAGATGGATCTCATTCATCAGACGCCACGCAGGACTATACGTACCTACCACTATTTCACGTCTGTATTTTCTTAGTTCGAGTTACTGCGCCCTTTCAGTCGGCAAACTAGAACGACTTTCATATATCATTTTTATGAGTCACATCGTGACGAATATTAAACTTTCGAATAGCCCACACCGGTGTAGGCACTTGAGTATTGACTCTGATGACGGAAATGTTTGATCAAATATGTAAATGCTTGCGCCATCAATTACTATTAGGCATTGTAATACTGAACTGAACCCGTTTTATTTTAAATTCTTCTCGACGCTTTGTAACTTTAGTTATAATTGTCGTCAAGTTAAACACACGGTATAGAAGTAAGTAATGTAGTAACGGCCCTGCCTTACACACCTCTACGTCATAGATTTTTCCTTATTTGTAGACAACGCTATTTAAATGTGTGTTAAAGTACAAATCATACGACACATATTTTTTATAATTGGCCATAAATGTCGGTTAATAGGTTTTAAGTGTTCTAGGAAGGGTAAAACGTATTTGATAAATATTGTGAGTATAAGTTGTCCTGTCAAAATTAATATGCACCTTCGCCTTGGGGTGGTTGTGGTGTGGTGGTTAATTTATGTAAAAATAAATAAATGATCTTGTGTCCCGTCAGCAGTACAGAGCTTTTATTGCGCATAATCTAAATCATAACTTAAATACTTAATCAAAGAGCTTTCTGCAGATTTGACCTTAGCTTGGGATGTTACTGTATAAATATATAAAAAAGTTGAATTCACTTTTTTACATATTATAGCATTTATTAGCAGTATTATATAACAGCTTAGGCTGTTAGGCCTTAAAGCTCGAAAGCTTTATTATCAATAATCACACTTTTGTTGTTATATTAAGTATAACGTGTAAACGGTTAATGTGGTTGTTTATTGAAATTCAGTTTCGAATTTCCTACAACATCCATTGACTACTGCTCAAGGAAATTGTCAGGTCGTTTTACGTAAACCTAAATATACAAGCGAATTACAAATTATTATTTTCACAATAAATAATGATTCAAATACCTAAGAGTATTTGTGATTTGTTACGTAATTATTTATATAGAGTAATTTTATCCAACTGTTACCGAAATAGACTGGACGATAAATAAAAGGTATAAGACTTAAAAATATTTTAAAAAGTTAAGTAAGGAAATTTGTTTGTATAAAGTTGTAACTTGTAACAGTGCTAGACAACAACATCTGATGCACGAATAGGCCGGTGCAAATCCAAGATGTCACAGAAAATAGGCGAGTATTTCCGCGTATCGTCTGATGAGTAAGGCCTAATCCTAGTTTTTTCCTTTCCTATCCTTTGGTAATATAGTATATGAAAAGCAAATATCCTTTATTCTGTTTATCCCATTCGCTGTCTATAAAGCGCCGACATCCCATCTGCAACTCATTATCTTGTTGCACATGCCTTTTGGTAGCGGTCACTTCATATCAAGTGAACGTTTGCTCGTTTGCCACCTTCTGTAATAAAACAGTTGCTACAACAAAAAACTTCATTGTTTATGCTCACTGATTGCCATAAGGATCTTTGATTAATAAAGGAAATCTTACTGCAAGGACGACTTATGACTGAAAAAGGAATGAGCACACGCACTCAGCTAAAATGACGATCGTTTATAACAGACGTCGGCCATTTCTTATTTCCTTATCTACACATGAGTATCTCATATGTTGTAAAATTATTTTACACTTGCGGCCCGCCCCGGCTTTGCACGGGTATTTAACAAAATATAAATAGAAAATTTTATGGAATATGTTCATGAATAATGTAGGATTCTAATGGTGAACGAATGTTTTAAATCGGTCCAGTAGTTTCAGAGCCTATTCAATGCAAACAAACAGTCAAATCTTTCCTCATTATAAAATTATAATAGTTTAGACTAGGGACCGAAAACGGACAGGTAATTTCGTTTTGTAATGTACATAAGAAAAAAGTTGCCTATAGTGAATTATGAAGTATCTTCAATAAAAAAATATTATTAAACATTGTTTTAAGTTTTCCTGTTTTTCTGGATTCTAGTGTGGAAGTAAACCGTACGTTGTGGTTTTAATTTATTGGAATTAAAATAATTTAGAGCGCTGAGTTCATGGTTTCTTACTGGTTCGTCGAGTTGTGACTAATTTCGTTATCGCAAATGCAGGGAACTATTTGGCTTAATGGATTTTCATGAATCACAACTCATTTGTTAATATCTTTTACCATGTGGGTTTAAAAGTAATACTTAATACGTTTTATGCAAAGCATTCACTAAGATAATCTATAACTTTATATATTTATTTAATAAATAAGTGCACGAGAAAGTAATACTAATTCAGTAAGTAAAATATATCATTAGGTAGTTACTGGAAAATTCTACAACTCCATATAGGACATCTACGTGGCGCGGCATCTAGAAATTTTAATTACTTGTGCATTGTTTCGGCTTATTAGGCAGCGCGTTTGATATAAAACGTATGAACTGTCCTCTGAATATGGATCTAGTTATTTTGAATTTATAGCTATTGTTTGTTGGATTAAAATTAAATCGGCTTACGATGACTGCATCGTTTGAGAATTATTAATTAATAAAGATATCAAGTTTCCGGAATTTCATTGGAAGTTATTGAAAGTGTTTGTTTTATCAAAGAAAGACTAGGAGTTTCAACTAAGTGAGGGACTTTATAATCTGTACATTTATAAAAATAAATGTAACCTCTGATCCCAAACTAAGCACAGCTTGGAATGTAATGGAAATCAGATAATATACTACATATACTAGTTTTGTTTTGTAAATACATACTAAAATAGATAATTACAGACTCAGGACTAACAGACATTATGAACATGTCATGTAGACAAATATCTGTCCTGGGTGGGAATCGAACCCACGACCTGCAGCGCAAAAAGCAAGTATCTTATAAACCACTCTAACCGGTCCATCGTAGAAGTAGGATCTTACATTGTTGTTAACTATTTTACCTAACATTATAAAATTAAACTAATACAAAATTATACAGTTATAGTATGTTACGATTGTTCTATGACATCGCACAAACTGAACTTAAACTAAAGTACCTGCCATGACATTGGTTAATTTCGGCAGTCGTCAGCCGCAGTACGGCGCTGTCCTACGGACGGACGCGTAGATAATTCCAGCCTTGACATTTCATTAAGCAACATCAAATATAATTTGCCGTTTCTATTCAATTGACAACAAAAACGTTTACACGCGTTCATTAACCAATGCCACTTTTATTCAAAGGTGTTTAATTTTATATAAGCTTTGCAATTACTTTCATAATGTAGTTATTGTTCAGATGTTAAAAAAATAAAGTAAAATTTTAATTTTCGCTGGTAGATTTGTAGTAGTTTTTCACTCAAAATTTTTGTTTTAAGTCCTAATTATGCACACACAATTATGTTTCACACGTTAGCAAAGTTTATTTCGATGTTTACTGTTAATAATTAAAACGTAAAACTACAAAAAACCAACAGCGATTTGCGAAAATCCTGAATCGCTCCCGAACTGATAAGTGATCAGATCGGGTTAAAATTTAAATAACATCCATTTGAAAACAAAAGCTATCGATTGCAAAGAGAATTTTAATGATCAATTTATAGATTTCGTAGTTCTGAGATAAGAAATATAAAAAATACGAGCGAATCGAGAGCTTCCTTCTTTTTTGAAGTCGCTTAGAAAAGAAAAATAAATGAAAATAAGCCAATGTTCCTGTATGTTTCCATTGAAACTTTATTACTACAGGATGTGGTCAATAATCCCATCATTAAGCCCGATTTGCTCAGCTGATGAACGAGGCCTTGCGTCTTAGTTCTCAGAAGTGTCACAGGAATTACTATCACATACGTCCAGTATGTTTTTTATTTATATATAAAACTGTATATCTAATGAAGGCAAGAAAAGCATACTTGTTTGTTACAAGAAACAACTCTACTAAACACCGTTACAGATATACTGGTATTTCAAAGCTGATACTAACTAGAAAGGAGGTAACTAATTGGTACTACTTTGACAATTTATTTACGACGCCAAGTAACGAGATTAAACCTTAAGTCTAGTTTAAGTTAAGAGAGAAGTTAGTGCTCAGTAAAAAGCAAAATTGATAGTTAAAATTTTCAATGCTAAGAACAATTATGCGAAATAAATTTTTGAATTGGGATAACTTAAAACTTTTTTCGAGAAATACTTTTTTAGACGAGATTTTTTTTAAATAATATCGATAGGGCAATTCAAAAACCTGTAACCGAAGACCAAACATACGTAGATGTTTGAAAAAATACGAAATAAGGAAGAGGAATGTATCAGAACTCTTGAAAATTGAAATACGTGGGCCCACTTTCAATGGAACAAATTATCAATGCATAACAGTAATCATGAGTGATATTGTCAGTGGCTACCTCAAACATTTGTTAAGTACAAGTCCACACAGTGGAACACAACTGTTCTGTTTAATCGGAACGCACGATTACGTATTAGTAAGAAGACCGTTAACTTTGTTGCCTTTGTTCGGGAAGTTGATGAAACGCGTCACTCATACAATTATGTGAATCCGAGCATTATCGTCCGCTGGCAATAATGAACATCATTGTTTGCGTCAATGTTAATACAATTTACCGCGTTGTTCCATTAAACTACACTTTATTCATAGTTCTTTGTTTGACAAATTGAATACAAAATTGCTTGGTAATAATAAGACCTTAAAAGCTAAGAAATACGCAAAGGAAATTATTGAACTTTATAAATAAGGAATATAATTGCGTAAGGGTTGTGTCTGGATTCGGCCAAATGGAAATCAGTAATCTCTGCCTACCCCTTTGAGTTATGGCCGTGAGGGCTTTATAGATAAAGAAATAGGATAATTTTGGGACGCTGGCGACCTGCTACCTATTAGATATGCTGTCCGTTTGTCACTGCGCAAGTGTTACGTGTAAGAAGTAAGAGTTGAGTAAGAGTGCTGTTTAAATTACTCCCTAAGTCAGGAGCTACACCGTTTCCTGAACAACTGTTACAAACACACGTACACACGATAGCAAATTATACTAGACAGTCTTTTTTTTAGATCTTCCCCTCCGGATGACGTCATATAAAAATGATATATCAAATTAAAACTGGTTATTTGTATTACCGATAGAAGGCGCGATGAGATGTTTTAACTTTTTTTTTTTAGTTAAATATCTAAGTAAAAAAATAAACATCTAAAGTGAAGGGAAAAATTCAACGAACAAATTTTATGCGTTAACGTACAAATCATAAGTCTAAGAAATATGTACATCGTGATGTTGTTTTTCAATATTGCGTATAATTATCTTTCTAGCTTCCTGATTTGTGCAAGTCTAAATATGGAGTATAGAGAACTGTGGCAGGTCTACGAATAGATGAAGGCGTCTACGAATATCTCTTGGACGTAAATAGAAGGTGATATCAACGGCAATAATAGTTCTGTACAAAAGAGCAAATACCTGATTTGATAGCAAGTAATATGGCGGATTTGTTATGCTCTAAGAACATGCTAAGACCATATTTGTAAATCTAATGATTGTTTAATGATTTTAAAATAGACGTTTCTAGAAAAAACACCATCTTGCCAATCTTTTAACAAGCGAAGTGATATTTAAAAACAGAAAGAGGTAAATTTTATTGACCTCAGTATCACATACTACATTCACGACTACATATTCATCTTATTAGAAGGTTGTCTAGCTGTCGACTGTCACTTTTTGTAGTAATGTGCAAACACAGCTTTGTTTCTATTGAAAGGACCGAAAACTACAGAAACTAAGGTCCAACGAAAACAAAAAACCATCTTACGTTGTTGAACATATTTGCGTTGGTAAGGTCTGTCGACCGCATCGCTTACAATAGTTTTAATTGTTTCGAGAGACTATTACAGAATATTTATTATTTCCGCATTTGCAGTCTACGACGCCGTTCAATCCGGGTCATAATCATATAATGCGGTTGCTATATCTCTCTTTCGTAAATACTTGCCAGATCCAAAAAGTTTAGCCTAAATGTTTAAATATGGGTCAATAAAATGGTTTTCTTTTCATTTTTTTTACGAAAGTGTTGCCACTAATAATGCCATTAATAATGACAGTTTGAGAGCCTACATTCTAAGCACTAAACAAACCATATCTTTCAATGGATATGTATAATGGATAGTGAACGTAGCCCGTTAGTCCATACTTCAATGTCTACAAAAAAACACTCAGTAAAGAGATAAGGTCAAGTATTCGACTGCGAGCAACGACCTCTACAGGACGCAGTTGAATACTTTGGAGCTGACGTTCACGGTCCGTCTTACAACTGTTGTTTTATTTAGTCTTAAGGACCTGTATAAATAATACGACCTTGTGGTCCATTTCACTGCAGCGACAACAAACTGAATGCTAATGAAGTTATTGTTTGGTTCTATAATTTTTTATTCAATTATGTGTAGAAACGAATGTGTTGTACTTTTATAAACATTTCTTTATTCACTTGTATTCAAGCTTATGTACTAGAAAGCCTCTACGAAAAAAAGAACATAATAAAATAATAAGTTTAGCTACTTTGTAGTACAAACTGAAAAGTTAAGGCACCTCTTGGTCTTATATTTTTCAAAATTTTGGGTTAATATTTGACAGCTAACTACTTCTTTGTCATCTTCTTTAAGGTTATAAAGTCGTGAGAGCTGTGATGAGAATGTTTTAACAATCATCAGAGGGACGGGAGATATATAAATGATAAATAAGTATAATTTATCGAACATTATAAATCAATTAAGCTCACAATCTGGAATGCGGCATCACGTCATCCCTCATTGCTGATAAGCTCCGTGTTGTCGTAAAGCGGTATATAACTTAGCTCCCGATAAACTATTGTTAGTAGTTAAGTTACAACTTTAACTGTTAGTCATTAACGTTTAACTTAATGGACATGACACAATGGTATCAGAATCTAGCTTTATTAAGCACCTATGTAGTTGTATAACCCGTAAAGCCATTATAGAAACTAGACTAACTCCAAAAGAGGTATATCGATTTAAAATCTAAAGGAAGCTTAAAGAGAAGTCCCCTGAGAAAGTCATCATCTGCCTGACCTTTTCCCACGTTATGTGGGGTCGGCACTGTTCATACATATATGAGAGTAGTCCATACTGTATAGTTTTTGGCTATAATAATTTTTACGGCCGCCTGCTTGACGCCAACTCTCCTTGGGAATAAATATTCCCTTAGAAAATGTTAAACAAAATTTGATATGCAAACTCAAATTCGATGTTTATTTTTTTTTAATAAAAGGCCAGAGTACGTTCTAATGATTTAGAGTCTTGATTTTTTTATATTTCGTTTATTAAGAGGCACAGCTTTCCATGGAAACTTTTCATTTGCATAAAGCGTGCTGTATCGTTCGAGGATATATCTCGGAGACATGTCGTGGGCGTTGCTCTCAATGGGATTGATTTGTGCGCTTGATTTTATAATTAATGAAGCGGAATTCGAATTCTACATAACAACACGTCTAATAATAAATTACGAGTCCATTGTATTAAAATATCAATTTCGTTTATAGTTGATTCGCTACGTAGATATTAAGAAAAAACGCCGGATACATTTTGATGGATTTTAATAGACAAACTTCCAGCGTAGATTAAATGCTTGAACTCAAAAAAGACGAGGAAGAAGCTATAACTAACTAGTCGACAACTTATTTAAAAATAAAAACCAGTCACTATGGTTTGTTAAAAGTAATTTAATTTAAAATAATTAATGCAATCATTATATTAGTTTAAATACTTTTATTAATTTAACTTTACACAGCAGTATTGTTTATCAGGCTAGTCCTTGAAGTGTGAAGATGATTCACCTAGTAATTATTTGCGCGGACACATACTATCTCATGTTGAATATATACTGGTGTTAAAGCACCTTATTGACTTTATAATTAATGTACATATTGTGTTTCTTTAAGCATAGAAATATAATGATAGCATATGGCTTAGCTCTCCTTCCTACAAACTATAGTATAGTTGTAACTTCGAATACGAGCTGCTAATCAGGCTGTCAGTTGTAATTTAATTGTTCTTTAGATTCTTTACGTTATTTACATAGGAGTTATATATCATTTTCGTCCACTTGCTAGCTCTTATAACCTTCTTGAAGGGAAATCATTCAACAGCACTTTAAGAATAACGCGAAATAGAAAGCGTGTGACATGCAAATATATTAAACTCATATATTTTACGTACACTTCAAACATGGCGTCATACATTTGTTATTTTACTATAGTATAAGTAACGAATAGACTGAATGAAATAATATAAATTATTTATAGATTAGGCAATTATGGTATCGATGACTGGGTGATCTCTAGTCTAGGATTTAGTTACTTAAGGAATATTTACATTAAACATGAATGCTTGGGTTCAGTGACTTAAGTGCTCAATCGTCGTTAATCTTGCAAAACAATCGTCACGTACGATTCTGCTATAGTTTCAAAACCGGACAGATACGGTGAATGTGTGACATCAGTGGCCCAATGTTGTTATCGCGAGGCCGGAGTAGCCAAAACATCGTGTCGTATAGGAAATGATGGGCATATAGTTATACATGTCCTATATATGTATGTATTCGTATGTATATGTTGCGCGCGCGAGCCTCTGATGCAAGTCACGTAGCGCGGCACGGTGACTACTAGTAGTGAACGGTCCCGCGATTTCGTTATAAATCGACCGCAATAAAAATACGAGTCCGCCGCAACGAGACTGTTCCGTCCTTGGCTTGGCTTTTTATCTCAACGAATGCACTTTGGACGTTTTGTATATGTTTTTTTTAAGATAATATAGGACAGTATTCGGTATAGTTATTGTATTTTTACGATTCTACGCTATAAATGGTTAATAACCTTACAGCCTATAAACTTTTGTCTTCGTTGTTGATCAGAAACCGGCTTGTGATGTCTTAAAGATAAAACATGTATCAGATCTTTTATAGACAGGTAAAACTACAATTTTTTATAGCATCATCATGATAAAAACAATGTCAACAAGTATGCAATGCCCGTTTTCCTTTGTATCCAATAATTTCGACCAACACGTTATTATCACCGGCCGGAATGTACAGCACCTGATGTTTCGCAGTCGTCGCGAATGTAAATTAACTGCACCTCTCACCTGCTCACCAACTTTACTGCGCTCTAGCGAATTACAACCATTAAATACGATTGTACTATCAACATAACTGGTATGTAGATTAAGACTGTTTACAATGTTGACGTATGATAACTTCTCAATACAGTTTTACACAAAAGAAATATTTTTTATAGATATCTTATTCGTAGCAATGGACATCTTGGGCTTTATCAATTTGTGTTGGTTCATGATTTACTGACGGTTTATAATAAACTTAATCCGATTAAAATTTGACGAAGTGTATAACTGCTCGGTGACGTACATATAAACGAGATCCTGTAAATTCCTTTTGTTAGGTGACTTTCTGCAGCAAAAAAACTAATTCTATTACATGGTTGTCATAAATGATATATATCTACTGTACTCTTTTGTATTCATGTAAATTAAGTCTTCATTTAGTACAATGAGGCGATGAAAATAAAACGAAGAAAGTAACATTGATTTATTGTCCTTGCGTTAGTCATTGGTGTTAAAATACCGCATATACTTATATAAAAAAATATAACATGTAGTTGATATTACAAGACTTACCTCGCTAGTTTTTGCCGTAGGTAGGGTTGTTGTAATACGAGGTGGGCGGTATGTACAGCGGGTTGGAGCCTACGCAGTCCTCTGCGCCGATGTTCTGGTACTGGGTGTCGGCGAGGGGTAGCGCCGGCGGCCGGTTCTTCCACACAAGGTAGCCGGCAGTGGCCGCTGCCGCTGCAGCTACCAACAGTACGGTTAGCACCACGGGGATGGTCACTGTTGACAAGGACCATCTTACTTAGAAAATCTATAATATTATTAACTATCGACCCGCCGGGGCTTCACACAGGTAATTTTTTTGCACAAACTTTAGATCTTTAGGTGACGAATTTAGCTAAATCCTTTCTTAGTGTTCGCCTACGTAATAACAGAAATATTTCATATAAATCTCTAGACATAGTAGTTTAAGCTGTTCATTAGTCAGTCAGTCATTTAGTTTAGACTTTTTTATATATACATAGATAGATATTGTAATCTTTAAGTTCAAGGAGTCTGTCCATATTCCGTAACACTTTCATTTATCTTTTGCCGCTACAAGATTCAATTTATTTGAAAGTTTGCTTCACACTTTAAGGACTGTTGACAATACCATTAGCATAACCAGAATGTTCAGATTAAGAATAACGTCTTAGTCTTAGTAACTAAAGTTTACTTAACTAGAATTTTGTGTATTTTCTTAGCTTTTTTAAAAATTTCTAAATTACATACACCGAAACCGTCAAAAACACATCGCGTCTTCATTATTAATTACTCGAAGCTTTACCTATTGCATTAAAATCTATTGTTTTGCATAGCTTAATACTAAACGTGGATTAAATTAAACATAGTTGCGTTTAACAACACGTTAAGCCAACAAATACAATAGATACTTTGAATCTACGCTCTCAGACAAAGTGGTTGAAT
Source organism: Papilio elwesi (assembly GCA_029849275.1). NCBI lineage: Eukaryota > Metazoa > Arthropoda > Insecta > Lepidoptera > Papilionidae > Papilio > Papilio elwesi. Next base: position 3,037,427 of record CM056687.1, on the reverse strand, counting down.
GCATACGACCATATTACGTAGCCCGGACAATACAACTTATCTATCAAAAGGCGAAGTATCCGCCCAGAGCCCCCGCGCGTTCACCGACGAGGATAACGATATATTGTTACTCTCGAGCTCGGAAACGGACACCAAACACACTCACAAACTTGTTTTGTTGAACACCAAACAAGATAATTAGAATATCATACCACAAATGTAAGTTAAAGTTAGAGAGGGAGGGCGAGTCATACCTTTAGGGTCGATAAGGATAAACAAATTGACAAAATACATCTGTCGTCTGTATTTACAGAATGCGTCGACAGCGACGTTATGAGTTGCACCTGTACAAATTTAAATACCATTATTTGAATACTTACATATTTACAAATAAAAAAATCAAGTGGGCTATGATAATAAAGCGTTCGGAAATCGATTTTTTGTTAGTCGCTTATGTTTCAAATAAATGGAATCTATATACAATTGTTGCTATTGGTTAGATCCGATATATTATTAATATTTTTTTTACAGATTTTGATACGGTGATGCATGCAATCCATCTGCAAATCATATGTATGGTTGTTGGTGATCTCTTTTAGTAGCGGTATTGACTCAACGTTTAGTAAATCACTTTCTCACTTGCCGCATACTATAGAATTTATATGTTATAGGTGTGTAGTAAGATGCTTACCGTTAGTACCACCAGCAATAGACGCTTCATTAGTAACGTCACACAACTTGATCACCATTACATATACGTCGCCTTTATCGTCCTTCTTAGCGACATACTCTATGGGGCAGTTATCAACTGTTCCATTACAGGTTATCCAGACGTCCCTGTTCTGACTATCCTTCTCCGTCACTAGTGATGCATTGTACGCCGTCTTGATGAGGGGGAAGTGACAGTCGGGGCAGTAGCCGCTCGCCGGGTTGCTGAGGCATTCGTCGCAATCGTTAGTCGTCATGCAGATGTCGGCGCAGTAGTTCTCTCTGTCGAAGTACTTGGAGCCGGGCCGGTCGGTGAAGCACTCACAGGTCTCGCAAGGACCGCAGAAGCCGTTCCCTGAACATTCCACCTGCGAGTACGCAAAAACTGGTGATAATGTTAACACTGAGAAAGAATTAGGGAATGGGTCGGCTTAACGGAATCGGATATCTGATGGTAGTAGTGTAAGTGACACCACTTAACATACCTAAAAATACTCCTCGACATACAAGTGGGTTCTATGTATATGCTAGGGCAATTTTTAAAAATGTAATAATAGTACAATAAATTCACACAGTTTTTTGTTTCGTTAAGGCCTATAAGCAAAAGGAAGGACATTTACAAAATCAAGTTTTGGCCAAGTAAAGTAAGTGATACTAGTGGACTTTTGTTGTATTATCAGGAAATATTTATGAATTAATTAGAGTCATTATGCATCATAACGAAAATTAAATTATATATCAGTGGGTTATATGTTTGGTAAAGAGTTTATAAAGCAAATGGAAGTTAACCGTAGAAGGAATAAAATAATACTCACATCATTTTTGGCAGAATTTGTGCACTGGAGGTCGCCACGAATGCCTTGACATTCTTTCTTTTCACAGAATTTGCCAGACCTGTGGTAACAAACAAGTGAATTTGAAGACTACAAGAGTACAAAAAGAAAATCGTTCCAGGAAAATAGGATATCTCCATCAAGCAATCGTTGTCAAGATATACAGCTATACAGCGGTTTTGTTTAATAACCGTAAATACAAAGCAGGTACAAAAGTGCTAAGACATATCAATAAAATGATTAATGGAAATTATAATAATTGTAATTTGGTATATATAGTAATCATACCGATGTAAATCATTTGAACCAATATCAATTGTATGTAATCTATTTATGTCATCTGTATGTCGTTTGCGATACTGATTAGTACTGTTATAAACTGTAAGCTAACTTCCATTCGACGCATTACTAATTGCTTAAGGCACCGATTACTAAAGTGGGGACCGTAGCACGCAAGGGTTCCGTATTAAAATCACCAGGGTTTCTAAAATTACATTGCCAATTGTTTTATTATTTTAAACTGTTAAATAGTCTTAAAGGCAAAAAATCATTGGTTAACATGAGTCGGGTGAAGATTGTTCCACATATTATGCAAGAAATGTAATTAGATAAAATTATGGACTTAGTTCCATTGCATGGTAGGTTAAAGAACCAACGGTTACGCTATTAACTGTTAAAACTGTTACTAACGCCCTCTATTTCAAGATGAAGCCCTTATTTGCGTAGTAAATTATTGTTTACAAGTGGTTGTTTTGTTTTTAATCAAAGTCAAGAATATTAATGGCAACATTAGCATGAAGAATGAATGCGATAATAATTAGTCGTTATTATTAAGCCATGTATGCGAGTCAATCTGAATAGTATAACAGTTTGAAGCCCATCAAGTAATTTACATCTTGGTCGTATGAAGTTTATAAGATTAATGGAAGAAGGTGTTTTATCACTTATTTTTATGCGCCAAGTATAATCGATTAATAATACGGCCGTTGTTATTGCCTTAATAAAATTCCGAGACCAGATTAACTAAGCATTTTTGATCGCGATGTTGCTCAGTGCTTAAACATACCACGAAGAAAGCATGCCTCGCTATTATTATAAAAAAGGTAAAGGTTGGATGTTGAAATATGAACAGACACCGCTTTAGTATGCATAAATACGTTAATTACATAAAATTAAGAAATTACACTTGTACTTAAGTTTTGTTAGACACAATGTAAATTTTTCCAGTTCCATATGTATATCAAGTTTTGAAATGTATATAATATATAAAACTGAGTCAAATTGACGTATAAATGCAAATGTAAGATGTCGACTGAGTAACATTAACGGCGGTTTTAATCATTGTGTCGCACATAATGAGCGGTATTTCAATAACCCGACCATTAGCATGAAAGTAGGCCTCTCAAACTCCATAATTAACTTGGCAGAGATGAGTCGAACAAAGCGTGTTTTGTCGATGAGTGTAATTGAGTTGTGTGTAGTTCGCCGCCTGGGATTTACGAGTATTGGCCCTTGTTCTATACTAGGTTTTGCTCAAGAGTTCGTACGCATCAAGTAATTAATTACATTAGTTTGTATTATGTAGCTAACATAAAGAAGTATCGTTTCTCTACATAAAAATTTCAACCTTGTTTCAATATAAAAGTGAAAAGGCAGATAATTTCCAAAACCTTTTTCCTGGTCCTCTATTAAATCATAAAATGAAACCCTAATTTAAACTTCACGTACTGCTTAACCAAGGAATGTGAAATTTAACACACGGCTTATTATTTTATTACATTGCATCTATATGTAACCAATAACCAAGCATTCCTTTCTCAATTCTAGTCTCCACATCTATTTGTTGAGACTAGAATTGAGAAAGGAATGCTTGGTTCGGGCACGTTGAAAGGGTGAACGAAGAGAGAGTACCTAAAACAAATTTGTGTTGTAAAAGCGAATGGCAGCGTTGACAAGGGACGTCCAAGGAGAACTTATATCGATCAGATTAGTGATATACTAAAGAAATACGATATATACCCGTAACCGACGATCATGTATGCGTACATGTATGGATGTAGAAGAAGCGAGAGAGATGTGCCAGGATCGCGCCAAGTAGAAATCCATAATATCTGCCTACCCCTCTGGGTTACAGGCGTGAGCGCAAATTTACTCATATTTAGATTTCGGCTCTGCGATAGATTGATCAGAGAGTTTTATACAGACTACCGACCTCGACTTTACACGTATAGCAGACAATATACGATTAGTTATTTCCGTCGGGATGTCAAAATTGGCTATTAAGTCTTCTAAAATAATCTACATATTACCCTTTCAATCTATCATTTATCACTCCATCTATTGGTGAAAACTGTATGAAAATCCGATTAATAGTTTTTATGTTTACTACGTTCAGACAGAAAGACGTAGTAAGGTGTATTTGATTTATTAGATCTATAGATAGAAGTTATAAAATAGAAATGAACTGTAAGACTTACCATCCACTTGGGCAAGAGCAGACGCCGCAAGCATAAGTGCCTCTATTGCTGCACTTCCTCGAAAATACTTCGGCGCGCTCGCTGCAGGGACAGGCGCAAGGCACGTGGTACTGAATTATTTCTTTATCAGTACCAACGTTGATCTCCACGAGTACTTCTTCCAATGTTTTACTTTTCGCTGAACAGAACTGATCGCCTGGTGAAGCCTCGACGTACCAGTTCCTAATCTTGCCGCCGTATTGATTAGTTGTGATGAAGAAATTTTCATTCTGTGTTGTGTTGACGATTTTAACCTGTCGAATATCAAACGGTGATTAAAATTATGCCACGTTGTAAAGCGGTAATTAATTGTTCTGTAGTATTGTTTGTTAATTATAAATTTAACATAATAATTAGGATTGTGTTGTGTATGATAATATAATTATTTCAAAGAGGAAAGATTAATTAGTTTCTAAAGCTACTCTAAAACCGATATTACTCAACAGTTTTCAATAATTGAGGCAAGTAGAAGAAAAACCAGCGGCATCGAATTATTATTTAAGCCGACGAAAACATGTATCGAACAAAATATCAATATAAAAATTCTCCTCCGCTTCTATGCCTAAAGATTCCTAGAAAGCTATGTTATTCAGAACTAAGGCAGTATTTTTTTTAAATAATTACAAGCAATATTAAAACTGACCGACGACAGGCGATGTCTAAGCAACAATAGATTCTTATTTATATCTTCATATTTAAATGCTTTTTTATAGAAGGCGACAACCTGATATCAAGTGATCGCTACAAGCTAACGAGGTAACGAGTTGCAGATGCGTTGCCTATAATAAAATATTTCCTTCTCTTATCATTATTAGGATAGGATGGGAAGAATTGAATAACTTTACCAACGATTGATATTTATAGATAATCTAAGGTTTATTTTAAATGATGTTTCTAAAACTAAAAATGTTGATTACCTCTGGTTTGATTTGTTTATAGTCGATGATGTTTTCGACTCCCACTTTGACGGTCCTCTCTCTGTAAGTAGGCTTATCGCCGGTGCCGATGTCTGTTCTCTCCCTCACCACGAGTAGTTCTTCTTTCTGGTTCGTGCACCAGTCATCACTTAGGGTGTCGACACAGTGAGTGCTCTGTAACAAATGAATACAACACATAAATAATAAAGAAACAGTGGCGTAGAGGACGAACTGTGAAACCAAAAGGTCGTGGGTTCGAATCCATTGTGCGATTATTGTGGGGAACGATTCCTAGCACAAGCTAGAAATTTAAAAATATACTCAAAGAAATTATAATAATTCAAGCTAATGGTAAATCTTTTTAAGTATGTACAGAATAAGTGACTTAACATAATGGATTTGCCGACTTATGGATCGAATAACTACGATATAAATTTTACAGTCTCTTAATATGTACACACAGTGAGCAACATGTGGCTATGCCATGAAAGAATGTCTTAGAAATCAGAGTGGTCCGCTGTTTATGGTTCGTCGCCTCGTTTCTTGTTCTTGACATATAATTACATATATTAAAAGCGTTGAAGAATGAAACTAAGTAGAAACATAATGACATATGAAGAATTGTTGTACAACATTACCGCCTATGTGCGTATTAATAGCGAAAAACCGGTATCGTGAATCAGGAAAATGTCATTTTTTATATAACAGGTCAATTACAACGACAATTTAAAATAATTTTAAATGTATAATATAATATAATAAATCGGCCTTTTCTAGAATGTTTCCCACTGCAGGGACACAGGCCTCCTCTCCGAGAGAGGGAATGAGCCGTAATCCACCACGCTGGCCCAGTGCGGGTTGGTGGATGTCACATGTCTTCGAATTTGATGGTTCTAAGAACATGCCGGTTTTTTCCTCACGATGTTTTCCTTCACCGTTTTTGGAGCAGTGGTGATGAAATAAATTTACACAAAGTAAAGCGCCTGCCTGGGTTCGAACCCTCGACCTACAGTACGTAAGTCGGGGTCTAAACCGCTGAGCCACCACTGCTCCATTTTAAATGTAATAATTAACAATTACAAAAGAGTTACAAAATGTTGAATGTGACCAGTACTCCGATAGTCAAGTGACTAGACTGCTGTACATATAAAAGCTTCGTCTGTGTTACCCCTCACCCCCATCAAATTCAGGACATATTTGCATTATTTAATTCGAGCTGCTGGATGTGAAACATGGAAGGTGGTAAATGTTACAACGCAGCATGTCCAGGTTTTCATCAATCGCTACCTTTAACAGATTCAAGGAATCTTTTGGCCAGAAACAATCCACAACGAAGAGCTGTCGGCTGGCGGAGAATCAGCAAATTAAGCATCGGAAATGGTCATGGATTGGCCACACTCTTCACATTCCCAGTAAAGCTTTGGAGTGGATCCCACGAGGGACAAGAAAACGTGGCCGTCCTAAGTAAACGTGGGGGTGAGCAGTGACGGCGGAATATGAATACATCCGGGTGGACATGGACCGATATTAAAAGCGTAGCCGAGGACAGAGCAAGATGGCAGCGCACTGTATACGCCTCAGCGGGGAATTAGGACCATAAAGAAAGAAAGAAAGATTTGCATTAGACATACATCAGATTGAAATGTATTTTTTTGCAATGTAAAAAGTCATCGCGTCCTATGGTATCAATAAAAAATATTATAAAAGAAACAAGACGTTTGAAACGTTTAATTAGTCTATGCAAAGTTGTGCGCGTAATAAGTGAGTACAACCATGTAATTATTGTGCGTACGCTGTTTATTCTAATCTCGTGGAAGTAATCGCTGCTGGCGCCCGGGGCGAGACGCAAGCCAATGTCTATCTGGAGACTTGCTTGTCACGGCCGTCAATGCAAACTGCGTCCATTCGTTACGATGTTAGGTCTACAATCGTGCGAATCTACACCCACTTAGATAACCTCAATTATATTCATCACAAAGACTTCATATGTATATCCATAATATGTCATAGATATGATAATTATATTGGAACAATCTTATAGTTAGAATAACAAAAAATAGTCGAATAGTTCTAAAAAGTTAGATAAAGAATGTAGAGGAGAGCTTAACCGAGATAAAAATAAAATAATATTATCTCCTAAGGAATTATAAAGAGAAAGTAATTTACAATCGAAACGCTTACATTCGGGTATGTGAGAAGCGTCAGTGTCAGGCCCCTTAGTCATATTTTCTTCCGCCATTTTGGTATGTCACCCACGTAAACATTAGTCACCGTGTTCATTTCGTTCTCACTTACACAGCAACCGCCACAGGTTAAATTGTACAACCTACAATTTAACCTGTGGCGGTTAATTCCCGTCTTGTAGTCATTATTCACGGTTACACAGAGTCGTCGCCTTGATATTTTACAAATCAAATCTACTATTTACTTCACCTATGTAATCGCCATACTAATACAAATAGTCTAAGATACGGCACAAGAAATTTATATATGGCGATTCCAGGGGTCATGTTTATGTTGATATACAACAGAATGTTAGTGTAACTCGATTTCGACTTCCATATAAACTTGACCCACAGAATCGCGAACGGCGATCTACTTCGGAGACCTTCACTAAATTAAAAACGATTATATTGAGTTAATATTAAAGTATGTACATTGTGCCAATGCCAATGTCTCATTCTTAACACGCTTAGAATTCATTAGGAACAATACTCTCTTTCTACATTACATAGTCTAGACTAGACCATTACAAGGGCGGATTGTATAAATAAAGCGGGGTAATTAAATTAATATTGTCATAGATAACAAACAGACAGGCCAGCGAGACTGGTTCCAGTTACATTGGAATTTGTCTTGTAAAAAAAGCAGAGAACGCATCGTGTTACTGGCCATCAATACGTTAAAGAGGTTATTGAACTGTTATTTTTTGATTTATCGCACGATCGCGGCTGGCATAGGAAAAAAATAAGCTTTTAAGCTTTATCTGATTTAATATTATATTTATTTTGACCATGTCGTAACTTGAAGCACTTATCTGTTTGCTCAGACTTTGGAAAGTTAGTTTTTGTGTAGGTTCCGTTTTCATGTTGTAGACCTAATCTTTCGATTTCATTGTTGTTTTATTTTGTAATTTTAATCGATTTTATTTTATGCGAGTAAACCAATTAATCAATTCAGTGAATATTTGCGGACTTTTCAAAATAGGTGACATTTTCGTACCAATAGGTTTATCTACCATATAATAATTCATAAAATTTATTATTTAAATATTTAAGTCTTTTATATTAAACATATTATTATTTTTATGAAAAAAACTAATTTAAATAAATATATTTAAATTTGACGAAGTACGCGTGACGTTTAGCAAGCAATAGTAATATATTTTTGGCAGACAGGAGAACAAAATGGCATTGTAATAGAAATAGACCGCGTTAACTTGTGAGAATCGCGTGAATGCGTGATTGGTAATTTGTCAGCGAGTCGCGTTAGTCACTAATGTGCAATGCTGCGTCGTGCGAACGAAGCTTTAGAAGGACGTCTGACAATGATTCAATGACCAACAAAGGAATCAAGTTCTTCGCTTAAATTCTGAGGCATTGCATAAAGGTTAATAAAATTCTTTTAGTACCTATATCGCTTAATCTAATCTATCTTAATCTTTGGCGATAAAATAATCATGGTGATGTCTCTGCTTTGAATGTCTATACGTATATAAAGGATAAAGATTTATTTGTATGTATGAAGTATGCAGCAAGTTTGTAAGATGATTTGATTGGAAATATGCACAACATTTGATCATGACAGTAAATTCGTTTTTTTGTGACCGACTATTGCTCAGAAGAGGCATCTAAAGCTCGCCAGAGTGCAGAAGGCGCCTAGCCTTTTTAAGAGTAACTTAGCTCGAGGGTTCCCTCGGAAGAGAGAGCCTCGAGTCGTTATTTTATTGTTATAACCGGATTGAGAGGCCGTCGAGCTATAAGAACGCTTCGACGAATGTTCAATGGAGTGACTGGGCTCCGGGCCGAGACGGGACCTCGGCCTGGGCTGTCACTCTTACGCGCTTAGCATTCCGATCCGAGGGTGCCCGAAAGGGCCGAGCCTCGTCTCGATCAGTAGTATTATCTGATTACAAGCAGTGCTAAAGCTATCATAACTACCAATTTCGAATTCTTCCCTTGTTTTTACACCAAGGCTAAGGTTGGGTTATTCACTTTTTGACAATGACGTTCGTCGATCGTTGATTTAAAAGTGTTAATAAAATTATATTATGCAAATAACTTAAGGAAAAGCTTTCATAACGATTTATAATTCTTAAATTGGCATCAATAGTGTATAGTGTCGCGTGATCATACCATATCTGATTTTATTGATAAGACGCCTGGCCCACCTCAGCCGAACCGGTTGGCTCCCAATTACGTTAACCAGTTCCGCTTCTTTTATATCCGTATGGCTTAACACTTGAGGCGTGTGTATTGTTTATATTGCAATTATTTGTATATTGTTTAAGTCTCGGTATAAACGAGGAGCATAAAGTTACTATTGGATTTACTTAAGCTTGTCCAATCTGTTGACAGAAAATTAGTTTTATTAGACAATTATAGTCATATAAAATTTATTAATGTATAATAATAATAGTTGTAGTAATACGATCAGGGTAACAGGGTCTGACCGTTGTAGCGATCTAATTTCTAAAGCAATAAGTAATAAGTATGAGCTTAAGTCTAACTTGCTGGCTCAGAGTACTAGTTATTTTAATTGTTCCAGGGGCAACATTGTAAAACGGTTCATAAATTATATTCATTTATTCATCTATTTATTCTTAAGAGTATTCATTCGAATGTAGATTATACGAGACAATCCGGCAAGTTGATAGTGCGCCGCCGGTCGTTGCTCGCGTTCATGCGTCCTCCCAACACACGTCTGCTATATTTCATGTCACACACGTAATTCTTAATGTATGAACGAGCTTGAATAAATTAAGCTGTTCATGTATCAATGATTAAGACTCTAGCTAATGAAATCAAACGATACATTCAGTAATGTAAACAAATATAAATTGCTAAACCATACGTGCACAAATCGGTTTATTTTGTCGCTTATACATGAGAACAGCTCGCACAACTTGATTTGAACAATATCTAATAGATTTATATAATTTATTTATATGTAAAATCGTTAATAACAACGATTAGAATTTGTGAAATAAGGACATAAGTTACGAAACATAACAGTTATACGCTACTCGATCTTCTGGTGTTCTCGTTACTTGACGACACATATTACAGTATAATTTACCTGTCACCTTACACTATTGATGTAATATTGACAAAGGTATGGTACGGATTTAAAAAAAACAATCTCGTTACCTTTGGAGACTTACATACTAAATTGTGATAGCTATAAAAGGGCATTAAACCCTTGGCAGAGGTTTGCAAGAATAAAACGCGTGGGCTGTCGTAATAATAGCTTAGCTGCTGATTATACTCTCCCAGTGCTGCGTGATCGCTGAGAAATTTTATCGAATCGACACAACTTTCAACCGTTTCTCTCATGCTTAAGGGAAACGACAAAGACAGATGTTAAATGTTTCACAAGATTGGGAGTAGAGGCTGGGATGGCGTGTGGGTGGTACGTAGGTAAGGTAGAAGTCCCCACGTTGCGCCAACATCCAGTGCCTACACGCTGTAACCAGTTTTGTAATAAGTAAAAGTAGCACAAATCAAACTCTCCAATCTCTTTAGAGATTAATTAAATGGGATTTGATCAGGGCCTAGATTATATGTTAAGTATGATAATAAGTTAATAAATCACAAGCGGTTTGCTGAGCTAAGTCTGGGACCAACACTGTTAAATCATTAAAATCAAATTAGATTGAACCCCTGCGCAACTCACCGGGGCGATTGGCGAATTGGCGATTCCATGGGTCAAGTTTATGTGGACGTCAACATTCTCGAGTCTAAGATTCTGTTGTACGTCAACAAAACTTGACTTTCAGAATCGTTAACGGCGATTTAGCTCGGCAACTGTGTTCTATTTTATCTAATATATAATTTAGCTCCTGACCGAACAACAGATGACGCTATAAATTTCTAATGCCGTAACTTATACTAAGATAAATATTTTATATTCTTTGAACGCTATTTTATGTTTAAATTAAAAAGGTCTTCAAGTCCAGCTAGGTATATGGTCAACTGGTAACTGTGGGTGGCAAAAAAGAAATCTCCTGTGTGAACTATAATAATTACGGCATTTATAGTGACATTACACTTATACGAGCATGGGAACGTCTTAATTCAACAAGCATACGCTTTCAAAATAAGTACAATATAATTGCGTCCCTTAAAACATTATCCGTAATGTTTTTTTTTATATTTAAGCTACAAAGAGACACAACAGCGGGCAACCTCTTTGGTAAATGAGATCACCCGCATCATGGTACTCGGTAATTCCATACTTTGAGTCATTGCAGCTCTGTTAAATACAATATTAAAGGATAAATAGAACATAATTATGAAACTGCCAATAGAATTTATTATTAAATAGTAAGCTTTAAATAGACAAATAAAATAAAATTAATGCGCTCACACCCGTAAACCCGAGAGATAGGCAGAGAACATGATATTTTTTTTTTGGAGCGATCCTGGCACACCTCTCTCACTTCTTCAACATCCATACATCTTCTTTATTAACAGCTTTTATCGACTAATCTAACCAGTCGATCAAGTCGATTACTTCCTTATTAATAATCGCCCATCTCTAACCGATACTGCCACTCAATTTTGTAACATAAATTCGCGTTATATCAAAACATTAAGTAAACCTGGAATGCGGTATTAATTAAGTTACACGAATTACGAATTATTAAGAACATTACAATGTAAGCACGTTAAGTTGATTGAAGCACGTACGTAATTACTTATTACGCAGGATAAGTAATCCCACGCATAAAATTGCTCCAGTTACCCGCACCGGTAATCTCGTAGTTAGGCGAGTTTCTAGTCAGCCTACGCAGGTACACTTTTAAGGCAGGCGACATTAGACGATAACATCTTACCATGTACTCTGTTAGAAAAATAATTCCTCTTAGATTGACTACCGCACATCATAAAGAGACACATGGCAGCACTAAGATGCACACAATGACTTTAAAAATAAAATGCTTGTGTAATGTTTTCTATAGATTTCTAATTGATTTCAATAAGTATGTATCGTTGGTTTGGTTAAGTTGGAACCGAGAAACTAAAGTATATGGCAGTGCCAGTAGGCACTTCGAATTCACATTTATACCTACTTCTGTGATATAATAAAGAAGAAACATTGTCAAGTTCTAGTACGCGTTGGAGAAAGAGTAATGAAGGAATTTCTATTCAGAATTCGCTTACATTTTCTTATTTTCCTGTTACGGTGGGGACGTTTGTAAAGAGAAATAAGCTGATAAAGTTCAGAATTGATCACTGACATACATATGTATTATACAAATAGTGTCTATAAGCAGACAATCGACTGTTAACTTGGATATGAATCGCATTGGTGCACTAAGAAGTGTCGTATTGTATGTACTAAATGCAAAGAAAGGCGCCTGTAAAGTGAACATGAATAGGTCATTCAATTTTTTATCTGAGCTCACTTTAATTTACAATTACGTGTATTTTAACGTCATAATTCTCACAAATGAATTAGATAACATATGCGTTCGATGTACCAGTAGAGAAGTAACGTTTTCCGAAGACGATTTATTTTATCAAACGAATGAACTCCTGCGCAAAGAAGTAAAGATGGCGCGTTACGTTATCCCTCTTATTTATCCAGAAGTAATTCTACTTCTATGTTACTTGAATGTTACTAAATGGGTTATCAAGCAGACGATAACAAATTCAATGGCTATAATTGCTTTTATATCGTATTTTAACTCTGTCAATCTTTTCTTTAAATTATCACTTAATAAAATAAAATTATAACTTGTTTGATGTCGATATGAATTAATATTTAAATCACGTCTGTTTAAATACCGACCGTTCGTTTTCTTAATCAGATTTTCTACGAACTGTGCCACGACAGATATTTGAACCCTGACGTTCAATTACCGCCAATTTCCGAGACGTCCGGCATTCCGTTCTGCATCGCCGCACTAATGTCGTATGAGGAAACAACCAAAACAGAGACGAACGTACATAGAAGACATACAGACAAACTATAATTTGTAACTCAACTATTCTCAACTAATAGTTTATATATAACTATTTGCTTACATATCATTTATTTTTTCCTCATTCACAGGATTTTTTTTCTATAACCGACTGTTGTATACAGATAAAAATATTTTGTACTTATTTAATTAAATTATTAGTATCTACATATATATATATAATTATCCTGTCACTTAGTCCTGTCGTTAGTTGCCATAGTCCTCCGAAACGGCTTAACCGATTTCAATTCATTTCCTACGTACTTAATGTTATAACTGTTCTATATATAATGTCACAAAAACGACTACCTCTAACACTACAATAATTTGAATAGTACAAAGTTTAATGATTTACGAGTTCATTGCACTTTGTTTAGGGTGAGCGAATTTGTTGGGCAATAACGTCGACGCCAGTGGAAAACAAGATTGCAGAAAACTTAAGCTTGGCCGGCATCCAAACAATTCTTAAAACTGTGTATTTTCACGAGTGTTATTCGCAACGAGGCGCGTGTAGAGAATACAATGCGTGGGCAGGATAAATGTTGGTACTATCATTAGCCATGGTTGGTCAATATACAGGTAATGGGAAATTATGGTCTATGTTGATAAAATTGCGCATTTAATCAAGTAAGTTAAATGTAAATTACAACAGGATGGTGAATCTATCGAAAAGTTTATGGCTAGGTGTTTTATTGGGAGGGTCTGGTGTGATTGATTTGGCTATACCGCTCTTTTTGAGACATCACAAAAGCTTAAATATATGCAGCTATCCTGTGTATTTATAATGTTCATTACACACATACATAATTATATGGATGCAGAGGGTTCACACACATATTTTTATCATAAAACAGTTACAAAAAGAATTTCATAGTTTATTGCAAATGTTTAATCAAATAGGTACAAGAAACAAGTCTGCTGCGTCTGGGATAGTACCTCCGATTGCGAGAATCAATCAAGGCAGGGCGTTGCGAATGGACGGCGTCGGAACAACGTGCCCTTTGTAAGTTTCGTTTTTTAAAGGTAACAGTTGCGCAAAGCAATGGAAACTACGAAACGCGATGTTCACACATTGAGGTGTTAAATATGTAAATGGGTAAATGGAGCGGTCGAAGTATTTAATTGCATGGATTGATATGCAACTGATTTTTCTGTAAAACATTTTGAGGTCATGTTTAATTTATCGTGTTGATCTTAAGATATTTTTCTTGTGATACGACAATTTAATTTACTTTTTATATTACTCAAAATGACCTTTCCGACATTACTTATACGTTAAATTAATCTCATATGTACGCGAATGTGCCTCAGATAACAAGGCTATTCTTACGAATTTTATTGCGTTTAATTTTAATTTTTTAAAGCACCTTACATTGAGTAATGGTTACGTACCGTATATATACGAATGCTACCGAAGGACTCTGAACTTGGTGAGTTTCTAATACGGTTATGTGTCATTTCTCGACAGATTATAAACTTTAAAATTTTAGCAACAATATCTATGTAAGATCTTTGCGTAATGTATATAATCTGTATAATTTTTTGATTCAACCGCTGTAAGATTACTTCTTTTTCTATGCCTATTTTAAAATATAATTAATACAGGTAAATGATTATCTGTTTTTTTGTAGAAACATAATATAAGTGTATGCAGGTTTAATTATAATAAGGATAAACATATATAAAGATAAAAACGGAACCATTATGAAGCGTTTTATTAAACGGATCGGAACGCAAATAAAGACATTTTATTTGTGATCCGATCCGTATGTATAAATGCGATATACTATATACATTAAAAATCCCGGTAGTGTAGTATCATTAAAAAGCCATTTCTCAGCGTCGGTCAAGAATTTCGCAACCTGATTTTGTTTGTAAAAAATCTCTAAGTCGTATTAGGTAGGTATGACATTAACGGCCTCGGACAGAATTTTTTTTATCACAGTGTTTGAGATATTTTTAATTCATGTTACTACAATTACTTCGTGAAATTGCGTTGCGTTCATCCATGGCTTTCTGTCCATAACAAACGTACGCCCTTAATCGTCGGCACATTATGAAGTAACGTTATAGATGCATGCATGCTATCATCCATGGTGTATAATAAAAAAGATTTCCAAAATTGAAATCTCCTTGGGCCAGCTGGAGTTGACAGTGGTATAAAGTTAGCATAAGCAAAGTTAATTTTAACTTGAAGTTTTATTGCGTTATTGTAACCGATATAAGCAAATTACCCAAACCAATTTAAGTAAAAAGCATTACTGTGAAACCGATGGATATCGATTTAGGCCTCGACAGTGTAAATGTCGCTGCGTCTTTGACACAGAACATTTCACTGATTATTACGATAAAACCTTCACCACACACACACACACACTTAAAATGTAAAATTCAATTATTTCGTTTACTCGCTAATCCGTGATAATAAAATAAGGCAGGTAATAATTTCACTATTTTTTTAATAATAACATCTCATGTGTTTCATTGTCCAGACGAGCCTAAAAGGTACTCTCGTAGATTGCGCATTCGACACCATTAAGTTACCATTGACTGCAACTTAAGCGGCAATTTTTAAAAAGTAGGTACCCGTAGGAGTTAAGTGCGTATAAATGGATATATATATATATATATATATATATATATATATATATATATATATATATATATGTGGACGACAAAGTTGCGAGCGAAATGACACTGCTAAGAAGAAATTGCCATTTTCCGCCTGCCCCTTTGAATCACAGGCATGACTAATTGTTGTTGAATATTTAAATTAGAAGATTCAATAACTCTTTCTTAGGATCAAAATATTGTATTAATTTATGGTTCAATTCAATGAGAACTCTATAATAGAGCGGAATAGGTTTAAACTAGAAGGGCATAGAACATAGCGTCTTACAACAGTCGTTTTAAGACAGAACTAGTTGTATATACTTTTTGTCCGTGTTAAAGCGACGGCGTGTAATCAAGTATAATTGCGAAGTGGAACTTCAAGTCACGGTCGTATCTCTGAATATTGGTCAATGTTACTGATCGCGATGGGCCGAGCCGGTTTTTTGTGCAGCTTCAAAACTGACACCGTTAGATCGTGGTTTTTCGGACACCACTAATTTATATTCTTATTTGATATTGAATTTATACGTACAGATGTTGTAGAGAAAAATGTAATTCATTTTCCATTGTCCGTATCTCTCCGTCCATCCGTTTATGCGTTTATGAAAAATCAAGTCGTGATATAATATGAGTAGCATTTGACCCAATTACTATCGGTAGATTATAAATAAATATACGACCAAGGATTTCAATTAGGCGCGATCCTAGCCCACCTCTCTCGCTTACCCTATATCCATACGTCTACGCATACTTGCTCGTCGGTTACGGGTACTCCTTACATGTATATTGTAATCTTTTATTTATAAGTCAAATTGAGGAAAAATTTAGTCTTTTTTTTAATAAATACAAGAAATAATACTTCACGTATAAGTAGCCAACTTAAGGAAAAAAATATGGTATGAGTTTTAAGGTAAATATTTTTTTCCTTAAGTTGGCCGCTTATATATATATATATATATATATATATAGTATGTGACACAAAGCAGCTTTACCTACTATTTGATGCTTAGATAAATTAGTTTTAAGCATTTTTAAGGATTACACTAAGTCTGCTGCTAAAAAACCCTTAAAATGAAATCACATTTAGTCGCTTACTTAAAGGAAGCCACACCAAATGAATTGCATAGCGACTGATGGTTTCGCTTTACAAAATATACACGCGCGTAGTTATTCGGTCGAACGCCCCTATTTCTTTGGCTTCAAGTCGATTCCTCGGATTGGGGACAGAAACTGAATTAAAGTTTCTTTCAATGCCCGTAAAAGTGTCAACCAATATTACATTTTGTAGTGAACAGGGAAGGTAAACTACAAAAAAAAACTTTATGTATATGTTTGTTATGTCAAGAGCACAAAGATAATTGGAATGTACAACGTTAGTGTTTACAGGTCGCTCTAGATCGTAGTATACGACAGTTTAAGGCTTGATGGACTCCTGAATGATAGACACAAAATCTGATATTAATATGTACATATAGTTCCTATAAATTCATACACAGCAAGTCAATTATCAACGGGTAAAGTACATGTGCGTTTGTCAGCTTAAGAACGCTTGTAGAGGTCCGATTTTTTCACCTTACGACGGACCGTTAATAATAGGCGGTGGTGCATTCGACTCAAAATTGAACCATACGCCACCGAAAACCCGGCAAAGAGGTAAGCGCGAGAAAATGCCAACGAAAAGGTTGACACGAAGTATTGCTCAAGCTGTGACACAGAATCATTATTGTAACGTATCATCGTTCATGTTATTACCCGTAATGAACATAAATTTTAAAATAAATACATGCGTACAAATGACTTTTAAAAACGCATTACCAAATCGAAATACAATTTACAGTTTTTACTTTACAAAGTTTTGCAATAAAATACTAATAAATACTTACAATTAAACTCCCCTACTTGTTAACACAATTGGCACAGCCTAATAACTTATATTCTATGTCCACTATTTTTTTTATTTTTTAGTGGTCTGATCCAATCCAATATTTAGATTTTTATTAACGTAATCGTTACCGATGCTAAAATATATAGATTATTGCCCATTAAGGGTACTTTATAGTCGAGGATTACCAAAAACGTTTTAGATATATGACCTATGTATAAAGTAAATTTTAAAAAAATGTAGTTTTTAATTTTAATGGCCAAGGTAAGAATTTATGATAAAGAAGAGATAGGAATTATCCAAGGTAAGATCAAAAAGAAAGGCTTACTCCTGGTTTAAATGCCACAAAAACACTCAAGCATTACTAGAAAAGCGTAGGCGAAAATTTAAACATTTTAATACCCATTTTAAAACACTGAATATTCTCATTCCAACGATTTTGTTTTTTGTATATTACAGAACTACGACATTGTATTTATATCAAAAATCACAAGACAAAATAGTCGTTTACTTAGACCTAATGGCTAGTGACATGCCCACTCATAACAAATCAATACGCTACCAAGGATTTTTTGGTAAAATTTTGTGCAGCTTGTCACATCCAAACACAATATATGTCACGTCAGACCAGAAAGAACCTACGGCAATAAAATTGGTGGCAATAGAGTTGCCAACCTTTACGATCTGTTTGAAAGCGTCCCACGGTCTATCGATTGAAATGTACTGCTGTGTAGAAAGTACATCAGCGTTCTATATTATTGGATCTAAATATAAAGATGAGAGATTCAGTCCAAGGATTAATGTAATTTTTTGTGTAAATTGTGCGAGAGACTTGAAATTTCGGCAGTTTCATTAAAAAAACGAAACTACTTTAAAACCCACGCAAAGAGATAATTGAGTGAAGACACCGCGCTTATTCTTTACCAGATAAATATATATATATATATATATATTCATCACAATGCTCAGTGCAACTGTAGCCTTTATACGTCAATAATACGAGCTAATTTCGTACGAGTCTTTGTAATCCGATACACAGCATGTCATTACATGCGGGCCGAACAGTTATGAGGCTGTGTTACTTAAACTGTGATTGATTAAAGTGGCAGCAATATCATCAAGTTCATACGCTTCGAGGCGTCCATTACACCAAGCTGTGTAAAAAAAATTGTGCAACATTTTAGCGTTCTTACGACCGTTCATGGGGGTCAACAAGTTATATTTATAAATTCTCCGTAACGGTGTGATTGTACGGATGTTTGTGCGTTTATACTTAACCGCACACGCCGTGAACGTGTTACGGTTTTAATTGTACAACTGTAGTGCAGTCCGCTTTATATTTTACGTTATTATAATTTATGGTGTTTACAACAGCATACACGTTTGTGTATTTCGATCCTTATTTCGAACACCAAATCATTGTTTTTCCTTTACGACTTATGTATTCAAGATGTTGCATAGCATAGCATTGGGGTCAGTGTGTCGAGTCTACCTTTATGTAGGAAGAAGCAAAAAGTATGTGAGGACCATGTTAGTTTTCACCACCACTTTTATGCCGACATTTGACAGCTTGTGGGAGCTATTCCTGTAGATTACTAGCAATATTAAACGCAGATTTTTAGTTACACTAGTGTTAAGTGATTGTCATTAGATCATATCCATGTCCTTCTCCATGTGATGTGGGTTGCAACAGGATGACCGTAGACCATATTGTATAAGGTTTTGACTGCAGTTGACGGCTGGCTGTCGTTATGACCCCAGTTTATTTTTAATCATCTAATATATTTATTATATAATTCAACTATATGGTTAGAGTTTATGTATTTACATTGTAGTCAACCGGTATGTTATATTGATCGAAGATTGCATCGATTTTGTATGCTTGACATTTATACAATATTGCAACCTTAAAGAGGTCATCGATCGAATTTTGTAATAAAGTGTCGCTCCACAGTGACATATCAATTTAAAGCAAAATTATGATCATATTCGGAACCTCTACTCTTTATAAAGCAATTAAAGTAATTACCGTTCTGGAGTTTTGTAATATCAATAATAAATAGAACACTTTATGAGATTGCCAAGTTAAATAAATATTATGAAGAGCGAGTAAAAATAGTTGCAGTAAATACATGTTTTTTAAATTGTCATTTTTTTGCAAACAATATTTCTGCTGTAAATCGTATAGCATTTTTTTAAAACAAATATAATAGGCAAAAAAATTGAAACGCTCATATCTTTTGTAAAGATTTACAAAAAAATATATTTTATAATGTAGATGTCGAAGTATCACAATGACAGGAAAGCAGAAATGTATATACAAATAGGGTAACAAATGAATAATGTAGTTAAAAAGTTTATGGTGTATATTTTAACAACCCCTTCACTCGCTTACCCAACCGCGTGTTTTAAGTAATGACTCATGTTTTACTCAACGCTAAAACACAAATAAAACTTTATGAATACCTCAACATGATGAAATTTAATTAATTATCAATAAAATTTTGTCAATTTCTTCAATATACAAAAAGCTATCATAAATATTTTATTTAAAAAAAACAATTGGCTCTCGAAATAATCGCATTATTAACCAATTTAGGAGTAAAGGTAGTACACCTAAAAACTTAACCTAGATTGTTGCAAAGCATAAAAATTACAATAAATACAAGTGAATCAATAGCGTAAGCTTTGGAATGGAATCTGCGGTTAAACCAGTAACTAAAATATTAATATAACTTAAAACTTTGAAAATACATTATAAAATATAATTATTCCGTAGATAGTTATTATTATTACATAAAATATATTGATTAGCAGCAAGCAGCAGGAATTTTGTCTAACGGCCTACGTATTATGGGAATTTTAGAATTAGCTGATGAACACGTCAATACCACATCCGTTCGATTGACGTATATGTCATGAATAAACGTTGTAATGACAACAATGTATCTTAAATTAATAATTGTAACAATATCAATTTTATATAACATGACTGTTTATTGGAAATTTTATTTATTTTATTTTATTCATCTAACGTAACTTAAGCTTAAAAAAAAGACGTTATAAGGACATCGTCCACTACTACGGATTTAGTTCAGTTAGAATACTGAAATTGCAATTGTTAACTAATACATTTATACTAAGAATTGCATTCATTTTGTTCCCGTACTATTAAGACTATTGGGGTTCTAATAACGACCTCTTTGACCTCAAGTAGAACTATTAAAAAGTTATCACCTCAATTCTTTTTATAAACGAGTATGCTGCCCGTCGTCCTTACAAATATCTAAGCCACATCGTTATATGACTTTTTAAGGTATAGAACACACATGCACAAGTTACCTTCAGATCGGCTGCTGTTAACTCTATAAAAGTTAGTCGAGCTTCAAACATATTTATTTTTAAGGCAAAGTTCACACTGCGCTTCTAAGTTCTGCAAATATTTATATAAACTAGATGTGGACCAAGCTTAGTTCATTTAGATTTTTTAAATGTAAATTAGCGTTTTTTTATATAAAAAAACTTTGTCTAAATACAAATTTGATTCAAACCTGTTGCCGAGATAGTCAAAATATACAAGAATTGCTCTCTTTAATAGACATTAATTAAAAAAGACAAACAAATTCTCAAAATAATATCGTTTTTGTTTTATCACCCGAATCACGATGACCTATTATGTCTTTCTTAAGGGACAGTGGGCATGTAATATACGCACCTGGATGGGTCGACTATAATATACTCGTAGTACCAGTAGAATCGATGTCGTATAGAGATAGTTACACTTTAAATTATTGCACTGTCCTATCCTATATAAACGTTTTACTTTACTACTACTACTTTACTCATAACAGAACGAAAGAAACGGATATTTTAATTCGTTAAAATAATTCAATGAATAAGTTTTTTCAATGAACCTAATGATTTCTTCATTAATTTAAATAATACTAAATAAAATCATCAACTAATTAGACTAATGAATAACTACTAACGATACGCGGTCAATGTGTTGGTTCGAAAAGAAAGTTGTATAGTACACAGCTACAAGTCTCATGAGAATAATAATTTTAAGATAGTTTAACCCTTAGTAGCCTGATTTACGACAGTGTTTTTTTTAATATTACTTTGTTTGCTTGAGGGTCTAGATGAAGGGAAAAATAGCTAAAAAAACACAATATTTATTTTACATACTTATTTAAAAAAAAAAACAGGTATATTTATAGTGTTCATAAAAAGAAAATATATCAAATTTGTATTCAACAAAACTTTCAGTAAAATGTGTTTACTTGTTCACTTTGCCGCGCAAGAAATATGTCATAGATAAAATAAAACAAGTATGAGAGCTGGAAAGAATATTATACTACAGTAAAATACGTACAGCCAACCTATAAAAAAAAATAATAGTAATGTGAACATTCGGTTTAAAAGATTGGTATCAAAATTGAAACTCTAGGTTATTAAGGGTTAAGTCTGTTGTATAAGAAAAATGTACAACAGATCATTTATAATAAATATAACATTGTAATATCTATAGTTATGTTATTATTGTAATCAAATAGGTAAAATAAAATATTAAAATTAAAAAATTTAAACAATTACATACAAGTAAAATATTTAAGGCGAGTAATATTTTAAATTCATATCTTGTTCGTACTTAATTGCTTAATAGTGGCCATAAAAGCAATGCAATACTATCGCTAGAGTATATGTTTCACAAATGAAAAAATTACATTGCAGTATACAATGCTAACTTAATTTATCCATCACTTTTAAGAATTGTACTGTTAATTAAACTCTACAAAAAGAAGTTTAGATATTTGATTTGATGACGGTAGGTTTTATGTAAGAAAACCTTTCCACACCTGATTACTGTTATAGGGTACACGGAGAAAACCACGTTCATAAATAATAAAGATCTGGTTTTAGGTTTTAGATCAAGCCTTAGATTTAGGAATAACTTTAAAAGTCTTTGGCGGTAGTCCAGCGAGCTTAAGTAACGTTACATTTTAATTCTTCCACGTGACAATTGTAAAAAAAGATGAGGGCTATTGAAAAACATCTGCAGAGTACGACAAGAATACAAACACGATGTTAAATTAACACATAATACACAAACATGGCGGCGTTCCAATGGATTTACACTCAATGGTAATGAATCACGCTGTGTGCACCGCGTACGATTTTCCATCATGCTTTGTTTCCCATTGAACCCTGTTTTCAGGTAAGAGCGGATATTGGAAATTAGGGTTGTGCAGGAAGTAATGGAATCGATCGTCCTGTTAACCTCACTTAACTTAATGCGCCAAGTCATCGCAATAATGGAAGCCTACATCTTATACTAGTTATATTTGCCCGTCGTTACGCGGGTCAATTTCAATATTGCACAATTATAATAAAAATAGCATGCGCTACTTCTGCAAGATGTAACTTTCTAATGTTAAAAGAATTACTAAAATAGATTCAATAGTTTAAGTGTTTTTTTATCATTACAAACAAACCACTTTACAAGATTATTACACGTCTTTTAACTATAAAGACGTTGTTAATATGTTTTATTTATATTATTATACATTAAATATTTAATAAATATTAACCTTAACCTTTGTTATCCACTCTTTATGAATAAGATGGTTATGAAATGTTACGATAAACGGTTTGTTTCAATATAAATATACGCCGTTGCAACAATGAGCCGCTAACTCGTATTCAATACGCATTACAGTGATGTTTTATTTAATAAAAATGTATTTATACTTTTAAAATGTTTAATTTCTTGCTTCCTTCATGTATGTGTCCAAATCTAAAAATCACGTAAGCGTTCTAAGTAAGTTTTATAAAGGTACCTAAAATGTGTTACAAAAAGTAAGATAACTAGTACATAAGACGATGATCCATTGTGTATGACGGTAATCACATATCCTCGGAAATATTTGTTTAAAAAAAAGTTTTCCGGTAGTAGTACGTCTCGTGCAGGGAAGCCGTCCGTGTACGTGTTTACAAACACAACGCCAACTGCCGCCGTAAAGCAGTATTGTGCAAACACTATACTGTTTCACTAGAAAAGACGCTAAAGCTTGTAAGAGCATGGATATCGCAAAATTTGCTGAGCACCATATTAATCACTCCATACAATTGGGTAATAGGACATATGTATTGTGACTTTGACGGATTGATTGGTGGATTTTGACGACTGACGTGTCATTAGATTCCTATTTTTATCCAGTGTCATAGTTAACGTGGTGTTGTGTTGATATAAATACAGTCAACCGACTTGTCTGAAATCCGTTACTTATCAAAATCAACAAGAATTCAAACGGCTCACACTTATCGAAGCGCTCCGCGACTTATTTCTGAATAGTTGGTTACTTCCCCAGTCGGCCTATTTATGCAACAACTACTGCCGGTTTGCCACTCAATTCTGTCGTCTAAGACTATTGCTAATATAACTAATCGCTAGTACATTATGCCTGCGATGGGGTTAAATATTACGAAAATTCCTACTACCTACATTTTACTCCCGAAGAGGGTTGGCGTCAGGCAGGCGGCCTTAAAATCTGTAGCCAAAACCCAAGTATGGACTACGTTCATGCCGACTCCACATGAGTGGGAAAATGGCAAGGAAATTATAACTGTAAAGCCTAACCTCTATCTACATACTTTATTATTCCTTGAAGTAGCTAAATTCTCTACTATTTTTTAACATAGCTGCATACGGAGTGAATTTGTAAATGCATACACAAATGGTTTTTTTATCAACGTCTGATAGCTTATCTATAACAAAAGTAAAATGTAAACTAGGGACGTAATGGCGGTAGCGATTTATATTCTATTAAATACGTAATGTTGCTACGCGACTAATTCGGAATATGATATAAATATGTTTTGAATAATGTATAATTAACGTCACACCAGTGGCTTATATCGAGATGGATTATTATTCTATTTTAATTTTATTTTAAAAGTAAATTAGGTTAAGTGTATGGAACTTTTATCTTAAGATTATTGCAACTTACAAGGAAATAAAAAGACGAGCTGTACAACGACTCATCGGTCATTGACCCCGTCTAGACGTACCCCTTGAGTTAAAATAACTAGATTCTGTGAAAATTCATTGCCGTGGTGGTATTATTGACATTTAAAAACGATGACCGTTGAATTCACTTTTTTGCCTAATGAAATTATTGTTTATGTCGGTGATTAGCCTAGAAATCTTTTCTACTTTAGTTTGGTTTGCAGGAGGATTCTAGAGTTATTACCGCTCTTGTTACTAAGCAATATTTGTTGTTACTAAGAGATATTTAAGCATATAGATCACCGTCCTTTCGAAGAAGTTATTAGGTAGTGTTTCCACTGGACTGTAGAGACATACCATTCAACATCTGCTGTATTTTTTTTCAAAAATTCGCTTTATTGTATAGTTAAACCATTGTAACTAGATAGAGAGATAGCATTTATTAAAACGTTGTATAGTCTTACGATTTCATATTAATATTATATTTTAGTATACCATGTAATGCGATTCGTATATCTATGGTTAAAATTGTAAATCTCTAGCACAACATCCCGATGGTTTAAAATCAAGTACAAAATTTTCATTGACACAGTAAGTTATTAAAAATCTTATCATATACTTCGAAGCAAATATTTCTTAGGGTATACCCTTAAATGTCAAGTCTGGATGTTTGAT
Organism: Papilio elwesi; assembly: GCA_029849275.1. NCBI lineage: Eukaryota > Metazoa > Arthropoda > Insecta > Lepidoptera > Papilionidae > Papilio > Papilio elwesi. The sequence goes on along the minus strand of CM056687.1, from coordinate 3,012,107 downwards.
AGAGTCGCTTCAACGAACGGAACGTCCTAATTTCCGTTTATTTGAACATACAATTGTAGCGATCGGTCATTAGCATGTCAATTAGCTGTCGGTGTGGTTAGTGTATTGAGTTTATGTTTTTGTTTTTAGGTAATACCGTAAGGTTTGCCGCAAGAAACCAATGTTTAGATTACTCACAAGAATCATTACTCAAAACAGCATAAACTTCCATCACTTTATCCGCTTTAAGAAGCGAATAAAATAAATAGGATTTGACTTCATGTTCATGAGTTAAGGGTATTCTGATACCGTTGATGTTTTAAAACTAGGATCCGAGTATTTGTAGAGCTACGCAGTTGTTGAATGGTTGCATGAATAAGTCTTACCATAGGGTACACCAAAGGTACCATGTCACATACCAGAGTAAAGTCGAGTTATGTTATCTTCTATGTTTCGTATGCTGAGTGATGTGGTGTAGACCTAATACCCTCCTTCTCATCTTTTAATCTCTTTTTATCAGCTGAACTCTTTTCACCACAAAAACTACAAACTGTGATTTGCAGATGTTAATGGGAGTCGTAAATCCGATTAATATAATAACGTATTTTGTATCTGGATAAGTATGCAATACAATGGAAACTGGGAATTTACGGGTCCACTTAGATATTTAAAATAATATGAGTAATAACCACATAGCCAAAGTAGGCCTGCAACACTAACGGGTATGATGCATACAAAGAAACTCTTATAGAGCGCAGTGTTGCCAACTCTACCTAACTTACTATCAAAAATCTACCGACTCAAGTTAAAAGTTTGACTTTTATTTTTTATTATCATAATTTATGATTAAAAGTGAATATAGAAGTCAGTCGTAAGCCTCTTGAAAAGATTGTTGATCTACTTACTTTTGATATAATATCCTAACTTCAGGGCAAAACTCGGATTTATAACACTGGTAGAGCGTTCCAAATAAAAAAAAATGTTCGACACAATTATGGTTATTATTTACTGTAGAAGTTGGCAAAATAATAACTTTTAACATGCAGCATATCAACATCTGCCACGAGTTTAGGAGAGTCGTCGATCATGGAAACAAAAGAAGGAAATCATGTTACCTGGGGCAAATCATTGGTAAGGCGTAATTATAAATGCGCCACCCGAGCATTCCGGGATCTTAGCACTTGCCCATGCATGCTCAAGCTGTCACCCTGCTGACTTAAGCGAAGCGGTCGATTTAAATATAACTGCTTTTGTTTAAAAGGACTAATGACAGCTTACATCAATATAGCATTGAAGGAATATATAGTTAGGGGGACTTGTCTTGTGAAGGGGCCAGAGATGAATATGACAGGTCGGAGCCGTAAGGGAAATTGGTCACATGAGAATCCAGTGCTCGTCAATCCATCCATATTTATAGTGTTGGAAATATTTTCCCACTATAGCGTGTTAATACATGATTATAGTCTTTAAAAAAATATAAAGTCAATTTACTAGCCAATACAAACACCATACAAATCGAAGTGGTGTATCTTTATTACTTTATGACAGAAAAAAAATGCCGGTGATGTTGAATACCAAAATCTCTTAACAAAATACCATTTTAGTCATTGTTCAACTCATTCCGGTCTAGGTAAGAAAAATCTGATTATTTTTAAACTATTAAAGAAACAAGAACATTACTTTACTTCTTGCAATGTTTTGCTAAGCGGTTAGCATTTATGATATTATTTTTATGAAAATATTAGTCGAGATACAAAAGGGTACGTATAAATAGATCGGCTCCACACTTGTACAGCGTTTATCAAATACATTGGTTCAATTGTTTCCTTCCGTTCGTTGTTCTCTCCTTTTTATTCCTTTGACGACATTCTTTACGTGATCGCTCATTTTTTCAATTAATTCACTGCTATACTTTTGTTATTGCTTTTATATATACGTAGAATTACCATTATAATTAATTAAAACGTAATAAATTTGGTACTAGTACATTTAATAAATTACCGTCGTTTAATTATTTTAGGTAGATAAATAAAGACTCAAACAATTCAGACAAAATTACTTATTATTGAACTGTTCCCTTTTAAATCAATTAAATTTAACTATATTCAAAAGACCATTAGAGTAAATGCTTGCTTTGTCTGATAACAAACTGATTAGCTAATGCAAGTTAGATATTGGACAAAAATTTGGTATAATATTACAACAAGTTGTGCATAATATTTCGTAAAGTTTGACTAAATTTAAGCAATTTTATTATGGAAGAATGTGGCAAACGAGCAAGGGGTTCACTTGGTGCTAAGTGATCGCTACCCATAGGCATCCGCAACAAGCTAATGAGTTGCAGATGATTGATTTAATGTGGATGGACAGGAAAAAATAATATTTCCTTCTCTTATTCATCCCCTCCCCCACCTAATCCTCTCCCCTTCCCATCCTATCCTTTGTAGGACACGCTAGGAAGGGGAAGAGAACTGACACTGGCCCTCCGGCACCTTACTCGTCAGACGAAACGCAAAGGTATAAACGTATAACTTCACGTCTTCTGTGATGAAATAACCTTATTAATTTAGTTTGACAAATTTGACTGACTTATAATAGGTACATTATTACATGTATTTTCTACCCTCTACCAACCTTTATAGTGTAATATTTTTATATTGAATTTTAAAATGTACTTACAACAGTTGGATCATTACACCAATAACCACCGCATCTGATGCACTCATCGCAAGAAGATATTGTCATGATACTCGAGCAATCATTTCCAAAAACGACTTTTACAGCTATCAATACCGCACACACAAGAAAACATATTTTGGCAGCCATTGTTATTAAAAATTAACGTTCTTAAAAAGTCACTTCGTACAATAAGCAAAAAGTTTATATTTAATTTTTAAAAATAAATCGCGATCTGTCATAAGGGCCGTTCGAAATATGAATAGCGCGCGGAGGCACACGCGTCTCGGCACAGACTGCACGCAACGAGCCCGCGCGCTCCACTCGGTCGGCCGGCAGAGTGAATCATCACTGGCTCCATGGAAAATTCGCGGAAATCACATTTTAGATGAAGTTCACGACACTCGTAGACCGTAGATATTTTTTATGCTCTGTGCGATTAATTAATATATCCGAATTGGATGCGTTCAAATAGACCAAAGTCAATATCAGTTAATCTAAATAATATAAAAATGCTTTAAGATATTTATTAAGCGAATAGCATCTAGGTTAAGGGCGCGGACTGCGAAACATGCACAACATGATCGTTGGGTCGAATCTGCCATTCGACTATTGTCGGGAATGGTTAAAAGAAATGATAGTAAATGATTAAGATAATTTACTAATATTTCATATACATGCCCCGAGGAGGGTTGGCGTTAGTGAAAAAACTATAAGCAAAACCTGTTACAGTATGGACTACGGTCATACTGCGCCAACCCCACATAAAAAAGCGTGAAAAGGACAGGGAGTACAAGAACACTTTTAGTTATTTACTATAAACACAAATACTTATTCCCTTCTTAATTCAAAATAAAAAAATGTTAAATATGATGGTAGCACATAAATAACTTTGTTGAAGTACATCTTATTATTATTTTTTATTTACATGGGTCAAAATAAAGATCCTTTCATACACATTATATTTATAAATCATTAAGTCTCACGTTCGACCTAGAAGTTTTATACTTAGTCTGGCCATAAATACTGTTATAATTAAAAATAAACATCCGTCAGTCTTATATGATTGTTCATTGTGTTTTCTGATTTTGGCGTCAATACATTGTAGACTATTTGGGGTGATAAAGAGGACCGAATCGCTGTGCAATGCAAATGCAATTTTTAAAACTCTCCATATGCTTGGTATTAGTAAAATGTTTGTGTACCGGGCTATTAATAGGTACAATGAGACCTCCTCTGATTGTGACAGAAAAAGATCTGGCCGTCCACGTAGTGTTAGTACAGAAAAGGTGTTCAAAGCAGTAAGGGAAAGTATTTGAAGAAATTCTGTCCGAAAGCAAAAGATTATCTCGGGAAAAAATCAACGTTTCGGACTTCATGAGAGCTGAAGACTGGCCGTCGTCTAGTCCCGATCTTAATCCGCGGGATTATGATTTATGGTCAGTTTTAGAGAGTACGGCTTGCTCTAAACGCCATGATAATTTGGAGTCCCTAAAACAATGCGTACGGTTGGCAGTTAAGAATTTTCGCATGGAAGGAGTTCGTGCTTCTATTGATAACTGACCTCAACGTTTAAAGGAGTGTATTGCAGCCAATGGAGACCACTTCGAATAAGCTTTTTATATTATTACTAGTGACCCGCCCCGGCTTCGCCCCGGTACCACTAATTATGTTGATGCGATCGCTACTAAACACAGGAATGTGCCAATGTGAACAATCCCTGGAAATTTAATCGAAATCGGTCCGGCCGTTTCGGAGTCTATGGGGAACATACATACCTCGCTATTTTTTTTCATAAAAAGTATCCTATGTTACTTCTAGTACCTCCAAGAATATGTGTACAAAGACACATTTATAATATTAGTAGGGATATATACAATTTTTGTATATTTATGTATTAAATTAACAAACTGTAAAAATAATAAATGTTATTTGCAATAGAAAACTTTTTTTGTTTCAGTATTTATGGCAAGACTAGATATTTATAATTCCTACTTCCCTACTAATATTATAAACGTAAATGTAAGTTTGTTTGTTACGCTTTCCTGCGAAAACTACTCAACCGATCATTATGAAACTTTGTACACATTATTGGAGATACTGGAAGTAACATAGAATACTTTTTATGAAAAAAAAAGTATATAAAAAGCGACGTATATATGATTTCGATGAATTGTCCAGATTGGCACATTCCAGTGTTTGGTAGCGATCGGATCAATAAATTATTGGTATCCGGGTGAAGCCAGGACGGGTCACTAGTAATGCATATAGTGTACTACTAATTTATGAAATTGCACGACGGGTGAAACCGCATGGCTCAGCTTATATTAATTTATTAACTGTATTTATGTCTTTTATGAATACGCCGTATCTTCCTTAGTTACAAACGGTGACATAGGGGGTAGTGGTGGACAACGAAGTGGGTTGTCGTTGGGATTGTTGTTGGTTTTACTTCTAACGCAGTCCTCAATGATTGCCAATGTTTTTTTTTAATATTATATTCAACCAACATGGAAGAGGCTCTCGCATCGAACCTTATCTTTTCTATCGATGTTGTACAATCGAGCGATTTACATTTATTTAAATTATCGAAATAATTTATACAGTAATAAAGGAGTCTTTTTTATAATCACTACTCTAAGGAGTATAAAAATACAAACCAATGTTGTAAGAACATAATAATTCTTTTGTATACAATAAATTGGAAAAGAAGGTGAGCAGAGAAATGTTAACTTTCTTACAGACTATATTAAATTAATAATAATTTAGATGGGTATAAACCCACCTGTAGAATTGCTTTTGTAATTATGATTCATACGTAAAATAGTACGTAGAAAAAAAATTGCTAAAATATTTATTTAGTGTCACAAAATCTTAGCCCGATGAAAGCCATAATATTTAGTTTTTCTAAGCATGTAAAAAGTTAAAGTCTTTGTTCGTTCAATTCCGAAATACAATAAAAAAAACAAACATGTCACATCTGATGTGTTTTATGAATACATTACCTATATTAAAATAATGTGTCACATGCCTTCTTTCCGAAGAAAACGATAGCTTGGACAAGCGACTTGTTAAAGTTATTTGCGTCCGGAGCGCTGAGATGTGTCGAGTCGCGCTGCATTACATCGACACAATTTACGTCGACGTGAACGACGTCAAACGTCGGTAACCACAAACTTACATTATATAATCATACATATGCTATAAGCAACTGGTTTAAATTCAAACTGAAGAAACTTAAGACATTTATGGAATGGCCATGGCATGGCAGACTGGACCTCTTCTAGTCCAGACTTAAACCGACTGGACTACAAGATATGGCAACATTTGAAGGAGAATGTCTGCGTTAAACCTCATCAGAATTTGAAGTCTCTTCGCAAGTCTATGGTTAAAGCAGCGGCAGAAATAAATATGAATGTAGTGCGTGCTGCCATCGAAGACTGGCTGCATTGATTAAGGGCATGTATTCAAAACAGGGGCTGCATTTCGAATAACGTATATAAAGTTTATTATACATTTAATTACCTTTCATTTCATATATAATTTTCTAAATAATCAACAAAAAGTGTAAAGTATCATTAATTACACTTAAAGTTTGAGACAGAACCCGACTAAGTATATTGCCATATAATTATTCCGTATATTCTTGTACGATATTTTGAATTTTTTTTATTATTCGTTTAAAAAGCAGCATTTCTTACAATTCCGACATCGATTATAATGCCGACAAATCAAGAACAATTACAGAACTATGGATGGATTGTATGGGCGTTGCAATTTAGCGGTGACTCCCATGGATTGTATTATGCAGAAAGAAAAGTGAAATTGCCGAGTTCTCGCATGGAAAATCCATTCCTTTGTTTATTTACCCACCATAAAATAAAAAAAAACGTATTTTACCAGCAACACCTGAGTTGAGTATTCACATTTATTTTTCATGTTCGATAAATTGAATACGTTGCTTTCATTTGTATTTTATTAAACTAATTTTATTAGGTAGTATCTAGGACGTTCATTAGGTCATCTAGGTTATTCGCTTCGATACTGGGATTGTTTAGGACTAGAGAAAAATCCCAAAGGAACAAATAGGCGCCCTAAACTTTCAATTGAAATCTCTGCGCGCATGACAATTCATTTCCCACAGTTATTTGATAGTGTATTTCATTGATTACATTTCAACTTATTTTTCGTAAGGAAGTTAGTGGATTTTATAAATAATTTAGTTTAATCAAATTACGTCTTGCAAACTTCAAGAAATCATTTTAAAATCGCGAAATCGTTTATGGTGCGCACAAATCAGTAAGGATTAGAGAATAATAGTTGTTCGTCCATTTCGTTAGTCGTTGAAGTTCACCGATCAATCTCTTAAATTGTTTTTCAGGTTAAAAATACGTAGGTACTGCAACCGGGCCCATCACTAGAACCACTCATAGTTTCTAGAAGAACTTAAGGCAAATACAATCTAAACAATACATTTATGTTTGTGGTGCGATTCTGTCGACAGCGATGGAAACAACGTGGAACATCGACAACTTTGGACGTCACTTTACATGAGAACCACGCGCCATATGCGCCGCGTAAAATGCTATATCGCATGTTAGACAATATAATCGCCAAGACTTATTTTTACATTTATCTCTAACCGTCAGGGGCTCGAAATTACTCCAATTGATAGTCCTGAATTTACTGCCAGACTTGTTAAAGACAAATGTCAATCTCTGACGGATTTCTTAACAAAGCACCATGTGAGTGGGCGTTTGTTAATAATTGCGTTGAGTAATTTATATGTATTCTTTTAAATAGCAGAAGCAGAATCCGCTTTATGGATGTATTTTGGTTTAGTTAGTTGTTTAGTAGTAGGAAAGAGATTATGAATCAGCCCATGGACAAGGTCAAAGCCTTAGTGGCATGTCCGCGTTTCTGACTAGGGGAGTAAGCTGGTTAAAGCGCGACGAGAACCTTACGAAAAGTGTGATTGGTCGAGGTGATAGGAATTTATTCGAATTTGGAACAGTTTCGACGAACTTTTTTTTAAATTCAATGTAGTTATATAAAATTAAAAAAATATGAATAATCTAATCTTGGAGGTAATTGTTCTTTATTGACCTGAGTACAATAAACAACATATGAATATAGTGAACCATAGATATAATTCTCCGATGTTTTTGTTTTCTTTATAAAAAGAGAGTCAGAGTATCTACTGCAGTAGTGTGTTGAGGGTTATTCGCCCTCCTTTGATTCGAAGAACCGTTGATGTGCATTTTATTCGGGGGTCTTTTCGGCTGTCCTTTTTCACAGGCCACGTACTAGGGAGGCCCGTCGAAAGTGACAGAAGAAAGACCGTGCTTAAACCGCAGCCACAAACCGTCCTCCCCCCTCCCCGTTTTACACTTAACTATATCTCTTCCGCCCCCTCCAAATTCCGACCGGCCCAGCTCAATTCATAGCGCGGCGGGAGAGGAGGAGGGAGAGAGGGACCTCTGGAGTAGTTAATCGGAAGGCGGGTTTAGGGCATGGGGCGCGGAGGGTTCAGAGAGTTTCAGATGCGAGATTTGCTTTTTGCTCGCCTTTTGCTCCACCAACCTGTTGTCATGACAAACAGTGTTCAGTCAGGGCAGTATTATATTGCATAACATGAAAGAAATTAGCACAGCTTCTTATCTTGAACTGTCTTACTGAGTAGAAATGGACTCTCAACTGTTTTAGACGTCAGATTGTATTTATACAATGCAAGTGAAAAACTTAAATAGTGTGTTTTAGGTACTTGTTAATTTTAATTCAATTTCAATGTTCAGGTAGAAAATTATACTTGATATAAGGATTAAAAAATATTAACCTTATAACACTGTTTCGTGGCGGTAATTCATATTTTATTTATAGTAATTATAAAGAGAATTTATGATAACTATTTTTATGTTAAAATAGCGCCATCTTTTGTTATGTGAATTAACTTCCTATTTTGATACAACACAGAAAATCATATTTATTTGCATCGCGTCCGTACGCTAGGAAAATAATGCCGCTACTATTAAAGTTAATTATTATTTCTTAAAAATTAGATCTTTGTAACGTCAGTGAACATAAATTAATTAATTCTTACCATTTCTTTTGTTTCGTATTATATTGACCTGGAACAGCGAATTATTTTGCAGGCCCGCTGTTTTATTTCTAAACTCTGGGGTTCTACGGTCCCGCGATTGCGGTCTTAACCAGCAAATTTGGCGACGAGCTGACGATGCCCTCCCTGCGGGTGACCGCTGCCCCGGCGGGTGCGGGTCGAAATCGCTCTGTGAGTTCTTAGCCTTAGAAATATGTCGCACGGGCGTTACGTCGTCGCAGCGCTATGATTTCCACGGACAGTTTACCACACGAGTAAATAATTACGGTAAATGCAACGCACAGTGCTCCGACAATGCATCGTCGCTCAGTCAGTTTTTCGACGGTCGTTATAAAGGGACATGTCGAAATTAGCAAGATGTATATTTTGTTAATTGCTTTAACTTATTAATATAATGCGTTCCCTTCAATTTTTATAATAATCAATTATTTTGATAAGTTATTAGTTAGGTATTGTGTTTATTAATCCTTCAAATATTCAAGTGTTAAATAATATAAAGTCGTCAGAAAACGTAAAAAATTCTGTGTAAAGAACCTAAAAAGTAGTAACGACATCAAAAGCACGAATAATTTAATATTGAATTAAAAAAAATAATGGATAAAAAATTTATACAATTTTATTCTTCTTTATTTGCACTCTTAACTCGTTTTCTTTTAACCCACGTTTTAGTATTGTCGCTTTATAAGTAGGGGCCGTCGCTTAGAATAATAACGATAGTAATTGAAATCAGATACTAAAAAATATTAAACCGCGCTGCGTTCTCGCACCATGTAGCTCCTCCGTCTCCCTGCTTCGCCTCTTCAGCCTCATTTGCGCGTACCATCAAGCACGTCGTTGTGACGCACCATGTGGCTAGTCGTTCTGATCAAAGACAATGCATTTTTAAGCTTAGTAGAGTTTTTTTAAGCTTTAAGTTTAGAAATTATTTGTATACAATATAATAATATTCCGAATCTTAAAAGTATTATACTACTAATAAAATAAATTAATTTCTATTTCTTCGTAAAAGTACACTTATTAGGTAAAATTTACACTTGCTTCTTTTTACAAGCAAGGCGTAAAGTAAATTACTTCTGTGAATTCCGAAAAGAAGGAATTTAGTTGCTGAAATTTTCTGACAGATGGCGTTAAACTATAACAAATGGAACAAACAACATTTGTACATAATCTTATGCCCAAATAGTTGTTATACGCAACCACAAGATGTTTATTGTGTGAAGATCGAGATTTGTGAATAATTACTATTTCATGTATATATCGTCTTTATTTGCACCTATGTAAAAATGAACATAATAAAATAAGAAATCACAACTCGCGATTAATTTTATTGCTGATAAAAAATAGTGGAATCAGTCAAAACAATATGACTTATGTATTTCACTTTGCAAACTCACGCTGAGATTTGATACACCGTTTCAATGTTTTTTAGATAGGTGTACGCCAGTGGAAACCCAGGTTAATACTTGTTTGGTTAATTGTTACGAAAGATAGAAACTCTTCTAAATGCAGGATTATTGAAGGTCATTGTGGGTGGCCTGAAATACGGGTTGTGGCATGTCTCCGACATGTCTTCCATCTGTTGCTTCTTGAAGCGCTTATATTCTTGCCGGTCCCTTGCGTTCACTAGGAATTTCCAAACAACCAACGTGGCTATACCGATCACGATAAGTGTGAATAAAAATATGCCACCAAACACTGAAATAAAAATATAAAATTCACCCCATCTCGTATTCAACACTGAAATAAGTTCGCCAAAAATACCACAACAAATATTACGTGCGCCGATAGATGGCGTTATAACCAAAGACTACATTATAAATAATATGATTTTAAGGCATATCGTCATCTATATTTATATGTATTCATATTATTATGTATTCTGTCTTCCCTTCTCTTTCAAACATCTAGCAATGGATTATAACTTAATATAAAATCAATAATAGTTTTTTAAGCAAAGAAATGGCGATGGGCCGGTCTCATTTATCTATTTAAACAGGGGATAACATTTTGTAGGAGTAAGTGCCGCAAGTTCCTTTCAAATGGACTGACGATATCGTGAAGATGAAAGGAAATCGTTGTATGCGACAAGCAGGGGTCTGGGTATTGTGGGCATTGGGGAAACTGTCAACAAATAAAGGTGATTATTGATAATATCAATCAAGTCTGAAATACGTAATTCTACTTACTATAATAGCTTTGAGCACAATCGTTGGTGGTCTGCACCACCATTTCAATACTGTAATCACTGTCGTCGTATCTGTACATGAAACGGGAGTAGCAGAGGCTTTTGATATCAAAGTAGCAAATATTCCAGTGTGTATCATTTAGATTTGAATCGTTCAGTGTTTGCGTAACATTGATCCTGATTTTGTTGTGGCATTGTGAGCAGATCTCGCCACCGGAATTATGACATCTCGCGCAGCTCTTGAGTATGTCGCATTGTCGGTTGTGGCAGTCGGCGCACGACAAGACGCTGCAGTGCTGGTCCTGGTACCATCTCGCGTCCCATTCCTCGATCGGCTGGCACGTACAAGAGCCGCACACACATTTACCGCGATTGTTGCACACCTGGAAATAATAATTTTATAGTACAAAAGTCAGCCTTGACCTGTTTTTTTTTTAGTAGAAGACCAAGCAAGCAGATCACCTGATGTTATGTGACCCATCGACATCCGCAATAATGACATGAGTTACATGCTTTACACATCTAAGAGGTTGCATCTAATAAGGAAAAGACGAAGAAGGAATAAAGCTTATTGCACCTCACTCATGAAGCGACACGCTTAAGTTAGACCACAAGTGCTATAACTTAATCCTAGAACACGATTTGATTTGGGACTTCCCCTATCTTTATAATTTTTTGACTGAATTGGATCCCAAATGTGTCCAGAAAAATATCATATTACCACAAATATTTTGCCTCGTTATGGAATCTCACAAGGGACTCACCATAGAAGTTAAATACGTTCGGTAAAGTTCGTGAACGATAACGTGATAACATGAGTCCAATGACATCACAGTGGCGCTCTTGGATAGTGCAAAAAATAACGCCATGAAGTTAGACAACTACCAAACATAACTTCATAGCTTGCTGTAGGGGAAGTGTGATAACCCCTCCATTAGGTACAGCCCCACCGATCCTTGGTCTCGATCCACGGCCAAAGAGACTATAGCCAGATAAAGCGTGCGGTTGGCCAAAGTTTTACTACGTGTTTTGAGTCTTCCTAAAAGATTTTTCGTTCGTGCGTTGTCCCTTGGTCGCTCGTGGCCTAATAGGCATGACACAAATATGACACGTTCGCCGCCGGGCATCCACTTCACGAACTAGTAGTAGGGGAAGTGTAATGGACTCATGTCAGACTTACTTTGCCGTCCACGATGCACGGTGTAAGCGGCTTGTAACACTCGCAGTCGTCGCCTTGCCAGTCTTTGGAGGTGCAGGTACATATTCCGCAGACGCAATTCCCGTGCCCACTGCAGACCGCGCCGCTCGCGTCCAGCTTGCAGCTGTTTTGATTGCACTGGCAGTACCGCCCGTTATACCTGCGAGTTACGAAGCATTATTTTTTCTATTATCAATATTAATATAATATAGCTGTAGAGTTTGATTGTTTGAACACGCTAATCTCAGGAATTACCAATCGAATTTTAAAATTTATTAAGAAAGGCCACATTCTCATTAACGTGATGCTTAACAAGCAAGCAACAGCTAGTAATTTGAAAAAAGTGGTGTTTGTTACACTAATTACAACTCGAGAACAGAGACGGCGAACGGCACAGATTGTTTTGATCTTTCATTTGTTGGAATTGTCATCTCAAATTTTTTGGATTTTTGTTCCGATTTTTCAAGGATCACTTTATCATATTTTGGCATCCAAGGACGGTGACTCAAAATTATAATCTGAAACATACAACCCAGCTTTCGAAGCGTATTTCCAATGGCAGGTCTAGTAACTGATAAGCCGAATTTAGTTCTTCTTCTTTTTAGCAGTCGTTCATTACTCGACGTAAGCCTTCCCCGTTGATCGCTATTGATTTAATTTTATAAGTTTTGTTTATCAATATGCTTTTCTTACCGATCTCTGCAATTACAGCTACCGCAATGACAAAACCCTTGACCGCTGCAGATTTCTGTGTCTCCCGGAGCGATGCAGGCCGCGTTGCTGGAGCGGGGCTCGGTGCTCGTTGCTGTGCATTCGCACTCCTTGCCGTATCTGATGCACGAAAGAAACTTTTGCGGAATAAATTTGTTTCATTAATAGAATCTACAATTCAACTAACTTTGAGGATTTTTTTTTATTTCTATAACAAATTTAAGAAATAGTTTATGAAATAAAAAAAACCCAGTGACTAAAAAAATCGTGTAAAATTATCATCATTCATTACATTCACATTAACTATGACTCACCTGGCAAAATATATACGAATCTAATTATACCCTACCATTGACAATCGGTTAATTCTTTTAGGACACAGGAATTCAAAAGTGAAAAACATTACCCTCCTTCTAGATCAGGGTAACAACGATATTAACCAGCAATGTTTTTTGACTGTTTCTTTATTTTTAATTGAAATGTCACAGCAATGATAAAAACAATAAGATTGGCACAAGGGGGACGCTCAAATTAATTTGAGCTAATTTTTAAAGTAACTGACAGGTACATGGTCCTTTCGTTAGCTTGAATATAGTTAATCAATACTGTCAAAGCTTACAGGATTCAATTTAAGTGTATAGAACTTTAATCGAAACTAATGGTCGATATCTCTAAAATCAATTAGTTTGATACTGATATTAATTAAATCGATTCAGTACGAGTAAGTGCCGAAACAATACGTACTCACCTGCCAGTATGACATTCACACACTCCGCACCTTCTACTACCAAATGAACTGCAGCTTGTAGAATTCTCAACAGTTCGACAATGGCACTTGTTTATAACTCTTATATTAAGAGTCAGCTTTTCTTTAATGCCACCAATTAAAACATCGAGTGGAAAATTATCTGCTGGTATGTCATCTAGTAGCTTTATTGTTCCCGTGAAATTAATTTGTTCACCTTTCTTTACGTTACATTCATTTCCCTTCGATGTCAAACAGTCTGGTTGAAATGTAATATCCATTTTTTTAAGGTATTCGGATTTCACATCCAACTCTATTGTTTTTGTTATTTCCTGCGGAGATGCGACAATAAATAATTATAGTACTTATTTATTGGAAATGCACATACATTTTTAATGATACTTTCAATTGGTAGCAGCGCAAAATATAGAATGTCTCCGATTCCTTCTATACAAACAGCGTTCAATTATATGAACTTACATGTTAATTATCTACGAATGCTTTTAATATATTTTTCTTTATATAGTGCCGTATTCTTTTGAAGGTCGATGATCAAAAAAGCAACTTTTGATACTATGGCCATTAATATTGATTTTTATTTGATAAAAGCATATTTACCTCATATATATTCTTTAAGATTTCATCCATGTCTTTGCTATCGTAGGTAGTGCAAAAGGAATGACGCACGGCGTGGGATAACTTAGTATAATACTTTTGAACTTCGACTTTTACCGCAAATACTACTATTATGTGTTCATCTTTTGCTAATTTGTTTATAATACCGACAGATGGATAATCCATAATAGCTTCGTTTAAATAAATACCGTTTTGGGTATAGCATTTGCCGTCGTATGGCTTTATAATGCCCCCCGGCTTTCCATCTCCTGCCGCGTGATATGGAGCATCTGTTAACAAAACCACAATTTTTCTGGATTGGTTCCTCCATCCGATTTCTTTATTGCACGTCATCACTTGTGCGAGCGCATCCAACCCACCCTCGGGCACGTCATAATTTACTCCCATCGGTGTTTTTGACAGCACCGTTTTAAAACTTTCATAGCTTTCTGTCAACCTCACGTGGTGTTTGAATGAATAGGTTTGATTACTATCAATTGCTCTGGAATTTTAATTAGTTTATAGTCGGACAAGGCGTATTAAAAACTGGCAGGAAATTGTGAACCGAATGAAGCATTCACTGATCATACACATGTCGAAGTGAAATCATCAAATTGTGATTTGATATTTTTCTTGCGATATTATGTTAAAATTTTAGTTGAATGGAAGATAATTATATATTAGGTTCGTTAGGCTGGACATGATAGTTATATATAAAAGTTATATCTTAAAAGAGATGGTTGTCAAAGAAAAAGAGGTCTGTTGCGTTTGACATAATACATAAAATTGTGTGATTCGTTCGGTTTCCAATTTGCTGACAGTTTATAATATACCTAGTCCGATTATAAACTGATGAAGTCCACAATCAGTCTGTAATAGAATATCATCAATTATCGTAACAAATACCAGTATTTCTACAATTAGTATTAATAATTGTACAAGGATATTATTCATACACGGCCATCTGATCCCAAACTAAACAGAATACTAATTTAATTTCGTAAATATATACCGAAATAGATAATTACACCTAGACTCAGGACAAACAGACATGTTCATGTACACAATGTCTGTCGTGGGTGGGAATCGATAGGCAGCGGAAGCAACATAAATGGCATGAAGTACTTTAGTACTTTTCATACTTTGCTTATACATATGGCTTTCGTCTGGTAATTAAGGTGATCTTATCATCACGTGAACTGAATTTGTTATAACTCCAAGTCAATTTTAAGGTAACAAAAAAGTTACTTACAAAGTAAAAGGTAACACATTCTTATCGATAAATGTACCTAGACCTAAATACACATTGTTTGTTAGATTACTTATCGTCGAATATATACGTTTACTTTGATCTGCCACTTTGTCCTTTATCTCCTGCATTGAATTAGAAACATCAATTAAAAAGTATATATCCACGGGATAATTGTCGGCCGCTTCATAAGAGAAGTCGAAATTGATTTGCTGTCCAATCCTCAGATCAATCTTGTACCCCTGCGGTCTTATTTGCACTGTTTTTTCCAGATCTGAACTGAATTCAACGTTCTCAGTTATATTTTTGAAGTTCGATGGATTGATTGTATGGGTTGAACACCAATCCTCAGTGTAAACGGATTTGCATCTTAAATCTTTCCAATCGTCCTGTAAACAGTTTCAATGTTAAATTCCTTAGAACGTGGCGTGATTTTTGACTAGATATGTTCATGCACTGTCAAGTACTTGTAACGTGTGTTCCTAACAAAATTTATTAGGTTTTATTCTAATTAATTATTCGCTAATATAAACAGCATTTAAATAGTTCCTCAGCAGACAATTCTCTAAGAAATCCGATAAGGTAAGCAATATGAAATAAATTAAATTTCTTTACCTTGGCACACCAAACACAATTGCTTGGATCGCTGATGCACTTGTCACAACTCTTGTGATTTTCACATAAGTCCAATGTATATACTGCAGATAAAGAAATGCTTAATGCCAAGCTTAATATTGTTTTAAAATACATTTTATAAACCAATACTACTTGTGTGTTTGGAATGAGTAAAGCAAATATCCAATGTACGTTCTAATATTTGCTTAAGGTGAAGCTATTTGCTTATTATTTTTTTTTGTTAGAAGGGGGAAAAAGAACAAGCGGGTTACCTGATGTTGAGTGACTGCTACCCATAGGCATCCGCAACAAGCAAATGAATCGCAGAAGCATTGCCTATCTTAAGCCTTACTAAAATGAAATAAGTCCAATTTCCATCACTTTGTTTTCATTATCTACTGCCCCCTCTTCTCGATAAAAGAATTTAATCGTTCCTGTCCCTCATTGATTTTGATGATAAGATAAAGGTAGTATGATCTTAAAGATGTGGGAACTTATTTCTTTTTATTTTGAGTAAGATGTAAAAATATATAGCTTCGCCTTAATCCGTTAATAATATAAATACATATATTATTTTCCGTTAAAGACAGGAACCTGGGTACAAGGAAAACGCTAAATATGTCCAATAATCACAATTCAAATGATTTACCTCGTCAATAGCATGTTGTCATAAACACAATACATTTATTTTAACCATGACTTATTGACTTTATTATTGTAACATAATCTTATTCTATGTATATTTCGGCTGTCTCGGAAACGGCCCTTACATAATTTTGTTTTAAGATACGGCATAAGAATTTTATACCCTCAACTTTTATCTGATCTGGGGCTACTAGATTGTTTTAAAGTTTAAACGGACGTTGACGGAACGCAATTAACTCCACATAAACTTGTCTACTAAATTAAATCTAATTTGTTTTTCACGATTGAACAGCTCTGGCACCAGATTTAACTAGGCGGCGGTGTGAATTGTCCAGAATATAACGGTAAGTGTCAATCTTGCAGTGTTAGAGCCCGCAACAACAACATCTGTTGCACGAATGGGCCGGCTCGACCGGGAAAATACCACGACCTCACCGAAAACAGGCGCGAAGCAGAAGTACCCTGCGTTTCGTCTGACGAGTGAGGTGCCGCAGTCTTAATTTCAGTCCTCTTCCCCTTCCAACCCTTTCCTCATAAGGATAGGGTGGGAACTGGAAGAAGATTGGACGGAGACGGGGTTAACAGGGAAAGGAAAATGTCACATTTGCTTGTTGCGGATTTCTATGGGTAGCGCTCACATAACATCAGGTGATCCGCTTGCTCGTTTGCCACATTATTCCATAAAAAAAAGGGGGAAAAATTCCGCAAATTAATGCAAGAGTGCCGGGACCTCATAGTAACTATCAAACTATTTGTAACCGTGGGTTTACACCACCGAAAACATTCACACAATTCATATTGTCGTCTCAGTTTTGTCAAAGAGAAATAAAAGCGATAACAATATGTTTTATGCATGGAAGTAATAAGGACTTCGGATTTCGGCAGTGTGAACTGACCGTGATATTACGTTTGTTTAACACGCATTTGATACATTGATTTGATTGATACACTTTACCTTCCATTGGTGAACAAAATGTACACTTATATATATATTTTGGTTTATGTATGGATGGTGAAACTCATGATATCTTTGGCCACAGTTATATCAGATATGCCTTACCACCTTTATCACAGATCTGTACATGCAACTAAGTGTATTTTGCTGCGTATGTCCGTGATTATTTAGTAATTAAGAAATAACACGATTTAGATTATTAAGCATGTTGTAATACTTGATGAATGAACATAAATTGTTTTGTTTTGAAATAGATATGACTGTTTCGTGTAACAATAACAGTTTCAACATAAACAACTTGATGCGGGAAAAGCCCGTTTTCAAATGAGATTGTACAAAATAAGAAGTGGTATGATTTTAGATAGAGTACGAACGAGAGGAAAGAATGTCAAATTTTTTGTTGGCAGTGTCAGTTGGCAACGGCTAAGACCTGTGTCCGTACACAATTGGGGAGTAAATTGGTCACTTATTAAATAATGCAGAAAATGAAATTACCGGTTACGGAGAAGAAAGTACAGAAGTAATTATGTATACGTTATATAGAAGAGAGAAATGTACGTTGTTGAAATAAAACAAGTAGTATTTACATCTGGTACAAACTGTTGATTAACTCGTTCTTTCGGCATAACTTTATCTTATCTTTTGTGCACCTTGACGGCTACTGTCTGGCAATTAGAGATATTTCGAAATCATTATTCCAATAACAATATAAAGTATTATTAATTGTACCCTACTGGCACTTACTCACTATATTCATCAAACTAAAAGCGGTATAAAAACTTTTGACGTCTGACCGCTTTCCTTTGGGGTTGTTTAGTTTAGTATTCCTGCAATCGCTGATTCTCATGTATCCATAATAAAATAATATCCATATGATTTCTATACTATAATAATTTACTAATCTGGACTTACATTAGTTACGTTCACTACTGTCTTTTATTTTTTTCGTTAGGCGCCATTATGTTCTGAAAGAATGGAGAGCTTAAAATAATAGAAATTTTGTCATATACAATTTTTAAAATTTTAATATTTGAGAACGAGTAATATGTCACTGAATATAAACATATATTTGACTGACGATTATTCTTGAAAAGTATAAGGTTTATGTATTTTTAAGGGAACCAGGTTAGTTAAAATTATTATTAACTTTCAACCAAGAGGTTCCTTTTTTATATTGCGTAGTTTTCCAAATATATATATATAAAAAACGATTCAATGGTTTCCAAGTTATCCATTACAAGCAAACAATCCTTTCCTATATTAAGCGTAGAACTAGTTTGTAAACGAATCCGAAGAAAAGTACAAAGAAAAGACAGATTATAATTGTAAGTTATGAGCCCTAATATCACTTCGGTTAAAATATAAACTTTTGTAAATATTTAGTAATTAAGGAAGGAAAATAACAAAAACATTTATAACAAAAACAATGAGTAACCTAGCTACCTATGCCTTCAGCAAACAGACCAAGTCCAGGCCAGTAGCGACAACTTAATTTTTAATATTATATAGTACTTACAGAGATAAAATGTCTATTATGTTGTACTCTTGAAATGTTTTATCAGAAACAATAATCAACCGTTTAAGAACTATCAGTCATGTTTAATCCGTAAAACATATAGCTCATATTATAAAAATCATATTCTAAAATGGCGTTAATCAAATATCTGCTGTACCAAATAATGTTCTTTCTGTTGGTTCGTGTCGATGGAAACCATTTCGTACCAGAAGTCACTAGAACAGATCAAAGTATTATAGAGGATTCTATTTTGGATACAGTAAGTTTTTTTAAATGTTATTTAGTAATTAACTTGTTACGCTCACCCATTCACTGCATCACATCGGCAGTATGGATCTGTATGACCGGGGAAGTATCATCTCAAAAAATACTGATATGAACTAGAGATACTTGAACGTATGATTTGACCCTGTGATCCAACCATTGTCCGAAAAGGGGAACGTTCAGAAGTGTAAAATCTATGAAAGACTCATATTCTACACCCCGAACTGATAGAAGTACCATTAAAAGCCTCCTTAGTCTTAGCATTAATCCCTACTAATATTATAAATGTGAATGTAAGTTTGTTTGTTACGCTTTCACGCGAAAACTACTCAACCAATCATCATCGAACTTTGTGCACATATTCTGGCAGGTATCAGAAGTAATATAGGATACTTTTTATGAAATAAAAAATATTATATAAAGCGAAGTATGTATGTTCCCTGTAGACCTATAGACTCCGAAACGGTTGGACCGATTTCGACGAAATTTACAGGCATTGTCCAGGTTGACACATTCCTGTGCTTGGTAGCGATCGGATGCACATAATTAGTGGTACCCTGACGAAGCCAGGGCGGGTCACTAGTAATAATATAATGAGGCTATAACGGTTGAGTTTTGGGCGCGGAAGAAAGAGAATTTGTAGAAATAACTCACAGACTACGAAAAAACTGAAGATTTACTCAGTACGCTTAGTCTAGAGTACTTTATAAATGAAATTACAGAGAGTACCTTCTAGAAAGAGACTTTCAATTGACGTTCCCACTAAGTGGGAGAAAGTAGTGGGCCGGTGAGTATTTCCTTCCTTTTGACATTACACCCCCTGCCCCCAGTTGAAGTTGCCGGATAGCTAAGAAAACTCAAGAGCATAGAAACTTAACCTAACCTAAACTTAATTTGAGTCTAACTCATCATATAGAATGTCTACATCGCATTCTAAAACATAAGTGACGCCATCTAGCCCAATTCTTACATATTAATCGTGTTTTCCCTTTCAAACAAATTGTGATTCTGACGTTTATTTTTTGCTTTTAGTTCACACTTATCCGTAAATATGGCTATCCATGTGAGATACATCGAGTATACACAGAAGACAAATATGTTCTGGAAATGCACAGAGTGCCCTATGGGGCGAACAAAACAAACAATGGTAGTAGGCCAGTAATATTTCTCCAACATGGCTTACTTTCCTCCTCTGCGGAGTGGATACTCATGAGGCCTGGGAAAGGCCTTGGTAAGACGAATCACGTGACAAGTTCTAATTAAATATTAACTATAGGATTTATTGTGTTAAACTAGCGATCCATTTCATTGCTCGCGGACAGAAAAGCATAAACTTCAACATGTGACGTATAATATCAACCTCAACGTCTTCTTTATATCAATCATATTTTGGACAATTTATATAAAATGCTATGAATTATTTACTTAACCTTTCGGCAAGATTCACTTCATCAATTGGTGGAAACTACGTTGGCATTCTTTTGCTTTTCGCGTCGAATAGCAAGCCAATAGTGTTCCACGAATGGGTATGCTCGACCGGTGAACGCGAACAATAACCTCACATACGTTTCGTCATATGAGTGAGATGCTGGAGGGCTAATTATACTCCATTTCCCTTTCCCATTCATTTCTAATAAGGAAAGGATGGAAAGTGGAAGAGAATCTGACAAGGAAGGAATGGAGAGGAAAAGAAAATATTCTATGTTCTATTTATCCCATCTGTCCAATAGAGGTAAGCAGCAGCGCATCTCCTGCAACTTGTACCTTGTTGCAGATGCCTACAGGTAGCGCTCACTTGATATCGGGTGAACAGCTTGCACGTTTGCCAACTCTTTTTATAAAAAAACTATATACCTATATTTTAAAACATTATTAAATATATAATAAAGTATTTTTAACTTTACAGCATATATTTTGAGTAAGATGTAAAAATATATAGCTTCGCCTTAATCCGTTAATAATATAAATACATATATTATTTTCCGTTAAAGACAGGAACCTGGGTACAAGGAAAACGCTAAATATGTCCAATAATCACAATTCAAATGATTTACCTCGTCAATAGCATGTTGTCATAAACACAATACATTTATTTTAACCATGACTTATTGACTTTATTATTGTAACATAATCTTATTCTATGTATATTTCGGCTGTCTCGGAAACGGCCCTTACATAATTTTGTTTTAAGATACGGCATAAGAATTTTATACCCTCAACTTTTATCTGATCTGGGGCTACTAGATTGTTTTAAAGTTTAAACGGACGTTGACGGAACGCAATTAACTCCACATAAACTTGTCTACTAAATTAAATCTAATTTGTTTTTCACGATTGAACAGCTCTGGCACCAGATTTAACTAGGCGGCGGTGTGAATTGTCCAGAATATAACGGTAAGTGTCAATCTTGCAGTGTTAGAGCCCGCAACAACAACATCTGTTGCACGAATGGGCCGGCTCGACCGGGAAAATACCACGACCTCACCGAAAACAGGCGCGAAGCAGAAGTACCCTGCGTTTCGTCTGACGAGTGAGGTGCCGCAGTCTTAATTTCAGTCCTCTTCCCCTTCCAACCCTTTCCTCATAAGGATAGGGTGGGAACTGGAAGAAGATTGGACGGAGACGGGGTTAACAGGGAAAGGAAAATGTCACATTTGCTTGTTGCGGATTTCTATGGGTAGCGCTCACATAACATCAGGTGATCCGCTTGCTCGTTTGCCACATTATTCCATAAAAAAAAGGGGGAAAAATTCCGCAAATTAATGCAAGAGTGCCGGGACCTCATAGTAACTATCAAACTATTTGTAACCGTGGGTTTACACCACCGAAAACATTCACACAATTCATATTGTCGTCTCAGTTTTGTCAAAGAGAAATAAAAGCGATAACAATATGTTTTATGCATGGAAGTAATAAGGACTTCGGATTTCGGCAGTGTGAACTGACCGTGATATTACGTTTGTTTAACACGCATTTGATACATTGATTTGATTGATACACTTTACCTTCCATTGGTGAACAAAATGTACACTTATATATATATTTTGGTTTATGTATGGATGGTGAAACTCATGATATCTTTGGCCACAGTTATATCAGATATGCCTTACCACCTTTATCACAGATCTGTACATGCAACTAAGTGTATTTTGCTGCGTATGTCCGTGATTATTTAGTAATTAAGAAATAACACGATTTAGATTATTAAGCATGTTGTAATACTTGATGAATGAACATAAATTGTTTTGTTTTGAAATAGATATGACTGTTTCGTGTAACAATAACAGTTTCAACATAAACAACTTGATGCGGGAAAAGCCCGTTTTCAAATGAGATTGTACAAAATAAGAAGTGGTATGATTTTAGATAGAGTACGAACGAGAGGAAAGAATGTCAAATTTTTTGTTGGCAGTGTCAGTTGGCAACGGCTAAGACCTGTGTCCGTACACAATTGGGGAGTAAATTGGTCACTTATTAAATAATGCAGAAAATGAAATTACCGGTTACGGAGAAGAAAGTACAGAAGTAATTATGTATACGTTATATAGAAGAGAGAAATGTACGTTGTTGAAATAAAACAAGTAGTATTTACATCTGGTACAAACTGTTGATTAACTCGTTCTTTCGGCATAACTTTATCTTATCTTTTGTGCACCTTGACGGCTACTGTCTGGCAATTAGAGATATTTCGAAATCATTATTCCAATAACAATATAAAGTATTATTAATTGTACCCTACTGGCACTTACTCACTATATTCATCAAACTAAAAGCGGTATAAAAACTTTTGACGTCTGACCGCTTTCCTTTGGGGTTGTTTAGTTTAGTATTCCTGCAATCGCTGATTCTCATGTATCCATAATAAAATAATATCCATATGATTTCTATACTATAATAATTTACTAATCTGGACTTACATTAGTTACGTTCACTACTGTCTTTTATTTTTTTCGTTAGGCGCCATTATGTTCTGAAAGAATGGAGAGCTTAAAATAATAGAAATTTTGTCATATACAATTTTTAAAATTTTAATATTTGAGAACGAGTAATATGTCACTGAATATAAACATATATTTGACTGACGATTATTCTTGAAAAGTATAAGGTTTATGTATTTTTAAGGGAACCAGGTTAGTTAAAATTATTATTAACTTTCAACCAAGAGGTTCCTTTTTTATATTGCGTAGTTTTCCAAATATATATATATAAAAAACGATTCAATGGTTTCCAAGTTATCCATTACAAGCAAACAATCCTTTCCTATATTAAGCGTAGAACTAGTTTGTAAACGAATCCGAAGAAAAGTACAAAGAAAAGACAGATTATAATTGTAAGTTATGAGCCCTAATATCACTTCGGTTAAAATATAAACTTTTGTAAATATTTAGTAATTAAGGAAGGAAAATAACAAAAACATTTATAACAAAAACAATGAGTAACCTAGCTACCTATGCCTTCAGCAAACAGACCAAGTCCAGGCCAGTAGCGACAACTTAATTTTTAATATTATATAGTACTTACAGAGATAAAATGTCTATTATGTTGTACTCTTGAAATGTTTTATCAGAAACAATAATCAACCGTTTAAGAACTATCAGTCATGTTTAATCCGTAAAACATATAGCTCATATTATAAAAATCATATTCTAAAATGGCGTTAATCAAATATCTGCTGTACCAAATAATGTTCTTTCTGTTGGTTCGTGTCGATGGAAACCATTTCGTACCAGAAGTCACTAGAACAGATCAAAGTATTATAGAGGATTCTATTTTGGATACAGTAAGTTTTTTTAAATGTTATTTAGTAATTAACTTGTTACGCTCACCCATTCACTGCATCACATCGGCAGTATGGATCTGTATGACCGGGGAAGTATCATCTCAAAAAATACTGATATGAACTAGAGATACTTGAACGTATGATTTGACCCTGTGATCCAACCATTGTCCGAAAAGGGGAACGTTCAGAAGTGTAAAATCTATGAAAGACTCATATTCTACACCCCGAACTGATAGAAGTACCATTAAAAGCCTCCTTAGTCTTAGCATTAATCCCTACTAATATTATAAATGTGAATGTAAGTTTGTTTGTTACGCTTTCACGCGAAAACTACTCAACCAATCATCATCGAACTTTGTGCACATATTCTGGCAGGTATCAGAAGTAATATAGGATACTTTTTATGAAATAAAAAATATTATATAAAGCGAAGTATGTATGTTCCCTGTAGACCTATAGACTCCGAAACGGTTGGACCGATTTCGACGAAATTTACAGGCATTGTCCAGGTTGACACATTCCTGTGCTTGGTAGCGATCGGATGCACATAATTAGTGGTACCCTGACGAAGCCAGGGCGGGTCACTAGTAATAATATAATGAGGCTATAACGGTTGAGTTTTGGGCGCGGAAGAAAGAGAATTTGTAGAAATAACTCACAGACTACGAAAAAACTGAAGATTTACTCAGTACGCTTAGTCTAGAGTACTTTATAAATGAAATTACAGAGAGTACCTTCTAGAAAGAGACTTTCAATTGACGTTCCCACTAAGTGGGAGAAAGTAGTGGGCCGGTGAGTATTTCCTTCCTTTTGACATTACACCCCCTGCCCCCAGTTGAAGTTGCCGGATAGCTAAGAAAACTCAAGAGCATAGAAACTTAACCTAACCTAAACTTAATTTGAGTCTAACTCATCATATAGAATGTCTACATCGCATTCTAAAACATAAGTGACGCCATCTAGCCCAATTCTTACATATTAATCGTGTTTTCCCTTTCAAACAAATTGTGATTCTGACGTTTATTTTTTGCTTTTAGTTCACACTTATCCGTAAATATGGCTATCCATGTGAGATACATCGAGTATACACAGAAGACAAATATGTTCTGGAAATGCACAGAGTGCCCTATGGGGCGAACAAAACAAACAATGGTAGTAGGCCAGTAATATTTCTCCAACATGGCTTACTTTCCTCCTCTGCGGAGTGGATACTCATGAGGCCTGGGAAAGGCCTTGGTAAGACGAATCACGTGACAAGTTCTAATTAAATATTAACTATAGGATTTATTGTGTTAAACTAGCGATCCATTTCATTGCTCGCGGACAGAAAAGCATAAACTTCAACATGTGACGTATAATATCAACCTCAACGTCTTCTTTATATCAATCATATTTTGGACAATTTATATAAAATGCTATGAATTATTTACTTAACCTTTCGGCAAGATTCACTTCATCAATTGGTGGAAACTACGTTGGCATTCTTTTGCTTTTCGCGTCGAATAGCAAGCCAATAGTGTTCCACGAATGGGTATGCTCGACCGGTGAACGCGAACAATAACCTCACATACGTTTCGTCATATGAGTGAGATGCTGGAGGGCTAATTATACTCCATTTCCCTTTCCCATTCATTTCTAATAAGGAAAGGATGGAAAGTGGAAGAGAATCTGACAAGGAAGGAATGGAGAGGAAAAGAAAATATTCTATGTTCTATTTATCCCATCTGTCCAATAGAGGTAAGCAGCAGCGCATCTCCTGCAACTTGTACCTTGTTGCAGATGCCTACAGGTAGCGCTCACTTGATATCGGGTGAACAGCTTGCACGTTTGCCAACTCTTTTTATAAAAAAACTATATACCTATATTTTAAAACATTATTAAATATATAATAAAGTATTTTTAACTTTACAGCATATATTTTAGCTGATGCCGGATATGATGTATGGATGGGTAACGCTAGAGGTAACACGTATTCTCGTAATCATGTCTCTGTTAAACCGACGCAATCTTCTTTTTGGCAATTTAGTTGGCATGAGATTGGATATTACGATCTGCCTGCTATGATTGATTACGTCCTTAAGGAAACAGGTGTCCCTAAAGTCCAATATATTGGTTTCTCTCAAGGAACAACTGCTTTCTGGGTGATGGCTTCTACAAGACCGGAGTACAATAAAAAAATATCGGCCATGCATGCTCTAGCACCGATCGCTTTCATAAGTCATATAAGAAGTCCTCTTATAAAGGCTCTTGCACCCTTTACGGATTCCCTTGAAGTAAGTAAATCTTCCAAAAATCTTCCAAAAGTCTTTTAAGTTCACATAAACACGCTATACGTAATTTTTTTTATTTTGCATAAATATTGCCATCTCCACGTGCGACAGTGTAGTATCGCGGAAGTCCGCGCTACTACACTGTCGTATTGCCACGAAAATATCGCCGTGTGTTTTCTGATTGTCTCGCTCGTGAGATGATGGGCAAAGTTAAAAAAACCTCTGGACAGCTTGATTCGGTGAAAATGATGTCAAATTAATTAATTACATATTATTGTATTTACAACATATTTTTAGGTAATCATGAAAATATTGGGTGCCAATGAATTTTTGCCCAATGGTAAAATAAATGAATTGGCCGGAGAAAAACTGTGCTTAGAAGAGGCCGTGACACAAGTTTTATGTAAAAATGTATTATTTCTTATATGCGGATTCAATAACGAACAACTAAATAATGTAAGTGGAAAACAATTATAAATATATTTCATACATTAGTTATATAAAAAAGTGGTAACTACCACTTTCTTATATTTGCAATTTGCAATAGGTACTCTGTAACAACTGAACGTTCTCGAATGTAAAAAAAATCACGATTTAAAATTTAGATTATTCAGAAGAAACGACATGCCACATTTTTATTGGTACCGTGCAATGTTCAAATCGAGTATAAGCAACTAATCGAAAAAGAGTTAGCTTTCAAGACAGAACCTGCTGGTCTGGATTGTACGAATTATATTAATATTGTTAGAATACCTACGTATATAATGGATTTTGTTTATTTAAGTCAGTTTTGGATCTTACTTGTATTTTGATGAACTATACACTTACTAAATTTGGCATGAAACATGATCAGAATAAATAAGAGAGAAGAAAGAAAAGAATAGCATGTAGTAATATTTATACTTCCGATCGGGGAATGGGAATGGTGAAATTAATTTATACACGAATACCTCTGTGTACAAAAAATATTTGGAATACTTTTTATTTCAATTTATTATGAAAAACAAAGTATGAATCAGAGTATAATTTCCAGACAATGTTACCAGTAGTGCTTGGACACACACCCGCCGGCGCATCGACAAAGCAAATAATACACTTCGGCCAGCTATACAACTCCAACAAATTTGTTCAATTCAACTACGGCCGGCTCAAGAACAGACGTATCTACGGAAGTGGAAGCCCTCCGTCTTATAACTTGAGCGCCATAACAACACCAGTTTTCTTACATTATGCTGATAATGATTGGTTGTCGACACCGGCTGATGTGCATAACCTAATGCTGGCTCTGCCGGCCGTCGTCGGGAAGTATCGTGTACCATTGGAAAAGTTCAACCACTTAGATTTTGTTTTTGCTAATGACGCCAAAAAACTAATTTATAATCGTTTACTAAATATCATGTCGCAGTTTAAGAATGAAACAGTAGTTTAAGGAACTGTAGTGATTATTTTAGAAGAAATACACATATAGACAATTCTTTTTCCTTTATTTTATATCACGCCTAACATAGACGTATATTTTCACTTTTAACGTCACAAATACTTCACCTACATGTAATTAAAAATTAATAAAAACGTAATTACACATATAAAATATGGCAATTTAAAATTACAAAACAGATGTGCATCAAAGAATTTGTTTTCTAAAAGTAACATTTATGTCTTGTCGATCCTCACAGTTATGCTCTTTATTAGCTATAGTTATTTCTTTCCTTACTATTTGTCCAAACGTTTTCTGCACTAAAATATGAATGAGGCTATTAAAATATTTATTCAGTATTGAAATTACTTTATTTACCATAATTTACTTTACTATAATTACCTTTAGTTAATAAATCGATTGGATCTTGTTGGCTGCAGCACCGTAACTCTTCTACTGCAAAATTTTCAGTTGACTTATTCGTTTTATGAACAACTTGTAGCGTACATACATGCTTGAAATCCTATAAGAACATAACAATTAATAGGTTATTAAAAAAAGTAATAAGTTTTTTTTATCAAATCTTTACCTCTGTTCGATAATTTTTGACAGTTATCATTACTTCGGAATTATTGTTGTCTTTAGGTAAGGCTGTTGAAAAATTCTCATCGGAGCTTGTTTCTAAAGCTTTTAAATCATAATTGCTACCACAGACAGAATTAAATATAGCTGGACGTTGAAACGAAAAACGAGATTGTAGATTACGCACTTCGAGTAGCTTAGATTTAAGTGAAAGATTCTCTCTTTTTAATTCTTCTACTTCATTTGATTGTATTTCTAGTTGACCTTGCAATGTTGTTAAGAAATTGCTAACTTTAATGTTGTCATCAACATTTAGAGGATCGCATCCAGTATCCAACAATTTCACAGTACTTGTAGCCGCAAATTCTGTAGCTTTCTCTTTGAGTGTGTGGGATCTACAGATGACTCTACTCTCATTACATTTTAAATCAATATCGGCTAATTCAGCTACCGAATGCTGCATATCATTTTCCGAATATAATAAATCTATATCGTTCCTCTCAACCTTGTTGTTTTTCCATGTAAAGCTATTACTGGTAATTGAAGGTATTAAACTTTTTACATAAGCAGCCTGCTCCAGTATATCTCTTTGCCAAGCTTTAGCTACGCCATTCACGTAGTCGGTTGAACTTCGATGTTCTCTCGTAATCACTTCTGTTTTAGGGACATCATTAATTTTAAAAATCTTATATAATATCACTTTCCAAAACGTTCTTATACTCTTCAATGCACTTAGACATTTATCGCAAGGCCAATGCCCTGTTTCTAGTTCCTCCTATAAAAGATAAAATGCAATCAATTTTTTTATTCGAATGCGTTTATTTACAAAAATACTATGTTATTAGCGAAAACATATTAGAGCAAAAACTTATAAGGTTGTATTTTGTTTTGGCACAACTTCCATTTATGTCAAGGAAGGTGCTACGCTGGAGTAACACGAAAGGATAAGGTACAAAAAGAGTATCTTAGCGGAAGCTTGACAGTAACACCGATAGTGGAAAAATTAAGGAGCAAAAGGTTAGCATGGACATGTTATGAGGAGGGAAGAATGGTATGGTACAAAGAGAGTATATATAAAGATGAATGTAGAGTGATAGTTATGCCGGTCGGGGTAGGGGGAAAAGGGAGTGATGACTCAAATGACGAAAAGGGAATGATGATAAATTGATGTGAAAGTCGAAAGCTGTTATCCCCCATAAAACGGAAAAAGGGCAGGGAGATGATTATGATGAAAAAAGTTACTGCGAAAGAAGAATTGTAAGAGTAATTTATACAACACCTACTTCCTCAAAGAAATGCTCCATTTTATCACTAGTTTTTAGACACTCCTTCATAGCTTGACACGACGTACATATAGTTTCTAAAATTCTTTTGGATTTGCAATCAGGATGACAATGTGGAGGCACCTATTTTCGAAAAAAATATTAATAATGATTTGTTATATTTACGCGAATAATACACATTGGAATAAATCGAATTATAAGAATTATGTTACGTTTTTCGATCCCCGAAGTTTCGAGCACTTTACAGTGCTTATGGTCTGAGGTGGCAGACGTCCCATTGTTAAAAGTTGCTGGCGAAGTACCCACTTTAATTGAATTAATAAGTGATACAGTGAGCTCGTTCTGCATAGATCATAAATAAGTGGATGGTATATATTCAGATATTTAAAAGAAACCAAAATAAGTTAAGCCTTAATAAGTGTCTTCTTTGTACAAAAGTGATTATAAATCGTTTTTTTTAATGTAGGGAAACGTAGACAAATCTGTTCACTTGGTTTTAGGTTATCGATATCCGATATAGCTACAGGTGTTTCACCAGCTGTTAAATTGGACAAAGAACTACACCCCCAGTAGGTAGGTAAGAAGAATGAAGATGAAGGGATGGGAAGTGGAAGGGGATTGATCATGAATCCCCACCGTCAAATACATAAGTAAAGTAAACGTTTTTTTTACTTACTTGACCTATATTTCTGCACGACATCGATTTCAATAAATTGTTCAAGGTCGATAGAGGCAGTAGGCAGGGCGGCATGTTGCACTTCATCCATTCCCTCAAGTAACGATCACGCGCACTCATATCATGACTCCAAGCTCTTAAGTCGAAACAAGAGTCATAAGATTTCAATTTGCCTTCGTTGCGAGACAGTAAAATAGTTTTCCTTTGATATGTATAATTCATTGAAAAATTAAACTGGTCGAATTTATTTTTACAGATATTTTATCCACTCGAACTTCATGACAAACAATTTTGATATATGAAACGAATTGTCTATGTGGATGTACAACGACGTTTGGAATTGCGTTCTGAATTATCCTTCCGGAATTTTATTAACTAAAATAGAAGCTGAGCTGTACTAGTATTTAATCATTTTATATGTATTAATTTTAACGGTCGTAAAGTATTACTTAACTAAACATGGTAGAAAGATCCATATACAATTACGTCTCTTTGATCAAAAAGTTTCAGTTACGAGGAATCCAATAAATAATACCAATTAGAAAGAAAAAAGGAGGGCAGAGTGTGAATGTCCTTATATATATGTTAAGCATTTGATTAGGAGTTTTTTTACGTTAGAAAAAATAATTATACTTGGTTAGTTACATCTTACATGAACACTAAATGTTTTTAAAAATGTCATTCGTTTTAAAGACATCTCTCAGATGCTATTATTTGACAGTTCGAAATATTTATTGTTTTGGATATTGTTTATAATTATTGATTATACGATGTTGTTCATGGATTTTAAATTTAATACTGTGAAATATTCGAAGTAAATATGTCACGATGTTGCATAATTAAATTTAACTGACTCTTTGTGTTAATGTTAAATCATGTCATTTATATCGAAAAGAGAACGAGTCTTTAACGAGTACGATCTTCTCGACTTGCCGGCCAGAAATGAAGGCAAGCTGAAAGCATATTCATCATGCACAGACGCAAGAGCCTGGTCACATTTTTGTTCTGACAAAAGTGATCACTTGGTGGAAATAATAAAACGTAACAATGACACGAGCAGACCAAAGTACATACCTACTGACGTCATAGTGAATACACTTATGGTAACCAAAAATACGGAAATTAATCGTTTAAGACGCAAAATCGAAGAATTCGAACTGCTGTTAGCCGCGTATGATCAGCTTGAACTTACAAGCGATCAAAAGTGCGAAATAGCCAATGCCGTAAGTAAATCGAATTTGTATTACTTGTTTGAAGGAACGTTTTGCGTTTTAGGTTAGGACATACCACACGCATGAGCACGAGAGAATCGTGGCGATAATATCGTCGTTGCTACAGTTTTTTTATACGCTCATACATGTAGTACCTCGATGTACAAGATGATTTTATTGCGACGATTGGACACGATTCTTTCGCTCATGACGGTGACGCTTAAGGTAAAGGTGTTATAATCATGATATAATTTTCTTAATTTCCGCAGGAACAGTGCGTTTTCTTTCAATGGGAGTGATGTCGTGGCAAAGTCGGACTATCACCATTCCTTCTTTCCCCTCCACTATCCCCAAATCTGCTTCACTTAAGATTTTTACACTTGTTATCAGCAAAATTACTTAATAAAAACATATGTTTCAGCATGCATCTATAAAAGCTGCAAATAAACAACTAGACGATATGGTAAGAACATTTTTTTTTAATTTTGAGGAAAGCACAACCTTTGTTGGTCCTATATTAATTGACAAATATTATACAGTGTAAATTACGGATACACAACAAACGAAAATACAACTTCTGCTACAGCTATAAAATGCAAAAAATAATCACAAGTGAATATAATATAATAAAAAGTACAAAACATCTAAGAAAAAAAATCGTTACTAAAACACCATTGCTAGAATTAGTTCACTGACCTATACCTTCACTTATATTGAGCTTTAGTTGATTTTTAGCCCAAGCGCTAGGTATCTAACATCTTATAACATTGCGATCCGTATGACCTTGACCGGAGACGCGAGCCTACAACCGATGCCGTGATTTAGTTCGGTGCATCACAAAGATTTAACAATTACTGGACAAAGTTTTCGATTTAACCGAAGTCTTAGTTCTGTGTCCCACTACTGATTTAAGGTAGGTAGGTCATAATAAATGAAGAAAATGTGCTCACAATACATATTAACTTTAATTTACACGTACAAATAATAAATCTAGGTTCCAATGCGCCACGCCGCCTGTGCATCTCTAGTAATGTTATGAATGAACATTTTCCGTCACTGTTCCGGCTAATTTTTTCTCTGATTTTTGACTTGACATATAGGCTGCTAAAAATTACGAATAATAAAAAATGCTCCTGTGACTAAGCTATTAAAGATACTTAACTGATTTTTGAATAGCCTTGTTAATTTACATACTATGCGTTGTTTTTTTTATTGTGTATCTGTCGGTGTCACTATGTATATGAAGGAAAGGAAATTCTAAATAATATGTAATGTTCGAATCATACTATTAAATACATATTATTTTGCTTCTTCCTAGAATCCATCTTAAGTTTTGTTACAAAAATCACGAAATTAATAAAATAAATGTTGAAATACGTTCTTATTCCTTAAGCTCGTTGCCAATTTGTTTCTTAACGCCTGTAATGTGCTTACCTTAGTTGTGTGTGTGTTTTTGTTTCAGTGCTTGGATTTGGATCTCTCAGGATTTACGGAGGTATCTTATGACGCATATGGTACGTTTTATTAATTTAAGCAAAGACACAAATTTATTTATATTTTTTATTTTAAGGGTATTGATTCGGAAATTTTTGAGGTATGTGATATCTTATGTATATTATTGCATGATTTGATGATAATTCGTAAACATTTTCAATTAAATTTTGTATTTTTAGACGGGAAAATCAAGAGGAGATGAGGTAATTTTCTTATTAATCCTTAATAATTGATAAGTACATGTAGTATTTAGGATATAAACTGCATTGTATATGTTTTAAATAAGGAATTGGTCACACAAAATATAGGTATACTTACGTGGTCATGCGCGAAGTTGCTTATTCAGTGTCACTGTTAACCATTTTTAAACCATGAAAACAATTGGCTACCCCAGAATGACGATGTAGGCGTAATTTTAAAATTATGCAAATAACACAGCTATGGCTTTGCTATTTGCATAATTTTAAAATTTCCTCCAAAATCCGTTGAAGTAATGTTCAAATTTAACCCTCGTCAATTAAAATACTAATATCGGTTGCGTGTACATAGTATAACTGTCTCAATGAGTCGATTTTTTTTTATTAAGGCTGCCACATTTAAAAATGCAGTCTTTATTTTCGAGGTCGAAGATGAGAATGTTCCTCTCGAGACGGACATAATCAATAATATTTTACGTATTTGATCAGTGGACTGAATTCGAATATGCATCCATCTATTTTATTCTAATTCTTATTGCTTTTCGGTGCTCGCTTTCTGAAAATACTTGCAGAATAAGAATAAACAACTAAAAGTAACAAGCATAAATGGTGTTGTTAAATTTTCAGATAATGCGATTCCAAGATTTTGAGGTATTTTAATTTATATTATTAGCTTAATATAGTGATCAGTTGCTGATTCCCGCGTCTTTGTCTAAAAGCAAGAGAAAGTACTTTGAGTAACTTTCTCAGTACCTGTTACCTCACCACATGCAATAAAACCATATCTATGTCGCACATATCTCGATCTGTCTCAGTGTTCTTGTTGTTAAATTGATGTGACTGTGATGTTTGTTTACAGACTAGCTCATCATACGCAACTGAGGTTTGTGTTATAATTTCAAATTAGTTCATCTAAATTTTTCTGAAATATTTTCTATTATTGAAGTTCTGTTGCTATTTCCAATTATTCAATATAATAGTAATGAAAAACTAGATTAGAAGTGTCAAAATATAATGCTTTAAAATGAGTACACAAATGTGTTGCAATTGCCGACCTAACCCAAGAACTAACATGTCAAATTGTAAATGATCCGTTCACTATGAATGAGTAATTTTTATAGACGCCTGACGATTTAGAAAGGGCACAGAAACAAAAAGTATTTTGCTAGTTTTGTATTCAGTTGTTTTAGTTTATTAAATATATGATATGAAACCAAAGCAAACGAGTATTAAGAAAATGTGGTTTATATGGTTTTAGAGATCTATAGACAAGACCCCGTATCCCAGCAAAGAAACACAAACACAAAATAACCAGACCGGAGCTCTTTCCTGTCCGTGTGATGCAAGCACCGGTAATAACATATTGTATCCATGATACAAATGTATTTTGGATTTAAAAAAAACTAATTTGTCATAATTATTAATTTCAGTTGTACACGATCCACGGATTGAAGAAATGAAAGATACGATAATAAGAAAAGATGCCAAATTGAATGCGATGCGAAATACAATTGCTGTAAGTTTGAAAGTTAATTAGTAAGATTCATCCGCGATCAAAATGGAATGCAATAAAAACTAACTTAACTATTTCAATGTTCTTTATAATATAGATTTAAATAAATAAATAAAACGATTTTCCCATACTTACTATTCGATAAAAAATGTCAAGGTTTTTATTGGAAAAAATAAACTTGAAAGAAATTGATGATGAATTATCTCTCGAAAATACATAAAAATGTTTTCTGTGATCTGAAGAAACTTGGCTGTCCACTATTTTTTCATGCTAGAAGGTGACAAACCAGCAGACGGGTCACCTGATGATAAGTGACCGCTACTCATAAGCATCCACTACAAGCTAATGAGTTGCGGATGCCTTACCTACTTTCAAAGAAGAGAGAAGGGATAATAGGAAAAAGGATATTTCCTTTTTCTAGTCATCGCCCCGTCCAATCCTTTTCTCATTCCCAACCTATCCTTACTGGTCTTCACTTAAGTTAGGCTTAAATCTGATAATCTGAACCATTAAGAAATAACTGTGTTTTAAAATTTATTCCAGGTAATGGAAAATGACGTTTGTGAACCTTATTGCATATATGCTCATATTTACACAGAGTTAGAAAAAATTTTTGGAACTTTATGTCAAAATGAAAAATATAAGCAGTATCTCGACCTTTTGGTACATATAAGAAATTACTAAGTTCTTTTCATTTTAATTTTATTAAAGCAAGTTATATATTGTTTTTTTATATTTATACAGACATCGGGAAAAGATACACGGAACGTCGACATAAAAGGAAAGATCTTTTATAAATTAAAAGTGTTTGAAAAATTCTGTTGTGCCCTGGTTTCTCCATGTTCAAAAAACTGTTCATGTTATCATACTGAAATAATTTCACGAGTGGAAACTGCATTTGCAGTGACTACGCAGGAAAACTTCGAAATAAATATAGACAGTAAAAGGGCTCATCTCGTGGCAGACATAATAGGAAATGATGAGATGAAAGAAATTTTAAGTAAAAATAAAACATCTGCAGAAGGCGAAGAGAATTTGGCAAATGAAACCTTGCTTATTAACAATAGCTGCACTATAGAGGTGCAGAATCTAAGTCGTTTAAAGAATTTACAGACATGCTATGACGATCTTTTAGTCTGTTACGATGAATTAAAATATGAAAAAAATTGTTTGACCACAAAATGTCAAAAATATGACGAATTGGAGAAAGATTTTGAAATATTACAAAATAAGTTAAATTCTTACAACATCTTACTTACCGAAAAAGAATATTACAGAAAACGTTCAGAAGATCTCGATGATCTTAAAGAGAAATTTATAGTACTGGCTGACGAAACAACGAATTTAGAAACACAACTACGTGCTCAAAATGAAATAAATGATTCAAAATCCTTAAAGTTGGAACAATTAAGAAGCGAAAATATATCTTTACAGAATAAACTAAGCGAATCGTTCACTTCTCGGGAAAAGGAAAAGCATGCCTTAATTTGTAAACTAAAAGAAAGTGAATGTAAGATGATGTGTCAAGATCAGCAAATAGAAACTTTAACAGTGGAGATAAACAAGTTTCTGAGGAACAATAATGACAATGTCAGTTGAATAACAAATAACACACACAAACACATATTTTAACACGTCACGTTAAATTCAATAGTTAACAATTTCTTTATCATGTATTTATTTATTTTGCAGGCACCCAGAGAAAGTCAACAAGAAAAAGAAGAATTAATAGAACAAATAAGTTCGCTTAAAGATGATGTAAAAAACCTCAAGGACGCTCTGTTCTATAAGGAAGAAGAAAATAACCAACTTAGAAATGAATTTCATGAAAAACTTATGATTGATAATCTAGAAATTGATAATTGGAAAGGTTAGCGCAAACCACGAGTGTAATACGCGTACTATAAACAGGCAACCACCGTAGCATTACTACTAGTTACCGTACTTAACACGTATTTTATTCAAAGTAATTTACAGTAGTATCTAATCTAAAAAGTACATAATAGCTAGTACCACTACCAAATACCAATGAATGGTTAGTAAGATACTTGCTTTTTATTCCGCAGGTCGTGTGTGAGATTCTCACCCAGTACAGACATGAATATATCTGTTTGTCCTGAGTATAATATATAAATATATAATATATAAGTATAATATATAATATAATTATCTATTTTACGAATAAAAAGTTGTATATATAGTATACAACTTTTCATTCGTAAAATACATAGCTCTGCTTGGTTTGGGATCAGATGACTGTATGTGAATGTTCAGGATATTATTATTATTAATACAGTGACGAAGGTTTTGTTCTTAAATTACGATAATACAAATAGTTCGAATATTTACACTTACAATATTAATCTAAGCAATTTTTTTTTTAGATATTAGTGAAAAGATGAATCAACGTAATCAAAATTTAGAGGCATTAATAGAAGAATTACAAGACTATGTAAAAAAAATAACTAATGAAAATAAAGAACTACTTAGTGAGAAAAAAGATTTGATTAATGAATTAGCTAACAAATGTTTGGAGGCGAAGAGTGTGATGATGGAAGCAGATAGCATGAAGCAGGAAAATAGTAATCTCCTTAACCAGTTGCAGGAAATGAATCAGCTTTTTAATAATAAAATTCAAGAATTAGAAAGTGAAAAAAAAGAAGCACTGAATTCTTTAACTCTGGCCAGTAAAGAAAGTAAATTATTATTAGATACTGTTAGTAATTTTGGAAAATTATCGGTAAATAGTGAGCAGACTGTCGATAACTTACAGATTAGTGGAAAAAAATCTCATGAAAAGAAAATTACAATATTAGACAATCAATCAAGTAATGGGAGTGACATCTTGTTAAATGAAATCGACAAATTTGTTGCAATCAACACCGAAGGTATCAAACATTTGCTTAGCCAAAGTTGTGAAAGCATAAAATATTTAGAAGAAAAAGATAATGAGGCATTAGAAAGTAAAGTTCAAGAAATAAAACAATTAAATGAGAAATTAAAGATTTCACAAAAATTGTATGAAGATCTTGTAGAAGAAAAAAGTATCCTGTTAAATAAATTGCAGGAAGAAACAAATAAACTTGACGAAGCCAATAATCAGATTCAAAAGGAAAAAGAGCATTTTACAACGGTTATGGAAGAAAACAAAAAAGTAAAAGAAGAGCTGATCATGGTGAAGGGCCAAAATGATATGATGTTAGACGAAAATAATAATTTAAAAAATGATTTACTACTCAAAACCCATGAAATCCAGAGTCACTTAAACACATTTGCTAAGTTAGAAATACAAAAAAAAAGTTTTCTTTTACTTTCGGACAGAGTTCGGACTTTGGAGCAAAATTATATTAACCTGTATAAAGAATATGATAATTTACTTCTCGAAAAAGATGATATCCAGAATCAATTATTGAGGCAAAGAAGCGAACTAAATAGTTTACAAAGCAATATAAAAGTAAAAAGAGAGGAGAACAATAAGTTGGTTATCCAAATACAAACAATACAAGAAGAACAACAACTGCTACAAAATAAAATAGAGTCATTACAAACGGAAAACTTTGACATGAAGTGTTCTTTAAACGCGTTAAAAGAGGAAAATAATATACTCTTAAATGAAATTAACACAAAAGCAGCTCTTGAAAATGTTCTTATTGAATCACTACAAGACAAGATAGATTCGTTACAAACGGAAAACTTTAACATAAAGTGCTCTCTTAACGCAATAAAAGAGGAAAACAGTATACTCACGAATAAAATGAACACAAAAGCAGCTTTTGAAAATGAACTTATTGAGCTAAAAGCTGCTCATAATAAAATTAAAAATGAAAAAGAAAATCTTGAGCTTGAACTACAATCGAAATTGACTCTTTTGCAAAATTTTGAAACAAGAAACGTAGAGTTGCAAGAAGCAACTAAGAATTTAATCACATATAATAAAAACATAGAGGATACTTTGATAACTACAAGAAAAGAGGTACAAATAAGAGATGTGTAGATTTCATTAATGAATAGCATCATTAAATTGGTTTTTAATAACATTTATTTTTAGCTTCAGCTACAGGTAAAATCATCTTGTAGCTCTCTACATATAGTAGACATAAAAAATGAAGTTGAGAAACTTAAAGAAGAAAATAATTGTAATCTAAAACGAATCCAACGTCTTTTGAACGAATTGAAGGAATCGGTAACTACTTACAATTTTTTTAAATACTGTTTCCTATTACGTATTTTGCAGCGTTGAATTTTAACAAATTAATTTCTTGAATTGGTACTCTGCCTACCGAGTTATCAATACAATTTCGCTGCTTATATGTATTTACGAGGCTCAATGGAAAAAATCTAATCATCGAAACTAGCAAAGGCGCAAAGGTTTTTATCGTCAAGAAATTTTACTTCAAAAACCAGTAATTAGTTTAAAAATCACAAACCAGATTTTATTTATTTTTATTAAATAAGCAAGGCTACCTCAATTTCTTTGGAAGTTGGAACTAAACTTATTTCTATGTTATGATTAGATTTTATGTTCAATCGAAATTCTTTGAATACGAAAATGAAATATACTTGGACCTAAATCCAGGTAATCAGATGTATGTAATTGATTTATTATTTTAGGATCAAACCATAGCTAACCTGGGAAAAGAAATTACCGATCGAGATGACAAAATAACCATTTTAGAGAACCAGGTTAATGAGTTAGGAGATGAAGTCAAAAGATTACAAACAAGCTTAGCTACGATGCTAGATTTAGGCGAGAATAAAGATATCATAAACTATGAAATAGATCAATCTCTGAAGCTGATGGAGGCACACCGTAAGACTTAAACATTTTCTTGTTTTCCGGTATTTCTTGAAGGATTTGTTTTCGCTTTTTAAATTATAAGTTGTTTCTATTACCTACTCGTAAGAAACATTTACACTTATTGCGTATACACCATGTCCATTGCAAAAGTTCCGATGCCCACTACTAGATAGCGTTGTGTATTCACTTCATATTTCTGAATCGCGGTTTAGATGTAAATGTTACTCAATGTATTGAATAAAACCAATTAATGATAATCGTGTCTTACAAGTAAGAACTTATACAAGAAAAATATATTTTAGATTCGAAAGCAACTCATAACATGAGAATAGAATTGGCAAAATTAAAGGATCAAAATCTACAACTAGTAGAACAAATATCATCGACAAAGATAGATATTGAAACTTCAGCTATTCAAAATGAAACTCGCTTAGATGGCGAAAGGGAAATAATTGCAACAGATATTAAGCAACTTGAAATCAAATGTGTTGGTGACAGCGCTTTATCACCAGATAACTGTAACCTCAAAAGCATAATGACTTCCTTAGAAAGAATTGATAATTACATTGAAACAAGAAATAATTCATGTCATTTAGTGTTAACCAAAGCCGATGAGGCCAAAAAAATTGTTGAAAAAGAAAAGCAAAAAATATTTAAAGAAAAGGAGCAAGCAATAAAAGAGAAAATGGATGTTCAAAAAGAATTAAACATTCTTAAGAAAAGCTTAGAACATCAATTATCTAGAGACAAGACTGTTATTAATGACTTAGAAGCTGAACTACTCAATCAAAAGCTTCTAATTGATAAACTAAAGCAATCTGTGCGAATTTATATATTAAAATTAGAAGAAGAAATTGGTTCTATGCGAGACATGTATACAAAGGCATTAGACAAAATAAATCAGCTGGATGTTCAATTGGAGAATGCAAATAAAGATAGAAAAGAACATGAAATTATTATTAAAAAAGTAAGATTGGAGCTGGAACAAAAAAGTCAAGATATTAAATCCCTCAAGTCTGCGTTAGATATTTTAAAAAATAAAAAGTTTATTGATTTCGCTGTTCAAACTCAGTTTAAAAATAATTTTACGAACATATCAACACAAACAGAAAAAATAGACTTAAATGAAATTGATAGTAGTTATTTATATGAAACTAACAAAACTAATAAAATCATTGGTGGGTATCAAGAAGGGAGAGTACTCAATAAGCACACCGAAGACTGTATTGTACAAAAATCAGACGAGAAACAAATTCAGTTGTTAAACATTCAACCACCTAACGTTAAGGAAGTCCAAATTTTAACAGCAAATATAGAACCAACTTTAGGATTTGTAAAGAATTCTTATGTACACTATAAAATTAAGAAACTAAGTTTTACGGCAATGGAACAGTACTCTGTTTCTTGCATTAGTAACGAAGATACATTAGATTCTGTAAGTAAGGAATCATGTAAAGTTAATGAAGTGTCTACAAGTTCAGATGTTAATGTGTCAAAATTAGAAATGGCTTCTGAAGACTCATCATATCAAAATACCGGTGTAAACTCCAGTTCAAACGCAAAGAATCGAAATGAAAAAAAATACACCGCTACTCCGATGGTTGCTTTGATAAAGAACATTAGTGCTGATAATATTTTTGCTAATACCAGCAGGCCGGAAAGTAAAGAAATGAATGTAACTCAATCAAATATTGTCAGTAACAAGGATTTTATTATTATATACCGAGACTCTGACTGTGACAGCGATAGCAAGATTAATACAGAAGTTCCGAAAGAAAGGTTGAATAAATCAAAACATAGAACACTAAGCAGAGAAAGAATAATAACGCAAAACGATTATTATTCTGCAAGAGTTATAACTGATACAAAATCGCTTAACGAAAATCATGAAACTATACACACACCTTTGGGTAACGAAGACCAAAAAAAATTGAGAGAATCTGAGTATGTTTATTCACATATATCTTTAAGCGAAACATCCTTTATAAAAGACCTCGCTATAGTTAATAAATTAAATAAAGTAGAACAGAAAAATGGAATAAATGCTACTAAAGAAATTGATAGTCGCATCTCGCGTTCTTTTACTTCTTTAAAATCAGTTAACGAAAAAAGTGAACACATAAATTTGAAGGAAAATATAGTGCCTAAAACGAAGGTTGATCTATACTTGTATGAGCAGAACATATTTGATCGCAATAGTAATTTATATAATGGAAACAATGTTTTAAATAATGTTGTGGATACTACCTTACAATCAGATATTTTAAAAGAGGAAAACGGTTTCAAACAGAGTATGGAGATCACAGCAAGTGCGCTCAAAAAATTCGAGATTGAATACAAAGTAGAAGACAATAATGGTGACCTATATCCTAATACTGAAATACTTAAACAATTCCTAAGGAGAACTTACAGTAATGAAGCACTTAGCAAATCTCGTTCTGTTACAAATAGCTCTAGTATATCAACGCATACGAGCTTGTTGATTAGTATACCAAAAGAATCGAAACTCAAATCTAGTAAGAATGATATCATTGTTGATAAATTTAAAACTAAAGATGTTGCTGTAATGGTCCAAATTGACAACCATCAAGAAAAGATTAAATTTCTTACAAGTACATTGGAAAATATAGACAGAAATTATAAAGATAAAATTAGTGCAATCAAGGCACAGTACGACAATAACATTAAGAATATTATGAATGAACATAACCAAGGAGTTCAAAGTTTGCAAAGTCTCCACGAGGAAACATTACAGGACATTTTAAAGGTCCACGAAAATGAAACAGACAATTTAAGAACGATGAGTATTGATGCAATGCGAAAAGTTGACAAATTAGAAAAAGAGAATAAGCTTTTAAGAGCCAAAATTATTTTGTATAACCCTTCCAATCTCAACGAGGTAAGTTGAATTAAAGACATTTCTTTACTTGCCATTAAATGCAATATAATGACTCATAAATATAAATTTCTTAGGCTTTGACAAACACATCATCCATTGAAATAAACAGAAATAATTCGAAAAACAGCTCACATTACGAAATAAAAACATTGACAAAAACCGATGTAGAAGAATTCAATTACAATCCAAAAGCTAAAATACACGGTCCATGCACTTGTTCCCTAGATATCAACATTTCTGATACGATTCGTAATATATTTGAGCAAGTGGATGTTGAACAGAGAAAAATGGCTGAACAAGCATATTTGAAATACATAGCCAATAAAATATTGAAGAGCAGTATTGAGGTAAACATCAAAGGTAAACTATGTAGTTATATTAAAACATTTTCTAAAAAAAGTCTCTTTTCCAGGCATTGGATACTCAAGAGCTCTCTTTTTTGCATTTCAAGATATGTAGAACGTGGAAATCAATACTCCGTAAAGAAGTTCTCAGTAAAAGGATCGATTGCTTAGAAAATGAAGTCATCAACAAACAACGACAAAGGAATAAGCACAGTAAGTGTAAAAGAAGTCTGGTGTAATCAGGCAAAGGTGACGTCCACGTCTACCTGCCAGTTGTTAGAAGACTAGTGCTAGGCAATCCTTTTAAAACTCAATGTAGGCTTAGGTCCTTATATCCATCCAACATGTTTCGACCATCGTGGCAAATACTTCAGCTACCAGCCACTTAACTAACATAAACCACAGATAGAGTCGTTGTGACTAATTATATTTTTGGTTACGTTAGTAAAATACTTTGTATTAATAAATAATTTAAGCGAAATGAGCACCACACAAAAGTAAGTAAAAGCGGTCTAATTTTTCTCCCTTAACTAATGTGCATTTTTGTAGTCGCTGAAATTGATCGAAAAGTGGCGGAGGAGAGGCGGCGCTTGCAGGAGGTCCGTGAGGCAGTGTGCCGGGACTCGCCCGTTGACGTTCCCGTCAGAGCACCACAACCAACTAGATGTCAAGACCCCAGTTCGACTGAAAGCAACATTACGTATGTGTATTTCATTTGTTTTGCAAAGTGTACTGTTTTTTTAAGATTTTTTATGAGGCCTTTCCTTATAAAAAATGATAGGAAGAGGACTGAAATAAGGCCTCCAGCACCTCACTCATCAGACGAAACGCAGAGTACTTCTACTTCATGCCTGTTTTCTGTGAGGTCGTGGTATTTCACCCTTCGAGTCGTCCCATTCGTACAACAGATGTTGTATGAGAATTAAACTTCCCTCTTAACTAACATGAAACGTGAATGCGATGACATCATAACAAAGCTCTTATAGTATACAAAAAACTTGCGTCGTGGAATAATCTAACGACCAAAGTATGGTTTGTAGCACACCGTGGAAGCAAGCAAGAAGGTGAGATAAAGCGGGTGGTCGCATTTCACGCTTGTCTTGTGTTATTGTGTACTCGTAGTAAATTTGTTTTGT
Source organism: Papilio elwesi (assembly GCA_029849275.1). Classification (NCBI taxonomy): domain Eukaryota; kingdom Metazoa; phylum Arthropoda; class Insecta; order Lepidoptera; family Papilionidae; genus Papilio; species Papilio elwesi. The sequence goes on along the minus strand of CM056687.1, from coordinate 2,968,036 downwards.
ATATTAAATTTTGTGTTTAGAATTATCAATATATGTACATGATATGCTTGTTTTGTATTCGTGTACTTCAGACGCACTCCCGTAACTACTTTCAATGTGGGTATCGACGAGAGACTTCCAGCCGGTGACCTGGTACCAGGATTGTCTTGCGCTGAATTAAGATATCGATGTGTCAACCGGGAAACTAATAGGGTTTGTAAAAAAAAGATATGTTTTACGTTCCAGCAAGTTAAAACTAAAAATATTTCTTCTGATTGTATGAAACTAGAACCACGATAAAACCTTTTGGGTTATTTCTGTTCTGATGAATGTGCTACCAGCATAACAGAAGGGCTATAGTGAAATATATAAAAAATTGACGCAGATTTTACATATACTTCACTTAAGATATGATTTAGGGGTTATTTCACCGTTTGCATTCGAAAACAAGTTTAACAAAACTATGTTTTGCTTAATCGAGTTTGTAATTCGATTCTTACCTCAGATTTCATCGCCTACAATTTAATCGCGTTTACGAAAACGAAGTTTAGTAACGTAAAGCGCATCGCCTTCAATCTAAGTGCAGATATGTATTCATGTCATGTCATGTTATACATTTTCTCAACGTCAAAAATGTCTAATATGTAGCTGTCAAATTTAAAACGCGCTTACAGAGCCAAACGCCGATCGGGATTGAAACTTAGAGCATAACTGTGTTTAATTTATTGTAAACCGAGTTTAGGTCTAACGCGTTTTTTTGTAAGGTGAAATCTCCCCTTAAAATTTGAGAAATGTTTTATACTATTGTTTGTTGAGTCTCTTATAGAAACAGAAATAGGAATCAAAACTTATTCGTTCAAATTTATTCCTCAATAAATTAAGTAGCGTTACTCATTTCAAGATGGCAACAGATCAACTAAATTTTACAAAAAAAAAACAGTTTTTTATATTTATTTATAGAAGATGAAGTAATATCATCGTTTTCTACAGCTATCTACCTATCTCTATATATCGTATCTATGGCATCGATAAACTACAAGAAAGAGGTCAATGACTATTATCTTGCGACATTATCATTACATTTTATATCTTTTATCTCTCTCGCGATATTGATGTTTTATTGCTATAGCTGAAATCTACTGGATTCTTACAATACCTTGTTTTTTTTTAAAACAACTACTAATTCTGTGCATAAAAAGTATTTCCCTGCAACTACGAAGACCTCTATCTTTTATCAGCACAAATTCCTGTTCGTTTTGTCGCTGTTATATACAAAACAAAATCAGCCGTATCAATAAAAATAATCGATGCGAAATAAATCAAATTTATTTAGTTTGTTCAAAATAGTATATTGTAAATTTGTCCTGTACGTAATTATATTGTATATTTGTTCAGCAGACGGCGTCGGGCAAAGGTGAACAGCGACGGGAAAAGAAACTCTACTGTGACGAAAAACCAACGCGTCTGCGGCGCTCGGCAGATCGACCGAACATGAGAACACAGAAAAAATAATATATCCTATACGAAAATTCTGCTAAGAACTTTCTTATCTTTAGACATCAAGAGGGCAAATTAATAGTAAATTTATAAAATTTCATAAAAATATTGGACAGTGTCAAAATATTTTTGTATGTAGCTAAATTTAAAATGTCTGGAATGTTTTGTTCGTCTTTTATATTAATTTTTATTTATTGTATTTAATTAGTGATTGTGAATTTAAAAAAAAAGTTATTTCGTTTAAATTAAAACCATGGAAAGTTAATGTCACTTTAATAAACTTAGCGATCACAGTAACTACGAGTTGGCGTTAATATGTTGTCACAATGTTAATGTGTCGTTCTATCGCCATGTAAATACGATGACATCACGCAGCTGCACCACAAACATTTTTCGCGGTCGTTCGTCGATTTGACTTGTAATCAGTCAAATGAAAGATATGGTATTTCGATACAATTTTAATTCGTTATGGAACATAATAATAACATTAAAAAATCAAAATCATATGATTTACGAAACTAACACAACAATAGTATAGATTAAATAAATAATTGTTGTAATTTATGAAATTATTGCAGGCATGGAAGCTGTTTTACATTATTTTTATTAAAAATATTAGGAGTTTTTTTGTACTAATTTACTAATATTTCTTTTAAATATTCCAACTAAGCTTTAATAGCTTGTGCTAGGGATATAGTTCACGATAATAGTTGATGGCGGATTTGTACCCACGACCTTGTGATCTACAGTCCGTACCCTTAACCATTAGGCTATTGGCGCTTCAAATGATAAATAAATCGTTGTACAGAATAGTTCTTAAGATATATTAATAATAATTTATCTTAATATTAATTAATTATTAAGATTAATTATTATTTTAATACTCAATGTCAGTAGTTATTATAAAACAATTACAGGGGTTCCTAGTAGACTAAAGATCGGAAATAAAGTAAAACTAATAACGAATTGACTTTTGACTACTGAATAGATCATAAATTTTTGTCAAACATTGGGTTGTTAATGTTACTAACAGGAGGCCGATAAACTGGATTAACAATGCCGGGCACAGAGAAACCAGCTGCGGAAGCCTTCTCTGCGAAATTTCGATACTCCCTCGCGTCGAGTCGATCTACTAGTATCTTCCAGATAATAATCGTCAGAAGACCTATCAGAAGGAGAACACCGAACGGAACGCCTACAGCAACTGTAAAAGAAAGAACACATTCCCTACTACATACCAAAACAAAATAAAATTATGTAATTGACACATGAGCAAATTTATCGAAGAATTTTTATTCTTCCAAACATTATTAGAGCGTTTGTAGACGTCCGTTTTTACATCGGACGACGGACCGTTAATAGGCGACGGTGCATTGGACAAAGTTGTAGCCGAACCGGTATCCGTTGTATGAACACATCCATATGCAAATCTGGCAAAAAACACGATCCCACGTCTGACGTCCGCCGAAATAAACGGACGGCTAGTAGGGCTCTGAACCAGAGTTTTTAGTTGTGTTTTTATCACACATTTTGTTTTATTACCCTTGGGGTTCAAGATTATTACTGGGGTAAGGGATTATTGAACCAACAAACCGAATCGGATCATCTTGGACTTGAAGTTCTTGAAGATTTAGCTAACTCATATATGTACGTGAAGCAATTGACTTGAATTTGCTTGACATTAACGCTTTTTAAGTATTTTAAACCTGCCTGTCTTGATTCCACTTGCTTACGCCTGACATCTTAGCTTTATTTTAAGTATTAAAAAAAAGATTTACTTACTAAATAAATTCACTTCAGGTGGCTGCTCTAATTCCTTTGCAATAACCACGTGCAATGTGTTCGGTGACGAAAGTGGGTACAGGTATTTGAAAAGGAGTGTTCCGTTGCATAGCTCTTTCTTGCACCATTTGGCCATTCGTTGGTCCGCCAGTGTATTGTCCAATTTGTCCACAATGTTAACTTCCGTTAACGATGTCTGGTTGTGCGATTGATCACAGTAAGTTTTGTTGTGTAAGTAATTGCATTCAGCGTAATCTTCGAGTTCTAAGCATCGTTTTTCAGCAAATTCGTCACAGCTATCGCAAAAACGTCCGGAACACGTCCGATTCGATGTTTTCATAGGAAAACAGTGGCATTCGCCGCATACGCATTCGCCAGTTCCGGAGCAAACCTATGGAATTATGAAATTTTTTCTTTCTGAGAAATCGTAAAAACTAAATTTTTCGAATTCGACAATCCAGGTGGCCATATCCTGGGATCTCCTAGCGGAGAGAATGCGAAGGATTGCGGATACAATATCGCTTTTATACCACTGTCGGTCACAATATATCAACCATGGGATCGATGTGGACATAGAATAGAATAGGATATGGATTGCTAATAGATGGCATTGAATCAAGACAAGCGTATTGTATATCGTTATACTAAATGTTTTAAATGTATGGTTTTTTGATTTAATTTTTAGTAGTTTGTCATGAAAGGCTTATTACTCGTATATTGTTATTTACCTCTTTAGAGTGTGGTGCAAAACATTCATCATTGCTCAAGGGACAATCACAGCCCGGACCAGTTCTGCTCGCGGCGCATTCGCACTTTCCGTATCGGCATATGCCATGACCGGCACATAACTTGCCGCCGGGGCTTGGACAAGCGGTGTCGTCATATTGGCAGAAGTCCCCAGAAAATCCTTTCTTACAATGTATACATTTTCCGCAACTGAAATGTGTTCATTTACTTTAGAGAAGCATCGTGATCTCACTATGTATCGACACACGTGGTTAAGTGATGGCTTGCTAAAAATAGCTTGGTAATAGCAACACACTTGTATTAACTAATTAGTTACATTTTCTTTGTTTATTATTGACCACCAAGAAAGATGCATTGTATTGTATGTATTATATGTATATACACCAAATGAATGAATGAAAATGTATGCTAGGAAATATTGGGTTGGGTAGAAATATAAATTTTGGAATACTGTAATTACTTCCCGGTTATTTATGATCTAGTAATAAGACTATTATTAAATAATTAATAATAATAACACCACAATAGCTTGTTCTGTATACGTATGGGTAAAGGTAACTTAATATTGGGTGAACCGCTTGCTCATTTGCTTAAATTAAAAGGTTTCCTCTAATTACAATTTCATGATTTCCTGTTACAAAAATAGGTTTTCCATCCTAAAAACTGTTAGTTTTATATATTATATTTGCTTTGTCCCGGTAAAATCTAATTTTATTTACCTGCATGTGCCCCTTCCACTGCAATAGTCTGTTGCTGTCGGACTTAATTTACATTTGTCTAAATCAATGCTTGAAATGCCCTTGCAGCCGCAATCATCACCATACCTGAAAAAAATAGAATATGAATGCAAGTTCAAGCTTTTCGTTCCAAGTACAGTTTCTGATTAAGACGCAAGGACGCATATATGATTTATTTTAGTATAGTCACTTACATTGCATTTTAGTATAGGCACAGGTGCCCAAAAGAGCGTGTTTTGATGATCATATTACTATGCTTGTTTTTTCTTTTATTTATTTGAAAATAGGTCCCATGGTAGGGCCAGCAGGGAGCTTCCCTACTAATATTATAAAAGTGAATGTAAGTTTTTTTGTTACGCTTTCACGCGAAAACTACTCAACCGATCATCATGGAACTTATTCTGGCAGGTATTAGAAGTAATATACTTTTTGTGAGATAAAAAATATTATGTAAAGCGAAGTATGTATTTTCCCTATAGACCTATAGACTACGAAACGGCTGGACCGATTTCGATGAAATTTACAGGGATTGTCCAGATTGGCACATTCCTGTGTTTGGTAGCGATGGGATCAACATAATTAATGGTACCCGGGCGAAGCCAGGGCGGGTCACTACTATAAGATATTTTTTACGATATACAAGAACAAGCAGTGTTGCAATAAATTTCTATTTTTGTGAAGAACTAGCCTACGTAATAACAGAAAGCTTTGCGAATTTTCAAGGCTTGAGGCCCAGTGGTTTGGACTGTGAGTTGATGTATTAGTCATTTAGTTTCTTCTGTTATATTGCATATATTATAAATAAAATAGAAGTTTATATAACAGTTTATCTTACTTACGTATCTTTGTTGCATTTACAAATACCGCATTGGTACTTTCCATTTCCTCTACATTGTGATGAATTCGTGTTTGTATTTTTACGTTCGCAATCACACATGCAATCGCTTGTTACTATAATTTTTAGTTTCTCGTTTAAGGCCACTGGACCAATTAATACTTCGCTGACCTCATCATGACTAGGACATGCTTTCACTTTTAAAGTTGCACTTATACTAATAGACTCATTATGTTTGATTACACACTTGCCTTCCTTACGACAATCTGGATTTAATGAAAGTTCGATATGTGGGGGAACTTCAGCATTTATTTCCATGCTTCTTATTAATTTCTAAAATGTAATAATAAGTTTTTGTATTATGTAATCATTGAAAACTAGAAAGGAACACGTCCCGTAAACGATAAAAAAAATTGTTGAAACGATTTCTCTAAGCTGAATAAAAGAAGATCAGATAACAATCTCCGTCAGTTTTTCTTTGAAACTGATTGGCACAAGATGTTTTGAATCATTACCATTAGTAATTATACATCAATTTACCGAAGTATTGCGTTTGGTTTTAAATGTTTTATTGTAATTACAATAAAACCTTCAAGTAAAATCAAAAACAAAACATATTCTGAGTACACATTAGATCATTGGGTTCTCTTATTGAATATTTGAAATCATTAATTTATAGATTTGTTCAACTCACTAGATATTCCTCTTTAACCATTGCCACCAAATTTGAACTCTTACTGAATTCAACATATTTCGCACCTCTTATTTTCTTAACTAGACCTTCGTAGTGTTCTTTAACATGTGAAATTACAGCGAATATTATTTTAAAATTGTGTTCCGTTGCGATTTTGTTGATCTGGCTTACGGACGGATAATCCAGGGTTAAGCTCATGCTGTAACTATTATCTTCAAGGTGACATTTCATATCGTTCGGTCTGACAGCACCGACGAACTTACCATCCCCTGCGCTGTGGTAAGTGGCGTCCGTTGACAAGATTATAATCCGCCTGGCACTTTTCCTCCATCCTATTTCGTCCTGACAAAGCATCGCCTGCATGAGGGCGTCAAAACCACCTTCGGGATCGTCGTTGTTCGACCCAAATAAATTGCCTTTTAGAACACTTTGAAATAGTGACATGTTCTGCGTTAAAGATAAATGGTTTTTAAAGGAATAAGCCACGTTGTCTCTCCTGTAAGTAATTAAATATTCAATAAGTTTACTTATAAACAAATATCACGAACCGTTGTATCTTTACTCGGCGTTAATCTTTTAATGAAATCTCACATTTCTGAATTAATAGTTCGTTAACGTGGTGCTGTGGTAGATTTTCTATATTTTAATTCTGTACATGAGTGTATAGCAATACATAAGCACCATCAGGTTCGTCAATTCATTTCCGCGGCTAATTATATAAAAAACTTATATTTTACTTCGTGGTATAGAATGAGATAAAGTATTTAGTTGATTTTTGTAAATAAACTGTTTATAAACTTGATAAAACTATTGGATCCCTAATCGATTACATCATTAGCTAATGATTCATAACCTACGAGTATTACATTAAGGGATGACCTTTGTATTTCGGATGTAACATAATAAACAAATTAACTCACCTTGTAAAAGGAAAAGCTTTCTTGTCAATGAAACTCCCAATACCCAGTTGAACATTATTTGTCAATGACATCAGCTGTCTGTAAATCTCAAGGCCCTGTTTTTCTAGTTGTTCTTTGTATGCACCCATTGTATAAGAATAATCCATGACATAGTAGACATCTAATGGATAATCTTTAGCTGGTCTGTACATCATGCTAAACTTGACAGGTAAACCTGGACGGACCTTAATGGTCATTAATTGTGGTGAGAATTGAACAACTTTGGTATCATTCTCTCCGGAACTTAAATCATCTTTTCGCACGATTGTGTGATTCAAGGTCGATTCAAAAACATCTTCGGAGCACCATGATTCTTCTAATAGATCCTTTGATTTACATCGTGGACCCGTATGATCCTCCTAAAACCAAAAAAAAATGAGACCCCTGTAGCGTTTACTATTCACTATATTTCACTTCACTAAGTTCGCTGTATTGCACTTAGTACTTGTAATATTTATGTACTTTTAGACGTATACTAAATTAATCCTCACAAAGCTACAATATCACCATAAGTGACAATGGATTTTCTTTATAAATGTTCAATTGATATTGACTTGGTTGACGTTAGGTACGAGCTACTAAATGTATTTAAAGGGCAAATCCTTACACAAGTGTAACGCATTTAAGTTTATATATCTACATTTAAAACACTCAATACGGTCCCGAGAGTCTGCCATCACAGAACTCATATCTTTGTGATTGCTAAATAAACTCTTGATACGTAGTATATACCTACGTATACATACAATGTATTTCAAACTTTCAAAATAATTTAAGTCTTTGAGATACGACCGATGCTATACTAATTTTGATCTTTTAAACTAAACCAATCAATATATCAATAATGTAATGTAGTAATGTAACTCAGAGGGGTAGGCAGTGAATATGTATTTCCATTAGGCGCGATCTCTACCTCTCTCGCTTTTTCTATAACATACATCTACGCATACAAGCAAGTCTGTTATGGGTACTCCTTATATCGCTTTTCGGCATGTTGACTACTCACTACTATATCTAAAGCCCCATTCATTTTATTTCCCGCATTCACTCATCGGCCAAAATCTTTACCGTGTCTACCAGCTTTACTAAATATTCATCCTAAATACACAAACTCTTCTATCTGTTACACTTCGTTAACATTATTATTAAATCCTACTTCTCTTCCTATACTCCTATCTTCATACCATCAACATTCAACCATTCATTACATTCAGCATAAATTGTATGGCCTCCGCCGAACACGCGAACACGACCTGGTCTTATAAGAGGCTTATAATAGACATTTTACAAGTAGCTAACTCATCGACCCATCTTCAATCCACAATCTTCGTCTTTCAAAGCTTTCATCATCCATATAGAGATTGAACAGCCACGTGGCTGCTACACAGCCCTGTCTTACACCTTTATTGATACTAAACTAGTCTGAGTACGCCCCGTTAATTCTAACACAAGTAATTTATGAATGGTCGCCTAGAACGTTATCCGTTTACCCTTTCTTCTCATATTTTAATTACAGAAGGACCCTTGCCATACGCGTAAAAATGTAGTCAGAAAACAATCCATTCGGAAATCTATTTTAATAAAAAATACAAATTTAAAATAATAAAAGTTGTGTAACAATACTTACAGAGGAACACCAAACACATATATCGTATGCGTAGCCTATGCAAGCACCACATGTAACTAAATCAGGACAATTTGATTGGCCCAAAACTATTGTGTTTTTTATTAATATAAATATAATAAGCTTAAATGAAAACAAGCAACTGTTTAGTATCATATTGCAATATTGCGCTGATGTTAACTGACCAATTATTTTGTTAACACTACATAATACGTATAAATTCATACATATTTCGCGCGTCGTATTTGTCCGCCCCTTTACGGATAGCGGGAAACTACATACTTTTAATGATTAATGTTTAAACAATTAACTGCCCAGCCGATGCATCGAACTTACAAAAATTTAAAAACATTACCTATTTTATGATAGCGGACGAAAACTTTAATCAAAAGGATTGTTAATATATATTTTTTACAATATAAATTATCCAAATAACATAGCATATACGATAAAAGAAAGGAATGTTGCATTTCAACGTAATTATTAAAAATAATTATTATCACTTGGCTTACATTACAATGCATCGCCGTGGAACGCGATGTATCAAAAATATTACCTAATACGATATTAAAGTATATAAAGATGCAGCATTAGGAAGAAGCAAATTAATATTGTCTATATTTAAAACACACACAACATGACACTATACATTAAATACATGTACATGTACATGTGTTTTTATTATTTATTTTATTTTGTTAGATAACTTGGTAAAAATAGATATACTTTCCAGCCCCTTCATGCACTTTACAATCTCTTAGTATAATATTATTAATGTAATTACTTAAAAAAATCGACGCCATAAACGAACCCATAACTTTCATTTTAATTTAAGACATCCAACATTATCTTTTATTAATTCAATCAACTCTTGCTTTCCATCGGAGATGAAACTTTAAACACAAATGACAAATAACTTCAATTAATTTTAAATGTTATTTTCACAACCACACCAACACAAATACTCACTATATTTATTTATAATGAATTATATTTATCTGACAAGACAAACATCCCGCCGAGACTACGATAGACAAAAATAAAATAGTGCAAGATATTTTTCAATCGGTTTAATCTGGAAGTTTATCCGGAACAAACAAACAATCAAATGTATATATAGTATATATAAGTAGGTAAGGTTATATACATGGATATTTAAATCGGCATTTAACCACAAGCGTGATTAACAATACTGTAAATAACATTTATTGGTTGGTTAGTTATTAATTCCACTGGAAGGGTTATTTAATGGCTTAAACATACGTACATTGTAATGCTATAAAATTAAGAACGTAATTTTAAATGGTATCTTAAAGCGATAATGTCCCACAAGTGGATAAAAGCTCTAAATCCTTATTTATTCTTACCTATGTTATATTTTACTTACATTTCTTTATTCGTAGCCCTGTGAAGGGGGCACCGCCTTAATTTTGGTTTAATAAGTACATGAGTTTTGATAACATGGTTTATTAATTGATATGAAATGATATTGTAAATGTATATTTTATTATTATTGTTTTTTTTAAATAAAATTTTACTTACATTTTTAAGTAGTTATAAAAAGAAAAATTACTTATATACTAATTAAATGAATACGGGACCGGAACGGGAACGGGAACATAATAATTACCTAACGAGTTTTGCTACCATTCAACAAGTCAGAATGTCAAATTACACTCATAACAACTTTACGATTTTCTATAACCTGCCGCACACAGCTATCTTGTGAAATTATTTTTTTTTATTTTTTTTTATGTGAGAAGGTGGCAAACGAGCAAGCGGATCACCTGATGTCAAGTGAGCGCCGCCCATGAACATCCGCAAGAGACAAATGCGTTGCAGATGCGTTGCCTACCTTTAAAGGACAAAGGAGGGCATAGACAGGAAAAAGGATAATTCCTTTCGCCCGTTAACCTCCTCCCCATCCTATCCTTTTCCTCTTCCCGTCCTATCCTTATGAGGAAAGGGTGGGAAGGGAAAGAGGACTAACTTAGGCCTCCGGCACCTCACTCATCAGACGAAACGCAGAGTACTTCTACTTCACGCCTGTTTTCTGTGAGGTCGTGGTATTTCACCGGTCGAGCCGGCCAATTCGTGCAACAGATGTTGTTGTTGCGGGCTCTACCACTGTTAAAATAATCTGTTTCCAAACCGACATAGGACCCCTCACATTTACGGAGTTTTTTTCTTGAATAATAAATAGCGGACATAATACAGTATGCGCTGTACGAAATTTCTATTGTGCCAAACATCGTCAAGGCCATAAAAATTGGAAGAATACGATGGGCACGATATGTCGCAAGACTAGATGATAGCAGAGTTCCTCAGTGTTTGTATCAGAGTCTATCAGGTGGTCGTAAATCTAGGGGTAGGCCAGAGAGAAGATCCCCCGACCGGGAAATCGATTTGTCGTGGCGCTGGGGCTTAGTAGCCATGGGCTGGTCACCAACGGACTAACGGGACAACGGGAACCAAGAGGAACCCAGGGCCGGTCCGTCGTGCTCGGCCGGCCAGAGTTGGCCGCTCGGCCGGACTGGAAAGGCCTTTCAGGTCTTCTTACTTGTCTAGAAACAGAAAGCCCTAAGTAGAACTACCAGGAGATATTTACTGAACTAAACCCTAGGCCAACCCACGTCTGTAGAGCCTCAGATGATTAGAATGATATAAGAGCCCTTAAAATGAAGAGCGTACTCTTCCAGTACTCCACGGCTCCTCTAGTGTCATGGATGTTCATGGGCGGCGGTTGACCTGATATTCGTTGGCCTTTTAGATGGATAGGATAAGCTATGATACAAATATTTAATAGTTATAGGATTCTTAGCGTCTCTTGTCGCAACCGAGGCGAGCGGCTGGCTGCATTCCCATCGACATTTTCTCACTACTTAATGAAGCCTTAACAACCGATGACAATACAACACTTCGATTTCCTTGTGCCTGTCTTGAATATTGTTATCAGTTAAAAACAAATCCAAATAAAACTTTATACGTAAAATTGGTTGCCAAGACGAACAGCCAGAGGAAAGCCGACAACCATGTGTCGGGTGTAAGGGTTCGTAAGCATAGGTATTTCCCCGCATATAAAAAAGATGAATTATAACGTGATTCAACTTTTTATCTTTTTTTTTAACCTTCCTACTACGAATTACTTCGAGATTCGAAGAGGAGTTAGTGCCCCATTTCAATTATTCTAACAAGGCTAATTTACCGTATTCTTTTTATCAACACAATTTTTGACCACAAGGAATTAATTGTTTTGTCATAAAAATATAGATATAATTCATTATTAATGCTTAATTATACTTGAACCTTTTGCTTATTGATAAAAAACCTTATGCTGTTCAGCAAAATTTCTTAACGAATCCATGCATATGACAACACTGACAATCGGAAAAATATTTTTGGCATGGCAATTTTCTCATTGTTTTCCTTCATTAAAATTTTGCTATTGTTGCATGTATTTTGTTTTGTTTGTTTTAGTTGTCTTGGTTCAAAATAAGCAACCTGCATGTCCTCAAAAGTTGAGAGATGGCAAACCAAGAGATAAGCTTAAAGTGGAATGGCTATCAAAGTAATATATTATCCAATGTAAAAGAACTTTATAAAGACGAAGGTTTGTCGGATGTCACGCTAGTTTCGGAAGGGCATAGTTTCAAAGCACACAAAGTGATTCTTTCGGCAAATAGTTCTGTTTTCAAAACGATATTTCAGGTTTGATTTCTATGTACTTACGTATTTAATTCTACTCTGGAAATCTCCGCTTACACCCACTCTTTTTTTTAATTACAGCAAAACCCCCACAAGGATCCAATTATAGTTCTTCATGACATCAATACCGCCTCTTTACAGACTCTCTTGACTTTTATGTACAATGGTGAGGTAAATGTAACTGAGGATTTTCTGCCTGTTCTCTTGAAGACAGCAGAAACGTTAAAAATTTGCGGTTTATCGACTGGCAGTGAAGCGACGCGCGACGATGACGTTAGTGTGAAATATTTTCTCAAAGTTATTGAATAAGAAAAATAATATGCACAGAACTAAAAAAACACTTTAAATTTGAAATGGCTGTTGCCATGCCTAGTAGTTCTATGGTATGGTATCTTTTTAAACTGATGATTAGAAAAAAAAGCATCTTAGCTAGTGCTTGTGATACTGCAGTGCATCTTACACATATGCAAGATGCCGATAAACATTATTTGCTGTTCAAAAACCACCACCTGCTACTATATGCTTATCATGTGACAACTGTGTGGATTCTTTTCAACTGTATTTGGTAGTAACAATAGAACTTAGACTACGGTAGTAAAATTATTTAAATAAATAAATATGCACTCACACCTGTTAGCTAGAGGGATAAACAAGAGATTTTCAATAGGCATGAGTCTGGCACACCTCTCTACTATAGTTTGTTATAACACTACATTTCAAGTTTAAATGAATGAACATGTCACTTGAATGTGAAATTGTATAATAACTAATCTTATAAAATATTGTGAGAAAAATTTTGTTTTCATAAACATTTTGGAATTTATGAATTTTATTGTAAAAGGTAAGCTATACCCTTTTTTCACAAACTTGTTGTATGTGCAAAAATAACTGTAAAGTAATTATAGGCAAACTAGTTATAAGTAACTAGTTAACAGATTAAGATCTGTGCATGCAGGTTATGATAATGCAATGGCAAATGACAATGATTTTTTTAATACATGAAGTGCTAAAATGAAATAGCTTCTTAATGACTGTTGCTTTATAACATGATGATGTACATTTACTCTGTAACTATTGTACTGTTTAACTTAGCTTTTGGTGCAAAACTTTCCATTTTTTAGGGGTTTTAATTATGTATGTTTGGTTATAGGTACTCCTTATATCACCTTTCTTTAGTGTGTCCCTAATGTGATTGATATAAATAAAAATTCTTCAGGGACTACCCTTATTTACTACCACTCACTTTTGTAACATAAAATTGATTTGTCACTCTATCTTTATTCATCCTTTCTACATGTCCATTGCATAAAAATTCTCCATTTCAGAAAACTTCTGGACCCAGTAATTCAAAGAAACGCAAGAAAATTGAAATAGAAGATAATAATAATAAACCTAAGAAGCCTCACACATCTAAGTCAGATATAGCTACAAATGTTATCAGTACCGACTCCCTGCAAAATACAGTCAGTATATTTTTTGTATTAAAATACTTACGTTCTTGGAACTATTACCACACCAGTTACATTTACCAAAGACATTTCATTTAATAAAATATGTAGTATTTGTTTGTCTTTTAGAAATCTTTATATTTCCTCCTAAAAGAGAGGTTGAGTGACAATCACTATGCTAGGTTGGTTTAAATAAAATGTTATTTATCATTCTAATTCCATACATGTTAGGGCAATAAAAAAATTACTTTTAGGCTCTCAAGTACTTACTATGTTCTATAATTATTTTTACAGGCCATAGTACCTAAAGTTGAACCAGTTGACTCACCATTAACTGATTACTCTGGAGAAAACACTAATGATACGGATATTGCGTTGCTAGAGGATGTGGAAAAGAAATATTTGATAAGTCTAGAAAGCCCAACTGGTAAATCAGTAGGTTCAACGCAGAAAAACTGTAGTGTTAAGAAATGGATCAATGAAGTCAGTAGTACGCAGCCTTGCCTTAACATACATCATGACAAACCCAATGGTATTGATACAATAGATGAAGACAAAGACAGTGTAGAAATTGACAAAGAAGTAGAAACTGTATTGCAAAGTGGAACAATTGTAGAGAGCTTGAGTATAACAACTGACAGCCTCAATTCTGTATCAAGTGAAGTTCAAAACATCAAAGGTAAGTCAGACTAAGCAAGGGCTGCTTTCGTTATAGAATGTGATATATTTTATTTTAGATTGCCATGTTACCTCTGTTATGTAACAATATGTGTAAATGTTTTTTGAATTCAGCCCTTATACATGGTCCGTAAATGACGTGTACAACAAAAGACCAGACTTCTTGTCCGAAAATATGACAATTTAACCTACCAATATTAACTTATTTTAATGTGCGAAGGTGGCAAATGAGCAAGCAGGTCACCCTGTGTCAAGTGACCATTACCCATAGACATCACCTTGCCTACCTTTAATGGTCAGATGAGATGTACAGCAGTTTTGTTATTTATCCCCTCCACCGTCCAATCATAGCAGAAGTACGCACCTCACTCGTCAGATATATTCTGCTTCACGCCTGTCAATATCCAAAGCTGTATATTCAATGCTAGAGGGCTTCACAGATGATGATTTTTTTTTAAATTTCAAATATCTGGAAAAGTCTTCAGTAGGTTTTATAATTTTTTTAACTACGTAGATTCTATTAATAACCACACCCTTGAATCAGCATACAGTTTAGTCACAAAAAATATTTTCGAAATTTCTAGGAATCTGTGGCCTTTCATTGTATACGTAATTTCCTGACACATATATACTTGTATGTTTGCTTTTGTGTTTATGGGTGATAAAATATTGTTTGCGCAGTTCATATTAATAAGTAATTAATCATGGAATAAGTCAACAGGAAACTTGGTCAAACATTGATTTCAGTAGCATTATTCATCAATTTGAAATACAAATGATGTGCATTTACTTATATAACAAGGAAGAGCAATCCAATTATAATAATAATGCTCAATTATTAGGGTTACAGGGGACAGTATGAAAATAAGTGGCAGATTCTAAATGATATGGTAGTTTACGCTCTTTATGTGTAAAAACATTTTTTTTGTAATTAAAATAATAGACGTGCATTTTAGTTTTGAGAAATACATTTTTTCTGTCATCAGTCACGTCAAGTTTTCTATGACCTTAGTATAAATTAGTTTTTTCCAGTAGTTTTGCAACAAAATAATTGTATTGATGTCTATTGTGTTATTAAGACTACAACTATAATGGACGCAGTTTCTATAAAGGAAAGAAGTTCACAAGAACGATGTTATGGCCGGTGTGCGTTTTTCGAAGCTAACACCAATTTAATTTTTTTCCTTTGATATCGAAACCAAGTAAGCAGACAACAGTAAACAGTAGGGGAGTTAAAATGGCGTGAGCTGTTAAAGTATTTTTTATTACATATCTATAAGATCATTTAATATTGGTGAATGCTAATGTTGAAATGTCTTTGACCAACTATGTAAAGTGCAATAAATAGAAAAGTGCGACAAAAGTTATATACAGTACCAGACATTATTCGGTTCTCTTTATTTGCTTATCCTTAAGCATGTAGGTAGAATAACAGCTTGTGTTTTTATTAGTGTACTGATATATTGTCGTAATACAGTACTTGTAATAATTAATATCTATTTTATGTTATTTATTTCTTAAATTTTTGATAACAATTCAAACATGTTTGCTTTGCACATTTTGACGTCATTCTAGTCGCCATGACAGGCTTCGTTTTTTAAACATCAAAATGTTTTTAAACTTGCTAAATAAAATATGTTCATGTTCTTTTACTGGAATATTAATATTTTGAAACCATAAGCCACAGTATAAACCTGTTTCTTAAAAATATCCGACTACCCTATTCCAAATATTATAAGAATTAATTCCAAAACCAACTTATTTTTAGCATTCGTAACTTATTTAATTCAAATGTTTTAAATTTCAGATAAAACCAATACATGTTATGCTAACCCATCATTTCCATGCCCATTTTGTCCACGGGTTTACAACAGTTGGGGTTATAGGAGAAGACATGTTAAATCTAGACATGTTACTAACAGGTAAGTTGATATTTTTAAAACTGGTGCTTATTTTATTTATTTAAACTTCACAAACTGTATAACACTGCATGTATTGCTTATATAAAAAGACTGTAACTTTCAAAACAATAGCATATCCTAAAAAAGTGCCCCACTCACGCCCCTAAACCAGAGGGGTAGGTAGAGATCATGTATTTCCATTTGGTGCGATCTTGGCACTCCTCTCTTGCTTCTACATTCATACATCTTAGCATACATGCTCATCGGTTTTGGGTGTCCTTATAGCGCCCTTTTTTAGTAAACCACTAGTATGGTATAAGTTCTCGTAGGGCATCTCTTTCCAACACTCTAAATAAAAATTTGTTTCTTTATCTATCTTCATTCATTCTTTCAACATGCCCGAAGCATACCTTTTCTCAATTTTAGACACACCACCCTTTTTTAAGCCACACTTTTCTCATATAAGGCTATATTTAATCTTATCATTCAATGTAAATGTAACATGCTTTTCTTGCCTAACCCAGCTCTCACTTCCATAAATTAAAGTGGGGGACTAGTACAGCATTATATAGCCATGCGAGCCTTAGACACATTCGGACTCTTCATTACTGTACCTATAGCTCCATTAATTTCATTTTCCGCACGTCGTGCAAAATCCCAGTTCCACTTTTTTACTGTTAACATTTATATCAATTACTGTCTTACTCTGTTCTCTTTCAAACACCATTACTTTCGTCTTATCTACATTTATCTTCATACCTAAGTATAAGTTATAAGTCCTCCGCCGATGACGGAAACCCGACCTTGTCATCGGCGTACAAGAGACATTTTTCAACATGCTCACCCATTCTTAATCCACAATCTACGTCTTTCATAACTTTCAAACAAACATCAATAAAGAGATTGAACAGCCACGGGGATGCTACACACCCCTTTATGCTTTTTATAGATTATATAAAGACTACTATAATTTAATAAGTTCAACCTAAACTCGACCAAGGTTGACCACAGATCATCTATTTAACTTATAATTTAATTTATAATTATAATTTTAGCAGAGGCTTTAGAACCAATAATATCAAAATGGTGGCAAGATCATTCAACAAAGGGGTGCATGTTGTCTAATGTTTGTTCGATACAAGGGCACATAAAACATTTATTTCATAGATTCTGTTCATACCCATGGATAATATCAACAATATGGTTGCTACGATTGCCAATATATTTTAATATGCCTTTTTAATTATTTAAATGTAATTTAAATACATGAAACTGTAGACTGTTCTCATTTAACTTGATTTTTTCATTAGATCATTAATTTATATATTATCAATATACTATATGAATTTGTATGTTTTTCATATTTTTTAGATTATCGTGCAAGTGGTGCGTGTCGGTGCTATCCTCGACTGGCGCTTGGTACTCTCACGCTACAAAAATGCACGGCGTACCTCACGAAGAGGCCAGGAACTCACTTGTGGTTATGGTTGAAGCCCATGCGGTACTGACTTTGAATGAACCCAGCGTAACCCAATTGTTGGGTCAAGTTGGTATCACCGATGCGAATGGGGGCAGTGCTGCCAACGAGAAGAATAATTAGGGGTATGTGCTTTTGTACATTCATATTGAGAATACAAAAGAAAAAATAAAAGTCAATTTTGTTAGTTATGGTACTGATGACTTAAAAGGGTTGCAGTGCAAAAATAGTCACTACGTGAGAAGGATTGAAAAATATATTTAGTATAAACTATTGGAAATCACTTCTATAGGAATATTTTTATAAGTCAAAGTTTTAACATATTTTTGATATAAAATCAAATCTACAGGCTAATATATATTTATATAAATTCAAATAAGGATTAAAAAATATTAATGTGGAAGGAGTATATATACAATCATATGTACATGTATGAAATGGGCAATATTTTATGGAAGGATTCTAAGAATATTTAATTAAACCTTACGCTGTTCATGGCAGTAGGGATCTCCCACGAACAGTTTATAAATGACAGCAATATTAGCGTCGATGGGATCACACATATCAATTTTATTTTCACTCTGGCCATTTATTATGTTAACAAAAACATCTTAACTACATATTGTTTAATTTCATAATTAATAAGTAATGCTTGTAATTTCATTAAGTATGAATTAAGGCACATAGTATATTATAAAAGATGTATCACACTTTTCAAAGCAAGCCAGATGGGGCATTATTAATAATAAAATAATAATAATAAACATTATTATGTTAACAGAATTTTGGTCAGTAACATCCAGTGTAATAGTTTTAGTTTAATTTTAATATAATTAATTCAAATAGCTTTATTAAGTCTTAACTATAATGAATTGATTTTAGTTTACATTGAATTGATCTCAGCTCAAAGTCGCGTTTAGTTGAATAAGCTTCATAATAATGATTCAGCCGAATTTATATCAAGTCTATTCATAATACTGAATTAAACTGAAATTATACTGTAATTGCTATCTTTCATCTTTATACTGACGTTAAGAGAACTGACATTCTGTTGTCGTACTTGAGTACACAGTGCAAGCTATGTGGGTGGCAAAGTTTCATGTCATATCACCTTAAGTTATGTTGTTTGTACACTAGTCATTGGTAGAAATCTCATGCTTCATATAGAGGTCTCAAATAATCCAGTTCTTATGGCAGTGGCCTCTGAAAATCATGTGTACCTGTTAGAATGATGGACTCTTAATAAACATCATATTTCTTCTTTCTGTTAACTTTATTGTTTTACATATTAAACTACTAGAATTACACCGGATCACATTGTCCGTATGAAGCGAAGATAGGGAGTGGGAAGTGACTCCATGACAATTATTTTAGTATACATCATGATACGCAAACACGTCAATAGATGGCACTATGCGATATGAAAAATTTATAAAGAGTATAATATTTAATAACAGTATACACTATCCGTTCGGAAACCATCGACAGTTTTAGCACCAACAAATCCCCTTGGCTTTCGCCAACTTTCTCTCGGATTAAGTTAATTTAAATGTTAGTATGCCGTTTTGGAAGCCACAACGATAACTGGCTAAACTATTAACTCTTCGATTCAATAATCCCGATCAGAGTTACTTGATTCCACAAATCAGTGTGTGACTATTACATTATATTTTTTTATTACGACTCTTTTGTTTTCAAATTTTATTCCTTTTTTTTATGTGTTCTTTATGTACGTCGCCAGTTCAACCACTTTGGGTAGTATTCAACTTCCCAACCTGCCAAATAGGTCGAATAAAAGTCAATATATATTGAACAAAGAGTAATTCTATAGTAGATAATCTTTACTTAACATTGAGTGGGATTGAAGTCAAACAATATTTTTCTGGATTAAAAAAATGATGGTAATACTTCATGGGAACATAATTTTGAGCTTATATGAAATCCTTTTTAGTTCATAATATAGATGAAAGATAGCGAAAGTACATGACTCTACTAAAAATAAATGGTTTAAATGTTTTATGTTTTCGCTCGTTAGACTCATAATAAAAGCTATTGACTGAATTCGTAGAGCTTAGGGTACTAGCTTCGAAAAACCAGTATTTTTATAGTAACAGTAGATGTATTCGGCAATAATTTTAGGATGTGATTTATAGATTTATAAGATATTAAGATAGAGTATAACAAACATTATAATACGACAGTATTTATTTGAGGCCTAAATTCTAAAACGCTATCGAGAGGTATAATATTTGGGTGTTAAAAGAAAAAAATATTGTATTTTGTGTGACATAATTTTAATTCAATATAATAGAGTTAACATTCATATTGATTGATAAGTACATGAAACTATAATAATGTAAGAATATGCTCATATTATATAACTTTTGTCTTTAATATTTTGTTTTATCATTATGATATCGGTAGAGATGTATTGTCACCGAAGGCTTATGACAATGTGGGGCTAGTGTTACCATCTGAAAAAAAATATTACTTCACAGGCACATTTACTATAATTAAACATAATTATAGGCTTTTACAAACGTTGCTTGCAGCAAGAGTTTTACGTTGTATGACTACGAATATACTTGAAGTAGCTGACGTAGTACTTCATTCGTTTCAATGAAAGTAAAAACTTATGAACCGGTCTATTGACATAATTAAATATTTCATGATCTTGAAACACGTCTGTTTTATATGAACAACACTTAGAATAAATAAATACAGACGAAAATAGCAAATTTGGACACATGTATTAGCCTGGAAGTGTGATAGTGATATAAAATGTGCCAGACAGATAATTCGAAATACACGATATTTAAGCGTTAAAAGCGTTTTGATAATGGAAACAAGCGTGATTTTGTTTTTAAATATATATTGAAACAAAGATTGTAGGTTTCCTGCACGAAGCTTCGCTATTGTCATGAGCTTACCAAAGGTAATATGAGTAACATATCAATCTGTACAAAGATTGAACAGAGCTTTTGAAGTGAATTTCTCGATTACGTATTTAAGTAAGATCGTAACCTATTTATATAAGATACTAATTATAAGTACGCGCAAAAAAATCTAATACACAACATTATACAGTTTTTCCTATTCCTTGTAACATTTTATATATAACATGTAACAGACCTGGGATTTGACAGCTAGATAGCCAGTTATATGGATAGTAAATAAGCAATATGCATGACTAGTCGCCCGCAGGACATAAAAGTAATTAATTTATAAGTAATTTAAACGATTTTCAATCGATTTTTGTTGACCTTGTGTATTATGATTCCAGACAGCTGTCAAATCACTCCTATTGTTTTGTAACTACATTATTTCTTTACCAGTAATATTGCCATGTTCTCATTGTATCAATTTTTACGTATATGTCCAAATATTTTGAAAACCCATTTTTTTTTCAAATAGATTTTAAAGATATTTTGAATTTTGTACATTCAAGCTGTTCAAGCATACTAACGTTCTTTATTTATTAATTGTTTATTCTTAGAGACTTTCCCTCAACATTGTTTCAGTCCTTTGTTTTTATTTTGCGATACAATTTGGTGTTCTATTAAAATAAATTAACTACACTATTATTTAATTATTTATCGATTGATATCACTAGCTGCAGAGGACCACACTCTTATATATTTAAGACCACTCGTTTATAAGTAATAATAAGTTACCAAAGCAATTTCTATTAAGTACTCAAGTGTAAGGAGAATACATATTAATATATTTTTCTACGTCGCTATAAATCCTTGATGTATATTTAAGTCCCATATTCATCAATTTATAAGCCTTGACTAACTTTAAGGTTCATTCGGTAATTAACAAATCTATTGAGATAATTAGTATTCAGCAAAATATCGAAACTACTAACGGAATCTTATGATGACTTAACATGTAACTTATGGCTTTAATATTAGTTGTCAGTAATGTGGGTGAGCCGTAACACAAACTGTTTGCGGACTTCCAATGCAATGGAGATTAAATATATTTTTACACGAAAAATTGTTTTTTTAAAACCACAAACCACCTACAAATATATGATAATGAAGCAGTACATGTGTTTTTTTTTATAAGTCCGCTACAGCGCCCTCTAATGTAATGCCTGGCGCTATCTCCGTAACTGTCGATGCATCGGACTTAGAGCCATTATTGGGATTACTCAAGTCTGTATCAGAGTTGGCTCTGTTCGAATCGGTCATAAAATATTCTGTATCTTCCTTGATAAAATCTCTCTGTGGTCGACTTTCTATAACTGGAGTCATTGTACCAGGTGGAGCTTGGGACATGTAATACGGCATGGATCTGGGCATATTCATAGGCATATCATATCTAGGAGGAGCCCCTCCTCCTTGCCTATCCGGAGATATAATATACTTGGGAGCTGCGTGTTTATCTTCGTATACCTCCAGTTCGTTGTATCGTTTCATGGATGCCCTGTTCTTCGGTGTCTTCTTCAGCATGGCTTGAAAGTTGAAAGGTGGGTCGTCATCGCTCAGATCATTGGTGGATTTTGCTAATGCCTGAAGTTCTTGTATAGGATCTTGGATGTCCACGTCGAATGTATGCATGCTACGGCTGAAATTGGACCTACGCATGGGCGAGGTGGTATTTTCCAAAATATCAGTATCGTCTCTAGGGCTGGCCCAGGGTGTTGGAGGCTGGTAGTAACCTTGGGGAGATTGATTCGTTTTCTTCTTGTACACAACTGGGCGGCTGCCTGTCCCGACGTAAATATCCTGAGCCGCGCTGGAAGGTCTGCTGGCTAAGGTATCCTCAGAAGGTAGCTTTGGCATTGGCTGCATGGGGTCTCTGCAGAACGGCATAGTAATGAGAGTCTGGGTGCTCGCAGACAGCATGTAGGGATCTGTTTGCGTCGAATATCCGCGTTTCAACGGTTCATCCCACTGCTCGTGGTCGGAATCGTTAGGGGTCGCAAGGGTGTCGCTATAATCAGATATCGACAATGTTAGTTCAAGCAAAATTGGTTGTATTAAATTAAATATATTTAGTTTATAAGCAAATAACATCACAAAAGCGAATATTCGGAGTGTATGAGTCAACGGTTATTCTATCTGCTCAGGATGTTTTGGGCTCAATTTTCTCGCAGGGCTTAATACTTTTTAGCTAGTGATTTTCAGTAGGTATCAAGGGAGACATATGTTCAGTGTATAGCAATGATACAGTTATGGGACAAGTGTAATGACGATGTTACCATAACATTCTCTCTCTCTCTCTCCATTACTACCTTTAATTAGAACAGTGCATATAATTAAACGCTTACCCATATATCTTCTCTGCCATATTGCAGTGAATGCTTATAAACTCTATAGGCACATTTTTTGGCTAGCAGTATTGTTTTTCAGAATTTAATGTCAAAACAAATTCATTATTAATTCAATAAATTGCATTAATGTACATACTTTAAAGTGATAAGTTTACCAAAGGTACATAAGTATGTGAATGGAGTGGTAAAGGTAACAAGGAGGGCCACTATGTGGTATAAATACGCACGTGCTCTTAACGTTTGGGTCGCACATAGCCGACGTATCGTAGAATTGTAGTTGATCGATCCTGAATGGCAACTTCCATACTGTAGGGCGGACAGATCCTAGATAGGTGATCTCTTTTGCATTGGGATCGATTTTATCCAATAGAACCGATGTGTTCGTATTGACTAGACCTTCGACCAATGCTTGATTGTAGATGTGTATCTAAAAAAATATTAAGTAAAAAGTATAAATTTAAAACTTTATATTGTCTCTGAAATAAACAGTAAATTTATTTTTAATTGTACAAGGAATCAAAATAATAACTATTAATAATTTTGCCTTTGCAAGTTCAATTAGAGTATTAAGTAACGGACATCAAACAATTAAGAGGTTCTCAATTCGCTTCTTATGTTTGTTGCTTCAGAATTTCGACATTTCTTTTTCCATACTTATTGGGTGTTATAACATTGTTTATACACCGTAAGATTAAGAAGCAGAATAATATTATGAGGAACCAAAGAGGACATATTTTATTTCTATATTAATATATTGACGGCATAAAAAAATACCAAATACTCCTGTATTAAGCATAATTGTATGTATGTATGTATTTATGTATGTTGTTGCTAATACTGATATAAGTACAAATAACTGATACCTGTTGAGAAAAATGTACCAGATCCTGGTATCTCATAGCTCTGTATTGCAGCAGAACTTGGAATATGGAACGGCTCTTCCATTTCATTGCGTATCTCTTAAGAAACGACGCGGTCTCTTCGTCGATTTCACCGGATGTCTTGGTAACGAGGGGCCCGTACGCTTTACGTACCATATAACCCCGGTACGCTGGAATGGTAACAAGTTTGAACATGTGATCAAAATGTACAAAAATCTGAAAGTAAAATTGTAGTAGAATAGCAGTTCCAGAGTAATTGCTGTACACGCACGCTTAAGTTGCGGTGGGGCCCGTGAGGTACGCGTAGGAAGATGGCACCAAAAGTTTTGCCTACGGATACGGAGGTTAACGGAGGCGGAGTCGAAAGTTAAAGTGCAAAACAGATTAATTAATTATTCACAAACCTTAAAACTCTGTAGGTAATTAAAATTAAGGACTAATAAAATAATATTACCTACTCCCCTATTCGCTGTCCGCGTTCTCAACAATATATGTATGTAAATAGACTTCTTTACGCGGAGGTTCCGACCTTGCTGAGGCGGTGTTCCGACTCTACATTGGTGCTCGCTCGGCCTCAAGCAAGATATGACTACTCTTTGTGCGGTGCCTTGAGCATCACGTCCATTGGTGTAGGTATTTTGGTTGTTGATTATTATTATTTGAGATCCTATGAATGGTACGAGAGTGCACGAAGATTGTATGTCTTTGTAAATATGCTTAGAACTAACCTTTTTGAATCATTACCGCAGCTTCGTCTTCAGTAACGTTTGCGGACTGCTGTTTCTTAAGTTCCTTAACTGTAATATACAATTTTTGTTTACAATACCATTGAACATTTTAAGCAATCTAAATGTATTAAGTTTAAATACGTACTGTGCATAACTTTCGATTTGTTTTGAACAGTCTTTCGCTTAGCTAAGAATGCCCGCATCATGCATTGCACTTTTATGATTTTCTTTACTTGAGTTTCATATAATCTGTAAAATGAAATGACAATGACACTTTAGTACAATTTTTTGTATAATAACTTTTGTAGAACAGATAAAATTATAATTTCTTTAACCTAAGAAAGAGCGAGATGGCGATGTTAGTGCTAGTTTTTTACTGTTATGTTTAAAAATCCATATTTATGGGGAAAAGGGCAAAAGGAAAATAAGTTGTATAGGTGAATTGTAGTCGTAAGTAGGACCGCCAAGTTCTACGAATAGATACAGACACCACCACTACTTATTTATACATATAAAATATATATAAAAGAAGAAACTTACTGACATATCAACGCACAGCCCAAACTACGGAGACTAGAAATTTCGCACTTGAGATTTCTATTATTACGTATGCGAAAGGTAAAGGCGTAAAGGTCTGTAGTAGGGGACGAACGTTTGTATGGAGAAATAATTTTAATCCAATGTAAGTTAATCTCAGATCTATATCATTAATCATATTAAAAAGGGCTTAACTTGGGCTGGATTATCGTCGGACAAATTAAATTGCACGGCGGGTGAAACTGCGGGGCTTAGCTCGTCAAGTATACAATTGTACAGTTTTACGTTTTAAAATATAAAACAGATACACATTGAAAATTGAAATATAAATAAGAAATAAAATATATTTAGATTACCTGGACAAAAATTCCTCGTTGTAATATTTGAGGAACACTTTTGATTTGCCCAATTCCCACCCTTCCATTTTTAAGCGGATCAACAGCAAGCGGCAGTTATCCTTCGTCTCATCCACGTTCTCGTCGAAATCAAAAGCCAGGAATCGATATCTGTTAAAGTATATGATCTTGTTAAAGGAACAAAA
Organism: Papilio elwesi; assembly: GCA_029849275.1. Lineage (NCBI taxonomy): Eukaryota > Metazoa > Arthropoda > Insecta > Lepidoptera > Papilionidae > Papilio > Papilio elwesi. The sequence goes on along the minus strand of CM056687.1, from coordinate 2,942,002 downwards.
AATTATGGTACTTGAACTTTCATGTCCATATATGCGATCCGTGTAATTTACTTTGGCAAACGTAAGTGGTTTGAGCTCAATGGTGGCATAAGTCAATTGAAAAATAAAGAATTATTGTATTTTTACTGTCGTAGAAATAAAAACTTCACTCCTCAAGAAGTCGAATTAAAAATTAAAGCTTTCAGAGTTGAGATTGACTGTTAGAAAAGAAGGGTTTTAGTAGACTGGCGGAATCTAATGCCCGGTTATAGAAGCTTCGATATAATTTGTTTCTTTAAGAAACAGTTTCTGGCCCTACAGACGTTAGGGCCAGGAGCTGTTTCAACTAATCGATTTATATGACACGAAATGATAATTTACCTCTTTTTTTGTTATGAAAATCATTTAATAGCTAAATAAAACATTAAAGTTTCTACAATGTATTTATTTACCTTCGTATGAACTCAGCGAAAGGGACGCGGCATGAGAATCCTTTCTGTCGTGCTTTGGCTGTATCTAGAACAGCAAGCGCCCTTAGCTGCTGACGCACGACTTCTGCTTGAAAACCGCGAGGGCTGTCGGTCAAGTCGGCTCTAACGCATCGCACATAATGAGTGCCACCGCTTCCAGGACCAATAGAAAGTTGCTTAAGAATCTCCAAGCTCGTAGCCCTGTATGTAGCCGCTGCAGTTCTCATCCTGTGACTTTGGGAGTAATGACCTCGAGACACGGTGTTGTATTTCTGTCAATAACATAATCTTATGTTTTATATCAACATTCGTTTTTTTTATACGATAAAGGGACAAGCGATCAGTGGTCTAACAGTGACGCCCATGAACATCTACTACATCAGAGGAACTGTAGATGAGGTGTAAGGTAGAAGTACGCCCTTTTCTTGAAGGACTCTGATTCGTATTGGGAAGGTCTTCTTATCATCTGATGTTGTTCTTAATGACCTGTTTTATTGTATCAAGGAAAAATCTAAATATTCTGTACCAAATAAGTTGAAAGATTATGGGGTATCTAAGGAATAATGGAAAGACTTACTCTTGCTTTAAGGTTCTCCATTTCCTTTTCGGGCTTGGATCTAGCAGCCTGTGGCTTGGACTGTGTTGACGATATAGTCAGGTTACCAGTCTTAGTCAACTTGTTCTTGAACAATTGTTGAAGTGTGGCATTAAGAGATGCTCTCATTGTTTCGATCATTTCTGGTGGAAGAAAATCTTTGTTCTTATCAGACATTTCTCTAGCGTCATAGTTGACTTTACCCGTGTAGTGCGCTACACTAAATTCATGGCTTCCTGATTGTTTAATGTATGGGCCTTTACTAGATGTCCTTATAGCATCTGAAATAGTTAATAATTTTTGTTAAGAAGTAGTTGCGTTTTGCAGTTATTTAATACGGATTATTTATGAATTAATCGTACTCATGATAAATTCTTGTCCACTTCCATTTCTACTGGCTTCATCTAAAAGGTAAAAAATTCCAGATGGTCTAGCCATAAGTTGATCAACGGAACTCTTATTGTCATAATAATGCAGGGGAGCTACTTGTATGCCTTCCTGTTCCTCTTCTTGCATTTCCCAAGCAAACATCCTCTGATTATAGAGGAATTGTAATTGCTCATTAGTCGTATTAACAATTAATTGTTCCAAACGATTTCTGTGAAAACATTCAAAACCAAACATGTCCAGTAAGCTGACCGAATACTTATCGCCGCTGTAAAAGAAATAGTACAATGATTATTGTTTTTGACATTTTTTCAGTTACATTAAATACAAACAAAATAACTATTACTTACAATACAGATCTCATGAATGACAGTTTAGAATTTATTAAATTTATCATCCAATCGATTAATCTCTTATACAGGGCACTTGCAAGAGTGTCCCTGGCATCCCTAGCTTCATCAGTCGAATGTCTTTTTTTAATAGCGGTTCCCCTTTCGATCAAACAATAATTTAGTAAAGCCCAAAGAAATTTCACTTCATCCAGTGACAATAATTTCGCAACCTTTTTGGCTTCTTCAAGGTTTTCTATCTCGGCTGTGCCATTTTTGCTATCTTTAAATCTTATATTGCCTATTACTAGTATAGCTGCTAGTAAGGTTTCTAAGAATGTTATGTCCTCTTGTTCCCAATCTAGAATTTTTAAATGTTCAACAAATTCCTTGTATCTTGCAACATTTTCGGTTGGTGACTCACGAACACCTCTCACTCCTCTAGGCGCTTCTTCTAAAATGCGCAAGTACCGATGCCTTCTATATCTTTCTAAACATAATTCCTCTAATCTATTTTCAGCTTCCATCGCATCATAAAAATAATAAAAAAGGTTGAAGTTTGCATGAGTCCTAAAATAAGATCATTCATGAGAATTTTTGAAGAAAGAATAAACAACAGCACCGTGGGAACGATTCATTTAATTAAATAGTTAAATAGGTTTACTAAAATAAATAATAGATACGTACATATCAGTAGAAGAAACGCGCCATTTCTCTAGTTGGTATAGCCAAAATATAGCTCCACTTAGTTTTCCCGAACTACCATACGTAACTTGAACTTGTAAAATGCCCCTCGTAGAATTAGAATTTACTGGTGTTGCAGCACTTATACATGCCTGTATCACATCGTTTGCTTTTTGAATTCTTTCAGCTGTATTATTTTTCATTGCACCTAAGTAAGTAAGATGTGAGAGTGCATGAATCATACTTGTTGTTTTGCCAGATTTACTTTCTCCGGAAAATACTATGTGCTGAGGTTCGTTGTGATGCAATGCGTCTTGATAAGCGCCGTCAGCAACCGCAAATATATGAGGTTCGTTGTCCGATCTTGATTTACATTCATATTTTTTATGATACTGAAATTAAATCAAGAATGTTTATTAAGGGTATTTTTGTTTCTTTATAAAAACTGTAATACTTACATTTTCGCTATAGATATCAGCGTGCATATTAGGATTTAAAATTAATAAAATGTCGCCAACAAAGGAAGTGAATGATCCTTTCGCAAGTTTTGTGTATAATTCGGATAAAAGATTATCTTCAGTTAAAACATCTAAGGCTGCGAGGTCTTCTACTTGCATTGTTTCTGGTTCATGAACTCCTTCTGTTGATAATAGTCCATTTTTTATTATCCTTTCTGGTATTTTTTCTGGTGCCTGAGTGTTATTTAAATCTACTGCTATCTTTTTTAACTCTGTGGACAACTGGAACGAGTGAAAGAAATCTTACAATAATATTCATTTAAGATAAATAATACACATAACAGTGAAATATAACAAACATGATAGTCATTTTCTGGTACTAATTGAATGAATGGATGTTCCTCCAACTCCATCATGTAAGGACGATGTTCAGGATTCTTCTCAAGACATCTGAAATATAGAATTTACACACATTTACTGCATCCGATATTTGTTAAGCATTATTAAAAATAATATAACACAAATACTGACTCAGCAATAAAATCATTAATGTCGTTCGAGGACATAGACGGCTTGCATACGCCTGGTGGAGGATTTCTTAAGATTTGAAACATAGCTCTAGTGGGATGCATGTCCTGGAAGGGTCCTTTACCGTCAACCATTTCAATAGTGGTTATACCCAAAGCCCAGACATCAATTCTATTATCATAGCCATCGTCACTAATAGCAACGACTTCTGGGGCCATCCAGCTTGGTGATCCGATATTTGTTTTAGTTTTTTCCACATTTCCACTTAATTTACATGATAAGGCGAAATCCGTTATTTTAACTTCGCCATCTTTAGTAATTAAAATGTTGCTACATCTTATATTTCTGTGTATAATTTTATTTTCATGCAAATAACACACAGCCTGAAATCAAACAACGTTCGACATTTATTATAACTACATTTATCACAAAGATCTTTTTGCCATAATGTTGACAATGAAATGTAAAAATAATTTATTGTGGTGAAAAAGCAGGTGATCTATAAACCAATTGAGAAATTCTCAAATTTGTAGTCGCGTATATAAACACGTAAGTTTTCCTTGTTTGTAATATGTTCTAACTATATATGACACATTGTCAACGAATGATACGAGAATTTATATTACTAATTGTACCATCTATTTGCAAAACATTTAAAATGTTCATATTGATACAACAAACCTAGTGATATGCTAATTTACCTCTGACGACAGGCATTCCGACCAATCGTCGTGGCGACACTTGAGCTTGACAGGGTGTGATCGAAGCCCGCCCTGACGAGCGATCAGTCTGCGCGGTCGCTATATCGACGTCAGCGTCAATCAAATGGCCCACGCCCCTGAGATGTATTGGAAGCTACTTTGCATGCGTATCGGCCCTATCAACTGTCACGGCCCGCCTGTCTGCACTCTTTGCCTCCGATGTATCACTGTTTTTCGTTGTTATTTTTGCTGAGATTGAACTTGTACTTTTTAAAAGGATTGAATCAATTGATTTTGTTTATTTAATTGATTACATGCCGTTGTGACAAGTTACTTTTAAATTCTTTCAGAAAAAATGAACTAATAGTTGCAATAATTTATATACATAAACACGCAAACATTCAACAGACTTTTAAGAAGAATGCGAAAACAGAGTTATATTTGGCATAGTTAAAGTTTCGGTAGTGGACGACACCCATGCTAATATATGTATTTGAAGGAATAAATGCCTATAGTTTACGTACATTTCCAACATGGCATCATATATGTCCATCTGCATTGGTCATTTAATCTTATAAAATTGACATTGTAAAATGAATTTAACGGTAACGTAATAAACGGTAAATAATAAAAAATAAACCTAATACATATATAAAAAATACATGAAATGTAAATAGCAAAGTTTTTGTGGAGATAAAGCGATATATTGCGTTCTTGTTTACGTAATTTTTTTATGAAAACATTATCGATATATTGGGCAAAGGTTAATGTATTGTCAGCCATCGGTTATAGCAGTGTACGTTCCGTCAGGGCCGTCTTAAGCATATTGTGTACCGAGTGCAAAAATCAGTCTGCACTTCAGCTAGGTTGTAGTAGTAGGTAGGGGCTCGTAGTAAGTTTCTTCGAATGCAAACCTTTGTATCATAATATTGAAAAATAAACTTGTAATCTATTGATAAAAAGTTAAAGAAATTTACTTATATCGAGCACCTTCAATTGACATGAAGAGAAAACTTCGAGAAAATGATTCGAAGAATATTGGATGCACGCAAGTGTGAGAGATATCATACTTGAAGTTATTGTGGAGAAAGCAAATTTTTTCCGTAGTATATGTTTTGAATAGACTAATTGAAACAAAATATAAACTTCATATATTACATATATAAACGATAAGAAACTAAAGGGAATTATGGGCGATCTCAAGTGAATCATAGATTTGCTTAGCTGGAAATGTTTGGTACAAGAATTATAATAATGTATTATAATAAGTATAATATTGAGCTATTCATGGTTCTTGTGTTCGATAAAGTTGTACCATAATTCAATTCTCGATCGAAATATAAGAGACTGAGCATCGATAGATAGCTATATCCATAGAAAATGTACCAAACGAGAAGACCGGACCATTGGCATTGTGAGTCAAGTGGTTTGCATAAAGATAATACGCATTGAAATTTATCTAATTCCCTTCGAGCATAAAATATCAGTGTCCTATCAGGAATTAGTGCTTTAAAAGATGGTTATAAGGGTTATTCTGTATCGCCACGATTGGGCCTCGGGGATCGTTGGCTACCGCCTCCGAGGTCCGTATATCTTGTGTGCGCGAGCATTATTTACGATAATTGAGCGATGCACCGCGATGGGGGGCCATCATGGTGTTGTCGGGCGCTCTCCGACATTCGCTCGGACAAGTTCGACTGTTTCGTCGCGAATCACATCGAATAAAGCGGCGTGCATTTTAAGTAATGGCCCTAGATAGTATTTCAACGTACGTGGACATTGCGCCGGCAATATTTTATCGGATGTCACGCAACGAGAAGAAATCGCTCGGATTCAGATACGAGAACAATTGAGTTTGCATTCAAAGTACCTCACCGATTGATTCAGCCGTTGAAAGGTGGACTGGCAGGCCCTTTGTTTTATAAACAGTCATTTCGACTCGTATGTGACAAACGACATGTTTATAGTCATTCGAATATGGACTTACCTTGATCGTATATTTGAGTATGTAGGCGATGTGCTCCTCGGACATTTTTCTGTCGTTCGCTTTCAGTTTCCTGACAACGTCCATGACGGTCCCACAATCGCATAACTAGAAAATAAATGAAATGTTATTCATTTTATCAGAATTCACGAACGACGAAACCTAATATGTTATGATATGGTATTATATTTTGTACAGTGCTTTGTAGTAAATTTTCTGAAACCTGCACTTGCCGCAGCTTGAAAAACAATTAGTAGTTTTTTATTTCTTCTAAGATGAATATCGTAATAATGAACAAGGCCTATCTAAGAAACCTCAACGGTTTTCAAATTTGAATATTTAGAGAATTATATACAAAATGTTCCTTACCTCTAATATAAACCATATTTTTCTGAGACTCTCTGACTTTTCACAGAAAACGCCATAAAAATCGATAATGTTGAGATGGTTTGTGAAGTCCCTTAATATTCTATATTCTTCGTGAACGTGGGCATCGTCGTCTTCGAAGTGGATCTGTACTTTGACGGCTACAGCTTTGTCGGCCGCCTGGGCGTCGGTCGCCTTGAACACCTCACCGAATATACCAGAACCGAGTTTCTTAATAAGCTTGTATCTTCCTATTGGACTCGGCAGTGATGTTATATTTAAACCTTCCCTCATTTTTTATATTGCTCATAGAACCGGCGAAGTACTGAATGCTAAAGACAATATTGTATTGTAGTAAAAGGCAAACAAGCAAGGCCCATTAAGGGGCCACTGCTATCCACTAAAGCTCGCAACAATCCTAAGTGGTAAAAATGCGTTGCCTCCTTTTAGAAAGAAGTGGGACAGAAGATAAGATATGAAAAAGAAGGTAACGAAGAAGAGGACCCCGCCATACCTCATTGGACGACAAACTTATAGGTATTTCTACGTTTGCTGGTGATTGTATTTTCGCAATTTCCAGTTCCCTATGACTTGCTTCTTTTTTCATTCTGTTACACATTTAAGCATGCAGTTTATGACTACGTCACTTAATAATAGAAACCCGTTGTTTGCTTCCTCCTTCCATAAAGTAAACTAAAATCTACACATTTATATAAAATATTGTTAACAGATCACTTACCGTGTGCTGCTCCAACCAGACTAAACAGTTGTGGCCGAGCGATGGAGTCCGGCGCGAGGGGATGCCTCACAAGTGCCACGGCTTCGCTGTATTAAGACCACAGTTGATCCTTCCTAACTGAATTATACACTAATACCACCCGACCTTGTCGCCTCCCTATCTTAGGTAACGTTTAATTTTGGATACATTTGATTGAAACTTGATACGGTAATACTTGCTAGCTAGGTAACCATTTGGTATTCATATTATACTAAGCCATTCCTAGTATTGTAGTATGAAGATAATCTATGTATATATAAAAGTAGAAACTGACTAATATATCAACTCTCAACTCAAAGTACTGAGGCTAGAGATTTGAAATTTCGCACAGATATTTCTGTAAATACGTAGGCGAGCACTATGTAGGGGTAAAAGTTTGTATGGAGAAATATTGTCCGATGTAAGTTGACCTCATATCTATATTATCAATAATATTAAATAGGGTTCAGCTTAAGCTGGCGTTCGACGGTTAAATTAAATTCACGTCAGTTAAAACTGCGGGGCTCAGCTTGTGATATTATATAAATGTTATGTAACTGTGAAGAAGTTGTATAATGTAATAATTAACAACGCGTGAACTTATTGATCCTTTCGAATGAGTAAATAGTTCACCTGATGTTAAATGTACATACATACATACATACAGTTCAGATGCCTTTATGTTAGAAAAATGGAAGCAGAAATAAAAATAAAAGGGAATCGATTCCAATCTTCGTTCCTCGTCGATAGGTACAAGATGGCCGCCTTCAGTATTTCCGTCCGATTATGACGTGGGTACCTTCAAGAGATTAGTGAATAGGCTGTTTTATACTAGAGCATACGATCTTCAGATCATATAAAGAGATAGATGGGATTGTGATAGAGCACTACTTTTACTTCTATTATTAAAATACAGGGAAGCTGACAAGAACACTTAGGTCTCCGGCTATATTTGATGGCATAGTGTGATTGTTCCTTTGAACGTCACCAAAGGAAAGCATAATGTTTTGTTATAATTTTTTCCAAACATCCGTTAGATACTTTGTTATCATACACATCTAGAGCTACCGTAACGAAAGGTTTAAAGTATAAATCCGGACGGTATTCAAAGAAAATCCGCAAAGACGATCCGTCACGAGGTAGGTACTACTCGATCATGCAAGCATAACCCTAATAGGCGTGCCATCAAAGCGTAGACAGGATAATACAAACATCCCATTCTTTCGCCACTTCAGTCATCAAATGTACCGTAAAACTGACATGTGTTTTGTAACATAAAATGTATCGTTTCGTTCGTGAATGGAAAGATAACGGTTTTATTTTATGTTCACAATATGGTAGCACAAAGAGTGCTTTGCAGTAGTAATAGAAAATTGTTTTTTTAAGTTCTCATACCTTTAACCTAGAGCTAAAAGAGGGATAGAATACGAGCGTCAAGTACAAATTTATACCTGCTTCTATGTTGCCCCATTCCAATTGGCTGCCTGGAAAAAAACAATGATAAAATATCTACATATAAACACTTGGGGTAAAGTAATGCCTAATAAAAAAGATTAAAGTCTCGGTCGAGTCGTCAATAATTTTTTTTCTATCGTGTCCATGTAATAATAGCTTTTATTGATAAAATCGCTATTTATATTTGGTTGAAATGCAGTTTGTAATGAACCACCATAAGTGTTTTGTTATAATATTGTATCAATAGCGCATCAGAGCAGTGCACAAGAGGCTCTTGAACTGAGAGGCCAAATTAACTGGAAGTAAGAGGATAATTGTGTCGAAAGCCCATTGAGTTGTCGCTTCTGGAAAAGTAGACCCACTTGAAACGTCGTTGTAAGATCGTTTAATATAGCCCTCTAACTAAAATAATTCAGACTTTATACACGCATTTAACGAATAAATAAAAAATGAACTCTCATTCTTAAGAAGTGAGTTGATTCTTTTATCTGAATTATTAGCGAATTGAGAGATAACATAGTACACAACAGGGCTGAAATTAAGATTTGGGACAAATAATAATCGTCATGATATGGAGATTTAAACTAATTTTCTGTTTAATAATGTATTTTATTTTTTACATATTCTTCGCAATTACAAAGATCTCGTAAACTACAATAAATAGAGCTTAATAAATACATTGGTATTGGGAATGCTTAGTGCGAAAATCTTAATTAATTATTTACAAATTCTAAATTGAGTTAATTAAAAAATAATAAGTAATACTGGCCATTAATTATAGATAAAGCTAAATAGGTTTGCAAATATGTACAAAGCAATGCGTGAGGTGGAATGCGGAATGTAATTCAATGATTACTTACAAAGTCGATATTGTGTCGGTCAGATCTTATTTATTTTTAGACAATAGAAAAGAACAAATGTTAATTTCGTTATAAACAAGACCTTTCTCTTTTGCGGGTATTTACGGATGCGTTGTTTCACAGCGAAATAGGATTTTTATAAACAAACAAACGTCATGTACCGTATATGGCGGCCATTACACTTTTCATACCTTCTCCGAGAATTCTGTAATTTCGTGGAAATCGAGAGATAAGGTGAAATTAAATTGTATAATTTTGATAGCTAATGTAAGAAAAAGATTGTTTTCTAAAATATTTTTGGATTTGCCAAAGATACTGTGTACCTTTTAATAGAGTGGCAATCTCAATAAGACTAATGCATTTTATAGTTTACAAAATTTATAACAATGTGTGTGTCATAATGATTTCGTAGTGTCATTACCATATACTTGGCGCCGCTTTAGCTGTCAACTGTCATTATCATCTAGCAATGATAGCAGTGTCCATATATAATACATGAAGCTTACAGTATAGATAATAAATTAGTCTGACACTTTGTTTACAAAAAATACATTTTGCTGTGGAAAAACTGTACAAATATATACAATGCCATTTATATGTCCTCTCCGTTGTGACCTCCTGTAGCCTAGAAGAGTGAGGTATCATTCGATTCGTATTCTTCTCTGGAGTGACATAGGCTACAGTCAGGGATTATTGGTTTTTTAATACCTATTGCTTGTTTTTTTAAGTAACTTCTTTTTTTTCAACAGTATTTTATTTTACTTTATGGCACGTTCCTTTATGTGATATTTTTAGTACATTTTGTGAATAAGGCAGTAAAAATAGTTTACTTTATTATTATAGAATGTCAAATCATTTTGTTATGTATATTATTTATAATCTATATTATTTATTATGAAACTATTAATTATGCTGTGTTGTAAAAACATAATCGCTTGTTAATGCAATTTTAATTTGACTTTAACCTTTCCTAAGGAGCGACCATCATAATCTAAACATAACTCGTTTAAGCACTAACTATTCACAGAACATGTTATTTGTCTACGAAATAACATTGATGCGGCTACGATTAAGTTTAAATACAAGTTATCAAGTTGACCTCTTCAAGCCGTTTATTTTACAAAATAAAGTCATGATCACAATGGAATGTTTTAAATATGACTAAAAATATTCAAGAAAATTGATACAAATGTTTAACATTCTTACAACATAAAACTTTCAAATAAAATTCATCAAAAAAGGATTCTACGTTTAACTCATTCCACTCATTCATAATTGAGAATTGTTAATTTCTCACTATATAGTTTTGTCACATGTGATAAAAATGATATACAACATTTGCAATGTAATACATGATTTGATGTAATATGGCGTTTCTTGTAATTATCGTCTAAAAATTACTTTGTCGAAATCATTAATTTCATCTACACGTCAGCCATAATACTATTGTATCTAAAATCTGATTGTTATCACGGTATCTTACAAACTGTAAAACGTGTTGATTTTTAAATAATATAAAATTAACACATGATATCACAACGACTTAATGTCTTTAATACGAGACATAACAGCACGCAAGTATCACAAAATTATTTGCACATGGCAACCCATTTGTCGTCGTGGCACTTCTCGCAGTCGACTCTGCAGCACCAGTGGAAGGTGCAGTTGCAGGGCTTGATGCTCGACCTTCGGATGAGGGCGTGACCACGTCCACAGCACAGCAGGTCGCAGGAGCCAGTGCGTGAGGTGCGTCCGATCCTACAAATTCTGCCCGAAGTACCCGAAGAGTCCATTCTGGGATCGGGATCGCAGAAACTCGGTGACCTGGAATTATATGACAATTATGTAAGATTTTTTATATAGACGAAGGTGGCAAACGAGACGGCCCATAGCCATCTAAAACAAACTTGCAATTACGTTGCCTATGTTGGACAGAGATAACAGAAAAAAGAATATTCTTTACCTGTCCATCTGCCTTTCCTGTCGAATTCTCAGATCCTGAAATGAAGGGGAAGAGGGCTATAACCAGGCCATTTTGTGTAACATACTCACTTTTCGAAAAACAGCAGGCTTGTTTTCGGCGCCGGTTTCGCTCGACTTCGCCTTTTCCCTCGAGGTCTTCCTCTCAGTTCTGACATACCGTTGTTGAGCTCTTCTTGGGCCACCAAAAGTGCCTGATGAAATATAATGTACCTGTACTAGCTGAGCGACATGTTCATCACTGATTTGCTTTAAAGTATGGTACAATACCACACTTAGCCCCAAGGAAGATTATTTTGTTAACATATTTTTAATTTTCTATAAATAAATAAGAATTATTAATTATCTTTCATTTATCATAATAACAAAATTTAACATAACTTCTAAGTTAGATAACAGAGTAATTCCTCTTTGAACCAAGAAGTTAAAAACTTCAATCGCAAAGGATTTTGCTAGGAACTAACAGAAAATAGTAGTACTTAATTATATCTCACTTTGCGGTATTGCCTTTTGATGGTCGACGCGACCACACGGAAGTCGGGCGTCGCGCGCCAACACGTCCGCAACTGACAGCTGCCGGACAGCCCGTGACACTTGCAGCGGACCTCCATGTGCGATGAAAGGATCTGCAAAATAAATCAACATTATACATGATAAAGGATTGCAACTTGCAATCCACAGCTGTCAACTGCCAACCACCACCCAAATGTGATACAGGATGGACTTATCGCCCAATACCACAAAGCTGCCAAATCCAAAGCATGATGGAAATTTCACCTTAGTTGCGAATCAAACCCGACATTTAAACCAGGCCAGCTTGTCAATTAAGGTTTGGTAGAAAATAAAACTGACTATAGTGAATGCCGGAGAAGATGACCCTTTCTTAGTCTCAGAAATGAAAGGAGCCTTGTTAGTACTTAAAAAAGATCTTATACACCACCATTAATAACAGTGGTGGAGACCGCAACAACATCTGTTGCAGGGCCGGCTCAACCGGTGAAATATCACGACCTCACAGAAGAATGGCATGAAGTAGTATTCTGCGTTTCGTCTGATGACTGAGGTGACGGAGGCCCAACTTAAGTTTTCTTCCCTTTCCCGTACTATTGTTATAAGGATAGGGTGGAATACGAAGGGGGGATTGGACCGAAAGGATAAATGGGGAAAAAGAAATATCTTTTTTCCTGTGCATCCTCTCTCCTCCTCGTCTATTAAAAGTAGGCAACGCATCTGCAACTCATTTATTATTTGCAGTTGCGAATGTCAATGGGTAGTGGTCACTTAACATAAGGTGAACCACTTGCTCGTTTGTTACCTTCTTATTTAAAAAAACGGGAATGGCTATTCGAAATAAAGGAATACGAAATTATTATACTGTATTAAAACTCTTAAATCGGTCATTTCACAAAGCGGCCGCCCGAAATGACAGAGCCGGATTGTCCTCATACGTGACCGCATATTTGGCACAATTACATCCCGCCACCCACTGCAGCTAGCTCATAACATTTACATAATTAAACGCCTCGGAGCAATCACTCTGACGTCTTAATTTCGCGAGCGCCGCCGGCCGAACAATTTCCCAAATTGAGTCGGAGCAAAAATTCAAATAAATCGGCGCTTCGGAACGCCCACCCATCCCTTTCGGCTTTAATAACGTAGCATTACGGGCGTCCGCGATAGAATTCGCCACCCAAGACGTTTGTAATACGTCGTAATGAAGCTGGAATATTAAAAATGGTCTCGAACCGCTTATTATGTTCTCACCTCGGCGGGCGGCTCGTGAAATACGGTCGGCTAATGTGGCCCCGGAGCCCCGGAGCCCTCCTGACTGCCACTCGGACAATGGGGCAGCGGTGGCTCTATTTAAAGGATTTCGCGATCCGTAACCAAATGTTTATATTACATTTTCAAAGAAATAGTTCACATCTTTAACAAGTTTATCAATGATGCACGTATTTATTGCCTTAACCGGGCACAAACGGTACTAACTGGTTGGTATTTCGGGACTGTTAGATAATCGCGCTAAATAGTGAGAAGTCAATGTTATTTCTCTTTCTTATATTAAATAATAATAATATAATAAAGAGGAAAGATTTGTTTGTTCTTAGACAATTATTAAATTCTAATACTTTTAAACCCATGTGTACTTGTACAATTATTTTTATGTCTTTTCACCTGAGAAGAGTTCACAATTTACATTGAGCGATACTTCACTGTCAGCCTTTATAAGCTACATTTTATTTTGGATAAAAAAATAGACTGAATAAAAGCCACTTGCGTCGCTTCACCTTTGATTCGGGAATCCCAGGTTTGTAGTAGAACTTCCTAAACACTCAGTAATCATAAGTAAAACTTTTTTTTAAGTTTTACTTAACCTCATAGCTTTCTTAGTAATCAAATTATAAGTATTACTACTAGAATATATCTATATTTTTGTTTCGTTAACACATACTTGTACTTGAGGTGTCGTCACTGTCGCTTGACAATATTAATTGGATCGTTATAAACTTGTCATTATTCTCAATACGATAACACGGTGGGATGTCGACACGTCGAGTGGTCCATTATTTGACGAGTTCAGACTAAATATGACGTCATTAGGGAACAAACGAAGCAGTTGGTAGCTAACCTAATGTAAATCGTTACAACACACTCACACGCAAACCTGTAATTATCTACAAATACCAAATTAAGACCAAGCTCCTAGTATGTAATCTTACACGTCGTGAGATAATTATAAATGTGTGGAGGTGACTTTGTCTGGAGGTTGCCATTAAAATAAAATCGCTATTAAATCGATATAGCTTGCTAACGTCGTGACTATGTCACCGACTAATTGTGAAGTTCGTCAATTTATAATCTGACTAGGAACATTAAAACCTGACAGTAAATTGTAAACGGTAACTATCATGTAAACTTAAGAAACCGGACCTTTTTAATTATCCTCTTATGTAATTTAAAATTTAACGTAATAACGCAAGCAAAATATTATTATATTTCACAATTTGCTTTAATCAATCAATAGTTTATCTATTGAGAATTTAAAATTACAATATAAACCTAGTTAGATTTAAAACTGACGAAGTTCCTAATCTGACAGTGACGTATACACTATTTTTAATCAAGAACGGTCACGTACGTTTACGATGAAACTATTATACCACTGTTAAAATTTATTTATTAGATTTTGTCAAAACCTCGAGTAACATAATAAACTCAAATAAAATGTTTATCGAGTCTACTTACCTTTTTTATAGTAGAAGATGGCAAACCAGCAGACAATGACCCACTAGTATCCATACACATAGTAAGTAGTCAATTCAAAAGACAAGGAATCTCGACTGGCTATGTTTATCATAATTCATTATATTATCACATCACTCATGACACTCCGGCGAAGAAAACGAATCTAATGACAATTCACACATCACAATGGATGACGTCAATTGTCGTTGCTAACTTTTTTGTAGGAAAGAAGAATAGATAATGAAAGGAAAACGAGGGGTGAGGAGGAAGGGATGGGGCTTCCGGCAGCTCACTAAGCAGCAGAAACAGAAAGACAAAATCAGATACTTTTGCTTCACGCCTGTATTCTGTGACGTCGGTAAAGTCAAATCAACCCATAACTTCTAACCTCTCATTATTTCCTAATGTTCTGTAATTTTTAAGTTATATAACGGTGGGATTACACTGCCGAAAACAGACCTAGAACCTATTGTCATCTCAGTTGTTTTCTAATAGAAGGATTGAGAGAAAGCTTGTATCGCGACACGATTCCACTGCAATAGTTATTGTTAAAATATAATTTATAATTTGATGATCTGTGTTGACTTTGTTATAATTACATAAGAATTCGATGTTTAGATGTATTAAGTCTATAAATAAAGGATGTATTTAAAAATTGGGCATTTTATGGAGTTCGATAAAATTAATATTATAATTGGTCAAAAAATATGACTCGTTTGTAGTAAGTATAAAAATAGAACTTGTTTATTTTAATAGTCTTGTAAATGTCTTATAATACAAAAATGGTTGTTCGAGCTTTGAGGCATATTTATAAAGTTCCGTACACACGAGTTAATTGTGATAATAATTCTATTTTAAAAATTCATCAAGAAACGATATTGTCCGCCTTAAATGTCGTTGCGTATTAATAAAATAGAAATATTTATGTTAAATAACTTATTATATATTCAATAAACAAACACGAATATACGTAATTAGGAAGACATTTAGCGATTTAGTATTATTTAAATATAATGAAGATAAATTGCACATTCGGGTCAAACCAGTTGCTATGCATTTTTATTTTTCCTCATACTGTAATACAAATTAAGTTAATACCTGATCAGGTTTAATACTGCCCTCCTACGTGGGGATATTTATTTTTATTAACTTGGAATAACGGTCAGTTTTAAAATTAAATTACACAATATAGAAAACAGTTATTTTTACAATACAGATGGACCGACGACCTTATGAGAACGGGCGGAAGTCGATGAAATTAATTTACTTTTGTTAGCACAATAAAGCTGAAGTGTTTGTTTGTTTAAACGCGCTAATATCAAGAACTATCAAACATATTTAAAAGTTATTTTTGTATAAACCAGCGCTATTATAAAGGAATGTGATAGGATATTTAATATCTTGCTTAAATGTCGAGCAAAACGGAAATGAACTCTAAACGAGAAGCAATTAAGAGCCCGCGCAAGCGATACGATGCGATCGATCAATGAAATGTGTTTCCCTATTCGTTGTTTAATGTGTGAAACCGCAGGTCACAGCTAGTATCTCAATAAGCCTGCACTACTCTTGAGTTTTTAACGTATTTCACGTTAGTTACATTTGTAGTTATGGTGCAGTAAATGTTTGAAAAATCTTCTTTTAATTGAGTAATGCACTAATTTGGCGTTCCTATTTTTTTGGCTCGCTTTTTTATTCTCCGAATGTATATACCAGTCTTTGCAAGATTTTATTTTAATTGTTCCTCGATAAAACGAATTTCAATAATTGCTTTCATCTATTAAATCTTATGAGGCAATTAAAAGGAGGAAGTGGTCCTTTTTAGAATAATTGTCGATTCCGAGCTCTGTTCATTAATTATATTCCATTCAGTGAGAGTAGTGTCATTTGGAATTGTCCTGTGTTACATTTGGAATACAACATGTGCATCGTTTTAAATGTGTTGAGTTGAGCACATTTAAGCGAAGCTCTCGGAAATACACAAAATATATTCGTATGCAACTATTATCTCTTATAATCATACAAAATCTTAATAAAAACAAAGATTACTTCAATTTGCCAATTAACTTGCATGAATTACTCTTTAGTTCTACCGTGAATCAACTGGCTTATTCCACTTTGATCATCTGCGTAACACGACCTAGGTAAACAAAGTGAAATAGTTATCTGTCAAATTTATTTAGTGGAATCGAATTATCTGATTGCCAAAGTGTGCCTGTTATTTGCAGTTGTTAATTTAAGTGTCTATATCACCCAGATTAAAAAAAATCACCTGGATGATATCAACCAGGTGATCAAAGTGGAATGAACCAATCAAACCACCTCGTCGACTATCAGACCGAATTGACTAACGCTAATAGATATAAGATGGCCGCGTCTAATCCAACATACAAATTAACCATTAGTTAAACCGCACACAGCGTAGCTTCGCCTACAATCGTTAAAGGAATGGAATCTATATTTGTAATTGTGTATTTGTATATAAAAACATCAATAGGTCTGATGTAATCGAAATGAATAAAAAGACGAAAGCACAAAGCATTGATATATTAAATCGATATCGGGCAGTCGTCTCGATATAACAAAATATTAACTCATCGAATCGATTTTTTGTAACATAATTATCACCTCCACTCTAATGCGGTACCTAATTTCTTGTGCGGCTCGAGATGGAAGATATTTTATGGTCCCGATGGGAATAGTGACCTGCTATCACACCGTAACGTAATTTTCAATTTAGTTTGATTGCTGTAAATGAATAAAACCTTCATTTAAAAATAAAAAAAACACTGACGTCCTGGAATAAGGCGGCAAACGAGCAAGCGAATCACCTGATGTTAAGTGAGCGCTACCCATAGACTTCAACAACAGGCAAATATGTTACAGATGCGTTGCCAACCTTTATTGGATAGAGGAAGACATAGACAGGAAAAAGGATATTTTCTTTTCCCGGTAAACCCCTTCCTTGTCCAATCCTTTTCCCGTTCCCATCCTATCCTTATGAGGAAGAATGGGAAGGGGAAGAAGACTGAAATTAGGCCTCCGAACATCACTCATCAGACGAAACGCAGAGTACTACTCCTTCACGCCTGCCTTCTGTGAGGTCGTGGTATTTCACCGGTCGAGATGTTGTTACGGGCTTGTGTACAGAGATTACGGATTGTCATTTGGCAAGATCCTGGCATTCTTTCCTCCCTTCTTCTAGACCTATAAATCTACAAATACGTAATCTTTGTTCTTATAAGCGTTTAGTATGTAATTAATCTGGTCGATATAGGTTCGTCTTATGCATTGACGTACACTGCCTCTCTCGTTAGTAACATAAGTTTGCCTCGTCACTCTTTCTTTGATCAATCCTTTCAAAAATATTTGGAGAAAAAACCTATCAGTAAGCAAGTAGTTCGGAACTACTCATTTTCAACTGCATTGCTTCATAACTTTTATAATATACAACTCTATCGAGAACAACAGTTTATCAGCCGTCTTAAAAAATATATGTACTTTTGATGTATTATTTGCAAATAAAAATTTAAAAAAAAATTATTTGCAACAATCGCCAACAATCGCTATCTAGTTTAATGTAAAGCACAAAGCAAATCACTACGTCTTAAAATTAATATATATAATTTAATTCAAAATGGGACAGTATTATTAGTACATTTGTGATGAACACATTTTTTTATAATCATTCATCATATCATTTATTCGGACCAAAGAAACACGAATCATCGTTTAAAATTTCACATTCGAAATTGATTCGTTGAATGTATTCGACGTAAAATTCGTTACGCAACAGTGTGAATGCGGTCGAATTTATTTTGACATTAATAAAAATATCATCGCGGGGGTTATTACAAGAGAGCGTGTCTAACAGAGATCTCACTGGGCGGCTGTTAATTATGTGCCTACAAAACAAAATGGTAGAACGCCGCCGGAACAATGGTCAAGTGTGCGGTCTGGGACCACCAGGCGCGCCGCCACCATTTTACATTGGCTCTGTATTCCACCGTATCGTAATCGTTGGAATTGTTGGTATGTTTCATAAAAATACTACACATTTTGTGAGAGTATATCTATGTGTAGAATATGCCAAATGTAACATTACAAGGAAATGCTACGCACTTAAATACAAATTACTGAAATGAACCATAAGCTACATATAGGTACGAATTTAACAGTGGTAGAGCCCGCAACAACAACATCTGTTGCACGAATGGGCCGGCTCGACCGGTGAAATAATACGACCTCACAGAAGACAGCCGTGAAGTAGATGTATTCTGCGTTTCGTCTGATAATTGAGGTGCCGGTGGCCTAATTCTATCTCTCTTCCCTTTCCCATCAATTTTTAATAAAATAAATTTGGGAAGGGAGGGGATTTGAACGGAGAGGGATAAACAGGATAAGTAATTTTTTTTTCCTGTTCATCCCCTCCTCTGTCCATTAAAGGTAGGCAACGCATTTACAACAAATTAGCTTATTGCAGATGCCTACGGTTGGCGGTCATACCCTCGCCTGACACCTTCGATCAGCGGTCAAATCGTCACTGGCACCTCTCATCAGACGAAACGCAGAATTCTTTAAGCCTGTCTGTGAAGTCGTGGTATGTATTTCGCTAGTCGAGCTTGTACATTCGTGCGACACATGTTGTTGTTGCGGGGTCATCCGCTGTTTTATAATGTCTTCCGAAAAAACTTGCCCTTCATTAGAGCCCTCAAGACGCGACTCGAAAGCGCTTATAATATTTTCATCAGTCTCATATTTCAGCTACAAGTCGGGACATTTAATAACATATAACGTCGTAAAAGCAACATTGTATGTCGATCATTAGCTTTAAGTTTTTATTGCGACCACAGGCATCAAGCTCGTAAAATGTCAAATTAAACTATGTGTTAATAGTGAGTTATGCAAGAATTAAAAAGCTATTTGGCATATTTCACGACCGCTACCGTACTAAAGCCCGCCGGTGACTAATTGAGTGCATTTACTTTATTATTATTGGACGTTATTATAAATTGGAATTATCGTTAGAACTACACGACTAATTTATTATTATCTACTTTGTAAGCTTGTTTGTTTACAAAATACGGTTTTATTTATTAGTTTATTTCTTGTTTAACACTTGAATACCTTATTTAATTCGAAATAATATTAAATCTTTAGTAGTTTAGCGTTAAATTTATGTACATAGTTGCCCTGTAATAGAAACAGTACATATTAGCAAGCATTTTAGCGCAACATCTCTGAGCGTGTCCACACTACGCAGACTTGTTGCAAAGTCTTCGGTCAACCATCGTTCTAAAAGAGGTTTTCCCCGGTTTTAAGTAACGACTACACTGATCATAAGCAATAATAATTAAAACATTTATGTCCCTACGTAAGAAATATCCATTATCATACTGTGGAGGGTAGCTAGCTTTTAGATTTGGCTGATGTTAAGTATTGTTTAATTCCTACAAAGATTAATATTTTCTTCTTCTTCTTAAGGCGCCTCTTTGATTACTGGAGGTTATCATCTTACTCTATCTCTTGCGAGGCGCCAACAGTTGAATAGTACTACCGACCAGGAAGCTTCTAAATCTAAAGACACTGAACGTTCGCTTGTTGATAAGGGCTCGACGATGCCACCAAGTGAAAAAATTGTCCGCAATATTATTAACACTATATTGAATGTCTAGCGCATGCGGCCCTCAACCGGTACTCATCCTGAATTCGTTTCTTTCGGAAACAACAAGAGGAAACAGATGATGTATTCAGACACGAGAGAGATACTGGCCCCCATGAAGATGGAAGAGGGCGCTGGTTATACAAGAATAGTACAATTCCGAACAGCGATACGTAGTGTACAGTAAAGGCGATTCTAACTTATATAATAACAATCAAAATCCTTAATTATCTAAATGGTTTATACGAAACTTACGTGTGTAAAACAGGTAAATTATATCGCCATAAACGTTGCCTGCGGTCGGTACACACTAAATTAAGCTTCCACTGTATAATTAACAAATATAAACGAATTACAAATTAATAAATTTGTAGCACGTCGTGTTTGTATTATAAAAAAAATGTAAGGACGTAAATAAAATTGTATTAATCGTAAATCCCACTAATAAGTAAGCGCGAGACGTGGTATGCCGCTTTACTGTCAGATTTGGTAACGGATACTAATATAATATTCTAAACAAATCTCCTTTTACTATCAATCATCTATTTAATAAGCCTTAAGTTAATTCGAACAAGGATGGTTTTCGTCTGAATTTATATGTAAAGTAAGGCATGCATAAATTTGTTTTATTGTATTTAAGTTCGGCCTGACATGTTTATTATTAGACGGAAGAGGCCTATTAAATTATTAGAAGTAATCCCGGTACGGTAGGTCCGGTATTTTGGCTCGGCTGTCGGTTAGTCTGTCGGTGTCAGTACGGAATACTTATTGGACAATAACAAATCAGTGCTTCTGACATATTTATTTGACAGAACCGGCGGCGCGTCTCGGAAACCTGTACACCGAGTATCTACTTATTTTAAAAGCGTAACGATCTCTTTGTTTCTCCTTATGGCTTATGTTTTACTTTTGCTAATATTAATATTTACGGCAACGTATTTACTTTGGTTTATAGCAAAATATAAATGAATAAGCGGTACGTTTGTAATCCAGTGTAGTTGGCAGAGATCACGGATTTCCATCTAGCGCGATCCTGGCACACCTCTCTGGCTTCTACGTCCATACATCTACGCGTACTTGGTTTCGGTTACAGACACTCCTCATATATTATAGATTAAACGTTGTACTTTTGATTGATACACATACAAATAAGTTACGAAATTGTATATTCATGTAATGGCGTATAGATATTTAAGAAATTTTTATTGCTTCATAAAATCATTAATTCATCGAAGATACTTAAAGTAATTTACCCTTTAAGTACAAAAAATGCTGCCTTGACCAAATGTGATGTTTGAATTTCATGAACCTTTACAGCAAAGGAAAATTTGTATTTCTAATGTAACCCTGAAAGAAGACTTTGATATATTTATTGTAAAATCAAAATAATAAAATTTCGTTAGTTACTATGCAATTCAATCGCATTGTTACAAAGACAACTGAAGAACTAAATGAATACATAAGTTTATTCCGAAAACGGGTTCGATCATTTAGTTTTATTTATGCTGAATATTTGGCAAAAGGATGCATTCAATTGAATATCAGCCAAGACCCAGTTACAAGTGAATAGACTTAAAACTGACCCCAAATTTATTTATTGCATAAGTTTTGAATGATTCTATAAAGGATTTGTTCCCACTAAAGAGTCTAGTTTCAATACTTTTAATTGCATCGTTATGTTTATATAAAAATGACGTTTTATTGCTGCGCTGCTGGAGGTAGGCTTTGATCGCAAAGATCGGTCCCCTGCCACCCTCATCCAGAGGACTCTCGCAATGTTGACCAGATCATCGGTCCATCTTGTGGGAGGCCTACCAACGCTGTGTCGACCTGTACGCTGCCATTCCAGGACTTTTCGGTACCATCAGCCGGTGAGGTTGGTTGTAAGAGTTTTATTCGTTTATGGTGCAAAAACGTAATAAAATACGAATGTAATTTGCAGGTAAATATTATAATTAAAACATAAACTTGCGATAAATGCAATATATTAACCTTATACCACTAAATGAGGTTAAATGTATGTCGAGCGACGTAAGCAGCTTCCTATGGGCCCGTATTATGTTTTATGTACAGTCGTAACGGTCAAATGGACCACCCAGATTGGTGATTACAATGGGCCCCGCCCACAAACCGCTCTTCAATTCGAACTAAATAAGTGTTGCATTCCACGTCTGACGCCTCCGTCATCCATTTGGGCACCTACATAATTTCACCTTTAAAATAGCTAGCGTTACCTGAACCGTTACGAATTAAATCTCTGGCTTTATGTTATGTGACATAAAGTTTCAGGATAAAGTGGTCAGTTACCAGCTGAGTAATAATAATGGTCGTTATGTCAAAATAGAGGCACACTACGTGTCACATTGTTTTATGGTCAAGGAAAACAACCGACCCGCTGCCCTGTAATTTGGTCCGTCTGATTAAGCCATTGAAATGTTTTTGTGATTATTTTTAACGGACTATCAAGAGATGTTTAAGGTCATAAAATTTTATGGTTTGATATTTTCGGAATATTGTTTTTGGTCCACGCTTTTTTATGGGCACGTGAAAACTTTGGTTATTATAATAAATAAGAGATACGTATGAAAGAATTTGCGTCAATATATTTATAAACATTTTAACTTCGTTATTGAGTCATATTTTATTTTTGTAATACCAATTTACAAGTTTATTTTATGCAGCAAGTTCATTGCTTTGTGACTGACAATTGCGATCAATAAAATTTCAGTATATTTTTTACTATCTACATATACACACATGAAATAGAAGGGGATAACCGATCTTTAATAATTTTGGGCGAAATGCCCTCGTCAGGCGTTTATTAACGATTTTTTAAGTTAAAATTTCTTTAGGCACTATATGCTTGGAAAGTAAGCTGCTGAATGCGCGACGAGAGCGTTACGAAAAGTGTGATCGGCCGAGGCGATCGGAAGTAGTTTGAGCTTGGAACAGTTTCGACGAACTTTTTTTCATTTACTTTTCTTGTATTCAAATTTTATTGTTAAGATACAAGGTTTTTTTATTATTTATTATAAAACTAATGTCGAGCCTGTTTTGAGTTTTCACTTCTGTCGGCAGTCCTAATGACTGTCTGTGTTTTTTTATTTATTATCGGGCATAAAAATGGGTTAAAGTTCACTGACCGTTAGTTCACTACGATTAAAAAATGTCAGAGCACTGGCTAACAATTCTGCAGTAATATTAATCACATAGAATATGTTAATATATTTTGTTCTAAGTACAATGTGTAAATCCAATTCACCCTCTGAAGTTATGACGATGTTATGCGCGCTCACTGTTAATAAAGTCCATTGGAGGGCCGTCAGTCTTAGTGTCTTTTGATAGTGCGCTCTCCCCTCTATAATTGTATTGAAGATCAAAGGCGAGTGAATGCAGCTACTTGTACTATTTCTTTGTTTTTCTAATTGTCAAGTGTTTCGATTAACTCTACAAAACGATTTTGTCTTTTATAGTACATACTAGCGATCCGCCCCGGCTTCGCATGGTGGCACTAATTATATTGATCCGACCGCTACCAAACTTACCACAGAAACGGATGTTCCTGTGACCTGTTGTCCTGTTCCTAGACCAATCTGAAAATTTCTTGAAAATTTCATCGACATCGGTCGAACCGTTTCGCAGTCCATAGGGAACGTACATACATACTTCACCTTTTATTTGTATATAGATAGATTTATTTTTATACCAAATTAACAAAGATTAGGAAAATAAAAACGCATACTAAGTCATATAATCAATGTAAACAGATACATATTAGGAATATAAATAAAAATGTAGGGAAATATTTATACTATCTTTAACGCCTAGTACAGCTAACTATACTTATTACAAATACTAGGTCCCAGGAAAGAGCTGTGCCAGAACTGTGATAAGTGGCATAGTGTATTCCGAAACGCATGCACATACGGGTACATGTGATACACGTGAACTTAATGTTTTCATTCGTCTACCACTTCATCATGAAATAAATCAATGCGACACACAATAAATAATAAATTTTCACTTACCGATCTCCCCGCGTTATTATTGTGTACATTGATCTTGGACTGTAGATCATCCACTTGTTCTCTGACATCGAGAAACTTCTTCGAGAATTCTATCCCGTATCCCAGGTTGTGGGAGCAGCCGCTCCACTCCCACTTGTTGGCCCTCGCTCTTCCCCTGGGATCGTGTGAGGCGCGATAACCCAAGGGATCGCAGCCGCACGACAGGAGTCGGCCCTGGGCACAGGCTCGCGCTATCGCATGCGCCACTCCTGCCGCTGTCAGGGCATACAGGAACGCCGATTCGCGAAAACCTGGAGGATAATAAATTGGTAGCATTTTTGAATACATCGCTGACAAGTTCAGAAAGTTAATAATTTATTAATATTAAGGCTATCAACAATATATTATTATTTACATATTTTAATATATATTCTTCAATTTCTCTTTAGAAGACTGTTGGGTAGAAACATTTCCAAACGGTAGTCCAAACGCTTGGCTATATCTAGCTGTTGACTGCATAAGATCTTAAAAAACATGAATAGAGGTGCTGCGTACAGGAATCTTAAATTAATTTATAGATCCTAATTTTAGCGGAGGCCTCAGAACCAATAAATATCTCAAAATTATATCAATCAATAAAGGGGCGCATGGCTGGTTATCAATACAGGAAGACTACGCCCATCAGTGGACGAATATGGGCTGAAAAGTAGAGCATAAGGACTTAATGAATGAAAACAACAACAAAAACTAACATAAAAAATAGACATAAACGTTGAACATCTGGACGCAGACTATTAAAGTCCCGGGCAACAATAAAGGTACTGGTAGTACCGTTGCGGAGTATGTTGAGAGCTTAATGGGCAATAAATGCTTAAGGGATCATACGAATCGGACTTTCATCGGACTATAATCGATTATTTAAGAGCTATGTATGTACTTCGTTTTCTTTTGTTTGACATTCCATGTTGCAACAAGGAGATCTTTGCGAGGGACTTTGAAACGTTGTGTGTTTGTTTCAATTTTAATTGGCCGTGATGGTGATTGTTAAGTATCAACTTAACTTTAACAGTGGTAGAGCCCGCAATAACAACATCTTTTGCACGAATGGGCCGGCTTGACCGGTGAAATACCACGACGCCACAGAAGACAGGCGTGAAGTAGAAGTATTCTGCGTTTCGTCTGATGAGTGACGTGCCGGAGGCCTAATTGTAGTCCTCTTCCCCATCCTACCCTTTTCTAATAAGGAAAGGATGGGAAGAGGAAGAGGATTTGACGGATGAGGAGGGGATGGACAGGGAATGGAATTATCGTTTTTTCTGTTTGTCCTGTCCCCTCCTTCGTCCATGAAGGTAGGCAACGCATCTGCAACTCATTAGCTTGTTGCGGATGCCTATGGGTAGCGGTACTTATTTCCAGGGGCCGCTTGCTCGTTTGCCACTTTGTAATATAAAAAAAAATCAACTCATTAAGGTGATAATAATTTTATAACAGTTATTGTAGGGTTGTTCATTCAATGAAAAATTCAATTGTTGTTAAATTTCCATATCCAGTTCTTCACCAATAACGTGGAATTTCTGTTATATTTTATGTAATTATTGCTAATTAGTGCTTTAAACGTAACTCCCAGACCGATGTAAGTGATTATTATTTTCGGTGGAGCTTTTTTCTGGTACAATGTGCAGACACGTTGGCTATCATGACTGAAGAGAAGAATAAACAGGAATAAGGATATTTCTTTTTGTCCGTCACGGCTCCCCCCCCCCCAGTTATGCCCGCTCCGCTCCTATCTTTATTAGTTTTCTACTAAAGAGGAGAGGAAGGGGAAGAAGACTAAAATTAGGCCTCCGGCGCCTAACACATAAGTCGAAACGAATAATACTTTTCTTCACGCCAATATTCTGTGAGGTCGTCGTCGTCATTTTATTGGTGAAGCCGGTCCATTCGTACAACAGATGTTGTTGCAGGCTCTACCACTGTTAAAGATTATTGGGTTTCTACTTTTCAATATAAACACCCAAAACTTTTTGATAAAATGGAATAGAAAAGCTATCAATCCTACAGATTATATTCGCATGCCGCCGTATCGGTCTATATCAGTCACAAACGAAGTAAGACATTCCATGGATACGTTCAAAAGGAACGCGGAACGTTTTTGATCTCCACTTATCTATTTTATTACTATAAATTAAACGCTGGAACCATTCGAGATGCAGAGATAAGCTATTGGCCTCGCACAATGTAATCTGTTGCCTTATTCAGTGTGATAGGCTATTTGCATTTGAGTTAGGACAAGACGCTTGCGGGCTTAGTTAATTGTGTTCGCTATTAAATCTCCTTAGGTTAATAATGCGCTATTCTAGCTATTTAAGTATGTTAACCTGAATGGAACATTCTGAGCCATTACATGGATTTTAAAAGCTATAACTCTTTAATAGGCTATTAAGCTACTGTACAATCCCAACCATCTGTCAGTCGGTTTGTGTATCCTGGTTCTTTAGACAGTGTTAATTACTAGGCCGCTTTGTTTATAGAGTCAATGATTCATAATGTTTAGATATATAATAAGGAAATGGTGTGCAAGGAAATAGAAATCAAGATTGTAAATGTTCGCCAATAGCCTAATAATATAATGGTTAAGGGTGCGGAGTACCGAACTTGAGGTCGTCGGTTTGAATCCATCTTTCGACTAGTAACATAAAACTAGTCCTATCACATGCTTAGCGAAAGGTTAGTGGGAATGGTTATTAGTAAATTATTTATACAATATAGACAATAAAAAAGAATCGAGCATTAACAGGAATTTTCATTTAGAGAGGAGATTGGTGTCAGAAGCATACTTCTACGTTTAGTCTGATGAGGAGACCTAATCTTAATCCTCTTCCCTTTCCCATCTCTCTCTAGTAAGGAATGGGATGAGAGAGGGAAGAAGATTTGACAGGGAAGGAAAGGGAAACATCTTTTTTTCCTTCATCCCCTCCTCTGTCCATTTACGGTAGGCAACGCATCTAGCAACTTTAGCTTGTTGCAGATGCCTATGCGTAGCGGTCACTATATCGTGTGGACCGCTTGCTCGTTTTCCACATTCTTTCATAAAAGAAAAACTAATGACTAGGTGGTGTATTTCTCAATAATAAAATATAGTTTTTATCAAGATAAGCCTGATTAGGACTAAGACAAATTTTATAAAATGTATCGTCATATGTATATGATATACATACTACATACAAGTGCTAATTATCAAGTCAACCGTCTAATGAAATTTATATCGAAAGATTCCGTTGTATATATATATATATATATATATATATATATATATAATATATATATATATATATATATATATTTAAATGTATGCATGTTCTTAACATCCATATTTCTACGGGAGCTGTCATAAATTGGAAGTCCATATTCCCTCTATTGGAGATCGGAGTGGGTTTTTATTAATTCATTGACAGCTCGATAGGAATCTAAAATCCGGTCGGATAAGTAAGCTAAGTATTTGTTCAGAATTAGCGCCATTCAAAATTCTATTAGCAGAACATTTCCACGGTGAATTTATGTTAGTGGACAGTAAATTTATTAGATCGATATAATAAATTGATTTGGCATCGAGTGATTAAATCGAGTTGCTTGCGGTGCGTTATCTTCTCGGATTAGCAGTGGCCCCTCGTGTAAAGCGAGCCTAATTGAAGCTGGAGATACGGTTCATTGGAGTAATGGCATTTTTATTCCTTACCCACATCGACGCAAAGGACGTCTGTAGATAAATTGAACAGGTTCTGCAGACTGTATCTTACGACGATATTGATAATGACTGACTAATTTCTTATATATACGTAAACTAGCTGTGGCCCGCGGCTTCGCACGCATTCGTTTCTCATTTCCCTCGCTGGAAATGTTCGTAACATGAATCCGCGTAGAATGACTTCGAATTATAAATAACATGTTTCAATATGTTGATATTGTCAAAATATGAAAAATTGCCATGGCAACCGATATTGTTATGAATGTTTTATATACATAGAGAACAGTGTTATTTTTGGGATATAAGTACTAAATATCATTTTCTGTATCACTGACAATGTGTGTGCAAGATTTCATAATCGTCGTTTGAGTCGTGGAGGAGTTAAAGCGTAACAAACAAACAAACAAGCCCACTTTCGCATTTCTAATATTAGTTAGAAATTAAGGATAAGTTATATGAAATTGTTAAATATGTTTTAAACGTCACGTCACGACAACTGCAAGGTATAGAAGGAAAATTACGAATTTTGATGTCATATCAGGTGAGGTGCCCTTTAGTATAGAAAATTTGCCATTTTATAAAAAAACTAAAAACTTCTGGACAATTCGCATCACAGTTTTGTACAATCAGTAAAAAAAATGTCATTTGTACCAGTGTTTTACCTTACCTGTTGTGAGTAAAATTGATAAAAGTATGAGTCGGTGATTCGGGCATGTTGAAAGGATGAATGAAGAGTAACAAGACAAATTTATGGTGCAAAAGCGAATGATAGTGTTGATATTGTAGTGTGAAATAAGGCTTACTCTCAACCTACGAGCATGTGTTAGTAGACGTACCGATGTAGTACATGCGACAGAGGTGTGCTAGGATCGCACCAAATGAAACTCCGTAATCTCTGCTTACCTTTCTGGGTTACGGACAATATCAATATTTAATGAGGTAACTAAAATAAATGTATCCAACATTTATTTTAGTTACCTCAGAATGTACGATTAACTTGAAAAACTATACTGTCGATACAAATACTTACACCCTAAGCTTGTTCTGACCGTAACTTAAGTTACCGAAATTTTAAATTTTTCAACATAAAATGCACTTAGGCATGTTAAGTTAATCCAATGTTCCATATGTTCAAACCCAGTTAAATAGAGTTGAATTGTAAAATAATGATGAAATATTTTAATATCCGTTAGCGAATGCCTTATTCAGTTGTACGATTCCGGATTCCATGGAACAATTACGAGGACTTGAAATGAATGCGTCATGAAATGTGAGTAACGCGTACAAAAACGTTAATTTCGAAAACAGCTGATCACTGTCACGGTTCTAGGTCATCAAACCGCGACAGGCAAAAACTGAAGACGTGATTTAGTATGATTCATCTATAATAAAATGGTAATCATTATAAATCAAGAATTATCTCGTCCAATGATCGCTCCTCGAGATGAATTAATAAAACCTTTGCTTTTTTATACATCACGATATTAAAAATGTAAACGGTTTAAAGGTTATTTTGTACACTATATTTATTACGTAAAATTTATTATGGGAAATTGGAAATTGCGTCACATACATATACGTACGTATAGTAGTATATACTCGCTACTTCATATCAAACTCTGGTGACCAATAGTGTAGTCTAATTGGATATGGAGGGTTTCAGTTGGACAGTCATAATCTAAAATTTTAAACTTAAAGCGACAAGTTACATTTTATAAAGTTACTAAGATATTAGAATTTATTTCTCCTACAATATCGTGAAGTATAAACAGTAATCTACAATACAATTTTGAGATCGTGTACTGACCGTTGACGAATGTTACGGTGTACAGCGCCATATAAGTGGGCCCGTGTTATTGTTTATTTATAAAGTTAGCTCGAACGCGACGCGGTTTTTCCGAGTGGCCAGTGACAAATTTATATTTGTCGATTCGACGAGACGCGATAGAATCGATACGTCCCGATTTATAGCACGCTCCGTTGATCGATTTCGATGATTCCGAGTTATGGGCGCCCGGACCAGTGAGTCGCTTTACTGTTATGGTGGAATTTATACGGTGGTTCCAAAGGTTTGTTTGCTTATGTAATGTACACTTTTTAATTTTATTTATTTTAACGTTCCAAGCTCTTTTCTTTTCGATGTCGAGCGTCGCCTGGTAATATGCGATGGATGAATGCTTGGATAGTAATTTGAGTGAAAGTCCATCAGATCAGATGATCTTTGGAAATATTATATTTGCTTGCATTGTCTTGCTTAAGTCTATTAATTAGCTAGATGAAAAACAAACTCCACACTAAATTGTTTTGGCTGATATTTCTATTTTTTTTTTTATAAAATGGCGCTGACCATAGGTTTCTGCAATAAGCTAAGGTGAGGTGAATTGCCTACCTTTTATACACAGAGGAAAATAGAGATTTGTAAAAAGAGAAAAAGAATATACTTTACCTATCCATCCCTCCGGCCAAATAGCTCTTCCACTTCTCACACCATCCTTATTAGAACTGGATGGGGAGAGGAAGAGGGTACTGTGAGGTCGTGGAATCGAGCTGGTCTATTCGTGCAACAGATATTATTGTTACCCTACTATTTTTTTAACACTGTAAAAATATGTAAAAAAATCCACTCCTATATTTTTTAAGCCACTACGCAACCGCCTCTCTGCAGGAATGGATTAGTTCGATCAGAAATACCATGACCTCACACAGTAAAGGCGTGTACAGGCCAATTAGCATTTATCATACCTACTATTCATTAAAAGCTTTCGTGTAAAGACACGTGTCCCTTTCGGTTTGTCATAAAAGGCTGGCAAGACATCTAAGAGTTATGATTTGGTTGTAAGTAGTGAGGAAGTGACGGTTTATTTAACATGAAAATTTACCCCCGGCATACGTTGGTAGTTTCCAGTCTATAGTTTATACTTTGTAAGAGATAAATAACCTGTACGCGGTTGGTGATTAAAACACGCCATAACAAAGAAGTTTTAATAGTTTTAACAGTTCAATCTTTATTTTATTTATTGTATTATACTCGCTTAACTTCGAGCGTCGTTAAGGTTGAAAATCGACAACTCGCGAAGCCGTACCGAATTCTCTAATCGACTTTAATGAATTCCATCGTATCGATTTCTTTTCGACTCATTCCAAAGAAATGCTCTGGATTTTGGACGCATGACAGATTTTAAATTCTTCTCTTACACTTGTGACATCACTTTTTGTCCTCGTTTCTTTCAATAATGCATTACAAATGTTCGTTTTCGCTACACAAGTAAAAAGTACGTCAATTAATGACACTCGTATGCAAGTCAAATATTCCCCCTGTATAATTTGTAATCGAATAATGAATGATCATTAAAAAACCTTTATTTAGTTCGGTAAGGAATACAACTCATGTTTATTACATAAGTACAGTACATTACTGTACGTAAATTTACCCGAGCTTTTGGTGATAAATTTAGTATGTTAACGAAATTTTGTTGATCAAATGTCTTATCTATCTTTACATACTGTTATATAGCACAGGTGATCAGTATCTTGAGGGATGTATTGAAATTTGTAAATTTACAATGTTCCCGCATAAGTCGACTTGGCGCCGACGTGCAAAAAAATTCACAGCCCACAAATAAGTAAATACAAATTTCAATTATCATTTCGAAACGTTTTATTTCATCTCCGTTTCTTTATTTAAAAATGTATGTCCGAGACATTTTATTTAATCGAATGCGCATACGTGATAGGTTTTTCCGAACAATGGCCAGCGGTGGTCGACTTTTTCCGCGGCGTGTTACAACGTCGCGCATGCACTCTTGCGCATCGTCCCGTGATTTACGATTGTGCGCTTTGCGATTGTAAAATGGTTTTTAGTTACATGGCTCGCTTTCAGGTTGATAGACGCTAAATGTGGTGCCAAAATGAATGAAATCGCGTCAGTTTTTTGGTCACTACTGGGATTCTTCGTAAACAGCTCTGTTATTACTAAATGGGCTCATTAAACGGCGTATTAACATCAGCGTGCATCAAGAAAGTATAATGAGCAGAGTACTTAACATTTTTAACTTTGTTTACTCTGTTGAAGTAAAAAAAGGATATCTTCTCTCCCGTGATGATGTAGTAGTAGTAGGGGGCTACTTTACCGGAACTCCACGACTAGCGCGTATTTTGCGTAATGCTCCCGTGATGATAGGCTGGGATATTTTATCAGATTATCAATTATTATACAGATATGTTATCATTATAAAGGGGCAAACGAGAATTATCGCGGTAGCCTGATGTTTAAAGTTCACGTCCGCATGTTACAACGCATCGATTAAGTTTGAAAATATCGATGAAGGCACATTTAGAGGGCATATAGGTAGGGTGAAATTCTGGAGTCATCTCTCAGTTCTTCTGCCTTTTTTTTCTACAATTGACGCCAACTACAGTATCCAGAACGTATATATGCACAAAATATTTATGATTTAATGAGTATAAACTGTGATCCTGCTAAAATACACCTTATTAAAAAAAGGCAAAAATTCTCATCATACATGAATTCGGCAACGGATGGAAAGGATTTTGTACCAATTAAGTATCGTCTGGAGCCATGGGCCCGCTGTGGCGAATTGCTAATCACCGAGACCGGACGACAGGCCGGTCGCGACCTCGCCCGTGTCAAACGCAAAGTCGCTATATTGATCGTTTTATAATATGTGACTTGTAATTCTTCGTTGATAGGTTGGATGCAAACCTGCGAGTTAATCACATAACGATCACTGCTACCCATAAAAATTAAAAGAGTAGTGGTTGCAGCAGCTGCCAGTGAGTCCGTCACACAGCTAGAGTACTAGGGTAGCTATGTCTATCCTAGGTTAGGGCCCTTGTGCATTCCCTAGTTCCACAAGGCGGCTTTTAGTGGAGCAATCTTACATAGACCTGACTTCTCCATAGAAAGCAGATTGCCTCCCATCCTTCAATATCAAAAGGATAATTTCTTCATGTGCCAATTAACTGCAATATTGTACTGCCATGGAGATATAACTTATACCTTTTGGATTTACAATTTCAAAAATGTGGATTTGTGCATCATTTTAAATTGTACACAAAGCACATATTTTTTTGGTAATTGTATCTTCTTTTTGATGGGAGCAGTGGTGGCCCAGTGGTATAGGCAACGACTTACGTACTGTCAGTCGAGGGTTCGAACCCAGGCAGGTGCTTTACTGTAAGTAATTGATTTCCCATGCTCAAAAAACGGTACAGGAATACATCGTGGCATGTCTTAGAAGTAGGTACCTCCACCATTCACTGGGCCAGTGTGGTGGATTACGGCCCCTTCCCTCTCTCGGAGAGGAGGCCTGTGTCCCTGCAGTAGGAAACTTCCTAAAAAGGCTTAAATTTATTCAGTGTATCTTCTTATCACGAGGTAAACTTTTGCTTATCTTGTGATTTCTTATGTAATCATAGAGTTAGCGAAATCAGAGATCTGTTGCACGAATATGCAGACTCCTCCGGTAATGCACCACAAACTCACACAATACAGATGTATTGTATGTATAGAATATATAGGAGATGTATGCTTCGACGTTTCGCCCAATCAGAGAGGCGCCACAGACCCCATCCATACCTAACCATTCCTTCCAAATTTCATTAACGTATCCAATCCCTCTACAAAATGCTCACAATGTATGCATAACCCCTGATAATTATGGTTGTTAATGGAGGTAGGTAGGCACATAACGTCGGGTCAATGAATAGAGATGGAAGGTTTATTGTAATTCCTTATTTAATGCCATTTACTTTTACGAGTATGCAGGACCATAATATTAAAAATAAAGTCCACCAAAAATGTTTTAAAGAATCTGCAACATCACTAATACACTGCTTGACTTAATTAACCCTTAAAAGCGGCCGTCATAATCCGATAGGGAACAAAGAGGCGACCGAAAAAAAGGCACTCAATGTCACGTCCGAAACTGGGAACTTTGGACAAATTCATATTTTTATGGGGCCTTTTGTGTGTTTTTTCTCACAGTTGAGAGGCATCTGAAGCAGCACGATTCGGTAACGCACCGAGGATGATGTTATCTTGGCCATTAGAAGGTCGGGCCACATCTCAGCATTGAGACATTTTGACACGTTCTCTTTTTGTTTAACTCCTTTTGACAATTGTAAGTTTTAAATATCGAGGGCTCTTTAAACTGACGTCTCCATCATTTTAGTAGTCTTACGGCATTACTTTAACTACGTATAAATCGTTTTTTTTTTAAATAAAGTCGTCACAACTGTGCAGCCAAATTCCCACGATGCGGTCCCGCCAGATAAGAGAGTACACAAACGTTTTTGCGTTGTCTTCGCGTCAGCGCAGTTTGTCGTTGCTCGTCACCCGCAGGCACGTCGTTGATATAAAATGCCAATAAATGTCACTTTTTTATGACGCGATCGCTCAGTGAATTCATGTCACGTGCGAGACCGAGTCAGATCCGTATCGGCGCGCGGCCGCCACCCTGGCTGCCCTGGCGAGCGAGTGTGAGCGCCATTCTCTCACGTGACACCGTCGCCGGCCGTCGCTGCATCTGATCTCGAGCTAATCTCGGCCCCATCGGGCGCTATTAACGCCCGAGGCGAAAACATTCCCCGACAATGGCCTCATTAGCTTCACAAAAGTCATTAAATAGTTGACAGTGGTGCATTGTGCCAGCATCACGTACGACAAGAGCGCTAACAACGTGTGGAGGATCTCAGGGAAGCGGAACAAATCCCGCGAGCCGTCCGGGACGCCCCGTTCGTCCGCAGCGTCCTTTCATCGACGTATCTATACGTCGAACAAAAACGCCAACGGTCCCGAATGATTATTATCTTTGTTCGACGATCATCGATCGCTATTATCCTATTTAAAAGCCTCTCGATTTGTTCTTGGGCCTTTTTGCCCTTCATTCTCTATCTGGCGTTTCAATTCGGGACTCCGACAATAGGCGAGTTAAGAAAGATGTTTAAGTGTTTAGTTACGCTGTTTTTTCACGATTTTTCAATTTCAACGGAATCGTGTCGTTGACGTGCCGGAAGGTGTCGTCACGGAGGATTACTAATACTAATAGTTCACGGTATTTTTGAATAATGTGGTTTGTCAAATAAATGCACACCATCAATTTAAGTTCTCTGTCAAATTAAGATTATTTATTAATTTAAATTATAACCTACTTCTAATCTCTAATATTATAATTAAACCTACTTCATCTTTTTATTTCAACTTTTGACTTCGCATATTAAAGTTATTGAAAATTTGCGTAATATGTGTCGAATCTCTTTCTTTCAACACTGCCACTTACACTTTATACAATAAGCTCTCACGACTATCCTATCCTATGTAGGTAGAACATACAGACAAGACGTTTGAGCGTATTCATTTCGCCTGCAGTATTTTCAGCGATCATAATATTCTATCGCCATTGATACCAACGATATCTACTTCCCAAAAATGTCATTGATTGATACCCTGATCACTTGGTCAGTCTTGATCTTGGCTCTCCTGAATGTTAATACCACCCATGAAGTTACAAAACTCGATTTTGATGTGTCAATCGAGAAATATAATCTGGTAATGAAATTTTTGAGTTCGGAAAGAGAAAAAAACAAATGTTATTAACAGCGAGAAAATATGAAGTGAGTTCTGTGCTAAGGCAATACAAGTTAAGATATTAATTGGAGGAGGTATGCGCAGTGCGGGGCGCGGGCGAGGGGCGCAGGGCGCGGCCAGTCGGACCCACACGTAGCGTGAAATCGCGCGGCGCGGGAGCGGACCCACACCTGGCCGAAGTTCTTATTATTTGTTGTCTCCCATCCTCCATGCTCGTAAATTTCCACGTCAACGTGTGCGATGATTGTGGAAAAAATAAGTTCGACAAAGCCTTTCACACCCTGGGATATAGACATAAAGACTTACGACGCTCGGTGAGGCAATGTTCATAATGCGAGCTGCTTCCCGACCGGTATTGATGCGCGTGGATAATTTTTCGTCGTAATAAATTCGGATTGTAATGTCCGGATCGCGATTGCTTCGTCAGTTTAGTTGCGCTTATTTCAATAACACTTTCATATGAATCTTCAGTGAGACCGGTTTTGGCATTACGTTGAAAGTGATCACCGCCACCCACCCGTACGTGTTTAACTGAGGCTCCAGGAGTTATGGCGTACCTTCCATTAGCGACAATTTTTATGAATAAATACACATTTTTATAGGAGTTTCGGCGGTTGGTTGTCGAAGTCCGTAATTACAATGTTACTTTACTAGAATTCAGCCCTTTTAATTAAAAGTCGGAGCTTAAATGAAGCAAAATGTAAATTAATCGATATTTTTCTCACAAATATTAAACAACGTATAAAATACAAACTATCAAACAGTCTCATGTATTCAAAACATAAAATGTTAAGTAAGTTATTCGCTACGTGGAACTTGGCGTCCACAAAAAAAGGAATCCTTGACCTCTAACTGTTACCAAGTTCTTTGTGAGTGAAGACTAGATCGGACTAGAAAGGATATATTTAAATATCAATATGGTGACTAGGTATTACTTTTACATTCTTATTTTATATTACTATTCTTTTACACTCCATATACCCTTATACGTCTTAAGTCATTCAATCGACATGAATTTTGCTCAATCTTAGCCTGCCTTTTGATTTACTTTTAATCACAAAAGAATGGAGATTTCTGCGTTTTGTCTAAAGTATAAAGTAGCACAGGATCCGCCCTCTTGCCATGTCTTCTGCTTTACCGTTTATTATCTATTCTGACCCTTTCCCGTAATGCTTCTTGTCGTTGCAAATTTTTGCTTGACAGCGGTAGTCATTTAACATCAACAGTGTCAAGACAATGTACATTCGCTGCGAAGCGATTCCATGTACATTGTCTAGGTTTTTTGATTCGCTAACTATTGACAACGTGACTTTTCGAAAGTTAATGTCAGTTTCATACATTTCAGACAAGTTACATTGTCTATGCTCTCTGGGAAT
Organism: Papilio elwesi; assembly: GCA_029849275.1. Lineage (NCBI taxonomy): Eukaryota > Metazoa > Arthropoda > Insecta > Lepidoptera > Papilionidae > Papilio > Papilio elwesi. The sequence goes on along the minus strand of CM056687.1, from coordinate 2,904,827 downwards.
CTTGTTTGTTCACCATAGAAAATCTGTTGATTGTGTTAATATGTGAAAATAAAGCGCCTACCTCTCTTCATAATAGCACTGGAGTGAGGGTTTGTACTCTTGGTGATCAGACTGGAACAGTTCCATCGATGCCATCGGAATTGGTGTTGACATTCCTTTACCGCTATTTGTAGACCCTCGAAAGCGATTGCCGCCGCATCGGGTTCCTCGTTGCAAACAGATCTCTGTTCCCTGGTCAAACCTCCGACAAGACGACACGTCAGCGCAGAATTTAGCTTTAAATGCGACGGCAGAATGTTGTCGCGAGAACTGTAAAGAAATAAAATGATAAAGTTAGAAATTGTAGAAAGTTTAATGCATCGAATAAGATAAATTATCTTTATTGGCATCTTGTATGTCTGTAATTAATTATCTCGCTTATTAAGAACTAGCTGTTACCGGCGACTTCGTCCGCGTGGAATAAAAAAACACCACCATATCCAAACCATCTACCAAAAATCGTCTAACGCGACTAAAGAAGTTTTCACTTCACATTTCACATTTTGCTTAAATTAAATTATCCTATTTGAATCTTTAGAATATCGGCCAGTAAAAGTCCCATCCAAATCGGTCCAGTTGTTGCGGACATTACCCGGAATAAACCAACAGACAGAGAGACAAAAAAAAATTGTGTTTTGTTATTAGTACCGTGTATACATCATGTGTATTAAGTATGGAAATTTTTATTTGATACAACACACAGACACTTCGATTTTATTTATGTGTTACTAGTATAGATATAGATTTAGAGGTTCGGTTGAGACCCACCTTGTTTTATTGCTAGATGTGATTGTAAACAAACATACGTCATGAACCATAAATGGCAGCCTTTACACTTTTTATGCTTTCATCGGAAATGTAATTTTCTGGAAATCGTGAGATTCAGTGTAGTGAAATTGTGTAATATGGATAGCTAATGTTACAAGGTAATATGAAAAGGTTGTTTTTCGAAAATATTTCAATTTTTTTTAATGAATTTTAACGTAAATACCTTTGTTTTCAAAAATAACATTTTGCTGTGAATCAAGGTATAATGTTTGTATCCTGTGGAGTTATATTTTGTTCCAGTTGACCTACAGGGTTTTTTGAATATGGGGTCAAAATCACCAAATTTTGTGTTGATATCAGAATTTACAAAATTTGTACATTTACAAATTAAACAGACATCGTGAAAGATTTCGAGTCAAGATATTTCGTGATAAATAGATAAATAATACAAATATACTGGCCAAGCTTACAAGACGTGTTAAAAAGGTGACTGTGTTCACAGATTAGAATACCTAATAATATAATTGTTATTAGGTTGACGTTAGTAGACAACTCACATTTTATGTTTGTTTGATGATTTTTGAATCTCCCGAAATTAGTAAAATAATTAAAGTTGTTTTCTCATAAATTCATATTAATTTAAATACAATAAAAACATATTAAAGTCGACCGTTTGTTGGGTTAATAATTTACACGTTTTCTAAAAATATTGCCACTAATTGGGAGCTCCTTATGTATGTAATTAATGTCATTATAATTAATTTATTCCGAAGACAGATGCTATCGTCGCCAGTTTCGAATTGCTTATTAATGAAACAATTTGTTAAACAGCTCCCGAGCTCCGGAAAATATTCTTAAAGCAGCCAACGACGGAACTAATGAGCTTATTTTATGATTTTAATTAATAAAACTGTGGAAAGGTTAATCCTGAATACTCTACACAGATTCCGGTTACGGATACTTCGAAAATGCTTCAACGAAGAGCCCACACGTAAGACGAATTGTTGGCTGGCGATAGAGATAAAATGAAGGTCAATTTTTGTTTATAAAATTACAAACTTTATGTCTTTAATATGTTAAATGCTCTCCAATCCACAGATTATATCTCAATTAAATTATTAAAACGTTCGTATTTTATCTTATTAATTGGCTATTCAGTCTCACGTCTAATAGATTATTGTTTTTTTTAATGTTTGGACTAAGAAGTTGGTAATCATAGATATTTTATTATATGTAAAGTGTTACGTTGATATTTTAGTATAAATAATATAAGAATACCTAGACCCAATACGGTTTATTTTTAATAATAACAATATCGAAGAACTGATAAACAATATTTTAAATAAAGCTCTTAGAAGACGAAAATCAACAAGAAACAATTGATAATATGAAACGAAGAGGATGTCATCATGAAAATAGATGGAAAGTGGATTGGGCCTCTGGCCTGACCTCTGGCCTCAAATCTTAAAAATATTAAAACTTCAGTTGGGTCAAATGACATCCTTAGTTGTGTGTGGTTGCCCATTATGACGCCATTATTATTCAATTATGAGATCATAATTACACAACAAACATATCGAATCGAAGTAAAGATCTAAATAGACTTTTTAATGGACATTTGTTAATATATATTGATTGAATGCTAGTTGTAGTGGTTGCATGTGGATGAGGGGTGTAAAAGGTAAAGGGGTCGAAATATATTTCGATAATATGTTCACAGATATTTATTTATTTTAGTTTGTGTGTGCAACAGATCCACAAGACGAACATATAGTGTCACATCACCGTAAAGTGTCGCCTCACGTAGCTACCGTCGGCTAACGATGTGCGTCTATCAGATTGGGGCGAGACCGCTTTTGCTATCAAGATTTGGATAGAATCAGACGACTTGTATGTAGTGTGACTTCAGTCTATTGTGGGCTTGACAGTGTTATAAAATATATACACATTATATACTAAAAAAACTAAGCTTATTGTATCCTAATAGAACAGTCATAAGTTTTTTTTATTAAAGAAGATGGCAAACGAGCAAGCGGATCACCTGATGTTAAGTGACCGCTGCCCAGAGACATCCGCAACAAGCAAAAGTGCTGCAGATGCGTTGCCGTTACAGAGGAGGGCGGGAGGATGGAGGGAAACAGGATATGTCTTTTTTCCCTTTAACCCACTCCCCGTCCTATCCTTTTCCCGTACCTAACCTATCCTTATGATATATTTCCTCATGGAAAGGGTGGGAAGGGGAAGAGGACTGAAATTAGGCCTCCGGCACCTCAATCTTCAGACGAAACGCAGAATACTCTACTTCACGCCTGTTTTTTGTGAGGTCGTGGTATTTCACCGGTCGAGCCGGCCCATTCGTGCATCAGATGTTGTTGTTGCGGGCTCTACCACTGTTAAAGTATTCCTTAGGCAGTACGGCAGCCTGTTCTTTGAACATATTATTAATTGTAGGGATATCTATGATATTCTGCATTCTTTTTCAGTATTTATAAACTCCCTCTTCCCGATACCAGAAATCTATCTCAAAGGGTCAGTTCAAACTGAGGCGCGACGCTGCGCGTACATTTTAAAAGAGCGAGTCAAAATATATTTACAAAGATTCACATTTCATAGTGAAACTTCAGAATACTTTGCACCCGGCAGCGCTGCATCTCGAGATGTCTTGCAGCGTAGAGCGAAGCGTCGCGCCGCGAGGGTGCCAGTGCGGAGGCCGCCGTGGCGCTTTTCTCTACTATTTCCACCCAGACTTCGTGTATAATTGATGCAGTGCTTTTGAGTCAAAATTATAATGATAGACTGGGATCTTGTTATAATCGTTCAGTGGCCAACGATTTTACGATGCGCCTCGTGACGTTGCGTTGTGTTTCGCGGCAGTGCGCGGCGCGGGCGAAATCACTGGCCTCTTCCATTATCGTCGCGACACGTCGCGTTACGTCGCCTCTTGGAGGGAACTGACCCTAAGTCATATCTGTACATATAATTTATAAAGCTCTTTTGGCCTACGCGATTGGAATAAGCAAAACAATCGAAGCGATTTTAATTTTTAGTAAATTGTGTACAGCAAGGATTGAACATGTTGCCGGGTTTCGGCGAAAATGTTACAACCGATTATTACGCCATCTTCAAAAGAAGAGTAAAAAAGTTGATGGTAAATTAACCATTATCGTTTTTATCATATAGAGTTTGTTAACTTGAAGGACCCTAAGTCAAACACTAGTTTATTTTTCATTGTAAAAGGGACTCGAGTTTTTATTTTCCTCTTGGTTACTTAAACCACCATTATTCAATGCAATGACAAAAGGTTGAATTGTTTTGTTTCCTTTGTGTAATGTTTAATTTTAGCTTATGTCGTCTCAACATGAAGTGTAGCTTAGGGCGCGGTAAAGTTTTCGTGGAAAAACTTGTTTCTTATCACCATACTCTACATATTAGTGAGCAAACGGTCAAGAGGGCACCGTTGGTATATTTTTGTGGATAGAACGTATTTATTCATTAAGTTATTTTTTATGAAAATGATTCCTATTATCTAGGACTAGGACAATGCTATTAGGAGACCTAAAGGCAATTGGTAATAACTTGGGACGTAACCGAGTAAACAAGTATCTTGACTTTGTCACTATAATGTATATATATATATATATATATATGTGTATATATTTATATATATATATATATATAATCTGGATTATATTTTATTGCTATACTCTGTTTGGTTTTTAGCTGAACTACAATTAGTAGGACTTTGTTTGAAACGATTTCCGACGCAAGACTCACTGCATATCACACTTGGGAAGTAATTATATCATCGAAAAGCCAAAGTAGTTTCTTATTTTCGTACATGTTATCACTATTAAAATAAATAACAGCTTTTCTTTCAAAATACATAAATAAATCTACCATGCTTATTAAAACATTTATTTTATACGAATTATGGCAACATTATAGATTATTTTCACAAGTGCTCTATTTAGTATTTCATTACCGAACACTAAAACTAATGGTAACAAAAGACAAACAGTGATTTCCTTCTTTACATAACTGTGCGAGCTATCTCCACCACTTCCCACGGTCGTGGAATGCCGGCGTGTTAAAGGGTGCGTCGGAAGACGAATTATATAACTAACATTTAATGATCTCAATGAAGCACGCCTGCCATCATTATTTTCATCATCGCCGCGTCATTATTCGCATCGTAGTGTCTAGGTGTAAATGCTTTGAGTGATTTTTTTAAGTAAGCAAAAGAATTTACTGCAATCGACATTCTGTACGTTTAATAGGTTACGTTTTTAACTTACTTGCTTTTAACTAACTTGAGGGTAAAAACTAGGCTTGCTATAAATAACTAGCTATCCGCGGTTCCACTCGCCGCACCGTTCACTCCGTACAAACTTTCAGGTCCTACTTTAAACCTTTAAAAGACGAATTTAGAAAAATCCTTCTTAGTGCTCCCCCATGTAATGACATAAGCCTCTGTGCAAGATTTCAAGTCTCTATGCGCAGTGGTTTGGGGCGTTCATCAGTCAATTTCTTCGCATATATTGCCTTTGCCATTGCCCATCACTTGCAACCACTTTTTCCCATCTCTCAGGCAGCATTCGAATCCCACGTCTGAAGAACTCCTTGTCTTTTGAGGCTATCCACGAATCAACCCAATTTCAATGGTATCCTCATAAGATGTGAACCGCTGCGCCGTCAGATCATGTGCCATGGACCGGAACAGGTGATAATCGGACGGTGCAATGTTTGGTGAATACGGCGGGTGGGGTAACACCTCCCAATCAAGTGTTTCCAAGTACTTTTTCACGGGAGCCGCAACATGTGGACGAGCATTGTCATGCAGAAGAATAATTTTTTCGTGTCTAGAATAGTATTGAGGGCTTTTTTCCTTAAAAGCTCGGCTCAATCTCATCAATTGTGTTCGATAGAGGGCTCCAGTAATTGTTTCGCTCGGATTAAGCAACTTATAATACACTAGCTGATCCCACCAAATACACAGCATAAGTTTTTTTCCGTGAATATTCGGTTTTGCTGTTGATGTTGACGCATGGCCAGGTAGTCCCCATGATTTTCTTCTTTTTGGATTGTCATAATGTATCCACTTCTCATCACCAGTTACGATACGATGTAAAAAATCATTTTTTATGTCTAGTTAGCAGCATTTCACTTAAGCATAATCGGCGTTCAATATCTCTCTGGGCTTTAATTCGTACGGAACCTAATTTCCTTGTTTATGAATCATTCCTAATGATTTTAAACGATGCGAGACTACTTGCTGAGTGACTTCTAAAGTTAGAGCAAGTTCTTTTTGTGTTAGAGATGAATCTTCCTCCAATAATTCCTCCAATTCTGCAACCTCGTAAATTTTTGGCCTTCCACTGCGATCTTTGACTTTTACGTCGAAATCACCGTTTTTAAACTTTTGAAACCACTCTCGACACGTTCTCTCACTCAAAGCACCCTCACCATATGCTTCTACGAGCAATTGATGCACCTCAGCAGCAGATTTCTTTAAATTAAGGAAGTAAACTAATATTTCCCACAAATGACGCTTACTCGGCTCAAATTTTGACATTTTCAACTTATAACAATTATATTTTACCAATATAAAATCAATAATATTAATAGGTTATGTTGTTCTTGAATGTTCAAACTATTTTTTAAGCCGGTTATCATCTGCGAAAGCTAACCGAAACTCCGTGCCGCGCCATCTACAATAAAACGGCGGGAACTTATTTGTACTCCTAATATTAATTTAAAAGTCCCACAAATAACTATATTTGTCTGTCTAAAAGTTATAAACTCTAAAACTCTTAAACTCTCTTTCATGCGACTTTAATAAATGGACGGAGTGATTCGTGAAGCAAGGCTATATATATTATAGGCCACCAGGTCGTAGAAGAATCTCCTGGCTAGAAAACCTGCCACACCTTGTCCCACAAAAAATATGCTTTTGCCCCTACTTTAAGTGGAATCGAAACATTTTCCCTTCTTCCACGCCTTTCATCAACTGTCATGTCAGCAATTCTTTTTTACTCATTACATGTTTCACATTTTTTTTCATATCTCTTCACATTCATATCTTAAACTCCTTCTCACATACCCTCTTCATAATATGTCCATACCCTTCTAACCGTTTGCTCCTCAAGTTTTGTAAGGCACGATTACTTGAGTCATTTCGATGTTTTCTCATAATGGATCTTCACTGTTTTTATATCGCAACCTTTGTTTATATAATATCCATGTAGTATTGTAATAGTTATCTTTCGTATTGCCCATTACGGAGGCACGACTATGTCGTCCGAGTGGAAGAATTAGCGAACGTTGGAACGGACAGCTTTTTCCAACGAGTCGTTAAACCCCGACTGATCCAATTAAAAATCCAAGCGAAACTTAATATAATTGCATCGAAAATTCCTCGTGACGAGATAAAAACAATAATTTTGTGCTTTAAGACCGTGCCAGTAAAAAATAATAAATCCGTTGTCGGACTTGGCCCGATGAAATGCTACGATACCCATTCAGAAACGTTATTTCAATACAAATTACAGCTACTTGCGTTGCTTCTCTCTGCGTTCCGACAATTCTGCAAATACTTTTCTCTTCTCTAGCACCGCTTCCAACAACGGCGTAACGAAACACGGTGATTTTCAAATGTAACCCTTAAAAATATCGAAAGTAGACTCCAAAATCTAATATCAAAAATGGAACTTAAGCCTTTTTGATAGAGGCGCTTTGAAGTCTGATTGAAATTCCGTGTACCAACAATATGTAGATGTACGTAATACCTATTTGTTCTGCTTATAATCTACTGGGGGAGAGAGCAAGATACAGCAAGTGATTTGTGGGACGGTGTAACGTTTACCAATATAGGCAATTAGTTTGCTCGATAAGGACGGGACTCCGATGGTAAAAAGTATACAGGAGAGCAAATTCTCAGCGACACCATTATCTAGTCACGGCTGAGACGAAGAATTTTTCTTTCTGAGCTTTATAGCCCAATGTGTTGAGTTTATTGTCGAGGCCATAAACGTAAAGCAAGACTTCACTACAGATAGTGTGATGTTTGCCTGTACGATGGCGGGACTGACAATGCTCATTAATTGATTTATTTTTAATAGATGAAGGTGATAAGCGCGCTAACGGGTCATCCGATATTGAATGAGCGCTACACATAAGCATCTGCAGGAAGCTAAAGAGTGCAGATGCGTTACCTATATTTCAGAGGAGAGGACAAAAAAGGGATACTTTCCCTTTCCAACCAATCGCCTCTCCCGTCAAATCCTCTTCCTCTTTACATCCTTTCCCTTTGGAAAATTATAGAATTAATTTATTAATAGATTTAAATGTAATACACAAAATTAAATAAATAATTTCTGTTCGCTTTTATCAAAATTTCAAAGGGGATATATACGTAGCACCAATTTCTGGTAAGATTTACTAAAACGATACAGTCCCTGGTATTAAATTACTTCGAACAAAATATTTGTCGTCCTGTCTAAAGCGTTCTTAATTCTTTATCTCGAGGATACATTATCTAAAAAAGGCATAAAATAATTTGTCCTCTAAAAGTGAAACGGAATCCGCGTGCATTACGTAACCATTTTAAACTGAAGCGTCATTGCTTATAAATTGGTTTGATAGCAATAAGTTACCTTATCGTACGCCGAAGCTTCTTCCATTAGCGAGCGAGATTGCGGTGAATTGGTCCACGTCTTTGTTTATGAGGTATTTACATTTGCTGGTTAAGTCTAGCTTTGATACTCGCTTCTAATAAATATTTCAAAGAAAAATGCGAACCAATTCGTATATAATTTTTTACTAGTAATCGCCCAGCGGAGTAAATTCTAAATTCAATCATGACTTTCTGCAGCACCTTTTAAATCACCTCTTCCATTGTAACTTAATAATCGAAATTTTTATAAATCCGTCGCAATAAATTAAAGAACTTTCCTAAAGTTTGCGACTAACGTATTAGTATAGAATATTTTCACATCATTTCATATAGTTATAAAGGATTACAAGAACAATAAAAACTGGTTTCGAAAACTTTAAAAGTCGAATTAGCCATAGTTCATTTATTGTACGACGGTGATACACAACATGTAAAAATAAAATAAATAAATATGCGCTCACGCCCGTAACCCAGAGGGGTAGGCAGAGATCATGGATTTCCATTTGGCGCGATCCTGGCACACCTCTCTCGCTTCTTCCACATTCATACATCTACGCATGCATGCTCGTCGGTTATGGGTGCTCCTTATATCGCCCTTTTTTAGTAAGTCATTAATCTGATCGATATAAGTTAATCTGATCGATATAAAAATACGTTTTATTGATAATTTACGTTAAGATTCAAATATAACTTTAAAGTTTACTCTCCCTGCATAATATGTACTTTTCATTTGAAAAATTCAGTTAAAACATTTTTAAGTAAAATTTTAATGTTTTCCAACAGATTGTATTGTAGATATAGCACATCAATTATATAGTATTTACGAAAATCAATTTTTTTTGGGTAATTTCTTGCAATTGATTATCTTTCAGTTCCCTTGCCAATTAGGTATTTTTGAGATCGATGTCTAACCAAAGCATTCGCAAGGATCACTTACTAGTAGGTAATTAAATATTAATAAGATGATTATAAAATAATTACTGTTTGCATAATGAACGAAACGTAATACTAATTATTATTCGAATATATTATAACAAGTCACTGTAGCCGGTATTTGGGTGGTCCGTATTCCGAAATTGCTTTCCGCCGACGCATATTCTATTCATTGTTCAGATAGATTTATAATTCGATTGTAATATTTTAATTATGGTTTGATTTACTCTACGTGAGCGCTCTTGTTTGCTGGAAAATTATATTTTTTGTCAGAATATTAGTTAGAAAAGTTGATTACTAAAGCCTACTACTACTACTAGAAATTTGGCTGACTATAAAAAGTTATGTAACGTCATAGATGATACTTGCAAATTTAAGTTTTTAATTCAAGATTACATTATTCCTACTAAAAAATTTACCTCTTACCAATTCATATACGGAATTGTTTTTGAAAAAGCAATAACATTTTACAACATTTAAATATTACGATTGTCGATTACCAACTTATAAAAATATTTTGATGTTATGTGAGTTATATAGAGAATTAACTTAAGTACTTAAATACAATATTAAATTATTATTCTATACACATATAAATGTTATATTAGAATTCAAAATGAGTACATAATTAAGAGATATCTAAAAAATGCTTTACCTCGATAGATTCTGTACTAAATTAATTGAGACGTTGTCAAAAGAGATTTTACTAGGAGATAAAATTAGCATAAGTAATGTTTTAATATATACTCGAATGATTTGCGCTCTATTCGAACTCGTTCAATACTTGTATGAACGTTCAGTTACTTTGGATTATAGATTCTAGATACGGTAGAGATTTTTCGACTAATTTTTTCGCACTACCAATCTTAACAAGTGTTAAGTCAAAATTAGATTGTGACAATTTTGATATTAGCATTTCAAATATCTTTGTTTCTATTAGAATAAATGATATAATTTTTTTTCAGCGGTAATAAAAAAAGTATAAGCAAGTTAAAAAATGTATACATACTATATCACTTAAATCTACGTCGATCATATATATCCTACCTAGAAATAAATACACAGTATTTTTCTAAAATAGTTTTCTGATAGAGGTAATTAAAAAATAAACAAATTACAAAATATGTATATTTACAAAAAATATTACTGCGTGCAAATGTCTTATATAGTTTTAGATTTTCCTTTAATAAATCAACGCCTCGCCAACTTTAAAAAAAAAAAGGTTTAAAAACAAAAAAACACGCTAATTACATAAAGTATATATTGTTATTTCAATTTGCTTCTAGATGGCGTTATTCTTAATCTTAAAAAAATTACAAATCCTTTAGATCCTGCCGAGGATAATATATCCCACGTTATTTAAATTATTGCATTGCCATCGGTCTTTGACAAGTGTGCAACGTTTTAAATTAATCCGAAATTTTAAAAACGCTGAAAATCACATTCAAACATTCTATAACAAGCCTTTTCCCACGCATGTGGAGTCCGCACAGTACGAACGTAGTCCATATCGTATAGGTTTTGGCTGCATTTATTACGGCCGGAATACAAACACATGTCGAGCTAATAAAAGCGTGTTAATATAAAGGAAAAATCTCATAGCGTCGTTCGGAGTTTGATGTGACAAAATTTGAAAGCGAACTCTTGATTGTAATGATTTAAAGAAGCAACACTAGTCACCGTATTAACACTGTAACTCATTGTAGACGTACAAACATAGACGCAATAATTTTCTAATAAAGCAGTTTTTATTTTGTCTGTTTTTTTTTAAATATTTTCATCAATTTATTTCAAATAATTTACCTTCCAAATTATTTAATAATTTTGTCGCCTATGTTATTTAAAATTGGCAATAAAATTTTAAAACAGATTTAACATATAAAATGTCTTATAAATTATTAATCGAAAGTTTTACTTATTCCATGATTCGTAGCACGTGAGGTCGCTATAAATAAATTGAATAGATTTAATAGAAGCGGCCACATATTAGGTATGGACGGATTTATTCGCGATAGGCGGCTAGGCGACTATTTAAATGCGTTAGGTCTATTCCAGTGAGAAGTGAGGCCCGCGACTGTGAATATCAATCACGCAGCAAACAGCCCGACGATTATGCAGCCACGTGCAGTGGCATATCGACTTACATTAGCATACTCTGTAAATCTTCGCGCTATTGGGTGGGCCGACAAATGATTGTCACCTTTTAAATTTGCATTCATTATCATTCATTATTCATTGCCATATAATTATTCATTAGTTCAGCCCGTGGTTGTCTACTTAGGCGCGTTTTGCATGATTAGTGTCGTGATGTTTTCCTTTCGTATTCATTGTGACGCCCCTATGTGTCGGGTGCTCGTTGGCTTATTGTTCGTGTCTCGATTAGTTGTTCAACAGCATAGGCAATTTTAAACCAAAATTCTTTCTGTTTACGATCGATTTTTCAATGTAAAACGAATCTTTAACGCAATACGAATACGTACTAATCACGGATTTGCATAACAAACTTTAAACGTAAAGATAAATTCATGCAAATGTTTAAGATAAATTTAAAATTCTACTCACCTCGCCATATTTGAAAGGAGCATCAGCAAAAAAACTATAGTGGTCGAAGACTTCAGAAACATCCTGCAATCTTCACCATTAATAATTTTAAATTTCATGTTGGCAACACTAGATTCTTATTTCGGAATCTCATCGTTTTAGCTTGTTACAACTTTGTCGTACAAATCGCACAGCTTATCACTATGAAAAATTAAATTATTATAAATCCAAAACTAATTAAGAAATGTTTTTCAACTGTTTGAAATTGACGAAGTTTTGACGTGTGATAAAATTTGAAATATTTTCTGCACTGTTGTCAATTAGCTGTGAGTTCGCGTATCGGCGAGGTCGTTGTCGCGTGCGTTTTGAGTGCGAATCCCGTCGTGTGGCATGTGCCATCAGAGATCGATCTGTTTGTTTACGTTAGTCCGTGCGGCGGCGGGCCGGGCGGCGTGTTCGCTGCGTTCGAGCGCGTGGGCCGCGAGGCGTGCTCTCCGCGCCGCCCAGACGTCGGGGGAAAAAACGTTAGAGGGGCGTGAGGACGCCTTCTGACGGCCACACCTACTTGCTCATTATCCTTGTTTACGCGAGCATTTTTCCCTCCGGATGTATTTCGGCGAGGTTCACACCGATGAGCAGTGTAGACGCTTGGCCGTGTGCACGCAGAGCGCTCTCGGTTGACAGTGGCACCGTGGACGCACTCCCTGTCTATATAAAATGCCGCCCCACGCGTTTTATTCCCGGCCCTGGGGAACGATATCCCGTCGTTATTGGTTTTTGGTTTTGCAGGAATTAAAAATATACTATTGATGATTTAATAATAGCCTAATATTTCATCGATTAAAAAACTTTTTTAAAATGTTTTTCAAAAATTATTGAAGCATCCATTATTATCAAATACAAATAAATTAAACTAAAAGGACTTCTATAAAGCAATACACGTCAATACTAGACTTATGACTGGATTTAAATTAGCGATCACTAGCGGTCATGGATTTTAAGCCTATGAATTTATTGAACAGTACTCTAAGCCATTGGACTATTGCCATAATTAAAACAAAACGTATAATTTAAGCTTTTGTATGTTATTATAAAGAAACAGATAGGTGCTATCTGCATCTGGATATTAATATCTGCAAGGTACAAAGAGGAAAGATCTGTTTATGATTAACAAGCTGGTTTTACGTGCCGTTCAATTAAATTTTACCGAAAATTTCCAGCCAGAGCTGAACTCTATTTAATATGGATGATTGTACAGATCTGAGGTCAACCTACAATGGCTAATACCTATCCCCTACTTTATACTTAAGTACTCGGCTACGTAATAACAGAAATCTCTGTGCGAAATTTCAACAGATTCAGTACAGATACACTCAGTAGTTCACCATTGGAAAAATACATTATGTAGACGTGTAGGCTGGCTGTATTGTTATTAATATCCCGCAAAATTTAAACCCTCCCGACATGGACAGCTTGTCCAAAATAAAACATGCATTTCTAAAACTAGTCAATAATTAACGGATTGAAAAAGGTCGTCCCCGGCTATGCGTACTGACAATAGCTAAGGGCCGCGACCCTTCAATGGGGGTGCATTAGTTTTATGCGCAACAATAATTGGAATTGTGATCGCTGTCATCGACCACCAGAAAGTACGTAATTATTTTTGCTCGTCGTAATAAAAATTTTGTTCATTGCTTTTGGGTACAATCTTAAAATATAAAATTGGTTAAAATTAATAAAAAAACACGTTGCAGGTTTAAATTATTTCTAATGTTACTTATAACCCAGATTTTAAGTTGGATAGACTTTCAGATTGAAAGTTCTTCTAGTAATTTATTTATTTATACTCCTTTTCGCAAATATAGAAAACGCAGATAGTATGGCCCAATTCTAGCCCTCTTTCCTTTCCCGAAAGAGGAGAATGAAATGAAAAACGCCTCTGCAACTCATTAGTTTATTGCATATACCTATAAACATAAAAAATCTTCTATAACTAAAAAATACATCAACGCGAGATTTTAATTGAAGTGTTTCACTGATATCATAATCGGGGGAATATTTCATACAGAAGTTACTACTCGTAAACATAAGTATAAGGAAAATCTCGTGTCCACGATTTATTTACTTTTGTTATAGGAGAAGCCGCCAGGTTATTTATGCGCAGTCAGGGATTTCTATGTAAATATCGCATGGCCGTCGCCTTTGATCTCCGTGGCACGCAGCGGCACTTTACCAACACCACTTGTCTATATTACAAATAATTAATTTGTTTATTGTTAATTCATTTATTTAATTTTAAACTAGGTTAATGTGATTGTTATACATATAGTTTCAGTATGATTACATTAGATTAGATTTAAAAGCCATCCACCAACCCGCACTGGGCCAGCGTGGTGGATTACGGCTCATTCCCTTTCTCGGGGAGGAGGCCTGTGTCCCTGCAGTGGGAAACATTCTAGAAAAGGCCGATTTATTATTATTATATTATTAGATTTAAAAGACTTTTATAGCTTATCATTACTGCTAGTAATGTAGCTTGTACCAATGCACATTCTACTTCAATGTATCCCACTGTGTATCACTCTTCCAACTTAATGTGAGGGCTAAAATTTTTGGTCGATGTAATGCAACATTTCCTAATAACAATTCCTGTTCTTCGAGCAGCGCAAATCCTGTGATGTCTATCATCTCTAGTAGCTATAGTGTGATCTTACGCGGTAAATACGAAATATTTTTACAATATATAATAATAATTATTATGTCAAATGCACATTTTTCACCTTACATTACATTTTTCCCTTTTGTTTATTTATTTATCATCTTGCATAGCTTTCAGATGTTCAAATATAAACGTTAAAAATGAAGCTGAGAATACTGGTGGCATAGTAAGATGAATCTAGTTTCACCGGGCTTGAGGTGACGAATCGCAGAGGGCGCTCAGCTCAATACTCGTTTGATACTAAGTAAGCTCGAGGGCTTCCTCGGGGACCTGAGCTCGTGCCGTTACTATATTTATCTTACCGCATTGTTAGGCTACTAAGCACTTAGGTTTCTTTAGCGGACGCTCCAAGGAGCGACTTGACTCAAGAGCCCCCGAGAGTACACGTTGACTTGGGCTGTCACTCATTACTCATTAGTGGCCGAATCTCGGTCGGTGGCTAATATCGGATTTACAAGAAAGATGTACTTCCTTCACTGAAATTGCATCGAAAGTTGTGTTATCTTAAAAAGAGACAAGGTTTTAGCAGCAATTACTCATAATAAAATATACATACTTAAAACTATTTTTTTTAAATACAAATATGAACTCTAAAACTCATGTCTATTTTGTTAGCAGTTTACGGAACTTTACAATTGTAATAAAGTGATGGTCACGACAATGCTCATTCAGACGGCGCGCAGTCATAAAACTGGTGGCCATAGACGTGCTTTATGGCGTTATAAACGCGGCTTGTAGCTAGAAATTATATTAACATTACTTTGAACATTTTAATATATTGTCGTATTGTGTTGTTATAGATGAATTAGGAAGACGGTTTAATTTCAATAATCGGCGTTTAAAAGATTAAGCTTTATCGATATTACACCATCTTCTGATCTCTGCTACACATAAATAATAAATATTAAAATCTTCTCTGGCTTTTTGCTTTGGTTTGCGATTGGTGCTCTCATCGGCGTATTGATTTGGCAGCCGCCAAAACGTTCGGTTAAAATCTGTAATTACATAAAATTTTACCTATGATTACGAACTATATCTTTTTAATTTTGTATTGCGTTACAAGTGTTAAGGAAGAAGTAAAAGAATATTAAATTTAGTTAGTGTTTATTTTACGTGTATTGTTTAATGACACGGAAGTAAGCTTATATTGGTTGAAGCGGATAGCTATAGTATGGAAATCTCTACCTCCGTCTGGAAATGACATACATTTGCTGTTATAAATTCAAAGTGTATCGAATATAAACATCCTAGCGCAAACACGGCACTTTAATAATACATATTTGATCAGTGACTAAAGGATAATTCCGCTCATTTAATGCGTTTAACGATAAAAGGTGCGCTTGATTGTCGGTATAATGAATGCCTTATTGTCTGTCATTAGGACGTAAAGAGTTACGTTCGAATAAACATTCCGCGGAAAATATGCGATGGTAATGTTTACCGCGTTTAATATCAAGTTGCCAGTTCAAACGTTATACAATAAATAAAAAAATATATATTCGTTTAAGGAAATCAATTGATATATTTTGGTGAAGCGCGAACCTCGGATTTAAGTAACATCAAATATTTGTTGTTACACAATTATGTGACGGCATTACTTAACATAAAAGAAAAATTTGTAGGTAATCATAAAACACACATAGCACGTTGGCGTTCTCTCATATGTGAACACATTTACATACATATACATATGTCGTTATTAAGTGATTGAAATTAAAGAATAATGTTTACTTTGTTCACATCCGTTTTGTAAAGAAATTTGCACTGATTTACATCGTGTTTAATTTTTCCATGTTCTTGTCGTGTTTTTTGAATATAAATGTGTAAGTTTGTATGTATGGATGCAAGAACGGCTAGACGGATCTATATTAAGTTTGGCACAGATATAGATTATATTCTGGAATAGTACATAAGCTACTTTCTATCCCGGAAAAATTGGGATCGTGTGATACATTTATTTACAGGCGTAAATCGAAAATTATATAAAAGGCAATGTGTGTATGTATTGACGTTACCTATATGTAGATGCTAAAACGGCTGCCCAGGAGAAACTAGCATGTTATAAAAAGGTAAATAAATTATATAGAAGAGTGTTAACGAAATAGGGAGGGAGGAAATTGAGAACAAAGACTTAAATTCTAAAAGCTTCAGTCCTACTCATAAAAAGAACCTAGCATGGCAGAGCCAGCAACCATATCTATTACACGAATGGATCGGCTCAACTAGTGAAATATCACGACCACATCTGTGTGGTCGGGCAGGCGTGAAGTAGAAGTATATTTCAAGGTTTCGGCCGACGAGTGAGTTGCTGAAAGCCCAATTTCTGTCCTTTTACTTTTTCCATACTTTATTAATAAGGATATGATGGGATGGGGAAGGGGATTGGACGGGGAGGATAAATGGGTAACAAGTAATATGTTTTTTCCTGGCCTTTCTTCCTATAATGAACAGAGTAGGTACTCTGTTAATTAAAGGAAGGCAACGAATCTGCAACTCATTTGTTTGTTGTGGATCGTAGCGGTCTCTTAATATGAGGTAACTTGCTCGTTTGCCAAGTCCCATAAAAAATTATTAGCTATCGGAAATAATATGTACAATGAGCCACAATATAATAAAAAACAAATGACAACTACTGTAAATTTGAAAGTCCGTAGGCGAAGAAATATTGTTATGTTGACTACTAAGATAGTGTAAGGCTCGAGAGATCATGGGCCGAACAGTGCCTTCAGTTCACTTAATTTATATTACCAACTTGTAGGTATTATGTAATTGTAAGTTGGTAAGCCTAACATAATTGTCCAAATCCCAATCTACACTAATGGACCGAGACTAGATTCGTATCTGGCCGAGGGGGTGCTGGTATCGCACTGGTTCAACCCTTGACGTACAGCTTTGATTTTAGGGGTCGCTTATTATGTCCACTAAGTTATGAAATTCAAAACAAATCCATGTCGATTTCATTAAGTAAAATAAGTATTTTGGATGTTTCAAGATGGCCTCAAAATATAATTTTGTATTAATCAACAACAAACTTATCGATAAAGTAGATTTTGCCAGCTTTGCATGCATCCGTTTCTCATTTGCAGCGCTGGAGTTTTGGTAAGATGATTCTCTTTTGTTGTCATTTGATTTGTCAAAAAGTTGTTATTGTCAAACATGACCCATTGCCATGGCAACCGATATTTTTAATGAAGGTTTTATGTACCTCGAAAATCGTTTTTTTCTTACTATAGTTTTCTATAGACCTGACAATGTGTGTGAAATTCATGATGACCGGTTAAGTGGATTTAAAGCTTGACAAGCAACAAATAAATAAACAAACAAACTCATCACTCATTAGCGTTTATAATATTAGTTGAGGTAAGACCTCACATAACATTCTTATTCACTACAGGATTGCCAATCGAGAACATTTGAATAAATAAATAAATTGTTAATTACGAGCAGTAAAAGATATAAGCCTTCGTTATTAAAAATATTGTTCCCTCACATTTCGTTTTTAGAACCTGATTTGAATGTTAAAGAAGAATTGAATGGGTTATTTATTAAACTACACGACAGATAGTAACGTTGACGTTTCTCTTTTACAGTTAAACCATAAAATTTACAAACGTATTCTAAAATTCGATATTATCATATTTTATCTTTACCTTATTGTTTTCATTGAGATTAAAACGGTGTCTAAATATCTACCGGGGAGTTTTACGATTCCATAACATGGCAAGACAATGAATCATACATACGGTGCGCGCGATTGTGTTACCTACAGCACATAGCTCGCAGCTACTGACACGCATCATTTTCTGTTATTATCAATTACCGCGCGAACGTATCCCGTCTCCACTATATTGGCTGGGAAACATTTGCGGCCTCTATCGGGGTTGCCAGAAGCATTACGAAATTACCCGCTACACGGGGAGAATGTCTGTGTTTTATTTCAATTGTTTTCAAGCTTTCTCCGCGTTTGTTGTTCATTGTAGTCGTTTTTCATTGTTGCATTTTAATGAAATGGAAATAAAGTAGACACATATAACTTACATTTGCTGATTTATATACTTTTTTTAAAAAAAATAAGCCTTGTCATCGATTTTATGAAGTGAACTCACCTTAAAACTTAACACAAAATCTAATTCAAAGTATCGAGCATATCAGGGTAAAAATCACGAAAATTATATAACTTTGAAAAAAAAAGGAAACCTTGTGAAATTTAAACTAAGTTGTCATCAAACCAGATGATATGCTAGCTTCATATATTTTCATTTCATTTACTACGGCTTATCACGTTATTGTAGGTTTACTTAAAAAACTGAAAAAGCTTCAGTATTTTTGTAGAAAAATGGCGGAGAGTAAATGAAGTCCTAGAGATAATATTAAAAAAAATAATGTCTCTGATTTTTAAATAATCAGGTCATATCCCTTAACTTCTACGCTATTTAAGATTGTTGCAGTGAAGGCGCTCCTTATAGTAATTGCTTACATTTGCAATTAATTAATCATTAACAAACAAAATGGCTTATACTTCGGTAACTTTAAAGAATATCACTGTTTGCCAATAACTACTAACTACATATTTCAATCACAGTCAATTACCATTAATAAATTTCATATATTAGTAGACCACACGGGTAGTGGTATGCCGGCAATACAATGTAAATACAAACAGGTATACTTTGAGGTTTATTTACACTTTTTTCAAGTAATGGGGATTATATTACTATTTGTGTATTTACTCGTACAACTGAGGTGGGACAACTTAAGTTGTCTAGGCTTCTCTTACGGTTGTCATCGCTTATCCAACGATATCTCTACGTAAATAGATTTGGGTATTATCATAAGCATCTGCAACAAGCCGATGAGTTGCAGATGCCTTTCTTTTATGGACAGAAGGGGGGAGAAACAGAAAAAATGATATTTTCTTTTCCTATCCATGTCCTCCCCTGTCAAATCCTCTTCTCCTTCTTATTCTTTCCTGATAAGAATAGCATAGGTAGGGAAAAGTGGCTAGGTTCTCATCACACGAAACGTTGAAATACTTTAACTTCACGCCCGTCTTCTATGAGGTATTTCACTGGTCAAGCCGACATCTCTTCGCTTATTATTCCTATATTCAATTGATTTTTATTTTTTTTTAATTTTAATGTAATAAATTTTTATGTACGTTTATTTTATATGGTGACCCTTATTAATATTAAAATTAAAAAGTTACACGCTCTCCGTTCCATTAAAGTATTCTCATAAGCCCACGCTAATTGTACTTAAGATTGTTGAGAGGGCGCACAACGCAAGCACAATTTTAAATTTTTAGGGGGCTATATACAGGGGCTATAAATCAGCGGAGGGTCGAACTCGATATTCAAAGCGGATCGCACACTAAACATGTAAAAGATAAGTCTAAATTTATTTTAGAATTATTCTTTCAATTACAAAAAGCGGTTGAAATACTGTGATGTATTACCCCCGTAAATTGCCAATGCGCCTGGCGGCCATTTTGGTGGCGTAATTTCGTAACATAGAACACTCACTAACCCGTAGCAACGCTCTTGTTTGTTGCTATCCTTGTTATTTTTATCATCTTTGTTTTAAAACGAGTAGGAGAATACGCTACACAGTTGTGCTCGTGAAATTATTATGTATTAAGTAAATATGATATATATGACGATATTCCCTCCCTCTCTTGGAGAGGAGGCCGGTGTCCCTGCAGTGGGAAACATTGTAGAAAAGGCCGATTTATTATTATTATTTATAAGTAAATATGAAAAAATTGTCAATGTACAGTTGGATATTAAACATTTAAAAATAAGATTAAATAACCTTAAGCAAAATTTTTGACAAAAGACATGGTGGTGTCAAACGAAACCTACATACCAAGCCAGTATCAATTCCTCATCACAGCACAGGAATCAACAACGGATGATAAGAAGACACTTACCAATTTAACTAATAATTTATCAGAAGGCATATTATTATATGGTTATATTTTTAAAACATACATATGTTGATATACAAATATCCTTCGTTAATCTTAGAACTATTTTGTTAGCTATACTTTTTAGTTACAGATGACATCACGGGGTTGTAAATTTGACAAGGTCCCAGCGCATTATCTACTTGTGGGGTTAATACAAGCGATTGGTTACGAAGACAGAAGTCATTTATACATACATGGAAATTACCTAATTAACTACCGGAGCTCATGAAGAATCGGATGAAATATATTTTAGAGTCTGCAACTGATATTGTTATTAAAAATGAAAAAAGATAAGTCATACATAGCTTAGGAGGCTGGCCTTTGATAATATCGTAATTAACATTACCGTATAGCAGTTTGTAGGTTTACTTGGTATATACTGTTTGCCAACAACCTTCAACTGTATATTCAGGTCCCCGAAGAAGGCACCAACGAACATGACAACGCAGTGGTGTTAGGCGTTCCACAAGTTGGACTATTTGGTAACTAATTTGATTCGGTAGTGTCAATTATTTTCGAGCTTTTCTTGCACTTGATACCTACATTACTCTGCTTTGTATGCGTCGAGCCTATTTAAAATCCCATAAGGTTTATACTCTGTGGCGGAGTCCACAGATCGCTAATAGGGCCCGGCCGTTGTTAGCTATGCTATGGTGTGCGGGCGCGCGCGCTCGAGGCGGGACATCGTTAGCATGTGTATGCGACATTTCACATGGGCTAATTGCAAGCATTTAGCCATCTTGATAAACTGCCCTCTCTGCACTGTGGCTCTATATTTTGCAGACGCTTCGACCGCGTGCACCAGGTAAAGATGTCGTAGGAAAAAAACGATGTTAAATAACAATTTACCTGCAATCCTTGTGATAGATAAATGCAGATTTGTAGGAAGATTATAAAATCTTGTAATAATACAGTGTATTGTACTTTGAAACTGATCGCGCCATAAATTGATCGCGCACCACATCTATTGCGTTTTATAGATTATCATGCAAAAGACGGCTAACGAAAAATAAACATAAAGTCTACTGCGAGCACCAAAATTTAAATCCTTATTTTAAGCATCAAATCATCGATTAAATGGACAATAGGGTCTGAACTAATATTATGAATTTCGCAATTAGTATGTTTTTTTTATTCATTTGCTACGCACTAACTCCTTAACGTTTCAACCGATCATCATGACATTTTGCATACACATAGTTCAAATGAGTTACTTCCCGAGGTATGTACATGAAACCTTCAATAATAATTAGGAGTTTATTATACGCGGAATCTTACAAAAATTTACAGCGTAGATTGAAAAACGAATGCATGCAAAGCCGCTGGCTATAGCTAGTAACGAATAAACGATGTTAATTTAACGTTAAGTCCATCGAATAAGATTAATAAATTTTACTCAATGCCTATTAGCGCGTCTGCAGTTAAACGTACCATCCGGTCTGGTCTAGTATCTTGCGCATCGATTCCCTTCCATTAGCGTCCTAAGGCCCACTTGCTAAGCCGAATGATAATTGAAATACGGCCATAAACTTCGCTTCGTATGAACCGACTATTTACATTTATATTTTTATAGCTGCCAGTTCTTTGATTATTTGTTAATTTACTTATACCTTTTACAGGATGTTTCGTAATAGAAATGTGTATGTCTAATGAGTTTAATGCATTCACAACTGCGCCTTTTAGTGTACTATCCTTTTAAGTCACATCTTAATTGTGTAATGTGACTTCGTACTCTTGTATTGAGTATAGAATATGCACTTTAGAGACACGGTTTTATAATTTGGTTGAAGTTTTAGCATTTCCTCGCTTGATGCGAAAAGCGAATGAAAGCATACCGTGGAAGGCATTGAATGGACTAAGAATGAGTAAGCTTATCCCTTACTTCTTCATCACTAGAAATTACAATTTGACGTACCTCAAACAAAAGAATCATTTCACTATACTCCAGGATACGTTGTCAATGTAAGTGTATAGAACTATGTGTATGTGTATAAATAAAACTGATAAATCGTAGAAGTACCTCAATAGATTCCAACGATACGCAATGTGTCTTGAAAGCGGAGTCCGTACAATCAGACGAAGGTATTCGTGCCGTCAGCGAATGCCGCGCGTCAGTGATTTATGTGCCCTGCTCACATGCCTCGGACGCCGCTAGTGCACTTTATTTAATTATCTTCTTTAACAGACTACATTGCAACAGTTCAAGCGTTATTAAAAGAGGGACGTGTTTTTATTTGCTATTTTTTCTCCGATGATTGCGATAGATACGCTTAGATGCCATTGATACAATTATGTTGTTATGCAAAACGTGACATTATTTTAATCTCTCAATTACTTTGTGTAATTACTTTTACCCTATAAAGATATGTGACGGTTTAAATTGCTTGTTACTTCGTTCTTGATATAGTATAAGGAACTTTCGTAAACGTTTTTCATCATGTGAATCTAGTACAAAAATTATATAGGGAGACGTGTCAACGGATCATGTTATTATGCTCGAGAAGTACTTACGGTGTGCAAAATCATTAATTGAATATTCATCGTAATAAATCAGTTATTCGAGAACTAAAATTATTAACCGAATAAGCAATCAGTCTGAAACCGAAGTCGTCAAAGCGAAACGCAAACGCAGTATCAATCGGAGGGATCTGTGAAGCATTGGAGCGACGAGGGCGCCCGGCGTAATTTGTCAGTGGTACTGATTGTATCGATACTATCGACTCGTCGATGCTCCAATCGATACGTTTATCACGTTAATCGATCTAATTTCGTCAGTTCGGCCGGCGAGCGGTGAGCGATGAGCTCGCTGTGGGAAAGCCACCGCGGGTGCGCAGTCATTCCGCTTGCCTTAGATTAATTGAGATAGGTGTTCAACATACTTTGTTTAAGTTAAGCTGTTTTATTTATGGTAATATTGTTTATTATATATGTATATATACACCCATAGGATGTTTCTATACAATATTAGAAGAGCTTCAAGGGGCCGCCGTTTTCTTCAAAGATCCTAAGTTTTATCGATTTTGAAATACCTGTACTGAAAACTGCGCGAAGCAGGAGTAAGTTAAACCATAAGTAAAAATAATCAGGCCCACGATTAATGGTATAGGAATAACCAAAATGTGTAATAATAGTGTAGTTAAAATAAATGCATTAGGACTCGAAGTAAGGACTCCGATTCAGATGACTTGAAAGTCTATTAGAAATTGTTTTTTTTTTTTTAATTTCAGAGGCTTGTAATGTTGTTTGAGGGAGAACCAAATATAACAGAAATTGAAATAAATGTTAACGGTAAAAAAATTATGACGAATTTATGTATTTGGTAAGTATGTTTAGTTGTGATGGTAGGCATGTTGAACATTTTGAACGTGGAGTGAATGCTGAAATAAAATGGATTGGGCTATATCCCGTAGTAAAGAGTATGTGTCTGTGAGACCTGGGTTTAGCGGAAAAAAATATGTAGTAGAGTTAACGCCGTTGAGATGCAAGAATGTTGAAAGGATGAATAAAGATAGAGTATTGAAATAAATGTATGTTGCAGAATTGAGTGGTAATGGTGGGAGGGGACATCCCAGGAGAACTTATATCGATCAGATTAGTAACATACTAAAGAAGGACAATATAAGGATTACCCGTAACCGGTGAGCATTTATGCGTAGAGGTATTGTTTATGTTTTTTATTTAGGTAGAATGAATTCGCTTTTATTTTCGTTTCTTATTTTATCTACTTTCCTACATCCACCGAAATTTTCAATTTTTTTTGCTGATTTCAAGAATGTCATCTGGGAGACAACACCTATGTGTGCATAAAACGAATAATTGGAAGTCTGTTTTGCTCTTTGCGCTTATTATAATATCGCGACCACCGTGAAGACATCCGCCTAGATACGAGAATATTTGGATTGTGGTTTAATTACCTCCTATTGTGGCAGTGATTCGAGTCTATTGTGTTTGCGTACTATTCATTTGAACTTCATTATACTATTTCGTTTATTGTTAAAGTTCATTGAAGTTTAAGAAGTCCGAATCATTTATGTGCGTAATTAACTTTTTGCAGTTTTAAACTATATATCTTTCTATATGATTTTGGAACTTTGACAGCGATCTTAGATCATCGTTTCATATTGCCAATATCTATATTCCGTATATTCCTATACACGTAACAAAGTCCTGATTCGGATTAGGTACCAAATTGCCATAAATTGCCTTTAATAAATTTAATTTTAGCCCTTCCTTTATTACCTTTTATAAAGTTTTTTTAGTTCAAATTACGTTAACTATACGCACGTATAACGTCCCGATTTGACGAATGCGAAATCATTATTTCTAAATGTTTGTAAGCGATATTGTTCGAGCCTAGATAATCACTTACCGTCAATGATGTCTCGTTGCTTTATATTAAAAAAAGGAATACTTTTAATTCTTCGAAATAACCTTCAAGGTTGTTGTTGAAGATATTTCATCAAACAAACGTTAGGAACGTTCATAAAGACATTACTTTTTTGTCGTTCACAGATTAAAAAAGTCTTGAATTATTTTACGGAACGCTTCGGCCTGGATTGTTTCGCGTCGAGTAATTTTGGAATTTGTAACATAGGAATTTGGAATGAAAAACCAGGAAATGTTGATCGATGTGCGGGCAGGGGGCAGGGGCGAGGGGAGGTGGGCGTGCCGCGCGGGGCGGGGCGAGCCCTAGCGCCCATCCACAGACTATAAAATAGGTGCTCTATTGTTCCACCACAGATAAATAAGGGAACTGGCAACAATATCATTTTAACAATCTTAGTAATTACGCGAAAACTAATATGGAATTCAAATTATTTTAAAGTAAAAAAATATATTTATAACGATATCTAGCAATTACATTTCTTGGTCTCAAGATACAAGCTTCTGCTTTGTTTGGGACCCCCAGAATTTTTAGATTGACTAATGTATATGATAAAATATGTATAAATGCAAACATATTTTTTCAAATTCTTGTTAAATATCAACAATTAAACGAGGTTAACGAAATTCGGTCCTAATTTCAGTCCGCTACCCCTTCCCACCCTTTCCTCATATAGATAAGATGGGACCGGGATGGGTTGGCGTGGAAAAGGAAATATCGTTTTGCCTCTCTGCAACACATTTGCTTGTTGCGAATGTCTAGGGGTCAATTAAAATCAGGTGATCTGCTTGTTTGTTTGCCATCTTCCATAAAAAAATATTTAATGAATAAACATTTTAGGTAATTGCATGTTGTGGCACATTAGAATTTTTATTTGTTCAATGTTAATGCGTCGCTTTGAATTCATTACAATTTACACACGGACGTATTATGCATGCGCAAACACGGATATACCTTCTCATACATTTCCATTGTACGACAAATACCAATGAATATCATTGGTATTCTAGCGGGAATAAAATAATGACGTAGCTTACGTCAAAATTATTACATTTAGGCAAAAGAGTAAAATAAAATAAATTAGTTCTTCTTTGTTTGGTATGATGAGTGAGGTGCCCCGGGCCCAATTTCAGACCACTTCCCCTTCCCATCTTTTTCTAAGCAGCATATTTAGGAAAGCAGCTGAAAAAGCAAGGGGATTATTAGGAAAGGGTTATATTATTTTTACTGTCTATTAGCGGTAGCGTATCATTTGCTTCTTGTGGATGCCGATTGGTAGCTGTCACTGAATATCAGGTAAGGCGCTTGCCTTCCACTTTCTTCAATAAAAAAATGGAAAATAATATGATGAGTTCTATGCATGTATAATAGAGATTAGGGGATCAGTAACTACTTTTTTTTACATTATATCATGGAGGGATAACGTTTGAATATTTTTACGCCAAATCATATATAAACAGCAATAAACAACATCTTAGGTCTTGTACATTTATTATTTAATTACCGATTACATAAATCGCCGTAAAAGGTATCGCTGTAAAGATGAGGTGGAGAAGGACTTGCGTGAGCTTCTGGTTCGTGACTGGCGGAATGCAGCATCGCGGAGAGGGAAATACTCTTATTGCCAAGACACACTTTGGGCCTCACTCTAGTTAGTGTTACATTTTTTTATTACATTTATATTTCAATATGAATAGCAGGGAATTTTTGATTCTTAATACGATCTTTCGATCGTCGAATATCATATATAATCTCAATCGTGTAACTTTAAGAACGTGTCTGAACGTCTCTCGCCCAACTTATCCTACGTATTAATACTGAAAAGACCTACTTATTCGATAGTCTTATATTATTAAATAATCATGCCATGAGCAATAATATTATGATACAAAAAGTAAAAGTGAAGGCAGAAAAGCGTCCTAATTAGGATGGTTTCTTTCGTTACAAACACTGTCTCTTTTCCTATAAATATAATTAAGCTATCCTTTTTACACCATTTGCCATGATTGAATGTCCCATTCACTGTCTTTGAAACCTTTTTGAGCGATTTTGTATGAGTAACATATCTATTGTATGAAATATAATTAACCTTAAGCGAGTTTGGTTGCTTAATTTCTAAACAGACTTGGTCCAGGAAAAACCTTTGGTAATCGATATATCCGTATCGAGTGTCCTTAAAAGTAGCTTTAAAATGTTATTATATTTGATGAAGGCGATGAATTTCTGAACATTTTAAGCCTTAAAATCGTCTCATTAAAATATCGATAATGTCATGCAAATAATTAAGTTATGACACGTCAAAATCACTGTCTGATAGTCTGCGACGTTTGAAACTTGTGGTCTCACGAAGCGATTCACTGATACGATCGCTTGCTCTCGCACAAACTTTTGTTGTACACCTGAATTGATCTTTATTTTTAAGTGTATAAGGTTAATATTGCCACTATCAGCTGGTGTTTAAGTTTGTAATTGGTATATTAATGTGTCAATCGCTCCTCCTTCGAGACGTCCGATATTAATAATCATGTCAATCCGCTCGTGAGAACTCTCCGAAGTGACGCGGTAACTATTAATTTGGGTGGTATTACAACGATTATTGGGTAATTGTCGGTGTGGGTTTGCGTCCATGTTATTAAATTTCATTTAATTTTTGTATTAGGCTGGGAGTCGGCTGAGTCATTCGGGTGTTTTACGGTCGCTTTTGTATTCTCTTTGACGTTTCTTTTTATTCTGTCCATTTCTGTTGTGACTTTCATGTTTCACAGCTCCTTCATGTTCTTTAAGAGTAACAGAAACAAAATTATTCACAACAAAATGTGAGTCTCAAAGTAGTTTCACTTTTTTTTTCGTATCTGTATGTGTAATTTAATATTTCTTTTGTATGTTGGTTGGATGCTTTGATAAAATAAGATAGGATAATAATTGTACGTCAAATTAAAATAAGAAACCTGAAATTATATACACATAATAGGGTGGGGAAAAAGTTTTTTTGCGTTTTTTAAGAAAACTCAGACAATTGCAATAAGTGGTCGTCGAATCTTTGCCATCGTGAAGTCGTATTGGGAGTCCTCTCTTGATGTTAACACTACCTAACGAATTCTAAAGAGACCGAAACATGTGAAAATCTGAACATGCTAGTTCAGGATTAATTGGCGAATGCATTAACACCTCCCACCCAAACTTTAAATCTTAATTTTTACAGAGTGGCTAAACATGTGTGACCCTTTCTATTGATCAATTCCGTTCGCTTCCTCTCAACTTCTTGCTTTAATGTCATCAGTTGTTGTCAGTAGAGATCCGAATCGATGGCTCTTTCTGACGGTAAAAGCTCATAACAAACAACACCCTTCCAATCCCATACAAACTGCATCACCTACTTGCGAGTCACCTCGGTTTTGGTGCAGTGTATAAAGTGTCCGACCTTTGATACCTTTTTTGCACGTTCTTGACGTACGTGATTCACTTTTCATCACCAGTTGTTAATCTTTTCAGAAACGATTCGATTTCATTACTTCTCAATAAAGATACGCAAATGTGTACGTAGTTCATTAGGGTTAATTCAGTGCGCTAGTGTGGTAGACAAATATCGAACTTTTTTATGTATCCAAGTCTTTACAAAAGCTGAATAAAATCATTCATTTGTTGCATTATATTAATCACCGTAACATAACATAACAATTTAAATCCAAAATAAAAAGTTCCAAATCAGAATTATTATAATTGCAATAAAGCTAAAAGGTAACTGATTAATGTTGGAAACTAAGTGAAATGACTAATCGGCTAAGCCTTAATGACACCGATGACTAATTTAACACGATTTCACACTGAAGCTGTGTAATTCCGTTCGTGGCTGTAAAATGCCGCTTCCATTACTCGGATGAGTACTCCTCATTTTACATTTTATCTGACTTATAACTGATAAAAACATTTATGAATCTAAATCATAATCACACTATACAAAATAATTAAAAAATTGGTTGAGGTACGCTTTGGGTTTTATTGCTGCAAAAATGATCATTTGTCTTGAACTATTACTTTTAGTTGGCACAAATCAACATTTTTTTTGGTTGGGAAGGGGTGGGGTGATTTTCAAAAGATACCTTGCTTATGGTAGGAATACGGTTAAATGAGATTGCACTCACTAAAAGCCCTTCTGTGGCTGTGTGGATCTTAGAGTGCGACGTGAGGGGGTGCCGGGATCTCCAGCGGAACGCACCGGTGCTCCTGTGCACTAAGCTTGCGTACGACCCCAGAGAACAGGTATTCTCCTTGCACTTTCCCAGTGCTACGGCAACTCGGGACAGGACCCCATGATGCCGTCCTGGTATTGTTTTGCAGGACCATCAGGGGCACCATAAGAATATCACATTACCAAAATAAATAAAAATACATACTTAATCATTTAATTTAATAGTTGTGATTACTTTTCATTCTCATTGTTCTAATCCATTGAAAGTCTTAAAATAATTTTAATTAATATATGTTCATATCATAGCAGAAAAACATATTTTCGAAAAACCTTATTGACATCTACAGGGCAATGAAGGACAAAAAAGGGGTTCATAGATCTTAGTTTTTTATATTTATTAAGTAGCAACTTAACCCAATGCGGATTTTAAAGTTACACTAAATTCAAGTTTGTTTATTTAGGAGCAGATTTAATTGAGTTTGAAAAAAAAATGATTTTAGCAGTATTTTAGGCGTCATTAGGTTGGGCTATTAGCGATCCATTAAGTAGAAAATTATATCGATCCGAGCTGGGCCGCTCGCATTCCGATGAAATTGGTAATGCGATAAGAATCTAGGGGTCGTTACCTAAAGCCCGCGCTAAAAGGCCAGCTTTTCGATACGTGAGAGACAGGTGCGTTTTAATTTAATAAGTAAATTGCTTTATACGGGAGTGAGAATGCAAATTTTATACGCATTAAGAATGCATGGAAGTAATTGTTACAAGTTGGAACTTAATGCAATTTATCTTTATAAGAATAACGCTAGTATAGATGATTATGAACTTGCGTTATAGTTTAAGATACGGCTACACAAATTTATTCCTTCATCTGTTATTTGATCTGGACCTAGTTTATAAGTTAAATAAGTGCAACTCATTTGTTCAGTTCATTCTCGTTCTCGTTCATTGTGTGATCATAAACACCATCTTTGCCGTTGTGATGAACGAATGAAATGATGAAAATGAATGAAACGATGACGTCATCGTGAATTTACTTTAGTTCAGTATCTCTATTATTTTTATCACTTGACACCTCATCCTTGCGCCAGTTATCACACACTAAACCTGCAAGATTTACTTTCGAAGTCACATTAACGTCAGACGTGCTTCGGGACTTCTGCTTTGTGTAAAGTGCATTGATAATCTAAGCCATTCTTAGGCGAGCGGGATAGAGATGTTATTTGCTATAAAACTGAGAAGGACGGATGATGTTGAATTGAACATCAAAATTTTACAGCGTTTTTATTACGCGCGATGGATCTCTGTGTTTACATAAAGCGTCCGGTGCGGTGCTCGCCCGTCGGGGTGTAGGTGGAGCGCTGCTTGTAATTCCAGTTATATTTTTTAATAAAAATACATGTTTAATTTAATTTCCTAGAATGTAGAAAGATTATACGGTGCGTTTGAATGTATCCGATCTTTTTTTAATTAATGGATTACGATTCAATGTGAATCGAGATTGATTTTAATTGATCCGTGCAAAAACATATTCTTAAAAATACGAGTCTTATTTAATTGTGCGTACATCAAAGGATCGAAAGAAAGACTCATTTTTGACTCGATAAAAATCAAAGTTTACGTGGTCTGTGCTCACCCCATAAAGTATATAAATGACATTGAGAGTGCACACTGCACTTAAGTCATAAAAAATTGCCCGTCGACGTGGGCTTGTATATCGGGGTAACAGTTTCACAGTGGTAGAGCAGGCAACAATAACATCTGTTGCACGAATGGGTCGGGTCGACCGGTAATACCACGACCCGAGAAAACAAGTGCGAACAAGTTTTGTGCTATTCGTCTAATGAGTGCGTGAGTGGTTTTATTTTGTATTAATTGATCAAAAATAAAGATTTTTGGAAATTATTTTATTGAAATTTAATAAATTCAAATTGAATAAAACTCTTTGTACGTATTTTATTTTATTTGTCTCAGACAAAGCAGCACAGTGCATAACTTTTCATGAAATGTAAAACTATTAGTGATTAGTTAGTTTAATAAATTATATTCTTTTAAGGGTTTCAAGAAATTATCTGTGTAAAATGTGACAGCGTTACACTTTAGTTCGACATGAACAATGTTCAAAGATACAAAAAACTCTTTCTTACCATCATAAAACCAAAACCAATGATGTTTTATAAGCTATAATGTAGGAAATGGCATTATTTTATTCTCTATTTTGATCGGAACGTGACGTCGAACCAGTCTCTGCGTTTTTGAGGTCTTTCCATCTTCATGGCATATTTTACACAAAATTCATTCTAACTAAATAATACGTAGGAAATAAATTAAGCCAGAAGACGTTAAGTAAACGACCGGATACGATACAAGATATTTTTGTGCCATCGGAAGTAGTAAATTACATATAACTGAACTCATAAGAAGTACCCAAGTCAACTAGACTGTCCGGTTAAGTGATAAGTGAAAAAATTTCGTATTACTGTTTCTTATTTATCGTTTTCCTCGCTATACCTCAATGCCTGAAGACGACAATCCTTAACCAGCGCGTCCTCACCGCAGTGATCTAAAGCGCAGTAACTTGTACCCTGACGGTGGGACTAGCTAAGTTACAGTAGACGGCTAGCGACGTCAGATGCGGTAGGAAAATCTTGGAACGCAGGTTATGGATATGTGGATACCAAAAGTGGTGATTAGGAGTGTTTCAGATGGATCGATGACCTCCTGAGGATGTGTGAGGTTTACAAGCAATACAATCATCACCACTACCACCACTATCATCACCACCACCATACCATCACTATCACCACCATACCATCACTATCACCACCATACCATCACTATCACCACTAACACCATCATCATCACCACCACCATATCATCACTATCACCACTACCATCATCATCATCACCACCACCATATCATCACTATCACCACTACCACCATCATCATCACCACCACTATACCATCATCATCACCACTACCACCACCATCATCATCACCTCCACCACCATACCATCACTATCACCACTACCATCATCATCATCACCACCACCACCACACCATCACTATCACCACTACCACCACCACCATCATCACTATAACTACAACCACCATCATCATCATCACCACCACCATACCATCACTATCAACACTACCACCATCATCATCATCACCACCACCATATCATCACTATCACCACGAACACCATCATCATCACCGCCACCATACCACCACTATCACCTCTACCACCACCATCATCATCACTACCACCACCATCGTCATCACTACCACCACCATCATCATCACTACCACCACCATACCATCACTATAACCACTACCACCATCATCATCACCATCACCATCATACCATCACTATCACCACTACCACCATCATCATCATCGCCACCAAGACAACCACCACCGCATATCACCACCACCAACCCCACCAAGTAATACCTGACGGTGGTTCCGTGGGGCTTAACAAAGCCCGAGCCCAACACAAAACGTGTGGCTCCAACGTCTCAGAGTGTGGAAACACATTTTTTATCTCTATAAAAAAATCACCACCAACCCTACCAAAAATCGTCTCACGCGGTTAAAGATGTTTTCAGTTCATTAAGCATATTGCTGACGCATGTTGTGAATGTCGATCTCGAGAACCTATAAGATTTTCCTCAAACAAATATCGTGTAGCGCGGTTAAAGAAGTTTACACTTTAATAAAGTACGCAAGCAAAATGTTTATATTATTTTACTGTTTAAGTCAACCTTTGTGACATTGTAGGTAGCGGGCGGCACTTTCGATACGATGCCGTGAAATCTTTTTCACAATTTCGAGAGTTTATAACTTTTTACGTGGAACCCTCATTATTTATACAACTTTAAATAGCCTATTTGAATTCTTACAATATTAGCTATCTTCCAGTATAAGTCCCACCCGTATTGGTTCGGTCGCTTCTGAGATTACCCGAAATAACCGGACAGACACACAGGCAAAAATTTTAAAAATTGTGTTTTTGTTATAAGTACCGTATATACATTATGTGTATTGAGTATGGAAATTTTATTTTGATATTACATACAAACACTTCAATTTTATTTATCTGTATAGACCTATAATTTTTAATTTAAAAATTAATTAATTACATGAATAAGTCGATAAGTATGTAACCGACATAATTTCAACCGTCAAAGTCAAATCAACATTATCGTTATTACATATGTAGAAACTAGAATCGTTTTTAATTATCAGATATTAAAAAGCTTGTTCCGGTCGGTAGCGGTCATTTATTTTGTTAACCTAACAAATATGGCGGAATACCAATCATGCCGATTTCGTGTGAATGCGGTAGGTGACATCGGAACGTAGCGCCGACGATACGAAGCGAAGCCCGCTGGCCATGGGAATGAAACAAATTAACCGAATTCGCAGATAAATTCCAACAAACTTCAGTCGCTTAGTCATCTGTTAACTGTACACTGAGATTAGTGTCCGTGTGCTTTGTTAAGGAATGTAATCATTATTTTCCTTACATCTAGATAAGATAAAAGGTAAAAACTATAAAAGATAAGCCACAGAAAAGATAGAATGATGTCATCAGACAAGTAGCAGGAATAAAAAAAACAATTTTAATCACGAAAATATAATATGTACATGGCCAACGATCTTTGGTACCTAATTGTAAAGTTATATTATCTTTGGTAAAATATTGTAATAAATTTGTAATTTAAAGATTACAAGCAATTCATTCTTATTAAACATTATGTAAACTAACATTTAAATTCAATACTTCCTTTAGGTATATCCACACTGTTATTTAGCAATGTTCGCGTTTCATTTTATTTAATTAGGCGCGCGTATAGCAAGGCACGCTCAATGGGTCAACCACCATTGTTTAAACACAACTAATTAACTAACTCATTTCACCGCGAACTGGCACCAATAAAATATTATTCTGCGTTATTAAGAAATTATTGTTAGCGTTTGTAGCACCGTTGTTTTAACGCGCTTGTACACAATGCCGTTGGCGTTGGAATAACATGGATACAACTGAATTTTTTTTTATTCACTGGACTCTTATTCAGTTCGAGCAACTTAATTATTCGTTCAAGCGTTATGGATTTATTATATTAAAGCTATCTTTAAATCATAAAAAGATAAATATTTCCCTTTACACAAAATTTAATCAATTTGAACTGTTGAAATTTAAAAAAAACGTATATTAGTAATGGCTCTATAAAAACTTATTCACCCGTTTACTAAATCTCTGCCAAAATATCCACATAAAAGGCATAAAAACAGGAAGAAATTCACCGTTAATAATGTGGTTGTGCCCTTATAATCCCATTGATGTTGGCTAAGTTGTATTTACTTAATGCTTACATGGTTCCCATGTAATCCATAAACCAAGAACCATAAACCATGAATACTTACTAGATGCGACATGATTGGACTTGCTTACAGGAAGGATGGCTGTGTGGAATACGAATATAAGAGTACATTATTACGTCGTGTTTATGTGAATGTGAATTAAACAAATCTGAACTGTACTGAGAACGTACCTATAATTTTATTTCCTGTCTTGTTAAAGCTACAATAAACTGATCCAGATGAAGGAAGGCGTTGTCACATTTAAAATTTAACGTACACCGCATGTTGTACAAACGTCATACTACTTATGCTGAAATATACGAATCAGATTAAATAACATTTATTTAAATATAATCTGTCCTATATATTTAATGAGGCGGCCACGGTGAGATGTAACAGGTAGGAGTATACTAGATGTCAGCACTATCGCGAATAGGTTATTATTACTTCAGGCACATTGCCAAACGTTTAACTCAGTAGGTCTAAAAGTGATTCCTTAAAGAAAAACAACAATTCATAGTTAGTTTAAAAAAAATACTCGACTGACTGTGATCATTGACATTTCTTTTATTTTTTCCACTATATGTTTAATTTTGTGAAGTCATATATGCTATGATACCGCGAGGAAGAATACGAATACGGTCAAGCAATTTAGGCTTCAGGAAATTATAATGTAACGAACATATATCCTTACAGTCACATATAACGCACATATATACCCAGGAAAAACATTACCCATTAATCAGGACATAAATTCAAGGCACGTTCAACAAGAGGTAAGGTGGGAGCAATTTACTGGCAAGGGTTAATAACTCAACTGTCAAAGAATATCGGATCTAAGATTGCATTCGCTGTTTTTCTACACCAAATGGCTATATGTCAATCAGATGACAAATGATACTAACATTTTCTAAGTATCGTACTTGTTTTCCTTTCTTGTGGGATGGAAGTGGAACGCTTAAGCATACATAACAACTATATGTGCTACAGGTGCATTGCAAATCATTTTGACCAAAAAAAAGAGGGGATAGAGGGTAAAGAAAAAAGAGAAATGAATTGTAAGGGATAAGACCTCCGGACATCTTGTTCTCCAGACGAAAGACTAAAATAATATTACTTCATCGCACCAGTATTCTTCAAGGTTGTGATATTTTCCCAGTCGAACTTCTAGTCGAAGCGGTATACATTTGTGTGGTGCTAAGTTAAATACCACAATAAGGAAGTTCCACATGCTTCTTTCGTTACATCAACGAACAATAACTCGTAAATATTTATCACGCGTAGTAAATGAATATTTTAAGGGAGCACTAATTATTTCACAATTCAATCCGATCGAGTCGGCCGTAAAAACAATTTACTTAGTATTATCGTGCACAAAGTTTATTGTAGTGGCCGATAATTCACTGTTCAATCAAGTTTACAATGAAAATTCTAGAATATTACCTCATTAAATACCACCGATATTAAGATTTTACTAAAAACGCGGACAAACGCTCAGGTTGCATGAAAAAGTAACAGGAATCCGTAGCAAATGCCTTAAATTGCAGTACACGTGAAGCGTCTTATCCAAGGTCAAATCTGTTCCAGTTTGTATGTTCTTAATTCACAAGCTATCCAAATGTCTCTGAAGCTCTTCAAAACTAAAGCCTGGTCATAGTAACTGAGAGCATACGTTTAAATTGCTATGATTACATAAACACGTGTTCAGAAACGTTTTGCTCGCTGTAACGTCTTCTTTGATCTTCAATAATATGTTAAATAGGTCGCCAAACGGAATATGTTATCGCATTTACGGTTGTACGCCAACTATTCATTGGCTATCAGGATCTACATATGTGCATTTATAAATAATTTCTGCCAAAACTTAAAAGCCCGGATTCATATTCAGCCAATTTAATTTAGATTTATTATTTACAAATAAGTATTGCATTCTTGAACGGTCTTGACAAGGCTTGATAAAATTGACATTAACAAAAATCATCATTTGAAAAGCACCAGAACACAAAACATTTTTCTAACGTTGCTCTTGACGCAGGACATCGTATGTGAACAATTCCCGTTGACAGGCTCGTCCCCCTGTCATATTTGGATTGATTTCAGATTGTAAATGCTATCTTTGCATATGACAAACAACTTTAGAGTTTCTTTATACGGTTTAAATAGAGCTTATGGATTAAAGATTGAAAGAGAGAGAGACAGGGTTATCAAGAGTTTAGTTTACACAAGCCACAATCGATCCGTGTACTTAAATATGAAAATAAAAAATAAATAAAATACACCATAGCTCCGATCACATCTCCACTGTCCTTCCATTAAGCTGTCCGCAGTCAATATCCTTTCTACACGCGTCATTATAAGTCACAATTCATTAAATTTTTCGTCAAGCTTACGATTTCAATAGGGCTGTCGGGTGTTCGCCGGCGAGACGTATCGACATCCAGATCTCAGATCGCTATCGATATCCATTCCCGCAGAGTCACTTGACCGGGGTGGCATCACGTCTCATTGTGTTACAGCTATCTAGTACCATATTAAGCATCTAATGTATGGAATTTTATATCAGGATCCTGAACCGACCCCTAAGCGTATAATGTCTTAAGTTCATTTTAGAGTTAAAGACGACCTTTCTCAGATCACAGATTATGACATAGCTCGTAAGTTGAAAGCTAATCAAAATGTTTTAATCGATGAGGAGATAACATAAGTGTTGTACTCAGTTCTCGTAGTAAGATATCGGCAAATTGATGTTCTCTCACAACGTGATAATCCCATATGCTGTGTTTATCTTATCATGTAAATTGTGCTTTTGTTACAATTAATTAGTTTATTTATTGTTATTTATGTCAGTATTCATATAATATAAAGTAAAATATGCTATTTAAGTATATTATATATAAATATTTAATAATTAAATATTATTTTATGCAATAATTCATAATTTAAAAGAACAATTTTTATTCTTAAATCAACGTAGCTGTAATGCTGTATAATGATTGTCGATATCGAAAATTAATGCACTTCACTAAAGGTGGATAAATTCTTTGCATTGCTTTAATTGATTTGTTGGATATTTTTCGTTGAGTAAGCCGCCATTAATTGGTATTTTTATATAAGATATCATTTTGAGGTTTCTTCCACAGGGACGCTCCATTATTGACAGGTCGTTACTATAAATATTTATTTATTATAATTGCTTATTATTATTACAAATCTTCTTTTACAAATTTGTAGATTGTTTGATTGGAACAAGTTGCCAGCGTCACTCGTTCCATCTGCTTGTGATGCGTACCATCTACGTGCTATTTTTCCATCACATCATAACTAAACATTAGGTGGCATCTAGTCAGCCTAATAGCTCGGCTATAGAGTTATCGCCAGGTGTGCTACTTAAATATATCAATCATTCGATTTGTTAGCTTTACGGTCAAGTGGCAAAAAAGTCGATGCGTTCACTCGGACATCGGAATCGTTTTAACAGGAGAGGGCACTTGAGGCGTTTTGTTTGCGCGCGAGTGTTAGCCCTTTGCATTCTAGAGCCGAGCGCCCGAGAGGGCTTATTTAGTTTACCGTGACAAGTGCATTGCGGTATTGTATAAAGACTCGCTTCTGGCTCCAAGAAAGGTATAGTCACATATAACAACAATTGATTGCTCATGAATATATGAATGGCGCTGAGTGTGATTTACTCATTTAGTTTTTGAATAGATTTGTTAAACAAGCAAGAAAATTTACTACTATTTTTAGTACACAAATTACAACTCTAATTAAAGGTTAAGTGCTTTTTTTTCTGTTCTTGAAATAAACTACTATATGTCATATTTTAAGAGATTATTAGAATTCAATCTTCATTATCGATGACTTCAAGCTTAGTATGTATAGCCATTTCATTAATAAATATATTAGTGTACATTGATTTAAAAATATAAATATCAATTAAATAGAAATCTTTAAGCTCTGTGAGAATACAGAGTTAGGTCAAAACAATATAACTTGCACGTAATATACAAGGCGGTGTGAAAATATCCTTTGTCGAATTCTTGTCAAACAATGCTTTGTGGTAATCATTCTTTGATGTTGCCGAGAAGCGTGCTGTACGTACAACCTGGAATATTCCTTTGATATTCAAACTGAATACAAAGTGTAAACAATATTATTTCATAACTTTTACTCTCTTGTTCTATCGTTTCATGTTTACTTAATATTTATTCCGTGAACATTTTCTGCATAGTAACAGATTGAGCCTTGAATTGAAATTCAAAAGTGTTAAGTGTACATCAGCTTACTTTATTTTAAATTTTCTGTGATATATATTAAAGTATTCGGTTGCCTTTCGACACTTGCTACAATCACGAAAATTCAAAATCTTCTTTTCAGACGATATTCCTCCCCCAATGATCGCCGCAAAAATCGATCACAGGCCATCGTGTGGGCCTACCTGCGCTGCGTCGACCTGGTCGGAAATTACAAAAAAAACACATATTTATACATGCAATGTATTTTCACTTTGCTTACTTTTCAATAAAATTTACATGAACTGTTGATTGATCGTTACACACTCAACACTACTAATTAAGCGTGGTATGATTCATTTTTCTGGTCATAATTCTCCGATCGCATTTTTCACGCTTAAAACATATAAAAACAATTACCGAGGTATATAATAATATTTCATTAATTTTCATACCAAATGTCAGATTGCTCTAATAAAGAATTCAAACATAAAGTGAGGCGGAGCTTAAAATGCTGCTAAAACAGCCGTTAAAGTGATAAATGTTTTTTATTGAACTGTTAACGTCAAAAGCGATGTTGCTTGTAAACACTCAGTATTTATGGCGCCACAAATGTGTAGCGAAATCGCCTGCAACGAATACACTTTTTTTTCAGTCGTTCAGCGCTTACAAGACCGTTTTATTTACATCGATTGACCGTTTTATTGCTTAAACACTTTACCCACATACTTTAAGTTATACAATTGACACTTCTAATGAAATTATTCAATGAATTCGTATGTTCGGATTAGATGTATTATAAATTGTAAACTCTACTAATCATTTACAATGTGAAGTGCCGTTTTTCAACAATTTTTTAACTATCGAATTCAAATCGTCAAATTGTGAACTGATATTATGGTTGCGCTACTTATACTTTTAAGTAAAGAATGGAAGATTATTAGGTTTGGTCGGTCATGATGGTTAAATTATGTAAAAATAATATCTTAAAAAATTGTTAATCGAGTTACAAATATATTAGTTGTATTTTACATGATACGTCTTATTGTGAATGGTTTGTTCATTTTACAATTTGTTGACAGTATTAGACTGGCAGTCGGATTATAAGCTGACCAAGTTAGCATTCAATCGGTGACAAATATATACTGTTTTATCAGCAGGTATTGGGTTAGTAACTAACGTAACGCAGTAGAACCATACTTCTAAATTATTTTTTAAATAAAGCGTGGAAGAACGAAAAAGCAAGCACGCAAATGTTTCCCTTAAACTTTACATACCCTTGTTACATCGTAATCTTATCTTACCCAAACAATACGTCATGGAACTAAAGCCAGGTTCATAATTCAAACGTCCATCAAAAAAGTTAAATGAATAATTTAATGTAACTTTTATTCATTTTCTATATTTTTTAAGTTTTATAATATCTTGTTGTTTCTTTGTGTCTCACATATTATTTATGTGCGGGAATATTTTTTTATTCTGTAGAATTTCAAATGATTTTTTCTTAAATTTTTTTATTGAATCGGTGACTTAAGAGTTTTTTTTTACTCTAACATCAGACACGATAAGTAAATTAACTTGATGAAGGCATCCTGTATGCAACTACATTTTATTACATTTAATTTATCTTAACCTCATTACATAGACCTCAACAACATCATAACCGTTTATGTGCTTAAAAGTGACTAAATCTATAAAGCTACGAAGACCTAAGATCATTTTAGTGGTAAAAACAGCTGAAGTAATCACCCTTATATCGACCCTGTTTTTACTCAATGGTGAAAGTGCAAGACATATTTCTACTGACGAGTTTGTAAAAAATTGCCGATTTAAAGTACGTTCACAAAACTATTATTATGGCTGCTGTGAGTCCAAACTTCTAAAAGGAAATGAGAAATTATTTAAAAATATATAATTATTGTTCCTTCATATAGTGTAGCACACTGAAAACTCACATTAACACCCTTATTCACATTACAACACGAATAACAGGAAGAGTTTAATGAAGTTAATAATAGTCTTAATGTCAGCATTCATTATTTTAGTAAAGAAATCAATTGACCACAGATAAAACGGGTCTAACAACCGAAAAGTCAGTTTTAAAATGTGAGCAGTAAACTTACCACGGGAAAATATATTACGATTACTTTTCAAAAGTATTTACAATTCAATATCGTTTGCTTAATTAGATACCATGTTAGCACCGGTTGTTTCATTATGAATACATAATGGTAAAAAGTGGACTGTATCTCTGTCCATCGCCCATACAGTGATACGGTCGTGAAGATTTTTATTTTTACATAGATTCTATTTGTCGCGTTCAGTCGTCCGTTACGGGTTGGTGCCGTCAGGTGCATGTACAAGCGATTGTTTGTTTAACACAATTAGAGTTTCGCACGTGTGTTCTAATAATAGTTGTGTACCGTACGCTTCACTGTCCATCACTCGCTCCCATTCAGAGAGTGTCTGTTTTGTATTAGTATTACCGTATTGAAAGCCGAAGAGCTGCACCGACAACTCTGCATACCCATGCACACCATTCAATCAACCATCGAACATTGTACAATCAATTAACGAACTTATTCGATGACAATTGGAACTTTTATCGTATGCAGGCTCATAAACATCATCATATATCCACTAATTTTTATGTATGCAAAAATTTTGTATCAATTTTAGCCCACGGCCCCGATATAAATGCCAAATATAGCCGCGGGACTGATAATTAACAAAATTTAGAAGTTCGATCAGTTTTAAATTGGTATTACAAACATGAGTTTTTAAAAGAC
This sequence comes from Papilio elwesi, assembly GCA_029849275.1. Taxonomy (NCBI): domain Eukaryota; kingdom Metazoa; phylum Arthropoda; class Insecta; order Lepidoptera; family Papilionidae; genus Papilio; species Papilio elwesi. The sequence goes on along the minus strand of CM056687.1, from coordinate 2,863,228 downwards.
CAACAAGTCGCGTATTTAATTATACACCGTATCGATTATTGGGGCCCCGTTTGTCGATCAATCGTAAGCTTTGAAATATTATATCGCCTACACGATTCCTAATAGCGGATTGTTATGTATCAGGCTTTAGATTTCTAATAAAGTACAGCCTAATCCGTTAAATATTAGTCAAAATAGCGCGAAAATCGTTTTGCGGTGCGCGTGCGCCGGGGTGGGCGCAGGTGAACGTCAGTCTGCGCTGGGAGCTCCCGCCGACAGGGATCCACTCACGCAACACGCCGCGAAATTTTCGGTACTGTTTTTCGTAGTACATTACAAATTGAACGAGAACTTCAACAATTATCACGAGATAATTTTGAGTAATGATAGGACTGGTATGTGTTCAGTAAGGATTAGAGAGGCGATGTATAGGGGTGGGGTGCAGGGGCAGTGATGTCCGCCGCGCGATGCGTCCGTTTGTCATCGCCGCGTGCTTGCTGCTGCTAGCGCCCATCACCGACTCTTGGTGGTGAGTTAAACCGATGACATTAAGTACTAATAACTATCTCAAACATTGAACTTTATTTTTCAATTAAAAAAAATTGTATGTATTTTATATCATTGCTCGCGGAGCCCAAAAGCTCAAGATTGTCAATTTTACAAGTTATGTTCCATGAGTAAAATTTACCAAAATTGATTTAAATTACTTGAACTTTCCGAAGGCTAGCTGTTCAAAATTTGTAAAATTTATTGGTAGCTTAAATTATTTTTGGTTTCTAATGAATATTACCCGATAATTCTACATCTCTACAATCTAACTTATTTTACAACCGTACAAATTTTTTCGGTATTTATACATCGTTTTCATTATTTAAATAGAGATTTATTAGACTATTTAATTTTATACATTACACTATTTTCTCTCAAGGGACTAATTTCTTTTGAAAAAGGCCTAACGACAACATACGCTAGAATGCGTTACGCTCGCTTTTCGAATAACGTCTCTTGGACTGTGAGAACTTTTGAAATATATTCCCTGCCAATGCTCCATTATTTTTATTTGTTTTATTACACATATACCTAACATAATATTACAGTGAACACGCCGATTTTAGTTGCACAGAAATAACTATCATCTATTCAATTTCCATTAAAAAAACTACGCATAGTCTTTGATATTATGCATAGCTTGTTACAACCCAACAAATTTAATATGTTCTAACGAATCCCAGATGATTGTTTCGCATAGAACTAATTTAGTGACTGAATCGAAACTTGATCGACCGCTTTAAGATTTTTTTGCCGCAATCTGGATGCAATAAAATTCTTTGGGTTATAAAGACAGTAGTAGGCTCGCTATAGTTTGTCGAAATAACTTGGTCTAATTAATTATTGGACTCATATAATTTATAATGATGTATAACTTATACGAAATAACTTTTTTAATAGGGTATATGAATGGATGAAGTATATAATAATGTGGCAAATATACCTTGCGAATGTTAATGTAAGCGTTGATAAGGGATGCCTTAGACATTAAGAGGTCGGCAAGTAAGGTCGGAAACAGTTGAACAAAATTTATAACCGAATAAAATAAATCGCTTTCAAACGTATGTCAATACGGTTAGCTGTACACTGTACTTAACAATATTTGGCGGCTTGACAACAATATTTGGTTAGAGTTTCGACCATCCGGTTCGACCGCGGACCAGTCGTCCTCCTGTTGGTCTAGACCAGGGGTCAGCAACATTTTGGCGGGCAGGGGCCACAAGTTAGCAACATATAGTAAAGGCGAGTCTTGCTTGTTTTATCAACCCCCGATGCTTAATGTTCGTACAAGTGGTCATAGCCCTTAAAAAAGTGCTTTAGAAACACACGTTCTCTTTAATAAATGCATTTATGAAGAATTTGTAATAATTTCTTAGAATCTATAAAATTTTATATATTTATGACTAATTTACAAAACAATCACTGTCTCAAATAGGACATTCGTAGGCCGCATTTGGCTCTCTGGCCGCGTGTTGCTGACCGCGGCTGTCCTAAACGAAGGATCATTTTTGACATACTAAAGAATAAGACATTAACAATATGCGTCGTTACGAATTCGTAAATAACCATGAAGGGTTTTTATTTTATTTTTCCCGTGGAGGGATGATCATCAGGCCAGCAGTGAAAACTGTAGCCAAAACCTATAAAGTATGGACTACGACTATACAGGGGTCGCCCTCCATAAGTTGAATAAGGCAGGGAGATGATGGTATTTGATTATAGAACAGTTAACATTGAATTACAGGGTGAATCAAATTCTATTATTGTAAATGAATTTTCGCACGGCTAGTTACTAGTATTAGTATTGCTGAGAATCGGAGCTTTAGCAGTAGGTGGCGAGGCTCCAAAGTAAACTTCATGTTCATTTCAGTGAGCTAAATTTCTCTGAACAGGGTTCTGCAACAAACAACAACCATTAAAACAAAATAGAATTAACTCTGGTATAGATTTACTCGTTCTATCAAATTTGAAAATTCTAAATATTTTAATATTCATCATGAAAATGTTTTAAAACATCCAGAAAACAATCATACGAATCTTCATTTATTTACTTCATTATGATATTATTTCATTATTTAATTTCTGAAATAAATTGATTTATCTGTAACTTGCTCATGAAACTTTCACATGAATTGTGTTAAACTATGTTTTCCACATAAATTACAGCTTAAAATTATCCTTAAGTTAGTATCTAGTAAGTAAAAGAGCAAAAATCCAATATTCCAACATTCCGTTACATACCAACCGTATATACCAATGTTCCAATATTCCAATGATCCAACCTTCCAAACTTCCGAAACACCAACCTTCCAACATTACAACGTTCCAATATACCAACATTCCAATATTCCCAGGTTCCAATATTCCAACTTTCCAATACTCCAACCTTCCAACATTCCAATATTCCAACATTTCAATACTCCAACCTTCCAATATTCCAATACTCCAATCTTACAACATTCCAAAACTCCAACCTTCCAACCTTACAACAATCCAACATTCCAATATTCCAATATTCAAATATTTGAACGTCCCAATACTCCAACATTCCAATAAACCAACGTTCCAATACTCCAACCTCCCAACTTTCCAATACTCCAACCTTCCAACATTCTAATATCTCAACCTTCCAACCTTCCAACATTCCAATACTCCAAACTTCCAACATATCAACATTCCAATATTCCAACGTTTCAATACTCCAACATTCTGAAATTCCAACATTCCAATACTAAGAAAACAATATGTTATGGCGGCTTTTATTTTTTATTAGTTTGGCAGATGAAAACATTTAGAGAGAAACGATAAATTTCTAAATACAAGTATTTACAGAGAGAAAGAGAGTGGGAGAGAGAGAGAGAGATCTCGCGCGCTCTCTCTCTCTCTCTCTCTATCAATACTTAACAACCATTTGAAACATATAAAATATCTTCTCCTTTATGAATTTTCCAACTAGTAAACGGGTTACAATAACCAGTAACAAATGGCTGTTCTGCTACAGAAAAAAGGAATATATAATGGAGTAGCCGATATAATTACACGATGAGATTTATGACTAGGAAGTGTAATAAAGGTGATTATCAACGGACTTTATTCGCGTCTGCCTTTATTTACACGTGCCAAATGCGGCGCGTAGTGGGCCTTTATTAATGAACAGCTGAGTTATATTGTTAATTAACTTGTATAACGAATAGTCGCAATAGGCGAGTTGTTGGTGTCCAATTTTATGATTCCTAGATCCCGTTCAACGCATGCGTACACTAGCTTTTTAAGATGATTATATTTGCTCATACATAAATTTTCTTATAGACGGGCTATAATTTTCTTTCTAAATTTTATAAGTCGAGTAGAATTTTCTTTTCGGGTGAAAGATAAAATTATAATTTACAAGGGTAAGGGAAGTTTGTGACTGCGATAGTTCTCTCTCATATCGCTGTTATCGGTACATTATTATGCGTTTTGTTTTTTTTTATAATGAATAAACTAGTGCTTGTACCTCAAGCCCATTATTAATATGGTAATCTAGTTGAAAGATTTATTCGCCAATTTAGTATTCTAGTTTAAAAGTAATAATTAAAATTGTTACTTTCGTAATGTTTTTATTTACTTTTATTCATATGCACTTTATTGTGCTTTTCTTAAAACTTGTTTTGTATGTTAAAATAAAAGTGAATTAATTTACAGAGTTAATTAGATACTTGTCACGTTTCGTGTTGTATGATAAACTCATAATAAACTCGTAATGGGATTTGTACTTAGTTTCAAATTTTTTCGGAACATTAGTCGGCTAGCCGATAAAGCCAAAAGGTTTTAAAATAGTGGTCACTTAAAGGATGGCACAGTGTAGGCCTCCCATAAATGGACCGTCAATGGTTGAAGGCATCAACGAGGTGACGATTATTTAAGGCGTCTTCTTAACAATCATGATGGTATTTGTATTAAAAGAACGGAAGGTATCGTAGAACAGCCAGTAGAAACTATGTTCCTTTTGCTATATACTATAAAGTAGCATTAATTATGTTGCTCCAATCGCTAAATTTATTTACAATATCACCCATTGGGCTGAACTGCACGTTTCCTGAAAGCTTATTACAAAATCTATCTAGCCGTTTTGGAGTTATAGACTCCAAACTAGATTAGAACGGGAACATACATACACACATCGCCTTTTATATATAGATTTATATCATATGGAAGAAAAATACGTACTATGCTGTCTCCACATAGATGGGAAAAGGACAGGAAATAATGATAATATTGAATATAATTTGATAATAAATATTTTTAATTCATAAAAAGTTGAATTGTTGTTGAACGTAAATCCGTCTGTAATTTTCCTCGGTCCGCATTTGATCATCATAAATTGAGGATCCGATGCATAAATCTCAGAGCATGAAATTCAATAAAGTCATACCGACTGGCGAACCACCACGGAGGGGAGTTTAATTTGCAATTAATCAAGAACGGGCTTAAATTAGGCGATTCGAAGCACGATCAACAAAAATTGATGCCGTGCCTGAAGCTCCGGGTACGGTGCCGGGAGAAACTCGAAACGTGTTCCAGCAACGTTCACGGTTAACTTTCTAAAGATAACATGGCGATTTTGTTTAATTATATCTTAAATTATTTATTGCATTTTTATTGCGTTATCGTTACTAAGGTGAGGGAAAATATAACAATAGATATTTGATATCGGTGAAAAAAGAACATTAATGGTACTTATAGATTTGTTGTGATAATTTAATTGAAGATGGCAAGTATTTTTTTTTTATTTATTTATTTCGTACGATGTATTTTTAATATTGTTAATTTGTTAATATTGTACAAATGTCTTAGAAGAAAACGGAATCTCTCACTGCAACCATGAGGCTTCTAAAGGCGATATGCGTTATGTTTTATTAAACCACTCATTTATTGACAATTGGGCTGGAGGCTGCTACAAACTAAGAAAATAGTTCGCAAGGTGACGTATGTCCTACTTTGAATGTTCACCGCATGAGGCCTTCTCATCAGGAATTAGATTGGGTCCTAACAATAAAAGTAAACAGGTGGTGCAATATGCCACGGGGGAGATTCTGACGGAATTCCATAAAGACGGAAGAAGAATAACAGAATGATGGCAAGTAATACGCAGGGTGCGCTTAGCCTAAACCTTAATAGTAACTAAGCTCAAGGGCTCCCTCGGGATCCTCGGCTCGGGCCGTTACTTTGTTAATATTACCGGATTAGGAGGTGACCAGAAAATGATATTTCCTCATTATATTTATAACCACCTCGGTCAAATTATCTTCCCCTTCCCGTCTTTTCCTTATTAAAAATGAACGGGAAGGAGATAAAGAGTAGAAATAGGCCTCCGGCAACTTGCACAAAGGACGACACGCAGAATTCTTCTACTTCACATCTGTCTTCCTTGAGGTCGTGGTATTTCACCAATCAAAAGTAATTACATTAAGTTACCAAAAAAAATTGTAAATTTTAAAGTTCACGCGAAGCTTTTTTTTGCACGGTGACTGTGTTGTAGGATTTCTTATACCGAGTTCTGAAATTCAAAGGCTTGCAATTTGACAGCCAAATTCTCTGATGTCACTGCATGCGTCGCTTTTTATGCTGAACAATAAGTCATTTCGGCAAGTTTACGTCTGACACAAGACACGTGATAGATTGATTTGGACGACGGGACGCGTAATTCAAGAGTGATTACCGTCATTAACGATGCTTGAACCTTTATACGAAATAAATAATGCGGTTTTGATTGTACGATGTCTTTGACCCGTCTAAAGTATTCGGTAATTAGCAACTTTTAAAATATAAGGCAGATAACATACGTAATAAAAAAAATTGTCGATTGAAATAACTTGTATCTACATATAATTTTATCTTAATTGCGATATTACTAAATTAATTTACATTTTAGTTACACACTTTATCCATTATTTATATTACATGTATAAAAATGTATATTTTACATTGTAAGTTAGGTGTCAAGGGGTTAATATACTTAACCCAAAAACTAGCATCCGTTGTATGAAAATAATTATAAATTATCTTTTCCAGTGCTTGAAATATTTTTGAAAATGTGTTTTCCTTGTTAGTTGACGAGTATAAAACTCATAATGCATACGCGGATCTCGTATAAGAGTGGCAATGAGTTTCACTTCGAATACTTTAAACTGTGTCTTTTGAATTGTCAAATGGACGTGAGCGCGAGAAATATCAGACGAATAAGTAGAATAATTTGCCACGCAATAATGCGGTCACGTAAATTTTCAAAAAGATAAGCCGCGCTAAAGATAATATCCAAGGCTCATACTATGACGGATACGATTTGCCGACGTGATAGCGCGTGTCTCCAGAACTTTAATGGAATTGTCAACTATATGTGTGACATTCTTGGACATATTCGCTAAAGTCATTTTTAAAATTATACTGCCAAGATTACACCATATTATTCCAGTTTAAACGCCAAATAAACTGCTTCGAGTGATTCTAAATGTTAATTTTCATCCGTCCATTCATCAGAATATTCTTAAAGAGCTTTTCCTTTTAAAACATGTCTTCAAAACTTTCTAAACAATCTCTGTGTATCTGTTTCAATTGTATTTAGGGTTTATGTAAGTTACTTTAAAATTAAGGATATTTTTTTGTCCTGTAACAGAATTTTCATAGTTCGATTCATTTAGCACCAAGATATTTAAATACCAACACTACTAAGCATTCCAGACAGGCTGCTAACAAAAAACATAATTTTTTATTAAATAAATTACAAGAACCAGGAATTAAATTAACAGAAACTAGTCTATCGTAACTGCAACATCCCATGTTTGTTACCTGTCCGTCTGTTACCGTTGAAACGATTGAATACATTTTCCAGAAGCGATCCGAAATATCACATATTCGCTTAGAGACATCGACTAACAGAAAAAAACTGACAATCTGACCTTGATTGTATATTTTAGTAGCGGAATAGCATAATACGTAACTCAATCGTTAATAATCAAGAAATTGATTGAAATCATTGCCCATAAAAGTTGAAGACAGCAGACGACGTAGGTGCGGCCGGTCCTAAGCGCCCACGGCACCGTTTCTAACTAAAGCATCGATTAGCTAATTAACTACGTTTTTATTTTAATGTCTAAACTATCGATAAATGAACGTGCAGACAGATCAGTTCGCTTAAATGCGTTTAAACAGCTTTATTTAGAAGCAAATCAAGTTTTTGTTCTATCACATTTCCTTCGCCGTTTTATAAAGTAATGATAATGTAAAAAAATTAAATTGGTTAGTACATTAGTCTAAGATTGTTTCGGTTAGACACGTCATTTACATGAAGTACTTCAGAAAAGTGTAATTTCTATGCATGACTTTTAAACACGATTGGACTAAATGTGGAAGTTTCTCTTTATCTACTTATCGGCTTTTGTTAACCTCTCTTATATATTTGCAGTCCAAACACCAGTTTTCTTAACTTATATTTTCATTGTAGTTAGAGCTGTCACCCATGCGACAGTAATTATGTGTGATGTATCAGGACTTCGATTCTACATCAGGGTTCAGAGAACGGGGAGCTCTGTCTTGGTGTCGCACCGCGCTGCGTCCCTATTCCGGCGCCCTACAGCCACACTACGCTGTACCATGGAATCGCGACTGTAACGATCCTGCATCGTTTATATATCTATGCTGCATCACATCTGTATCGATACCGTGTTGCATTAGTCGCGATGTAGAATTGTAATTACGTGGGCGTTGATACTAACCTGCGACAACATAAGGACTGTATCGCGTATGCTTTGCGACCGCATCGCATCTGCAATACTGCAAAAACAATCTCATAATTGAATATCTTTCTACCAATAGCAATGTGCTAGCCCGGCTATTAGAATTCAAAATATACGGCACCTTGTTTGCAAATTGAGTTTGATAAGGAATTACTCCTTGACTTATGACTTATATAAATAACTTCAGTAGAGCATTGTAGTATGTTATACACCGTGTTCATGCTGATACAAATCATATTGTTATCTCTCTCTTTTTCTCTGAAAAAACTGAGATGACAATAATGTTTTATGTCAATGTTTACTGCAGTGCGAAATCAAGGGCAGTATTGAAAATAAAATGTAGAAGAAAAAAACAGTTTATGTGCAGTTACCAAAAAGCAGTAAATTGGCAATTTTCTTTTATGCATTCTGAATTCTTCTATTAGTTGGTATATATAGCTGCGATTATTTGATTTTTATGTTAAAAAAATTGATCCAGCTGCATACAATGCCCGTCAATGTGGCACAACATTAATGTCAGCAAGGTGTATGTGAAATAAGTGGAGATAAAGTAAAATTATTTACGCTCCTCAAAAGAGAATTCAATTAATTTGTTTGAAATGTTACATTAATTTGGGTATCTGTATCAGGATAGTAATTAAAATACCTCGTAAATATACATTAATTTGTGGCTGCGATTACTGACTTGTTGACATTTTGTTTTAATGAACGCGAAATGAGAATATAACAAATTGTCACTGCAGTGAACCCAAAAAACTTGCTTTTTGAGTAACAGATTAAAAGAAACCCCCTTTAAGGTTCCTTTTAATTTTTAAATTCATTTGTGCTATTGTTAGCATTACTTCTTGCTGACTGCGCTCAGTTATACTATGACGTAAATTTGTGTCGTTTACCCTTGAAGATGTAATGACGTTTTCTGAGAGCTGACCATAATGTATTTCAGTTTTTCTGTGAACGTTCAACGAATATACCATATAAGCTGTGGTTCGTATTTACTGTATCATTATTTTTATGAAATCTTGTAATCCAAATCAAACAATATTCAAGTTATCTAGAGATTTAAAGAGAGAAGAGAAACACTTTCCACTACAAAGTTGGTTCTACTCCTTTGCAACCAACGCTCCACTTGGAATATCATCGAATACCATTGGTCATTTTAACTGTGGTAGAGCCCGCAACAACAAGGCATGCACACATGAACCGCCTCGACCGGTTAAATACCACGACCTCAGAAGAGGTCAAGTAGAAGTATTCTGCGTTTCAGCTGATGAGTGGGACGCCGGAGGGGGAAGAGTATTTGACAGGGAAGTTGTGGAATACTAAAAGAAAATATACTTTTTTGTTTATCTTTCCATAATAGGTACATTCAGATTTCTGTGCACTACATATAAAGGTAATATGAATAATGTATTCGTTTGTTACGTCACAAAAAGCATACAATTAAGTAATCCTCGCGATCGTCTGCATAACCAATATTAGACTTATAATCGAACATAAATTTAAAAAAAATATATCTGCTTTTGTACGTCGACACGGGCGGGCACAACGTTTCAATTCCAGTTTTAGACGACAGTAAAACTTGATAGATAAGTTTAAATAGTGGCACCATTTCTCTTTTCACATCTAATTGGGAATTTATGTCCCTGAGATACGAGTACGAAGCTATTGGATTTGTTTATGAACTTATACAAACTACGTGTTAATGGGATTTAAGAAACAATAGAATATACTTTAATAATATCAAATTTTACTTTAAATAAATGCTGTTAACATTTTATTACAGTGTCTCGTTTTTATAATTCTGTATATCGGTAGAAAGCTGTCGTTGAATCTATGCGAAAAACAATTGTGCATTCCATTAAAAATATAACTGTGATATGATGATTTATCTCTAAAGAACTATGCTCTAAATAAAACTATGTGGACTTGTGTAATGGGACATTCTCCATCTCTTAGCCCTCGAGCGCCTTAGGCGCCTACGCCTTCTGCGCCCTGCCGCCTCGAGCCCGGTGAAGCTGTAGATCCCTCTTCTAGGCAAACAATGACCAGTCAGTCACAAAAAAAGCTCGCAACTCATTTGCAACTCATGTTGTTGCGGATGTCTTGCTCAGTTGCCTTGTTCCATAAAAAATGAGTAAGTATTTACTATTTTATTTCACGTATTAGTAAAACATCAAAAGTTAATTCAAGTATCTTTTAAATGTCTAATGCGGTGGGAAGATTGTAAAACTGGAACGTTCAAAGAAAATGTTCCCAATGGAAGCTTTATACAGCATTCACCATCGCGGGTGTAATTAAGCCATAAAATCGTGTTTATATTTGTTACAAAACAATCTGGTATTTGTGGGACAGATTGAAATGTAGATTGGTATTAAAATTTTATTACATTCACGATTTCTGTACGGGCGCGTAGGCGATCAATTAAATCAGGTTTAGTTATCGACCATTACAGCTTTCCTATCCGATGTGTGTGCTAATTTTTTATCTCTTTTTATCGATTCCATAATTACTCGATACATTTCGTTATCGGTAATAGTTCTAGCTTTTACTTTTGATTTGAAAATAATAAGCAATCGAAATACATTTCTTGTTCCGATGACCGCGTACATTTTGCTAGTCGCTATTGGAAGTTATGAATACGAACTGTTTGCAATTTTATTAAATCTGCTTTTTAAATTTAATATTATTATTTATTTTGTAAAATTTTGTCAATCATAACTCGTTTTATGAGCATCGCAAGCATCCATCATATTTAGAATTTTATAAAACTCCTGTTTCATCCTGTTGCATTGTTTTGGTGTTAAATTTCAAATATCAAAGATTAAAGCAAAACAGACAGTACAACCACGACTCAATCTGCCTTAAGTTATATAATCTATGATCAAACGACATGCTTTTATAAATTCAACGAGACGTCAAAAATTTGTTAGTCATATCGGTCTGTACATATCGAGTGAGTGGAACTAGTTCATTTAGCATCGACAGTAGTGCGATGCCCTGTCGCACCCGGGCGGCCGCCCGCGCTGTTTGCGGTGCGCTTAGCGGAGCCACGCTAACCAACGCTGTCGTTGCATTAAGAGAACAATGATGTAGAGACACCAGAAGGCAGTTAATGCTTATGGGGAATGCCATTTTTGGAACAGAACTTTCCATGCCTTCCTCCACTCTTTTCACTTATTTTCAACTCGTCTGTGCAAAATAAATGCTGGCTAAAAATCTGTCACTTACTGTTTTGCATTAAAAAACACTAACTCAGGCTTATCACCAGAGAGTTAATACTCAAGTGGATTTAAAAAAAGGGAGGACTGAAAGCTAGTTTCTTAGCAAGCATGATAATTTGCTACGTGTTTTTATAGTATTGTAACTACAATTGCAAATGTTTTCTTGGTAATTACATCCGTATTGCCTAGTCTATAGTGGTAGAGCCCGCAACAGCAACATCTATTGCCGAATGGGCCGGCACGACCGGCGAAATACCACGACCTCACAAAAAACAGGCGTGAAGTGGAAGTACTCTGCGTCTATTCTGATGTGTGAGGTGCTGGAGGCCTAATTTGAGTCCTCTTCCCCTTTCCACCCTTTCCTTGTAAAGATGGGATGGGAACAGGAAGAGGATTGGACGGGAAAAACGAAATATCCTTTTTCCTGTCTTTGCCCTCCTCTGTCCATTAAAGGTACGGTAGGCAACGCATCCGCAACATACTTTCCTGTTGCGGATGTCTATGGGTAGCGTTCACTTAACTTTAGGTGATCCGCTTGCTTGTTTGCCACCTTATTCCATAAAAAAGTCTTAATGCAGAAATGAACTAAGCTTTCTGAGTACGAATATGAATTACGCTTTAGGTATGAAAGAAATTACCAGCACAAACGAGCCCTCTGTTTTCTTTATATAAGATAAATTATCCGAAAAAGAGAATAGTAATGGTCTTGTCTTGAAATTAATTTTTAAATATAATGAAAAAAATCCTCACTGCATTAGTTGCAAGGATGCGATAAGTGTATGTTCTTATATATGTATTCTTCTTGTTATACTCATGTCTGTTTCAATGTTCTTCGTCTATTTTCATTTTATACCTTTGAGCCGTAGCTTAATCTTTGAGACGGCAACATTTCGTGTACAGAGCGAGTTATTGTGCGTAGAACTTCACCAATTATCGCATCTCGCACCCATTATGGTCACAAATCTTGGTGGCGCTAAAACCGCATGTGATAACAAATCATTCGAAAAGGAAATATTTCTTAATCTTTTAATTTCAACGGAGAATAGCTAGCGTCTAAACTCTTGGCCGTAGTTACAAAACTTAACCGAAAAATATCGGTAGTAGAAGTAATGATTTTTTACATTTATAAATTTCTGTCAGTCTACATACATACAACATAACTAGTAAATAAGCTTCTCGTGCAAAGATTTATGAAAAATTACTTTAACTTTATAATTTGATGTATTATTTGCTATTACGTATATTATTAGAACAGCGTTTAATATTTAAGCATTATTTTAGCATATCTTTACATGGTATAAAACAAAGTCGCTTCCACTGCCTTCCCTTAGATCTTTCAAAAATAAAATCAAGCGCGGGTCTCACACCGTAGCGACGCGTACCTTGCTGCCACAGTGCTCACTGTGATTAAATAAAGGAATCGAACCGAGTATAACCCATCAGCAATTAATACAGCTAAGTAGGTAACACAATATAAATTAATTCTAAGGTGGAGCAAATTTTGTCGGGTCAGCTAGTAACATCATAAATTTATTAAAAGCGTGCTGAGTTTACTGGCTTTATGGGCTGTAAGTTAACAATGATAAATAGGTACGGGTGCAAATGTTACGTGACGCCACAACTCAATTTCAATGTCCACTAATGGTAGTAACACATCTCAAAACGCTTACGAAAGCCAAGAAAAAGTTAACAATGAAGACGCGAACGTCTCAAACCCAATACGAAACGACACAGCAAATACGAGTACAGGTCGGAGCCGACATGAGCGGGCATGATGCGCCCACTAAAACCTTGTGACAACACCGCTCATCGTCACATAAACTTTTAAAAGTGTTTGCTCACTATACACTGTGACAGAGCGATCTAGTCTGGCGACCGATGTTGGCAGACGGGACCGGCTATTTTGTATCTGCGTTCAGATCGGCGTCTATAACGATGGAGGAACGTCGAAAACGGAAGCGGCCGGTGAATATGTTTCACGCTAAACGAGTAATGGTAATGATGTTTACAGTTAAGTCGTCATGTAGTCGCTAATCGCGTCGAAGTCGCGCGTTAGCGCCTCGCCCGGTGTCCGCAAACAGCGTCATTCATTGTCACCCCACTCAATGAGGCTCCTTCCTCCTATACGCACCTATATATGCTCTCACGCTCCTAATGCATGAAAGGGTGGTCAAAACGGCAGTCGTAGTTAAACACATATACAGCTATAGTTTTTACATGTACTTAAAATTGTGTCTAAGCGTTTTACGTTTAGTTGATATCTTATTCAAGCCGAAAATCATGTTTATAGGGAAAAAAAAATAAAATCACACTAATACACTTTGTCATGTTTTAGAAATTTTGTAATCTCGCTTTCGGATCGAATATCGAAATGATTGACGTTTTGAAGTTGAAATAATATGAACTTAGAAATCGAAAGTTTATTTGCTTGGCGCTTAGGTAGATATCAGATTATTTAAAAATAATGCACATTATGAACAATGTTTGTCAAACCCCTACTAAATGTTTCATGATTTAGATTAACCCTATATATCTACACCAATAACTGTTGATGACACAGAAGTACAATGCTTCCTCTGGCATCTCTGGTTCACTCGTACACACTTACAATAATTATTATAACCATTAAAAAATCTACAAATATAAACTCAGACACAACAACGGTTATAAATGGGTTGGACATAATCATTTGAAAATACTGCAGCACAGTTTAAATAAACTGTAATATAGTTAAAACTACATCACACTAGACATAAGTGTATCTGAGTGGGCCGATGTAATTTGCAATTGTGCTCTTGCCAAGTGTAACGTATTGTTGACATAGGTCAGGGACACTGCGACAGTTCGCTTGCACTTTCGGTGACAATTATAAATGTCACTTTCAAACTGTCTGCACTCAAAACAATAAACGCACAGATTAAATATAAATAAGAAACTGTTTAATTTATTTTTTGTTTTTTGTACAAATATGTAATATTTTTTTGTAGTCACAATATTTTCTTTTAGTTATTTTTCTGACAAAAGTTTTACATTGTCTAAGGTTGAACAACTTGTTAACTAATGTTGCTTTTCATTATGTTAAAAGTAGCTCTTTTATTAATTTGATCATTATCGATTTCACATTAATTGCCTTACACTAGACGCAATAATTGTAAATAAAACTAAAAATCTTTCCTAAAATAATTTTAAAAATAATCACCTCCGACTAGAAAGTAGAATCAAGGACTCGTCGATTTCCTGATTGTATACTATCGTTTCTATTCATATAAATCATACACAACTATTTACTCGTATATTAATAAATCCTTGCATCCATAATTACTAACAGGTAAAGTAACGTACATATTATCCCTTACAACTAGAAACAAAGCTAGATATACAATAACTTAATGCAGTCATGGCAGTCAATTTTAAAATGTAAGGAAGCATCAAATCATTTCAAAATGTCCCCGTCCATCGTTAAGGTGCTTCCTTTCGCGCTTAACCGACTTTCACACCAGATGGTGCTTTGAAGAATAATTAATTGACATACAACTTATCACAGCTAATTTATACGTCTGGATAGACAGTAGTTTGTCGCCAGTTTGGCAAAATTCCATCGCCGTCCTATTCATAGTAACGTCGGCTCTATTGCTTACGTTCAAAGCTTCTTCTTGACTATGTTCTGCAGAGCGGTATTTTCTTAGATCACTGAAACGTTCCTGTCAGTAAGGTACAGTTAAATTGAAGCCAAAATAAACTGTACCTCTTCTAAGATGTATTTCGTAACTCACCGGATGCGATATGTAACAATAATTATTATGATAAACATTTGCTGCTACAATTACACGTACTCGGAGATACGCACGTGTTTAGCTTTATGACGTTTTATATTAACATGGTAAAAATAATAAATGAAATAAACACAGTATTCCACTTTGCACATTTCAACTACACTATTATTAAAAATCTTCCGCCTAAAGTTGTTATATTTTTTAGTAATATTGCTGTTATTCCTGCCGTTATTACGAGGTCGTAGATCCATCTGGAAGGAGAGAGGAGCTCTACAATTCACGGCAGGAAGTCGCTGGATGAGGTGCGCGGAGGACCTCATACTGTGGAAGGCATTGGGGAAAGCCTATACCCTGCAGCTTATTATGATGATTACTGGTATTCGCTAATAAGTATTAATGTCAACATTTATATTTTAGCTAATTACTACTATGAAAAACAATGGCATTCATAGTTGTCTAATTAGCTCCTAAAGGTCGAAAACGAGGTTGAAGTAGAAGCAAAAATAATTAGAAGCCCATAATGCAAAATAATATCGAAAAAAAAAACTATTTAAAGGAATCATATAATAACAAAGTTGACATTGCACAGAGCCCGTGGGGCTCAGCTACTTAAGGCTCAAACGACGCGTGTCCTCGCGTGTCAGGGGATGCGCATTGAGGTGCCACTCCGTCGATTGATTCTGCTAATATAAGCACTGGTAACGATGATACGCCCCGATCCGCTTTGCCATGTCCTGCAGTCATTTATACCGTCGCGTCGCGTCGATTTAGCAAGAAACTTTCAAATTAAATCAACATTCTGGTTATTTGCTTATTGATTTTTTTTAAATTTACATGCGCATAGAATTTATTTTAGCATCTTTATATAATTTGCGAAATCAAGTAAGGCGTTTATTAAGAGTCGACATATGTACGGTGTGGAAAAATCGAGATACGTGTACTAGAATTGTTGTAAGTAAAAAGCGAAATCTCTATCGCATTGCATTAATTCTAAGCCTATTAGTATTTAAAGGCTTTAACAAAAGTTGTATAGCGATCGTACTAAACATTACGTATTGAATAATATCTTGCAGAATGGCGAAGTTGGATTCAATCCAAATGAAGTTGGAAAACTTATAGGAATGTAAGTTTCAGTTCGTACATTTAGAAGACTTGATATAATTCATCTAGTAAAGACTATTAATTATTGTATCTATACAATCTAAGAAGTAATCCTGAGGACTTTTTAAGCCAGTAACAATCCGTTGCCATGATTTTTAAATACGAAATCCTGCGGAATACAGTATACGTACTTATGTACATGCTGGAGTAGTTATTTCACTAGTTTGTAAGCCGGAAAGTAGGTAAAAGTAAGCGAGTAACAAAACGCTGCATAAATAGTTTACTGGATGGTTCTTCACAATGTACGACCATAAAAGGGAAGGAAACTACCTCTGATATCTCGATCACTATCAGCTCGTTCATACTCGAGTCAAGTTAAGACGAACTCAATTACATTGGTGTTTTATTGATCAAGGTTCTTAAGGTTGTGTACCTGTCCGGGTAACGATTCGGTAGGAGTTCCTTACGCCACATCATTATTGGAAATAAGCTTTGTAACCCGCTATAAATAAATAGAACAATAATAAAATATTGTTCAATTTTGTAAACATTGTAATGTTTATAATACACTCAAGAAAATAAAAACGTCGAATTTTAAGTTTAACTTAAAAATTCTGTGGAACCAAAACTTTCAATCCACTCACGTAGGGTCGGCACAGTATGATTGTAGTCCATACTGTATATATAGGTTTTGGCCACAGTTTTCACGGGCGGCCGCCTGCTTGACGCCAATCCACCAACCAACGAAAAAGTTGAAAAAGAAAATGCTATGATCCAAGCGAAGCCGGGTCTAGTCGCTAGTTTCTGATAGAAAAAAAAGAACGATGAGTCAAATGAATACCGAATTCCGGAGATGCATTACGAAATAAGCGCCGGTATTTCCTTGCAGTAAACATTGGCAGTGTACGGGGGTTAACAAAATCATTTCATATGTTCGTTCCGCGCAACGCGGGCGTGTTGTGGTCGTAATTTAAGAGCATCTTGACTTTTACTGTTGTACTCGGCTTTTTACTGTTGTAGTAAAACCGTGAAGGCCAATCATGAATTCAATACTTGTAGAAGAATTATTTTTTTCTGTAAATTTCGATGCTGTAATTTACGACGACCAAGCACACACAGTTTCGCCATCGAATCGATTGAACGACTTCAGGAACATAAAGTAACGCTAAATTATAGCGCAATAAATTTAAATTAATTTTATACAAAATTTATGAATTTATTGAAAACGTAAACATTGGACTCACCTAATAGTTGGACAGAGGTAATCTATTATTCGATAGTGAAATCGAATGTATATATGTTCTTTATATATTTATATTTTGTATTTATAATCTTTATATTGTGATTTGTGGCTTATTATGTTTACTTCGCTCTGAATTCAAATCATAAGTCACTTGTCGTGTAGACTAAGATTTAGTACTTTAATTTCACGTTTTCTACCTCTGTAAACAGTCTAGTCAGCTAGTCGAAAGATAATTCGAAATATTCACCAAAATGACCTTCTCAAAGCATAGACTCGATTGCAAAGTATCTTTCAGGTATCGATCGAACCGATTACATAGTGAGACTGGATCTTGCACTAAAATGCCTCTTGAGTTGGGCAAACAGTGTGTCACAAATAATGTAGTAATATAGTAAATTTGAAGTTTTCAGACCATTGAGTAACTCTCCAGGAAGAGTGGGAATGATTCTTTTCTTACAAAACTGCACACGATCCGTTCGTGCATCATTCCATAAATGTTAACCATATCAATTACGTTACATTAACATCGTTACATTCATTAATTACTTTATAATCATCAATCAAGTAAACCCTGACTCTCTCTCCGTAAGTTGCATAATGTATTATTGCCGGTAATTTTTAAAAAATCAAGTTTTTTAGATCACAGTTCTGACAAGAGACCAACAGTTGTTTCATAAGCGGAGAAATTTATATGCTCTCATGAATTCTAAAGGTTAATCGCTCTTAATAACAAAGGATAATTATGACATTATTACGTTTATCTGTATCTGAAAACATCGACGTCAATATATTTGAGAAATGAAAATGAGAAATAATGATCGATGCGCGGATGTTGTAATCCTAATACCATAGCAACTCATTATGATCTGATGATATTCAATGTAACATGATATAATGTAACATTTAAGAGTGTTCCATTAATGTTTGTGTATCTTTCAATTCATGTGGCCTTATCCTTAACATAGTTATGACATAAGAGAGATGTAGTACTTTAAAAGCCTTAATTCATTTATGGATTTTATTACGTGATAGGTATATTAAAAATGGCAATTATCCAATAGATTCAAATCAAGTGTAACGTAATCTCTCAGTATCGAACGAGACCCAGTTCCCGGTAAAATGTTCAGACAACGTCTAAATTTATTCGAAACTAGCTTCGCACTCGATGCTCTGACAATGAACTCTTATCGAGTAAACAATCGTTCACTCAACGCGACCTGGCGCTCGTCTATCGCCGCCCGCCGTGGCCGATCGTAAATCGATATTTACCGGTTTGAAGTACAACACTAGTTGTAGTAAGTGAGTCCAATTTAACGACCGTTTCTGTAATTATACAATTTTTATTCTGAGATCCATTCATCGGTCTGTGAAATTGAAAAAAATATCATAAACATAATTCTTATGTGAATCGAGCGTCGTAAATATTGATTAATGATTGAAGTATGAATATTTATCCTTAATTTGTATTATGTATACTATAATCAAGTGTCAATGTATAAATAAGTCAATAATTGTTGCTCTAACATTTTAAATGCTCCACGACAAACTCGACGGAGATAGCAATTAATTTAATTATTGAATGATGATGCTAGACTAATTATACCAAAAACTGCAAGCGAAAAAGCGGGTCACCGCTGCCTATGAATCAACAATACTAAAGATGTTAAGGTCCCTTGACATTCCTGAAACAAAGATTAAGGATTTTTCACATGAGCTTCGGCGGCGCATCTGTTCGGAAATATCGTTAGCGGTAGTTGATTTTTATCATTAGCAACTTGTATCGCATTGCTGTAGGCCGCGCATACTCATTATAGTATCAAGTAATTGATTTGCTTGTCGCTTAATGATACATAATTATATGTACTTAAATTTGTAATTTGTTAAGCAAAAACTTTACACCGTTTTTATTTTATTCTTAACTGTAGTCGAACAACGACGATGTTCCAACTTTAGAATGAATACTTGCCCGAATCAGTCCACTGCTGGACATAGTTCGTACCGAATGACGTCCACTACATCTCGTCTTCAAAATTTATTTTATCAGCCATATTTTAGCAACCTTATTTACGAGTTCATCGGTTCGTTTGGATTTACACTACTTTTTTCCTTATGTGGCCAACATTCCGCGACTACTCCTCTATTTATAGCCGTTAAATCAACAGATGTACACTTTCGATACCTTCTATCTACTGACAGTAAGAACTATGTCAACTCGACTTTTGTTCTCAGTTAAAATTCTGTATACACCTTCCTTATACACCATTATTGTGATGTTCTATTTTATATCTGTATCTATACATTTAACCTCGCCTCGGAGTCTAGCTCGGCACATTTTGGTCAAGTTTAAAATGTTACTTAGAGCGTGAGAATGTTATATAATTTTAATTTCCTTGTTTTCAGGGCGTCCGGCAGCGCAGTGATTCTCGATCCGCGAATGGTTTGCAAGAAAAATCGCCGGACGAAAGGACGTTTGGCCCAAATTTGCAAAAACGAAACGGGTTTGTTGAAAGAAATCACGAAGGGCGTGACGCTCGGGGCGACAGAGTGCGCCTACCAGTTCAGGAATCGAAGGTGGAACTGCACCACCCAGAGACGCAGTATGAGGAAAATATTATTGAGGGGTTAGTTACTTTCGATTGTATTAGTTAAAACCTACCTATTTTTATGGAACAAGGTGGGAAACGAGCAAGCAGTTCAGCATTTTAGGTGAACGATGCTCATAGGCATCTGCAACAACCTGCAGATGTGTCACCTACCTTTAATGGAGAAAAGAGGGTATTTCACCGGTCGAGTATCCTATGTTTATCGGGTTCCGTTTTTGTGCGAATCAGAATTAAATGTCTTGCTAATTCTATGCTTTTAGATTGCTAAGCTTTTCTAACCTTGTCTTTAAGTCGGGAGTTGGCTTAAAAAGGATATGGCTGTGTTCAAAAACAACTAAAAAAAACACAGAATATTTTAAAATAAATTTAAGCGATACATTAACATTTCAATAACATTGTTGATCCCACATAAATCGAGCTAAAGTTAATTGGTTCTAAAAAGACATTTAATTTAATAATATGAAAAAAAAATCGTCAACACATTTTCGAAGGCAGGAGGCGAACTTTAGAATTGCCTTTGGTCGACCATACCACCCGCTGCGGTAACCTTAATTTTCACTGTATACGCATAACAAATTATACAATATTACAACACATAAAAGCGTTGAGTCACGCAAGTTTGTTCTTTCGAATTATTTATTAAATCAAGAATACTATTTACGAGCACTCAACACAAGAGTTCGAAAATCAATAGATTTATCGAAATCGCCCCGATGAGTTCATCAACATTTAAGATATTGTAAAATGTGGGCAGGGGTTCGCTACCTGCCACCTTTATTACTCCATGCACAAAAGAATCCAAAACGTGTTAAGTCGTACAGATGGATATCGAAGCCTAATTCGATTAGCCCAAAAGAGTTGATTTTTATGCGACCGCTCGTTTATCTAAATGCACCGTTTATAGAGATGAGCATAACAACTATTTATCGATAATTTAAAATGCACTAATTTTTTTTCAGAATGTTCATGATTTGAAGTAATGGTAATATTTTATTCATTTCATTACCTAGTGCTGCGATCTAAGATCTATATTTGATGGAATACTTTTTTGTTATAATAGTAGGTGAAAGTTATTTAAAATTATAGGAATAATAATAAATATATATAGGAAATAAATATTCGAATGTATGTTAACTTCGAATAATACAGCAAAAATCGAGTACTTTTCTCAATACTAATGCCTTTCCTAATATAATGAAACATCATATAGACGTTTATCATTCCCTGTAATCATTAGTGTTTTCTTCTTTACATACATTATTTACAATAAAATAATTACAACTACTTAAAAAAATGTTACTCATATCACTCACACTCACTTGAAATTAAAATTAATAGCAAAGTACTTAACACATTTAATAAGTAAACTCGCGTTAATCGATACATCGATATTTCGCTGAGATGTTATCATATTGCGCAGCACTTTTTGGAACGACCGCAATACGTTGTCGGGATGCATCATTTCAGATTCATTAGTGTGAATTAAGTGGTATTTGTCAAAATTTCGCTTGCAAGTACAAAATATTTATAAACTTTTAAGATATATTTTTTTTCGGTAACATGTTCAATATTTCGGCGTAATATTTTCGGAGCAAATATTTTCGACGAAAATATATACTATATTTATCACGTTTTTTATATGACAGTGTCCAATGTCAGCACTTATTTTACGACTTTAATTTTGGGTTATCGCTACCAATTTGGCCAATGTAAGCGTACATTAATTCAATATCTTATGGCTCAATAACTAATATGTTATCTCAAGGCATCTCATGTTTTTTGTATGTTTTATTTATTAACATACAGTGGACTTGGAAAACTAATATTAATAGAAGTAATAATGGTAAATACTTATAGTTTTTGAAGGAAAACATAAATTATACATCTAAGCATCGGTTACGACTACTCCTTTTAGCTTTCTCTAGTATCACATCAAATTGGTCAGTATAAGTTCGTTAGACGTGTCCTTGCAACACTGCCACCTACTTTTGAACAATGAATTTGAAGGAAAACAAATTGATTTTCACTTTTAATACCCTCTTTCATGACACACTTACCTTACTGTGCAGTATTAATTCTGCTATAACGCTTGTTTTGTCAAGTCCAGCTTCAGTATCAAAAACAAACGTAAAGCAATAAAATATTTCGCTTTGGGCGATTCTAGCACCAGAACAGTAAGCCTGGAGTTAGTATGATAGAATATCAACATGAATAGCTAATAAATAAGTTATGAACAATAATATCATAGGACATATTTACTCACTGATACCAAGCTAAGCAGAGCTTGTGCTATGGCAAACAGTTAACTGATATACTTACATATACTACTTTTTCTTTTTGTAATACATACTTATATAGATAATTACACCCAGATTCAGGACAAACAGACATGGTCATGCACACAAATGTCTGTCCTGGGTGGGAATCGAACCCACGTCCTGCGGCGAGAAAAGCAAGTATCTTACAAACCACGCCAACCGGCCCGTCGAATGCTTAATTGTTAAAAATAATTTAAAATGTTCTAGACAGGTTTGCACGGATTATGTTTTATTTGATCCGAACAGATTTATCAAACAAAAAATCCATTCTGTTGATTAGATTACACCTGTGATAGACTAAAGATGTATTCCTTGTGCTTGTGTTACAGTTAAAAGTTAATATTTTATTTGGTAAAGATAAGTACAGTGAGATGTAAGGGTTGAAACTGTAAGTTGAGTAAGAAATTAGGTTAAAAGCTTATAAGACGAGAGCAATGGGTGGCGCGGCGCAGGCGCGACGCAATACAAAACCGAATTAGTCCCTGACTTTTATCATTCGGTGACAGAAAAAAAAATCATATACAGGATGTCTCAGAGTGAGTTTATTGCATACTTTTGTCATTTTAATTTGAATAACAGGTCGACGCAGCGTAGGTAGGCTTCTGGTCATGTTTACGGTAGTTCACTGGATGAGGTGGACAGGGACCGATCAATGGAGCAGGACTAAGTCCAAGTGAAAGGATATCAGTTTTCAAGAAGACAAGGAAGAACTTGACAAGGGTATCCATAAGGATTTCAATTTCTTAAACAGAAATCGTCTTCAAAAAAACATGAAATTATTTTGACTCTCCTGTGAAATATAATTTAAGTCTTACATATATTTATTTTAATAAAATTAGTAGACATTCATATTATGAAATACGTGTTGACATTTTTCTACGGGTTAGAGCTTTTCTTAGTTTTGATTAAAACCGTTGAGCAATATTATAAAAATACAATTGTGTTGGAATACGGTGGAATAAAAAACCCTTGCCATTAGCATTTATAAATAAATATAATGGCTCATGACCTCTGATTTAGATAATTAACTAAGTGAAAAACATAATTGTATAAGAATAAAAAATATGTATAAAATATTGTTTTTTTATTGTCAATCTCGACACATCCTGTATTATTCAAGTCGTGAGAAAAAATAATCATCGTTAATTGGTCCCCTTCATTAGTAAGTCGGTGCATTTTTAACTTTGTTGTTTTTCGGTGTCAAATCTTTATCAATGAAAAAAAGGTTTTCATTCTTATTTAAAGCGTCTTATCACAGAGGTACTTACTGTCCAGTGATTTCTGGCGCTTGGTGATATATCATTTAATGAGTTCTCGTATTTACCAAAAAGAAAGCGAAGATCTGAAGGAACTGAGTGCTTGAACTTACTTAAATATATAAAATTATAAAACCAGATATTGATAATATACAATGCTTCAGATCAAGCTTATATGATAACTTCAAAACATTATAATTATACATACAGAAGACATATCACATGATATGGTTATCAACACGTCTTTAACGTATTAAAACATTTTTTTGAAAAAAATACCTATATATGTTATATTTTGCTTTTAAACTTGCGACGTAAATACTAATGTGGATTCGAGTTGGTTTTGGTGGCGTTATGCTATTTGGGGACATCATTATGACCATAAATTATATTCTTTCTACAATTAAAAGCGATAAATTCCACAAGCTACGTATATTATTTATGTTTTTCTTACCAATAAGTATAAATATTCAATTTTTTTTTATTGAAAAATGTATTTCATGAGAAATTCGTGTTAAATCATAATTTGGAATCATACTAAGTCACCTCAAAGTCTGACCATATACAATTATATCAAAACGCTTACGACTCAAAATCTCCATAAAATACAATAAATTAATGGAAATAAATTAAAACATAACTTAAATAATATTATTAACATAAATACAGGAGTATATACATATGTATATTTCAATACACATAGTTCCATATTTTTGTAAAGGAAATTAATAATAAATGAATTATAAAACATAAGAACCAAGAATCAAAGAAAAGTCTCTAAAATATAAGATATCGATGTGTCAGTTATCAATTGAAACGCGAAGAATTAAAATCGATTTGAACAAAACGACTACATAAAACCCCGCAATCAAAGTCAGCGCTACAATATCAAGCCGTAAATACCTCGACACCTTATCAGGCTAGACTCGACGCCGGTACCAATTTTCACTTATACAAAACAGCCTAATTAAGCTATAAACAAAGCCACAAACACGGGCTCCCAAAATATTGGGGTCTAAGGCCTTATACTAATCTCGGCGGGCCATTAAGTGTCGACAGGTCGCAGCGAGGGGTCTCCGGGGGCCCATAAAGATTACCACACGATAACCCGACTACTGCAGCATCGGGACCTCACACATGCCCCGAGATCCTCACATAAATACTCAAGAATGGCTTCATATCGACAAAAAACTCGGCGATAAATTTGGCGCCCCAAACACGTAAATGTTCTTAATTATAGTGTAATTTCCGGGGAGCATTAGGTTGTATCTAATCTGTTGACTCGTATGGCCGGTGTCGAGCCAGCCTCGCCTCTTCCCGTGCCGTGCGGATAATGCTCGTAACTCTGTCCGTATCGATTATTGGTTCGGGTTCAGCCACTTATAATACTTAAGTTTTCGGTACCTACATCTTAATAAGTATTTTAATATGTAAATTACTCGACGCAAGCTGACCTGGAAATTCGATACGGACGAGCTTTAATTTTAGGTTTTATGAGATAATGTTGGGCCTTGCTAAATCTTCGGAGTTTGGTATGATATTAAGCTAATAAACGTTTTGTAACAAATGAGTTCCAGGATTAAGACGTAAGCGTGGGCCAAGCAACCATCATACAACAATATAAAATATCACTATAGTTTATCGTAGCCAGTCTATTAGTGGAAGGCTCAAACTTCTAAAGTAACGTTTGTGGAAATACTTACCATGTTAAAATAACTTAAGTTACCTCTGCATCTGCGTTCTTTTTTAAATGTCATAATAAATAACACAAAGCACAGCAGACGATAGCTCATTTGCCGCCTGATTGGAAAGACTTGATGTCCAATATATTTACCATGATAATATAAAAGTTTAGATTAATATTGGAATACGTTAAACAAAATAAAATGTACAATTCGTCATCTTATATATGTTTTAGAGCGCTGACAAATAATTTACAGATCGCCAAATAAAGCCGGCCTACATATTTATAAGTGCTCGATATAGCTATTGTCAGCCCGTTGGCTTACCGGAATAAACAATGGCTGCCCCGAGTTATTTGAAAGTCAAACATCAAGCCTGGCGAGGAGTAATCGACGTCGCAAGCACGAAATTGTTGGCGGAGGCGATATCTCGCGACCATATCGGTAGAAAATTCAAGAGATCCTCGATGTGCGTCATTTAATTTGTGTCTTGCTCCAACATATGCTTACATCCATAACTTAGTCTCGCTCACTACCGTGGTCTGCTTTTTTCTTATTTTGTTTTATTTCTTGAGGACAACCTGCCGTCTGTCCGTCACCGAGTGACAGGCGCGCGCGAGGCTCCGTCCTCCCGCACTTATCACCGTCACTCACCTTTCGCCATTGGTAAATTAAGGGAAATTTAACGTTGATATACAACGAAATCCAAAATCTCCAAATTTATTACATTTATGTAGGTATTTATTGCATTCCATTGTATTAAACAAAAAGTTTCCATCGCGATGTAGAATTCGGAATATTCTAGAAAGGATACCTGTTACGATGAAACTTTGATAATAACAAAACTACTTTTATCTTTTTTAAATTTGCTGCCAATGCCCATGCCAATGCTGGAAAAAAGTATTAAATATTTTATCAATATAAATTAATGAATAGAGGTACAACTAGCGCCAATAGCCTAATAGTTAAGGGTGAGGACTGCAAAACATGTACAACATGATCGTGGGTCCGAATCCGCCATTCGACTACTGTCGAATCATATAGGGTTGGCGTCAGGCAGGCGGCCGGCCGTAAAAAAAACTAATTTCCTAGCAGAATCCATAACCTTAAGCTAAGCTGTAGTATTTGCAAAAATAATAGTGAAATATATACACAATTTGGTCCGTATGAGTACTCATAGGGAATTACATAAGAGCCAAGTGTGTGTGTGTCTTGAATATACTTGGATCGTTACATGGTAAACTGGACGCTTCCCTAACTTACTAGTTGATTTTATAATATATTTGGTACTAACTTGTTCCAGAAGTAAGCTTTTACCCGCCAGACAAGCATAGAAACTGTATTCAAAGAGGCCACGTTACCCAAGAAATATGTCGTTGATGAAATATACGTAGTCTTTAATAAAAACAAAAAACCTTGTTTATTTTTTATACGGGAACCAATTTTATACAGTTACAAGAGAAATAATTATTGAACTGTGCCCGCTGCGACAGGATTCAGTTTTTCATTGGGTAATAAAAGAAATTACGGTAAGTCGTTTGAGACTGACGTTTAACTTCTTCCATGTCCATCCACTTGTGGTATGCGATTACGCGGTAGCAATGAACTGCCTAATTGCAGTGCTACAGCAACGGCCAATTACCTATCCTTTTGGAATAATTGAGCATTTGTTTTTCTTTCACACTAATTAAGCGTCGATGACGTGATGACGGTGATCATATTGGCTATAAATTATATTAAATGTCAGTTCTGACCAAATACAAAATACTGAAATGCTCTCGCATTTTTTGGTATCATTAACAAGTAACTATATCAGAATCGAATTTTCTTACAAAACGGATAGGGTTTCATCCTCTACATTTCTCCTAGTAATAACGATTAATTCTTTAGACACTGTCTCAAAATTATAGTAAGTATCTATTTGCTTACGCTAGTGTTTAAAGTGTTAATCAATATCTAACTTTCTAATTATTTGCAAGGTTGTCACAGGCTGTCTTGCATGTAAAAATAAATACATATCACATTGACTTTGAACCAGAGTCAGTCTCGTATTGTTACAATTATGCGAATTATTAATGGTATCTTAAGTAATTCAAAATTTTAATACAATTGCCTTGTATACAAGAAGTCATTGATCAACCTTTAACTGGCGAACAATAAGGGCTTGGAGCTATTACATAGTACAACTTTTGATTTCAAGAATAGTTTATAATATACATTAAACCAAAAATTCCAAAACAAAAACTGACCATATGACTTATAAGAGAGACACATTGTGATGGCGGGCCGAGCGTACAATGAAGTCGGCTAATTATTTTTTACTTTTAATGGGCACGATCCATTCAAATTAGCCATCGGACGTACGTTGAATAAAGTATTCGCGTTTTGTGCCCGGCTGAATGACGCTCGGCCTCTTCCGGTGGGTGGCTGCTGTCACAACACGCATGCGCGTCGCAGTCGCTCCGCACCGCACCGCATAATGAGACGTTTACTCGCATTAGCTAAAGAAATTGACAAGTGAACAATAGCGGCCCCGAGGCGAAAAAAAGAATGAACGCGAAAACGACAGAAAGAGCCGGACAGTGTCGTATCGTATTACCCGACGTAAAATATCTGGGGGAACGGAATGAGAAACGATCCTTCCATTTAAATACAGGCGAAGGACGGGAGAGACTTCGCGTGCGTTCGGTAGCGTGAGAATGCGCTTTATTCGGGCGGCGACAGCACGTCCCGCGCGGCGACGTCCCGGGATGTCGATAAATCAGGTGCACGGCAGCAGCGAGACGCTCATATATCGGCCAAGAGGCCCACAATGGCCCCGCACTGACACTCTGACACTGACGCAATTGGTCGAATAAGCCGAGCGCCTTCTGCCGTCACCGTCACTGCCGACGGCTGCGACAACATTACGACTCAGCGGCGGACTCGATGCATAACATAGCAAACTTAAATCACGTTACTGAATACTAGAATGTTAAAGATTGATTATACCAGAAGACATTTTAATATATTTCACGATTACTTATTTTTATTAAAAGATCCTTATGACCAAATATTTTTGTAGATAAACAAAGAAAAGATTATAATTTTAAGCTAGGAAGTCAAATAGACGAGACGAGTGTTGATTTTTTGTGCAAGAAAACTGAGAAACTGGCAAACAGCTAAATAGACGACAATTTCAAATATTCGTTCACCATAAGAGTTCTATTGATATCTATTGGCGCGATTTGACTAGGGTAACTTCAGTATGAAAATATGACATTTGGATTAAGTCACATAAATAGGATTAATTGTGCGTTTAATTTATACCGTGGCTTATCCTAGTATACGTATTTGGTTCCGTCGTTCGCGATCTCTGACCGTGTCCGTACTCATAGTAAACCCGCAACACTGTATTTATTCTGCTAAATATTTGAATTAATCGGACGAGATAAAACGTTCGTATTCGTGGCAGCATTCCGTTGCGGTCGCGTTGACAGCGCGATGTATTGTCCTCGCATTAAACTGATCCAAGTTTAAAGAAGTCATTCGTCCTCTTTTTGCGCAACTCCCCTTATTCAACGAGGATAATTTACTATACAGTTTTGATTCAGAATTTAATTTATAGTTATCCATAGATTTAGGGTATATTTTAAAATGAGCAGTTTCAAATTTAGGAAAACATTTACGTAATAACTTTTCTATTACACTTATATAGCCGTTGGTAAAGAAATCTTGCACCACCAGGTCACCACCGTATTGAACCTGAAGTTCTTGTGATGTATTACCAGAAGTTTTTCCATAATCTGTCTACTCTTAAGCGCATGGAAACCGGCAAGTTATACATTTGTATTTTCCTATGTCTCCGCATACCGGATAAAGAGAATTCATACAAAAATACGCGTATATAAATTCAACGTTGTATTAAATAATCCAAGCGATAAAGAACTTAAGGGAGATTGCGGTTTTAAACATTTTATTATCATATGTTTTTAATTCGTACTTGATAAATAAAATCAAACAATCCGCACGCGCAATATGAACCTTGGCACAAGCCGGGATTCCTGCACGTGCCTTTCCATCCCCGTAACTCATATCATGAGTGAATGATGTTGCTATGTCCTGGTCGCCTGGTATCATGTGTCCCGCCAGCTCGTGTGTCATAAACACGAATGTCGCAGCAGCCTGGAACTTCGCTCACTCGTAAACATATCAGAACTTGTTACCATTTTCCCAACAACAAAGTACCAGAGTGCAAAATATGAGGTAATGTTTCAGACATGTTGATTTTATTCGAAGAGCTTGCCCTTCTTATTTATCTATATAAATAAAAGAGGGAACTGACTGACTGATATATTAACGCACAGCCCAAATTATTTGGTCTAAGGACTTGAAATTTTGAACAGCGATTTTTGTTACTACGTAGGCGAGCACTAAGATAGGATTTCTTAAATTCATCCCCTAAAGACGTAATAGCTGATGAAGGTTTTTATGGAGAAATAATTTTAACCCAATGTTAGTTGACCTCAAATTTATATTATCAAGTATTCATAATATGGTTTAGCTTAAACTGGAATTTTATCGGTTAAATTAAATTGCAAGGCGGGTGAAACCGCGGGGCTCAGTTTGTCTTTACCACTTTATTCCGTTAAAAAGAGAGAGAACTGAGTTAATTGTTTATAATTGGTAAGTACACAACTTACATATAAGAAGTATGGATTGTTGGTGTCCACTTAGGAATAAAAGCCGTTCGAGTTTTTTTTAAATCTTATTTTATTTATCTTGTTTTAATGCAAACGTATTAACCTACCTGTCATGTTAAGTTCACTTGGAACATCGTCTTTCGGGGAATGACTTTAGGTTCTTTTTTGGGTGGATTATTTTCAAAGTAATTATTATTCAGTAGTTTTAAAGCATAATAATTAAATGTTATTGTCGTTTTACAATTTTTAAGAACGTTTTCTATGTTAATTGTATTTTAAAAAAATTACAAACGTACACATTGCATAAATCTGACTAATTTAAATAATTAATTGAGTCAATTTTTACCATTTCACGCGTATTTATATGTTTTGTGTCAGTGGCGGGTGTTAATTTTGCATGTGATTATTTAATAATTATTAAAATTCTGTATTTAAATTACCAATAAAGATATGTTTTTACATGAAAGCATTACTCTAATTTAATAGTAGACAAAAAATATAAGGTTGTTTTTTTTTTAAATATTAAGTTTCATACATTATAATATGCATACCTATTGAATACAGATTAAGACAAAATGTTACATTTGATGGACGAGCTATAAAACAATCACAAAGCTATTTTGTTAATGAGCCGTGCATAATTTATAAATACTAGTGAATTTCAATTTCATACGCTTGGATGTCTGAATATATTTTATGAATTCAATTTTATATAATACTTTATTAGTATGTTGTATGATATTAGCATGGGTTAGACATTTTCATCATAGATAATTTGATGAATGGTGATAATGGTGATGGCGGGCTGGCGTGGTTTGTAAGATACTTGCTTTTACCGCCGCAGGTCATTGGTTCGATTCCCATTTCATCCCATTCAATCGTTTACGAAGCTAGTTTCAACAGTTTGTCAAACATTTTGGATTGGAGCTTGTTTGGTGAAATTTCATATTTGTTGACTTTGACACGCCGTTTGATCGTCTGCTGACGCGCTTGAACAAACTCGGCTTAGTTTTGCGCTGGATTCTATAAGTAAGCTTGTGTGTGCGTCACAACTGCCAGAATCAAAAAACCGATTACTGCGGCGTACCGAACCCAACGGAGTGCCGTTTGAGAACCGTTCAACCCGACATCAAACGGTTTCATCGAATACGTAAATTTTGTATCAAACCGTTTGATTCTCGGCCCCCCTTAAGATATTTTTTTTCTTTTTTTTTACAGGCGGCGCTATCCCGTTCTCTCGCATATTGTGTCCAGAGACGTTGGTTTTCTTTATTTAAAAAATAGATAGAATAGAGCGAATAATACAGTAAAATAAAAACTGCAGCGCATACAAGTTGTGACTTATAACAGACGATTTGACGATGCTGTGATTTGTCACTAGGTGCAAGCGATACAATTGAAAACTGCTTTAACGCCATAATTTCTGTTTCTTGGCTTAAAGATTGTCACTGATTCGGTACAGCAAATATTTGCATTTTACTGTCTTATTCGATAGGAAGCTTACACTTTCCATTTGGATTCTTGTTTAGGATAAGAAAAAATAGGCGTCGGTTCTTTTATCGAAAAGAAGCATGTATTTACAGTTAAGTAGACTTACCGGCGATGATCGGCGAGCGGTATGATGCCGTCGCCTCCGTATCAAATCTAAAATTCCTGAACGGGAGTGCGTGAACGGTTAATTTAAAGTCGACTCAGACGAGCGAATGCGACTGCGATCTGTATCGCAGGAGCGAGTTTCAGATTATCAGTTTCTAGCGGGAACGTCCGCCTGATCGCGCTGTGGTCCAAAAACTACATGTTACTTTACCAACTTATTACTTATTGTATGAATTCTCATATTTCTTGTCGTATTATGAAACAGGAATGAAATATTACAATTCCAGCGCACATTTTTCAATATCTTAAGATCTTATTGATAAAAACATTGCAAAAGTGCACAAAACTTAAAACATCAGACTATATCTTAGGTAAACATGAACTATGTCATTATTATGCATATAGTTAGTATGTATAGACTCCGAAACTGCTTCATAGATTACGATAAGATTTTCAGGAAGTATTCAAAATGACCTAGCGGTTGATTCTGTGAAGTTAGGTAGCGATCGGATCGATATTGTTAGTGCGAAAACGGGCTGGACCACTAGTACACAATAATTAGTCAGTTGTTTCAAAGTACACCTGCTACAAACAAACAAACCTTTCCTTTTTATATTAAGGATGTAGATCTTCGATTATCGTTTTACGTAAAACACGACTGGTGTTAATAGTTAGGAACATGACATTAACAAAAAATATATATTGAACGAACGTTTTAAGGCATTGTATGTTGCAGACGGTAAACTATACCATACGTAGGCGCTATTTTTTTATTTTAATATGAATTTTGAAGGATATATCTTGCGCACACAATAACTGAAAATAAAATCGAAGAGGTAACTGATTAAAAACTTCAAAGTCCACATCGCTCGTGCCTTGAATTGTTACCTTATAAATAAAATTAAAATTGCAAAATCCTCAACAATTTCACATATGGGCAGCGTCGGAGATGATCTCTAGTTGGACGTCTTATCGCGTCAATTTGACGCTTCACGAACCGTTCGCACTTCGCTTTGTATCGAAATAATTTATGTCGCCGCCGCACTTGATTAATGTTGTAATAGTGCGCATGCTACGAGCTAATATTAAAATAGCATATTCCTTATACATATATCTATATCAAATCTAAACAAAATGGTTATACTACGTCAATAACTAAATGGTCGACTTGTGATGTCGAAGAGTCAAAGTGTGATCTTCAGCTTATGACAACAAATTTCCTATGCGGATTTCTTAAATCAAGAAAACCAAAAAATTACTATAAAATACATTAAAGGACAATTGTAATGTAATATAATAAAACAATGGTAATGCCCATTTATAAATAAATAAATATTTAGTTTTGGTTAAATGCCACGCGTTAAAGGACAAACAATACCCATGTATAAAGACGTGTACTCTCGATCTTGCCAGTCTAGTTGTTTCATCGGCTGATCGTTAATGACATTTCCGACAAGAACTGGTTCTACGGTTGTGCCTACTATTCTTTAAGTAGGCACTCACGGGAGGCCCCCTTCAATTATCCAGTTCGAGAAAACCCGACAGCATTTTCATGAGTTCCTCGCACGTGCTCCCATGATTGATTGGGTGTGAACAGAAACGACTTCTTAGTATTTGGAAAGCGCAAAAACACGAGCCACCGGACGCATTATGGAAGCCATACGGCTTACAAGTGTGAATCGATTTGATTCCATCGGTTTTATTGATCGATTGAAAATTTTGATGAATTATTCAGTGGACACCGATCGTCGACATACCGCGGTCGCTCGTGGCATTACGAGCAAAAAGCGTTCGCCATGAGCCCCTAAAATGATCGGCCGAGGACGTCGTGGGAAGTGCCCGCATGCCGGATTCGTATCTTTCCGAGCAAGATGAGAAAAAAATACTAAAGTTCGGTGATGAGAACGTCATGTCGCTCGTTTCCGACGACATATTTGCGAGTCGGAGCCGAGTTTTGTGGTAATTACAGCGCATAACGCGAGCGGAATGCCCCGCTCTGAGCGCGCCGCCATCGCCACGGATTTATAATGACGGTCGAGTGTCGCGACCGCGCCGGCCTATCGACGGACCGGCGCGCGCCGGGAAAAAGCGCGGCGTTCAAGGAATCCGCGCGGGGCGGACGTGTTCCCATGCCTCCCCGCCCCGCTCCCTCCGCCTCGCCACTTTTTTACCCCTAAACGACTAGCAAAATATCTCGAAATTGACATTCCTTTCATAATTCCAACCGAGGACGCATCCTTGGCTTCTCTGCTCTCTTGCAAAATTTAATCGCTGTCTGATAAAAATGCCTCCGAGTATCGCGGACGAGGAGCGGTGACGCGGTGTAATTACCGGCTGAATTCTGCTTTGGATGGGGGTGCACTCTCGCTTTTTTGTCGCACGTCAATTATATAAATTGTTTGTGCAATAAATTTCCCTGTATCTCCTCCGACGGGTGGCGGAATGCGAGGACGATACGGCGTCGCCGCGCGGCACACGGGCCCAATTAGCATGGGATCGATCGAGCGGCCGATTCGATCTCCTGTCGACTGCTCTGCATTGCGTAAGCGTCGCAGTTATCTAATCTGCACTTAATGAACGCCTCGCTACTATCGCACAACCGAGTTAACCTCTAGAATGTGCTTGTGATATCAGAGAACTGCTTGATTTTGGATCAGGACAAGAGTAATGAAATGTATTCCTCACTTTATTCAAAATATTAAAATAATAAATAAGAAGACAACTGCAAAAATAGTGGCCGCCGTCATCATTCTCTCATACCTTCTGATCAGGATGAGGAACACATACAAATTGAGTACCGACACTAAATTCCTTTGTTTCTATATAGGAGACGGTACAATTAAAACCAGGCTTATCATAAAAAAACCTCTGATTTAAGGGTGTAAAAGAAACTTGGGTTAAAATTGTATTTTTCGATAATATGTCACTATTATTCGTCTAAACTATTCTGGATAAGGCTGGACGTAATTTCGATGTGTGTAATTTTAAGTTTGATCACTACCTATTATTGTCGCTCACATTTCCGGTTGGCTGGAAATGAGTACGGTACTGAAACGTGAAATTGCGTGCTTGACTTTAGACAGCAAGTCTTTATAAGCACTTGTCAATGAAAGGATACTCAGATTTTACTTCTATCAACGGTCGTGACAACGTCTCTTTCGACCCGAGCCTTGACTGATTGTTATAAGTAGTCGATATAGTGTGTGTAATTTAAATATATTGTGTAGTGGAAATATTAGGCTACAACCTGTGTGAGATATCACTATATTATGACTATTGTGTATCAATTAGAAAAAACAGTTTTATAGAAACACCCCAGGAGATTGTATGTATAATATACCGGATGACACCCCTTATATTGCTATATTGATAGGACAAAAACCGCATCGTATATCATTCATTACCAAAGTATTCGCATGTTAATCTAGTAATAGGTCGAGTTTATAAGCGTGCGTATGCAATTACAACGGCTGACGGAGCGAGACGGCCCCGCGTCGCGTACGAGACACAATCGACGCGGAGTGACCGACTTATTACATTATGGACGTTTGATCTGGCTAATGATGTTGCTCCGTGCGGGCATGTCATTGTCGCAGTCATATCAATGTATCTACGCGAGCTAACTCAATCATCGAACTAAATATAGTTGTCAATCTTGAGCATTGACGTAAAGTGACTAACCTTTCCCCTTTTTTATTAGGGCTCGTTATCTTGATATATTAAACTTCTTTCATCATCTAAATTTACATACAAAAGTAACAGCTTTCGGCAACCGGAATCAGATTCGCTCCTATGTAAACATTCTTCCCAAATCTCCCTGGAGGCAAATATTACATTATAACTTTAAACTTTCGCGGTGTTTACTAATACAAAGTTTTTAAGGGACGGAATTCCTAGCTCCCGATTGGCATGCAACTGTGCCGAAATATCGGGAGCTCAAAAAGGCTAATCATGGTAAGAATCCCGTCTCTTACAAACCTTGTATATAGCAATGTGCGTAATAAGGGCTTAGACCGCCAAATTTGATCTGTGATCTTATCAACTGACCTTCATACGTTTGCTTTAATATTGCCGGAAACATCTTACATATTTTCAAAACACCTTTAAGAACAAAATAAGCTTACTAAGCTACACCAGCTTACCGAGGAGATATCGAAAATTTTGTTATAAAAAAAAATTCCACACGAGAGTAATTGTAAAAGTTAAAGATACTTCACATCAAAAACCTAGTGACTTAGTAACACTCGCAATGTGTCAGTCATTTAAATTCTATCCAGACACTGAAGAATAATTGAATACATCAAAAATTCTTTGTAGTAAAATTCTTGCTTTCCTCCCTCAATCATCTGAGAGCTCACTGTAAAATGGACGGTTGGAATTTCAAACGATCTTTGACAATTTTCGTTAACTGTCTATTTGAAGATTTGCCAAAAAGCGACAAGTGTCGACAAAAGCACTAACGGAACAGTAAATGCAAAGACCCAACTGTTACAATTATACTCGTAGATTGTGAAACAATAGAACCTTATGAATAACTTATAGCGGTCAGTTCAATGACATACTATAGGAAATCCGTCTTTAGAATACCCGTAACCAATGAGCAAGTAAGTGTGAATCTGGAAAAAGCGAATAAGTAGGTATGCCAGGGCAATGCCATATGGAAACCTGTATTGATAATAAATAATAAAAACTAACTCCTGCTGAAATCAAATCACCTCAATGACTTATCTTAAAACCCAACACAACAACTCAAATTTTGTAAAGTTCTATCGATTTTAGGCTATTTTGTAAATCTTTATATTTATAATTCTTCTGTACGCGTGTTGACAGGGAACTCCTCCTGAACGGCTGAACCGATTTGAATGATTTTTGTGTATGTGTTCAAGTGAATTCGAGGATGGTTTGGATTCACAAATAAACCTAACAGATGGCGCTGCAATCTATACTGCAAGTGGAGTGTGATTTTCGTATAGTCTATCTATATAGTATATAAAAGGGGATGTATGTATGTATGTTCCCTATAGACCTAAATTAACAGGGATTGTCCAGATTGGCACATTCCTGTGCTTGGTAGCGATCGGATCAACATAATTAGTGGTACCCGGTGGTATTATTATGTAGAATTTGAATCGGTAATATAAAAAGTTTCGATTCCAAGAGATTGCTATCGCTTACAAGCGAATTCAAAGTTCTAGTGCTTAATATGTAGATAACAAAGCGCACCACAAGTTAGTCAGTGATAATCCACTGAAATAATCGGGGAACTCTCTAATCGTACTCTATTTATGATGACCATTAAATAATAAAATAGTTCTGATTCACCTGTAAACTAAAATAGAAGAAATAACGCGAAAGCTATAACGTTACGTAAGGCCAATCAAACGGTTGTAAATCAAAGCAAAGAAAGCACGCCTATCACAAAGCTAAATCAAGTTTATACGAAACTAATCCCCGGCAATATAATTGAAAGCCATCAATATGAAGTCATCGACCTAAACAAAAACAGTCTCCATTCAGTTGATGTCCGGCGCATATTCAGTAGATGACTGGCGCAGCAATTTTCACATTATTCATGCCGTCTGAATATTCATCCAACATCGGTTGACCCACCATTAATTGTTATAGCCAGGTGCCGCGAGCTTCACTTATTGACGCCAAGACCGAGCGACTATGCTGAATTACAGCTTGTAAAAACATAACTACAAG
This sequence comes from Papilio elwesi, assembly GCA_029849275.1. Taxonomy (NCBI): domain Eukaryota; kingdom Metazoa; phylum Arthropoda; class Insecta; order Lepidoptera; family Papilionidae; genus Papilio; species Papilio elwesi. The sequence continues at coordinate 2,825,744 of CM056687.1, read as the reverse complement.
TACAAAATTTAACGATTCTTTGTCTAATACAAGTGTTTTGGGTTGCTAGACTTGTATTTTGTTTGAAAGTTGCTTAACATTAAAACGGCTTTATGATTTTTATATATTTTATTTTTATAATATGTACCTTGTATATGACAGCTGTAATAAAACATTTTTTTAAATCACCTACGTTCAGATGCCTTCTGATTTAACCGTATATAGTATATATTATATGCTACAATATTTATTGCTTACAGGCTTTATTAGTCTTTCATTTTATAGAAATTTCATTTAATTCAAAACATTCACATTTAGGATGTTTCAATGATTCCATTTTTCTCTGATTAGATAGAATGCTTACGTTTTATAAGAACAGGTGCGTAAGATTTGTTACGAAATTAATTTTTAACCATTTATGTATTTTCTTGTGTTCGCTTGTCCATATTCATTAACTAGGTTCGACGAACCAGACGGCTGTGTCTCACGTCTAAATGTTTTATGGATGGAACCTTCGATTCGTAAAGCTCATCGATGTTTATTACAACAGTCGTGTGAATATTGATTTTTGGGTCAACAGCTTCACTTTGTATCATTGTGTAGGTGCTTTATGTGTCGTCTTTAGCATTTTATTTCTATACCTCGAGGCGTACCAATGACCACGGTGAATACGCACTCAAAGTATTTATTACGTGTTAAATTGCATCTGACATAACAAACGCTTGCCTTGTGAAATAAAATTGTGTTATGCCTAGCTTATAAAACGGAATCATTTCAAATGCATCTAAACGCTTGTCGCGTTTGAAGTCTTTGCACAACGTTCGAATTATTATTCGTCATGAAAATTTATAATATTGCTATTTTATCGCGGCTTTTAATGTCGAAGTTAGTGAATTTAAAATCGATTTCGTGTGCAGAATGTCTAATAAAACTAACACATTTAGAAGGCTACGGTTACCCAACAATCGTAGATTCAATAAATATGCTTTAACTGTGATTGAAGTCGAAAATGTTCCGTACAGACCATAGTCCTATCTAATTTACACCTTTAATAATATTAAAATATCTAATGTATTCCGTAGGTAACTATTTAGTTACCTCAAATGTTCTCGGATTTTATAATTTATTTACTTTAGAGCGACATGACATACATAAATGAGTGTATATTTTACGGTATAGTAATATGAAGCCTACGGATTATTTATTCCCTTACGATTAGCCACCTCTAAACCAATGTTTTCTAAATTATGGGTGTGCATTCAAATTATTGTTTTCGTACCTTTGGTACAAAGTGACTGATAAATCAACGCAAAGCCGAAAGTACTAAACATAGCCGAGATTTCTATTATTGCGTAGGCGAGCACTAAGAAATGATTTTTCTTAACTCATCCCCTAAAGTATATATAAACGGGATAAAAGTTTGCATAGAGAAATAACCATAATCCATTGACCTCAGATCTATATATTAAATACGGTTTGGCCACAGTATAACTATTATGGAGTACGTCTAGCCCTATTTATACTGTGGTTCCGCTTAGGCTGGACAATCTTCAGTTAAATGAAATTACACGGCGAGTGTAATTACAGAGTTCAGCTTGTTGCGTATGGAAACAATAACAAGTATTCAATAATAAGGGTACATCTATAAGGCACGAGTTGCATTCAGATATGTGAGCCGTCTTAATTAAATAATAAATAAATAAATATGCGCTCACGCCCGTAACCCAGAGGGGTAGGCAGAGATCATGGATTTCCATTTGGCGCGATCCTGGCACACCTCTCTCGGTTCTTCCACATTCATACATCTACGCATGCTTGCTCGTCGTATATGGGTGCTCCTTATATCGCCCTTTTTTAGTAAGTCATTAATCTGATCGATATAAGTTCTCCTAGGGCGTCCCCTACCAACACTGCCACTCACTTTTGCAACATAAATTTGTTTTGTTATTCTCTCTTCAATGATCCTTTCAACATGCCCGTCTTAATTGTTTATTATTATTTCACTTCTATTAAAAAATCGCAGCGAGTCCTAAATAAAACAGTGATAGTTGACTGGTTGGTAATTGATGGTACATAGCAATCGCAACATAATTGCAATATTTTTTATTTATTTAATATCTATCTATTAGTTACAATTTGAATTTATTTTTACATTTTTGTCAACAGACACACGAGAAACGGGCTTCGTAAACGCGATCACCGCCGCTGGAGTTACATACGCCATCACACGAGCCTGTACTGCGGGAGCATTGCTCGAGTGCTCTTGTGAAAAGGTAAGGGTACAGTGACAGAAGGTTTTTGAGCATGGCATACAATGGACACGCTGCGAGTAATATAAATTCGATCCTATGGCGACAATGGATAGCAAAAATTGCCGACATCAGTATTTCTGTCAAATTATGACGTTGGTAACTTCGAGAGAAGAGGTTTTAGGAATTAGGTACATCCATCTTATCACCTAATGGTATAAAATAATTTAACAATGCGACCTTTTCAGGAAGTAACCAAACCACGTCGAGGAAGAGTTGTGCCAGTACCGCTCCCCCCTTCCCCGGTCGAGACGGAGCGGTGGCAATGGGGCGGCTGTAGTGATAATATACGCTTCGGCCTCCAAAAGTCCAGGGAATTCATGGACAGTCGTTATAAAAAACGAAGTGATAACATAAAGACTTTGATAAAACTCCACAATCATAACGCTGGGAGGTTGGTTAGTAACTAAATTGTTTAATAAAACTATGAGTCCAATTACAAATGTTTAACTATAGAGATTGTTAAAATTCATGAACAGCGAAAGAAGGGCATGACTTTTGACGTCTTCATATTGTTGTACATCATTTAATGACTGTTAAATTGAAAAGTTAGCCATTTATTAGAATTACTACAGAGTACTGCATTAATAATTGTTGCAAACTTTATGATCTTTATGAGTTCACTAATTTGTTTCTAGTGTTTTGGAAACAATTTTATTGATGTTGCTTTAAATTAATATTTTTTGGTTTTCAGGCGATCAAAAATAACATGAGAATTGAGTGCAAGTGCCATGGATTGTCAGGGTCGTGCACTCTCCGCACGTGCTGGTGGAGAATGCCAGCTTTTAGAGAAGTTGGAAATCGACTCCGCGACAGATTTGAAGGAGCTTCTAAGGTACATTGTTAACAATATGTCAAGAAAATAAAATTCAAAGCCGTTTTAAATCAGGATTCGAAAACTTTGCCAAAGTAACTTTATTATTGTTAATTATAAAACCAACAGCGTTACAAAAAAAAAGTATTTTACGTATTAAGTATAAAATTAAAAAGTAGGACTAATAATAAGTTACCCTTATATAAACTAAAAGTAATACAGACAGACTAAAAATAATTTCAAACAGACTGACTGACATTAAAATAGTTATGGCTTGATTTTTAACGGTATTTTTACCATGTGTCGGTCGAGAAATCGATTTCCTTACAAGTATCATTGTATATTTGGGGTAAGCGGCAGAGGTGCGCTACGTGCGTAATTTGTAGATGTCAAAGGAGACAATAATAACGGTGAAGGTCGCAGATAACTGATAAATCTACCAAAAAATGAATAACAGATAAAAGTAGAAAATTCAAATTTGACCGGATTGACAACGATTATGTTTAGGATAACTGAGGACTTGATAAAAAGGTGTGTTTTTAGTTGTTTTAAATTTAGGTCACAGGTAATGAAGCGACCCTACCTTTTTAGGTTGAATTTTAATGTATATTTGAATAACATTTAGGCTAAATGTCGGTAGTGAGGTATTTTTTTTATTTAAAATTTATTAAGAAATAGTCTGTTTCCTCCATAGGTTATATCGAACAACAACGGAGAAGGATTTATGCCAGAAAGTCCTAATCTAAAGAGTCCTGGCAAGAAAGATATAATTTATTCCGAGGAATCGCCGGACTTTTGTACACCTAATATGAAGACTGGATCTCTGGGTACAGAGGGCCGTCAATGCAACATCAGTTCTGCCGGAACGGACAGTTGTGACCAGCTCTGTTGCAGACGAGGATATGTACAAACTACGATAAGAGAGTCAGAAAATTGCAACTGCCAGTTTAAATGGTGTTGTGAAGTAATTTGTCAAACTTGTTATATAAAGCGAGATATACAAACGTGCCTATAATGTGATAGATGACATTTGGTAATTATTAAACATACTAATCATTTTAAATTATTTATTTCATGTTATCCCTTCATCTTTGTAAATATTCTTTGCAATGTTTTTGTTGTTTCCCATGATTCAAAATCTGAAATGTCACGAAACGGATCACTCGACTTTTTGACAGCGTTCTTTAGTTTTATAATTTTACTTTGCTTGTTCATGTTTCGTTCGTTTGGTTCTTCATTACTTCGCTGTTGCAATTTATTTTTTAAAGTATTTTCTTTTATTAACTTTTTCTTTAATTCGTCATTCCCAATTTCGTTTATTTCTTCTGTCTTTATTTCGTCATCAGGTGTTATGTTATTGTCACCTTCTACATTATCAACTCCCAAGTCATTATCAAACTCATTTTCCTCTGGAAGTTGGTCGTCAGGGAGACCTAAATATTTATTGGGCTTTTTTCTTGGTTCAATTGTATCTTCTATTATTGGTTCATATTTACTAAAGTTGGCACCAAGTTCAAATAGCTTAACACAATCAGAAGCTTTTATAGAATATGCTTTCTTCTTTGAATTGAAATTATAAAGCATTCTTATTTTCCATATGTCATTATAACTGAAACCCTTATTTTCACTGGGGTGAATATTAATTTGCTTCTGGAAAAAAAATATGTACCTGTTTCAATGCCAAAGCTACAAGAACGATCCGGGAAAATGTACATATTAAATCTTAACACTTTTCAAAATTATTAAACGACCGAAACGACTTAGGATCCTTTAAGAGAAGAGCGTACTCCATTCTAGGCATTTGCAGCAGAAACGGCGGTTCCTCTGGTGTTGTGAATGTTCATAGGCGTCGGTGATCATTAAACGTTAAGCGAGCGAACGGTTGATCGTTTTTTATGGCAAGGAGGCAACCGAGCAAACGGTGCAGCTAATATTAAGTGGCCATCGCTACTCATGAACCCACAACAATTGAAATAGTCAAATCCTGAAGGGTGGCGGATAACTTCGCAGATCTATCCCTATTATGTCCGAGGCCAAAACAATTCTCCGGCTGACTTAATACCCGCCCATTCTATTTTGTTTCGTAGCCAAGGATTTTACCTACGTCCAGATTATAAGTACTAAAAATGTACAACTACTGGATAACAGAATATACCGCAAATAAATTTCTTTTGAAGGGGATAAAGGTAGGTCAAACAAACGATATGAAAGTCAATTGCCACGCTTTAATTGATGTCTAGTGCTTGGGTTTACAGGTCGCTTATAATGCTGGTTAAGTGTATATATAAATAACTTACCTTTAGTTCTATAGTAGCAAACCCATTTTTTGTATACTTATGCAAGTGATAGTGGCCAGCACTTAGGTAGTCGTAAGGTATATCATGAAACAACCATTCATTGTTATTGACAGCTTGAAACAAATGATCCTTTCCTGAAATAGAGATTAAAACTAAATCGTGGTTTTAAAAACAGTAGCAGTATTTTTTATTTTTCTCATAGAAAAGCATAGATATATTTGCGTTTCTAGCAAGTGTGACCTATGGGTATCACAAGAATACGGGTGTGTTACTAGACACTTAGGAAGGTACAAGGTTAAGGAAAAAAGAGGATGAGGGGATGAAGGGATGAAGTGTGTGGCACCCCTCCATGTGTTCCATGAAGATGCGGTACTTTCGTATTCATGCACTTTCGGGAAAAAACTGGATTTACTTGACCATTTTCTATAATATTATGTGTGATATTGGAAAATATGATACAATACCTGCCAAAATGTTTTCATGATTTATCATAATGTATTCATCGCGGTCAGGAGAATTGTGCTGAGGAGGTACACCAACCAAGGCAAGTATGGCTTCAGCGAGTTCTCCTCCGGTTACTAAGCAATCATATCCCAGAATTACCTTCTGCAAACAAAATAATAATCGTAATTTTTATTAGTTGCTACTCCAAAATCTCTGATCTATGGTCTATTATTTACGATTGAATAGCCTGCGAGGGTATGACACAAGACGACCGTAAGTATCATTGACAGAATTATTACGAAATACAGACGTGTTGTAGAAGAATTATTACTTGTGCGTTTTGTCTGATAAGTGAAACTTTGTAGGCCCTATGCTCTTCACCACCTCTCAATAAAATAAACTAAGCTGACTATTGATAACAGTCGTTGCTGACGTAGTCAACATATTTTACCTGATGATCCCACGTGATGTTAGATGCTATGAGATCAGAATATGGCACGCACTAGTTTAACATCGGCCCATTTGCTCCTTTATCGGTTATTCAAATCCGGACGAAATCGCTGCCTATGGGTAGCTTTTTCTAATTATTTACTGTACGCTCAATAAATTGACAAGGATATATCAATAATAATGGGCTTGACAATACCTGTACGCCTTCGTTCGTATAATCTTTAATAGAGTGATCTGCGCAATTTAGTAGGCCTTGGCGATTGACAAAAAGCACCCATCTGGTTTTCTCGTCGGTCGGTGGCTTTGGCAGCTCCGTGAATCTCAGTCCAGTTACACGGTTTGTAAGGTCAAGGTAATTGCGGATTCTATCTCGTAGTACTTTATCTATAAATGAATAAACTTAAGTAAGCGCTTGTGCCCGTAAGATGGATGCCAAAAATCACGGATTTTCATTTGACATAGTATTGACACACCTAGCTCAATTATTCTACATACATAATGTTATAGTAGTTTATAGAATTTTTAATTTAAAAAAGAATCAAAATACGTTATTACCAAAAGAGAAATCATCTATGTAATATGGAATATTCCCTTGTGGCCAAATTTTAAATTTTATTATTTCATCTTCAGTGAGATCGAATCCCGGTTCTGCATCATCGAGGCCGTTCGGCAAATTAGCGTTGTCTCTGATAACTCGCATATCTCTCCTCGATGGTAGATAGGCATTGCGTGATGAAGATCTTGAAGCGCTTGCTGAAGTTTGAAATCCTAAAAAAAATGAACATAAATTCATAGAGGACCGATGACACACTTTTGGGTTGAAGAAAATACAGCCAAAGAGGGCCATTACGTAGAGATACCGCAAGGTCAAAATATCTTTCATCAAACTTCAAAGGACGCTTGGCGAATGATTGCGATAGAGATATTGTCCTAAATAACATTATCCTAAGCACCCTCATCATATAAAGGCAACTCGGACGAACTGATGGAAAAATAGTTGCCGAATTTTAATCGTTTCGAAACTTAAATCCACGATAACGTTTCGTAGAACATAAAAAAAATTAAATGAATAAGGTGTGTCAAACCTTTCATAAGTTTTATAACAGTCTATCGTACTAGTTTTACAACTAACGCTAATGAAAAAAAAAGAAATATATATAAAGGAATTGAAAATTACGAAACGTGTATGTAAAACAGTTGGCATGTAATAAATAACCGAATATTAATTTAAGACAATTTTTTTTAAGTTAAAAAAGGTCGCCGAGAAGTTACAAATTAATTAAACAAGGTAACATTACGTGTCAATGTACTTTCAAGGTAAAGATTTAAAAGTGTTTAGAATTTCCGCGGGCGGTCGAGCTTCTTACTGCGTATGAATAAAGAAAGCTCTTTCATTGGAACAGGGCTTATGGATCTGACCATGTTATCTGTCACTTTTTACCTTCGATACTGGTTCCCGTGGGATACGATCTATTTTGTACAATTGCAAGTAAATCGGCGGTTATCGTATACGAAATTGAATTTTGTCCCTCAATTATAAGAATGATTCGATTACACAATTAAAAATTCAAGTGTCATTTGCCAAGTTGCCAAGTTTGTCAAGTGTTTTGCCACTTCGATATATTTCACTTGTTAACACAACAACAGAGGATAAGAAAGCAAAAAGATTACTGAATATATACTATTACATAGTAGTTGCAGATAATTTGCCAGCCTTTCAGGTGTCGGTTATAGTGATTTGAAAATACCACAGGAGACAGATCAATAAAACAATTGATGCCACCAGTATGAAGAATTCGAAAGTAATGTTTTATCTGTTTAGAATAAGCTGACAAACCATCAAAGGTTCACCTGGTATTAAGTGACCGCTACTCATAGGCGTCTGCAACAAGCTAATGAATTGCAAATGCGTTGCCTACCTTTAATGAACAGAGAAAGGGTTAAACAGAAAACAGGATGTATTCTTTTTCTATGCACTCCCTCCTTCAATCAAACCTTCCTCTTCCTTCCTTCCTCCTTCAAACCCTTCACTGCACGTAAGAGTACAAATACAGAACTCAATGGTAATTATTGTGGTGCTTATTGGCTTACTTATTCAATATAAGATTGTAAAAAGCAATATAAACTTACTGATATTCGAACAAATAAATAACAACCAAATAAAAAAAAACATTTCTGCGACAAACGTCCGCGCCGGTCCAAATACGTGTGCAAATATCACAAGGCACTGCGTCGAGTTTATGGCGAAAATATCAGCAAACTACGGCGCGATTTAAAATGCAACTTTAATACGATATAAATTTGAAATGTCCATTACCTAACAGCGTGTGCGTGTGAGAATGTGTAATAAGTCAAAACGTATGAATACCAAAATAAATCAGATGTAGAATGATTAACGCAAAAGTATTTTTTCTAAGGAAAAATTCTACAGTCCGCAGTCCTTCTTTCTATACACTATATGAAAAATTATTCACGCTATTTCAGATTCAGGGACGCCGTTCGTATCTCTTATGACAGATTTCTCAGTTCATAATCATAAATTTTCCAATGTGAGCGATACTCGTGGGAACGAGCCTCGGGGCACCGCCGACCACCAACACCGGTCGACTTTTCACTTTCAATGTCAACTTTGTACAAAAGTAAACTTTACACTTAGAGAATAGAGTTCATTTTATGCTGCGATTGTTTAATCTTTGTTAAGAACATAAAGCCGTTTCAGAAAATTGCGCACTATCAAAAGCATGTACTATAGTTGCGCTTGTAATAAAATGATATACTTATGCGTTAGTTTTGAAGTCAATGTGATGATAAATTTCGAAATAAAATCACTGTTTCACTGCTTGAATCTCCTAAATGCTGTGGCTTTCTGAACTGTCACGAGACTCCAGATCTAGTCGTACTGCAACTTGAGATTTTTAACTCCCCTTCTCTCCGACAGGACTCTTAATAAAGCCTGGAATTGTGTCTACGGAACAGTGTCTAAGGCAATAACCTACTCATAGATATTTTAGATCTCTAAGATTATAGTCATGACACCTTGCGTGTCTTGTCTTAATACACGTAGCCGCTTTCCATCGAACTCTTCTGAACCCTGGAGATAAATAGCACTCACGCCCTAGACCAAAACGGGTAGGCAGAGATTACGGATTTCCATTTGGTGCGGTTTCTTCTTCACCCATATGTCTATGCGTACATACTCGTCGGTTACGGGTACTCCTTATATGGAATTTCCGTAGTATGTCGCTAATCTGGTCCAGAAAAAACCCTGTACTTCTCACTGCGGCCACTGTCTGGGTGTAAAAAAAATTAAAAGTAATTGTTTTAAATTACATTTTATTTGACAGATTTCATCAAATGTTATTTTAATTATCATTCTTTTTAAAGGAGGTGACAAACGAGAAGCGTTTCGCCTAATTTCAAGTCCCCTCCTTCGTCAAGCCGGCAAAAATTAGTGGGTATCCCGACGTTTCGATAAGATCGCACCACAAATGATATAAATGTCTGGCAAAGTTCATCGGAAAAGGCAATATCACGATGTTCCGTACTTTCTTACTGTTCGTGACAATCATTTTTAAAGGGGCAAGAAGTATTCGAAACTAAGAAATAATGATGTAACCCTTAATTTTTTTAATCGATATGTAATACAAACCAAGATGTATAAGAAATTGTTCATTTATATTTTTGTTTCACTAAATTTATTAATTGAAACTATTTTAACAACAAGTAGGCACTTTTACAAAAATAGTTAATAAAGACTTTTAAAACTGATCTTAATGTTATCGTAAATTGTTCACGAGTTTCAACAAAAACTAGACATTACTCATTGCCAATGCTTAAAATGGTAGGTAGGACGAAATTATTTGTTAGTTATTAGCTTTTTAATAATCCACCCTCATAATTGTTATAGTATAAAGCAGTGTTTAACTTTTAAATTCTGTGCTTATTTCATGGGCTTGTACTAATGTTTATAGTTTTTGAACGTGTTTCAAAACTTTATCGATAGTTCTTGATGTGTTATCTACAATAGTTAATTAATTAAGATAATATTGAGACAGAAACATTGAACATCTCCAGGAAGAATAATCGAATCCACGAAATCAGGTAAGCGTTATAATGTGTAGGTACACTGTTATTAGCTTTAAAATATAAGCTATCACGCCCATGATACCGACACAGAAGTAGGCAGAGATCGCATTTGTCACAGTACGGCCCAATTTAGTGGATTTTCCATACATGCTTATGCGTACATATACTCATATATCTTAATCCCTGCTAATATTATAAATGTGAATGGAAGTTTGTTTGTTTACGGTTTCACGCGAAAACTACTCAACCGATCGTCATGAAACTTTGTACACATATTCTTGGAAGTACTAGAAGTAACATAGGATACTTTTTGTGAAAAAAAATGAAGTATGTATGTTTTTTATAGATCTATAAACCCCGAAACGGCTGGACCGATTTTGATGAAATTTGCAGGAATTGTGCAGATTGGCACATTCCTGTGCTTGGTAGCGATCGGATTAACATTTTCAACACAAATTAGTGGTAACCGGGCGAAGCCGGAGCAGGTCATTAGTAATATTATAAATGCGTAAGTTTGTAAGTATGGATGTATGAATGTTTGTTATTCTTTCACGCAAAAACGGCTGAACGGATCAGGATGAAATTTTGCACAGAGATCGATCACAGTCTAGAATAGCATAAAGGCTTTTTATCCCGGAAATATGTATGTATGTGGGATACATTTTTTGGTTTTTTGTCTACGTATATTAAAGGCAACATCACTACATATGGATTTCGAAACGGCTACCCGTGCGTAGCCGGATCACTAGTACATTCATAATTGGATTGGAATATGGTAATTAACAATTCCTTTGTTTGATAAGATAAGATAAGTGATTTCTGCCACACATTTGAACCTCACAAGCTTTCCGCAAGTCAATTTGTTTTTTGTTTTTCCTATCAACAAAGCACCATTATCAACTTTACTGTTTTATAGTAAATACGAACATTTATGTAACTACCTTTTCGTTTAAGTCGTCGTAAGTTTGACCTTTTCGTCCATTTTCATTATAAGACATACATTTGATATTAATACCTCACTTAATGGTTATGTATTAAGCGTGTAGAATTGTTACCACGCTACAATTAATCAATTGCCTTCCCATACCACATCCGTTCCACATTCCTATAATACCATACTAGTAAAAAAATATCATTCACTAGTGATCAAATAAAACGAAAAATCTTTTTAATTTTGGTTAAGAATTACAACAATCTCCGCGAAAAAGGATAAAGCCAAGAAAATGCCAAGATCTATGAGGTAGATACTCATACTGCCATGTTACCAAACAATTAGATGATATAGGGTTGAAGAAAAAATATTATATTTTGATCAATTTTGTATTTTTAGTAACAACTAGGCAATATTTTAATCATAAATAGATAATACTAATGTACAACCAATATCATTACAATAATGCGTCAACCACGAAGTCACTGGACGAAATAATTTCAAATAAGGTATGTTCACTATACAAACAATAGGTTTTGAGATTCAGAATAGTTCAGCTGATATCAATCGTATTGTTTACCTTAAATTTACAGTTAAAATACTAGATTCACATAAATAACTTAAAAATGAATTGAATTAGACACTATTTACATGCATAAAATAATAATATTACCAATGGTATTATGTAAAAGGCAAGGTATTTCTTTAAAACACAGGTCAGGATTAAAAAGGATTCCCTTTACGAAATTAAAAAAATGGCACCGTTTGGAATTGAAAAGAGATGTTGAAAAACATTAAAATACCTTTATCACAAAAGCTTTCGCTTCAAAAACAAAAAAAAACGTAATCATCATTGCTTTATTGATCCAGTCATGGCTAATACAACTACGATTTAAAAACACTTCAGTCTTTTAACTCCAACATGGTACATAATACTTTAGAACATAGACTGTGTCATAGTTCACATTATGATGAAGACTCTATGCAAGTTACACAAGTAACAGTATTTAAAATGCCATTTTGTAATAAAAAAAAATATCCACCGATTCGTTACCGGCTTTAATTGAAATTAAAATTTGATTTCCACTCTAAAATTAATTTAGAGTATGTTATTATTAAATTAAAAGGATAAAATAAATATTTTATTAAATACATTACGTAGATTGAATGACGAAATCCGTACATCATACATTCAATAGGACATCACTTTCTACCGAACGGTCCTAACCTAACTTTATATCACATTTCAAATATCATTCTTCTCAACGTACATTTATTATTAATAAAGCTTCTTTTGCAAACTGTCGATTTGGCTTGTCATAAATTTTGTTTTATTGACAAATGAATAAACCTGTCATATAGTCCTGGTTAATGTTGTAGGAAAGTTTTATTTTTTAATTCACTATATTTGTAGTCAACAGTTCGCAGTACGTTCTAATAAAAGAAGTAAACTATATTACAATTAGGAAAATGACATATTTAAATGTTTAAACATGCTTCTGTACAATAAGTATAATTTTATTAAGAACGGTAATTAAAAATGAGCACAGTGCGTCAACTGACTACACGTCGCTTATCTAGATGTATCGGACGCAACACGCATGCACTATTATATGTATAATACTGATTATTTAATTCATTTAATATTTAATTATAAAATTCTCGAGAGCGTTTATCTCGTAATGTGGGACACTTTTACGATGGCGCTACTTACTGACCGATAAGGGCCGAACACAGCCTCACTCGGCGGACACCCAAGAAGTCACTTTATGTTAATGAATTTAAGTCACAGATTCCATTAACTCGGCAAATAATTAATATAAAATTAAAATTACAAGATAATTTCGCTCCCGAGCCTAAAACAGTTATTGCGACCGTGCACCGGCATGCGTCCATAAAACATAAAATATTTGTTAAGCCGATATTATTATTGGTGTCGTAACATAACGGCAAATATCTCTATTAATATTTAACTTTGAAATGATATCAATTAATACCATTTAAAGTAGTCTTCGACGTCTAATGTGATTTGACTCGTTTCTCCGGAACATCAAGATCATGTCACCACGATAATTGGAATCGATAATTTTGATTGCTGCCAAGCCGGGTAGGAAACCAACAAGTCCAATTTCGTATGTGAGCGAGCCGGTAGTACTGACAGAAATAAATAGTCGTAAAACTGGCCTCATTAATGTCCCAACGCCAGCGTATACAAAAGTAACCTTCCTAGATCACATGTTCGCACTTAATAGCCAAATAAATTAACTAAACGAGGAATCGTTTATATTCATTTCAGGTCGGATCATTTACAAGTGTTCAAAAATCAATAGTAGCATAGAACTATTTACATAAATCTTCCGTAGAGGAATAAATGACGCGATTATATACACCGTTTGTTATCTGCTTACGATGAAACAGGTCCACTCTCGCGTCCGCCGTGACCGAGGCGCACCGCCCGACACTCGGTACGTTTTCTCTCGGTGATCACATACGTGTACACATCATTAGCGTTCGACTATCTATAAACATGTGTGGACCACTTTTTCCGTGCGACACGTTTTACATTTAACTTCACAGCACCAGTGAAAGGTGCAGTTGCACCTCTCAACGACGAACTTGGTCTCGGTCTTGTAGCCGCGGCCGCAGCACATCAGGTCGCAGCCGTCCACGCCTATGCTCGTGTCGTTGCACGCGCGCCCGTGGGTGCCGGGGATGCCCAGCCTAGGATTCTTCTCGCAGAAACCCGGCGAAGACTCCAAATACACGAGGTCTTTCACTCCGGGTGCCTTGTGGTCGGGGTTGTACGGCCGGAGCTGGAATCGGTAACGATCCCTTCTCGGCACTCTGTGCGCCCCAGGATCGTTCCTCAGTACGGGTGTTTCGACATCAGTGTTGCTCACCAAGACTCTAGATGCACCATCGAATCGGTCTTTTAACGCGTCGCCCACTGAACGGAAACTGGGCAGGCGCATCCAGCAAGTCTTCACCGTGCACGATCCAGACATTCCATGGCACTTACATTCTTGACGCATCTCTGACTGGACATGCTGCAACAAAAAAAATACATAAATGAGAGATAAAACAATAACAAATTAATTAGTTTAGTCTCGCGAGGAGGTCTGTAATGATGTCCAAATATCTATAAATTCCTTCGATAACAGACGAAAGGTGATCGATGATTTACCAACCGGTCCACCATCGATCGCATCTCACGATCGAGCAAATTGTTACAAATCGTAGGGAGGTGGGCCGGTCGTCACCGCGCGAACACCAACCATAAATCATACTCTAGGGACATTCATCATTCTTAGAAGTTAGATAAATGAGGCAGGGTTGGATACTGTAAATATTTTACAAGGCCCGAGCGCAGGCGCTTCGTAGAAAGCAGGCGGTATTTATTCATTCACATGTGGATAACTGAGTGCGCTCTAGTGTCCAAATATGCGTTAAACAATCGATGGAATGCCGTGAATATTCATCGCACGGACACCCAGCGCGAGTGTCGTGACAGGAATTAAGCGCGACAGTTAACGACGCGGCTGGGTGACTCGAGGCGTCCGGCGATCCTTTTTGATGAAATTTAGGCAGGAACGGACAGTCGGTATGCAAATGTGGGTGTGCGGTGGGAGGGAGAAGCGCGAGCGCAACGAATGGGTGCCCGATGCACATCGCCATGCGATGGGCTGCGCCGCCTGACGCATAATTAATTTTAGACTTAAGCGACATGTCAAGTGGCTGACAATCGATCGACACCCGTAATGGTAATGTAAACACGAAGCGGCGACATGTCCGAGTGCGATTGTTTTATGGATGTTTATAAGTGGCTCCCGTTCAAGTAGCGATTGGACGGAGAGTGTTGACCGATCGGTGAGCTGGCATCCAATCATCACTCACAAACTTTTACCCGCTGTTGCCTCGTTTTTGTCACAGCCGTGACTCGACTGGATATAATGGGTGCCGAACCGGATTCATTACGAACTTTCTCGATTAATAATGTCGCTTAAGAGTCTTTTACCAAGCCTACAGCGTTATAACCAAGTATCTACTATGCGTTAATGTTGGCTTGTAATGTAGAAAACCTCTTTATTAGAAAACGAGGACGTATATATAGTATTTTATCAGTATTCGGATCCTACGTATTTTATGACTCATATGAAACGATGAAAATACGTATATAACGATGAAATGAAAAGCATATCACAAATAAAATTATTAAAACTATCGTGAGACATTATCAATAAACTTTCTATGAAACGGCTTTACTCACGTTCGCGTTTTTCTCGGTGTATTTTGTACCGACACCGCACAGTGCGAGGCGGGCCGCGACCGCGAATTAATACCGCTCACCCTGAAGAAGGACCTCCGACAGGTCCGAAACTTGTCGGTACAAAATACACCGAGAAAAACGCGAACGTGAGTAAAGCCGTTTCATAGAAAGTTCATATCACAAATGTTTAACATACCGCTCTGCCCGCTTCGTTGTTGTGCAGATTCATCTTCTCCCTCAAAGTTTTGCCTCGCTCTCCTGTGTCCACGAACTCCCGACTGAATTTGAAGCCGAATCCGATGTTGTCACTACATCCCCCCCATTTCCAGACACGCACGTTGGCGGCGGCAGCGGCGCGGGTGCGGTGGGGGGTACGGTCCAGGTGGGAGTAGTCGCAGGTGCAGGACTCTATGGCACCCTCGGCGCAGGCGCGGGACACTGCGTGCGCGACCCCAGCACTCGTTATAGCGTATATGAAGGCGGTCTCACGGCATCCTGTGGACAAGAACGTGTCTAAGTCTAAGTAAGCTTGAAACACAATGCTAATTATAAGTAATATATACTCAATTCACAGTATCGTTTATAAAATATCTTATAAGTCATCAAAATATTATGACAAAAGCTAATAAAATTTTAATCGTCTACTTAAGAATTTCAAATAAGTTTTGTTAAGAGCGAATTGAAGAATGCGCGCGTGGGCTGGTAATGAAACAACCTCCTACCTTAATATTGTTGTTTTGATAATAACAACGGATTGTTTATGACATTTTACACATAGGCATGTACGGTATTCTCATAATTAATTCATACCAAACGTAAGAGGGTCCTGTATTTTAATCAAACTTTATTAATGCTCGGGGCTTGGGAGCAAAAAAATCTCGTATCGTTAACTCGGGTAAGTATCGAATTTTCTAAATTCAAAGCATTCGAGTTCATCAGTAAATTGCAACGGGTACGGCGAGGGTCCCTAATGTTCGTTCGATCGGTATTTAACAGATTGTTTTCCTCTTTATTATATTCTCCTTGGTTATTATTTGATACCTCGTCGCGATATTTTAAAAGTATCGAATATTAGTAACAGTTATTTCAATCGACTGACTGTATGACTGTCACATGTCAAATGTAATATGTTATATTATCATGACACATCATTAGAAGAATATGAATCTAATAACATATCACTCTTCGGTCAAACCGTTTAGGCTACATGTAGCAACGGAACGGACATATCTATACATATATATACCGTCCAAGTGTGAGGTGGACTCGCGCACGAAGCGTTCCCTTCCGTAATCTATAAAAATCACGTTTGTTGTACGGGAGCCCCCTTAAATATTTATTTTATTCTGTTCATTATTTGTTGTGTAGTGGTAACATCTGTGAAAATGTCAACTATGTAACTGCCTGGTGACAGACGGACAGACAGTAATAGGGTCCCGTTTTACTATTTCGGTACGAATTATCATCATGATATATTAAAATGAATCAATATTTCCCTTGGTCATGGCACCAAGCGTGAACAGCTTGACCGATTCCGCTAATTCTTTTTTTTGGATTTGTTATTGCCGCGAGAAGGTATAGAAAGAATGTTGGAATTTGCTCAGAAAATTTAAGAAAACCTAACTATTTTTGAATAAATATCAATTAAATACTTAAATAAAAAATATAAGGTCGTATTTGTAAAACAAATCGCTTAAATTATTATACATAGCGGGTGAAACCACAATAGTTTATGATTAAACAATGTCGATATTGTCAGCACATTCACACACATTCAACACAACAATGCTACAAATATAAAATAAAATTCATCCATCCGCCAACACATTAATCTACTGCCTCGTCCCGTATCGAATACTATAAATAATTAATGGCTCCGCATTAGAATCAAATACTCATAAAATACAATTAAAACAGAGAGGGTATATCTCGAAGATTGAAAATAAAAGAAGTGCCTCTTACCTACACGAGAGATTATAAATTTGATCATTACAAGTGGTAGGGCGCGCATCGAATTCTCTCTCTTAATATCGCTTTAACAGCCTGCGTACTTTTTAATGATTAATATTCGATATTCAAGGCCTACGTCTATGCCACGTTGTGCCACGACCAGCGGCAAGATAACGATGTTGTATTAACAAAGAAACAAAGTATAGATACGTATTTATTTATTGCATAAAATTTGATTTAATAACTTAACATCGATACACGTTTAAGTACCATCTGGCTTTATAATGTAATGTCGTTAACACAATTAAAATTATTAAGTTGTAAAGTAATCAATTATTTCTTTGACAAAGAAAATTGATTTTGACTATCAATCTTGAGTATCGCACGGATCCGTCCGATCTCAGTTCCCGATCTCTTCCAAACTTACGACATTCTTGGACATTCCCCGAAAATTTCATCGAAATAGGTAAAGCATTTTCGGAGTCTATACGGAACATGCATACACACATCGCTTTTTATATATATAGATAGATAGCACATACAAGTTTTAACTCAAACCGATTTTAATACATAAATATTTCATACTCCAAATAAATCATTGTTAATAACATTGTTGCAGTGTATATGGGTTCGTATACCCACATGAATATAAGATTCAAAAGATTTCGCAAAGCTCTTAACTACCAACGCTCCTTACTTAATTAATTATAAATTAAAATTAATATTCTGCCATCGCCCTTGGTGGTCCACTTGGCAGATCGTTAAACGTTCACAAATTCAGGAGTCTCGTGGGTAATAAAATCAATAAATAAATAGTTATTTATTGTTACGCATGATTATTTTATGTGAAAAGAACAACACGATAATACCATACTAAGTTAGAAGCTCAATGAGTTCAAGGTTAACACTATGCAAAAAATAAATGATTCATAAGTATTGCAATTAGTCGTCAAAATTATTAATGCCTTCACCCTTGGTGGTCTGTACGGCAGTTCGCAAAACGTCTACCAGTAGTACGGAATGTTGTCAAAGAATTAAATGTATACATATTTATAAATGTTTATACTAACAATATGTGGAAAGAGCGAGGGTCACCATTAAGGACTCAATAAGCAAATGAAATCATTTTTTTATTGAGTTGTCATCGTGGGCCCGATATAAATTACGGCGAGGGCACAACGGCGCGGCGCGCTCCGGTTCGGATTCGCTTTTTGTGTTTTCATTTTGGATGTTATACAAAAGTATTTTATTCAGCAATTACTTGAGATGTTCGAGCGGGAATTTTAATGTCAATTTCGCCATCATTCAATGCTCGGACGAAATTAATTCAAGGCGCAGAATCCGATTGCGAGCGGGTCGCAGAGTCGAGCATTTATCTTCGGTAATGAGTTGGAAACGTTCCCTCGCATTAACTATAACAAATAGACGCGGGCCAATTAAATATGGCACACGTAAATTACGCTCGTAAAATAATCGCTTTCGGCTAATCCTATTTACTGTTGACATCTTAACGGACGTATAAAAGTTGTAGTTGTTTGGACAGGCTTATAATTATGTCTTTAATTGCGACACATTTCCTCACTTGATTAGTACACTCATATCGCTTAGTGCCGCATTCTATATTATTAATTTTTCCTGCTACATAAATTAAAATTCCTATATTGTGAAGACTCTAACCTCCTTATTTGAACCTTAAGAACTTGGCGAAAACAGTGATAGTGAACTGGATTATCTGCTCAGATTAAAAAAAGCCTTTATTGTTTATTGTTTTATTATCTATAGTACTGTTTAATGACACCTCATTATGTTTTATCTTGCAAAAACCGCGATAGCTTCCGATTTTCACTAAAACGTTGGCTATAATTAATAACAATCGATCTCTTCATTTTGCTACTATAAATATGATTATAGACTTGATTAACACTATTAAAATCCTTACACTCGTCAATTTAATTCACAACGTAAGTTAAAGTTGGGTAGAAAAAATCGGGTGTTTCACGGGTGGCTTTACCACGTGCTGCGAGATAATATAATTACAATCTACAGACAGAAAAAGATTGGATCTAGGACTGATAAAATGAATGCCTGCTGTGAATTAAATGTTGATATTTTAATTTTATTATGCATTCAAGATACGAGATAATTCAATTTTATTTATTTTAAGGAAAACAGTGTTATAGACATCGTATTGATTATCGACGCGATATTGTATAGTTATCAATTGATGATTTATTGACAAGTCTCGACCTGATTTACGGAATTTATTAGTAATTTTGACTGTCCATAACTGCCGCATACCGTCTTTCTTAATTTTGCGTAAGGATCTTAAAATGGTTTTTCTAAAATCAAATGCTTGAATATTTTTACAGTTAATACACTTAAAGAAATTGTGTTGTGTTTATTAATCTCTAGGTAATTGCTTGGGCATTATCATATGAAGATGATAATGAGAGATTTCCTGGCCTTTGAAGAATTTCAAAGCCTTATTATTGTTATATAGTCTTAAATAACACTCAGAAATGTTTTATCTTTAACAAGAACCTAATTAAACAATAAATGCGAGTTCACTAGTAACGCAGTCTCTAAATATTATGTTAACAACCAGTTTGAATATCGTAATGAATAAAATCTAATACATTGTAAAAAAAACATCAAAGTAATGAATGTGAATATTACATACATACAAATATACAAAATTCAATAATTTATTTGTCCTCTGCGGTCGCCCATCGATTTTCCCCGACAACAAAGCCGATTGTCGCGTTTTGCAAATAAATCGCGACGTAGAAAAATTATGACAGATGTAAAAATCCTCCATCGGGGACGGTGCATTAGTCACGGAATTAAATTAAATGTAAATGTATTTAGTCTTCGTCTATAGGCTTAATTAACAGACAAAATGTGACATAAACTCGAATGAAATAGCACGAATACATATTTGTTCACGAAATCGAGTATACAATTTTGTGTCTTTTTATAGGTTTTATTTTATTAAGACATTTTCGCTCCCATCAAGTCGCAGTAAAATAAGAACAAATATGATTAATGTGAGCCAATAAAAGTAAATTATTATTATAACTATAATAAAGTGCTGTCGGTGGATTATCTGTGCGGATAATAAATGGTCCCTGAGTCGTTTAACAACGCCAGCGAGCATCGGCCGATAATTCCAGCCCGCTCGATTGGCAGTTACCGAGAGGCGTTGAGGATTTATAAAAGTCAAAAAGTCGTAAATCCGCAAGCCAGTGTCCGTTGACCGCTGCGTTAAATAAAACTTAATCAATCTAGACAATTGCCGTACACCTGGTACCACGGAATGGGCTGTCAAATAATTCAACATTAACGCACTAATTAAATCACTTCCCGTGCGCGTTACCTCGTCGAAATATTGTGTTCCGGTAAGATTAATACGATAGATTGACTTATGATGTTTTCGCACCTCGCATCACTTGTACCTTATTTATGGCGACTCGACGTATTCAAATTTGATGTGACGTGATTACTCAAAACAACCATAAATCACCCGTTTGGCTTTTATACCGTCCCGTCGAGGACCGTTGCTTCGGACATGATGAGGTCATAATAAAGGTTTGGTTATTTTATTTGCAACTATATTTATGATAGTTAATTGAGTTACGATATTTATCTTGTAAGGGATTTGATCTACTTCAAGTTAAATATCGTTTTAATGAAGTGGTATTAAGCTCTCGAAATATCATTTGGCTTTATATATGTATAATAATGTTTGTGAATTATTTAGTTGTATCTGTTAATTACTTTAACTTCTATGTTTAATTTATTCAGTCGTGAAGTATCATTTGTCTTGTAATAATCTCCCGTTTTCTCTTTACTGGACAGTTGGATACTTTAAGAGAATTTTTATCGTGAAAGGACGACTAGAAAAAAAAGTAATAAAGTGTAGTAATTCATTTTCGTTATGCTATGTTATGGGTGATAATTTAACATTGAATCCCGAGACGGAGGCATTCCTGTGACAATTCAGAATTACGTCGCTCATATATCACTCATTGTGCACCTCACAAAGCGTCCAGAGCTACCACTCGCTACCACCTACCACTTCGCAGCCCATTCATACGCAGCACAAAGACATTTGTTTTCAAACTACCAACAAAAAAAACGCACCGAACATAATTAGCTTTAAAGTGAGCTATCTTCGTGCGGAATGCAAGCGTCAATGAAAAGGTCTAACAATAATCACATCGGTCAATATTGCTATAACATCGGACCCATTTCGGACTCACAAATCGCTCGTATCTCGAAAACAATTCAAACGCCACCAACCTAAAAGTCTTATCTAATTGTGTATTAAATATTTCGTCGAGGGCATTTTATATCCGATTTTTTTTCGGTGCCGATCGTTTTATACGTTATCCGCCCACGACGAAGCCGGGATGTGGGGAGACATGAGAAACCTTCAAAATGGGAAATATTCGAGAAAGGTCGTTTTATTGGTCGAATTACCTGCTATTCGGAATAGCTATAGGTGTAAACGTTGCTTCCGTGGTGCGCACAGCTCGGCGTCGCTAAACTTCGCGGCGGGAGGCCCGCAGCGGGCATCCGGACCCTATATTTCACTATTCTCGGGTCAACAATGACCCGTACTACAAAAGACGGACTTTTGTACAGTTGTCATCGTCGATGTTAATACGATCCTTGAGGTTTGCTACAATGAGATGAAGACGTCACGAGCCGTCAATGGCGTGTCGATGTCTAACATTACTGATGATTTTGTTCCGCTTGAGAGTGCTTTATACTTACGAGCGATAATTACTAAAACGGAACCCTATTCAGATATTGTGAACAACGGTGAACTGCAAGACGTGAAATCAAATATACGACCTTTTTTAAAAAATAAGTAGCGTTGTGACGGGCTCCTGCGGAGTTCGCATGTCCGTTTTTATGCGTTACACAAATGGACGCAATTTCAATGTATTAAAAATGTTTATACCCATATTTGTAGCGGGCCTGTTATACCTCCGCGTGACTCGCCCGCCCCGACCGCCCTTAATAAAGCCATATGCTCTAAATGCATCAGCACACAGCATACATTTTACAATCTCTTGTTCTTTTTATCGATTTAAATTATTACGACGGTGGTCCGTGACCACGCGTACTGTGTCTGGGCTTTAATTTAGAAAAATGTTAGTCTACTTTTATAGTTTATTGGCTATTGAATAAAATTACTATATTTATTTTTGCTCTAGGCGCTCTTTGAAATGTGTATAACTGTGTCGGGTCGGGGCGTAGTTTCTCTTAATCGATTACAAAGCTTTGATTAATAATTATACTGTATATCAATGAACAGTTAGATTTACTTGAATGGGTCTAAAGGCATACAATTTTTTTTACGCATGCTGGGTTCATACGGCGTTGTCTCGCAATTTCATTTTTTAAATTTCAATCTTAAATTTAGTTCATTAGTCATTAAGATTTGTTCGTGTATTATTTTTTTGCAATATTAACGACTTGTGAATGGTTCTGTGTACAATGCATATGCCGCTATTTATTCCTTGAGAAGTATACTGCAAAAAAACTGCATGACAATGCCATGTGCAAGGTCACAATCCTATAACACACACAAACTAAATTTCTAAATAACTAGTCGAAGATGAAAAAAAAACATTTTCTAGGTTAAATAGGCTATGGCATTTATTACAAGGAGGACTTTTGGTCACATACTTGATAGGTAATAAAGCTATTAGCGGGCATCTGATTGGTCTCGACTGTTTCTCATCTCATCTGATCTATTTCTGCATTAGCGCAAGCAGCTATCACTACTAAGTGCTATTCGTTAAGCACCACCCAAGACACAAGTATAGAGAAAGCGAAGGCGTTTATAAGTAGTAGAGCCCATGATAAATGTTCCTATTCTGAAGACGAGAGACATTTCGGAGTGAGGGCTAATAGAAACATCGTTTACCCGAAACGTTTGCGCGTGTCATTAACGTAAGAAGCTTTTGGGTCAATAACCGGACCGCACGGTACGGCCAGTACGAACGGATCCCGATATCTCGCATACCGAATTCGAAATGAGATCGAATTAGACCGAGATACGGGAGTGAATGCTCTTAATTTTGAAGATAACCCTCTAATGTGAGCTGAACCCCGTTCTACGAGATGCCTTTTAGTGTTATGCGCTTTTATCGATTGGAACGGATACATTTCTCATCTATTTTGAGTCGATTTGTTTTATTGTGTCAACGATGTAGGTCATACGATCCGTTTTACTTAATAACAGAACACATTAGCTAAGATAGTTTCTTTCGTGGCAGCAAACAAACAAGAATCTCGCGTGTTAAGTGACCATAAGAAGAGGAGAGTAAGTAGGAAAAAGAGGGACACAGAAGATGAGATACGCTCTTAGCAACATAAATGAAACTATCTACAACACACACTACACTCGAGGACGCAGATTCAAATTCACCAACCAACAAAATTCATGACAGATAAACAAAATGATTAAGTTTCAATTAGATATTAGAAAAGGGTGTATACTCCATCTAAAACTGATGGATAAATTCTATCCTGTGGAACAGAAGAGGAACATATGACTCACAATTAGCGTAAACCTTTCCTTCTACTCGTGCTATATTAAAATTGATTACTTTTTTATTTTATCGCCCAAAAAAATTAATTGCATGAGCTGGTTTTTTTGCAGTAATAATGAATAAATGCGATATACGAACCAGATGTTCGCGAGACCATAATAAGGTGTATCGCATACAAAGCATCGAAATCGGACACCGGAGATAGGGCAGACCTGGCCCAGTTGACAAACTTATTCAAACAACCACCTAATCAATAAACAAGCGAATATCAACCTTATGCTTAAAGCAATAAGTAAAGCATTATAACTTCGTGCTAGCAAAACAGAATACAGACAAGTTGTTGTAAACATTTTAATTTTCGTGAGTGCTTTATGAATTAATCTCGCCTTTCTTATTACGTTCCGATTCTTGAGCGTTACAGAAAATAAAGAAACGACCGTACCCATTTTGCCGAGGAGACAGGGCTTTCAATTTTGTAGTCTAACCTTTATTGTAAAGCTAATGGCGATGTTTTTGCAGATTTTTATCTATAGATAACATCTAATGCTATTGAAATAGACGCAATGGAAACGACTGGCGCAGTTGTGAACCGGTGTTAAGAGGATAAAACACGTTTTAGTTCATTCTCTTTAATGCGTCGAAGCGGAATTGATACAGATTAAGATCCCAGTCTTAGATTCTGTCCTAAATCTATTTAGGTTGACTAGATCTGAAGACATCTGACTAAACAATTATGAAAATACCTGTCCACTTTTTACATTAAGACGCGAAATAAGAACCTGTAAAAATAAGTTTAAAGTTCTTAAATCGTTTTACAGATAACAAAACACAACTTTTGAAAATGAAATTTCAAGCATACAGGCCATAGCGTCGATGTAAAAAAAAACATTCGAAATTCAAATAAAAAGCGACATCGATAAACGGGAATCCGAACGTCACTCGGTCGCATGTAATTGATCCGGGATGTTTTATCTTGATGAGCCCTTTATATGTGCCCCTGACGCGCTACCCTCCCGTTCAATACAGATAAAATCTTTTAAAAGGGTTTTCAACTAAAGATATCACTTAATTTGTAGCTACTCTTTGTAACCGGGATTAGGGGACTTGTTATAAAAGACAAACGTTTTTGCCGTTTACTTTTTTATTAACAAAGTACGAATTTTAGATTTGGCGACAAGTTATCGATTTCATTTTTTAAAAGATTATGACTGAAGTACGAAAAGCGATAATGTATTTCTTTAGTATTTTGCAAAGGGCTTAAAGCTTATCCTCTTATGTCGAGTTTGGTTTTGTTTCGTTAAAATAAAAATGAAACAAACGAATGACGCGTGTTACTAAAATCGCAAATTAAGCCTTGTGTTTTTTATTGTCCGCTTATATCTTAAATATCGAAGCGAGGAACGTGAGCCAGGTATTAAATTGTCAGGACAAATCAATGTTAGGTCCTAATTAAGATTCTAATAAATAATTTTAATATTCTGTTTCCATTATGCTTATCGGATAATTTGCCGGAGTTGTTCTCTTATTAGACATATGGAATATGTAATAAATCTTAATTCGACATATCTAATCAAAATATTTAATGGTTTGTGTACACTGTGGAAAATATGTAGATATAATATCCTTGCAATTAACGTTTTGTATCCAAATAAAGTTATGATAAATTGTTACCTACAGTTACGTAGTTACATCAAAAATACGTAACTCCGGAAATATTCAAGCACATGAATTACACCTTAAGGATCTTATAAGAGTTACACTAGACGCTACTTTTACTTGGTGGATCAGGAATCGGCAAGAGGCGGATCGCAGTCGGACAATACTAGGACCACCAAATATTGGTAAATATACCTATAAATTTATTTTAATAATATGTTTTCATAACTTGCCCTATTTTTATTTTAATGTCACTTATATTTTTCCCGCCCTCCACAAAAAATGTTTAACAGCATTGCAGAACTCGATCTGGATACATTTTTTTCAAGTATGTCCGGACTACTTGCCGACCCCTGCATTATATGGTGAGCTATGAGTAGTGAAATGATTGTGCCCTTAAACGTAATATTTGAAATTTTGTCATCGTGTTCATAACTATTACAATTAGGAGTGAACCTCGTCAACCCAAAAATTATGAATCTTCATCGCAATTTAAACTAGAGTATTTTAAAGGTTTGTAAGCGTTTCGAAGTAGAAATTAACGGACGGACGGTTTTTACTGTTTATTAATTAGTTTCGAAAGTGATTACAAGGTAGGAAGAGACTATTTGCGGCGCCCTAGTATGCCACTTAATAAGTTTTAACAATAAATATTTATTACTACTTATTTTTTCTTATAAAATTCTCTTCCGAGTCTCTTTAATCCATCTAGACTTAATCAATATCAATTGATGGGAATTTAACATTTAATTGAAATCTAGAACGTAGAATTATCATAATCACTTTGATAATAACAAGTTTTAAGAACGTAGATGTCAATTATGTGTTGTCTTACCTCTATCAACAATTTTCCCGAATAAATTCTTTCCGCGAAGGAAATTTCTTGTCGTACAGTTCCATCTTCTGTATTTGAACTGGTGTTGGCACTCGGCTACAGCCATATTGGCGCCTTTGGAGACAGCTGTCAACACTCCCGGGTTCTCTTTGGCAAGACGTCGCTGCTTCCGCCTCAAAGTAGAATGAACGCCGGCGTCCATGTACAGCACGCCGGGTGACATAGGCGAGATGTTGTTTGGTTCGCCCGCCTTCGCTATGCCCCTGTTGAAGAAACGCGTCTTGAAATAAATGTTTTAGTAATAATTTAATCTTTAGAAATAATTTAATTTGTAAAAAGATGTTAAATATAATAAGTAAATATATTATTCAGCGTTCAGAATAAAGCACCTGATTCAGACGGAGATTGTTTTGTCTATATGTGCTACGTAACTTTACCATTTATTTATAAAAACAAATGGCGGTTAATGCCTATAAACATTCTCTACCAGTCGACTACCCATTAAACAAATAGAATATATAAAGAGGTTGCACTATTTCAAACGTATATCATATAAAATAACATACATAGTACTTAAAATACAAATATTCATAGATACAAAGGTATATACATATATAGTTCAATAAAAAATAAATACTTCTAAAGATATACGAGTACAAATAAGATAAGTATTTAAAAGTTACTGTTGTTTGATATAGCTTACATCTGCTCGTTTACTTTGAAGATTCCCTTTTGTCACCACAATGAAAGACAATGCCAAGATCGTCACCCAAAACGAGAGACAGAAAGGGAGAGAGGAAAAATAAAAAAACAAAACAAATAAAGCCCGAACGCCACTTAAGGCAATGGGTGCAACTCGAAATGAAATGCTCATTTGAGAAGGTAAAGACAACAAACAATTGACGACCGAAACGTCAATCCGCAGACGTTTAGATAAATATTTGCGTCGCGCATTAATCGTCGAGGGCCGAGCGAGTAAACATAGGCCGAGAGCGATCGACATCTCGGCCCTGTCGACGGCGGCCCTGTACTCAAGGATATATCGCTCGAAGACTAAACAAAAGCATCATACATTCACAGCTTTGTAAACGCCATGGCTTATTTCTCGCTAACAGAACAATCCATGTAGCCGTTCGTTCATTTCCTGACTGACGTATTCGACGTGTTTCGGAGGTGTAGAACTAAAAGAGTACGTGAGGTCGCGCACAGCGGTGCCTCAGCGGTCTGGAAATCGTATTACTTTTCTATTTGCCCTTCTTTGTAGTCGAGTGTAACGTAAATATGAACACGCTCGTCGGAAATTCTCATTTCCTTCGAGAATTCATGGAGTCGGCCGATGCGGTGTTTTTGGGGCGCTTGATGCGGCTATTTAAAAACTATATGATACGGTTTTATCTGGCTTCTTTGAAAAAGGATAATGGACTTTGTTATAATTTGAACTTGATAAACTGGCGAAAGGCGTGAGTTTACTTACAATGTTACTTAATTCCACTACTACATAACTCTTCATTTAAATACAAAAAAGTTATTATATCAATGAACAGGTATCTATGGCACCAATAGTTATTAATATTTGAATTCAAAGATGGCGACTTTGATTATAATAGTGATTTAATTCTCAAATTTAAATAGTCACACAAATACTAGTTAATTCTCCATTGTGATGTCATGGGAGATGTAATCAACGGGCTACAGCGTTTTACTTCGGTGAATTTTGTTTTAATTATTATAAAATAAATAACTCGCGGCTCATACGTCAGAATGATTATTGAACTATCAACATCTTATACTGATAATTAATAATAACATTATCTAGCGGGAAATGTTTAAATTAAGCGTATTTATTATATTTGGAATCAGTCAAATGGTTTACGCGATCATAGAACAACCTAACCTACCTAACCGTCATTATAAATTGAGTAATACTAAGTTAAGGCTAAGCGTATTCAATCTACGAACTCTATACAATCTGATGAATCTATAGAAGCCGCTTCAAGTACTACTGTTGCTCTAAGCCCCAAAACTTTTTTTATTTTTCAGATGCTTTAAATATATTTAAGTAAAAAAACTGCGTGTCAAGTAAAATAGATATTTAATGTCTGGGAACGGTCGAAGGGATGTCCATATTTGTCTGTCGATGAGTAAAGTCCTTTACACTTGTCACTTTGGTAGGAAACCAAATACAAGACACGAGATGCCCGGGAAAAAATCGTGAATAGCTTTCACAAGTAAACGTGATGTTTGCACAAAGATAAAGCCTGTGTGAATGTGTCAAAATAACAAATATTGTCTTTGGCGGAGGCTTGCGGCACTTACAGCTATTCGGGTCATTAAGGCCTTTTGCGACGTCACTATATATAGAATTAATCAATCCTATTTACAAGGCTTTGGTAAACCAAAGCCTTTATCCAATAAAATAATTTTTGTTTAATTAAAATAATTATGAGAATATAAAAATATTTGAGACAAAATAAAATGCATTCGGCTTTTAATTATTAACAACGCGCTTTGTATTAATCAATTAATTAAAATAATATGTATAAATATAAGTAATTAATTTTCTAAAGACAATATTCAATTTTAATACCAAAAATACACAACCAGTAATTTATCATTTGAAAGTAGTAAATCTTGAAATGAGAGTTAACATATTATTTATATTTTTTTATTTTAACTAGACGGGTTTTCAGATAGTCTTTGCAGCTTCCAAGTTTAAATCGAAAGAGTAATCTAATGGACTTGTATAGTTTTGATATAACTGAATACCTCTTTGATATACGAGTAAATGTTCACAGTCATTGGTTTTAATTGATTTTATAATTGGTTTTAGGAGATTTTCTAAGATTAGCTCTAGATACAGTTTGAATATTACACAGTTTATTGTAAATGTGCTACACTTCTGGTAATGTATGTGAACAAGTTAGTCATAACTTAGCAGTGTACAGCGTGAGGTAAATAATATACATCAATATTTAAAATATTATATCAAGTTATTATCACAAAGTTATCTAGAAGGCATAGTGCTTGTGTCCACAACATACTATCGCAAAGTATGTGACAAATATTATTTAACTATGTCTATTTCCATTTTCGGATAATTTGTTTAAAACAATTTTAGTTCCTTTAACGATAAACATGTTTATTTAAGACATTACATACTTATTATTTTAGAAATGTAGCTTCCCCTTAAAACTCTTGCTTTGACTCATCGTACGCATTTCGCATACAAATTAACCCTTTATTATTTAATTTGTTGGCATCTTACGAGGCGTCAAAATATCGTACTCGTCCGTCCAAGTTAGTTGTACCCCGTGTATTTTGAATTATGAACTTTAACTTCATTAGTTACAAGGACGAGCAAAACAGATGCGGGTATCAAGTTTGATTGGTAGCTGTTATCAATTCTATCGTGACGCCGGCACGCGATTTCGGACGTAATGTAATATGAACAACGCCTGATGAATACGAATTAACTGAGGTGCGGCAATTTTTCTTTTTATTTGCAATACCGACCGACATATGGAACGATTTAATATAAGTGGTCCGCATGTTTGAAACAGGCTGTATTCTGCCGGTGCATTAAAAACGTTTCATTAATTTGACAACTCTCTTAATTTGTTGGAATTGTACATGCCACGATAGTAACCGCTCCCTTTGACATCCAAACATACATATATAAACGTGACATGAAAATGCTTTTATAAAAAAAATGATCGCAAAAATGTACGCAATTTTCTTTTGAATCGACTTCTCGCAAGAAATTTTGAATTGACTTGTCGCAATAACCGTGAACCTAACTGTCGGCAATTACAGATGACACTAGTCTATATTATAGCAATCTATAGAGCATTGCAGGTTAATAAAATTTCTAGGAGTAAGACGGACCCTACTGTATTGGACTTCACAAGATACAACATAGTAGGAGAGTGTTAAAATTATTTGGTAATTTGAGAAAGAAGTTTTTACTAAATCTCAAAATATCGTAATTGTATGTTCCAATGCCTGCTGCTTTAAATTCATTAGACCGCCTTATATCAAGATTGAGACACAAATGTTTTGAGTATTCCGAAGCGTCTGGTTCAGTTTTCAACGGAAAGGGGAACGACAAAATGTTTGCCTAAAATATGATTGATAATGTAATAGGTATTCTTACACTTTGATAAAGATATTTTAACATGTATCTAGATATTAAATGTAATTTAAATAGAAGCAATTCTTGTTTTAATGTTCTATAGTTAACTTACACTAAGGTGAACAAGCTAATATAAACTGTGTATACCTTGTTTCATTTCAAGATATGATTTTTATACACAAACAAACATCACTTACCGAACATGGCGGCCATTACACTTTTTATACTTTCATCGGAAATGTTGTAATTTTGTGGGAATCGTGAGATAAAGTGAAGTGAAATTATATCATCTGTATAGCTAGTGTTATAAGGTAATATATGGTAATATAACATAAAGTTGTTTTTTAAAACATCCTGGAATTTACGAATTCTAACTTAAAAACATTTTTGTGGAGGTTTCTTATTATATATCAAATATTGGCACGCGTTAAAAAAAATTTAATAATATAATTTTTTGAATACAGTGGTTGTATTTTTTAAACCATGTATATCTCTATTTTATTGCATTGTAAATTGTTAAATAATATCAGTCAATTCATGCCATTAAAATACTTTTGTTAGCAAAACTTATAATAAGATATTTAGTAATAATTTAATGAATCTAAAGTTTGTATTTAATTTTCTTTTTAGAAGTTCTTGGCTTACTGATATGATTTTACAATATCCTATACTAAAAACTAGCAGTTTACTGTACTAATAACTCGTCTATTGCGGCCATGAAAGTTGATTGTGTATCCAAGTACGAATATATTTGTTTAATGCAATGAGCACGAGCCACTTTGATACTGAGTGATAAGTAAGAGATAACGTAGCATTTAAAACATTACAGATACGGCATTGAACTATTTCAAACTGTTTTCATGAGCAACTCCTAAAAGCGCCAAACACTCAACTATCTATCTATATCTAGGTCTATGTCTATGAGAATATTAACGAAGGTATAAATACTTAAATTTCAAATTCTGACTTTTACAAATCAATCGCGGCATTTTGCAAATCAAATTCCTTGTTTTGCACATCAAATTTATCTTAATCAGAAAGGGAATCGTCCGAATTTGATTTTAAAAAAACTGAATTTGATAACCATAAATATTAAAAAAAAACAGTATTTTTTTTGTAAAAGTAGAATCTGAAGTTAAAACCTGTGAATATTACATTTATAGGTTATAATATACACCATAGTTACCATACCAGTAAAGTAGGAATGTGGCAACTAGTAATTCGCGTTAAGCTGTTATTTTATAACTACCTTTTCTTGAGAAGTCGTAACTTAAAAAAGTTGTCAAACAAAGCGCACGCGCATCCCAGTTTATATTTTATTATCTGAGTACATACAATAAAATGTTTTACACAAATAGAAAGTCTTAGCGCTTTCTTGATGACTCATTGAACGAAAATTAAGTTCATTGCTTTAAATTTATGCTTTTTTAATTTTATCTCGTTTAAATAAAAATAAAACATTTAATAAAATAAATCACGATAACGTTATATGAGCTTAAGACTGGGCATGCATTATTTTCTCATAAAATTTAATTTATTTACGTATAAAAGTCAGTAATTACAATTATACAAATATGTATACAACGAAATCTTCGCGCCGCCGACGGCGGTTGTAACACTTTCGCTTTTTCTGTAATATTTTTAATATTCAGTATTCTAAAGTTATATTTTTATTAGATCACTATTCCGCTACAGATGTTATTGATTATTTCAATATTTCAAACATTTATTACGTGTATGTTGCAATACAGAACTTTTAATTTATTATGAATAAATTTGCAATTTTTATTTAAGCATTTGCACGTTATGTTAAATGGAACTGATGATAATAATTTAAATTTTAATGTGCTAAAATTATTAATTGACTTAATATCACTTAGTACAAGTAAGAAATTGATTTAAATGACCATCCATTAATTCGACCTTTTTAAAATGGTATACAGCTAGTAGTATCACTTCAATTTCATAGCTGTGACATATGGCCTTTGAATCCGTCTGCCTACTGTTGTTTTAATTAGGTGATAAGTTCACAATGTTGGGTCTCTTATACTCCTTCACAAAGGAAGTCATAGACAAACAAAATCTCGTAAATCATATCGTGAAAAAATGATTTTTTCTCGTCTATTTTTTTTAATTCGTAAGGAGGATGTCTATTTAAAATAATAAGCACTTTTTACTTTTTATCACGTTTGACATGAAAAGTTATATGATGGCGGAAGTAAAGAAATTTCGTAGGCTTTTTTGAAACTTAACCCCAAATAACAAACTCGATTAAGGAAATATATTATTGCTGTCAAATACATTAAAGTTTAAGCATTTAAGTGACTTTATAGCGACCATCAATTAAATTTAAACGTACATTTGCAAGTTACTTTAATTTTAACGATTTGTTCGTATTATGCGTAATTGCACGTACGTATAAAATGTTAATAAATTAGCGGTGAAAGACAATTTTATGACTGATTTATTTATTTTATCGCAAAGGCCGTAATTAAGCAGAATTTCCGTACATTTATTTGTAACAATCATTTATATCCCCAAGTGCTCTGAGTGTAGCTACACCTTAACTATTCATAATATAATTAATTGCTGTACCTACTCTATTTAAATGTATTGTTTTATATTAAAATAATAACCACTGCAAGTAACAAGGTTCGTCTACAAAAAGAACTTTATAGCGTAGAATCTTAATTCGAAATTGGGAGGATCATAAGCAGGTTTATGTGCATTTTGTAAGCCTGGTAAAGGAGCCAATGCCATAATGAACCAGCTATACTCGTATATGGAAAGTGTACAATATATATATATATATATACAATACATTTATTTATATTATAACATTTCAAGTAAATAATTGATCTATAAAAAAATATTTTTTTATAAGTAAAGTAACAGTTAAAAGGAATACACGTCTATTAGATTGCAATGTCTTTATAATAGGGATTAGGCAGGTCGCATACCGGGAGCTAAGTGATAGTAAACGTAAATATAAAGTTGACGCTCCCGTCCGTCACGAGGGAGACGTGTGCAGTGTGCACAGAGCTTTAAACTGACATTTTATTTATGACAAGAAAAAATGTAAATAGTAGTTGAATATACACTTTACTTCAAAATATATTATTTCATGAATTATTTATTATTATTTTTTGAATTTTAATTTATATTTATATTTGGTTCTTATTGTTCTTGCGGTTGTATGTTTATTTTTTTTGTCTAAGGCCAATTTATTTTTATTAAAAAAGAGAATGCAATCATTACATTTTTATGTCAATGTAACATACTTAATAATTCAATAAACAAGTTTTAAAATTTAGTTAACTTGAATGTAACTTGAATAATAATTGTTATAACTTTACCTATAGCTATCTATATACTTAAAGACCAATTGCTTGTATATCATAGAGATACGCAACATATATAGAAGAACATATAAAGTACATGTTGAACGCAGGGCCGGCCGTGTTAGCTAGTTATCGGCGCGGCGCGTGTACGCTAAAACTATGCTTAATGATTCGCTTAATACTCCCGCTCATTATTTCACGGAAAGAATCTACATCTGGTCTCGACATAACATTATAACTGCGATACAACTTGCGCAATACAAACAAACCTTAGAACAATGAATATACATTTTATTAGGACATAAATGTATGTCATTTTCGTAAGCTGTGTGATATCTTTAGTGCATCTTAAAGCTTCTAAGTAAATGTAATACTTTTTGTTTAAATTAAGTTGCGTCTTTTATTGGATACCTTTAATTAGGTCTAAAGCATTTGTTATGTTGTTATTAAAACATTTAATATACTGGTTAGGTTTGTGCAAAACTGATAATTTAGATCATATTAATAACATGAAAACATCGAAGCGTACATTGAAAAGTAGACTGTCAATATATGGTGGGTAAAGTCAAAATTGTAAAATAGGTTACACGCAGAACTGACAAGTAGCACTTCTTACCACCACATGCTGCCGCGTCCTCTCCGAGGCTTGTTGCCGGCGGCTTCACACCGTATACACAGAACAGTGAGCACAAACAACCACAGACACTTCATTCTGCGATGGGCGGACCCGCGAGCCTTCACATGAGCGCGGCCGGTCGAGGCACGGTAACGTCTGGCGAGCGGCCGCGCTCGCCGAGGCGGAGTCGTTATGGTGGGAGGCCGTACCTGCCTCACCGCCCGATTGGTCTCACACTTCTGTTTTTTTTTGTATAATCTTTGTCGTGTTTGGGTCATTAGGTTGGTTATGCAATCCGACTGTATCGAGTTAGATAATGTGACGTTATCGGATCACAATAGCTTGTAATTGACTTTTGTGATTCTATTCATAGAAGTTTTCATTCATAGCTCACACCTTGATAATTTGCTTCGCACTCTGGCCTTGACTTAAGTCAGGGAAGTTTTTCAAATAAAATTCTTGCAGCATGCAGCTTGCTCTAAATGTAACGATTTAGCGTAGTAGGTCATACGTAAGCATACTAAGACGCATAATTATGCAATATTTGACCTATGTATGTCCACTTACATTCAATAATAGATCTTAACTTATACATTTGTTTTAATATTCAATTTGCTGTGCTTATTGCTTAATAGGTTATATCGAATGCATCCCTGTTTTTTATATTGTTATATCTTGTTAAATTGCAAGCCTTATTAGCTGGCTACTTGCATATGACTTAGTGTTCAACTCTTATATCAATTAACAATTCACGATATGTACTGAATTAATATCGAATATGTTGGATTCGTTCTATAATTTATCGTCTTTCATAAGATACTAAAGTGTGGATTACTCAGAAGAGTTCAAAGAAATTAATATTATTTATGTTGAAGATAACTTAAATATCCGCAAATATAGATCAAAGGCATTTGATAAATCTTATCTATATTTCGCCTGGAATCAGTACGTCAATGTTGTACGAACGTGAGCGTAGATCGTTGCGCGTGCGTCGATGGGAGGGGCGGCGGCGGCCAATGGCTGCGAGCCTGCGCCCGCTCTGCCTGTGTACTACCACGTGCTTCGCCACTATGGCATAAGACTTCGCTAAGTTAAAGTCAAGCGACATAAACATACATTTAAATTATGTTTATTGAGTTAACTATTCGAAAATAGTCCTATTTACTAAGACAGACTTTAGACATTCCAAC
Source organism: Papilio elwesi (assembly GCA_029849275.1). Classification (NCBI taxonomy): domain Eukaryota; kingdom Metazoa; phylum Arthropoda; class Insecta; order Lepidoptera; family Papilionidae; genus Papilio; species Papilio elwesi. Next base: position 2,789,878 of record CM056687.1, on the reverse strand, counting down.
TAAGCGTAGCTTATACAAACCTATTACTTTACATTAAACCAAATTTAAGCATTTCAAATAAAAGGATAATAAATGAGCAGTTATAATTGAAATTCATTTATTTATACGTTATATTAAATATACAGTTTTATTTAATTTTTTTACTAAATATTGGCCTTATTTGAATTTAAATATAACTATTATTATTTCACACTACTAATGCTCTTGTAAATTAAAAATCATACAGTAACCAAACATATTATCGTATAACCGCAACTTGTAAATTGCATTAATACCAACAGCACTTTGCTACGTCGCCTACAGAGTTTATCGCTGCATACTAAAGATTTCAACGCGGGCGGTCTCTTACCTCGCAACTAGTCGCTTCTACTGCATCAAGCGTTTTATGATTTGGAAATTAAATTAACATGAATAAAATAGATTTGAAATGGGATCTGTAGCTCAAGGTTTTTTGAAGAATGCGTTATTTTTAATTTTATAATAACAGAATAGTGATCTTTGTATTCTTAAGGATTAAACGAGTCTCGTAGAAGACCATCAAATGAAGGACATCAGCAGTGTCGTAGTTGGAGATTTCAGTATTTCAAACTTATATAGTTTACAAGAGTGACTGAAAAATGAAATATTTGAAACTAGCAATCGTTATTTCATAAGAAAGGACCAGCCGATTGTTTGAACTAAACACAAGTCAAACCATAAATTTAAACTAATTACATTGTACTTTGTAAATCAAACCATAAATTTAAACTTATCTGTGTATTTTTTGCATGTCAAGAAGCATCTCAACGGTACTATAAGTGGCGATACAAAAAATATAGCGCGTGTCGCCTGCCGCATGTGGTTGGCATCTGACAATGAAAGGATGTGTCTGGGTTAATTGAACATTCGTGTACGACCCTCTTACTGACATCAACAGAGCAGATGTGACTCCAACCTACAAATTCGTCAAAGTTTATTTTGAATCTGTCGTTTGATTTGATAATGGCGACAAATATATCCACGAATCATATATTTTTACGTTAACAAAAAATAACATCTAACCGAATTTAAAATGTCTTTTATTAATATTATGATGATATTCCGAGATACTTTATGTCATTCAATTTTAATATTAAAACTTTTAAAGTTAAGGTTTTGGGATATGTGCATTGCTATCAAATCTATATTTTCATAGATTCTGTGAAAGTACTGCGATAGCAAGGGGCCCAGGATTTATGACGCTAGAGCAAGTTGGAAGTAAGGTACAATGATGATAATATTACCAGTTGTAATCGTCTTTATTTGTTAAGCTAAATGTGTCAAAAATGTCGTAAATTTATTCATATTGTATTATAACTCCCCGTGGAATTTCTTACCACAAGTTAATTGTTCTAAATTAAAAGCATGAACACGTGCATGGAATTCGACTCATATTTAAATTACGATAAAGGCGAAAATCGAATACTTGTTACACAAAACATCCATTAAACAGAAGTCCATAATAAAAGGGCAGCGTAAAAATTCGACCAGTGAAAGTGAAAAGTCTCATTATGACCACATTTACCATTAAAGGACCTAATAAAACATCTCTGTGTCCAATTTTCAGTTTTAAGTCTAACGACAAAAGGCACATTTATGATTGCTAAATGACACGGTTGCAAATTATGTCATGCTCCACTGAAGTCCGTCGATAATTAACTATTGTGTTTAAGTTTTGTCCCAGCAGTTTCGAGCAATAAGAGTATTCAATGCATCCGCGCCTAATGATTTTCGATTGTGTTCTAGAATTTATTTGAAACACCATTTTTTGCTTGCATTTCACGTGTAACTTTCGTAAAAGTATTGCATGTTTTAAATGTTGGAATAATACATATCAACAAAAAACAAATACATACAAAAACCGACATAAATAGTAACAATGTTAGAAATTTTTAAGTAAGTTTAAAAGCAGAAAATTCAAAGTTCTATGATTTAAAAAGGAGAGAAAAGAATTATTAAATATAGTATCAACAAAGCATTTTCAATCTGCCCTCATTAGACCTTTTTTACCATTGCACCATGACATTAGACCATATGACCTCAATAGGTGGTCTGGTTCAACAATCATTATGATCCAATATACAAGTAACCTGAATGAATTATATACCTAAGCCTTCCTCTTGAATCATTCCGTCTTATGGTGAAAAACAATTATGGGAACCCTCTATTTGCACGCCTTGGCAGTGAAACTGACCAGTGTAGCGTGACGACAAACGGCGTGACGCTCCAACGGCATTACGCCTTTTCCACTGTCCCGACTGACTACCTTGTGTGTGTGTCCACGCCTACACTAATTTCTATTTATAAATAAATATATTTTATAATTATTCCGTATTATAATAAAAAAATATGTAAAATACATTGATTTTAATTCATAATTACTCTATTATACTCTCTATAAATAAACTCTATTCTGTTTTATTATTTCACTCCACGTTTTTTATATGTTTTTATGTATTGGAAATTCGAATATTCAATGTAATGTTTCACATCTGCCGACTATCCCGTGACGGCCATTTTTTTTAGTTATAAGTATATTTTCAATGACATATTAATTTAATTAATATTTTGTACAAATATCCAGCGAACAATTCATACAATTACTAATTTTATCTTCTGTAATATCCACTATACATTATATATATATATATATATATATATATATATATTATTACAAACAATTTTTTTAGTGTTATTGTGTGGAAAAATTGTAAAAAAATGATGATGTTAATGATGATATTGAGGGGGTTTGAGGCAAGACAATGCCTTCCCAGACCCACAAGCATAATATATACATTTACATGTCAGTTTCAGGCTTTTGTCAATAGAGCATGTTAAGGAACTATAATTATCAACCCTGTTTGCGTTAAACTACTAAGAAATACAAGGCAGTACAATACAACAGCTCACTGCTAAAAATAAACAAGTATAAAAAACGCCGCCTCGAATGAATCACTTCTCATCGTACCCGCTTTCCCATCCTCGGCTTATCTCAGCTATTACGAAACGCAAATATCACTCCTCTAAGACAATACGCAACTTTACAAATAAGTTCTATAAACGGACAACGAGAATCGACTCGCGACGCCCTAAGCCATGCAATACAAAACTCACTTTTTCAGCCTTAAAACAGAGTTAGTTTTCCATTGACAATAAAAGGGAAAAACTAGCAATGGATAACGTTTTACAGTACTTGCTCATTGTTACTTTATTGCTTAGAGTGAGCGTAAATATTAAGTTTTATTATGTTTACGGATAGGCGCGGTCGAGCATTGAAACCTCGGAGTCAGTGTGGTCGCCTCCCAGTGAGAGATCGATTGAAAAAATAATCTTCCGCCCCTTACAATCGTTTTATGAGGATGACAACTATATAAGTAGCCGGTATCCCTCCGAATTGTTAAGGCAACGCCAAATTCAACACTTCTGATGTACGGGAGCTGATGATTTATGTATGACGGGGCAGGTTTATGTATTATGTTCTGTGATGACGCCCGAGAGTAGGCCGTCGAATTGTAGCACGTCATCTTTGCTTAATCCGTTTGTTATTTCACGCACCGTTGAGTTTTCTGATCGTAAAACTAGTACCGGGGCAAGTTAATTAAATGAATAAATGAAATGTTTAAAAAAAAACAATTAAAAATACAACAAAAAAGGAAAAATATTTTTTTTTATATTTTTCTAATGTTAGTGTTTTACCAATATTCTATTAAAACGAACTGAGCTCATATTGAATGCTAGAAGAAATAACGATAATAATCAAATGGAAAACCATGGTGTTTTTTTTATATAATCTTTCGTTGTGCGAACTCGGCGTCTGGCTGGCAATATGTTGATGCCGGTGGTTTCGGGACCCGTAACGACGTTGGTAACCTTGGTCTGTGGGTGTGCTACATAGGTCTTCGATTAAAGACTGTAAGCTCTTTATGAATATTTTATTTTAGTAGAGTAGGTACAGAAGAAATTGTTTAGTTCTTTATAGGACCACTTAATAAGGAAACACGATGAAACAACCGAATTAAAATCTTCACGTCTCTTAAAATAGACTTATATAAGACTAGTTTATTAAATTTTTGAGAAAATGAAGCGTAGCAAGCTTCGGGGAGGTCTATTCTGGGGCTTCACACTGACAGTCATCTCCCACCGTGAGACGGTGACCGCTCTCACATAAAGAATCATAAGCCACCGCGGTTTCGAATTCATTTCGCATTGATACATCCGTCTGACCTGTTAATGGCAGGCCCGACATTGTTTTCGGTTTCGGCAAAAAGGGTATGAAAAAAATTGAGACATCGAAATTCTTGTCCGTATTTAGGCACGATAAAATCACTGCCCTCGAATGATATATAGCTCGCCCATCTAGCCTAATAGCGTTTTAATATCATGGGTTAGTCATTTAAAGTTACAAAAACTTAGTTGTTATTAGTTTTAAAAAAAACAAAAACGACATTGAACAGGCGTCGAACTTGACATCTCATAACACGCTCGTATTTTTTTAAATAAATTACCAACCTAACTTGTACAATAGTATAGATATTGATTAATGCCTAAAATGGAACCAGGATGAGACTAACTTAAATGAATGAAGCTTAATTAAATGGAAAGATGTAAACAGTGTATATATAAACATTAGGGATAAGGATTTCTCCAAATTTAATTTATTATATTTCTTCATAGTGGATATTTATAACTACTAAAAACTATGCAAGTAAATGTAAATTTCTTAACATTTTTTTCATACATACTCATTGCAAAGAACCTCTTTTGGCACCGACATACAACTCAAACTGGTGGATCAGTAGTTTAAATGCTTCTTTTAAAAATTGTCCAAATAGACTCATATTGTCGTTCAATCTTTTCGGAAATGATTAACACTTTTTATATTCACGAGAGACATGATGATGTTTTTATTCAGAATTTTACGTTCAATATTCAACAATAAGGACATTCGAGATCACCCCGAACATCACATCATACAATTTTAATTGTGCAATCTGCCAGCAAGAAGCTATATAAGAAGATATATATACTAGCGGCCCGCCCCGGGTATAATTTAATAATTTTAAATAAAATATTTGCAATTATTAAAATTAAAAAATTCTATCCCCTATGTTCATCAGGGATAATGTAGGATTCTAATGTTGAAAGAATTTTTCGAATCGGTCTTGGAGTTTCCAAGCCTATTAAATGCAAAGTCGTAGTACATTATTTTATTCTATCAACAACAGTTTCACAGCGAACGCGATGTAAATAATACTTTAGGTAATTTTATTACACCTTGGGTTATATTATTGGAGTTTAGGTAAGCATACCTATTTTTTTTTAAATATAGCATAGCCTATGTCACCCGGGAATAATGTCGATCAAATCGGTTCAGTAGTTTCGGAGCCTTTTCAATGCAAACGAACAAACAATCAAATCTTTTCTCTTTATAATATTATTATTATTATATATAACAATATATTAATATGATCAAACAAGTTAACATACAGTAGTTACCTAAACGTATGATTCAAAACACATGCAACAAAAACACTTTCCAACAAATGTATTTAAATGCGATAAAAAAATCAAGATATGGAATCGATTTTTTGCCGTAGTAACATTAAAATCAATTCGAGAATTGCATATGTGTACACACAACTTCTTACAACTGTTTCCTGTTGCCACACAAGTGGTACACGGAAACACTTTTATTTTTTTATAATAATTCTTGTCAGTACGACCTTTATGGGTGTCGTGTGGAGTGTTTGACATGTTCAAGACAGCCACTTTAATATGTAAAATAAATGCACACTAATTTATGTATTATATTGTATTTATGCTTTAGTGGTATTAAGTCTTGAAAAACAATTGTATACTAATATTTTTTACGTATATTTGGAGCTTATGAAGCTCTTGACAATGTCTTCGGAGCTTCAGGTTGCATTATTGTTGATAACTTGTACTTGCAAGCCTTTTTCGTGTCTGTCTCAAGCAGATGACAACATAAAATGTATACTAAATATGTTTAACGTGTAATTCAAAGATATTTAACGAATATATTATTTTAGTGCAATGAAAACGAAACTTGAACTCATTTTGCCTCACGCGATACAAAAACTTCAATAACTAGTTTTAACATAATTGGTCTGAACACCTCTGGTCAAGGTCTGAGACGTTGATTTTTTTACCAATGTTATGTTGTTTTATACACAGGAATTCATTTTATTTTTCGTGAATTAATTATTTAGCTTTCATAATTGTGTTGTATGAATTACATGCTTCAGACAATATTATTACTTAAAAAATAAATATAATATAATAATATCTTGGACATTATTCACACACGGCCATCTGATCCCAAACTAAGCATAGCTTGTGCTATGGAAAGCAGATAACTGAAGTACTACATATATTACTTTTTCTTTTGCTTGGCTTTGATTATGGATTGTTAACAAAACCTGTTGAATGGCGAACTTTCGCAGTTCATAAATTCTAGTTGGTTTTTTTAGGTTTCCACTGGCGTAAAACCGTGTCGCGGTACAAGCTTTCTCTCTATCCTTCTCTATGAAAAAACTGAGATGACTATATGTTTTGTGTCAATGTTTTCAGCAGTATAAACGCACGGATGCTGCAAGAGGTACTTCCAGAGTCACCTAAAGGCCGAAAGGTAGAAAGTTGCAAACAACGCAATAAGTGTTAACTGTATTTTAGTATTGTATTTAAGTCTTCATCAATCTCGTGTAATTTAGCATTTCTTACGGAAATGATAGACTTGCGTACAACAAATAGCGCAACTGAATTCCGAAACATATATATTTTCCATAATAACACAGCAGTCTGAGCGTATTGCGGACGCAAAATATTCCATATGTTTAACCGGAGGCATGTTGCAAAATCGCAGTACACCGGTAGGGTTGTCAACTGGAAAACAACATTGTAAGTTTAATTACACATTGCAAAAGAATTTATAAAAAAATCGCAAGGCACACTTTAACGAATTAAACACAGTTATTAAGATGAATGCAGCATTCTCGAATATATCATCGATTTGTGGGGCTTTTTTCAAGCGCACTGCATTTTTTTTATCTATCATCTGTTTGTTTTATTAATCAATCAACGTAAGGTATCACGTCGCATATCATTACCACGTTAATCATTTCACCTAGCGTAGAACAACAAGTAAAAACGAAGATAGGCTTGATACTACCATAAAAACAGTAATGGAGAACAAAACATTGACTGATCAAAGATTAAATCACAAACAGTCTTATACAAACATGGTTATAATTGATTACTATGCCACTTAACGTTAACAGCTATCAGAAATTAAATCAAGTGGATAATTGAACAGGGTTTTATTGCAGATTTAGCAATCAATTACGATTCAATTAACTGGCATTAACAAGTTGTTAACGGATGCTAACGGTTAACTGTTCGTCGTTGTATAACTGCTTTACGATTTATCGCACTCTCAATTAACCTCTAAGCATTACTTTCTGTAGTGTAGTGTAGTTCTGATAATTTTATTGGTATACAAAAACACATCGAAACATCTTATTATTTTAAATATAATAATAATAATAAAATAAAACTTGTCGTAAATCTTTTTAACAATTGCAGGAGCCAAGGATATCATTCGGTATATATACTGTGAAAATAAAATAGTATATAGAAAAAATCGTTGACATTCAACAATGACAAATATATTTTGTGGTTGAATATCAACGATTTTTCTATTGATAAGCCACACAATGACCTATGGCTACCTGGTACCGTTACAGTGTCTATTACCAAAAATGCATATTAAAATCTATATTATGTAGGTACTTCAAAACAATATCAAGCAACAGTGACATAAGTTTTACATTAAGAAAGTAACTGTCACTAGTTTTCAGTTTGCACACAAAATAACCTTAGGAGTTTTAGAAGTTGACAGCCCTGAAATAGGGCTCGCCGGCGCGGTGAGGACTCCGGCCGAACAATAAAGTAATTGATCCGTCAAGCGCGCAGGCCCGCGGCGGACCACACAGCGCTCTGAACACTATAAACACGTTATTTTGCGATATTACCCCACTCGCAGACTTAAGTACAACGTAGAGGTGTATACTCAAATTGCCCTCATTACAACTAGAAATGATTTACTAGACTATATCTAACAGCGTAAATGAGAACAAGAAAGACACCAACATACCATACATCGATTCTAGAAAATACTATACCATGGATGGTAAAATCATTAGCAGGAGTACTATAGTAAGTAACTTGGCTATCTTTTCGCTGCGTGTATCACGTGTAAAAATTATAATTTCAGTCCCGAGATGAGGTTGTGGTCTCATAAAGATCACTAAAAACAAAATCTAGACAACTTAGTCCATTTAAGTGTGCTTAATTCAATTCCATGTGGATATAATTCATTGGGGGAGATAGTATTGAAAATCTATGACTTGAAACATCTATTTCAATTAATAACTTTTGAAAAGAAAAACACACCAAAATTTTCTTAATTTAAATTGTTGAGTGAACATTGATTACGCATTTGCTAAAAGCGCGAATAGTAAAGTACGAGTAGGCTACGAACAGATTTTATAATTAAGTCGGATCGCCGCGACCCACTCGACTCACTTCATACGTCACCTTCAGCACCCGTAGGGTTAAAATGTAGACAACCCGATGTCCGCTAAAAGCCTACCTGATCCTATATAATAGGATTTGAATATCCATTAATTAATAAAACAAACTTATTACTTAAATTGTCAATTAGTAAATATGAAAATGGCACTAAAAGTGGTAAGTATTATTAGGTATATTACAACAGAAGATTAAAGAAGAAGAACCCTTGGGTAAGAATATCAAAACAAAAATACAAATGTATATTTATATAAATATGTAGTTATGACATAGTAATGTTGATTGCGTTGTGTATTTTAAAATGTCAATCTATTTTGTGAGAATTAATTTCAGAATTCCACCTGATTTTGATGTCCATCGAAGTACAACCGACGTATTAAGCATATATCGCTCGCTCCTCAAATATATTATGAATAAATTATGGATTGAAATAGATAATGATTTTTTAAATCTAAAGATTGAAAGTTGCTTATAAAAAATATAAATAACTTATAATTGATCCTTCGTCTCGCAAAGTACCACCCAACGACATAAACTAACATTTGCGGTATTTCCGATTATCAAAATTCATTAATCGAGAGTCCGTATACTCCTCTGATGCTCGTATTAGCATAAATTTCAACTTTATCTGCGTCGGGGACCGAAATTAGGTGGGCATTAATTGTTCGTGTGACCGAGTAAAAAAGGAATTTCTGACACTAATTCGGGGCCCACCAATTATATCAACAGTTTAACATTGGACCCTCTGCTTTAATTAGAATATGTGGCTTATCGAATTCATCGCCAATATTCAATTGTTGGTAATTAATACAAATGGTATCGAAGAGTTATCAAATGATCAATCGGTCACTCAAATTCCGATGCCATTAGCCATACGATGGTATCTCTCTTTGAGTAAAAAGGCTTAATAATGGGAGTGACAACATCTCACTTTTGAGCGTGTGAATCTTTGTCTTTCTTGGTCTAAGATAAAAAAAAGCGTTACGATGGCCGCCATTGATGAAACGTGTCAGACTGTGAGAGCGGGCGCCACTGTATTGATTTTGTCATTCTTTTTATCTTTTTTTATTCGTTTTTGTAGAAGATTCTTTAATTAATTGAAGTATAATCAAGTCAATGACACTTGATGTCTTGAGAAGTATGTGTAGCATTTAACAACCCAAATGCACATTGAACATTGTCTCCAAAACTTTTATAAAATTATATTTTGCGGTCATCTTTTTCTGTCATGGGTCCAAATGTTGACCATGGAACATTACTTTGGAAGATAAAAGATAGAATCACACTACTGTGTCGTGAAGTGGCGTATCGTGTAAGAAAGACAACAGACAACAACACAACCAGACGCGTATAGTTAAATATATATATATTGTAAAGATCATATTTGCCTGATTGCCTGATTTGGACTTGCTAAATTTAAGCAGCCTAGCGACATAGTGCTGAGAGAACAGAAGGTCCTAGAATGGATTAGGAGGCCTTCGTCCAGCAAGTGACAGCTTCATCTACCCGAATTAACACAACACGACACATCAGTGAATTTCTGCGTAAACTGATATATATACAACATTTAAGGTAAAAATAAAAATATCTAGCAAGTATTAAAATATACTTATTTGTGTTAAAATTATGTTATTTCAAGGAATTCAAGAATACCAATTTAGAACACAAACGCAATGAGAAATTGTAAGCATTTCTGGAATAAAATTTACTTTCGAAAAACTACATTCTTAAAAACGTAAAAAAACCATTCACTTATTGTTACCAATTCCAGTGAAGATGCTCTCCTCGAGGTAACCCTTAACTTTTCGCCTAAAATACAATAACCAGATATACTAACCTAACAGCAAGCACAAAGCGCTTCGCACCGCTAATCTGATAAGAACGGCCGTCTATTGTAACACTTCGCTAAAAACAATAGCGCATTAGGGAAAGCCTTTTAAATGTTACCGACGTCGGTAACTATACGTTTGTTGAGTAGACAGCGCTTATCATCTAACTACGACTAGCTAACTTAAATACTCAACAAATGAATGCAATTTTAAATTCAAAAGATGTTACTCAAATTAGGTTCTTTGAAATAACGATAATGTAAAAGCGTGAGAAAAATGTTAGAGTCGCGCAAGATTGAAAACTCTAATTTGTATGTATGTATTGTGTGCGTATGTGCGGATGTTTATGTATGTATGTATGTTACTGACTATAGATTATATTACACATATGTATAATTATATTATAACTGAACTATTCTTTGCTTTTTTTTCTATATCATGACATGGCGTGGCTTAAATTACTTCCTATATTTTTTTAAAATTACTTAATAAACAAAACAAAAAAGTAAACACAACTTGCAACCTAACCGGACATATAGATGGCAAACTGTTCAATTTCTACTTTACTCACAAATCTTAAACCTAAAACTATTAAAAAATGCGTCTTTATTTTTGATTAAAATTTTGCTTCTGGACAAGAAAAAACTTCATTCGAACAGTCCATCTGGCACTTGAGACCAACTGTTGGGCTCATCAATGCCTTATAAACAAACCAATCCTCTTAATTTAAAGACAACTACTGTCATCATAAAAATATAGTAACTATGTTGTTTATTTTTACTGTACTACAATAGTGTATTGACTTGCAGCTGCCTGTTGTAAATAAATAATTCCCTGCAATACATTGAGTTTGGCACATTGGGCTACTTACTGTCAAGAAAAAGAACTAGTAGAAATGGAATATGTCTAATATTTACAAAAAAACGTATAATATTTTAGTCTGAATTAAATAGTTGGCACAGTCTCAAATAAAAAAAAACATGAAATTCTAGAATTTATTACACAATAATATTTCTTAGGCACATTTTTTTTTCTGCAATTAACAAATAGTTATATAGACATATTTTTTCCTTTTACGCTTCCCAATGTCACGTAGACATAAATCCGCCGATTTTCTTGAAGCTTTCCCTTGCCAGATGCGGCTCCGTCAACTTAGACGGTTACTTTACTTACCAAGTTCAAGGTGACATTTTCGTGACAAGAAACCTGTAACATAATAAAAGAGGAAGCTAAAAGCAGTACAAGTTGTTAAAAACTTGTTCAAAAGATAGAAATCGATGGCGTAAATGTTCGAGCGAGAATCAAACCGTTACAGTTTTATAGCACCTAGTAAAAGTGAAGTCATAAAACTTTACAGAGCTGGTTACCATTGTGGTACATTTCTACCGACGGAATTCCACAATTCAAGTTGGCACTTGTTTCGGTCAAATTCACAATAGGCCGCGATAAACACGCCTGTAATCGGTAATTCCATTAGTTTTGTTCGACCAACCCATTGACCCATATGGTCAAAGGATGACTCTTTCTCGGAAACCTCACTTTGTTCTGTATTACGGCAGCGCAAACGTTTCCGCTAAACCTCTAATTGAATTTGTTGGCAAAACAACAGATAATCCGTTTTATAGCCCCGCGTTTTATTGCCGGTGTAATTTTGCTGTGTGTATTTTTTGCACAGTACTGTTTTCTAGCAGTTAAATGAATTAACAATGATTTATTTTCTGGTTACACATTGTAAAAAATACATTTTCACTCTAGTTTAAGAAATGTAAAAGAAACTTGCCAGCCAGTTAGCAAAAACATTTTTTTAAAGAAATACTAAATGTTTATTTGTACGGAACACCTCCTTATACATTACCTAACTTTACAATTAAAATTTCAAAATATCTTCGAAAAACAAATCTCACATTACTTTATAGCATTATCTATAACTATTATACAATTTCACTATATCTCACGATTTCCACAAAATTCCGATGAAAGTATAAAAAGTGTAATGGCCGCTATGTATGGATAGTGACGTTGGTTTGTTGAAAAAAAAATTAATTTACTATGGTCTCAAATGTTTTTATATTGTATAAAAAAGTGTACGCCGGCTTATAATTTAACAATAGCTAACTCACATAGGTTTTAGCCTATTGACATAAATCTTGGTAAGAATCTGCAGAACGTTCTTTGATATTTACAATTATCGCTAGGCTAACTGATAACGCTTCGACATCTCGACGCTCACTATCGCAACTATTTGAAATTGCCATATTTTAATAAATTAAAATATATTATAACATGATTTATATAATTTTTCAATAATTAAAACATTTTAATCGATGTTGATTTCAAGTTCACGTTCAATAATTATGACAGTACAATGACAGTACAATTATTTAGATGCTATGAACGTCTCTTGTGAGTTGGCTTCGAGCGTCCACATTTTATCTCTTTCCGTCTAAACTGTGCGGGAAAGGGATAGCTGCCAGTGAAATAAATTAAAACATCACCCACGGTGCCTTCATTAGCTACGTGTGAGTCCGGCCACTATTTCACGCCGTAAATGAACCTGCTGTTAAACGAAATCATATTACACCAGTAATCACAGACCCTTTGTTTACACTTAATTAGAAATCATTTGATAATTTTATTGTAGTTATACAAAATAATTTCATTAATAAAAATATGTTTGTGTAATATTGTATTGAATATACTTATTATATTATTATTTAATTATAATATATATATTAACACACAGTCAATACTTCTGGACCTAGAGACTTGTTATTTTATTGACTGAGCCGGGCACTAGGAGAGGATTTCTCTAAATTTATTCCCTAAAGATCTAAAGCAAGGGATGAAAGTTTTTTTTTTAGCGAAATAATAATCCAATGTAAGACCTTTTGACCTCAAATCTATATGATCAATTATATTATATAGAGTTTAGCTTACTGGACAATCGCCGGTTAAATTAAACTGCACGGCGTGTGCAACCGCGAGGCGCAGCTTGTTAGGTACAAGTTTCGAATTCGCAACGAAAAGATAAAACAGTCTCGGCTCCCATGATAATTTTTATTTATATTAAATACATTTATTGGTGGAACCACATGAAAAAATATAGACAAATAAATAGAGCTAAATTATTTGAATTTTTTTTCTTATTAATCTCATATCACTTCACCTCATAAATATAATATCCCGCGAGCTTAAAATTCACTTATTAAATATAACATCAAAACCTCGTAAGTGGTAAATAACATTTGTTCCTAAATATTAAGTTACGCTTCATTAACATTGCCCGAAAAAAAGATATTCAGAGATTCAAGTTTAAAAAGGAGTGCGGTTCTTGACCATTTTCCCATGTCATTCAGTGAATATTACACTATATTTCAAGTTATTTTGTTGCATTATAACGGCGATATCCTGTCCATTGATTGTCAAAAATTAGGAATTTCGGCAATTACGCCTCACCTCCCACGTGAACAGATAAAAAAATCTCGCACCAGGCGCATCCAAATTTTCTTAAAAGACCCGACACGGCTTTCATGGCGTATGGTCCAAGTTACAAGAATGGACGAGTCTTAATGTGGTTGTTCCATCTTTTACCATTAATTACATATTTTAACAATGAAGTCATGATTTTTAAAATATCACTATTATTTGCTTTATAACTAAGTGTTCAGTTTATTTCATATACACGTGATATAGCTATCCACGACTACTCAAATCTATACCCCCATTTCATTCTTAAAACCTTTAATGTACTGATTTAAAGAAAGTTATAGCACAGGAGCTGACGATGCTAGACTTGCACATAGCACACACATTCTTTTTTAATGAAAAGATGATAAAAAAAAGAAAAAAGGTTATGTGACATTTCTATCTTCTAGTGCTGGGTAAAAGGTTTTTAGTCTTAATTTACTGTTGTTGTTACTTTGGCTGGTTGAAATCGTCAGATAACATTATCACGTAATCATTAAACTATTTTTACCTTAAAATAGAAAAAAAAAAACCGCGCTCTAGAATGTTCAGGTGACGGTTTTGTGCATCAATTTCATGATCCCTGCACTTCTTTGCATCGCGCTCAAGTTGTCCGATTATTGAAATGCATACTTATTAACTTGTAACCACCCCCCCCCCCATTTTCTTTATCCGATGATCGATTTTTTTGTACAAATTTAAGGGGCTATCCTAAGTGCGCGGCTCTACATGTATGGCTGATATAGGATTCTTAACAGGGCTACTGAACTTCCAAAATGAAAATCTGACGCGCTCGAGAATGTACATGAAATCCCACTTGGGCTTCCGAGCCATTAATAACTGATTAACAATATTCAAATCTAAAATCTATGTACACTTATACAAATATTGAGTGCGTCACAGTGTAAAATAAAAGCAACACACGGTGTTTTGGTAAGATTAAATACACCTAACATCTTGTGACATAGACCACGACAGAGCGAACAATTTTTTCTTATTTTTTCCCTTTGTTCCCTTTGTGGGAGCTAGCGCCGGCACGAAAGGTACCTTAAAAGGTGTTCTAAGGCGTATCTCCACGTAATGGGCGTCGGTTACATATTTATTTCGTGTTGTGCATTCTTGTCTTGACGTAAATAAATTAATATGTTAGACCCGTTGTTATGAAATTTCGCGCTCTCATGGTGGCAAGAAGGCAGGCCCTTTACCAAAAGCCAGTATGTACATAATTTAAAAAGAGACTGTTTTGTTTGAATTATAGGATACATGTGCTGTTTAAAATGTTTTCTTATTGTTGTTTTTTTTATTAAGAAAAATAAATAACATAATTATGGAATCATTATCTTGATTAAATAATTTAATTACGGTTTCGAATGTTATACTACATCACAAAAAAGACTTAAAAATTTGATTACCACATTTATCAGAAGTTGGGTAGAACTAGTACTCGTAATAACAAGTACTATATATAAACAAGGAAGGCTGAGTGCCTTCAGGCATCAGAAATAAACATACTGACTATAAGTTGTGTTGCAGTAACACGTAGTCTACCATTATCAGTTCATATCGAGTTACCTTTAAATATATGTAATGTAGTAATATAATAAAGCTTAAGCGTTTGTTTCGACACACTAATGTCAGGAATTATCAATCCAATTGGTTTTTTTTTGTATTTGGCAGCCCAATTATTAAGAATAATCATAGGCTATTTAACATAATGCTATAATCATTAAGAGCCGAGCGAAAACAAAAAGAAAGTCAATTTAAACGGCGCGGTGCGAAAAATATTGATTCTAACTTTAAATAGATTACACATGTGTTAACAACTTCTCACCATTTAGACAACTCTTTATTATTTTTATTTGGTATCACCAACGTAGTTTCATCCTTAGGACTATGTTACAATGAATGAAATACTTTATTGCTACTAATTTGTTTAATGGGCGAAATGGGAGAGTTGTGAATGAGGCACCAAAGAACAATGGTCCAGGAAATGGTTTCGTTTTGGCTTGTTACCGCCGCTGGCGCCAGTTTAATTGCACAATACAGTTGTAGACGGACCATACCTAACTGTTGAAAAGGTAAAAAAACTAATTTAAGTTTGTTATTGGGAGTGTTTTTTTCACTAGAATGGTTTCAAAAGACTAATAAAATACTAATAACATATTAATTGGTACATTCCTGGAATAACCATATAGTGTGACACGGTTTAAATTATGTAAACTAATTAATACAACTTATAAATGTGTACAGAGTAAAGTTACTCGAAAAGAGGATATAAAGACTGTTATTTTATTTAATTATTCATTGTAGATAAACAATTCAAAATCAGAATACGTTCAGCAGCAAATTGAATAATCACTTATTATTCTTTATGTGTAAACATCGTAATGTCACAGAATTTTTTAATACATATTTCATACGAACAAGATTTAATCTCACGTTTTAAGATAAACGATCAAGTAGCCTCGTACGAAACGAAAATATTTAAATTGCCATCAGCTGACGAAACGAGGTCTTATCGAATGAAAAGTTTATCGTCAGAATCGGCGCGTCCACAACGGCTCGCGAATGAAATTAAATCGGACGGGCCCCTGGGATCGATGAAATATTTTCACATGGAGCGGTGATTGCAAAATGTCATCATTAAGAAATGAAACCACTCATTTATTATTTGAACAAACGTGACCTTGTTTTTTAATGCCGTGTTGAATTTATTTAACTAAGCAATGTCTTTTCACGTAATAACATATAAGTATGTACGCTACACACGAGTATGTTTTAATAAGTAGTTTAAGTTAGTAAATAATCATTAATTGCTGCATAAAATGAATACTTTTAAAGTGTAAGCATATCTTTGGATTATTTTCCACGAGAGCGAATTAATTGTAATTAAATTTCTTAAATAAATTAAGTTAACGTTACTTGATAAATTACAAACATAGCCAAAGTTTTGTCAGTACAACAGAAGAGATATTTTGCATAATCTGTTTCTTTAAATCGTTAAGACTTACGGACAACAAAATAGAGAACTGATCACTGATGAGTTTTAATAATTGAAGAAAGAAATAATAGATAAATTCTCAAGCCGCCACGCACGTTACTCTGGGGTAAGCAGAGAGTATATATTCTAGTTTGGCGCGATCCCTTTCATTTCATCTACATTCACACAGGTACTGTTAATGTCGCCTTTATTTCAAGTCAACAATCCGATCTTTACTAGATTTATTCATATATTTAATTCAACGGATGAGCGCAACTTCGATGCGTGGAATTGATATTGATACGATCAAATTTATATAAAATTCCCAGCAAAATATACAGCAAGGGAAGCGTTAAAAATTGCGCTATGATTTGTATCAGTATGGAGACCATAAATAAAGTTAACACTACATAACACTAGATCTTTTAATTAACGTTTCTCTCATACACTCGATTTCGTTTATTTTTTTCAATTAATAATGTTCAGTAAGTCCGCGATTAACTCGAAGCGCGTTTGCGTGTTAAAATACTCATGTGTCCACGCACCTCCAGCAGATTGTTATCTTTTTCGAATGAATGCAAAAAAGTTTCACTGTGAATGAATGCACCGGATACCTACGTCTGTTCAACAAAAAATACACAATCCCTCACGTCCATTTATCGCAACTGGGGTAGATATACATAGATATTTCTATTCGCTTTTCATAGAGCTTGGCGGAGAAGCTTTCAAAGGGTAAATAGAGTCCAAAGGGCTGCGAAAAACTTTGCTTGGGTCAATATTTTCATCCTATTCTATTTTATCTAAACAGTCTGCGAAAGGAACCACAGCTTCGCTAAATATAACCGCTTAACAAATATAACTCTGTAATCTTAATAAGGAAATATGTTAATGAATTTAACAAAAATAAACAGGTAAATAGGCAATCAAATAAAGTTATTGGTCGTGATAAACAACTTGCAAATTTAACACTTGAAACAAAAACTGTACAATGTAAATCTCTTTATTGTAAACAGTACATACTTCAGACACGGTATTTTAACCTGTCCAGCCTGTCAATCCAACCTATGTGACCATTGAAAAACGTGAACAAAACCGTTTGGTGTAATATACAAAAAGTTAGCGTTTATTAAAAAGCGACAGTGGAATTTTGAAATAAATTTTCTTTTAAAACACACCTTAAGTCATTGGTGAAGTACAAATATAGACGTACACTGCTTGCACGAACGGACCAGTTCGACAACACCCTGGGGCAATATACCAAACAACATTTACTTACGGTTACTTTCCCGGTCAAATAGGCTCCCTTCGTCATCTCACAGAATGCAGCTTGACGTTGTAGTCCTGCGATTCGTCTGATGAGTGAGGTGCCCCTAACTTCATCCCTCCCTCATCTCATTTCTAACCTTTTCCTTATGTACTCCCCTTACGTACTAACAGATTGATCCGTGATTGTTGCGTATACTAATTGGTTGTGGTTGTCACGTAATTCGCTTACTTGTTTGCATTTTTAATAGAAGAAGGTGGCAAACGACCAAGTGAGGTATATGATGCCTATGGGTAGAGCTCATTTAATCTGTTATTAAATGAGCTCTAACCATAGGCATCTGCAACAAGATGACAAGTTGCAGATGCGTTGCCTACCTTTAATGTTCAGAGGAGGATAAAAAAGAACATTTCCCTACTCTATCCATTCCCTCCCGTCGAAATGTCACACTGCTAATATAAATATGTCAATAAAATAATTATCTTCCTACCCTTATTGCGCTGATATACGTGAGAGCTTATTGAATTCTGTGATTTGTGCAATCCACAATTAAAACTGTATGTTGCAGTTAGCTCACGTTCCGCGCTATATTAATTCAGAAGGAAGTTAATCCCTAGGGAACGTAGCCGATGGTCACGGTTGTCCAGATCAGAGACATGACGACGGGACATAAATGGAAAATGTCAAACTACTTTTTATTTTGAAGATTTACTGAAGTATTTACTAACTGACGGCCCTTATACCGCAATCCCATTGGATAGAAAATGGCGATTTTGTCTAATATATCTCCATCACGTCTATTATAATATTTAAGGGCACTTAGGATCTATAATTGTCTAGGTCATGTCTAAAAAACGATACTTTACGATATTCAGTATCACAGTTTTTACCTCGTAAGCCGATTAAATCGTGAAATTCTCTGTTACAATTTTGCTTATAGTTACTTGCACATTTAGTCGTTTTGTGTGAATAAAATAAACAAACTTTCATGTTTTTGCTCAATATTCGTTGCATGTGTTTTAAAAAAATGTATAATGTAAAATAAATATTTTCTTAGTTTATTTAGTCTTAAAGTTTTACATAGCTCTTCCCTGTTACTTAGACTATTTGCCTAAATATGATACCAGTTTATAACCACCGAACTTGTTGCTTACTACAGGAATCGGTATTTCTGATGTATTATGGTTGTGTGTTACTTCACGGCTTCATTTCCCACATTAAGTAAGCCGCTATTCTAAAATTCCAAGTATGAATTTTGTGTTAAAACACGCTGTGAGTTTATAACTTAAAACATCCTATAATGGTAAAGTCGCCACGGGGTGCCTGCAAAGAAATGTGTTGAAAGCGAATCTTCGCTATGTGTTAAATAAAACATCGATGTTGTCATGCATAATTGATTTAAGAGATACAATGGTCTTACACGGCCTCGGATTTTGTAGACCTTCGTATTTTTGTGGTGATGCAAAAAGTTTTTACATTTGGATTAGGATGCAATATTAAAACATACATAAAGTAAATTCTGAATCATCTTATCCATTTAAAATATTTATATGTCTTTTTAATTCTACGGAAGCACAGGACGGAACAAGTCTATGCTTTTCGAAACAAAGGATGATAGTGTGATTTGAATAGCTATGTAAGTTTAATTTATTTAAGAAGGTGGCAAACTAGTAAGCTAACTAATAAGCTAATGACTTGCAGTTGCGATGCCTACCTTTAATAGACAGTGGAGAGGATTAACCACTCCCCTCCCACTGTTAAATCCACTTTCCCTTCCCATCCAATACTCATTAGAAAACGATACAGAAGAACTAGGAACGACGAACGGACGCAGAAATATTTCTACTTCACGCTTGTCTTCAGTGAGGCCGTTGTATTTCACCGGTCGAGTCGGCCCGTTCGTACAATAGATGTCGTTGGCTCAACCACTGTTAATTTCAATAAACGCGTTAATACCTGATAAATGTAGAGGCGAAAACAACGTTAATTAACCATAATTGCTTACATAAAGGCGTTTAGAATTACAATAATTAATTTGCTTTTAGCGGCCAATCGTGCTAAAAGATGTTACATAATGAACACTACACACAAGAGCGATATCGCATTTGCTAAACAATACGTTTAACAAAAGCTAACAGCTTGTATACACACTATTCAATATTTCATTCAAATTAATTTCAATGATATTGTTTGTTTTAGATAACAATCAGTTGAATTCGATTTGTAGTTTTATCGGTGCGAGATGTCTTACACGGAGCAATGCTAACTTTTCATTCATTATCAATTCCTATAAGGATATACGAATGGATATTAAATATTTAAACAAATTTAACTTTTTTCTTTGTTGCGAAACTTCGAATCAGACTCACTGTTTATTGTTCCCCACTCTTCATACGTACATAATAGTTTTTTTTTTAAATCGTCATTATCATTTCCCTGCTCTTTTCAAACTCATGTGGGGTCGGCACAGCATGCTTGTAGTCCATACTGTATAAGTTTTGGTTACGGTTTTTATGCCGCCTACCCGACATCTACCCCCCTCGGGAATACTTGTCAGCTTTTTATTTAAAAAGAAACATTTTTTTACATTGTCCAATAATATTAAATAGGGGTGTACCGAGTACTACTACCACAGTGCCCACAACCTCATGGTCCGCCCTTGCATTTGGCAAATTACAATACATAATCTAACAGCAGCTCTGTGGCATGTTCTTCTTGTACCTCTTCAGTGCTGAAGTTAACTTCCCAAATGTGCCTTTTTCTGTGAAAAGCGTAATAATTCGGCTGACTTAATCCCCGTTTATTCTCGTATGCTACGACTTTATCCTGCATCCAGCGCGTCGCTTCCCTTCTATCTTCCCATCATTATTACCTGCAGCAACTTGTATTTATTGTGACGAAGTACGAGGTATTCTACTTTGCGCTTATAGACGGCGTGCATGAATTTCCGGGTCATACCCACTCGCAGGAGGACATTGTCGTTTCTCACTTTCTGCGTCCAACTAATACGGACAATAGCACCACATTATATATAGTTGGTTGCATATGTTTATCTGTACACATCAAAATGTAAGCTGCGAAACACTTACGTAACGAATAAAATGTTACAAATTATGATTAGTTAAATGATCCAGACTGCGATCCAGCTTACTCATATAATAGGCTACCATGTTAAAGCAGTACGAAACATTCAAACTATGGGCTTAATAGAATCAAGTTCCGATGACTCAACCCGTCCCTCGGTCGGCTCGAATGAAGAGATTAAAATTATTAACGCAACTACACAGGACCAGCCGAACGTCATTCCTGATTATCAACGGGCTTCAAATCGGAGCCTTTTGGGCCAGTCTTAATTAAATAATGAGAACCATCGAGTTTGCCTCTAATGCTCTCGCTAGATCATTTCAATTTCGGCAATAAATAAAAAAAACTGTGTTATCGAACACATTCTGGTGTTTTAATTTACAAATGTGATAGAAGTTGGAGAGAAAAATGTAGCAGTTGAAAAGTTTTCTTTACATTTTATAGCCTCAAACGTTATTTGTATTTTAATAAACTTAGGTATTTTATCAAATATGGTAGGTGCCTTTTCTATACGTACTTTCTAAATTTCCTTAATAAACTAGATTTAAAAAATTTTTTAATCAACGTTATTAAATTTTATTCATATTTCTATTTAATCCTCAAAAATGTATGTCCAAACTCAACTTCATTGTTCAACGCGAATCACATGCACTAGAGATCACTAAAGGAAATACGTAACTGTAATTTCTGTCACGAACAAATATTTGGCCGTTTATAGATCCTAGCGCTATTGTGTGAAGATTAAATGGACACATTGACTATTCAAGGGGCAGGTAAGTGAGCGAATGTGCACGTAAGTACACGTTTTTTTAGTGAAGTGCTTATCCAGATAATTGGCAGCATTCGCTTCGGCGAGGGATGATATAATCTCCTTTGTAACGCACCCGGCTCGCGTCCGAACATTACAGGCTTCTTTTGCGATTTAATAACATTGTACGTGTTTCTACACACCTTATCAAACTATAGTTGGAGAGAAATCTGAAGATAAATCTAAAAACTGTAGCCGAGATCTTAATTAAACAGAAATTAATCGATTTAAGTTTTTAAATCAACATATTTCATTCATCGTTTACTATGAAATGAATGTGAAATATGTTTATAAGAAAGTTTTATTGAAAACAATTAATCTACTATTTTTTTTATTGTTTTCTTAATGGTCTTGTTCTTTTCTTATCAGCCCCTTTGACACTTCGTCTCTTTTAAAATTCAAATTTAATGTAAACTAAAACCTCCCAGAGAAATGTTCAAGATGGGTTATTTTACGATTGAGCAACTTTTCAAGAATTACTCAATGTTAACTCGAACAAGTGCCGACTACCGGAAAATAGCAATGTGTGAGGTTGTAGAGGTCCCTAATTATCCATAGCTGTGATTTCAACTGTTAAGCCTTTGTCAAGTTATCCCAAATAGCCGTTGAATGATCGTTTTGTTTTCTAATCCGTGGAGTTAGTTGTTAGTATTGTATACAAGTTTTAAATATAGCCATTAAGCATCCCTTTAAGGGTTAAATCGTTGAGTGTTTGAAAAAATTGCGCTCCTTCTTTATGTAATTTTGCAACTAAATAACTTGGAAGATAATACTAAGTGTTAATTTTCTTTAATGACTTGTGGGAGGTAGTGATACTTTCCGTTTCTTTTGTGTTGTAAAAAGATAAAACACTGCGTTTAACTTATATATTACTCATCACTACAAATCTACTACATACTTTTCTCTACTATAATATGCATGTATTATAAAAAAAACCTGCCTCTTGAATCACTCTATTGATAAACACCGCATTAAAATCCGTTGCGTAGTTTAAAAGATCTAAGAGATCAGACAGCGGAACCGACCTGGTTTTATACTAGGTAAAAATATCAAAACCACGGGGAAATACCAATAATGCGTGAAGATATCCAGTCAAATCCAGTATTTCTTCTATAGGTGAAAGTGGAAAACGAGCAAGCGGTTCTAGTGAACTTTTTCAAACCTAAAAGGTGATGTGATATTAAACATCAATAATGTAAACAGGTATAGGTGTTGCTTACCTACTACGGGATCAAATATTTTTTTACGGTATTCTAAACTTTGTGGGACATGTCAAAAGCATTGTAATCGGACTAATCGATCCGTGTGATGCGATACGTAAGCTTAATATCGCATTATTTTACATAATTAATTAGTCGATGTCTACTCAACAGACACGTACAAAACGAAGAGCAAAGGATTTTACGTCTTCATGCGTCATATCGACGTCTCCATCGGTTTAAGCAAACATAAATAATGCGTCCCGACGTCCGATTTCCGCTCGATATTCCGGTATCGGCAGCCGCGCCTGTTTTTTTTTGATAATGTTACTTTCTTCTAATGAACTTCTACTGTTTTTTGTGCTTAATTGATTAAATAAAGAAGGTGTTATTTAGGTTTGAATTGTTTTCAATTTGTTTTTGAAGTGAAAACTTCTATAGCCGCTTAAGACGACATTCGGTAGGGGAAATCTTACAGCTTCGTGGGAACAACACTCGCAACGTGCAGCATGCGCCAGTAACACTCTTATTGAAAGATTTTACTTGTGTTCAATTGTGAATTTTATTTTTAAGGCACAAGGGCTTATTTTTGATGATCGGTGATTTATTTATTTTTGAACTATTTTCGAACTTTCCCACCCGTTTTTAATTTTCACTTCTGTAGGCATTCCTTATGACTGCATGTGTTTCTTTATATACATATGTTACCTTCAGATTGTAATCTCACTAGCCATACATACTTATAAACTGACAGCAAGTTTTTAACTAAACGAATCATTGACAAATATGACTTGTGATTTCTCGAATTCGTTAAATTGTGAACTGATATTTTAGATATAACATTAAAGTTGTTACAAGAATGGGAGATATTTATTGATTAAGTTTGTAAGGTTGGATAACTTTAGCGGATGTTTATCAAAAAAAATAAGGAATTTGCGTGTCTCCCGTGGACCCGTGTTCTAATGTGTTTCTTTGGAACGCTCTGTCATCCCGTTTAAGCATGAGGATGGATTTAATATCTAATTCACATAACCCAGTCCCTCAGTTTTCCCTACCACCTTCAAAATCTATTTAAGATACCGAAACACGCAGGTACCGTTAGCTTTTTCTGTCAGGCTTAAACCGTGTATGCTATAGCTAATCTGATAAAAAAAATAAACACATTACCAATTTAATCTGCACAATGAAGTTGAGATATCGATGCTAGTATACCATCAAGAATATAGAAATTTAAATGACCTGACAAAGAAACCAAAACAAGCGAAGGACGCAAAAGAAACGGGCAGTTTAAGTTACGGTATAATTTATCTTCTTATTAAACTTTTAAGGTAGACTTTAATACACTATTTATTTGAAGAACAACAAAACGTTTACCTTTTCAAGTACCAGACTTATTAATGGTAACCTGTTATTATTCATTCAAAAGCAAAATTCAATTATAGGTCCATAATGAAAAAAATGTTCCTAATGAATTAAAAATACGGTTCACAAATAAACAAAAAAACTTGTATTAAATTTAACAGCGAACCTGAGGATTACATTAGGCAATAAAAGGCTTTGTTTAATAGCCGGTAATTGGTTGGGATAACATAATTTTTATTGGCATTGTCTCGGCTAGCTCTCGGCGACAATTACTAATGTAACTCGATTGCTTTTCGATCGATATTATAACTACGAAGGTATGTATCCAAAATTGTACAACCAACTTTTACTATTGTGACTAGCGAGTCAGTGGATTAAGATTTGTGCCTACAATAGTAAGAAAGTTCAGTGATATTAATTAAACAGTGGTAGAGCTATAAGTGGCAGCAGCTTTAACTCGAATATCTGGGTATAATGCATTATACCAAAAAAGGACCACAAAATGCCGGCGTTAAGAAGAGGCAAGACAATACTACACACTATTACTACTACTACTACTACTATGACCTTTCTAATATTTTCCATCTACGTGTTTGCCCATTATAAAGTGTAACATAATAATTGCAACTTATTCGTAATGCGTCTGATTGTTACGAATGATTAAAGTAAGACAAGCTTTCCCCCCGACCGGGTTCCCGCCTTGTCGTGGCGGTGGGGCTCAGTAACCGTGGGTGGGGGCCCACGGTGAAGCTAAGAGGAACCCAAGGCCGATCCGTGAGGCAGGACCGGCCAGAGATAACCGCTCGTGGGTGGGCTTATTGAAGCCCACCTTCGAGCGCGCTGGAAGGCTGCGAGGACTCGTCCCCGCAGTGATGGTGAGTCGCGGAGGGAGAGAAGTGTTGGTAATGCGGTGTGCCACTAGCCCTGCCCTCCGCGACCCAGCGGGGTCGCACCGCTGATGCGGCGGTGGTGGGGAAGGGCAGCCTTCCCCTCGCAGCTGCATTTTGCGTAATCCCAGCGGCGACGCTAGGACTCGCCTCTGTCTATTTCAAGACGGAGGCCACGAGGAGTGAGCCTCTTTAAAAAAAACTCAAGGCGGCGCCAGCGGGGGAGGGCGGGAACTCCCGAACCTTTGTTGCACCGGGCCGTCTCCTAGGACCAGACCATGTTGGGGCGCGGCGACCTTTTAATGGCGCAGAGCGGGGCCCCATCCTGGGACGGCCAGTGGGTTCGCGGTGTCACGTGATAGTCATACTCCCGTGGCGCCCACACAATGGTCATAAGGGAACGCGTGTGGTTTTTAGTGGGTAGGTCCACCTCGGTGGAAGACCCCCACAGACCCCCCCTGTTGCCCCGAACAGGGGCGTGCATAAGGTGACATTATCCACACCGAAACAAAAAAAAGACAAGCCACTTGCATAATAGTGTTTTTTACTCTTAAAATCTTTATATTCCCTAACAAATGCAAGTAAAGAAACAAAAAAAGTATTAACGTGCAATTTTAAAATTAACCAAAACAATACCGATTATATATACCTAGCTATTTAAAAGAGCAGTGATGGCTCAGTGGTTTAGGCCCCGATTTATGTAGGTCGCGAGGTCGAACCCTGCCAGGCGCTTTACTTTGTGTAATTTATTTCAGCACCATTGCTCCAAAAACGGCGAAGGAAAACATCGTGAGGAAACCGGCATGTCTATGAGCCACCAAATTCAAAGACATGTTACATCCGCCAACCCACACCGGGCCAGCGTGGTGTACTATGCTCATTCCGTCTCCCGGAGAGGAGGCCTGTGTCCCTGCAGTGGGAAACATTCTAAAAAATGCCGATTTATTATTATATATTATTATTTATAAAAATATAGTACTTATAAAATATTATAAGTGACCATGTTAATAATTTCGATTAAGTATCGAGTTGGGACGATAGTAGGAGCCGTTCTCGGCGCGAGGTCAATAAATAAATAAATCTCAACGCTGCCGTTTTTTAACTTTTTTTTCATTAATAACGTTCTCGTAATTATGTGAGTTGGCATCGAAAACAAACCGCAATTTTGTGGTGAGCCTTAATGGTTTATGGGTCAATTATAGGCGTCATAATAATCATGTAGACCCGATCTTTAGGCTAGTAATACAGTCCGGCCGTGGATCATTAATTTTCTTGCTGATGTTAAAAGTAGAATGTCTTTTTTGGGAGTCGGAATTGATTTTTTAATCATCTGTACATTGTTCCGAGAAGATTGTAGACACTTGGAAAGACCCGTTTGAAGTGATTGAAAATAACTATCTTATAAAATACTGTAAATGTAAATAACTACCGATAAGTTTATAGCATCAGATTTTAACTTATAGATAAAATCGTAAATAACACATAAGAACATAGGTTAGAAGTTGATGCAAAAGTCAGTCAAGTAAAATCAATGAGAGTCAAGCATTAATATACCTGTCATAAACAAACTCAGTATATTATTTTATTTATTTATTTAATATGACATACAGAAACAAAAGATAAAGATAAGATAGGGTACTACAAAATATAAAAATAAATTGTAATGCTTCCTACAGATTGTGATTTAATCTAGTCGCTATATCAACTTTGAGATTAATTTTACGACTAAAACTATACAATAGAAGAAAGAAATATTACAAATCAAAACTAATCAGTTTCATCAAATAAACAACATATCTAAATACTCAATTAATTTTATTCGACGAAAATATGAAGGAAATGAAATAAAAAATTAAAAAAGTTGAAAGTAAACATACAGAGAAAACATACATCCAGATATATTGTACATTTATTTTCTCCTTTACGATGCATCGCACAGCTCGTAATCATAAAAGCATTTTTAAGTAAGAAAATATTTAGCTTCGCGAAATTGCGATGATGTTTTCCACGCGTATAAAATTTCGCGTTCGACACGAATTAAGTCGATCTTATCGGATGCATCTTCATTCGCGCGATGCAGCTAAATAATATGAGAAATCGAATTAAACTCGACTGAGTAGCAGGAATTCTGACTTAAAGGTAATGCATATTGACTTCGGAGCTAAGATTTTATTTAGGTGGTGAATATTTATACGTTGTATTTAAAATAACAAAATAAATTCTATTGTGTCAACAGACTTAAGTGTGACGACTTACACCATCTAGTGATAAGTATGCGGAAACAACGTTGAAAATAAAGAGCTTGGAAAGCAACGCCATCTGTTAAGCATTAAATTAACGAACAAAACTTGTAACAACCTACTTGGACACAAGTCAATAGTCTGGAACTTTATGTATAGATGGCAACTTATATATTTTAAGTAAATATGAAGACATGACTTTCGACACCGATAGATGGCAGTCTGAGTCAGCCAACGAACATTTTTTCGTTTATTATTATGTATAGAAAATGTTGCCAACATTTTTGTTGAATAAAATAAAAAATGTTTTTTCCGAAAAAATAATAAGAACGTTTCTTAGAATATCTCCTTTACATACAACTCCAATACCTTTCATTATGTAGTTATAGTGAAATCCCATACCAAGTGTTATATTATGTATTATATTATATACTAAAATGTTTTTAAAATAACTATGGTTTCACATTTTAGATATTATCTGGACTCATAACTCAAAAAACTAGTGCTTTTTCACTCCCATGAATGTCGTGTCAACGTTATGGCGAGCCTATCAAGCCTTTTTAAGGCTTAATCTGGTAATCCAATTATATTTAAAACACTTAACCTTGTGGCAGAATTGACCACAATTGCTGTAAATTTTGTATTTGTAAATATTTTGGTCAAAGAGGTTATTTAGTCTATGCAAGGGCTTTGATAATCGGGTGAAATTTTGTAGCTCAGCGCATATATTTTATTCAATATTTTACCTTATACTTTTTACGACGCGAATGGTTTTAATTTTAAGACATAAATTTAGCTAGTATTTGCACCAACAACTGAATGTCCGACGTAATCGGTTAAGTGTGTTAAATAACACAACAATCACAATGTTTTTGTTTCTTGAAACAGATCAAATATTATAGGATTCGATATTAATTTCATACACAAATTAGTAATTAAACACAAAGCCATATTATAATTTAATTGCCAAATATTAATCAAATAGATTTCTTCTCCGATTAAATTAATTTATCACAGAAAAAAAATTAGAAGCGATTTACATTTTCATAATTAAAAATTTCGCAGATACGACATTAGATTGTAAATAACTTTCATTATATTAGTATAAGAATAAAAAGTACAAATTAAATTACTTCTCAAAAACATTTAAAGAAATAACTAAGAAATCGATAAAGAATAGATATATTCTTGTAACGCCAAAGAAAAAATCCACGTGTTTTGTAATCACAGATAGCCTTTTTTAAAACACGTAAACATGTTTATGAAAATAAATAGACAGTGACATAGAATCAACAGTAAAGTTATTTACATGTAAAAACATCTACCTCTTCTGCACAGGTATCGCATGTGACGAAACAACAATTCGCCATCTTACATCTGCATTTGGTGCTGACGGATTTCTTAGATAAAGTAAAACCTCGTCCACAACACAAAGTGGCACAATTGTTTCTATCTTTACAAGCCCTCCCTTTAGTACTAACACACAAATTCGGAGTACGTTGAATATATACCAATTTGTTATTTTCAACGTCCAATTTCTTTTTAGTCACAGATTGATCGATTTGCGTCGACGTGACATTAATAATCTTTTTTCTGACAGCGTGATGATAATGTTTCTTCAACAGACCCATTGCAGAGTTAAAGGGTACGAGTCTCTTCCAGCAAGTTTTAGTTGTACACGAACCAGAGAAACCGTGGCATTTACAAACTTCTTTCAAATGTTGTCCAATAGAATCAATACCGATGAGAACATCTTGCTTTAGAATATTTGCAACTTGATCACCGTCGGTGACTTTCAAATCTAGAAAATTTCTGATTAACCTTTTCCCATATTTAAAATCGTCTCCGCATCCACCCCCCTTCCATTGCGTAGTATTATTCCTTCTTCTTCTCAAGCATGAGCACCTATATAAATCACCCGAGGCGCATCCCTTAGCAACAGCGTGAGTCATAGAAGCAGCAACTAATGCGTGAACGAATGCAGTTTCTCTGTAAATTTTCTTAAATATACTTTTCTTCGCTTTTCTGTTATAAACCAATGAACAATTCCATCTATCGTACTGGAAACTTTGTTCACATGCATCGATCGCTTGAGACCTGGCGTTTGCCAAGACTATCTGTAAGCCTGGATCTTTTCTGCACATTTTAATTTGCCCCGCTGTTGAATTAAGTACTTTGCATGCGCCGGGGTATACAGTCTTAGATCTATCATTAAATATAGCTTCTACTGTCTTTTGTAATACTGGTTTCGATCTGAAATAAATGATATATTATTTAACTTTATTGCACAATTTAGTCTTTCTTGTAAGAGATTTTTATTCGCGATTAGATTAAAGGTTCCGCGGCGTGAATCAAGAGTATTCAATACTTTGAACATTACGTAGGAATTAAAATAAGAAATCAAACAAGTAATGGAAAGTTTCGCTTAAAATGGAGTAGTGTAAATAATTTTATAACTTCAAAGATAATTTCAAATAAGAATTTATTATTGTAAAGTTCAAACTAGGCAACTACTCACCCCATAACAATCAGAGGCAATAACGAAAAAGTAAACAGTATTAATAAGATTGACTGGGACATGATGGTTTCATGTTTAAACTATTGGCTGAGGTGTAA
This sequence comes from Papilio elwesi, assembly GCA_029849275.1. Classification (NCBI taxonomy): domain Eukaryota; kingdom Metazoa; phylum Arthropoda; class Insecta; order Lepidoptera; family Papilionidae; genus Papilio; species Papilio elwesi. The sequence goes on along the minus strand of CM056687.1, from coordinate 2,759,516 downwards.
CTAACACGATGGTCACATTGTTGAATGCAGTTCTAAAATGAACTCGCTGGTCATACTTTGCAGAGGACAATGCCGTTATCGATGACAAGTTTATCGGAATATAGGTGCGTCTAGCCTTAAAAGGTGTCGGTAAACCCAGACATCAGCGCCCATATCTTAGTGTCAGCAAGTAAATAATGACATAGGCACTAAAGACAATTACTAGAAATAATTGTAAAATAAATGTATTTTATTTCTAGACAAACTGACCTGACATAGACGGAACTGACTGTATTCGTATGTACCTTTTGGAAATTCATAAGATAAATAAACTTACCAAGACTCTTCTTTTTAAATATGGCAGTTCCTGCCATAAGTTCAAAACGTGATAATGTATGCATATATGCAGTTTGTAGGAACAATGTTGTTTCATTAAAACTTATTTAAAACCACACCGAATTAAATAAAAAACACATTTTATATGTAATGCTGAATTAAGCGAAACCACGAGCACTTTTAGTTTTGTCCTATTTTCTAATTGCCCGGATTCTGGGTGTAATTATCTATTTAAGTATGTATTTACAAAAGATAAGTAGTATATGTATATATCAGTTATCTGGTTGTCATAGCACAAGCTCTGCTTAGTTCGGGATCAGATGGCCGTGTGTGAATATGTCCTACGATATTATCATTATTATTATTATTATAGTTTTGTACAAATCCTATTACGATTATAATGAACATTTAAAAAACTAAGCCATTCCCAAAATATTTTCTTACCAAAATAAAGCTTTCTCATATTTGTTTACATAGTTCAAAAGATCTTGCCTAAATAATATAATAGTACGAATACGCTTGTGTGTGGGTTTGTGGTGAGTCCCTAGAGTCACCGCTAACCCGACCTTCACTTGGATGTCGTAGACTCGCATATTGAAACTAAGTTGTAACTATTTACATGCTAGAGGAAGAAATATTAGAAAAATATAATATGTCATCGTTGTACAACGGAACGATTCATCTTACAAATACACCAACTGTCTTCTTTCAGGTCAACTAGTAATCAAATGAGAGATCAAAATAGTTGTAACATATCGATATCACCCTACGGAACTGACTGGCAATTTAAGTGATTGAAAATAAGTCTAATGTGGTAGGCCCCAACCGCTCCTCGTCTTTCCTACTAAAAGACTGTCAAAGGACCTAAGTCTGTCGATTGACAAAAAATTGTCAATTTTCAATGTAAAGTTAATTAAATCTATTTTAAAGAGAAACCATGACTAGTTATATATACTTTATAGAGGTCACACAACTCTTTGTAGCGATACAGACGCGATACAGTCTCAAAATAAACGTGATAGAATCCCTATGATGCTGCATTCATATACACAGTTAGTCGCGACTCAATACTACAGCGTAGACGTAGACTTATAGCGCCCGGGCGCGACTCGGCTACGCCCGCCGCGGTCCTCCACTTTCCCTGCTCGCCGATGTCACCACAATGGACCAGGTGATGCAGAGGGGATGCTGAATTGCTACAGTCGTACGCAAATGCAACCAATGCCCAAAAGGAAGCTTGAAAAAGTTCTATAGTTTCATATTAGATACATTTATGCGATTTCGCGCTCAAGTTACCGTATTTTATCGTCTTTAAACTTTCGAAGTTATACATCTGCTCTTATAATTGAATTGGTAGATTTATTTATAATACATAAAAAAAAATATGTTGCAAAAGTGAGTGGTAGGGGACGCTCTAGGAAAACTTATATTCATCAGATTAATGACTTACTAAAAAAGGGCGATATAAGGAGCACCCACAACCGACGAGCATATACGTAGATGTGGAAGAAGCGAGAGAGTGCCAGGATCGCGCCAAATGGAAATCCATGATCTCCGCCTGACCCTCTGGGTTACGGGCGTGAGCGCATATTCATTTATTTATTTAAATGTCCGTAATGTTTGCGAAGTGTTGTCACGGAAAGGAACGCTAACACTTATCGGAAACATTTACTGCAAACCAGCTCTGACGACTTCGAACCTCCGAGGATGCAGGAATGTAAACAGAGTGATTAAATTAAAATTCCCAACCAATTACCCAACAGTGAAATTTGTATACTTGTCAGTTCCATTGTGAACTGTAGCCTAAGCATCTTAATTGATTTTAAAGAGTGGAGTATTATTAGATTCGTATTCATCCACGGATTGTCGTAGCGCATAAGCCCTATATAGTAGAAGTAAATCATTACAATGTCATTAATCATACAGCTCGCCCGCAGAACGACCGGCGAACGAGGCCGAGAAGTCCTAGAGTGGCGACCACATACAGGTCGACGCAGCGTAGGTAAGCATTCCACTAGGTGGACCGAAGATCTGGTCAAGGTTGGGGGAGTCCACTGGATGAGAACGGAAGGGGACAGATCTTTGTAGTGATCATTGGGGGAGGCCTACGTCCAGCGGTGGACGAATGTCGGCTGAAACTACGAAGGGTTGTCGGTATTTTTTCTTTAAACTATTGTTTATTTTAAAGAAATATCCCCTATCCATTGTAAAAGATTCGTATGTTAGTGTGAAACGGTCGGCGTGGATCGATAGTACACGGCGCGACGAACGCTGCGTCCTGCGTCCTCCGTCCCTCTTGATAAGCTCACAGCAGATACCACGTGAGCTTACTTACGAATTAAAATTATTTGCCGTTACAAACACCATAAACTATTTTGATAAAATATTTAATCACAATAAAGGAACGTGGAATTTAAGAATTTTAGAAAAATTTATGTTTTACTATTTAAAGGATTGAGTAGGGCTTAAAATTGTTTTATATGGAGGATTTAAATTATGAACTCATGCTAGAATTTTGAAATGCTTCTGCATATGAGATACGAGTAAATTTTAAACCCAAGCGGATAAGCATTTCGTAGCACGCTGTGAGATAAGTTGGTAGCCCGGTTGGCACTGCGCCACCGGTTCAATGCACTGCAGGGAGATTTGTCTGTAGCAATACGATGAATTTTTCTCAAATTTGCAACATTTTATTAATTGTTGAAAACAAATGTTGATTTAATATACGATTATAAGTTTAAAAGATATAAATATGTGAAACGGAAAGGATAGCTTTTTTAGTCATACCCGTGCGAAGCCGTGGCGGATCGCTAGTCATAAATAAAAATAACTCATATTGAAAAAAAGACAATTATAAAAAATTACTTACAACTTTTAAAAACTTTATAATTTGTTAATTTTTCGAAGTGAACGAACCCGCAGGCTAATTCGTCAATGTGAGCGCGAAGTTTCGAATAGGAATCTCGTATCCGACTAGACAGGCAATGCCCTGCTCCCAGCCGGCGTAAACTGTCTGGCTGTGGTCGGTGGGATTTAGCTATACCTACAGGAAGCATTTGGAATAATGTGCCGTATCACATTTGGCAGGTATTGCCCATTTGAAAAAATAAATAAATTGATTACTTGGAGGTCACATAAAAGTTTTTTAAAATTTCTCAGTGCTGAGTATAATGTTGTATGTATGAAAATTTAAATTATTTAATGATGAGAATTGAAGTTCAATTAGGTACCAATAAAAACAGTGGTACAGTACGTAACAACAACATCTGATGCCCGAATGTGCCGGCTCGACGGGTGAAATACCACTACCTCAAAGAAGACTGGCGTCAAGTAGAAGTATTCTGCATTTCGTCTGGTGAGTAAGGTCTCGGAGGCTTAATTCTCTCTCATTCCCATTATATTTAATAAGGAAACGATGTGAAGTGGATGAGACATCTCAATGTTTTTGTTTGGTACCTTCATCTATCCATTAAAGGTAGGCAACACCATCTGCCTTGTTGCAGATACCTATTTGTAACATTTATGTCATATACAAACTGAAGACACTAATCGGGCGTTTCATTGTCTTTTTTACTACAACCAGTGAAATTTTTATTGTCCTTCATAAAACTAATAATTAATGTTTGTCATAAAACTTGTTTGTCTGATCATAATTATTATAACAATTGCAAAAGCTATAATGAAGTCATCTATCCAGATTTATTCTTTTTATTTATCGGGGTGAAATCTGAAGATATCCTGTCCTCTGGGGGACAGACAGAATTATGTGGGAATTGACCCACTAAAACCCCCTCGGTGGCCATCTTCGGGTGCAAGAAGCTTCGGGAACTCCAGCGGAACGCACCGGTGTCTCTGTGCACTATGCCTTAGCATCACCCCTGGAACTAATTTCCCTAAATGCTTCTAACTTCTAACTTCTTCCCTATTAACAGTTGAAAAAGCTATAATTAAATGGTGAAGTTCAATTTTTACACAAAATCCCACATCAAAAAATAATCTTTTTCTTTAGACTTTTGTCAATTATAAAAGTAGAGAGAAGCTTTTTAATTTGCGTTTACGCCCGTATATTAGATACCATAGCAAAACACAGTAATTGAATTCCCTGCCTGTTCAACCAATTTAATAATTTTTGAGCGAAATTTTTCATATGTTAAGCCCCTCTGGGTTACGGTCGTGAGAGCGTAATATTATATTATTATAATACGCCATGCGATCGTAGATTTCCATTTGGCGCGATCCTGGCACACCTCTCTCGCTTCTACGTCCGTACATCTACGCATACATACTACGGGTACTCCTTATATCGCCTTTCTTTCCTTGCCTCGAGCGTATATTGATCCGATTAGTATGTAACTAATCTGAGCGAATAGATATTCTCTCTTAATTAATCCTTCAACATGCCAGTACCTTTTTTTCGTATTCTAGTCACAGCGTCCACTTTCAAGCCACACTTTTTTCTAAGACCCGCTTAATTTACTTCTCAAGAATCGTGTCTTTTAAGTGCCTTTAGGTACGAAATTTTTTCGTCTTTTGTCATTCAAGTAATATTAAATTATTCTCACTATCTCAATTGCGTTGGTGTGCGGCCGCGCTTAAACGTTACTGTCTTCGTGTTACAATGAGAAGAGTACCTCAGTATTCCTTACAATTTTATTTAAAAAATAGTATAGTACTAAAATTCCCATAAGACTTTATTATAGCTTCTGTCATCGACAGATAATTGACAGGTGCAACTTCAGCGAAAGTTATTGCAAAGATTCAATTCTGCAAAAGAGTTTGAACTCCTAATATCCGAATACATTATTTATATATTTTACAAATACAACATGTCCTTTACGAAAATAGTCTTTGACTCTTTTGAATAGAAATCCTATTTAAAGACTTAACTAAAAGATTTTCTAGAATTTCAAAAGGCTGCCACGCGAACACCGCGAGAAACCTGTAATGGATATCGCTCGCAGTTCAATAGCGATTTCCCTTACAGCCCATAGTTGGAAAATATGTTTGGGGTTTGCAGCGCATGCGCTAACACAGCGTCAAACAGCCGCCCTTTGCCCAGCACACGATAGCTGGTACACCAGGCGGCCGGCTGACTCCGTCGATAGCGCGAAAAAATATTTTATTCTATTCTGAAATAGTTTGGCAGAACTTTGTTTTAGAGCGAACAGCTTTGTCGTTTTAGTGTATTGAAAAAGTGTTATTTTTTTTTAAATTTAACAATAAATTTGAGTGAATCAAGACCTGAAAGGAAAGGACACAATATTGAAGTATTTAATTTTGTACGGTGATGCCCGTCGACTGATTCGGTGAGTGCCTTTTTGTTTTAACCAAAACTTAATCAAAAATGCTTAAGCTTGAAGATCAACTACCTATTTGTTTATTATTATTTACCTAATAATTCAATAATCTAGTTCTGTTTGTTGTTTATTATTATCAATGATTATGTTATATAAAATGGCATAATTCATTTCAAACATCCAACTTTTGATTGCTTTGAAAGCACAGGTCATTCACCTTTCAGACCACGCGTCTGATCAAGCGATTTTCAATTTTAATCAACGGGTTTATTAAGTCTTATTTATGATATTTCTTATTATTTATTTAATTTAAACATTAGTCTTGATAATTCGATGACTATCGTAATTTTTTGGTTTGTCGATTTCTTACCTTTAAGGTTAATTACGTATAATTTTCGTATTCTCATAAGGCACACAAGGATGAGTATTACGAGTACATAAAAATAGATCAGTATTTATATGCTTTTTGTGTTTCTGCTTACTGTTTTTATCGCTTTGTGTACTACCGATAACCCGATATTCCTTTTGAAAAGCCAGTAGACCCATGTTTTGGACGGCACCTGTTTAGTTCAGCATGCTGCTGTCATCACATTGAGACAGTAAAATTAGACAGAAGAACGCAAATTTATTTTGCGTATAGCTTCAGCCTAGCGAGGTGAATTTTAACTTATGTTTCGACAGGTTTACGTCTAAATGTATGCTTGTAAATTAGCTTTAGTGAATGATTAATCAACCATTGTTCAAAACAACTATTGCACCTAAAACGCGGTGCGACAAAAATGTGAAAATATTCACAGCTTATTTATTATAAACATTGGTGTTTATTTATGGTACAAATAATTCAGATTTGGTTCTTATTCAATAATATTCACTTACAACTAGATAAACAGCTAAATTCGAGTACAATCAGATAGTACAAGGGGTAGCTTCGCCCGAGTGGAATAATAAACTGGGGTAGTGTTTTTTTCAGAAGTACCAACAAATCTGTAGTTCTGTATTTCAAAGTATGGCCAACGTCATCTATTAGTTTAAAATAGACTAAAGATACCGTAATAAAACATAATAATTGTAATCCCCCCTTGTTGTACCAATTTAAGGAATAAATTTTGTTGCAACGTTGAAAAATGATTTCTCACCAATACAAAATAGATATTTTTCATGTAGCATATGTATATATTTAAAAATCAATTCTCATAAATGTATATCTTTTTATTTTGTACCAAGTAAATAATCATAACTTATGTTTGGTATTCACAACATTCATTTAAAATTAAAATTAAAATCCCTGAATACCTACAAATGTAGATTACCACGAGGTTTCACAAATGTATTTATGCTGGCAACGAGTACGTTTAAACTGAAAGCTTCCACAGCGGAAAGCTGTTTGAGTAGAGACCCCTATTAACACCGCTAAAAATTTATGAAGCTGTTATATTGAAGGGAATCGAACTGAAAACAAATAGATTATTTATGTACATTAAAATTTCTACCGGTACTACAAACGAAATAAATTTTTCAAGTTTTTCCTTCCAAATATAAAAAGATATGATAATCGGTGCCTATTAACTTACTAGTAACTTTATAATTGTGTAAAAATCGGTAATTCGAATAGGTAGATCAGATCAGGATTGGCGTCACGTAGGAGATCGGCTGTAAAAAAACTGTACACACTACGCTCGTACTGCGCCGACCCCACTTAAAAAAGTAGGAGAAGGGCAGGGATAAGAATACAATATAAATATGAAAATCCAATAAAGAAAGGTAACAACATACAAAAAAATAGCATAAATATTTTTTATATAATAACAAACTGTTAATGTAGGTAAAGCGACAATAGTCTGACGATTAAGGGTACGGACTTCGAAACAGTGGGTTCGAATCTACCACAGTAGGGTTGGCGTCAGGTAAGAGGCCGGCCGTGAAAAACTGTAGCAAATATTTGTTACATATGAAAATATGTGTATACAGTACGGACTACGGACGTACTGTGCCGACCCCACATAAGTGGAAAAAGGCAAGGTGGGAAAACAAAACAAGCAGTTGACGCTTAATTCTTATTAACTGCACCCGTGTGTTCGCGTGCTAACAATTCGCCTGAATTTCTGTCCAGTCCACTTGTCCAGAAAACTGACAACAATTTATTTAATTTTATTATCTTACTAATAATATAATTACGAAAGTTTGGATGGATGGATGTTTGTTACTCTTTAATGCCGGAACGACTGATCGGATCCGGATGAAATTTGGCACAGAGATAGGTTATAATCTGGAATAGCACATAGGCTTACAAGATTAAGTTGGAAGTGACGGTTGAAATTACGGATGATAGAAATGGGAAAAGGGCAGGTATAGGGACAATTTTTAAATTGTTGTTTGTCTGTCTGTTCTGGCTAATTTCTCTCTGGATTTTGATAGAACTTTTACTGGTTAATACCTGATGTTATAAGAAAAAACCAAGATTTATTTAATTTGCACAAAATGACCAATGTTCAACAGAATCAAGTTAATAACCCACGGATTGCACGTGGTTGTAGCGACTGAATAAAAATGAAGTTTTTAGTAATTTTGCGCGATGAAAACACATTTTTATTGGATTCAACGCGGACGAAGTCGCGGAAACAGCTAGTGGATTAATAAGTGGGTAATGTGATATCACTTAAATTACACACCGGGAGAATCCGCTGGGCATAACGTGTCTCTTCTGGTACGCACTAATCTCAGATACCGCCTCAACAATGACAAAAATATGAAATGAAAAAATTGAAAATACCTATCGTTGTCTTTAGCTTGAGAGACATGAAAGTTTAAGATGTGATTGATCTGGTAAAACTTCAGCTTTGATTCTTTGTTTACAAAAGTACAAATTAAGAGATAAAGTTTCAAGGCTGTCTTCAAAAGGGATAACTTTCTGCGCTGGGATGGAAAAACAATAAATTTTGTTATTAATTATTTGTACCGATCCAAACTCATCTACGATTAAATACCTCATTTATTTATTACAAAAAGTATTTAAATTATTTTATTGTATTACTTTTAACTTAGAATTTTATGCGAAATTAAACCTTGGGTTTTATATAGGTATAGATAATTATATCACCAAGGAGTGATGTTGTGAAAAGTTGATGTGATGCGAAAAAAGGCTTTGTATGTATGTATGTTCTCTATAGAATCTGAAACGACTCCACCGATATTGATGGAATTTTCAGGTAATGTTCAGATTTGTGTTCCTGTGAGTTTGGTGGCTATCGGATACATAAATAGTACTACCCGAGCGGATCACTTGTACAGTACGGACGACGGACGGGCCGGCTGGCGTGGTTAGTAAGATACTTCCTTAACACGCCGCAGGTCGCGGGTTCGATTCCTACCCTGGACAGACATTTGTGTGCATGAACATGATGCTTGTCCTGAGTCTGGGTGTAATTATCCATTTAAATAAGTATTTACAAAAGAAAAGTAGTATATGTAGTATATCAGTTAATTGGTTGCCATAATACAAGCTCTGCTTAGTTTCAGATCAGAGGGCCGTGTGTGAATGTCTCAGATGTTATTATTATTATTATTATTATAGTATTGACTATGGTCATAATGTGCCGACCCCAATAAGTGGGAATAGAGCAGGGAGATGATAACGATGTATTTATTAAAACTCTGTTACCTGTATCTTCATTCACGACCTTCACAGAAGCCGATGAAGTACAAGGAAGCCTTGTTTAGAATTAACTTTGCCGCACGTAGCATACTCGGATAAATCCATTGTTCATGATAACTATCTTTATGCGATTTGTATCGATTTAACCTTCATTCCCCCCAGTGTTGGCACGATCACGGTCACAGGGACTCTGATAGGAAACACATGTTAACCTAATTAGTGTCGGATGTTAAATTAATGTAGTGTCACTCCAGATAATCACAGAGTCCAAATAATGGCAGAAATACTCAGTTGTGTATTAAGGCGCCATGATAGATTACGTTGTGACAAAACGCAATGTATGTGTTTCTAATCATATTAAATGTATAAAAGCCACATACTACTGTGCCGTGGTTTGTCAGTAGGCTACCTTTACAATATCCAGCTTAATCTGAACTATAGTTAATATAAATGGATAAATAAATATCCTAGCACAAATTTACACACGGCCATCTGATCCCAAACTAAGCAGAGCTTGTGCTATGGCAACCAGATAACTGATATACTACATATACTACTTTTTTTTGTAAATACATACTTAAATAGACAATTACACCCAGACTCAGGACAAACAGACATGTTCATGCACACAAATGTTTGTCCTGGGTGGGAATCGAACCCACGACCTGCGCGTGAAAAGCGAGTGTCTTACAAGCCACGCCAACCGGGCCGTCATCCGTATGATCGATCATATAGATCAGAGGTCACATTACATTGGATTATACAATTATTTCTCCTTACAAACCTATGACTACTTTAGACCTTTTGTGATAAACCGAATCCTTTCTTAGTGATCGCCTACGTCAAAACAGACCAGACATCTCTGTGCAGTATTTACAAAAACAAGTGCTCTAAACTAAAAGATTTTTCACTAATTCATCAAAGTTGCTTCTTATTTCAGAAATACACAAGTCCTTCCTCATTACTTACTACAACAGCGCAACAACTGTAACACATCGCCCGTCATTAATTTGATGTCAGGCTTCCAAGACGGGCTTTACTTGGCATATTAAGCAATTACACCTTTTAACCCAATTAGGGTGGATTATTAGGGTACCCTATCTTTATAATGACCGAGCGATATTAAAGGAATAGCGTTATTTCCTCAAGTAAACACTTTTGTTGTTGTTTCATAACTGAAAATGTTCAATCATTGTTAACCGTCGTCATTTCAACAGATATTTATCCACCGATGGACGTAGACTCCATTGATCAGCATAAAGATGAGTCCCCTGCCGCCTACATCCAGTGGGTTGTAGGTAAGCTGCATCGACTTGTACGTAGCCATTCTCTAAACTTTCGGCTCCACCAGCCATCGATTCTGCGAATGTGCATGATCCATTGCCACTTATGGTTTGCATATCTTCAGGCATTATTGGTTACTTTACGGTCACTGTAGATCACATCATTTCTGGTTCAAGGAAGTTGGAAATATATCTCTAGGCCTGTATATTTGCTATAGAGCGATGAAGTATTAGCACAAAGAAATAGCTCGACATATGAGTATAGATTTTGAGTCCATAATCTTCATTGACATATTTTCCGCTGACATTGTTTGCTGAAGGTGAGCCTACCGTACCGTATAAGTCACGTTGTTAACAAGGATGGATGTTTAAACAGCACTTTAATTAGAAAATAGATATGCGATAAGGCATTAAGCTAGGAATAAAAATAGAACGTTACTTAGAATATAGTTTAATGTCACATTTTAACATTTATTACACGTTTAAAACGGTGACGTCTACAGGAAAGCATTAGTGATAACTAATTGAATTCAGTCTGTAATATAGTAGGCTTAGTTCGGTTCAATATTAATGATTGTTACATTACTCTGACATTATCGACAGTTTAGATCCATTTATGATCCTTCGAGCCGGATTATTGGAAAATAGAGTAGTCATTAAGGAGCAAACATTTATGGGGCGTAATATTGATATATAATAACAACGTATTATCGCCTTCGTTAAAATTGAATCGTTTTTATTTTGTTCACTAGCTGTTGCCCGCGACTTCGTCCGCGTGGAATCAAATATGAATCACTTCGCAGAAAAAGTATATAATGGTATTTTACACATTAATTGTTGTACCGTACTAAATAAAACGTTAAACATCAGTATCGAAATTATATTTTGACATTATAACAAACAATTTAATTTTGTTTGTCTGTATAGATTATTACCACCAACCTACCTAAAATCGTCTAACGCAAAGAAAGAAGTTTACACATCAAATAGTATAATGTTTTCGAGGGTTTTTCACTTTTACGCGGAACTCTAATTAGTTTGCTCAAATTAAATTAGCCTATTTGAATCCTTACAATATTACCTATCTTCCAGTGAAAGTACCATCCAAATCGGTTCAGCCGTTTCGGAGATTACCCGGAATAAACAGACAGACAAAAATTTTAAGATTTGTATTTTTGATATAAGTACCGCATACATCATGTGTATTGAGTATGGAAGTCTTAATTTGAAATTACATACAGACACTCCAATTTTATTTATAAGTATATAACTAATGATCCGGCCAGGCTTCGCCCGGGTAGCACTAATTATCCTGAGCCGATCGCTTCACAAGACCATCCGCTAGGTCGATCTGAACATTTCATCGAAATCGGTCCAGTCGTTTCGAAGTTTAGTCAGGAACATTCATATAAACACTGTCTGTACATACACACAATCTTTTTATATAGTGACTTCACACTATTCCTCCTTATGCCCGGTTGATGGTTACAATATGCCTACAAGCATTATATCCACCTGTGTAACAGTTTTAGTAAAAGTCTTAAAATAGTTCAAATGAATGATAATAATGATAATGATAATATAAGTGGTGCTAAGGGACCATGGTCTAATTACTATGTAGGAAAGTCACGTACGACAAGCTGTCGGCATAAGTGTTTCTGTGCATTTTTGATTGCGTGTATTTTTTCAGAAAAAAACTGTGATGTCTCGCTTTGAAGCTCTAAAAGGATTTAAAAGAAATTTTAAAACCAAAACTCGAATTCACAAGCGCACCTATATGCAGACAATTTAAATGGTGCTTTTGATATGACAGAAAAAAATATTAGTCATAATAATGCTGTCCGAGAACTGGCGACAAAACTACCAATTGTTCTTTTTGTCGCTGAAAATACGTAGGTGTTTAGTACCAAGCTTTGTCGCCAAGGAATGTTAGAGTAAACAGATACAACAATTTGCCAACCACCGTATGGATTTTTTTCCCGCACGTGCAGAAATAGTACTCTAAATATTGGAAATAGACAATTTTACTCAAAAGAATCAAAATGCAATCAAGATAAAAATCGACTCGATCTTTAAGTTATAAGTTATAAGTAAGAAAAATGTGTTTAGTGCTATACAATGGCAGCTGTAGACTACGTGGAGTGGAACTGTGCGAGCGTAGTCAATTTCCGGAGTTTCCAGTCCGAATAACAAAGAGTTATTTCCCAAACACAATAACAGAACATTGACATTTTGTATTCATAGTCTCGTAACATTTATCCCTACTAATATTATAAATGCGAATGTAAGTTTGTTTGTTACGCTTTCACGCGAAAACTACTCAACCGATCATCATGAAACCTTGAACACATATTCTTGGAGGTATTAGAAGTAACATAGGATACTTTTTATGAAAAAAAGTAGTATATAAAAAGTGAAGTATGTATGTTCCCTATAGACTCCGAAACGGCTGGACTGATTTCGATGAAGTTTACAGGGATTGTCCAGATTGGCAAATTCCTGCGTTTGATAGCGATCGGATCAATATAATTAGTGGTGCCCGGGCGAAGCCAGGGCGGGTCGCTAGTCACTTCATAAATTAAGAAGAGCGGACGTTTCTTTTCTTTTAATGAATGGAAATTAATTCTTTTATTTCCAGATAAGTTTAGGGATACTATAGTTATTGTCAATATGTACTGACGAAACAGCTTTTAAAGAGCTTAATTTAGATTCTTGTACGTGTTTATAAAATATGAATTGGACTAGTAGTTATTTGTTCGTGTATCTTTGTCTTAACGATTAAGCTATTTAATTATTGCACAGACATTCCGTACAAAGTTAATCAGTATGCAGGGTCATGACTATCGCTTACTGCGTAGGAATAATAAAAATAACATGATAGTACTTTTTGTGACTGACAATAGTAAATGTTTTTCGGTATATATGTATGACTTTATGTCCGTTATTTTGTAACTCCTGTGGCCTAAGCGTCTCGACCGATTTTGAAAAGTGAGATGCCATTAGATTCTTCTCCGGAGGTCATAGGTAATATGACAATAAAATTCATACTGTGGTCGTAAACAGACAAAAACTGAGCTCATACAGTAAGCCGACTGGTTCTTTTTAATGAACTTGTTTAACACTGTAGTATTCAAATCAACATGGAAAGTTTGTTACCGAACCAATGTCACTTACCATACATTGGGGCCATTTAAACATTTTATAGTTTCATCGGAAATGTTGTAATTCTGTGGAAATCGTGAGATAAAGTGAATTGAAATTGTATGATATGGATGGAGCTTATTTTATAAGTAAAGTTGTTTTTCAAAATCATTTTGGAATTTATGAATTTCAACGTAAAGTTGTTATTTACAAACTTTACATCTTGATCTTTTAATGAAATAAAACGGCCTTTCTTAGAGGTGAGTTCTCGTAATCGGTGTTAGTACTGACGTGAGTAAAGCCGTTTAATTTAATTATTTTGCAGCGACTATACGAAAATTTTTCATTGAGAAACAAAACTCACCTGACTAACTATACTTTATAACTTATATATTTTGCATGGTACATATAGTAGTGTATAACACTCCTCGTATTTTATTCAATAATTGTTGGATTGTTACAAAAGCGTTGCTAACCACCGCTCGTTAAGGTTTAAGCGTGGAAGAAATTGTACATCTCTTAGTCGAGCGTACTACTTCCTTAAAGGCCGGCAACGAATTTGCAGTTCCTCTTTTGTTGCGGATGTTCATTGGCGGCGGTGATCACTTAGCTTTAGGCGACCCGTTGCTCGTTTGCACCCTTATGCTATAAAAAACAAGCCATTTGAACAAGCAAAAGTCACGGGGAAGTATGAAAATCTTACCTAACGATAACTTCATCCAAAAAAAAATACTGTAGTACTAATAGCAGTCGTAGTGTAGCAGGAATGTACGTTTAGTGGAGACTGTATGCGCTGTGTTAATCATGTATGAAATAATATCATTTAACAATGATGTACAACAGTATACACCACCAGATCAAATTATATTAAGTTACATTATATACATGGGGGCAATAGTTTAAAACTTTGTTCGACGACTGTATTTTATTAAGCGTTTTATTACTTTGCTTTCTTTTACGATTACACGGGGCGACGGAGGCTGTATAACAATAAAAATAAGAGTTTTAAAAGTACCGAGTTTAATAAAAAAGCAAAAATAAGACTGCATTTGTGAATTCCGCTATGATATTCATGGAATGCACCTGAAATACTGTATAAAGTTAAATTTCAAAGAATAGTTCACACAAACATAGATGAATAAAAAGAGGCAAGAAAGAAATAAATCACAAGTGGGTTGCTGAGCTAAATTCTCAGATTTACCCCAGTTGGTCCCAGCCAACAGCTTTAAATCGTAAAATCCAAATCAGGTTGAACCCTTTCGTAACTCGCTGCCGGCGATTCTAGGGGTCAAGTTTATGTTGACATACAACAGCATGTTAATAATTAATGGCGTTAATAATTTCTTAGGCCGGATCGTACACTATTGAATTGTGAAAACAAGAGCAATGTGTTGCATTATATACTATGCATTTTTATAATTATTACTAGCTTGAGCAAATCTTAATTAAATAACAAATATCCGCAATGTAGGAAATAATTGTAACATTTAAGCTAGAATACAATTTGTGTATAGATCATAGTATCGTATCGTTGTCACGTACAATAAGCGCATTTATAGGAGCGATTCTAAAAATAATATCTCAATCGGAACAGGAGAACACAATACCATTAAAAGCTGTAAAGCTGACGATTCTTATTCCAGTCATGTTTTTCTATTGATGTCGGCAAAACAGCTTTTAAGGATTATATAAAGGCGTGTTTATTTTCACAATTCCGTTATCAACATTACTTTTTCCATTTCCCAATACGTTAAGAAGAGTGTTTGCGAGTTTTTTTGTTCAATTTAAATCTGTTTATACGACAATCTTGTTGTTATAGGTAAAGAAAATTCTGTTATATTTATACATTACTGTTATGTATTCCTCACAGATGGCGTTACTTTCTCAATTCCATCCTCATTAACGTGCATTGTTATTAAAATATTTTCACTGTACGGTTGATTAGAAAAATAGAAAAATCGTACTGAACACTATAGTCTAGAATGAAACACCGTGACCTGTCTTCTAATTGCCATGATGTTTGGCTGATGAAAAGTTAAAAATAATATGTACGACGACTCTAAGTTTTTCCACAATTTATGTAAATGTATTAAGTGCCAAAGCTTTAAGTGTCAGAGATCGTCTCGCGGGGCGATGTCAAAGTTAATTTTCTTTAAATATTCATAGGTATTTAAGTTCTTAAGAAAGTTATTAATAAACTTCGATTTAATCCGCTTTCGTTTGTTCGCATAATGTCTCGTACAAAATTAGACGTAGCCTAATTCATCAATAATTAAAAATAGTATTGCGTTACCCTAATTTATTTTGCTCCAAATATATTACGGGATCGAATAACAGAGCGCATCCCAATACTGGACTAAGATACAGCATAAGAAATTTATACCCTCGTCTGTTATGTGATCAGGAACAGGATAGATAATATGCGTATTGATAAAAGTGAGTTGCCGACCCAAACCTGGGACCAAAACTGGGGACTCGAGTTCGATTCACACCCACTTAAACTTACCCCTAGAATCGTCAACGGCGATTGACGCAAGGGTTCAACCTAATTTGGTATTTACAATTTAACAGTGTTGGCCCCTGTGATTTATCAATATATGTACATATTATCTAACAAAATGATAACCCAGGTCCGGTCAAATAATAAATGAGGATATAAATTTCTTAGTTATTATATACTCTTTGTTTTACTTGAGAAATTAAGTTTTCTTTAAACTTTAAGAATCATTAATTACTAAATTCTTTCGGCAAATATTAAAATTGTTATTCTATACTCGAAGTTAAGAAGGTCCCAACTATATTTGACTGAGTTCAGTTAAACAAGTGTTTTAACAGACACAGAACAAAAAATATTACGTATAAAATTTAATACACATTCAGCATTCAAATTTAGAACCTAGTAATACACAACCAATAAGGTATTCTGAACGTTAATTTCCCAAGGTGTACCACAACTCTTCGAATTTATTCGGACCATTCAATACAGGTTTTAATTTAAAACCAACCTTACAAAATAGATCGAAGTAAAAAAAATGTAAATTAATTTAATTCAAATTAAAGGTCGGTTGTGTATGTACTATGCTAGTGTGATTTAATCTATTTCACTTTCATAATGGCACAGCCATAAGCAACAAAAGAAGATATTGTGATAGAACGAATTGACAGAAGTATTACAATTTCATAGAATTCCGTTAGCACCGTGAAGAAGTATTTCATAACCGGTCCATTCCTTCTGCGTTTCTTCACGTGATGATGGATGTAGTGCCCCGCATGTCCGATTCTTCTTAGTCTATTTTTACCTGACTGACAATGACTGGGGGTTTATATTTTTCGCATGTTTGTTTGTATGTGTGGCTGTGTACGTATGAGACTCAACCATTGTGACCTCCTGTAAGCTGCGGCTTGACAAATATAAAGATTTAGGTTTCATTATATTCTTTTCCGGAGTATCATAGTTCATTATAATGATGTAATGAATTTTGAAATTTTAATTATGCAGTTGGGTTTCTTATACTTTGCTAGTGTCAGAGTTTCGGTCCAACTATGACGAGGGTACCTTCAAGAGAAGAGTAAATAGACTGATACTAAACTAGCGCTTACTATCTGTTAAACGCGACACCGCTTAACGTTAGGTAGGATCGTGGTCAAGCGACAATTCGTTAATAAAATAAATATCCACTCACGCCCGTAACCCAAAGGAATAGGCAGAGATCATGGATTTCCACTTGGCGCGATCCAGGCGCACCTCTAATTCATTATTAAAAAAACTATAACTTGTTATTATCTGGTCCCCTCTTCTATATATATATAGATGTGTAGTTCGTCTGAAGAAATTGCGTAACACGACGTGGAGCGGAACATTGTTTAACAAGATTACAGGCCTTTATTAAAACCGTCTCAGGACTTAGTAAGATCTAAAACGCTAATAAATATTTGCTACGTCCCTTACACAATGAGTAAAATAATTAAAGTTTTAATTAAAAAGATATATTGTCGCTTCTATTATTATACATTTTAAATAAATATATTATTGTTTTACAGGCTATTTCAATAATAGTGCGCTGTTTTTTTAAATAAAACACATAAAGGAAGAAATTGTGAGTGTTTTATAAATCAACATTCACTTCACTTCCCACCTTTATCCATTAAATAAATTTCCGACTTGCTGACTGCTGGTTTGAGGTCTTAATAAAAGCGGAATCCTGACCAGCTGAAGGACTTTCTGTGCAACAATGCGTTTCAACTTCTCACCTTATGCGTCTCGAGGTGATGATCTCATGATAGCATTCTATGTCACTGCTATTGACCCAATTACTATTTTTACCCTTAAATAGTAGCAGAAATATAGCACTCAGTCTAGACTTTATCAGCACGAAACGAAGGGGATGTGATATAAAATCATAATCCGATTAATATCTCTGATAACTTCGTTTCCAGATGCGCACAAGTGCGGAGTAAAAGCTCGACTCGCTCCCATTTCATAAAAAACATTACAAGTGGTTGTCGTAACGATTCACTGAAGTTCAAGGCAGCAAATTTGTACGCGAGATACATAGATTTATACACCTCTGTATAGTATGTCCCATAGAAATTCAATGTTAAAAAAATGAGGCTCGGGTTTTGCCGCGAATGGAAAGCTTGAATTAATGCCGCTCGGAATAAATGACGTGGATTTTAGACAGCAATTGACGACTTTAGTTATCTGGAGGTATGTAATATCTATGCCCAGATATGTCTAAAAATCTCTTATTACATTACTATCATATTTACTAAGAATATATTTCGCTTGCTATATTTATAAATTAATTTATCATCACATTATGTAAGCTTCGTTCTAGAACGTGTATAATATAAATATGCCAGAGTGAATTGAAACAGTTCCACAGCGTCATTATTCATAGTGTATGCACATACCTACTCATTATATATGTACGAGCTACATGTAGACGCGAAATAAATTTGTTACACTTGATTGTCAATTAATAATAAAATACTGTTTGAGGCAGTTAAAGCATTATGTACCAGTAAAAGCAAGCAATTATTTTCTAAGATAGGTAGATAAAGCCTTTATTCGCTGACTTAATTCAAGTAAGTACATTAATAATATAACAATATAAATTAATAGTATATACGATATTTATTTTTCTGCATCCAGTTGTTTGTCAGGTTGTCATTTGACATATCCCTCCCCTAGTTCCTTCCATACTTCCCTGTCGCTAAATCCTCTCTATCCCTTCGGTAGGTCATCTAGGTAGGTTCTTCCCATCTCTTTATTTGACGTCCTCCTTTTCCCATTTCTGGGGTACCATTCGATAACGTCTCTGGTTCATTTTCTCCTGTTTGTCCTTATAATGTGTCCGGTCCAGTTCCAGTAGTATCCAGTAGCATGCTTCGCTCCATATGACGTTGGCAGTTTATAAGTTTTATGTTTTGAAACTCGATGAAACGAAAATGCGAAATAAGGCGAGGCTAGAGATAGAAGGCTTTGTACAGCGTTTCTTACAGGTTTCGAACGTTGTCTTTGTGTTAGTACACGACTGCGTGATACGAAGTCTAGGAATGTGCGAGGATAAAGAATGCAAAATTTTAATTATCCCACTTATCACTTTACCAATTATCCTACAACTAAAATTCTATATTTGTCTACTTATCTTAAAGTTAACTGTTAGTTACTTCTATCGCGTGTGAACTGCTGTCATGTTTTTTGAAGTGAAAACTTTTTTGAGCCGGCATATATATATATATATATATGTCAGGGGAAGAGTTTATAGTTTCGCGTGAACAACATGCTCAACATGCGTAATGCGACATGATTATTTGAATTTGTCGCGCCTTCCCACCTATTTAAGATTTCACTTCTGTCGGCAGTCCTTATCTCTGCCGGTTTTCTTTTTAATAAACGAATTTAGAAACAAAGTCTGCCTTTTAAGCGGACAACAGGATTAATAGGTTTGTCAAAGATTAGTTTTAACACTAGGCCACTGTACTCGATTAATTCGTTCGTAAGCTCTTATATG
The DNA here is from genome assembly GCA_029849275.1 of Papilio elwesi. Taxonomy (NCBI): domain Eukaryota; kingdom Metazoa; phylum Arthropoda; class Insecta; order Lepidoptera; family Papilionidae; genus Papilio; species Papilio elwesi. The sequence goes on along the minus strand of CM056687.1, from coordinate 2,739,811 downwards.
TACTTTATTGGTTTTGGTTTCTTTTGTTGCAGAGCGCACAATGGACGGCAGAGACGACGACGAGGCTCCTCCAGACCCGGCGGCGCGGAAGTTCAAGCATCATGACTACACCGAACAAGATTTCGAAGGTACTTTAACAAATTTGACTTTATTATATTAATTTAATAGCAAACTCCTTTAATCTTTGTACTCCATTGTATCTTAAGCCAAATTTTAAAAACATTTAAAACGTAATCAAATTGGTCCACTCTTCACTAAAGATGCATTAAAACTAATAGCATATAATTTCATGAACGAGTAATAGTGTTAAATTATCAAAATCGGTTCATTAGATCCAGAGATTACCCGCTGCAACTACACAAGCTTTACCTCTTTATAATATTAGATTAGTTATAACTATAATGATGAAGTCACTAAGAGAAAAAATCAATTTAAAATAATGGTTTACACTGAAGAATAGTTGTTATCTTGTCGCAAAAAGAAAGACAACATACACTTTTACATCTTTATCACTTTCAAAGTGGTATATATATATAAATACACATATTTTAGATGATGTTGAATTACATGTTTATTAGTTGTAAAGCAACAACTACATCTGTTGCGCGAATGGGCTGGCTCAACCGCTGAAATACCACGATCTCACAGAAGACAATAGTGAAGTTGAAGTATTTCTGTCCGTCCCGCCTGAAGGCGCGGGAGGCCTATTTCTGGTCTTCTTCCCCTTCCCGCCATTTTGTCATTGGAATAGGATGGGAAGGGGAAGATGATTTGACCGTGGAAGGGATAGGAAAAGGAAAGATCCTTTTTCTATTTCTGTCCCGCATCTGCAACTCATTAGCTTGTTGCAGATGCATATGGGTAGCGGTCACTTAATATTAAGAGAACGTCTTGGTCGTTTCCCACATTCTTCTTTAAAAAAAATGAATGTTTGGAGAAAGAGTCTTCAAAAATATTTTTGACAATAGGTCATCGAGCGCATACAGTTTTCGTCGGAGTGCACGTGCCGGCGCGACGTCACTCGCATCGCAAGCATAAACACCACCACCGCAACGGCGACAAGGACGTTGATAGACCAGGTGCAATATTTTTCATATAGGAGCACATAAACAATGATTATTAGCAGGAGAGTTAGACGTTGCCAGCCTTCATGTAGGAAAGATGAATTGTGGAAATAATACTTTCTAAGCAAAATTAATTCGTAATGTTATCTTTTACATTCAATAAATAAGAAACATTAAGTTTTTGACGGTAAAATTAGCATCAACATTCCGATCCGTAGGGCCAGCGATAATGGCTCGAGTCAGAAGACTAAGCGTCACAGATGATGGAGAAACATGTAAGGACAAAAATCACCACCCCATGTCTTCATTGGCTTCATTTAACATATGGTTTCTGTATCTTTAGGATTTAATTTGTCATTCTTACATCCTAGAGCATGTTTTTTACTTGAAACTAACAACCTGATTCTATCATTTTCAAAATCTGGGGAAATTTTTTATATATACGCATGATTAGATATCATTCACTCTACTTAATTTCGATATAACTGTAACTTAGATCTTCCTTTACTCTCGATTGTCTAACAATTGGGTTTTTAATTTACATGTTTAAAACTAAAACCTAATTGACTAAATTATTTTTAGTAACACCTCCCGCTCAAAGAGTACAATTCATACTCGGTGAGGACATTGATGATGCCGCATTCGAATCTCATCCACTTTTCTCAGAGATGGAAGAACTAGTCAAAGATGGAGACGAACTTGAATGGAAAGAGACTGCGCGATGGATTAAATTTGAAGAGGATGTTGAAGAAGGTGGTAATCGCTGGTCGAAACCACATGTCGCAACATTGTCTTTACATTCTCTTTTTGAACTCAGAAGTCTTATTTTAAACGGTGCAGTTATATTAGATATGGATGCTAATTCTTTAGATCAAGTAGCTGAAAATGTTCTGGATTATATGGTAGCAGATGGATCTCTGGGCTATGACTGCAGAGAAAAAGTTAAAGATGCACTTTTAAGAAGACATCGCCATCAGCATGAGAAACGAAATCATAATAATATGTCAAAACTTCCTTTAATTCGATCGTTAGCCGATATCGGCAGAAATCATTCATCTTGCAAAAGTGAGTATGATTACTTATTGTTGATTGTCTTCTAAAATATAGAAATAAGTATAGTGACAAACAGTTATGGGGGTATACTGGGGATATCCTATTAGATTTCCAGGAAACTGGATCTCGGCGTACAAGTTCGAGGAATAGTAACACTTCGTCACCTCAGACGGCATTACTACATGCGCCAGATGCCAGAGGCTCTTATCTAGCTGTTCCAGGTTAGACAATTCTGAGAGACGGTAAAATGTGTGAATATAAACCCACAACTATCACAGCCTCTGTCTTACTATCACGATGATCTGCACGGCACTGGACTTGCTAAATTGTTTTACCAGTAGAGGTTAAAGTATGGAATAATACCTTGAACCCTTAACCATGTTTAATGATAGAATAGGGAATTATTTTCTTAACGAGTTTTTATAAAAAAAAGACGATTTCATCCTTTAACTTCTAATATATCGTTACTGTTCATTGCTCACCGTATTCTAAGTACTTTAAACTAATGAAAATTTGAATAGATATATAAATTGGCGTTCTAAATTGCAGTGGAAGAAAGCGGTACCAGTGGACATTCTCAGAAGGGAGATTTGACTCGTTTCCTAGGAATACCTAGCGCGGGTAACCGCTATCCTTAAGATGTTTAATCAATGTTTTCTTCCCCATTTAACACCAAAATACTTGTTTATTTCCATATGTTGTTTATTTTCATTGTCATTAGCGTCGTATTTATTTATAGGTTACACTGTTTCATCATTTGTTTCAACTATTGTTTTAGCTTTGGCTCCTGCTTGTTAAGCATCACTTAATTACTTTGGTATTGCTAAGAATTATTTTATATTCCTTCCCTCTTCGCATAATTTCAGCTTTCAATAATAAATAACTTTAAAAGTTATTGTACTTTGATTTTTAATCACCAATAGCTTAATGGTTAAGGGTAATACTGTTAATAAGACCGTGTGTTAGACTCCGCCATTCGATTATTGGCGTATACCATATCTTACCACAAGCTATTTAAGCTCAGTTGTTATGATTAAAAGAAATATTGGTAAATTATTACAAAAGTCTACAAATATTTTTAAATCAATAAAAATATGACAACATGTGATATCTATGTTACGTAGTTTAGCGTCATTATAAATTTTTACAATTAAAAATAATTTCATACAAACTAATGTTTTGATTTGATGTGTGAATTGTAAGATATTCGTTTATGATGCTAAGACCATAATTTCAGGTGGAGCCCCCGATGAATGCATGGTAAAAAGCCCGAGCAATATATCAATGCAACGAAATCATAGCTCTAGTGATCTTCCAGTTAATGGTGATATTAATCATAAAAGCAACACACATTTTATGCGTAAAATACCACCAGGTGCTGAAGCATCTAATATCCTAGTCGGTGAAGTGGATTTTCTTGAAAAAACACTATCAGCATTTGTTAGGTTGAAGACAGGAACTATCATGGGAGATCTCACTGAAGTACCTGTCCCCACGCGATTCATGTTTGTTTTGTTAGGACCACCTAACAGTAATTCAAGCTTTCACGAAATTGGCCGAGCAATGGCGACGCTTATGTCTGATGAAATTTTCCACGAAGTGGCATACCGTGCCAAGAAGAGAGATCATTTACTAGCAGGAATAGATGAGTTTCTGGACGCAGTAACGGTATTACCACCTGGAGAATGGGATCCTGCAATCCGTATTGAGCCACCGGCTGCGATTCCATCTCAAGATATTCGTAAAAGACCTAATGACAATATTCAGAAAGAAGAACCAGATGATGAAGAAGAAGAACAAAGACAAAGGGAGGAATCAGGCTTAGCTAGAAGTGGACGATTATTTGGAGGCTTAATTAACGATCTTAAAAGAAAGAGACCTTGGTATTGGTCAGATTTTAAAGATGCTTTTGCTCTTCAATGTGTAGCATCGTGGATATTCTTATATTTCGCTTGCTTATCGCCAATAATTACTTTCGGAGGTTTACTAGGAGAAGCCACCGGGAAAAATATGGCTGCAATGGAATCACTTGTATCTGGATTTGTTTGTGGTATGGGCTACGGGTTTTTCTCGGGACAACCACTGACAATTTTGGGATCAACGGGCCCAGTATTAGTATTTGAGACTATTGTGTTTGAATTTTGCAAACAGATTGGCTGGAATTATATGTCTTTTAGATTCTGTATTGGTACATGGACTACCATAATATTAGTTATTCTAGTGGCAATCGATGCCAGTGCATTTGTTTGCTATATAACACGATTTACTGAAGAAAATTTTGCAACGCTAATTGCATTTATTTTTATCTACAAGGTAAAAACAATATTCAAACCACTTAACTTTCGGTTATGTAATCTGAAATTTTAATCCAAACACATATTTATATTTTAGGCTGTGGAAAACGTTATATCTATCGGTAAAAAGTTTCCTCTGAGGACGCAAGCGGCCGAAGTTCTTAATTATGAATGTTACTGCTTACCAAGTAATTATTCGAAAGTTCCAGCGGAGTTTAATTGGACAACCGTTGAAAAAGAATCTTGTCAGGTACTGTACTGAATCTTAATCATAGATACTGCATATCTTTAAAATGATATTACTAATTTATTTGGTACTTGTTTTAGTTTTACAACGGAACCTTAGTCGGTACTGGATGCGATACAAAAGTTTATGTTCCAGATGTTTTTCTGATGTCCATAATACTATTCCTGGGTACATTTACGATTTCGATCATTTTAAAAGATTTTAAGAATTCTCTTTTCTTTCCGTCTAAGGTAATTTTTTATTCTTTAACAAAGCTTTTCGTAACACTTTTTAAATTGTGGTAATTGTTTATATTTTTGTCTATAGGTGAGGCAAATAATAAGCGACTTTTCAGTCATCATAGCGATTCTGTCAATGTCTTTCTTGGATTATAAAGTTGGAGTGAAAACACCAAAGCTTGAGGTGCCATCTGAGTTTAAGCCCACGCTGCCGACTAGAAATTGGGTAATTACCCCATTCAACGGAAACCCCATTTGGTCTGCCTTAGTAGCGATTTTGCCGGCACTTTTGGGAACTATTCTGATATTTATGGATCAACAAATAACAGCCGTAATTGTCAACCGAAAGGAAAACAAGCTGAAGAAGGGATGCGGATACCATTTGGATTTATTTGTACTCGCTATATTGATACAATTGTGTTCAGTAATGGGATTACCGTGGTTTGTGGCTGCTACAGTTCTGAGTATCAATCATGTCAACTCTCTAAAAGTTGAATCAGAATGCGCCGCACCTGGCGAGAAGCCACAATTTTTAGGAGTCAGAGAACAGAGATTAACTCACATTATGATATTTTTGACTATTGGTTGTTCCGTTGTCCTGACACCAGTTTTAAGACATATACCCATGCCTGTACTATTTGGAGTATTCCTTTATATGGGCGTCGCGTCATTGAAAGGTTTACAATTCTTCGATCGAATTTTAATAATGTTCATGCCTCAGAAGTATCAACCTGATCATATGTTCTTGAGACAGGTAAACCTTAATACAATTATCACATCTATTTACATGAAAAACATACTTACTAGAAACTAAGCCATCGTTGATTATAATTTCAGGTGCCAATTCGACGAGTACATTTATTCACAGCAATACAATTAGCATGCTTGATATGTCTCTGGGTAATAAAGTCATTTGCATTAACATCGATACTGTTTCCACTAATGCTTGTAGTTATGATTGGGATTCGGAAGGCATTAGATTTATTCTTTACAAGGAGGGAAATGAAGATACTGGATGATGTTATGCCGGAGATGTCACGCCGGAATCAAGACGAACTCCATGAACTTGGAGACGCAGAGGTGCGATAGCATATAATACCACCATCATCTCCCTGTCCCTTTCCTACCAGCCGTCTTTTGTATTCACGTCCTTCTTACACATGTTCTTTCATACAATATAGGAAACTAGGTCCTCTCATAGTATCCGCTTTTTTTTAATTAACTTTAGTGTAACGTAATTACTACATTTGCATTTCTTATGCTTTGTATTCTGCTTTCGTTTCTTCATCTTTTACTTTCAATTTTTGACTTTTGACTCTTACTCGTTCATAATACTTATACCACGACATACAAAATTTAGGTACCCGACAAGAGTAACCCGCCACCGTATCAAGAAAATTTACAAATACCACTTATAAATGGAAATATTATGAATATACCATTAACTTCAATAAATATATCAGAGGAAGTTAATAAAACGGGCATTTGGAAGCAAGTCAATAGTAGCAACAAAATGGCTCCAACTGATACAAAAGATTTAAGGGTGAAATCGGGGAAGAAAAAGTTAGTATTTGTAACAAACTAATTCTCCTTAATCCTCTATGCATTTTAAAATACACCAATATCTATGGTCTTGAAATTACGATTCAATTTACATAAAGATAATCTGTCTGACAAATATATTGCATTTTACATCCCATTGGGCTATCTCAATAGAGTAGTCGTTCTCCTCTATTGAGCGAACATAAGAGGTAATATCAACATAAGATTTGCCCATAATTAATGAATCAATTTATCTGTAACTTACTATTTATTCACATTATCTTTTTGCTGAAATCTGAAGGTCAGTGGTGAAGCTATAATGGCATATTATTTCCAATAAATTAGAATTAAAAATTGATCCTAACTTGCAGTAATAAACACAAGAAATTAATATCAAAAAACGCACAAACGGAAATTGAGAGAAGACTATCGACGATGGACGAGGTCGAAGAAGACGATCCCATTGCGAAGGTGTGCATCGATGACACGAAATTTTGAATGAGCATGCCCACCCCATGTATAGAAGGAGGATCACAGCATGGCAGCATGAAGCACGGTACCCTAATTCCCACGTGCATGGTGTACATACATAATATACATTAATCAAACATTATTCGCCAATTAATTAAATAATTACGCAAATAATAAAAATTATTTCAGATCAGATAATACAAGTTGTATTCATTTTAAACAAAAATTCATTTTAAAACTATAAAAATAAATAATGATAAATTAAAATAACATAATGATGTTTTAATGCCGAATAATGTTTACTATTAGTAGATAAACGTAGATTGTAGATTTTCTTGTTAAATAGTTTACTTTAATGTTTGCAATAAAGTCAGTATTAATGTGTATTGTTTTCTTTTATATTTGTTATCCTAAATTAATTTCCATAGACATAATTTTTCACCATCGCACCACCTTTTAGACAATAAGTAATCAAGTTCAATTATAAATTACGAATTTGGCTGGATTATGAATGAGTTAGCAATTGCTTCATAATACAAAATACTCATACTCAGATAAAGGCAGTCCTTTCATTTTATTATAATGGATAGAAGTTTTATATCTCTTTGGTGAAAGTTAAAGAAAGTCTTTTATAGCTTATGTATAAAATATTTTATATCTTTTTTTTTAGAAAATGCTTTGAGACTCGATACCAAAACAAATTAAACTAACGATGACGTGATGAAAAATATGTATGTTTAAATATTTTGTAACATTGAATAAGAGTTTTGTATTTGAATTGCTATTAGGGTACGGACTGTCGGTCTTATGATCCTGGCCTTATGGTCGTGGGTACAAATCCGCCATCGGACTATTATCGTGAAACATATCCCTAGCACAAGCTTTTTAAGCTTAGTTGGAATAGTTAAAAGAAATATTAGTAAATACTAATACTACAATAAAACCCGTTTAAAACTTATTTTGTAATATTTACCTTTGATTTCAAGCTGGAACATAACAACAAAATATTAGCACCGCTTTTGTACATTAATGTTTTAATACTATAAAGTAAATTAGTATCCTATTAGCTAGAATTAAATTTGTGTATTAAAAGTATTTGCTAATATGCTAGACTACATACAGCCATACATGTACTAGAGTATCAATAAATAGTGTATTGCATACATTTCAAAGGTAAGATTAACAACTATTTTTATTTTATAAAATCCCTTCGTTCTATGTCAATGTAAACAACAGATATATCTAATTTGTTTAATCCATAATAAATCTGTAATCTGTGTGTGATTTCAGATTTTTTGTAAACTTTTGTTATAAATTTTCATTTTATGGCGAACTGACATAAGTTCGTCCATATTTTTTTAAATGTCTGCCTGATCTAAATGAAAATTGGAATAAGTAAAAACACGTGATTGCACAAATGATAGCCTATATAAAATATAAGGGTGCCTAATGGTAACCAAAATAAGATAATAGAAGAAAAACAAAAATCATCGTTACCAATACCGTTTGTCATGGTAATTTATAGTTACAATGTTTTGACAATGACAAGTTTTATAAAAAATTCCTGCGGGCAATATGTAGTGTCAAGTTGTTGCAAAACAATCATTGTACAGTATTATTACATTACATAAATATTTTTCAGAACGATTTGTTAAGGCGCATGGATTCTTGGAGCGAAGGGAAAAAATGCGATCCAAGGAGAAACAGCATCTCTGCTGAAACTTCAGTATAAATTTTAATTCGTCTAACGTATATGTAATCCTCTCTGTGTCTAATGATAAGATACATTTTGATGATGTTTCAAAATTTATCGTTAGAATTCATTTTGATGACGTCATGCGTAGTTTTTAGAACTTTTGCGAGTTCCGAGTTTCCTTAATTTAATGAAATAACAAAACGGAGTTTTAGAGAAGATTATAAATATTAGCACAAATTTTAATTGAACGTGAGACGGAAAATCAATTAATATGCTAATCTGTGCTTAGAATTTATTTTTATTCGTAAGCTTTGAAAATAAATTCGATGTTTCATAAAATTTATTTTTAAAGTTAATACATTAATATTTGTGGTGTTTTAAATGTTTTGTAGTAATGTTAACTGTTAGGAATAATAGATTAAGTCACACAATTGTAATTCAAACAAGTGCCAATAGAATAAACACCATTAGATTACTCGTTAAAATTTAAAACAATTTTTTAATAACTGAGCTAAAAATGTGTAGTAATTTAGTCAAATACAATGACATTAATTATATAAAATGAATCAATTGATTCCAAGTTAAGCTTTTCTTGCAAAATGATACGACGCACCGCTATGCTATGCGACATAATGCGACCGATACAAAATGCGCGACAGATTCATGCGACAAATACGTACGACATATAAGCATTACCGCGTTGGTCGCTGATCTAGGACAACGAGTAATAGTTACCAATTTACTTATAAAATACAGAAAGACATCTCAACAATACACAGATAGTGAGAATATGTACATATTGATAAACTTAATAATATTATCAGAACATGTACGAGGATACTGTTCACCGAGGAGTAAGTTGTAACATTTTTAGTTAGCGATATACGTAATAGATATTATTAAATCGTTTTACGATACCGTAGATATCACACATTGACATTTACAATTACTGGTAATAGAAAAATAATTGTTCTTGTTTTATGCAGTCGAAATGTTTTGCTCGGTTTAAATGCGATCGAAATTCATTTGCAATTTCTGAAAGCTTAATTTTTTTTTCAACAATACTCAACCGTCATAATGAAGCCTAATTTAGCGAATTTGTGAGCATAATAGGTTTTATTGTACGTGTATTTGATTAGGTATTATGTAAAAGTAATTGTAATGGTTAATATATTTTTAAGATGTATTATCGATGTATTATGGGATATGTTGTTACATGAATTTTCATCATTTTTGAGACCTTTGTGGAGTGTTACGAATAAATGATTTTTATAAATGTATGCACATATGAGTTTTATTACATATATTTTTAAAATTACAAACATATTTCCAAGGCTATACTTGAAAAATCATAACGTATCAGAAAAATATATTTCTTTAAACAAAAATTTTATCTGGTTACATCTAGAAATGGTTGGTTAGTTCATTTGATGATAACATTTACACATTTCAGTTTGAACAATGGTGTAAGCTATTGTGTAAATTCTGAGTAATAATACCAAAACATGAACTTGCGAAAAGTCGTTGTAACACATACGACGAAAACCTTCTTACATTAGTCTCGTTGAAATCAACAACTATCGCAAACGATTTTGAATAAATTCTTCTTGAGAATGTCAAATTATGACCTCCGTAGATAAGGTCAGATTAAAGGTTAAAATCTTATTTCAGTCGTAAGGAAAATAAGCTAATTAAGAAAAATGGTTCTGATTTATAGCGCAGTTCTAGAATTCAATTACTTCTATTTTATGCGTTAATAAACGTAGATAGACATCTTTAGTAATGTTGTGTGTATGATGGCTTATTTAGGCTGATTTCAACTGAGGTGAAACACAAAGGATTGAAATATGTACTTTCTAGGAATGTAGGAAACCATAATTGCTCACAGCAGTATTCGCATTAATTAATTCGCTTACAAAATCCATTGAGCTGGAAAACTCAAGCCGCTGAGTTACATTATAGTACACTGATGTGACGGTATATAAGCGCCAATAGCTTAATGGTTTAGGGTAAAATTTTACGTGGGTTCAAATCCGTTATTCGACTATTGACACTGTATAAGTCATTGTCACAGGATTTTTTTAATAATAGACATCATATGTCTATTATTAAAAAAATCAAGACATATCCGACAATACGAAAAAAAAGGAATAATAACAAAAACGATGCCGCAAAAATTTTTGTCCATTAAATAATGAGCGTCCGTGGAAAATTATATTTCAATTCCGTAGCGACACAAAGCTCGACCGTAATCGGATTGTGTTCAATGAATGAATAAGTAATTTAAGTTCAATCAAACTTTGATTCACTTCAATGATTATGTAAATTAACACAATTATTTGATATTAATTTTATCTATACTGATAAATAAAATTGTAGTGTCTGTATGTAATATCAAAATTAAATTTCCATACTCAATTCTCTTGATGTATATACGGTACTTATAACAAAAATACAATTTTTAAAACTTTTGTTTGTCTGTCTGTTTGTTCCGGGTAATCTCTGAAACGACTTGGATGGGACTTTTACTGGAAGATAGCTAATATTGTCGGAATACAAATAATTTTATATAAAAAAACTATACTTGGTTTAAAGTTTTAGCGACGTATTCAAATAGCATACCACTCATAGAACAGATGACGTATGTGACCAAAAATGTTACATTTTCGACCATTTACAGGCAGACTTAGCGTACGTCCCACAAGATGATCAGATATGCCGATCTGAGATAATTTGCAGTCCACGGGACGGCTAGCGATGGATCTTTATGGCAATTTTCAAGGAAGGCATGCGTCTACTAACGATGATGAATGCCCTTACACTGTGATATTACTCGTAGATACATACTATATGCTTGGTACAACGTGCATCATCTTTCACCGGGTTTCGGTAATCCTGTAACCAATTCTATGAAACTTACGTATAGTCCTTTTTAACATGACATATGGAATGTTCCATTATATTTATAAAGCGAAAACTTTACAAAGTAAACACAATATTAGGAGGAAAATAATTTTTAATGTCGCTCCTACTGATCTTCTTTAAGAAGTAAAGAAGCGGAAATGTTCAAGTGAATTAGTATTGCATTTGCTTTTTGAAACCGTGAGTTCTTATCCCAAGTAAATCGTTTATTTGTGTAGTTTAATATCATTTAGTTATGTAGGGTTTTTCATTAATTTGTGTATTGGCCTAATATTAGACCTTTGCGCTGCAGACTAAACCCAGAGGTAAAACAAGAGTAAGCCAAAGCCCGGTCAAACACTTCCCAAACGAAACCCCACGGCCAAGTTAACTTAGCTTTAGTGACAACTTATGATAGCTGGAAATGAAAAAATAATTTTGTATTTTTTTAAAGCGCTTGAAGCAAAGAAGACTTACGATTCGGAATGTAAACATAATCGTGATTTAGGAGTTTTACGCCTAAGCCATGTTCATTATTAAAACGTAAACAAGGAGGAAAAATTGGTACAGTCTTTGAGAAATATCTGTAACGTCTTTCTGTGTAAATTTATTTGTACTTTGCTGCACAAATGCTTCAAAATATAAGGAAAGATTATTTCTATATTTTATTATATAATATTAAACTGTCGCATCCGTAGAATATAGAAGCCAACGTCAATTAATGGCTTATAATCAATTATTCCCCATGTATTTCAGCGCTGCCGACAAGTCGCCGGTGATTCAGTTATAGTACTGAGGTAAATGTGGTTAAATACAAATAATTACATTACGCGTTGACATTCAAAGGTATTACCGTATAATACTCACGGAACTTTTCCTACAATTCAATTTATTGGCTTAAAGTTATATACCACGTAATTGTTTACGAAACTATTTAGTGGAAATAAATAACTCTGTTTAATGTGTAACAGGAAAGCGGAGAAGCGCGCGCTATTTGATTTGACTAATGAGCGCGCGTGTTTCGCTAGAATTGGCCATTGGCCATTGGTATATCGTAATGTTAATATTGCTTATTACCAAGGTGAAGTAGAAGTATTGCGATATTCCGTTGCCGGAGGCCTAATTCTGGACTTCTCCTTTATTAGAAAAGGATGGGAGGGTAAGATAATTTGACTGGTTATGGGATAGATTACAATTTACAATTTATTCCCTTCTCTGTTCATTAAAGGTAGTCAACGCGTCTGCAACTCATTAGCTTGTTGCCGATGGTTATGAGTAGTGGCCACTCATATTAGGCGAACCTATCTTTCATTAAAAAAAACTAATTCATGCCTGTATTCTGTGAGGTCTTGGTACTTTCCTAGTTGACTCAACCCATTCATACTACAGCTGCTGTAGCTGGTGGACACAACAATTACAAGAATATACTAACTTATCTGTTGCTCGCGGCATCGTACTCAACTTGATTTACGTATAACTTGGAATTATAGCTAATGTCAAAAAAACTTGGTTGTCGTGGCAATGCATGCACAAAACACGTCATGTAACAAAATGTCAAAAGAATGCTACTGTAGTGTAATACATTACCAAGGCAACCTATATTCGGTTCAATTTTCTTATCCCACGGCAAGTTTCGGGATAAATTGTACCCTATGTCCTTTTCTGTGTCCCTGACAATAAGTGTGCAAAATCTCATGATAGTCGGTTAAGTACTTTACGCGTGAAAGCGTAACAAACTCACATTCATATTTATAATATTGGGAGGCAATGATGTTCGCGTCCGTAGGAGTTACCTAACCGCAACCCTACACGTGTTCCCCGGGTGGTGCTAAAGAACAACAAACGCCGAGTCGTAGGCGGCGGTCAACTAACCTACTAGGCAGGCTTAGCGGCCAGGTCCTGTGGAGGTAGGAAATGACTTCCACTTCTTGTGAGAACGGTGGCCTTGGCTTAATCGCCTGGGAAAGAAGGAAGACATCTTGATCATCATTCATCTTCTTAATTTTTCTTTCCATTTGGGATAGTAAGAGAATTTTCTTTCTTTTTTGAGAAAATTTCTCCATATATTCGATAACCAAGTTATAAAGAGGTTTTGGACGTGACAAAATTCGGAATAAAATAGATTAAAGGATTCCATGATTCAAATATCCAAGAGTCCTTACACAGATACCAAAAGGCGGCTTTGACATCGTTTTGATGAAGGTTGCGGAAAATGAAATATATGTAAGTAGCTCTTTCATGCGTAAAGGACACGAAGTGTGCTTGTTTGCGAGCTTTTATTTTATCTTCGATGCTCAGAGATGTTCATATCAGTCGTCAAATCAAATTTGTGTACATATGAATGTTACATTAGGTTATAATTTAGCCCCAGAATCTAGACATATATAAATGTACAACTTCTTCAGAATGCTATAAAATGCATATTATTTTTAGCAATTGTTTTAAATATTCTGACGATATTGAACTATGTTTTATAAGGAATACGTAATAATTTATCACGATATATCTCCATCATATATAAAAATTTAACCTCTTTTTTGGTATCACCATATATTACATAAAAGCCAGTTACACATTATTATATTAAAAATTAAAGTTTCGTTGCTCATTAAAATCTGCGACTGCCTTTCTCTTCGCATAACCCCACTTAGTTTGGGATCAGATGACCGTGTGTGAATAATGTTCCAGGATATATTATATTATTGACTGACTTGTGACTGACCAGATATGCGAAACATTATGAACATACTGCTATTGTGTTTTAATCTTAATTGCAATTAACGAAATAAGTTACTAATAGCTAATAGCTGCAATTTTTATGAAGATCTCGTTTAGATGATCACAAAAAATATGTTCCTTCCTCAAAAGCTGGCAACTTCATTTGTGAGAGATTACAGGGTACGGTGAGCCGTTAATAATTATGGGTACCGGTAATCACTTCATATCAGATGAGCCACTTGCTCGTTTTGGTTTTCTTTATGTTAGAAGGTGACAAAAGAGCACGGCAAGCGTTTACACATATTATGTACATGTTTTTAATTAATTACTTTTTCTTTACTTATAGTAACTAATACGAACGAGAAGCCGTTCTGTTTAGAACCTGAATTATATTAAAATTTAAGCGTAACGTAATTAAGAACGTTCAAAAATATCTGTATGTTTTCATAACATTTTCTTCGGTTAAGAATCAAACGGCTTAACTACCTTTGGAATTATTTAATGTAGTGAAATTTCCATCGTATAATATTACTGGGTAGATAATTAACGAGTTTCATCACTCCCAGAGGTTTCTAATTAAATTTTAATTTCACACGTTATTGCGTACTTAAATCGCTTACATTCAAAATTAGAAAGAGAGAGAAATTAAGGTACCTTTTCATATTAAATATCGTCGCAAAATTCTAAACAGAAATCTGCGCTACTTTGTGTAAATTCAAATAACCAATTAAGAAATAGGTCACACAACTTAACTTGCTTTACTCGAAACTTACTTTTTCCGAAACAGCATATACAATTTAGCTGTACGTTGTTTGGTTACATCAATATGAAAAGAAAGCTTAAGATGTACAGTAAAGAAACGTCTTTATATAAAAACGGTTAAAATGTACAAATACGCTGTGCAAAAAACAACATTTTTAGCGTAATATTTTACAAAGTTACAACCTACGTAATGAGCTCTTTTCAGCGTCTTTTCAAAACGTCGTAACAAGATCTTTGTACACATACTGACAACCTTAAATTTACATATTATATTATATGAGTTTGTTATAATTTACGACGAATTTGTAATAGACGTATCTAACAATGTAATCTCTGTCAGCTCTGGTTTGAATATATGGTATTTAATGAGAGTCAACAAATCTCTTCTACATCCCCTTCCCCCATTTCCCTTCATAGCGAACCCTAATTCTGTATGTAACAAAATTTGTACATTAAAAAGCTTTTATGTTATAAAAGCTACCAAACTATTCAAAACGCAACTCTTTTGTTTAACACGTGTTCACACTATCGAAAACGTTGACTTTAAAAATCTTGTCATCTCTCTCTTTCTCTCTGAAAAAACTGAGATAATATAAATATGTTTATGTAAATGTTTTTGGCATCGCGAAATATGATACGAATACGAATGTTTTATGGATGATATTGGTCACTTATTATACATTATAAATCAATATATAATATATATATATATATATATATATATATATATATATATATATATATATATATATACGATAGGTGACGCTGCGATCGGGTTCCAGTTTTTATTTCTATATTTGGCGAACAAAAAAACGTTAGTTGACCCCAGGTAAGCCATCGTTCATGCGAGACAACTTCTGCTGGGACCACTAATTCAAAATACAAATTTGTAAAATAGACGCACATACGAGTTGATAGATATATTAATTCAATTTACTGTTATTAAGCATTAGTTTCCCAAAATATTTGTAAAATAAGACACCAGTGAAAGTAAGTTACTTATGGATAAATGGATAAAAAGGCTCTTAGTATGTCTAAAATAATAAAACCTTGGATTTGTTATGAGGTAATTCCATTTTGAATGTTGTTTTCCAAGCAATAACAACTTCGACGATAAGTAATCGATTCACGTCCATATAAGTTTGGAAAGTTTTTTGCTGAAATAATACGGCCAAACTTGGGCCAAACTAATGCTTACAACTCAATGATATTGTAAGCTATAGATATTTTATACTCATACATACAAAATCACCGGTAAAATGTGTTACAAAGACAGTGACAGTAACATTCATACATGTCAAATGGTGTAAAAAGGATAGCGTTATTAAAATAATAATAAAAAGAAAGACAGCTAATGTTAGTCACTAAAGCGTGAAACACCCGACAAAAGAATATATAGAAAATAAATCCCAATTGGGACGCTTCCGAGTCTTCACTTTTCGGGCGCTAATGGCATATTTTCAAAAAAAAATTGTAATATAATTATTACAACTTCACAAACTTTTTTAATAAATTATAATTATATAGATATTTATAATATTTTATCAACACTAGAATATAAAAATAAATAAATTTAAATTATTAAACAACTACAGGATAGATGTATTAATTAAGAAAAGAAAACTCTTGCAAAAAGTGCTTAAATTATGAATTGACAGTCAAAATGTAGCTCTTGAGACAAACACAAGCTTTGGTTATAACAATAACTTTCTGCGCCTTCAGCAAATTTCTGATGTTTGTAACGTGGAAAAAGTGTTCAGTTCCCAAGATGAACGTTCTTGTTTGTGGAAAGGAATTCGTCATTCGACTACGGAGATGATTTATCGCCTTACAAAGCTGTTAAGTAGGTCAAAAGTGGGAAATGTCTCAAACAAAGTGATTGAACATTATTTGTGTGTAAATGGTGGCAATATATCTCGCCTTATTTTTTTTAATAATATCCAAACTGATTAAGATATAGATACCTTATATGGTTATTACGAAATGAAGAATCCACATACATTAGACCCATTACCCCATTAAGAGTTCGAAAAGGAATGTATTAAATCGACGCATAGATGATACAGTAATTCAACTTTCTTAGAGGACCAAGTTACTCTTGAGTTTTTGTGAAGTGAAGTGTAACTACAGTGAAGATATGAAGGGGTTTTCTTCATTAAGTTTGTTTCGTCCGATGAATCACTGGATGCCTAATCCTGTTGCCATCCTGTCCTTCATTATTTTCTTTTACTCACCAATTAGCATTGAGGCTTGCAACCCATCTAAAAATCTTCTCATGGATACGATCACCGTTGTACATCAGATGAAGTTGTATGTTTTTCAAAAATAACCTTTTCGTTGTACTAAATAAATATCTGTCTCAAGGTCACAAGTACACAGAAATTGCTCAAAAGGCTGTCTTCAAAAGGACCCTAACGAGATATTTGTGTTTCTCTCAATAGAAAAAATTTCAGTTCTCCGAGAAGTACTTACTAAATCATTAAGAGAGCAAATAAAAATACATCTTGTTTGAGTTCACTCTAAAATACGATTATACTCTGTTTTCTTAAGATGTCGTACAATGTAACCAACTAACAGGTTCTCATATCTTTAGTTCTATTTATTTCAATATCCCTGGAAGAGAAATTACGAAGGAGCAGCAGGGGGTTATATAGATTGATAGAATAAATATTAAGTCGATTGTTTCTTCTACATATATATTAAATCAATACGCACATATACATGCTCGTTGGGTATCTTTTAATAAATTGCCGCATAAACCTGGTCATTTATTAGAATATACATAATAAGGCCCAAACCTGTGCCTGTTGTTATGCGTGTTCTGTTCCATTGTTTATAAATTCAATTATAATTTACTTTATGGTCGAGTTACATGTTGTTCAGACTACATTAATACGGTGTCTGGTCCTTCATGTTCCTATTTGTCTTTTGTACTTGAATCGCATACAATGCTTAAGTCCTTCTTCTGAACTGTTACAAACATAGTCGAAAGTAAGCGCTCAAAGTGATGCCAGACGGGCGTTACGTCGTCTGCAGCGATGACGGAGCGGTGACGCTGCGTAGTTTTACAATGAAGATCAGAACGATATTCGACATGCTGCATCAAAACGACGCGCGTTGGCGGAAGGTGTGGGGAACGCATACGTGAATCTTAGTGTTTTTAAGGTATGAGACACAAGTAACAAGCCCACTCTTATTATTACCATTACTATCAATCAAAGACTGAATGCCGTAAGCAATGCTGCGTCGTGAAATAACTATACGTTTAGTTGCGACACCGCATTTGCTCGTATGGTACATTGTCCATCGAAATCGTAACGCTGGGACGAATCCGTGTGGCTGTGGCATTGTTCTGTGACAATAATATGCGGTCTGTGTCTCGAGATTATCTTTAAAATAGATTAATGATATATAATTAATATATTTAACTAACATGACTGGCTGAACTATTAACTTGAATATTTTTTTTGTACAATTTTAACGTTCCCCTTACGTTAAAATTCAACAAAAAGCATGGTTGGAATTAAAATTATTGAAGCTAATGATATCACCATTTGTATTGTAGCTAATCGCTACCACGAAATCAAAGCTTACAATAATTACTATTTTACAACAAAAAAACAGAAATTCAGTGGTAGAGCCCGCAACAACATCTGCTGCACGAATGGGCCGGCTCCTCTGACCTCACAGAAGACAGGCGTGAAGTAGAAGTAGATACTCTGCGTTTCGTCTGATGAGTGAGGTGCTGGAGGCCTAATCTTAGTTCTATTCTCCGTCCCACCCTACCCTTTTAAGGGTAGAATGGGAACGGGAAGAGGACTGGACGGGGAGGGTGGTGACGGGGAAAAGGAAATATCCTTATACGTACATGTCTTACCCTCCTCTGTCCATTAAAGATACGCATCTGTAACACATTTGCTTGTTGCGGGTGTCTATTGGTAGCGCTCACTTAACATTAGGTGATCCTCTAGCTCGTTTGCCACCATCTTCCATAATAAAAAGAGAATTATGATAGTTTGGTATAATATGGAGAAAGCCTGAAAGAGACAAAAGATTATTCGAAATTGCTTGGTCCGTAAGAACTTGTAAGTATGTAAGCAAGACTAACGCCCGGATTCTGAAAGGTTTGTCAATTTTTTTAACAACATTTCTTATAAATCATAAATAATCATTAAGGCTAATCAAGCCTTTCAGAAACAGGATGTTACTCCAGTTTCCAGTTGTCTAGTTTTTCTAATAATTTACGGACGGTGATTTGTATTCGCCGACCCATCAACGTTAAGGAAATGGGATAAAGTTTGAAATAAGTGTCAAAAGGAAATGGATGTAATTTATTTCCGAGGCTAAGGTAAAAGAAAGGAAATACAAAACTAACTGAGCCTATAAAAGACATTTTGTAAGGCGTTCGACCTTTGCGGGTCATACCTTAATATGTCAACGTGATTTTATTTGGTAAGATTGTATACACCTCAGAAAATGTATAAGGTATATGATCCATATATATTACAACAGTTTGGACACGGAAAGACAGCAGAATGGCACGGAAGAACAGTCTAATGGAAGAATGAAAGTCTGTTGGATGGATAGATGTGACCGAACAATTGTGAACTTCGTCATTTTATAATCAGACTGTACATATTATAAACTGTCAGCAAATTGTGAACTGAACGAATCATTGACCATTTGACGAACATATGTAACATTCTAGCAATGATATTATAATACAAAAAGTAACAGATATGACATTAGCGGTCAAAAAATGAAGACTCGATGGTGTCCCAATTGGGACGCTTTTTCTTAAGCTTACGTATTTTGTGCTTAAGTAATAAACAAACGTCCTCTATTTTCTTATTATTTTGACTATGCTATCCTTTTTGCATCATCTCTTTACGTCTTTGAAGGAGATTTTGTAAGAGTATCACTATAGCATAAAATATTATTTGATTCTAGCTTAAATTTTAACGCAAGTAAAGTATCAGTTCACAATTTGACTTCGACATATTGATTCTGGGGTAATTGCAATTGTTTGCTATTGGTATACTTGTATAATTAAATAATATAATAACAGTCATGATTTTTAATTGAAAATAAAATGCATGTGGAAAATGTAATCCCGTTGTGACGGAAAATTTAATTTGGAGTTTAAATAACTTCTGTGAATGTAAACCTTCATTTGAATAACAAACAGGGAAAATTCCAATAGGGGTACAGCGAAGCAGAATACATTGAAGTTTCTTTTATTATCTGTATGAATAGCGAAAAGGTCAACCCTTTGAAGGTTACAAGTAGACGCATTCGCATCCCAATCTCAATTGGTCGGGTTGTTTTAGTTTAAATGTTAAAAACTTATAAATGTATTGAAAAAACCTGACGTCAACGTTCCTTGGGATTAATTGGTTGTACTTAAATCTTCTTTCATCAGTATGATCGAAGAAAATTCTGTTGTCCAGATATTTAAATGCGAAGAGGACCGTTAAAGGTCTGGACGATCTTTTCTCCTCAGATTTACCGTTGCTGAACACTACGTCTCGCTGTCCAGCATTCCTCTCTAGTGCGTTATAATAATCCAGCGCTAATTTGTATTCCTGTATCATCAGCGCCGTCTTATAAACAAATAAATACAAATAAATATGTCTATCTATATGTTGTTAAAATTACATTTAAGAGACCAGGGGTAGTTTTCTTTACCCTCGTCTTTTAAAACGTAATAATTATATGTGAAATTGTACTAATATTTCATATATATCCCTGAGGATATATATACATCTATATATATAATTTACAATTACTTGTATAACTTACATGTATATAGGTAGTTGGGTAATCGTAATATAGAGCGTCTTAGATCAACAGACTTTGTCTTTCCCCAACCTTGTTCCTTCATTTAATATTTCATTATACACATACCAACAAAGTACATCGAAGTATTTCAAATTAAGGTACACCATCATCTTTGAATTAAAATAAATAAAGCCACCATTTTCCCTTTTTACTACGCTGTTTGGGATTCTGATGTTAAGAGGTATACGAAACATACCAACTCAATCAAATTAATCTGTTATCTTAGTTAGCCAGTGGGTAAAAGCGCCATAAGCCTAATGATTTTGGGCACGCACTCCGAACGCAGGGGTGAGAATCCCTCAGTCGATTAGTGTCCTGAACCACAAACTTAATCTTAATTTGTGTGTCAAACTTTGTTTACAAAGCATAAATCTTATAAAAAATATATTTGTTACACTTTCAGATTATTTTAGGCAAATAGGAAACTTCTAAGACGTCGACGATTATATATGTACATATATAAAGGTATCCGAATGTCCTTTGGTCTGTCACAATTGAAATGTAAAACGAAGAGCTTTTACAAATATACGAAACGAGTGATCAGTGGACTCTAATTAACGGAAATTCGATTTTCCCCATCACTGCCTCGCAAGTGGGTCAGGGGGCGGTGACCATTTATTGAGCGGACGTGTGCTCTCGGGCTGTGTGTAGCTTCGTAAGAATTTCGACACTTGTTTGACAAAACAAATTAATTAGTTAAATGAATGCTATAGAAGCTTTGCTTGAGAAGTATGCGAGATGTGTCTGAATTATAGAATTAGAATTAGTTTTTAGGGGAAAATTGTTGCTTGAATAAGGGCATCGTAACTGAAATGGTATGCTTCAGTACTTTCAGCATATTGAAAGGGAGAACACATAAAAAGTGACAAGGAAAATGGTACTCCAAAAACGTAACAAACACAGCCAGGGTTATTTTCCCAGTTATCAAATACTAGTGACCCGCACCGGCTTCGCCCGGGTACCACTAATTGTATTGATCCGATCGCTACCAAGCACAGGAATGTGCCAATCTGGACAATCTCTGTAAATTTAATCGAAATCGGTCCAGCCGTTTCTGTAGGTCTATGCGAACATACATACTTCGCTTTTTATATAATATTTTTTTCATAATAAGTATCCTATGTTACTTCGGATACCTCCAAGAATATGTGTACAAAGTTTCATGATGATCGGTTGAGTAGTTTTCGCGGGAAAGCGAAACAAACAAACTAACATTCACATTTATAATATTAGTAGTTTAGTGTAGTACTTTTGTTTTAGTTATCTGGGAGGGATCATCATCATATAATGGCCTTGAAAATCTTGAAAACAAATTGATGTGGCTTGAATACTGGCAAAGTTCCAAAGCCATGATAACAATTTATAGAATAAAAAAAATAAGAAAACACTGATTAAATTACCGTGGTGAGATCTGAAGAATACCCGCTTTACTCCAGTTTTACTGTTAGTTTTCTTCTTACAAATTCGAATTTATACCTGGTTTATTCGGGAACCTAAGACTTTCAAGCGTACCGCACTCCTAATAAATCAATTACCTTTAAGCAGTCGCAATCAACCCAACTGGGGTTAGACATAGCAAGCGCTATTCCCTTCTGATTTGAACTCAAACGAGATCCACTCAATGAACATTCCTGGGAATCCCCTGATCGTCGAATTGGATGTCCGTCGCTAAGCCACACCTATATTAGGAAGTGTAAATCAATTAAATATAAATTTTGATATTGATACAATTTGTAGTCCAAGTCACAGTATAAATTTGGAGATCACCATTTGTGAACCCGAGTTTTATAACTACGTATTCACATGAATGTAGAAAAGTAAGAGTAAAAAAATATTGGAAAAAATATAGTGAAAAATTAAAATCAAATCATTTTTTTTATTTTATTGTAGAAAATGGTAAACGAACAATCGGTTCGCTCGATATCAAGTGACCGTTACCCATCTACCAACCTGTGTCTAGCCTGCTTTGTGGACAAAGGAGGGGATAAACAGAAAATGGCCTTTTCATGTTCATCCACTCCACCGTCAAGTCTTCTTCCCCTTACTCTCTTTCTTATTAGCATAAGGAGCAGTAATGGCTCAGCGGTTTAAGCCCCGACTTACGTACTGTAGGTTGCGGGTGCGAACCCAGGCAGGCGCTTTACTTTGTGTAATTTATTTCATCACCACTGCTCAAAACGGTGAAGGAAAACATCGTGAGGAAACCGGCATGTCTTAAAACAGCCTAATTCGAAGACATGTTACATCCACCAACCTGCAATGGGCGAGTGTAGTGGATAACAGCCCATTCCCATTTTCGGAGAGGAAGCCTGTGTCCTTGCAGTAGGGAACATTCTAAAAAAGGCCGATTTATTATTATTATTATAAAAGATGGGAAGGTGCACAGTACTAGAATTAAGTTTAACTACTTTGTAAAATTTTGAACTTATAAATTAAATAGAACAGGGATTGCAAATTGACTTCCATTGATATTCATAGTCCATCTAAATTTGTTTCATCCTAAATACCATGCAAATTAGCTTCACTGTTTAATTGTTCATTGGAGCCTTGGTTTTATTAAATCATTTTGTAAACAATCAGATTGTGCTAAATAATATGCATTGACGTACAAATTGTATTAGTGCTACTTTAGAACACACACAGAAGGGAGTTGGGTGTGACGGAACAAGCGCGGTAAATTAGTGTGGTAAACATGTTGTATGTGTATAAGCGAAGATATGTACGCTTTATTTTACATATTTTATGGTGGAATCATAGAATCTCCCTTCAATACAACCCTTCCTTAGACCCTTCAATAAAAGGCAACTTTGTAAGCTACTGAAATTTGCATTTTACGACTCCTTAAGAGTTATGTCTCGGTACCTAATATATAATAACAAAGTTTGTAATAAAATTTAAATAAGATCCGACGAGATAGTTCATTATCTGAAGGAAAATTGCAAATTGAGTTGCACTGGTAACGACGATATTACATTTAATAAATATTTTTTAAGATTCCGTACCCAAAGGGTAAAACAAGACGCTATTACTAAAACTCCGTTGTCCGTCCGTCTGTCTCCAAGCTGTATCTGAGCCGTGATAGTTAGACAGTTGAAGTATTCACAGATTATATATTTCTGTTGCCGCTATAACAATAAATACGCTATAGTTAAAAAAAGCAGGATAAATTAAATTTATTATTAAATTATTTAAGGAGGCTCTCATAGAACAAACGTGATTTTTCATATCACCATCTTCCTTCCTTTTGCCTATCTATCTGGGGTCGGCAGTATGTACTCCTCTTCCATTTCCCTCCATCAGCCGTCATATCCGAATTACGAATTAAAGAAAACGATACAACGTGAGAGGGAGCTGCAAGGAATGGGAGGGCAAGACAAGTCTTTTATTTTAATTTTAACTACGGTCGTAATTTATATCAGAATGTTGAAATCAAATCAAAAGAACATGAAAATATATCAACACATTTATTCACAATATTCGATCTATTTTACATATTTAAATTATTTATAAATAAAATTAACCTATAATTGATCTAGGCGGATTTAATTATTCTTCTTCTTCTTCTGATCAGGTAAAATCCCCATCTCTTCTTGGTACTTCCTGATGAGCTGCTCCTGGACGTCGGGCAGACAAGGTGAATAACGGCTGTACTCCATACTGAACTCTCCCTTGCCTTGCGTCATTGATCTACGACGTACAGAAGAAATGTTACAAAATTGTAACCGTGATGAATGTACATATAATTGTGTTTACGTGTATGAATATGTTTGGTTATAAATTATTTTGTGTATGGAAAACTGTTTTATAAAACATTACAGCTAAATAAAATGCGCTATGAAACTCCGGGGAAGAAAACAAGTCGAATAACAAAGGCATTCTGACAAATATGTCAGAACGGAACAGACATACATATACAGGCGCACAAGCCAAGACCAGAAACAAAAACTTCCTTTGGTTTCTTCGTAATAACACTAATGTTATTATATATTACCGGATTGAGAGGCCGCCGAGGTCTTAGGTCGCTTTGGCGGACGCTCCATGAAGGGACTTATTCAAGGGCCCCGAGAGGGGTTTGGCTTGGGCTGTCACTCAATACGCGTTTAGCATTCCGATTCGAGGGTGCACGAGAGGGCCGAAACTCGGCTCGATCGTTAGCTATTATTGGATTATTTGACCTGCGCGACGTCATGCCTTTCATAAGGATTTGGTGGTAGGGATTTGCTTGTTTCACGTGCTGATGAGGTTTTAAACCTTACAAACCAAGATGGCGGTGCCGACACTTACGTACCCGCGAAAAATATTACCGTCATGTCAGTTGGGAAACAAAATTACTAGGCCAATTTAAGTTTGCGAACTTAGACAGAGCATATCTGTAACTCGTAATGTCAATATTGAATAGAAGCAGACGAAGCGAATGAAGTGTACCAGATCTATGCTAAGCTGAAATCCGTAATGTCTGCCTATTCTCTGAATTATGGACTTGGGTCTGTCTCACCTCAATTCTCCCGCATAACCAAACATATTATTCAGGGGAACTTCAGCGTAGATCGTCGTCCAACCTTCGCAGCCCTCAGTGCCGGTGACGATGCCGCCCCTCTTGTTCAACTGTCCGATCACCGTGCCGTGGAACTCTTCCGGCATTGTCACTTCCACAAACATTATCGGTTCTAGAATCTGCCAACTCCCATCGTCGAATACTAAAAATATAAAGAATATTTTATGCAATATATTTCATAGCTAGGAGATACAATATGTTTTATTCGTTTGATGGTGATTCCATTAAGTAATCATTTTTATTTATTAAAATATAAAACGCCAATTGTTTGCTGTGTGTATTACGAAACGTAACTCAAGAACATAGTATGTCTGAATCTGTCATTCCAGACCAACAAGAACAAAGACGAAAATGACAAGTATTTATTAAAATAACCGAAAATTGATTCATCAAAGTACAAAACTGTTTCTTTTCTTAAAGGAAAAAGTTGCCTCCTCTTTCCTTATAAGAAAATTAATTTCATCAAGCGTAAGCGTACCCAACTGTATAATGATCAAAATGCAGATGTATTGCCACCACTTTTAAAGAATTATGAGAGAAAGAAAAAAGGAGGAGATTGGGAGTCACCGCATTTGTCGCACGTCTTTTAAAAGTCATCAATAAATACTAGAAAGCGATAATATTATACTTTTCTACGAAAATAACAAACTTTGCTGTATATATTTTAAATTACCGTCTTTCACAGCTCCCTTAGCAGCGAGGAAGAAAGCAAGTTCACTGGAATCCACGATGTGATGGGCGCCATCTTGCAGGCGGAACTTCACTCCGGATATCTTGTGGCCGGACAGAAAACCTTTTTGACATGTATCGATGAAACCTCTTTCGACGCCGGGTACGAAAGCTTTGGGCACATTCGTTCCTATTGTTTCATCCGCGAATTCCAGCACTGTAATGAGATTTTAATATGAAATTGACAATCAAAAATGTCAAGAAATTATATGTGTTGTGTCACTAAAACAAATGTCAAGAAATTATATGTGTTGTGTCACTAAAACAAATGTCAAGAAATTATATGTGTTGTGTCACTAAAACAAATGTCAAGAAATTATATGTGTTGTCACTAAAACAAATGTCAAAAAATTATATGTGTTGTGTCACTAAAACAAATGTCAAGAAATTATATGTGTTGTGTCACTAAAACAAATGTCAAGAAATTATATGTGTTGTGCCACTAAAACAAATGTCAAGAAATTATATGTGTTGTGTCACTAAAACAAATGTCAAGAAATTATATGTGTTGTCACTAAAACAAATGTCAAGAAATTATATGTGTTGTGTCACTAAAACAAATGTCAAGAAATTATATGTGTTGTGTCACTAAAACAAATGTCAAGAAATTATATGTGTTGTGTCACTAAAACAAATGTCAAGAAATTATATGTGTTATGTCACTAAAACAAATGTCAAGAAATTATATGTGTTGTGTCACTAAAACAAATGTCAAGAAATTATATGTGTTGTGTCACTAAAACAAATGTCAAGAAATTATATGTGTTGTGTCACTAAAACAAATGTCAAGAAATTATATGTGTTGTGTCACTAAAACAAATGTCAAGAAATTATATGTGTGGTGTCACTAAAACAAATGTCAAGAAATTATATGTGTTGTGTCACTAAAACAAATGTCAAGAAATTATATGAGTTGTGTCACTAAAACAAATGTCAAGAAATTATATGTGTGGTGTCACTAAAACAAATGTCGAGAAATTATGTGTTGTGTCACTAAAACAAATGTCAAGAAATTATATGTGTTGTGTCACTAAAACAAATGTCAAGAAATTATATGTGTGGTGTCACTAAAACAAATGTCAAGAAATTATATGTGTTGTGTCACTAAAACAAATGTCAAGAAATTATATGTGTTGTGTCACTAAAACAAATGTCAAGAAATTATATGTGTTGTGTCACTAAAACAAATGTCAAGAAATTATATGTGTTGTGTCACTAAAACAAATGTCAAGAAATTATATGTGTTGTGTCACTAAAACAAATGTCAAGAAATTATATGTGTTGTGTCACTAAAACAAATGTCAAGAAATTATGTGTTGTGTCACTAAAACAAATGTCAAGAAATTATGTGTGGTGTCACTAAAACAAATGTCAAGAAATTATATGTGTTGTGTCACTAAAACAAATGTCAAGAAATTATATGTGTTGTGTGACTAAAACAAATGTCAAGAAATTATATGTGTTGTGTCACTAAAACAAATGTCAAGAAATTATATGTGTTGTGTCACTAAAACAAATGTCAAGAAATTATATGTGTTGTGTCACTAAAACAAATGTCTAGAAATTATATGTGTTGTCACTAAAACAAATGTCAAGAAATTATACGTGTTGTGTCACTAAAACAAATGTCAAGAAATTATATGTGTTGTGTCACGAAAACAAATGTCAAGAAATTATATGTGTTGTCACTAAAACAAATGTCAAGAAATTATATGTGTTGTGTCACTAAAACAAATGTCAAGAAATTATATGTGTTGTGTCACTAAAACAAATGTCAAGAAATTATATGTGTTGTGTCACTAAAACAAATGTCAAGAAATTATATGTGTGGTGTCACTAAAACAAATGTCAAGAAATTATATGATTGGTGTCACTAAAACAAATGTCAAGAAATTATGTGTTGTGTCACTAAAACAAATGTCAAGAAATTATATGTGTTGTGTAACTAAAACAAATGTCAAGAAATTATATGTGTGGTGTCACTAAAACAAATGTCAAGAAATGATATGTGTTGTGTCACTAAAACAAATGTCAAGAAATTATATGTGTGGTGTCACGCAAACAAATGTCAAGAAATTATATGTGTTGTGTCACTAAAACAAATGTCAAGAAATTATATGTGTTGTGTCACTAAAACAAATGTCAAGAAATTATATGTGTTGTGTCACTAAAACAAATGTCAAGAAATTATATGTGTTGTGTCACTAAAACAAATGTCAAGAAATTATATGTGTTGTGTCACTAAAACAAATGTCAAGAAATTATATGTGTTGTGTCACTAAAACAAATGTCAAGAAATTATATGTGTGGTGTCACTAAAACAAATGTCAAGAAATGATATGTGTTGTGTCACTAAAACAAATGTCAAGAAATTATATGTGTGTTGTCACTAAAACAAATGTCAAGAAATTATATGTGTTGTGTCACTAAAACAAATGTCAAGAAATTATATGTGTTGTGTCACTTAAACAAATGTCAAGAAATTATATGTGTTGTGTCACTAAAACAAATGTCAAGAAATTATATGTGTTGTGTCACTAAAACAAATGTCAAGAAATTATATGTGTTGTGTCACTAAAACAAATGTCAAGAAATTATATGTGTGGTGTCACTAAAACAAATGTCAAGAAATTATATGTGTTGTGTCACTAAAACAAATGTCAAGAAATTATATGTGTTGTGTCACCAAAACAAATGTCAAGAAATTATATGTGTTGTGTCACTAAAACAAATGTCTAGAAATTATATGTGTTGTCACTAAAACAAATGTCAAGAAATTATATGTGTGGTGTCACTAAAACAAATGTCAAGAAATTATATGTGTTGTGTCACTAAAACAAATGTCTAGAAATTATATGTGTTGTGTCACTAAAACAAATGTCTAGAAATTATATGTGTTGTGTCACTAAAACAAATGTCAAGAAATTATATGTGTTGTGTCACTAAAACAAATGTCAAGAAATTATATGTGTGGTGTCACTAAAACAAATGTCAAGAAATTATATGTGTTGTGTCACTAAAACAAATGTCTAGAAATTATATGTGTTGTCACTAAAACAAATGTCAAGAAATTATATGTGTTGTGCCACTAAAACAAATGTCAAGAAATTATATGTGTTGTGTCACTAAAACAAATGTCAAGAAATTATATGTGTTGTCACTAAAACAAATGTCAAGAAATTATATGTGTTGTGTCACCAAAACAAATGTCAAGAAATTA
Source organism: Papilio elwesi (assembly GCA_029849275.1). Lineage (NCBI taxonomy): Eukaryota > Metazoa > Arthropoda > Insecta > Lepidoptera > Papilionidae > Papilio > Papilio elwesi. The sequence goes on along the minus strand of CM056687.1, from coordinate 2,710,500 downwards.
TATGTGTTGTGTCACTAAAACAAATGTCAAGAAATTATATGTGTTGTGTCACTAAAACAAATGTCAAGAAATTATATGTGTTATGTCACTAAAACAAATGTCAAGAAATTATATGTGTTATGTCACTAAAACAAATGTCAAGAAATTATATGTGTTGTGTCACTAAAACAAATGTCAAGAAATTATATGTGTGGTGTCACTAAAACAAATGTCAAGAAATTATATGTGTTGTGTCACTAAAACAAATGTCAAGAAATTATATGTGTTGTGTCACTAAAACAAATGTCAAGAAATTATATGTGTTGTGCCACTAAAACAAATGTCAAGAAATTATATGTGTTGTGTCACTAAAACAAATGTCAAGAAATTATATGTGTTGTCACTAAAACAAATGTCAAGAAATTATATGTGTTGTGTCACTAAAACAAATGTCAAGAAATTATATGTGTTGTGTCACTAAAACAAATGTCAAGAAATTATATGTGTTGTGTCACTAAAACAAATGTCAAGAAATTATATGTGTTATGTCACTAAAACAAATGTCAAGAAATTATATGTGTTGTGTCACTAAAACAAATGTCAAGAAATTATATGTGTTGTGTCACTAAAAAAAATGTCAAGAAATTATATGTGTTGTGTCACTAAAACAAATGTCAAGAAATTATATGTGTTGTGTCACTAAAACAAATGTCAAGAAATTATATGTGTGGTGTCACTAAAACAAATGTCAAGAAATTATATGTGTTGTGTCACTAAAACAAATGTCAAGAAATTATATGTGTTGTGTCACTAAAACAAATGTCAAGAAATTATATGAGTTGTGTCACTAAAACAAATGTCAAGAAATTATATGTGTGGTGTCACTAAAACAAATGTCGAGAAATTATGTGTTGTGTCACTAAAACAAATGTCAAGAAATTATATGTGTTGTGTCACTAAAACAAATGTCAAGAAATTATATGTGTGGTGTCACTAAAACAAATGTCAAGAAATTATATGTGTTGTGTCACTAAAACAAATGTCAAGAAATTATATGTGTTGTGTCACTAAAACAAATGTCAAGAAATTATGTGTTGTGTCACTAAAACAAATGTCAAGAAATTATGTGTGGTGTCACTAAAACAAATGTCAAGAAATTATATGTGTTGTGTCACTAAAACAAATGTCAAGAAATTATATGTGTTGTGTGACTAAAACAAATGTCAAGAAATTATATGTGTTGTGTCACTAAAACAAATGTCAAGAAATTATATGTGTTGTGTCACTAAAACAAATGTCAAGAAATTATATGTGTTGTGTCACTAAAACAAATGTCTAGAAATTATATGTGTTGTCACTAAAACAAATGTCAAGAAATTATATGTGTTGTGTCACTAAAACAAATGTCAAGAAATTATATGTGTTGTGTCACGAAAACAAATGTCAAGAAATTATATGTGTTGTCACTAAAACAAATGTCAAGAAATTATATGTGTTGTGTCACTAAAACAAATGTCAAGAAATTATATGTGTTGTGTCACTAAAACAAATGTCAAGAAATTATATGTGTTGTGTCACTAAAACAAATGTCAAGAAATTATATGTGTGGTGTCACTAAAACAAATGTCAAGAAATTATATGATTGGTGTCACTAAAACAAATGTCAAGAAATTATGTGTTGTGTCACTAAAACAAATGTCAAGAAATTATATGTGTTGTGTAACTAAAACAAATGTCAAGAAATTATATGTGTGGTGTCACTAAAACAAATGTCAAGAAATGATATGTGTTGTGTCACTAAAACAAATGTCAAGAAATTATATGTGTGGTGTCACGCAAACAAATGTCAAGAAATTATATGTGTTATGTCACTAAAACAAATGTCAAGAAATTATATGTGTTGTGTCACTAAAACAAATGTCAAGAAATTATATGTGTTGTGTCACTAAAACAAATGTCAAGAAATTATATGTGTTGTGTCACTAAAACAAATGTCAAGAAATTATATGTGTTGTGTCACTAAAACAAATGTCAAGAAATTATATGTGTTGTGTCACTAAAACAAATGTCAAGAAATTATATGTGTGGTGTCACTAAAACAAATGTCAAGAAATGATATGTGTTGTGTCACTAAAACAAATGTCAAGAAATTATATGTGTGTTGTCACTAAAACAAATGTCAAGAAATTATATGTGTTGTGTCACTAAAACAAATGTCAAGAAATTATATGTGTTGTGTCACTTAAACAAATGTCAAGAAATTATATGTGTTGTGTCACTAAAACAAATGTCAAGAAATTATATGTGTTGTGTCACTAAAACAAATGTCAAGAAATTATATGTGTTGTGTCACTAAAACAAATGTCAAGAAATTATATGTGTGGTGTCACTAAAACAAATGTCAAGAAATTATATGTGTTGTGTCACTAAAACAAATGTCAAGAAATTATATGTGTTGTGTCACTAAAACAAATGTCAAGAAATTATATGTGTTGTGTCACTAAAACAAATGTCTAGAAATTATATGTGTTGTCACTAAAACAAATGTCAAGAAATTATATGTGTGGTGTCACTAAAACAAATGTCAAGAAATTATATGTGTTGTGTCACTAAAACAAATGTCTAGAAATTATATGTGTTGTGTCACTAAAACAAATGTCTAGAAATTATATGTGTTGTGTCACTAAAACAAATGTCAAGAAATTATATGTGTTGTGTCACTAAAACAAATGTCAAGAAATTATATGTGTGGTGTCACTAAAACAAATGTCAAGAAATTATATGTGTTGTGTCACTAAAACAAATGTCTAGAAATTATATGTGTTGTCACTAAAACAAATGTCAAGAAATTATATGTGTGGTGTCACTAAAACAAATGTCAAGAAATTATATGTGTTGTGTCACTAAAACAAATGTCAAGAAATTATATGTGTTGTGTCACTAAAACAAATGTCTAGAAATTATATGTGTTGGTCACTAAAACAAATGTCAAGAAATTATATGTGTGGTGTCACTAAAACAAATGTCAAGAAATTATATGTGTGGTGTCACTAAAACAAATGTCAAGAAATTATATGTGTTGTGTCACTAAAACAAATGTCAAGAAATTATATGTGTTGTGTCACTAAAACAAATGTCAAGAAATTATATGTGTGGTGTCACTAAAACAAATGTCAAGAAATTATATGTGTTGTGTCACTAAAACAAATGTCAAGAAATTATATGTGTTGTGTCACTAAAACAAATGTCTAGAAATTATATGTGTTGTGTCACTAAAACAAATGTCTAGAAACTATATGTGTTGTGTCACTAAAACAAATGTCTAGAAATTATATGTGTTGTGTCACTAAAACAAATGTCTAGAAATTATATGTGTTGTGTCACTAAAACAAATGTCTAGAAATTATATGTGTTGTGTCACTAAAACAAATGTCAAGAAATTATATGTGTTGTGTCACTAAAACAAATGTCAAGAAATTATATGTGTGGTGTCACTAAAACAAATGTCAAGAAATTATATGTGTTGTGTCACTAAAACAAATGTCAAGAAATTATATGTGTTGTGTCACTAAAACAAATGTCTAGAAATTATATGTGTTGTGTCACTAAAACAAATGTCTAGAAACTATATGTGTTGTGTCACTAAAACAAATGTCTAGAAATTATATGTGTTGTGTCACTAAAACAAATGTCTAGAAATTATATGTGTTGTGTCACTAAAACAAATGTCTAGAAATTATATGTGTTGTGTCACTAAAACAAATGTCAATAAATTATATGTGTTGTGTCACTAAAACAAATGTCAAGAAATTATATGTGTGGTGTCACTAAAACAAATGTCAAGAAATTATATGTGTTGTGTCACTAAAACAAATGTCTAGAAATTATATGTGTTGTCACTAAAACAAATGTCAAGAAATTATATGTGTGGTGTCACTAAAACAAATGTCAAGAAATTATATGTGTTGTGTCACTAAAACAAATGTCAAGAAATTATATGTGTTGTGTCACTAAAACAAATGTCTAGAAATTATATGTGTTGTGTCACTAAAACAAATGTCAAGAAATTATATGTGTGGTGTCACTAAAACAAATGTCAAGAAATTATATGTGTGGTGTCACTAAAACAAATGTCAAGAAATTATATGTGTTGTGTCACTAAAACAAATGTCAAGAAATTATATGTGTTGTGTCACTAAAACAAATGTCAAGAAATTATATGTGTGGTGTCACTAAAACAAATGTCAAGAAATTATATGTGTTGTGTCACTAAAACAAATGTCAAGAAATTATATGTGTTGTGTCACTAAAACAAATGTCTAGAAATTATATGTGTTGTGTCACTAAAACAAATGTCTAGAAACTATATGTGTTGTGTCACTAAAACAAATGTCTAGAAATTATATGTGTTGTGTCACTAAAACAAATGTCTAGAAATTATATGTGTTGTGTCACTAAAACAAATGACTAAGTTTTTCCAGTAACTTGAGCAAATAGACACAGTGTAAAAGATCTTGTAAATTTGAATCAAATTCAACTGAAGAAAAGCGATTTCTTACTCGTTGTCGTATAAGGCTTGTCGTCTATTTACTTTACAGAAGGGCGAGGTATTCTTAGCTCTGATACTCGTTACTCGAAAAGCTACGTAATAAAATAATATGTTGACAATTTATCTTACTGGTGTTCTGCTGAGGCGGCAGGGGCTCCATGATGCCGGTTACTCGCGCGTACTGGCCCGCGCCGCCCGACTGCTTCTTGTGCAAGTAGTCGAAGGCGCATGGCGACATTATTGTTTCTCTATAATTTAAATAAATCGTAATAATAATATAATAATAATATCCTAGGACATATTCACACACGGCCATCTGATCCCAAACCAAGCAGAGCTTGTAACCAGATAACTGATATACTACATATACTAATTATCTTTTGTAAATACATACTTAAATATACAATTACACCCAGACTCAGGACAAGACATGTTCATGCACACAAATGTCTGTCATGGGTGGGAATCGAACCCACGACCTGCGGCGTGAAAAGCAAGTATCTTACAAACCATGCCAAGCAGCCCGCCAAAATATGTAGTTGCCAAAATAAGCTTATTATAATTCAGGTAGAGCATCCAACACAACCCTAATCATAATAAAAAAAGAATATAAAATGCAACACAAAAAGCGGACGACACGACTACCCACTGGGTTAGGTGTCCGTCTAAATCATTTTTATATTATACAACTATACAAGTTAGATGATGTTGCGCAAATATATTTATTTATTATTTTACGTCAGCTTCTTGACACATAAAATATCGACAAACCAAAATATCACAATTTTTGAGGAGAAATAGGTGTAAAAAAGTATGCGTAGAAAAAGCCAGACTTAATGACGGCGCGGAACATCGCACGAGTCGCTGCGGAATGCACAATTTTAGGTATCAACTGGACGTAAAGGGGTGCAAGCGTATCCTGCGCGCCTTTCCTTCACCCGCAATTGGCTTACGGGTGCGAGTTCCATACAACCGTAGACTCCAACACGAGTGCGTTCTGGTCAAATTGCCTACACCTGCGCGAACGGACAACTTACCTCCGAGCTGCCGTCAAGTTTGATTTACACTTATAATAATAATTTTTTTGTTGTAATTAACCAATACCCTTCTTTATCGGTTGACACATCACTACGACTAAGATACATCACTAGATTGTCTTTTGTAAGTTCCCTCCCTCTCTCCTTGTGGTAATTCTCTTAATTAAACATGTTACTTAAAAATTTGCTTTTTAATTTTATAATATTAAAATAACAAAATTACCTGAACGCGACTTTAGGTTTTCCCAACTCAACCGGGCAATTATACTCTCTTTCCATCCTCTGCGCGTAAATCTCCAAGTGAAGCTCACCCATTCCTGATACAATCGTTTCCTTGTTGTCGCTGTCAAAGCGGAACTGGAATGTCGGGTCTTCTTTTGTGAACCTAAAAATATACAATGCAATCAAAATTAAATTGACAGTCAACGCATTCACACTTCCAGTGGTGTAGATATTAATGGGCGTCTGTGATCACTTTACAATAAGCGGCTTGTTGCTTGTTTGGTTTTATTCCTATAAAAGAAATTAACACAAAAAAGCCTGACTATAAAACCCACTTAAAGTTATAAGAAAATATACTTTTGTAGGAGGCCTATGTCCAACAGATTACAGCTTAGACTAGTAACCACGATGGTACAATAAATATATTTACAAAAAAACATAATAAGTATGCGCTCACGCCCGTAACCCTGTGAGATGGGCAAAGATTACCGATTTCCATTTGACGCGACGTGACCCTATCACATTCAAAGTAAAGTCGCTATACAATTCTATTACAGAATTATGTAGTATTAGCTGTGCCTTTAAACACACATTCTAGTTTCTCGCTACTGTGCATATAGCCCCATTAATTTTGTATCCCGCAATTACTTGCACACACACTAAATAGTGGAAAGTTTATGACTACAGTAAATATTCTTAATTCATTTCTACAATTCAATAATTACCTCGCCACAGCCTTTGAGAAGTTATCTCTGTCCTTATTATTCTTCGGCTTTATTGACATCGAAACAACAGGGTCAGGAACATGAATTGATTCCAATGACAGATTCAGTTTACCATCATTGACGAATGTGTCACCGGACGCGCAATCAACACCGAACAAGGCGAATATATCGCCCGCTAACACTTCATTAACTTCCTCCATATTGTTAGAGTGCATTCGCACTAAACGAGAAACTTTAACCTAAAATAAAAGGTAATGTAATTTAAATAATATAAGAACAAATATATAATAATAAATTCAAACAAATATTGCAAAGAGAAGAGATATGAACCAATCTCTTTTATCAATAGAAACCTCTCGTCAGCGAGGAACCTAATAATGTTAATATTTATTTCAATAGCAACCTGGGCTGCGAGTATGACATAGGAATACGACGAGATTAGATGTTTTTAACAAAATAAATGTTGTGAAATACAATAAATATAATTGTGAGTTAATTCTGATATGTCTTGTCCGCTTAAGCAAATTTAAAATAATTTGATTTGTATTTCTTCTATAACATTTTGTAAATAATAAGTGATCTGCGCTAATCTGGTTGAGTGAACAATCATCTTCCATCTTGTTAAGCTAATTTATGATGAGGTCATCATTTCAAATAGTACATACCTTTTTTCCTGTCCTAGCATTGAAAATGTTATCGCCTCGCTTTAACATGCCCTGGTAACACCTCAAGTACGTCAACTGTCCAAATTTGCTCACTTCCAATTTAAACGCTAAACCGACAAATGGTTTTTTATCATTTCTACTGGCATCTAGCAATATATTTTGTCCTTCAGAATCTTTCTTCTCATTGAATATAGCTGTATTCTCAATTTCACCAGGATGTGGCAAATATTCTAATACCGCATCTAGTAATGGTTGAACACCTTTGTTCTTTAAGGCAGTTCCTAGTAGTACTGGCGTGAAAACACGTTTTAAGGTTGTCCGACGTATTGCCTGTTTCAGATCATCAATTGTAGGTGTTTTTTCCTCTAAAAATAGTTCACCTGAAATTAAAACAAAATTTACATCTATAAATTGTGAATTTGAGGTTTCATAATTATTTATTTAATACAACATATGCGAGTAATTGAATAATTGGTAATAAAAAATTATTGGTCATTGCAAATTGCACTAAATGATATGAAAATGTACGATATCTTTTAAAATGCTAAAGTGGATTCTCATTGCTTGTTAAGCAGTATTTAATAAAATTCCACTGAATTAAGAATAATCAATCTCAACATTGACTTACCCAATATCTCATCTACATTAGACAAATGCTCTATCAGTTCGTGGCGTTTTTCTTGCACCTCAGCCCTTCTGTCTTGTGGTATTTCATCTAAACGAACTTTCTCACCGTAATCCCCATCAAAGTACATTGCTCTTTCTTGTACAAGATCTAGTATGCCTTGACAATCCTTTTCCAGTCCAATGGGCAAGTGAAGGAAGGCTGCGTTATGATTCAGCTTAGAGCGCATCTGCTTCAGTACTCTAAAACAATGAATACATGAGTTATTAATGATATAGTATTGTTATTAATTAAGATTTAAGAAAAGTACAACTTGTTTTTTAGTTTGCCTCAAACTGGCAAATAATACTATTTGGTGGTCTCTTTGTAACTACACTATAGTTTGTTCCAAATCAAGTAGGATAGTTTGTAAACAAACAAATGTTAACATTTACCATCCATCATGTATATAACGGAAAGCCATTTATTACCATCTTGACTTGGAACGAACTATAAATACTTGGTCCAATAGAATTATGAATAAATATTTGACATATTGTTTTATAAAACTTTATTAAATATATGCAATATTTAATCCAAATACCGGGATAAAAGAAGATTATAGGAAAGAAAATTTAATGACAATATTTGACACCTACCTTCCAGGATTAGCGCTTAATCTATCCAGCTTATTGATAAATGCAAGGCAAGGTACATTATAACGTTTCATTTGTCTGTTCACAGTCAGAGTCTGGCTCTGAACTCCACCCACTGCACAGAGGACCAGTATGGCACCGTCTAGCACTCTCAGAGCTCTTTCAACTTCAACTGTAAAGTCAACATGGCCAGGTGTGTCAATAATGTTAATGTTGTGATCTTTCCAAATTGTGTATGTTGCAGCTGATTGTATAGTGATTCCTCTCTGACGTTCCAACTCCATTGAATCCATAACTGCACCTACATTGTCTTTACCTTTCACCTGAAAAAGTTGAATCATATGTTTATTTTCCACTTAAATCTTATGATTATAATATAATGGTAAGGAACATTCCATTGTTTTTCATATAAAAATATGGTTATGACTATAAAGATCTGGTTTGGTTTACTTAACCAAACAAGGTTGCAGGAAACCACAATTTAAAGGCGGAAAGTGACCAATTTTCACGGACATTGTCAAAAATTCTGCAGTTGGCCAATGACAATTACAGTAAAAATAATAAGTTTATGTGAAAGTTTCATTATTTCCTTGTTATGTAGAATATATACATACTAAAAGAGTACTTAGTACCTTTTTTATTTATACAAAGTACCTTTTTCAAAGATCTAATTGTAACATTGAAATTAAAACCATATAATTAATAGAATAGGGTGTTACATTAGATCTATTTATTTAATACATCATTGAGATTGCACCATCTTTATTTACTTAATTAATAAAATCATATATTTTGAATTGATTTTGATTGCTTTTCACACCACAGGTTGTGGGTTCGATTCCCACCCAGGACAGGCATTTGTATGCATGAACATTTCTGTTTGTCCTGAGTCTAGGTATAATTATGTATTTAAGTATGTTTTTACAAAAGAAAATTAGTATATTAGTTATTTACTTTCCAAAATACAAGCTCTGCTTAGTTTGGGATCAGATAGCCATATGTGAATATGTCCTAGTATATTATTATTACATCCCTAGACTAAATCTGTGCTTAAAAAGAAATGTAAATAATACAAGGAAATGCTAATAAATATTTTAAATACTTTTCCATTAGCAAGCAAATAAGCAAAAAAAATATGAGTTATCCATATCTTTCCAAACTCTTACACAAATGTTTGCTTATATAAGTTAATAAATATACTCAAGCTCACATTGAAAGGAAATGCACAGTTTCTGGTGAGAGTGAAAATTTCTCCTTGTTACACTTGTAGAAAATCATAAGTAAGCATTATATGGCCTCTCATGCAATCACTTGTCATAGAGTGGGAGCAAGCTCATAGATGGTCATTTTCACTTACATTTGGCTAATGAAAAAGTACCATAATTCACACCAGCTTACCTCATGCATAGCATCAATCCGGCCTGTGTAGAATAATATTCTTTCCGTAAGAGTAGTTTTTCCTGAATCTATGTGAGCTGAGATCCCAATATTTCTTATTTTCTCCAGAGGTTTATGCTCAGAAAATTTCATATGGGAGGAATATGGCTGAAACAAAGAAAATTAAGTTATGTAGATAGCAATTTTATGACACTGGTCTTCGCGTATTCCCTTAGTTCCTAGTCGCCTAGTTCCTATGCAACTAATGTTTAATAACTAAATTATCAACGCTGTGCTGGTATTCAAATGGTGATTATATATTACTGTATACTTGGGGTCTTACATCCATTAAATCGAGTTTAGTGCACTAGTTATGTTAATAATCAAAATTTTACATGGTGTAATATTATGTAATAAATTCTAAGCTCAACATAATTCCATATTGTTATAAATAATTTCAATATGTAGTACAGAATTGTAAATTTTAGTAGAAATACCTGTGTTTGACAGACATTTGACTTCTTTAAAACTTTAGATAGATTTGTTATCCGAAATATATTTATTAAGGTCATTTTTTCAATTTAATTACAATTTTATGTTACTCAGTCATGAAATAGCCCGCAAATTTATAGGTTATTCAATTACTATGCCTAGAAATTAGAAATGTCAATGTGACTTTTATTTTATTATACTTTTTAATTGTATTAGGATAATGTAATCATACAGTTGTGCGAATTCTAAGCCTATAGTCATAGTCACAGAAGTACTTTATTTTTAATAAAATATTATAATACATTTATATAGATATTACGTTTGTAATTTTAAATAGGAACAAGTCAACAGGACTACAAGGCATTCCGCTGTAAAAACAACAGTAAAAAATAGCGCACCTTAAATTAATATTAAAATTACAAGTAATTTATTTTTAATTTGTTTTTGATTCATATGTTCTTATTAAGAATGTTTTATTATACTTCTCATAGTTAGTAATGAAGTTAGTCACGCTTGCTTCAAGTGAGGCACTTCTGTCATTGCATGGCATAGACAAATTTAAAAATGTCAGTTTCGTTTCAGTTCAAAAAGAATATGGCCGTGTTGCGGCCAAGTGTGAATGTAAATATGAATGGTCACAGTAATATTCATAGCCAACTAACGAAATCTTTAGAAAGGATTCTTGAAGATGCTTACTTAAGTGGTGAATTAAAATTGAGTGGACGGAAGTTGAGGGAGTTTCCTAAACCAGTGAAATTTGATTTGAGTGATACAGTTGTGGCCGGTAAGTTAAATTTATAAATAAATCCTCTTGCATTTGCAACTGATCTGTGTCTTCATTATAGTTACATCTTAAGTAATCATAACGATCTTTTTTCATCAAGTTCTTCGATGGTATTTTGTTTACTACGGCCTCACTCAAGCAAAAGCTTTATCTCTTCAAATCGATCGTAGATAAAGCTTTGTTTTTTGTACCACAAACCGTTTGTTTATTTTAGAACTTGTTATTTAGATGGTAACTGTTATATCCCTTTTTAAGGTTCAATGTCCTAAAATCGTGCACTTTTAATGTCCATTAAAAATAATAAGAAATATAAGGTATTCTTATTGCTTATTATTTTTGTTTTAGATCCCTAGAAATCTATAAGAATTAAAAACCTTATTATTCTAGGTGATGAGACTTGTGGGTCTGTTCTAATAGGAATATTAATTATCTTTTAACTCTTTGAAAAACATTGGACAAATTTATTATTTATTAAGCTATTGCTTAGAATGTTTCATTAAGACTTTGATATTTATAGTTTCTATCATAATTTCTCAAACACTAATCCAAATAATAAATAAATATCATAATGAATTATTAATTAATTACTGAAACACAGTTATAAAAATTATTTATTTATTATAATACATTGGCCAAGGGCAAGATGATGATTTATTATAATATAAAAGTAAACTAGATTTATTGAGCTATATCATCTATAATATATTTATCTATAATAAAAAAATATTTTTTGTTACAAACAATAATTTTGTTTTTATTTTGCCTTAAAGCCTTACTATAAAACAGTGAGGTTAGTGAAATAATAAAGGGCGGGTGGTTTGTCTAGGGATGGGCAACTAATGTTAGCTATGCCTAATTTAATTGGACACTCTATTAGCTCGGCTAATGGATTGGTTCTAACTATAAACTTGTTAAGCAATATGCCTAATTAACCAGATATAAATTTATTTTTTAGATATGGTTTCATGATTAACCTCATTTATATTATTCCTTCACTGCATCCTTGCATATCACCTGCAACTATAAACTTAACATAAATTGAACTCAATGTTTACATGCAGAATATTGTCAACTAATAATACTAATTGATATGCATATTTTTCTTTTCCTTAATTTTTTTCTAATAAGAATTGTTAAATCAATATTATACATTTGTAATCTGTCAATAGACTAAATAGGATAGAGTTTTTGAAACATAAGGTATAGGTTCATACCCATCATTAACGTTTTATAATAACTGCCTACCCTACCACAAGCCTCAACCTAATTGAAATGGTTAAAAATAATGTTAGATTTTTTGTTACATAATTTGTTGGTTTTTTTAAATGAAAACAAACATTTTAATTTACTAATTTTTAAGTTCAATGTCATTGAAAACAAAGTTTAAGTCATTGCATAATTTAAAATAAGGACTACAGTTTATACAAATGTCTTTTATCCCAGAACAAAAGGTATAAGAGCTATGTTTATGGTAAAATATGTTATGGAGCTCTATTCTCAATCTATATCTGGCGTATTTTATAGTTACGAGCCGGCGGACCGTTCTAAAAATGGTTTTATTTACGTTTTACGCCTACCGCCACCTACTGCTACAAAGTTTAACAGTATTTTACTTATATTTTGATCATAGTAAAATATGACTGCGCAGGTTATGTGTCTGAAGGATTCTATCAGTTTCTAGACGTGACTGACGTGGATGAAGCTATCGCAGACGACAGAAGACGCAACGAAAGATTTTATCGTACCTAAAAATACGCAACTAAATGTTGCATTAACGACCGTGCGTTCGTAAATTCGCTGCAGCCGTTAAATTAATATACAGGCTGACATGACTAACTCTGATGGAGTGATTCGAAGACTAGGCCGAGATTTTCTATATCCGCTTGTCTGACCAAGATTATATTTGAACTAACATCAGAGGTCCAACTTTATCTTAAAGACCATACAACAATATTTGTATATTCTGTCAACACTAATATAATATAAGCTGAAGAGTTTGTTTGTTTCAATCTAAGAAAATAGAAATTTTTTTACATTTTCGGCTTAATTTTTAAGGAAGGTGACCCTTAGGAGCTGAACAGAAAGAACGCAAAACGAAAAGATTGAAAATAGCCCGGGAGAGCGAAGCGACCAAATTAAATTTGAAATGCGATAAAATTTCTTAGGAAAAATGTCATAGTGGGTTATAATATGGTTAAATTGAAGGGCGTGGCGAGTGAAACCGCGTCTAACAGCTAATGTTAGATAATTTTAGGTAAAACTTTCAGTAAATTTACGACCGTAACTCAGAGGGGTAGGAAGAGATTATGGATTGGAGCGATCCACGCACACCTCCCTCGCTTCTTCGACATCCATAGTACATACATATAAGTTAAGTAAATCATTGAAAAATCGTACATACATTTTATTTATATTAAATCACTAGTGACCCGCCATGGCTTCGCCCGGGTACCACTTTCCAGCCTTTTCGCAGTCTATGGGAAGCATACATACTTCGCTTTTTCTATACTATTTTTTTTACATAAAAAGTATCCTATGTTACTTCTAGCACCTCCAAGAATATGTGTACAAAGTTTCATGATGATCGGTTGAGGAGTTTTCGCGTGTAAGCGTAACAAACTAACTTACATTCACATTTATAATATTAAGTAGGCATGTACTAAGTAACTATATAATCATTATTAGTACAAAATAGTGTTCGAAATAGAAATTATAGATTTACAGTGCCGCTCGTCACAACTTATAACAATAAATCATTGAAAGTTCAATATAATTTTGACATATCGTTCAATGTCTCGACATAAGCAAGTGTTAGTGTTAACGGTCGCTGTGCCGCGCTGGAGTTTCGAGTGGTTACACTTTTAACGACCATTTCCAGTCAGGCGATGACGTGCCCAGAAAGCTACAGCTGTTTATTGATAGTAGATTTACTGTGTTTATTTTTGTGTGCTTGAGTGTCCGTGCCTTTTGTTTATTATATCATCTCGTGCCATAGACTCATTTTGATTGCTAAAATAAGGCAAAAAAATCCGCACCACAGTAGCAAGTTTAGATTCTGTCTGAAAAAAAATCGTTTCCAGTCAACATTTAGAGACAGTCCAATCAATCTCGTTCGTCAGTGTCATTTGTATATTCCGATAAAAAATAAGTGAAACTGCACACTTCTAATTTCTTTCTTTATCAATTTCCCTAAATAATATTATGAATGCGAATGTAAATTTGTTTGTTACGCACGTTTTGTTTTTAGTAGTAACGGCTTAATCGATCATCATGAAATTATGTTCATTGTCAGGGATATAGGGTGTTGTTGTCCTGAAAAATAAAAGCAACTGCGCGAAGTCGCGGAAAAAAGTATTTCTGGCTTTGATAAAATTTTCAAATCAGTACGTATTTCATTTGTATTAAGAAAATAAACAGAAAAGAAAAAAATAAAAAAAAAAGAAAATACCAAATTCTTTTGATGTGCACGCTGCGTGTATGATGCTTTAGAAGTAATCAAAGCTAAGTTCAATACGAAACGTTGATTACGATTAAAATGACCCCAAAAGTAATGCCTCAATGTGAGGTGTGGGTTATCGGCAGCTACTAGGGTGGGCCCGTCTCTGACTCCCCGATAAAATCTGACGAAACTCATTTTTTTTGTACGACTAATTTTACATACGACTAACTGCTGCGAGACTTCGTATGTGTGTTTTTATCATTAAAAGTATCCCCTTTGTACCCTAAATTTATTTTTATAAATGTTATATTCACGGACGTACGTATGTACATATCTATGTATGAAATTACCCTGGATGATGAATTTAAACCGCATTTAAGACCCCGGTAATTTATTTATGAGCACTGCCTGAGGTGGGTATACCTTTGATTAACCAACTTTAATTGCTTAGTTGTTAATTCAACCGGTAGACTTGCGTCGTAGTTAGCTTGACCTGAATTTTTCTCCTGAAAGAGGACTCCTGACCCGACCTATAATTTTAGACCATTTAAGTTAGTAAATAAAAAAATGTAGAGTTGAATTAATTTATTATTTCGTTGCCATGCCCAGCTTCTATACATTTTAGCTAGGTGATATTTTTTTAATAGATAAAATAAGCTAACTATCTTGGTAAAGGCAGAAACAAAGCACAACAGATGTTACGGCTGCCGATTTTATCACAAAACTGGTCGCAGTTTAAGCACTTTCCTGGTTCAAACATTGACTTCTTGATTTTGATCGTTGAAATTTCTTTTATTAAATAACTTCAAATAACATAAATATATGATTCAGATTTATTAACATTACCAATGACAGGTTAGATCAAGTTATATATCAATATAATAGAACAAACGGTAAACCTTACACGCTTTTGTGCGCATATTGAATAACGCTTACAAGTTGTATAGGAAACGCCATACTGGCGACAGGTGCATAAACGTGCCCGCTAAGCGTTACGCATCCACTCCGGATACGAGGGAGCGACGATAACACTAACAAACCAGGATTTATACAATCGAAAATGAACCTTATGCCGATTGCAATTCGGAGACAGATGTCCTTGTTGCAATCCAAGGAAATCAATTTGTACAAGTGGCGCTAGTGTTTAGGCGACGGGTCGACGTCGTCGTTTTGTATAGTACACAGGACTCGCTTTTTGTTGTTCAGTTTGGGAACTATAGCTTTCACCGTGATTATAAATTATAATTGTTTAATTGTGCTGTTCTCGACTAGTTGTTTCTAGGAATGGATATAGACAATTTAAATAGACATTTGAATATTTTTAAATTAATTTAAATTGAAACCTGTATTTTTCATATAAAGTCTTGAGCCCAAATCGCACTATGTAAAATTGATTCCGGCGATCTAAATAAAAAAACTGTAGCAAATTCGGAAATTTCAGTACCGTTATAGTATTAACAAACCAGAACCTTACATATATATTATATTATTTAACTGCCTACATTTAATAATTAAGTCAAAATTGAAGATTGCCAACTGCTCCACGTGCCTACGAAACTCGTCTGCGAGGAAGTTTTAATGAGGCGAAAATTTACCTTATCGGTAATTAACTAAATTAATCCAGACACTTCGAAAACACTAGAGTTGGGCTCCGTGTTTAAACGAATTTATTTCAGACTGGACTAAATTTATAAGTTACACTTCAACAGAATCCCGTTGGCGCCCTTGATGTATTTTTAATAGGGACTTTAAATTACAACCCCTTTTAAAATTTTCATGTCATCGCTTCATTACATCGGTCCGTGTTTAATGAGACACGAAATCCAAATGCTTGCGTTCTATAAGCAGACGAAAGAATTGCTCGTAAACTCTTTAGGCTACATTTGCATAGGACAGTAAAGCTGACTCCATACTTTTGGCGAGGCTACCTTTACAATAGGCGTCACGTCATTTTTATGCGCCTCGTAGACGCCTCCGCGTCCGTGCATGCTAATGGAGATACCCGACCGATGTCGATGGTGGTGCTATGCCGACGTTGCTAGGAAAATGAAGTGTCATTCACATTGTTGTCGGTTAAAATTAGTATCGTAATAAATTAGTATGCAGGTTGTATCGGGCTTCCTCCGCGTTGGGCTTGTCTGCTCGTGTCCTTTAAGATTTACATATTTGTATTTGACGTACCAACTAGCCATTTTATTCTTGAGATCGTCACGTTTTATAACGTTAACCCTGGTTAGAATGCATTCGCTTTCATATAAAATTTATTTTTAAAACAATTACTCGCGTATGTGTCTGAACTGTTAATACATTGCATCGTTAAAAAAATCATAAATCGAAGATTTCTAAAAAGCGCGCATGCGAACTGAAGTGGTCTGCAATCGTGAGAAATGCATCCATTCAATTAAGAACGTTAGATTAGCTCCTTCACTCTGGAGCCGAGCGAGGTGGGCGGACTCGGACGCTTCAGTTTAACGCTCCGTTGGAAATAAACACAAGTACATTATATTCCGATATTATTGCGCGAACTTTGACGTCGTACAAATACACAACACGAATATGCGTTTTGTAATTCAATAAACGTCGTAGAAATAGAGTGTTTGTAAAACGTGAACTTTATTTATATGTAAGCACATATTAAGATCTTTTAATAATTCTTTCACAAGAAGAAAGTAACATTTTCCAGTATTATATATTTTTATTATTAACATGCAATATTTAAATGAAACTAATCCGCTTAAAAGCTATTCTCTGCAGACGTTGCTATGCCCTCTAAAGTAAAAAGTATGTCATTGCATATTCTACACAGTATTTCGTTTATGTACAATATTGAAAATGCGTTCTCATTCAGTTTGTCTGTTTAATTTTTGGTATTTCGTCCACAACACCAAAACTATCAGTAAATAATTTACTTTTATATATACAGCTAGTTTTATTTTATTAATTGAAAAACACTTTTATTATATTGATTTTTTTTGTCCAAGAGCCCTTTTATGCGTCCTTAGAACACCCTACCAAAGTTTTATCACAACAGATTGTGTTCAGCATGAATGTTTTAGGAATGCATAGATGACAAACATACAAAAAATCTTTTTTATTTATACACACACACGTGTAGATAAGTTAAGGCAGCCTTTTTATGTATTTCAAAAAAGGCTAAAATGTTGCTAATTTATATTTAACTAGTAATCCGCCCGGCTTCACTCGGGTAATCGTTTCGAGATCAATAGGATATTTCGCATTTTATAAACTTAGACAAATAAACCAAAAAAAATATCCCACTGGAACCGAACATTTTTTCGGGATTAAAAATAGCCTATATGCTTTTCCAGACTGTAATCTATCCCTGTGCCGAATTTCATCTAGAGCCGTAAATTTTTGCGTGAATGAATAACTAACATCCATACATCCATACTTACAAACTTTCCCATTTATAATATTAGTAGCATTACTGTGGCAAAAACAACACCTTTAATACACATTTGCTATCTGACGTATATATTCATTAGTTTATCAGCAGCCAAATAGCAGTTGTACTTATTTTAAACTGGAACAATCACTTAAAAGTAATCGTCTAAAGAATTTATCTTTGTAATAAACTTACGTCCGTTCTCTTACTTAAACTCATCACGAACTGACGTTCACTTAATGTATTGCGATCGAGTAAACAGATGATATAGAAGCAAAACCAGAAACGTTAAACGTCAAACGTCGTCATCAAATCATGTTTTTTTTTCGAATGGGTCTTTTGCTAGAAATATGTTTATAAAATATCCCTCTCTCTCTTGGAGAGGCCTATGTCCCTTCAGTGGGGAACATTCTAAAAAAGGTTGATTATATTTTATATTAATGCTAAACACCGTTATTTATTTGAAAAAGTGTGTTAATAAAGTAAATAAAAACTTCGTCTGAATACAAACTTGAATATCACAAATAATTACACCGAGAAACTGGAATTCAATTCGTCCGTGTTAGTCCAAGAGCTCGTCAATCGAACTAAATCAATACAAGTCCACCCTATTCCGCCGTCCCTCGTATCTCGCCCTTTGAGTTTGACTGCATCGAACGCTGCAGTCTGCATCAATGTTGACCCACATCGTTTCAGTTAACAACTGTTAATGCGGTTATGTATAGGGTTGCTATTTTATAATTATTAACTGGTGGTTGAGAGTTGCGGTATCAGTTGTGAATTTGTGACTATAGATTTGCAGTAGAATTAATGCATATTTATTTTATTTATGTCATCGTACGCATGGACACAAAAGTAGAGTATAGTCCCACCAGCTTATCTGTGAAGTGGCAAAAATAGGAACTACGGTCGCCATGTTGACATGTCATTCGACTGACCACAATTATTGCAAACGTGGTTTTCAATAAATCCTAAAAAAAATACTCTGTTTTTCTTTACTTACATCTCCTAACTAGGCCTTCCACTAATATCTAGATGGGTTTTTTTAACAAGAAGGTTACAATCTAAACGATTGATAAATTATAATTTATCCTAAATACAAACTAAATAATATAAATAAAAATGTGCCGACTTTGCCGACTTTCGTGCACATTTATATATTATAAATTAATTAGCAACACTGAAACGACGATGGCGACACCCATCAGTTCACAGATAAGTTGGTGACACTGTACATACCTCTCTATTATATAAATGTCAAAAATCTGCTATAAAAGTACGTTAGCTGTCAAATGTTTCAGTAGGAATTTTGTGTTCCAACCTACCATTATTTTGTTTCGTGTGGCTCGAAAGGGTAATGTAAATTAGTTGGTAATACTTATCGTGGAGTTTACACTACAAAACATTCACATAAAACATGTTGTCATATCAGGTTTTTTAGAGAGAAAGGCAGAGAGAAACCTTTTATCGCGACACGACTTTATGCCAGTTTACACTACACCAGTTAACACTGGCATAAAGTCGAATCGCGATTATAGACTACCCACGGTTATAGAGATAACTGTATCTCTATAACCGTCTCATAATAAGACGTTGTACCTTGGGTGTAACATCCCATCTGCGTCTCATAGTGACCAACTTAGGTTAAAATAGTAACACATGAATCTAGACGTGTTTAGATTAAGAAAAATATTAAATTTTATTAATTAAATGCAAATATTTAGGCGGCAGCCCTACGCTACTACATGCTTTCTACGTTAGCGATAGTCTATCAAAAGTGGTAATAGCTAGTTGTAGCGCTATAGGAGGCTTTGCAAGCTCTCGTGATCTTATGCAATTGTATTTCACGTTCTCCTCCAATGAAACTCTCTTTTACGACGGTTAATTGTGCTTTTATCTATAAAGTATTCATTTAAGTTTATAAAACTTACTCTTGACTGCTATTGTATAATGATGAAACCTGTTTATTGAGGGATTCCATCCAAATGTGAAACTGAAAGCAAAGAACTGATTATACTGTATATTGCTACTAGAAATTTGATGTATATTTTGGTACAGAATACTTATAAATAAATTATTTGATTAATGTATATATTGATTTGCTAAATCATAAGTTTAATTACTAGTTTTTGATGTTTGGAGAATGTCATTGTATTTCTCCATAGGACGGAAGTGCGCTCGCTTCACTTTCCACTCGGTTGGTCGCGGCACAACCCTTGCCTGTGCGACCGACCACTCCATTGTTATAAGGCATTGATCCTTCAGTTTCCGTTAACACACGCAGTTCCTATAATACTAACTATTCGCAACTTTCTCTTATTATGTAATTGATACTTTAAAATATTGTAAATACCACTAGTATACTTCGCCTAAGAATTGTGAGGATTTCATTATTCCATCATTACAAACCAGCGGTTTAAAAAGGCTGCGAAAGAATATTTAATTTGGGTTTACTCTATTTCCTATTTTTTTACTAGTAACCTGAAAGCCAAAAGAATTGTCGAAAAGATCCATACTTCCTTAAGCAGAGCATGAATCCTCCAAGTCAAAAACTGTCAGTATACAAGTCAGTCCTTACAGTATTTTATTATATCTGCCACATTATACAAGAAAAACCTAAGAGGAAAAAAGATATGTTGTGACAAATAAATCGATATTTTATAAAAAATAGTTGACATATTTACTTTTTTTTATGTTTAATGCATCTATTAAAATTATAACAGGCGTGTCTATCTTATTATTAAAAACTCCCAGGGTTGTTGTATTATTATTACTATTTAAGAGTAATAACGAAGATGTAGGGTGTCTAACTTGTCTTTTGTATGCTAATGATGTCTGTTTTGTGTGTGGTCTGAGATTTAAGTAGTGCAATTAAATCCTGTTTCTTTTTATGGTATCTTATTTTAGCAATTGCGTAGTCACATACGTTAATGTTTCGACCGAAGACTCTCAATGTTTATACCTAAAGAAGAATATTCAAATTAAAAATAACGTCAACGCTAACCATAACACAATAATAACGTATAATCAACTAAAAATTCTATAAGCTATAACTGTTATAACTACTATACTTGGAAAAATAATCCTTAGGAGAAATAAGTAAGGGCTCCTAGGGAAAAAAGAAAACAAAAGTGACATACATATTGTATCAAGTTTAAATATTTCTATCCTATTTTATTCTAAGCACTACAAAACTATTAGTTCCATCTGTATTTGTAGTCCCTTTTCATCCTGCTACTAGAGGTTGCCCGCGGCTTTACACGCATTCGCTTCTCTTCATCGCTGCAAATTTTTGTAACTTAATTTCGCGCATAAAACTTAACTGAAATTATTCTACTATATTTTAATATTATAAATGCGAAAGTTTGTAAGTATGGTTGTATGGATGTTTGTTATTCTTTCACGCAAAAACGCAGGAACGGATCTGGATGGAATTTGGCACATAGATAGATTACAGTCTGGAATGGCGTATAGGCGACAGGTTTTTTATCCCGGAAAATGTCGGTTCTCGTGGGTTCATTTTTTGTTTTTTTTTTGTCTAAGTATATAAAAGGCAATGTTCCCTATGGACTCTGATCGGATCACTTATACGTCAAACTTTTTATTTTCCTATTCCATAAATATATGTTTTTTATAGTATGTAGTTTTTTGTCGTGATAAAAGTTTTGTATGCAAAATTTCACGATGATGGGTTGAGTCGTTAAGGAGAAGCGTAACCAACAAACAAACTCAGATTCGCTTGAATAATATTCGTTAGCATAATGTATAGAACTACATTCGAACATTAGATTAATAACGTATTACCCAAAACATGTGTGTAGCAAACGTGGGGATATAAACACGAAGCTAACGTTTCAGTACTGACTCTAATTTTGGCAGAGTGAATGATATTCAGGTCATTCGCAATCCTACTGGTACTTCATAATGCTCCGTTTGTAGGCAATATCTCACTATTTTATCTTCGGATTTGGCAAACTCGTGAGATATGAGTTTGACTGTAATAGATATAAATTCTTGGCACATTTTACACTTATCGATTGGCTCAAACACTGCACAAAATTAATACTACGTTTGTGTGTTTAAACGAATTCTTATGCTTACTAAAGATATTTAAAAATGTTTACCAATAAGACTTTTATCGAATAGTCACAAGAATATATCAAGTATCAAAACTGTATATTCAAAATAATCGTAAAACGTAAGCATAACAATAATTTCCGTATGCTACCAAACTTGGAGAATCAGAATTCAATGTCCAATCAAGGACCAAGATCATCAAAGATTTATTTCAGTGGTATGTTGATTCCATTTTTCCATTCTTAATTCTTCTTTGGCTTATTAATCACTGAAATGACAGGCGGCTCAACATCTGAATTGCAAATAATATCAGAGGAGCGTTATTTTAGTTAAAAAAGTAGTAATTCTTGTTTCCTTATAAACACCAATTGGAAGAGAAAGTTGTTTAAATGCAATTCTCCAGTATGTTATTCGTTGATGCATTCGATTTCAATTAATCAACTTTTTCGTTTGATATTACGTGACTAGCCATGGCACGGTATTATAAACTATTTGACATCGTTCTCTCAGCTCCTTTGCGATCTAAATATAGTGACGTGTCGCGTGCCTTGTGTTGTGCGGCTGCGCTCGCCCTCGGCGCAAGCGCATACGGAGGGGCCACGCACGTGCTCAATCACGATTTATATTAACTGAAGAGCGAAAAAAATAACACTAGACGTTTTGAGTGCCTTTTATGTTTACTATTATGTTACATTTATTCTAACAGAAAAGGTTCAAACCTTATTTATATAAATATTATGTATGTTACCATTAAAACTTTATTAATAAAATATGGTATCTTATCTAATATTAGTTATAAGTTTCTAGAATCCTTACGTTAAATTTAAAATGTGTTAGGAAACTAGGTCTAAGTGTAACGTTATGTATATTATTAAAAGTCTATAAATTCAGATTCAAAACGACAATATGAAGCAGTCTGCACCGTTTCTTCTTCGTAACGTTCAAAGTTAGTGGCATCTCCCGGAGATTTGTATTTCGGAATAAATGGCGCAGGAAATCTGCAATTAAGTATGGCATCCCATTCGATACCTCTGAACCACTTATGATTTTTAAAATCCATAATACCATCTTTCATGACACCAAAACGCTTCGTGATATCTACCTGAAGCGTACTTCGGACTAAGTCGCGTAGATCAGGGTTGAAGCTTGAAGGACACCGATATTTCCCGGCGACGATTTTCTCATACGTCTTCATTGGCTCGTTCGCGTAAAAGGGTGGATACCCTGCATTCATTTCATAAAGCAATACACCAAACGACCACCAGTCCACGGAAAATCCATATCCTTTACTCAATATTAACTCCGGTGCCAGGTACTCAGGCGTACCGCACAATGTCCAAGTCCTACCTTGTAAAATCTTACTGAAACCGAAGTCCGTAATTTTTAAATAGCCGTTTTTCTCGATCAAAATATTTTCTGGCTTCAAATCCCGGTAAACTACATTGCAGAAGTGAAGGTATTCGAGTGCCAAAATCACTTGACTTGCATAAAATTTAGCCAGGGATTCGTCGAATTTTACCATTTTTCGTAAATGAGTGAACATTTCACCGCCGGACACGAATGGCATCACGAAGTAAATGTAACTGTTATCTTTAAAACTAAATTCCATTGACACAGTGAAAGGGAATCTTATAGCTTCTAGTATCCTCTTTTCGTACAATGTATGATCGACTTGCTTCAACTTGACTATTTTTTCTTTTGGAAGAATCTTCATAGCATAGAATTTTCCAGATTTTGAATGTCTTAGTAAGACGACCCTTCCAAACGCACCTGTGCCCAACGTCCGGACTCGATCCAATTCGTCGAACGTGATACTGAACTTTGGTGTCGAACGCCACCGCTGTTCGAATTCATTTTTGAGCTGCTTCAGATGTTTGAGGTACTGTTGTTGCTGCTGGTCTGTGTATCCGTCATGGACCTCCGCGGAGGTGTCCCTCGTCTTATAAGACATGTCTTTCGTGGGACTGTAGCTCTTGTTCGAATACATTATGTCTGACGTGTGATATCGCAGCCGACTAGTTTGCGGTGCACAAACGCGTTGAGTTTACGTTACTAAAGACGTGTTGTTGGTATTGTTTGTGGTTGCTTGTGAAATACTTTTGTTGAAATGTAATACACACTTACCTGAAAATGTCTAAATGTATGTGATTATAATTTGTACCGTATTGAAATTAAAATAATTTTACTAATTCTATCGACTTTATTTAAACTTTAGGTTCCCGACATTTCGTGAACTTTACAGTACTCATAGTTATGGTGGCAAAGTATCTTATTATATTCAATTAATTTTTGCTCCGATCTATCAAATCAGATTACCGGAATTTTACTGTTTTTTCTTATATTAGCGAAGGATTCACGTTGGCTTACCCAGACTTGCGCTCCCTAAGAAATATAATCGAAGGACTTTTTGCGGACTTGTATGTATTGTCAAAATAATTATTTATACTCAAAGCCTACAGAAATCTTATACTAATACGTTGCTAAACTTGTTCTTATAAAGAAGGAAAAAGTAATACCGGTCCACCCTTGCGAATATATCAGCAGATATCGAAAGTACGTGGGGTGCGACGGGCCGAAGGGGAGTGAACCGGCTTGGGGAAGTATGCGGGGAGGGGGTGCATCAGCTGTTTTGGGGTGTCACGCCATGCCGCTCGTCGTCCCGACTGTCGTATTGATCAGACACCACGTGGAATTCTACGTACTGGGAAACTTTACCCTCCTTTGCCCAATTACGAGAATAAAAGACACCTCCCGTCTGCCATATTGTGTTTATATAAATAGATATGAAAGTGCTTCGGCTTGGGTTTCTAATAATGAATAAATTTGTACTTATTTGAATAGCGCTTATTTGGCTTCAGTGGTACAACTACGTACCTGTTGGTAATATGTATATTATTACATACATACGTACATAGAACTAATTATACTTAAAAATTCGAATAACCTTACAAGATCCTCAAGACGAATGTAACCTTGGGTTTTCACTGGCCGCAACTATCTTTCATTTTTCCTGCTGTTGTCTGTACTGTCCCATTCATTCCTGCCGCAACTATCTTTCTCTCTGAAAAAACTGAGATGTCAATATGTTTTATTTGAATGTGTTCGGCAGTGGAAACCCACGGTAACACACATCCAGACATTGTGCCGCTGTCGTCATTTTATACAATATACTCATGCCTTCTATTGCACACCAATAAGTAATTCAATAACGAAATAATATTGTGGGTAAATTACCCATACGCAATGGGCGGCCGAAAGTAATTTAGATAATTGATAATAAACCAATGTGGGTTGGTAAAGCTTCAATACGTGTATAAAGTGCGAACAAAAAGTTTTTATTGACACTTCAGTTTGGGAATTTGTAAAAAATGCACCATCGTCCGATTAAAAGACATTCTTGTATCGAAATAATGCTCTATCATTTGGTGCTAACATGCGCTTTACGCGTTATTTATATGAATTGGACACAATTGTAGGTCAAAATAAAACTGTAGACAGTCGTTCGTTACAGTACCGTTATCCGAACCTACTCATACGAGACCGCGGGAGTGTAGCCCGCCACTATGTTTTATACTTATGACGCACGCTGACACGTTTATGAATTTATTGTTGGTGTTCCTCAAATTATTAGATCCTGTCAACCAGATGTTTTAGTTTGCTTACAGTAATTGTTGCTATGAGTCAATGATATTGTACACTATAGATATGTATACCATATAGTTTTCCAAAGACAGTGACAGTAATATTCACAAATGTCCAATGGTGTAAAAAGGATTGCGTAACTAAAATAATAAGAAAAAAGAGCACAACTAGTGTTTGTCACTTAAAGCGTATATTGTAAAAAACACATAACGCTTTTCGAGTCTTCATTTTGTTGACCACTTGTCCGATAAAACCCAGTCAATGAGGTCGTGTTATTTTCTCCTTGATGGGACCCATTCATACACTACCTGTCTTTGCTTTGTCGTGCTTTCCAATAATTCCATTTATTAAGTCCTAGATGCGGGTGCATTAAATATTTTCTCGAGCGTCAACAACAGAAGACGTTGTCAAGTTTAAAATTAGCCAAACTATATCATCGTTATATTCACTACTAGCCAATTTCATTACTGACTACAACTCCATTGCTGCTTGAAGGGGACACATTAAACGCGGTCATAACATAACAGGCGATGGACGTGTGCTCGCCGCCGGATAGTTGCCAGCGCTCGTGAATGACAAAAACTAGTACAGATTGATATCCCGTGTTGGAAAACGATACAATTCTTTGTTTTTGCTCAGCTAGATTAT
Organism: Papilio elwesi; assembly: GCA_029849275.1. Lineage (NCBI taxonomy): Eukaryota > Metazoa > Arthropoda > Insecta > Lepidoptera > Papilionidae > Papilio > Papilio elwesi. The sequence goes on along the minus strand of CM056687.1, from coordinate 2,684,198 downwards.
GGAATGTGGTCATTTCACACACACATACACTTTAGAAAAGGAAGCGTCGTGATGAAATTAAATTGTAATATGTGTCTGTAATATAACTGATATTATCTCATGCTGATTCTCATTAAGAAGCATGTAGACAGAATCTGCTGTCCCCGGCTGAATCAAAAGTTTTTTTTCTTGTGGAACAAGGTGGCAAACCATCAAGCGGGTCCTCTGATATAAGGAGACCTTCAGCCATAGGCATCCTCGTGACAAACAAATGGGTTGCAGATGTGTTGCCTAGCTTTAATGGACAGGGGATAGACGGAAAAAAGGATTTTTCCTATTCATTCATTCCCTTCCAATCCTCTCCTCCCTCCCTTCCTATCCTTATCATGAAAGCATTGGAAGGGGAGGAGGACTGAAATTAGGCCTCGGGTGCCTTACTCTTCAGACGAAACGCAGAATACTTCCACTTCACGCCCGTCTTCTATGACGTTGTAGTATTTCACCGGCCGAGCCCATTCGTGCAACAGATGTTGTTGCGGGCTCTACCACTATCTATGGTTCGTACTTAAATCTGGCGATAGGCAAACCATTTGGTATATTTGGGATATTTTTGTACGCTTTTTCACCGAGGTTATTAGCTTTATATATTAAAACTATATAGTTTGAGTCTATCAAGATATATTTTTTATAAATAAACAAAGTTCACTTACCATACATGGCGGCCTTTTTATACTTTCATTGGAAATGTTGTGGTTTTGTGGAAGTCGTGCGATAAAGTGAAGTTAAATTAATTATGAATTAGAAGCGGAACAAACTATACATACATTTGTTTTAGTAACAAGCATACTTTATAAAAAGGGAAGTATATTATTTTATCTTGCATACAAATTGATGTTAAAGGTTTTATGCCTTACGGTTTTACTACGTATGAATTTAAACAAACAATAAGTGTTGACTTGCAACCAATTCTCTAGATAGGTTATACTATATCAAAGTATGATTCGCCTATAAATTAAGGCAGTTCAAGGTTGTGGAGGCCCGCAGTCCGCAGCAGACTTGGCGAGTCACCAGCCGTGATTATGTAATGCCGTAAGGTATATACTATTCAGGTTCGATGTTCGCTCAGCTTGCGCTGTGGTTGAGAATTGTGTAGGCGTGTTGGACAGCTAAGCTTTTAAGTGTGACCTTCTTAGAGTCGTGTAGTGTAGACATATAACGTTTATTCTACGATTTATAAGAAGTTCGCAATCGCAAATTCTAAACTCACCATATTCGTATCTCGCGATAAATAAAAGTAGGTAGTTATGAATTTTAAATAAAAACACAATTGTGACTTGTGGTAAGTAGTCAAATATTTATAATTGAATATTTTTTATTCAAATAAATTTAAATTGTATTAATCATTAACAAGAGTTGTAACTATTACGATATTCCAAGACGTTATTTCGCAGTTATATCTTTCCCGAGCAGATCAATTCACCCTGCTAGTTGTTACAACACTATAATTGAATAATTAAAGAAAAAAAACATTTACAAGACTTATACACTATTCGAATGTTATTGATGTTTTGAATAAAAGTAAAAGCGCGATGACCTAACCTGTCACGGTAATCTGAATAAGCTGTGGGAATGTAGGTTAAGAAAACTTGCTTTTTATACCTTTATGAGTCGTCAGAGATTTTTAAATTCCTGATAACAATTAGACATCAATTTCACAGAACCTACAATCTAAAGACACCACTTAAAAAGGTTTTTTCACCGTTTTTTCAACCGTTGAAAACGTACAAAACGTAGACATCTAATTTTATAACAGGTAATTCTCTAGCTTCCATAAATCCAGTCGCATCCTTGTTACTCAAGACCGGAAGCGTTTCTTTGATGCCTTGTTTACTGCAATGTATAAATTTCCGGCACATGCTTGGCTTGTTGCGTTGACGTTTGAATAAAGGCGCACTTGTGCCGAAAAATAGGCTCGTTAGAGACGACCGCGCAGCGGCGGTTATTTTTCGAGGACATTAGTGCCGTAAAAACCAGACAAGCAACTAGTTTCGGAACTCTCCGGTCGGTTGCTATGTACAATTTATTATGCGCCAATCGACCAAGAATTTCATGGCAACGCATTGAATTGATGTAATTCAATCTGAATAATTTAATTCGCAAATTCATCTTTGGTGTAGAAGCCATAGAAGCCGTTGAACGTGCTTCAAATGATCACTAGTGTCTATCAAAATTTGTTGCATTACTGGCCTTTGTGTATTAATGGGTCATACACATCAGTTTACTGTATGGATATTCTATTTAACTCAGAAATTGCGAATGACTTCCACAGGCATATAAGGTTCATATCATACGCCTCTCTAGTTTTATAACAATCTTCGGCACGTGGAGGTGTAATTCTGTTGTAACGAGTTCCAACGCATTGAAAAACCGGAATGGCGTAAAATTTGTACGCTACCACTGTTCAATGTTTAATGGTATTGGAAGTGATCTTATGTCGTAACGCTGTAGGCCATCAATCGCCTTTTCACTCTTGTTTTCATTAAACTACGCCATAATCAGTCGCCAATACAGTGGCCAGTTTGTTATAGTTACCAGTAGACGCTGAGTGTGGACGTGCTGGGAAAGGGATATGACACAACATGCAATACATACAACAATAAAGAACGTTATTATCAAATTCTTTAAAGATATTCTTGGTTAAATATACTATTTATTGAGATAAAAATGACATATTCTTAAATACTAGGAATTTTTATAAGTTTCCGTACACTCTGGAACGTACAAAATTATCGCGTCAACTCTACGTTTTCAAGTTGCTTAAAAAGCAAACAACTTGAAATAATATTACGTAGGGCATGGTATCCGAGATCTACATTATTTATGAAATGAAATAACCAAATAACTGGTACTGGTAAGGCAGATTTTATTTATTTTAGAATTGTAGAGAGTGACTTCGTTATTTTTTCTATGTAAGGATCACTCGAAATATTATAATGTTCGCGGGATATTCCGATTTTATCGTCTGTTTGATAGAAAGATAAGCTTAGATAATAATCGGCCACACAGAACTGTGCCAACTCGGACGCGTTCACTGGGAAGAGGTAATTTACGCTCCGCAAAAGATGGTCTATTTCAGATTCTTTGATCATTGTATGTTTACTCTATTTTCATGCGACCTTTACAATACCCGTTAATATACTCATAATGTTAGCTAAAAATATTTCGCTTGAACTATCACTACATACGAGTAGGTTTTAAGGTAGCTTTGTTTATTATGCATATAAAATACTGTGTATATATGCTTGGAAAAACGTTGAATATTTTTGTTGCAGGATATTGGTATTGTGCACTGGTTCAGTGGATTTGAAGTAGATAACTCCCCTTGCGCCAAAATAAATATTTTTTTTATTTCTGAGGATGAATACGAGTAGCCCTCGCAATTACCGCTCAATAGTTTCATAATTGTTTATTTGACATTTTACAAATCATTAATGTCTTAATCGTTTGTAAGCAGTGCGCCATTGACCCGACTTAAAAATAAGGAGTTACAACAAAAAACACCTGTAAACAGTGAGATGTACTTTTAAATTATAAAAACTCGTGATTTAATTGACTTGAAACCGTTATTTTAAAATAAATTCTGGATATAAAATGTAGGTTATGGGTTTTATTTATAAATATCAGCTTTCTTGCAACAAGTCACTGCCTAACTGTTACGCGAGAAAAAACCTTTTACTCATAGAATTACGATTCATATTACGTTATAATGAAGATTTTTTCAACTGTATTTCATTGGACTGTCTTGTATGTTTGTATTGATTATGCGGCTTTGATTTTGTCTATGAGCCGAAATTATGATTTGCTAGATCGAAGGTAGAAGAACTGATACTTAGAGTACTTTTTGTTTGAGCGACTTTTGAGTGTTTGACTGTATGTAGTTTGGTATAAAAAAGCCTGTTAATACTCTTTGGTTTGATTAGAACTTGGGAATGACAGATTCCGAAATTTCTAGTTCACGCTATGTATTAAGGTCTCATAACATAATTAGGATAACTTATTACCATTTGCCACTCCCTGTTAGATAAGTTACATATTTCTTTTTGGTATTCTATTGAGTAATAGTTATTCAGTTTTGTAACTTATTTCAAAGAAAGTTGTGGGAACATAAATATTACATGAGAGAAGTATTTTTAGCCTTCTATTCACTCGCCTCAGTTGACATTAACGGTGGCTCCCTCTTGTAACATCCAATGCCGCTTGTATGTGCTCCTCGATATTATTAATATCAACAGCCTTGCACCGACCCGTGGCCAGCCTTTGATGTCGCCTCACTGAGCAGCAAATAAAAGGTGTTACAATATATTTTGCTCATCAAACACGTTATATACAGCGCATTGTACACGCTACACGCAAATAGCGACCCGACCTTGCTTTTACTCAATGTTTGGCGCTAGAGCGGGATTACTGACCTCTGAGCAAAAACTATCGTGAACATTGTTCTCATTGTTTAGATATACGCACCAAAAATATAATGTTACTAGTGACCCGCCCCGGCTTCGCTCGGGTACCACTAATTATGTTGATCCGATCGCTACCAAACACAGGAATGTGCCAATCTGGACAATCCCTGTAAATTTCATCGAAATCAGTCCAGCCGTTTCGGAGTCTATAAGTCTATAGGGAACATACATACTTCGCTTTTTATATACAATTTATTTTTTCATAAAAAGCCTAAAAACCTCCAAGAATATGTGTACAAAGTTTCATGATGATCGGTTGAGTAGTTTTCGTGTGAAAGCGTAACAAACAAACTTACATTTACATTTTTTTATATTAGTAGGGATAATATTATATGTATTGAATTGAACTTAAGGCAAAAAAACGCGAACAAACCTAAATTCCTAACTTCGAAGAAATTTTTGTAATCTATGTTTGAGATTTGACTAACACCATAATAATCGTTTCTCTGTCGTGGCTAACTGAAAATAAGCGCGTGTAAAATTTAAGAAGGAGATTTTACATAATATAGGATTTAAGATAATATAGGTTACTAATACCAAACAAGTATGTTCTATTTCGCAGGCTATAGCTGATAAGGAAGCCTTGTAAGTGTAATGATTGAACGCATTATTGGAATGTGATGAAACGCTAATACTGCCACCCACCCACTTCTGTTATAATAAATAAACACACTCTTAGCCCAAAAGTGTAGGCACAAGTTACAGATTTCAATTTGGCATGGTGCCCTCCTTTCACAACTCCTACATTACACTACGTATATGCATGCACGTCGGTTAAGGGCACTCTTAATAACGGCTTTCTTTGGTTTGTTACTAACCTGCCTGCCTAGGCAAATACCTAACACAACGATGGAGTAGAGTAATATGAAAGTATAGACCACGTGAACACGAGATTTCGCAAGCTTATGATAATTCCATAAATTTTGAATGTTTCTACTAGCGATATCGCTTATGGAATATTGCTTTGTCCTAGCCACACTTATGGTCGATAAAGTTCGCCTTGGTCGACCCTTACCAACAACGTCACTTATTTTCGAAACGTAATTTTCTTTTGTTGGTTTTCCTTTTTTCATTCCTTCAAAATGCCCGAACCACAGAAGCCAACTTCAAGGATACGATGATTTAGCTCGTATTTCTGTGTTAATGCTATCCGTCCGAAGCCGGGGCGGTCGCTGGTCTTATATAAATAACAAAATATTGTTATTTTAGAGCATCGGTGTCATCATCCAATAACTAAGACCTCAAGGAATGTATTGTAGTCTTTAGAATTGCATTTACAATTAACTCATGTAATGTCTAAACGTTTTTGTGATCGTCTGTGTGCACATCTTAATTGTTCTGTTTATTTAAATATAAAGGTCGGGGATTATTTGTGGAGTTTAAAATGGGGCTTATAGTTAGGTACAGTCAGCTTCAGAGTATGTGAGTCATGTATCTCGCAACCATTGCGTTATTTATGCTCGCCGCCGGAAACTGCGGTGTGTAATTATAAAAACAAGAGGTCTCGGTCGTTGTTTTGTCTGCTACTTAATACTAACATTATTATATCACTATAAAGGCTAACTTTGAGACTTAAGAGATCTAACGAAATTCTAGCAAGATAGGTAAGGGTTGGCTCGACTGAAGTAAGCCAGGAAAGTGTTTTTTGTTTATAAGAGAAGGGGGCAATCGAGCGGCGGGAACACCGAGGTGATCAACGACGCCCATGGACACTCGCAATACCAGAGGAACTGCGGATGCGTTGCCGGCCTTTCAGAAAGAGATAGTATAAATTAATACTTCGTTTTCTAAAAGTTATACCACGTCATAAAATTATATAACTCTTTAAAAACTGGAGCCACACGATTTTATGGTCATACACATAAAATTGTATCAGAATAGAATGTTGAATTAAAGGGAATTAATGTCATTTTAGTATAAATCTTTGTTATATCAGAAAAGTCTTTTGTCACATCATTTTGCTGCAATGCGAAATCTCGTATAAACAATGTTAAACGATGGCATTTGGGTCACTTGGCAAGAGTTCCAAAATTTATCGTTGGGGAAAATTTAGAAGCTAAACTTCAGCAGGCGATGTGCTACAATTGTTTTTTTTTATGAATGGTAGATATTCATTAGCCTATCGCTTTATTTTACGTTTTCAGATAGATTGATTTGGCTTGACAGTTATGCATATACTATAGGATCTTTACAATGAATTGTCTTATGAGGAAGATTATTTCATCCTACAAGAGGAACTGACCTTCTCAAGGCCGCAAGTGTTCTCTCAATTGCCGCAGATATTTTTGGCGGTCCTTGAAAGAGTTTATATCTAACTAGATGAGCTGACACACTTCGTTCGTCCTCAGAATTAATTTATGTTGTACCCTATTAGCTTTATTAATTTTGTACTAATTGCTGGATATGTCGGTCGGTCGATCTCTTTCTTGAAAGCACATTGAGCTTGAGCACAGTGGGCGACACGGGGACGCGACAGCAAGGGGCGCGGTGGCAGGTTGGTCGCATCAAGCTAAAAGTACCGACATCGGTGTGAGACCCTCGCTTGTTTTTACTTTCGCGCGTATTCTTCTTTTGTACATATGCACTTAAATAATATGGGGTAAAGGATAATGATTACGTGCATGCTTAAGGTAAATATCGTATTAACGTTGATAAGCACTAATACTGTTACAGTCTAAATCGATTAACTTTAATTAATTTATTATATGAATTTAATTAAGTACCGTATTACACGTGACCATTTTTTTAGAAGTCAGAATAGGTATAATAAGGTCCTCAAAGGATGTCACGGTGCAATTTTTTTTGTACATCTTTGCAGGGTATTCAATTCCGCAGTAGTCTTTTTTATAGAATGTATTAATGTTCAAGTTTTATTTGTTAATTTGAAATAATTCTCACTAGTTTTTGTCATAATTAGGACATTAATTTAATTACATACCACTCTTGAATTAATTCAGATTGCAACGTAGCGTAGATGAAACAAAGGTCTTTGCAATGGTGGGAAGTATCATCAGGTTACATGTTAAAGTCATCTTCATTGTTCGGAACCGACTGCATCGCGTCATTATCACTTACGAGAGTTCTTTTTGCTGTCGCTTACTCGCAGGCATAGTGCACACAAAGGCTCTATTTCCTGGCTACGACGAACCCTATTATGTTCATACTAAACTTTTTTTTGAGATTGCCACACCTGATAGTAAGATTGTTTTACAATTTTTTGCACTTATGAATTCATAAAGATCGAATTTATTTGCAATGCCCTAATATTTTAAAGAATTATATTCTAGTAACGGAGGTATTAAAAGCGTTGGTATACTGAAATGCTAAGCGATACTCAGAAATCAAATACCTCGATATCTTCGTATCAATGTATGACTCAGATCCTGTGACCATCTACTTATACGTTGCTTATAGATTGTAGAGGGAACTTTTTTATTGACACGATAAGCAATCGTCGCTTAATCTTTTGTAATATTTGTGTGCAGAATATAAAAAATGCAGATTACAAAAATAACTTTTTTCATCGAACTTCAAAAAATCGTCGTGCAATCTTGTAAAAAAACTTTTGCGGTATAATATCATATTCCTTTTTTAATATGTTTCCCCACTGCAGGGACTCAGGCCTTTTCTGCGGGAGAGGGATAAACAGAAATGTAGACATTACAAAATTTTATGACGTTAGTAGTCGTGCTATACTTTAGCGAGATTACCCTCTATTGTTGGGTTTTTAGTGTAGGCGTGTGTAACCAATTGAAATGCTGTAACAAGTCCAAATTTCACGATTCTTACGATGCCATTCGTTGTGTCAAACCAGTTTGTGCGCATTCTTTTTCCTTTGGCCACTGACATATATTTAGTTTCTTATTTAAACCACACGACTTCCACTGCAATACAGAATTCGAGGAAATAGAAACAGGACAATGTTGCTATAACTGTTGTTAGTTCTTGTAAATGTTTAATTGCTTTGTTATAAAAGATAAATACCAAAGGGCCAATTAATTTATAAAGGAGTACAATTGTTTCATTGTAATATGTATCTTACAGAAATAATAATAACCGTTTATTATTTCCTTGTACAAACTAAAATTTCCCGTTGTGTATTTACTACCTACCCCGCTTCTGATACGTCTGTTCATCCAAGACAGAACCTGACCTGAATGCCTTATTCTATATACACATATTTATTAATTTGGTATAATCACAAATTAAAAAATTGCACAGAACATTTTCATACTCTATTGTTTTCATTGTAACTACGATGACGTTGACGCATGCACAAGTCCCTAGTTAGAAATAAAAAAACGAGACTTTATTATTCGACTTTTCGTTTGTAGTTGTATATACAGAGCTTATCCAGCCTCGCCTAACCCCTGCGGCTAAGCTGTGGAGTCATCGAACTACGACTGGTTTACGCAGAAATATCCCATCGCGTTACTGCAACTTATATAAATTCCTCTCATTAAGATGTCGCCGGGTTCTATACCAGTATCAGATATCTAAACAGCTAGTATAGATAAGGAAGTTATCATGAGGTTCTCGGATGTCTTACGGATATATTTGATGATTATATACCACATAATATACTAATGTCATCAATAGAATGGTAGTTTTACACCTACATATCCTGAGTGATGGAACAAGATAAAGTAGCAAAAGGATAGTCTATGTAAAAATAAAAGCGTAGAAACATTCTCAAGTGGCAGCCACCAACTGGCCACTTGAGGATCGTAAGCATAGGGATGAAGAGGGACAAGTTGTAAAGTATGTAAAGTAAATAAAAAAAGCCAAATCAAACCTTAAATTAAACATTGTATTATTTTAACTTTAGCAGTACTTAGAACGTAATTTAAATATTGCGTTTAGTAATTGTGTTTTTTTTTTAAATTTGAAAGTAAGATTTTGAACTTAAAGACTGACATACAGTATAAAAAAGTATCTATGAATTTTTTTTAATCTTTGAAATGTGAATTTCACTTAGCCTTTGTCTCGTTCCTCGTTAATTGATTGTTTATTTTAACGAGATTATAAGCCGCACGAAATTACCGTTTTATGACTAGCCATTACATTTACCCATAAAACCTCGTAACTGTACAAAAGAACCTTGTTCTCTTTCCCCCATGTGTAATACTCCCCTAAACGCTAAGCTATTAAGTTTTAGTATTGAACGGATCAATTACTCTCGCCTTCACGCATAGCAGAGTGAAATATTACCTGGCTAATGTACCGTTTGTTTGTTTCAGATTTGTCTAAGAATAGATTTAGTGACGTGCCCGATGAAGTGACGACGTATGTGTATTTGGAAAAGTTGTTGCTATCACAGAATATAATCAGATGTGTACCGGAGACTGTCAGCGGACTGCAGTCTCTCACATATCTTGATCTCAGGTGAGTGCTTGGTTTTGTTTAAAGAATTGATAAGTGACGAGTTCATGATAACATTCAGTAATGAATTGGATATCAACAGTTGTCAGTACCTGAAACTATCACAGTAAAGAATGGCTTGTAGAGAAAACACTTCTCTTATGAGCTTCATAGCTGTATAATTAGCTGTGGTTGGTTAAAGGTATCTTTGTTTTCATCAGTGCTTCTACCGGTTATGCTTTTATTTATAGGCATATAAGAAGACCAACATATGTAGTTTTATAATTAATTATCAAAAGATATAATCGATATAAAGGACGGGGAGGGACCGGACGGGTATCCGGTGCTTTTACGCACATTCATTGTAAACAATACGCCACCGTAATTGCGGGGAAAAAACACGGTCCGTCGTCCGGCGAAAAAAAGGTGACGTCTACAATCGTTCAGCATTGTGTTTATATGACGGTAGACATTATCACTGAATTAAAATGTTTACTTTACTTATGTTTGCTTTTTCCCTTAAATATATTCCACGCGTGTGGCTACTGGTCTTGTATTTCTAAAGAAGTGTTTATTGTACACAACTCATTGTAAGTTGTATTTACTTTAAAACAAAGGTCTTGGTTAATTTGGGAGGGAATCATACCAACAACTTGAATTGCAGCTATAGACAATTCAAGGTCTTTATAAAAAATAACTTGTACTGTAAATATAACCCGCACAAGTAAGTTAACACCCAAGTAGGTTCTTAAAATTATAGACTATGGAAGCTTCTAGGTTTCTGTGTTATTCTAACAAATCTCCCTATTACTAACTCTTAATGTTCATTTATAGTTTATTATATTTACATAGAGATCAACATTATTTTAGTTTCAAAAGTTAATGATGGTTATTATTCAATTGCGCGTAGCATAAAACATATAAAACAAAATTGACTTGTTTATTGTAAACCATATTGGAATGTTACTCTTCCAAAAAATAAACACACCTCTTATTAAATAATACATTTAGACTATGAGTTTCATACTCTTGTATACATTTAAATTACAACAAATTTATTGATTAAATTAGTTTGTGGTCGAGGCACGTGCTATAATTTGCATTTCTCAGTACGTTCATCATTTCCATTTTAACGTTCAATTTAAACTGTTCCGGTATTGACTTGAGATGAGGTAGAAGAGACAGGAGAAATAATTTGTCACTGTCCTCCGCTTCGTTCAAATGTTGTACGTCGACATTGGCGAAAGCAATTTCGTCAACGACGCTATTGTTTGTTCTTATCTTTTTAGGCGGCGGTTGTGTTTCGATTGGTTCATCACCGCCATCATTAGAGCAATTCGATTTGGCCTCATCATTGTAACTCTCATTGTCATTATCATTATCATCATCTGAGCTGTCTTGCTTAATCATCAGTCTCTTCCTCGTGCGCCAAACGCTCGACGTTCTGGCATCCTCAGATTCGGTCGAGCCACCGGCTTGTTCCGACCGCTCGGTCTTGAGAAGGAATTGTAGTTTTTTCGTGTATATGTAAGGTTTTTTTGATCTATTAGGATTCACAACGTATTTTTGAAAGCAATCTCTAATACTTTTCCATTTTTTCTGTAGTTGGAGTTCTGTAAACAAAATCTTATATGAATAAATAAGTTTCACCAATCTCTTACGTCACATGAGGTTCGTTGATATTATACTTTTTCTACATTTCATGGAACATTTCCTCGTTAATTAAACCGTAAGTCAAGCACAAGGTTCATTGTATAACGAGTTCATATGTTTGAATTTTAAACTTAGGCGCGCGCGCGTGGAGCACCCTTGCTTTTGTTTGTAAACAAACTGTCTACCGTAAACAAGGACAATCTGAAAGCTATACGAAATGTAATATACTGTTGGCATTTTTGAAATAAATTACAAACAAGTTTGTTTAAGTGTATACTTATACCTTTGTATATTTGTTGATATTTTATTTATCGTTTACAATAACACGCAAACAATGTATTCAATAAACAAATAAGTAGAAAACTTTCATATCAAAATTTTAACAAAAATGACACAAACAAATCGAGTTGATTCGATCAACAATCGAGAGAGATTTTTAATCTTTGCCTAAACGCAATGACATGTCTGTTGCAGTAACAATAACAGGGAAATGTCATAAAGAAAAATCTAAGTTATTATGCTAGCGTTTACATTTTGTTGTTGCAAAATAATAAATTAACATATGTTTTTTACCAAGTTCTCGCAATTCACTCTTCGTGACCTTCACGTCCGGCTCCATGAGTTCCTTTACAACATCCATCCATAATTTTTGCCGTATTGCCTTTGTACGATACGCGACATCCTCAAAATCCCATAGTCCAGGACGTTTTTTTACTTCTTCTATCAACTTCTCCGGGTCATATTCGATATGCATCGTTCTCATCTTCAAAAAGGTAACGAAACGATTTTGAAAATAAGCCAGCGTTCAAACGCGTCCCGTACACACGAACGGGCGGACGCCGAGCGACTGGCGCGCCGCGTTTCATTATAAAATGGCGACGTTTCATAGGGTGACCAACAAACATAAATTTTAATAAATTCCACGTACAATATTAGACTAAATTAGTACGGTTTTCTCTTGATCTCTTGTTCTCTGACACATCCCATATTTATCTTCGGAGACCATATATTTGCTTAACATAAAAATTATGAGCATATTATAGAGAAAAAAAAACGAAAATATTTTTATACGGGTATATTTAATACAGTAATAATTCAGGATTCTTAATAATGTACCGGCTATCTCTAACTTACGGTCCTCATAATATCAAAAATGATTAACTGAAGTTTGGTCACTCTAGACCAGACGCTATCGAGCGAACCGCCGCGCACTTCGGCCGACGAGCGGCGGGCGCGCGGAGCTTGCGGTCGGGTGTTCCCCTGCGGTCGCCCGTTGACACCCCCTCCCCCCACCCGCTCCGCCTACCCTCGGTCCCGGTACGCTCCCGGCAGTATGTGATATTATCATTATATTATGATATGATTGTTGCCCGCGACTTCGTCCGTGTTGAATCAAAAAATAACATTAATCGCTTCGCGGAATAAAAGTTTATAACCGTATTTTTTTTCATTAATTGTTTTTACGGTACAAAATAAAACATAAAACGTCAGTATCAAAAGAATATTTTGATATTACAAACAATTTAATTTTGTTTATCTGTATAGAGCTACTTTTCACACGGCGTTGTTGCTATTCAATTTTAAAATTAAAAAAGGTAAAGTAAAAAGGCACGTGTTTGAGGCGCAATTAACAATAAAAAAGACGGTCGTTTACAATTTCTTAAACTGCGGCACCAAAAAAAGTATTAAGAATTTCCAACTGTTATAATATATTGTACACTCCCTTCATATTTCGTAGTGAATTTTTAGAATGCGTATTTTTAATCGAGAACAACGTCACCGACACCGACACTGAAACCGATACCGACACCGACACCGCAACCATTACCGCCACCATCACCACCTTGACCACCATCACCACCTTGACCACCATCACATCATCACCGTCACAACAACTATCGTCGTTTCGGAGATTACCCGGAATAACCGGACAGACAGACGAAATTTGAAAAATTGTTATAACGGTACTGTTACTGTATATGCATCATTTTTCATATCAATATAAATTTTAGTTATCTGTATAGATATAGATGCCATTGATTATGGATCTGTGGTATTGCACGATTTTGCGTATTTGGCGTTTTAACACATTTATATACTTTTAGTTGTGAGCATTTTTAATACATAAAATGTTGAAATATATTTTCTTATCTTTTTGTTTTTCCTGGTTTTTATTCAAGATTTGTTCCCTCATTGTTGTTATTATTTTTGCTTAATTTTTTCTGATATTTTGCTTCTTCTTTTGTATTATGTTATTTTTCTTTTCTTTATTATTGTTATTTTTCTTCTTTTTTTTTCTTGGTGGAATTTAGTCGATCGATTTGACGAATGGTAGTTTATACATCCATGTGTGGTAAATTCCAATTTTTGAGTGTAAATTTTACAATGCCAGGAAGCTGCCACCAATGCGGTCGTAGTGAGTCAAGCAAGCGGGATGCGATGCAAAGTGACGTGGGCTCATATCCGCGATTCGCTTTCGGTCTTATGGTTTCTATGACGATCATTTGTTTGTTAAAATAGAATTAATTTTATTGCAATTTAAAAAAAACAGACCACAAGTTAATTATATTATTTCAATAATGCTTTCAAGAAAGGACGAAAGAAGGAAACAGTAACGGCAAGTAAAGTAGGTGACATGGGCCTTTAGTTTATGAACTTAAAGATGAATCACCCAAGAGCTACCTTGGTGACTGGTGCGCTTCAAACATAAGTTAGATTAATTAAATTAACCAAACATAAACATGCTTACATGACTAAATGCGGAAGAGTGTGGCCGCTATCCATTACAATAACTTATTTGCGTTGCTCATTTGTATACTTTCTGTAACACAAACATACAAATTAAATTAAACTCCCTTAAATCTGTCATCGTTTAGAAAAAACTATGAAAATGATAGGCGATCTGAAGACGTTGCCCTGCCCGTATAGAAATAACGCCAGACCAACTTAATGTGGCCTTAATGGCCGGCGGTTTATTATAAAACCACGGTTCTTGACGTGAGTGTGCTAAGCTCAACATTATTAGCTAGTCTCTTGAGGATACTAATGTTGTGCTGGTGGCAAACGCTGAACTGCGAAGTATTTAATGGCGCCCCTCTCATTGGCCTTAATTGTATTACCACGCGTCTTACAGTTGTTTTTGCTAGTAAAATGTTTGATGGATGGATGTGGTTGGTCTTTAGCGTGTAAACTGTGATTGAAACGGTTAAGTGAATTGTATAGAGTGAAGCCTGTAGTAATTACTAATGTGGTTTTCTAACTGACAGTGCATGAAGATGAATAACATGTTAAATTGTGGATTAGTATAGTAACCGTAGTTTTTTACTGCCTAAAACATGTTATTATATCAGCCTTTTTAGGCCTCCTCTCCCAGAGAGGGAGTGAGCCGTAATCCACCACGCTGGCCCGGTGCAGGTTGCTGGATGTCACGTGTTCGAATTTGGTGGTTCAAAGACATGCCGTTCCCTCACGATGTTTTCCTTCACTTTTTTGGAATAGTGGTGATGAAATAAATTTTACAAAGTAATGCGCCTGCCTGGTTTCAAACCCGTGAGCTACAGTACGGTAGTCGGGGCTTATGTCACTGTGCCTTAACTGCTCTCTAGGCGAAACTAATTTAGTATATTCTTAGGCAAACTAAATTCTAAGGAACTCGTGAACTAAACTAATCATTGATAATTTACGTATAATCTGAATCTTAATAAACATCTTTTAACGTAACGAACCTAACCTATAAATATCTTTCATTCTAACTTCACATTTTTTTAAGTCAAAAATAATATCACAATTTGACTGATATTTGTTTGCGTTTGTGAATTATTCATGATAACGTGGATAATTCGTTCAGTTCAGTTCAGATACGCTTAGTCCTATTATAAACTGACAGAATGTGTAATCAGTCGGTGACATTCCGTTTTAAATAAATTACAACCAAGTAAGATTTGTCTAGAAATTTGTTACTCACAAACTTTCGTATTTACTAATACTACGGTTTGGGTATCTCTTTTCATACATTTTTGTTGGTCTTAACTCTTAAGATTTATAACATCCTGGTGCTCTAATTTACGTTTCTATTTCTGTCTGTGTTTATATATTTGAGTCGCGACCCAATTCATATATGAACATGTGACACAAACGACTACTTACTACTTTAAAAGGCAAAAAAAACTTAAATCTATATACTGAATATGTCTTACTATTTCTTAAGTGATTAATAAGTTAAATCTTTATATATAAAATTCTTCTGTCCGTGTGTTGACAGGGAACTCCTCCTAAACGGTTGACAGGGAACTCCTACACGGCTGAACCGATTTGAATGATTTTTTGTGTATGTGTTCAAGTGGATTCGAAGATAGTTTCACAAATAAACCCAGCAGATTGCGCTGCAATCTATGTTTGTATGTTCCATATAGAGCCGTAGAGGGTGATCCTGTGAATTTTCGTAGCGATTGGGTCAACATAATTACCCTGAGCGAAGGCGGGGCAATTTCTTAGGACAATTGTTCGAGTGATTAAAAATTATTGGCGTTAGAAAAATGTGTAAGCGGAGAAAACTCACAGTATTACTAATCGGGTGTGCTCTGTGTTTTTCTAAGCAGACACCTCTAATCAAATCCTGGACAATGTTTTAATTATAATACATATATACTTTCAAGTTTTGACTTTTTTCTATCGCTTTCCTTTCAATTTCTCTCCCCCTATATCAATCTGTTATTTTATGTATCAACCTTACTGAAGGGTGTAAAACCCCAAAATACGTTAAATAGATATGTTTTTGATATATTGAAACTTAAAAATAAGAATCCGTATTATAAAGTATAAAAGTTTCAAATATGACACAAAAAAAATCGTATGTATCGTATCGTAAATGAACAGTATAGTGCAGAGTGTTTAGCAGTCGGGATGGACAGCACTCGG
Organism: Papilio elwesi; assembly: GCA_029849275.1. Lineage (NCBI taxonomy): Eukaryota > Metazoa > Arthropoda > Insecta > Lepidoptera > Papilionidae > Papilio > Papilio elwesi. Next base: position 2,667,768 of record CM056687.1, on the reverse strand, counting down.
CACAGTTTGTTGGGAATACACGTTGATTTTAGTAGAGCAATTCTCTATGACAATTCTTTACGCCTGTTGTTTTTAAATAATTCTACATGTCTTGCTGTTTATCTTTTATTATTTTTTTCTTCTTCTATGTATTGTGAAGATCCTAAAAATCCTAGGAAACGATGCGACAGGTAATTTAAGTCTTTAATCTAAAAATATTCCCGTGTTGGATACCGGTCAAATCGGGACATCTGTTTAAATTTTTGTATGATACAATCACTCGTTTTACCGCTTAAATAAACTAAACTAGCTACAATGTTCGTACAAGTAATATCTGTCGTTTCAAGATCTTTGAAATATTTAAGGAGTCAAGCTTTCATGGCGAAATGCCAAACGGGGTTGAAAATATAAACGTACAAAAAGAACACCTCGTCGGTGTCATAATAGAGCTGCAGTTAGTAGGTCGCTTTAAAGACTAATCGACGGGTTCAACGACCGGCAGTGTCACGGCCGTGTGTATTGTGTATCTATAGATATACACTGCCATGTGTATTGTGTATCTATAGATATGTAAGCCCGTGCTTATGTTCCGGCCGAGTAACCAGCTGGTGACATTACGCCGGGGGAACGGAATGGGGGTTGTTATTGTTCACTAACTCTACGAAAAAACAAGTGACTTCATTGCGTGTACTAAATATATCCATGGTAACGTATTTATATAGTTTCTTTTTTATGCTGTTCTAATCGGTATTGTTGCCAATAATAACACAAACAATTTCAAGTAACATAAACCATACGAATCAGGGTTGTCAATATCCATACTCAACATAAATTGACCTATTTATGTTAAGTAAGAGAGAGAGGCAGAAGACGAGGCATAGCAGGTCGGTCCTAAATGAGACGAAATTATATATGGGTTATTCTATCGCCTTGAACACGAAAATGCGTTTTAAAAAAAGATTTTATAGGTCCTTAGAAATGAGAAAAAGGAAAACTGGCTGCTAAGTACCTCTTATTGACATTGATGGCTAGCGCAAATATGGGTTAAACCCCTTGGACTGTTGGCCATTTAGTTACGGAGATCAAGGTTGCCAAGAATGTTGCTTACAAGAATGGGTCTGTTATTGTTTTATCAAAATGCTGTTTTATTTGTTGCAATGCTCTGTGCCGTCATTCAACGAACCAACAGTTTAATTCGATAATTGGTCGCTTGCTCAGTTCTGAAAATAGAGAACACTTGATTAAACGCCTCTTATCTAAGTGTTACGAATAAACGTTCAAGATACCGTTATCCTTGGAACGTACATAAAAGTGAAGTTTATTCGCATTATTTTGAACAAAATAGTTCGTTGTTTGTTTTATTATTTTTATGAGCATGCAGCTGGTAAACAAATGCCTCGCAATAACTTGAACATGGCTTCAAGTTATAGCGGCATTTTTAAGCGACAAATATTTCACGACGTTTATCTAATAGTATTACTTAGTATATGAGATAGTGTACCTCTTAATGCAAGATTATGATTGTTGTAAACACACAAATGTTTTTTACCATACATCTATTTCACTTTTTATACTTTCATCGGAAATGTAATTTTGTGGAAATCGTCAGATAACGTGAAGTAAAATGATGTATTACGGATAGCTAATGTATAAGGTAAAGAGAAAAGGTTGTTTTTTGAAAGTGTTTTGGAATTTACGAATTTTAACGTAAGAACTTTTGTTTACAAAAATCACATCTTACTGTGAAACATGGTATATTACCTATTTCAGTTAATATCTAGTTGAGAATAAACTACCGAATTTAAATGTACTTAAATACAGCAAAGTATCAAAACTATCGCTCATCAATGAATGGTTTAGTTAATCAGGAGCTTGCAAGAGATCAGTAAATACCTAACCCTCTTTTAATGATAGGTATTCTTCTGTGTAATGATAATTTCCTGTGGAATTGAAAAATTTACTGCAAGTAAAGCGACTTTGAGATTGCAAATGTCATCATTATCAAAATTTTCATACAAACTCTCACCAATAGTCAAGTGTCTTATAGTATTCAACCTGAAGAACACACAGTCGGTAGGGGGTTGCCATTCTATATTATTTTTTACTAATTAACAGGCCCATGAGCGAAGTTGCCAGCTCATAATAAATTGAGGTACTGTGCGAGCTGTGATATATTACTAGTATTATAAATGAAAATGTGAGTTTGTTTATTTGTTAAGCTTTAACTCCTTTAAATCAACCGATCGTCATAAAATTTTGCACATACATTGTCAAGGGTACGTAAATGACATGGGGTACCGTTTATACCGAACACTGTTCCCGAGGTATATAAAACCTTCATTTACAATATCGGTTGCCAAGGTAATGTTTCATGTTTCGACAATAACAACTTTTTGACTCACGTTACCTATAATTCGAAGTTATACGACGAATCTTGCATGAGCGAAAATGATAAACAAATGCGTGCGAAACCGCGGGCAATAGCTAGTTTACCTATAAATTAAATATATCACGTATATTCCTCGCTGATGAAGTTTGAGTGACTATTTCTGTATCATAGTATATCATAGCAAAATGTCAATGAAGATTGATTGACTTAAACCGGACCAGATTAGTGACAACGTGGTAGTCAAGGACATTGAGTTATGACTTATACAGAATTATATTTTGATGGTTTTAACTGAGATGCTATAAAAGAACACTCACTACACATACGCAACATAGATACATTCGTGAGATCAGCTTATTTTTAGATTAAGAATTTATAAAAACTATTATTTTCCAATTGTTTATAGGATACAGGTGCTACAGTATTTTAGAAAACCAACCTTTTTTTAACATAGCTTAATAAAGGTGAAAAATGACTAAACGAAATTTAGAATTTTACATTTTATGAATGTAATCCTTCAAGTTTTATTTTGATATTTTGAGATGTTATGTACTCTGTAGAGAAAAACATGGCAATATATCTTAAGCTCAGGCTAGATTGCCAGTTGACGTTTGTGCTAGCCAAACTTGTTAAAGTAGAACACCGGCGCCGAAATACTGTGTTAATGAAACCAAGTGTGGTTAAGTTTAAAGCCATATAACTGCTTCTAAAATTAAAAATGTGAACTGTCACAGAAATCTTAATTGACTTATATAGCCACCGGTTAATTTTTAGACTCTAAATCAAATCTTATTCGTCTAACGGCTTTTAAAAATTTCATAGTGGTAGAGCCCGCAATAACAACATGGCACGAACGGGTCGGCTTGACAGGTGAAATACCATGACCTTATAGAAAAAAGACGTGAAACAAGCATTATGCGTTTCGTCCGACGATTGAGGTTTTGAAGGCTTTCTGAAGGGACCTTTACCTTGGATGGATAGGAAAAGGAAATATCCTTTTTTCTGCAACTCATTAGCTTGTTTTAGATATGTATGCATCGTGGCGATAACTCAATAAGCTTGCTCGTTTGCCACCGTCTTCCATAAAAATGTATACGTCGGGACATAGGCTTGTCCAGAGGTTCAGTTGACACTCGTTTCACTTCTAAATTGGTGGCCGTGAGACTCCTTAATGAGAAATAGTAAACGACGATTCAATCGTCATTGGACACTGCGTGTTTTCTTGTGTTTAGTCTTAGCGAAGCATTTGAGAGCATGGTAGCAATAAGTTTAATGTAAATAGACTGAACTGATATTCAGAGTTGATCTTCAAACATTCCGATATCTAGAAAAGTAGTTGTAACGGGTCAAAGCTGTGAAAGGGATATACCAGTTGTTATAATGACAGCGTTGCGTCCATGCCATATTTCGTTCTCAAAGCTAACTGGGTCGGCACGAGTGCAAGCTCACACGCTTGCAAGATCTGGAGTCATGCAATATTCCCTTTCGCTTTTACATTTTAATTTTATATTTCGAATACCTTTTAAGAAAAGTTCACGACACGTCTACTCAACATATAACGTAACAACATAAATAATTTATATTTTATCTTTTAACTTACAATACGGAATACAAAACATGACAATGCTATTACGTTTATCTCAAACAAGGTAGTCCAGAGTTAGCCTTGCTATAGTAACGTGTTCTCCCATATTACCCAGTTGTCCCCGCATTGCGACCTTCATTCACAGGAGAGGAAGGCGGAGATAATTTTTCCGCGGGGTTAGGGGCACGGTGCATTATAGTTTTATTTTGTCATTATAATATTTATATTGTTGTAAGTTTTTATATACTTACGAGACAAGCATATGACCCCAATTGATTGGTAGAATTAATTTACGAGGTACAAAATTAAGAAAGCTTGCACTGGTATTTCAAAGCACAAGTTTGCCGCTTCCCTTTTATCACATACCAGCTACACGAAGATTACAGTTTTATTTCATAGGTTTATGTTTGACTATGACTCCGAACATGCAGCTAGCTTTCTTTCGTGTTCAAGTTACTAACAACCGTTTATACTATACTTAGCTTACATTCCATTTTTTACATAATTATTAATTACATACATGTAGATGTGAGCTTTGAATAATCAGCTGGTGTTTAATTAATAAAGTAATAATCGAACTCTCTCGTGATTCGTATTGATTTGATTAGGTATGATACATTAACGTAATAGGAACCAGTTCGGCTACACGCCATGTCACTAGGGAGTGAAAAATCGGTGCTAGTTGGATCATTAAATGGACTGTTAAAACTTGTGTGCTGATGATTTGGGAGATATTCAATGAATTCTTTTGATTGATGTTTGTCATCGTTTGTGTCATTATAAAGGCATAAAATAGATCGAATTATGCGGTCATGACCATAGAACTTCCATTCTTTCGCAAACCTTTATACAATAGAACATTGTCACTAATGTGACTTTATTGTTAATGTATGACTTATTACTTATATTTTTATAAACCTTTGTGCAATGAGATAAGAAAAGCGTTAGAAATATTTACCCGAAAAACTCTATGAAAGGCATCCTATAGGTATATACTTCGTTGCTGTGTAAGACATTGTCTCGGATTTCATTTCTAACGCTCAATATCCAATACCTCTTTCCTCGGTTTCAAGATGTTTGAGTGAAAAAATTGCACACTTTTAAAGACCTAATATCAATAAAAATTATTTGATTAGAATCATCAGTATACCTACAAATAGTTTAATAACGCTAACTAAATTAGTAAGACTAAACTATTTGAATTCACAATCAGCCCTAAAGTCAGAACTTTGAAAAAATATTCAACCACCACCACACACTTAAAGATTCAATCAATAAATAATTTGAAATTCAATACAAAGTATTCGGATCTTAAAACAGACAGAGCACTCTTTGTATAATATCCGTTGATAACGTGTCGGTGAAAACATACTAAAATCAGTCGCACTTATAGGCGCGTACTCCAGCCATGCGAAGTCGTTACACAGCAATCATCGTAGTTAAGTATCATTACGCTTTCCCGTGCACGAGCGGTCGCCGGCGCTCGGCTCGCGTGCGACGAACTGGGATCCATTGATGACTCTTAAAAACTATGATTGCAGTCCATCTGAAATATTCTAAATGAAAATAAATACAGTTGCCTGACGAACACCTGACTCACGGTTCAGTGTCAGAGGTTTCGAACACTAGACCAGGTGAATCTACTTTTTAGCTTGGATATAAATTGAACGAATATTATAGGCGTGAAGTATATTCCGTCTTAATGGTGCCAGTTTATTATATTTATTATTTTATTAACAGTAGTATATACCTAGTAGATTCCTTAGGGATCCTGTGCGATTAACTCGCCACGCGACCACCTGGTAACATTGTGTACACTATCTTGTAGGTGTATCCATACATCGTCGTCTGTCGGACTTACGAACGTAATAAATCTTAGTAAACGCGCTTCCTTGCCAAACATTTGACCAGACGGCGAGACAACGGTTTTTGTTGAATAATGTGTGCATGTCAGCTAGTGGAAATATTGGAAACAATTATGTACGATGTAACATACGCTTTCATATGTTTTAATGTATTGGTTGGCTTGTTATTCTCCATTCACAATTATAAGTTACTAATTGTTGCCCAAGACTTCCTTATTAGATTCTCATTTTCCTCACTGTTATTTTGTTATTTGATTCCGCGTAAAATAATTTCGGTAAATGGTTTAAAAAATATCAAATATTTGTTATCTTTTAAACCATTTACCATGGCAACCGATAATGTAAATGAAGTTCTTATTATTTTTTGTATTTCGCTTTCCCACTGGAACAGTTTATTCTGGAGATACAACGTACACTATGTTGTTTTCTGTACCATTTACAATGTTTATGCTAAATTTTACGATGATCGGTTGATTAGTTAAGGAGTTAAAGCATGAAAAAAAACACATTCGCATTTATATTAGGATTTTATTTATGCATGTGTTACACTGAAACTCATTATATATTAACTGAGAATTTGTTGATGGTTTAATTAATTGATCCTGTCAATTGGCTATTCTTCACCTAACTTTCACGCCTACAATCCACAAAGTTCGTCGTTAGGTTCCCCTGTGACCTTGAGGTCTGCGAACGTTGATAAGTGATTCAAGTTATTCGAAATTAAACATAATATTATTTTTATTTTATGTATCGGTAATATATATGTAAATGTAAGATCACATAGATAAGATGATCTCAGGAGGAAGTAGAGAAAACAGGTCTTGTCTTACGATCGTGTTACGTCAAATATTTCTCCGCGGTGAGTGATTGCCACAATTTTCATCACGCGATGTTTTTATGTTCGCAACGACTTTTTGCCGCTTGTCATGGTCTGCTAGTTCTCAACGTATCTTTTCTGTATTGTTATTAATATTCATGTTCTGTTAAGTGTAAATATTAGCCGACGTAAATCTTTCTTGTAGGTGTACCTTTTGTTACTTTTGAAATCATACGTCGTCGTCTTGCTGGCTGTATCGACGCACAATAGATTGATACCCACATGATCAATTTGCAATATTACTTCGCGTTACATTTTTTATCTTGAATGTACTATGTAATGGTGTAACCATTTTACTTTTAGAGAATACGTATAACACAATCGATGTTTGTGTTTCGTAGTTTACTGTTTAAGTGGTCGAGAAAGCGTGTTTACATTGCTCATTGCACTCGGTTGACAAACCGCTCGTCCCGGTGTTCTGGTGAAACGGCGTATTGTACCGCCTTATACGGCGTAGTAACGGTCGTATCGGCTTCCATCGCACCACACTGGTAGTCACCAATCGCAAACACAAGTGTAATTGAAACGTTTGTAACATTATAGACGTCTGTCGATATACAAAACAATGTTTCTGAAGGAATAAAACAATGTTTGATGTCTAACGTTCCTTTTTTAAATTATGGTCGCGCCCTATCGAATAAATGTTTTAGATATAACGACGACTGTCCAGACTCAACCAACTGATTAAAAATTTATCTGATGTTTTCCGAGAGCTGTTTGTTTTCGACTATAGATATATTGGAATGTGATGCTATAGGCAAACTCCACGTGGCGCACCGTGTCTAGGTCGTGTATATAAGCAGAGTTGTGTTCCTATGGAAATCTTGGAACCCTCTCCTACCGCACTAGAGGATGGCTGCCAAAGGGGTTTTATTGAATAAAACCTGAAACCATCTTTCCCCAGAAGCATTTATTTAAACAAAAGATATATTTGAATACAAACCACAAACTATAATAAAACATATTTGATTCAAACTTCGTAAAGACTAGTAGGTAGTGTTTACTATTTTGAATCTTATTGTTAGATCACATAAGTAAGTTAATTGTATATGCAGTTGTTGGCTTAGTATTTAATTTGTAATAGTACTAAGTGGTAAAGGCTACATGATAAAGGTAATGAGTTTAGAGCGTTGTTAAAACTAGATGTCTCTATCGCTGTCATATTAACTGTCCCACGTCGTAATTTAACTTTGTATTTTTTATTTATAAAACATAGGCGCAAATAAGTTTATCGTATCAATGTCTGTCAATGTAGAGTCCATTGAACCCTATACTATTATTAATCCTGGTATTGAATCCAGTTTCAGAGCAACGTCTAGGCGTCTAGACGGCCTGGATTGGTTTAGCGCAAAAAGAAGTCGCTTCTCTAGATGCGTTACATTCAATACAACCCTATCCGTATACGTACCACATCAATATTTACGCTAATTTAGTTCAAGCAACTAATTTATATATGGTCGATTATTCTCTGCACAATTTCATTTAATTGGATCATTTATGAATTTAATTATGAGATACTATTATATGGTATCTATCATTTATCTTGTGCCATGAAATTGGTAATGGTTATATATAGTTAGTGCTCTAGCTTTTGATACAGAGAAAGTATTTAACCACGTGGTGGGTAAATACATCATTATTAGACATATCAAAAATAAGCCTTGATTACATGTTGAAATAGGTTACCATACGAGTAACATACTCGTTTGGTAACAATTACAATCGACAAGTTATATAAACATTTTTATTACTTAGTTTCATGAAATAAAATAATATTTTCACATCAATACCAAATTTTTAGAAACTATAAAAGATAATAATAATAATGATATCCTAGGACATATTCACACACGGCCATCTGATCCCAAACTAAGCAGAGCTTGTGCCATGGCAACCAGATAACTGATATACTACTTTTCTTTTGTAAATACATACTTAAATGGATAATTACACCCAGACTCAGGGCAAACAGACATGTTCATGCACACAAATGTTTGTCCTGGGTGGGAATCGAACCCCACGACCTGCGGCGTGAAAAGCAAGTATCTCAAACCACGCTAACCGGCCCGTCAAACAACAATAATGAAAAGCAAGAAAGGCTATCAAAATTGTACACTTTTACCTTTTCAAATACCTAACATTGTAGTAACCTTTATGGTAAACGATCAATATAATAAAGGGCACTCTATTACCTCTGCGCGTTCGCTTGCCGGCTCCTTGTTACATAAATGTGAGAGTACATATTCATGTCCATTATAATTGCAGGAAGCTTAGATATGGGCTAGATGCACGATTTTTTATGCTTTAATGGATTTCATAGCTAGCAACAAAACGATGCTTTAAAATCAGTCGCACGCTTTTGAATCGATCTAATAAAAAAGAATTGCATCAATAAAAAACTAGTGTCAAGTAACTTAAGTTGGCTTTTTTTTCTTTCTTTATATTTTTTGACCTTTCTTAAATTTTTTCCGAAATTCTCATAGTTTATTATTTAATATACAACGCAACGAGTTGGAAATAGTAATAATACCTAATATTTTAAAAGACATATGTCTTTGTACATCATTTGAGCTCCTGTCCTTTCGAAGGGTTACAAAGAGTTTAACAAATTAATTTCCCTAGCCCACCTGGATTTGTAAACAATTGTCTTAGACTAACTAAAACTGCATGAGACTAGTGACAAGATGTAAAAGGTAATATTAACTATGTATGTTTTATGGATGTAGCAGAAACAAAAAAAAGTTTGTTGAATGGAAATCCGTGATCTCCGCCTAGTCAGGGTTTCGAGTGCGATCCTGATTTCTTTAATTTAATTGTAAACAAAACAATTAGTATTATGTACACAAATTTGGTTTAAATACTAATAACTAGTAAAACTTAACGCATGAGTAATGCGAACTCTGTATGTTTGTCCGTCTATTTTGGGTTCTCTTTTAAGATCAAAGAGCAGGTAACATGGAAAGCAATTTCATACAAACATACAAGTGAGATTTCAACTTTAAGTTTATTTATTACTTGACTTGTCAAAAGGCAATTTGATGACAACTTTCTCTTACGTGTACAATGTTGAAAGGTGATATGTTTTTATAAATCGCATCGTTATGTGAATTACAAATATCTAGTGTGCAAAATGTACACTAGGAATGTTTACAACTTTTCTCGGCACAAGCCCCAGCAGCAGTGCGGAACGATTTATGGTTTCGGTTGATCTAATTACATGCAATCTTCGTAGTGAAGTGGGCCTCAGTGTATAAATATACTACAACGTGAAGTGTTGAATGGGTGCTTTCGTATGGGTTACGCTAGGCGAGTGTTAGCTTAGTAATGCTTGATTGATTGCTTCAAGTCTTACACTAGGTATGCTTTTAAATCAATATATTTATTTATTTAAATTATCCCTAAATGTGTTTCACATATCAGTTCATACGTTTTGGGTGTGCCACTATTTTACAAGTTAACTCACATTGTAAAGAGAATAACGGGTGATCAGTTACTAACTATATTGTGCGACGGGTTTTTTTTGTTGTAGTGGATGGAGGTGGCAAACTATCAAGCGGTTCACCTGATATGAAGTGACCACTGCCCAAAAGCATCTGCAACAAGCTAATGCGTTACCTACTACTATTTTGAAAAAGATGGAAAGGGGAAGAGAATCAGAATTGAGTCTCTGACACCTCACTCATTAGACGAAACGAAACAAAACTTCTACTTCACGCCTCTCTTCTGTGTGGTCGTGGGCACAGCGGCACATCATCGTTAAGTGACGAAGTGGAAAGAAAGAACCATCTGTTTTTCTTTGTTTTAATTATTCTTTTTTGTCAACAGTTCAAATCAGCTAACCGAGTTGCCGCGTGAAGTATGTCAGATGCCTCTGCAAGTGCTTCTCGTGCCGGACAACTTGCTGGCGACGCTGCCAAAAGAGATCGGCAAGATGACCTCCCTGGCCGAGCTGGACGCTTCCAACAACAGGCTGACGCAGGTGCCGATGACACTCGGCGACTGCGCTGGTCTGAGAGCTCTCGACTTCAGCAATAATCAGCTAGGATTACTGCCGTTACGTGAGTTACCAAGAAGGACCAAAAAATTGGATTTTTTTAATCAGCATGAGCTGAACACAATCATAAGAGTTCTTTTTTTATGTCTATTATAGACTTAGGGTGGTAGGAATAGCAAAAAGGACATATTACTGCTTTAACCGGTAGTTCAGGTACGCAACTGTCTGTTCCTTATTTTTTGCCATTTTTCTTCATTCACTCATTGGGAGTTACATCTACCGATATCAGTTCTCTGACCATGTGTCCATTTGTTACTTAACTCAAAAAATATAGTAAGTAGTTCACATTGTAACAAGCCAAGGCAAGGTAAGGCATACAGCAGGTGGCAGGTGCTAATGACGCACATCTGCAGTGGATTAAAAAAAGTTAATTGCATTGCTCCCTAAAGCGAATAATTAATTTACATGCTTAATGTATTTCACATACCAGTGTTGCCCATCTAGAGATGTATTGATAATATAATATCGTCTTGCATTTGTTAGTTTTTATTTATATAAAGCGTAAAGTACTTAAAATGGTGAGTAAAGTTGTATTTTATATTCTGTCTGTTAGTAGCAATGTAACTTGTATGAACCCACTCATTTGGACCAAAATGACAGTCTCCCCAACTATCCCCTGGGATATCTATTTACAAACATACCTAGAAGTCACTGTTTCGTGCCTTACAGATCCTCAAGATTCCTAGTTTAAGAAGGTTACAACTAAATGTAATTTTATATTTTGAAATAAAACGCTCAAAACAGGTGATTCGTAACCTAGAAAGGTGATAAGCATATATTTTGCACAATTAAAAAAACACATAGAAAGTGTCATGTTAAAAGGGTGGAAATATTCAATTTACATTTTACCCTTGTGTACTCAGAGGAAGATTAACGCAGTCTACAAATAATATGAGAATTCATATTTTCTATAACAATACGAGAATACGAAGGTGTGATAACACATTACTCTTCCTGAAGAATATTGAAGGAAGGTAATTTATTCAACACCGTGCCAGAATACGTTTAAATAGTAAATGTTTTAAGCTGTATATCAGAGGTCACCAAGTAGTTTTATGTGAGGTTCGCATACAGATGAAAAAAAAATATTGAGGTCCAGATACTCCTGTTGCCGACCCCTGCTGTAGATATTGAAGTAAAGCTGGAAGACCCTGGACACGTACAATATGCATCGGTAAACGTAGCTATATGTGCATGAATATGGTTTTATTTGGTTAACACACCTTGTGGACGTTGTTTATCTTTGTTTATTAGAATTGAAGAAACGATGTACATTATTAATTTAGGTCGATTACGGTATAATGGTGGTTTGGTAGCGAAACCGTATAGATGACGCTAGATAATACATTGTTCGGGCGCGGCGTAGGTGCGGCGAAAGCTTGGCAGTTATTACGGTCTATCAGGGACATCGGAAACGAATCAATACATTCTTTGAATCTTACTTTAATATTTAACAGATTATTATGTTTGGTAGATAGCACTGTGAAAATACTTTAAATTAATATAGTTTCTATGTAATCTTTAAAACTACTCACCTTAAAGAAGGTAGGGCAGTGCACGTGGAATGCCTGACTGACTGGGGCCAAAAGGGCAGCTACATATTCGATGATGCAGCGTAGAGTAAGGCCATCCACAAGATTAACCACACGATCTGGTCTAAGATTGTGAAATCATTATTATATTATTTAAGGTTTTAAGGTTGGCTTCCCTTGCCTTGTCTCTAGCTAGTGAATACTTACTTTTGGAATTACAGAGATCACATACCTACGGCTTGAGCACCTGGACGTGAGCTGCAACTGCATATCGTCGCTGCCGCTGGAGCTGCGCAACATGAACACGCTGGTCACGCTCAACCTGGACAACAACCCGCTTGTCTCACCACCCACCACTGTGAGTGCTATCGCTCAATGACGGGATTCTAAAGAATTGTAGACTATGTAGCGTTACTAGAGTTAGATGCAGATTACTGGATTTTGTGTGACCACCGGCTGTGTTTTTTCTGTTTTAGTTGGCTCATGCGCCCAACATCCACTGCTCCTCTTGGCTCTACCACTACAATAAAAATATAATATAATGTACTACCAGTTTTGTCATGCTAGACTGTCCTGATATAATTGACATGTATTATTTTCATTGTTTCTAGGTATGCATGCGCGGGCGTGTGCATATATTCAAATATCTCGAAAACATGGCCAATAAAGATTCGTTGCCGGCGCACAGACGTATTGACGAGACGAGGCGTTCAGCAAAGCATACGTCATACATAAGCTCGCCCCAGAGCGCGCAGATCACGTCCGGCAACGCCACCATCGACTGCCTGAGGCATAAGCCACGGCACGTCATCGACAGTGGATACTGCACGGATGGCGTTGAAAAGAGGTGGTCGAACGACGGTAAGTAATGACGCTTATCTTCCAATGTCGAACTATTTTCCGATTCAACATAATTTAAAGAAATATATCAATAAGTTTTAACGTTGGTAGAGTAAGCACCATCCAAAGTTGTAAGAATGGCAACCGGGAAAGTACCACCCCGGTGCAGAATGCGGCATTGAAATAAATATATAGGTTACACTATTTATATTCTTCTAATTAGACCGGTGCTAGCATAGATTATTATACATTGCATTGTTGACAAGTTAAAGAAGAGTTTTGTATAATTTATATAAGTGTTATGATAATAAAAATGTCCGATTTTCTCTCGAGATAAATACAAAAAACTAAAAAGGTCGTGACAGGTCGCCGCAACACAGGTATCCCTAATTTCTTATTCCTCTATTCTTCGAAAAGGCTTCATTCATAACTAGATTAACAGCAATAGAGGTAGCATCAACTATATCTGTTGCCGGCTCGACCGGTGAAATATACACAAAAAAGCAGAGAAAACAGGCGTGAAGTAGAAGTGAAATTCTACATTTCGCTCTTACTATCCTCTTCTGATATAGAAGGGATCAAAAAGGAAATAGGAGTTGTCCGGGATTTTCCGAAGGAAAAGGAAATAGACTTTCTTCTGTTTAATCCTCTCTTCTGTCCATAAAAGGTAGGCAACATTTATTCGATCACATGAAATGCAGATATCTTGTCTGTCTGTTCAGGCGGAGGCGAGGGGGGCGGAGGCTCGGGCCGGTCTACGCCGAGCACACCGTCTACGCTGTCTCCAGGCGCCGCCTTGTCAAGAGCACAGTCTCTCTCCAGTGAATCACCTTTGGCCCCTTTGACGCCTTTACTCACTGGGTAAGTTCATTACGTTATTAACAGGTTATGCATAATAAAAGTATAAATGTCGGTTTATTTATAAGTGTAATTTGTTTTTAGATTTTTTATTATTTTAGTGGGAGGTATTTAAGGTTGATGTTTAGGATGGGATCTTACTAACAATGAGCAAGAGAGCGGAACGAGTCATGTGAAATCTTCAATTATTTTATTTTATTATTATTGGATGACAATCATATCAGATATAAATTAGAAACAAATCGTTACGATATTATAATATTGCAATATTAGAGCACACTAGGCGCAATGTGGTGACTATTCATTGATTTGTAATAATGAGTTTGTGTTATCAATGACTATAATATAAATAATAAATATTGTGCTGAAATGCATGTGACTATATGAGTTCATTACATATACAAGTATTGCGTATCTTTAGCTAGATACAACGTAAAGTAAAGCTTAATTTATTCCGAGGCGCATGCGGTAATTTATTGTAAAAAATATATATAAAGAAATATCAATTTTAATGCATGTCTATTATCGACGGTAGAGTTTAAATTTGATATAAATGTAAAATGTAAATGTAATGTAAAGGAGTAAATGCAACAAGAATATTTTAGATTGTTTATCATCAAACTTGTAAGGAATAGCGCCTTGCGCCTGTTTTATGAGATAATGTCATAATAATAACCAGTTGGTACACTGTCAAATCTATAGTAAAAAATGGCTTTTCTAGTGATATTTTCGTTAATTTCTCCAAGTTTTTTTTAGCTTGACCTATAATGGGCTCGCCATTTCTTTTTCAAATAAGGTTGAAATGAGTACAATCTACTAAACTTGTAGTGATGATACTAAAAGAAATAAGTATAAGTTGTAGTGTTTTCTTGGCTGTAGATATAGAGTGGTTTATTGTAGATATTAGAAATAGCTTTAGTATAATTATCTATTGAAATTTCTTCTATTTCTCTTGCATTGGCTGAAACAGAGGTAAAGAAAAAATTGAATCTAGACCGTTTTCGTCACCGGCATCACCATTCCCTACGTCACATCTTTCTATTTTTTTTATTTACTCCGACCCTTTTTATATTAACCCCCGGTGTTGTCCCTTTCAGCATCCGTATATCACCCGAAGGGAACATTTCAAACGGCGACGATAAGACTAAATTAGCACATCAGCAAACCTACAGGTACATCGCCACTCATACGCACCACTCATCTACATAACGCACAAAACGCTTTCTTTATTTGTATGTTAATGACACTTGGGTGTGGGACTAACAATGTTTATATACATATATGTGTAGCTTCAAGTCATACATAATACTAACTTAATATATAAGTTGTTAATATCACTCATTTTTTGTACATTTTAAATTTTGCTAGCATTTCGATATTCCTAAACATGTAATATATATAATGATGTAATATTTCTAATTCATCATATCTAAGTGTCATTCGAGCTTTTTTTGCAGCCAAATTGCAAACATTCTAATTAATATGTTTAAGATATTGATCAATTATGTGGTTAACCAATTGTTCTAACGATAAGCTTGCAACATGAATGTTTTCGATCTGACTGTTCTAACAATATCGTCAACAAAACTTTTACGATTACACTGACATTTGCAGACAATACAAAGAAGCCCTAAGACAGCAACGCCAGCAAGATATCTACCGGCCCCGAACCGAGCAACCCTCACCCGAGTTGGATTCCTCCCCGCAATCCCAGAGCCAAAGCCCCGTCCACTTCCAGAGGAGCTCCGCCCCACACTCCCCGGTCAACGGCTATAGTAACGTATCACCTAACCTATATAATCGTTCCCTGTCCTCTAATTCTACCACATCCATATCACCTAACACCTCACAAGTGCCTAATTCCCCCCTCCTCCACTCAACGCCGAGAAGATTCCAAAATCAGAACGGCAACAATGAGAAAACAGAAGAAACCAACAAAAGACCGGTTCAAAAAGTCGTACCATCTAGAAACGTTAACAAAATGTACACGTCGGTTAACGGGAACGTCGACTACGGGCGAGTGAACGGACAAACAGATGCGTATATAAAACCAGCTTCACCCACAAAATCACCGACGAATACACTAGGATATAATAGTATAGGGATGAAATCGAATATACCGAGGCAGACTAACGGAGGGGAAGGCGCGAAACTATTAACAACGACGGTTTCGTACTTGAAAGGTGCGGCGCCGAAGCCGGCGGGCAAGATGGCGTGGAACAAGGACGCGCCGCTCGATAAGCTCAGCTTCACCATGAAACGCGAGTTTGATAAACAGAAGGAGGAGACTGAATTA
Organism: Papilio elwesi; assembly: GCA_029849275.1. Taxonomy (NCBI): domain Eukaryota; kingdom Metazoa; phylum Arthropoda; class Insecta; order Lepidoptera; family Papilionidae; genus Papilio; species Papilio elwesi. Next base: position 2,651,493 of record CM056687.1, on the reverse strand, counting down.
CTGGAGCAGTTGAGGACGGTAAATATTTTTGTCGTTTTACAGATACGCTCACGTGTACGTACGTGCACGTGTGTACACGTATACGCACATACACAAATATAAGGAACGTGGAAGCCATGCCAATTGCATTTTTTAAAGATAATGCAGTTTTTCACTTTTCGTTAGCTACAGAACATTTTGAAGTCAGTGTAAATTGTATTTTTTTTTAATTATAACTTATAAATGTTCAGGTTTTCTGAGAATTTTCGTTCTCGCGGTGTAATTGCCGTAGCAACCTAACACTGACAAAAACAAGCCAAGAAAAAAAGACCTACCTCGCAATGCTTTTGCGTGAGAAATATTCTACTACCACGTTTTGTTTAACATACAATAACAACAAGAGATCATAAAAACTATCTATCGGTGTTTTTCTGTTTATTATATTAATAAAAATACTACACGGTTGTAATGCCTGATGATTGTGTACAGATAATAGAGTCGCGTCTGAAGATGTCGCTACCAGAGCAGCTAGCGCCGGTGCTGGCGGACGGCGTGGTGCTGTGCCATCTCGCCAACCACGTGCGCCCGCGCGCCGTCGCCTCCGTGCACGTTCCCTCGCCAGCTCAGGTAACCCCACCCTCAAATACACCTCGTATTCTAGTCCACCACATATGTATAAATCTCGTGTTCCAATTCATTACCTATGTATAAACCTCGTATCCCACACCATTTTATGCGATTATCATTGCCTTGAACACAAAAATGCCAAATTTTTATACATTGCTCGATGCTATTTTTTTTATCTTTCAAACATACATACATTCTCAACACAGAAAAGTGTTTATTAGTCCAAAGTGTTTGAAAGACGAAGGAAATAAATATTGAGTAATTTATATCCGACGTTAATCACCCCCCCCCCCCCTCATCTCTCCCCTTTTGTCTCACCCTGTGCCCACCCTAGATTGATGGGAAAAGGGCAGGAAGACGATGAATTTAATTGATGTTGGTTTTGTTTCAGCCAAAACTAACAATGGCACGGTGTAGAAGGAACGTTGACAATTTCTTGGAAGCGTGTCGAAAAATTGGAGTCGAAGAGGTGAGCTTGCAATTCATTTACCAAGTTTCTACTAATATTTTTTTATTTCTTTACTAATTATTAGATTTCGAACGTCTCTTATAACTCACAAAAATTTACATTGAACATTTTATAACGTGAACTTTTAATTGATGATTTTTAAAGTCCATCCAAACGTTCGTATTAATTATTTTCTTAACGTGATACCGCGTGTCCGTTCCGAGTGTTGCAGGGTCTCTTTGATATCCTTTTGCGAGAACAGATTGTTTATAAACTAAGAGTCGGGTGGCGTGTGTTGCAGGAGCTCATCTGTTCGCCCGCCGACATACTGGGCTACCCGGGACGGGAGGGCGCGGCCAGTGTCGGCCCGCTCGCCTGCACCGTCACCGCACTAACACACGCCACGCCGCACTCCTCGCCAAAGGATATACAAAGCGACCCGAACCCGAACACGAACGCTTATGGTGGACCCAACGAGGAAGTGGAAGACGGGGAACCGAATCCAGAAGCGACGGAGACCTCTATTGAGGTAAATTACCAAAGGCAGCTCAACAGATACGCTGAAGACAGGTGCATAAGCAATTTCAACAATTTCACAGACTACGCTAACAATTACACGATAGACGAGTCAGAAGAGTTTTATTTAAATTACGAAAACAATAACGACTCCACCCAAAACGCTAGCTATTCGCCAGTTTACGAAGGTGTGAGGAATAGAGGACCTTATTACGTTAATAATAGAATTCAATTCGTGACCCCATTTTGCAAAGGAAGTGGTGTACTCAAGAGTGATAATTTCGAAATCTACGACACCGACGAAGTTGATTTTCCAATAGAAACGAATGACAATCAAGACGGGAGGTACGATAGAGATAAACTGAATCTAGATTTGCAGAATAACATGAACAGCGAAATGGCGCCACTGAAGGAAACTGACAAGGAAAGGGAACATAGGTTACTGGTCACGTGGCTCTGCCTCGGTACATTCTTCGTGTCCGCCATCTTGCTTATAATATTTCCATTGTAATTTTGTGACTCGTTTTTTACTAACAAGTATAAGCTCTCACAGCCACACTCACAGTTGAACCATGACCAAGTGAATTTAACATGTACCAATTATTACTTACTGTGATTGATCTCTAGATGCACCAGTCCATTTATAAATGAACCCGCGTGGGTTGTGTGGCCGTGAGAGCTTAATTTAGCATTTAACTTCATAACAGAATGTTGCCTTACTTCAGTGAACTGTGATTGTGGTCTGAAATGTAATTTTGATACCACTATTAGTCGTTTACGAATGGAATTTTTGGATTTAGACTGACTTGAGGGATTTGAATTAAATGAGGAAGGGTATACAAGCTATTCGTTTGGTTTAGTATTTCTTTATTTACACCTTATTCATTTTCGTATGAGATTTTAGATTATCAATACAGTTTTATCTAACATTTCGCGTGGATGTGTGTAAAGAAAGTAGGGTACTTAAATAAAACTTTCCAACTTATGAAATACCAAAACCTCTTTATATTCTTATACACAGATTAGACAAAAGTAGTCTTTAAAACTTTTTTTTATATTTTATATCACGAGGTCTTTTAAAAACAAATGTATTTCAACAAATGATACATAAAACTTGTTATGTATCTACTCACTTCGTTTAATTACGTCAACCAAGCAGATGAATGTAACCATACAAATCACATTAGTCATTTGTTATTTTAAAATCTCATCTCGAAACGAATAGAAGTATTTTAAGTGATTTATTCCAGTTGATATTTCCTTTAATTGATTTTGGTTGATGAAATAAAATGATTGGTAGTAATTAGTAACTTTTGGTAGTCTACTGAATAATTTCGTTTAGCTGATTTTGTGGCAACTTAAAAATGACATTAATGTCTGTTTGATTGGCTATGTCTCTCACTCTCACTCGCATTTTTCTTCTTATATTCCCGAGATCTCAGGATTGTTTTGGTTTGGAGATGAATTCCTTTTATGATAAGTTTTCTTTACTATTTTTGTAAATTGATTAAGATTTGTAATTCAAATATTAATATAATTATTGTAATTTTTTGAGTAGTACTTTTTGCATCCATTATTAATTTCTAACGTAGAAGCTTTGCCTTTGATGACTATGGTCGGTCACTGCCAGGATCTATTGATCATTAGGACTTCACTGTAACACTGTGATTGGAAACATAGCTCTAGAAGTAGTGCTTTCGTCTTTATATACCAATTTTAAAGTAGAAGAAAAAGATGTAGGGTACAGCCAAATAAATATTTTATAATATGAAACAAATGGACCCTAATACCCATAGGAAAAAAATCTCACACCGCAATAACTTTACATTATATAAGGTGTTATATTTTCCATAACCTTCGCAACCTCTGGCTAAAGTAAAGGATTGCTTACCTCTGTCTGACCACTCCGTTAGACATGTGTTTGTGGAAATTTTAATCACATATGATATTGGTACAACTATTGTAGTCAATATATTTGGTGAGTTCCTTCATTGTATTGTTACCTATGGCCCATTTATTACTATGAAACTCTTAAAGTACAATGTCTTTGGTGTAAACTTTGGTGCAAAAGGTACGTTCAAGAAATTTAATATTAATCGAATATGTAGCTTAGCGATTGTATCTTTAATCTATATTTTTCTTATGTAATAAGAATATGCCTTAATCGAAACGTCATATCGTTATTGTATTAATAATGCAAAACATGTTAGTGTTTTAAAATGGGGACTGCATTCCAACCAGACACGTGCATTTTCTATACTAATATAATAAAACTGAAGAGTTTCAAAACGTACATTAGCGTCCTAAGATTACTTAGGAACTGCAATTGATTTTATTTGACAACATATGTTCGAGGCGAGGTTCAAAGCTAGTTGTATAAAAACTAACAAATAAATTTAAATTTGACCTGTACAAAGTAAGAACCTTGTTTTGCTAGTTTGATTTATAAAATATAATATTTACTGTCGATTTCTCTACTATACTAAATTACTGCGTTTTGGACAGTAATACTCTGCGTGATATGCATACAATAAACATTTTTACCTACATGCCCACCCGTAAATTATGTATATACTTTTCCTATGTAATATATAAAAGTAATTTAATTAAATTCTGATACATTATATATCTTTTAAATTATTAAGAATTTAAAAGCTTTGAAAAATTATTACATTTTATAAATTCTCTTTGTCTTGAGATATCTTGTTTAGATGCTTTATACCTCACTGTGTTTGGTTGCGATCAGTCCTGTTCCCTACTGCTGTAGTGCTTAGTGATGTTTAGACTGTATTTTGAGGCTTCTCTGTGTATCTATTTAACAGATAAATATAATTAAAAGACAACTGTTTTAATAAATGTATATTATATTATTTGATATACATACATATATAACGAAACCAATCGAAACGATGCCGATACGACGAGTTTATTTTAAACATGCAACCCGTGCAGAACAACATGACAGTCGCGTGGAAACTAGCACACTATGTTGTATGTTAGTGTGACACGCGTTTTTGATCAGCACGTTCTCTGCGTGATATCTTCGCGTTTGTTTGACGATCTTACGTTCAACGCGCGTAGTCAGTGCGAACAAAATAAGTCGTGTGTACTGTCCATTAGTGTAATTGTTCGCACGGCGTAAACTTTCTATACTGTACTAGAAAGTCGGTATGACGTCATCGGTCTCAAGTGTCATGTTATTTTGCATGAATAGCAACTTTAGCGATTGTAACAATTAATTGCATTTATAATAGTGATATAACTTAGCGAAAAAATATACATTGAAACGAAATAGCTTATATTCTTGCCATAGTTAAGAATTATTAAAAGCGACATTTTGATTCGTTATAATGAAAGCAAATGGAATTGATTAGACATCGTATGTATCGATCAGTTACTATTTAATTTGTATTCGCTGAGTTGAATCATTGAATAAATATTTTAATAAGCATTCCAAAGACATTTTTTAATATTATAAAGACACTATTCTATGATATGTTTACTGTGTGCTTTTGAACTTATTATTAAATATAATATATTATTAATATATGCGATATGGATTACTTAACTATTATTTAATAATGTACTTAACACACGACAACAGTATTTAAAACTTAAGTGCTTGAAATGATTTTTCTAATGCCTTTTGCAATTACGTTTATCGTATTCCCAACGCAAGCTACCCTTGCCTAGCCTATGCATTGCATTAGATGATACTTACGGTTTTTTTTGATGAAATTGATAATGAAAAAAGAAAAAAACCCTTATGACTCAATCCACACAAGTTTACAATTTAAGTTGTCTGTGGTGGGATATCTGAAAATGTGTTACATAATATTAACATTCAATACTAGAGTGTGTCTCGGGCTTAGTATATAATTGGGTTAGAGAAAGACAGTAATCTCCTTGTCTAATTAATGTAATCATACAAAATTTAGAATAGGCCCCATCAATCAATATCTATTTATTGAAACGTTGTCGTGTTATCGTGACCTTATCCAGTTTGCTTTATAACGTAATTTTATTTTAAGCTTTAAATTTCCGAGTACAACGCTAATACTAAGTCTACTAAGAAATATTTAATATATAATATTTATAGCATTATTTATGCTTACACAGATTATATTCGATGGCTTGTGGTGCTTGGGTACTGTAGTTTGAAGTCTGGTTTTAATGCACTATTAATTTATTTTATTTTCATTCCGTTTAAAAACGCTCATAAGTTACAATTCACTTTATTTGAAATACACAATAAAAAAAGTAAAGTTTAAATTATGCACAAATTATATAAATAAAGTCTGTATATTCTGTATTCAATAAATGGTATGAACTTCTCTGCATAGTATTGTATATTTTAATGTATAAAATTATAATATTATATATTATTGAAAAAATATCCTAATATAATTATTAATCGTAGGCTTCCATTAAAAGTACTTAAATAATTAAAATGGCGTTCTATTAATTTTAAATGTTACTGATTTTACTCTCTAAACCTCCAACTTGTTATAATATACTATACAACAGCGGTTCCTAAACTGTTTTGTATGTAAAGGGATACTAAATAAAGCCCTTCAGTTTTATAGAATGCTTATAATTGAGGGACATTGCAATTTATTGAGAAATTCACACCTAACCTAAAAATATGTTTTGGGCTTTTATAGTTTCGGTTATTCACAAAAACTTTTAAATTGATTAATCAGTTTCACTGAAAGATTCAATGTAAACATAATTTATCAAAACGTGGCATCACTGCTGCAGAGCTTCCGCATGTATTAGAGGCAATAAGGTAACTAGCCAATTCCTTTGGTCTAAATCATTATGTCTCGGAGAACTCTTAGTTTTGTATTTTGTGGAATGTCAGATACAATGTAGACAATAAATATATGCCACAAGAGTTAATATAATGTTTTATTCCCATGATTCTCTTGCCAATTGCCAAATTACAATTAGTGCATTAAAACCCAACCTTTTATTAATATTCCAATATAATTTAACTAACTCTACTAAATAAAAAAAATGATTGTTCACAAATAATTGATTGATTTTTGTTCAGTATTATTTTTTTTGTTTTGAATTTAATTTCTTTGCATTTTTCTAGTTAAGTATACATGGTGTACTTTCTCAATTGCATTTTTTATATTTGTTTCTGACGATTGTGCGGTGTTTTGTTTTTGTAAGGTTTACGAATGTACTTTTTGTATGTACTTACAATGTTTTCTCTCGAAATAAATAAATTTCTTATTGGCATTATTTGCGTTTTATTTCCATACACGAACGGTGTTAACATGCATGTGCATGTAGCATAAAAACTACATTATTGTCAACTCTATATGACTGGACGTCAGTTTTTGCTGTATTTGAGTTGCCTTCAGAGAGATCAAGGCCGCATATAGTATGGTAACGTACTATTTTTGGTTAGACCTTAACTTTATTCAACTAACAAGTCTTCATTACCTTAAATAGTTCTTAAATAATACTCGAAGTAGTTACAAAATAAACCTCGACAGTGTGTGTGTGTGTGTCTGTATACAGCAAATGTATTTAATACATGTGTATATTTCTCCCTAGCTGTCGTCTTAAATATATGATGTGAATGTAAAATCATCTAACTAATTTGTATGAAGAAAAGTAAAGCTACAGTAACTAGGATGTTTCTTTCTTAACGTCGCCGTTGTCTTATGTTCTATTATTTCCTTACAATTTGAAACTAGCATCATTCAAGTTATTCTTATGTAGGCGATATTTGTAATAAATTATTCTTTGGCCCGCTTAATAGATAGAGCCCGCAGTGGTAGAGCCCGCAACAACAACATCTGTTGCCGAATGGGCCGGCTCGACCGGTGAAATACCACGACCTCACAGAAAACAGGCGTGAAGTAGAAATACTCTGCGTTTCGTCTGATGAGTGAGGTCCCGGTGGCCTAATTTGAGTCCTCCTCCCTTTCCCACCCTTTTCTTGTAAGGATGGGATGGGAACAGGAAGAGGATTGGACAGGGAGGGGGTTGACGGGAAAAGGGAAATATCCTTTTTCCTGTCTATACCCTCCTCGGTCCATTAAAGGTAGGCAACGCATCTGCAACATAATTTCTTGTTGCGGATGTCTATGGGTAGCGTACACTTATGTGATCCGCTTGCTCGTTTGCCACCTTATTCCATAAAAAAAAGAAAAAAAAAAGATAGATTCGATAAACGACACATGTCTTTCTTTCAATATATTGTTCTGTTAAAAATATATATTGTCAAATACTTATTTGTAACAAAAATACACATCATCCTTAACAGTGGTAGAGCCCGCAACGTGTGTTGCACGAATGGGCATGCTCGACCAGTACAATACCACGAACTCACAGAATACAGGGGTGAAGTAGAAGTATGCTTCTGCGTTTCGCCTGATGAGAGTGGTGCAGGAGGCTCAATTTCAGTTCTTTCCCTTTCCCATCCTTTCTCAATAAGGAAGGGGAAGAGGATGAGACGAGTAGGGGATAAATGAGGAAAAGGAAATATCCTTTTTTCTGTCTTATCACCTCCTCTGTCCATTAAAGGTAGGCCACGCATCTGTGACACATTTGTTTGTTGGAAATCCCTAGGGGTAGTAGTCACTTACCATCTGGTTTCAACAACCGGTTGCCACCTCCACGTAAAAACAATGTACTACCTTAAATATAATGAATAATGTATTTGTTTCAGAAGCTAATGTGCTGCGCAGCGGACGTGCTCGAAGGCAAGGGCACGGTGCAAGTGGCGATCACGGTGTCGGAACTGCTCCGTAGACAGGCGGGCTTGCGTGCCCCAGCCCCCGTACTATCCCCCGCGCCAGCGCCCCCTCACGCCACCTAGCGGCCGAGGCTTGCGCTTGCGCCGCAGCCCGCTCTCACACTATAACTACCATAAACATGGTATTGAACTATTTCTTTGCTAGTGAAGTTGTTTGCTACGACATAGATACCTGAAGTTTGTTGTTCTTTACAAGAATAGCCATGAGAACTGCGTAAATAGTTGATAATATCGGCATCCACCTGTCATTGCCAGATTTAAGTCACGTATTTGTATAAAGGTACCGTTATTAACTTTTATAGTTGACGTTTAGAACAATCTTTTCTTGGGAAAAGACAGAACGTTTGCCACAAAAATTTTTTACTTAGTTTAGTTTTCCTCCATTTGGCTTTTAACAGAAACGCAATAGGAACTATTCATAGAAAGTGTATACTTCTAATAAAAGTACGCGTTGCAATACACTACATCCTTATGCTGAGAGGAATTATGTTGGAGTTATAAATATATATTTATCGTGACTCTTTCAAGAGTATATTGGATGAGAAAAATTAGTGGTTATTCACTCTCTTCACAGAGCGAAACGAACGTTGAGCCCTGTCGAGTACTTTCATATTAAGATGCTATTTAAAATCAAATCGAGAGTTGTCCTCTTCTTTGTAATATATAAGCATTGACTGTCCAAAGGAATAAATTAATATTGAAGAGGTTAAGGCTGGCGCATTTGACGCCTGTTCAAGGCAAAATGAGATGTAAATATTTTTCAATGAAATTTACATATAATTTGTAAGCTATTTAAAAAACTTAATACGTTAATTTCTGTTAGTTCTCAATCTATTGAAAAGCACAGATAATGAAAATCAACTCTCTAAATAATACTCAAAAATAGAACAATTGATTTAGATTACTTGTATGTAATTGTATGTCTTAGACCATTTATACGGAAACGGGTTTCTATTTGCCTTACTAGGTCCAGTACAACCGCCATGTAATTTTTCTAGTGAAAAATGTATTTCCTATCAGTTGCAGAATAGAAATCATGCACTTTATGCATTAGGATTTGATAAGTCAACATGAGCAAAGATGAAGTGATAATTTTGTTGCTCGGAGGCAAAATGATTACAAGGAATTGTCAATATATGTGTGTGATAGAACGTGTATACTTCGGTTTTAACATCACAAAAGAATATTATAGCATTGGTTTAGTTAATATTATGTTTGGGCTTCAAAGTATCGATATCTAGATTTGCCAGTTAGAACACCGGACAACAGACATATTGATTAACAACCTATACCTTGTTTCATTGCAAGATATGATTGTTGTAAACAAACAAACGTCATTTACCACACATGTCATGAAATGTCATGTCACATGTCAAAAAATATGTATGTTAAAAACTGAGCACACACAATAAAAATTGTCTTTGACTGCAAGTGTATTTAAATTAATAGACTTTATTAGTCTATTTCCTTAGATCTAGTAATTTAAACAGAACATAAATCACCGATATTTTGTGTCCATAGTTCTTTTATTAGTATTGTACACGTGGCATATAGATATGTAAGGTATCGTGATAAATTTAGGCTAACATTTTCCTTAAGTTAATAATTAATCACTTAATTTGACAAAGGCGGATATTCTAATCATCTTCTGTGATTGAATTGAATCAACTATATAAAGTACTGTGCCTTCCATTCTTTACAACATATGGGATACATCACACAAAGTGACAGAAACAACATTTCACGAATTTACTAGTGACTTTTTGATTCATTATACACACGTTATAATTATACGCGTCACGGCTTTACCAGTCTGAAGTTAGTTATAAATAGCTAAAGCAAAAGACGGGAGTAAACTGCCTATGACTTCGCTGGCTAAGTTCAGACTCTACGACTTGACGGACTTAATAAACCGCCTTTTAAGGAACTAGTTCCCTGTATTTAGGGATGTAGTTCAAGTATCAATGACTCGAAACCATCGTAGCTTGAAATAATGACAATACAATACTTAGTAAAACTTGTACCATGTTCTAATCATGAAAGCGAAATTAATCGTAATCTAGTAACATTTAAATACGTACATTGAAATACTGCAGTTTTAAATTGGTTGTATATACTGATCAATTCGCCATAATTTTAGGCTGTGTAACCTTTTTAACACTTTTTTATACCGCTAGATGTCATTTGTTGCTTAAGAAAAACAGTCACGACACAACAAACAGTCGATTTACAACCAATATTTAGCTAACACTAGCATAATTTCTATTGGCGTTAGCTACTTAACAGATTATTAGAGATATGTCTATTTTATTTAAGTTTGTATAAATAAGTTGTATTTCATGCGCTTTTGTCATTTTTTCCAAAGTTACTAAAATGCACTCACATATCTTGTTTACCACCGAATTGGAAACTTTTGGAATATTCGAATACTCATAGTTTATTACGTAATATTAAGAATAGAAAAAAAACAGTTGGTGTATCAGAGCGTACTCGCGGAGGAAGTGAAACTTCTTACTAAACCAACATTCAGTTTGACTCACCGACACAACAACACCCACCCTCCCCCACTCATCGACTTACCCACTCACCCACTACCCCACTCACCAACTCCCCCATTCCCCCACTCGCCTACTCACCTCCTCACTTACACCCCACTCACCTGCACCCCCACTTACCTACTCCCTCACTCCCCCACTCACCTACTCACTCACTCTCCCACGTAACGCGTTACGAAAATTTTCCCTAACGATCCGTAAGAAGTTTCACTTCAAAAATTCTCGTCATTTATTATTACAAAATATAGTCAGTTTGTGCTATTTAATTTTTTATTTTGATTGTACGTTATATAATTTTATTTTTGTCTGTAAAATTAAGGAGTTTTTAATGATGGCAATATCACGATTTATTTTTTCTTTATTAAGATGCGTATTTTCGTAGAATTTTTTAAAAATGAATTATATGGTAATTGAATAAAGATTTTGTCATTAGTGTGTTACCAATGTATGGAATTTATTTTTTTCGTGTATGTATTTGGCCAGGAGATGTAACATTTTATTGTTATTTTGGACACGAATCAACATGAAACAATGCTTTATTTTATATGTTTATCAATACTTAGAATAATAAAAAACAAAGCTACAAGATTATTTAATCATTAATCAGTTAAAAAGGTCATACAATTTACAAAAAAAATCATACATAAATTTGAAGCCAGTATAATCTGTAACACCGTGTTCACACTGTCAAAAACCTGTTATTTCTGTAAAAATAACACGACAATATGTCTTGTCGCCAGTGTGAACCCACGGAAAATATTGTTTTAGTATCGAAACAACACGTAACAAATACTTTTCACGGGCGCTGTGTGGAATTAATTTTCATTGTGGTCACCGTTCTAATACAAAGTTTATCATGCAGCGGATTATGTTACTTGTGAACTTTAAATTGGCTATTTTTATCTGCCGCTCGAGTCTCATGCCGTCAAGTAGTTTCCGTAGAGTTTTATTGCATATGAAATGTTTAAAGGACCCTGTATAAAGTAAGTGTAAGAGTAACAAAAGAACTGAGAGAAGGAATCGAGTCTTTGTCCCGTTCAAAGATTTTGTGCCAAAGACTTATGGTTGAGGGGTTAACGATTCTTTTTTAATTTTGTATAAATATTTGGAACACTAACGCACTGGTCTCTTAGGTTAAATACGATGTAATAATTATTCATGGTACATCCACCTGTGTTTATATGTAGATATAAATAAAGGAATACTTATACATTTTCGATGCTTGTATTTCATTTATCTTAAGTCTAAAACTCCTATTTAACCTTAATATATAATAATAAACCAGCGATAGTGTCATTAAGGCATAAACAGCCCAAAACTTTCGATTTCCAATCGAAGTTCGCAGTTTCGGTTTCCAGCTTGTTTTTTTTTAAATTTATTTTAACAAATAATTCATATACAATCCTTGGTGCCATTAAACAATGGTTGTTTGTCTGGGCACTGCACAGTTCACTGAATACTTAAGGATGAATGGTAAGAATTTAAATCAACATTTATAAAAAAAATGCTCCCAGTGATGACTTTCGCACCTATTTTCTTTACGCTATTTGCAGTAAACTTGTTTTTGTAATAGAAGCGGGATACATCACTAGGCAAGCATCTTGCCTGATTATTTATCCTTCAATCTTAGCTACAATCAGTGGGAGTAGTCAGAGTTACAGTTCAGATATAGATAACCCGCCACCCATAGGTATCTGCAACAAACTAATGATTTGCAGATGCGTTGCCTACCTTAAGGCGCAACCTCTTATGTATTTGTTTTGTTACAATTGAAAATAGCTAGGCATTTTAAATTATGATTAAAATTAGCTTATGAAAATAAACACTGGCTGGAATTTTATTAATCATGAGCAAACGGCAGGTTGAACAGATAATATATTAAAAAAAATCAATTTATTAAAAAGTTGCACGTAATCGTCATATTGTAGGTGGCGTCGTGAGCGGCACAGAGCGGGCGTGGCACGTGTAATCGTCGGTAGCTGACTAGCAAAAAACAACGCCCTGCTATACCTCGTGTACGAGACAGGAAATTTAATCATTACAGTAGGCGGTGCTGGATGTTTCAACAAATATGTTTTTATAACAACAGACGCACCGACCAGCCTGTTATGTGCTTTCTATTAATGGTAGTTTGATTTGTAACAATCCGGAATGATTTCAACGAAAATGACTATGGATATTATTTAAAGGTATACAAACACAATAAGTTATATATAACAGGTATAGGAGATTTCATATTAATCTTTAAAAATGTAAGCAGAGTTCACCGCCTACTAGGTACATATTACCAAAACATAATCTGTGACATTTCGCTAACAAGTCTACACTACGTGCTGCTTATGCTTGACATTAAGATGCATTGGCTGCATACCAGCATACCTATTTACTTAAATAATTCAAAGAAGCAGAACGAACGGAAAGGCATTTCATTGAGTTACCCATGTAAAGGAAACGCAAAGGTACATAAATAGAACCATAGGTCGGCTGATAGACGATAAAAAAGGCGGAAAATCAAAAGGCATTGTTAGCGGCCGCTTTCTACGATTACTATTTACTTTTCGTAAAATCATCGCCCTTGTTTAGAAATAATTAATTAAAGGCACAATGAGGTCGGGCTATTGAAATGCATCGGCTCGTCTACTTTTTTATTATCTGTGCTCGATACGGTTGCATCGTGACGGCGTTCCGTGCCGGGGATGGCTCGGACGCAAATCGACCGGAAAATTGGTTAGCTTAAATGGGGTTGCGGAATTAGGGTGGATTTTAATGAAGTATCGCCTATATCGTCGAAAAATAATTGGCCTCGTCAATTCATCACATCATTGTTTCTTATTAACATTGATAAAATAGAAATAGAATAAGATAGAAAGAATACAAATTATCTCATCGGTCAATTTTTAAGAAGGATGCCAAAGGAAGAAGACCGCATATAGTGGACGGCATTAGGTAAGGCCTTCTCCTAGCAGTGCTGTGATACGTAATTATTTTTATTACAATTCGAATGCTAAGGCTAGCTATCAATGAGATTCCAATAGTCGTACTATGTAACTAACTACTTTCTTATTAAAAATACAATACCTAAATACAACTACAGGTAAGACAACGAAAGCCACACAGCCTCAAAAGATTTGTGCCTAGATCATGATATGTGCGCGTGGGTTCTTGTTCATTTAATGCGATATTGGTATTACAAAACAATTTTTTGTTGCACTTATACTCTATACAAATCTACGTAAGTAAAACCGGCCAAGTGCGAGTCGGGCTCGCGCACGAAGAGTTTCGTATCCTTATATCCATATGAAATAACGTTTATTGTATGGGAGCTCCTTTAAATATTTATTTTATTCTGTTTTTTATTGTAGCGGCAACAGAAACACATCATCTATAAAAATAATAAATCCATAAAACGAAAACAAAATTTAGTTGACAACACTTAGCGCGTTGATGAGATGTATTTATGAAGCATACGGATTTAATGAATTTATAAGCCATACGAACTTCAAAAGTCCAATCAATTATGTAGCTAATTGAATTTAAATGAACCATACTCGTAAATGCAAATATAAGTAAAACTGTTTAATAATAACTGTCTTAAAATGTGTGCAAGCCATGCAATATCATCGTAGTATTCGATTTTTATACGGAAGACGGTTTCCTTCAAGTGTTTACTTAAATATTTTTGTATCTCCTTCTCTATCTTACATACATATCTTTCTTCTCACTCTTGTAACGAAAGGTGTTTAAGCGTGACGCGTCGGCAAAACGTTCCATGATTCTCGTACATTTACTGAATTGCCGCCAAAAAAAATTAGCTTAAAAAGTCATATAATATATAATTTTATATCTTGTTGAACAATAATTTATAATTATTTGATACAATGTAGTCTCCCGGATCAGCATTGTCAAACAGCGCAAGCGCTGCGCGCAGCATGCGGCGTCGAATGCGCGGGCCGCGTTGATAGTATCGCACGTGGGCAGTTACAGCAACCGAACTAAACATAGACGCGCTGCCATAAAACACTTAGTTTATATTAAAAACAATGACTTAAAAAGAACCCAGTAATTTTGGTTATTGACTTAAAGTTCATTTTTCTATCAGAAAGGTAAATAGGTTATTCGGAAAGTTGGTGCCGATTTTAAAAGAAAATTGAAATGCAGCTCATTAATAATTTTTACATTTGTTAAGTTGTACACGTATTATTTTTTTAACTGTAATCAAAAGAGTTTGAGGCTATTTTCTATAAATCAATTTGTAAGGATTGGAATCGGTGGACATTTAGGTAGGTGAAAGTTTGATCTTTGTCTAGAACCATATAAGATAACACCGAGAACTTTACAGTCTTCACAGTCTGGTCGTGGTCATCGAGTTGTAGTAACCCGCTTCACTAGGCGCCCCCTTTCCCAAACTGCTGCCTTTTTCACACATTCGTGCAGGGGACATTTCCTGCAGCTCTGACTGGGTCGATCCACCTCTGATCTGATTCTTCGGAGCCTGGGGCCTACTTTTCTCTGCACTACGAAGCGTTCGATGGACACCTCGTTATTCCGTCTACGTGTGTCAGCATAGTTCGTGAGAATGCGAGCCTGAACAATGTAGGACAGACGCTGCTTGATCCCCAGTTCCTCGAGGATGGATTTGTTGGTTCGGAATGCCGTCCAGGGTATTCTTCGTTCGAGGGCTCACTCGGGAGCCTGGACTCGACCCTTACTTTATTATTTTTACGAGCGTCGGCGCGATCGGTAGCTATCTGATTATTCCATCTTTGTCATCTCGTCTAAGCTGCTTCACTTTTCACGATGAACGCTCCTAAATAAATATATGATTGGACTACTGTGCACTGCGCGTTGTGTGTAACCTCTGGCGTGTTGTTTAAACGATTTGCAATCATTATTTTGGTTCCGTTGCGGCTAGTCTTAACTCAAGATTGACGAGCACTAGTTGCGAAAAGTATGGTATTATCCCCGTAGCACAAGTTTGAAATCTTCATGCCTCCGATTGCAATTCATCAGACCATGTTTCAAGAGTGCGTCTCATTATTAACTCCATGTAGATATCAAATATGATGTATGATCCTTAGTCTCATGTTTATCTGCATGCGCTTCTATTCCTGCACGTGTTGTAGTTGAGCGTTGTAGTCTCACCCGCTGTTTGTATTTGTTTGTTGTTTGTTGTTATTAATTTTTATAGATTCTTATATTTGCCTATTCAATGGTTAATGTATTTTTATTTGAATGTTATTTGTCGTGGCTAATAAAACGATAAATGTGCGCTAGGTGTGAGTATGGTGTGGGTGGTGCGGGCGGTCGGCGGCGGTGCCCGCTGCGCGACACGACGCGGCGTACCGGCGCTGCCATATCCATTACTTTATTAACTTGTCTTTATAACAGCTTCACGGAATGCTTGTTTACTTACTTTATGATAATCTCAACGAGTGGGATATCTCACTTTATTTCATATTCCACAAATAACTTAATTTCTTAAAATTTAGTTTGACTCTTTTGAAGAGGCTGACCACTTGGGGTAATTGAATTACATAAAATCAAAAATGTATGTTGTTTAAACTTGAATTAATTTAAGTAATCATAATAACACTGCGGGTTGTTCCTCTGACAATCCTTTATATCGCTTTCGTTTTCATCACTCGTTATTCGTTTGTTCTTTATCGCACGTTATTCGTTTGTTTGAGGGCCTTCTAATCACCTCCAAAACCGACATCTCTTCACAGTGATTGTCGAGGCACCTCCCGGTCACCTAGGAAACTAAAACTATTCAATCGATTCAGCTTGCAGTCAATTAGGAGAATAAGCAAAAATATTTATAATTTTAACGTTTAAATATACTTTTTAATTTAATCATTACTTCATACAAAGGCAAAATAGATATAGGGAATGGAACTTCGCTACAATCAGTTCTCCATAAGACACCTCTCTCTTGTTTTCTCAATTTAAATGTATAAATGGTTCATAAACGAAACAAGTATATTTGCAGAGTAAGCCATTGGGTACACTTTCCAAAAGAACAAGCTGGAGTTACAGTATTTGAAATTATAAATGATGTGGTAATATGTTAAACACATATATTCGTTATGTATAAAATTAAAATTGAAATGAGGTGGACAGGGATGCTTTTGACAAGTTTCAAATTAAAAAATATATAAAACTTATATAAGAGTGCAATACATATGGAGTTAAATAAGGCGAATTGTCGTCTAAATAAAGATAACAGAAGGTGCATTAACATTAACGTTTGCATTGCGTATGATCGTGGCGTGTTTGTTCTCTTTGGCTGATGTATGGCGAGCATAAATAACCAATGCCCGGGGCATTACCAATTAACTTCCTCGCGCGCTGTGGTAACATGTTCACTTGCTTTAAATGTTGCTAACGTAAGAACTCGTTGGCTACGCGATGTTACCATCGTTGACATAATCCACGATGCCAAGAATGCCATGTTGTAAGTATATTATTTTTGTTAAATGTCCTATTAAAAGTTATTTGCGTTGTTACAAGTACGAACATCTATTTTTCTTTCTTTAAGAAACTGTAATTATTTTGACAGGAGTGTTAATTGAATAAGAAATTGACAAACCTCTCAGAAACTAGGTTAGTTGTGTATATTTTTCAAGCATTTGGAAGATGAATATATTTTTGTAGAGTTATTAAAGAAATGATTGCCCCACTATTCTCTGGTTAGATGCTTAGCGAAGATATTATGATCATATAAACTCGTTATAGTAAATGCGATATAGTAACAAAAACTATTCTAAATGACTTCGCATCGTAATTCGTAAACTTGACTGATACTTCTCCTAATGGATTGCTTGACTTATATGAGTTTGGTTTTAAAAATGACGGACGAAGATAAAAAATAAACATGGCGGTTGTTATTAAACCCTTTTAGTATTCTGGTTCGGTTTACTCTAATTGAGTCAGGTTAAGAGGTTAATTTCTTGTATAGATAATTTATTGTTACTGTATGCAAATGTTTAGAGGCGAGTTTTTGAAAAATAATTAAGTTCGTTATATTGCCCCGGGGCTGGTGGACGTTCCACGAGATTAGGAACTATGCTCGTCGTAATTTATTAACTTTAAGAATTTACGTATGTGTAAACCTATAAATAACAACAAGACTATTAAATTTTAAAATAAACAAGCCTTATGTCAGCATAAAACGTGTTAGATTATTGAATAACTGAATATCGTATTTGCATCTATTTGCATTCCTTTTACCAGAATGCTACTTAGTTTTAGCGGAAAGAGTTCCGCTAAAACGAATGTTACCCGATTGTCACATTTATCTTACAAATATCTTAATTGTTAATTATTCACAACAGTCTTTGTTTTGCCTTGCACAAATACCTTCTGGAATGATCTATATCAGCAAGCCGTTTTTAAAACAGATTTATTTAAACTAAAATATAATTAGATGTGTTTTTTTCTGAATAAATAAATATCACATAGAATAGATAAGATAATAGATGTCGTTCATAATATGAAAACAATTATTTACATGTAACTAATCTTTGAAATAGCCCTGGGGCGAGAAAGAGAAGGAATTCGAAGTTCCAAAAAAAGAGAACGCATCCGTTACAATCAGAGAATTTAATATGAACGAGTCGTAAAATATGTGGTGCGGTATAACGAACTCCATTTAGCAATTAACTTAACAAACAAACGTAATATATTGTTGTTAAATTTCAATACAAAAATGGCGGCTGTGACGACGTCCAGCAATAACTTATACGATTCCTCGCCGTAAGAGAATACACAAATGTGAGCTCTACAATAAGGCGCGTTGAGTTTGTCGGATTAAAAATTATGTGCTCGGAATTGCGGTGCCATTAATTTATAAAATAATTGACATGTGTTTTATGAGGCGCGCGCTGTTAGATATGTTCGCTATTAAACAATGTTTCATGTTGAATAATTCGTACGGATGTACAATTTCATCGCAAATGTTTCGGTTAATACAGGTACCAAAATATAAAATCACGTATAAAATTCAACGAAACTTAAATTACAAAATAGAAAAAACAAGAAAGAAATTGTATAAGAATACAAATCGAATAATTTACAAAGGCAATTTTTATTTTATAATTTACAAAGGCAATTTTTATTTTATAATTTACAAAGGCAATTTATGGAGAAAGTATAACAACGTTAGCTCTACTATAAGATCCTCACACTAGATTGAGTCTGTCTCACAAGGATCGTCTAACCCTTTGACAGACAAATGCATATTAATATTAGTTTACACGGCCGAAAACATCAGCGCTGCGACATTTAGAGAGGGGAAATATGTGTCGGTACCGGCTAAATACTAGGGGGGAAGATGTACTAATTATTTGGTTCCAAAATTATATAATGATATTGAATGGTAAAGAACTGACGCTGACGCTTTTATAAAATGTCGCAAACACTGTGTGCATTGCAGTTTGGCGACGAATTGATGTTTGTATGTAACCATATGTATCTTTAAGAATAAATAAATAAAAAAAAGTAAAACACGGTCGTTCAGTTTTTCAGACAGGAGAGAGATAGCACCACGGTTTTTGTGAATATTTCGATAGTGTGGACACGGTATATCTCAAAGATTATTTAATGATTTTGCAAAACAAATTATAGAACGGTAATTTACTTAATGGTTATATATAAATGTGTGTAATTTGTTGTGCGACATGTTTTGGGAGTTGTTATGAACTCTAGATTGTCTTCTAGAGTGTTCAATTACGTAATAAGACTTTCTAGTCTTGCAGTTAGTAATGAATCAACTATTGCATCGTCACCATGCCACTTGGTGTGTGCTAAGTGAACAAAAGATGGTACGAACTAATTGTTTAAAATATTCGCTATACTGCTTATGGTAACTAGACTTCCCATCAACTGTTTATAATAGAGACAAGAAAAGAGTAACGGACACATGATCATACATTGATCTACATATAGTTAGCTTAGTTGTTGTGGCCAGTGGGTTGATAAGAATGTCATCAAATCATTTGGGGACCTAACCCCACATTTAGGCTTGATCTTCTTGAGAGTAAGTTTAAGTTAACAACTAAAACACACAACGTTTTATAAAGATATATAACAATCAGAACAAGGTAGTGGTTCGGGCTAGTTAATTTATATAGAATAATAACCATAAAGTTCAGTTTAAATTTAGTCCCGGTTCTGATAGTTTTGTAGGGGCGCTAAAGCTTATTAAGACCTCCCCCCGAATCATCTAATGCTCGTGGTAGTGTATAAGATAATTTTTCAATCATATAAACGAAAGTTATATACATAATATAGTGTGTTTCTAATCAATTGAGTAGAGAGGCGGATCGCTTAATCGCGCCGCCCCATCTCTTACGCCTCTGTCAAAGCCCGCGGCTAAATTAACTTTATCCGTCTTTGATTTATCACTTGCCTACAATTATAAAGTTTGTGTCTAAAATCAATTCATAATTAATAAAGCTTATATTATCTTTATTAAAATACCTTCACCTCATACTGTTCAGTACAATTTAAAAGGAAGCAAAGGTAAAAAAAGTAAATTTTAAAGGGTTGCTTCGTAACCCGATGGTCGAACATCAGTCTCTCATTCAATAGATCAGTATCTATAGGCCATGAAGTCTGCTTCCGGGGGTCACAGCATGGCCATTTCATGGCGTACCATTGATAAATATATATGACATTTGATTAGTGGAATGCCATATTAATTTTATTATTAAAACAGGCAATCTTTGTGGCGTATCCTGGGATGACTTTTGGCTAGTAATAAAATGTAATGATTAAAACGGTTTTGACTTATAAACGAACTATAGATTTCGTAGAATGTTCGACCAAGAGTATGCGAGCGCAAAGGTGCCGCCGCCTGTAGCCCGGCCGGTCGTGATTGTGCTGCCCTCTAACGACCGCCTCATTAAACAATTATTAATCGGCGGCGACCCGCTGCGCTCACCAATTGCATTGCCGCTCGTGAAATATCACTCAGGGGTTCCCGTTAGTACACGGCCGTTATCCTGACCAATGAATTTAAACAAAATGAGCTCACTTCTGGATCTAATTGTTATTCTTTTGTGGGATTCTGGATTTAACTGGGATTCCGTTCGATTGTATTTTCTTCAACGATGGGGCTTACTATCTATGTCTTCGATTAATTTAAAAACAATTTAAAAATTTAAGAAAATATCTAAGTTTATTTCTAAGAACCTTTTAGTTTCTGTGGTGTTTTCATCTGTGCTGTTATGACCCCATACCACGATACGGTTACATTGTTCGATTATTTTAAAAAAAATATTAGTTCCTCATAACCGATTCTTAACGAGGCATTTTTTCTCAATATGAGACATAACATCAAACGAATTGACATCAGAAATAGAGCAACCGTTTCATCCAATTAGAGGGCAATAAAACTAATAATAAAGTGCCGCCAACATGTTTTTACCGTCATATACGTCTCACTATTGCTTTTATTCATGGATGACATGTTCGGGAAGTGAAGGAATATCAATTTAATGACTGTAAATATAAGTTTGCGTGGTGTAATGGTGCGACGGAGCCCGCGCCGCTCATTAGAGAAAACAAATCAAAATAATTAGGCAATAAAGAGCGGCTTATGTTGCCATTGTAATACAATTTCGTAGATTGAACTTTACGACCAATTTGATTGTTACAAATTTGTTTATTGCTTCGGGTGTGTTTATTAGGAGATGAATTCTCTCCGGCGCTCGAGCTTGTGATCTATTTTATTATTTAAACTTAAAAACATATGCCATCGTTAGAGTGAGCCTTGTGCCCTTGTGTAATAGTTGCCCAGTTGGATTTAATTTGACGGACTACGTAATGATATTTCATAGAGCTTATTGCTTAACTCGTACTTTAAAAAAAATCTGCGAAAAGTTTAATTTAGAAATCAAGTAATCTTTACAAATGAAGCCAGAAAAGATCGGTCCCTTGTTGCCTTCGTGGCGATAATTGGGGGAAGTCTAGGTTCAGCGGTGGACGAGCGTCAGAAAAGAAAAATATTGAGGATCGTTTGAATTCTTAGCCAACAAAGTTCCACTGCTAGGCTTCCATCCATCTATCGGACTCCGTTGACAAACCTTGAATAATTCATTTTGGAAGGCTGACGCTCCGTCGACCAATCGTGAAGTATTCTGTATTCCGTCTGGTGATTGAAGGTGCTGCTCTATTATTAGTCTTTCTCCCTTCCCATCCTTGTCTAATAACGAAAGAGTGGGAAGAGAATTTGACGGGGGTGGATATGGATATGAAAAGGAAATATAATTTTGTCTGTCTCTCTTCTCCTCCTCCTCCTCCTCTGTCCATTAAAGCAATGCATCTGCAACTAATTTGCTAGTTGCGTGTGTCTATGAGTAGAGGTAACTTAACATCAGATTTGATTGCTCCTTTGGTACATCCTTGTATATTAAAAATAGGTCATCGGTCATTCGTATCTATGAGCAAGGTGCTGTGACCGTTACTAGTTGAATTTAGGAATTCTTGAAATATACCTACCAATCAAACTGAGCAGCGTAGCTTGGCGCCACGAGACATTACGTATATTGTATAACATGTCTGATAGAATCATAAAACGACTATCATTCTATCAATGAGTAGGTGAAACAGGTTTCACAACAAGAATTAAACTACGACTTTAATTGTTATATTTATGGATAAATTAATGAATGGTGTGTGTAATTTTATTGAAATTTATATAATGGTTGTTCCTTTAGCCTTGAGTTGAGATACAAAAACTATTGTATTCAATAGCTTTTATTGCTATATCAGTGATCATATACTCTAAGTCTAACTTAAGTTTGAAAAAATTGTGTGTGAACTTCAAAAGCGCCAATTGTTTTCAGTTTACATTGTATCAAGTTGTTAACACTTATAAATTCCTCAAATGAAAAAGTAAAAAATATGTATCCATAAATATGAAGGACTCCGATTTATAATTTAATAAAATAGGTACACCAGGCCCTAACCGTGCGAGAAAACATATGGGCCAACATGGCAGATTACGGCCCCGGCCTATCGGAGAGGCTTCGACAAAAGGCTGATTTACTATAATATTATTACTAGAAGAAGAAAAATTAGCAACATAAGATATAGCACTAATTATCTACAGCCAGAAAAACAAGGGACGTGTGAAGACAGCGTCGATGCCAAAAGATGTTGATGTGTGTCAATAAACAATTTTACACCGCCATCTGTTATAATTCAATCGCAATAAAAAATATTTTAAGTTGGACCAAATTCCATTACGATAGGTTTAGTAGTTTCCGAGTTTATCCCGAACAAACATCGCGACACGATATTGAATATATGGGAAAGATTTAAAAGATTATATACGTAGTCAGTTGTCCTGTGGAATATCCCATAACCCACAGCCATTTTCTTATCTACTACTTATTCTGGATAAAGATCGGAAAGACGCCGATTTCTACGGAGATTCTTGGGCAAGATCACGTTTTCTTGGCTGAGGATGAGAAGTCGATTTTATTACCAATTAGTTTTCATGTAATTACATAAAATTATTTATTTTACAGTCGTAAAAATTCAAAGCTTTCCAAAACCGATTACAGCGTAGCGAATTTTAAAACGAGAAATTAACGAGATTTCCTTTCAATATTACATGCCAATTTATCGAATTACCCGTAAAGAGAGCAACCACGATGCCATCTCTATTGCACAACCAAGAGATTGTGAACTTAAATCACAGACCTTTTCTAATCCATAGTCCGACTTAACCGATCACGAAAAGGAGCAATCCCTCTTCAACGATTAATTATTTATTGGTCTCTTAAATTCCTTTCCTTGTAACTCAATCAATAAAGGTCTACTGCCAGCTATATTTTCTTTTTAATAAAACTTGAAAACTTTTTTACATTTGACATAGGGGCACACACCAAAACTCAAAATAATTTATGATCGTCAATGAATATTGTGGACTACATGGCCCAGAGTCGATACGACTTTCGTCATTTTATAAAAACTAAATGTTTCTCTATGTACATCCCCACAACAGATAAAAACGATTGTCGAGTCTGAAGTTTTGATTAAGGTAGCTTCGAAAGATGTAAGGTAGCAAGGGTGTATGAAATTTCACTTCAACTTCAATGTTTCAAAGAGCAACCGTCGGAGTGTCATTATGAAGGCCGATGCCTGTGGACTGTCAAACGTTTTTAAAATTAAAATTTCCAGCATGGACAGTGAAGAACGTCCAAATTCCGCCTTTAGTTTGTCACAGCCACAATAGTAAAAGTGAAGACATAAGAGAAACTCTCAGGTTTTATAAAATGAAAGTCAGATCGTCAGCAGCTCTTGGGATAGATGTAATTGCTGCAAAAATAAATAAATAATGATAAATGAAAATTATTTTAAGTTTATATATTTCGTACGATGTATCTTTAATATTGTTAGTTTGTTAATAATATACATTATTAGAAAAAAAAACTTAATTTGTTGCCAGTGATCAGGATGCTTCTAAAGGCACTGCATGTGTGCATTATCAAATCGCTCATTGACAAAGACTAGACTATGCTTCCAACAAGACAATAATTCGAAAGGTGATGTAAATGTTATGTTGAATGTCTACCGCATGCTGCGTTCTCATCCTGAATTTGATTATTTCGATTACTTATAGTAGGTACAGGAAGGCTTACCTAAAAATAACAATCTAAAATGTAATCGGACATTGAAAAAAGTTGTGTCAACTTTAACATCCTATTTCGTTGTTACCCTCACTTGGGGTCTCTTTATATCCACGGGGCCTTGGGTTGCATCCCAAAAATCCATAATGTAAATCCGCCCCTGAGAAAATTTGTAAACGGCCTAGGTCCCAGGTCTCATGTTATTGCCAGTTGATTTATATGTAAGCGTTTATAACACACACACACATTTATATGTAAGCGTATATTTTTTTTACTTTTTTATATTTATCATATTGTAAAAACCTATATTGATATAAATTGCAAGCACGGCTCTACAAAGAATGTAATTAACAGAACACCAATAAATATATTCACGCACAAATAGCAATCCGGTGCGCGCCGCCATTTTGATCACCTTGTTATTGTTAAGTGCTACAGATGTTTTACAACTATTCACGCTGAAGCTCTATGCAGTACTAGGCAAAGGACCCGTGATATCAAACATATTGTACGGTAAGGGAGATTAAGTTGGGCTGGTTAATATTTGTATGAAGCACACAGTGTTAATCGTGAGTGTCGTTGGAAAAGGGACTTTATTGTTACCGGTTATGAATCAGTTTGTAACGCCAACAGAGACTATACACGCAACATATTGTTTTTTGTTTTGTTTATGGTTTTGATAAATGACATGATTAGATTTAGAGCACGCATCTAGGGAACGGGGTAGCTCGAGTGACAATCATCATAATACTAATTTGAGAAGTTGAAATGCGACAGAAGTTTGACGATACGTGTTCAAAATTGTAACTGTTAAATTATTTAAGAAAAAAGTATATTAGTTAAATTCTTTAGGCCCCGGCGAGATTCGAACTCGCGATCTCCTGTTTACTAGACAGGCGCTTTAACCAACTAAGCCACGGCGCCGTTACATTGATGCGAGGAATTTAACCAACAAGTAATACTAAATTAAGTCAATTTAGTTTCAAAAACAGATTTTTTTAACCTAACAATTTTGATAGATAGATACATCGGTTAATAATAAACAAAGGTACACGTGTAATCCATAAAAAAGGTACACACAAAGTCACAAAAAGTCGTACAGCGAGCGAAGGAAAGAGCAGTTTTCGGTGTTTCTCTAAAGGATAATATATTTAATCATAATTTTAGCAGCACTTAAAATGAGAAATAACTGCTTACCCATTACTAATAGAATGGAGTTACAAAGTAACATTGTTGCATTGCTATAGAGCCCACCGTAATAATTAATATTACTGAGGTAATAATCTATATTACCAGCGTAATTAGGAGTCGCGTCAGTTATTGCTTTATTAAACGGACCTCAGCGGTGCGGCCGCAAGTTTACGACATTAATATTGTATAGTAGTGCGCACAGAGCGCTTTGAGCTTTACAACGATTTAGTCTATGGTTTTACAACCATTTACTCCAAGCGAAACTTTGTTCGGTCACGAAACTACTCAGATCGTGTTCGATAATAGTGTCTACCATAAAAACATAAACATTGATCTAATAAAGAAGTGCTATTATAGCTTATACAATATTTTAATAGGACTAGAATCATTGAAATAGGCAAATACTAGCTATTACCAACGGCTTCGCTGGAAGTTTTTGTTAGATGATTCGGCATATAATAACTTCGAAATATAGGTAACATGCGACAAAAAGTTGTTATTGTCAAAACATGACACATTACGATGGCAACAGATATTGTAACTGAATGTTTTATGTACTTTCCTACCCTTTGTAATTTTTTGTACCTCTGAAAATGTGTGTGCAAAATTTCATGATGACCGGTGGAATCCTTAAGGAGTTAAAATGGAACAAACAATGAAACAAACTTACATTCGAAATATAGTATTAGGATAATACAATCCTTTTAAAGATGATGAGATGAGCAAATACTTCTTTAAATTAAAGTAAATGAGCACTTACTTTTATAAATTAAACTAGAGGAGCATTTACTTCTTTACATTACAATAGGATTTAAAGCAGTAAGTGCTCCTTACTTCTTTAAATTAAACTAGATGAGCACTTATTTCTTTACACCACAAAAGGATTTAAAGAAGTAAGGAGCACTTAAATAAGTAAGTGCTCTTTACTTCTTTAAATCCTTTTGTGGTGTACGTGGGTAGGAATCGAAAAAGTAAATAGTACCTAAATCGTACATAATAAATATACTTATTTTAAAAGCTATAAAAAATCTTTTTGCGTTTTGGTTTTCCGACGTACATTGCGACGGCAGACAAGCTTCGAATGCACCAGGGAAATACCTTTTAAAACCTGGCATCAATAAAGACATATTTACTTCAGTATTTCTACTTCTAAGTAAGGAAACTGCAAGTCAATTAACTTCGAATGCCCAGTTTTTTATTACCTGATTATTTCCCTTTCACATCATGTCTTTCTCAAAGATTTCAGTTTTCCAATTAATTTTTACCCAAAATTTTACAAACACGCTTTTAATTTTTACATATTAAGAATGTACGGTGTTGGTAAGTTATTTTTCACTGACTAGCGGGACCTCTATAGGTTGAAATTGTGAAAATGGCGCCATTATTTTCAAATTGCATTAATGTCTTTTGTATACAATTATCATTATGTTATTTGCTTCCCAGAGTTATATCTCCTTGTTCCACCACGAAAAGATTCGCGTGTTCTTGCGTTGTATTTGCTAACAGGGTTAGCAGTATCTGCAATTAAAGTTAGCGGTCCCTAACGAACAGCCTCGAATTGTTCGCTTCGTTTTATAGGAATTTCGCACGGCATTTAAATTATTCCACAAAAGGGATAAAATTATTTACAAAAAAAATGTTTTTACAAACAATTAATTAGTTCTACTGGCATCTCTCTTTATTATATATGTACAAGATTTGACTACGTCTTTATATTATATAATACCTACGGTTTCACCCGCTTTGCAAATTAGTTTAACCAAATTCCACTCTAAGTTGAACCCACGATTGATGGTACAGATCTGAGGTCAACTTACATGATATCTGGCACAGGTTGTAGCCTAATATTCTCGCTACACAATATATTGTACACATTATATACGACTACTTATAACAATCAGTCAATTGTTGACGTTGATAATAGTAAAAACGGAGTCTCCTTCCTTTGACATGTGCTTATAAGACTTTTGCTGTCCAAAGTCAGCTGCGCAACTTCGCGTTTCAGTACCGTACTCATGCATTTCCGGCTAAATCGGAAATGTGAGCGACAACATACAATGGTTTATGTAAATTATTTCTCCATACAAACTTTCATTCTCTACTTTAGACCTTTAGAGGATGAATTCAGATAAATTTTTGCTTAGTGCTCGCTTACGTAATAACAGAAATATCTATGCAAATTTTTCAAGTCTCCAGGCCAAGTAGTTTGGATGTGGCAACCCAAACTATAATATCAACATATATCAGTCCAACGAGAGGATTTGACGGAAGAATGGATGATAAGGATAAGCAAATATCATTTTTTCCATTAGCGGACGCCTATTGGTAACTGCCGCTTAATATCAATTGAACCGGGTGCTCGTTACCAACCATTTTTGATATACTGAAGGAACGCACATTGGTTGTATACTGAAGAAAGGTGCCATAAACAGTAGCCATAACCGACAAGTATAAATGTATAGATTTATGAATTTAGAAGTAAAAGAGGTGTGACTTTGGTCAGTATTTTTTAATTATTAGGCCAACCCTTTTTTCGCATTTAAAAGGTTGTGTCCTGAGGGTCTAAACTATGACCAAATTTCATTTAAATCGGTTTAGTAGCTTAGGTGTGAAAGCGTACTTACTTTCGCATATAATATTATATATAGTAGGGATTATGAAGAGAGAATATTTGATTGATTTTTGTTCCGGTTTGACCAAAAATTGTTGAATGGATTTTGAAAATTCTTTAACAAATATAAACATTTTCTATCGGCTAGATTATTTTGTCTGTCTGTCTATCAACCTTAGCTTAGCTGGGGCGGGTGGCTAGTTGAATATACCGATAGTGTAAGGGTCTGAGTTGATTACAAAATACTCATCATTACGTAAAGGTCCTTTTAATGGACTTCAATTAAATCCCGACCAAATATTTTAAAATTTCACGTTAAATCACTAATTGATCTACCTTATAACTAGACACTCATTATCATCTCCCTGCCCTTTTCCCTCTCATGTGGGTCGGCACAGTATGACTGTAGACCATATTGTATAGGTATTGGCTACAGTTTACGGCCGGGCGCCTGCCTGATGCCTAACCTCCTCGGTAATAATTGATTGTACTTATGTCTTTTATTAGTGTGACAAATCATTACGACCTTATTACTAAACACTATGCTATATATTTATAATTAAGCGTGTTGTACATTATTGTATTTTCGGGTCAGATGCTCTCTCGGTATACAGTGACAGGCTCGACCTCTATAATATTATCTTGTATTGTTACTGGCGCTGTAATGAAGCACTTGTTACACTTGCCACCAGGTGAAATGGGCAAGGAGGTACTTGTATCAACGCTTCATAGAATTTAAAGAAAAACTAACTAGGTAACTAGAGTGGCGCAGTGATCCAAAGTGACCTTTGGTCTCGAATTTAAAGAAAAGTGTACATACAATTAGAATGGTCAACAAATTAATAATATAATGTAGTAAATTATTTTACTCGACTTAATATTGTCATAAATTCGGTAGCCGCATAATAAGTCAACGCTTTCACAAACATTACTCACGACTTCTGCTAATTGTGTTTTGCAGTAATTACATTAATCAGCGATGGCAAACTTATCAAGTGTTGATTGATATCTTTCGCTTAGCCGACTGACACGTAACAGTGGTGTCATTAAGTCCGACGGCCGCTGGCATTTCACGAAGCGGCCGACTACAATGTTTTTTTTGTTTAAATGCATTCAAAAAGGTCACTCACTACTTGATCTTAACACAATCTACTATACTTAAAATGATAGAATGTGTTTATTTCACATCGATGCAAGTTTATCTACTTATTTTAAAAATGTAAACTTTAAACTAACTAGAGTGGCGCAGTGACCAATGGCCTCAGACAATAAGAGTCACCACGTTCCACGATCCTGTGCCATCATCCGCCGGTCTTGAACTTGAAACTCACGCAGATCCTTGTCAACCTCATCTTCACAGGTTGCCGAGCTAACGGACTCTGTGTGATTTTATCACTCCAATGATGCTCGATTCGGCCACCAGTTTCTCAATTTCTGCGTTTTTTCTAACTGGCCATGTTACATCCTTTCTACCTTTTTTATTAGTGACAACCAGTCAATCGCTCCAGTCCTATTTCTCCTAATTTCTTTATAACCAGTAATTTCAAATTCATTTTATTATATATAAATAAATAATAAACACGTAACAATAAAATTCAAAATTTTACACACAAAGTTCGTCGAAACTGTTCTAAATTCAATAAGCATGTTG
Organism: Papilio elwesi; assembly: GCA_029849275.1. Classification (NCBI taxonomy): domain Eukaryota; kingdom Metazoa; phylum Arthropoda; class Insecta; order Lepidoptera; family Papilionidae; genus Papilio; species Papilio elwesi. The sequence goes on along the minus strand of CM056687.1, from coordinate 2,621,497 downwards.
CTGACGCGTTATGTTTTATAATGTGAGAAGGTGGCCAACGAGCAAGCGGATCACCTAATGTTAAGTGAGCACTACTCATAGACATCCGCAAAAAGCAAATGTGTTGCAGATGCGTTATCTACCTTTAATGGACAGAGGATGGCATAGACAGGAAAAAGGATATTTCCTTTTCCTCGTCCAATCCTCTTCCCTTTCCTATCCTATCTCCCTTATGAGGAACGGATGGGAAGATGAAGAGGACTGAAATTGAGCCTCCGGCACCTCACTCATCAGACGAAACGCAGAGTACTGACTCCTGTCGCGTGTTACTGACGCATCTTGAGCATGTTGTTTACACGAACTTTTAAGAGATAATAAGATATTCCCCTACCTGCCTACCTAATAGCTTCTACCGCGGCTGAAGAATGTTTCACACAAAAGTATATAAGTAAATTGAACAGTAACCTCTTATTTCTCGCACTTCTAAAGTCGTTTGAATGAAATAAACAATTACTCATAACGTCGTTTGAGACGGACTTGAATGGTAATCGGTCTCCAAGTGGCCATGCTTCCTGTCACCGCAGCTCGCTTGTATTTTGTCTGCATAATTAACACCCCATCTTTCACTACGGTCAATGTATAACATTTACAAAATTCAAAGTGGTGAACGGTTTTACGGCACAATAGAATTAGAATACCACGGAATCACATCCTTCTTGCTTAGTATTCTTTTTCTTTCTACTCTATTCCTAAATTTTATAGTTGGATGTAAAATAACCTAACCTTATAACCTTCCATAATAATTGGTCTGTCAAATGCAAAAATAATATTGCAAATCCGATTAGTGGTTCTTGAGATAATCGCGTTCAAACAAACAAACTCTTCAGCTTAATTTTAATATAATAGTATAGATGCATAGGTTATTTTTCCTTTTAAAATGTTGTAATGATTGCTGATGGTAATGTGGTTTGAGTGCAGGTAATATTTATAAAAAGGATCATTGAATTCTGGCGACCAATGTCATAATAACATGTTCTGAAACATCATAAAGCGGATGTCACGTCTGTAGCGGTGCCATTTAGCTGCATTAGTTCGATGATACGGTTTTAAATTGTCGATTTCTCGAATAAATGTAGTCAGATCGAAAGTAATTCAGCCGGAAGTCGACCTTTAGTTACCTAAATATGATAACAAAAACATTTATGACAGTCGCATGATTACAAAGATATTATGGACTTTTATTATGTACAATTTTTTCCCTTGACGTCGCATGCATTCATTTCTTATTTTTCTCGCTGGATTTTTTTGTAATTTGATTTCGCGTGTCATATCTTGGAATTATAGAAAAATGTTACAAACTTTCTATTCGTTGCCATGGAAACATATGTAATGTCATGTGACAAAAATCACAAAAATGTATTGTCGTGTGTCATTGCCATACGCTACATTAATTTTCCTTTCCCTCGGTAAGTTTATTTTTCAGCAGGAATGCCCCATGCCATCTTCTGTAACCCTGACAATGTGTGTTCAAAAATTAACACATGATGTTCGGTTGAGTTGTTAAGGAGTTAATGCGTAACAAACAATCTCACATTTACATTTATAGTATTAGGTAGGATCCTGGCTACCTCAGTGAGGTATTTCAGTCGTGAAGCAGATATTGTTGCGGGCTCTACCACTGTTAATTGTCTTTATAATATTAGTAAATTAGTTAATTCTACCCAGGGTCTTGTTACTTTTGAAGCTTAGACGTGTAAATAAATGAAAAGAAGAGCTAAGACGATTCTCCAAAAGCTACATTTTATTCATGCTGAAAATGTTAACATGTATAAAGTAAAAAAAACTCACAATGATATGTAAAGTGATAATTAATTCACAAGCTATAACCAATTTCCTTTTATGCATGTCCTTAATGAATTCACGTCTAATAAATGAACACAATTACAGTTACAATTATCAAGCAATGAATACTTATTCCCTTAATCAGGTACAACAATTTAATGGGAAGATAGCGACAACTGAAAACTTATACTAACAAGTTTTAACAAATAATTAAATTGCGATTACACTCAGTACTGCCTACAATTGGCAAATACTGTAAAATAATTAGTGATCATTTAATTAATTACTTCAAAGAAAAATACTCCGATATTATTTCAATTTGATAATATTATATTTGGTAACGATGTGAATTAAGAAATTAATTTGATCTGGCGTCACCTATACTGTGTCGAGTTATGATTTCAAGTCTTCCATAAAATTACTTGCAAAATAACATACGTGACTTAGTAATAAATAAATAACGGGTTAGAAATAACTCGAAAAAATTTAAAGACACAAAATCGAATAGAAGTAAAGAACCTCGAAGCCACAGAATGAGCGCGTCGCCTACGTGCGGCTATTTAGCGCCCAAACGGCGTAAGCGCAAATTGGAAATCAAAACAACCGGCCACAATCGAAACTAATCGAATCCTTAGTATCGTGATCGATACACGAGCCCAATCGAAATCACGATTATTTGTGTACCACATTTAAGGTACGATCGAACTTAAAGTTTATACTATAGAGGTTGTTTTACATAATAGCGATACATGTTTTTACAAATCTGTCTCGTATATCTGTGGTGTAAGAGTCAATTTGATTTGCAGATTTTGAATCGATACGGAGTAGTGATGTACTTTAGATCGATATTCGAATGCGAGATTCGTTATGAAATTTTGACGAGTGTACCTATTTCTTTGGATTATATTAAATTATAGGCAGCCGTGAAAATCGTCTCGTAATGTGTTGGCGAGATTGCGGGCCGTGGGAGCGCGCGAACGTATCATTTGGCGCGATCCCCTCGGTGCCTAAGTGCAGGTAATGCGGGCCAATCATTGAATTAGCGTCACATTTTATTGATTCTTGTTTTTTGATTTCATTGGTATATGGATTATTTTGGTTCAACACGTGTTCATCTGTAGAGACGTGTTTGAAGACATCTACGACTTGCTGTCTTCTAATACTCTTTAATATCTAATTTGTTTAAGTACTATCTTTCTAATTAAAAGCTCGTATGTATCTTTCTTGAGATATATCTAATGGCTTATATAATAGACATTCTACATACACATATACTTAATATTTCCTAGGATATTAATATTAATAACAACGGAAAGCTTATATATTTAATATACTATCTGATATTATTATGACAACCGATTTATATTGTCATTTTATCTCGCGTTTTCTAAGCTCATGAAAGCATAGCCTTAGGTAAATTTTCCAGGCGAGCGAGAAAGGGGTTCGGAAAAACAATAACATTAGCATCTGTTAAAACTACATTACCGTGCGCGGCGCAGGCGCAGCGCGTTCGTGTAACGATTTTACTGTAATTTAACCTCGCTAGCGCTGAAACGGTGCGATTATATGCGAGTTCCGTATATCAAAATTATTATGAGAATGTGACCTAAAAATATTATTTAAAATTTTAGATTTATTTGTATATATTCCGGATGTATCATAAAATTAATTACTTGTGAAATGAGATTTCGTACACTTGTCTGTTGTACTCCGTCCATCGGAAGCAATGAAATACCTTCGAGTTAACAATTAAGCATGACAAATATCAAATAACATGCAGATTATACAACAATACTTTGGTAAAAAGAAAGGTATCCTAATTAGGAAGCTTACTAGAATTCAAAATAAAACAGATTATTACCATATAACCTAAATGGTTTTTAAAAAACACAACGCATCCCCAACGTGTGATGGAAAAAACGTAACTTGGCACAACTAATGCTAATGCTAACGTAATGAGCCTCCTTATCTGACTAATTAAAAGTCGATTTAGCTCGGTCCCACTTTCCAATGGCACCGTTAATCCAACATTAAGTTACACGTTCAACTCACGAGTTAACTAGGCGAATCCTTTAAAAGATTTGATTAATGACCGCGCGACAGTTTTGGACAATTAGCTGTCTAGGAGGGTGCGGCCAAGCCGGCAGCTACAACAATCAATCAAACTATAATTATGCCATTTATTACGATGCATCTTTAATCAAAAGGAAATACATGAGTTACTCTTCGTTTGGTGCGTTTGGAAAGAATGATGAGAGTGAATTTTTATCATGGCAACCTTATTTTAACTGATTATGTTATATTACTTAATGAAACTGTTTACAAACGTATTTAATGTATTTTTTCGCAAAAGAAGACTACTGGCACACGGGATACCTTTTGATTATTTTTGTTTGGCACGTATATGACACACACGGTTTTTTTATCTGTCATTTAAAGACCACTAATATTAAGAAATTCATGAAAATCTGTGAGGCCGAGAGCAGAGAGGTGGAGTGAATGAGGAAAATAACTAGAGCGATAGAACATAAGAGATGAGATCTGCGACACCTTACTCATGAGATAACTCTACAACAAATGTTATTACTTTGGGCTTGACACATCGTCTTTGAGTTCAGTCTTAGGTGCGTATACAATTGTCTATTCTACGTCACGCTCATATTTTGTGAAATCGTCGTAGTTCCCTGTATTCCCTTGTTTGTGTTATTATTGCTTTAAATATGTTTCAATTATTAACATATAGCTTATGCTATTGATATACTCGTATTATGACAGGTAATAAAATTGCTAGAGGATTTCATACGACATAATCTCAACTGTACTTATCTTCCAATATTATATTGTGTACGTAAAATTTACTTCATGGATTAGGTTTTCTGTATATTTAACTACGATTTGCCAAAATCTTAACAGCCATAAACAATATCAGACTAAGGAGGTTTCATTTATTTCTCATCGAATTGTTAAAACTTTGTAAAACAAACGAGCTATGTCTTTCGATTTCACAGTGAATTGTGTTCATGAAATCACATTTATTATTTATTATCTACGGCGAAGCAGCATCCGCCGTCGGAGCGCTCAACCGAAAAGATGGCTTCAATAGAAAAAATTAAACTAGTACAAACTTAATACGTAGTATAACAAACTGAGCCACATATACTCTGATCATAACAATACGAATGATACAACTATGTTATAATTAAAAAGTGCTGTTACTCTTAAGAAATCTCTATTCTGAACAACTCTACCAAGCTTCGCCTAAAAAGATCGGGTTGATTAGTCCTTTTAGTGGCCGGACGTTCACTAGATAGTCGGTCCATCTTGAGGGAGGGCTACCCATTCTGCGTCGCCGTCGCCGCCATTCCTCAACTTTTTAGTTGACTATCCAACGAGCAATGTAGGGTAGATTCATTCCAGCCCAACCGACCGGGCCTAGAGCCTTGAAATTGTGCTTAGAGATTTCTAGTACCTAGGCCTGTACTAAGAAAGTATTCAGCTAAATTCATCCCCTAAATGTCTATAGTAGAGGATAAGAGTTTGTATGGAGAAATTATTTTAATCCATTGTATGTTGACCTCAAATCTATATGATACATCACATTAAATAGGGTTCAGCTTGAGCTGGATAATCGTCGGTTAAATAAAATTGCAGAATCAGAATATTTTTCAAATTATGTTGGTAATAACGTTATTAATTCAATGTTGTTATAAATTATTCGACACTAACAAGGTAGAGATTAATATTTCTAGAAGAACATCAACACACTTGTGCATCGCTCGGCTACAGCTGGTAATGAAGCTATAAAACTTTATTTCTCTTTTGCACATATTTTAAATGCCATTCCGTGATCATGTTTTTACGGCACAGTAAAGTCCGCGCGGTACTATAACTTCATTTAGTGCTCATTCCGGCTTACTTTGTATGACGGCATTCAATTATTACGAAGGTAGATTAGAGGATATTAATTAGTTATTTTAGCAACGCATAAAATGTGCGAAAATAGTAAAGTTAATCTTCGTACTTAACGTCGATTGTTGTAGGAGGATTAATGTGGTTCCATTAATGATCAACTATTATCTTGTTACAAAGTAAATTAAAAAAAACACACATTCCTTAAAACAAGAGAGAATTTTACATCAATTTGAAAGGCAGGGCTTTATTGAAGCCTTAACTTATGAGTCATAACATATATTTAATCCTGATCTTTAACAAATTAATTATAAACATGCGCTCACACTCGTAACCGAGAGGTATAGGCAGAAATCAAAGATTTCCATTTGGCGTCATCCTGACGCACATCTCTCGTTTCATCCACATCCATACGGTCTGTATTAAGTATTCTTTTTTTTTTTAAAAAACTTTATTTTCAACAAGTTGAAAAGTAAGTACCATTCTATAGTTTTAACTTGTTAGGGTGCCCTTAAAAATAGTCAGGTATTTGTACGACAAAATATTATTTGATGCGACTTGTCCAAGGTGACGAGATGACAGACTGTATTGGTTTAAATTTCTAGTCTAGTCCTAGGACGTTGCAGTGTAAATGAGCTTAATAAAAAGTGGGTAGATATTCCTATCTCAGTATACACCTCTTGATACACGTCAGTACTTATGTCCACTTATTCCCATCCTATTAAAATGCGGCCGAATATCAATGCTTCAAAGAGTGTTATGCGTTTTGAGTGGCAGCGCTGCGAGCACGCCGAGACCAATCGATTCGTCGGCCAGCGGCGCGCAGTTTGTTTACACCGAACCGATCATTCCAAAAAGATAAATCGTGAATTTAATCTTCCACCTCCCCCTCAATCGGTATCGAGAACCTCAAGTCGATTAATACAAATTACGATATCCATTACCCGTTTAGTATTCAACTAATACCCAAAGAAGGATTTTAAAGAAGCAATGGATGTGACACTAAGAACTTTCGTTCAATACTCATCGTTTGTGAAGTGACAAAGTCAGTCTGAAAAACACCATCATCACGAGCGGATCCCGGTCGAAAATGGCCGTGGTAATAGTGTTTGTTCGTTCATTTTGTCTGTTTTGATGCGTAACTCGATTTGCTTTTTGTTCTGAGGATAACAAAGCCGAATAAATTTCGTTAGTGCGTCGCATCGAGTCGCGTCGCATCTGAGAGACGTCACAGTGACGATGACTATGTATTTTCCCCGCAGGAGGATGCTGGATCACGCCGTGGATAATCAATTCTTGATGTCATTAAAACAAATATTGAGTTACCGTTTCGCTTCGGGTCTGAAGAGAACGTGATCTGTGAGATCCAACTCCGTAGTCGAATTCGGTGCAGTTAGCTATGGCTAAAGTTAATTTTATTATTCTTAGTTAATTTATATATAAAAGTACAGTCCTCAGCTTATTGTATAATGCAAACTCGGTGGCAGAGTCGATAGATGTCTATCTAATAAAAACATTATGCCTAGATGCATTATTATTACAAATCTTCTGTCCGCCCCTCCGGTTCACTGACATAGCTTTCAGCTTCGTTCAATGTCGTTTTAATCTTTGACATTTTAATTGAATTTTCATACAAGTTTATTTGCATTATAACAGTATAGTTCAATATACAGGGTGTTCAAAAATGAAGTGCAATGGAAGACCACAAATTCCTTGGTCGAAAATATAACGATTTGTTCCAACTTCACTACAAGGTTACTTTCTTCGAACGCTATTGGGCTTTAAAGCTAATAGTTAAAAATTAAAATTAAACAAAGTAAATCTTAGTAAATTTTTAATATGTTTTCAAATAACTTTGATAGAACTCAATAGACTTTTAACCATGTGCTTGTACCATAACACGTCTTTTCCTAATGGCTTGTAATATAAGCAGTAATCAAGACAGGCGTGAAGTAGAAGTACTCTGCGTTTCGTATGGTGAGTGGGGTGCCGGTGGAGTAATTTCAGTCCTGTTCCCCTTCCCATCCTTTCCTCATAAGGATAGGACGGGAAGTGAAAGAGGATTAGACGGGGAGGGGGTTAACGGGGAAAAGGAAATATCCTATTTCCTGTCTATGCCCTCCTTTGTCCTTTAAAGGTAGGCAACGCATCTGCAACACGTTTGCCTGTTGTGGATGTCAATGGGCAGCGCTCTCTCAACATTAGGTGATCCGCTTGCTCGTTTGCCACCTTCTCACATAAAAAAGTAATTTATATAATCAATTGAAATCATAAAAAATAACATACAGGCTCCTAGTTTGATCCGGTTTTGAATGACAATATTAAATAAAACCAGCTAAGTGCGAGTCGAATTCGCGCACGAAGGGTTCCGTATTCCGTTTTTTTATGGGACCTCCTTAACTATTTATTTTATTCTGTTTATTTGTATTTCTTGTTATAGCAACGACAGAAATACATCATCCGTGAAAATTTTAACTATCTATTATCACGGTTCATGAGATACAGCATGGTTACAGATAGACAGACAGACGGACAGCGGAGTCTTAGTAACAGGCGGGAACCTGTTACTAATACTCCACTTTTACCTTTTAGGTATGGAACCCTAAAATAGAGCATGGCGACTGTTATTAATGCTTTTTAAATATGTGGCCTTCATTACCACACCAAAGCCTAGGTTGATATAGAAATTATCGCAAGCAAGAAATGGATTAGTCAGTGGTAATGAATCAATTTTAAAATTAATAATCGTGATTATTAATTTTATGGTTAATTATAAGCTTATATCATTGTAATAATGCCAAATGATTCTCACCTATTAAACATACACTTTTAATAATACACATATTTTGAAGGCCCCTTGGTGACAACCATTAAAAAAGGAAAATACCAATTATGTCCGGGTCACAATCTCAGGTTTTCCATTTTTTATTGTTCTCACAAACCCCTCACACTTTTTATTGCCTATCCGATCTACTCACATCTATTCCGGGAGAATTATTTCGCACATGGAAAAATAATAATTTTATATTAGTTAAATTTGAATAAGCATGATATGATAATTATATATATATATATATATATATATATATATATATATATATATATTCACGCTAAGCGGAAGTTATTCATACCATCATGAACAGAGTGTCGATTTCAAATGCTAATTACAGTTATTGCAATAACTGCGAAAGCTGATAATGGGCGGATGCGCGTAATTTTTTTTCTAACGCGTCCGCTGCCAGTTGCAACACGAATGTGCATATTGAGGTTTATAAAATAACATAAAACCTCACATTCCCCCTAACTGAATTTACACGATCGGGGGCACTAACGACGTAAAATAACAATTACGTTGACACAGATCGTATCTGTGTAATTCGGTGCGCACAAAACCTGTGTGTCGGCCGAGTTTTAATAGCGGCGGCAGTTTTATTGTGTTATTTACACAAATAAAAACGCTTATTTCTACATTTTCCCAAAATTAAATATGGGCCAATTTTGATTGTTGCGCGGGAATTACGTCGTTATTAGTTATTCGTGTGATTCTTGCTACAAGGGCTGTGCGAGCGGAGCGCTTGTGCGAGCAACTCTGCGAGTGTTCGTTGTTCATACTTGTGTAATTCGTGTAATTACTCGCGGGAGGAAATCCTTGTTATTTTGTAATCAGTCGCGCGCACTAATGTGTCGGCCGGCGACGTTCGCTTATCTGTCCCGTAACAATCGTCGTGTTTCATTAAAAAACATTTATTATTCGAATGAGGACGTTTTTAACGTCGTTATTCTGAGCAAATTGCGTTCATTTGATTGTACGTAATATTCTATCGAGTTATTCAACGTCGTAATTTAGTGAACGGTGACATTTTTAAGGTTTTACACAACTTACCGTAATTTTATTCAAATTTAAACACTTTAGAACTACAATCCGTATAAAACGACAACAAAGTCAGTTAAATTTATTGGTCTAAGAGACGTATCTTTCTTCATCGTCTCTACTGGACATAGGCCTTCCCCAATGCCTTCTATAGTACCCTGGCCTCCGCGCTCACCAAAAAATTACGCTATTTTATTAACGAATAACGTGTATGTGTTAAATATTAAACGTAATATTAACTAATCTTACAAAGCCTACCTACACTATTCTGGCAAATGGTCTTTTAATAGTCTTAATTATATTGTAAGGAAGATAACAGCTTGCAATATCTTATAACACTAAAATAATGAGCTACGTGTGACCATAATATACACAATAGTGATTAATGATTAATTAAATAATATTTGAGGTTTCAAAAAAAGCGTTGCGTTCATTTGGAAAAATGGAGATTAAATTTTCTATACTGAATTTCTTAATGTCCTATGGATTTGTTCTTTGTTAAAAAATATTGAATGAAATAAAAAATACTAACATAAATGTTTTTTTATTACATAGCCATTCGGATTTCTGGTAGTAATATATGTTAGAGAGTATATGTACCTGAAACGTTGTTATTTTTTTGTAGCGCTAAGTGTCGAGAGGAATAGTGAACATGGTTCTGTCTCTCAAATCAGCGTTGTATGCAATGTGCGGCGGAGGAAGGCCTCCTACAAGCTGGAACGAAATTCTGGTCGAGGTTGCGGATGTCGTCTGGTTGATGTCTAGGGGACATATCTTTGTTGCGATCAATAGGGGAAGCCTACATCCAGCAGTGGACGAATATCGGCTGAAAAGAAGAACCACGGTACAAAGGTACCGTATGTCGGCTGGTCGACCTCGCTTATGCGGTTTAGAATTGGATCAAACTGCTGATTTCTTGTGAGCAGATAGTTAACCGCCATGCGACGTAAAATTAACACTCCAACCGTTCGGAATTAGTCACTGCCTACATAACCAGCCAGCGTCAAAATCAAAAAGCTGGCGACGAAAACATAGGGAAAAATTGCTTTGTCTCTGACTAAACACGGATCTGTACTTATTTTATATTACTGCAACTAGTAACTTCATGAAAATAACGTTTTTTATGCAAAAAAAATATGTCTGTCTCTTTGTTCAAAAACAATTTAAAAAGCGCCAAAAGTAGTTCTAGTAGCAGTCCTTGTATCTTAGAAATACTAGGACCTTAAAATATATTTTATTCTATATACAAATAAAATCTTTATTTTGTATATAGAATAAAATAGATTTAAGGTCTCCGCACTCCAGACTGTTACAAGGTAATAGACCGTATCGTCCGAATACTTAGTTATGCCGCAGTCCTGGGTTCGAATCCTAGTCGAAAAACAAATGTGTCTGTTTTTCAGTTTTTTTATTACTCAGTGTCTACTACTTAACTCTCCCTTTCCTTTCTATTTTTGATATCGCAATAGAACTCGAAGACTTAACTAACTTAAGATCTAATTTTAGTTTCGTATGTAATAAGGTGTAATATCCTCATTATATTTGAAAACACTTATATTGTAGGTAATGGTAACCATAAAGATTGAAAGTTAGAAAATGAATCTATGATCACATAAAAACACTTAAAAATAATCATTCCACTCAAATGCATTAATCGCTTGCAATCTCATTTAAACCAACAATGTTATCTAAATGATTTGTCGTGAAAGATGTACAGTTTGAGGTTGGAGCTCGAATCACCCATTTGCACGGCGCATACTTAATTACAACGGCAGCGGGCCGCAGCTAGGCTTTTGACGCGGCAGACAAACGCATATATCGTGACTCCGACCAGTAAAGTCGGTTTGTTGATAAAGTCAATTAGCGGTATCGAAGTAGAGACCCGTATCGACTGATTGTGGCCCACCCTCGCGCCTGTCGCCGTATCACGGCACCGCCATTGGCCGGGTGTACCACAGGGGAGTGGCTTTAGCCCGCTATGTTTTTTGTTATTCATTTTCCTGTCGTGTGTAGGCGACCGCGGACAGTCTTTATTCTCTATCAGTCGATTGAAGGCGTTGGTGTGTCATAGTTTATTACTCTGTTGTGCTTAAGGCGTCACACTGTATCATGTAAATAGCTGCTGCATTTTACAGCTATTTATTGGTGTTAATTTACGATCATAAAAAAGTTCGAAGTAAATAGTGATCTCAGGAATTTAAGCTTGGTAAGTTGCTTTAAATATATGCTCATTTGATGAATTAAGTTTCTTGTGGTAATAATTATAAAAAAATGATATTATAACATCATTTTTTTTGTTTTGCAATTAATAAATGTATTTCACCGATTATTATTTCAAAAGTCGATCAGTTGCAGAATATCATAAATAAAATGAGATGTAATATGTCACATTTCAAATCATTATTAAATATTAGCCTGTAAAGTAGATGCTAATTTGTAATTACCTCTATAGGTTAATTGGAAAATTTAATTGCTTTGAATGGATTCGAATTAACTTAATTAGAAAAAATAATATATCTCAACCATAATTAATAATTAATTCAACAATGAGATATTCGTGTTGCACCACTACTGTGATTACATAAGGAAGGCAGTATACATTAATCAAATCCGGCAACAAGTCCGCTTGACGGCGCGCGTCATATTTTCTAAAGTCAAAAAAGGGCATAACGGCTGATATTTTTAAAGCATTTGCATAATTAGGTGAATTTTATTGCTTTATTGAATTAGGGTCCATGTCAGGCTCAAAATTGAAATCAGCGGGGGCCCTTGTGTTGTTAATTTTGTTTATAGCTTGTATTATGGTCAGTTTTAAATGTTACTTATAAATATCTCCGAACTCTATAAAAGCAGTTAGGATTTGTTTGGGCCGACAACAATAGTACATTTGTGGTTATTGATCTTGTTTTATGGAGTTTTTATTGACGCGGCGTCCCGTGCGCACGTTGTGGTCCCATTGATTATATTTATACCCTTTTGGTTATACATTCAATATTAATTTATTGCTTTTTGTAGAAAACCAAAGTTTTTTCACGGAAACATTTGAAGTTGACTTTCCATAAATGTCATTGAGGTTTAATTACTATTTTAATTCTCAGTGAATTTGTAAGTATGTATTTCCACCTCATCCGGGGATGTCGTTAGGATTTATATTTTTTTTTATATTAGATATTTGATAGTTAGATTTAGTTGGTAGTACTACTGGGACAAGAAAACCTAGTTTTTGTTTATACATACATAAGTTAATCGAAACATCCGGGTGTAAAGCCCTAAAAATATCTAATCTTTCTTCAAACTGTTGCTTAGCCTAAGGTCAGTCAGTCGTATGGCTAGCGTCTGGTTGTGGTGGGGTTGGTGGTAGTTATTAAAAATACTATAGAAGATATTTCACGGTATATTGTGGCTCGGTCTTTTGTGGTTTACCAGGAAGTCATGAAAAGTATTCGCCATTGTCATAGTACGCAATGATCAAAACTTTGTCACATTCTATCTAGATTTTGAATCAGCAATGCGTCAATATTAAATCAATGTATCTAATGAAGCTACTAAAAACACCAGTTGATTGTGCAATGCTCATATATTATACACTTACATTATTACCATGGAACAAAATTCTCAATAAAAATTGCATATCAATGGCGTGACACGAGTGTTTATTCGAAGTCCATCAAGATTGTGAAAGCATATTATTGGATTATTAAATAATAATATAGATGTTTCTAAAATGTATGTGCAGAGTGCTGCGGAAAGACCTCCGTCTAATTAGTATTTAGGCTGCCATAAGCATGACGAACAGTTAGCACCGATTGCTATCTTTATATTACGGATTTATTAAAAACTTGAGAACATCAACTGCAATAATTATCGAAAAAAATATATTTCGTCATACCTTATTTTGCTCCGTGCCGTAATCAGTAAAGACAATCGCGATTAAATCTAACCTAATTTTCTTGTTTAATGAACGGAAACAAAAAAAATCACCGCTAGATAAAAGATTACAAGATTTGATGGCGCGGTATTAACTGACTTTCATATAACATAGGCCGCTGGTAGCGCCGAGTAGCGTGTAATGAGAAATCAGAATGTTAATTAAGATCTAATTAACTCTAATACAATCAACAATGCTGCTCGCGTTCTGAAGCCATCCGCAAGTCATCGCAAGGGGTACTTTTCGACCGGCGAATGTAGACCTCCGATGAATTCTAAACTTCCGAGCATAGAGTATCAATTTTACGGACCTTAAAAAAAGGAACGATGGGTCATTAGAATTGGTAATTTTAATCAAATTGAGTTCGGCCAACCCTTTAGTAAAAAATTGGTCAGAATCACTCATTCCACGGCCCATTGTTATGTGAGAACTCAATTTAGTACACTCGGCGATGTAACGTGAGATTGATTCTAATAGCAATGAAGATATCCAGTTAGGTCATTTAGAATTTTATTTATCACTTAAGATTTTAAATAATTCGTAATTTGGTTAGATCAAATGTGTGACAGAGTTCATGAATTGGAATCGGTGCAGTTAAAATTAAGTTGCTCACTAAGTTAATGTACAAATTCTGCAGTTTGGACGACTTAAACTATTACTTTGATAACTCAGTGATTGACCAATAAGTTAATCAAATCTGGAGATATGTAATTTAGTATCATAATATGTAATTTTATTGATATCATATAAATCATGTAGCCAGCGTCATAATACTCCGAACAAGGGCCGGTGAAAAGGTGTTCAGATAATTAAAAACGTTACCTCTGAACATACCGTCAATATTATATAGTCTTGAAAGTTTTTAGTAAATAAAACTTAATTATGTAAACGGTTGGGAATTTAAAGCGTCCTTAATCCCACTGCACTAATTATTTCAAAGACTGATAATAATTTTAAATTCGTTACTAACAAAGGAATTAATCAACAAGTTAATTAGAGAGCCGTGTTTTTATAATGTGTTTTGTAATTGAATAGACATTTTGGTGTTGTATTTTTTTTTAGATTCGCTCATGGTTACAGTAGCTTAGCGTAATACGTTTATTCGAAGTGCATGGAGGATTTTGAACCTTTTGAGTGGACATTAAGAAGGGTAGGTGGTTGTTATCAGGTAGCATACACACATCAGTCAAGGGACAGTCGACTCCGACGTTGGTGCCTCTTATCTGGAAGTCCGGGTGATATAATCCGAGACACCATTAACACTTAAGCCCATACCTAATGGACAAAAACGTCTAATCCCTCAATTCTGAGAGTTGATGATCAACTGAGAATTGCGGTTTGGAAAAATCATCGGAGTACTGGGGAACCAAATAAACATATACTCAGTCCAAGCATTAACAAATCGAAACAAACCTTTGTTTCACGACCGTATTCCATTTCTAGGGTAGTCAGATTAAAAATATTTGGACTTACGTAGCGGCTAGTCAACATATTTTTTCAGTCCATCCATTTTTTAATTGCTCTTAAGCAAATATAGTAATTGCATGAAATAAGATTTGAGAGACATGATAGTCGACTAGTTAAATTAAATGTACAAAGGACCTTAACAAAATACTACTTTTTGAATTAACTTTCTCTTAAAAATAGCCTTGTAACATTTTTGTATAATTGTAAATAATGATCGATACTCAAATTATTAATGTACACCCGGACATCGTCACTGAACTCCAGCATTGACTTATGTGTTGCATATTGTCTTAGTGAAGATGACCAGGTGGTTATTGTATTGTATCCTCCAACAAGTAATGTGTTATTATAATAAGGCGAGAATTTTCAAAATCTCCCTCGCATTCTGACTAGAATCCTCAATCGTTAGGTAAAAGCTCATCCACCAAACTAACACATACAATAATTAATATTTAATTCATGGTTATGCCGTAGACTAGTGATGTGCTTTTTTGAGAATGTACCGAACTACAAAGTTTGTAACGTGTTAATCCGATTTAAAAATTGGATCCTAAGCATTTCATCGAATTTTTAACAGATTAATCAAAAAATCACATGAAAATAAACAATTAACTACGACTTGTATGACATTTATTTTTTCGAAATAAAATAAAACACATTATAAACAAATTAGAATTGGCGCCTCACTACCGTAGTCTAGGCAAATAGTCTTACTAACTTTAGGTGTTACGTTGCCAGTTTCTAATATGTAGTCGCATTAAGATTTAAAACGTGACAGTGGAGTTGTATCATATATGGGAATGAATTGCAACAGAATTATTTTAAAAGTGATTAAACCTACGGATGACTACAACAGAAAAATACTAAAGCGTAGATTAGCCATGTCTAATGGGCCGAGAGACAAAAAGTAAATCCGGCCAGGCGCCGGCCGTGTCGCCATAAATCCTGTTATTATTCTAATTCCTCACGGGCCCGTCACCCACCGGGCATTCGGTTTTATCTGGTGATTTCGTTGTTGTACTTACTGCTCATTCTTACTAATTATTTGATAAAGTATTTGTTTGTCTTATTGTTTTCTTTTCTTCTTGCTTGCTCTTAAGAATTAGCAGGTTTTGTACTTTTAAAGAGCTCTCACTTCTTCTAGTATAAATAGGCTATAGCTATCGCAATCTGCCTCTCTTCGAGCAAATTAAAAAGTGATTATTTGTAAACAAAGATGTTTAGGAATCAAACCATCGATTGTCAAAATGATCGATTAATCACTACGTTAGCTATCACACCTTTTCTAGAAATAAACGATTAAATTAACTATACCTTACGACGTATAATTTCGCATTCATCGATTCGAGTCAACCAATTTTCTATTTGTAATCGATTTTTTGTAAAATGAAAGTTGATATTACCAGAGACAAACGGTAGGAAAAAAGTTGACAAGTAATACCAGAGGCAAACGAACTCCGGTACCGCTAACTCGATTGTAAAAACTTTGTCAGTCAATGCGCCGATTACTCGCTCTGCAGATTCGCACAATGGTTAATATTCCACTATCCACGAGACCGTTGAAGCGTTAAAAATCAACTTCTTGATTGCTTTATTTAATTTAATCATTTTTTTACTAACTACCAAATACGAAACTGTTCCGTGCCGACATAAGGTTTGTTTTTTTTCTTTTTAGAAGTTATTATATACTGGACTTCACTATGAATAAATGTTGGGGTTTGAATTTAAATAAATAGAAATACCCAATAATGTTTTTTCCCCTGAAATGTTCGCCTCTGAGGCGTTGTTAAGTTGTTAGTGAAATACATTAACTTCACTTAATATAAAATCTACGGATTTTACAAATTTTTAAACGAAAACCTTGTCTTAATTAATAATTATAATAAAAAGACAATACCAAATAGTACAAAATATTTCTCTTACCAACAATATTCTACGATCACTTAATTTTCCATCAAATTGTCGGACAGCTTAATAGTCATACTTTAACTTTCTGAATCATTAGTTAATTGGAAAAGTTGTTCCATGGTTACCATAACAGCCGATGATCGTTTACTTCGAATGACTTAATTGCGTAAGTTTCTAGTTAAGCTTTCGTTATGGTTTCTTAAAGGGTCGAATACAATTTGAAATTGTTGTTAATTTCATATTGTTGCTATTGGATGGAAAATGCGTAGAAATGACGATTACTAGCGCGTGGAGCAGATGCGGCGGCAGGTGGCGCTGGCGTCACGCTCCATAGGTACAGACCATCACCGATTCACGATTTACTCAATTGTAACTTGTTTTCACCGTACAATGATCTTAAGTCAAGTATAATGATTATAATATATCTAAACAAGTTAAAATTTCTTGCAGATATATTATTGTTTTAGGTTAATTTTCTTTTTTTATTACGTTTTTGTATGACATCCTTTAATTTTTTATCAATACATGAAGAATAGAAATGTCAAATAAATATAGTTATAATGGGATTTTTAAAAAAAATGGCGGGAAAATACGATTTTTTTCTTTAAAAACGAATAGACTAAAGAAGACGATAATTTGTAGTAAAAGCGATATGTAAAAGTATTAAAAATAAAGGTTACCTGGATTGACACGATTTAAAAATCATAAACGAATACTCACCATGACAAAGTATTAGTTATTTCGAATCTTCTTTATTACCTGAAATTCAAAAAGTTAATGAAAGAAGTGAGTTACTGTGATCATGAAGAGTTTGTCTTAAATGTTTTATTTTTTTATCTAAACAACATTCAATCCGGTAGAACCAGACATAGGTAATTAAAGAACAAAGTAAGAACATGGGCAGGTATTTAATGTTGGACTCATGCCTCCATACATATCTAAAATAAAGATTTTGTTATCTGTTCTTACTCAATATGCCATAGACAATGAAATAATAGGAATTATATCAAATATGCTTAAGTACCTACAGAACATGGCTTTAAATACGATTAACTTGTACCTGGCTAACATCTGAACTATAACATTTTTTAAGATTTCATAATACTTCTTACCAATTACAAAGAAAATATCACAAATCCATTTGACTTATCAAATTAATCACATATAATACGTAAAGAGGATAACAATTGGGTGTCATAATACAAGGAAAATAACTCATTGTACCTGTGGACAAATGACGAACTTGGTCAGTTCGTAATTATCTCAAGATTAGGATTACTACATTGCAATTTTAACAAACGATTTGCACGGATAGTTTTAGCCGTTTAGTCAGTCAATTGCCAAGTTTACTAAGGACAAGTCGTTTTTAGTTAAAATCGTGACGTCGTCGTTTATTTTAACTGTTGTTGAAATTGATTTTCTCTTAGTTATATATAGCGTCAAAAAATAACAAAGTAGTAGAAAAGTGATAAAACATTTCAATTGTCATTTTTACCGGAGCAAATCTCGTTTCATTTACAATTTGGGTAAGAAGTTTAACATTATTGTTTAGTTTAACTATTGTTTCAATAGCATACGTTACGTAACTATACAGGGTGTAACCGAAGGCAGAGATCAATGGTGGAGGAGGGGTCAAGGACCTCAATATCTATTAAGTTAGCCCAATCTATGTTCAACGATTTTCAAGGAATCTAAAGTTATTTTAACTTTTTGAATAAACGGTGAAGAGAGACGTGAGACTTTTTACTATTAGTAAGTTTTAAGGTTTGCTCTTGAAATTAAAGAACAGTGACAGATGTCTTGAACATTATATATTTACAAGTTAATGTAATTTGTAAAAACATGAACCGTTAAATGAACGTTGTACTGAATGTAATTAACTTTTAAATTAATTAATTATGTTGGTAAATGAACTCGGATTCTGAAACTAGCGAAACTGTTGTTACTTTGATAAATACAGCTAATTTTCGGAATAGGTAAGTGACGCTTAGAAGGCTAATTAATACTAGCTAATTATATTTTTTTTACCTTACGTAACTTTTAGAAAAAGAGTTGGTTACGATATTGAATACTTGTAAAATTGATAAAACTAAACTAAAAGCTTTGCTGAAAATGTGTGACTTGTGGCAGATAGAACCGAGGGCTTTTTAGTGTTCCGTACCCAAAGGGTAATACGGGGCTCTATTACTAACACTCCGCTATCTGTCTGTCGGTCCGTCACCAGGCTGTATCTCATGAACCGTGATAATTATACAGTTGAAATTATCACACATGATGTATTTCTTTTGTCGATATAACAACAAATACTTAAAAGAGAATAAAATAAATATTTTTATTGATATTGGTACGGAATCCTTCGTGTGCGAGTCGGACTTACACTTGACAGTTTTTTAATTACATTGGTTTAAGTTTTTAGTTCCTAAATACTTACATCACATAATCATTGTTCAATTACATTGCTCAATACTCACTACTTAACTAAAAATATCCTCGTTTAGTCACTAGTTTCATAGACATTTCTGATTCGTACACGACTTTATTACAAAAATATGTAAACTGGAGGGCAAGAATAAGAAAAAAATCTATAAGAAACGTTGAAACAAACCGATGAATGTGCTCCTGTACGATTATCGTTATTTAAACTACATTAAACCGGATGAAATGAGCAAGAATCTGTTTCGATTTTCGCTGATGTGTTTAAAATTGATGTCAATTTTTTTAAATAGTAAGTATGTTTGTATATGTGTTTATTTTTCCTGTCCGGAGTACATGTGTGTGAAATCGAAGCTGTAGGATGTTTTATTTTCGTACAAATTATAGTTTCGATGAACGAATATCAGTAGAAATGTGTGTAACTAGTGGGTTCAAATGATTATCGTTGGTATAATGAACATAAATATGAGTTGTTTTTCTCCATTGCTTGATATATAGGTCGGAAGCGATATAGTATTTGAAATTATAGTTAAGTGTTTAAAATAACAAGGAAAAAATATAAATAGAAGAGGAGCCGTTTGGAATTCAAATAAGTGTAACGATCAGTCGTGCGTAGCTTAGTATTGCCACTTTTTGCAAATTACAAGGTACATCTTTTAAACAAACATTTTGCGAGCGCTCATATAAACTTGCACTTTTTTAACTGAAGTAAAAACAAGTTTTACCTGTAAAGTAATATGGATGCGACTACTATTGACGCGATGAAAGTAAAAAGACGTTGCGATTTAACATTTATTAAGGTCCAATAATAACTATTAAAAATTATACCTGTTGCATATTATTGTTATCCTACACAAATTCGTCAAATAGCTTTACCTGCAATAAATATACAAATAGGTATTTTATCTATAGGTTCAGAGTCAATCAACAATATCCAAATATATCATAAACTTATGCTGTGGAAACGCAGTTAGGTTTCGATAAAATTCCATCTTCTATGTATTCACAAGAAGAATCTAACTGACTGACTGATGTATAAGCGTACATACCAAATTCCTCGACTTAGAAACTGGACATTTTGCCCAGAGATTCTTTTAAAAGGAATAAAAGTTTGTATCTCAGACCTGGATTGTTGGTTAAATTAAATTGTACGGCGGGTAATAACCGCGGGACACAGCTAGTGTATAATATAAGGAACAACCCTGTTACTGAAAGTTTGTTTTGAAATTTTATCCTCTGCACTTTTAACGAAGATTTATTTGATGTTCACTAACACCTTTGCGACTGTCCTGTAGGAGGCGAAGGGTTGCTGTACCTATTACTCGCTTTAAATTCGATATATCTGGCTTGTATTCGAGAACTACGAAGGTAGTCAAACATAACCTAAAATATATCTATTTTAACAGATAACCCAAATGGTTATAAAATGATTAGGAAATATACAATATATGAATACAATTTGTAGAAACTTACGCATTGAATTTGATTGCATTTTCTTTGTACCACACAAAGGATGAAAGAAAGCGGACGTGTGCGTATTGCAATTTAGATGGGGAAATGCGATACAATGTTTAATTGTGCCTGACGCGGGAGTGAGGTGGGAGAAGGGGGCCCGCTGTGGGTCAACGACGATAATTATATTAATATCGAAATGTGTATCAACAATGTGTTATTGTAATAATGCCCTTTATTCATAATATGAAAGTGCACTTTTAGCGATTAACTTTGTGTAAAATTTAACATAACTTTAAAGCTTATGGAGTGTTGAGACTTACGGCTTTGTCGTGGGACTTAAAATAAATACGAAGACCGACCTTATAAGAATAAGCAACAGGAAGAAAGACAAGAAAATATATATTGGCGCATAGAGCTCGGTGACAAATACTTGCGTTTCTGAAAGGCTGGTGGCAACGGCAACTTTTCAAATGTGTGATCGTAAACTTTTTTCTTCTTATAGAAGATGAAATCGATTTGATATTACATTTGACACTCATGTGTTAGTGAAATAAAAATTTCACAAACTGGCCGTAAAATAGTCGTCCAACCAATATAGTAATTTATTTATTGTACAATTTTTTTTATAAATCTATATATATTCGATAGGCTTAAAAATTTACTTTAAGTCCTACCATTTGAATCATTGCTGTATTAAGTTTGATATTTTCTTGCAGTTTTTGAACTTGAAGACAGAATGGGTGTATCAGAAGCGGGTTGTTCAACCAGTTCAGAACTGTCGATGATAGAACCAGAACGCCCTGCGTCAGGCAGCGGCGAGGAAGAAGACATACCGAGGAGGAAACAACGACGCTACAGAACCACGTTTACCAGTTACCAATTAGATGAGCTGGAGAAAGCTTTCGGCCGAACACATTATCCTGATGTATTCTCAAGGTACGTTAAGTCGGTTTTTAAGGAATAAGTTGGCAAACGAGCAGGCGGCTCACCTGATATCAAGTGATCGCTACAAATTGGCATCCGGAACCAGCAATTGAACCGCAGATGCTTTGCTTACCTTTAATGGACAAAAGAGGGAATAGACTGGAAAAAAATATTTCCTGTTCACAATCATTCCCTGCACCTTACAATGGTTTTCCCCTTCCTTTTCTCATAAGGAGAGAATAGGAAGAGAAAGGGGATATCGTTAAAAAGACAAGGATAGAAGAATTCGGGTGTCCTCTGCTGAATAAATCCCTAAAAAGAGGTAAAGTCTATGGGTGTCCACATCATATCTCTAATTAGTCTGGTTTAATTATAGCGGTAGATAAAGCTATAAGATGTCACACATTCGTAAAGCTAACTATTAATTTATAATAAACTTTACTGATCACTTAAGTCTAATTTCTATAACAAAAAGAATGTATTTACTGCCTAAAATCAATTGTAAAGTCTGGTGCTCCTGATGCTAATAGTTGGCGATGATGTTAATAATGCTGCTAATTCCATGACTTATCCATTACTTTTTTATATTTAAAGCGAATTCAGTGAAATAAATACCGTTACCATTGTTACAGAGAAGAGCTTGCGTTGAAAATAGGACTGACGGAAGCCAGAATTCAGGTAAGAATTACATTTTATTCGATACTAGAAATGTTTCTTCAGATATTTAAATCTAAATTCTGTGAGAATGCGATATAATCTCTCAAAAGCGATAGGTAATAAAAATCGATCTATTCTCAGCGTTTACACAACTTAAACGTAGCCAAAAAACTCCTTTTACGTAATAATTACGTAACGTCCTTTACGATTCCCGTATGCAGTGTAATTACGAACAAAATCTTGTCCGCTGCATTCCAATACTCCGAGTATAATAAGCGATAAAATGTTATGGCACAAAAAGCCGGACGGCTTGTGAAATAACGAAGTTCGACGTGAACATCGTACGTGAGCGAATTCGTTCATGTCTGGAAATGGCTTAATCAATGTACATAATTAAATTGTTAATGTTGAAGAAAATGAAAAAAATCGTGACGAAAGACGACGTTTTTCTTTTTTAAGTCATTTATATAAAGCGGTCAGGATTGTGTGACGTTTGTGTTTTTTATTGTGTCAAAGAATTAACAATTCAGTCAACATTTATATTGTCACTTTTTAGTTTTACAGATTAAAATTCAACGACTAAAGAGTAACGATCGTAAAGTTGTACGTATCTGGTTAATTATGGTTAATTTTAGATATTTATTCATCAGCGATATGAGTTTATTATCTGGTCATTAAAGCAACTTAAAACTAAAAATTAATTTTCAATACATATCAAAATTTAGGTAATATGTATTACCGACGTTGGAAGTTTTAAATAATTAAAGTATCTAAAACGGTAACATAAATTGTGAAAATTAAATGAAATGCAATTGCATAAGCCTGGTATTACTCATATTTATTCATTAATATCATAAATTATTACGGCATTATTAATTTATATGCTTTAAATTGCTAATCAATCTATCCACTTGCGTAATAATGTAATAGCGGCGCTCGCCGTGTGTATATATAATATATAAATTACATAGAATTTATACATATTATTGGATATGTATTTTTAAAACTTAGCTTTGTCTAAAAATAAAAGTGTATTACTTTACGTTTCGATTATCATTGTAAAATTAAAATAATATAAATAATCTAACCTATTTATTGGCATATTAACGTACACTTATTATTTGACAATGAAGACTGCAAATCGCATCTTCGTTAGCATCTTTGGCTATTGAGTAATCTGGCAACCTTTAATTCCTGACTGAATAATGACTATTATTTATTCCTTCATTACAAATGATTGAAAAAAGTAAGGTTAAATTGGTACCTTTAACTCAAGCGAACAAATTAACCAATTATTTCAATGTAAAAGCGCACTTTAACCACAGTACAATTATTCCGATGTAATTATAAATAAACAGACCCAATAACGATCAATTACAACATAATAAAAGCCCACGGTTATGGAGACTGTTGGAGCCTTAAAACACTTGACATTTCTGTCACGTACGTACCCGCGCTTGTCGCAGTCGTCGAGCCATAAAATCGGCAACGTTAAGGTGCATTTCCATTAACAAAAACATTATATACCATTTAAATAATTATGTATGCTTCATAAATAAAATTTTATTTAAAATTACATAAAATAACAAACGTTGCTTTTTACGACACAAGGAATAAATGTATATCATTTAAGCGATAATGGGAATATTTGTAGGGTTATTTATTAATAAACACCATTTTATAAATATTTTTTCATACGACTGTCATTCGTTTCATATGATAATGTAGTAGCATATACGTTATGGAAGTCCTCAGAACCTCAGGGTCACATCTTATGGATGAGATGCATCTTTGTGAAGTCCTAATTACAAGATGGCGTAGAATTTTAGATTAGTGTAGATCCCAAATATGATTAAACCAGACCAAATAATGATGATTTATGGTTTATGTGGTAAACATAATTTTTAAAAGCCGACTTATTTAAAGAAACTTGAATAAACTTTATTGATTCATTTCTTCATTTCCTTAAATCTTGCCTTACATTTGGTATGTAAGAAACGAAATTGTATCCGTAGGTTTCTGTCACTCATGTTAGCTGTCGTTTTCAGCAAAATTCCACATTTATCCAGTGCAAAAAAATGCGCGGCGTTCACGCGAAATGCAATTAATAATTCAATATTACCGAATGTACCTACATACAATAAGTGTTTTTGTGTCAGTCTCATGTATGAAATCTGTCACGGGCAATTTTGTGACGAAATAATCACTTTTTAAATTCAAATATACACACATAGCTCGTGTATGTGCTAAAGCAGTAAACTCAATCGACTTTCAAAACATTTTCCAGGATGAACGATGTCTAAGCTTTTATAAATTAAAAAAATAAATTAAAAAACGCATATTAAAAACATTGTTAATGTACGCAATTTACTGTGTGAATACAACACTGCCTTTACAACTTGACACCTATGAAATAACAATGTAATTAGCTCACAATTTGTATAATTTTATTAGCCGTTAGTCCGTGTTAGACGACACGACATCGTAAAATATTATATTCGCCAGAATTAAGTTGTAACGTGTGAACATTAAAATATTACGACGGACATGCATGATCCTTAACATTTTATAATATCGATAGTTGCAAGTCGAATTACAATTGCAACTAATTTATTTAAAATGTCTTAAAATATGACACACAACAACACACGGACAATGTTATGTATACTGCTGGACACATTAACAGTGGTAGAACCCCACAACAACATTTTCAAGAATGGGTCGGCTCCATAGGTAAAATACCTCACAGAAGACAGGCGTTAAGTATTCTGCGTTTCGTGTGATAAGTAAAGTGCCGCCTAATTCTTATCATCTTCCCTTTCCTATCAATTTCTAAAAAGGGAAGGATCGAAAGTGATTTGATTTGTGGAGGGGATAAAGGAATTATTATTTTTTCTGTTGTCCTCTGCCTGTTAGGGGTGGAACGCATCTGTATCTGAGTGTAGTCCACGAAGGTAGGGGCTCTAGACGAAATAACTTACTTCACATTTATGGAATATTTTCTTGACAAATATTTTCCTGTTTCCTTTCGCATAATGTTTCTTTTCCCTTTTTACGAATATAAATAAAAAGATAACTAGTGAGCCGTGCAAATGGCTTCTTCTACCGCCTCTTACTATTAATAATAGTCCTGTCTTGTAGATATCACGTTGTGCGTCTACACAGGAAAGAAATTGATTTCCTCGTTCCACATTAATTCAAATACAAGTAGTGATTATTTTCTTTTGTCTCTAGGTATGGTTCCAGAACCGTCGCGCGAAGTGGCGTAAGCAGGAGAAGGTGGGTCCGCACGCGCACCCGTATGGCGGGTACCTAGGCGGTGCGCACGCGCAGCCGCTACCCACGTCCGCGGCGCTGCCGGCCCCGTCGCACCCGCTGGCACACCTCGGCTTCGGGTTGAGGAAACCATTTGATAGCGCTCTGGCTTCTTTTAGGTGAGATTTTAATCATTATTCTTAACAATATTGTATTATGTTTTCAATAAAATAATTGTCATAAATTATTGTTATTGTTATTTTACATTAGAAAGTTTTTTTTAATTAACAGATACGCCAGCAGTCCTCTGTTTGGCGCGCAGTACCTACCGCCGCTGTCGCGTCCACCACTGTTCGGCGCCCCGCTATACGCTACCTCGCCCGCTCACTTTCACTCTCTCTTCGCTAACCTAACCGCACCCGAGCCGCGACTGTCGCCCGAACACCCCCGACTGTCTCCCGAGGTAGCGCGCTCACCCGCGCCGTCCATTTCTCCTCCGATATCGCCCGGAAGTGAATCACTGCCCCCGCACGCAGCAGTGGATGACGTACGAAGTTCTAGTATCGCCGCTTTAAGACTCGCGGCAAGGGAACACGAGATAAGATTGGAGCTACTGAGGCAGAGAGCCGATCTGATTTGTTAAACAGCTACCGTAATCTCGTATTTAATTGCATTAGGTAAAGGCTAGTGGCCCGATGAGTAAGGCAGTATTTCTTAAAACCAATGCAGTATAGTAACAAAGTTCTTTGTAAAATTAATCTACAACTTTTGCTTTTGCTTTGTTCTGATCTTAAGGCTGTCGTTGTTTTTTTTTTAAAGTATGTTTTTTTAAGTAAAAAAAACAGTATAAAGTTTTTTTATTGCCTTAATCGTAACATCTGTCAATCATTTTGAATATAATACATGTTGATACATAAAATAATCATAATGTTTAATTAGCTAATATAATGATATAGGGCCGCATGTTTGTACAGGCGTCGTAACAATGCAGTATTTTTTGGTTTTTTTTATATAGTTTGTTATTAAGGAAATAGAAGTTAATAATTAACCATTAAGTTCTGTTAAATATTTATGTTTTTAATGTTAGTATATAATAAATTTTGTATATTCCGCCCAGTTTAGTTAAGTAATTAATCGTATAAATAAACCATATTTTCATATTCTATGTTGTTTTATCTGTTTGCTTTGTTCCATTATATTATATTTTTAATTATTATTTATAATCATAACTTCATCTACACTATAATTAACGAAATTATTATGGTAAGTAAATAATAAAAAGTTGTTCTCGAAGAAAAACGTCTTTGCAAATCTGCGCCATAGGTTCAATATACAGCCAATTCAATATATCTTCAATATCCAAGTGTATAGCCATATTCGCCAAAGCAGAATTTACGAAATTACATGATGTCTGCTTTTTTAACAAAGAGGTTAAGGTATAAATATTAATGTAATAAGAATCAACACTACATGTTTGTACTAATTGGGTAATTAGCAATCGTCTTCAATGACTTAAGGTGACTCGTGAATGATTATTAAAGTCTAGATATTTGCAGATGTAATCATGGGTCATTAAGGGTCGAACGCAGGTGTTTTAGTCGTACGAATAATTGCGGCACGTACAGGATGGTAGAACCCCTTCACCCGCCCACGGCTACGGTGATGTACCAAATTGCTGGAGGCTTGATGTGATTACTTTGGTGAATCATAGCTGTATTACGTTTCATAGTTAATTGTCTCAGTTTAACTGAAAATATATACAGGGATATTTCATTTCGAATTATTTCAAACGATCTTCTCTTAGATGATTAATTTGTTGTTGATTGAAACACTTTATATTTTCAAAGTGACTTTTATTGGTAGTTTTTACTTTTAAATTTACATTATTTTAAACTATGAGACGGACGACGTCAAGCAAGCGCGAAGAGGACAGAGAAAGTGAGTTTTAACAGTGTTGTCAGCTATATAAAACAACGTTCCGTTTTAAATAGTAAATATGAATACCTTCATTATAATTGTTTTACATATTTATTTATATAATTCCATAAGCATACATTTTTTTATTTTATTAACAAGTACATAGCAATTTTTTTAGAAAAGGAGGCCATCTATCATATTAACTAATGTTAAGGGACATACAGTGCGTGGCAAACGCGACGCCAGCCTTAACTTGAAAGACTATTCCCCTGTACGATAGAAACAAGTAAGGTTGGAAAAAGATTTCGCCACCCTACACAGTTTGCAGACAAATAGAATACTAAATTACTTGTATTTGATATCGTGGTACTTCTGTAGTGAGCCAGCCCACTCAAAGAATAACTACTAGTAACAACTAGAATGTCTTGTGCAAGGGAAAGTTGTAGGCACAAGACGCCCAGATACCCTTTGAGATGGACGGATAAAGTGAGGGCTGGGGTGGGTGCACCTGTACACGGATCACTGCCAGGCCAGCTGGCGGACGAGGCAGGACGTCGTGCAGTGGACACCTCTCTTGCCCAATCTACCGGAGCGTGATATCCACGACCACTCTGAGAAGAATGTAAGAACCAAAAAGTTTTTTTGAGCGAATGTGCCTTGTAGATCGACCAAAATACAAAGCATTTACCTGTGACAACTATAAAAAAATTATAAATATAAATTTTATTCGGTCTCATTTTATTTCATTAAAGCAATTTATGTAATAATCATTTCATTTTATAAAAGTCATATATCTCTCAGGACTCTTTCGAATTATTTTTAATAAAGTTCAAATTTTTATTAGTATTTATTTGACAAACAATTACACGCGTTCTTTGTGACAATAATGACACTTATCGTAAGGTTTTATGAGCTGCGCCGGACTGGATCCCCAGCCAATCGGTTGGGGTGACGATTTGTCGATGTGGTTTTACTTTTTAATTCGTATAATTTATATTTTATTAAAATAAAACAATACATTTTCACTTTTTATACAGGTAATTAATGCCATTTGTGTATTCTTTTTTGTAATATAATGCGAATTAGATCAAATGCTACTTGTATAGGATGAACTGTAACTTTGAGATTTAATATCACATTTAGGACTTTACCTTGAAATATTTTCAACAATATTAATAAACGAAATCAACTTTCTGTGCTTCTGTTAGTATAGATGGCTACTTATCTTAAGAACTACCATCGGACTTAAGAAATTATTTTTTTCATTTAACAATGCAATTATTACAAAAAATTATAGGCTATACAAGATCACATTACACTTAAGAGCCGAGCAAAACTAAAAGAAACGCGGCGGGGCACAACTAGGCTAATATAAAACATTAAAAATGACAGGAAGCCATAAGGACTGCCGACAGAAGTGAAAACCCAAAACAGGTGATAAGGCACGACAATAGTTCATGAAAATTAAGTTCATTTAAAATAAATGATCAGTAAAAATAAATATAAAAGAAGAAAAGTTCGTCGAAACTGTTCCAAATTCAATTCATGGTGCATGTCGAGCATCTATCCGTATCTATAACATTTTCCCCTACCAAATATCATCTAACGCGGCTAAAGAAGTTTGCACTACAAAAACTAAATCAATATATTGTGCCATTAAAAAAGCATAAAGTAAACTACTTTATCGACAGCTAGTTCCATCACTATAAACATGTTAACTCATTTTAATGCGCGTATCCTGGCGCAGCGCCGCACTCTCGTTCCCAACCTAACTCTCGTACACCGATCTTTAGGTAGAACATTTTATTGCGCATCGTAAATTACGAACATGAATAAAGACGTTACGTGAAGGTACCATGACGTTCGGACATTTCCATTTTAATAATTTTAATATACGCCATTTTAGTGGCCCAGTATTATTATAGGTTTAGCGCTGAATCAATTTGCCATAACATTTGCTGCGATGTATCATTGTTATGGAAAATAGCCGCGGTAAATTTGAAATTATCGTCCGCCAATGTTGACTCGTTTAGCCATGAGGTTGGTCCGTGTTCACGCGAAAATGTACTCTATGTACATGTGCGAATATAAACGCACAAATAATATTCATGCAATTAAATAACAATTACCGGTGACTGTTTTTACACCTAGCCAGTAATTCTAAGAACGTAAAACAAACTGCATTGTGATTTAAACTTGTCAAATTAAACCTTTTGCGCATTAACACAATATTACCGGCGGTAATTTACTTCAGTTCTGCCATTCTGCGAATTGGTTATAAGTTGGCACAATGAAAATTATGTGTCAAGACCATACAATCTTGATGGGTTCATCAAACGTAGGAATAATGGTAGGTAGGGCTACCACCTTTTTGAGTTACAAATTATTTCTGCTCTGATGGTAAAATATACCAAAAAGTACAGAAGGTACATTTTTTGTGATTGCGCATTAATTCATAATTTTTATCTGCTTTAAGTACTCGTCTATCTATCACCTCTAAGAAAAGTATCCAGAAGTTTAAATATACAATCAATTGATGTTATAAATAAAATCAAATAAAATTACTGAATGGGTTGGCAACCCTAATGAAAAGTGCTTCGGCGTTCTAACAGATTTTTTTTTTAAAGAAAAGTAGGATTTTACACAGAGCATTTCACACTGTATAGTATAGATATATTTATATTTAGAGTTGTAAGATAAAAGTGTGGCTTAAAACAGGACGTTGTAACTAAAATTGACGGAAGAAAGCATGTGATAACACTAATCTGCAACGTGTATGGTGATGCTACAATACTACTCATTATGTTATTAATTCGATACTAATATTATACTTGCGAAAGTTTGTATGTATGGATGTTCGTTACAATTTCACGCAAAAACTACTGAATGGATTTTAATGAAACTTTACAATAATATAGGTTATACATTGGAATAACAAATTATAATTTATAAAGATATTGTGTGAAATTTCCAAAATATAACGATAAGTGTCAAGTAAATAGGAAAAATTCAGCAATATGCGAGCTATTCAGGTCAACCTGGGATACCCAAGTATCAAATCAGGTAGAAAAATGAAACATACATATACTAAACAATTCGCAATAATTAAAACGACATAGTTTTCTTTTTATATCTTACTCTAAAGATTTACAAAGACCACATTCTTGAATCATAAATGTCGTAGGAACAATAAATATTTAAAACTATCATAAAACTCAGTTAATTTTATTATTGACATAAATTCTACAAATGGGTGGAGGCGCGACATCAGTAGATTGTTACTCCATAGAATACGTTGCGTAACAAATATGTAGGACATGACAAGACATTTAAAGCACACTGTATATATGTCTCCTACCACTAACTGACATGGCTTGAATTATTTAATGGATTCGTATAGAATTGTTTATAGTAAATTAAAATTGCACTTTTATTAAATTAAAAACATTAATGTTATAAATACAATTATAAGTGTTACAAGTACGTATGGCAAAATTATCAAGAATCTATGTACGTCACCAATCTGAACACCAGATCATCACATCACATCATCTTTTGCTGAGAGCTAAGCAATATATAGAACATAGAGAACTTGTAACTGTAAAACGTGAATCGTAGTGGAGCTCACTGATATTAAAAAAGTTTTAAATTATGAAAAAAATCAAATGTTGTGTCATGACTTTTTATTATTATGTCATTTATTTATATTTAAAACATTTCTTTTTATAATACACCTTAATAATATACCTTAAAAAATCTTCATTCTAAAATATGTATATTATATAAAAATAGTGTTCCACCGGCTGCGGAGTCCTTTTTTGTCAAGCAACCAGTGATCAGGGTTACAGAGAGAGGAACTTTCTCACAATGCGGGCAGACTCTAAAATTACCGCTTTTTGTATCAAACCCTTAACCCAGCGAGAGCTTCTTAAGATGTTGGTCGAAGCTCTTCGCTAAAAGTCCGTTCACTTATTATTAATGAAACGAACATTCAGTAAGCACTAAACACCGCTGCGGCTGCGAACGGATGTAAGGTTTTTGCAGAATACCACCGCTGGTTTCTCCTGCGAATGGCCAGCACATATGTACCTTAGCAAAGACCCAGCTCGTTCAGCCTTACAACGCTTGGTTATAAGATATATTATCTCTGGACTACCTGTGTGTGTGTTATATATTTTTTCTTGTTTTACTTGTACTTGTCCTCTTGTTTGTTTTTGTCTTGTATTATCTGAACGGATTTAATGAAATAATAATTATTAGTTATAAGTAAACATCTAAATACAACAATAAATAATAAAATAATTGCAATACATTGTCTGTATTTAATTGAGGCTTACTACGTTTTGTAATTTTATATGTTACAAGTATATAGATTAAATATAAACAACAATTGAATAAAGCAGTGTCTACTGTGCTGTTAAAATAATGAATTACCATAGATAATTCCATGTCGTTGCATTGGAAGCATCACCCGCGGTCACATAACCCGCACCACGTAATATAATAAACATAATCGATTGTATAATTCGAATCGATATTAATTCGTTGAATATCTTACGATATACCGATAGTTTTTTCACACTTTGGCCGCATGATGGCCTTATGAAGAGTCGCCCTGCGGGAGATCGCGGTAGAACTGTGACATACTCCCGGTAAAAAGTGGCCTATTGTGGGCATTAAATTAACACTATAATCTTATACTAGCTGTTGCTTCGTATAGTAACTTAGAATTATAGGTAAAATGTCTAAAAGTCAACCATTAATGGTTGCCATGGTAATATGTATTATGAAAATAACAAAATGTCAATAAAATGTTATCATGTCTCACTATTATGGCAAACGGTATTAGATTTTATGCGTTTACGTTCCTTTACAGTAAAGCGGTGGCAAGGTATAGTAGAGTTGTTGGCCCTAATTGGTATTCACACACAGTACCAACAAAGAGATACTTTCTCTGTAGTGGCAGGAGCAAGCGAGTCGACTATAACTCCGATAATCCATAAACATTTACATTGTCAACATTTACGGTTGCGTTGACAGTTGACAGCCCTTCAGCAGGTGGAGTGTTTAAGGTAAAGGAAAATACGTATTGAGACCTGCGGAAGCTATCATACAAAACGTTAGTACTTCTACTTCACGCCTGTGTTTTCCCAAGATGAGATTAGTCAACAGTCTATGTTTTTTGTAATGTGCGTAAGTGAGCACAGCAATCTAATAAAATCACAGTTTGAAGCACAGCTAGTCTCGAGAACTGGTACTCAAATTGGATTAGGGCTCGTTAGTTCAAACAACATAGGTCAATCTTCAATTATATTTTTAAGGAAAAAACCTCAATATATTTTTTTCATTTATATCTGATAGTTTATTATTTTAAAATATATATTTTTTTATTTCTGTAAACATAAGGCGTAAAGACTCTAACAAGAATAAGTCTTAAATCCACATAAAAGAGACACTTGAATATCTTTGTCTTATTACGTAATATGACAGAGTTTCATACGGAATAAAGCGTCCAATTAACTTCAAAACTAATAACATTAACTACAATGTACTCTAAGCCAATTAATCGCTGTATTATTTACAACATGCGTAGGCATAAATTTTTATAGCGCTATACATTGATTAGTAAAACGAGCGGGCCGACTGTTTGACGAGCGAATTAACATTTATAGAAAATTAATCGATTCCGTGTATATCGACTCGGACAACGCTATTCGTTGAATCGAGCTATAAATGTCTCGTTATCTCTAATGGTAACATATGGCCGGTGTATGGGAAATAGTAACGATTGGATGTTACCAAAAATTCCTGTTTATTTTCTAATTAATTTCTGTTTAGTTTGACGTTGCGTCACTTGTTCTTGTTAACGCTTATGAAAATTTGGGTTCTGTTCTATTCATGACATTTTATCAACTGCTTATATGATACAATTATATAAACTTGATTACATGACATCACATTCTAACACAGACCTAAGCAATAATAATATCCTGGGAAATATTCACACACACGGCCACCTGATCCCAAACTAAGCAGAGCTTGTGCTATGGCAACCAGATAACTGATATACTATTTTTATTTTGTAAATACATAATTAAATAGATTACACCTAGACTCAGGTCAAACAGACATGTTCATGCGCACAAATGTCTGTCCTGGTGGGAATCGAACCCACGACCAGCGGCGTGAACAGCAAGTATCTTAAAAACCTTGCCAACCGGCCTGTCGAAATAAATAGTAAGAGCTTAAGATTTAGTTATACATTGTATACACATTGTATACATAAATTGGAAATCAAAATTATTTTTACTTTATAATATCGGAACTCAAATATATATAATACAATTGAACCAGAATTAATTTAATTAAATTGCAGATTATAGAAATTATTGAACTGTCATTATTAATTTTTGAAGATTTTATGGCCCGGTATCGTAACCTTTAAGCCAATTAACTATTATATGCCCTAGAGAACCCAATATCATAAATATCTCTTACCTGATGAAACTTTTTATATATTAATTCTCAGTTGACATAAATGAAAGTATCACGTACGTGTATTATTTTATTTCAATGTAAGCCTTATAAATTGCTGTTGAAGGCCAGAATAGGGCCGTAATTAATTAAAGTACATGCGCGTTGTTTATAGCTTCGGCTTTAATGAACAACTCCGTATAAAGTTAATTTTTTAAGAGTGTAATTTTACAATTTACTCGAGCATGGGGTTTTCTTGATTGAGCAATTATCGTTTACCACGTTTTACACGTGACCAGGCTGTGTCGCAGTCTTACTTACGTATATGTTTATGTAGTTTTATAATTATTGTTAGACGTTTTTGTAAATACGTTCACCGGAAAATCAATGATATATACATAAATACTGTCTCAATATGTTTTCTTCTACATACGTTGGTACATATAGCTTACATGTTTACTATATCGGCCTTCATTATATCTCCGAAATTTATTTATACATATAGTAGTGAGCCGCCCCGGCTTCGCCCTGGTACCACTAATTATGTTGATCCGATCGCTACCAAACACAGGAATGTGCCAATCTGGACAATCTCTGTAAATTTCATCGAAATCGTTCCAACCGTTTCGGAGTCTACAGGGAACATACAAACTTTGCTTTTTATATATATTTTTTTCATAAAAAGTATCCTGTAAGTATGTTACTTCTAATACCTCCAAGAATATCTATACAAAGTTTCATGATGGTCGGTTGAGTAGTTTTCTCGTGAAAGCGTAACAAACAAATTTACATTCAAATTTATAATATTAGTAGGGACGTATATAACGAAATATTTTAAGACATCGGTACATATATATTAAGATATATTTGTCGTTTTCATACACGATAATTATTAATTATTTAATTTTGTTAAGATAGTTATCACGGTACATCACCTTTGGTCAGAGATCTCCACTTTCTGAAGTGGACCTCCCAACCACATGTTGATCGCGTCTTCATAAATCAACATTTAATTAGCACTAAAACTAAATTACTAATAACATCCAATGTAATTATTAATTATTAAAAGGACTATTGATTTATAACACAATAAAAGTTATTGCTTTGTATGTACTTATGATTGTTATGACGTGTTGTTAAATTTGAAATTCAATTAAAGATCTTCTTAAAAACTTTTTGAAGAAAACAACTTGAGCTGATTTATTTATGGACAACTACCAACACTTATATCAGATCCAAAAAAACTGCTCTACAAATCCTTTGTATTTAATAAACAAATCAATCTAAAAATGGAATTATACATTACAACGAGCTAATACAACTAATATTACTGTATAATACAATACAAAAAGTACCCTGTACTTAAAGCAATCGATATTGGTAACTTAAAAACTAAAAAACGTTAAGTGACTTAAGTTGAGATTCAATGGAAAATAGCAAAGTGCACTTAATGCCGGAGATGTCAATTTGTACCTAAGAAGAATAGGTACAATAAATTTTAAATATGTATGTATGTATTTTTATATATCACATTCTGATAATAGTTATATATGATTTTTTTATTAAAGCAAAGATATTATTATATACGCTAATTAATTACATAAAAATATGTTACATAAAGACATTAAAATAACCCACAACCAAAATACGTGAGCATGGTGGTAGAGTTATGGAAAAGCGAGAGTTATTGTCAGAACTGTGGCTAATGGAAATCCTTAATCACTAGCTACCCTCCAGTATCACGGGCATGAGTTTTTTAATCTTTTTATCTTTACAATATCCTTTACTTCTTAAGCAATATATAATATCTCATTGACTTAAAGAAGTATAAATATAGAGTCGTAAAACAAACGGCGTTATAAAAGTTGCCGGCAAAATAAAAGTCGTACCTTTTATTCTCGATTCAATTTCGTTGTTTGATAATAAATTAAACATCAACAACGAAAAAAAAGATTAGTCATAATCAAGCGACGCTAAAAAACGAATCATCTTTTTTACGGTCAAAGCATCGTACGAAGTCGGAACTCCGTCGACTGAATTAGAACTAATTTATGTTGATTAAATCCATAATAGAAAACTATCGATTCAACATTCGAACGGTATTTTTAAAATATCGATGTCCAAACATCGAAATATCGGTTTACAACACATAACCAACCAGTCCCGCGCGACCAGTTTTTGATTTTATTTATCCAACATACAAGCGTTCTTATCAGTTCGTTTGATAGTCATTAATCGAGTAACACTTTAAATTCGCTTAAAGCACGCAAATAATGATTTAATTCGAAACACTCTGGAAACTCGATAAAAGTTTAAAAGAAACAACGAAAACTCAGGCAAATAATACTGGCTGATAACGTTGGCGCAAATATTTTAAAAGAAGACATCTGATATTTTTAAAATATATAAAATTAACTCTTGTTTCGATAGAGTTAAAGTTGAAAATTGTATGTCGTGTGTTATTCGTGTCGGACCTCATCTTTTTTTGAGAAGGACTCGGCTCAGTATTGCTTTCCATTAGCCGGCACGCGCCGAAGTCGACTAACAAATGACATTTAAAAGGAACACGATTAGAGTTTATTTGAAATTGGAATGTCTCGGCGGATAATATAAAT
Source organism: Papilio elwesi (assembly GCA_029849275.1). Lineage (NCBI taxonomy): Eukaryota > Metazoa > Arthropoda > Insecta > Lepidoptera > Papilionidae > Papilio > Papilio elwesi. The sequence continues at coordinate 2,584,863 of CM056687.1, read as the reverse complement.
GGCGTCTAGACTTTCGTACGATAACGTGCGGTTTCGATATTTTAGCTCATGCTTACTTTTTATTGACATTTATATACCGAATTTTATATACGTTTCGACGTTGGAGTAGTTACCTACATATGTAGATGTTATGCAGCGAATCCTTGATTCGATTACCTAATCTTAAATCTAAATCTTTTAAAACAAATCATAAACAGGCTAGGTCGCCAATCAAAGGGAGTATTACCATGAGTTGCATCTAGAATAACAGTATACGAACTTCTAAATAAATATAATCATGACAATCTAATAATCGGAAACCTTCTGTCTATGCCTTTTGCTTGCCTGGAAGATAATCGAAGAAAAAAACACAGAAACAAAATAGAAGCAGTAATCCGCAGCAAAATAAGATAAAACAATGTATATTTAAAGAAATCTCAGCAATACCACGAGCAATAGACGCAATTACACCAATAGATATAAAAGAAATGAACAAAGAGAGCGTAGGAGCAAACAAGATCAAGTGGCTGGTGGGAATGATTGCGGTCGGGGCGCGGAAGTCGCGTGCGACGGCAACCGGTCGCGCAATCACGTTCAAACACCGATCATCGACGGTGAAGTAAGAATTTTATAGAGGTGTCTGAAAAGCTTAGCAGAAAGTTAGATACACAAAATTGAATAACTCAAAAGTATACAAAGTTACCACGCTCCTCCTGGAAATTGAAAACTAGGTCTAACAGAAAATAGATGTATAATTTTATGACGTCGATACTGAAGTCATCTAGTGTACTGACTGTTTCTCGAATCCGATTCAATTTGGAGTGGAAAGTTAAGAGAAGAATTTAGAGCCAACTAATATTTTACATGTAATTAGTTAAAAAAACTAACAAAATCAGCACTTTAAAATTCATAAAAAAATACATTTGGAAAATCCTATTCTATGAGTTACATCAGCAACACTGAATCGGTCAGAGCTAAATCAAACCGCAATCGGATATTCTGTTTGTCTATCCATCCGAGACAATTACCGAACAGATGGAAACATTAGGATAGTATTTAGCGCTAATGTCGAACTATAGAAATAGATATTGCATTTCCTCTATTTATATAACAAAGGTATTTATTCTCTTGCGGTCATTAAACTTAACAAAAAGTTTTCATAACAACAAAATATTGCCAGGGTAAAAAATTATGATAGAGTTGTTAGAAAACTTTTGTAATAAAAGATTGCAATCCATCTATCTATCAATCTTTTATGTACCAATAGCGTTACCGTGTAAGACCTTTAGAGTCTGAAAACGTTCCAAGTTATAATTAACATTACAATATTGTCTATTTTATTTTTAAATGGTACTCACCTGATGCTAAGTGCCTGAGTTCACACTGCCGAAAATATTCCTTTTAAAATTGCTATCTCAGACGTAACAACAAGTTTATGTCAATGTTTTCGGCAGTGTGAACACGGTGATAGACGGGTTTCTACTACAACAATAGAATAAGTTCAGGTGCGTTATGACGTTTTGTGTTTAGGGAATGATAAGAGGAGTAAATAACAAAAAGAGAATAAGAGTCCTACGCACAAAGGGTAGCAAGATGAGCAATCAATAAAAATGATGATTTGGTTTATTGAACTCACAGTAACATACTGGAGAGTATCCCTTCATTGGTTATTGAGTTTGTTCGTAACAAATAAACGATCAATGATGCAACAATCTATCAATAATATTCGCTACTGCGGATCGCCGATTGCGGATTCTATCTAAAAATAAAACTTAGCAAAACGCACGAAGAAACTATCGAACAACTTAATATGGTACAAAGTATTTTATTCTTTATTAAAAGGCAGTGAAGTGTCATTGTTGCCTAAAATTCTAATAGTACTATGAGCTAACAATGTGGTTGAGTGTACGCAGGGCGGGCGCCGAGGGCGGACGGAGTAATTACAAAATTTAATATGCCGCCTCAGCCTTCTTGTTTCGCAAATCATGATCGCTCATTAATACGACCGGTGTAACAGCAAGAGCAAAAGTCATTGTCTTTTTAATTTATAAATTAAAATAATTAATAGCTTAAAAACTAAACTAAAATAAAACACGCAAAGCGCTCGTTTCTTATTAATATTTCTAACTAGATGGCATCCTCTTCAATCTTGATAGTGTAAAGAATCCACTTAAAAAAAGAGTCTTTTATATTATTGACACTAACAAGTGTGCTAATGACCCTAAGGGCTTACTGAACCTAAGTTATGTAATTAAGTATCTCGCGAAAAACGTATAACTTTAGTTTATTAAAAAACCTGAAGAAAAATATTCGGACATTTTAAAATCAGGAAAATTTATATCGATCAGATTAGCGACTTCCTAAAAAAGGCCGATAATCAACACCCATAACCGACGAGCATCTATGTATATCTACATAGAAGAAGCGAGAGAGGTGCGCCAGGATTGCGCCAAATGGAAATCCATGATCTCTGCCTACCCCTCTGGGTTATGGGCATAAGCGCATATTTATTTATTATACAATCACCGATACGCGGGGTTACCTAATAAAAGTGTGTGAAAAGTAGATTAGTATCATGTAACGACATCAATGAAAATAGCATTACTTGGAAACGGCAGCAAAATTTTGTATGGATAAATCAGATTAGATTTATGTGATACATACACAAGTATACAACCAAGCCTGCAGACTGTCTGTGACTTTCTCAAGGTCAAGACAAAAAGTTATCAATTTTAAAATATGGAATGAAATGGGAATCAGATAATATATTTAAGATAAGAGAATGTGTATTTGGAATAAACAAGTTAGAGATTGTCAATTATAATCCATTAGATATCTAAAGGATTTCAGTCCCACAACCATATTACTCTAATGTGATGTCAGCTAAGACAGATGTAGGCTTCTATACGCTGTTTCACAGCAAGATGAGATTTATGTAAACAAAGGGTTTTACGTTAAAATTCGTAAATCCAGAAATATATTTCTCATGTCACCTTATAACATTAGCATCGACATTACACAGCAAATATTATGTTATAATATACTACTGACCCGCCGCGGTTTCGCTCGGGTACCACTAATTATGTTGATCCGATCGCTACCAACCACAGGAATATGCCAATCTGGACAATCCCTGTAAATTTCATCGAAATCGGTCCAGCTGTTTCGGAGTCTACAGCGACCATACATACTTCGCTTTTTATGTACTATGTATTTCATAAAAAGTATTCTATGTTACTTTTAAGACCACCAAGAATATGTGCACAAGGTTTCGTGCTGATCGGTTGAGTAGTTTTCGCGTGAACGCGTAACAAACAAACTTACATTCACATTTATAATATTAAGTAGGGATGACTAATAATTAAATAAATATATAAAATTATAACATAATGTAAAATATAATAACAAATGCCTTAAAATCATACCAATAATTGGATGTGTACATACACTTATATAAGCTGCATCACATTTTAATATGTATTTTATTCTTATATTAATTGTAGCACTTTATTACATAACAGTACACACACATAGGACGATGTAAATTAAATTAGTGGGCGTGTACGGCGAGTCGCGGCGAAAGCGACTACTGACCACTCGGTACAATCACTGCGGTGGACCCTGTACCACATTTCATACAGCAAATACATACTATTCTATTTTTGTATGGGACAACGTGGTGAACGAGCTTAATACTAAGTGAACACACAGCCCATAACCATCCACAACACCTAGGCCTATTACCTACTATAATCGATAATAGGCATTAACAAATTCTTTTAAAGAAATAATTGATTGCGTCTTCAGAAAGTCCTTAAATCGTTACATTTCTTTTATTTATTTATTTTATTTTACATCAATTCTTATTTATTGTTATAAATATTTCTGTTACGTACAGCAATGAAAAATATTTTTTACTGCAAATTATAGACAAATTTAAGCCTCATAACTGTCTCTGTCTATAATAAAATGTCTCGTTGAAGACAATTGGTAAAACGCGGAATGTTTGCACCATTTAATTATTTATACAGGTAAAGATCGGGATGAAGTTAAGGAGCATTTTTACTAATTACCTTCGAACGCTTGTGTGTCGGTGTAAGGCGGATCGGTGGCAGGCGCCGAGCGCTGGCGGCGGCGCTAGAAACAAAGAGGCTCAGGCTGATTGCGGCGTAGTGACTTGCAGCTTGCTTGCTCCACGCACCGTGAAATCGGACTGGAGGAGCGACAGCGTATTACAGCCCTGGAACGCAAAAAAAATTGCCAAACATTGCATCTAGTAATTGGTAGTCGGTTTTTTCCTAGTAGAAAGTATCAGACGAACCATATGACCACCACTACTCATTAGTAGGTTTTTTTATCGAATAAGATGGTAAATGCGCAAGCGGGTTACCTGATGTCAATTGACCGCTACCCATAGACATCAGCAACAAGCGAATGACTAGCAGATGAGTTGCGTACCTTTAATGGACAGAGGAGTCATCCCGCCCCGTCATATCATGTTCCCCTTCCCATCCTATCCTTATTGGGAAAGAATGGGAAAGGAAAGATTGAAAGGACTCCGGCACCTCCATCGTCAGACGAAAGCGGCATACTACTTTTCTACTTTACGCCTGTCTTCTGTGTCGCATTACACCGGTTGAACCGACCCATTCATGCAAAATGTTGTTGCAGGCTCTACCTGTGTTAGTGGCAAGGAGGAGCACGGAAGTATCGGAGAAGTATTAATACCTAATAGTTCTCCGTACTTCCTAATTTTATTCACATTTAGCGAATCCGAAAATATTTTGATATTAAGTTAAATTTCTATATTAAGTGTGGTCACATGACAGTCATCCGCTGGCTGTCGTTTCTCTCTCTCTCTCTTTTTGGTTAAAAAAGTAAGCGTTTTGCAAGATTTTAATTGATTTAATTCCAATTTCACTAAATGCCTTTGAGAATTGGGCGGGACGAAAATACTAAGCTTCTACGCTCATTTCGTTTGGTACGGGTATTGACCTTGCCGACCCAACCAATCGACAACGGACACTATTGTTTAAGTACTATTGATAGCTACAGGTCGTTACCCGAAAAGTTATGTATAATGCAATGTTTAGAAAACGTTTTACATAGCTAAAGATTGTTAAATTAAAAAAAAAAAGATAACTCACATTTTGCTACTGAAATTTTACGCATCTCTAAAAACATTATTAGAGTCGGCATATCGCTTACAAAGTGTTACCTACTTATCGATTTATTGATTAAATAGATACAAGCCGTATCGTCTGTGAGCAAACAGCGGTAGTGTCGGCAAAAAAGTCGGACCCCTTTGTACCGGCAATTGTGTCTAGTTAAATGTATTTGATGACATTGCGCATTCTCTTTGAACACAGCTCCACGCCTACTTATTCTATGTTTATATAGAGTTACCGATTTTCCTTAATATTTTATAAAGTTCTAATATTTTCGTTCGAGTTAATTTTGTTTGGTATATTTTTGGATTACCATCGGTTCTGTGTCTCATCAGGGCGTTAAAGGGTAAATAACATAAATCGAAGGCACTAAATTTGTAGCGCACAATTACAATTCACATAGAGTCTGTGTTTAAAAGGCAAATAATGGATAAACATTGTTATATTAGAGTAGAGAGTAGATCACAATGTGCATTTATTATTGAATTATTAGACTTGCTCGACTGGTAAGAATTTCGTTTATTTATGCGTTCGAGCTTCGGATGAAATGTCCTCATGACCTATCCTACATACTTAAAGAACGGATCCAGATTCAACCGGTTCGATGACGCAGATATTGTACCAATTTTTTCAAATTTGAACTTTTGAATTTCAACTTGGGACTTTTGCACAGGCTGAATGTGATGTGCAACAGTCTGAATTTGAAGTAAAAGAACTTATATTGAAATTTGATAGCGGATACATAGTCGATCTGGTGACCAGCTTGACCACTTTTAGGTTATATAAGCGATTGTTGTACAATAATGAAATGTTGCCATAAACAGAGTTCGGATTTCAATCGTTAACTAACCCATAGTCACAGTTATAGTTTTTCGAAGGTCAGTCATAAGTCGGTAGAATTTTCTTTACCCTCTACCCTTTTTGTCTCTTGTAATGAGTGCATTACCATATTGATAGAATCAGTTTCGGGCTGGCGGTATAATGAAGTCGGGCGCCCCGCTGGCCTCGGGCCTTTGTGACCGCCGGCGCCTACGGCCGTTGCAACGTATACGCAGGCCGATTGCTTTACAAATATTGGTTGATGATGATTAAATGTGCCGCGTTCCTATTGATTTGATAATTACGTTGGGAAAGTTACTTAGCGCTCACGTATCACTACTACACATAAATTAGCCTTGAATGGAGATCGGTCGGCGATTTACCTACGAAGTTCGTGTATATCTTCTAATATTTGATTGTTGATTGGAATAACATATTATAAACCTTGATTTGAGGAAATTAATGATATCAATTTTATTAGATTCTTTAACCCTTAATAAGCAATTTTTTGTATTTTGTAAGAAAAACTTAACATAAAACCATTATTCTATAAATTAATATATCTTTTAAGAGTTATATATTTGTCAAAGAAATTTTCAAGTATTCTCTGTGTCTTACCGTAGTAACCGTATGAAAGATATGATATGGACAGAGTAGTGTAGTTCTGAACCATCATATAAATATTTAAAAAAAAATAAGTTTTTATGCACATAAATAATATAAATAAACTGCGGTACAAACTTAGTACATAAAAATCCAGAATTTTTTAATTTTATTCATGTCACGAACAACGGTCAGCGTTGATGCAAAATAATTTACTGCTCGGTTAAGTTCATTGACATATATATACGGGTGAACCGCTTGCTCGTTTGGCCACCTTCTTCTATATATGCCCGGAAAAATCACCATATATATTTAGCTGAGTGGCACAACAGTGAGCTGCGCCAATATCGTTTAACTTTTACGTTTCTAGATATCTTTCTACACTTGTCTTTGTTGTCAATCGTTGATAGCAATAGTCAGACAGCGAAAGCGAGTTTCTTACTTTGTTATTTACGGTGCCTGCAGCGCTCCGTCACTATCAATGCTTCAATAATATAGTTTTCTATACAAAGGAGTTAACAAATAGTGTTACGATGGTGACACAGGTGGCGCCCCTGACGCAATTTGAGTTGTGAACGAATCATAGATCATAGTATAGATAAATAATTTTTAATTATTATAAATTTATTATTTATTTTAATTTTAATTTTAATTTTTATAATTATTTTTAGAATGTTCCCCACGGCAGGGACGCAGGCCTCCTGTCAGAGAGAGGGAAGCGGCCGTAATCCACTACGCTCGCCCAGTGCGGGTTGGTGGATGTCAAATGTCTTCGACTTTAGTGGTTCTAAGAACATGCCGGCTTCCTCACGATGTTTTCCTTCTCCGTTTTTGGAGCGGTGGTGATAAAATAAATTACACAAAGTAAAGCGCCTGCTTGGTTTCGAACCCGAAACCTACACTACGTAAGTTGGGGCCTAAACCACTGAGCCACCACTGCTCGATAATCATACTAGATAGAATACATAGGTCATAAGAAACCCTTAAATTTAAACGTCAAAACCAATTCAAGAATAACCGTCACGCTAAACGATAGGCGTATTCATGGATTATAAGACTTTAGGTGACATTTATCAGTTACGGTCACATAAACATTCTTCCCGTCGAATAGTTAAAGAAATATTGTGGTACTAATTACAATGAAAATGTCTTAATGTGCTGATATAATTTGCTTAAATAGAATATTGGGAATGAAGTAATAATATACTGGATGTTATAAATTTGAAGGCAGCCTGAAGCCAATGCGTTTGGATTGGCCTTAACAAGTATTTATGACTAAGAAGACAGGCATAGAAACGACATCAAGTGCATTAAACTTATTTAGGGTTGCCACAAGACTTTTTATGTTAACGATTATTTCATAAATTGCTAATCACCCTACAGTGTTGTTCAGTACTCATCAATTTTAAAATTGTACGGCTATACTGAAGCTTCAAGGTATAAATTAAACTTTTTCTAGGATTATCTTTTAAAAATTGAGTTTTAGCTCACAAAACTGTCTACAGCGCTTACTCTAGTCAGCACCTGATACTGAGTGAGCTGCTCATTCGTTTGTATCTAGGTATTATAAGGAACAATGGGAATGATATTTCCTTTAAGACAAAAGTCCCTAAATAAATAAGGAAAAAAATACAGGCAGTAATGACTGCCGACAGAAGTGAAAACTCAAAACAGGTAGGAAAGCGCGACAATAGTTCAAAAATAAATAAAAAACAAACAAAAATAAACTTATTAAATGGAATTCACGAAAAATAAATGAAATAAAGTCCTTCGAAACTTGCAAATTGCAATCTTTTCCGAATAAGGAAGAAGGAAGATGGGAAGAGGATTGGACAGAGAGGGGATTGATAGGAAAAGGAAATATCTTTTTTCTTGTCTATTCTCTGTGTAAAAGAAGACAGCACGTCTGCGACTCATTTGCTAATCGCTGATGCCGCTTGCTCATTTGCCGTCTTCTCTCTTGTAGAACAAAAAATAATCCATAAATAAGCACTCAAAATACAAGTGAATGATAAAGGTTTTTTAAGTTGTAATTGTTTTTAAAAGGTTGCTATTTCAAATCGTGACACATGCATATGATTAATAATGTGTCTTTTAACAAATGCGATGCGTTTAACTCTAATGTATAAGACTTTAAGATAAGATTTTTTTATGCACATAATAAATTATTTGAGGAAAGGTTTCCTTATGAATAAACAATACATTTTATACGTAAACAATATAGGTAAATTGGCAGCCCTGTTACGCAGATGGTAATAAACTTTGCCAATATCATAAAGGACGCGGTTATGGTATCTCTATTTATGCAGTTTAATTGTGATAAATGGATAATAAATAATAGTTCGCATTTCCTGTAGCCTACGGACTATTTGTACTGCCTAAATCTTGTATAATATCATACTTTGTTGTTTAGTTACTTAGTTGTTGTTTAGTTAGAGTTAGTCCTATCAAAGTGTTCACAAGCTTGGACAACTTTGATTCTGACATTAAGCAATTAATGAAATATGGTTTTATTCACCAACTGTTCGATATTTTAGCAATTGTTATAATGCATCATGGTTTAAGGCAAACCTTTTGATATTTAGTTATTTCCTTTGGTTGCATTATACATCGATAAAGCGTCTTCACTTCGGTACCTAGACAAAGCATTTTTGTATAATTAATGTAATATTTATTTAATATGTAGAGAAGAAAATTGCTTTAGCGGCCGAGTTAACGGAAAAACCTAAACGGTAACCGTAATCGTGTATCGATAAATGCAATTACAACTCATTAAATTGAATCGAAGGTATTGAAAAAATCTCCGGTAACGAGTAATAGACAAGTAAAAAATCGCGCGCGGTTTATCGGCGGTAAGTGAGTACGCGAGGGGCGTTCGCTCCGCCTCCCGAGGCGTAGGGAGGGCCGCCAGCGACGCTGGAGGAGGAAAGAGGGAGGAAAGAGGACCAGTCGCGTTCGCCACCGCGGAGCTAGCGCGCGTTCGGCGCAACAACGCGAATTATCGCCGACTTATATCCGCACAATTTATCGAACTATTACGTGTGCGTACTCTATCTGGAACTCTGTGTTTAATTAAGACATTTTGAAAATATTTTTCAATACTATTTTGTGCGACTTTTGCTCCAGATCAATACTGGCCAAAAAACAAGTAATTTTTTGGACTTACATATTTGTTATCAGTGATCATAGTGACTTAATTAAAAAAAAACAAAATGCGTGTTATAAAGGAGCCAAATGAGGATTAAAATGTTGCGCTTAAATAGAAAAACTGTTTGTAATAATAAAAAATCCGGTGAAGTTTTCGAAAATGGACTTGACGACACGTCGCGGTGAGGATGTTGGTGGTGAGACTCTGGTATGCAACGGTACGGAGCAAGTGTGCCGTGAGCTAGTGAATGGTACGCAAGGATGTGAGGTAACAGGGGTGACGGCCGAGGTGGCGCCGCCTTCTAGGAAGACCAACTCCTTCAGCATACGGAATTTAGTTGGAGGCGACGATTCCCGAAGTGCCGACGGCACCGCGAATTCAAGCGATGGTAAGTTTTTTTATTTAATATAAACATGTTTAATTAATAATTTAGTAATACAGATAATAAAAGTACGTCTAATGGTAAATAAAATTTTATAATTTACAGCTATGTAAATTATAAAGTTTTAATTATCTTTTATTGTTACATTAAAACAATGATTATTTAAAACAGCATGGAATAATGATTTCTGGTAATTTCAACGTATAATTTGACTTATATAAATCTTAAAATATTAATTACTGCATAACATAAATAATTAACAAAAACTCGAAAACGTTTTTGTGCACTTACGATATGGTGTTATTACTAACATTACTTTAAAGACTTATTAAAGTTTATTAAAAATTATATTTCTGTTAATAATCTGCAATGGGAAACTTTTACTCTTCTTCTTTTGGTTGGTACATAAACTTAATACCTCGAAAGGTCTTAAAATATCTTAACACTTTATAACGCGATCATTAATTACCAACACACTCGAAAGTAATTGCAACTTAAAACTTGATTTGGTTATGTCTTTAAGTGCACTTATCAGTTCCCAACCTAGGGGTATCCACTGTCAGAAGCTTTTAATCATGTCTTTCGTTTCTCATTCCTCACTGTGACCATTATTACACTATTAAAATTTAGCAGCGGTATATGTGGTGGCCCGGTGACCACGATCTCACAGAAGACAAGCGTGAAGTAGAAATATTCTGCGATACGTCTGACGAGTGAGGTGCCGAAGACTGTATTCTACTTCTCTTCCCCTTCCCATCTTCTATTGTATTCATATTTCTAATAATGAAAGGACAGGACTTGACGGCGGAGGGATCAATAGGAAAAGGTTTTCTATTTTCTGTTTATATCTTCCTCTGTCCAAGGGGTAACGTATATGCAATTTAATAGCTTATTGCGGGTGTCTAAGTAAGGAATTGCACGTTTGCCACGTTTTTAGATGGACAAAAAGGCATATAAAAGAAATATATATTTATAAGTAATAGAAAATGTTAATTTGCTTTTTCTTTAACCACAGCTGTGGTTCTGTTCGGTTATGTTCAACATATTATAAATATTATTATTTTATCGTTGATGTTTTAGATATAATTTATGTTTTTTTTGTAATTAGGAATCTGTTGAAGCTCTTTGCGTGGAATACTTTGTATTTAGAGATCATCGTATATATATATATATATATATATATATATATATATATATTACGAGGGGGGTTCCTGATGCGTGACTGTGGCTACCAATATTTATCCACAACACGTAAATGAGTTGGAACAGAGATGGGGATGGTTAGGGAAAGAGTATTTAGTTTTCCAATCCGTCCTCCTCATTAATGTAAAATTAATTATTTGTGATTTTAATTATTCAGAAACTGCACAGTTATGAGTGTTTCTGTCTCTTTTAGAATTTAAGGATTTAAACCCGGATAAGCATTGACTAGAGTCCAAAAATACGAATGTTTTACCCGCCCTCTCATTTATAACATCATTTTTATTTGATTATAATTTTTACTAAATAAAGGATTTGTAAGGAATATTCGTAACCCATAACCGACAAATATGTATAGTAGAAGCGAGAGGTGTGCCAGGACCGCGCCTAATGGAAATCCGTAATCTCTGCCTATCCCTCTGGCTTAGGCGTGATGTATATTTATTTGTGTATTAATCTATTTAGTAGGCCTTTAAGGAAAACGCAATAATTGTATTGTATATATTATTTAAATTTTATATAACTTTAATGCAATGCATATTTATTGAGACAATTATTGAAGAAGAACTATTGTGGGTAGCAATTAAGCAATAATTATATTTATTACACTTCCTGAACAACAATCATTGTCAATAAAACGATTATATGTTTTTACAATAACCAAGAACGACATATGCGATTAAAATTATCAATTTTACATGTATTCTTGTAATTGGCGATGTATCGATTTATTTTTAATTGGGGTCACGGCTATTTCTCTAAAATATATATTTTTAAATGAATATAACAAAAAATGGAAACCTTAATCTTCAACTATGTATCTATGTATATAAATATAAGATTATGTATCTCTTGACTCATGACGATATCTCTGGAACCATATGACCTAGAGATTTGAAATTTGCATGGAATTTTCCTTTCGCCAGGACTTGCGGGGGAGTTAATTAATTCTTAGGCGGAATGAAGTTTGCCGACCCAGGCACGAGTACTACTAGTAGTAGTAATGCTAGTCGTTTTCGCTGTCTGTTCCCTGAGATCTTTCAAACTAAGCAACAGATTTTAATGTTGTTCTTATCAATAGACGTATTGATCGTCCAGAGGAAGGTTAATGTGTATAATACATGTATATTATAGCAGATAATTAAAAAAAATTGTCGTAAACACATAGTTTTGTAAAAACCCTGGGCATATTTCCAATTATTTGAAACAAATTATATTACAATATCACGTAACAATGCTCTATTATGTACTATTTATTTATTAACCTATTAGATTGTAAATAGACTATTAGACGTATGAAATATGGGCCTCAAATTTGTATGCGGATGCTCACCCTCTTTAGTAGTTTTTTGTTATCCTTATTAAATAATATGGAAGGTCGTAGCAAACGAGAGCGCGGATCACCTGATTTTAGTGACCACTACCCATACACAACAAGCAAATAAGTCGCAGATGCGTGGCCTTCTTTTAATAGTTACAAAAGGAGATAGACAAGAAAAGGGATATTTCCTTCTCCTTTTCATCCCCCCCCCCCCGTCGTCGTCAAAAAAAGGTCGTCGAAACTGTTTCAAATGTAAATAAGCAACATGCTTAGCTGAAGCGTCTTGCTGACGCATGTTGAGCATGTTCTCGCGAACCTATAAGATTTTCCCCTACGAAATATCGTCTAAAGAAGTTTTCACTTCAAAACATATAGCAAGCGGTCACTTACCATTAAGTGAATGTCTTGATTTACTTAATTTACGATGACAATGCGGTACACAGTTAAATCGAAATAAAGTAGACCTTTCAAGTCAACTACTTAAGACCATTTTTTTAGTACATTAGAAAATAATTTTTCTTTTTTGTTTTTGTTTCTAGGATTGAAAATGTTTCCGAATCCAAATCTAAATCAGTTGGTTTGTTCATTAATGCAAAACTCAACTTTATCATATATGTAATACAAATTATAAATCGAAATTTTTAGTTTTCCACTTGGTTGTTATACCTTGCCGTGCCAGTTACCTGGTGACGTCATTCACCCCTAACTAGACGCTTCCGGGATTAAATTGGCCCGATTAAAAGCACGTCGGCATCGCACTGGCATCGCATCGGCCCTAACCAACGATCAACCTCCAACTCGAATCAACTAATTATTTCGGACGGGTTATTTTGAAAGCGCTTCAGGTCGACGCAAGGAAACACACTCAAAACACTTTACATTGTCACTTTACATTTGAAAAAGTGTAATTTCCAAATGTTGGCATTCTTTTTTACTTATATATCTATTTTTGTATTTTTAGGATTCCGTACCCAAAGGGTAAAACGGGACCCTATTACTAAGACTCCGCTGTCCGTCCGCCTGTCAGCAGGCTGTATCGTATGAACCGTGATAGTTTGACAGTTGAAAATTTATTTGTTGCTATAACAACAAATACTAAAAAGCAGAATAAGATAAATATTTAATATTTCCTATAAAACAAACGTGATTTTTATAGATACGGTACCGTTCGAGCGCGTGTCCGACTCGCACTTGGCCTGTTTTTTATACTGAATTGCCTTACAAATCCAGTAACTAAAATTGCTTTTGTACAGAACAAAGTGATTGACATTTGATGTAAAATCGAAAGCCTATTTATCAGACAGACGCTTAGATAAGAAGGCGAAGTCAAATCACAAACTATGCGATTTCCTGATTAAAAACTATTTGTACGAATAACGTAGTTTTTTACAACACTTGGAAGTTTTGAAAAATAAATGACAACAAGTTTCAAGGTCATTATATTAGATGACCAATTCCCATAGGCATCTGTAATAACGGAATGAGGAAATCACACAGGAGGGGATAAACAGGAAAAAGGATATTTCGTATCCCTATCCATTTCCTTCCCCGTAAAATCCATTTCTTATAAAGATGGGATAGGACGGGGAAGAGGACTACTTACCTTACTTATCAGACAAAACGCAGAATACTTCTACTTCACGCCTGTCTTCTGTGAGTACGCGGCATTTCACCGGTCGAGCCGGCACATCCGTGCAACAGATGTTGTTGCGGACTCTACCGTTGTTAAATATGACATGGTCAAAGTGATTAAAATATTTAAAATAATGCCATTGTGATAAATGCCCGGACACACGGCCTTGTCTCATATGAGTAATTCACCGATTGCTACATTTAAATTGGCTTAAAGCGCATTTTCTGAAAACTACACATAATTTAAATTAACGAGTGAATAATAAAGTGAAGGTTGTTACTTAATTCTGTAATTTTGGCTAATATTTGTATTGTAATGTCTTCAATTGTAAGGATTAATTATAAATATGAAACGGCTGGACTGATTTCGATGAAATTCACAGGGATTGTCCAGATTGGCACATTCCTGTATTTGGTAGCGATCGGATCAACAGAATAAGTGATACCCGGGCGATTCCGGGGCGGGTCACTAGTGTTATAATATATTAACACGTTGTGCGTTGTTGCCATGGAAACTACTTTCCGTAGTAAATATTCTATCGTCATATGTACACAATAAAAATATTTACATTGTAACTCTTATTTTCGTCACTCACGTATTAAAGAGGAGATACGTTGTAAAATATGTTATTAATATTTGTACCGCGTAATAAGACATAATAAGACGCTTAATAAGCGGATTCCAATAAAGATAAGAGTAAAAATGGGTTTATTAGCTGGCAAAAGGAAGTTTAAAACAAATGTTATAATGCAAATGATAATTTATTCAATAGCAGGTTATTTTTGTCATCTACGCTAGGGCTTGCTTTCGTCATTGACTTGCAAAACATTGCTCCCCGAGCCGCCGTTAATTGCATTTCCGTAAACTGGATATCACCAGTTTTTATTATTGTTTTATTACACTTGATCAAATATAGGGCTAGCTGTAAAAAGCATAAGGCGAGGGAACTACGTTCATCAAATCCTACTTTAGAGTGCATTTACCTATTACGATTACCATGCAAGAATATTATTTGGTTCCACTTCAAATAATTTAAACAGTACTGACGTTTAAGATTCAAGCTGCAAGATAACTGCGTTGTTTTGTAGACTTGATATAAAAACGATTTCATAATTCATGGTATAAAAAGAGTAGCTACGCGCTCCGGTTTCGCACTTTGCTGAGGAAGTACGCGTTACCAATTAAAATCTACTTTTCTGTTGTGAATTTGGAAGCGTTTGCAATTAATCAAATTATTTGAATTCCGTAAATATGTGCATTCATTTAATTTCCTTGTCAAACTTAATTTTATATTGATTTGATTAAAAAAAATTGCCACACTAAAAATTATGTACAATATATCTAACAAAAAATGTTTACTCCACATTAAAATATAAATTTGAACGCATTCAAATCACTGACAACAAGACATTGTCAATCTGAGCCGTCAAATTCATACTTTTGACAGTGGTAGAGCAACAACAACATCTGTTACGTATAGGCCGGCTCGACCGGCGAAATACGACGACCCCACTCAAAACGTGAAGTAGAAGTTCTCTGCGTTTCGTCTGACGAGTGAGGTGCCGAAGGCCTAATTTGAGTCCTGTTTCCCTTTCCACCCTTTTCTCATACGGATAGGATGGGAACGGGAAGAGGATTGGACTGGAGGGGAGGGGGTTGGCGGGAAAAGGAAATATCCCTTTTCCTGTGTAGGCTCTCCTCTGTCCATTAAAGGTAGGAAACGCATTTACTTGTTGCGGATGTCTATGGGTAGCGCTCACTTAACATCAGGTGATCCGCTTGTTCGTTTGCCACCTTATTCCATAAAAAAAACTTAGTAAGTGCTAAGCCCACTAAAACCGATACTTATGTTAAGCGAAGTATCTTCTTGGAAAGTAAATGCTAAAGTACTGTCTATCTATTCGAATCTCATGCTCAAAACGTCGCTAAGCGCTTTGGCTAAGCCGTGAGTTAGTAATGTCTATTTATTTCGGCCTTAGTTACCCCTAAACAAAAAATCCATTATGATCGTCAATTGTCTATGGTAAGTATTTAATTATTCTTTAGTAATTACATAACCTTAAGTTACCGATTAACGATTGTTGATCACGCCATGTTATACCAAGCGCTCCATATTTAATTAATAAAGTGGTAATACCAGCCATGGATTAAACATCTTAAAATGTTTATTCTTTGCTGTAATCTAATATCCACAAAATTAATTTCAATAAATATCGCGAAGTAAAATCCCAGAAAAAAATAACCCAATAAAATATATATTGGTGTAACGCATAATTAGGAAGAACTTTAGTTCCGTTATTCATGAATTAACGAAAGTAATTGTTAATTTAAAATCCAGAAAAACCCGACTGTCACCAATTACTGTTTGATTACAGTCATCACACTTCTCTCAGCTAAATCAGTCATGTCACTTAGGCTACAGGTCACAATGGAACATACATAAATACATACATGGGTGCGAACAACCCCAACCCTTCGGGGTAAGGTAACTAAATGTTTACTCCATTACTGTCTTGAAAACAAATGTGTCTTGAAGACAAGACAGCTGCCGTGTCAAAGTCACATAAGTGGGTTTATATTTGACAAAGTAAACGCTGTCCTGTCATATTTGGCGCGTTAGCCAACGTCAGATGAAAGTTCTGTTCTTCGCCTCTTTGCTAATATTGAAAACAAATTTATTTTATTCTATCATCGCTACTAAGAGTATAAATTAATACCAATAATGTTCGGTGTAACTTGTGTTTTATTTTTTTTCTGTAGCGGTCAAGGTCTTTTGTAACAACAGTTGATATAAAAGAAATGATAATATATAACCTTCTTGTTGCAAATAACTCGTCTATGTTACTTTTCGGAGATGATTAACAGACCGTTGCGACGAGTTTCTTTTGTTTTGACGTATCCCTTCACAGTGCGTACACATGGCAAAAACAGGATACCGTACAGTTATAGCCACCTTTTCTGCCGGCTCAAGCGATTGTACCCCGTAAAGTAACACGATTCGATTGAAAATCGCATGTACAACTTTGACAGATGGCCTCATGGTAAGGTCATACATGCAATTGTAATTAATTTTATTATCATAT
The DNA here is from genome assembly GCA_029849275.1 of Papilio elwesi. NCBI lineage: Eukaryota > Metazoa > Arthropoda > Insecta > Lepidoptera > Papilionidae > Papilio > Papilio elwesi. Next base: position 2,567,527 of record CM056687.1, on the reverse strand, counting down.
TTTACATTCTGTTTGCTTAAAGCGATAATTAAACATTTATACATTAAGCGAATTAGTGCGGCAACGCATGGCTCGCCTTGTCCGAACCTAGACGTTATAGTCGCTATAATTACCACATAAAATATGGCATTTCATTTGACCGTATCTAACGTTAGATCGTAACAAGTTAACGCTGGCGTATTAGGAACACTAAGTGACAGTAATTTATAAAAAAGATTGCAATATTGACACGTTTAGTGAACCTAATGTTTTGAAGTAATACTTCTTTTGGCGCGCTTGGAAAAAATTCTTAAAGCAATGATATTTTATATAGTAGATTTGTTTTATGCGTAGAAAATCCGGTCAAAAGTGTTCAAAAGAAAGTGACAGCAACATTCACAGATGCCAAATGGTGAAAAAAGTGTTTATAACTTAGGCGTAAAAATGTACACATGACGTGATTCTAAAGAAAATTGAGACCAACACAATTAGGACGTTTTCGAGTCTTCCTGTCGAGCCTGTTAATGGCATATCTGATACTTTTATGTACTATATCATCGGATGAGAGTGAATTTTTACGATACGCGACATCTGAAAGCAAGCAACTTTCTGACTTTTATCTATAATTCAAAGTTTTTAACTAACTTGTCTTCAATCGCATTTAATGCAATTATATTATCATACAAAAGTAGCACATTATATCAAAAATCGGTCTTAAATAAAGTCTCGTAAGCGTCCTAATTGGGGGGCTTTTTCTTGAGCCAACGGCATGTGTTTACATTATCGATTAAAGGGAAAACACTACCTGTCCTCTTTTTCTCTTAATTAAAACAAGCATGTTGCTGATCCGTGTTGCTTGACGCATGTTGACCATGTTATTCATACCGAACCTATAAGATATTTGCACTATAAATATCGTATAACGCGGCTAAAGATGTTTTCATTTCAAAAGTAAAACCTAAACTACTGACAGCCCTTAACGCAACTCTATTGGACAAACAAAGGACTCGTTTGTCACTCGCTTAATGGAAAAATGAATTTACAATAATATCTTATAATGAGCTCGGTTCCAACAGTAGGCCTTAATCGATACCTGCACTTTCCATCGAACACCCGTTGACCTCTGAATAATCAATGACATCAACATAGTAACTGCAAGACATGCACCTGTCAATAGCGAAGTGCCCGCAACCGTAACTGATATGGTTTGCTTATATAGACTTTTTAATACAGTAATCGATTTTTCCATGTTATTAACGCTTCACTGGTTAAACAAACACAGTGCCTGGAGCGTTAGATCAAAACAAGTCAATGGGAACAGCTGAAGGTAATGTTGTTTACTTTACTTGCTTACATATGAACTAACATTTTGCCAGCGTCAGTGTTTCCATGCGATTATGGCGTGTATACGTTCGAGAGACTTGGACACCTTGAATAGACTTATTTCAAACTAATCTTTCGACTACATCGACACTTAATCAAATGAGATTTTTAGTAATGTACCGTTTTATACATGCAAATGTGAGTTTGTTTGTAACAGTTTAATGACTAATGAGTTGATTAACTATCGTGAAATTTTGCACACACATTGTGTGCACATAAAATGATATGGGCTATTTACTTTTACCCCGAAAATAAAACTGTTCCCGTGGTACATAAAACTTTACTTTACAATATCAGTTGCCATGGTAATGTGTAACATGTTTTAACAGTGACAATTTTTTGACAGATCTTACAAAAAATTCAGCGTGAGAATAAGGAACGAATGTGAGCGAAGAGAGTTGGAATGGTTAGAAAGAACATTAATAAATTTATTTCCAAAAAATTGTTGACCTGTCTGCAATCTCGCGGCGTAGCGTCTTTCTACAACGCTACAACAATCACTTCTAAAATGCAGTGACTAGACTAAACAAGGCAAAACATTAGGAGAACATAAGGAATACGCTGTTATTTTAATTATAAATATGTACATGTCGCCAACCGATTCTGAATTTCGTCATTTTACAATCTCACTAGGCATGTTATATTATTTGAATAATATTACTTTCATGTTCCACGTAACGTTAAACTAAAGTTAGGGTATTCTAACTTACACTTTAACGTGATAACTCAAGCAAAATCAGTTCACAATCTAACGATTTGACTTTGACGGATCATAAACGGTCGAGAAATAACACATCAATTTGTCAATGACTCGTTCAGTTCACAATTCTCAGTTAATTTATATCTCTACTGAGATTATGAAGTTCATCATCAGTGTAAAAGTAATTATAATATTGTCACAGCTTACTTAAACTTATATTTTCTTAATTGACCATAGTAGTTTAAAACGCTCAAGGAGCAGTACCAGTGCTATTTAGAATATATAGAATAAAAAACTTAACGCAGTCTTTTATTTACAGTTATGATAAAATAAAAATATCTACGGAACCAATTAACTGCTATGTACAAATTAACTGTGAGCCCACTACGAGCTCACAAAAAAAACCGTAAAGAATGCTAAGAATTTGTAAACAAATGTAATACTATTAAATAAAAAGACATTTTTTTAAGTACACAAATCTCGTTTCTAAATAAAGTGCAGATAACTATACAAATGACTTATGTTTCTGGAATTTAAAGTAGCGGGGCCATCGTGGGAAATTCATATTTAACTTCAATAAATATAAGGGTCTTAATCGATTGACACTGTGGTAGAGTTTTATGGGGTGAGACAGGAATACAGGTATTTTAAGAGTGAGAGTTATCACGGGGACCCATTAGGGCGCACGCGCGGCCCCACGGACGAGAAAAGGGAACAAATAAAAATCGATATGGTACAAAACGTTTTACAAGGGTTCGGTAAGTTTATATCACTACTCGCACTTTCTAACTCATTATTATTAATATGCCTAACTAATGACTGTTGAAAATTTATTTTATTTTTTAAAGCCTGAACTCTTTGAAATAATAACTGTTTCATTTTTATTCAAATCGAATTAGATTTAGTAAGAAATTGGTAATAAATATTTGTTAGAATTATTAGTATTTACGGAACCCTAATAGTGTTTAATGTGGATTGCTCTAAGAATAATGTCGCCGTAGTATTCCCTGATGGAGCGACTCCCGTCTTGGATTCCCCTCATAGATAATGTGGCGTTGGAATGCATGTATTCGAACGCAACTTACGTCTCTAAAGCCGCCTGACATTCTTGCATCACGCACATAAATAAAGTAAACTAGAGGGAATTCCCAGACAGTCTTAATAGCTATTGTTAATAAAAATTTAGTGAAACAATCGTCTCAAATTGAAAACCTAACGACGTACAGATGACTTCTTTATGGGAAATAAAAATAATTCTTAAATTAAAACATATAAAACTGATTGTTCGACATTGCATTACAAGCGTCAAAAACTAGGTATTTTGTGACGGGTTTCGTGATGACTTTTGTTACTCGGAAGACTTGGTATAAGCTTTTTTAAGTTATCTTTCAAGAAACTGATTCTGTGACTAATTATGCAAGACAGCTTAGCTAAGACAAAGTATTACCACTACAAGACTTTTAATTCTATGGAACAACATAAATTTCCATATTAATGTAAGTAACAGTGATTTCTTAAAAGTATGTCTGTCAAGGACACAGTAACAATAGAAAAACAAAAGAGCAAAAAACAAACAATTACATTTTGTGGACCTCCCTGCAATGATTGAGAAAAGGTCCATCTAATCTCCGAGCTATGATGGCCAGGATGCTGTTGGAGCTACACCTGCAGAGTAAGGCCACGCATCGCTTTCATATTATAGCATATCGTTATACTGTACACGCAGGGCGCTTTACTGCCTTTGCGTGTAGCCCACAGACTGCATGTGTAAAATATTATGACGTACTAAATATTGTTACCAGAATTAATAAAACATTTGCAAGCGCTTGCGGTAGCACCTCACAATTACATTCCAGCAATTGCCGAACAAGATGCAAGATTATCTGATAACGTAGTAGAATGAAATAAAGCAAACGCCTCCGCGGGTAATTTACTAGCTAATGGTACGTCTTATCTGGCTAATTAAAATACGATTTGGCACAAGGTGCGCATACGTGTATTATTGTCACTTTGCTTCGATCACTATCAGATGATTGTTAGTTGTTACATTTTCTAGGAAGGCTCCGTTCGCGTTGCGTTCACGGAAATTAGGGTCGAACCAAGATACTAATGATCTCGTGCAATTAACAACTTAAAGTATTAATAAAATAGCTAATTAGAGAATAGTGTTGCATGTTACAATGACTAGAAAATGTTAAAAAAACAAAACTAGACAAAAACTGTTTATTGTCTTTGTGGAATATTTACGATTTTATAACTAAGTTCTGTAATTAAGTGTTTTCGAAAAAATGCAGTCTCGTAATTAAGGTGGACATCGTCTGTTGAATTAAATTGCACGGCGGAAACCGCGGGGCTCAGCTTGTTTATAAATTTCACCACCATACACATACTTTCATATTGCAAGCATTAAAATGCTAAGCCACAATTTTTCAATACGAGTTTATTTAGTATTTATAACAATTAATTCAAATCATCTCCGTGTGTCATCTTCATACAAGACTTCATACAAGGTGAATTACGCAACTTGAACGTTTGACATTCAGGTTCTGAAAGGAAACTGGTGCCTAACTTTTTGCTATTTCTGCCATATTTTAGACCAAATAAACTTCATGATCTATATAACTTTTTTGTATCAAAGGGGAAATTTTCTAAAGATATTCGGTCTTCTAGGGGAAAGACAGGATTATGTGGAATTTTACCCACTAAAACTCCCTCAGTGGCTATCTTCGTGAGCAATGTGATATCCTGGATCTCGAAAACATCACACCAGAACCTTCTGCAATAAGGACAACCCAGAGGAGTGAATAACTCCCCTTGAGCTTTCGCAGCGCTAGGGCAACAGACCGTGTTACTGTCCTCCCAGGTTCGTTTTACTAGACGGTCAGGGCCCCCAACCGTATATCTGTGGATAGGATCAAAAGATACTTTTCTTCCTACCTAAAAATACTATTTAATATAAAGACCTTTCCATATTCTATTCAATTAGTTGTACGATTAGCTGATAGCCGTGTGACAATGGCATTATAATATTCCCCACCTTTCGTAAATAATCAGTAACAGCCCTTTCTAATGCGGGCTTCACTGCAACTAACGTGTAATAAAATTCAATTTACTGGCTGGCACTAAACGCATCACACTCCCTAATTTTACCCTTTTTTGTTACATCCCTATTTGGTAATTCGTTGTGCGACAGATATTTCAAACATGAAATGTGTTTGGGGTTTGTCAATATTAATGAGTGTACAGTGACACGAAAAGTATGTTTGTGTGTGTGTTAAAAAGAAACTATGGGCCAAAAATGCATTACTCCAAAATATGTCTAAAAAGAACTATGACGCACAAAGGCGTTTTGAAAAGAGCGGGAGTCTTTTAGTATTTCTCTTGTTACAATGAAGCGCAAATATGTACAAAATTTTAAGATATAGATCCCAGAATTAGGCGACTGAAGTGATAATGCTTGGGGGCTTGTCATAAGACAAAAGCAACTCGACGAAAGTAGTTTAAACAACTTAACAGTTGACATTAAGGAAGTATCGAAAGGTCTTTCAATATAGAAAGTTCACTTCCGAATGATGTTAGGGTGGGTAGGTGAGAGAACCCTTTGTCTTACAGTGGCTTAACAAATTTAGTTTGTCAACATAATCTTAGGTAATATTATAAAACACGTAAGTTGTAATCAAGGCTAATTACTAACATTATTTCAGTAAACACCTGAATCTTTATGTTAGGAAATATGAGTGATCAATTTATTTCATTTGAGAATTTGACAGGAAAATTGTTCATAATTTACCTGAAATTACTTAAAATCGATTTAATTTGTAGCTTATAGCATACTGTTTAGAATACCAATATGACCAATCATAATAAAATTATACCTGATTGAAAACCAATTTGCAAGTTTAAAGCTAAAAAAGTAACAATTTACAAAAGACGCATTACCACAAAAACATACAGGATGTTATTTGTTTTCGAGTCTGAAAACTTTAAAAATATTATAACATCCTTCTCATGACTTTAATACAGCGTTTTTTTATGTGAAAATGTAACTCCAAGTATGGTATTACTTAAACAGTCAGGGCTTCAGGAAAAAATACGTTGAGATTACGTAAGTTCAGGCAACGTCGTTAAAAATGTCGTTAATATGGTAGTCAAAAATATTTTTTACTTAGTTTTTATAGCATTGTTGGTCAAATATTTTTTCAAAAATTTGTGCCTTCACACCCAATTTACAAGAACCCCAGGGTAGCTACCCGATTATGAAACATATTTTAGGAAAGGAAAGTTATAGTTTAGCATTGCTTAATTATTGGAATTAAGTGTAGGCCGAAGAAAAACATCCTTGTGGTTCGGAAAGAGCACCCGTTCGCTTTATAGACCCGCGGTGTCAAGAGTGCAAGTTGCCCTAATGATCGCCGAACTTCGAAAGAAGATGGCACTTTAACAAGAAGAAGAATTAACTTAGTCTGTACTGGTAAGAGATGACATGAATCTTAAATAACCTCTTGTTTACTTGGGGACATGGCTACGCATATCCGCCCTTGCGTGGACAAGAGCGGAATAGCGGACAAGAGTTGTCGGGCTCGCACATACAGAGTCTATGGAAATGCTCTTGCACACAACCCTTTTAGCAACCCAAACCAACATATTGATTAATATTTGCATCTTGGTCCCTTTAAAGATCTCTTTTGAGTTTCTTCTTACAAAAAAAAGCACTTATATTTTAATCGGTTACTAACATATTGAACCATATAATACTCAACCAGGAAGGGTTAGCCCTCATCTCACTCCCTCAGTCACTCCCCACTCAGCCTGGGTGCGCCTTCCTAGATGAGTCAGAAGTGACTTGAATTAGTGAGAGAATCAATCAGAATAGTCAATATTATATATTACCTTTAATAAAACGGCAACGTTACCCTCGTTGTAACCAACCTCACTTATCTGTAGAAGTAAAGTATACCATCAATTCCAATCACCCTCTAATTGACAAAGCAAACTTTTTACAAAAATCTAAAAAGAGTAAGGAAAAAACTGATGAAATTGTTCATTAATTTATCCTAAAAAAGTATGTATTTTCTAAAAACTAACGCACGAAACTCGGATCTACCGTATACCATTTTTTTTATTTTTTAAACCCTTCAGTCACCAAAAAACACGACAAATAATTAGTTTGCCATCAAGCCACACACGGTGAGTGGGCAAATGGGTTTTTTTCGCCGCTACCTGCCAAATTGCCCACCGGGGAACTATCCGGCGCATGTATTAAAATAACATTAGGTGACGCTTACGATGCGGCAACACTCGACGATTAACAACTAGGCTTCTGGTGTACAAGTTTTTCGGAGATCCGTCGACTTTCAGAATTCAAATTTTTGATATATTATATATTACGATATTATAGTACTCTCAAAATCCACGTTTCCCACTTTCCTAGTACTCATATCCTATAAAATCGACCAAGTGCTTTCGTTGTTAAGCTATCAAAGAACGTCAGTTGCGAGTTGCAGATGTTTTGCTAGCCTCTCTGTTGGCTAGCGACAGGGATAGATAAGAAATGTATGGTAATAAATATGGGGTGGTGGTTAAGCTTACCACAACGTATTAAATACTACAGTTTTTGTAACTTTTGGGCCAACAGTTCGAACCTATAGAATGTAGGTGCTTTTAAATAAAACTTAATTAAAAAAATAATGGAAGAAAGTAGAAAACGAGCAAGCGGTTCACCTGATGTTAAGTGACCGCTACCCATAGGTATCCGCAACAGCTTGCTCAAGCAATTGCAAATGCGCTGCCTACTTTAAATGGCCAGAGGAGGAGATAGACAGGACATCCTATTCATCCCCGTCAATTCCTCTTCCCCTTCCCATCCTTCCTACAGGAAACGATGGGAAGGGGAAGAGGACTAAATATTAGGCATCCAGCATCTCACTCATCAGACGAAATGCATAAGTATAAAATACCCCCACTTCACGCTTGAGGTATGAGGTCCTGGTATTGTTGTTGCGGGCTCTACCACTTATAATAAATTATTTATTAACAAAAAAAAGTTTACATACCTCACTGACTGCGAAAAAACAAAAAAGCGTTTGTAACAATAAAATAATATTCGATAGGTGTTTTGTCATAAGACAATTAATTTCATTACGAATTTTGTTATTATTTTTTATATTAATTTAAAATATATAGCATTAAAAATCAAATACGATCCCTAATAATATTTCAATGTAATGTTTAATCCATCAATCTGTAGTAGACAACAAACAATAAAAAAACCAAAGTCAATTTACGTATAAACCATACGATAATGCCATCATCTTTTTAAACTTCCATTAATAATTCCCAAACAACGTAATAGCACTCATTAGAACTAAATTATGAATGAAGCAATCCAATCTATTTATGCGGCTATAAACTGATCAAACCACAAATATTAGAACAATAATGTTATCAAATATTACGTAACATTGCCTGGCGTTATTGGATTAATGTCCTACTGAAATTACCCACTAATGCACGTCAATGGTCGTTACAGAATATTTTGAGGTATTCGAATTCACCTAACATTTCTATGTCATTAGGAACTAAATTATTATGTTTCAGAACGCCTGTACCTTCTTAATCTGCGAGCTACGAATTATAAGAGATTGATAGCCAAAGAGAAGCAAATAAAGTCATTTCCTTGGTTGTTTTATTCTTTGCAGCCATCGTGTAACCACGTCATTCAATCTTACCTTCATGTATGTAAATACATTAAGATTACACGGAATTACTCTAACTGTTGTCTACTCGTATCTACTCTAGGTAAGGTCGTAGCGTAGGACGCAGCGTATGCCTTTCACAAGATGGACCGAAGTAGTCTAACTTCGGGAATCCATTCCCAATGAAATAAAACATTTTGTTTATTTTTAAAAATAACATATCTCTATTTTCATGATTGAGTTTTGTCAGATTTATGGTGTGACGTGGATGGGTTTAATCAAGAATGAGGAAGTCCGAAAGTTTCGACAGTAACAGAAAAATTGAAGAGCTAGAGGTTAGCTTAGTATGGGCATGTTTTGCGGAGGTATCAAGGACATGTAGCGCAGAAAGCAATCAGAATCAACGTGGATGGTTATAAGAGTAGAGGAAGGCCGAAAAAAGTGTGTATGGCCTGTTTAAAAGATGACTTGTGTGAGACGGGTGTGAATTCAGATATTTATGTAGAAGGATTAGAGAAGAGAATGTAGAGACGAGATTTACATACTGTGCCCCAAATAGGAGGGAAAATGGCAGAAAGATGATGATGATTCATGAGCTTGGTTTATTAGTTTTTAGACATTTTAAATAAAAGCTATATAATCCAATTGTAACTTCAATAGCGAGTTGTCAAATCTAGAACACTTAGAAGTTGCCATGGGTACGGGCTATCTGTGTTAGATTTGCTAAACATGAAACTTGGCCAATGTGATTAAACATATACTCACAAAATTTAGTTTTAATTGTAATTAAGTCGCAATTAAAGAACATTAAATGCTGTTGTTCCGCAATGTTTCACCACAACGTTTATTTTTATTTATTTTCAAGCACACCTTCAACACAGTAGACCGCAAGCATAAATTTCCGCGAGCGCCTTTGTGACCGGGACCGCGTAAATAACAATCATTTGTCAACGTACATATCGCTTAGTTTGTATTCATATTGTAAATAGTTTAATGTAACGCGACATTTTTACCGGGGCTTTGCGTGCGACTTTTTTTAAAATTAAGCAGAAGTTAATTAAAAAATGATTAATATACAGGATTAAAAATATACGATAGTAACTTTAAACGTGGTCCATAGCTGTTTACAAGTCGACTTTAAAGTTATTAATTTGACCTTAAAATTGCCTCCGCGAAAGCGATGTCGCAAATTTCTCAGTACTTTTAATTGAGACCAAAAGTGCCTTGTTAAAGTCCAACGCGAACATTTAATGCGTAACACAACGCGCAAGGTGTGATACCTTATTAACACTTCATAGAGTTACACGTTTATAGTTCGCTAGGGGGATTCAACCTTCGAGGGGACAAAAGCGGATAGAAACCAGAGCGACACAACTAGCCAGCACACATTTATATATAACAAGGGGTTCACTAGAAAATAATTCACAAAACGTTTCATTTTCGCCACAATCCATAACTAATATCAGGCATTATCAATTTCAATATTATACCTTTACATACGAACGACATCTCATGCTGAGATTAAAAATCCGTCACGATCTGGGTCAGCATCTCTTCGAAAGGCATTACTGCTCTTTTAATGTAGCGTAGTTAAAAAAGAAGTGTCATAAAGGAATAAGTGAATGAAAATATAGTATGAAAGTATAGAGGACTCCCTAGGACAACTTATATCGATCAGATTAGTAGGTTACCAAAAAAGGACGATATAAGGAGTACCCGTAACCAATGAGCATGTATGCAAGAAGCGAGGGAGGAATGCCAGGAACGCGCCAAATTGAAGTTCATGAACTCTACCTACTTCTTTGGGTTACGGGCGTGCGCATATTTATCTTATATGAAAATAACAGCAAATTTTGTAGCGCATAATTTATTAATCAGTAATATCCAAGTTAAAACGCACATTAATTTCAATAGCATTATCTATTCAATTCATAACAAAGTAGAATTGTCCACAAACGTCCTGCTTTATGTGATACGACTTCATTTTGTACTAACGCGGTCACGTCATTCGATTATTGAATTAGGGAAATTCCCTAGCGTGGTACCGGGGGAATCGACCAGCGGTCTTTGTGAACTAATCCAAAACCTCGTTGGACATAATTGTATTGTGACATGTCATAATCGAGGAACACGATAAAATAAGCTAATCTGAACCTTGTTCCTTTCGCATAAAGTCGTGATTCGAACTACCACATTTAAATCTAACGAAAGTCGCGATACTGTCGTGGTTTCACAATCCATCAACGTGTCGATGAAACAGTGAATGTTCAAGTCTATTTGTCTGTTAATCTATTTATCTGCAATAGCTTTTAGTCTAATTTGTTTGAGAATTGGTAAAAATGATTTTTAATTCATTAAGTATATGACGTAAATATGGTATCTTAAATTTGTACTCACAATCTTACGATCTTGAAATTAAGAAATTTAGTTAATTTAAGAGGATCTTAAATCAATCCTTACCATATAACCCTTTTTGTTAGCGAATCACAATAATACCACTATACGCGAATACTACACATTGAAATAAAATTAATTTTACGGATTTTATCGCGTTTATTTTACGTTTTTTGATTCACGACGTTTCGAGTACTTTCCAGCGCTCATGGTCACGGGGTAGACTGAGGTGTCAGACGTTCCAATGTCAAAAATTGCTGGCGAAGTACCCACTTATTTTGAATTAATTACTTCTGCTCCGATCTATGCAGAATGAGCTCACTGTATCTTGCGTAAAACGTAAAATACACGCGACAAAATCCGTAAATTTAGTTTTATTTAAATGGTATATTTAAGTTATAGAGTAAGCAGTAATATCATTTAAAAGTTGTCTTTAAGTAAGTTATCCTCTGCAGGACAGATATAAATTGTTCTTGAAGGAGGTAAGTATTTCCCCTAATTGTCAATCTGTTGACATAATTCTAAAAATATTAGTCATACACGGAAATATAATTATGTATTGGTCATAGAGCACTGATCAACTTTGTAAATTTTCTGATTATATTAAATAAAAAATATATTCAGTCTTTATTGCTTAACATCGGTCGGACTGTATGCCTTAAGGAATTCTTTGTCAGCCATTTAGACAAGAACAGATTAACCGTTCGTATATCAGTTATCTACTTATTGAAATGGCTAGTTTTAATTGAAACAACTCATCAAAGTAATATATATGTACTGTAATTTTTTATTCATTCCTAAAAGTTAAAAGTTTAAATATATGCGAACTACAAAAATATATAAAGAATTATTTGAACTAAATTGAGGCCCTTTTTATTTTTCAAATAAGCAATTGATTTTAATTATCGTTAATAATATATCTGATATAATTATAATTCAATTGCTTTGACTCCACAGAACAGCAGCGAAGGCTTATGAAATACTCATTTTTTTTTCTATTAACACGTGAGCTTAAAAAATTAATATGTCCAAGCAACCAGTTTGTATTAAGACATAAATCGTGTAAAGTCAACTTTGTAGGAATATCTAGTGATATAAATCTGTTGATTTCCCGCCATAACTCACCGTGTTAACGCCGGCCGACGTTCGCTGCCCACTTTTTGCACGTATCACGTAATGATACATAGCCCGTTTCGTTCTAAAAGTATACTATTTAAGGATTTTTCAAGTTCTTTTATACATTCATCGTACATACATACGTTTAATTGATCGTTCCAGTAACTCGTATTGTACAATTTAGATATAGTTAAGCCACAGTAATGAATTAAGTTACCTACCTTATCTGTTACGTAAATTATATAAATTAAAAGCTCAACACGTTCTAAGTAAATTGATTCAATCAATATTCACGTTAATGACGACTAGTGTTAAATAAATTACTTTGGTATGGTTAAAATGAATGGAAAATATTGAACGCGTTATGAGTGACAGTCCTACCCGAGGTCCACTCTTGGGGGCACTTGAGCCCAGTCACTCCATGCAGCGTCCACCGAAACGACCTAAGAGCTTGGCGGTCTCTCAATTTGGTAATATAAATAAAGCAACGGCCCGAGCCGAGGCTCTATCAAGGCATCCCTCGAGATAAGTTACTCTTAAATATGTTTCGGCTAGCCGCCTACTTCGCCTTGCCCAATTCAAACCTGTCTATGCCTCTTCCAGGCAAACAAGTCAGTCACAAAAAAAAACTAGCCATTTGTCAACGTTAATACTTTGAAAAAAGATATGCTCTGAGTTACTGCGAATACAATGAGATCTCATTTCATAAACTTAAGTTTATGTAGATTATGTTTTGAAATTTAAATAATTTATCAGCTTTTATCGCATTTATGTTTTTCTTCTTGATGTTTCGAGTACTTTACAGCACTCATGGCCACGGGGGGACTTCAGATCTCGCAGTTGTTTGTATGCGTGGTCAGAGATGTAATTTAAATGAATACAGGATCCCAAGCAGGTGGTAGTAATCTCTCAGTTAAGAAACACATTAGGCGCGATAAAATAAAACTCCAATAATAATCGCGTGATATAAGAAAATTATTTGATTAACTTAGCTAATATAAATTGCGTAACCACCTTAAAATATAACATGAAATAAGAAAAATCTTGTTAACGCAAAGTAAATATACTCCCATAAATAAAAATAGAAATTAACTTGACGAAACAAACGCATTACCATAGATATTTCAGATTTTTTTTAATATATATAAATGAGCAACTTTACAACAATCTCTTCTGATATTAAGTGGCGATGAAATTAAGATTATAAGAGGGAACGTAGATTAAAGTTACATTAAGACCGGGATGAGTTCCGCTCTCGCGTATTCATGTAGCAGTGTCAATGTAACTTTTGCTGCAGATTATTAAATAAAAAGAAGTGTATGCATCTGTCAGTTTCATATGTTTTAAACTAAAAAGGTACATTTAAAAATGGGTAGGTGGAAATTAGTTATCTTAATTTTGTTACGTCACAAAAGAATTTTTCGTAATTTTAAATTTTCGTAAATCGATTTCTCGCCACTCAAATCATAGACAACCCTGGCCAAAGACTTAAAATATTACCGCTTTGGATGTCAACATTAATTATTGTTTTCGCAAACCGTAAAATGTTCATTGAATTTAGTTGCAAATTTTACGCTATTCGATACACTGATTTAGTACTTAGCTAAGTTTTTAATACACCTACATAGGTAATCAATACAGTTAACTTTAGGACGCAAGATTTACATAAATGCCTTTAACTTCTTATCTGCATAAATATTATATTACATCACGTTATAATTATCATTTAGAATAAGTAAATTCAAGAGAATATTTAAATATAAAATCAAAGGTGTAATTTTATACAATCCAATAAAAAAAAACAGTGACGAATTTGGAATAATTTAGTCTTTTTCCAATTTATTATATATATATATATATATATATATATAAATATTTATTTATGACGTATAATGTACTGATTTAAGACAAGTTCCATAAATAGACTATTTTAAGTTATATTTTATTTAGTAATTTCATACCAGTAGGTTGGTCGTATTTATAATTTTATACTCTCATTCCCAAGCTGATACAAATATAATGGCTCTTCTCATATTATAAAGTTATTAGTGTTGGCAATTAAGTTGGAATTATATTTACATTAAAGCCTACCACTTCGGTGCGTCGTGACGTCTTCAAGTAAAACAACGACGCGGCCACATCCGGCGCACGCGCACAAAAAGTGTGAATCTAGCTCGCATCCACCGCGGAAACCTCAAATGACGAGTTATTTCTTTCACTATTGCCATTGATAGCACCATTTGTTGCACTAATGTAAAATGTATTTGTATTTCTAGACATGGATGATTGCGTTATTTGCTCAGGCGTTGCCAACATTTTCACCTTCAATGGCAATTTATTTTATTTGAATGCAATAATATTTTGACTTTATTTGAATACAAGTCGGTAATAGTTATTCAGTGAGAACAATCAAGCGTGAGTAGAGGAATGATGTTTTTAAATAAATTGTTTTTGAAGATTTTTTAAATTATTTTTGAGAAGATAAAGCGCTGTATGAATAGTAAAAATGAATTAATAATAAAATACTACAAATAATTGTTAACGAATGATTCCAATGAGAGTCTAATTAAAATTAGTGTGGTAATATTATGTGCCGTCAAACTGAAAAGGTTTACAACTGCGGGCTGGCGCGCGGCTCGTGTCACCGCGAATCCTGCGCGCCCCGCTCCATTTCCCTCTGTCAATAGGCGACCACTCAAATTGGCCACAGATTGGCATTTTAGCTTTTTGTCATACCTTTTTCGCTTTCATAACGAATCCAATCATGGGTCAAGAAACTTGTTCCGCGAAAAGCGTTTTCAATTTATGAACTAACGTCCAACAATGTGTCTTATTAATAGGTAAGAAATATCCAATTTTCACGTCTCGAGATAAAAAAAAACCACTCATAAAAAGTGATCGGACCGCTTCGTTCCGCTTCGAACCGGATTTATTATTTTAGAAATTTAATTTTAGAACAAATCACCAGAACACGAACGGTTAATATGAAAGATCGGTCACAGCAATCGCAGACAAAGATGTTCGAAGGAAACAAAGCATAGCAGATTGGGTGGTAATGATTTTTGGGTCCAATCATTTTCCCTTCTTCGCCAAAAACTGTGAGAGCGAAGCGAAAACAATATAACATCGGCTGCTATAATTTCATAGTCGATCCGTTAACAATATAAAGATGATTATAAAAAGTTATTTCCTATTACGGGCCGGCGTTGCACAGAAGATGCGGTTGGACAGAATCGATTTGGCGTAGCCGCGTGAAGTTTGTTTAGTGGAACGTTACCGGGGGACGGGCGAGGGGTTTCCGACACGGGGGGAGACGGAAGCAAAAAGCGTACGCTCGCGCCTTGTCACGCCTCTATACAAACTTTATTGGAGTACATTTACCGACGCTTTGAGTAAATAACTAGATGGGTTACTTTTTCTTCTTTTTAAGATGTTGAGAGTTGAATGTCTTGTTAGAACAGCTGCCTGTTTAACGGTCCAGCAATCTGCCGCCCGTCATTGCGCCAAAGTTTATTGGTCCTGCTTTCTAATTATGGTTTAAATCTGAATTTCCTTAGTAATTCTAAAGCTACATTTATCATCAGCCAAAAAATGTCTTCTGCTGGACGTAGAATTCATCCAAGGATTTTTTCGATTCATTTGGCCCTTATTTCTTTCTTCTTCTATGCTGTTAAATCATTCGGGGAATCTATCTACACTGCGTTGTTTTATCCTAGGCTAAATATATTGTAAGAGCGGGCTGTGCCCTGCCAATAGAACTACTACTACAATGTAGTAATTTTCTAGTTGTCCCAATGCCTTGCAATTCCTGTTAGTTGTTGCGCATAGGTTCTCACTCTATGTCGCGTGTGCTCTCACTTCAAATCGTACATAACTCTTCTTGTTTTCCTTCTCATATTGGCATAAAAAACTTGACTCGCTTTCGGTCATTATCAGTTCCGGGATCATTTCTTCCTTTCTCTGTTATCTACAGAAAAAGAAAACAATGTTCGTGTATCATCAAGACAACAATGATTTATTTGCACTTTGTATGGAATGCGGAATGTTTTAAAAGTTACGCACAATTGATTAGGCCGTATTGTTAAAAAGAAAGTATTATCTTACCCATTTATACTTAAGACCGTAGGAAGCGACATAATGGAGCTTTGCGAATGATAATAACGCAAATACAGAACAAATAATTAAATAAAATGCATACATATAACTTATTCATAGTAAAATGTAATTTTTGTAAACAAAGATATTAACATTAAATTTCGTAATTTTTTTGCAATACTTTCGAAAAACAAATTTCTTTTATACAACCTTATTAACATTAGCTATCCATATTATACAATTTCACTTCACTTCAGCTTATGATTTCCAATGAAAGTATGAAAGGTGTAATGGCGGCCATGAATGGTAAATGACGTTTGTTTGTTTACAACAATCATATCTTATTTGAGATAAATGTATTATTGTATTTATATTATAAGGGTGGAAGATTTTTCTACTTTGTAATGAGTAAACTGACGCTTTTAATAATAGCTACAGCATCAATAATTCTTTTATTATAACAAGAAAATTTCAAAATTACACAAACAAGCAATAGTTGATTTATAAAAACAATAAGCCCGACTGAATATCAATCGAATCACTCACTGTTCAAAATAGAACAAGCCGTTTTTGCTACAGGAGGTCACAATGAAACGGACATACATACAAAAGTCTCTTTCCCTCTTCTCAAAGTTTTCGGCCTGAAATTTAAAATAAACACGTTCTTAATTATAGGATTAATAAAGTTCTTAGTCAGAAAAGCGATTAGTTCTGTAACATTCATGTGCACACACAAACTCAGTATTCCAGACTAGGGACTGACAACACAGAATCGCAAATATTGATACGTTTGCGCCTAATAGCCGAGGCGGTAATACATCTATGCGCATATTTAGAGTTAGAGTATCTCATTAGGGTTCTCAAATAGCAGCCGATTATAATACGTCCTACGATACGTGCTAGACGACTCTGCATCTTTCACAAGATGTGTTGCAATTGCAAAACTGAAGTTATATTATTTTTACGTTTTAACGTAACACTTTTTTTGAAGTCATCGATTATTGCTCTGTTTGCGTATTTTTGTCTTTCTAAAATAAATAGTTCTGAAGTAATTACGTTCATTTATAAATTATCAAGGTGAACTGATATTTGTGGCGATCCCACGTCTATGTCCAACAGTGAACGTCAATTTCAACGATGTTTCCAGAGTAAAACTTGGCGACAGAAACAACAGTCGCTATTACGATGACCGCCACGCTGTGAGGTAACGCTATAGACCTATTGAGGAAGTGACGCCGATGAAAACCAACCTAAAACTGATTTGATGACCCTGTTGACTTCCGGGCGTCGATGTAAATTGATCTAACCCCTATTATTTACTGACAAACATGTACAACCTAGCGGCATTCTATGAATAGGTGTTACATCACAAAGTACAATCTAATTTACATCATTTGATATTCAAAAGTGTCCTAATACCGTATGAGTAAGGGTTAAAATGGCCTGGATACATGGACAATGGACGGCAATATAGTTGTTTGCGTTTTGTGCTAAAACCAGAAAAAACAACACAAATAAATAGTGGCGCCTTGTCATTAGTATCTACCGGAAAGGTTCTCTTTTTTGCGATATCTATCGGCGGAACTTCAAAAGAACAATGAACTGACAAATTGTTGCACCTTTTTTCGCAAATACCCGTTGAAAATTTTTTTACATTGCAAATGTGAGTCAACTATTTAGAACGTCTACAGCATGGGATTTTAAGGTTATCGGAGTACAAGGAGTTTTTAATTTTATGTAATGTTATGCATAGTAATATTTCTCATAGGTTGTAGCCTAATATTCTTACTACACAATATACTGTTCACACTGTATACGACTAGAAGTAGTCGTACTTATAACAATCACTCAAGGCTCGGGCCTCAAGAGGTGTTGTCACGACAGTTGACAGGAGCAAAGGGATTCTTGTTTTGACAAATGCTTATATAGACTCTGATTTCTGATGCTACACAACCTCATGCTTTTGAGCTGTATTTATGTATTTCCGGTAAACATACGGAACGGAAATGTGAGCAACAACATCAGATATCATTTGAATATTACCTTTTATGTAACAAACACTTTCCTCATCTCATTTTGTCTTATTTCATTAAAATATATTGACTATAAACATTTAGAAGTTTTAAATCAGATTCAACAAATGAATATCATTTGCAGCGTCGCTTATCGCCGAGGGTAAGTCTGGTTGTCATCGAGCAAAATGTCCGAAAAAACAAATTAGTTGTTTATGAACAAAGTGGGCAAGCTCGTGACTGACGCGACATTGAACCCGGGGCCCAGACACTCCAGTTTATCTTAACGTCAACTCACTTTCACGAAATATTGGCACTGATATAGAAATGACTTGCCGGTTAGGTATTTCCTGTTCAATTAAGTAACTAGCAACGGTTGTTGTTTTTTTCCTATATCGATTTCAAATACCGATATTATAGTTTCAAAAATCAAACATTTATTTTGTAGACAGAAATACAAATCACTGATTTGTATTTCTTTAAACTTATTAGGTGTCTTAGTGATTTACCCGGTCAGCTTGCAAACATTTTAGCATGGGATGCATGGTACAAAAAGTTTCTCAAAACTGCAAGTTGAATCGAATCCCCGATTTATTAAACGTTACCAATGAAACGTCTCTTTGATAAACTAAACCCGAAACATTTTTGATTGACTGAAAATTACCTATTCACAACAGAACTTAAATATCTACATTATTACCGCGTTCTAATATGGCCGAAGGGAATTATTAAGGTTGCACAAGCTTTCCTAGAGGGATAGTTTCAAAGTACACTGATTGCTTCTACCATTTCAGGCTGTTAATTCTTTAAGTTATATTGGTTATCCTTGCTTGTTTTCGGATTTTATACTACAAATGTTCCTTAGAACATTTTTTTTTTCTTTATTTATTTTGGGACTTTTACTCTCAAAGACATGTCAGTCCAAAAGTTACCTTCCTTATGCTCTAATATTTTTATATTAAAGCTTTTGTTCGTAGGTTAGGCTTCTTTTTCCAGCTGTGGCATTTTCAAAAATCATGTACGATTCATGTAGTACCTACACGTACGAGGCTTCGTTGGATACCTGTTTTCAACATGTATATATTTTATATATTAGCGGTCCGCCTGGCTTCGCCCAGTTAGCAATAATTAAATTGGCCCGATCGCTACCAAACTTCACACGAACTAGGCCTAGGGGTAGGCCAATCTGAACATTTCCTAAATCGAAATCTGTCTAGCCGTTTCGGATTCTATAGGGAATGTGTATGTAACACATCGCCCTATTTAGAAGATTGGTCTGAAAAATACATTTTTTTTTTCTAAATTGGATATCGCTGATTTTGTTCGATATTGCCTTATATGTATATGTTGTATATTTTGTGAGCTACTCGTTTACCTTTGTTTTCAATTAACTATCACAGCTGTGTCCACTGCTGTCTGCTTAAACTTAAAAGCTTCTTTTTAGAAGCAATAGAGATATATCTATGTACATAAATACGAAACAATAAAAACGGACATGAACGAAGTACAGCGTCTTATGGAGTAGACCTCGTCTCGATAACATTATTGGCACATATTTATTAACTGATAACGTTAATACTTTAATAAGATTATTTTAATACCAGGAGGGGAGATAAGTTGCGGCAGGCGGAGTTGTTTGGCGGGCGCGTTATAGAGGCTATTGGCCGGCGTACCTCAGGGGCGGAGTTTGGGCCCCATGTTTTATTTGAATTATGGATGAAGCACGCCGCGATCGTTTCTCCAAACCAGTTGTGAGCGATGCGGTCTCGCGCCCGCTCGCCTCTCCCCTTTTAACTAATTGATGTTTTAATTTAATAGCAAGTTTTTGTAATTAGCTTGTTGCATCTAAAATTGACCGTGGTAAAACTTTACGAGGCAAAGTGCTTGTGCCGTGAAATATTGCTTCATTGTAAGGAGGTAAGTGATTCATACATTATTGCCTGTTTTATCACCCACATCAAGGAGCTTTTCGAATGTCACCCTCAAAACTCCTGTTTATGTTTAGTTGATTACTTACACTAGCCTTTACATGGTATTTTTTAAGATATATACGCATATGTATAAAGCTTAAAAATGTAGGTTTTATTAAACTGTGACAAAACGCAAGGACTTATATTATGCCATCTAAGCGCCATAATAAGGCCATGGATTCACGATGTTCAGAATGTTAGATTTTTATTTCTAATTCTAGAAACCGTTTGAGGATTCTTGTATCGTTTTTGCCATCCTTGTTTTATGCTTGTGTTCAGATAGAGATATGGGGGTATTTTAGTGTGTTCAAGGGACATATGAACTAATTACACACAACATATCATATTAAAACCGTTGAATTAAAGCAAATTAACACCTAATGAATAAAATAAACGACTTGGGAGAACTTAATAGCCTTCAAAAATTCACAATACTATAATCATACTTTATAAATTTAAATTAATGTGAATTGCATTTTGATTTTCTTGCTGAATATTGTTTTTGCCATTTTGTTTAAATGGTATACTGTTAAATACAAAAACTATTTAATAAAGTGTATGGGTAAAGATTGTAAGGTATGAACCTTACTAATTACTACGCACAATACATTCCCCTATAAGCCGTCGGGCGACGAACGAGATGCTATTGTATGGATTGCGTTTAATTTAATAATAATATATTCAACGAAATTGCTATTAAATGATTTCTTACGTCGTCAAATACTAACATAGTAGATATCAATTGTCATTCGTTTTGACACAAATTGAGGCATTAGTAAAGTTCGACACGTCTGTCGCATCATTTCAATTTTCTATACTTTCTTCTGCTACATTCTTATTCAAATTACTTATATGTGTGACCACGAACAAGATCTAAACAGCTTTATTTTTATGAAAGATGTGAGAAGAGAAAAGAAACATTGGTTAGAAGCAACTGTCTGCCGACGTCGGTTCATCCAATTGGATTTTTAATTTTGTTGTTTGAATGTTTGAAATTGAATGAAACAATCTTCTTCAATCTTTTTCTTCTTATCACAACTACACCTCCAACTACAACTTATCACAACTACACCTCCAACTCCACCAACATATAAGCATTGATATTTTATATAATGATATGTTACAAAATCACCGATTTGAACGCTTTCAAGTCCTAACTTTTTGGAAGCTAATGGGATATCTGCTACTTTTTGTATTATAATAGCAATGATAGGAAGATTTGAAAGTGCATTGTTTGCCTTTATAGAAAACCAGAAACCTTATTCTGACATGCGGTGCAATGCCTCGTGAAGGAAAAAGTGTTTGGTTGTATATTCTGCAAAGTGTTTTTGTTGAAACATAATTTTTTTTTATTATGTCAAAATAATGTGAAAAGATTTATTAAAATATAAAAACACTTTTATTTAATTAAAATGATTTAATTTATTAGAATCTCCAGTGAAATAAAACACAAATCAAAAGTTTTACTGTTAATAGTTTAATACTTCCACTACACGCTGGTATTCTTAGGCGCGTGATAGTTCCCCGCTGCGAGACTGTGCCACTGTTATTATTTTTATCCTGATCATTACAAGTAAATAAACTTTATAAGTTAGAATTATTGTTCCAATGTAAGTATTTTATAAGCCTCATGAGAAATAATTATATGTATATCGCGACAGAAAACTTAATATGTACATTTGTACAGAACTTGTACGTGCACGTTGAAATACATGATACAGCCAACAAAGTTTACTTCTATGTAACACCTATATGGATTAAAATAAGTAAACATATAAGATTATATGCATTTCTTAGATTTCTGTTAAGTAAGTCTGGAAAAAAACGAATCCTAACTAATATTATCGTCAGTTTGTTTGTTTGTGACACTCCGTAAAATAAAATTACACACATTGTAAGTAGAACAGAAGTTAGGACTTTTACCCCGAATATAAATCCTGTTTTCGAGGGGTTAGGAAAATACATACAACCTTCATTTACAATATCGGTTGCCATAGTAATTTTACATGTTTTGACAATAACAACTTTTTGACACATGTTACCTACAATTCTTAGTATATTATACGCGGAATCATCTTACAAAAATAAGAAACGAATACGTGCGAAACAGCGGGCAGCGACTGGTATCAAATAAATATTCGAATGTGAGAAGAGTCGTTAATACCAAATCGATTTCTTATCGAATTTATAAAAGAGAATTTGATAAACTTTACGAGCACCTTCAGAGATGGACATAACAAAAGATAAAAATTATGTAAGCTAAAAATAATATGAGAAAAAAACTCCAAATTATTGTAATTTTTTATTATCACGTAATAAATTAACTTAAGTAAAAATATTCGTACTCATCGCTGGATATACGGTTTTACAGAAATACAGTTTTCATTGGTAATTGCCAAATTGGTCAAAAAGAAACAACACAGAAAAATGCACAATATCTATACTTTAAAGGACTTCTATTTCAAGTATTACTAATTTTATAATTCTTCAATAAAAAAAACCTTCTGGGCAAGCCATGACTTCATTATTTTCAAAGTTCCGTGCCCAAAGGGTTAAACGGGACCCAATTACTAAAACTTCGCTGTCCGTCCGTCTGCGTGCCCGTCTGTCACCAGGCTTTATGTCATGAACCGTGATAGACAGTTGAAATTTTCACAGATGATGTATTTCTGTTACCGCTATAACAACAAATACTAAAAAACTCCCCCATACCACAGATATAATTTTTTAGCCGTTTTATAGGTAATAGAACCCTTCGCGCGCGAGTCCGAGTCGCACTTGGTCGGTTTTTTATTTTAAAGACGTAAGGCTGGTAGCCGCCGTGACGTGATCAGGGAGTCTGTTGTAGACGGCGGTCCCCATGGCGTGCGTCGTCACTTCAGTCCTTGCCAGTCTGTTCGCCACCAGTGCCAGTCCGCGCCGCGACCTACGCTCCGCCGGTTTACTTAAAATCAGGAAGCGTTTGTTGTGAATAGCCTGGAAAATAACTAGCGACGGTTATGTTAAAATTTGCGAAATAGACAACGATTTAGCTTAGGTTAGTCCAGTACCCTAGAAGTAATATAATTTTATATATTAATATTTTATAATTTCAATTATTCTCAAAGAAGATTCATAAACGTTTGAATCAGACTTACAACATGTAATAATAATTAAATTAGTTTATGATGCTGTACAATGTTAAAAACCACAAGAGATTTAAGACACTTAGGCCTAACAATCAACAAGTAAAGCACGCGCCAAATACAATAATCTAGATAAAGTATACGTCAGTCTAGTATAAAATTTCGAACCTTTATTCAGAACGCAACTAATACGAGAATGACAAATATAAAATGGAGTATTTCGTAATCTGACCATAGCACTCCCAACAGAGCTTGGCTAAAATGAGACAAAAAGGACAAGAGAAAAATATGTGACAGAGGCTCGCGGGCATACCAAACGAGATAAACTTAAAACGACGACTTGAACAAAAACTATACAGGCGAAATTAAAAGAAACGACGACCAAACAACTAAACACAGGCTCTAACGCGCCGTGATAAACTCGTTGCCTTTTCGGAGCCGATGTAATTTGTCGAAGGCGCCTCAGATAAAGCCGATTCGGCTCCGAGCTCCGAGGTATTCCGCTGGAATTCTAAACGGCCCCGACGCAACTGGCCTAGCCCGCAACGTAAACGCGTGCGTGATAACGTGGAACTAATTTATTGTTTGTTTTATGTCCTGCTTGAGTGATCACTTTACGGGTTTTCAAACAAGCGTTTTGTAACTTCATTTTAGAATTAATTTCCAACAGACTTTTGTCAATACACACTATGATAACTAAAGCTTAGTAAGATCACATTATGCTGTGTATGGAGACTGGATGGAAATGATACAGAAAAAACTCTTCCGTACATTCATCGCCCGAAGATCTTATAAAAACCTTCCCTCTAAGGATCGGCTTCTCTCTAGTGTTAGTGAGACTAAGTTAACAGTGGTAGAGCCCCCAACAACATCTGTTACACGAATGGGTCGGCTCAACCGGTGAAATACCACGACCTCACAGAAAACAAGCGTTAGAAGTATTTCTGCGTTTGGTCTGATAAGTGAGGTGCCTAATTCTGGTCCTCTTACTCTTCCCACCCTTTTCCAATAAGAAAAGGGAAGAGGATTTAACGGAGTAGCGTATGGATAAGAAAGGAAAATATCCTGTTTTTCGTTTTTCCACTCCTCTGCCCATTAAAAGTAGCCAACGCATCTGCAACTCATTAGTTTGTTGCCTATGCCTATGGGTAGCGGTCGCTTGATATCGGCTGCACGCTTGCCATCTTCTTATATTAATTAAAACTATAGATTTGAGACATTATCATTATAGGTTGTGATTCATGTATTTTCACATAAAAGTTCAACTATAAAATACAAAATTATGATGAAAAATCACGCTAGAAATATATATTTTATCTACGCTTATCTTTGGCACATGAAGGTGACATGTCAAACATTTTAGTGCTATCAATTAACGCAAATTTAAATTTATAATATTACTCAAGTTCTCGCACAATGGTTCGTTAAAGGAGAATTAAGAAAATTAGTAGTCAATCTTTGATTCTACACCAGAATCTTTTTTTCTTGTTTTGAATTTTTAAATGTTTTAATGAATTGTTAGAATTATACTTTAAAATTTGCTTTCATCCCCTTCTAACCTAACCTAATCCAACCTCTCTAAACAAAAGATATTAGTGTAATATTTTTACAAAATATGTTATATACATACCTCAAGATGGAGCACCTGAGACTCAAATCGAAGCCACCTTAAGCTGCCAATTGGCGACCTGGTAAAATCCAGCTCAGTCATTTATTTCCCGCCTAACGAATACAAAATATCCGTGTTGAAAAACAAATACCTATGAAATCGTGTAAAACTCTAAGAAAGATAAGTGTACATCACACTTCACAATTCGCAGTTGAATTTGTACGGAACTCGGTTTTTGCAGGTATGTGGATCTATGATTGTCACTAAATTTTCTCAATAATTACAAATTCATTTACTAATTATTCAATAAATAACACCCCAGCTTGTATCAACAAACAGCTATAAAATCCACGTTACATACCTCTTATCAAATTAACTTCCATTCCCGGACCTGTTTTACAAATCGTTGACCCATCAATGTGTATCGAAGAGGAGTTTTAGGTTCGATTGAGCGTGTTTACGTGACGGCCGAGTCGGAATGGTGACGTCGGTGGCCGCGTGGTCAGTAATTATGGCTCCTTATCGCTTGGCGACTTCGTGGCGAGCCTTTTAGCGTCGTCAGAGGCTATAAATCTCCGTGTATCTAAGGCCGATGTCGCCGCCCGAGCGACCCCGGCCGACGCGACGTGTCTCCAATATTAATAGCTTATGAATCAGATGCTGTGGTTTTGCCGATGACAGTTTTTAAAGGATTCATAGAACAGTTTTCTATAACATTAAGCCATAGTCCAGCTAAGCGCTTAACAATTTTTCATCTCTTGCAGTAGGCTTCTTTTAGCGTGTGTTATTTTCAACTTCTTGTACCGTCACAAATAAATCTGTATATTTATACTACATTATTTTTATTCATTAAACACTTTTTTATATATACCTATGTAATTGTTAATATTTTCGATAGCAAAGTAGGCGTTAGAAATATTCCTGCGACACATTTTATACCGGAAAGTTTGGTTGTAATTGAGAATAATTTGCGATTCAAAATAAGCAACAGAGTGGAATAAAATTTGTAAAATTACACACTGAATTAAGTCATAAATATTAATTAGCCGTAAATCTCTCAAATGTTTCTGTTAGTTATATATTTGTATATTTCTCTCATTTTGGAGCAGTTGTTGATTTAAATGGAAATGAAACGGCTAATTTTTTTTTCCACATTTATTCTACAAACATCGCTTGATAACAATTTGTATTTGCTAGATCCCTACTACTCTACCTGAGGTCCTAAGGCGTTGAGGCGTAACATGTCATTTACTATTGAGAATGCAATATTTAAAATTGCATAAGAAGGCTCTTA
The DNA here is from genome assembly GCA_029849275.1 of Papilio elwesi. Lineage (NCBI taxonomy): Eukaryota > Metazoa > Arthropoda > Insecta > Lepidoptera > Papilionidae > Papilio > Papilio elwesi. Next base: position 2,541,155 of record CM056687.1, on the reverse strand, counting down.
TGTAAAGATATATAATTTAAGATAGGATATATTCTTACGTTAAATAAGACCAAGGTAATATATGTCAGAATTGTATTCCATTTTACTTAAAAGTAAATTAATATACAATCTGTGTTTTGGTTAAAAACCCAACCCGTGGCAGGTTTACAAGCAAATGCGTTTTATTAAAATTTGTCTACTCAAATTGACGTAAGATTGTTTTTAGAAAACTGTAATTAACAAAGTATACAGAAATAATTAACTAATCGTTAGATTCCATTTAATTAATTAAACGTAATTTTTTTGCGTCGCATTGCGCCCGCCTTTAATCGATTCAATTCTTTGAAGTCTCGAACTTTGCAATTCATCATACAACGTTATCATCCGTTCAAAGAAGGACTCGAGGCGCATTACAATAAGAAATTATCAAATTAGTTTCATCGGCGATAAAAAGTTACCGTGCGAGCACAAAGGATCGTTCGCATTGTTCACAGATTTTAAAAATCGTACATAATTAAATGGAATTCAGTTTTTACTGAAGCAATGTTTCGGCATGATATAAATTCCCGCATCGCTGGGACAGTTAGAGCATTGAAAAAGAAGCAATTTGCCACCCTGCTCGGGATGAAGCGCTTGAACTTTGAAAGGGCTAGTCCCGAATTAAATACAAGGAGCGTATCGATAACAATTCCCCGCTTAAGATCTTTTGTGTCCGCGAGAGCTACGGTACGACATCGACCGACGTGCGGTACAAAAAGCGGTCCAAATGACGCTACTGGTTCCGCGAAGAATTCAATATAGCCAATTCAAGTTCGAAAACATAGATGGCTCTTGTGGTGTTCTCGTTATTAGCATCCGGAATCACTTCATTCATTTGTTTTGAGACCGCGCATTCACTCTTAATTTGACGACCGACGCAATTCATTTGAAAAGTAAATTTAGTTCTTTAAACTTCCCTTTGTCTCATCGTTCTGATGCGATTTTGCTTTCATGCGTATACTCATTTATGTATATTTATGATATATCACATTTTCAAAGTCATTTTCGATATTATTTGGCCATTGGTTGACGCAATCTGGAATTAAATCCAGACAATGCAGCCTTGAAGACAAGCTATCGACTTTATTCTCCAGAATAAGACTTCTACGACCGGCTCACTCTACTGCACTACTCAATCTTGTTTATGGTACAGCCCATCAACAGCCGCAACATTAGACGACTTTCTTCTGTACTTTTTGTTTTGGTTAAGAATAGGTCAGATGCTGCAGAACCTTACAAAATAATCGAAACTTTCTTAGGTGTTATTAGTTAGTCTATATATTATAATAATAATAATATCCTAGGACATATTCAAACTAAGCAGAGCTTGTGCTATGGCAACCAGATAACTGATATATTACATATACTACTTTTCCTTTGTAAATACATTCTTAAATAGATAATTACACCCAGACTCAGGACAATCAGATATGTTCATGCACACAAATGAACATGTCTGATATATTGTGCATCTAGGTCTTTGTTGTTTTATTTGTAGCCACTTAACCGCTTCTAAAGAAACTTTCATTCATGTTAGGGATACCTTATACGCTATTTACTTCATTTATCTTCAAACAATTATGTTCAGATCAAATGAAATAAAGCTGGTACAATGTCATAAATCTATATTTGTTTATGACGCCACTATAACTTTTAGTATGCAGATTTAATTAGATTAACATGATGAGTTTTACGATTCTCGTAACCAATTTCGTTGGGAACATCGCAAAAAGTGTTGGGATCCGATCTTCCAGGAACATCGCGCTCGCTCTTTGGCCGATTCGAGAAGCGGACACGTGTTGCCGCGTTGACGACTGTATCCGAGCTTGGACTGAAAATACAACTTTTTTACGTCGTTCACTTCAAACCAATAAATATGGATTTCCGTAAACACCTTTACAATACTGTTTTCTAGAAGTGTGATGTACTTTTTAGATTGACAAAAAAGGGTAAATAAAAAAACCGTTTGGAATGAACTAAGAAAGAAAAAATCTTTTCGATATAATGAATTTAAAACAATGTCCTCTATGAGACTCTACGCCTTGTCAATCAATATTTTATTATAGCATTTTGACCGTGAGTGACAATCACTACACAAGATTAAGTCTTGTTTGTAAGATTCATAACGTTACTAGCTATTGCCCGCATCTTCCCTCGCATTCGTTTATTATTTTCTTCGGTAAACATTTATGTTTTCTAATTTCGTGTGTAACTTTATAATTTTAAAATTATTATTGTCACTAAATAGTTATAGAATAATTACATGGTAATGTTATATTTTTTGTATCCCTCGGGAAGTTTTTTTTTTCGGATAAAAGGTACCCTCTGGCGCTATGTAACCCTGAAAATTTGCGCGCAAAATTTTACGATGCTCGGTCGATTTGTCAAGGCGCTTGAGCCTAAACTAAAAGAGAATGCGTAACAAAATTACACTCGAATTTATAATATTATAAAAGTTAGGGTAATAGGTTAGGTAAAACATATTTAATATTAACGGTATTATAAAATGATACAACTAGACAGCACATAACCTGAAAAGCGAGTCGCTTAGGTTAGCACAACTTATTTTGTAAAAAAAAATCAAAATGACGATAGTCTAAGAGCATATTTGATCCAGCGATTCTGTTACGCAGATGTACTGTGTTTTTATCCTTTAATGGGTTGATGGCGCCTCGTAGGGCATATACGTTAGTGCTTTGTTTTATTTAAGAAGAATGAAGGTATGGTAATGGACACTGTATAAATAAATTGCAATCCATTTCAATCAAATAAAGAAAATAATGTTAAGCACAAGCAAGTTGTCTTTACTTTAACGTTTCTTTTGCAAAATCGACAATGGGATAGACATATTCATCGTAAAGTAAACGCGTCCGTAATGATCATTGTGCGATAAAAAAAACGAAATAGTTTGCGTTCGTAAAAAGCGAAATTGTGTGATAGACACATATCAGTTAAATGCAGCAAACAGGAGTCGCAGTAACGGAGACGAACGCGTGCAGGAAAAAAGGAATTCGCTCCCGTCTCCCGCGCAGCGAGCCTTCCCAGCATGAGACTAATTATGCGATGGGATGATCGAAGGACAGTTTTTGCAGCGACGCCGGCCAATCGCATTACATGCACCCGCTTTTGCAGAATTGAGTTTTTGACGTGGCATAACTTAAATTGCATTTTTGTCACCCACCTCCGACCGGGTGATTGTGACGATCGGCCGCTTTTTACGTGAAATTACAGTGTATCGTCTTCATTAGCCGCTATATCATGTATATTTTGCGACCAGGTATACCGGAGCCGGTGATGGACGTTGATTATTTTAAACATTAATTTCGATTCGATTAGATGTTAATGCTCTTGCAATATCGAATTAAGGCGGAGTCTCTTAGCTTAAGTTTATGTAGCGACTTCTATGTAAGTAAACATTTTTATACCTTCGTGACCCATAATGACTGTGTGCAGCCAGAAACGGATACAAGTATGATTTTTTTTAAATGTTATGTTGTAAGTAAGCTGTTGTAAGCTGGCAATATTAATTTTAAATAGTAAACAATTAAGGCAATTGGTGTAAAAGATTTGATCCTTTTGTAACTTCGCCATGTTATCTTTTGATAATTATATATATTTTTGATAAGGAACTGACTGACTGGCCGATATATGTATCACCGCACAGCCCAAACTACTGGTCCTAGAGACTTGAAATTTTGCACAGAGATTTCTGTAATTGCATACGCGAGCAATAAAAAGGATTTTTCTTAATTCATCTCCTAAAGGTCTAAACTAGGGTATGATACTTCGTATGGAGAAATAATTTTAATACAATGTAAGTCGACCCCAGATTTATGTGATCAATCGTATTAAATAGGGTAACATTCGTCCATTAAATTACATTGCACAGCAGGTGACACCGCGGAGCTCAGTTTTTATACAATAATTAATAACTATAGCGACTTTATTTAACAGAAAATTGTCAATATGCCATAAAAACCGTCTTGTCTTAGTAATAGGTTAGTTAGCCGTTATGTTATAAACGTTATTGAATTAACTGCTGACGAGTTGGCAATGATGTAACATCTTACACGGTTTCGTAAGCATTTTTATAAATAAATAATTCAATTTATATGTATAGCCGCTCGAATCGTCAATGACCGAGCTCTTACCGATCGGCTTAATACTCTGGCCTTGCGGAGGGATGTCAGCTCCCTCCGCATTTTTATCGCATTTATCACGGGGAGTGTTCCGAAGAACTGTTTGGAACGATTTCTGCCGCCAAGTTTCGTCATCGGACGACACGACCTGGTTGGCTGGCATTCCTTAAGAAGTACGTACGGTTCTCGCGAAATTTCATGCCACGCACAGCCGCATTGTGGAATGGTCTGTCCTCGGCGTTATTTCCAAACTAGTACGACTTAGGGTCCTACAAGAAGCGAGCCTATCTCTTTCTTGAAGGCCGATAACGCATCTGCAGTTCCTCTGGTGTTGCGAGTGTCAATGGGCGTCGTTGATCACTTCGGTATTCCCGCCGCTCGATTGCCCCCTTGCCTTATAAAAAATAATTAAAAAAAATATAGGCTCGACCTATTTCAATGAAATTTACAGGAAATGTTCAGATTAGCCCAGCGGGTGTTCCTGTAAAGTTTGGTAGCGATCGGATAAACACAATCAGTGCTATCCGAAGCCGGGGTGGATCACTAGTAGGCAATAAAATATGTATTATTAATGTAAATAAAATTAAGATGGTAAAGATAAAACGAAACAACCACGAAATGGACTGTGTAGAAAGTTTAAAGTACTAAAATGAAAAATGTATAATGTATGTAAATACACCATCACTATTGCACTTTCAAACTATAATTGTTTTGTTTCCTTGGAATAAACGTGGAAACTTCTTTCGAAGACCATAAATATAGTTCTCAAGAAATTAAACGAAAATTCGCTAGGCTCGCGTTCGATTTTTTTTATACCCGTTCGGAGCTCAGCCAAGGTCGAGACGACGCCGCGTAAGGCTTCGACGCAGGCCGGGGCACGTTGATTGCTGCCCTTGCCTAATTAAATAAGTCTTTTCTCGGTACTCCACTGCTCAGTCCGCTCGTCTATTACCGAAACGTGCGTGTTGCGCGCGCAACCTTGCGGTTTTCTTTATTAGGAATACGTTTTCATTGGCATTATTCGAATATATTTGTCTTTATATGTCATAAATGATACTCTCTTCAATTGTGTCTGTCTGTACAAATTATTTAAAAACTAGTAGATGAATGATACTTCAAATCTGATTTAAAAATTAATTTTAACATAAATCATATCAAATTTTAGAAAAATTTGTCGCTACTTTCTTATTTTATTTAATTTTTTATTTGAAGATTTTAATTTTCATTCTCCTAATGTCTTAATAAAGTTTTATAAAAACACTAAAAAACAATTTATTAACAAGACAAGCATAATGCTTTGTAGGTTTATCTCTTTGGTGGTAATATTTTATCGATTGTATGGTAATATGTTTTTATAATAACTTTCGAAACATTAATTTAATTTAATGAAAAAGACCTCCGATATTTTATAGGGAATTTAAATCAAAATAAGACAGTTTTGAGGAACGATTCCGTGCTTGGAAATGGATCGCGTGTTCGACTTCACTTGCAGTATGTTTGGAGCAAATATTACCAGCAATTGATACATTTTGTCACTGGATTGCCCTCATGTTTTATTTTAATTTAATTATGCATAAGCAACCATAAACTATAGCTTGAATAAATAAATATATCTCACGCCCGTGACCCATTAGTCGCAATCCTGCCACATATCTCTCGCGTCTTCTACACATCTACGCATACATGCTTGTCGGTCAGGGTTTTGATTATTAATTAATAGACAGTCGGCGACCTGCTACTGGGTTTGTAGGTGTACCCTCTAGCCTTCAGCCTAGTATCGCTTTGCATACAAAACGTAACTAGTGAGAATTGATATTATACTACAAAAATTAGCAGATATGCCTCTAGCGGTCGAAAAGTGAAGACTCGAAAAGCGTCCTTATTGTGACCTTTCTTTAGCTCACGTCACGTGTTTACATTTACGCTCAAGTGACAAACATTAACTAATTACGCTATTTTTGTACCATTTGACATATCTGTACGTTACTGTCACTGTCATTGGAACACTTTTGACAAGTGATTTTGACATGTCTATAGTAGTCCACATGATTGAAGAAGTCTTTCCCGCTACAGCTAATGTATTGCACCGTTATATCAGAACTGTGACTAGTCGGGACGGCTGCGGAAACGAGCAATTTCCTCTTCAATTATTACTGATTGGCGTAATTGCGAACAGATTCTTTTGCCAATTGGGCCACTTCGTAACCTAGCTTACTTACATGCACGCATTACACGTCACTTTAATTCTATCAGTTGTAACTCATACTTTGTACTAGATTATTAATGTATAGTACATTAATAATGTTCAACACATTCATTGTCTAACGTCTAGTTTCTGAAACGTTTGTCAATTTTTTATTCAACTAACCTCCTTTCAAGTCAAATGTCAAATCGATTTCATTATCTAAAAGAAAAGAAAAAGTTGATGATCATTCTTCTAACAACTCGGATGATATTTGAATCGAATTTGACAGCTAGCTACCTAATTTTTCCGTTTATAAGCCTTTCAGAAACCGGGCTAACTGTCTAACTTCCTATTTTTTTTAATTTTTTTGACAAATTCATAATTTACTTTCATGGCATGGTATCATTGTAGTTACGTTTTTATTCGATCATTACCTACATTAGCAGTATAACTAAAATGAATATTTGAAAAATGTCAGAACGAGTTAAGCGTTCTGGTTTTTGCGCCATAAACATTTTGAGACGACCATAACATGCTACAATTATAAAAGAACTTATGAATTAATTAATAAATTGCATTCGAGTATTCAAAGAATAAATAATATAACATATAGCATTATTTTTATTAACCTCCAATAAAGCTAATTTAAATGTATTGTAGTACCAGAAACTCACTTCGTTTTCTTGCACATCGTTGTATACTGGAGCTAGAAAATAGCGACCTGTTTCAATTAAGTTGCATTTAAATGTAATTTAATAACCTTGTTCACAATTATATGTAAGAAAACTAATAGTTTGATTAACCATAAAAGCTCTCCGGGCACTTTTACCGGCTCGTTTTTCTCGGTAAAGCGATTACGTCGGTTCGCAGTACGTCGAGCCGTTCGGGGCATCGTTTCTTGTACTCTCGAAGCGAGATTAAGTTGTTCCAAGTCACACGACCATGGTGCTTAAAGTATTAACAAATAAATATGGAGTTCGTTTCATTTAACTTCACGTTCATACAACTCCGAGAACAGTGTGTTTACACGTATTTCGAGCAGTTATCGCCCGAAGAAAATAATCGAAACAAATTTAAATAATAGAGTTGTAGCCGCTGCGAGTATGTTGTTCATTTAGAAGTAGAAAAACATGCAGTCACGATCGAACTTTTTAACCTGACTGACCCAGGAGGAAGATTTTTTGCGCGTACATAATATTTTTGTATGCATTATGACCTCCTGTAGCTTGAACGCCGTGACCGATTTTAAATAATGAGGTGACATTACATTGGTATTCTTCCCCGAAGTATAAGAAGTAATATTTACAGTCAAACATTTAAATCTGAAGATCTGTGATTGATTCCTGCATAGATCGTGTCAAGGCTTTGTCTAAAGCTACAAACGTGTGTTTAAATACAATTTGGATCCGATTAGGCTCTAAAATACATGATAATGGTAGAACCATTCGCAATAGCGACTGAGTGAATAGCTCACTCGAATTACCTGCAACTATCTCACGGAATACCAGCATAAAGTTTATTTATGTTTCTGTATTTCGCTCGAAGCTTGAAGTGCCGTAGGAATTCTCTTCGTCTTCTTACTCTTCTTACTGCTCATTCTCTTTCGCTGAGACTACTCTACTCGTCTCATCTGTTCTAAAGTAAGGCTGATAACGCATCTCTAATTCCTTATTGCCGCTTTCATCATAAAGAGGCCAAACATGACAGTTAATGATGAGAGACGGGTCAGTTATCAAGAACTACGACATTTCACGTTAAATAACTATACGCTTACACCCGTAACCCACGGGGGTAGGCAGAGATTAAGGATTTCTATTAGGAGCGATGTTGGTACACCTCTCTTGCTTCTACATCAATGCATCTTACATACTCGTCGGTTGTGGGTACTCCTTGTATAGCTTTGTTTGTATTTTAAATAGAACAATAAAGCTATTACGAGATGATATTTGTATTACTCTCTTAACTAACTCTAACTCTTAATAAAATTAAATAGACGTTTATTTATTCTGTTTGAGACAAGGAAGCACTTCTTTGGCTAAAACATTAAATTGATAAAAGTATTCAAGTATTTCCAACATTGGGTCAAACATCTAATCCCTGTCAATCAGCCTTGCGAATCGATTAGTTTTTGTTTTGAAAAAAATAAGAAAGAATGCGAAAATTTCTTGTTTATTCCACCAAATAATCCGCTTAGTCGACCGTAAAGGCATTAATTGAAACCGGTCAAAACAGAATCCGCGCGACCTGGATTTTTGCGTTAATAATTCAGTGACTGACAAATCCCGTTCGCAAAAACCAAGATGATCATGCACTCTGAAGAAGCAATTTTGAACCGTAAAAATAAGGCATTAGTGTTGAAATGGATTTCATATAATGTTGTTAAATTTGGACCGCACATGACTGATCCGCAGATATGCTTGTCAGCCAATTGTATTTATACTGTTTAATTTTATTTAGCAATGTGATTATTAAATATTTTGCAACATTGGATTAATGGCTGGTTGAAAAGGAATGCACTAAAGCGTATTAAGAATTGAAACATACATTTATTTACATACAGATACCGTCGGCGTACAAATTTCAACGTTACAACAAATATGACGTTCGATTTTAGTGTCAGAGTGTTTGTCAGAGAATTTACTTCATTACATACCGCGTTTACTTTTGTGTGGGTGTCGCGAATGTATACCAGCGTAATTATGCATGCATCGTATTGATTTTTTTATTATTGTATTGCGCATAATTAATCAGGCTACGTCATAAAATTAATTACATACTTGTAAAGTTATGTTGTGTTGTTCACGATCTTATAACAAAAACCGTTATTATTTAACAAAAACACCTGAACACCTGAGTGCGCGGGTTTACGCAGGATGTTATGAAGTCACCAATCGGCGACTTTTACACAATTTCCACTACGACATACAGATATCTGAAGGCATGTAACATCTTCAAATTTAATCTTGTTTGTTCAATCGAACGTATAAGAGCAAATTTTACAAAGGTCCAATATTTTATTTGACTTTTCGCATTCATCTGTATTTGTCATACTAAATTATGTCAACATTATAAAATAGCGTATTGCAATAAATGGTGAAGTCATCCTTCAACTAGTTGTTATAAAAATGACTCAACATGGCCGCTCTCATAATAAAAAATCTCGTAAAATAAGCGCACCATGAAGTGTGAGTGAACAATAATTACGCTAAATATCTTTAAATTGCTGGGACAGGGAGTAGTAGAGTATTGCAGAACATACCTAGACATCTTAAAATACTACCTTCAAAACAGTAGAACACTTTTCATACAACGCCTCATCCTTTTTGAGCTAAAAAATTTTTTGTGGCTGAAAGGTCACTGTTTGCCTTGAGGAGGCATTAACACCGGGCTTGAGGCGGCAGGGCGCAGAAGGTGCCTAGCCTAAGCCTCTTTAAGAGTAACTTAGCTCGAGGGCTCGCTCCGTAGAGGGAGCCTCGGCTCGGGCCGTTACATTAAAATTATATCCGGATTTGGAGGCCGTCGAGCTCTAAGGTCGATTCGGCGGACGCTCCATAGAGTGACTTGGCTCAAGGGCCCCGAGAGAGGACCTCGACTTGGGCTGTCACTCATTACGCGTTTAGCATTCCGATTCGAGGGTGCCCGAGAGGGCCAAGTCTCGGCTCGATCGGTAGCTATTTTCGGATTAAAGCTAAAATTAATAAATATCTATCTATATATATAAAATTCTCCTGTCACAGTGTTAGTTGCCATACTCCTCCGAAACGGCTTAACCGATTTCAATTAAATTTTGCATACACATTCGGTAGGTCTGACAATAGGTTTTTATCTATCTATCTATCTATCTATAATATTATAAATATGAATGTAAGTTTGTTTGTTACGCTTTCACATGAAAACTACTCAACCGATCATCCTAAAACTTTGTACACATTGTTTTATAAAAAAAAATATATAAAAAAGCGAAGTATATATGTTCCCTATATACTCTGAAATGGCTGGACTGATTTCGATGAAATTTACAGGGATTGTCCAGATTGGCACAGCGGGTGTGCGGGTGTTCCTGTGTTTGGTAGCGATCGGATCAACATAATTAGTGGTAGCCGGGCGAAGCCGGGGCGGGTCACTAGTATATCTATAATTGTTAATGTGATATTAAAGTAATTTGTTTAAAATTTATTATTGTTAAGCCTCTCTAACTCACGTGTAGGGAATTTTATCAATATCATTCAAGCGAAGTCAAACAGTGTATTCAAATAGTGTACGAATGTTCCGTGTACTAACATCACGCCATCGTCACGTCTATTTATAGGTTCTGATAATGAATTAAGAACGTATGACTCAAAGTAATGACTAAACCTCAGTTTCTACTGGAATTAAAATAAAAGAAATAACACGACATTATAAAAGTCTGACACTTGAACTGAACTTGAAACTCGTACGTTTGAAAATACCACTAGACACAGATGATTTGTAACTATTAGCTTCACTTTAAAAGTTGAATTATAAAAATACAAGCAGTCGTAAGGATAAATGAAAAAAAGTTCGCAAAACTGTTCAAAATTCAAATAAGCATGTTGCTGGAAAATATAAATTTACACTTCAATATAATTATAATTTATGTATTTAATATTATCGTCAAGATTTAATTTAATTAGTTTTACATATTTAAGTTAAACACAGCGTACATAAAGTTGCCTAAGCAAAATTTTATACAAAAATCGTAATGTAGTGACATAATCTACGTTAGGACCCCTGTGGGATGTCAAAAAACCTCCCCCCTCCCCTCCCAAGCAGAGATATTAATAGCAAGAAAAGACAATAAAAACTATGAAACAACTATCAAGAAGAGTTGAAGTTTTATTCCAATATAAGAACATTACGCAAAGAGCTAAAGAAAAACTGTGGTACAATGTTCGCTGTACGAGTAAAACTACAATACCCTGGATACGAAACGACTATTTACAAACGTGACGCAATATACAAGTTATAATATTACTCGTAGAAGTCTGCGGCGGTACTTAGTCCATATGTTTTTATTAGAGGTGCGTATAACATATGTATTTTGTAGAAAAAAATAACAGTATATGTACGGTCAAGAACATCTAAGTTAATGGAACTAAAATCAATGTAGCATAGTTAGAAGCATTTATATCTTAATTAAATCGAAGTACAATTACACATACACAGGTGATTACTGTAATTCGTCACGCATCTCATTAATGTATCCGGCCAATTATAAAACTCGTACTTCTCGAAAGCGATCTATGGATGATGTTGCCATCGTCCATAGAACGATAATAAAGGATGTAGTGATAATTAAACGATTGATTTAATTATATATAAAGCAAAGTATCCTCGCTTCAACTAATATAAAACTTGTTTATTATTTTATTTGAGTCACTTTTCGTTGACCTATACTAAAACTTCTTTTTATGGCAGAAGGTGGCAAACGAGCAAACTGGTCACCTAATATTAAGTGACTACTGCCCATCTTGTGTGTGTGTGGTTTTAATAGTTTGAAGCTATTGTACCAATGTTATTATTTCATAATTAAATAACTTTTAGAAACATATATTATTTATTTTAATAGCAAAAATGTTTAAATTCGCTCTTTAATTGTTCATTTGCATTTGTTATTGCAGTTTATAAAAAGAAAAGGTTTTTTTATTGAAGAGCCTTGTAAAAATCACTTAAAAGTGAAAACTCAAAACAGGTGGGAGAAGCGACAATAGTTCACAAATAAATAAATATTGCATAAATAATGAACAAAAATAAACCTTTGTATCTCAATAAAATTAAATACATTTTTTTTAAATTTCGACGAAACTGTTCCAAATTTAAATAAACACATTTCTGACGTGGTTGCTAACGTATGTTGCATGTTGTTCACGCGAACCGATATAAGCTTTTCCCCAATCAAATATCGTGTAACACAGCTTTCAAGTTAAAAAAAGTTTTCACTTCAAAAATAGGTCACCGACCGATAATGATCTTTATCAGTGTATTATTGGTCTAGGCATATTATAAACTATCAGCTAATTAAAAACTGAACGAATCATTGGCAATTTGTCGAGTCATTACTCGATAGCTTGTAAACTATCAAAGTCAAATTAAATATATACGCTCACACCCATAACCCAGAGATTATGGATTTCCATTTGGCGCGATCCTGGCACACCTCTCTCGCTTCTTCTACATTCATACAGCTACGCATACATGCTCGCCGGTTATGAGTGGTCCTTATGTCGCTGTTTTAGCCACTAATCTGATCGATATAAGTTCTCCTAGAGCGTCCCCTACCAACACTGACACTCACTTTTTTCTCTCTTCATTCATCCTTTCAACATGCCAGAAAGTCAAACTGTGATCTGGTATTTTATGTTAGGTTCGTTAGGTCGGGCATAATAGTATGTCAATAGAAACTTAGAAATACCTTTAAAAGATATTTATCAGAGACAAAGTAGGTACCTTGGTTAGGTTTGACATCATTTGTCGACAATTTATGCCTAGCCTGGTCCGATTATAAGTTGACAAAGTTCACAATTGATCGGTGACACATTCAATTTATAATACGAGACAATTTTTATTATGACCAACGGTGAATAAGTTTACAGACTGACAAAAACTGCTCAACATTCATCATAACATAACTTATTAATTTCTCATGCAATTAACATAAAAAAATCCGTAACAATCAGACCTCGTCAGTTGGAACCAGTTCTGAGAGCCGCGGTACATCGAATCCCAACCAGATATCATTTTTTACGATACCCGCTGTAAATACTTTTACGATTTTTACATTAAGTACAATAAAAATAAAAACAAAGACGGCATTTAAGAACTCTGTAACGCTGCACTGGCTAATTCTGATGAATATTTTACATTTTGACGTTACTTTGACATATAAATGTGTAAGTATAGCATAAGGCACAGAAATGAAAAAAAAAAATTCTCACACAAGATGTGAGACTATTGCGTATTATTTGCGTCATTATTTTTGATTTCATAAGGTGTCAGTTGGCTTAATATTAGTTCAGTGTCACCGATGGACTGTGAACTTCGCAATCCCAACAATTTCACTAGTCATATTATAAACTGAAATTAAATGGTAAAGTGAACGAGTTATTCACAATTTGACGTGGCATTTCTCGAGTTTATAAACAGTCGAAGTGAAATTGTTAGAGTAGTAATACGTTAAAGTTTATGTTAGAGTGGTGGATAATTATAGGTTATGTTAGATTGGACATGAGAATTAAATAAAAGTAATATCCTAAAAAGATGAAAAAAAAGGTTTGTTGCGGTTCACATGACATCAATGATTCGTTTAGAAGTCAGCTTAAACATGCTCAGTGAGATTATACACTAACAAAGTTCATATACGGTCAATTACGTGGCATTTATAATTTTGGCCATTTTTTAAATAAAGAACATTAAAAATAAAACTTTAAATAATTTAATGGGTGGTAATATTAGTAATCCACACAACTATTACCGCCTATCTTGAAGGTATCTGGGCTTAGCTTCTATTCCAAAACCTATGACGAGCATTCGACTTCTGTAAATATTACAAAAAAAACGCTTTTTTATTTATTTTATAAAACAACAATTAAAAATTATTTACTACAGTGGATTCATTCGTGAACTTTTTACTAAATTTCCACTTGGACAGCACTTTAAATGGCATTTTGGGAATCATTATTATAATTTATCATTTTATACATATGACACACGTACACGTACGATCTAGTTAATCTTTTATTACTAGAAAATTAGATTAATATAGCATTCGTTTGAAATGTAAGCGATTACTTAAATTGCTGATATTGAACCTCGAATTCAAACCTCATCAATGAAGTGGAAAACAAAATTCAGGCAAGTCTTTAAAACGCCATTACCGTTTCTTATTACGTAATTTAATACTAGCTCAAATTGCATTAAGTTTCCGATGATAGTAATGGACTCGATTAATAAAGCAAAAATTTAATGCATTAAAATTGATCGTAATGAGTAAAGTAAATAATTGTTAAAAACACAAACGGAACCGTTTAAGGCATTCGTTTAAATGCGGTTATCATGTGAATACTTCCGTTTCCTATTGTAATGATTCACTCAAGTTGATGTGCAACTGCTAACTTCATTAACAAGAAAAAAAAACGAAGGGTACGTGAAATTTACGAGTATTAGAAATCTTTGGAAGTTTCCACGCCACGATACAGGAATCCTTGTTTCCAATACACTAAACGTTAATTAAATTTAATGTATTTTATTAATACTAGGATATAATAATTTTATTCTTTTCTTATTTTGATTTAAAATTAACAGATCTATTACAAGACCGTCTTGACTACGATGTGTATATGTAAACGTACTACAGCGTTCCAGATGATAGGTGATAGCATCAAGGTGGAGTGTTAATGCTAATCGATCTATGTGACGAACTAACATACAGCGCTAGTATGCAATTTAGTATTTTTTAACACGAATTTCCCAAATCACGGAAAGAATCAGTTACCAACATAGTGATTGTAGTTTTCGACCAGTTTTGACCCTTATTCATGCAGCCATTTATTTAACACGAAGGCCGATCGGTTGACAAAGTCCTTATTGAAGCAAGGAAAGTACAATCGCCATCATATTTAAGTGGCTATTTCCTACAACCCGTAACGCAACCTTAAAGATAGCCGATAAATGGCAGCGTGAACTTGAATTACGTCTAACGTCATCACTCAAAGCATCACCGATGGCCTAGGGTCGTGTAATTACGCGACGTCACATGGGGCGATATTTGTTCGTAATTAACGCCCGCACGGGAAGCCGGTGTCCGTGTGTACCTCGTAATTCATGGTTGCGTGATAGTACAAATTAGTGGTGGAGGTTAATGCATACATTTTATAGCCACGGTATAAGTAACGCGTCCAACGTACCAGCAAAAACAGCGTTGTGTTGCCCTCTTTTGGACATTTGTTTATTTTTTTATAGATGGAAACCGAGCAAGTGGTGACGCAATCTGACGTTAAGTGAACGCCATTTTATTAGCAATCCATTGACAGCAACAGCCAGACTTGTCAGCCCTGTTGGATAGAGTAAGGGACATTCTCTAACTTAACTTTATTTTTTAGAAAGAAAAGAAAAATGGGAAGGGGATGGATGTCGGGATTCATCTTAGGTGGCAGACGAAACACAGAAGCCAATTTCTGCTTGACGCATAGTGCAGGTGTGCCCCATCGTGTTTTTAGGTTTAATATCGATATTACCGTATCAGAAATATGATGCGGTAGTTTTCCTTTATGTTAAACAAAGTTAGTAAACTTTTCAAAATAAAACTATTATTATCTACTTTATTTAAAATCGATGTTTACACTTTTCACTTCTCTAGAAGGTTGTTCAAAGACCTCGGCGGGAGGGCGGTGAGGGCCCGCAGCTGCCGCTGTTGCGATTGACATTTCCGCACGCTCTAGCGTGCTAAATTATGTACCATGACGCTAGGAACATACGTATTGAGACCCGGTGTAATAGGTAAATAGTTTACCCGGCACAGATGTCAAAACGACGTTGTAGTTCTCGATGATATACTAAAATTAGAACGTTAGGGAATTTCTTAATAGGGAAGGCTGTGGTAATTAATGCCAATATATATTACCTATTGGATATGAAGTGATTCGAATCTTCGTTCATCGTTCGAACGGCAAAGGATTGTAATAAGTTGCCAGCGTAAGGGTTTCCGTCCGATTACGACGTGGGTACCTTCAAGGCTGTTACTAAACTAGTGCTTACCATCTTTCGACCACATCGCCACATAAAATCAGGTGGAATTGTGGCCAAGCACTAGTTTATTCATTATTAAAAAAATACCAGATATTGGTCATAGCTTCGCACGCATTCGTTTCTTATCTTCCTTGTTGAACATTTTTGTAACTTGATTTCGCATATAATTGCTTGACATTTATAGGTGAATATCAAATAGTTGTTTTCGGTTGCCATGGAAATATATGATAGTAAAAAAACTGTCAAAAGTTCTTTTCTTATCTGTACTTCTGACAATATGTGTGCAAAATTTCATGACGACCTTGACGTTGAGTCTTTAAGACAATTTTATCTCCGCATTTATAACATTAAGTTTGAACATTCAGCGAATTCCTAACAAAGCAAAAGTGATTCGATTTCACCGATTTCGTCTAATAAGTCAACGATACTATATTTTACCGTGATTTTAGCCTTAACTGTGATTACGTTACTTTCGGAATTCGATTTTCGACAAGCATACAAGAAGATCTAAAAGGAGTTAAAATTATCGCTAAATGTATACAACATAAATTATCGGAACCGAAGCCAAGACCCGGGGAATAACAACAAGCTATCCTAAACGCTAGGCTAAATGCTACACATTCTCAGCCGTTTTACCCAAGACCCAATCAAAAGAATTCCATTAGCAAGTCATGGATTATTTTATTATTCAGCCTTGTTGTTAAATTAACAACGTTTTCTCCAACAACATTGCATGTGCAAACTCAAGTAATTACATTGTTTTTAATTTTTTTTTAAATATTCGTTTCAGCGTGCGGAAATCCCACTCAGTCAACGAACAACAGTAAAAAACTTCAATGGAAATTTTTCATTCGAACAGATACACGTAGTTATTTTGTAAACAAGTTAATGTTATTATATAAAAGTTATTTGTAGAAAAATCATAAAAAAAAATGTCACATACAATCTAAAATGACTTGTCAATCATACAATCTAAAATGACTTGTCACAATGTCATTTTACTTACACAAACATCACATAGCTTAGAAACTAAATGAAAAACTAACAGCATCAAAAAATAAGCAAGAGTAGGTTTTTTCCTGCTTATAAATATTCTCTACTTGAGAGGATTACACGCAGAAGACTAAAATATTCATGAATCATTAGAAAGCACACACACTATCGCATTGGCACGTAGTATTTGTGTATTTTTAATAAGATATAATATAAAAAGGGTTATTAACATATACTCGTTCCTCCTTTTCTTTAAAAACCATCAACAACACATGACATGGCAATGTCTAGTATCCAATGCTTAATAAAATGATCAGGAAAGCCCTTTTAAAAAAATTAATAGCGTCTGGCAACGCGTTGCAGTTTTTTTCCTTTAAAAATTTCTTCGCGCCCGATAAAAATAACCGTTATTCGAAACAAGGCCATTTTTCTTGTCAATTGTAACAATTAGCCGTCCGCAAACATCCGTGAGAGTTCTTTTACTGTCTATTTGAAATTGCAAATGATACCGAGACCTGTATACAGGTACGATTTATATGAAACAATAGAAAATTTAATTGTTTAATGGCACTAAGTGTAATTGTGATAATATTGTTTCGTTTATTGACTATGACAAATTATACTGTAACGATACGTGTAACGGAAGACCACAGATAAATGAAACACCATAGTTAAAATATGACGATTTAACCTGAATATAAAAGCTGTTAAGTACAACCAATTATTCCCAAGGAGGGTTGGCGTCAGGCAGGCGGCCGGCCATAAAAACTGTAGCCAAAACTTATACAGTATGGACTACACTCATACTGTGCCGACCCCACATGAGTGGGAAAAGGGCAAGGAGATGATGATGATGATGATAAAAGCTGTTTTTGTTAAACATTCAAGGGCTTTAAATAAGAGGTTTTTTTTTCAAACGTCTCGAAATTTCCTTAATGTATCGTTTTTATTTTCTATCCACTCGCTTGTGCCAGTAAGCTACATCTTTTTGTGGCAGAAATCTAGCTTAGAAATTAAGTGTACTCCAAAACACGGTAACAAGAAATTATCTATATTTTTAAATATATATATATTTTTGTAACCGCCTTTATTATCAAGCCAATGTTTTTTTCCATTTCCAACCACTATATTTTATTTCCAAGTTATTTGCTCCCTCATAAAACAGGCTTTGTGTGACATCGTCAATCAATTTTTACATTTTTATTCTTTTGATATATATTTATTAAATAAAAAATGACATTTCTAATCGAACAAATACTGGAATTAAATCTTCAGTGTTGCCCCCATGCAAACAAAGAATATCCTAAAACAAATAAAAAAACAGGCAACAAAATGATCATGAATTGCCTATGATTGTGCTTTAATACACATTCACCGAACTGTCGATCGAGGCTTACGTAACAATGATAATATCGGCGCTGCGTCTGCCACGGACTGTTATTAGCCAACACTGGATTATTATTTTTTTAATTCTCCACACCAACAATCATGGAATGGAATTAATTTCCATTAAAATGCAATTTCAGTACAATTGTATAGTCCGACAATGTAGTATTGATTATAAAATGTATAGTAAAAAAACATGAATTTTTATGCATGCAATGCATCTATCATTCCATCTAACACCACTTTATAATTTTTATTTGCTTCTTACACATATTTTAGTAGAATTACAAATACCGTGATGGCTCGACTCACATTTGGACTCGGTAGGTGGCGCTTCCATCGGGTTCGAATGGTTTTTTTTATTATTTACTTGCTAATAGCAGACCAGCTATCGTTCTTGTTAGAACGTCTGGCGGTCCGCTAGTAGCGGCTTCTTGGTTACCTTACGTATTGAAAGAACTCAGACAAACCAGGGTTCTACGGTCATAATATTCTTGTTTATTTTTTTGATATCCATGAGTCCAATAGGATTTACAAATATACTAGAAATAAACATTTTCAAATAGAAGGTCCGCGATACTCTTACATCTTCCACAGATACACCGCTATATTGAAGGAATATTGGGAATGTCTAAGAATAAATAGAAAGTCGTAATGTAACGAACGGGTTTTTATAGCATCTTAAATATCATTGGCAACCCGACAACAGTACAAGAATATAAAAAGTAACATAAAAGGAATTGCACAGTTAATTTCAAAGTCTTGTTAGTGCAGGGTCAACTGACGTCATTATTTGAACGCAACTGCCTACCTACGTTCCATTATCTGTGGTAAGTCCGTAATTACTTCGTGAAAGTCTTTCCCGCGTTTTTGCCCACGTTGCCTAGACGACGTTTTTGTTGACGTGTTGAAGTGAAACCTGTTATGTATAAACAAAAAATCAATTACATACTTTCTCTTGCATCTGACGCGACTTATATTGTTGCAAATAAAATTATAATCAACAGTCTAATTTATACAAGAAATAATAAATGAGAAGAATGAGGCAAAATAAAGCGGTATATATAAGTACCAGAACAGAACACTACGCTGAACTTATTGGGATCCCATTGGCGACATTCTGGAAGAGCGATATAAAGGTTTTTTTTTATGGAATGAGGTGGCAAACGAGCAAGCGGATCACATAAGTGTACGCTACCCATAGACATCCGCAACACGAAATTATGTTGCAGATGCGTTGCCTACCTTTAATGGACCGAGGAGGGTATAGACAGGAAAAAGGATATTTCCCTTTTCCCGTCCACCCCCTCCCCGTCCAATCCTCTTCCCGTTCCTTTCCCATCCTTACAAGAAAAGGGTGGGAAAGGGAGGAGGACTCAAATTAGGCCGCCGGCACCTCGCTCATCAGACGAAACGCAGAGTATTTCTACTTCACGCCTGTTTTCTGTGAGGTCGTGGTATTCCACCGGTCGAGCCGGCCCATTCGGCAACAGATGTTGTTGTTGCGGGCTCTACCACTATGGAAGGTTGCTGAATGAACTCATGATAATGTCATAACTGTGCATCACTGACAAACATCATGATACTAGAGATTTGTAAAAGCGTTCAGGACGTTGCAAGATATCCTCTTATCCCAGCGTTTACGAAAGTCTATGAAAAATATGTTGTCAGCGTTGACTTACGGAAGTGAGAGCACCATTAGACGGCTCAAGATCACTCAAAGGAAAATTGAGAGGACAGTGCTCGAAGTTGCGTGATCGCTTCAGATATTATTTGATCCACAGCAGAACCAAAGTAACTGAAGAATTGCAAAACTTCAGTGGCAATGGGCCGGCATTGCTCGCAGACCATTCGCATCGCTGACATTGAGCCCGTAAGGTCTACAACCAGCAGTATACGATGGTTATGGTGTAAGGACGGAAATATTTCTAAAATGTCAAATCATGAATTGTCAAACCATGTGAGAGCATTTTACAAATTATTGTTGCAATAGTGAATAGTGATGTATATAAATCACATAAGTGAAGGAATAGCCATGCGAAGTAGACGAATATTTATCACTGAGTCATCTACACATCTTACACATCATCTAGTACATCTTAGTGAAAAGTGTCGTGTAAGTACAAAACAAATCGCTTATGTAAGCGTTCATGCAATCGTCAATCAGTCACATCTGTTTAGATTTATGGATATTTCTATTGAACTTCACTATACGTTGATTCGTATCAATAAGTAACAACGCGCTTCGAGGTCCGCTTCTCGTTAAAAAAGACGTTTACGAAAGATCTTTTTATATCACGGGCGTGCATTCATTGTTGAGCACGTATTAAATCAACACTTTAAATTGTATTTGACAATATAATTGGTCACCGGGAATTGAGCTCAGTGAGCGGCAACGTTTAAATTAATACATTCATTTTTTAAGGGATCACGTTGACGTTTAAGGAAACGGTCCGCGTAGACAAGAAACCGTAAATGTATAGTCACAATATTTTGAATAAAAACACGTTCTTATTAATTTATTTTAAATTGCCGATAGAATTGTGGGTTCAAACATTCTCCAATAAGAATATTACACAGCCAAAGTATCTATACTATCGCTCTATCTTTCTTTTCGATATCTCTCTCGGTAAGCAAGCAACTACTCTTATTACTCATAAAAATTATAAAACTAAATTACTGATAAAAAAGGCTATCCGCAGCTTTTTGAAGTACTTGCATGTTCAATAAGTTTATTTCTCTAAAATTTGTCTCATCGTGTCTAAAAATCGATCAGATACAAGGAAATACGCCTATGTATAATACAATCCAACCCAGGAGTGTATTATGAACTTTTGTACAGTCTCTTTGCGATTGTCTCTCAGAGATAATAAGAGATTTCTGTCCCTGTAAATTAACCGTGTAGTCCAAAATGAGTAATAAGTACTGGCATCCAACCACTTAGCTTGGCTACTCGCATTCGGAACTGCCTACCAATATTAAAAATTAAGAACAAACACTACCACCGTACTGTTTGTATTCCTATACATGTATATAATTAGTTCCTTTGATATATTTATGCTGCAATTGTTCTTATAAAATAATCATATGTTCACAAGTGCGTGTCTCGCATAAATGTCAACCGTTCTCGTCTAATAAAAGTGACTATAATTAAAGGCATACTTGTTGGCCTACTTTAATTAGAAACTCATTTATATCCAGACAAACTACGCAAAGAACGCTCAGCTGTAATTTCACCGACCGGCGGAATCTACGACTGGGCACGGTAAAAAGCGAGCCATTAGCAGGCAATTTGTGGAACAAATAAGTTTTATTTTAATGCATCAGAACGGTGGCAATAATACTTTTAATTCGCTAAATATCATTCAATTCCTACAGCGTACTTACAAAACAATAAACTAATTCCCTACAACATACACAAAAATTATCTATTTCAAACTCGGCTGAGAGTTGCAGGAAACATGATTGACATGTGATATTATGAAAGCACAAGTTTAATTTTACACCTCCTAGTTAAAGTACTTAAAAAAATATGACACAAATTATCTCACATCATAATGTTGGCGACAAGTCGTATATAACTGTGAGGATTATTATATTATTATTATTATTATATATTGTATAACTATATGTTACTTTATTCAAGGTATGAAAAAATTATTCTAAAATCAAGACAGAACTTTCTTGTGGACGTATTAATAACAGACATTCGCAATTCATAGAACCTTATATCTCAGTTACCTATTGCCTTAAAAAGCTTACCGCTTAATACAGACCCCTAAACGGAGATTTTACTAAGTGCAGACTAGACTATTGTGTAATTTTAAGATCTTCTATGGTCAGAAGATCTTAAAATTACACAATAGTGCGCTCTCCTGTTTTTGTCTCTGCCATCCACGAAAGACTGAAGAGGCGTTAATTAAGCCCGAATAGCATATGACATCGTATTGACAATGCCGAAAATATTCCCATAAATCATGTTGTTATCTCTGTCTTTCTCTTAAGAAAAACCTGAGATGACAATATGTTTTAAGTAAATGTTTTAGCAGTGCGAACTTACAGTTATAGAACACGTCAGGTAAGAACTTAAGAAGACACGTAAGAAAGACGTTGTCGGTGTCTGTCATAATAAAAATAAAATAAAATAAAAACTCCTACATAGGAGTTTTTATTTTATTTTATTTATTCTTACAATTTTTTTACAAAAAGATGACGTCATTTGATTAGATCTAATTACATTTCTGATCCTAATTAACTTGCTTGTATTCCCTTTGTTTTATTACTAAGCCGAACCAGTTCGCTTTGACTAATGGAAACAAGGAATACATTTAAATTTCATCTTTATGCAGCACTATCAAAGCGTTACGACTGTTTTACCGACAGCAGTGTACACAGTAGTGATGTCTTAGGTCGAGATAAGCTACTATATTATTAAGGCATAATTTACGGTGTAAATTATAGCGATTTGTTAATTTTATACATGGCGGTGATACAGACAGACGGCTCATTTATGTTCTTATTTCATTTATTATTTTTCCAGAGATTAATGTTATGTAATTAGAAATTAATGCTATTTGCAATATGCGGGTCGTATTTAATTCTTTTTGCAAGTAGCTAGCTAGCTAGCTTTTGCTTTTTGCTGGACTTGTGTACGCAAATTAATTATCGATAGACATTAATTCATCCGACATTTTATGTTACTCGATTAGAATTATTAACGAGTTTTAAGGGATATGCATATTAGTCAAGACACTCACGACATTATCATTTAAGAGTATTTTTGTTAATTTGTCGTCAATAAGACCAGGCGCGTACTTGTTTTGACGCAGGCGTATTCTTGTCGGTAGAGAAGAATAAAAATCGGTCCCTTTTCATAACAACTACCTTAAACTAGTGCCCACTTGTCGTTCTATTCGTGACCGCCATTCTAAAACCTATAGGCCTCATCGGAGATCCGTTCTATGGGCAATAAATCTGGAGAATCGCTACGGAATTCTGCAAATTATTCGGACGTAATGAAAGAAGAATAATTTTTGCTATTCATTGGATCAGTTAAAGTATAAATGATGGAATATGTTCATCATATCTTATAAAAATTAAATAATGACATATGTATATTTAAGCTGGAGTATAATTAACCAGCAGGTGTAATGTTGCCAACGTAAGCAATTTAAAAAAGACAAAATAATAGGTCTCGTACTCATCGCCCGCATCACGCAGATAGTGCTCATAGAATTCTGCAGTACAATGTATGATTAATCACATATATCGTATCGCAAATGTACACCTGTTTATTGCACAGTTCCGAAAGTGAATAATTTTGTTTAAATGGAATTTGTCCTTATCAATTGCAACGGACGGATGTGTGTATTGCGTCACTAGGCGATGTGGCAGAAAGGATTTGCCTGATAATATAGTACATATGACATAGGATACCTGATCACGACGTATGCTCGAAAGTAATTTACACGTTTCTGAAATCCCCATCTGATGCGAACAAGGCATGGTACTCATGCAATCTGCAACGGAAGGATGGAGACGGGTATTTGTACGCCGTACATCTAAAGCAAATGTAGGGGAATTCTTACGACGCTTTGCTTTATAACAATTTGATCATTTTTTTTATGGAAGAAGGTAGCAAACAAGCAAGCGGATCACCTGACTAAAGTGAGCGCTACCCATAGATATCCGCAACAAGCAAATATGTTGCAGATGCGTTGCCTACCTTAATGGACAGAGTAGGGCATAGACGGATCAAGGATATATTTCCGCCAACCCCCTCCCCACCCAATCCTATTCCCGTTCCCATCATATCCATATGAGGTAAGGGTGGGAAGGGGAAGATGACTGAAATGAGGCCTCCGGCACCTCACGCATCAGACGTAACGCAGAGTAAATATTTCCTCAGGTTTCCATGGCTGAAGTTCCATAGAACTTGTAATTATATTTGATTTTATTCTAATGGCACAAATCCTTTATAATTCGTGGAATATTCATTCAAGCAACGTAAAAACCAATAAGAAAAACAAAATAGATTCAAGAGTGATTATAATGTCACGACCTGGCGCAATTTAATAATTACAGTCAGTCAATGACTACGCTCATCTGGCATTGCAGTCAGAATGTGAGTACTATTGGCAAAACTCATCTCATTCTCACTTACGAATTACTACTACTATCTGTTGCCTGCGGCTTTGCCCGCATTTTGCAACACTTCCAGCTATGAAGATAAAAATATATTTCTAGTTGGAAATGTTTGTAACTTCCGCTATAACCATTGTAATGATTTGTTAATGTTATTGAATTGTAACTGGATGGCGCTGTTCTCAATCTTAAAATTAAATGAGAACTGTTATCCTGACAATCCGAGGTACGACATTAAGACAAAATTCTGACGTAATGCTTTTTGTAATATTCTCAAATTTATCATTCCGGTAAAAAATAACATGTAATGTTTACGTTACATAGGAAATATATTATTATTATATTTACATTGATACTTAAATACATAGATCGACTTACACACAAAGTTCAAGCAAAAATCTATAAGCATTCATCGTTAAATCTAAACGCATGCTTATTTTTTCTTAATGAACGATTTGTTAGTGTTAGATTGATGTATGCTTTTCTACATAATCATTTTCTAAGCGTGATAACAAAAATAAATTAAATTTAATTGCGTGAATAGTCTTACAATAGTAACGTCAGAATACAATGTGGAATAATCCGTAATTATACGCAGCAAAGAAATAATTTTACGTTGCATTATATTTATGTATACTTTGTAAAATATAGACATTAATCTTCAATTCAATGGAGCTTAATTTCGAATACAATCATATCTTAAATTATTATCTACAAGCAATTACAAAATGTACCATCATGGTACAATTTATTTATATATAAAAATAAAAACCGGTTTATAGTTGTTGGGACTTACTACCAAAGAGTCTAAGGTTTGAATACCTTTCGAATTGCACAGACTATTCGTTTTTCTTAATTTGTTGTCACTTGAAATTAAGTGACAGCTATCCAGTTGCTGGTAAAGGGAATTAGTATCAAACATTGTGGTATTCAGCATTTTATTTCCTTTTATAGACTGTCGTTTTATGCAAATTATTTGTACAAAAGAATTTCGATCTTTCACCTTTGTCAGGCGTCCAGCGACACCTTCACTCACTTTTTTTTGTGACTGAAAGGTTACAGTACACGGTAAACTTTATCGTGACTAATTCAATTTGCACAAATGATTTATTCAATAAGTGAAGTTGATTTTTTATTCGTCAGCGATCTGTTTATACGCGTGAAGCGACCCTTTCTAATTCCATATTAGGTTAGGTATCACCAGAATTGTGAGCAGTGCAAAAATCATTCCCTCGTCCGCATTGTTGTCCGCGACAATGAACGTAATCGCATTATGTTACACATTAGTAATGGATACGTCTAGAATCTTAAGTAGCTGTTTCTAATAGAAGTTTTTTTTGACAACAAACATTCGAAGGTAACAATTTTTCACTTAATAAAAGATTGGTAAATACATAGTGAATATATTGCTCATAAAAGACTGGCAAAGAATATGTAACACTTTAATCAGGTGACCTGTTTGCCCGGTTGCCTCTTTAGAACATTAAAAACCAAAGATAACTATAGTCATTTAATGACGGGGGTTAAAGTATCGCTAATGAAGAGGAAACAATATTCAGTAGATACCCTTAATTAAAAATATCTCTTAGTTGAATTTGATGACTGTACTGCTAAAGCTAAATTTACATTAAAACCATTTTCACCGTGTATCAATCTTTATTACCTTTGTCTTTATCAGCATTGAACGAATACTGAATGAAACATTTTATAAAAGAATCTATTAACAGTCGTGATTTTACCACAATAATGTTTTCATTTCTATTGCATAATTTATTTAAAACTACATTGATATAAAACATTTAAGTATAGTAATGAAAACAAATGTATGTTGCAAAAGTGAGTGGCAGCGTTGGCAGGGGTCGCCCAAGGAGAACTTATGTATATAGACCAGATTAGTGACATACTAAAGAAGGGCGATATATGGAGTACCCGTAACCGACGAGGTTGTAAGCGTACATGTATGGATGTAGAAAAAGCGAGAGAAGTATGCCAGGATCGCTCCAAATGGAAATCCATTATCTGTGCCTACCCCTCCGGATTACATGCGTGAGTGCATATTTTATTTTTTTATTTAATTGAGGACATGATCATTACTGTTTAATATTTTTTTAATTCGATTTTTTTTACTGCTTAATATTTTGTAAATCTTTATTTTTTTAAGTGCGTTTTCAGGGTTGTTTTGGGACAGTTTTCATTACTAAATTTAAGATTTACTTTCATTACTAATAGGCTGTCGATTTCTAAAATCTCGTCAGATTAAAAGAGAGCTGAGCCCTTAATTTAAAATGCAAAACCCACTTTTTTGTCTCAGTAGTTCCTTTATTGTCTTACTCAGACATTAAGCAGCAGTAATCTATCATTGGAGTCAGTCTCAAATAATAATCGAAGACGATTTTTATGCATCCTTTCAATACATTAATGCAAGATTCGTGTAGTCGTTTGATTGGTCGCATTTTATTGCGATGGGCTCTTATTGTTTGGATTTTAGTTTATGCTGATCATTTATAGTTTTTATGACGCCGCGTTGGTCTGTGTAAACCTTGTGCTTTATTTTGTGGTCATAAGGAAATGTTGATATCAATAGCACATCATGTAATGTACATGTAAATGAAAGAACAATGCCAAGAAAATGATGAGAGATGAGATCTCTGATGACATTGTTATTCTTGATTACTATACTATTATATACTAATCTTTAATTCTGCCTACACCTCGGTAAACAGAGATTCAAGATTTCCAATTCGCACGGTCATGGCGCTCGTCTCTCGCTTCCTTCTGCTGCATGTTTTATTGTCGCATCGACATAAGTTTGATGTCCCCAAGCAATAGTTTGATTCGTTTTTGCAACATAAATTCTAGTAGACAACGTAGCAAACGGCAAAAATAAACATTGTTCAATCATTATCTGACCAAATTTGTTAAACATTAAATGTATTTTTCTCTTGTAATTAGTAATTTTGATAAAAATCGTGGCTTGTGCATGGAACTTTGTTTCGATAAGATCGATTTGCAGAGGAAGTTGCACTATCAGCGGACTTATCGTGACTCAATGGTAATTAGGCGGCGTGGTGCGCGGGCGAATTATGTCATTCATAAGTGGAAGTCCGTTGGAGTGAGATTGTGTCGCGACACACGCCCGAATATCGACGTCGAGTGGTAGTATGGGCCTAAGCTGTGAGTAGTTCATTCAAATATACTATGTGTTGTGTTTGGTCATTATTCCTATAGTGCTTTTATCACCCAATCTATTGAAATTGTGAGCAATGATGGCGGGTTAAACAAACAAACGTTTATTTTTCATGTATGTGTGCAATAACATCAACTATCATAAAAAATAGCATCATTGCACATAATGATTTCTTATATTTACGCGAATACTACACATTTAAATAAAACTAATTTTACGGATTTTATCGCATTTATTTTACGTTTCTTGGTTCCCGACGTTTCGAGTACTTTACAGCGTTCATGGTCATGGGGGGACTGAGGTGTCAGACGTCCCAATATCGAAAGTCTTCGCCAGCAACTTACCCACTTATTATGAATTAATCGGATCAGAGCAGAAATAGTTAATGGTTACAATTACAACTAAGTATCCAACCAAATTACATACACTAAAGACCTTCAGAAACTGAGTGGCATAAAGTAATACCTTATGAATGCCATTTACTCGACCTTCATACATACATATCCATGGGGACCTACGTACATACATCCCTATATGCATGGGGCTTAATAGAGAAGCGGTTAGTCACAAATATCCGTCCACTGCGTCTGCTGTGCCCGAGTAGTGTTCGACTCCAAATTATTCTGCTTGTCTAAAAATTTATGCACCTGATGATTTTTCTCTCTATTTAATATATAGTATACGAATAAATAGTACGTAAGTATTTATATTTTCCCGAACAAGCTACGCATTGTGTCGTCACATGCCGTAAAATTCTATACTCATTTGTATGAGTATCATGCGTCTTTACATATTTTTTTCTTGCAAAGTTGACTTTGACAAAACAGACTAGCTAAGTGACCTTCATACTCGTACAAGTAATAAAACAAGTGCGAGTCGGACTCGCGCACGAAGGGTTCTGTATCTGTATCTATAAAACGGCAAAAAGTCATGTCTGCTGTATGGGAGCCCCACTTAAATATTTTTTTAATTCTATTTTAATATTTGTTGTTATAGCGGCAACAGAAATACTCTGTAAAAATTTCAACTGTCTAACTATCACGGTGCATTACATATTGACATAGCGACAAACAGACGGACGAGGAGTCTTAGTAATAGGGTCCCGTTTTACTATTTGGGTATTGAACCCTGAAAGTAACCTATCCATCCATTTTCAATTTATTTGATTAGAAATCAAAACAATTTCTTCTCCGAGAAGACATAATTTTACTTCAAGTAATTTACTCACTCGTGTGAACATCTGAACAAATACACGAATGATCTTCCGTTGCGCCGCTGCGAGTGAACAAGAAACTCTAGTAGTGCCGCCAATTACTACATAATACCATAATCAGAACGCAATTAAAATGAAGCCATTAACTCATTAAGCGGCAATCGTTTATCAGTTATAAGGTCAGAATTATCATAGTGGATAATAAGTTTGTATCGTGGGATTAACACCTCGGAAGGCTGCTGTGAAGAACAATGGATAAATGTAAACGGCCCGAGTTATGGGACGGAAATAAAAAAACATCTATTTGTTTAATCTTTCAAATTGGGTTAGAGATTTAACTGTAATTAAATAATTACATGTCTCTATAACCATAGACATTATAAATTAAAAAAGGTAACAAAGTACTCTTCCAGCTACAATCAATTGATAACTTAAATAAAAAAAGCCTTTAAATAAGCTACAAAAAAGCAAACCATTAATAAAACTTTTAAATATCTAACAAAAAAATAAATCATGAAATAAATTGCTGGACACATTAAAAAATCTTCTGTTGGCTGGTAGCCGCTGTGACGTGATCCAGCAGGCGGCTATAGACGGCGGCCACTATGACGTGCGTCGTCTTCTCGGTCCTCGCCAGTCTGTGCGCCGCCAGAGCCAGCTTGTTCGCGCCGCGAGTCACCATCCTACTGCTGCCGGTTTCTTTGCACGTTTTAAAAGCAAAAAGCGTTTGCACTCATTGCCAATCGTTTTGCATAGGTTTTATTAGATACACACAAAGCAGAAAGAGTCTTACATAACTGTTATATGTCAGAATTCTTTTAACTACAACGCATCAGCGGCTTGTATCGTTATAATGAATAATTCTTGTACCAATAATTTTAAAAAAACATGGCAACTTTGTTATCGTACCAGGCAGATGCGAGTACGTGCTGTGCGCAGCTAACTCGCGTTCGGTCAACAAATTGTATCTACTCAACTATTATTAATAATTAGTGCTTCAAATGTACGAACAGTCGCATACTACGCAGCCAGGGACGTGTGGATAATTCACTTCTTATGGCCTTTAATAATATCTTATACAACAGCCAACGCAGCGCACACTCCTGTCATTAAATATTCGCACAACCGTTACGCGAAGGAATTATATGCCAATTATGTTTTGTACTATAGATATGTTATTCTCCTACAAAATCACCGGACAAAAGTGTTTTAAAGACACCAACATTCGCTCATGTCAAATGGTGTACAAAGGATAGCGTAATTAAAATAATACGAAAAACCGGCCAAGTGCGAGTCGGACTCGCTCACGCAGGGTTCCGTACATCTATAAAAAATCAACGTTTATTGTATCGGAGACCCCTTTTTATTCTGTCCTGTTTTTGTCTGAATAATTTAAAAATAAGGTTTGCATCAAGTTATTCATTCTGTAACATTATTTAACGAACCAAATCTTCTTACAGATTACTACCCACAAGAGGCATATCAGAAGTACACCACAATGGGAGTGTCGGAGGTTCCCAAAGACGACTCCCCACGGACCACTCCGGAGCTATCCCGCGCTGATCAGTCGCCGGCGTCGGAGCGTCCTCCCCCGGGATCTGCGGACAGCGATGACGCCGACGAATTCACGCCGAAAAGAAAACAGCGTAGATACAGAACAACGTTTACTAGTTTCCAACTTGAGGAGTTGGAGAAAGCGTTTTCAAGGACACATTATCCTGACGTATTTACAAGGTTGGTATAGTTAAACAATTCTTATCGGTTTCTCGATTCTTATCTAAAAAATGTCTAGGCATATCCGCCCTTACGGAGGCAACAGTGGATTATGTCGGACTAGCGCCAAATAAAACGTCACAATGTTCCTCCCTTTTTTAATGCAAATATTAAAAAAAATTGATCTTAGTACTGGGGAAAGAAAATGGTGTATTCACTGAGGTTCTTAGGAAGCAAGAGTACCAGGGGTGAGCATTTCGCTATGCACCGTGCAATAACCGAACCGAAAATCAAATTACATATATTTGCCTTTTTGAAGTTATAATTGTTTTGGCTCGTTTGGAAAAAATTAAGAGTGAATTTTTACGATGAACGACCGCTAAAAGCGACACTAACTTCAAGTGTGTCATAGCAACTTTTTGACATTCGCCAATAATTCCAAGTTAATTAAACCGTTATCAGTTGCATTCAGGGGAATTATTTTACAACAAATAAACGCGGTTAGATCGACCTAAACTCGGTGTACGCGTTTTGC
Source organism: Papilio elwesi (assembly GCA_029849275.1). Taxonomy (NCBI): domain Eukaryota; kingdom Metazoa; phylum Arthropoda; class Insecta; order Lepidoptera; family Papilionidae; genus Papilio; species Papilio elwesi. Next base: position 2,509,877 of record CM056687.1, on the reverse strand, counting down.
GTAAATTGCATTTCACCAACATGAACTAAACGCAGTTATGCTATAACTGAGCTTAAATTCAGAACGGTCATTATTTTGGACAATAATTATGTAATTTATTGACTCCATTCCATTCTCCATTCTTGTTTTCCATGTCGGGATTTATAAAAACCGTGTATGTATGAGCTTGTGTGGTATATAATGACACGGGTAGACGGATAACGTTACGATATCTCTTTAATTCGATGTTGATAAAGAAATATTTATGTGTAACTATAAGATATAATCGACAATTCATTAACAAATAGCATTAAATTTTTATAAATAAATAATTTGACGACGTAACATACCTTATCTAAATCTCATTAAGTATAATTTAATAACATTTTACGATATCGATATATGAATGAAATACGGATAATAAATAAATTATTCAAACTTATCAGTGAAATGGTTCGATATAAATTTTATTTTATTTTTAGCCGTTTAATCTCTATAGTGACAACGTCCGTCTTAAGATGCTATCAGTTATAACGTCGAGATAAATAACCGAGGTGTGCACGTCGTGTGTGTACCGCGACACTATTTTACGCCAGTAGAAACCCATGGTAAAGATAAAAGCTCACGAAAGCTACGTCGCAACAAAATCGTCGCAATGCTATTTACCATGAAGTCAATGATATAATGTATTAATTATAACATATTGTACACGGGTCTCATCTAAAAATCGTGACAAAGGTCGGTCTTTTGCCTACCTCATGTAGTGGGCTCGGAATCATTGGCCAAATCTTATTAGAGCGTCTTATTTTTGTGAAAGTGGTGTGTGTATGTAGGTACGTGTACATACAGATGTGTAGTATGCCTGGACAATCCCTACTAATATTATAAATGTGAATGTAAGTTTGTCTGTTACGCTTTCACGCGAAAACTACTCAACCGATCATCATGAACCTTTGTACACATATTCTTGGAGGTACTAGAAGTAACATAGGATTTTTATGAAAAAAAAACAGTATATAATAAGCGAAGTATGTATGTTCCCTGTAGACCTGTAGACTCCGAAACGGATAGACCGATTTCGATGAAATTTACAGGGATTGTCGGCACATTCCTGTGTTGGGTAGCGATCGGATCAACATAATTAGTGGTACCCGGGCGTTGCCGGAGCGGGTCACTAGTACTTATATAAACTTTTTAACAAATTTCTTTTCTTCTTTGTTTCAGAGAAGAACTGGCAATGAAGATTGGACTGACAGAAGCTAGAATACAGGTATATATTAAAATTTAATTTGTTTATCTTACAAACAGCCGACATAATTGTTATTAGTTTCTTACTATTATATACACGCGAAGAGCGAACATTCATTTAGTTGATCAAGAGTGCAGAACACCGGTTTGAAGTAAAAGTCAAGAGGAAACGGTAAAATTAAAAAAATACACATTGTTTACAATTTTGTTACAATAAATATGACCTTTTGTTTTTTTCTTTGTTCATTGTTAATGTTCAATCTACGGACTATTTCACGCTGGGGGTCGATTCTTTATTTATTTCTAGAAATTAAATGTATTAAAGTCAAAACTTGTGTACTATTTTGGGATTATAGTAGTTAAATGGATTCGATTGCAGTAAAGTGCAAGTTTTTTTTAACGATTCCTAGCTCTTATTTTTCGCGTCAAGTAAACATCACGGTGGAGTCTAGGATTTGATGACAACGATCTATGAGCCTATTAACGCCATCTATCGGAATAAAATTTACATGTCTTATACGAAGTAATAAGATTTTACTTAGATACAAAAAATTCAACATAATATTTTGCAACGGTCGATTTTCTTCTTAAAATAGATTTACTTACATTACGGCTACAGATTTTTTGAATATTCCATCGATTTAAGCAATTTTCTATGCAAAAGTAATGGAACACTTTGAAATAATCCTTAACAATATAACAGCATATCACGAAATTTGCAGACGTCACAGCTATGTTTATTAAAAACAATTGCCTTCAATTGATTAATGAGTTTAATACATTACTGATTTAATGCGACGCGTTTGTTTCAACGGCAACATACATACCATAGAGATGTAGATTAAATAATAGTTGTTTATAATAAAGTTAGTAAAACGGAACAATAGACTATTCTAAAGTTATTTAGTTAGATTTGTGTTTTAATATTTTTTTAGTCATTGCCATATTTTTTTCTTGGTATTTAAAAAAATAGATGTCAAGTCAAGAGTGACCAGCTCGAATGATTATGACAGTAACACAGTCTAGCGGCTAACGGAAGCTTTAGGGATTTTTTTCAATTAAAATATTAGCAAATTGTGCCATTTATTTACTGACTTTTAACCATTCCAATAAAGGTTAATCGTAGCATAAATATGGGGACATTTGAAGGTTTTTAAAAATACAAATCACATGTTAACCGTAGGATACGAAATGAATTTACAATGGCTATGTCTTAAGTCGAACGTTACTTATCTAAGTGTAACAGGTTACTAACAAACAATTCCAAGAATCTAGACTAACTGACATTAACAGTGACCACACCGCAGTGCCTTCTCTCTCGTCAACAGGATGTCATGGGGATAGATATGGTCTAACATACATAACGGAGTAGTTTTCATACTGTCTTCATATTTATACTGTGACTTAAGCTTGTAGGAAATAGTTTACGATGATAATCCATTGTCGGATTCGAGTTTATGCCGTCATGTTTCGCAAACCGATCATTACCTAAAAGTGAGGCTACTTGTCGGTACTTGTCTGTTATTTAGTGTTGGAAAGTTAGCTATATTTAGCAACAGATCTGTATGAAAAACAACAAAACAAAACTATGGGAAACATTCTAGAAGAGGCCGATTTCTTATTATGATTATTAAACAGTCAATGTATTTTAATGAAGCATTGTCTTAAATCGTTATCCTAAACAAGTTTTAGGTTAAGTGATCATTAACTGAGAGCTGATTGAGAGAGAAAATTGCTGGAATATTAAGAAATGTTCAGAATTGCCAATTATGAAATAACGACATCGGACATAATGAATCAATTTAAATTATCATTTTAATTGATGCCACAATCACAAAAAAAATTTAATAATACAACTCAACGTTTATCGAAATCGTGTATATAAAATGAGGTCGTTCGCAATTTTCTTGTATCGATACTGATTTATCTAACTCGATACCAACATCTAAATGGCTCTTTAATTGTATTTTATTATATTTATTTATACTTAATATCAAATATTGAACTAATATATAACCTAACTTATTTATCAAAACGTTTTTCCATTTCATTAAATAAACGTGTCATAAAATGCCATTGTTTAAAACATTAGATGCCGGCTCTACTGAGCATTTCGCGATGTTTTCAAGCGATCTCAGCAAAGCTCCAATTAACCGCAATAAATAAATGGCTAATGTAAATTAATTTAAATTAAACGTATAAATAATTTAGAAACGGCGATGTAAACAAGTCGGCATTCTGTTGTAAATTACGTTATAACATAAGAAAGGATATCGGCCACGAATGGACGGAATGCCTGCGGCTCTTGCCCATATGCAGGCAAAGGCAGAAAAAACGTTACGTCTATATTAAGGTCGACGGAGAACGTAGAAATAATCATAAAATGTAACGATAAATTAAAATTCCATCAGCTGGTATATCTTTATAATTAAGCGCGTTTATTATTTAAATTCAAAGCCGGGGTAGACAACTTTATTACAACTGCCTGACCTTTCTTGAAAGGAATAACTCTAGTGTTGTTTAAAAATTTGAATTCATCCAACAGCTCGTTGTCTATTAAAACTAACTACGAATAGTTAATAGAATAACGTCAATTTATTACTTTAAATATATTAAACATAATTAAACAGTTACATACAATGTAGAACACTGTATGAAATCCATCAATTCGATCAATTAATATATATGATTAATACCCATTTAGTAAGTTAATAGTACACTGAAGCAGCTTCAGCCTACATAACTTTTTTTAGAAAAAACAATTTCCTTTAGCTGAATATCCTATATTATTTAAATAAATAAATAAATATGCGCTCACGCCCGTAACCCAGAGGGGTAGGCAGAGATCATGGATTTCCATTTGGCGCGATCCTGGCACACCTCTCTCGCTTCTTCCACATTCATACATCTACGCATGCATGCTCGTCGGTTATGGGTGCTCCTTATATCGCCCTTTTTTAGTAAGTCATTAATCTGATCGATATAAGTTTTCCTAGGGCGTCCCCTACCAACACTGCCATAATTATATGGCAGTGTTGGTAGGGGACGGTACTTAAATTATTAAGTAATTAAATAATTAAAGTGGGAAGTCGTGACAATAGTTCAAAAATAAAACAAAAATAAACTTGCATCTTAACAATACAATTCAAAATTGAATACAAGACAAAATAAATGAACGAAAGTTCGTCAAAACTGTGTCAAATTCAAATAAGCATGTTGCTGACGCATGTTGAGCACGTTATAATATAGTCTCACGCGGCTAAAGAAGTTATAACGTATTTAATTAATATATTAAACGGTAATCAAATAAAACAAACAATAATATCGCAAATTAATCTATATTGCATATAAAAATGAATACCTATTTCCCTTAGTCACGCCATCGCGCGTGAACGGCTGCACCGATTTCGCTAATCCTTTTTTGTATTTCATCTGTCTGGAGAAGGTTCTTATGACAGAAAAAATTAAGAAAGATGCGCGGAAATTATAAAAAAATCTTAACGACAACTTAACTATACTAATGTCACGTTTTCTAATTAGCGCTTTTGGCATAACTGTCAGTCGTTTGACAGTTGGCGCTGAATGAGAATGCGCGCTGCAAATGATATTAATATGTCACAATTAATAACAAATAGCCAGTGTTCTTTCGCGTATTTTAAATGGCTTGGAGGGTGAAACCGCAGCGCACAGCTTAGTATCTTATAAAGTAAAATCAATGTTTGTTTGTTTATCCTCTGAATTAAATAAAATAAGCTGTATAGCAATAATATTTTATACTATAGATATGTGAAGAAAACACCAGTCACAACTGTTCCAAGGACAGTGACAGCACCATTCACACTTTCACATGGTGTAAAAAGGATAGCGTATTTAAAATAATAAGAAAAACCAGGACAGCTTGTGTTTGTCACTTCAGCGTAACTATAAATACATGACGTAAGCTATAGAAAAAGCAGCCCAATTGGGACGCTTTCGTGACTTCACTTTTCGACCGCTAGTGGCATAAAAATTGAAACAGACAATCGGAATGCAAAAACATTTTAACTAATGTGTATAATCTAAATATAATTATTGTATACAACCAAACAATTTTTTACTTTACGCGACATTGCAACGCCTGGAATAACGAACCAGTAACCTTATAATATTGATATGTACTCATACACAACATGATCATACATATTTAAAACCGCGAGCCGTAAGCGAGCGTCATTTTAGGGCCGCCATGGCTGACTGCAAGTCGAGAGTCGAGATGGTGATTACGGTAATACGCTACTCTGTTAAGCCATTAAAGCTGGCACCTGGGACGCGTTCGGCATCTTTTTGTGCCGATCGTACTCCGCATACCATCGACGTGTTTGCCTCCCATTACAACATTTATAAATTCAAGAACCCAGTATGAAGTCATATTTATAAAATGGTGTAAAATTAGTACGATGTACGATACATTTAAAAATGAACTCAAAGATCTAAAATATAAGTTGTATTTTACGTTACCAATCGTGTAACCAACTTTAAAAGTATTTTTTGGTTTAAGCAAACTGCATCGACATTACAGAAAGAAATCTTGCCTTAATTTTTTACTATCAAACATTAATCATAAGAGAATTAATTTTAATTAACATAAAAATAACAGTTTACGTAATGATTATTTGGTATCGAATAGCTTTATTTTTATTTTCCTTGCCTTGAATGTTGGATGAATTTCGAGAATTAATCAATCAAATTAACTGATCGTTTGTTCTCGATTGTATTTTGATTCTTATGAACGTATGTATGAGTGTGCTGTTAAATTATTATTGTAGACATGAGAACACCAAACGTGTTTATGGAAACCATCGGTTATAACTTCATTAATCATATGGCTTATTAATTTTGAAAGTGCATTGAAAATTATTGTAATTGCTCTGATAAATTGTACAAAGAAATCTAAGTTTAAGTCAAAATATTACAAGTTAAGTAGTTATAAAGCAACGAGTTTCTTGTTAGATTCATAATTACTAAAACGAAACTTGTTATACGTTGGTCTCACTGGCTAGATTATCAGTACTGTATTAATTTTAACATATCAATATAAAGCTCTTGATAACAAGTCTATTGGTAGACCTATAAATAATAAATACCTAAAATAAATACTTAATTATCCTCGTAACTTTAAAGAATTTTTGTCCGACTTATATTTAAAAGACTAAATTTAAATAGGTGTACTACGTATATTGTTTATTCAATATTAATAATGTTAATGAATAACGAATCAAATGTATCTCGCAAAAGTGAGTGGCAGTGTTGGTAAGGGCCCCCTAGCAGAACTTATATCGATATAAGGAGCGCCCACAACCGTCGAGAATGGATGTGTAGATGTAGCGAAAGAGGTGTGCATGGATCGCGCCAAATGATCTCTGCCTACACCTCTGGGTTACGGGCGTGAGATAGTTTTTAATAATTTTATAATGTTCTCTTTATTCTCTCTCATTTAACAGAACAGCTCCTAATTTGCCGTGTCTATTCATAGAATTCTGGGGATTCTCTAAGTATAGAATAAAAAAAAGATTCACGAGACATGCCACAGTTCATCACGCCACAATTAATTAAACTGTAGTAATTATTAACAACATTCCGCAAATTCACACAAGAAATTTATAATCGGTCAGTAAGAGGCAAAGCGCACATGCGTCATTGTAATGTTTTTTATCTGTTTAAATGCCACAACTTGCTATTCACATATCCCTGTAATGTAGACAGCATTCGTTTATTTCCTTCTTCCACGAAAGAATGGATAAAGAAATGATTTTTCCATATGGTTTAAGTTTAAATGATGTTCAAACAACAATTGATTAATTCATTTTCAGGTATGGTTCCAAAATCGTCGGGCGAAGTGGCGCAAGCAAGAGAAAGTGGGTCCACAAGCGCACCCTTACAACCCGTACCTAGGAGCGACCGGGGCGCCGCCACCCTCAGTAGTTGCCTCCATGCCCAACCCTTTCTCACAACTGGGTTTCGGATTTAGAAAGCCTTTCGATACGAATGCCTTGGCTTCTTTTAGGTATTACTTATACAACATTTTATTTTTTAATTAATTTAATAATTTTCCCTATTAGGACCGAATAAGAAACGGAATCCTTCGTGGGAGAGATTAGATACAAGTTCAATAAACATACTGCTCTTATATTATTTAGTATTTCTACATTTTTTAGTAAAATGATTAACTATCGGCACAATTAACTTTAATAATTATGTATTTTATAGATATGGAGGCACCCCGGTCCTAAGCCCGCAGTACCTTGGAGCTCCATTACCGAGACCGCCGCTATTCAGCGCCCCTATTTATACGACCAGCCCACCCTTCCATTCCCTTCTGGCTGGCCTAGCACCCCCTCCTAGACAGTCTCCCGATCCTCCTACTGTCTCCCCCCCAATCTCACCCGGCAGTGAGTCGCCGCCGACGCAGACTGGTCCAGAAGTAGAAAGAAGAAGTTCCAGTATCGCTGCTCTACGAATGGCGGCGAGGGAACACGAGCTCCGGTTAGAGATGCTCCGACAAAGACACCACACGGACCTGATTAGTTGAGCTTCAAAATCCTTTGTCATTCAGTTTAACTACGGACCATTGACATAGCATCCAAACCACGAGTTCTCACACATTGTGAAAAAGTATTAAAAGTTATTTTAACTTATAAACATGTTTCTGAATAAAATAAGAAATAAATTAAATTTACGTTTTAAGTTATAGCAACTTGTAAGATATTTTTAGTGAAAATGTAGTAAATTATGTAAATGCAATAGAAAAATCATGTTGATTTCCAAATTATTATTTTGCTCCTTCTAACATTATCCCCATTACCGTTGATAAGGCTGTCACGTTGTGTAAAGATACAAAATCCGAAAAGATTGGTCCCATTTAAATTGTATTCCGACCCGATAAGAGGTTCCAAAGTTATTCAGGATTTTGGCGAATTGTAATCGCTTCTTTATAGTTTTACTGCGTTTAAATTATAGTATTAAAATCTTTGAAGTTGTTCAAGAATGATTGTGTTATCACGAATCCGTCCAGTTGTAGACCTTATTGTTATTTATTATAGTTTTAAGATATTCTTGAATAGTATGAAGTGTTTTCCGTTATTAAGGAAAATGTATCTGAAAGTTATACATTGTAGTAGTAAATCTTTCTTGGCGTGCCTTGAATAAAATGTTATAATGAAAATATAATATTTTAAAAATATTTTACAGTAAATTTTAAATTTTTAAATTGAAAAAACGATTTATTAATTACCGAGATGCATAAAGTATCACGTGTCTTGATACGTAAACTTTGTGTGCACAGAAACATATATTTTATCTTTTAATACTATAATTACGTGATCTTTGCAATCTGAAATACAGTGTTCATATTGTAAGTAAAAGTTTATTATGGTTCCAATTTGATATAGTAATATAACCGTACAATATTATTACGAAATCTTATCCATTTATAATCTGTAAAGTGGTATATTGTTTGTCACATAAAATTTGATATTAAAATAATTATTATAAAATGCAATATAATAAATTGACATTATTTTAAGTAAAATTTTGCGCCAAAGAAGTATCACTATTTCATGTATTTACACAATTTAAACAAACCACACCTACAACATTTATTATAATTCTATAATTAAAAATGTGCCGCATCAAATAAAGAATGGAAATTATAAGATTTGTTATTTTTATTCATCTCTTTTTTTCAACAAACGAGCGAAAATTCGTTAATACGTCACTACGGTGGACATGTTCGGTAAAGAGGTGTTCGACAGCCAGTCCAACGCATGCAAATAGCAGGAAACCGTTAAGAAATTACAACAAATAATCAATTCCGATGCCCATTATTAGAAGATGGTGTTCAGCAGTTCTGCAGCAGCAGATTGAAGACCTAATTTTACACTAATCATTTTTATAACAATTTAAATTCTACATAAAACCATCATTTTAAATACACTCGACGTCAAATTGTCAATGATTCGCAGAGTTCACAATTTGATGCCAGTTTATTACATACAGTTATTATATTTAGTCTAGTCAGATTATAAATTGTCGAGGTTTACAATTGGTCGGTGATATACGTATTTCGCCAGCCTTTTTGTAAAAAAGAAAACGACTGTGGAAAAGGAATAAAGAAAGAAACAGGAGAATGCTTATGGCACCTAACTTTCGACGAGACACAAAAATATACCTACTTCTACTTCTGTGAGGTAATATTACGAAACTTAGTTATACTTACGTTTATACCGAGGTCAAGTTAAGTGATTTAGAAAAATAATAATTACATTTATCAGTGAAATGAGACTAAAAATAAATATATTGCATTTATAATGAGTGCAATTATCCACTAGCAATGCAAAACGAACGGACCCCTAGAGGTCCGTCAGTCAGTCCAATTCCGGCTTTCAACGATCTCGGATCATTCATTAATCACGAGATGATTGCACGTCGAGAGTTGAAAAATGCGGCAGCTTACCGCCGGCAGGCACCCGTCCATCAAGGCCGGCCGAAACAATACTAAACGATCATTCATTACCGAATCCGATCTAATTAAATTGTAATTCAATAAGAAATTCAATTACAAGATCTATTAAATAGGCGCAGTGTGGGAAGAGCGATGCTCGGCGGCGTGGGCACGCTGCCCGCTGCACGATTAGTAATGTACAATTGACGGATAAGATTTCAGCTCCCGGTGGTCTTACTAAATAAATGTTGAGATTTCTTGTCTTTGTTATATGTATTTATTATGTTTTTTTTTCTTAAGATAAAAATATTAGCAAATTTTATGTAAATAATCTTGGTATTTCTTTCTCTATTTTCGGCGAAAGGTCGTCCAATGCTGGACATAGGCCTCACCCATCGGACCTCATCGATCGGTCCCCTGCCGCCCTCATCCAGTGAACACCCGTTAGAATCATCGGCCCATCTTCTTTGTTTCTGGGGGAAAGAAAGGGTTATATGAGGTTTTACTCCTCGGTGGCCATCCTCGAGTGCGATAGGCGAGGGTTCTGGAATTTTCACGCAACGTGGAACGCACAGGTGCATATAATAATTAGCAGGTTATTTTTACAATATTGACAAAACATTATTGTAGATTTACTGACTTCTTATTGTATTTAAGTTAAACTCAATAAGTCTTATTGACAATATCTGAAACAGATTAATCATACAGATAAATAATAAGCGCAGAGCGCGTGCGCAAAAATTATACTCTCGTAATCATTCCATAAAAATTAATGTATCCTTTTAGGCGATAGAATAGTCAGCTGGCATTAAGTGACAAATTAAATTACTAATTATTGTATCTGAAGTATGTTGTTATGTTAGGATATGTTATTTTATTACCTAAACTAAAAATATAAGAGCAATGTATCCGAGTACAAATCAGGTATAATTTTGATCTGATGAAACTGTCCCCTTCTCTTTCTCCATAAAAAACAACAAAGTTGGATTGAATGGCCAAAACAAATTATATTATGTTGATACGTATAATCAACGTAGTGAATTTTGCGACATATGGCAATAATAAATTCGCTGAGCATGGAGTCGCAGGCGTTTTGCTGTACAATAACTCAATGTCAACTTATCTATACTTACGAAATGCCTGCTTATTTGTCAGCGTGACAAGTACTTATCTTGTTAGCATACCTTTTAAGCTAATTTGTGACTGAACTTAAAGATTAATTCGTTAATGAATTTCAAGACACGCCAACGCCTAGTATTAGCGAACATACTGGTGAAATAACGTATTATTAATTAAATTCATAGGCAAAAAACGCGAGGAGCAGAATTAAATAATTTTATTTTCGTTAAGAAACTGTAAGTTAAAGGACGACCTAAGTTATGTGACTACCAAAAATTAATTCAATACAACACTGAAGGTAACATACAACCTCTCAAAATTGTTGATGTAATATACAGATAGGAGCTATGCTTTCAAGTCGTGACTACTTCATGGAGATTGAAATGATATTTTTTTGTTTCAGAACGCCCAAATCAGATGGAGCTAATGAAAAATAAATAGGAACGTGAGTTAATTTAATTGTAATCGAATTTTTATCCAAGGGAGCTCATCTGCTCGCCACGCCTATAGTCTGGCTTAAAAAATTATCGGTACAAGACACAAGCGCAAGCGGGTAAAGTTGTTTAACTAAAAACGAATATACCATATGCTATGTTCAGTTCTATAATCTGTTAATATAGGATTTTTAATTTCAAATTCAGACTTAAAAAAATCAATTCCAAATTTAAAATTTGAATTTGATGTGCAATGATCCAAATTTGATTTACAAATACTGAAATCCGAATATGAAGTTAAAAACCTTAATATTGAGGCTAGTGTTAACTCCATAGCTCGGTTAAACTTTTTGAAATCAATTAATAAATAATTTGATAATTATGTGGGTGTTATATTTGGGTGTCCGATTGTGTGATGACAAAAACCGTAGAAATTATTAGAGTCGTGACAAGGTTTTTCTCACATTACACATTTTAAAAGTAAATTCTAATTAAATGGCACAATAGCCGCATGACTAATACGAATAATAATTATCCCTTAAATTCTTAAATTAACTAAAAACTTTAAATAATTTGATGAATATATAAAAACATAACAGTGCCTTCCATTCAGCCTACAAACTCCACTGCTGGACGAAGGCCTCCCCCATAGATCGCTACAAAGATCGGTCCCCGGATCGGTTGACCAGATCTTCCATCTTAAATCAATCAATCATCTTAACAATGCTTTCTTCGCAACATGCTTTGCATAAAAAAAAACTTCAAACAAAAACCAGTAAACTGCAATAGTATACTGAAGTCGTAATACATTTTATTTGACAATTGAATTAAAGCAAAACACTGACGAAATTACCCTCTACAGACTGCAACTTGTGCCACGATATGTGCTCCATTCGATGGGCGGAACTTCGCCAAATCTAATTATAATTCTAAAAAACGGCTGCTACATTTTTGTATATTGAAAAAAAAATACGCTTTTTATAGTCTCGTGTGAAATGGGATGCCAACTTTAAGCTTGACATTTAGGAATTCGTTAGCATTTATGATTTATCTAACAATTTATTTATTAGTGCTATGAAATACTTTTGTTATAAAACGTGCCTTAAGTTTTCTGTTTTGTACATTTTAATATAAATTTGAACGTATTGTATTTTAATTACAATTATATTGACGGTATTTAAAGATAAAAAATGGCAAATGTAAAAAAAAAACAATTAAAAACAGAGTATATTTCATGAAGACCAGAAGCAGTACCTGAATACTCGAAGCTATAGTACGACGTTATCAAATTACTCACACTATAGGGCTGCTTAATAAATCTTATGTTGCCTGATATTTATATAATCTCAAACCAAAGTACCTTGTTGTCCACATTTACTTATCGTATATGCGATCACACCCGTAACCCAGAGGGGTAGGCAGAGATCATGGATTTTCATTTAACGTGATCCTGGCACACCTCTCTCGCTTCTTCTATATTCATACATCTACGCATACATGGTCGCTGGTTATGAGTGCTCCTGATATCGTATTTATGGAATGTTTTTGTTAAGGATATTTAAATAAATAAAAAACATCCTAAATTCAATAAACAAGATGGGTTGATTATTCTAAGAAATCCCAAATCAATCATACAAGTGCAAAATCTAAAAGCACATAGCTCGTCTTTCATAGATCAGAGGGAAAAATATATAATTGAAAACAAAAGAACAAAACATAAAATAAATGTAATAAAATCTGTAGAATTAACTTAATTATTTAGCTTAATTTCAATGTCCAGTATTTGCGTTAATATCAATCAAGATATTTGTGATGATTCTTATAAAATGATGCAGCCAGCGGAAACATAAGTATTATTCCTGCGGACTCTGCTGAAGAATTACGGAGCCGTAGGACGGGTTGTCCTCGCAGCACACGGAGTCGGTAGGACGCGATGCCTATGCCAGCCACGGAGCTGGAGGACGGGTTGCCCATGCAGCACATGGACCCGGAGGACCGGTTGCCCACGCGGCACACGGAACTGGAGAGCGAGAAGCCCTCGCGGCACAAGGAGCTGGAAGGCAGGATGCCCCCGGAGAACGCGGAGCAGGAAAGCGGGATGCCCTCGTAGAACACAGAGCTGATAGACTAGAAGCGTTCGTTTATCCAGGTAACGTTAAGTAAGTAAAGTAGAGGTATTTAAAATTTCGTGTTTCGTCAGATGAGTAAAGTGCGAAAGTCTAACCCTCCAGGTCTTCATTACCTCATCTTTCATCTGTAACTCGTCTAATTAACTTTTTATTGTACAACTATGGTTACCTCATATATTTTCTATGATTGTATAACGTTACCTATATATTATGATATGTAAATATATTATGATCTTTTACATGAGTAAATTAAAAAAAAACTCTATATCTGGTGTTTTGTTATCAATAATTCCAGTCTTCACTAATTTTAGATGTAGTAAAACGTTTCGAATTGGTAAAATAAGAATGGAAACTCTAAATAACACAATTTAATAATAGTATTAACGGAATGTTTAAGCATCCCTATCGGGACGGCCGCGGAGGCGGATTTGAAAGTAATTAAACAAACACGAAAACGGCCGGACTAGTTAGTGAAGCGCCGCCCACCGCTAATCAATTCTCATAATTAATCGATGCGCTCGCTCCCCTCAACTCGATGTGGACATGAAAACAAAATATCGATAACGTTCATCGGTTGTCAGAGCATCGATTAGGGTCATTATCTTTCGAACAATTTTATAACTTTTTTAGAATATTAATTCTAAAATAAAAAGGTATCTATACCTAACCTATGTAAATAAATAGACATATAAGATAACAACAGACATCCGTGACTAAGATCGTCTAGCCGAAACTATACGTATCCAATCTTTACGATTATTCGCAACTGGCACGTATATCAAAACGAATAATCGAAATGAATTAATCGTTACTAATGTCACAATGTGTCGTATCGAATCGATAACTAAATGATTGGTGATTGAGATCGTTAAGATTATTGGCAATAATAGCGTTGATTTATATGCTTAATTATTTCCTTACTTTGTAGACGCAAAGAATATAAAATATGCACATAATATATACATTATTCGCTTAATGACTGTGTCTATAACAGCTTTAATTGAGTGAAAGTTACCTAGCCAGTGTGGATCGCAGATGCGATGCCTATGAATTAGTGTTTTAGGTGTAAGACACCTTTTGAGGAGTGTGCTTCCATCATCGGATGTGCAGTGGACATACTTCACATTCTTATATAAAGTTTTATTATTTTCTCTCATATTAAAGACAATTATTGTAGATACCCCGTGAAGATAAACAACTTATTTAATGAGAGGAAGAGAAGGGAAAAGAGAAAGTAAATGATAGGGGAAAGAAATCAAAAGAAAGGAAGAAGGAGGAGGAGAAAACGGAAAAGAGAAGGAAGAGGAAGCGAAAGAAAAATTACGAAGCGTTTATTTTAAATCTCTCAAAATTTTAACTACTTATAATTTAATTAATAATGAATTACTAACGTACTACTACTACGGTTACCAAAAGGCATTTAGAAATACTTCACAAGTAATATGAATGGTGGATCATTTTTTTTTAAATTCTTATGCGGATCCTTATTTCACATTAACAAGTCTAAGTTGCACGCCGCAGAGATCGCATCGGGAAATGCGCTCGTACAAGCATAATTACCGCATTACGCGTTCGACTGCAGCTTAACCCTTAAACAGTCGATAATCTCCGGGGCATTCGGGAAGGGCCGCCATCAATCAAAGCTCCATTCAATAAGTATCAAGAAGCGCCACAATGATTTATACGGCGCGCCCCGCACACATCTAATACCACTCCAACATCACGACTACAGACTCTTACCTTCAAACAGTTTTCTTATTTATTTATTTTTATTTTACGATTAATCATCGGTAAACAGGATGTTATTTAATAATGTATAAGCTAATTGTTAAACATGAAGTGATTAATAATTTTAAATGAATTTAAAATTGAAATGTTCTACCAATTCCTTTATTTATTATTACATACTAGTGACTCGCACCGGCTTTGCCTGGGTACCACTAATTATGTTGATCCGATCGCTACCAAACACAGGAATGTGGCAATCTGGACAATCCCTGTAAATTTCATCGAAATCGGTCCAGCCGTTTCAGAGTCTATAGGTCTATTGGGAACATACATACTTCGCTTTTTATATACTATTTTTTCATAATAGTATCCTATGTTACTTTTAGTACCTCCAAGAATATGTGTACAAAGTTTCATGATGATCGGTTTAGTAGTTTTCGCGTGAAAGCGTAACAAACTTACATTCACATTTATAATATTCGTAGGGATTTATATACCTTTACTATGAAGAAAAAGGTATGTACCCAATGGGTCATATAACTATACGTTTTACGGCAGGATTCAAGTCTTAGCGAATCGATCATGGTTTTAATGGTATAGCGGCGCTAGTGTAGCTCGAGTTTGTAAAAGTAATACACCTATCAATGACAGGATGATAGGTGTCGCCAAGGACTTTAATCTGCATACCGTGGGAAGCATGGCGATTTCGCTCGTGGTTAAGACATACAACACATCCCATTAGCCCAGTAATTTAGATATAATACGACTTTCTGATTACAAGAACATAACAATCATTTTCTTTTACATATAATTAACAGTTTCTATGCTCAAAAGTGAATAAAATACAGTATTATAATTACAATTTAAAGTTGATGATGTGCATATGCCACTTCTTGACACGAATGTCGTCTTTCCCACGGTTACATTGCTTCATAGAAAACATTATTAATATTCCCCGCACTTCTAGGTCTATTGATATACCGCTAGCCTCATCAGAGCGTGTACGCTTTACAAACGCGTCAGCTTCTTTTCGTCGGCCACGCGAGTTCTAGTTGTCTCCAAATCTTATCTCCATTTTCATTCACTTCATGTGTTTTAAGAACATATAAAACCCGTAGCCCATCTCTATCGTAATCTACGTTGGTTTCTGGAATTCGGTTCTTTTTTGTAATACGCCCCAAATTTTGCACAGTTAATCGCACAGTTAGCGCTAGAACCGGCTATCTATATCTATTTATATCTTTAATAAACATTTAATTTGGAAATAGGTTAATATTATAGATAGCAGACAACGACACAAAGATATATATATACATTTCATCATAAATAAAAGTGTACTAAGAGCTCTAAATTGGAATAATAAATTGTATATCATTTCTCATTTTGGACGGGCAGCGTGGAAGCAAGAAGAGGTTAGAAAAAAAAACGAGAACCATAGACAAACAGAAACAAATGAGGCGGACCGAAATTGAATGCTTCGTTTGTTCATTCTTATTTTAGATATGCAATATTTTTGTTGTAATATCCAATTATGTTGCGCCCGGGACTGTTTCGACTTTTTCTTTCATTTAAGGTAACTGTCTTGAACTAATTAATGATTTCCTCACAGTTGGGGCTCGGGGTTATTCGTTATTGTTTTTTTGAACGGCCTGTAATATTTTAATTGATGACCTTTTCGATTAACTAGTCAAGCTTTATAATTGAATGACCATGTTCCCATCTAAAGATATAAAACTGAATATACCACAATAACAATGAAACTTTCACTTATACAATAACCAGTTAATGTTAACCAGATTGACAACACACTTTCTATAATTTATACATATATAACAATGTATGTATGTTGTGTATTTTTTATGTAAGAAGGTGCCAAACGAGCAAGCGGATCATCTGATGTTAAGTGAGCGCTACCCATTGACATCCGTAACAAGCAAATGTGTTTCAGAGGCGTAGCGAAAAATATTTTCTGTATTTAAATTGTAAATCGACACAGACGTCGTTATTTAACACTAATAGCTACAATGAGATGCCTTGACAGCATTAAACAAGAATTTATCGTCAATCAGTACATCGATTACTTGAAAGTAACAATCGACAAGTCTGTAGATTTACGACCGGCCGGCCGGTGAAGGTATCCGCGTACGTACGCCGCCTTAATCGCGGCGATTAAACGTAATTCTAGCCATAAAGTTATGGGATTTACCTTAGTTAATTGCTGATTTGTGTTTCAATTTAATTCAAGCATCGCCTAGGATAACTCTTCATTACATTGTACAGTTACCATAAGGTGACTAATCGATGGCCGGCGTTTTTACAGTGGTGCATAGCGCGAATTGTTACAAGGTAAATGTATATTCTGTTAAGCTCACTTCCACGTTAAATAAAACATTGTTGAGCTTTTTAAAAACGTCAACTAAAATAACAAAATTTGATTGTAAAAAGATACTTACTACTCATTGACAATAACATGAGATCTGAGTCCGAAGATGTCACAGTGGCATTCGCAGCGTCGTGAATTTATAAACAACACTTAAAAGTATTAGACGGGGAATATACACGGGGATGAGTGAAACATGTTTTACGCAAGCGTAAATATTCCTAAGTTATGAAATCCATATTGTGGTTAGTTTGAGGAGTACATTGCTGTAACAAAGCAAATAACCAGCAGAATAAAGTGAAAATGTAAAAAAATCTTATAGTCAAGTACTGTTTTATATTACAGTTATTTAAATTAAAATTTCACACAGAATAAGGCCGCATAACTTCTACCCGCCAGTATTAAATCTGCACAGACTATACAACATCACAGTGACAATTTCTAACATTAGAGCTTAATAAACAAAAACGTGAGATTCCTCTCAGCACGGCAGGCTTATAATAAATTACGATATTATTATACATTAGCAGTAGGAAAGAAAGTTATTACGTGAGAGTGTTATGTCGCAAAAAGGCTGTTAGTGACACGTGTTATTATTCCGATATTATTGCGGGCGCCTGATGGAGTCGTCACTGAGTTACGATTGGCAATTATTGTGACAGTTCGTGCGGATTGTACGGCGCGCGAACAAGAACTCGCAATCCTTGGTAATATCATCCTAGCAATGCATATATTAAGAAAAATACATTAAGTACTAACCAAATAAAAGAAACCATCAGCGATCAGCAATGGCAAATGTATATCGTTTTTATGTAATTAATCCATAAGGAAAAAATTCACCTCGTTCAAGTTTTCAAGTTCAGTAAAATATTGCCAGGCTTATATAAAACGCCGCCGTTTACTCCAACCACATCATCCCCTTCTTTAGACCTTTAGATGAATTTAGGAAAATCCTCTTTCAGTGATCGACTACTTAATAACAGAAATGTCTGTGCAAAAAATCTTTTGCGCCCGATATTTTGGGATGTGCGTTGACATGTTGCTGTAACACTTGTCGACTTAATTATGGAGTATGGAAATTACCCTGAAAACCAAAATACAGATGAATAGAAGGTTTCTTCACTACTTCATCACACAAAATTCAACACCATTACTAAAAAACAGTTAAATTATATATAAGTGACATAATTTGAGTACAAGGGATCTTTAATTTACAAATATTACTTCAATAAGGCGAGTATCTCTCGGAAATTTTAAAACCGAATACATACGAAATGCCAACGACATCGAGCAATCAATGTTTCATTACAACGTATGAATATATATACATAAAATGCAATCAACTGCGGGGCCAGCGCAGTTCCCACACGTTTACATTAATACTTATCTTTCGTCACTTCGCCGATCACAGGCTCGTAACATTACACTAATACGGCTCATGAAACGGTCACAAAAATTCAATTAACTATAACTTACTGATGAATACGAACATACGATCAAAGAGGGAAAGCAATAACCAATGATTATGTTAGAAAAAAAATAAACAAGCCGCTCACGAACAAGCAAACGGGCTTGATTAGAGCCGATGTCACGCCGATAAAGGCCGTAAACTTGAAAATTGAAAAGGTAAGCTCATTAAAAATGCCATATTTTATGATATTTAAGCAGGCAGGTGAACTCTATGATTGTTGTGGGGTGACCACAATAACAGTACACTGAAGGATGCAGTACTCTTACATCCGTGATACATTAAAAAATGCATATTTTTTATTGACATAACTAAATTAAATCAAAAACTTAATAACATGATAAAGTACCATATAAATAATATGCAAATAATGACGCTATTAAACTTTTGACGTTATTCGATCTCCTACTAAATTAATTAAATAACGGCTAAGTCCCGTGTAATCCAGTTTCTAGCTTGTCCGGGACCCTTCCTCAGGGTGAGCGGGACTGGGATTAATTCGCCGTTGCGTCTCGTCTCGCTTTGAGATGTGTTTGTAGTTTATTAAAAATGTCTCGCGAAAGTTTACTAAATACATTTGCTAAATAGCCACTTCACATTTGGTACATGAACAAGCTCCTCAAAGTACTGAAACGTAGCCCCTTATACCTAATTCTCTACTAAGTCTGTATTTTGTTTGTAAAACTAGGATGAAAATACTTTCGCGATTTAGTAGTTGTCTCGAAGAATTATCACTCAGAGTCACCCTACCCACACATGGTCGATCCGTAGGCCGCACCCCGCGGCGCCTATCTAATGAAATAAACTGAAAATCAACACGGCGCGGGCCGCGGCCGCGCTTTGTGCCGCCGCTCAGCCTATCACGATATAATTAACACCGGAATTTATAATAATACTGTCCCGTAATATCTCATAATGCGTGGACACGGCATTATTCGGTCACAGTTGGGATGATAGTTTTTCTAATAAGTAATATGACATATAAAAGGAAACGAGAAGTTGAAACTAATGTAATCTATTTTATGTAATTTAAGTCAAAATTAAAAGAACATCTTATGAATCATAGAATCATGTTAGAATTTTTAAACTAAGATAGAATATATTTTTAAACTAGTTCAATGCAGTTCGTAATTGTAAGCTACGATTAAACCATTCAAGTAACATCAAACATACAACTTTAGTTTTTTAGTAGTACAAATATTAGCTTAGTGGGAAGTATCTTTTTAAATTGCTACAAGAATGTACGCATTCGTCATAATGTAATATGGTAGTATCGTGGTCGTTTTATTATTGGTATATTCAAATTACAAAACAGATTTAATATTAATTTCGAACTTATTTGCTATTAACAAGAGAGATATTTCATGGAGTCAGCGCACGGTAGGCCAGCGCCTGGTCCATCAGGGGATCTAACGAATTAAATTAAACACATATATCATTTAAGTGAGCCAACCTTCGCTTGTAGTCACATGCCTATTCTGAGTGAATTCGCTTTGCGTCGTGAGACAATTATTGCATTATATTTTCATTGATGACTATTAATATTAATTAATTGTTTTTTTTCTTATTTCGAAACGTGTTCAATTTAGCATTAATATTAATAAAAAGTGCAAGACAATAAGCCTCTGTAAATCACTACAATAATCACGAGCCACTTTACTTTTTTTTAAATGCAGATTATTAAAAAATTGAGAAAGTGATAGTGTTGTAGTAATGTATACTCCAATAAACCCACAAATTGAATTGTTAATTAGAAAAACACGCATCCGTATTCCAGAGGTGTAGGCAGAGGATTTCCATTTGGCACACCTCTCTCGGATCTTCTGCATTCATACATCTACGCATACATGCTCGTCGGCTACGGGTAATCCTTATCTACGTTCATTGTGTCACTAATCTGGTCAAAATGAGTTTTACCAGCACAGCCCATGCCTACACTGCCACTCAATTTTGCAACCTGATTTGTCTGAGTACTCTCTATTCTTTCATCTTTTGAAGTGTTAATATGATAAAATAATTGTTTCATACAAACTGCGTGGTTTCAAAATTAAAAAAATAAATGTTTTTTTAGATCTTTTATCTATTAATTTGTTGATGATTATCTATTTTTCTATTATCCTCTCCGTAAATATTGTTCAACGTTTCCAGAATAAGGATCCGACGCGCCATTACATTATAACGGTAGGGGTGCGCGCACGCAGCATGGCGCCTGCTCCAAATATTAGGCAGCAAGGAAATACTATGGCGGTAATCGATTACGAATCGCAGGTGCAAACAATTATATTACTTCGCCAATAAAAAACTCCGCAGGTGCCATTTTATAGATGTTTTTTAAAATAAATAATTAATTATATTATTGTAATGTAAATAGGTAATCAAAAACTTCTTTGATATTCCGAACTGGCCGATAAATTAATTTACAAAATCTACGAAAAGTTATTATAACTACAAGAAACCCATTAGTATTCAAATTAAAACAAAATGGGCAACGTCGTCAAGTTAGTTGCGTACCAATCATACATTTCGATATTAACTGTTCGGCTACATGTCATGTCAGTCTTTCCTTTCCCTAGGATATTGTGAAGCTGAACGCTGAATTATCAGGGTCCTTCATTGGCCGTATTTTAATGTCGCGGTCCCTTCCCTATAATATATTTCTATATGCTTCCTTTTAAGATATAGTGACGTATGTATTTAGGCTATTGTTCAGATGTCGACTTCAAATGTCTGATGGATGAGTGGAAATAAATCGTACCTTTGTGACTTTAATCAATCCACTTATATATAAAAATATGAACAAATATTATTTTCAAAGTTTTTTTTCTCTTTCGGAATACATTCATATTAATTCCCAATTGAAGAAGCCATATGACAAATTACTATTCGATGATTTATCGTTACAAATCGTCTATTGGTTCCTTCTCGGCCGTATAAATGGGACCAGACGAAAATTATAATTCAATTTAGGGTGAGTGAGTCAGTCAGTGGGCAAATCTAAGGGCTTCGCGGTAGAACATTGGTCAATATATAGTTTAGTTAACGGTTACTAAATGTCCCTTAAGCACCAAATATTAGAATAAAATTAAAATTTAGACATAATAAAATAAACAATTTTGTTTAAAGTTTCCCTTCGTTGAATATCGTATGAAACTGTCATGACTTAGAACCCAATTTATATGATATACAATCTGAAATAAACATATAAATAAGTAGCTAATCAACTCAAGCAGACGTCATAGAAACAGCAATCCGTCATAGATTTCTTCGCCGTGCCCTGAGCGTTACACATAATGAGTTTACCGGAAAATTATAGCAGACAATTAGCGCTGTCCGGTTTAAACGGACATTAATACCGAGGTGAGCGATGGCACGCCTCGGGCACCTGTCACTGCTAACTACCAGCTTATCTGAAACTTTAAAATCACCACTGATCCAAGGCCATGACGTGTCTTCGTAAACTGGATACTGATACTCTAAGCCCTATTCATTTGCGTTGTTAAAATGATTGACACATTCAATTAGCGAGGTGACCGGCAGACCTCCCAACTCGGTTCATAGATGTACAGCGACCAATTTAATTTGAACTTGTATTATTCATACGTGTTCTCTTCATGTTATTCGTACGCCTTACAACAAGGGGGAAGGGTAGTTCAATTAAGGATGGTAGTTAGTAAAGCACAGGTCGTCTTGCGGTTCGAATGTTGTTTTCTGCAATTACTGGAGGAATAGCGTGTCTTTAGTTTAATAGGCCTTTCAGCGTTGCTTTCATTTTGATTAAGTGAAGAGTGCCTTTTGATATTGAGAGATGTTGAGCTTGTAACGGAATTAAATATTGCAAACATGTATTTAATATATATTGTAATATAAAAAACACTAAAAGTTACCACAAGCTGGTCTAAAATACCAAAAGTGTCAATTTTATTTAATAAATATAACTGCACTGTAATATGCACAGCTAATAAAAGTTGTAATATACCGTAACGTTTATTTAATAATTATAGTTTAACCTCAAAATCAATTGAAACATTTTTAACAATTGAAAGTACTTTAATAGTAAAACGATTCCAAGCCTAATCGCTGTAAGAACAAACTTTAATAACTAATGGCACATTATTTACTCAACGGCTAATAGCGAATACCACAGTTTTACTATTTTTACTTTTTCGTGTCACGTTTTAAAACGTCATCCGCACCATAATATAATGAAAATATTGTAAGAATCTTGTAACATATAACTTTATTTTGTAGGATGCAGGAGCGGATTCTCCTACACGCATAAACACACTGGCTTGCGTAAAACATACATTAAGCAATATATGCAAAACCAAACAAAAACAATGCCGAATAGAAGGAAATTGGAAGGAACACTCAACAGTCGCGACATCTTCTTTGACCTTTGAGTTTTTAACCTAATTCAAAAACCCTGATAAACACAGGCCTCCATGCACTTTATAAACCATTAACAAGTTCACATCGCGTTGTTAAATTCGATTAATGATTTAAAGTTGTCAGGGTTACTTTAAATAACAATTTCCTATCAAATTGACTTGTTTTTCTTTACAGTTACACATTACAGACCACGTAGAAGGAATCGAATAAACATTCCAGCGGCGTTTGAATAGCCAATCTATTTATAGCGAGACATCTGTATTAGATTGCATTAAATTAGTTCATAACTTCGGTCGTGCGGCTTTTTTATTTGCCTTTGCCTCGACAAAGGCATCATCGTGACTACCACTTCTGCAGTCGTAATGAAGTTGTAGCCATTCGTTCTCTTTGGATGTTTTTTTGTGTCATTCTCAATTACAGATGACAATAGACGGGGGTAAGTTATCATTGATAGTCAAAGATTAGATCATGGTGGTTCGACAATTTACTTATATACCTAGCCATTTGATAACGTATAAGTATTTAAATGAATAAACGGCTACAGGCCGAGAGAAAGCTTAAAAATAATTTTTAAAATATCAGATATGAACAACTTGAATTTTCTTTTTATAAGATAGGTGCTAAGGTGTCTCCGACGCCCATTAACATCCGCAATACCAGAGGAACTGAAGATCCGTTGCCGTCCTTTAAGGAAGGAGTACGCTTTTTTCTTAAAGAACCAGTCTTATTGGTTTGGAATACCCATGAAAACAGATCATGTGATATCAGATGATATATTTTATTAAAGTTTTTTTTAAGCATAACTTCTGTTGGGATGGTGTGATCTGGATTTTGAGAAACGAAAAAGTGTAAAGGTAATTTTATATTGAATCGAACAATTACTGGATGAAAGTGGAATGGAGGAAAGTACAACGCAAACTTGAGATCATGAAAGTTTTTCCACCGCAATCAGTTTATAAGACGTATGTATGTTAGTGTGAAAACTTGAACATAGGCGCGTATGGAACTAAACTTCAATTAAAAAAGCCGTCAGCAGTTTTAATAGAACGTATTTATAATTTGTGCATATTAATAACACTTAATGGGTAAGTTATAGACTACTTTGAACACTGCCCACTGAATGAGACGTAGCCTCAGCGGCTCGCAGCGGGGGGAGATTGGGTCCGCGTGACGCAGCGGCTGAACTATAAAACCGGCTTTGTTAATATTCTAAAGCACTAATGTCGCAGTAGCTGAAGGATAAATGTGTATTCGAATGATCGGGGTTGGATTCCTAGTCGTTTCTTAATCGCCAGTTTTGTATTAAAATTGGTATGCTCTATAAAGTGCAGGTTCGGCCTGGAGCTTCCAAATTCCATTTGACCACAAACTACGAAGAGCGATCCGAATTAAAACGACCAAGCTTATACTGATCGGCTTGACCCACTGACATTTCGAAGGGACGTTTATGCGTTTACATCGTCTGTTACGATTGAATGCTCTGAATGTCGCTTAATATTAGTGATATACTAACCTAATATAATGTAATAATTACCCATCTGTTAAAAGAAGAGTGTCAACTGCCAACAACAACAACATCCAACAACGTTTCACAGTCATATTATTTAAAATATTGCATATCACAAAACGGTAACTCATCAAATAACATAAAGCACGCTATCTGAGTGCGGTCGGACGCGGCTACTACAATAATCTCATTGAATATGTTGATTGACGCGGCTCTCACTCTCTTTATTAATAGGTTTATGATTACGACTTCTAATAAAAGCCAACAGACGCGATGGACAACTTGAACGGGACGAAAGTCGCTTTCAAATGTGAGCGCAAAGACTAGGAATTACAGAAGTGTATTGTACTACAACAGATAAGCTATACAACTATACTTAACATTGGTAGAGCCCGCAACAACATCATCGGTTGTACGAATGGACCGGCTTGAAAGGTAAAATACCGCGACCTCACGGGATACAGGCGTGAAATAGAAGTATTTCTGCATTTTTGACGGGGTTGGGAATGGGATAGTGGGTCCATTTGAGATAGGCAAGGCATCTGCAACTCATTAGCAGATTACAGATATATGGGTAGAAGACACTTCATTTATGGGAACCGGTATCACATCTTTATTAATCTAGTCTTTGACGAAACGCGCCTCGCGAGTACTTGCATGATTGAATGCGAGAGAAAATTATAGGCTACAACTGCATGGACACCTTATTACGGATCGCGAACTATTAAAGCAATTTAGCTGACATTTAAATACTACAGCTACATAAGCAAACTCCTCCACCTACATATTTAAATGAAATAAAAATCGCTCGCAGAATGCAAAATGCATTCACAGTGGAAGGTCATCGAAAATATTTTTTAATTTGATTTATTACAATTAACCAATTAGATCTTGGCTTATTTTATTTTATTATTTCAAGCCGCTTTAACAATCTACTGGGCTCATCTGAATTCAATAGCAGTTTTCATAAGGTTAAGCTGATTCATAAAACAATTACTTGAAATTCCTCTTATAGTTGAAGTTATTAAATTATTTTATCTAATATAATGGTATTATATGTAATTTATGTTTGAAAGTGGTAGTTACAAATTACTTATTCGAATTAAAAAAGAAGCTCTACATTCCAAAACACAATTAAAATGTCACAATTGCAAACAAAATTCAACGGACAATTACAACCGTCTCCCGGACATTAGCATCGGAATGAACTTGGCCTTAATAATAGTGTCGGGAAACATGTTATGAAACGTAATTACTTGCGGGGTAGCGCAACAAAATCCGGTAGTTAATTATCCTAAATTGTATAATAGTAGTGCGGCAGTTCGCGACGCGTAATTACGCGCCCCGGGCGACGCCACCGCTCCGAGAGCTGGACGCATCATATTAAATCAATTTAAATTAATCTATGCTCAAAAAAATACCGGACCGCGCACTGCTTTAAAAAAAAAACGAAACTATCAACTCGTTCATATATTAAAAAAACGATCATTTATTTGTAACTTTTTACTCACTCGTCAAACGAAACGCATAATATTTCTACGCTTGTCTTCAGGAAGGTAGGCATTTCACCGGTCAAGCAGACCCATTCGTGCAGCTGTTGTCAAATGTTAAAACCCAATTCGTATCGACGTATAATTGTAGGGAATCCGGAAAGTAGATGGAGAAGAATAACAGCACGCCAACGCGAAAGTGTACATGAATTCGCAGGAATAAGGTGAAGGCAAACCTCTCATTACAACGCTGAGGCGGTGTAAAACGCGCGGAACTAATCGCTAAGAGAACATCGAACGTGCAAATTGTTACTTGTAATGTGGAATTCACGCACTAATAATACGGTCGCAGGTGTTAGCCGAATGAGAAACATCTCCGTAGACGGTACATTGACATAAAAACATTTTCGAGTTAATTTATTTAAGTTCGCCGTGAGTTCATCGAATAAGAATTTTTGGGTTTTATAATAAAAAGCTTAACATAAAAAACCGTTCGAGCACAAGTAGATTAACATTAATTTATAATTATCACAACATTGAGGTCAAGAGATGCTTTCAGCTTTAAAAAATCCACTCTGACTGTCGGAAGCGACGCCATCTTGTGCTTTTTAAGTGACATATCTATCTAATGGACGTGTGCGTTTCTATATTTTAGTTTTTAGGCAAAACTACACATCACGTTGCATGTGGGTAGTTTAAGACACACACATGTGGATGGTTTTAGAAGCATAAAAGATACATATATGGGTTGAAAATGTATTTTTCCATAATATGTCATCCATAATAGTACAATTAGAAAAAAAATACAGGCAGTCATAGACAAAAGTGAAAACACAGAACAGGTGGGGAGGCGTGACAAAAGTTCAAAATATATAAATAATCAGTAAAGATAAACCCTTGTGTCTTAACAATCAAATTTCGAATGGAATACATGAAAAGTAAATGTAAAAAGTTCGTCGAACCTGTTCCAACGTGGCAAAAGAAGTTTTCGCTTCATAAAACCCGGAAGCGGAAGTTTGTAGCTAGTAAGTATATTCAACTTACATTATCATACGTTATCTATACTATTTTTTTATTTTAATAGCAGGATAATGAAAGGAATAAGCGAATTATCTGTTCCAGAAAACTATGTTCGGGTCTATTATCACATACAAATAACATACAAGAATACATACATACATACGGTTACTTACAGATTTAATAATTTTGTTAAAATAATTAAACTTATGCCAGTAATCGATGAAAGCAGAGTAATATTTCGAACTAAAGCACCTCGAAACCTCGCACCTCTAACTTTTAATATGAAATGCTTAGATCCCTGCCTGTGTTGGCTTCCACTCACACGTCATAAACAAAATCAAATTATGTGTACATACATTATCGTAAAACTTAACCGATGCTAGAATCTTCACTAAAACATTAAGATATAAGCCGAGAGAAAGCAATTTCATTTTATACACCGTCGACATATTTTTAGCATTAATATCGTATTTAATTAAAAAACTGGATAAAATTACAAATAAAACTTACTTAATAGTGATGTGCGGTAATCAAATGTGACAAGGGTGTTCACGATACGACGGAAAAACAAAAATATTGTATATTTTTGTTTTTCCGTCGTATATATATAATATGTTTAAATCTGAAAAATATCACAAAAATATTTTGCCTGGATGTATTATGTAACTTTATTTTAATAAAGATAAAGAAGTAATTTAATAAAAAAAGCTTCATAACGATCATACTCAAATGAAATCGCTTTAAAATCTTTCTTAACCAACACAGTAAGCAAATTGCCCATCTCGACCATAAAGCCTTCTGATCGCCGCTCCATTATCCTTCATAAGTTGGATATCCTTATAAAGAGTGGCGTGAGTTATCAGCTACCGCGTACCTGACTTTATGACCACTTAACTTAAAGCCACGGTACATATACGTAAGCACATAATTGGAAGCGTCAGAGGCTGCTGCCGCGTCTATGGTTAACTTAATTTTCTCATCGTGTCGGTTAAATAAAGCGCCTATCGATATATCAAAATCAATTTCTTCACTTGTACTTTTATACCGCCAATTTAAATGCTGTTTTGCTGTTATAAATTGTTTTGCTTTCCTGTATAGTGCCCAGAAACTGTTTACATTGATAATTAGTCTTGATGCAAGTGTTATCTAATTTGTTACGTCGGACATTAAGTTGAAAATATTTTTAAAAGCTGTTATGGTAAAACAGTAGACAGTAGCAGATTTAAGATGGTGATGGGGAAGAATACCCCTTTTGAGGGCGCTTGACCTTTGTGAGGGTAGATTTTAGGAAGGGAAAAAGTAAAAATAGACTTATTTTCGGGAGGGCAATATGAGCCCCTTAGCGAATAACAACAACGATAAAATAAAAATAGCTGCGATTCTTACATACTAGGACTAGAAACTTTGGATAATATTATGAAAAAACATACTTTCAGATAATAACGTGTTTTTTATGGACAAAGCAATGAATATATATATATATATATATATATATATATATATATTATATGTGAGAAACACTAAATAATACTAATATTAAGTATCGTACGTAAAGCTAGAATAATACAAAAGTAATAAGAAATAATGAGCTATCCCTCTGAGTCACGGCGTTAAGTGCTTTAAATTTTCTTTTTACTTCTACTTGTTGATTGACTACGGCTAATACTCCCAAAACAAAATAACACAGGCTGGACTGCTGGCAGAAGTGAAAAGTCAATGTGGGAAGGCGCGCCAATCCAAAAGTAAATCATTATTTCTTGCCCTTTTCGTAGAGTCAACACAATATGACCTACATACTGTATAGGTTTTGGCTACAGTTCTTTTAGGCCAGCCGCCTGCCGGAACTGTTCCAGATTCAAAGTAAATTTACAGGAATTAAAGCACTTTGCAATCATTTCACGCGAAAGATGATTTTCTCCTACCAAATTTACTTCCCTAAAATCCAATAACCAGTATTTTTGGGCTTTGCTTATTAATATAAAACTATAAAATATCTTAGTTTATTTCAATCAACAAAATTAACCTTACGGCCAGTACATCGCAAGCGTTATGGTTGCATTTAACATACAAATTACATGCAAGAGACAAAGCGAAATATCCGAGATGCCTTAAAGTATAATTTTAAAGCCATCTTAATTGCGTTTCCCTCTGCATGTATTTTAATATAAAATAAAAACGACCATATATAATTAAGGTTGATTAAAATTAGCGCCTGTTGACCTCAACGGGGACAAGATCATTTACGATAAGCGCCCGACAAGCAAAGAGAGAAATTAAATGTAATTGATTTAATCGGTTGTTACTGCAACTCGTCGATACAACGCGGCACTTGCAACCATTGCCCTTGCTAAGCGAACTACCTTATAACCTGAAACAAGAATTTATTTTCGCCGAATACTGAGAAATAACCTGATTGCAATTAAATTATTGTTAAAAATTTAAATTATTGCTCTAATTTAAAAAATTGCGAGTAATCGAAAATCATATTTCAAATAATTTATTAATTAAAATCCTTCACAAATTCTTGATTTGATTCTTTTAACACACGAATCTACATCTTTTGCTTTTTGATAATTATATATTTTTACAATACATGTACAATTACGACATAGTGTTTAACACACCAATGATATTTTATACAATACATAATATGTTATATGCACACAAAATCACCGGTAAAAAGTGTGATAAAACACAGTGAAGGCAACATTCACAAATGATGAATGATGAAAAAAAAGGTAAATGAAGACAGCTAGTGTTTGTCACTTATGCGTAAATGTAAATACTTGACGTGAACTGAAGAAAATACGTCCCAATTGGGACGTTTTCGAGTCTTTACTTTTCGCCCGCTGATGACTTATCTGCTACATATTTGTATATCATTGGTTAAAACTGTCTGAAATCAATTAGACCATTTTAGGATCAAATTTACGTCCAAAATAGTTGCTATACAACCTTCAATATTATTTTTAATATGTACAAAGGTTACAAGATAATAATAATAAACATAGCCTGAATTCAATTTAAATGGCTTTATAGTGGCGAAAAAAATTAAATTGGTCCATTCACTACCTTAAGTTTCCCCGTACAAAGCTTTAAAATATAAATGACACTTGGATTGCCTTCTTAATCCATTCGTGAACCTCAAATTACGTATATAAGTAACCCTGTGGACACCAGGGACAACAAATTATGAACGCAGATAGGTGACGTAAGTGATTACTTCGCCTGACGTACACCCACGGGACCCTCTCGCGGGTTATCACGGCTCGACTAGCTGAAGGATTTATAGCTGACTTAAGCTCACTCGGCCCGTTAGCGCATTGTTTTTACACTGATATCTATGAGAGATGTTGGCAACTGCTTGATAATATTTTTTGATGTTGCTTTGTGACAATTCAGAATAAGTTCAAACGACCGTTCTAAATAAACAGGGTGGTCAGATGTAGTCTACTCAAATTAAGCTTATGACTAACAAGCTAATTTCGTTGGCTTCGATATTAGTCATGAATTTTAAACAGAAGCATACCTTTCCTTCTTTGTAAATCTATATATACAAGAAGAAACTGACTGATATATCAATGAACAGCCCAAACTACCACTGGGCCTAGAGACTTGAAATTTTCTTGAGATGACTGTAACACAGGCGAGCACTAGGATAGTCTTTTCTCTAAATTCATCCCCTAGAGGTCTAAAGTAAATTGACCTCATATCTATATGATCAATCATATTAAATAGGGTCTAGCTTAAGCTGGATATTCGTCAATTCAAAAATTTACGATTACTAAGCATTCCTCTAATTATGGATGTATAAATCTTGAAAAATCCAAAGATATCTTACTAATATTTTGAATGCGAAAGTTTGGATGTTTGTTACTCTTTCGCGCCGAAACCGCTGAACGGATCAGGATGAAATTTAGCACAGAGATATATTATAGTCTGAAATAGCATATAGGCTATTTCCTATCCCGGAGAAAAGTACGGTTCCCGTGGGATATATTTGATTTAGTTTCTTCTATATGTAACCTATATATAGCTGTAAATATCGAGAGATACTTACGTAACATTTAATTTAAAATAAAAACAACATTAAGAAATTTGGAGCAACTCACTCGACTTATACATACAAAAATATATATAATCTTACTAATATTATATCTTACTATATATATTTTAGTTTTATAAATGCGAAAGTTTGGATGGAACTTGTGAAAATGTGATGTATGGCTTAACATGAACGGATAAGGTACTAAACGAGTATATTAGGGAAAGAGTAAAAGTAGCACCTATGCTAAACACATTGAGAAACGAACAGCTAGCATTATATGGGCATGTTATAAGGAGGAAACAATGGGACAACAAGTAGTGTTTTAGTCCTGTGTATGTTGGTTTTAGAGATTAATGTAGAGGGATAGACGGTGACATGATTAAGGAAGTGACGATTGAAATTACGGGTGATAGATCGACTTGATAGACGAAAACTGGTTGTACCGACTGCTGACTGAATATTTAAAATATTATATATTTTAAATTAAAGTATTTAGCAGTAAAATTCGTAAGGTAACTATCTTACAAATATGTTCGTGACAATATTATGTAATCATTACAAGATTTTTTCTTCTGAAGAAACAGCATGAAAAACATTGGGTTATGTACAACTTTGTTGTTTTACTTTACAACTTTAATCGGTCCCAATTTGCTGAACAAAATAAGCCTGGGCTCGTGTCACCGTTAATGAGAAATACAAAAAAAATACCAGCTCGATTAAGTTAATTCGATCAAAAAGCCCCGTGAAGGTCACTTAAGGTCCGCGATAAACGCTCGCCCATCAGCCTCACAGCATCCGACTCGTAATTTAATTAAAAAATTCACAGAAAACGAGCCTCGGACGCCGCGCAATCTTCCAAATTGCGCACCTCAACAACGGCAGCCCCTAATTCCCTTAAATATTATTTTTGCATCCTTTATCGTATACTTTGAAATTAACTGAGCCCGGTAATGACTGTGATGTGCCCGCTTTTGATTAAATTCCCTCAAAACCAATACTTAAAAGATATCAACTTGGTGTTACTGGGAGTCCAGACCGAAGCAAAACAGATGTTCCTCCCGTATTGAGCCAAAGGGTCCTCCCCTTCCATGTCCTCGAAGGAACACATGTATAATTCTTCCTGTTGGCATGCAAATTGTTTTCCTAAATAAGGATCATTTTCTAATATGAAATAAATATATCAAAATAATAATAAATTGATAAAGCGAGAGCAGTGGTGGCTCAGCGCCCCCTTTAGGCCCTGACTTACGTAACCCAGGCAGGCACCTTACTTTGTGTAATATATTTAATTGCCACTGCTCCAAAAATAGTGAAGGAACATCTTGAGGAAACCGGTCTTAGAACTACTACGTTCGAAGACATGTGTCATCTACCAACCCGCACCGGGCCAGAGTGGTGGATTACAGCCCCTTCCCTCTCTCGGATAGCAGGCCTGCGTCGCTGCAGTGGGGAACATGCTAAAAAAAGGCCGATTTATTATTGTACGATTGAATTGCCACTTATATGTACTCCGTCACAGTCAGTGTAAAACAGAAACAGCAAATTATAAAACAAAAAAACAGCAGATTCTATCTGAGTTAAAATAGCCCAATCTAGAGAAATTGGCTGGCTTTGGAGGCCTTAATTAGTACTCAAACAAATTCCAACTGAAATTTGTAAAACATTTAAATCAGAACTAGAATTTACTCCATAAGAAACTTGCTTTATTACATGATGTTTCAAATCTATCAGCCAATAGATTGGCATAATTTTAATATTAATTATCTTAATACCTACTACCATAAAGTCAATATAATAGACCCGCTCGCTTACAGCTAGTGCGGCTCTATCCTTTGCTCTCGCTTAAAATGTCAAGAAACTAGCTGATAGCGTATAATTTTGATATTTGTAAAGCAATCATCTTGTTAACGGTGTGTAATTGCAATGCAGATCGCCTCAGGCACTTAGTAGGCCTGGCCTATACATTTACTGTTTTCCATTTACACCTACGCCACGCTATTATAAATATTTAAACTAAAGGTACATACGTAAACGTTAAGCCAGTTACATAATAAATAGGGAAATAATACCATAAAATGTATACTCGTATATATATATATATATACTACCTATGCACCGCGGTTTCACCTGCCATGCAATTTAATTACGACGTTTTTCCAGCCTAAACTGAACCCTATTTAATATAATTGATCATATAGATCTAAGGTAAACTTACGTTGGACAAGTTCTTGCTTGCTTCCTTAATCTGTCCCAGACTTTTGACCGGATTTCCTATGATACCATGTGAAGAAAATGGAAAGAACAAAATGAGATTAGTCAAGTTCTCCAATTATGGTATGGAGACCAGGTCAATGTTAAATGGTTTGACAACTATTCTGATCCCTATAAGCTGGAGTGCCGCGTTAAGCAGGAAGGGTCTTACCTCTTCTTTAGGTCCTTGTTTAACCTGTAAGTTAATGACTTGATCGTTGCCCTTAGCAACCAGCCTGTCGAATATCATGTCAATAGAGTTTGCGTAAGCAATATTAGTTACGCAGACGATATGGTGGCGCAGAGCGTATCGGTCTGCGGCTTAAGAAAATTGTTAGGGATTTGATAAAAATATGTAAACAGCCATACATGTATACAATCTTTAAAAAGCGAATACATGTTTAAGGAAAATACTAGAAATATAGCTAAGGAAAAAACATTAAACTACATATTTAAAAAGAGTGTATCAATTTAAATATTCTTAGCACTTAATAATAACTGATCACAAAGACGTTTGTGATATTGAGAAGGGACAAAGGGCGTTGTCTGTAACGACCAACATGGACTCTCGCATGTTTGCTCGCTGCTCAAAAGAAGTAAAACTCACACTGCCCTGAGCTCACTGTACGTTTTTCTACGCAAGCAGCCTGTAAGCGAACAATACGCAGAGGCCCTACAACGCCCTTCATACACGAATTTAGGGGATGTATTTAGAAAAAATTTTGCTTGTCCACACAGCGTGTTAAAAGTCGTTCCTCTTTTCAAGTTACGCGATGTTTTGAGAGAAATACTGAGACAGGGTCTTTTCAACTAGCGAATTAATTGAAATTTACTTATAGTGCGATTTTAGTAAGTATATGCGGCATACGAAATGTCAGATACACAGTCGAGATATAATGTAATATTACAAAAAAATAAAATAAAATTGTTCAATTCGGGTCTAAGCACACGTCAGTCAGTTAGATTTTGGATTTAAAGCTCAGTAAAAATATCGAAATAGTAATTAGTACAGAGATCTAGCAGTAGTCTGTGGCTAGTAGTAGTAATGAATACAGAGAGTAAAGATTTAGTAAAGATTATCTAGTCAGGTAATTATTATACATTTGTTTAACAAAAAATACGAAATTAGATGAAACGTGGTCCCACATGCGACAACACACAAGTTGCGGTTGATCCTTCAATTTACTGCACTTTAATAATTTAATAACCAACTAAATTGGGACTCAACAGAGATATCCATGTCGCCAACATTTTGTTTCCCATATAATGACTTTATTAAAAAAAATCTTGCACGCAATACATACAGCAGATACCGTGTATTTATTGTTATATCCACATATGCTAAAAATCGTCGCCTGTAACATTCTGTTTAACCGAACTTTTTTGGGTCCGTGAGTTCACACTGCTGAAAACATCCACTTAAAACATATTCTTATTTAAGTTTTTTCAAAGGAAAAGAGAGAGATAACATGTTTTATGTGAATGTTTTGGGCAGTGCGAACACGGTGTAACAGTGTAACTTGCTTGCATCGTTTTTTTTTTCGAAAAATATCTTACAATTTAATTAGTAGATACATGGTTAATACCAACTTATCTAGTACCGCAAGCTAAGTCAAACGCTTTGAAATCATATTAGGTATCACACGAGAGGCGGAGGAAGTCAACTTGAACATTATTCGCGATCACCGGACATTAGACAGGTATAGAGTAATTTACTGCGGGGAAAGATTGCCCCCAATTATCCGGGGGCGGCGTCGATGGAGCAGGATGAAGTAATTTGTAACAATCAAGGGACAATCGCTCAAGTTATCGCTATTAGCCTTTGTCGGCAGTCGCTCGGAACACGCTTACTACTTCGAAACGAGCCGAAGCTCTATTACGGTCTCATCAAGAAGAATTAACCAAAATAAGCCATTAAACAATACTAGACAGCTGCTGCTAAACAAATAATTTAGTTTATTTATTCGCAAAAAATATAAACGCAAGTGGATACAAAACCTAACTATTAAAAGAAATATACTAAACTAACCTAACCTATAATGTTAATTGGTGTTTTAACTGTCACTATAACAGTTTAAGCGAGGTACGCATGAACCAAACGGGTTTCTTAGTTTTGTGTCATCTGTACAAGACCTAAGGTATCTAGCACTTTTTAAGCACCACCTATAAGTGTCTATATAAATTAATCGTTCTTAAAAAACATCTGGTCGTTTTACTTCTGTAGACTAAGACAACATTAGCGTCTTACAAACAAAACAAAACAAACAATAAAGTGCATTTCTGAATTTTCCTGCCAGACCCAGCTCTCACTTCCATACATTAAAGTGGGGACCAATACAGCATCGTGTATTGCCAGACGAGCCTTTATAGACACATCCGAGAACCCGTAACCGACGAGCTTGTGTGGGTATAGCGTATGTATGAATATAGCTAGAGGTGCAAGGATCGCACTAAATGGAAATCCATAATTTCTGCCTACCCCTATGGGTTACAGGCGTGAGCGTATATTTTATTTTATTTCTGAATTTCGGTGCGCCATAGATTTTATTATGCAAATAAAATTTTATATGTTTGTATTTCAAACAAATGAATCATCATTATTTTAGGCTGGGTCTACATACATATATATTGTATTTCTTTTATAAATTACATCATAAATTCTTAATAATTATAGTGAAATCAGATATTTAAGTACCGGTAAAATTAAGTGCACTTGTTTAGTAACACTGACTATAGAAGTATGACTATGCTATTGAAAGCGGCACGTACTTTAAGCATTGTATTTAATTTTCTGAGCTTATTGTAATTATGACATGGAAAACAGGTCTATATAAATATACAGGGTATATGTATATCATATATGTTATTTTTTTCTATTTTGCCGTATCAAATTTCTCACCGGCTTTTGAAATAACTAATAAAAATATATTAAAATAATTTAGATTAATTTTTATATTTGTTAAAAAATGAAATATTTATTGAAATCATAATTGAATAAAAATTAATGGAATATTAACATAGAGTGGTGTATGTGTATGCTTACTTATAAAAAAATTACTATAATTTAATCATCATGAGTATAAGTCGTAAACAAAGTAATGATTAAATAAAACAAAATTAATTCCTCAATTATTTTATTGACAAGTACAAAACTAATTGTTCTGCTTCGCTTCCTTAGCGTTTTGCAGCGCTTGGGTCAGATACAATTTGGCCAAGCTTTGTGAACAGAACTGGCTTATATGCTGACTATAAGTGTTGATCTGTCCAGCAACGATCATCGGGTTCAGCCTGGGCGGGACCGGGTGAGGCTTGAATAGTTTATTGACATCTTCCTCAGGTAGTGGTGGCTCGTCCTTAGCAGCACGGGCCGAGTTCTCTTGAGCCCTCTTCAACAGCCACCTGTGCTTATCTTGCTGTTGTCGGACTACCAGTTGCTGGTAACGGTTGAACTTGATTGCTTCCTGGTTCAATTCATCGACGCGTTCCATCAAGCTGCGGAGTTGTCCTGAAATATAAATTAAAATTATATATTTTCAAATCCTGCTTTTATGAAATTAAGTGACACACTCTTCATAATATTTGTATCAAAAATTGTTATCACACTTTTCAATACAACTAAGGTAGACATAACAAATGTTACCCACTATTCCACTTGCTTATTAAGTACAAACTCCAATAGGTAGCTCTCCATCAGATTTGAAAAACTATTTAATCAGATAATACATCTGGAAATTGAATGTAATCAAAATACAATTACATAAAATCATATCACAAGGCAGGAGTGTTCTCTAGACAAAACATAAAACAACACAGAAGGGTTTTATGTTTTGTCTGATAACTTGGTGCAGTATATGTGTACAGCTCCCACCAGCCACAATGTTACTGCATTGCTCTTGTATTGACTCTTTGAAATAAATGAATTATACCAACAGAAGACTTAAAAACAAAACCAACTACAATCAACATTACATCAATATAAGGAAGGTAGTCAAATTGCCACACACCTTCAAGCACTGACGCAGTGCCAAGATCCAGAAACTTTGAGCCCTCCTCCTCTGGGATCATCTCTGATAGTTCAGACATCATAATATTTGTTAGCGGCGAGTTGCGAATGACGATCGGCACTTCAATGAACAGACTCTCGTAGCCAATCTTCAGGTTGCGCAGGGCATCTGGAGTATAGTCACCATCTTTGTACATAGCTATTGCCTGGAATTGAAATAAGAAATTGGCTATCAAACATAAACACTTAGAGATTATGGTTTTTTATGGTCCTAGCACACCTCTCGCTGTCTGCATTCATATATTTATACATACATGCTGCTCAAATATGGGTACTTTCATTATCACCATTCTTTGTTATGTCACTAATAAAATTTAAAAACTTCAATGTATAATTGTCACTATGACCACATTTTCAGAGTTGATATAAACAATGTGATGTTCAACATTCTAATCCTTGATATTCTGATATTTAAATATACAATTAGTTAAAAGGCTCTTCTTTATTGGAGAAAGAAAAGCAAAGACTTATGCAAGAATTGACTTGAATTCTGTATTAAAAGAAATGCAGATTTATAAATGAGAGTACAAACTAAAATTGTATGAAACAAAGAAAGTATTACAGGTTCTTATCTTATGTATAAGCTCTTATATTCCTTCCAAGGACAATGAAAACTTACCTGAGGAGTTAATCTATATGCTTTTAGTGTCAAGAAACCTCTGGCCGATTTCTTGGTGTCATAGATGACTACAACACTTTCTTCAATAGATGTCTGATAATGGTATTGTGACTCTAACAGAGACTGGCTCAGAAAGTTGCCAACATCAGCACTTTGGTACCTAGAAATAAAACAATTTTCATAATAAGGATCCGACAAAATAAGAAAACAAACAATTTTTTTACACTGATATTGGTGAATATAAATGTTATTATCCCCTAATTACTGAGCTTTAGGTGTATAATTTTGTAGAAATAAGGAAAATAAAATTCAGAGCAATTACTGTTAATTGTTTTGCTAGAACACAGAGGAGGTTTTATCTTTAACTAGTTTAGTTGAAATATTTTATAGGTACATGACTATGTATTACACAATAATGTTAGCTAATTCTCCTACCTCCCCTATCTAATTCTCAGATATAAAACTAAAATTTTGAAAAATTGTTGAGAAGTTCTTTTTTAATATGGTACATGTATAAACTTCTAAACAATCCATAATTAACTAACCATCCAACATGAAAATGGTCAACATTCACCCTGCGGAGTCTACGCATCATGTCAAGCTGATATTCTTCTTCATCCATTGTATCATCGTGCTTTGGGAAAGGGAAGCAGTTGGTGATCTCAAGTCTGTTCTCCACTACCAAGCCCAACAAGGCCCCTTGGGCCACCTCCATGTTGCTACATGACTCCTCGTGGCAATGTTTCACTATTTTCATCACCGCCTGAAATTGATAAAGGGTTGTTACGTCAATTATATGTATTAGAACATTTAAGGATCATAAAGTCAGCAAGCAATAAAAATGCTTTGCAGGGGATAGAAACCAATAAATAATATTTTTGATAGTGATAAATTTGTCTGTCTACTGCTCTTTTTATCATAATTAAAAAAAATGATTGTAAAATAAATCTTAACTAACAAAACAAAAAAGTTTCATAACAACAAAATGAGTAACAAATGTTAAAACAAGCTACCTGTTTAAGTACATAATGTGCATATCAACAGTAAACGGGTTTAAAATTACACTGATGATATCATGCATACAGTGTATAAAGGGAGAGAGTTATTCAAAACGGTACATGACTCATCCAGTCAATTCATTAGGAGACAGGTAAATAAAAGAGGTCGTCAACATAACCTAAACCCAAAAAAAACTATGTACATCATTACCGTTACAATAATTTCACTTTCATGTTATTTTTAAGAATAAATGTAATGCAAACACAGCTGTTACAAATACGAGAAAATAGTCCATATATTTTATAAGTCACAATATTAATTAAGGGAGTAAAAGATAAAAACAAGAAACTACCACGACGTGTCAGACTTTGAATTTGGAGAGAATAATTATTGATAAAAATACAGAGTATTTTATTAATACTTACCAATCCATCGCACTGCACATATGTGATAGCAGCTTCATTTTCAGGAACGCGTCTAGATGCGCCGCCACGATTCGCCATTTTTTGATAGAGAAAGGGCAATGGCACGGCAACGAGAGACGGCGACGATCACACAATTTGACAAGTTGACAATGACGTTTGTTGCCATTTGTTGCTTTGGATTCTTGTGGAAAACTATAACTATAAATATGTAAATCATTTTAATTTTTTCAACGAAATCAATAAATATACAAGCCTAAT
This sequence comes from Papilio elwesi, assembly GCA_029849275.1. Taxonomy (NCBI): domain Eukaryota; kingdom Metazoa; phylum Arthropoda; class Insecta; order Lepidoptera; family Papilionidae; genus Papilio; species Papilio elwesi. The sequence goes on along the minus strand of CM056687.1, from coordinate 2,469,845 downwards.
TCCAATTTTTAAGACTAAAAACACAATCAAAGATATATATAATACATAATTAAATGTTTAATATATTTATAAAAAAACCTATTGGGGGGGTGGAAGTACGTGTACCCTATACCCTCCACAACCCTACATAGATAGAGTGAAGAATGCAGTGTGAGAGAATGAGGGGTGAACCTGAGTATTAGCCATTGCTTGACAATTGAAGGCTATGTTCCACTCTTTCACAATGCTTAAAATACTCATTCTGCCATTCCATGTAACGGCTATAATCACCAAGGTTGGTATCGTTGACCAAGGTGAGCGTCTATAAATTAAACAACATTTTTAAAACTTAAAGTACCAAAGAGTACTTTCTAGATCATTATTGGGGCGCAATAAATATCACACATCCAACTGCGTTTGAAAAGACATTTTGATTATATCTGAATGTAACACAATTAAATACTCCACTAAAAGAATTTTATTGTTACAAAAGTTTATTGTTCAGACATCCAAATTGTATCTCTTTACGCTTTTGCTTTATTTTTTTCTATTTCGCCATTTGTATTATTTACAGCAACGGCAATTCTCAAAGTGTTCTTTAATCCATTCCCCTTGAGCTTAGATCAGTTTTCAATGCTCGGAAACAAGTTAGATCGGAAAAACCGTGGTCGTAAGCGCTATTGTGATGAGTGCTTAGTGGAACGTAGCCGAAGTCTAATGCAAAATTTTAAATTAATCACTTATATGATGATACGAGTGACAGAGTGGTCGAATCGAAGTCGAATGTCATTGTCAGTGCCAGTCAGCATTATCAATATCACAATGATATTTATTTTGAATTTGAAAAAATAATGGGTACCCTAATAGAATAATGCTTTTGTTAGGGTTTTGTTGTGATTTAAATAGAGTATTTTATAGTTTTTACCATACAAATTAAAAGTGGCTACTTACTTGACAATTACAAGTGAAGAATATCTGAAAATGTCTTATAAACAAATCAAATAAATAGGCTTTGCATCATGAATAATTTAAATGTAAGAGAGAGTGGTTGTTATTAAAATGAGTCAGCACAAATTTTGGTGTGGATTGACACCATTGAAGATTTCGTCGTCACAAAACGTACCTGATAAAGTTGTGAAACTGTGTTCTTTAGGTACAGATTGTATTGTTTTAGGAAGTGATCATGGCGTTTATTATTGTACTGTTGAAGGAGAGTCTTTAAATTGTAACAAAGTTACTGGAATTTTAGCAATCGACATATCTTATCACAATGAAATTCTTTATATTATTGATGTTCATGGAAGACTTTATAAAACAAGTGTCAACTTTAAGAACAAAGAAGAGATCGTTGTTAAAGAAGATTCCAGATGTTGTCCTCATGGTTTTAAAAGTAACAGTTATAAAGTAAAGTTTAGAAATGTTGTGACAAGTGATTTTGGGCAGCTTTTTATTAGCAGTGAAGGTCAACTATGGGGATCCGGTGTTATGCCACAAATAGCTCTAGAAAGTTCTAGTATTAAAAAAGTTCCATTTTTCGAAGGAAGGACCGTGTATAGTGCTTCTGTTGGTCAAAATTTTGGTGCTGTAATAGTTAGGAAAAATGTAAAACACTCTGGTAATTGTGAGACAGATAGTGACAATGATGATGAGGAGGTGTTTGCATCGAATTGTTCACAATGTCAAACAATAATTGGACTTGCATCTCCTGCATCAGTCCCATCCTTGTCAGAGACTTGTCCTCTTGGGGTACATATTAGTAAATCTAGTGAGGATTCCAGCAGCACTACAGCACCACAAACAGATGTCCATATTGATGCTCAAAGTTTTACTGAAGACTCTAGTCCCTCCTCTGAAGAATCAAAGATTACAAAAGATAATATAGTTCAAGGTGATAACAATTTAGAGACTAATGATAAACAAGAAAATGAATCAGAAAATGGTAAAGATAAAGATGAAGATGAGACAGCTTGCGGCAGCACAGATAAAATTAACAATATCTTTATTAATACTGATGCTGCAAGGCAATTCTTGAGTAGACAGCTATCTTGGGTTTCGGCTGGTGAAGATTATCTTGTTGAATATACAGAGAAACCAACTAGAATTATCAAAGAAAATGTATCAAATCTCACAAACCTTGTCTATGAAGGGGTGAAGACCGTTGGTGACAAGGTTGCCACGTTGTCCAGACATGTAAGTGGTAGCAGTGATAATAATGATATTGAACCTCAAAGTCGTATGCAAACTGAAGAAATTAACTCACTTATGTATAGTTGTGCATCAAATGGAAATTTTGAAGATTTACAGATTTCATCAAGTACAATCAGCAGTGAGAAGGACTTTGAAGCACTGAGGAAGACTGAAAACCTTAAGAACATGTCTAAACTTGGTAAAAATATTTTGGCTACAGAATTATGGACTTGGGGTGATATAACATATGGACAACTTGGAATTGGAGATACAGTTAAAAGGGTAAAGCCAATGGTAGTAATGAGCCTTTCAGGTTTTGGGCTACAAAAAGTTTCCTGTGGGAAATGGCACTGTGCTGCTCTAACATTGGATGGCAGATTGTTTACATGGGGCTATAATCATTTTCATCAAGTTAGTTTTGATTCCAGAGAAGATAAAAGTGGCCCAAAGCAATTTACTGAAAACTCTGATAGTGACCGTATAAGAGATATGATTGCAACTGATCATCACACTCTGGCTTACACCCAGAATGAGAATATTTTTTACATAGGAAAGCATACTGAAGGTTTCACAGAATCCATAGTCAATTTAAATGTAAAAAAAGATGAAGAAAGTGAAAATGTTAAAGGTCTTACTGTTAAAATCAATCAGGCCCAAACTTACATCAGAAAGCCCCAAAACATGTGCTATCACTGGAGAGTATTGTCTTCTGGTAACATAAGTTATTGTTCCCTAGAATCTATTATTAGTCCAGATTTTCAAAATGTATCTATTGCTCAAAGATATTTAGAAGAAATGATTTTAATTCATCAGTCACTTGTTAAACCTTTTCTAAAGAAAAGCAAATCAATAACGTTACATTCTGATGTGTATGAAAACATATGTGATATATTTGGTGACATTTTAAGCATAACAGCTCTAAATGTGCTCTCAATTTGGCAATATGCCGAAAAGCACATAAATGAATGTGATATACCATTGATAAAAAATTTAGAAGAGTATATTTATTTATATCGTAAGTATTACTTAGCTATAAGCAATTTGATTGTTATTGGGGGATTTGCACATATCAATAATGTTGTTGATGTACCATCAAGTGTGTATAATTTATTTAGTGACCAGCTCCCATCAGCCAAACAGAAAAACAATAAGAAAACCTTAGAAGCTGTTGTTGCTTTGGCTTTTGTCCAACCATTAACAAGATTAAGCTCATACAAATGCATTGCACAAACGCTATTAAGGCATAAATCTAAAAAAAAGAAGGGTGAAGTAAAATTAAATATTGAAGATAAATTAAATAAAGTCATATCATCTTTGGACACTTTAATTGATGATCAAGACAAAAAGAGAAAGGAAGCTGATCTGACAAAGTTATTTTGGGAAACTATTGGAAAGCCTTTAGAACAATATAGAACACCTGAAAGGCGATTGATAAGGGAGTCCAAATCTCGACAGCTGAGCTTGGTGAATCCCGGGCGTTTTAGTTCACATTGGTTTGTTTTGTTCAATGACTTATTTATCCATATGTCTGGCAGTATTATAAATGTTCATCCCATAGAAACACTATGGGTTGAAGGCATGCCTAACTCAGACTCATTACAAAATGCCATCCAGCTCATAACTCCAGAGGAAACCATCTCTGTTACAACGAATACAGAGCAAGAAAAAACAGAATGGATTCATTCATTCAGTACATCAATAAGAACAGCTTTAAACAAGGAAAATCTTTTCAAACCTCCTGCAGTTAGAACAGCAAGTTACACATTTTCAAATAAAAGTACATTTTACAAAGAAGCTAAATATCATGGGAGATGGTTGGATGGGAAAATGCATGGCCATGGTAAAGTAGAATGGCCAGATGGAAAACTTTATGTGGGCCAGTTACAGTTAAATGCACTTTGTGGTCATGGTAAAATGGAAATTCCCAATATTGGTAAGTTATCATAAGTTAATTAATATATTTTACAAAATACATTTAACATGTAACATATTATTTAACTCTTTTAAGTCATTGTCAGTGCTAATAATGATATATAAAAAACTAAATTTTCTAAATAAAGCATACATAAAGTCAAATATAAATAACAATCTAGATTGTATAATAAATACAATACTCAACCAAAATTAGATTTTTTCCATATTTTTTGTTGTCTAGTTTATTAGATGATTAGTTATTACAATGCTAAATTGCGACAGGTTTAATGTATTGTAACACTTCAACTATCAAATATAAAAAAAAATAGATTTTATAAATCAATCGAATTTGATTGTTTTGTAACTTTTGTACAATACCACCTGTTCTTAGACCATAGTTAACCTCTATTATGTCATAAAAAGAGAATCTAATATCTACACTGATATTATACTTCATGGATAGACAATCCATGTTACTCTCGGCTCAATTCCCCTAGAACCCTTTAGACTTAGTCCACCTGTAGTTAGGGCGGACCTACGTCAGGGATTGAGCCGAGACAAGGCTCAATCCCTGACGTAACCTCTCCCGCGGGAGCACTCGATCTAAGTTACTCTTAACCGAGTTAGACGATATTTGGTTGGGGAAAATCGTAAAGGATCGCGTGAACATCATGCTCAACTTGCGCTTGCAACAGCTTATTTGAAGTTGGAACAATTTCGGCGAACTTTTTTTTTCATTGTTTTTTATTAATTATTAATTTATTTTTAAACTATTATCGCGCTAGTTTTGATTTTCACTTCTGTCGGCAGTCCTAAATTTGACTGCTTGATTTTTAGAAAAAGGCAGTAAGTTGCAAATTTATGTAAGCCCCAAAGTACTAATAGCGCAGGCCAGCCCTACAAACTTACGTTCCGCCCCTGACCGCAGACTTCTTAAGATTTTGGGATATATCAATGAAATGATGTGGTTATCTACCTTACTCTACCGTAGCAAGCAAATCTCAGACTCGAAGCGTTTTTCGTACCGACATAGCCCCTTCTGGATGATAACTCTACGAGGACCTCATGAATTTTTAACAGTAAAAGCTTTATGACCTTGGGATTCTTGGCAACCCATGAAATGTTTTTGGTAGAATAAACATGTCACAACACAAATGTATACTAATAAAAACAGCGGTATATGCTATAATTCAATATAAACTCTCTATTCCAGGGACCTACGAAGGACATTGGAAAGATAACCTACAAAGCGGATACGGCGTCATGAAATATCTATCGGGTGATATATACGAGGGATACTTCAAAGAGGGGAATGCCCATGGTCATGGTGTGAAGAGGCAAGGCGATTTCAAGTCTTCGAATGCTACCATTTACACCGGAGAATGGGTTAACGGTGTACGTCAGGGTTACGGTGTGATGGATGACATTAGTAAAGGCGAGAAGTATTTAGGCAACTGGACTGATAATAAAAAACACGGTTGCGGCCTCATTGTAACCTTGGACGGTATTTACTACGAAGGATTGTTCACGCAAGACATTCTAACGGTTAGTTGATGTTTGTATCGTAGGTGATAATTTTTTTTATCTTTATTGAATTAATACCTCACGTCTTGTGCAGACTTTTTTTTATAACTACGTACGTCATTTGTGATAAGAGTTTTACTGTTATTATGTATGTATAATTTTTTTATAAAGGAATATAACAATAAACCAAGTTTTAAGTTTTGATAAATCACGCTGTCAATGAATCACGCGCGCCCTTATTTGAGATGAGCATCCACCATCATGTTGATGACTTTATGAGTTCACGGGCAATGTTTAATGCGAGAAACACGGTTAGCGGTAGGATTATTGAGCGATTAGGTACTAGTGAAAAACATTAGAATTTGTTCGACTTTAATTAACATTAGTTTGATATTATTAGTCCTTTAGCAATAATTTAAGATGAGTAATTATTTAATGAATTGTAAACGAAAAAAAAGAAACAAAAAGATACATTTCAGGTTCCACCGAGATTTGAACTCGGATCGCTGGATTCAAAGTCCAGAGTGCTAACCATTACACCATGGAACCTTATGACTTACGCTCGTAATTAAATAACTGATACTTTATATTATTTAAAAAACTTACACTTAATTTTTTCATAATGTGTAAAGTAAACTAATTTGTTATTACTCTATTAAGAAAGTATTTGCACGTTTTAATCTTATAAAAAACGCAGTAAATTTACGGAGATAGTTTTTATGTATAATTGTCCGGTTATATTTTATACATATGCAAGAAATGTTTCCTAGAAGAAGTCTATTTCTTAAAAAATAGTTTGCAACGTGACTTGATTACAGTAAGAGCTAATAAAAAAACTATGAAGTTTTGACTGTTGTCTAAATACGTAATAAGTTACTGATAAAATATTACTATGTTAATTTTACAAATATTGGCTACTTAAATAGAACTACTAATATGGTCATTAAGAAAACAATTTCTTACATTGTGTTCTCCATTATCAATGTGGACTTTAACTGTAAATTATATTTACTACTCAATACGTAGTAAGTAATTACGATAAGCTCATAGTCATTATGTCTCATTCTTGTTTCTGTTATGAAAATAAATCACCGACGCTCTGGTACACAACATAAACAAAACCTTTAACCTCTCTGCAAACTAGTCTGTACTCAAAATACTTTAGTGTGTACATGCTTTAGTATTTTAAATACTAACCAAATAAAAAAGAATAATTAAAACAAAGAAGGTACTGCAATAAATAGTCGCATTGGTTCACACCAAACTACAACTAGCCGCTGTTTTTCTCATCATTATCGGGTTAACAAATTAGGAATTAAACTGTATATTATATATATATATATATATATATATATAATATCACCTAATGTTAAGTGGTAAAAGTTAACCACAACTTACTTCTTTAAAGTTCAGTAAATTCTAAAGATCTGACTTTTCTAATGCAACAGCTCAAGCTGAGTTGTTCTACCATTTGGTCTTTCTACTGCAGGGCCATGGTGTGATGGTATTCGAGGACGGAACTCACTATGAAGGCGAGTTCCGGGCGGCGGGCGTGTTCTCAGGCAAGGGCGTGCTGACGTTCTCGAGCGGGGACCGCATCGAGGGCTCCCTCAGCGGCGCCTGGACCGATGGGGTGAAGCTCACTAATGCTGTCATGCAGCTCAATGTCTCGAACCCAGCTCTACCAGCTAATTCTAAGCCTAAGTATGGTGTCTATTACTAATGTATGTTTGGTGTACGGTTTTGTACCCGTTATTGTGATAGCCGATTTCATATGTCAAGTCGAACAAATGTTTATTCGACTGTTTGTGCTTGAAAAATAATATGAAGGGTCTTTTTATTAGATATTAAGCCTCGAGCTACTTTTGTTCATCAGAGAAAATATATCATAATGTGGTTTTTAGGAAATTTGGAAACGTGATACCTCCCCGTGTAAGCTAATGCATTTTTGGACAAAATTGATTTGCTTAAAATTGTGTATCACATTCTGTTTCTTTGTTTGTCTAAAGAAATATTTAGAACATAGCAGTATTTATTCTTATATTTATTCTTCTTACAGTTCCTTTGGCAAACTAAGCGTGGCACCGAACCAGAAATGGAACGCACTCTTCCGTCAATGCTTCCACTGCCTCGGGGTTTCCGATACATTGCTCACTCCGACCGGGAACCACTTCGCAACAGGCCCATCTACCCCAGCAGTGGACAACGTCAAGATATGGCAGAATGTAGCCGTCGCGATTTCTTGTTCGCACAAAGCGAAGCATAAACCGCAAGCGAAGAACACCGCAGAAATAGAGAAGTCCGTAGACTGTTTGGAAGTCATACCGCAATTTGGACAAAAGACATTAAACTACGCTGATTATGTGGAATTGAAGCAATATTTATATAACGTGAGTCATTTATGTAAGATGAATGAGCAGCTTTTGCCACCTTGTTCCTTAAAAAACTTTGTAATCTATGGTTAAAATTCCTTAATTTTTTTAATAATTTTCTCGTATTACCTTTTCAACATTGGCTGTCCATATTATATATATTCACTTCACTTTATCTTACGATTTCCACAAAATTACATTTACGATGGAAGTATAAATAGTTTAATGGCCGCCATGTATGGTAAATGATGTTAGCGAAAATAATAAAGAAATTTTGCATTGTCTAGGCATGCGAGTCAACGCACCATCCACTAGGCCAGCTGGTGCTGAGCGTCAGCAGCGCGTTCAACACGACGTACGGCGGTGTGCGCGTACACCCGCTGCTGCTGAGCCACGCGGTGGCCGAGCTGCGCAGCCTGACCGCGCGCCTCTACCGCCTCGTGCGCCTGCTCTTCCCCGCGCTGCCGCCGGAGGGCGCTGAACTAGTGCTGCCCTACCCCGATGCTGCTAATCAAGACACTGACCCTATTGAAGGGTAGGTTGAGGATTTTACCATAATTATCAACTAATGTCGTCTACTTCATATGCCTGCTTGTATGAGCAACACAATGATCGGTCCCTTAACGATCTAGTGTCCAACAATTATGCATATATTAGGTGCTCTTATAACACTTCAGGGAAATGGGCTGGGAATAGCACTCTTCCCAGTCCAACCGGATACAAGCCCCTTCGAAAACTATGCTTTAGTCTCCAATGTATAAGGAACTACAATTTTTTTTATATCTTAAATACACATAAAATATTACGCAGCTCCGCTCTCGGTCTCTCACTGCATGTCTAGGTTGCAGAGATACACAGATTACTGGTGTTTAAGTAGAATTTATTCTGAAGGGTCGTCTAGCGGCCGAGGTGCCGGAAGCCTGATGCTAGTTTTTCCCGCTTTCATCCTTTTCTAATATGGAAAAGAGGAGAGGGAAGAGGATTTGACGGGGGAGGGGATGGATAGATAAATTATCTAGGTATCCTGTATCCTCTGTCTATTAAAGTTAGGCAACGAATCTGCAACTCATTAGCTTGTCGCTTTGTTGTTTCCCACATTCTGCAATAAAATCCTACTAATATTATAAATGCGAAAGTTTCTAAGTATGGATGTGTGTGGATGTTTCTTGTAGTTTCACGCAGAAACTATTCAATGGATTTTAAAGAAACTTTACAATATTATAGCTTATCAGAATAACATATAGGCTTTAATTTAATAAAAATATAATGTGTGAATTGACCATAATATACCGATAAGTGTCAAATAAGGAGGAAAAAATTCCGCCATATGCGAGATATTCCGGTGTGCTCTAAAAAGACCGTCAGAGTTACACGTATATAATGTATAATGGAAAAGTTTACCTTAAATAGTCCTACAAAAAAGCCCGCGACAGCATGTATCGTTTATGTGCAAGCCATTATCAATAAAGTCCAAAATATTGAACCATGTTTGAATTATAGGGCGGAGCGAAGTTTGCCGGACCAGCTAATAAAAAAAATATATTGTTTCAGTGAAGTGGTGTCGGGCGCGCGGCTGGTGCAGCCGGTGCTGCTGCCGCGCGTGCACCCGGCGCTGTTCGTGCTCTACGCGCTGCACAACAAGCGCGAGGACGACCTCTACTGGCGGCGCCTGCTCAAGTGGAACAAGCAGCCCGACATTACGCTCATGGCCTTCCTCGGCATCGATCAGTAACTAACTTATTTGAAACATTATTAGCCAATAGCAATCAAAATCTTTAAGGGTACGACGGACTGCGTAACATAGGCCGTGGGTCCGCCGTGACTTCGCTTAAACCAATACACTTAAATTATTTCCCTAATATACTGAATTAAACTTATTTAAAGTAAAATATTGTCCGATAATAACGTTTCAAAACATGTAGTCCTGTAACAACTAACTTGGCGTTAAATCCTTGAAAATCTTTTGAGGATTCCCACTCAGTTCTCTGGGTTAGGTCTCTGAGTTATTATCTTATCAGATATTTGTTTAAAATAATAGGGCCTAGGTTACTCGCTGTTCAGTAGATTTAGAGTTTATCCCGAACGAACAAACAAATCTTTTATATTTATATTATCATGACAAACAACAAATACTCTCGTTTTTATTGTTCAGCTTTTTTTAAATTTAAATTCTAGAAAATTCTGGTTGGGCTACCCGAATGCTCACAATCAGATGTCGCCAACGTACTCGCCTCAGAAGGACCAGCTGTTCCAAGACGCCGTGGAGACGCTGCAGCAGTTGAAGACCACCTTCTCACCGGTGGAGAAGCTTCTCGTAATACGCAGCACCTTCCAGAAGATGACCACAGCTGTGCAACAGCAGTTAGGTGAAGACCAAAAAAAAACATTTCATCTGGATTTTACTAGTTCCATCACTGTTCAAATTTATCCTAAGTTATCAGTATTAAAATTGGGAATGTGAGTTTGTTTGTTACGCTTTAACTTCTTCTTAACGAATCAACTGATCATCATGAAATTTTGCACACACATTGTCAGGAGTACAGAAAATGACATGGGGTACATAAAAACTTTATTTACAATATCGGTTGCTATGGTGATGTTTGACAATAACAACTTTTTGAGACATGTTACCTGTAATTCGACCGTATATATAAGCGGAATCAGGTTACAAAAAAATCCAGCATAGAAAATGAGAAACGAATGCCTACGAAGCCGCGGACCACAGCTAGTTCTGTAGAATTCTTCAATCTAAGAAAATTGTCATTGTGACAGGTTCTAGCTACCTGTGGGGGATGGACGAGCTGTTCCCGGTGTTCCAGTGGGTGGTGGTGCGCGCGCGCATCCTGCAGCTCGGCTCCGAGCTGCACTTTGTGGAGGACTTCCTCGAGCCGGGCGCGCAGTGCGGGGAACTAGGGCTTATGTTCACCACGCTAAAGGTATGGCTCGTTTTTAAGTGTTACTTTTCTAAAAATACATTCTTTTTGTAAAAAAATATTAGGAAATCACTTTAAAAATTGACAATGCAAAAGTACTACAAAAGATAGCGTAATTTTTTTTGGGAACATGTGTTTTTTCGGGATGGAAGCAATTTGTTTCGGTGATATGGGTATGTTGAAAGGATGAATAAAGAGACAAATTTATGCAAAATTGAATGGCAGTGTATGTAGGGAATGCCCTAGACCTAGAAGAACTTCGATCAGATTACTGACATGGAGCCATGTCTCTGCCTACCTTAAATTTTCGCTAAAGTGCACAACTAATAGAGTGAATGTATGCTGAAGCAAGAAATATCAATAGACAATGTATGTAGGTCATATGAAATGAAAATATATTCGACGTAGTAAATATAATAACTTATTCACAGGCTTGCTACTTCCAAATACTTCAAGAGAAGATGTCCATCAATTAGTAACTTAGCGTACATCAAGGAGTTACAACTGAATGATCTCGCAATACGTACACGGCACATAAAATACTTTGTGTTTATGTCAATAGTACGTACCGTATTACAGTTTTAAAGTATTGTGGATTTCTGTTTTGATATGTCGTATATACAACAATAATTATTTTTTTAATATTTTAAATTTAGTTTAATAGAATACGGTCCGTTTATTGTAAGGAATTTATTGATTAAATATTATAATAATTAGTGATATTTCAGAGCCATTCCTTTAATATAGATCTTAGTATTAGAAAGTAATATCTCCATAGATAAGGAATAAATTATTATGTCAAAGTTGTTTATGTTCTAATGTCTTTTTTCGTTGCATATTCCGGTACTTATAAAACTATATACCGGTTTGAACCGGTTATTACTTGTCAATACAAACATTAAGGATAAAAGATTTGATTGTTTGTTCGGGATAAACTCGAACGTCACTGAATTTTTTTTTAATACTTTCACTAATACTACCTTCTATAAGCGAATAACGTAGGCTATAGTTTTTTTTAATCTTTCTATCTCCAAGGTAATCTATTATACTGTATACCAGTGAAGAAAATTAATTAAGTATATGGAGAAAGTATATAGTTTTATGAGTACTAACAGAATGTATTTGTTAATTAATGCGGTTAATAATGTAACTTACAATGCTTTATGTTGAATGTGCCAAAAACCATCAAATTGTTTTTATGTTATTAATTAGTTTTCGTAAAGCGTCGTTAAATTTTGTTAATTTTAAAACTAAACGTGTGTGTGTGCCTGTTTTTGTGTTTAGGCTTTAAGACCCACCGTTTATATCCAAACGTTAATACTCAATCTATGTTAGATTCGGAAGAGATACGTTTTTGTGTAATGTCGTATTTGAAATAAACTATCATCAAGCGCCGGAAGATTAAATTTACCAGCATGCAATGTTGGTAATACACATTTGATTTTTTCTTCTTTTTACTTCCTTTTCCCACAAACCTTTTTGCTTACTGCTTGTTATTTCCTAAATCGATGTTTTAGATAGATCCCAAAATTATGGTTAACATTAAAAAGGAAAATATAAAATTGAGGCAAATCGCCGAAGGAGGAGTTAATACTCTCACATTTTGCTTTTGAAATTGTAATCGTTATTTTGTTAATTCTGCTTTATAATGTTTGGTTTATTGAATATTATCTGTTCCTCTTTTTCACTTACGCCTTACAATTGATCAAAATTTATGAATTGATTTTTTTTGTAAATATCATATTTCGTTTTTTGCAACGTTATTGTTACTCATGAAAAAAATAATGTAACAAATTAGTTATGATTTTGAGAGAAGATTGGTACCTTGCCAGAATATTTATTTATTATGTAAAAGTATTATAGTTTTTATTTTTCTCAATGGTAACATCATGGAAGGCGCCATGTTCATTTAAATACGCTTTAATTAATTTCGTGTGATATAATCGTTGCTTATAAGCATTAGATTTAAAGTCGTGTTCGTTTTGTGCAAAGTAAAAGCAATACTTAGGCCTATTATATTGTTAAGGTAATATTTGTCGAAATAAATAAGACTCATAGTGTAGTGTTTGCCGTACTCCACCGAAAATCTGTGTAACCTCAAACTAATCAACAAAGTGTGAAAAATTACCAGTAACTTGCGTTAAAATGAATATTATCTAATAGTATACCCTATTAATGTAAAACTTGAATACTACAGTACAAACCGTTGATATAGATTTCGTTCAATGTTAAACTTAGATGTTACAAAGTGTAAAACGTATGTCCATGTATGGCAACACCAAAGAATAATTTATATACATAGACAAATGTTTAATTTTAAAATATAGACCATAGAGTAAAGCATTGTTAACGAGTAACATACCATATCATTGTAGGTAGTGTTGCTTGATTTGTAATATCTATATTTTCTCCTCATATTTGTGTTGTGTGGATTTAAAATATTAAAAAGATTGTATATATACAAATACGTTTAATAAAGTTCTCGAATAATAAAAACATCTTTTATTTATGAATAAAAAGCGTGGATTTATTTTAAAAACGATCAATTTTCGATAAAAACAGAAAATAATACACAGTGAAATTGTTTATTAAGGCTATTTATTTCATTCCTATAAAATAACATACCAAATGTCTCTTTTGTACAACATGATATCAAAAATGTACACCGTAATATAAATTTCGTGTTTAGGTAAATGTTACCTAGCTCGCACGATCCCTCTAGTCCATGGCTATGTCACGCCATAAATATAATTATTATAGTCCTCTCACTTCTCTAGTCTCAGGTACAGTGAGCGTCAGACAGACGATCAAACTTACCATTCGGTTTATGGGATTAAATTAATGAATGTAAAAACTTTCAAGACAGTTTCATAAGGTAAACGACCGAATATCTAAAAAAGGCTGAATTTGATTGGTAAAAAGTCCGAAGTTAAAATCGTATGGTATACACAATAATTCTTACGAAAAGGTATGGAACTGATAGTTGAATTGTTAATTTTTAAAATCGTCTGGAGTTAACTTTTTAAGGATATATAAATTTAATCGTATGCTACATCAAGCAGTTTGGAATGAATACTGTAGTATTTAAAAACATATTAAAATGAAATTTGTATTTTAGATTTTTTTAAAACATGTATTGGGAAATGGATTAGCGTGCATTTCATGTTTTCACTCGTGGGTTATCTATCAGACGTTGACTGTACATAATATTCATAATACCGTCCTGTAATGCTGTACAATATATCTACAATATGCGAACATCTAGTTATAGTTATTCGATTCATTGTTAAATATAATAAAATTTAATAAACGACATCATGTTAGAACACAACAATTTTATTACCAACTGACAATTGCACTGTTAAGCGAACAATTTATTGAAAATTACACCGAATTATTATTATACAGAATTACCAAAAAATTTTTAATGTAATAACCCAAATATTGTAAAATATCATTTATTAGAAGTTTAACGCATCGACAAGAAAAATGAAAGGGCTGGGTGTTGCCAGATTTGGTAAGTATAAAAAATGGGGAGTATTTTCTTTTTTATTTAATCTAAAGGAAATGACGACTGTTGTGTCGTTACAAGATACGTGATGCAGTTCACACATAAACACACGACGATGCTAAATTAAAATGCTGACTCATTGACAAGTTTTTGTTCGCATCTCTTCTCTGCAATGCAGTTGCGGGTTTGTACTTCACAAGCAAATTAAGACTGAACCGGAGGGAAGTAGGGGAAGGGGGGCAGACCTCGACTCGAAGACATTAGCATGGATTATTTAAATTGTAATGTTAACATGGCAACTAATATTTCAATGGCAAATGTTTTCAAACTTTATGACATCAAACAGTAATCTACCTCTGCGCGATACATCTGGTGAATGAAATAGTGTTGGCGTCCACAAAGGTTCCCAAATATCTGATGGAGATGCTATTAAAATGGTGTTTTACTTTTAACGCCAGCGCTCCTATAATTTAACTCCGAAAGCACCAAATAAAGAAATCAAGTTGCCCTATTATTAAATATCCTTAGTGCAAAAGTCAAAATACATTACATAACAAAGGTTATTGCGTTAATCGTTTTCCATAAAAATATACCTTAACATTATCGATTAAATTACATTTATATTTAATACAAAAAAAAACATACCTCGAAATCAACTCTACAACAACTCTAGTTAAATGTTATGATATAAAATAATTTTTATTTGATTTATTTTACACAATAAGACACCATTAGCAAAATATCAATCGAATATTATTGCATGAATTCAAATCAAATTAACAATATTTAAGATACTTAATAATATAGTTGGACGATTCCGGTGTCGAAACATTTCACAATAATTAAAAGGTTCATTATTACAAAATAATAATTCACAGGGAGGTATTCACTAATTAGTCTGAACGCTTACAACTAGAGAAATCAACATATAAATTAGTATAACGTTCATGTCTACAGCCTGCTCGCTTCGCCATGAGATTTTGTGTCAGTTAAAAAATAAATCGCCATTGATTTATTCTTTAACTGTTAGACTGAGACTGTTAGTAATAGCTTCTGCGTTATCTGTATTGCCATTCCGATCAAAAAAGCAAAAACTAATTTTAAAAAAAAATATACGAAAATATAGCTTTTTTGGGAAAAATGGTGAGATGTAAATAGAATTCATAGCTTTTCGACACAAATATTTAGAGTAATGTGATAGATGGTGGCTTCATAACTGCCTTTAAAGGCAACGTTATTCATCCTAGATAACTTCAAACTAGTGTCCAACCCAACAACAAAAACTCATATGAAAGCGAGCAGGCTTCAGTTGTTAATGCTTATAAATAAATGCCGCGTATATTTGAAACATTCGATAATTCTACGTCACCGCAATCCTTGTACGCCTCTAATCAACGAAACACCACGCGATATGTATTGGACAAAGTTCAAAAGCGACTTACGTACAGTCAGCGTCGATTATATGTAAGCGTATTCAAATATACCGTTTCAAACCATTCCATAAACGTTTAAAAATCCACACATGCTACTTTAGACAATTACACTTTAATGATTCCAACTCTGTACATATATTTTTGCGCCAATCTACTAATGTTTTCAGTTGTACGTTAACATATATTTGCCGCTGAATGTACTAACAGACACGAGTGCATTTATATATATGTGAGAAACGTTATATAGCTGACAATTTGTACCGTGTAGTGCAATGTGGGTAATTGACCTATTTAATATAATTTAAATTCTGTATATATTATATTAGTACACTTGACATTTTAATATAAACTGTGCAATGTTCGAGAAATGTATTACAGATTGACGTATAGCATGCCTTACGCCTTATATACCTTTATAAACTAGCCGTATTGTATATCTAGTAACTATATGTATAGGTTATATACACGCCGGCATAGTCACTAAATAACAAACTAACATGTACATTACGAAAATAATGATTTCCTCTAAAAAAAACCGTTATTTAAAAAAATGAGTTATCCGATTTAAGTTAATAAAAAATTCTTATTTACACGTCCCATAGAAACGACAATAGATAGATTTTTTATTATAAAAGAAAAAAAACAATAAAAAGCTTTTCGCTAAGCAACAAACAATAAATACACGGCTTATGATTAGCCAAAGAAACCTAAAAAATAAATTGTATATTCCGCGGTAACGCCCGTTGATTTTTTCTGATAAAATATCAAAAAATCGGAACCACTGCCCGCTGGTGTTAGTGTATAGGTAGTGTATAGAAGTCGTGTTGAGTCGAACACGGAGCCGAATGTGCGTTACGAATGCTTAAAAAATTCATTACAGTCAATTTTTTCCAATCGCTTAATCAACTAATACTGAAAGCACCATTTTATATTATCTAATAAATCGAATCTCCATTCGATTGTAACTCGAAATTGTAGATCGATTACAATTTTGAATTTTGCGCTTTTTTTTGCTTTCTTATCATTTAACCGAGGAACTGGTTACATCGCGAATGTGGCGTCACATTAATATTCTCAAGGTCCAAAAATACATTTAAAAATAGTATGAATTATATATTTTTATTTAGTAAAAAAAACGAGCAAACTGCACATATAATGGTGAGATACCTGCGTCAATGTTTCCGTCCGATTATTACAAGGATACTAGGCTACTTTGTACCTCACAAATCTAACATCAGGTGGGATTTTATTCAGCTAATCGCTACTATAAATAACTACACGTGCCGCCATAAGATAATAATATACAATAACAGTAGATACACATTAGGCGTTTTGAGAGCTTATTTCTTCGGCATCAGGATGGGTTTTACTATGGAGTAATGGGGCAAACGAGCGAGCGGATCGCCGTTGTTAAATGAACGCTACCCATAGACATCTGCAGATGCGTTGCCTACCCTTAATGGGCAGAGGAGGGCACAGAGAAGAAAAAGGATATTTCCTTTTCCCGTAACGCGTTAACCCCCTCCCCATCCAATCCCCCGGGAACGGGAAAGGGAAAAGCCCTTTCCCGGTCCCGGGGATGGAATGTATGGGGAGAGGGGAAAGACATTATCCTTTTTCTTGTCGACCCCTCTTCTGTCTATCAAGACAACGCATCTGGAACTCATTACCTTATTGCAGATGCCTATGGACAGTGGTTACTTAACATCGTTTTACAAACCATGGGGAACCGTAAAATCGTGTACGTGGAAATGTTAAGGCGTGTGGACTTCGATTACGGAGGTTCAAATGGAGGCTAAGGTGAAAGTGGATAGACACTTTCATTTAGAAGGCTCTGCTCGAATGCTCGAGGGGAGGCGAGGTTTACAACCGAAATATGGATGTATGCGAATGTACGGGACTGGGTGATTCTAAAAACGCCTAGTGTGTCCCCGCTGACTGTATATTTTAACTCGTGAGGGTTTAGCTGTAATACCATATCAGTATGTAGGACAAATAAATTGAAATCACAAAATGCATCCACCATAGTTCATTACGAGCGTATTTACTTCAAAAAGCAAATTACCAATTTCAATGGGACACATATTAAATCTTTTTTGTCTAAATTGTAAAAAGTATATTAAAAAAATCCCTTCGAAGTTACAATACAATGTCAAGTCATCTACTTTACAACTAGGTAATACTGTGGGGATATAAATGTCGAAAAGCATTCCAAATTCATGGTCGTTTTTGCTTTAAAATTATTTAACGCAAGTAAGCGTTTTTTGAAATAGCGAATTTCTTGTCAAAGTATTAAAATAAAAAAAATTCTCAGATATGTTTATCTTGTCTGCAAACCCCAAAAACATTCCAATTCTTCAGTAGGAACTACAATCTTATTCATAGACCCTCTCAGTTTTGTTAGGAACAAGATATGATTTGTACTGCTTTCGAAATGCAAATTTCCACACAAAAAATGTTTTTAGGGATGTGCAGTTTACCTGACGAAAAGGGTTGCATATTCTTATTGTCAACAATATTATAATGTTAAGAAATTAACATACAATAAAATAGTACATATTAACATAAATTTTATAGATATTTCATTGTTCATTCCGTTAATAAAATAAAAGTCAATTCCAAATAAAAGTCAATGTAAAAAAGCTAAAGTAATATTTAGATGGAAACTTGTTTACAACAAAATAACTTTTGCAAATGTCGGATGAAATAGACAATCATTTTTAAGCAAATATATCAAAATGAACGATTCTAATAAAACACAAGTTTTAAGTTGTCTGCCACAACAACATGGTTCTGCTTATTAAATCTTCATTTACGACGAATCGTAAGTAAATAAAAAAATGGTATGTAGAAGCGAAACCATAAACATATTTTTTTCCCAGATTGATATTTATGTATTTCGTTGGAAACATGTTACCAACTGCAGAAAACATTTTAGAAACATGTTACCAACTGCAGAAAACATTTTAGAAACATGTTACCAACTGCAGAAAACATTTTAGAAACATGTTACCAACTGCAGAAAACATTTTAGAAACATGTTACCAACTGCAGAAAACATTTTAGAAACATGTTACCAACTGCAGAAAACATTTTAGAAACATGTCTCCAACTGTAGGAAAAAATAGATGTCGCTAGTTTCGATTTTTCATGCTTGATATATATTTACACGAATCTATAAATACAGAAAATATGACCAACACATGATGGTGTAATTTTAACTTATGGATAAGTTTAAACAACCCATTTCATGTAATGGATAATATAACTATGGTGTAAAATGGCAACAAGCTCTTCAGTAACTTTACAATATGTTTATACAATATATATAATACATAGTCAATCGAATCAGGCACTAATTATAAACTAAATTCATATGTAATCCCTATGCTGTCATATTTGTTAAAAAAATCGTATGACATTACACGTGAGATAGTTCCATTCCGATAAATTTTTTTTAAAGATATTATACTTCATTTTCGCTTATGATAAAAAATATATTTACACCTCTATATAGTGGTGGTACTAAGAGTAAAATCCCAGTCGAATCTAAAAATTCGTAATCACGTCAAGTCGATTAATAATTGTTAAAACGAAAAAACAAAATATAAAAAACGGGAACTAGGGATGAGCAATGGTGACCGGGTAAAATATCGATTTTGCGTTCCATCAAGCATTGTTATCTGAATGCCATGAATATATTCGGCTGAATTTGCGTCGGATATTCTCAATGCTATTCGTATGCCAATTTATTTATTGTACTAACAAACAATTACATCAATTCGTGATTGATGCCGCGACATCGCATCGACTGTGGCATACAGAACATCGATTATCCCTAGTGATCATTCAAGTACGTGACACGAGGCGATCGCTCAAGAATGTATCGATCATGTTTCCCTAACTTATATTTGATCCCAAGCGCGATATAAAAACACGAAATCGATCGACTGCTATCGATTAATAAGATATACGTATGACTAAAACATCGATATTTTTACTTTTTAAATTAGAAACATTGATATTATTTTAAAGTATAAACGAACGCACATACCGCTAACTGCAAGCTTGACAGCGAGAAGAGGGATACGTTAAATAATAATTAAAAAAATACAAATCCATCATACGGACCACTTACGCACTAAGAAATACCTAAAATGTATAATAGGTACAAATAACGTCCTTACTATCCAGAAGGCAAAATTGGCACTTAATACGAAGTTCGCTCCCCTCTTGACGATAGTCTCAAGAAAGGTGAGCGGGTTCGCGGGTCGCGGGGTCGGGTCGGTCGGGTGGGCGCGCGGCGCGGCAAGGCGCGTCTCGCGGACCTCGTGGATACAAGGTAGCTCTTGATACACGTACGAGTCACTGTACACGCGGGTCTCGCGGATGGCGAATGTTTCGTGCATTTCGAGGGACGGATGCGTGCTCGTACGCAGCCCCGCCTCCGCGCCCGAGTAGCCCCGCCCCACAGTACGCGGCGCGCGTTCGTCTCGGCGGGCGATGGCGGGGCGCGTGGGGCCCGGCTATGCGGGCGGCGGGCTGCCCTGCGCTGGGTTGTACGGATGATTGGAGTTGCGTAGCACTGTATACACACTGTCAACTTTGCTCAGCTTCTCGAAGAACGGTATGAGGTCTAATAGTTCTGAATCTGTCATGTCGTCAAACCAGGACGCGACAGGTACCTGGAAGGTTACAATATGTATTTATTTATTAACGTTCACACAATACACAAACAATCTTGAATGTCATCAATTTTTAGGTTCACATAATATGGACTACTATATATTAGATGTCATAATTTCGATCCAGATTTGTTTAGATATTATATTTATTTAAGGGTAAGTAAGTTTATTCAATTAGTTTGACCAGTTAAATAAAAAAATCGGAATGACTTCACTTAACATTATAATTTATTAAAAATAAATTGCCTTAAATTTTTACGAATATTTACATAGTTTCAATATAATGACAGCATATCAGTCATCCAGTCCCAGTGACGTCAGTTTGAAAGCTGTTATTCTCATCACGCTATTTAAAAAAAAACTATAAGTGACCTGCAGTTTTTGTACTTTAAAAAAATACAGGGTATCTAACAAGGTGCCCAAATTACTTACAGCATTATCCGGATGGAAGATGTACGAGGCCGGCGAGTTGTCGACGATGACGACGCGCCGCAGGTCGCGGCCGAGGCTGTTGAGGTCCTTCACATAGTTGCCGCGGTGGAACACGCAGCTGTCGCGGAACAAACGGGCGCGGAACACACCCCATCTGGAACACACAGTCGGGAAAATAAAATAATTTGCTGACAATTAAAAAGAACATATTTGTTTCAAATTTCAAAGTCAATAGACTAGTAGTGTTTACTATTTTGAACCTTGTCGTCATATCAAGTAAGTATAATTTAATAATTCTTGTTTCGTCTTCCACGTTCTAGTAGTATAAATGGTAGAGGGAAAATGGACACAATTTGTTAGCAAGCAAGTTGTAATACAATCATGAATGTGCAATAAGTCACATAATCGACAAAACACGTGTACCTTTGAGGGAGGCGGCCTTGAAATATTAACTGGCAATTATGCTCCTATCTCCTTGTGTGCGTGACCTCCTTACCATTAATCATATCAAGTATTGCTTGCGTCTATGAACACACCGTAAAAGCATATCGTGACTTCGTTCATAAATGTACATAATTGTATATTGCTTGCTTGACCAAGTTAATTATTTATTTGCTTACTAAATAAGCGTTTTAAAGATATATCCTTTCAGTGCAGACTATCATGAAACACGATACTGTACTACGTTTAATTTATATGCCGGTAATAGAAGACCGTCTAGGCCAGTGGTTCCCAAGGTCTAAGGTGGTCCAACACAGTCAGGGGTCCGACCCATCAACGAAAATTTCCTTACAGATTATCTCTTGTCTATCCTATAAAAAGGGGTAGATAAAAGTAACACTGCTGTCCAGACATCTGTCGGTAACCGCCCGGCTGTTTGCTAAGTGTTCGCGTCCTACATTAGGCCCCACTCAATATTCGCTTACGACTGGTTGCGACCCACACTTTGGGAATCTCTGGTCTAGTCTTCTACCGGTTGGAAGGTCGCTGCTTTAATTAGTTTATTGGACTGACAAAACAATACGTGGCACCACTTTGTTATGCTAGCCTTGAGACCGATCAATGTAGGGTTCCCTGGGGAGGCATACGACCCGCAGAGGCCGGTAATAATACCATACCAATAATATATTTACTACCAAGCGAAAGTGTTGTTCTTCCGGATGATCTATGGCATACAAATTCCACACGCGAGCAAAGTAAAATTGGCTAATGTCTCTTTTCAACGTGTCACTCGTGAAATAAAAAGAAGTACATAAGGACAATAAGTCCTCAACAATGGGAGGTCCTTTCCCACGTTACTATTATTGCGGCGCGTGTCTTCGAGGTGACGTCACTCGCGGCACGTGATCGCATTAATACGCGCTTATTCTTCGTTACTCTTAATAGGATGCACACCATAATGCCGGCCATGATAAGAGTTAATGTCACTACGCGCAGCATTCACATTTGAAACCACATTTTTAACTACTGGAATTGCAAGAAGAGCCTATTTCTCGTCAAATGTATTGCATATGTAGATAAATGTTTTTATTATATAATTATATTAAGACAAATATAATAATAGTATTTTATGAAACTTGTTTAATGTCCAATATTATTATCCAATTAAAGAGCGTATATGTATGTAGCCACATTGCTCGCAGAACGGATGGCCTGGACTAGGCCTGACAGGTTCTAGAATGGTAGCCACGTACAAGTCGACGCTGCGTAAGTAGGCCTCACACAAGAAGGATCTATAATCTGCTCAAGGTTGCGAGAACCCACTGGAAGTTGGAAGTTGGCGGCGGGACCGCTTGGGGCGATTAATGAAACGATGTGAAAGACACACCGATACTCCGCGAGGACACAATAAAAATTTTAAAATCATCCGTATTCAAAACAGTACATCCAATCCAGTAAATTACATAGAGTGGTCTAATTAATAGTAAAAAAAAACAAATGTGGTGCAGTAATAAAGAAGTTTAAGTGAGAGAAAGTACTCCTGGTTTTTGGACCTTCGAACCGGATTTCTGACAAATATTACCTTTAATGAATACTATAACAACTTGAAGACACTATTCCAGTTGAACAGTAAAACGTTGAATAGTTATATTTGATCACACTCACCTATCGAGCAGATCGGCGACGGGGTCCGCGTACTTGGCCAGCGAGGCGGTGAAAAGCACGCACTCGTAAAGCTCGCCGCACCGGCGCAGGAACTCGTCGACATGCGGCCGCTTCAGCACGTACACCTGGTGCACCGCGCCATCGATTTCCACCGGCACCACGAAGTCCGCGTTGTTGATCGGCTGAACAAAAATCGATCAAAATAATTTGAAACGCATTCATTTCTTTGTTAAGATTCGAAGTTAGAGATTAATGGATATATGATAGTGTAATGTAAATCGACTCCTAAACTTCTTAGGCCAACTTCATTACTGGCTGCAATTTTTTTTTTGAACGATAATAGTTTAAGAAGCGCCCATCTAGAGTCGAATTCTCTCAACCTATCGATCGAAGGCTTTGTTGTCATATCACATAACTGTGAAATTATCTAATAGTCTAAAATAATGAACAATTTAAAGTTAAATGTATTTTAGGGACGCCCTTGTGAATTTTTCGCAGACATTCCTTTTAGAATCGCTGATTATGGTCTTCAATCTTTCACCTGGTTCAAATGTTTGCAAAATTAGGTTATAAATAAATGTTCTATGCTTCTTTCAGCGAAAGTAATAAGAAGATTCTTTAAAACAGCAAACAGCACAATTATTTACTGTATTGATTTATTATAAACTATCAGTCTTTACTAAGCTTACGTGTTAACTTTACAAGGGATTTCTGCAATTTTTAATGTGGAACAATGAATGAATCAATCGCTTTACGTAAAATGATATCATGAAGACGAGCTAGTCATACTTGTAGTTGTAGGGTATAAACACGAGAGGTGGCGCGCAGGCTCGCATGTGTGCTTCGGCACGTGTAGCGTTCACACGTTTCACAATATTTGTACGATGTACCATACTGTTGAAATTAAACTAGTTTTTGCATACAATTAGGTAATTGATTCAGCACATTAAATAATCTTTATAAAAGTCTAGTTTTAATATCAATTACGCTCGAATCGCTTACTATTAAACTACAAATAATCTACGTCAAATCTAAATATACTACGTGAAACGTGTCAATAAAATTTGAATGGAAAAGCATACCGCATTGTAAATTTGCTTCGACGTTTTAATTCTTGGGGAAAACAATGTATTAAGAGGAGCATTGGTTTTATCACATCTCTGAAATATGGCATCATCCGTTATATATAATTTTACTGTAACAATACAATTTATAATATCTAAGCTTTTTAGATAGAAAATGTAAAACTATGACAAGCACAGATTAGTACAACATTATTAGGTATTTAAAAGCTGTGTTTAAAAGAAAATAAAATCCTTGGGTGAATAATGTTAGGTAAACAAAAACTGCTTAAGTCATTTCCTTTGTTTTTAATATTCTTTGGGTCTGGTTTGCATCGGCAAATATTATAAGATGTATAAAACACTTTTTCTATTTTAGCATAAAATATAGCATGCTATCAATTCTGAGCGAGCCGTTTGTGTGATACGCGCCTTATATTGTTTCAACACTGCTCAACTTTCTGTTTGGCAAACGAGCAGTTAGCACAAGGATTGTGAGGCGAAAACAGGGATCCATATCATCATGTATACATGCCAAATTATCTTTCCATATCTATTAACTCAGCTGCACACGAACACCTCCATTGTCATGATCACTAAGGATAGGTACAGTTGACGATACATTCGTTGTACCCTCATTAGAAGCATCCTTCTAAAAAGTTTCCCTTTTAGGGCAAGATATTGTGACATTCATTTGTGAATTGTAATAATCATGACACAAAATACAGTTCGCCTATGAAGTATTTGCACTTAGATTAAGTCCAAAAATAACACTGACTAAAGCCTAGGAACAGTTCTTGACCTATCAGTGCTTCTAATTGTTCATTGGATTAATATAAAAAACTATACGATAGGTATTTTGTCAGTTACAAACAACAATTAATGACCCGAATTCTTGCTTGATAACCACAATTTTAACGTGGCAGTTATAAAAATGCTGTATAATACAGTTGGAATCTATGAATAATTAAGGTAATTACTTTGTGCTGTTTTTTTTAATTATTCAGTCTATTAAATACAACGATATAAAATGCGACACAGCAAACTTATTGTAACAGCCATTATAAACGTGTTATGATACCAATAATATAATAACGTGGAATGATCTGTCGCACGCGGTAGATATTTCCAAACCAATACGACTTAGCGTCCTTCAAGATGCGAGCGTACTCCTTCCTTAAAGGCCGACAACGCGTTAGCAGAACCTCTGGTATTGCGGATGTTCATGGGCGTCGGTGATCACTCATATTCGAGTACCTAAAATTGAACGTTGTTTGAACAGTACGTATTAGTAGCAGCAGTTAGCCTTAATACGTGCTTTTCTGCAGCCCTAGCCCCATTAGTCAACATAGATGCTGTGTAGAAAAATCCGTGAATCGTAATCGAGTGCTGACCTAAATCTAAGAGCATTGTGAGCGATCCCTATCGAGACTTGGGTCTCGAAGTGACGATGACAATATAATGTTTTATAGGTTCAAAATAAGACGAGGCATTCCTCCCTCCGAGGCAAATAGACCACCGCTTCAAATAAAAACAAAAGAGGAAAATGTAAAGGGCGCTGTCCCTGCAAATGGATCGATAACCTCGTAGAGACTGAAGTTGAATGGATGCCGAAAAAGTAGATTGATACGGATTGATTGTGACGATATACCAGCACATAATATAAATATATAAAACTAGCTATTGCCGGTGGCTTCGTACGCATTCCTCACGCTAGTGATTAGATCACAATAATATGAATAAATCGAATCAGAAAGTGTAAACGGTCCAACACGTCAGGTCCCGATCGAATATCCAAATACGTCCAAGGCTGGAACCTTGACATGTGAACAACTAACCAAAAGCGCGCACACAATGAGCTCTCTAGCACAACATGGCGATATGTAGACGTGCGATCGTTGTTTAATTTTATAACAATGTATGGTGGCTAATTCACCGCACTTAATATTCAGTATAGAATAACAATGGATTATCCTGCTCGCTTGCGGGAAAACTGAAATGTATACCACACCGGAAATAATAACTCTTCGTAAATACAATGATTCAAAAGCACATAAACACTTTAAATTAAGAGGCATGGATAGGCAGAGGATAAGAAAATTTAATATAATTTTACAATGGTAGAGCCCGCAACAACATCTGTTGCACGAATGGACCGGCTCGACCGGTGAAACACCTCCTCACGGAAGACGTGAAGTCGAAGTATGCTTCTGCGTTGTTTGATGAGTGCCTGAGACTCAATTTCAGTTTTCTTCCCTTTCCCTGTCTTTCTTAATAAGGATAGGATTGGACGTGGAGAAGATAAATGGGGAAAATCCTTTTACCCGTCAATCGCCTCCTCTGACCATTAGATGTTGGTAACGCATCTGCAAGTTTGCTTGGTCTTGGTCACTTAACATCGGGTGATCCGCTTGCTCGTTTGCCGTCTTCTATAAAGAAAAAAAGCTAACGGCAACTTAAGACAATTAACAATTTTGATTTGAATATTTGCATGGCAGTCAAGTACCAGTTAAAACTAATTCGTGGCGCATTCGCCAGATCTGGACGCATCCTGATCGCGCTAAATAATATTAAGTTTAACTTACCTAACTAAAATAAGCGATCTTAAAATTATGAATAATGGAAATGTGTTTTGTAAAGCAAAATACGTAAAATATAAAGTTAACACAAGTGAATATGCCAACTTTAAAGACGGAAGAGGCTAGAGGCAGCCCAGCTGACAATGCGGCTACTTTGGTTACGAAGGAGTAATATGCAACCTTTACTGTATTTCCGTTTCAAACTTTTATCATTCAAGTTTCTAATTCAAAATTATAGACTCATCGTATTATATTAATGGAAGGCAAGAGCTATCATAGCGTTTAAACCAATCAATTTTATTAAGGAATCCGGTGAGTAAAGGTTTCTGGGGGTACAACACACCTGCTAAAAAGACATTTTACGCTGCCCTTTTACGCTGGTACATAAAATGTTTAGGAACCATGCACACACGTAGTTACCCCATTATTGTGGTACCTTAAGAAACAAAGAACTGAGACAATTCGTTACGCGAAAAGAATAAATAAGCGTATGCATGTACGTAACGGTTATATTTATGTTAAGAAGTAAGAAAGTAAACTAAATTTAAATACAGTTCCCACAAGAGTTATTGGTTACATTTTGAAACGGAATTCGTTTCAATAACGTTTGCACCACATCCGCCACCAACTACACGGAAAAAGGGGTAACAAGAATAAAAAAATTGCACATTTATTTATCTAAATAAAATATATTCCCGATTTAAAAATAATGCGACGATGAGCACTGAAGTTACGGTACGTACGCATGCTAATGATCCAATATTGTAAGCAACAAGTTAGGTAATGTCCCTTAAACTTAATTAAATTAGGAACTCAATAAAGTGTACGTTCGTTCCACTTAGACATTTGTAAACTACAAAATGTGGATTTCATTTAATTACTTTTTTAAAGTTAAACGTGCATTTACAAATTACAAACGTGCGTGCAAATTACAAACAAATATGCGGCTCCTAAAAATTATGTTTAGTGATACGTGAGCTTATATAGCTAAGTTATGTTACCTATATAGACTACTGGCATTAATTCAGTACAGTTGTAAATGCCAAATAGGTATGTAATGAGCGAAAGTCAAGAAGCTGTATCTGATATGGTTTGCGTTTACCATCATAGCTACAAAACATTAACAATAAAACGATTAGATCCTGTAGTTAAAGCAATTTATATTAGAGTCTACAATGAGATATAATGAACATCATCTAAGTAATAACATTCATATACGTAACATAACGTTTTAATTCATAGAAGAAACCTTGGCGACTTGGCTTGAAGCAGAATTTAATTAATTATTTTGCAGGCCTACAAAAGATAGCACAGTACACAAGAATATAGAAGATAAACCTTATGCCGAGAAAACAAAAACGTCACGTTATTTACTTGAACAAAACTAGTATTAACGACAAAGTCGGCCATATGATGGCACTGCAGTCAACTAATCATGAGATCTCAAAAACCAAACATACAACCTAAGACTTCAAGAACATACTGTATAAAGATCAACGCCGATTAAATTCAAATTAATAACGAAATTATCTGAACATAAATACCTCCGTGATCGCACAATTAATTAATTGTCTTTACATAGTATAAAACAAAATCGCTTCCGCGGTCTGTTCCCTTGCATCTCTCAAACTACGAATACGAAATGAATTTTAATGCGGTTTCAAAGAGCGATTCATGGGAAAGCTTAATGTGTACAATCTACATAGTAGAAAAAAAGGAGAGAATTTCGAAGATATGTAATGTGATTCCGTAAAAAATATATTTGTGTGCGCTTACATTGAAAACGCTGTCTTATCCTTATGAGATACATCATTTATAATACATACATTTATTTGAAGTCAGAGAGACTGACAGACTCACACAAACCAATTTGAGCACTTTTTTAAAGGAAAATATAATAAAGAAGAAAATGAATTCGATCAATATTTTCATTTACAATTTCATAATTAAAAAGTATCTTGATTTGACTTTAATTCGAAGCTTTCGAAAGCGAATTAGATATCCTCATAGGCACGAGTAGATAATCAAATGTAGTATAAACAAATCGATGCGTTAGGTACGGCACAGTTAATCTATTTACGTGGGTTCAGAGTTCAGCGCACACCCTCGGCTCGCGGTAATAATAGAACTATACATTTCACCTTTGCGAATAAGAACGGAAGCGACGTCAGGCTATTTTTCACGGACAGCGCTATGAAATCGCCAATCGTCGTAGAATAAAATTTCCTGTACCGCTATTTATAATTACATCGTTTTGAAAAATTGCTGATTGAAAATGGGGTCAGCTTTATGGGATATATAGCTAGGAACATCTCAACATGTACCAATACATGGATAAAATAAATATTAAAAATGTTATTGCGATACGTTAGATCATGCTTATAAAAATACGTAATTATAAATAGGGATTGTGTGTCTAATCGTCAGTAAATATTAAATGCATAACAAATTAGAATGAAATTAAAGCTTTACACCACCATTTAAGATTTGTCCTTAAATTTTCATTGCATATAATATTTGATTCTGATAACAATACGCGTTAGTAAATGTTTTCTAAGAACCACGAAATATAGTCGGCTATATAGCCTTAAAAACAAGTATAAAAATTTCGAGTCTTTTATTTGGAATATTTTTAATGAACAATCGATTTTACATACAGACCGAAACTCTAAATAAAATTCACAATGTTTGGACATGAAGTTTAAATTCTGGGACAAACAAAATGAATCTTAATCATAATATTTGTGTCAGCAACTGGTGAGTGATGAGTGAGGTGTTTCCTCAGTCGACCCTACAAGTAAATCATAACATAGAACCAATGGTCAAGTAGATACTTTTAATATTGCTTTCTACACATTCTGGTGGTATAAGTATGACTCATTAGATATCGTCGGTCATCGTGCAAAAGGGGAAAACATTAATACACGTTTATTATTATATTTAGGTTAATGACTGGACAATGTAGTCGATATCGCAAGGTCATCGTCCGTTATTAAGGAGTGACGTCACTGACCAGTATACATAACCAATCACTATACTATTAAAGAAGAATGAGAACGCTTAACTTTTGCGAGGTTAATAAAGGTAGCTTGACACCAAGAGCCATCGTATCTAGAGCCTCAAAGATAAAACTAATCCATCAGTTAAGCAATGTGCAAATCCATTATATAACCTCGATATAGACAGAAAATTTCAGACTGAAACATATAAAAAAAATATGCGCTCACGCCCGTAACCCAGAGGGGGAGGCAGAGATCATAGATTTCCATTTGGCGTGATCCTGGCACGCCTCTCTCGCTTCTCCTACATTCATACATATACGCATACATGCTCGTCGGTTATGGGTACTCCTTCGCCCTTTTTGAATAAGCCACTAATTTGATCGCTATAAGTTCTTCTAGGGACGTCAACATATACAGCGCCTGATATTTTTTAAGTTACCATAAAATACATTTGTCCGGATCATTGACATTGTAATGGGCCGACCACCCGTTACCAACGTGTAAGTCATAACAAGATCGTGTGAAAAGATCCTCCGACAACTCCAATTACCTCTACCTTTATTGTCGTACCATTAGTGTTGAGTGGCCGCGATAGCTTATGCTTTACATTCATGGTTGGCATCGAATCCCGAACTTAATAGTCACGACGGCCAACCGCCTTGCATAATAATCATAGATTACATTACAAATTACCCAAATCGGTTGTTTCATTGCCGCAAACGACTTGTGAGGTTACGACATTCATAACGAAGGCTGTTTCCTAACGCTTTGTCAAGTTAGGTGACCGATAAAGTCAATTCCATATTCATTCAAAATAATTTTAATGCAAGGCTCATCAATTTAGACTCAATTAGTTAACGTAATCGTCATTCTAAGCACACACACATTATAAAAAGTTCGTTCATTACGCGACACTACGATAAAATTACCAAGGTAAAGAAAACTAGTGAAAAAATGTAAGGGTAGCTCAGGGTAGCCCATTAAATTTGTAAGAAAAATGAAATATGGCAATTAATGAATACAGTCCACTCGAATTTATCAGGATTTATAGAGCACCAACATCCTGGTAATTTGAGGTACGATCTATGAAACACGGTCGTTGGTAGAAATACCTCATTCTATCAATCAGATTATTAAATAACAATGAAAAAATCATCAAGGTGTTGTATTTGCGAGTGGATCGTATAAGTTAAAGCAATTAAATATCTAATTATACCTACTTTAGAATTATGTTCGTAAGAAATTCTTAGAAACGGTGTTGATATCAGGTTCAACCAGAATCAAATAAGACGCGTTCCAGCGCCGTTGATATAATAACGTGTGCAAATTATATCAAGTTACACAATGCTAATCGCTGCTATAAATAACGTTAGGCTTGTTTAACCATCGGTTAAAATCGCTTACACAATTATCGTTACACATTAATTGAATACCATTTTGATAAGCAATAAACCAATATCTTAGTACCTTGCCCGCGAGATACTGTCGTACCTCAGACAGAGGCCACAACATACAAACAATTTGTCGCAATGTCTGTCTAGGAAGTATGTGGGTGAGCGTTAAAAATATTTTCCACTTCTTAGCTGATAGCCTAATAGCCAAGCCATTACACATAGGAACTCAGATCTATAATCCAGTACGGGGAGTTTGAATATAAAATATGTGTACTGGAGATGGGCGATGTGTTTTTTTCGGCATCAGCAACAGAATCTACTGCTCTTCTGATATTGTGTATGTTTCGATGGCGGCGGTGATCACTTCAAATTAAGTCCTTTGATCATTTACAACCTTCTCCTATAAAAAAGTCCCTTGAAAATCAAGTATCAATTAATATCTGTCCACGCTGTAAGGGTAAAGTACATTTGAAGTGGGTCATAAATAGGCTTTCACTTTTGAAACAACTTACCGACAAATTATTGCTATCTAAATGTCCAAAAGCAATTCGGAGCCGTTTCGATGTAGTGAATCGACTTTCAAGTCTTTCATAACGTTGAGAAATAATGACACGCGTAAGATAAAATTCTTCGATGGTGTCACATAATTTTCACAACACAGCAATGTCACGACAATCGCGCGGATAAACGCATTTCAAAGAATAACAGGTTTCGAATCCCAAAACACAATCATTTTTAATTTAGAATCTCTTTAGGTGATATAAATAAATAACTGCGAATAAACTGTTATAAAATGAGACAAAGGGAATTTATTCATGTAATAAACCGAAGACTCCTTTAATATTTTTGTTCGTCTCCTGAGCTCAATCGTACTAATATTATAAATGCGAAAGTTTGCGAGTATGGATTGCAGCTGTTTATTATTTCACGCAAAAACTGCTGAACGGATCTGGATGAAGTTTGCCACACAGATAGATTACAGTCTGAAATAGCATATAGGCTACTTTTTTCCCCGGAAAATTGAACGGTTCCCTTGGGATGAATTTATGTATTTTTTTTGTACGTACGTATTTATTATTATTTATAATTCGAAACGGCTATCCGGGCGAAGGGCGAGCTTACTCTAGCCTGTTTCATCCTATTCTCTCATCCTTACAATCAAAACAGCTCGAAAAATCTACCACCTATATCATATCTACCTTTTCCAAATGTTTGCAACGCATATGCATATGCAGATTAACTCATGTTGTAGTTTGTGAATTCTTTCAGCGCTTAACAAAAACTTATCAAAACTATCCATGATTATCCCATGAATCATAAGGATTAGCTCTGCCTCGCGGTTTTACCCGCCTTGCCTTTTAATTCTAAAGAAATTATATAATTAATTAATAAAAAAACATTATTTAAACTTCTCTCATAACGTTCTCTTCCAGCTTGGCTCCTAAGAGACGTACCGTAATTTTAAACAGCCTTTAAGCTTCCTTAATAATTGGTCTGTCAAATGCAAGAAGAATTTCTTAAATCCGATTAGTAGTTCCTAAGATTAGCGCGGTCAAGCAAAGCGGTCAATCTTCACCTTTAATATATTATAGGATATAATATATAATAATAAATCTGTTTAAATCCTATGTTCTGCTCCATAAAATAAATAAAAACCAGCATAACTAAGTTAATTAGACAAGGTTTTATTTTAATCACAAAGCAATGCAGAAACTTTAAATGCGTGTTTTACTTACTACTGCTTTACGATTGCGTGCGGAGTGCTTTATATATTTTCACAGTTGGTTCATTAATTTTCACGGTCGCCACTACATAACAAACGTGCTTGTAATGATTATATAATTAGCGAACTCTTTTACGCTTGAAGAAATGTACATTAAAAAGTGTTATTAAATATTATAAAATAATAGCGCAAGTGTACCATTAATAACTCAAGATTTCTTTTAATAAGCTTAATGCCTTTTATTTTATACTTTATATTTTTTACTATAGATCCAGCAATTTGGGTCGGATTGACCGGTAAGAACTACGACCCCACAGACGAAGTTACCGAGTTCCGTCCCGTGATCATTTTAAAACGAATTCCATTCGGGGTATATTTAAGAAAAACCGAGTTCCGTTCCGCGGTCAGGGGTAACAAAAAAATTTCGTCAGGCGTCGCATTACTGCGATATTGTCATTCACCAAGAACAACGGGTTCACATAAAGAGAGCCACTTTCTCATGTACGTACTTCTATCATAAATAAAATTTATTGCTTTAGTTTACTTCTAGATAAATGATAACATAAATTATGATAGGTGAATCATTAAAACGTCCTAGAAATGACATAAGTCTCGTTATATTGTTAAGGGTAAAAACAAACAGAGTTAAACATATCTTAACCGCCTACGGAATGCCTGAGGTGTTTAAATTACCAATTTAAAGGCGCCAATAGTCCAACTAACGTGAAGTCTTAGGTTTGAAATGTGGAAGTCGATACTATCTTGAGAACATTTTTTTCAAGAAATAGGTAAACATACCATTATGCGATTCACATAATCTTAAGTGGGCACAAATTAAGAAGCGCGTCAACCACAGTCACGTGGTTTATTGTTTATCTTTTTTATTCGAGCGCCAGTAGAGTCGCGTCAGCACAGTAATGCATTGGAACAATACGCAGCGCACACACGCTCCACGACGTGGGAATCAACAGGTAACGGTAAATTAATATCGTGCGATGATAATCTGGCCGCCAAATATCCCAAGCGCGAACATATTGTGACCGTTCGCTTTATTTGTAAACTGAGATTTGATATCGATTTAAGAAATCAAAACAATACTGTGGTGGGGTGCCCTTGAAGAGTGTGAAGATAAAGGCCGAGATATCAGGCCTTATCATAACACCGGATAGAAATGATAAATTTATAAAACAGAAACGGAACAAATATTATGTATATAGAAGTATGTAATTAAAACAATTATGTCGGTGATTGTACCCACGCGAGAACGATAGCAGAAGCGTCGAGTGCAAATTGTTTTTTTTTTAAACAAAATCTGTAAGTTCTTTATCAAACATAGAACATAATGAATATAATATACAAGTGTACTTCTTCATATGCTCAAAAGATGGCAACTGACAAACAATACTTCTCCAGATCTTTATCAGATCAGATCTTTACCACGTCTTGATCCAGTAAACTTTCGCAACAACTTTGACAGTTGGTATTTCTTGAGGGAAGGCCTTACCTAAGTTGCATCTTCCTGCAGAATGCGATTTACTAAGTACAGTTTGGGTTAAAAAAAATGGTTCGTCACCTTAAAGTCGACATTTGCTAGCACCGAGGACACTGACAATTAAATTACTAGTACTACCTATTAGACTAGTAGTGTTTACTATTTTGAACCTTATTGTAATATCGGGTTATTATAATTCTATATGCATATGTCTGTTTGGTGCTTTGGTTTCGAAGTGTTTACGACATGATAGAATAATTTGAAAACTGACGGAGGTTTGTTTACTCCAACTGTACTTAACTTACAATAGATCGTAGTTGTTATACTCAAAAGACTACTAATCTAGAGTAAGTAATATTTTGTGGCCGCTATGTGTGCCCTTTAATGATTGACTAAGATTTCAAATAAAAGTAGGTAATAAAGATAGTTCGTTTGCTATGATCATTTCATTATACAACCTCATTAACATCTCTCACACTCGTAAATTCTTCACATTAAAAAAATGCTGTAAGAAATTAAAATAACGCGCAATAAAACCGGACACCGAACCAAAAAGCAGAAAACAATATTAAGCAATAGGATATCGTTTTAAAGCAATTAAAAGGTACTGAATCGACATTACTTTTACAAAAATAACTAGAATTTGCATCCAATGTCCTTGACGGGTCGGTTGGCGTGGTTTGTAAGATACTTGCTTGTCACGTCGTGGGTTCGATTCCTACCCAGGACAGACATATGTGTGTATGAACATGTCTGTCTCTCCTGAGTCTGGGTGTAATTATCTATTTAAGTTTGTATTTACAAAAGAAAAGTAGTATATGTAGTATATCAGTTAACTGGTTGCCATAGCACAAGCTCTGCTTAGTTTGGGATCAGATGGCCGTGTGTTATTATGTCCTAAGATATTATTATTATTAATGTTCCAGTACTCTTTATTTGTGTACGAAAAAAGGGCATCTAATGTAATTGATAACTGATAACAGTTTCATTAATTAACTTGAAATTATAGGTAATCAGAGTTGTTATTGGTTGCCATGGTAACGAAGTTGGTGTGGCGCATCGTAAAAGATGCGCCACACCAACTTCGTTCATTCGCTCTTATCATTTTTTCTAAGCGCGCCTAAAGAAGTATAACTTCATAAATGTATCAAATATTCAGACAGTTTCATATTCATTGTTATTTGTTAAGGTTTTATTCTTTACCGTGAGTTCACACTGCCGTAAACATTCACATAAAGCATATTGTCATCTCAGTCTTTTCATATAAAAAAACTATGTTTTATGTGAATGATTTCGGAAGTGTGAACTCACAATTAGGCTATACAACCTAATATTGGAGCTCAAAATTCACCATAAAATAAACTTGACATGCATTTGATTACGACAATTTAAGAATTATGGCTTAAATGGATACTTAAATTTGAAAAGATATAACCTCTCAATGATAACTTAAATACCTTTTTTTTCTTTTTTAACAAACCATTACACGCAACACTAATCATTAAAGACGAACAAAAAAAAGAATTAGTTTTTTAAGGCCTGTACCAACTTCCCGGCAAAGAACAAGCTCCGTTTACAACGTAAACTTTGACGCTGTCCAGTTTGGTAGATCTTTTGCAATAATATTCCCGAGTGGTTAACTTATTGTATATTTAATTAATGAAGAAATAAGGTGTTCAGATTTTGCTATCATTTGTTTTTTTTTTTATAATTACCAAGAGCCAAACTAGTGGGGTCCTTTGATGTTAAACGATGATTACCACCCATGAACATCCCATAGTAACCAAACGACATAATCACGGTAGATTGGATTGGACAAAAGGAGGCTTTCATATTGGTGCTAACACCATATTTTTATGAAGACATAGTATAATATCTAGAGGAAACAATCGTGAATAAACACCACAGTTTTTTTTGTTACACGTTCAATTCATCTTTATCTGTGAGCCGCGACAATGTCTATATGCATGAAAAATATTTGCAAAGCGATATTTTTTAACAACGACACAGTATGTGGTCGAACAGTGACTATCACCAACATTTTAACGAACACAATGGGACCATTGTAAAAGTTACACACCAGTTTATTTATTATTTGGCAAGTTATTCATTGTAAATACCAATAAAATAAAGGTCATCAAATCATCAGACGAAAAACAAAAATAGAAATATGTCTACTTCACGATCCTACTTCGATCTACGTCGAAGAGACACGGATTCTGTCTTTCGCAGTAAACTCAGTCAGACGAAACGCAGAATACTTCCGCTTCAGGCCCGTCTTCTGCGAGGTCGTGGTATTTCTTCGCTCGAGCCGGCCCATTCGTGCAACAGATGTTGTTGCGGACTCTACCACTGTCAATAATAACGTACAAAATAAACAAAATACCACACGATTACTTTCAGTGTGCCCACTATTCTTCTTCAGGAGGAACGATTTCGAAAGTCGTCGGAGATAACTCTTACAATTAACTGAAGGCAAAGCTTGTATAGTCTTGATATGTCCGTAGTAGGTACAGTGTAGGGGAGGAAAGTTCGCATAGAGTAATATTAAAATCCAATGTAAGTTGGATTCAGATCTATATGATCAGTCACATTAAATAGGGTTCAGCTGAAACTGGAATTTTATTCCACGGCGGAAGCAAAAATTGTGTTGAACGCTGTAAATTACCGATAAATCATTAAAGATAATATATGATATATATAGCTTTATTTGGTAGGTTGCCATTTTATTGGGCATAGCAACAATATTTTATCATCAATATCTTTCTAATTAAGGCAGTGGTACACGTGCAGTTTGTAACCTGAGGCATCTCTAACTTCGGACACAGAAACTATCTCCTCTCTATATTTAATAATCTAAATTAATTACTTGGGATGTTAAGAGCTGTTTTTTTAAGAGGTAGTCGATGCAAAAAAAAACATCGTGGGAAATTTTGCCATGTCTGCGATATAATTATAGAAATAATTAAATATATGCGAAGGTCGCTAATACACGTGCGTGACCGTGTATGGCTGCTGTAATACACTGTATGAAGTACTTGGGAAGTAAGCCTTTAATGTTGGTATGTCAACAGAAAACGTCTGAGAGTTAGTTTTGTATTAATGTTTTGTCCCATATGCTAGGTGTGACTGAACAACTTTTTAGAGAATTGCAATGGAACGAAAAGATTATAAATGAGCAACTGACATGGTACGCATTGTCTTACACCGTGTTCACACTGCTGAAAGCATACACAGAAAACATGTTCTCTCTCTTTCCTTCTAAAAAAAGTGAGATGACAATTTGTTATATTTTAATGTTTTTAGCTCTGTGTGATTTCACAGTAAGCTGGAGCATTATCTCTTTTTTTAAGTATTTGGTCGTATTTTCGAATCACTTTTATACCAGATTTATTGTAATGTTATACCATAGTATTTTTTTATAGTAGAAGGTGGCAAACAAGCACGCGGTTCACCTGATAACAAGTGATCGCTACCCAAAAGCATCCGCAACTAGAGTTACAGATGCGTTGCCTACCCTTAGTGGACAGAAGGGATGAACAGAAAATGGGTATATCCCTTTTCTATTCACCCATCCACCGTCAAGGCCTCTTCCCCTTCCCTCTCTTTGATAATAAGGGGAAGAGGGCCAGAATTAGGCCTCCGGCACCTCACTCATCAGACGAAACGTAGAATAATCTACTTAATGCCTGTCTTCTGTGAGGTCGTGGTATTTCACCGGTCGAGCCGGCAAATTCGTGCAACAGATGTTATTGTTGCGGACGCTACCACTGTTAAAATTAAGTACATAAGTAACGGTTAACATTAAATGATAAAAATATTATAACTCGAAAAAATATGTACAATTATGGAATATAAGAAATAATTGAACACAGAACAGTCTCTAAATTACGCAGTTTATAACTAGCGTTATAAACATCACCATAAAGACATCTTGTCTGATTGTTTCAACTATTTTAAGGAGTCATCTAAAGTAGTATTATGAAGTTTGTAGTTTTTGGTAAAACAAACACCTACTACTCGGCTGGGTGAATTAATTCTAGTGAATAAAATACAAACAGCCATAGTACACAATGCACACTTCAAGTCTTCCGTCTAACTAGAAAATAAATATGCATCAACAAAACAATTAATTGAACAAGCAATAGTTAATTTAAAAAACTAATAAATCTTAGGGTTTCTCTTGTAGTGACAAGCAAGTTGAATGACATACATTCATACATATAAATGTACATACACACAAAAAATATTACCCTCCATCATTTGGGCAAAAATAGGGTAAAATATTTCTACAATTATTTCCTTGAAATACACTACAATTATTTCTTTGAAAGTTATATGCAATTATGAGGCCTTACCAAGTAAAGTAAAAAGTAATTGTTATAGAATCAGTACGATGTTTGCCTGTGTAATATGTAAATAAACATGCAAACACTCACTTATGACCCAGATTTGTAAGCAGAGAATAAAGATTTCTATTCGATATATCATTCATTCACCAGGCTTGTTCTCAATTTAAGCAGGGTCAGCACAACACATTTCCTTCTTCCATACTTTTCTATCAACTATCATCTCTGTAGTTGTCATGCATTTCTTGCTCTTGTCATCCTTCAAACAATCCATCCATCTTATATTAGGCCTACCCCTACCCACATATCCTTTCCTCTCATCACATATTTATGTAACACTTGTGCTACTTTCTTGCTTTCATTGATATTTTATTGTATACCTTATCCATTTGTGTGACCCCACTTTACTGTAAAAGTTTAACAAATACACTTTTCTGTATTTTTTGGTACATTTTCATTCTTCAAAGACAATTTAAAAAGTCTCTGATTACAAGTTGGTCCATATACGCTTTATTATTAGCAAAAATGACTATGCTACTAAGATGTTTGTTTACAAAACAAGTATTCCTAGAATAGCAATGTCTGAGACAGAGTTTTAATTATATTATAGCTAAGATGATCAATCAAGCAATAATATTTTTGTTACATTATTATTGCTTCTAATAACCTAACGAGAAACACACTTATTAACTGACACTGACATTTAAATAATTTATTTTAAAAGCAGTGACTACATAAAATTTCACATTTCTCGTTAGAAATAGAAAATATGATATCATATTTAAAGAAAGAAAAGAAAGGTTTGAAATTGACACTACAAACTTCATAACAACTTTAGTATACAAAACAATAAACATAACAATGACTTACCTTAAAAGAACTGTGAACCAGAGTTTCATCCAAATCAATGACCATACATTTTTTATGCATGTCCTGATGTCTTACTGGCGGTAACAATGGTCGGGGTGCATGGTCTGACATGACCAGCAGAGGTGGTGAAGCCCTGCCATCAATGCTGTTTGCGCCATTGCTGCCCGGTGGTCCCTTGCCTCTACCACCTCGCCAACAACACAGAAGGGATCGTAGAAACCCTCCGCTACCACTCGATTTCTTGCTGCCCAGAGCCGTGGACCCCGATACTGGGGTACCATCTCCTTCATTATGCTGTCCGCTGGGCGTTGTTCCTAAAACAATATTTCGCATGAAGCAGTCGATAGCTGTCCTATAAGTAGACGGCACAAGCACAAATATTCGACAATCTAGGATCGCGCTCTCAAGGTTGCTCCTTAAAATGTTGGCGCGGTTACACGTTCTATTTGTTTACCTCGTGTTATTATACTCCACAATTAAACAATATGAAGATTATATCTTCCACGAGACACTTTTTTAGTAAACTACACTTGTAAAATATTTTTGCATCACAGAGAGGTAACATTATACGCTCCAATTCGATGGCAATAGGTAACAGGTGTAACTCTGCTAAGATTTACCTCTGTCGGATCCATAGTTGTTTAATTGTTCGTCATCCCGTGACACTTGAGTTATAATGGACGATGCGTCCATTTAAACATTTGTTTTTGGCCCTAATACAAATGGCAACGGAGTTTTTATAAAATGTTAATACCATAAAACTATTTTTTATCTCCCTTCTATCTTACAAAATGGCAGGCAGACACTTAGCAAATACCAACTTCAAGCATAGCTAAATAGCCAACGTAAAACATAAATAGATATTCTGTCTCTTTTCATCTTAGGTGTTGTTTTAAATAAAACCAGAATAACTGCCAATGATGCGCTTTTAGGATTATCCATGTTGCAAGAGGTAAAATTACTGTCAGTTAAAGTTAACAATAATTATATAATATTTACTTTTTTTTATTTCACTTATAAATTTCATCAAAACTTACAATCGTTGAGGTCAAGCAAATAAAGTTTTTTCAATTATAGAACGAAATCAGTTTAAATGACTATTGAGATAAAATTCAATTATCTAGGAAATGAAGATTTTGCAAACCCCAAGTCAAAAAAACTACTTTCTCTATCTCTAGTTTTAAATAAATATTCATACACTTTGTAAATGTTTAATCCTAT
The DNA here is from genome assembly GCA_029849275.1 of Papilio elwesi. NCBI lineage: Eukaryota > Metazoa > Arthropoda > Insecta > Lepidoptera > Papilionidae > Papilio > Papilio elwesi. Next base: position 2,429,078 of record CM056687.1, on the reverse strand, counting down.
GAAACGTATAGTAGAATCATGAGAAAACAAAAGTGTTGACCATAATTTTTTGTATCTTAACAATTTCTATATTCTCTTCTCTACTCTGGTTTGTCGAAAAATGTCAAATATTGATTTGACAAATTCAGTGAACATATTGTGTACATTTTTACGCGAGTGATTTTGCATCGTTTTACGTTTTGGTTCAAAAAGTAAACGTATAAATGTGTGTATTAATTAAAAAGTAACCCTTCAACATATAAATTGTGTTTTGTATAAATACAAAACCACACTCAAAAATGTCACAAAGAGATCCTGGGCCAATTCCAAATCGATGGCTCCATTGTCCACGAAAAGCTGCTGGACTTATTGCTGAGAAGTTCTTAGCATTTAAGACTCCTTTAGGCCCTCATTTCAACGAAAACGTTCCAGCTGAAAATCGATTTACGCCGTCCATTTTATTTTCAAATCTGAGAGACCTTAAGGTACGTATTCAATTTTTTAAATGTCATCTTAAATCGATAATGAAAAATGATAAGTATCTGAATATGCTCTTAAAATAAATGTTCCATTAATCTTTAATATTTTTCTACTAACAAGCTGTGGCATTCTGTACTTAAAAATAAGCACTTGTTGCACTAAGTTTATTTATTTTATATAATAGCTTAAGTTATTCAACTTAATTTTTAAACCAAAAATCTGACCAGTGTTTTATATATCACAGAAACATGTTTTATATATTTTGTATACTATATACTTTACAAATAAAACACTTATCAAATGGCAATGTTACATTGGCACAAATATTATCAATATCTATTTGATTTAAATCATTCAAAAATACAGTGATATTGTACAGATCTCTTAAAGAAAAATATATTTTTAATTATTTCAAATTGAATTCTTTCTTAAATGACACATTAGGGTAACCAATGTTTCATTTTAAGTGGAGTTAGGTCTGGGTAGTTGTTGAAGTTACTTAGGTATGAAGACATAGACTAATATGCACAGATAAGTCTTCTTTTTGTTGTCCAGATTTTACAGATTTACCTATATCACTACATCTGTAAATCATAAATATAATTTGTTAAAAAATTTAAAGACAAAAAAAAACAATAATTTTACATGAGGCAGTTGGTTACAATACTACTCTTTCACTTCATTTAATGCATATAAGTATATTAATAATTAAAAAGCCAATTCAGGTGAGTACTTGAGAACTAAGATCTTATTTAGGCTGTGGTGTTTGAAGTGTACACTTTACAGAAAAATGAATCAATTCTCTTTTATAAATGTTCCTTATTTACTACCTTTGGTCTTAATAAATAGAGCTATAAGTTAGAACAAAGAGCTTATATTCAGAATGTGTGCAACTCTTTACATGGTAATCTTATTATTTTTAATTTAGATGAAATTAGGTCTGTGGATTGACTTAACTAATACATCTAGATTCTATGATAAGAATGAAATAGAGAAGAATGGATGCAAGTATATTAAAATGGCATGCAGAGGCCATGGGGAGACACCTACAAGAGAACAAACAAGGTAAAATTTATTTTATAATATGCTTTGTAAAATACAATTTCTCTAACTCCATTACCTACTTTACAAAAGAAATAAAACCTAGACTATGACAGTGTCAAAAATGTTGCAACATTAATACTGAAGGTTAGAAATACCCTTATTATTGTAGCTGACTCACTTTGCATTCTTGCATCCCATTACCATGTTAGTCGTTCACTTAGGACAAGGGTATAAGTGCTATTTTCGACAATTAGGGAATCAACGAATATTAACTAAATCTTCTTATCTTAAAGACAATGTCACTGCTATGCTTAAATTTGCTGATATACTTACAGTACTATGTTGATTAAATTTATTTGGTACTTTATTGGTAACTTTGATTTTGAATTTCAATGATCCTTACAAATACTTCCAGGCATTTCATTGACACTGTTAACAATTTTGTAAATCAAAATCCGGATGACATGATCGGTGTCCACTGCACACATGGATTCAATAGAACTGGATTTTTAATTGTTTCTTTTATGGTGGAAGAAATGGATTTCAGTTTAGATGCAGCGCTGCATCAATTTTCTGTGAAAAGGTAAAAATATTTTTTTTTAGTAATAAAATACTTTTAATAAACTAGAAAAATATATTTCTAAATCTATATTGCAGTGCAAAAAAAAAATGAGACATGCATTGCTCTGTATCAACTGTGTTTTTACTATTTAAATTGCAGAGAACCAGGAATCTACAAACAAGACTACTTGGATGAGCTATACAAAAGGTATGAAGACAGTGCCGACTTTCCCCCTACTGCACCTCCGAGGCCCCAGTGGCATCATGGTAAGTAAATTTATTACACAGGTACATAGAAAATATAGTACAGTCCAGCGAAGCCTTCTGTACAATCCGCCGTTTTAGGCTCTCACTTCACTATAGTTCATCTATATCAATGCAATTTTTTTAACAAGTCTGATATGGAATGGTCACCGTTTGCTATCTCCTGGACTGTAGACAAAAGGTTTTCTGTGTAATAAACTAAAGAATTTCTCTGGTAGTTACAATTTTGTAAAGGTCAAACTATTTTTGCTTTATCAATATTTTTTCGTAAAATGCTATTACTGCGTGCTTATTATATTGACATCATATTGGACATTTAAACCTGCCGTCATGGTAGTATTATGAAGACATTTATATTGGTTATTTCAGAAGATGAAGAGGATTATGAGGATGATGACTCACAGGCTAATTCGTCACATGCATCACAATCAGAGGCCAATTCATCATCTAAGTGAGTTCAGTAGTCTCACTACTAGACTTAGTACTTCTTACAACTAGAAATCTTTTTTTAAAATCGAAATTGAACTAGTTTTTGCGGATCATATTTCGTTTACTTTTAAATTGGCATCCAGTCATCTTATTGTGATTAGGATATTTTTTAATTTCCATAGTTTATCCAATTTTAAAACAAATGCATTAATGTATTGGGGCAATGTAAAAATAATTATAATTTTCTTTATTTAAAAACTGTTGTTTTTAATTATTTGTGTGCGAGCACACGCTGCCTTGATGTTAAGTGTGAAAACTTACAGCAACTGGATGGGCTGGGGCTGGGGCTGGGATGGGATGGGATGGGATGGATATCTGGTATCATGTATAATGTTTGATGTAATGTAAAGGTTGATGAACCAAGTTAATTAAATTGAACTTGGCTGACCTCGATTTAATCTCTGATGTACCATTAATAAAAATGCGCTACATCCAGCCAATGGATGAATGATGAATTCATGAAATGATGATGATCCGATTCAATTATTAACACACAATACACATAAAATGATGGCATATTTACTTTTTTGCATGTAAAATTACAGACATGTAGGAAAAGGAAAGAGAGGCAATCATATGAAACGTAAAGAGTTTATACCGCCTATACATGGAGTAACCTTCTATGATAACGAGATTGATGTAAGCGAAATACAAGAGAAAGTCAAAAAGTTTTGCAAGTGGACCGGCAAAGGTTTTCCGGGTTGTCAGCCGGTATCGATGACCCTGGAAAATATAAGTCTACTACAGGACAAGCCCTACAGAGTGTCATGGAAGGCAGATGGAGTAAGGTTAGTTATTTATTTAATTTATAAGTAAATTATTGGTGCACAATATTCAAAACCTTCATCTATACTTGCTCTAAGACAAGGATGTGCAACTGCACAACTTTTTTTTTTTATACTTTTTAAATTCATAATTCCAAGAAGATGTTGCCTTGCATGAATGTCATCTTGTCTGCTATTAGTAATTTTATTTTATTTGTGATAAAATAAATAAAAAAGTGGAACTCGATGGCAGAGCCAACGCCAACTCGGGTCTACCTTCTAAATCTAAACCTTCCCAGGACCCACTCAAATACAAACATTCATAAAAATCGACTCAGCCGTCTCAGAGGAGTTTAGTCAAATACACATGTGCATTTGCATATTTCATGAATGAGTCGCCATAAGCGGGGAGGTACCATGGCCACACAGAGAACAGGTTGCTTTCTGTTCTGCACTTCTACGTTCTATCCCCCCATCCTACTCTACTCTGCTCTTGCCAATGTACTCTGTAATTTTATTTCATTATCCCATTGCTTGTCAAATCTCCTTGAGTTGAAGTTGAACTATCTACACTAGATATTTAACTATTTTTGTCCTTGTGCATCCTAATTTAAAAAATATGTTTTACATTAAATTTTAAAAGAAATATGTAGTCAAAAAATATAACATCATTTGCACAGAACCATTGTTATCATACAATAAGTTATTTTCAATAAATATCGGAACTCACTTTTTTTTTAAATGAATAAACTATCGCTTGACCACGATCCCATAACGTTCAGTGACAATGTAGTTGAAAGATGGTATGCACTAGTTTAGTGTTGTGCCTTCATAGATAATATATTTTTTCTCAGGTACATGATGTTAATTGATGGCAAAGACAGAGTGTTCATGTTAGACAGAGATTTTTCCATATTCAAAGTGCATGGACTGATATTTCTGCACAACAAGACAATGGAACATTTGACAAATACTCTCCTTGATGGGGTAAATAATGTAATCTGTACTTGTTATTCACTTGTCATAATATAACAGGCTTGTTTTCCCAATTCGGTAATAATAATTAAAATAAAGGCCCAAGCCTAGCCCTTTTGAGCTTAGTTACTAGTAAAAGTTTTCCACCCGGCTACCAATAAAATTTTATAATAAGTTGGTAATTTGTTGTTGCAATACAGCTGTGAAACGGGCCTGTTATTTTGTGACGACTGTACTGTAGTGGCAAGTTTTCTCATTTTTATTGCTCACAGGTGTTTATTTTTTATTCAATCATTAATATTGTGATATGGTTACATTTCCTCTTCTACCTGTAATTCTATTTACAGGAAATGGTTGTAGATAAAGAGGATGGTGAAGAAAAACATAGATATTTATGCTATGATATTGTTAGATTTGAAAGTCAAACTGTCGGCAAAGAATCCTTCTATCCTGTCCGGCTAATGTGTATAGCGAAGGAAATTATAAATCCTAGGTAATTAATAATACATTATTTTTTAAAGAAACCATGTATATACATTATAGTTTTGAGAGGAGCTAGAAATTGTAATATTGTTGAGAGTAAATAATATGGCCTAGAGTTTCGTATAGTTAAATTTATTATGCCGCGAATGCATATAGCAACTAACTGAAATAAAAAAAATACTGACTTTTTGTGTTCAACAAAAAAAAAATAACCAGCAATATGCTCTTCAAGTGTCATACTTTATATCTAATCTGCTTCGAAAAAGCTTTTGTAGTCTTAAAACTCTTGAAAATAAAAGGTCTGCTTAACACAAGGCCGTGAGGTCAGCCCCAGATCTAAAAGGATAGGGCGGGCAAGGCACTAGCCCCTGGCGGCAGTTTAAATGGTCGCTAAAATCGTTATACGACTTAAAATAAAAAAAACTGCCTTCACAAATCTAACGAGCACAGTAAAGCATGGTTGGTTCAAGATTCTTACGAATCTTTTAAGTTGAAGGTGATTAAGAAGGCATTTTTAGCTAATGGGACATCAGACAATCTTTGTAAATGTATTAAGTTTTTTTTTTCAATAATTTATCTCACACGCTAGAAAGAGGGCGTCACTCTCAAGTTTTCGGTTTGAAGGAACCGTAGATCCGAGGCTGGTTGACTTAAACCAAATTATAATTTTAACAGTTGTTACGAAACAAAAGGAAAAATAATTTATTTTTGCGATAAATTCACAGCCGTCGTGCGACTTTCGTAATAAGCTGTAAGAAGTCGTCAATATTGAAATACTAAAATTTTTAGAGCAGCTAAAATTGGGTGATTATTTAGTTTTTGAATTACTATTAATTTTGGTAGATGTAGGTAGACATTACTTGTACGGTCTAATCTTATCTACAATTTTTGCTAACAAAGTTAACTTATATTAAATGAATTCTTCGGTAACTGCAGGAATAGAGCAATTGGCAGTGGTATGATAAGTAAAGGTCCCTTCAGTGTGCACCTGAAGGAGTTCTGGGACCTACGCATGACGCACTATCTATTGCACGAGAAATTTGCTAAGACGCTGTGTCACGAGCCAGACGGACTCATCTTCCAACCGTCTAAAGAGGTGAGAGATATGCTGGTCTATTAGACTAATGTTTTTTTATATTAAAAATATAAGATTCTCCGTCCACATTTGTGGTCCACTAGAGACCACAACAGGACGCCAAATGTTACTAAATATACCTACATTGTATTATTTAACTAATATTTTCATTTAACTAGATCTATTTTGTAAGTCCCTTATGTTTGCTCTAGACAAAAATTCGCCATAATGCGTGCAATCAAGTTTAAATTATGTTTAGTTAATACAAGAATGAGTAATTCTTGTATCCATTTTGTGTGCAGCCTTTTCCCATACCTTTATCTTACCTAATAAATCGCACAAAAAATAAACCTTTTCAAAACAAAGGTGTGACGGGAAGCGCAGTACGGTTGACAATGTTGCTAGACACGTATGAAATGCAATAAATAAAAGAACAAAATGCTGATGCACTTGTTTAAAATTAAATCTATTTTATTTATTTCAGGGGTATGTGGCTGGCGCCTGCGCAGAAGTATTGAAATGGAAGCCAAGTGACATGAACAGTGTGGACTTTAGATTAAAAATAACCACCGAAAGTGGGCTAGGGTAAGATTAATTAATGTAAAATATACATTTATAAAACAAATTGCTTGCAAACTTTTAACACATGTAAATATCATAGTTTCTTTTACTTACTCAGACGGAAGTTAAAGTATATAATTTTGCGGGTATATACGGGTACATATGTACATTATGACCGCTTGTAGCCTAAATTTATTGACTAATTTTAAAGTGTGAGGGACACCTCAAAGAGAGAGAAAGAAAGTCAATCAGCCAGATGGTGATAGAACGGGTTCTATCCTACCTAACCTACCTCAGGGGGTAGGCCGAAGTTAGGTAGCTGGATTATATTGAATGAGATTTTAAAATTATTAGCTTCAAAAGCTAAAAAGAAATAGCATGACATGTAGAAATTTACTTCCCTACATGCACACCCGCAGATCAAGAACCTCAGATGATAACACACCACACCCTTGTTCTTTGAGGTCTTAAAGCCTTCCTGGTCAAACTGACCTGTTCATCATTCAAATTTAATTATCCTTTACCTCATTTACAGTATGTTGCCAAAGAAAGTAGGCATGCTCTACGTGTCCCGCGAAAAGAACCCAATCACCACTATTAAATTGACGAGGCAAATGAAGCATCTGAATAACAAGATCATTGAGTGCAAGTTTGAAAACAATCAATGGGTATTTATGAGAGAGAGGACCGACAAATCCTTCCCGAACAGCCGTAACACGGCCATGGGTATGTGTGTACACGCTTATGTTTTCGATTATCTAAAAACCCCTACGCACTGAGCGGCTTTCAATACAAGTTTGTTCGTTAATCCGTTTTTAAGTTCGAGTAGTAGCTTAAAGAATATACCTATACACAAGGCAAGGGCCAAAAGGTCTTCAAAATACCATGCTTGGCGACAGGGTTCAGTCACATAGTCAATATCTTCTAGGGAAATCTCATTCTAAATTTACCTAATGTATATAGTGTACGTATATATATATATATATATATATGTAGTGAATGCCAATATGGAAATCATGGTACTTATTGCTGTCTATGAAAACAGATTCTTGTTCATCTTTAATTTAAGAGCTCTTCCGCTCTTGTCCGTAGGACAGTCTGCAGTCCTCCCTGGAATGTACTTTCCTCTTTACTTCCTGACACAATACAATGTCAGCTTTGTTATTTATTTATTGCATAAATGTCTCAACCTTTCCCTTCTCTTCTATATTTGTGTTTATAAGATTGTGTCGTATCAGATATCCCAAGATTGTTATTTTTTTTATTCTAATTAATCACAAAATACCAAATGAATCTGACTTTAAGTTGATATCTTCAAGTTTAAATACACTCTTATTTTTTTATAACTCTTTTAAGACAAGGCAAACAAATTATGAAATGACTTAATTTTTTTGTGTACCTTTTGCAGCCGTTTGGGAGAGTATAAGCAAACCGGTTACAAAGGAGTACCTGCTAAAGTTTATCAACACGAATAGTTTCCACGATGACTCGGAAATGCCGCCTCCGCCGAAGCGCAGTCGCGTTTAAACAGTTTAACCTTTACTATAAGTAGTAAATATACGATAACAACTTAAATTATAAGCCGTGTATTATTTTACTTTATGTAAGTGCGTTTTTACCCTATATTAGAAAATAATCTCTCACTGGGGTGGACAGAGACAAGATTATATATATTTGAAATATATTACAAATAAAAATAATAATTGAAATTAACATGGTAACAAAATTAATTTATTAAATTTTGTAATAACTTGTAAACAATTATTAAAAAAAACAATAAAATTTGATGAACATATCCAACTTATTCAATCATATTATTTTTATTATTAAACCCAAATCCGTGTATATAATTTTAACAAATTAAAGTTTGTAATGACTATTTAGTATATACAATTACAAACTGGATGAAAATATGTATTGCCACTTTCTTTCACCGTCAACTTCGCATTGTTTTAATTTATTTTCCTTTGTAAGTTTAGTCAGATGATGGTTGACATTATATGCGGCCGCTGGCCACAAGTGTTCTGGGGTCTCTGTGTATATAATCCTGACCAGATCCATTTCTGTCAGCTGCTTGTCTGCATTATTTTTTAATGCATCCAATATTTGGCTCTCTCTTAAATTTCTATGAGCTATATAATACTCTATCTTTTCCATTGGATCCTGGAAATTAAAGATTAACATTAACAAAAGATATTACTCATTTTACCACCAAGACAAAAAAGGAGGTAGTAAAATGAAAATTATCCACTTTGTAAAGTGGGAGTTTTGCTTGTCACCAAGAACATGTTACTATATTTATAAAAGATTAATCCATAATGGAGTTATAGGCAATAAAAAAGCATTTTCTCGGATTAGCCAAAAGGTGTCCTGGGAGCAGTAGAAAAGCTAGAAAAGGATGAATGATTGAATGATAAATATCATTAAATTTTGTATTTTATGTGCAAAGCATTTGCTATATGTGATATTTCTTCATAAAAGGAGCCCAAGAATTCATTAATTTCATAGTGATCAATCAGTCTTTAATTTAGGGAAGGGGAGAAGAAAAATAGGCCTGAGATATCTCAATAGAAGGATGAGGAAGCATAGATAGAGCTACCAGCTAGTGTGATACCAGTTCATCATATCCCACCTAATATTGAGTGGTGATGTGGTCAAGACATGGTACACACTAGTTTTGTAACAACCTATTTCTTAAGATACCCATGTCATGGACAGAAACACTAATACTGGCAATTTCCTCTAATACTTTATCGAATAAATGATAAACAAACATATGAATTGCTCTATTCAAATTTGTGGTATATCTATGATAAAAGGATGGAGACCAATCATAAATGTCCAATGGTAGAATAGAGATCAGGCAATAAATTAATGTAATTTGACTTACCTCAATAACATTACCATGACCGGGATATATAATGTTTGGGTTCAAATCTAATATCTTATTCAAACTCTTCATGTAAGTATAAAGATCTTCAAATACTGCGGTGCCTTCACCCAGTATACAATCTCCACTGAACAGAATATTGTCTTCTAACAATGTTAATACTACATGATCAGTAGTGTGGCCAGGTGTATGATGTACTTTGACTGTGGCACCTTCAACTTCAATCTGTTGGCCATCAGACAACCAATGTATGGGTACTGACAAAGGTTCATCTTTTGTATCCTCTTCACCTCGCTTGTGCTTCCAGATTTTTGGTTTTTCTATCATATTTATTAAATTTATGTTACACATTATTACATATTATTGTATAACTCTTCAATTAATAATTTATTAAACTCCTAGCTAATAAAGCTAGCCATAAAATTGATTTATTTATTACACCGAAAAATAATTTAAAATACTAACGAATAAATTGTTTTCAAACTTACGGGCAATGGTCCCATATAAGTCTTCAACTCCTCCAATATGATCATGGTGCCAATGTGTTACAACTATGTGTTCTATATTAACTTGTTCTGACTGCAACACATGTTGCAAATTTTTCTGGTATTCAGAAACATTTTTATCACCAGTATCTAATAAGATGCGACTGAAAATAAAGATGATCGAAAGATAAATAATAAATCTGACATAGCTCTTGAATCATTTATAATAATATACCACTTTAATGAAGTAAGTGCTTGATTGTTGAACTATACAAACTTTTTGCCGGTCCCAATTAAATATGTATTAGTGCCTTGAAGGGTCATAGGTCCGGGATTACATCCAAGTATCCGTATTATTCTATTTGAGAGTCTGGACACAGCGGGTATCACAGCTGCCATTTTAAAAATAATAAACAAGAGTCAAAGGTTTTATAATAAAAATGATAGGTGATCTGATAAGAAAGGAAATGTAAAAACTACGTTAATATTCTGATAAGATTAGATAAAGATATTTTCATAGCTTGACGTCTTGTGTTGTGATTATCAAGTAATTGTAAACAAACAGAAAGCAGCACAGATAGAATATAACTCCTATTAAAGACAAAAATAATATTAAAACGATTCGTGGCTTATTTATTTATATTTAAATTGAATTCATCAATTACTGATAAATATATATTTTATAATATTAAATAAGAGTATAGAGTTGATATAGAGGTAATGTTGTAATATGAATCGAAAACGGGATGAAAATCTTGGTGCTCGTGTCAACATTTTTTAGCCTTTTGTATGAAAAGAAAAGTTTCTTGTGTAAAATGATTCTTATAGTTATAGTATAATATTTTATCGAAAGATGTTATATTTAGAACAAAAACTACACAGTACATTTATAGTACATATATCATGTATACAGTACACAAATATACATGAATTAAGCCATTATTTATAAGATTAAAGTAGAAATATTTCACTAAAGTTTAAATAATTTTAATAGCAACGAAAATTTAAATAAGTCCACAAATTCCATCCACACCACCATGATAGTCGGCATACCACAACCGCGCGATTTTCGAGTAATTTTCTGCCTTGCACTTATCGCCTTGTGAAATTATCAGTCTCCTTACTTAGGGACTTAGAGTCCTTCAAGAAAAGAGGCCTTTCCTTCCTTAAAAGCCGGCGGCGCGTTTACAGTTCCTCTGATGTTGTGGATGTTAATGGGCGGCGGTGCTCACTGTTAGCTTTAGGCGACCCGTACCTCGTTTGTCCCGTTTGTCTCCTCCTATAAAAAACATATTACAATAGACCATTAATTAAGGGATACCCTTTAATTATCTTATATAATATTATTCATATAATATTCTTTAATTATGTATCTATTCTTTAATCATTGCAACACATTGATTAAGGAGGTTATGGTTATCAACTTTCTTGTTAACTTGTTATTGACAAGTGTGACAAGTGACATTCATTTGACACTTGAAAAATGGCTGGTGCGTTGACGAGGGTAATTCAGGGATCTAAAACGCAATTGGGTAAGCAGTTTTTTATTACTAAGTGTTTAACACTCGCAATCTGCGATCGTTTTATCCTTTCCTAATGTGATATTAATTAAAACGAATAAATAATTAATTTTATATTATATACGTAGATAACTTGCTTACATAATTTTGACATAAAATACAGGCATCCTTGGCCCTTTGGTGAACATCAACAATGGATCTGTTCGGTTTCAACAGACCAAGACGAAATTCGGACCTTTGGCAGACAGCGACCGTGTCTTCACAAATCTCTACGGCCGTCATGACTGGCGACTTAAAGGCGCTCTTAAGCGTGGAGATTGGTTTAAGACAAAAGAGATCTTATTAAAAGGCACTGACTGGATTGTCAGTAAGTATCTGTTTATAAATAAAAAAATATATACACATTATCTAAATACAGAATACAACAATATTAACAGCAATTAAGTATTTTACCGACTTAAATGTATATGTACTATAAAAATTCCTTTATGTTTGCTTCTTTTTATTCAAAGATGAACTCAAGACCTCAGGTCTTCGAGGTCGTGGGGGTGCTGGTTTCCCTACTGGCATGAAATGGTCATTCATGAACAAGCCCTCTGATGGACGTCCAAAGTATTTGGTAGTAAATGCTGATGAGGGTGAGCCAGGAACTTGTAAAGATCGAGAGATCATGCGACATGATCCCCACAAGCTGATTGAGGGGTGCTTGATAGCTGGCCGGGCTATGGGTGCACAGGCTGCATACATTTACATAAGAGGAGAGTTCTACAATGAAGCCAGTAACTTGCAAGTGGCAATTGCCGAGGTAGGTGACTGTATACTTAAAGTATACAAGTAGATTGATAAGTAAAACATGTAAATTGACAGGACTAACTTGTACAAAATACTGTTAATGCAGATTTGACAGGTTTAGCCATAATATGAATGAAAAAATAAATATAATCTTGACAAGGTTTTCACCTGCTCTATTGAAAAAACAAATATATGCAGCTATCTGTTTTATTCCATTATAATCTCAAAAACCCCTTGATTATTGAGTTACTGCCTTAGAAAAAGTCAACTTGATAACAAATATGTATTCTTGACTGTTCTATCAGTCAGTCAGACCAATTGCCTATTAAACACAAGTTATTCATAGAATCATTATGTTTCATACCATATGATGGTGTATTTACAGTCAGATGGTCAGTAGTTACAATAATATGCTTGTGCTTGTAAATGGTACATTAATTATGATGAGTCAATTAATTATTTTTGTCTACCTCTGGCAGATATATCATAATCTGAGTATACAAATGGAATTATTGCTTCATTTATCAAGATTATAACCGAAGTCCACTGTATGTAATTTTGTTTCTCTGTATTAAGTTTATTCCTGTTTTTAATATCAGTGTGTAAAAAGGTGAAGGTAATCTTTTGTTTTCTTTCAGGCGTACCAAGCAGGTTTAATTGGTCGTAATGCTTGTGGTTCTGGCTACGACTTCGACGTGTTTGTGCACCGCGGTGCCGGCGCGTACATCTGTGGCGAGGAGACCGCGCTTATTGAGTCCATTGAAGGCAAGCAGGGTAAGCCGCGTCTCAAGCCGCCCTTCCCCGCCGACGTCGGCCTCTTCGGATGTCCCACCACTGTCAATAATGTTGAGACTATTGCTGTTTCGCCTGTAAGTGTTGTAAAAATACATTTTAGGTAAGATTTATACAAGATGTCCTTGTCGGTTATATTAGTTAACTATACTATATAAGGGTTCTTCAAAAAGTTTTGAGTATGTACCAAAATAAAAAATAGGTTCATGACAGAGTCGAATGGTGGATTTGAAACCGGTACCCTAAACCATTAGGTTATTATTTCTTTACATTGATTTGCCAGTCGGTTTTTAGAAACTTTTGATTATATATATATATATCCAAAGTGCATGAATTGTGCAAGCACAACCCCATTTCCCGCAGACAATCTGTCGTCGCGGCGGGTCGTGGTTCGCGTCATTTGGTCGGCCACGTAACTCGGGCACGAAGCTGTTCAACATCTCCGGCCACGTGAATACGCCGTGCACCGTCGAGGAGGAGATGAGCATACCGCTTAAGGAGCTGATAGAGAGACACGCAGGCGGAGTGACCGGGGGCTGGGACAACCTGCTCGCGATCATACCGGGCGGGTCGTCAACACCGCTTATACCTAAGGAGTGAGTATACAGTTAAAATTTGGCAGGCAGGCAGAAACTTGAGCAGACAATCCATGAAGTAATTGTGGTCAACACCCTTTGAGAAGAAACATCCGCTTGAGCTATTAGTAAAAATTGCGCGCGGTCAAAATTCCGATTCGAAGGTGCTCAAAAAGGCTACTATCCAACACCCTGAAGCGCAGTAGTAAGCTGATTAATAATATTACAGAATGTTTTGCCTTCTACCAAAAATCATTCCATAACATTGTGATACAATTAATCACTAGGATTAAAAGTTTTATTACAAGAATATTTAAATAATATTCATCTGAGATACTCTCTGTGACTGAACAAAGACTGGGTCCGATAGAAGTTCTAAACATTACTAAAATAATCCTGTGTAATTATTGTAGTGTTTGTTCAAACGTGATGATGGACTTTGACGCGCTAGTAGCAGCTCAGACGTCGCTGGGTACGGCCGCCATCATCGTGATGGACTGCTCCACCGATATCGTGAAGGCCATTGCCCGTCTGATCATGTTCTACAAGCATGAGTCCTGCGGACAGTGTACGCCGTGCCGCGAAGGCGTCTCCTGGATGAACAAGATCATATACAGGTATTAGTGCCTTCAAGACTTAGCCTCAATTGCTTTATACCACTGATATAACCTGGACGGGGTGGTTGGGGGGTAACATGCTGTTAAAGTACAGCTAGAATAATAGCTCTTTTTCTCAAATAGGATGTTGGAGATGCATCCGCCTACCTGTTTTTTTTCAATGGACATAGGAGGGGAATAGACAAGAAAATAATATTTCCTTTACCTTTTCATCCTCTCCCCGTCCTATCCTCTTCCCATTCCCATCCTATCCTTTTAAGGAAAGGATGAAAGGGGGAACTGAAATTAGGGCTCCGGCACCTCACTCATCACTCTAAATACAGAATACTTCTACTTCACATCTGTCTTCAGTGAGATTGTGGTATTTGACCGGTTGAGCCAGTCCATTTGTGCAATAGATGTTGTGGGCTCTACCACTGTTAATAGACAGAGGTGGGGATTAACAGGAAAAAGGATATTTCCTTTTCTTTTTTTTCTCTTAGATTGGACAGTAATGCCACCCCATTAATAATAATTCTCCAATTTCCTAAAGGGGAACAATGGGAAGGTGACTGACAAATATTGAATTTGTATTTTTCTTTATTTTCTACATTTATTTAACTTTACAGGTTCGTGGACGGTAACGCTTCACCTAAAGAAATTGATATGCTGTGGGAAATCTCCAAGCAGATTGAAGGTTAGTAAATTATATGATGTTAATATTATTACTTTTTTGCTTTAAATTATTGACCGACTTGGTTCGACTGAGATTCTAATCCAATTTCCAATACTATGTAATTAATATTATCTTGAATTCATTATTGATCCCCAAAAAAAATTACATTACTAAAAGTATTGCGCAAATACAGATTTATTGGTAATTAAATAATTACATATCATGCTTACAAAAAAATTATAAATTTAAAACATTTACAAAATCTACTTTAAGCTACAAGCAATAAAAAGAGACCTTTATAAAAAAAAACAATTTAAAAATTCCTCGGCACTATAAAAAGTATTCTGGGTCCGCCATTGCTTATTGACAAATGTCACTTAACCTATTACAAGATGCTCATTCACTGATGCTCAGTGTCGACCAGTTTTTTTCTTACATTTGACTTGTTGATTATGTTTCGCTAACGATTTCATAATATTGCGGTATTGCAAACCTTGTATTGAATGATTCATTCTTGATATCAGTTCGTACACGTCGCAACTTGTATTGATCGCTTCCTATTCGGGTCCTGCGTCGTAGCCTTTGTTACTCCTGGATATTTTTTGTTCCATTAAAAGAATATATAAAATCAATTCTGTAGATCATCATACATCACAGTTCTCCCAATATGAAGTGTAAGCTTCTTTTGCCACCCTCAACAACAAACAGTAATTAATTAAAAAAACCAATAAATCCTACTGAATACAAATCAAATCACACCTCACTGCAATTTATCAAAAACGTACAAAAATACATACATACATACCCACAAAATCCTCCTGTGATTGGGCAATACTTAATGAATTAATTAATTTGTTTGTTATTTTAATATATTATCATGTGCAGGTCACACGATCTGTGCGTTGGGCGACGGTGCGGCGTGGCCCGTGCAGGGCCTGATCAGACACTTCCGGCCGGAGCTGGAGCGCCGCATGTCCGCGTACGCCGCCTGCCACGGCCCCAGCAAGGCAGAAAGATTGTACTAAAACGAACACCCTCTATACGGCCTTTGATAGGCCACACCAACATTGGAGGCCTTTTTAAGGCGTGGGCGTATTATTAGACTACAGTCCAAGTTATTCTAGCCATGTTAATTATATTGTACGGATTCCAGTATCGATTTAAAACTTGGGCGCCAACAAACCCTAAAGACCCTTGCCTTCAATGGCCCTCATAGCATCAAAGGGCTTACAATGTGATAGAATAATTACTAATATTTTATGTCCTGATTCAATTAACAACTGCATCTGGTTTATTTTTATTTGCAATATCTGTGGAAACCTACTATCTCTGCGTACCTCTTTAAGTATCCGTTGAGGTATTCTAAAAAGGCATAGTAAATAATTGTTTCTAAGTAATAAGGTTAGTTGCGACATGGAGACTTCTCCGATTTTCCGACAGTTCTGATTGTATTTACAATATAAATAGGATAATCCGTTGGTCATCAATTCTTAAATAAATTTAATTATTTGATAATTCTTGAAAGTTTTATTTCATACCCCTGACATAGAAAATGTTTCTGTTGTCAATTGACTGTTTTGCAACTGGATTATGTTTTCATTAAATCAATCAGTTGTATTTAGTAAGATATTTATTAAATGTATTATATTATGAAATAAACCATGTTTGTGTAGATTTTTTAAATAAAGTACTTAGTAAAGAAATCGACTATTTATTTTAAACAAGTTTGCTGTGTTTCAAACCTTTCAAAACGGATTAATTTGGCACTTTTCTCTCTTCGAACGTTTATCCAGGATGGATTACAATGCAATCATTTAAACAGTTTGTACCAGTTTGTCCCATTGTCCTCAACAGAAGTTGTAAATTTGAGAATAATGCCATCTAGGTGCGAGCTTACATAACAATGGATACTCTATATAATGGTTGCGTCATCCGACACATTTTTGCCTTTTAAAACTAAATTTTTGTTATATACATAGATTATAATATAAGGTTATATATATGAATTTATCTCATAATGTGTATATCGACTTTCGTAACATACATACATAACGTTACGAATTTATAGTTCGATTCTAATCTTGGTGTTGGTAAGTAGTATATTATTTTTGTAAATTATACTAGAAGTTAACATATCAATATAAAGTATGTATAGTCATTAAGATAGTTTCTAGAAAATTCAATAAGTTTGCGTAACATTACATTAACTTATGAAACAAAGAACCACGCTCGACGAAGATTTTTGCGGTCGCCATTTTTTTGTGAAATTACTTTATCACTTCCTCCATTTGCTATGTTTACGATCGTATGGCGCGTTTAAATAGGTGATTTTGATAAACTAGGCAAGACAATGTCGATTAATTATACATTAAAAGTATAACAACTTATTCAAATATTTTAGGTGATTTTATTTCCTGGTTCCTTTTATTTTTTAATAAACATTTTTATTTTATTCTTTTAATAATTTGAGATCAGTAATATAAATTTTTGTTAATAGTGTCCTTGTTGTGTACTTTTGGTATGGCGCGTAAGTCTCCGCCATTTTGGATCTAGTCTGTAAAATCACTTGAATCAATAGTGTGGAGTGTCAAACATTGTTCGTAAATTATAATAAAATTAATTATATATTTACTCAATAATTTTGATGATATTTACCAGAATATTATGTTTTTAAGTTTTTTAAATATATAATACTTTACTTTTTACATATTTTTAATATACTATAGCAGCGGTCTTCGTTTTTCCCTTCCCATTTTTTCCTTTATAGAAAAGGATAGATAAGGGAAGACGATTAGATTTGGGGCACCTCACTAACATCAGACGAAACATAGAATTTGTACTTCATCGTTCGAGCCGGCGCATTCGTGCGACAGATTTTGTTGTTGGGGGCTTAACCACTGTTATATAGTGATATTGTGTACAACATGTGACCTCTTGTCTAAGTCGACGCAAGATTGGAATGATACAGGTGATGATTACACGCCCGAAGATACTGAAAACTATACCACAGCAGGATGGTTTTTTTTGTAAGCAAATGTTTTTATGTTAAAATTCATAAATTATTATTTTGCTGCGAAACAAGGTAACTTACAATATTTCGCATTTATAGTTTTTCTTTTTCATCGTTAATAAAAAATAATATTTCATTATTTTTTGATTAATGTTTGTTTCACGAAATGATCTTGATTAACATAAAAGCATGTATTTAATGCAATTAAAGTCTTTACATGTACAAATGACCTTCGCACTTCCTGCAAAATTTTGAGATTACTTAAATGCGTAGTAATTTTCAAGGCCACGCGCAAAATTGTTTTCAGGTGTTCAAAATGAATGTAATAAATAACTTGAAAGTTATTTTAACGCTAGGTTCTAGTTTGGTGTGTCTTAAAAGCAGATGGTTAAGTATTAAAAGTTGCGGCTGTGCAAACTGGCTTGACTATTAGCAATTTTTTGTGGCCTGTGTAAGCCTGTGTTTTTCATCGCTAGTCGTAGTTTTATCATGAAAATCAGCTGTTTGCTTGCAGTGATATTCCTTTTGGTATCATGTCGCCCTAGACAGGTTCAACCCAGTCATGTTGAATTAATCAAAATTATATTTTCGACGACGGTTTGTGAAGGATTCGGAAAGGGAATGTTTGCATAATAATAAAAGTATGGTATATTTTTTCTAAATTATTTATTCCCTCTATTACTCTTTCTTTTTTTTCTGATAATCTTAAAATATCTTAGCTCTATGTACAGTTTTGCATAAATTAAAGAACTTTATAATTTACAATACACTAATATTGTACAAATCACTTTCAACCGTATGAAAGAATGACTACCTACTTCAACGCCACTATCAATGAACGATAGTACCACGTTATACACGAAGTTTCACATATTGATAAATAAAAACAAAAAAAAAAGAAAAAAAATGATTTTTCGATTTAAAGGTATACTAAATATGCGTGGGTAACATGTCTCATGATTTTATAATTTCGATTTAACAATACAAAAAAAAAACACTAAATTTGATTTAAAAAAAAACTCAACACCAAGTACCAAACGAGACATCGATTCAGCGAAACGGAGTTGGTGCCCGCTCAGAGACAAAACGACAACAATAAATTAATTTTACATTAAATACATGGCACTGACCAAATTCTACTACCGTATTCGGTACGTGGTGATGCGAATAAAGGAAACAAATTAAATTTTATTTGTGCTTTCTAATACAATAACAAATTAATTTAGCATGTATTATATTATTTGCCGAATCACAATCAATAAAACAAATATAATAATAAAAAAAATAACTATACGATGGAAGCAACTGATCCTTGCTGAACGGAACCGCGTCAGCGTAACAACATAATGGCAATCATAAACTCTAAATAACATCGGTGGAGATCACAATTACACAATATACCTTCTTTTAAATATAAATACAAACATATACATACCTAGGTAGTTACCTAAAGTTTAAGAAACAACTTCAATGCAATATATCAATCTATATTGGTGTGAAATTGATATGTTATTAAGTTAGGCTTAACAGGAATCATTTGTTTATAGTATGCGCGGCTCTCCGCCCACAAGACGGTTCTCTCGTCCACTATTGAAGATCACAAGTACGCGATATCAGTCTCACTTTTTCTGTCATTACTTTACCACAGATAGCAAAAGCTTGAACTGTCGGCCGCAGACAGACCGAGACGCGGTCGCAGCCGCGTTTCAATAAGCGATCGTAACAACTACCGGCGGACGTTCGAGCTCCTACTTTATAAATAAGTCGGTGCACGGCGCGGACCAGCCGCCGCCGCCGCATCGCTTTCCTAATCACTAAACTTAAATCTCCACAGAGATCTCTGGTCGGCCCGGGTGCGACCGAAGACGTGACGTGACGTCAGTGAGCGCAACCCGCAAGCACAAAACTTAGGTCGGATCATATCGTTATACATACATAAATATTATATCAACAGACGATTGCTGACGATCAGGATTCGACTGGAAGATTTGCAACAATCATTATTGGCGAAAGTTCATTATTATAATAAACTAACGAAACAGACGCTCGCAATCGTCTGCTTTTGGTGAAAAGTTGACGGAATCGGTTCGATTCGAAGCGAGGCGACGTTAGACGCAGTCGTCGAGGTCTACGTCGGGTACCAGACGGTCGAGGGAGGCGGCGGCGCGCGGCGGCAGTTCGTTCCTCGGGTCCCTGGCCAGCCAGGGGTGCCGCAGCACGTCGCGCGCACTCAGGCGCTCGCACGCCTCGCGCCGCAGCAGCGACCGAATCAGGCACTTCCCCCGCGACGATAAACACTCCGGAACCACGAAGTACCCACGAGATATCTTCGCAAATAATGACGCGTGCTCCGAATCGTTGAACGGATATCTGCAACAAACGAAAATAATTATCAAACATTGTCACCAAAGTAATAAATCCTTAAACGATAAGATAAGAACGGAGAGATACAGAAATATAAAAAAAAACACATCGAAGTAAGTATTTTTTCTTTGTCTCGAATTTTTTTTAGACCGATAAGATCATTAAGGGCGACATTATAGGGAGCATAAACTGTTGCGTTTTTGTGAAGCTCGGCACAGAACGCCCGAATCCGATTGTCATTCGTCGAGTCGGCGGCGGACGGCCGGCAGATGTGTGCCGAAACAAAAACTCAGGTATGATGAAACCCTTCCGGCGACAGGTGATGCCGGCGATTGCGGCGAAATCCCGGGGCTCGAATTTTAAATTACGGGTGCCGAGGAAAAAAACAAAACAAAAGTTGTCGAGGGCAGGTGCGTGCGAGGGAGTGCATCGAGGGCGGATCAACGTCTTCGACACATGACCGCGGCAGGTGCGGAGAAGATTTCTCGACTTTATGTGGGTGATATAATCGTCGACCGTTGGCGCGTAACGGCCGACAGGTGACCATCCCCCGTCGCCAACGGTCGCCGCGACATCCAGACAAACGGTAAGTCCCACGCTCCACCGCCAGGTGAAGACGGCTGCCCACCCTTTCGCTTAATTTATGCTTTTAATTGTATCCACTAACCCATTTGTTTAAGGTGATTAGGGCAAGTTACAATTTATTGAACGAATGAAACGAATGTTTTTGTGCATAAAATTTTTTGATATATTAAATAATTGTATTTTATCAGTTAATTCTTTCCCTCACTTCAACTTCTCAAGGGAATGCTTTAGTAGTACACAATGCCCGATACGCGACGGACTATTGTCTATAATCCAAAGGGAGTACACACCTTCCAACGAGCATGGTGTAGAGTATAACTCCGAGGGACCACATGTCGGCCGCTCGCCCCGAGTACGTGCGGTGCGCCCGCAGGATCTCAGGAGAGACGTACGCCGGGCAGCCGCGCTTGTCCTGTAGGAGATCTTCTTCAGGGTCGTCCAGTACCACCGCGTCTTCCAGCGACTCCAGCTTTAACGTTGTTCTGTAACAAATAGAATTAACGGTTAGTTTTCAATTACAATGTCGAAATTTAAAGATGAGATAAGGAAATTTTATTGAATAATTCATATGCTTAACTAATGTATGATATATCATTGAAGCATGTGATGAGACAATAGTGTATTAAGTTTTGAAGGACATGAAGTAATGAAGATGACTCAATACATTGAACTAATCACCCTAAGTGACAGAATTGTCATTAGAAATAAAATAAATAATAAGTCTCTTACGTCCTATCCTGAACTGGAATAGGCAGGGAAAATGGTGGACATGCTTATTAGATTACAAATACACCGACGTAACTAGAAAGGAAACAATTTCAAGAAACACCATACATATTTTCCCTGCGCCCTCGACCCTGTCAGCCGCGGCCCGTAACCATAGTGCAGAAGTCGTCCATAATATTGACAGTTCTATATCGATATATATTCCACATCGATAGCAATAATCTACATTAGTAATCGATGATTAAACAAATAATGATGACAGTAATAATTAACACGATACAAGCCGACCCCGCACCCGACCCCGGGACGATGACCCGTTTTAATCGCGAATCATTCACTGCGACCCGTCACCGCTCCGCACAACGCGTCCCTTTGAGAACAAAGCGATGCCTCGTCGATTCGTGGCTATCGCTAATTAATGAAATCTATCATATACACGTATTGGTGTAATTGACTGAATTATATGTTAAAAAACAGTTGGATAAATTTATTGAATATTGACTAATCGGAGCCCTGTTTAGTCTGAGATTAGCAATCACTTTAGCATGTAGTTGTACTGTAGAGAGCTAGGAATAAGCGTAAGGGCTTTGTTGTTATACATTGGTTGTGTGTACAAGTTTTGTCATGTAAATAATTGCGTGTCGAACCATAAAACTGTGATGCAAGAGGTATTGTTTCATCACTGACACGGGATTTAGATTCTCGTGGTGGATGTCGCGTCATTCCGAAATGATCAGATCAACACCAAAACGTAGGTTTTAATATCTACATGATACAAGTGCTCAAGATATATCTGTTGATATCAATCATCAGATATATGGAGGTTGTATATGTACCATGGACTTTCCAACTATGACGATGGTACATGGATTAGATTTACAGAAAAAAATAATAGAGTGATTATAAGTATCTATTATGAATAATTCAAAGACTATTTACTCGTTAGTTAAACAAAAAAATTATACGATACATTAAAATACTAAGAATTATTCTTATTTCGCTTACAACTTGACTATTTACCGGTCTGACTTGTAATGTAGGAATGCGTTAGTAATGTTTTCTTAGAACGTAAAGGACATTCAACATTGTCCTGTTACCTACGGACTGTATTGTTTGGTCCACTTTCGTATTCTATACGTAACACGTCAACTAATAACCTTAGAGGGTTTTTCGTAAGAAAACTATATTACACCAGTATTAAATACGTTGATACGTATAAGGATAAAATCGAAATTCTTAGATTATATTTGGATGGTTTTAAAATATCCCCGAAGGGGAGCGATTCGATTTAATGTTACGACGGAGGAATAAATCTATTTTAGTTAACAAAATCCATTACGTCCCATTACAGCATCAAAGCGTGTGAAGCTTTAGAAACTCGATTCGAAACTTGGATTGCACGAAACTTGCGAGATCGTTGCACGCCACGAAAGCTCGCAATAAATATAAAGTTTGCTCAAAGCGTTGTGTTAGCGCACCGGCTGCGGTTCTCGACTGTTGCCACTAATAGTCGCCTCGGTCTGGACCAAAGACTATATGTTTAGTCACAAATATTACGAGACCAGTACGATTAGTAAAATCACCGACGTTGTTACGAGGCGAGATAAGTTGATAGTGATTTATTATTAATATTATAATTATGAACCGAATCGTGACAATATGGGCCGGCTGGCACCCGGTAAAGGTTACTCTCGTTAACCGTGTGTCGCAACCGACTCGGTTATCGCTACAAATATTCCCGCGCGTACGAAGAACCGAAACACATTGCTTTAGATGCACATACTCGTAGTAACCTATTTTAGCTGTTCTTTAATTAAAAACAAATTGTATGACAGTCTTAAATGTCGGTAGCGTTCGGTAGCGCAAGGGCGTCGTCCTCGTATCAGATTTAGCGGCGCCTGCGCAACTGTTCCTAATTAAAATCCGCTGCACCGGCGCTGGCGAGGCTGAGGCGCGACGTCTGCAGTCGCGATCGATTCGTATTTCGCAAGCTCGTAAATGAACCGCACGGTGTCGTAACGTGGTCGGAAGGTTGGCCGGATTTCCGAGCGGCGCGACCTCGAAGGATTCTCGCGGTGCGGCCGGCGCGGGAAAGGACAAGCCGCTTCGCCGCCCGCGCTGGCCGCACCGACATGCTCGCCGGCCATAACCTAGCTCCTGACGTGCTCTAATACAAAATAGATATTACTGACTCACGATCACACCTCCTAACTACGAAATTGGTCGCATGAGCTCTGGTTAGGTCGCGCGTTTCACGTTCTAACCAGTGTGCACGATGGGCGTAGTGTAATAGCCGTGTGGGATATCGCCCACAATTAGCGGGATGCGCGCTTTCACAACGCGGCCCTCGCTCGACGCAACCCTGAAAGTTTCGTAATGAACAATGACGGCGGTCGCACAGATGCAGCGCACATGCATGCACTTCCTGCTCGAGTTATATCGCTTGCGCAAGCTCACGCCGATATACGAAACGGAATGATGCGACGTGCAGCGCCGTTGCGAAACGTCGCGGGGCCTAATCGTCCGCGCTGCACGGCTAGTTGTTTATTCGCCGCTTCCTAGCCCGCATCTGTTAGTCATAGGTTTTCGTAACGCGCGCTGTAGGGACGCGTGCTGTCGCAAGCGCGTTGCCTCACCGAGACGCCGGGATACGTTGGGAAACCATCCCGACCATGTCCAATTATACTGCGGCGCGTTGCACAATTCCGCCCCGCGGACCACGTCGGACGCTCCGTGTCATTTGACAGAGAGACGGACGTCAACAACGACTAAATATTTGCATAATGCACCTTAATACGCAGCGGATATAACCGATACTGAATATCGGCCAACGTTGAGAAACGTTGCGACATCACCGCACGGCACTAAAACATCTGTCGCGCTGTTATCGGTATACCTCCACGCTCCAGAATTTAGGTCTCTAAATTGCACTAGGTTTGTTATAACGCAAGTCGAACGTTTTGAAACGGCGCGTTGGGCCGCTTGCGAAAACGCTAATGTGAACATCGGTTGCAAAATTGTTTTAGTTTTAAAATCGAATGTGGCGGGCGCGGGCGATGGGCCGCATGCGGTGACATTCGCCGGCGAGCAGATCGGGTAGCGCAACGCTGCGGGCCGTATTTGGCAGGCGTGCGGCGTGCACGGCCGTGTCACAATGGCGCGGATTATGAGCTCGTTGCGATATGGCGTGTTGCAAGCGCGGGCGCGCGTCCAAGCCGCTCCTGTGTTGCAACCGCGCTACCCGGCTCCGCGCCCGCCGCACATCGCGACACCGTACAATGACCCGCCAATTACGCGAACGTTGTGCAACGAAGAAAGCGCCCGGTGCGTCGCCCGCGAAAACTATCCGAATTCACATCGATCTCCGTCACAAATCGCCGCAATTACACCGTTACGTGGCGGCGAGCGTCGAATCCGGCGAGCGGTCGACTTTCTAACGCGGGGTCGGTGTACGCGGCGGCGTGTCGCAATAATTTCTCCGATGCCGCGAACGAAGAAAGCGCGACCTCGCCGCTATTTTGCAATCGCGCGCGCACCGCGGGAAAGAGCAGTAGAAAGCGTGCGCCGGTGGCCGGGCGGCAGGCGCGCTACAGATGCACTCGCTGCGCCGGCCGCGCCTCCGACAACAGTTTGTTTCGAACGAGTACCCGGAATTGGGCAAACGGGCACGGTGTTGCGCAAGGCCCGATAACTCGCGGGCCCTTGTCACCGCTGCGCTGGTGAAACACTTCCGTTCATTGACTCTTTCCAGATTAATGTTACGTACTTTTCGAAATACTTTCGCCGCACGAGACACACGTGTGGCGAAAGCCCCAGTCGGCTAGAAAAAAAACTTTCGCGGGGTCTATATCCTTCATCTTTCCGGGTAAGTGCGGTGCGGTTGCATAGTGCCGTATGTTCAATGTGTCGCAAGATCCAGCCAGCGCGTAACTCTAGGAATTCCTCTGTTGGGATGCGAGGCGAAGAAACGTCGGGTAAGGTTGCGAGCGCTGAGTTGCGTGAGCACTTTCATAACGTGTTGTTACGTTTCTACTCGACTTCTGTAACGGTTGGGAAACGCAGCGGTAAAAAGCCGTTGGTCCCATATCGCGGATGAGTAATCATCATTACACAGCGCGGCTGGAAAAACGCAACGCCCCCGTGTCGTGTGATCGCGCTTTACAATAACTTTCACGTAACAGATCTAATAATTTACACTTCGTAACTCGATCAACAAAGGTATAACTAAGTCCTTGTTATATAATTATTTAGATCTGTTAAAATCATATACGCCCAAATGCGGTAGATAGATATACGCATAGAAGTTACTATTCACGAATTAGTACATACAATAACATTTTTTCTAATTATTTCGATTATCAACACTGGTTGTTTATCAAATGTAGGCACACGAGCTGCGTATGTGTTTATGTAAGTTAATATAATATAGTATAGGTGTGCGTGTCACCTGGAGGCAGGTGGAGCATGGAGCTGTGTTTAGTCTGACGGCAGCTGCCTTGACAGATGCGGTCTGCGTGGTTTAAAAAGAGCATTTCGACATCCGCGCGCGCAGTCGGAATACCCAATTGTTCCGCCGCGCAATCGCTTCCTTCTCATTATTGGGAGTCGGAAGTGCGAAACGCTCGCCTCCATACATTCTTAGTGCGCATGCGCATTTACTGTAGTGTAAGTAAATCCGAAACGGAATTATTTTGTAGGTACGACGCTTTGAGTTGCGCACATCTGGATCCTGCCTCGCCGTGCGACTTTTCAAATTACGAGCGAAAGTTGCTTATCCACTAGTATAGAAAATATTGACAGACTAACATTCTTTAAGTGCCAAAACGCTTGATGTTCTTTTGAGTATGAGCCGGACTTCCCAACCATTTGTTGGGTAGTCCGTCTAAAAAGTCGGTTAGTAATGGCACAAAAATGTATTATTAATCACAAAGAATGATTGCAAGTGGCGACGCAAGAGCTTGCGATACAGGCGGCGCATGTTGCGAACTGTATGGCAACGCGGATTGCAAACACTCGGTTAACGGTATTGGATCTTGCGCGACAAGTACACATTGAAATATGTTTATCAATACTAACGGATTTTGGGGAGCAGACTTTGGGTTCAGCTAACGTTTCTTCGTTATTTCACGAATTTAAAAAAAAATCTTCTGGAACCCGATGGCAGCGTCACCCAGGTCCAACTGTGAATCACCCCGTGACTCGTTTAACTCAGAAATATCATCAAGATTGATCTAAAGACGAAGTTCTATGACATAAACGTGTACAGAAGAATTATTTATAATAAAGAAGAAAGAACACAATAGTTTGTGTATAATTTATCTGCGTGCGAGGGTTGGGCCAAGGCAGTGACATCGGGCCGCTAGCGTTTTGTAACCGTTAGTAAGGATTTGCAAAACGCCCCGTGGAACGCCGCAACGTATCAAATGCAAGCTTCTTAGTTCATTTCATAATACAATTTGCGCAAGAAACGAAACAATTGTAACGCGTGGGCGGCGCTGACTGAGATCGCGAACGAACACACTGATTGACAGATCCATTTTCTTGTAAATACCAGAATTTCATAAATATATATATCTTTTGCAGGTATGTTAGTTGATTATGAAATATGTCTTTTGGGTGTCTCTTCTGTGTTGTGTTACTCTTAATACTATTGAGTTGTTTGTGGGAAAAAAAACTATTTTTGTTAATACTGGCCGTTTTTGTAATTTAAATCAACACTAATACGTGCACAGATACAAAATATAACCTGAAGTAACGGAACGGATGACGTAGGACTGTTTCGAAAACGCGAAATAAGCGATGTTGCGATTACGCGTTGCGAAATAAGCGTAGCTCGTGCTCACAGAAACGCGTGGGACGACAAATAGTTTTAATTTGTGACGATTTTCAATGACATAGTTAGTTAATTAACGCATTGTGTTACATCACTATAACTGTATTGATTCCTTACGCTATCAATGTGACAGTTTTACAACTAAAATGTTTATTAATAGGTATTGCAGTACGGGTTCTAGATGGACATGCCAAGTCAAGGACAAAAATAATTTACAATTTACGGTTATTTCATTTAAATGTAATAATTGTCATAATTAAATTGTTTTCATCGTATGTCAATTAATTACAAAACTTTGGATATTATTTTAAAGCAGTTACGTTCGAGTAACAAAATAGATGTTAATTTTTTAAAAACAAAATAAAATTAATTAAATATAATACGCAATTGTATGTTTTGTATTGTGAGCCATTATAAATGATAATTTATGATATAACGTATTTGTGTATGAGGAAAACATAATTATAATTACGCAAACTACAAATTATATCGTAGTTTTATCAAACATTTCACTAAAATCCTATATAAAATGAAACTTTAAAAATGTTTAGTTACACAGATGATAATAAGTAAACATGTTACAAAGATAAATAAAAGCGACAAATATAAAGCTGTAATATATTGGATAAGTAACTTTTAGGTGAAAAAAAAATCGGAAGTTTAACTATTAACCCGTCGAACCTGACAATTTTTCGTTCTAAAAGATTAATTCATCGCATTGAGAACAAAATGTTGCATTATTAATGAAGATGTAACCGTGGGTTAACTGGCTAAACTAGATGATACAAGCTTCGTCCCTACCTTTCTCTCTAAAAAAATGAGATGAAGATGGTAAGGTAGACGGATGTATCTTTCATTTATTCATGGCGTGCTTAGAGAGAGAATTCCGCATCCGGATCTCTCTAGGTCGCATCTAACAAATGTTGAACGAGAATCCGACACGAATCGTTTTTGACCGAGCTGTTAGTTACATGACAAGATTTAGATATGACATTTTATTTAATCATTTATTTAATTTATTCGTTCATTTTATTTAAAAGCTAAGCTAAGTTTATTATTATCATATCACTATGATATAATATTGTCTTTAATTCTAGTTCTATTGTCATATTTGGATCTTCAGCGATGAAATGACCCATTCAATTATTTCTACATATCGCACAAATATTAATATTTTGAATAGGTCATACTGGAATAATGATAATTATTGGTCAAGGGATGGGTTAGTAACGCACATTCAGTATCTATTTATAAGCGAACGGGTACTCCTTATGTGGACTGGTCTTGTTACGTGTATAGTGCAGTTCGCGTTGTACGTAAAAAGTGTTGCCACCTGCTACAACTGGCCCTCGCCTATTATAGTCATGTGTATATTATAGACCCATTTGTGATGTCTCGTGATAAAAAAAAAATATTAGCGCTTAAAAGGTAGTTAGTTTTATCAAATTCTAATTGTCATTGAACTTGAAAAAAAAACTACATCGACTTGTTGTTTGACTATCTGTCATCAACTGTGCTACCAGAGATTATACATAGTTATCAATGTTAATAAATAATCGCAGTTTCTGGTATGAATGATCGATGTTAAATTCGCTAACTTTATTTTTTCAAGTACCTTTTTCGTAGTTAATGAAAATTAATGCAATAAACTCTTTGTGTAGCAAGTTGTTAAGTGACCGAGAGTGCATGCCGCGATCTGTATCTCGGAGCAAAGCGAATCGGGGCAATGGTTGTAATAGCGGCGCCTGGGCGACCCCAATGACGACGCGCTATCGCCCCGATAACGCACGAGGACCCCTTTACTATGCTCAAAATGCATTTTAACATCATTGGACGTGTACAATACATCGACGTCTAACCTCGGTTTACACAGTTCCTTAAAGCTCAAAACTGCAATGTACACTCAAGCGTCTATAAATTACGCAACCTTATTTGTTTCGGATAGAAATCTAAACGAGTGGTAGTCGTAATCGACGTATGTACAACGAAAGTAGAACTTTCGCGAAGTTGTTTATATCGATTGCATCGTAACGTAACATTACGTGGTGTTTGTAAATAGACCTTATCGTTGCAAATAAAACAAAAAAAATAATAAATTATCAAGAGTCGAGAACGAGTTTCTACCGTTACCTTCCTCATGAAAATACGAGTAAACATTCAAGTGAATGCGATCCGTTCCGAAACGAGTTCCCGTATCCACGAAACATAGCGACGACACCACAAATATATAAATATATATACGCTCGATCGAATCGATTCCACGAATTGTTTACGCGTCCACATCGGTCCGCTAATCGGAGGCGACTCGAATATTTTCTAGTTCAAAACACCAAAAGTTCATAAGCCTTATATGTACGTTTTGGAATTTAAATGTTTCTCACTCTATGTTTGCGTGAATCGAGAACGTGTATCGAATATGATTCGATCGCGTCGATAAACAAACAGCGGCCGGTCTGCGGACGATGCCCTTGCGATTCCACGTCTCCAAAGGCGCAGTGGGCAGCCTCGCCCCGACGTATGTGGCACGAGACAGCGGTACTTTCTCATCGGGTACCGTACGGCGAAATGATACTAGGCCGATGAAAGCTCCGATAGCTCGCCCGTCGATTCGATATCCGAGATATGACCGCGCTCACCCTGGCCACAATTGCGTACTTAACATTTTTTACCGCGCCCCGCAGTATGGTCGAGATGAGATCATAGAAGGATCAACGCTCTACGCGAATGCCGAGGCGATGATCGACTCGCTTAGGGTCCGCGAACTCGGTCGTTCACCTCCGCCACTGCTTTTTACTATCTCGACACGATGATGTCACTCAGAAAATGCGGAAATTGTAATTTCTAACGCGAGCGATTATGTCACGGCCCGGCGCCGAGATGCACGCTGCGAGAGGTCGGCGAACTTGCGAAACTGCACCTGCCACGGCCGAGGGGAGCAACGCGGAGCCACGGTGAAACTAAGAAAGTGCGGAAATATTAGAGTGAACATTACCGCGTTACGTAGACTCAGACCGTAGACATAACGTCCGATTTGTACGATGTTAAAATGAAGTCGCATTCCAAAACCAGAGCCGACGGTCGACGATGGTCGCTTGCACAACCCGTGACGGAAGAGAGTGCGGGCGAAACGGCGTACCACGGTGATGCAATAAAGAAAGTGCGGAACTGAAGTAAGTTTTCCAGCGCGGTGAACGTACTCGGCCATTAGCAGTGTATCATTTGTGTCGGCAAAGGCTCTAGAGGCGAGCGGCCGACGACCCCGCGGGGGAGCCGCGGCATTCGCATTCGAGTCTATGATAAAATACGGCCCGCCTAGAAAATTATGATGCGAAATCGCGACGCGCGGCTGACGGCGCGCTACTATTATAAGACGCGATGTGATGCTCCGAGATAAATTGACACTCGATGTTTATGGAGGAAAACGTTTGCGAAAGGAAATACACACTTCAAGTGTGACCTTAAAGTAGACGAAAAAAGTTTAATTTAAAGGCGATGTGTCAAGTTCAGCGTGTGCGAGGCCGGTGCGCGGGCGCGGGGCGCGTTGACAATGAATGGCAAAGCACCGTTGTACTTGACCCAGTATTCGGGCCGTCACGGGCCGCCGGCGCAGCGCTCTACGAACGACTGCAGCCAATAACCGCACACCACGTCTACGTCACCGTCACAATAATACGCATAATCATATAAACAAAATAATAATTGCAAAATTTAAGCCATAAAACCAGACACTAAAAAAAATTTAAAAAGCTATGAATGAGTGAGAATTTTTCACATGAAAAACCTAAAGATTACAACAAACGCTTATGACACCTCTGACATTGGTGTATAGTAGATCACTGGGCCACGGTAAAAAAATATATAAATAATTTGGCAGCGGCGTGAAGTCGGTTTACGTCAATCAAGATGTTATTTTAATCGTCTCGCGTCAGATATGCACCTAGATGATATCATTGTTTGAATACGGGATAGGTTAATGTTCAATCACGTTATTTTTGGCGTGTAATTTTCGTGGCTGCAAAAATAGGTTTAAAAGAATCGATGTATTTATATAGGTTTTGTTCATCTGCAAGGTCACAAATGCACCTGCCTATTGTCAGTTGTGTCCGTTAAGCATTAAGCGGCTCCATGAGTTTTTAAGATCATTACTTAGCCATGTTAAGAAGTAAAAAGAGTTTAGCTGAGCGTTCGAAATTCTAAAACGACGAAATGAGAAATCAAGCGGCTGAAGCGCTCGCCGGACAGCGGCGTCGAGCGCACAGCGCACTCGTAATAATCCAAGTGGGTTAAGGTTCCATCAAGGATTTGTTGCGGCAAAACACCGCTCCAAAACGCCGAGCGTTTGTTACTATGAGCTAACTGCACGCCGCCGGTTCCGCTGCATTTGTACATTTACAACCTTTTGTAATTTTATCATTATTTTTTTTATTTTATTTTACGACATAGATCGTCAAAGGCGATTCATAGTCTGCAACTTTCGAATGAAGAATGGAAATATTTTTTTTCTTTTTGTTCAAACGACGAATTCATTTGTCTCTTTATATCATCAATGTTTCATTCACCTGTCGGAGAAGGTTAATAATAGTTCAAATAAGATGCCTTTTGTTTAATTAGCGTCAGACACAAACAAAAGTAATTCGATCGTTG
Source organism: Papilio elwesi (assembly GCA_029849275.1). NCBI lineage: Eukaryota > Metazoa > Arthropoda > Insecta > Lepidoptera > Papilionidae > Papilio > Papilio elwesi. The sequence continues at coordinate 2,396,915 of CM056687.1, read as the reverse complement.
GGGGCGTCCCTTTGTCCCGACACCTAAAGCCGAGGACAATGGAAACGTCCTTTGAGAGGCTTTTGAAACTGGCGAGCGCTCACAGCCGAGCGCAGAACAAACAGGTTAATAAGTTTCAAAACGATCCAGATGTATTACAAAAGCGGTAGCACACAACTGTTTGGCAACTGCACGGCCGATTGTTTCGCAACTCGCATCGCAGCGTCCGGACCACTCGATTAATTGTTTCTATCGTTCAATATCGACTATTCGATTCTTTTGTTTAAAACACAAGCGCTTTGTGCCGGCTAGTGGTTATTAAAAAATTAAAGTACTTTTAAATTGTTCTTCATCGCTCTTGTCCGCTATGTTGTTAGTATGAAGTACGGGCCTTTTGTAAATTTATAAATATTATTGTTATCAATCGAGACAAATAATATTGCCAATTATTTTAAAAAATTTAATAAATTGCCGTTGAACATATTATTATATATTAACACTATTTCAATTGAGTTCTTCAACGAGCCGGTTTCATTGAAATCGGTATGCTAAATTGCAGTTTGAAATGTCCCAATAAGCGTGAACACCCGATACTTTGAATCGGAGACGTTATATCCAATTTCGGTTAGCCTATGTAACCTTTGAGGGTTACTAATATTGGAATACTGATGCAATTGACGACTTGTGCAATGGACTTTTAAATAAATATGCCTATTAACCTTCGATCGCGTACGGCCTCTATTCAACTGAATATATTTCAGTTTACAAATAGAATATAGAACGAACGTTATATACTATGCGATAAAAATTCTTAATAATAGGCGTAGATGTGTGCCCAGGGCTGACGGCGGAGGGCGGCAGATGTTCGCGCGTCCATTATACCTCAGACAAAGGCAGGTAAAGGACCAAGCGGAGCCATGTGCTGCGTGTCACTTTTTCACATGTTTAATGTGGATTCAAAAAAAAACTAATCTGACCGGACAGATGCTCCAGCACATGCTCAGACAAAAACACAGACATCCGAACAGATGGAAAATCATATACACAAATCGATTAAACGCGTAATCGACAAACGGTTTGGATACGCGTTGCGTAACCACATCAGAATAATTACAATGGTTTCCCTTTGTTACAAAAGAGAGAAACGAATCGAATCCCAGTTATCAAAATTAATAACGGCAAAACCAATTTACTCTGATCGCGTAATATCCTGCCCGGAGCATTTATTGAGCTCGTCAGAATTTTCAATTTTCCTCGCGATGAGGGGAAATTAATAGTTCGGTTCGACGTAATTTGACCGTGGACAATTAAAAATGTACTCCACTTTGGCTCCAAGTATTTCATATATTGGAACATCATTTTACTGCGTATTCTAAACGTGCACATAAAAGCTCGATCGGAGAATTAAAAAAAAAAAACAGCAAATATTGACCTCGCTGCATATGTCGAAAGCCAAACTCTGACTGGTTATAAGTGCATTTGAATAAACATTCGCTTCGACAGTAACGAAACTTTGTTGACCTTAAGCTGTATCGGATATCGGCCCGTGCCTAGAGATAGAGCCGTCATCAGGTGTCCAAACACTGCCTTTGTCAAAACACTTGGCCCTTATTATTGCTTCCGGACACCTCGAAACTATATTATTTTGGCTTTTTTGTTTTTCCGAAAAGGTTATATATTTAAATTATTTATTTTTAAAAACGTATATTATAATAGGTCATTTTATGCCGGTTATAAAATCCAAATAATATATTTTACAAGATACAAGCGCTTAAAAATAGACCCGTCGATGTAAAGTCAAGAAGTTGTTGCCCATAAAGTCTCGAAGAACCAGATTTACGAAGTCGTCTATTCAATATCCTACAACAAGGCAAAAGATGTCTTGAAAACTTGAAAATGTGGTTTAATTTAGACTGGCCGAGGGTTAGCTCGGTTATTGTCTGCTAAGAATGCGAATGTTGAACACGTGCGTTTCGCAGGTAGGAGGATTGCATGTGCAATATCATTGTGCCGCTCAAGATAAAGGTGTTTTTCTTCTTCGGGTATAGGTGAATCTTTGCACAATGGCCGGTGTTATACAGATTCATCATCAGTGCGTTTTGATAGTGCGTCATGCGTAGGAGATGACAAAGCTTGAATTTTTTTTAGTGCAACATCTGTTCGTTACGAAGGTACGCCGAATTCGAGTAACAAAAAGGGGATTTTACATTTTACATTGTGACGTCGCTCACATAATTGTTGAAAGATTAACCCGATACGAGAACGAACAATCAAATATAAGAACACCTTGGCTTTTTTTATATATTTAAAAACGACACGCAAAGAAAGCATTACCTGATTTTTTTTTAGTTTTGATAGATATTTTTAAATAACAATACTTAAGCAATATACGAAATGAAATCATTTACGTAGTGGACAATGTACATTGCTGTCCTAACATTAGATTTATTTTTTAATCGTAAATATACATATAAAACTATGTGTTTCATTCAATTCCAAGGGTAACTATTCCCTACCTCAACACGGTCATTGGTCTTGACGTTTATCGCTCACAGGAGACACCTAGTGTAGCAGAGGTCGCACAATCTCTGTTATCGCGGCGATAACGCACTAAGGTCGAGTGCCGCAACAGTATATGCTGTCGTGTCACAATATACCCTTGCAGTACTTTGTAAGGAGACTAACCATTATACCAAATTAACGTAGTACTAACACTCTGTAGTCTGCACTAAGATTTAGTAGAATATAAATTATAAAATGATAATTTCCATTAATTATTTCAGTGAAATTTTAATTCAAATTTAATGTATTTTTTTGAGAACTTAGGAAACTTAGACAAGTTATCCTTTGTTTTGTACAAATTTTATTTTATTTCGGCAAATCTCCGTACGGACATCGATCTATATTTATGTTAGATTTACTTAGTACAGTTTTGGTTCATTGAGTATACATTTTATTATTGCTTAAACTAGAATACTACAGAAAAAATAAGTTCTAACAATCATTAATAAAATATAAATTATTTATCATAAAAAATATTTAAAAGAATCTGATATTTTCACATGACATTTGAACCTTTTTATCAATCTAGACGGGAACGGAACAAGATGGTGAAGTGCTCTCGACCACCGGATGTAACGGGACCGGAAACGGACCTCAAAATACAAATAGGACCGTAGAATTTACACGGCAGATGGTTGACATTGTAGCGGTTGAGACAAAAGAAAAAAATATTGAATTAAAAAATAAAATCGACCATGGTTTAATAAACGAATTAAAGCAATGAATTTTTAATGTTTATATTTATACTTTATAGATCAAAGTGTATAATTTAACAGACATTTTGGCTTCCTAATCTGAGGAACTCAGATGGAAACTGCTAGAAATCTGGAACTTGTGTACTAATACGATAGTATTAATCATCCACAAGACGCAATAGATTCACAACATGTGTCATAGTTGCGTAATAAACTAATGCGACCTATTTATTATTAATTTGATACTTATGAAATAGAAGGAAGGCATTTTATGAAGACGATAGCGAATTAAGGTTTACTAATGCGACTGAATAAACGCAAATATAGAATATCTCTGCCAATACTAACTATAAATATATGTATTACAAAAAACATAACAAGGAGACGCGTGTTAAATGAAGTTAACACTTCAGATCATAAATATGATACGAGGGTGGGGTATTAATTGTGCGCAGTAGCATCTCGGGTTACAATTACAATTGATTTATTGTGTTTGGTTTGTCACAGATTAAAAATAAAGATATTTATACTGAACGCGACTTTGTTGCATTACCTGTACTAATAACAGAATAATTTTAGCTCTGTCATCTTCAAACAAAGATGGCGCTTAATTCGAAATTCAAATCAAGTTCCTTTACGTCCAGTTCTTTTTAAACTAGTTGGTAATTTAAAAACCTTCATTGTTATGGTTAGTTCACTGATTATCAATCATTTTCCGCCATTAAGCTTTACGACCAGTGGGAAATTATTGGTACTACAGGAAGATAGGGGTAATATTAGACGTGTAGGTAATTGCAAAGACTGTTTATGTATACTTGATAATTCCTCTCATACTACAAATTATGCTTCAACCTTGGTATATTTACAATTCGTGTAACTCTGCAAAAAAAATTTCAATGACATACTTTGCTTTTAAGAATCACATACACACGTATGAAAAATGCGACAGTGGTTGAGGATGTCCTAATTTCTCCATCCGATGAACATTATTAGCGAAGTGTCACGTTCGCGCTCTAAACCTAATATAAATATTATCAACAATACATCAGGAGACAAATCGGACATGAATTGTAGCACGTATTTCGTTTGACAAAGTCCGATAGGGTGACGTCATCGTCAATAGAACAGTTGTTTGTTTGATACTCAATAAAACGACTTTATAAAGGATTAATATATCGATGATACGCGGCGTTAAAATTTAAATTTGGAACGCAGCTCGCTCCTGGTTGGTCGGCGGCAGACGAAGGCGGAAGAGCGGCGCTTGCGCAGCTGACATTGAACCGAGCTACGTCTGAGGCCGGGCGCCATTCTCATACAATAAAGATAATAGCGCATGTTAATACGACTTATCTAATAACAAACCCGCAATTTTCCTCAATTGACGAATCATTTATCCAAATAGTATGTGTAAGAGGAAAAACTGTTATTAGGTTAGGAGCAAACATTTTCATAGTACTCCGATTTCTCGGTAACAGGATGTGATGTATAAACAATACCAATGCGGAAGCGTAAGGTCGTTATCGTATGTAAAAACAAATACAATTGTGAAATGCCATTTCCTCTCGCAATTCAAACTTTATTCATTTGCTTTTCCCTGACTAATTGAATGACGTGGACAATTTTTTTTGTTTTAGAAATTGTGTACTTTATAATTTAAACTTACAATTTAAGTTTATTTTACGGATACATACCTGAATTGAAAAAAATACAAGGCACAGATGTTTAAAATATCGTAAATTTTATGTTTAGAAATTTGAGAAAAGAATAATAAAATTTTACTGAACAAACTTAATGGCATATAACGTATAATATATATATATATATATATATATATATATATATATAATATGTATAATTAATTAGACATTTATGACCTTACGATAAAGTCCAATATGATTGAAGCCCGGTGTCTGACGAAATCCTGAGACCTCAGCAGCAAGTTTTCCGCGGAAGGTATCACGCACGTCATTCGCACACTCGCAAGAGTTGCTGATAATTACATCACGAGTGTACAATGTCACCTTGTCTCTGTCGCCGCGTTGAAACGTTGACATTGGCATATTGTATGCAAAAATCTATTTGCTTAACATTGTCATAAATATTTAATTTTACTAAAAGCATCCAGATCTAAACATATTCTGTTACAAATGTTTTCTTACTAATCAGTTAGAAATACTTTTTACTACGGTGGTTCTTGCTTAACTGACTCTTTTGATTAAGTTGGTTAGATAGTTATGTCTATATAAAATTTTCCCACCCTTATTTTTTAAAATTCACACATTTAATGGCTTACGTATACGTTCGTATGTGTACTAAAGCAAAGTAATGCATTAACAAGATCGCGGCGGCTGCTTACCGGAGGCTTCTTTGTGTCGAAAATAGGTTAAAGGGTTTATTTACCGTCCCAGTTAAGTGTATGGGCAGGTAAGTGGCAGTTACGAGCGTCAGGAAAAGGGAAGAAGTTTCGTTGATGGGTTGAAGCGGTCGCGGAGGCGGAAGCTGTAGCGGTTTAGTCGAGCGGTACGTTCGTCGTGTCGCAAGCGTGCGCGGCGGCGTCCTTGGCCACGGGCTATCGATACGGGCCGAGTCGGCGGTGCGTAACCGCTTCCGCGTGCCGTCGTCTACGTCATCGGCTAACGTACGTTCACGAACAGAATCGATATCGTGCCTACTGATACGTCATACTTCCTCAGGGTGGCTCTGACGTCGACAGTGCTTTTTGCCAAGGGACACCCGCCCCGCACAAATACGCTAAAATACACACGACCTAACAAGGGGTGGCTAAGCACGTTTATAGCCCCAATAACTTGCGACCGTAATGAATGAACTTTGTATAACTTCTTTACGAGTGTTACAAACTCGGAATACGGATTGGCGAGTGGCACGCGTACACGTTATAAACGTCGATTACATCAGCCCGGTTCGCCTGCTGCGCAAATTCTCGTAAAATCCGTGCAAACACTCGATTGCGTTCGCATATCGGAGAAAAACAAGCGCGGAATGTTTCATTATTTGTCGTATGTGACGCGCGTCCATTGTCCAGGCGGAGACGATACGAGCGCTGCTCGCTCGAATCGACAGGGATCGATCATAAATGCTGGCAATGACACGACCTGATCACGGCCGCGCATAGTAATTTGTGCTTAAAAATTCTCGTCATAAGACTCTGATTGACATTGGCGCGCCTTATAGAGTTTGAGACGATGACACAAACAATACGTTTCTACATACATCCACAAAAATCGACTTTTAAACTTATCTATGCATAGGCAGCTTGGAAACATGCGCGTGATTGCTAACGAGTCTATAAATATTCCTTGTGATGGATTCTATCTCCACTCGTGATTTCTTTAAAGCGCGTCACCATAATTTAAAGGGGAGGGGAAGCGATGCATGACTTGTTTTAGTTATCAAAGATTTAAGTACACCGAGTTACATTCACTAATAAATACCTTGGTTTGTTTCTACATAGCTTATCCATTTCTAACCAAAACTTCACCAATATATCAAAACCTGTGTTACTAATTGTACAATACATTAATTTTAAACAATGAGTAGTTTTGTTGTTTATGGAAATGTTACTCTACAAGAGTCCCGGTGTCAGTACCAGGAAAAGCATTGTATGAGTAATAAGCAGACCTTCCTCCCTCCCTCTTTAGGAAATACTTATTCAATGGTATTCATAATAAACAGTGCGTAATAAGTGACAACATTAATTTACCACAATTTGATATTGAAATGTTACAAATTTATTATTTTTAAACTATATAAAGACTAGAGGTAAGCTTGTACGGGAAAGAAATAAGTCTAGCTTAAAGGCTGGGCACGCCAGAGCTTAAATAATTTCCTGTGGATGTCCTTTTCAAGTCCAAAGCTTAAGTTAAGTTTTACATGTTTTATATTTGATGGATTTGACATATGGGGTTCAGACTATCATAAGAGTATCTTAGCGCTAGCTAGATTAGGAACTTCGCATGTAGACGTCACCTGCGTGAGAGGTCTGCAGCTGCAGTGAATAGTGTTTAAACATGGGTATTGTTTGTCGCAGCGCTTACGCAACGTGGCCGCGAACTGAGGTCGCATACGCTCTCATATTTTATTATACGTATTCTTCAATCTCGAACTCGCCGCCGAGGTCGCAACCACGAAAAGAGTACGATTTCGCAACTGTACAGTTTTCAATGTCATTGTGAACTTTAGCAATGAATGCAGTGCCGGTTTTCTTTACTTATGTACGTACGTCCATCTATTTATATTTAGACTATACTAGACTGGTCTGGACTCAAGGTCTAGATCACCTGGCCTTGTATCAATATAAAATTATTACATCCACCATGCATAGCTAATTTAATTTTACACAGACGGATGTTTTTTTTTAATTTTCAGCATGACTTTCCATCACAATATAACGTCATTCGATCTAGCGACAACCGGATTAAACCAGTTCGCAATCATCGATATTTCAGATTTAGATATGCGAATAACTTTGCTATAGTTCTAATTAGAATGTGATGTAAAAACCAGTTTCGGTTGCACTATTATTCCCGTATAGGACTTTGAACGTAATTGCAGTAACATAAGACCGATTATCCAGTTTAGATCGATGTTGAATATTGATGACCCTTGCTCGAACAGCTAGACCGGGCTGCAAAACCGGTCGATAGGGCGTGCAGTACAAGTTTGAAATCATTAACAGAGCCGTTTTTTGCAATTATCGGTAGTTATAGGATAAAACTATCACAGATTATAATGCGAAAGTATCGATTAGAACATCGATAACGATAAGAATATTACTTTTTAAAACTTACATTTGTCAGACAATTTCATTCTTTTTTTTATGAAGATTTATATGAAATAGTTATTAAAAAGGCATGCATTTAGTACGGAATTTGCTTCAGTGCGCTCGTGTTTTGGCAAGATGCAGAGAGTTCTGTGTCGGCGTGGGCTTTCGTCATTTCCTCTCGCTGACCGTGAACTGGGGAGTTACGTCTGTGGCCAGAGATTAGGATGCGCCTACGCCGCCATCTAGAGGACACTCGCCTCGTCTCAACCTTTATTGTTTTATTTTTAATGTCAACTTTAAATTTATAATCGTCTCCCTCTAGTCTTCCAGTTTTAGCTTCTTTTCGTCAATGCAAGCGAATATTTACAATCTATTAGGATTCACTCGTTTTATTTTTCCATATAATAATTCATACCAGGGATGCATTTAGATAGATTTTTAGTGCTGGCCTAGGTAATAACAGAAATCTCTGTGGATTTGTTTGGACGGTACGTTGATAGATTATAGAGATTTTTTATATGTAAATGTCTCAAGCAGATTTCAACCTAAGACCGCTTGAAGTTTATATAATATTATTTTATTTTTATTAACAAAAGTTCGTTTAGGGTAATTTTGAAATGCGTCATGAGGTAGATAAGAACTCCCGGAACAGAAACGTTAATTATCTTGAATAATCTCTTAATGTAAATCGTAACAACATGAAATACATGTCCGGGGTTTTTTTCGGATGTAATTTGTAGTTCTTTGTTCGGTTCATAACTATTTTGACTGCAGATCGAGTCCCATACGACGCGCACATAAATATAACGTTTTATATTGTTACAAAGAAAATTATATGACTTCTATTATGATCGCTTCATTGCAAATGTCTATTCAAGTCAAGGGTATTTTTGTTTTGTCACGTATTTTACTGGCAAAATTCCTTATCTCGGGTATTACCATTTAACACAGATTCACGCTAATTATAAACATTTCTGTTAAGTTGATAAAAATATGCGTAAGTGGGATTATGTAGAAAATTTATTGGTTTTTCCAATTTTGAAGAAAAATAATTTTTTTTTCTATAGTAACACCTACTTTTTGAAGCCATAAATTACACTCCTAGCTGGTCAAAGCATCGAAATATTGTGATATAAACTTAGACCCGTCATTGGTTTAACGGAATGACTTGAATTGATTTATTAAGGATGTCTCGATGCAGGTCTGTTTTTTTTATGTCGTTTGCGCTACCGCAAGAAAACAGGAAGCAGTCTGTAGGCTGGCGCCCGTGACTCGACTTGTAATGCACAGAGAACCATTGTATGTAGTCTCCAACAGTATCATGTCTTACACATATATTTCCAATCTATATCGTATTACTTTTAACACGAGATATGGTTCGTTAACAACATTGCAACGTTGCAATGTACACAGTTGAGCAGATCATAAGATTTAGCTTGAGTTTCCTACATATACTACTGAGACACGGTCAAGATTATCTGTTTATTGCGAACTAAATATTTAATTCTTCCAACCATTCTACTTCACGTATTGGTCAGTGAAAAAATAATTTGTATTATCTGAAACTATTATTTCACCTTTTTTGACAATGTTTTCACCGATACGACGCACTAGTGTCGATTGTATTGTAGCTAATTATATTTTACTGTATTTTACGCTAGAAAATGAAAGAAAAGAGATTCGATTTGAATTTAGGATTATTCAACTCCTATTTTACATAACCTAACGGGATATTGATGTAATTATAAATGTCAGACGACACAGCCGTGTACTAAATCAACCAGGAAGACATAACCTGCCTCTATCCATCGTTCAAAATATTAATAACAGCGTAGATGACAGTTCGAGAAACTGTAACAAGGCATAGAAATATTGTCGTGATTATATAAGGCATGACGTATAGTGAGTTGAATTCATCATCAACAAATGATTCAAGTGTACGTGACATATTACATTGTTATATAAAACCTTATTTTTAGAATTAAATCTTTAAGCAGCTGCATGGATATTGCAGTATAATGATATAAATTACTGTATCACACTTATTAAATAAAAATTTAATTTGTAAATTTAATATTTTCAATGATTCTGAGACACCTCTTCGTTGGGACAGTCTGCTAATATTTTTCAAATAAGTTCAGTTCATCTCCACCACGCCTTATTTTAAAATTAAATAATATATTTTTTAACGTATAGATTAAAAAAAAGGAAAGCATTATTGTGAACGTCAGTTATTTTTAGCGACAGACGCATCACGACTGCAGATTGAGGGTTAAACGTAATTCTGGCCGGTTGCAAACCGGTCGAGTTGTTTTTTTTTTCATTTTTGGCAGACGCTCGCGACCCAAGATAAACACGCGCTGTGGCAAATACGTAGCGTCTCCTAATAAATCATTTAACTGTCAATCACGTCGTACATTTCGATAAAGCCATAAGTCATACATATTAAATATTTCACATTTACCTCGTTTTATTTTCCTCATCATTGTCCGGAAAATGTTCTTGAATCACTTGTGATCACCCAGTGTAATTTAATTTTAGCTCGAGAGATGTTTACGTCACGATATAGTGGGGAAATGTTCGCTCCTAAATCCGAAGCTCCCTTTTTATAGCACAAAGCCGAAGCGAACGGGACGTTCACCTGAGGGTGGGTTATACGCCTGGCCCGTGACTCACACGTCACACAGGATTTTTGAGTTTGGCTGAGATGTCATTGACTTTACCTTTGACTTTGGCTCTGATCTTGGCAATGCTAATTGAAATGACGTCATAATGTTACCACGTGAGTTTATTAATTCTGTATACTAACATTTTTACAGCATTTTAAATGTCGGAAAATGGTCAAAGAGCGAGTTCTTTTGATTAATCTTAACCTTGATGACGTCAAAGTATAATCTAATTATGTTTTCGCTCGTTTTCTAAACAAACTCTCGTGTGGGTTTGAATAACCGCTATTAGGTTAAGGGCATATTTGTGTCGTAACGAAAGCGCGTAGGCGACCGTTCCCTTTATACATTTTTATGAAGATTTTCCCAAGCTGAACTTTACCCACAGATGCCGCCTTCGCAGTTGAATATTTTGCGCATCAAACTGGTCACGTGGGTTGGACAACGCTGAAATTATTCACCTCGAGGAACGGTCGAAATTGCTTACGCCTCCGTTTGCGGTTTACATGAAATCACCTAACATTTCTTAATAAATCGAATCACATTGCACGTTTAGCCCACAAGCCTTTGTCTACAGATTAAAAATATAAAATGATTTGTCGGCCGCGTAATACGTTTCTTGATTTATTCGTACGTCTTGGAGGTAGTGAACTCTGTGTATTAAAAATGAAAAAAAAATGTGCACAAGATGCGGCGTGCTTTGCGATTTATGGTTTTACATCAGTAGCGGCTTGCTCGTCTCGATTCTGATACTTTTTAAGAAATATTAATTAATTTCTCATTGCAGTATTTCGCTGCAATACTTTTAGCTGCGTCATTTAGAAGAAACAGACAACTTTTGGTAGCTAATAATTAGTTTTAACATGTTTTCCTGTATTTCAAATGACGATTCTTTCCTTACAATGACGCAATAATCATTGTATTGTTATTTCATGAGACATAACAAATAGATCATTTTTTTGTTAAAAGTGTACCGAAAAACCCGTTAACAATTTGCGATAGCCGTCTTTAAGTCTTGGAGACATGGAAGGAATTAAAAATTGGAAATGTATTGGCGAAATATTTTTACCGATGTCAATGCGAACGCTATTTTTTTCCACTTATGACATTGATACTTCCATAGCTTACATAAATATCAATTGAACTAGCCAATACGTTGTTTGTTTATTAATCATTTCCATGTGGTGAAAGTACGACTGGAATATTCCCCTCAGTTTAGGGGAGCATTTTGGAGCAACGCGTGTATTTTCGGTTGTAGTATATATAGCGTTGAGGGGAGTGACCTAATAAGTTCGATGATTCATCCCGCACCCTCCCTGTTACCCTCCGGGCTATTGTGCTTATCGCTGTGACGTCACCGAGAGCACTCACCCGTCAACTTTCCCCGAGTGAATTCGCCTGACGGCTGATTCATCACTACATTGTTACCAAGCATCATCATCGGAAACAAAAAGGATATTTATTACTGAAAATTCGGAAAATAATGCCGGACATACGTTCATCTATGATTCACATTGTCATATAAATATTTACTTATTTCTAACTGATATTGTTCCTAGATATTGAGTTAATACAATATTATACTAGCATATTCTTCTTTTGTAGCTAGAGATTGCCGGAGCTTGGGAAGTTTAACTAATGCAACCCAACTCCTTGGTGACGGCATTAATTGTGTTTTGAGTAATACAACAATTTTTCATTCGGGTTGTGTTACTATAGGAATAGGCAGTGGGTTGCAGTTCCAATAATTTATTTTGTATTTTACCGGATTTACGAAAGGGTGATTTCATAGTAATTTGGTTTAGTTATTCGCCCTAACAACAGGCCTACTCTACGTACATATATAAATACCGGAACACAGCGTATGGTAGTTTTAAATTCAATGAATTTGTAATTCGTATGAAGTTCACGCGGTAACGAGGAAGCGGAACACGAGCCACACGAAATGTACAATTATGAATCGACGATCCTAACTCACGGTACTAGAGTGAACGGCCGAAAGTATAGAAAATGTTAATTGGACGGATTATCGGTAGCCCGTATTGGTTAAGGAACGTTTTGTAATGTTAACAAAGGTCTGTTATCGTCCGTGTCGGATGTGTTTCGGCGGGCAATGACCTCGCGGTGCACATCCGAGTCGCGACCAAACGTCGTGAGCGATGCCCCGGCAGGTTTACAGCGATAAAACTGAGCGCAAGCGAAAAACAAAAGCCTCGGCCGGCTCGTATTTCGCTCGCTGCCAAGCTAAAATCATAGCGAGCTAAATAATGAAATGCTGGCGTCGGTTCAGTCGCGTGTCTGCCACGATCCCTTCATCTTTTTATTTCTTTTTCGTTCCCTCTGACCGCTCATGCAAAACAATTAAGCACTGATTATTACCAGGATAATTATTATTCATGTCGAAGCCTTTCAGGAGGTCTTACTTCAAACAAGTTTTGAATCATTTTTTTTTTAATTTATAACCCGTTGTCCAGCCAGATTGTGTCGTTCCCGTAGAGCGCTCTTGTGTGACTTTACTATCGTCAAGGCGCGATTACATGAGCGTGTTTAATTATTGGCGCGTGCATGTTTTTTGTACGAAGTTCATCCCCTCGCGAGTACTTGAGACGACCTGTGTGCACTACACGGCCGGGGTTAAGTCGGTTCAAGCCGAGCGGACTCGGGCGCCGAGTCACGACGCGGTGACTCAACCAGCCGGTGATATCATGACGCGACAGCGTTTCCACTAGATTCCATTAACACATCATATAACGTCACCATATAACCTACTTTTTGGCAGCGGTCAATGCAACATCATGTTAACTTGCGAAACGAAATCATCGAGCTAAGCTCTTAACTGTCAAACATCAGACAGTTAAATATTTTGCGACATTATTTAATCAGTTTGCAATTTATTAATGTTGAAACAGCATTGTCACTGAATTTCCATTCGGCACTTAGGCACGATAATTTCATAAATGTCCTAAGGCTAACTAATCATTATTTGTATCGGACGGCGATAATTCCAACGCTTACTCAAAAGCGACAATGTCTAATCGTTCGCACTCGAACTGTGAACTGGTTGGAGGTTGGATAAGAAATTCGTTCGTAAATTAGTATTTATAGCGATTTGGAGCAGAGTGTAACAGTTGCCGGCATCGGAGCGTGTCACAACGCACGGCCGTCGTATCGGATAAGTGCGCGGTTACGCAAATCCGCAGATATGTCGGCGCTGGGAGGGCGCGGGCGCAGGCGCTTGCACAAGGTTTCGCAGACCTTTGTTTTACACAACCCGATCGATTTAATAGCAAGTCGTGCATTTTCTCAGCTGTGCACCCGACGCCGTGCAAGACTAATTGTCGATCGCAACGGCCATTGTAAGTCGCCGGAAATGGATGGGAAAAGAAAAGAATAAGAAATAGATCGGCCGGATCTGTACCGATGTTCCGTTCCGATGCGACAAAAACTCACCGCTCGGCGCTGGCTCGTTGTGAAATATTTTTTTGCCGTGATCGCATTTATTTTCATGTTTATATGGATGACGACGATGTCCGGAGTTCGTTTCGCGGCACGTCCTTTCGACAAAGGTGATATTGGCAGAGCGATGCACCATCGCCCGCGTCCGGTAGCCACATCCGGTGTTTTTGTGCGAACCGAAAAAGGTGCGAACGCTTTTTATTTATAGTGATGACCGGTTCGGGTCGTCCTCGTGCGACTTATTTACAGATCGAGGGAGACGCGTAGGCGTAGACGAAAGCGTTCCTGGTTGTTTCACGGTGAGCGAATTCGTCATATGGTTTGATAGTTGTGTATGTATGTATATTCAGCGTGTCGGGCGTCGGTTCCGCACGGACGGAGGCGGCGGCGGCGCGACATTGGCACGGTTACGCGACCTCCGCAGTGCGCGCGAGGCCGCGCCGGACGCGCCCAAAGCGCCTAGCATCCGGCACGCCCGAACATCAATATACCAACATACGGACAACAAGACCTCCTCAGGTATGGAGTATCTCTTCGGTCGATCTTTGCTTCGAGTCGCAAACGAACGTTCATTACACAACGACAGTAACTCTGCGATTCGTTGAAGTTATACAACTGTCGAAACCGAGAGACGCACGAATGGCTCACTGGACGGCCTGTGTTATGCAAATGCGTCGCTGTAATGCGGCTTGCACCACTAGCCTTCGGCGAGGCGTTTCAAAACGTTTTGAAAACGGCGGGCGTAGGCGCGGGCGCAGGTAGGCGCGGGTAGCGCACGGCGAGTATACCCCGGGGCGTTCGGGACGCGCTCACAAATTTGCATGTCGAAAGAATGCGAATCGCTCGCCAGCTACCTCGCGAGGAAACGGTGGCCGGGCCGGTATGCGGCGAGGCGTCTGCCGCCTCAACGCGGACAGATTTGGCACATCCGCCGGCGAGTGCCAGCGCACACGGACTTTAAATACACCGTCCCGTTAGCGCAGACGAGCGAATACTTTCACATCGAAACGACTGATTCACATTCGAAATATACTCATTAGACTGACAAAGACGATTGCCGTCGAACAGTAAGCCTTGTCAGATCCGATTGCATAAAGTCGGTGACAAAGTGTCGTTGTTCCACCTGACCGAGCTACCCAGCTTACGTTGGAGCTTGCAAGCAAAAGCTTGAGTTTTTTTTACCTGGAACGAATCGTCGCGGAGGAGGCGGCTCATCCCGCCTAGACAATATACTGGGGACAAAATTATACCTGAAACGATTTACAAAGGCCCCGTGTCTATGGGCATACGTCACTCAGGCACCGCTCCGTCTGAGACGAGATGGGATTTATCATCTTCGGATTCATTCATGAAAACTTTAACTATATTACAATTTTAAATGGCGCCATACAAAAGCGGCTTTCGTCACGTGCGTTTCCGTTCGCCTATATCCTGTCGGATACAATAACTAGGTTTGTAAATGAGAACAAAGGTGAGTTTATAAGGAAACATCCGGCTTTCGTGAAAGTGTCGACATCAATCGTTTAAGTTCATGTCCAAGAACATCTTCCGGGAATGTACCGGATCCGTTGTACAATGAATAAGGATTCTGTTTGACATGTGATTATCTCGTCTCCGTGGTGCCTGCTCTTTTAGCCACAAAGGGACTACCTTTTTAGGGTAACGGCTAACACTAACTCAACTCAATTAAACTATAGTAAACGATTTACGCAAGGTTTGAGTTGCCTTCATTTAGGTTGAAGTCGAAATTCACATTAGACATTGCCAATTAATATTTTAGGACCAATGCATGATAAAATTTCGTGCGCGAAGACAAAGTATCATACGAGTAAATAGTTTCAGACTATATTATAGTCATAGATAGTTATAGACTATAATATAGTATTTATATCAACTCAGATCCTTGTTAATAAAGCTGTGGGTGCTGCATAACTGCTTAATATAGCCGTACGCCGCGGTTGCACCCTCCGTGCTCACCGACATTAGTCCAGCCTAAGCTGAATCCTATTTGATATGATTGATTTTATAGATCTCAGGTCAAGTTACCTTGGATAAAAATTATGTCTCCATATAGACCTTCTTTAGACCTTTAGGGAATGAATTTAGAAAAACCCTTTTTATAGTCCTCACCCACGTCATAACAGATATCTCTGTGCAAAACTTCAAGTCTCTATGCCCAGTAGTTTGGACTGTGCGTTGGTATATAAGTCAATAAGTTTCTTCACTTATTTACATAGATGTGGGTAATCATATTTATATATACATATGGAGGATTGAGAAGTTGCCGTGTAATCAATATAGTACAAGGTAGAATTTTAATCTGCATCATTGCAATTTTTACATCAAAGGTTTGAACTTTATACAGAATAAAAAATAAAATACTCTCTCGGCACGAAAAACTACGTACAAGTCTCAAGAAAATTGCTTCAAAGAGTCAAAGAGATCGCGAAATCAATATTAATGCTTGTTTACCTTTGAGACGGGCGCGCCTCGGCGGGCTACTCGAATTTATAATCAGGGGTGTCTTTGTGAAGACGTGAGAAATGGGAGCCAAGGGCGGGGGACACTTGCTCTCCTAGCAAGTACACCTTCCTTCACCGTCTATTCTCACGATATACAATAGCTGGTGTCGGACCACTTGATGCATAATTAGAATATATTAGAGGTCAGCTGTCCGTTCGTGTTTTCTGACCGTCCGAAAGTGTTGCCGCTACCTGAACATAGCCAAAAATTCGCTAATGATGTGTAAAAAATGAAGTCAGCTCTACGTCGGGCGAATGAACATGATATTTAAGTTGGTGGGAATCTGACGTCGGTTTTCGATTAATTTCAAACGTTTTGTACTTGACATGGATTTAGCGGCAGTCGACGCGTGCGCCTAATCGCTATTATCGTGGGATAGAGAAGCACAATTCAACAATTACTCACGCCAATACATTTACTTATAAATGCCTTATTCTTCCAACTGTTATATTGTAATTGAACGGACGCGAGTGGCCTTTAGTACCAAATTTGTAGAGAGTGTATAAATAATGTTAAAGCCAATTATAATTTTTAAGAAGCTTCCAATCTACGCTATCGTGATAGAATTTAATTGCTCAAAATGTTTTTTGTATAAAATGTGTTAGTTTTTTTTTAATTTATATCTAAAAAATCTCAATTCAGAATATGTATATTACAAGAATATTGTACTGACGTACAAAATTATTTTAATAAAGACACCTTGTTTTTTTATTATGACGATGTCATGTGATACATGGGCAAGTGTTTCGTCTAGTCACGAGGTCCGCGTAATAACCGAATGTAAAGCATTCCGGCTTTGAGCTGTAACTTCAAAAAGGCTTCCTCAAGTCTCGCCTTTGCGGCGGCCGCGCTGTTACGTAAAGGGTGCAGCAGAAGTTTTTACGTTTGAGCCGAGGCCGCGACGCTTCCCGTTCCGCCTGGCGAACCTAAGCTTTTGACAACGTTCCTTTGATGATGCGCCGCTGGGGGGTATTACAATTTACCTTTCCCCCCTCTGTCCGTCCCCTCGAAAGCGGGCAGAGTTAATACTGTTTCGTAAATATGCTATTTCGTCTGTCTGGCTTTCGTTCGTTAATCTCTCCGACTTCGACTTTCATATCTGTATTTTAGTCAAAGGCATTTTATGAAATTCGAACGACGAATGTCATAAGGGACGAGCGTCCACAGAGGTCGTATAGATACTATTACGGTCAAAACCCTGTTCGCGGGGGCGTAACGAAAATTGTCTCGTCGGGTAATCCAAGGAGAGTGGAATACACGATGGGCCGTCGCCCGGAACGTAAGACGACAACCGAATTTATATAGATCCAATTTAAAACGATATACGTGGCCAGTGTTTAATTATATTTCTATGCATTCAGTAGCACAATACACATAATTATGTAGCACAAGAAAAAAAAAAGTGAATAAACAATCTAAAGGGTTGGTATGCGGGACAGGTGAACGATGTAGTTATAAAAAAACTAAAGGTATTTTATCGTTAAGCCACGAATAAAAGGGTGCGTGCATCGTTAAATAACTTTCATTTCTCGAATCACCTGATCGTGTAAGGGTGGCGCAGGTACCCGCGTAATGAAAGAAGGGTGGGTAGGCAGGCGATTTCGGCCACGCGGGCGCAAGAAACCCTTGACCCGATTGCAGTGCAGCAATGACACCGCTCGCCTTGAGCTGCTAGCATTGCCGGAGATATTTGCAACAATGGAGGCCAGATAACATTACAAAAGTTCGAAAATCCGCCGGCACCTACCGCCCGCTTGTAATTAATGACCGTTGAGCAACGGTGTGCGCGATTGTCCTATTGCATTTAGTGTTTACTTTGCACTGAATACGTAATTTAATAACATTATACTATATGGTGTTAAAATATAAATTATAGCTCAAGAACGATATGACACAAAGTTTTAAAATATACGAATATTGTGTTTTACATACATGATGTAAAATTTGAAAGAAACTTCAACGAAGCAGCGGATCAGAACTAGTTAAATTATTTGTAGGTAGCAAATTGGCACGAGAAAAACCGGCGCCGATACGCCCCCGCTAACGAGCGGTTCCAATACATGTAAATTGGAATAATGTATTCCTTCGATAACTTTATCGCAGTCGTACGTGGCGCTATCGAAAAACAAAGGAAATGACGCGCTACTTAAGACACGAAACGTTTCCGTTGCGCCTTCCGACATTTTTATGGGCCCTTTAATACTGTTTCTCACGATATATCCGTGTGGGCGTAGATAAAAACAAAGGAAGTCACCCATTGCATGTATCGATTACGTAATAGTAATTTAATTTAGTTTCTATTGATGTTTATGTTGGTGCGTGCAGTATGTACACGGAGCGGGCGTGCGTCCGCAATCGAAAATCGCGCAACTCAGTTTCCCTCGTAAGTTACTTAATCGAGGCATAGATCTGGGGCCGAGGCTAGGCGCGTTGCGAGCGCCGGGAGATATCGCTACAGGACTGTTGCGTCAGTTATTTCACTGGCAAAATTTAGTACACACCAATTGACAGTTATCGATTACGTTAATGAAACATTATAAATACATAAACAGTTTTTGATTAGTGAAACCTTAAATTAACTCACCTTTGGGGATCGGCGAACACGAACTTTCTCAGCTTAAGGTCTCTTAAAACGATTCCTTGTTCGTGGCAAGCTGCTACGGTTTCTGCCATTTGCCTGAAGAGTCTGCGCGCCTCGTGTTCCCGTAGCCTCTTCCGCGCCCGCACATAGGAGTGGAGGTCAGAGTGGGACCTCGGGAAGATGAGGTACACCCTCTTGTCGCCGACTAGGACCTCGTGGATGGGGTTGACGTGCGGGTGGCCGTCCAGGCGGTAGTGCGCTTGCAGCAAACTGCTGCAGTCGCGGGACACCACCTAAAGAAAGTGGTACAGTTAGACACAAGTACCTACGTTGCTAACAATTATTTCGCTTTCAAATAATATTGATAGGTCGGTGTAAATATGATTATAATTAAAAAAAACTAACTTAAAAATTATAATATAATATGGCTTTAAACATATTACGATATAAACAAAATAAGTAATTCGCCAACGGCACTCATTCAAACATTAAATCTATTTAAAAAAGATCGTTAGTCGAATTCGTTCCGTGCCATTTCAAAGAAACTTGATTGAATGTTACCCCTGTTTGAAATAAATACACGCCGTATTTCAAAGCTGGCTAAGTTTTGAAAGGGCTAGTAGATCTAATGCGTATAAGGAAACTTCAATATATTTGCTAAATGGAGCTCCGCTGACGATTTAACTTTACAAATGGTTTTGTACTGATGACTGTTTAGGAAACGTGTAAAATATACTTATTTAAAGAGATTAAAAATAATATCTTGTTTAAAAATAAATAATGCATTGAAATATACGTGATTGATAAAACTGAATAAGCCTGTGAGAATAAAAGTGTTCTTTGTTTGGACCAGGACTGCTGAGACAATGCCAAGAGATATAACGATGCATACGTAAATCTGACAAATATAAGAAACTTGCATTTAAAGTATTAATATATGTAATCTGTGCGAGACGGTACGTTTTTGTCTTGCATAGACTACATACGAGTATACATACTTAGATGTTTTATTAGACCGACTTAAAAAAATTGTATTTTTTTGTTAACGCATAACTTAATTTCGACATTTAGGAATCGATTCCATTTTTTAAAATAAAATCGATAGTTTTTTGTTTCTCATTTAAAATTTATATCGATAGTGCTTCCAGAGTTATTTAATATTTTTGCGAATTTATCGATTTCTTGTAGTTTTACTACATTTTTATTTACAGTCGCCGGGAGCGCCGAGCACCGCTGGCTTATTTCAGAACGAGCACGAAATGTCAACGACATTTAGCCGCGAATTTGAAATCCAATTTTCCAACTCACGAATGATGGATGAATCACATCGCGTGCATCATGGAATTTCTTTTTCAACCCGCCTACGTATAAATAATATGTTATTTTAGCGTAGACCTTCACAGACCAATCTACGGGGAATTTATATGTATAAACAATTTTAAGTTTTACCGACGTACTAAAATAAATCGTGACCTATTTGCCAGAGTGTTTGCGTAAAAATTTAAAACGATAAGAATTCGCAACGTTTGCTGTGTACTTGATAATATTTGGCCACAAATACGATCTACGGCAGCTAACCTACATACTGACTGATATCAATATTTATTTAAGCGCCTTGTTGCAAAATGTTTATCTAGCTAAAAAGGACACCCATCGAAAACACATAAAATTTCTACATTTAAAATATCAAGAACTAAATAATATGTAGTACAAAGTATCTACAGAGTATATATTGTGTGCTATACATAAGATACATTAGTGAGATTTTGTTTTTCTTTTTATAATTACACACATCACTATGGATTATTTCATTTAGATGTTGATCGGATTTGAACCTGAGTATATAGCTTTAAAAATTGCATTATGACTACGCCAAGGAAACCTAACCATAAAACATATTTAGGTTTTTTAATATAATTTGTAATCTGAAGAAAAAATATTTCTTAGAGATATTTAATATATGCGTTGACGTCGTTAGTCAATACATTGTTTTCAACATTTGTGTGTGCGAGGCACCGTTCACCAAGCAATGCCACAATCCCAGATTAACCGTGCAAGAGTTTCGATTGTTCGTATATTCATTACGATATTAACAATATTTTAACATACAAAGAGCCGTATCGCAAAATTCACATTCCATTGCAAATTAACTTAGCAATTCAAAATAAGTCATAGAACCGAACACGCAATGAAATCAGAACAGTGCTGTGTTCTTGTGCGCTCTGTTGTTTAGTAGTGGGGGCACGTTAGGAGGGGGGCCCGCTAGCCTCGGTGTGACATTCGGCGATCGGTGCGTTATCATGTCTATTTCACAATGTCAATGAGAAGGTCACGCTTATTTTCGGCGGGCAAGAACAGATCCACGTGTGACGATCAATTTAAAATTCAATCAAGGCTCGTACTGTATTTATAAATGCAACTGTGTGATATTGATAGTGGTTCGACAGAGCGGGGATGAATGTATCGAAGGAGAGCAAATTGCGCAGACTCGTGTGGCACATATGGCATAAGGCAATACGAATGTAGCCGCTCGTGTCGGCAACACGCGGTGTTGTAAATACACTCTGCGTTTAGCAACGATATCGTTGCCACACTTAACCTTGCCAAGTTCTCACGAGGGAAGTGTCTACTTTGTGCCTTGACAATACCTGTATGGGCCTTTGTTAGCACTGGAACTATATATCCTGTATTGCCTAAAATCATCGCCAGCCTGACCTAAACTATAGTGGAGGATGTTAGAAATAACTAGTTTCCCAACATTGTATGCGGCTTTGTTAACGTGAGCTCGTATGATTCAACTGACGCGGAAAGATTTATTTGGTAAAGTGAGTAATATTGGCTTCACCGTCCCTTTAAAACGAGCTAAGAATCATGAGACGTGAAACGTTAATGTAGCGTTGTTGATCGCAATGTAATATTTAAAGTATAAAATTATTTGAACTTAAAGGAGGATAAAAAGGATAAGTATTTTGCCTTGCCTTTTATGGTTGATGGGGATCTATAATGTAAAAATATGTGGATGTATGTATATATGATCACACTTAGGATTTACTTTATATTTTGTATTTTATGATATACTTTATATGACAATAAGCGTAATAAATATTTGAGTATTGGGTATAAGACATAAACGTTAATTGTTAGTTAATCCATTGCAAAATCAATATATGACATTGTAAAAACGGCGATGCCTCGGTGGCCTACAAATGCGATCGAGTAGCGCGGGGCCATGACATATAAAGTATGGCATCGATGTTAAAACAGAGACGCTATGAACAATGCACGAGAATTAAAAAAATATATATCAGCGTATTAACCTGTCATACAGAACAGATTAATAAATTGAGAATTTAAAGAGAAATTAAAACTACTGTATTTCAATTGTCTATGGTCATATTCCCACAGATAAATAATAAAATGTATTTTTAAATTAATTCGCAAGCCACCACGTGATGTGGGCTCATTATACACAACTGGGCTTATCTCTCCATGGGGTCTCTATCCCGTGGGATAAAACGAACCCTTCCAGATTTGCCGGATGTTTAAGTTAGCGTGAAGTTAACTACAGTCACAAGTTTAATCATTTGTAATTATTAAAAGTGGAATGGACTGGACATATCAGAACAGATGCTATTTTTAAGTAAAAACATTAAAGAAATAAAATGAAAATGTTATTTGTTATTTATAGCTCACTTGAGCTGCTCAGCTGAGATAAAAGTAACTTTTTTTCTGAATTTATTTAGTCTCAAAATACACGAGAAAGATTATTTATCCCCATACTGACATCATAATCGATTTTTGGATAAAAATCTTAAAAACACAACTAACTAAAAATTGGCTCTACTATCCCAGTGAGCTTTTGATTTGCAATTTCAACAACGATTCCTCACATCGAAAGATGAAGATTAACAACTTGAATGAAAAATAACAAATTGTGACAGTGACTTTACCTATTTCATCTTTTTGACATTGAATTAATTAGCAAGTTATGTTTGATTTTGCAACAGTCGTAAGGAATTAGTGTCGCTAATTGGCTACTTAAAAATTAGACCATAAAGGTCGAACGAAGACAAGAGATTACACACTGTATCAATCAAACAAAACTGCGCAACTTGCTGTTGAAACCCGGCACAATTTCGACACGAGCCGTTATGTATCCCAGTCATGTCGACAATGCGATGACAGATCGTTGTTTTGGAAAATGCATAAAGACTAAAAAATGACAGGCGTGACTATATTATGATTAATTATTTGCACGCATGGTATATATAGAGTAATGTAAAATTACGTAATAACAGATTTAATATTATACTTGAAATAAAATCAAAGATTAATTAATTTTAGGGTATAAATTACTAATGTAATATTTCTTATAATCAAGGTATTATGGTTCTATTATATTAGAGTAAGTAAACGAAACATAATTATAAATATGCATATATGACCTAGGCATTAACTACCCAAGTAAAAATGTAGGTTTGTTTCTATTTTTAAAGCTTAAATAGACGTAAATTACTAAACGATTGCAGGAATAATAGTCAATAAACGTTTGGTCGAATTTTACTGTTGACTTTATAAAGTGAGTGTCTTGTGAGATTATTTTTGGTGCTAACTTACTTTGCAAACATATTCCTCCTGCGTGCGCACGTCCACACATCGACAAAGCGAGGAGCCCTCGACTTGTTCCAACAAAAGATACTTCTCGGCCACCAGGGCCGCTTGGAACTGATGTTGGAGCGGGGCAGGGCTGCTCGGTGCCGGACTCGAGGGCGAAGGCGCCGCAGAGAGCCGGTCGACGAGCGTCGGCGACTGAGCCCTCTCCTCGGCTTTGCTGTGCTCTCCATTCGAAGGAATCGGCACCGTCACCGAGGGCTTGCTCAAGCGCAACGGCCACAGCAACGAAGGCGATCCCGGATCCATCACAAGCACAACTACACTGTCACTGTCACGATACACTAAACGTTCACAAAACACGCACAAACAAACACTTAAAACGAAGAGGAACTATGATGTGATGAACATGATCTGTAACAAAATTAAAATCATTTTAAACTTGTAAAAATAAAAACTACAGTCGTAAAATTTGAGATGTTTTATATTATGAGTAAATTATAAAATACCCACGAATATAGTACGAACCTTGAAATGAAACGTCCTGAGTGGATATCGTACCAAAATTTGACTGTCCGTGGCGGCGAATAACGCTTTAATGCTTGTGAATTACAGGATTTGTTTCCGTAGTAATTCGAGCAAGTTTAGACAGGCCAATATTTTGGGCCGGTGTCCGCTCGGGTTATTGTTAAAACTAAACGAACACACAACCGACTCTGACTAACGCCATTGCGAGACTAACTGAGACTAGTGTGACGAGGTGACGCGGGCATTCGGAGGATTCGGCCGGAGCCTCGCGCCGGCGGCGAACGAACCAACGTCCAATGTCGACACACCGTCGGCTTGCGTAGTACGCGACCATACGCCATGCGGCTTGCAGCCGAACGTATAATCGCTGCCTGTCTCTTTCTATCATAGGTATTTTACGTTCCTTGGAAAAGGAAAGAGACAGACCATTCATTTACGTTTGGCAATGCAATGATGTCAAATGTGTTGTTTCAATATTTTTCACAACAATAAATTTAACAACAGAAATGGGTAATTGCATTTAAGTAAAATGTAATATAAGTTGTGAAAATCTTTTATGTCGAGTGTATATTACTGCTTCCATTTTAAAACTACTTTTCGTATAAACTTAATCTTTAAAAATATGCAATCTCAGTCTTTTAACTAACCCAGTGTAGAGAAAGATAAGAAATGCTGTCAGTTTTTTATCGATAAGCCTGATAAGGTTCATATTATGAAAGGGGATGAACCTACAGGGTGGGTACATGTTAAGCAAGTGAATCTTGGTCCACAAAAAAAGTAAACGTAAACTCAAATGTATACTATGCTTTACTTTTACTTGTTAAGAGGCAAGGGTTTATTTTTGTTGATTATTTTTTTATTTTTGTCCTATTGTCGCGCCTCTCCATCTGTTTTGAGTTGTCACTTCTGTTGACAGTCCTTATCACCGTTTTTTTTGTTTCTAGAATAGTTACTAATTAGTATAGGTGCAAATAGATTGGAACTGAGATGTTGGCTTTAAACATAACAGTAACTAAATGGAATGGTAATGAAAATTGGTGGGTTCCGTTTATTACTCCGTTCCCTCATGAGTTTTGTAATTAAGTTATTTCATTTGTCATTATGGCTTTCTAGTTAAAATATCATCTTGTAGAAAAATAAGGCAATTGTAAACAAAATATGTAGTAATGATTGAGAATGAGGGCACTTAGTTAAAAATTGAGAAACATTGACAATTGACATTCAAAATTGACAAACTTTACTGCTGACTGCGTGTCCTTTTAGTTTTTTTTAAACTTTACATACACCTTTTAATATGTTACCTACCATCATATTATTTGATTTTTTTATTTATATTTATTTTATTTAATCGACCCTATCGTTAGATCTTCACAATATTTGGTAGGTAACAAGCGCTTACATTTTTTATATGTGAGAAGGTGGCAAACGAGCAAGCTGGTAATGTAAAGTGAGTGCTACCCATTTTTTTGTATATTTTTTTTGAGCGCTTATAGGTATTTTTAGGGGTACAATAATTATCCATTCATTACAGGGTATCTTGTATATTTATACGATCATATACATATCATATTTTATACGATTATAAACATATCGTTTTTAATGACAGATCTTGAAATATGTTTACAATGTCTCCGAAATCAACAATACACAATTATTAATAAATTAGAAAAGATCTGTTACTTAATATTATGAAAACAGATATACTTAATGTGTATATGAAAAAAGGTTTTGCAATGAATTGCAATTCTTACAATGTACTTGTGCAATTTTGCGTTTGTTACCAGTTTACTTCTACACGCCTTAATATGTTTATTAATTTTTAATATAAGGTGATTTTCAAACGACAAACGACCCTAATGATTTGCATCATATTTTGTACTTAAATATTTTTTAAAATTAATTAACGAAGGTGTCTTTCTCTATAAGAACGCGAATTTAGCGAACCACAAAAAAACTAATTCTAAAAGCGCCATCTCTTGGGCCATAAGTGATCAATTCTTTGACAACACAATGTTACTGGAACCTAACAACTTTGTGACAAAACGCTAGATGTCTTTATTTGATTTTTAAATATCATGCAAAAAAACACTATCTTCTTCTTAGCTAGATTCTTACTAGCTGCTGGCCACGGCTTCCCTCGCATTCGTTTTTATCTTTCTTGTTGGAAATGTTTGTATTTGGACCTAGATAAGGGAGCATATAATCGCTACGCAACACGCCGCTTCTCATCTTTCGCCGGGTTAATAAACACTAAAAAATATTTTTGCTTATGCTCGGCTCCTTATCGTCGTAGCGTGATGTTAAATAGCCAAAAACCTTTCTTAATTATTGGGACGCAATATTTCTTTAATTCGATTGGTAATTTTGGATATTATTTTTTCTACCAATCAAAAATAATACTTAGTGAATTACCCACTCGCTAAGAAGAATACTAGTGTAAAATATCAATATTGTATTCTAATATGTCTGTATGATGATGAGTGTAAATTATTAAGTCAGTCAGTCAGTAGTATTTGACGAATATATAGTAGATTATAAGATTAAAGTAGGGCCAATTTAATAGTTCACATTTGACATATGTCAGTCTTAGCTTCATAGTGAGGTGACCGGCTTAAAATTAAATTAACGATTAAATAGAATTAATCGATACTTCAAATGTATGTGAATTTAATCTGTTGTTATGAAAAAATGCTTATAAGTGCTGTAATCTTAATTAAATTCTATTGAAAATGAAATCAAAAATATAACAACAATAATTTTGTTTCTATTATTATTGTATTTCTTTTCTTATTTATGTATATTTCTATTAATCTTACACAACAGTTTTCAAGTGTAAAATGTTGCGTTAAAAAAACTATGTATTATTGTTTATGGACTGATATAGGCTGAGGATAATGATAAAAAGATTGACATATTTATCATAATCACAATGTTATTAATTATTTATTTCTAAACATTCCCTCACAAATAATTATTACATTCAGTTCAACGTGTCGACTGATGAATCTTCGCCAGTTCTTTTTTCGGTGAAACTAGATTAGGATTTATTAGGAATAACTTCGACATATCACTTACCGGTCCAAATCTTTAAGCAGCAAATTGTTACAATTACAATTGGTCTTGAAGGAGAGGAATCGCCGAACCAACTCACAGTACGTTATTCATACAACTGACTGAATGAGGGTTGTGGCCATTCATTTTACGTTAAACAATATTGAATTCAATTGCGCAACATTTTACAGTTGAAAATTGTTGTGTAAGATTACTGAAAACCTGTCAAATTAATAGATATTCTGTAGATATTTATGTATGGGATTGAATTTTCTAGAAAATCAAGTCACTGAGTGAACCTTCAATAGGGTTTTTAGGTTAAATATTGCAACGATATGATTTAAGGTCTATGTTTGAAGATAATGATGATAAGATCATCAATCCGGGTCCAAAAAGTGAAGCCATCTTAAATTGGCAATTGGCGACACGAATACAAAATCTATGTATTTGTAATTGAAAAAAAAATGTTTGTTTGTGCTATGAAATATAAAACTATACTTCGAACAAAACATATTTTAGTCACAACTAAATATAATATTTTAAAATTAGCAATGCGACGCCATGACATGTAAGGTGTTGTCAACTACATTACAAAATTATATTTAACCTAAAAATACAATGAAATTTAAAAGTAATATTTAATCTATAGTATATTAGATTAGAATCGTGTTTGTTAAAACATGTTTTGTAAATTAATTTACTTGTAATTAAATTTATTTAATTGCTTTTTGGTTTAATTTAGTATTTTGTATAAACATAGTTTATTTGTTGGACTACTACAAATATGTTTCTATGGCAGTGGCTTACACAGAAACATGACAAGTCACAACATCAGGTCGGAACATGTAAAAATTATTGTGCAATTATAAATTATTGCAATTTGGTTTTTTGTGTGTGCCTGTTTTCTGTTAACGCAACGAGAGATCTGTCATTTATTAATTTAATTGTTTAATACTCTTTTTACTATTTTAGTAGTTTATTTTGTATAAAATGTAGAAATGGCGTAATTAAACACCGACTTAATAATAATACCTAAATTAAATTAATAGATTTAATTGAGCTTTGTAATATAACATGCAATGAGCAGAATTGTGTCCCAACTTGGTATTGTAAACGTAACATGACCAAAATAACTATTTGATGAAATCAAAAAGCGTTATATGATTTCAGAACGACACAACAGAACGTGTACGTCATAATCTAGCCCGATGTTACGAACGGTACTTGTTCAAGTTGTGCAAGATGTGTTTCCTGAGATTCGATCGTCACGGGATGTTTTCCAATTATGCAAAAGAAAAATTTACGCTTGTTAGTTACAAAAAATATTACCAGTAAAAATAGACATTGTGAAACGTCATGGATTTTTCTGGAAACTTGGCGGCTGCTACGTCACCGTGTGACACCAGTGACGCATTGAGTATGAAATCAGTATGTGGAATTGATTGCGTGTCTTATTATCGTTTTGAGATTAGTGTACTAATGATTTGTCAATCTGGTTTGCTGAAAATGAACGATTAGTTCCTTCACTTCCAGCAAAGAAGAAGAATACCTACAGTTAAATGAGCATACTTATATAATGCTAGAGGGCCCAACAGATGTTGTCTTACATGAACGTT
The DNA here is from genome assembly GCA_029849275.1 of Papilio elwesi. NCBI lineage: Eukaryota > Metazoa > Arthropoda > Insecta > Lepidoptera > Papilionidae > Papilio > Papilio elwesi. The sequence continues at coordinate 2,367,864 of CM056687.1, read as the reverse complement.
GGCTTGTCTGCTCTAATCTGAGCTAAAATAAAAATCTGGAATCTGGAGAAAATAAATCTGGAACCCAGGCGGCAGTGCCACAGGGTTCGAGTTCGAGTTCGAATCTAAATTATAAACTAACCCGGGACCCACTGAAATACCCTAATATGTGCTTATGTGTTGTAAATGCAACATACATCTGATAACATTTTTTGTTGTATGAGCGTCAATCGCCTATCTGAATTCGACACTCTCATACCATATTTATTCCAATATTCGCTCCGGTTATGTTTTTGATTGAATTAAACAAAAATTAAACGACTATAAGCCCTACAAGATCAATTTGAATGCGAGCTAAATTGATTTTCAAACGTTGTACAGTAACAAAGCCGACTAAGATTCAGTTCACCTTTACAAATTTCAAATCAGTGTATTCAAGACTTTAGTCGAAATGTAGCAACTAATTTCTATTATGTTCTTCGAGTTTGTGTTAGTCGACTTTTAGTAAGAACTTTTCAATGCTCGCAAGTCTGAAGAACGCAAAATTTCCTTATTGTTTTATGTAAAAATTTTGTTCTTAAAGTTTTTACTGCTTCGTTTTTCTATTGTTCACATATTTTTCTCATTGAATATGTACTTAAAGACTTGAAGCAAATGATTTCAACTAAAATATCACGTAACTCTTTTGTTTTATTTCTATTCATGTAATTAATGTCTGAAGCCACTATGATCTTCCTTATTTATTATATTAAAATAATTATCAGTCTTTTAATATGAAATTCGTATTTTAAAGAAATAAAATGAAATAAATTTATTTCCGACTTTATCCACAAATAGTTAGAATTGTGCACGCAGCTAGTGTCGTAGAAGGGAGTAGTCAGGCTTATCACTAATTTGTCTTACAATGGTGTTAAAGCTCTCCTGTAGTCGTACTCGTGCGGTGTGAAAATAATGTGGTAGCGCAAACATCTCGGACGCGCTGCAGTATCGTGGGAGCCCCAACAATATACTAAGACCATTATTGTTTTGTACATTATTGTAATAATCATACTAGTTTCATCAGGACGGAATACGGGGTGGGCGAAAGGAGGCAGGGTCTATCTATTTTTTTTATCCAGGCGTGGTCAGATGGCTCTTCGAAGCAAGCACTCATTAATCGAAAGTCAACGCCGATCCAGACACGAAATTTCTACCATAAGGTTAGAAATATTGATATAATACATTTAGCAAATCTAATTGACACTACGGTAATAAAACACTTGTTCATATGTATTTCGAAATAGCATAAAAAAAGTACCCGGTACCCGGAAAATCTTATTCTTAAACTTATTTCCGCTAATAGCTCAAGATAATATCTCGCATATTACGTTGCGGAAATCCGCTTACGCTTATTCTGAGAGGTCGGTCTATACTGATTACTATATTACATTTGGAGTGTACAGATCTCATTCTTCCTTGTCAGACGTGTTTGAATCGGATTTTTAAATGCGTTTAGAATGAAAAAAGCATAGTATGGGAAGGGGACTAGGTTTGGACGATGGGAGGGGGAGGGGGGGGGGAAATATGGGGGAAGGAAATTCCTTCTTTGTCCATTAAAGGTATGCAACACATCTCTAGCGGATGCTTATGGGTAGCGGTCACTTAAAATCAGTTGAACAGCTTGTTCGTTTGAGACATTTACCCATAAAAAAATCTAACAAAAGTCAAGAAATTGTACGAATATAACCGTACGTGGTTTTTGTACTTAATACATTAAGACATTCAACTCCTCAATAACTTGAACGTTCTTTAATTATATAAAAAAGTTAAATTAAAGTTTATAAAATGATATTAAGGTAACTTTGTTTGAATTTGCTTCAATTTTCGATATGAAAGGGCGCAATAGGTTCCGGCAGCCATAAGTCCCGTTATCGAGTGAATCATTCTTACCTGTGTACGGATGATGAGTCAGTCGCTTTGTTCGCTCCCGAATGTTAGCTGCGTTCCCGCATTCCCGGGATATGATGCACAGGATGCGTATGTTTGAGGAAACAAGTTTGTAAACCTCCTTTGAAAGATTCAATTGGGTCACCGAACCTCTTTTGTGAAAATTATGTCATTTTTAAAACAAATGTTTTATAGATGCTATTCCATCGTGTTTCGTGACTAGTGTCAAAACAGAAAACAATACTTACCTGTTATTCATTAATATAATTTGAATGTGACAGAAATCTTACAGCAAAATGAATGACAATATTTTTTTTAGGGCGAGTACATTTTGAATTCAAGTCATTCATTAGAATTCTAAATGTACTTTTGTTAACGCAGGTATATTATTACGGTATTTCACTGAAAGGCGTCTCATGTCTTAATATATCTCTGATTGTTATTTTCTCCTTTTTGTTTTTATCTTTTTAGTGTATTTACACTATTTATTATTTTAATCGAGAAATATTAATAGTTTTTTTTAGATAATTTACTTATATTTATTACGATTAACTTAACCAAATAAGCTTGAAAAGCTTTTGCTGGGACGTTCACAAGTAACCTGAAGGTCGGCAGTCAGTAACCATTAGGCTATTTTTTTTTATGTGAGAAGGTGGCAAACGAGCAAGCGGATCACCTGATGTCAAGTGAGGGCCGCCCATGAACATCCGCTACAAACAAATGCGTTGCAGATGCGTTGCCTACCTTTAAAGGACAAAGGAGGACATAGACGGAAAACAGGATAATTCCTTTCCCCCGTTAACCCCCTCCCCATCCTATCCTCTTCCCCTTCCCGTCCTATCCTTATGAGGAAAGGGTGGGAAGGGGAAGAGGACTAAAATTAGGCCTCCGGCACCTCACTCATCAGACGAAACGCAGAGTACTTCTACTTCACGCCTGTTTTCTGTGAGGTCGTGGTATTACACCGGTCGAGCCGGCCAATTCGTGCAACAGATGTTGTTGTTGCGGGCTCTACCACTGTTAAAATTTATTCGGCTCGAAAGCTATTTGCATAATCTTCATGCAATATTTGTTGTAAACAGACACTACTTGATGACCACCAATCACAAATTAGCCATATTGTACAAGAGACATTCGATTGAAAATAAATTTATTAATGAAATGTCATCACCTCGTTCAAGATGGCCTATTAAATATTAAAGCTCGATGTAATGTAATGCCATTCGTACTATTCAGGAATAATTTCGTAGAAAAAAAAACATTTCCATGTTATAAACAATAAGCCTACGAATATTTCTGTTATCTATATAGTGAATAACAACATTATCTAAGAAGTAAATTCCTTTATTTAATGCGCAAAAACTTGTCACTACGCCTGTGTCTGTAATCACGGCACTATAAGTATAATACGTAGGTACGTAACGCCAACACTGCGTCGTAGTCACGAGATTACGTAACTCATGTTTATTATTACATAAAAATATTTTTGTATAATACGCTGGTTTATTCCACTTTGATTACCTGAACCACGTGAACTAGGTAAACGAAGACGCATAGTTTTGTGTCAGTTATTTAGTGAATTCAAGTCACCTAAGTGCGCAGGGGTGCCTCTTATTCTTTCTTTATAGTTCTTAATTGATGTCTCTATATCAACCAGATTTTAAAATAAATTCATCTAGTAAGTATTATTTGTAGCGAAAGCTTTGCGTTTTTTGACTTCTTTAGAAACGTACAAGTATTAAAACCGAAAATATTCTACCCTACAGAGGTCTTGTCAACATAATCTATACGTGCAACAGCTGCTGCTGTCACCCAGAGGAGTAGAAAGGCATCACACTTTACATTTGGCTTGATCCTATCTTCTGCGGTCTATACATATAGACAGACATGCATTTTGCGGCTACTCTTTATCGTATAGCATTTCTTTAAGATCGTTAATCTAGTTAATGAGTTCATCTGGATTTTAGAACGTGCAAAATTGAATACACGAAAAAGAAATGCAAAAAAACAAATACCAATCGCCTAGCACGCATCGCACTTTTCGCAACGCTCTCGTCGCGCATTCACTAGCTTCCTACCCAAGTCAAGCGTTCTTAAAAAAGTTTCAGCTTAAAAAAATTGCTTTTGAATTTTTTTATAGTACTAGGTTGCAAACGAGTAAGCGGTTCACCTGATATCAAGAGATCGCTATGCATAGACATCTGCAACTAATTAATAAGATGCAGATGCGTTGCCCAACTTTAATGGACAGAGGATGAACAGAAAATGGTTATTTACAATTCCTATACATCCCCTCCACCGTCAAGTTTTCTTACCCTTCCCATTCTTTCCTTATCAGAAAAGGGTGGGAAGGGGGAGAGAACTAGACTGCTGTTGAAAAATTAAAATATAAATGCTTATAATTATTACATCATAATCGTGTCGTGTTTAGAACGATAGCCGCAAGTACAAATGAACCAGAAGTCGTGTACCAGAGATAATGATAACTCGTACTTCAAAGATTGTATGTTATGTCTAGGTAATAAAGCAGCTCAATGTTATGTTGTTTTAAACTCTCCAAGGAAAACGTACGCTTGACACGACATCATATTGTGAATGATTTGTTTGGTTAACAATTTGCTGTTAGTTGTGGTATGCCTAGTGTACACGTAACGAAGCAATGACGTGTGATCAGGAAATCGGTTGACTTATTAGAATTAGACGTATTGGATGCGCCTAACATTGTATGCAATATAAAAACGAGAATTTTGAAGCGAAAACTGCTTTAGCCGCGCAGGATGATATTTGATAGGGTAAAATATTATGGAAGATCGACATGCTAAATGATCTTTGAATTTGTACAAGTTTCAACGAACTTTTTTCAGTTATTGAAGTGAAACTTCTATATAGGTGTGTGGGGGGGGGGGGGTATTAGGTAAAAAGCGTTACGGCCGCGTGGAAGGAGTTGTTTTTTATGGTTGTTAATTCGTAGCTCAGGTCCTGATTTATCGATGTTATTAGTGAAAATGACATTTAGTGAGAACTAACATTGTCGCTTTAATGTGACATAAAAATTCGGCGTAGAATTGAACGTGCTGTAGTATTTAAAAACACTGTAAATTCCGTATTGCTCTGTGCAGACACGTCACTCACAATGAGTTTCCTGCTCGTTTTATCATGGCAGCATTAAGCATTAAGCGTAACAGTCTAACCGTGGGTTTCCACTGACGTACAAACTTATCGCGATATAAGCTTTCTCTCTATCTTTCTTTCTAAGAAAACTGAGACGACAATATGTTTTGTGTGAATGTTTTCGACAGTATAAACTAATGTTTACGTGGCCTTTTAGACTAGATACATAAAAACCGTAATGTAATCTATATTCTTATCATTAATATGTAAAATTGTATGACTCGTTGATTTAGATATCGCTCGTCGCTATGTTGGTTTATCTTTACATAGTATAAAACAGATTCGCTAGGAAAGGAAGGGAAAGGGAAGAGGACTGAAATTAGGTGTCCGGGATCCCACTCATCAGACGAAACGAAGGATATATCTACTTCACGCCTGTCTTTGTGAGGTCGTTGTATTTCACCGGTCGACATGGCCCATATTTGCAACATAAATGTTGTTGCGGAGTCTACCACTGTTAAAGTTATTGCAAATAGCTTACTGCATCTGCTTTATTTTTATTTTTTTATTTTAACGGTAACCGTAACGGTAACGGTACTGACTCATCAATGTCACGAAATTACGTCACCAAAATGGACGCTAGTCGCATTAGCAATTTGTGGAGTTATACTATAAATACTTTGTTCATGGTCATTAAAAATCATTATACACAATTAGCATAGATAAAAAGGAGTTTAGCAATAAACTAGTTTGTTTGAATACGTGAGTAATTTGTAATGTGGGTCGCAGAATATGTCTTCAAGATCGGCCCTTAAGAATCGTGTTAGAAAATGTTCTAGTAATTGTTTTATAGTCTATTAGAACACGTTTGAGTACTGACGCGCAATAATTGCACAATATTTTGTCCATTTGTGGTCCTTTGGAAATGAGAACCGTGACTCAACAAACAAAACATTAGGAGAAAGAATTGTACCATTTGTCATGGATGTCCAAATACAGTATTTTTGATGTGTTAATTAATTTATATATTGATACAGGTTCTACCTACAGTAGATGTCTAAGTCCGGTGGCGGTATGAAGTGGAAAGCTTTCATGTATTTTTAATTATTGTTTCTTACTTTTTACAGACTATATCGCAATAGGGCATTGTCGGAAAAACGTCAGCTTGTTGTTACAAAGTGAGTGGAATTCGAAAAACCATTGCAATCGTCGGACGTCGAATCTTATTCTCATCAAGTAGGGATGCCTCGATCTTTTCGTTGATTAAAATGTAAATAATATAATAGCTATAGATTTGGCAATAGAAGCAGCCGTGTAACCCATATTCTGCCTTCATCTCATTCATTATAGCTTAGTAACAGATAAATTATAAATGTATTTGAAATTCACCAAAAACTAGTGTCCTATAAATATAAATGCAAAAGTATTATTATGTATGTGTATGTGTGTGTATTATAATGTATGTATGTATGTGTGGATGTTGATTAATCTTTCACGCTAAAACGGCTGAACGGATCTGAATGAAGTTTGGCACAGAGATATATTATAGTCTGGAATAGCACATAGGCAATACCCAGGAAAAATGTACGGTTCCCGTGGGGTATGTTTTTTACAGGCGCTTATCTATGTACGTATATACAAGGCGATGTGTGTATGCGTGTATGTTCCTTATAAGTTCCGAAGTGGTTGCCCGAGCAAAGCCAAGGCGGATCACTAGTCACAAATAATTTCGTCGTTACTTCATGTTTTCCTCAATCGCTCTTCGACTTTCGCATATTAGTCTCGGGGATTTCCTGGGATTTTTTCGGATTCCTTTTGAATTTCAAATCTTACAGGTATCAACATAGATACACTTTATCCAGGCTTCACCGCTCTGCCGATAAGGCAATATTTTTACATATCAAGTGCAAAGATACTATAGTTAGGAAGATATTACTGTCACGGAAGATAAAATATAAAAATTGATTATATAAAACATTCTACACGGCTAAACTGATCATCATGATGACCGTAGCTATCATTCAACACATCATCATATTACCTGACACTGGAAAAATACGAATACAAGATGTTTCAAACAAAATCGATCTAGGGATCTACAGGTTACATTGGCATAGACATACATGAAATTCATATACATGTAGACGTAAAAAGCGTTACCCTCCTGGGTCAGTTGGGTAAAAACATGAATGGTTCGACCAGAGAATATCACGAGCCCACAGACAGTACATAAAGTAGAAGTATTCCGCGTTTCAGCTGATGAGTGAGCTCCAAGGCCCAACTTTGGTGCTCTTCCGTTCCCATCATTTTCTAATAAGGAAATGATTGAAGGGGAAGAGGATTCGGCTGTGGTGGGGATTGATAGGAAATGGAAATATCTGTTTTTTTTCTGTTTATCTTTTCGTCTGCCTGTGTTAAAGATAGGGAAATCATCTGCAACTCATTAATTTGAAGATGTACGAAATTAGTAAAATAAATTTTAGTTGTGTCATCGCGCGTCATGCTTGTAGCCTCATCCATGCACGCTGATATGATATCCCATTTTCTTACTCTTGTATATCAGTTATTGATCATCCCAAGCAGTCAGACTGTACGGATGTGCAACCCAATGATGTCACTGATAGCATCATGATGAATCAAGATGCTCATACCGTCCTGAATCATCATGAAACCGACTCAATATAACATGATGTGATCAATGCATTGTCTTCATATTAATTATTTGATTACCGCTTTAACTAACCTCTTGTAGAATGTAGTGAACAAGAAGGAAGAACTTATTTTATATAGTTAAAACTAGTTGGGTATTCCCATCTCATGTGATATGAAACGCTTTATATAAATGCCTGTTTTTTTCTTCAGTTAATTTTCTTGATCGACAACTACGCCATTTTGAAAGCGCGTTTGGTTCGATCCTTTTTCGTTGTATTTTACACAATAGTTTTCTAGTTGACGTAACGAATTGGCGTCTATCGATTTATGTCAACATTGATGAAATATTTAAAAATGTCCTTTTACCTTATATCGTGCTTTATATCGACTTAAGTTAATTATCATCACCCTGTTCTTTTCCCACGTTACGTGGGGTCGGCACAGCATAACCGTAGTCCATACCGTATAAGTTTTGGCTACAGTTTACACGGCTGGCCGCCTGCCTGACGCCAACCCTCCCCGGGAATAATTGCTTGTACCTTACCAACACGATGAAAGACAATTCCATCGCCAAAATTTTCATATCGCGAGGACTGTTGACGGTGACCAGTATTCATCTGTTCTGAGTTATTATAACCTAGCACTACTTTGCCATTCAAGTAGTACTAGCGCCCTCATCCATCTTCATCGACTAAATTTTATGAATTAAAAAATGTTACTTTATTTTTAGAGCTCTGTACCCAAAGGGTTAAACTCTATTACTAAGCCGTCCGTCTGTGTATTTGTCTGTGCGTCTGTCACCAGGGTGTATCTTATGAACCGTGATAGTAAGTCAGTTGAAATATTTAGTTATATTATTAACTTTAAAAATACATAACGTAAAATAAATTTTATATAGGGGCGCCCGAACGATTTTTTAAACAAATATTTCATAACATTTTAGCTTTTAATGTCCAATAAACATTAAGTTATCGTATATCAGCGTCAATAAATCTGTTCCATTAATCTGTTTCTATTTATACTAGCAGTTAATTTACACAGAAACTGCGGCAGTCAGTAGTTGTAATGGTTTTTAAATTAATGGGCACGTAGTCAACGACGGATAACAAATTAGTTGTGGGACCGAAACAAGCCGACTTAATCCAAACTTATGATCTCTCAGTGGTCGAAACATGTATAATCTTAATACTATAAATGCGAACAAACTTACAGTTTCTTCTTTACCTCTTTAATTTAAATTCATTATTTAAATTACTCTCGCCTCTTTCTTTATTATAATACTAAACCTTTCTTATGCGTAATTTTTTAAGATTTTTAAAATGCCTTGTCATCAAGCAGAGTTATAGCAACAAGAATAGTTACAAAACATAAAGTAAGTGCCTATTTCTATAATCAGATAGACATGTACTGATCATGCACCTATCCGTGCGTTCGCACCGAGTGCGTTGAGCAACCGCCCAGTTGCATAGTAATGGCGGTTTGCAAAAATTTTGCACATTGCATTGACTATCGCATCTGAACTAAGGTCAACACGCCGAGTCGATACAAGTACAACCTAAATATTCAAGGAAAACTGGAAGTGCTTTCGATTCGAGATCCGTTGGGTTTGGTTGGGGATCAAAATAGATATGAAAATTTGGCAAGTCAGGAAGTGAAACCTTGTAGAAAAGTGAGCGTCATTGTGGTAGGGGTCGCCCTAGGAGAACGTAAGTCGATCAGATTAGTAACTTACAAAAAATGGTCGATATAACGAGTAACCGTAACCGACGAGCATGTATGGATGTAGAAGAAGCGAGAGAGGTATACCCGGATTGCGCCATATGGAAATCCGTAATCTCTGCTTACCCCTCTGGGTTACGGGCGTAAGCGTATATTATGAAAATTTTGACACATCTATGAACCGTACTTGATGTACGAGATTTACCAATTAAAGCAATCAATCTACCTAGCTAGTTAATAGCCCATTATAATGCATATATTATTGGTCACAAATAGGTTAGGCTAGGCTCAAACAACAGACTGATTGTAAATAGCGATAAAAGAATAAAGTTTGAAAATTCTGTAGTAATAAACCAAGGTTTTATTGCTTAAATTAAATATTTTTATTTTTAACTGAAAAAATATATTTTAAGCAATTAATTATAAAAAATAAGCTATACCTCGATTTCAGATTATAATTAAAATCCTAAAAATTTATTGTGTTTATAAATTTAAATTGCACAACAAAAAAAATAAGACAAAGGAACGTTAAATTTTATGCCGAATTCATATTGAGAACATGAATCATTCTGTTCCACGTTAACTTAACTACTTTATTTAGTCTTTTCTAGTCGGTAGGCGATTGCAACATTTTTTTTATTAGCCGAGGTGGTGATCAGGCAATCGGGTCATCTGATAGTAAAAGACCGCTAACCATAAGCATCCGCAACAAGCAAATGAGTCGCAGTCGTGTTGCCAACCTTTAATAGACAGAGGAGGGGAGAGACGGGAAAAATAATATTACCTTTTCCCCCTCTATCACGACCCGTCTAATCCCCTTCTCCTTCCCATTCTATCCTTATTAGAAAAGGATGGGAAAGGGAAGAGTACTGAAATTAGGCCTCTCAGGCAACTCGCTAATGGGACGGAACACAGAATACTTCTAATTGACGCCTGTCTTCTGTGAGGTCGTGGTATTTCACCGGTCGAGCCGGCCCATTCGGGCAACAGATGTTGTTACGGACTCTACCACTGTTAAAAGGCACAATACGCAATATTGGCGAACGATCTAAGATAGATTACGAACTTATGACCTTGAGTGCGGTTGAGGCGACAGTGCCATTCGATTGCTTATTTTAAATTTCACCTTTATGAAATGTTGCGTTACTTAAACGACGTATATTGCAAAATGTTGTGTTTGTGTGTGTGTTTGAAGTTTTGAATAGAAGGATCGCGAATCTTTTATTTAATCAATGCCAAGTTTACTCATTTTATGAAGAAAAAAAATGCCTAGATTACTCCCCGACAGAAGAGCTTCTTGTAAGGAAATATTTTTTAAAATCGGTTCAATAGCTTTTGGGTTTATCCGGAACAAACAATCAAAACTCTTTATAATATTATTGTCGAAACATATAAGATAATGGCGTCTGCATTAACATACATACTTTCGGATATAACAGTGGATATAACAGTTTTAACAGTGGTAGAGCCTGCAACAACAACATCTGTTGAACGAATGGGCCGGCTCGACCGGTGAAATACCACGACCTCGCAGAAGACAGGCGTGAAGTAGAGTATTCTGCGTTTCATCTGATGAGTGAGGTGTCGGAAGCCCAATTCTGGTTCTCTCCCCCTTCCTCTCCTTTTCTTATAAGGAAAGGACGGGAAGGGGAAGAAAACTTCACGACGGAGGGGATGTATAGGAATTGGAAATAACTATTTTCTGTTTGTCCTCTGTCCATGAAAGGTGGGCAACGCATCTGCAACTCATTAGTTAGTTGCAGATGTCTATGGGTAGCGATTAATTGACTTCGAGTGAACCGCTTGCTCGTTTGCCACCTCGTACAATAAAAAATAAAAAAACATATAACTAGAATCTACTTTCATAGCATAAACAAAAAATAAAAACGTTAGCGCTGAGAGAAGAAATGGCGGAAGAAACTCCAGCAACGCTTCTATCGTGAGTAAGGTAAGAAAACTTTGTCGGCTATGTGGTCGTATCGGGAAGGTACGTCTTAATTTTTTTTTTTTTTTTTTTTGTGACTGAAAGGTCACTTTTTGCCTTGAGGAGGCATTTACAGCTACACCGGGCACGAGGCGGCAGGGCGCAGAGGGCGCCTAGCCTAAGCCTCTTTAAGAGTAACTAAGCTCGAGGGCTCCCTCCGTAGAGGGAACCTCGGCTCGGGCCGTTACTTTAATATTATTACCGGATCGGGAGGCCACCGAGCTCTTAGGTCGCTTCGGTGGACGCTCCATGGAGTGACTCGGCTCAAGGGCCCCCGAGAGGGGACCTCGGCTTGGGCTGTCACTCATTACGCGTTTAGCATTCCGATTCGAGGGTGCCCGAGAGGGCCGAGCCTCGGCTCGATCGGTAGCTATTGTCTGACTAAAATATGTCTTAATGAACTTATCTGAGAAGTTATACTAATTCACATAGCACTTCTATAGCGCGTTCTAAAACACTAGCGGCGTCATCTAGTACACTTATAATACACTAAACACTTCATGGCACCATCTTATTCACTGACGTTTCGGGCGTTACAATTTCTCAATACAAATCTGAATTGTGAACGCAAAAGCTGTTGGTTCACGTATCTGTATTTGTTTAAAACGAAAATTATTTGAATTGAAATAAACAATAACTGTGTTAAGTATGTAGGTGAGCAACGCTAGTTATTACCAGTGCCGTGTTGTGATAATTGTTTGCTGAATAATTACAAAAACCCATGACACGTTCGATAACTAGATCGTGTGTGTAATGCTAACTGGTGGACGGATGTTTGTTTCATTGGTGGGTGCTACGTTAGTAGATTTGGATGCGAATGGAATTTGATTGTGAGGATTGCATCAACAGCATTTACTCTAGTAACATGGTTTTCTTATCAAACCAAGCTCTAACGATTTTGTCTTATGTTTGTTTACTTAGTAGTTTGAATGGAAACTGCTATTCGGATATGAGGCGATTTTTAACTGGCATGAGTTCGCGTCACCAATAAGCTAATGTTAACAGTTGTTTGTGTTGTAATAGGTGGCGCTAGTAGCATTATAAATCGTGCTGTACTCTAACCGTTGTGATGGGCATATTAAGTTGTTTAGTTTAAAATAAATCTGTGTACTTCAAGACTACTAGTACTAGTACGAATAGTTGAAATAAAAAATAAGTGTAATGTTATTTATTAGTTGTTACTTGTAAAATGTTGTTATTACGACCTGTTTTTTAATTATCTGCTTTAACGATATCTCAATATTAAATTGCCTTTATCACGTTTTATCTAAAAAAACACAATCAGTCATAAACGAATTTATCACTAAATTTATACATACGCTCTGAGTCATGAGTTGTATTAGGTTTGTGTAAAATCTGTTTGGTATATGGTATGGTAATATGTGTGGTAAAACCACGTAGCAACGACAACCGTTGCGTGACTGTGCCAGTACAACCGGGGAAGTATCAAGACCTAACAGAGAGTCGGCCCGAGGTAGACGTAATTACACTTCTGCGTTTCGTCAGACGAGTGAGGTGCCGCTGGTTCTATTTCTCCCCTTCCACAATTTATAACGTACCCCGCCACCCCCGTTTCTAAGCATAGCAACACTTCTGAAGATATTTTCATGCTAATGGGTAATGGGTAGTCAATATGAGCCAACACACGTCATTCAGCTTCTACGGGGAAAGTACTAAACTTTCGCTTCGACATGATCGCCTCAACACGAAAAAAGTCCAAATTTAATTATATATAATATTTACGCGAACACTACACATTAGAATAACACTAATTTTACGGATTTTATCGCGTTAATTTTTTGTATTTCAGTTCCCGACGTTTTGAATACTTTACAGAGCCATGGACACGGGGGAGTGAGTTGTCAGACGTCCCTATGTCAAAAGTTGTTCGCGAAGTACCCACTTATTTTAAATCAATTATTTTGCTTCGATATATGCCGAATGACCTCACTGTATCTTGAGGATCCCAAGCCGGTGGTAGTACCCAGCCTTCTACCCCATTGCAATCAATTTATAAAAATATAATATAAAATTTAAATATAATCATGATAAATTCCATAAAACTAATTTTATTCCAAGACACGTATTTCTCCAGCCAGTATCTAATCCAAATAATGTAAACCTAAAAAAAAAACATGCCATAAAGTGCTGTTGTTACATGTTACAATTATATAATACTTTCTTTTTATCAAATCATATTTACTTGCAAATCATTAAGATATATTGTATGTTACACGCGTATATATATATGTTATATAAGTGTACATTTGCACAATAATTTATGAATCATTAATAAACTGACTTAATATAGGATAATGAGTAATTATTTCACCTTTGTTACCTGTCGGATGTATAAACTTACTGTATGGAACAATCATAGTGAACATATAGAACTCCAGATTAACTTTTGATCGACTGAATTTAATTATAAGTAGCTGTCACTGAAAAACGTTACAAACGGGACACATATTTGTTCCCAATCACAGACTTAGCGTCATTGTTGTTCATCTTTTTAGGGAGATAATTTCGGACGCAAATATTCCTGTAAAAAGCATCAAATATTCATTATATGGTTAAAGGCCAGCGCTGTTGCCCTAAACTTATTTACCACACTTTATATTATAGAATTGTTAATGATAATTAAATGGGAATTTAAATATATTTTTGGATGAATAAGTCGCGATGTTACTTCCGGGTGTTTTTACATTTCCGTGTTACCTTTTCAAAGTCGTGTGACTGTACCAGTGAATCACCGCTTATCATCAGCTGAGTGGTGTGAGCAGTCAACGCTTCAATATGCAAATGGTACACGTGGTACGTGACGCTTCCGTGACCAGTGTATCTATGTATTTACTCACCAATCACTAACCGTAAAGGTGAGGACTCATACCGATCGAAACATTTTTATAACGAAAAATATTACGTGAAAGAATCGGTTGCATATATAGATTGATACTTATATTTTTACGATTTTACTTCCTTGAGTGAAATCGTGTTAAATATTACGTATAGGATCGGGTAACATAACTTTCTTCAGTTCTAGAGTTACAGTAAAAAGTTATATCCAATATTGAAGGTGATAAAATTTTTAAGATTTGGTTACTCATTTAGATAAAATTATAAATACACCTAATTTAAAATTAATGAGCATTAACACATGGTCTTCTTTGTAACTTATTACCTGTGTTCACCACAATTAACTAAATGCGGCCTGTAGTATAAAAATGAATCCGTATTTTCTTTGGTAACAGCATGACTCGTGACAGGACCAATTTCGAAGGTTCTTTCTCTTGTCAGTTCATGGGATCGACAGAATGCAAATAAAACTATTAATATACAAGAATCTAAGAATATATCACAAAAGCATTAGATAAAAACTATGTTTTTAGGATATTTTTTCTTTATTAACTACACCAATTCTAATGCAATATGATAGTTAAGACAGGACAACGTCTGTTTGGTCATTTAGTAATGCAAAAAAATAAGATCCGACAGGGTTTGTCCTAAAGGTAGAGGTTTTTTAACGAAGGTACTATTTTGAAAAGTCAAACTACCATCAAATTTGCTTAAACTCTTAAAGCATCAGCCTTTATCAGCAAAAAATACGTTATAAAAAAATGCTCTTTAAAAACATGTTTTTCGTATGTTTGTTGATTTAAAATGCGCGTTTCTTTATTTATTTGCCCGCTTATATTCATATTTATGCTCTGATATTAATTATTGTTACACTCCAGTGTGTGAGCACCTTTATAAACTAAATACAAAATGACCTGCCATGACCTTTTGTATTTCTCAAGTACTAGTAGTGTTCACATTTAATACGATTATGACATTTAGAATTAACGCAATTAATTATTTTCTCAACACCTGAGATCTATTTCTCTGTTCTATGCAAGGAAAACATTTCCATAAAAACATTATTAATATAAATGACTTAGTGGAGATTATTATTACATGAATCGGTTTGCTCTACCGAGGAAGAGTGACATTTTAGTGACGTATGCTTATGACGTCATTCGCTAGAATTGGTGTTTTGTTCTACATGAAAAAGAAGTTAAATAATTGTTTTTGTTTGCTTTGTACTTAAGGATATACATAGTGATATGATCTATTGTTTTATTTATATTTAGACCGCACTTAAAATTTAGAGAATAAATAAATTATATTATTTCAAACTGGCTGGAAACACTAACTTTGCCAAGTTTCTTTCTCTTTCTTCTAATTATACAATTATAGATAACATATTATCGAAATATACATTTTAAACAGCCCATATCTTTAACACCCTTACAACCGTACGTACGTACGTTGAAGCTAAAACCACCCACAAACACAATTTGTAGCCCTGTGATGTGTAGTGTTGGCTAAAATGTGAAATATTTGTCAATTTTTATAAATAATGGATTATTATTGTCTTTTATATTGTGCCATAGCTGTTTTTATAGGAACGTGTACAACTGACCTGCGCTATCGGCTGCTAGTTAGTTTGATTTGTCTTAACCTGTCTATTTAAAAGCTGACCCGTTTAAGCCAAGGGCAACCGGTGGACGAGCGCACATAGACTTGGCGCAAGACTACGTACAAATACATTGCATGCCCATAACGGCGGGACAATTTGAGTCCTGCCATCCGAATGGTGCGTTTAAAACCGTTTTTATTGCGTTTGTTACGTTGTTTTTAAATTAAAATTATTAGCGATCGGTACACGGAGTTTGTAGCGTTAGGAATGGAAGATTTTTTTCTTTAAGTGTTGATAAAAAGTAAATTAAGTCTTTGAATCGTCGTAGTTTTGAATAAAGGAAACTTGTGATCGAATCCATTTACTAAAAGAACATCTATCGACTCTTGTTAGGCACTGAAAAGAAGTATCTAAGAACGCAATGATGACAGAATTACTCCCAGTCAGCTCGTGTCAATAAGCTGTAGATTTTTCCATCCAAAAAAATACTTTTATAAGTTAGTTAGCTCAAGTTATTGGTTAAAAACTTTTCATTGAGTATTAGTTTATTTATAACTGTTATTCGTAGACGAATATGGTGGGTCTATACATTTTATCCTCTCAATATATTTTCTATGATCTAATTTTTCATTTCAGAGTCGTGTACAAGCCAAACAAAGTAATGACAGTTGTATTGCAATAAAATAACCCATTGCAGGCGCACAGCAAGAACAGTTTCAACATCTCTTGGATGTATTGCTGTATCTTACAGCATGCCATTCGTAGCAAGGTTTCCTCGACAGGTTTCTTATGAAATGACGTCATTTTGTTACATTTCAATATACCATTTTGATTACATAATGCTATGCGCTCATACATATTTTTAACTTATTAATAATATGCGCTCATGTCTGTTAATATTACAATAATTAATAGATACACCAGTCTATTGATTGCACCCAAAATACATTTAAACTTCCATGGTGGTTCCAACTCCAACTTGGAGCCGAACGTCGCTACCCTTCACTGATTTTAAACGGGATTCACAGCTTTCCGCTACACGCAAACCAGCTTACATTTCTCAAGTCTTGTCTTCCTCATCCTTTTTAGCTATATCTAGTAAAACAAAGACGTTTAAATTGTTCAAACCTTCTCTATCTTTAAATATAATGAAAAACATGATATATTTTATCAAACTCATAAGTAAAATGTATATTAATTACCTCCAAACATCCGTAACGCTGATAAGAAGCTATTTACATCGTCGTTGCCAATGTGAATTGTGTTTACACAAATACCGCTTTAATGATTCGAACAGTATTTAAGATTGTTTTTGATATTAGCGCCATCTATTAACCATTAAAAGGACAGTATTTATAGTGAACTAGATATTTGAAGGATGAACTGTAAATCCCCCGTAGAATGAAGTATTTATTTGACGTCGTAACTCTTCTTTGGTACCTACTTCTCCAGGTAGCAAAGCACCTGTAGATTCTCTTCCAAAACATGTAAATAAATGATGATAATGAAGATAATTCACCTGTCTCATTTATTATAAAGAGATATAAGTTACATACCTGTATCCGTTTTGTAATGGTATGCGTATATGGCATAAAAATAATAAACAAAATAATAATAATTAAATTGTTGTTAAATTGAATATTAAAAGGTAATTTAATAGTTTGGGCTGCGGTAAGGTAACCTAAGCACAGCAAACATTGACCCATTGGCCGAGATGCAAGATGCTGAGCGCACGAGTCCGTCAATGTCTCTGCCGCGCGTTCAAGTTGAGCCATAATTGTTCGATTGTTGGCTCATTGGTGAATGTTTGTTGCGATACACGCTCCTAATTACACCATCTGTTTCATTAATTACAGTATTCGAAGCTACCAAGGTGACAACTCGGAGCCTTCATGCTTTACACAATACAAGGTTAGGTACCCTCGATTACATTTAAACCCTACAGTTAGACGTCAAATTTTTACAAATCCTTTATATTTTTATCTGTCCTAACTCGGATCTTAATATCTGAGGTGTGTTTCGAGACGAAGAATATTTTTACATGATTAAAACTGTAATATTGATTGTTATAAAACATATTACGTTTTTTTTGGAATCGAATTGTTTTGGGAAATGGTCGATGAAAGAAAATGAAAGCCTGCAACAAGAAAAATGAAAAATTCACAACATAGATCTTCGCTCTATTGATAAGTTGTTTATTTATACCGAGTTGCCGAATTTAACTCAGATGCGCTATGCTAAAAATCATGCTAAGCGTCAAAAACGGAAGACGATTCTCATGCCAATAATTTATTGACACTTTCGGGTAGAAGTACCTAGGGCTTCGGTGGTAACTAAAAGGTAAGGTAAAATAAATCGAACCTTACATTTTCAATGTACACACTTGAGGTTACAGGAAAAAAATATTTTCCCTCATTTGTTTTTTACCTAACATTCTTTTTTGTTATATTTATTTCTTCTTATTTGTTCGTTGTGATATTATTGATATAAAACCTTCTTTAATAGAAAATATGAAAGAACGAAGATACACAGAAGGTACCATTAGAATTGAAAGAAACAGTTAGTTTGAAAGTACAGTCTTAATATAGACGGACTATATGAAGACTTCACGCAATCGGCGAGCATGTAACTGAAGACTGAATAATGAAGATCGCTTTTCCTTTAATAAAAGGTAAAGAAAACAAGAAAAAACAAGAAATATAAGGCCATATTATTCAATTTATTTTATTTTTATTTATATATTTTTATTTATTTATTTAATGGCTCGTCAACAATTGTACATTAACTTAGAGCAAAACACAATAACACAGGATACATGGTTGACAATGCACAATTACTTATAGACGAACACAACATGCCTTAAACATAGTACAATTTAGTAATTAATTTAGTAAGCATAGTCTATATGCACCTACTTATAGAAACTAGTTGCAAATATCGGTCGATCCATTTTAGACTAGCTTTTACTCGCAACTTCGCTCGTGTTTATTATTACGTCCGACATCTATATATTATTCTTATATTCAACTCAAATATTGAACTGACCGTCGTTATTTACTTATTAGAACGCCCGATGGCATCAAATATATTTTAAATGTAGCGCTAGATGGCGTTGAATTAAAAAATTGCTCCAGTTGCCATTCATTATTTTATTAGCCCTTGAGGAACAATATTGAAGTTTTATAAAAAAGGCTAAACGTGATAAGAATCCAGTTTCTTACAAACGTCTATATAACGAAACTCATGGGAATTAAAGAATATTCGTTATAGTACTCTGTTACGATGAGGTTTATTGTAAACAGGTTAGATTGGACTACGATTCGTTGAAAAATTAGTAACATAGAGGTAGGTTAATGCTTTATATTTATATCCAGCAATTATTCAAAATTTGTTTTAAAAAGGATTTGATAAATATATTCGTAATGTAAAGGTATATTTTGCATTAGCTCTTATGGACAGTTGTAGGGGGTAACGACGTTATGTCGAGCAATCGAAGCTCGTTGTATTATGGTTACACTGTAGTTAGGATTATGTAGTAGGTTTATTTTGTTGCTGTTTCAAGAGATAAAAAATTGTGCTTAGAGTACCTACATTTCAAATTGACGGGCCGATTGGCGTGGTTTGTAAGATACTTGCTTTTCACGCCACAGGTCGTGGGTTCGATTCCCACTCAGGACAAACATTTGTGTGCATGAACATGTCTGTTTGTCCTGAGTCTGGGTGTAATTATCTATTTAAGTATGTATTTACAAAAAAAGAAAAGTAGTATATGTAGTATATCAGTTATCTTGCTTGCCATAGCACAAGCTCTGCTAGTTGTTAGTTTGGGATCAGATGGCCGTGTGTGAATATGTCCTAAGATATTATTATTATTTCAAATTCAATCCATCTATCCATACATCAGGTACAACAAATATGTTTTTATTACACAATTTGTCATAAATGTCTCTCTCTTTAGCCTATTGCTGCACCAGATCATCGGTCCATCTTGTCGGAGGGCGAAATGTGTACGTGGGCGCTACTCTAAAACTTGTCGGCTCCGCCGGTCATCCGTCCTGTGAACAATGTGTCCGGACATAAGTAGATAATTTAATAAAAATATTAAAGACGTCAAGGTTATTTGATAATTTTAAGCACAAATGAACAAGTAATTTAATTTAAATTAAGATGCGTTCGTGTTGTTCTTAATATCTATGGTTTGTGTTTATATTTTGTCCTCAGCGCTCAACGCAATAACGCAACGCACGACTCTATTCTCTATGACACTTCGACTTGACAATCATGGCGAGCACGTCGAGGTTTGTTTTTATTATTTATTCTTCTTCTTGTTTTTTTTCGAATTAAAATATATTTCTCTATATATAGACAAACAATGTCCAACTATATTTATACTAGAAGTAAGTGGACGGTGGATACAAAGCGAGCTAAGAAATTGTTTCATACTTGAATACAACTGTTCGACTGAGGCAATACTTTCTTTTGTATCTCCAGAATCGAGACTAACAAAGTGGTGTGCTATGCCCATCCAGATGCACCACTTATTGAGGATTACAGAGCTGGTGATATGATCTGTTCAGAATGTGGTCTTGTGGTGGGAGACAGGTAATTTTTTAGTACTTCCAAACCATTTCTTAATAATCTAGTAGTAAGTACTTAACATTAATTAACACAATGATATTTACATATTTTTGGTTCCTAATAAGTTACAGTTAGTTGCCTGTTGACATGCCTAATACTAATAATAAATAATTCACACAAAACAGAATGGGAAGCACTGTTTCATTATTAATAGAAAATAACATCGAGTAGGTACTGTAAATATGGAGGAATGTAATATAGACTGTGAAGCATAAGTTATTGTTAGGTAGTATTATCAATTGTTCTTAGAGCTAGGCGGGTATATAAAAGAAGCTATTGACAAGAACAAAAGAAAAAAGGTGTGTGCTAGAAGTGAAAATTATTCCTATTTTATAAAGCACATCTACTTGAAGATTATGGTGTAATAATCAGCAGTTCAAATGTTTAGTTTTCATAACATCGCTTGGCTTCACACAATTGCTTCATACATTTTCAATGTACAAATGTAAAAAAAACAAATTTTTACATTTTGTCAATGAGAAATTTCAATCAAAGTATTTTTGTGCGGCAGTTCTTATTACTTCAATTAAATAGATTTGATAAATGTTTTCAGGGTTATAGATGTTGGATCAGAGTGGCGAACCTTTAGTAATGAGAAGTCTGGTGTGGATCCATCTCGTGTTGGTGGACCAGAAAACCCATTGCTCTCTGGGGGTGACCTTTCCACTATCATAGGGCCTGGCCGTGGAGATGCATCATTTGACAGTTTTGGTGTTTCAAAATACCAAAACAGACGAAATATTAGCAGTAACGATAGAGCACTTATCAATGCATTCCGAGAAATAAACACAATGGCTGACCGAATAAATTTGCCCAAAACAATTGTGGACAGAGCAAATAATTTGTTTAAACAGGTAATATAGATGTATTTGGACCAAAAGTATTATATGTTGTGTGTGTAATAACATAAGATAAAAAAACACCCACATGTCATGTAGCTTGGTTATCAATATTTATGGTAATGAACTGTTACACTACCTATTACTCCCTCTTGGACCATCATTGTAGGTCATAAGTAAATTCTCAATTCTGTTATTTAAATAAAAAACTTGGTAAAATAATCTAAACAAATAGATGAACAAAATAGAATGAATATGTATTGATTCCATATGACAGTGAATTTCTTGTAATTACAACTTATATCACTTTAAGACTGATGACATGCACCAGAAGCCCTATAGTATATATAGTAAGTACTTTGATGGGTTATAGTATAGTACAACATTCTTGTCTTGCAGGTCCATGATGGCAAAAATTTAAAAGGCAGAGCGAATGATGCTATCGCCTCTGCATGTCTTTACATTGCCTGCAGACAGGAAGGAGTTCCGCGTACGTTTAAGGAAATTTGCGCAGTTAGCAAAATAAGTAAAAGGGAGATTGGGAGGTGTTTCAAACTTATTCTCAAAGCGCTTGAGACTTCAGTGGACCTTATCACCACTGCGGACTTTATGTCCCGGTTCTGTTCTAACCTTGGCCTGCCCAATTCGGTACAGCGTGCGGCAACCCACATTGCGCGCAAGGCTGGTGAACTCGATATTGTCTCTGGACGTAGTCCGATCTCCGTTGCCGCTGCTGCTATTTATATGGCATCTCAGGTCTGTGACAAAAATCTGTTTAGATATTCATGATATTTTTGATTACATAAGCTGACTAATATAGCTGTAAGCTGTCCTAGTAATTGTTGGGTACTATTACGTTGTTACCAAGTCCTTTGGTTAGTATGAAAGTTACATTATATAGGTCAGTGTACTATGATTCCAATGACCAATGTCATGTGAATTGGTTCTGTACTAAAGGAAAATCTCTACAGATTGAAATAATATCCAATAGCTAATGTTGGTATATACAAAGTATATGATTTTTACTATATTAATGTTATGACATGGAAAAATTGTAAACTCTGAAACTATTGAATCAATATCAGTATTAAGAAGCCAAATAACGGAGTGACCTAGATTATATTTCTGCACTGGCCAAGCACTTTCCACTAATGTTTCAGCAATTTTTTATATAGTCCAATAGGTCATCATTTATGTACAAATATATGATTACAGGCTTCAGAAGACAAGCGGAGCCAAAAAGAAATTGGTGATATTGCGGGTGTGGCAGATGTTACAATCCGACAATCGTATAAGCTCATGTACCCATTTGCGGCTAAGCTCTTCCCTGAAGACTTCAAGTTCGCCACACCCATTGAGTTCCTGCCGCAAATGTGATGTGTATTGTGAGTGATTTCGCTTAGTGTTAAGTTTAAGTTGTAAGTATTATTATTGTTTCAATCATCTGGGCAGTTGTCTTCAGTGTGTTCCTGTATAGAATGGTTTGTTGTCACTAGTTCCCAATCTTAAAGATCATTTATTTTTAAATATGTTTCTATTGGCAATATATATGTCATTAATCGACTTCAGCAGTTTCCATTCTATCATTTAGAACTCACCAGTACAATACACTGCATAAATAGGTATAAAAAAATTATTATTTTCGTCAAAAGATACAAATTTTTGTGCCAAATTGTGTCATTTTGATTGACAAGATATTTGTAAAATAATCTCGGTTTTATATCATCTTATGTAATATTAACTAAAGATTGGGAAACCCTGGTCTCAATACAATGTTCGATAGGTTATGGCTATGGGAAATATACAATCTATATACCTATGTCATTTTATTATTAAAATAACAGTTAAATGGCGAGATTGTATTTGAAACATACAGCAATATTACTACCAGCTTGTATATGTCTCAGAAACTTATGATATTTTGACCAAAAAGCAAATGTGTTGTGATTCTTTGAATGGTGACCAAAATTCTTGAATATTTGTAATAAATGTTTCTGTGGTCATAAATAGAAAAAAAATGGGAAAGGATATAATGCAATAAACATAAGTTAAAACATTAATTGATGTTAGATAAAAATATGCACTCAAGCCCGGAACCAGGAGCGGTAGGCCATCCATTTGGCGCGATCCTGGCATACCTCTTTCATTTCTTCAACATTCATACATCTACGTATATATGCCCTTCGCTTATGGGTGCTCTTATGTCGCCCTTTTTTAGTAAACCACAAATCTGATCGATATTACTTCTAGGGTGTCCCTGCTAACACTGCCACTCACTTTTGCAACATACATTTGTTTCGTTCATCCTTTCATCATGCCCACAATAGTTAACTATGCTATGTTGATAATGTACTAATCAGTTAGATATATACTTGTTACCAATTTCTCTGCATTTGTTTTAATCTGTAGTATGATTCTTCAATTAACACTATATTGAATAATAACGATCTCTCATTGAATTTGGATACTAAGAGAAACTAATAAAACCTGATGTTAAATATATGACCAATAATAAAAAGGAAATATCCTTTTTTCAAAGGTAGGCAATGAATCTTCAACTCGTTAGCTTATTGCAGATGCCTATGGGTACTGGTATCTGCTTATTATGTAAACCATTTGCTCATTTGCCACCTTCTTTAAAAAATATATATGTGAATGGCAAATATAAAAAAATAGATATGCTTTAAAAACACCAGAGAGAGCTTTAAACTAGACTGAATACCAACAAATCATGATATGCATTTTTTAAACTACAGATTATACAAAATAGTTTATTTTTTAGAATAATCTTTACTTAATTTAACTAAAATCCTTCCTAATTAATTGCTATACATTATATTCATTGAGGAAAAAGAACAGATAATGTCACTGGTAACCAAACATTGTCTTAAGATTCAGTTGATATGTTGGTTTGTGGTTCATAGTAATGGTGCGATGGGTGGAAAAAGTGGCGGACTTGTGTTTGGGGGGTGACCTTCCACCAAAGAAAAATCTCAGACACAGACACTTTTATAACAGCTTAAATCGGAACAAGGTAGCGTAATGCTAGCTAAATTTAATTAGAATAAAGATTACAGGTTGAGGGGCTTAAACCTTTAATCTCCCTCACCGCTGGATCTGCTTATAAGTGTAAAACAACATCGGACACATTGGAATTGATTTTCACTCGATTATCGCATAAATATAATTTTAACTTCTGCTGGTGTCGTTAGGTTACAATTACGAACAAATTCAGCTATATGAGCCGTCAATCATTAATGGCATATTAACAAGTAATATATTAAGACAATATAAAAGATATAAAGCTTAAATATACTGTCTATTAAATAGGATTCTGTCTAATATGTGACTGTTAATTTATTACGATGACTGTCCACATTCTGTTAAGAATATTATTGGTAATAAACTTAAATATTCAAACTCTGTATATTTTTTTAACCTTTAAATTTTACTCTTAACCACATCTACTTCTTACCTTTCTAGAGGATGGGAAATCAATTATGTTGTAATTAATTTCTATGTCTAAAATCGCCGGCAAAAAAGGCCTAAAATATTTGGTGATTGATGATATACATAGTTTGTTCCGAATCAAGGTATAAAGTTTGTAAACAAACAAACGTCACTTCCCATACATGGCGGCCATTACATTTTTTTTGCTTTCATGGCAAAAGTTGTAATTTTTTGTAAATTTTGAGATAAAGTGAAGTGAAATTCTGTTATATGCATGGATAATATAGATTAGATAAGGTAATGTGAGAATATTTTGCAATTTTTTTTTGTTTACAAACATTACATCTTGATTTGGAAGAAACAATATTTCCTATAGCTTGTAAAGACAGTAGTCAGGTAACCTCAATTTATTCGATGGTACGCTTTATAAGATTTCGCCACTGTACTACGACCTATAATCATTTATCTGAAGCTGAACCCACTTTACACCAGAGTATTTCGACTGATTTGGCAGGTGAGTTCTTAATACGTCAAAAACAAGGTAAAGCGGTTCTTCGCTGGACTGAATGCTGACCGCGACGTCAAAAGAGCGTTAACCATAAACGCCGCCGCCGACCTGTCGACCGGCAATGATACCGTTGTAGGGACGGCGTGAAACTTAACGTATGCGAGCTTTGGGGTTAGTGACTTCCGATGCTTCGTCAGTCTTTGTGAAGAAAAAAGGAATGAGGAAGAAGGGGGGAAAGGATTGCATTTTGGCAAGGGTCCGTCAAGACCATTCAACATGATAACAGCTTTCAACTATAACACACCCTATAAATAGTCAAATGATGATATATGGCCTTAGGCTACTACGTTAACCTGAAAGAGAAATGATTTGCTTGCACGTTTGTTCCGTGTTTGTATCAACGACCATGACAACGGCGCTTAAGATTGGTCATTCAGAATACTTCACTCAGCTAATACAAGGCCAGCCTGACGGCGCAAGTTGTAAATTGTAGGCTGACATATGACACCAAGTAGAGAATTATATTATTTAAGCATGTGTATCCAATACCGACAGTAGAAGGGGAACTGTGCGCAGGAATTACACGATTTAATTCCCCCATCTCCATTCTACCATCGGACATACGGCAGGTCTCCATCCTTCATAGTAGAGATACCGCGCGTTCGAACGAAGCGATTCGAATCATCGTTCATTGTGCGTACGGTACGGATTGGAATAAGTTGTCAGCGTCAGTATTTCTGTCCGATTACGACGTGGGTACCTTCAAGAGAAGAGTGAATAGGCTTTTTATAAACTAGCGCGTACCATCTTTAGACCACATCGCCACTTAACATTAGGTGGGATTGTTGTCAAGCGCTAGTTTATACGTTACAAAAAAAAACTGGGAGTTCGATAGTTACACATGCGCAAAGGCGTGTAAGCAAATATGATTTGCCAGCGGTTAAAATTATATATAAGGTAATAAATAAACATGATTAAATAATACAGTAACTAGAATCATTTGGTGATTTTTGGCGTCTGCACGCTAGACATCCTTACGTCTTTATGCAGTGCTTTGGGTATGCTGTTGATTTATCGCTGGCATATTTCAATGTACTGCTCCTATGCGCTTGCACATCCTGATTGTTGGCTTGGACTCAAGTGTTTGCGGGGTTTGATACCAGGTGTACATTACGGATTAACTCAAAAATGACTCAAATGGTTTTAAAATTTCGAACCAGAGTAACCTTGACTTTATTTTAGTTTATCTACTCGAGTGAAGCCGGGACAATTTGCTAGTTTAATATAACTATGAAACTGTAGAGAGTACTGCTTTTCAAATAGTATGTGCTCTGTAAAATATAATTACTTTCTTAGCGATTGTACGACCGCTAATGTTCGGATAAGCTCTGAGCTAAACTAAGCGTTTAGCCTAACTAAGATTAAGACAGCTTCAGGCCATTACTTACCGTATTAAAGATGGATGACATCATTTCAAAGAAGCCTTACATGAAATAGACGTTTGAATAGATATTTTTATGTTTAATTTTCCAAGTACACATTTTAATGGATAGTAATACTTCAAAAAGTATATTAAAAACTTATAAACCGACGGAATAATACAAAAAACGACCCTGTAATTAAGAAATGAGTTCTTACTTAAAGTATTGATAGAACGTAAATTTAATTTAATGTAAAAGCTCATAATTAAAGGACTGACGGAAAATTAATTTAATTTAATGTAATGTTCGTAATTAAAGGATTGACGAAAAGTCAAGTTAATTTGTTTCACTCATTTTATTATCAAATTTTATTTGAAACGAAGTGGGTTAAGCTTATTTTAGGGATCAAAGTAGATAAGTACTATTATATAATTAAGATACAGCGTCCTGTATAAGATTCTGGGTTCCCTGGAGTCGTTGCGACTTGAAACGCTTCGAATTATTTATAAGTAAAAGTTTTATTTCCAAGTAATACTTAAGAAGAAAACGACATGAATTGTTCTTGTTTGTTATTTTACTTTAGATAAACGACGGCGGCGAGACGACGCGCGGACCTGTACAACAAGATAAAGCAAACCTCCCATTAGGAACAACTCCAAACAACATTTCTTCATTTTTTATCAGCTAACTTTATGTCTTGAATGTGTAAAGTTATAAAGCTAAAGTTAGCTTAAATTAAAATAACATTGGCTGTGTTAAGATGCTTTGCGATCAGTCAATAGCGACGGAAACATCGGGAGCCTGTTCATTTAAGAGCTTACAATTAATTAAGTAATACAATTAAGCGAACCAGTGACTAGTACCAAAATCCTTGAGTTTTGACAGTGAGATGGAAAACTTTTGTTATTATTAATCTACACTTTTGATATAATAAACCTGAAGTGTTAGTTGGTTTGACGCGCAACATACGGATGCCTGATGACATTTGACATCCCAATCATTAAGGAAGGCCATTGGCTATTTCATCATCACGCTACCACTATTAGGAGTTGAGTAAAAAGTCTTAGAAATGCGACTAAATTTCTTCGAAACAATGTCATAATAGCTTAAGTTTGGGCCGGCAACTGGACAAATGGTATCTAGTGATTCCAAGAGTTCCGATGATAGTCCCAGATTTACCATTTGCTTTTAAAATAATACAATTTCCTGTGAAGGTATCGCTTGCAGTCACTAGAAATAAAGCAAATTTTAACTTTTAGGCAAGGTGGAATTCAATCAAATCAAAAAAAACGAAGATATATACTGCGATTGTACGATTTTTAAAAAGTTGTTAATTATGTTAAAAGCTTTCAATATATAAGTCGGAATCATTTTGATACTTACATTAAATTGTAACGTGATAGAATAAATCCGTCTCATTAAAGAGGCTACCTTATATAGCTTCAGATTCGATTCAACTGCGTTTAAAATAACCGCAAAGTTCCGTTTACATGAAGCGTCTGTGATTGTAATTTCAGTTTCTGCTACTACTACTAGGTGGCGTTATTCTTAATCTTGAATGAAATTGTTTTATTATATCCTAATAGTCCTGGACAGGACGGATCAGGACAAAACAAAATAAAAACATGTTTTGTCATTGGTCCTTTATACGACTGTAAACTTTTTAAGTCAATCGGACGTTTACAAGTCAGTGAAAGTGACATCGCAAGATGTGGTTACATATATATATATAGACTAAGCCAATAAAAACGTGTTAAAAATAAACCATAATCTAAAAAAGGAAATAAAAAGCCCACAATGTTCTACGTAGATGTAATGATTCGTACGAGACTTACCTGTGAGGTCAAAGAAACTTGGCTCCTGTTGATGTCGTAAAATAAGTTACACAAGCGGTGTACAGTCGGTGGATTACGTCACAATACTGTTGTTCCCTTTTATAGCAGTCTGGCTTTGCGCAAAGTTAATCGTAAATATTCAATGAAGCAGATGTAAGGTTTATAAAAAACAAAACTATTTATTTATTTATAGCTCGGCATTATATACGGTACACCAACAATATAAACGAACAGCTGAACCTAAATAATACACATAGCATGAACACATAATAAACATTAAAAAAAGATGAATGATGAACATGACGTTTCCATTCCAATTTCCATGAAGTTAAAGAATAGTTTCGGTTTCTCGACTTTTTTAATATTCCTTGATGAATTATGATAAAAAAAAAACAAATATTTCTTTATGAAATTATGGAATACATAAAGAGGCATAATATTTAAATAAGACTAACATTTCGTTTGAAGTTCAATGCAATGATTTGTTTGTTATAGTTGATTCGTAGTCTCCATTTTGGATTCTTGAAATATCCTTAATAGAAAATGGTCGTCAAATTGGATTGTGGTTGTTTGCTACGTTGCCTATCCTCTCTTATCTGTCTCGTATCCTTCCAATAAAATATTTTTTACGTGCTTTAAATACCAGATACAAACTTTTTTTGTAATCCTGCTGTTAGGAGAAGGCGGCCATATTTAATTTCAGTCCCGTGTCAACCGGCCATATTGTGGAGAGCAACGTGAAGGTTTCCGCACCCGGGGGATTTGTTACAATTTAATTGTGTGGTATATTGTCCTCTTGGAGTACGTAGTCGTAAACAATACGATATGGACGTGCTTTTATGTTCTCACGTGGTTTTATTTTATTTATCTACATACATAGCGTCGTTCGTACCAAAGAAACTAAAAAATGTAGACATTAGATATACTTTTTATCAATTTGATATTATAATGTTACAATATAAAATTAACTGTCACAATAAATTTACATATATAATATATATCACATTATAATGTCAACTAGTGCATAAAAAAGGAACGAATCCTGAGCTCAAGCAAGCACTAGAGACTTTCACAATTTTTTTTACAAAGAATCTGAATCATTTACTACAAATAATTCATGATATAGTATAAGTTACCAAAACAGTAAAATATATAACTGAGAGGTTGTAAGTAGTACGTGCGTTTCTATTTATTAATTTTACGAAGGGGAGCTTCATTTTTATCATAAGAGAGATTTTGAAAGTGATTGGATATAATTATCTTGTTTTCATATTTTGCTTTAGAGTAGAAGTTAAGCGTATTATTAAGTTTTACATATAAGTAAGTAAAAAGAAGAAAGAGAAGATCTATATATGTGTAATGTAAACAAGCTGTTTGATTTTGTAAATAATAAAATAAAATAAAAAAATAAATAAAAAAAAACAGAAAAAGAACAAGAGAATGAAGAAGAGGAAGATGAAATATAAAAAAGGGAGAAGAAAGGGAAGAAGAAGCACAACCATTACCACACATTTTTAAAAATTGTAATTTTGTTATAAGCACCGTATTACATCACGTGTATTGAGTATGGAAATTTTCTTTAGATATACTTACATACACTTTATTTATTGGTATAGATATAAATTTCATGTCAGGTTTTATTTCCCGCATTCACTCGTTTAACATCTTTAACGTGCCTACCATCTCTACTAAGCATAAATCATAAATTCACAATTTCTTCCACCTGTTCCACTTCTTTACCGTTAACATTTATATCAATTACGACTACTGTGTGTGTTTTCTAAAATTCAAATGTTATCATATTACCTAGTACTGAAGATATAACTTTTCCGAAGATATAAAGTATCAAACGACGAAGTTGGGTAAGACATGTGTGCAGTTTGAAAATCTTATATAACTTGTGCCATAACTTTGGAACTGTGATACCAGTGTGCGGATTCTGTAGAAACAAATTCAATAGTATCCACAAACTGCCTCAATAGAATGAAAATTATAATTTTCTTCAAAGTTTTATTTACTTTGTATACACATGTGACCGTACCACATTGTCAAGTGTAGAGTTTCATGTACGTCATATTTTATTTAAATCACGGTAAATGTATGAGATGCGGGACTGGCAGCCGCGAACTGGACGGCTCAGTTCAAGTGAGGACTCCTGGTAAGAAAGACAAGTCTGTTCAAGGTTGTAGGAGTGAACAGGATGAGGGCGACAATATACGAATCTTTGTGTGGATCCTCGGAGGCGGCTTATGGTGATATTGATGTTATGTAACAGTAGAGCAACAAATCTTTTTTAGGTAATATCTGTACAGTTTTTTTATAGAAAAAGATAGTAAGCGAGCAAGCGATTGGCCTGATATTAAGTGACCCTAGACATCCGCAACAAGCAAATGAGAAATGTGACCTTTAATGAACAGAGTGGATAGACCGGAAAAAGAATATTTCCTTTTCCCCTTTCCGTTATTTCGTTATTATAATTGGAGATACGAAGGGTAAGAGGACTGGAATAGGCCCTCCGACACATCACTACTCTTAATAAACGGACAAGCATAGACATTTCTACTTCTTCTACACTTAACAATAACATGAGTCGGTTCTGTTAATGTCCCGTCGAAACAAGTTGTGTGATTTTTGGGACCTTAATTTAAAATTAAATTTTTACTACTATACACAAGTGTTTTTAATGGTGGTAGCCCGCCACGCCGTCGAGGTTAAAAACATGTATTGGCGTTGTACCCAAAAAGCAATTAATTACAAAAATGTATCCGATTTAAGTCGGGAAGCGAGTAATTTCCTGAAGTTCCCTCGCCTTGTCGAGAATGTTGTGCAGAAGCAATTTCCGCTGAATTTATATTTATGCACCTAGAACTTACCAAGAACGTATAATGAATGAATAAAAGTTTTATTAAATTAAAATTTGAAATAAACATCTCGGTAGCCTGCTGTAGCCGACTGGTTGCGTGAATCTGAGGACTTGGTATTAGTGCTGTACCAGCTTTTTAAAGGATTAGGTATAGTACACACTTGACCACAGTCTTTGCCAGGTTATGCCAAATACAAACACAAAAGTGAAACACATTTGCGTAAGTTGAAACGTATACTAACGACCGTGTATATTTTATAAATGTAAATGTATTCCACGATTTCGTTTAAATTGATAAACGCGTGTGGTCTTTGCGCTTTAAAATTTCTTTTACCACAACGTTTGTCGGTTCATTTTAACGAATAAAATATATTAGAAATGGTGTATACTAAGATTTGAATTAGTATGAAATCCATTAAAACTGTGATCAGATGACAGTTTTAACGGATTTCATTTCCTTGAATTACCTCATTAATCATAATAATGTTTTATAAAAAAATTGTTACATTAGTTTAATGTGGGAGAGAAAATAAATAAATTTATTTTGGATTTTCAAATCCTATAATTCTTTGATACTTCATTTATTTGATTGTACGAGGTGGCAAACAAACAAGCGGTTCACTCGAAGTCAAGTGATCGCTACCCATAGACAACTGCAACTAACTAATGAGTTGCAGATGTGTTGCCCTCCTTTAATGGACAGAGGAGGGGAAACAGAAAATGATTATTTCCAATTTCAATATATCCCCTCCACCGTCAAGTTCTCTTCCCTTTCCCATACTTTCATTATAAGAAAAGGTGGGAAGGGGGAGACAACCAAAATTGGGCCTCCAGCACCTCACTCATCAACCGAAACGCAGAATACTATACTTCACGCTTGTCTTCTGTGAGGTCGTGGTATATCACCGGTCGAGCCGGCCCATTCGTGCAACAGATGTTGTTGCGGGCTCTACCACTGATTATACCATTTTTATGTACGTCCTATAGTTTAGCCTACGTAAGCAGAGAAAATAAAAACTCAACTTTGTCATATTAACTAACTAGAGTGGCGCGTTGACCCAAAGTGGGCCTTGGCCTCCGACAACAAGAGTCTCCACTCTCTCCGAGCTTGCGCCATCTCTCGCCAGTTTTTAATTTGAAGGTGAAGCAGGTCCTTCTCTACCTCATCTTCCCACCGATACATTGTCATATTAAACTAAAGTAACTAAAACTACTGGGCGGATTTCGATTAAAGATTTATTAAAATGGGACCACACGACAAGCATAAGCTGTCGAAAGAATCGTGCATTAAGATTGTTACATTAAAAAAAATGCGCATGAGATGGACATAAGGTTTTCCGTGTAACGTTTTGTTGATTTTGCTCCTCATACATTTCCATCCCCGGGTTTAATATGACAATAGATTCTTATGGAGTAAAAATAAAAAAAGTTAAAATAATGACAAAACGTTTTAACCTTAATGAAGCGTCCTCGATATTGTTCAAGGTGAGAACCAAACGGTCGGATCATTTCGGTTTTTATTTTCCTTTCAAATCTGACATAAAAGTAGTTAAATTTATTTAATGGCTTCCGAAGCTTTCACGTAACAATTTATGAGGGCATTGTTTATATCTATATTCGTGGATGACACAGATTGTTTTCGTCGTTAATCGGGCGGCAAGAAAATAGCGTAGCATATCATGAATTCTCTAAATAACGCTTTCTAGTCACGGCTTGGTGTGTCCAATTTAGACTCTTTGAAACTTTGAGAAATGTACTAAGGGCTTGTGTCCATAATCGGAATAGTTATGCATCGCTAACATTTTATGTTGTAACGCTGCGTTCACAGTAATAACTGTTGACGGCGTTCGTTAAAATGATTTAGTTTAATGTTTTTGTTTCTTCGTGTATGTGGCGTCATCGGAACCATGTTGTTATTTGTGTTAATTAAAGAACGAGTTTAGTTTGTGATATTTTATCTGTACAAAATGTATACAGTAATGTAATGCGCATAAAAGCGTTTCAATTCATTAAACGTATGTCAATGGATTGTAGTCATTTTTTATACGTATAAATAAAAAATGACTATGAAAAAAAGCTGTTTATATATTTTAAGAGCTTACAAGAACGTACTTACAAATGAATTGTCTTGCGTTTAACCCGTTTAAAGTTCCCATAATTATGCCAATTGTTTTTATCTGTTGTAAAGGAATTATCCCTTAGGGAATTACGCCAGGGCTCTAGGGAATTTTACCGGATCAGAAAAGAGTACGTCACTATATTCTTGTTAGCTCGAGGTGAGGCTGTGCGGTTCGGGTGCAGGGTGACTCCTCAGAGTATTTTTTTTCAAAATGTCCATAATTTTTGCAACACACACCTTCCTAAATTATGATCACAATCTTTCTGAAATGCCACATCGTTTTTTCTATTATACAAAAAGGCAAAAATTAAATCTTTATAAGTTTTCAATGACGTAGCAAGTACAAACTGTGAGAATAGTTTAGTAGGTCAACAGGAAGTGTTTGAGCCCATGTGGTGCCATGACAATATCAGTTCGTACTGAACTTATTGCATGACGAAAGGTGGCGGAACTAAATCCGAACCACGAATGTGTGATATGTTTTTTTTGACAGTTAACGATATTAGTACGTACTCGTCTACTTTTTTTTTATAAGAGTAGGGGGCAAACGAGCGGCGGGAACACCCAGGTGATCAACGACGCCCATGGACACCCGCAACACCAGAGGAACTGCAGATGCGTTGCCGGCCTTAAAACGAGATGTTAGTAGGAACCTCCCCGCGCGCGGCGTACAGCGAGCCACAAGACTTTACTATGTTAGTATTCTGCTTGGATTACTTTCATAAGGTATACTCTTGTACTCTATATTCCTCTGCGATGTTATCGGACATAACTCTCATGTTATTATGCCTGCCTAATATTATATTCTTAGATGGCTTGGTCTTCTCGTTCTCAATTCGGATTTTATTTGCTGCAATTTAAGACCAGTGTTGAAGATGGACTCAAATCTTCTTTCAAAGATACTTGTGATTGCTATCTATCTATGTCCACCTCAGGCAAAATAAACAATCCATGATATAATAAACTTAATATGTCAAGTCAACAAGTAAAGTAAGCGTTAATTTCTGATACATTAACTTATTTATTTATTTATGCATGGAAGACTTACAGCTAAAATTTAACATGAGTAGCATTAATATAGCAATTGTACAGCCAATAACAAGTCTTCACTTATAGAAAATTGATGCGTTGTATTTTGTAACACGTGTATATTTGTGTTTTAATGTAATTTGTCACACGTGTCTTTATTAACGCTTCAGAATATAAAAAGTAGCAGTACAATACCATGTTATAAAGTTATATTGTACGTCATTTATTTCAGTAGAATAAAAATAAATGGTACAAGAAAGGGTTTTTTTACATTTCTTACGATAAAATTACCTTGCGCTTGAATAAATTCTACAATGATATTTTAGTGTTTATAGTAAAGTTATCAGTTCATATAGAACATACGGTTTGATTTTCATACCTTATCTGTGTACCTACATTGCTTAAGACCAATGTTTCTCTACTCTTATATTCCTTTCAAAAAAAAAAAACATGTGTGTTTACATAACACAGTAACACACTGCCGAAAACATTCACATATTGTCATCTCTCGCCTTCACTCTGAAGTTATATGTACTTCTTTAGCGAAACAAACCAAAAATCCCGTGTAACAGTGTCTTTGTAAAAAAAACAATACATTCAATTGATTAGCGGCTTAATTAAATAACTTGAAATTATAGATAAATGTCAAAAAGTTGGTATTGGTCGCCATGGTAACACAAAATGAAATTGGTGCTACATGAATTGAAACTTTTAGGAGTCATCGTAAATATTCAGTCTAATCATTCTTTCAAAACACGCCAAAAAAGTACCACTTCAATTATTTAAAAAGTAGTTCCGAGTACATCGATAACAAATATTTGCCATGTCATCTATAACCACCCGAGCGGATAATGCGTTGAAATTAACTGATCTTTTTGTATAGATAAGTCGAAAGCAGCTGCGTTTCGAAGCAATAAATAGGGGACCTATATAAATAAAGTACTTAAATAAACAAAGCACTCACGCCCTTAACCAAGACGTATAGCTAGGGATTCCATTTGGCACGGTTTCTGGTACACCTCTCTTGCTTCTTCTGCATTCCTTCATCTACGCATAAAGACTCGTCGTTTAAAGGTACTCCTAATACCATTCTCCTTATCTTTGTTTGGCTCACGATCACCCGGACCGTGAGCCCCGCATTAGATGAAGCTGTAAGATCCGTCATTAAGCTTACCAGCCACGACATATCCGAAAATAAGAAAGTGTTTTGTTTGTCAACAATATGGTCGGTATATCTTCGAAGAACCAGTATACCAGGAATTTCACTGCTAGATACTCACAGGAATATATTAATTTAAAGACTGATGCCGTTTTAAATATATCCTTAATATTTTCATGTTACCTTTGCCTTAAAATTGCCTTTAAATGGATCGTCCGACCATCCGGGGGGAGGGGTAGGTAAATATATTTATTTATTATTAAAAAAGTAGCGAGTTAGAACTCGGCTGTTAGGTTGCAGATGTATTTAAAAAAACAATTTCATCATGCTCAAAGTTTAATTTAAAACACAGTTTACCTGACAATTCTTCATTTAAGACTGACACAGATTATGCGTAAAACTGGTCTCATTTTTCTTTCCCACGTTCGTTTGAACCGACGAGGAGATTGTACGTGGCCGGATTTTAATTAACACATCCAGGCGACGAAGCGACGTCGCACGAGTCATCTAAACAACGAACCAACGAATGAATGTACGAAAAATTAGCGATGGAAAGCGAGCGGTATAATTAAAACTTTAGTCTTTTTTCAGGACAACGAACTCATTCAGTCGTTGGTCGTAGCAACTAGGATATGTAAAGTCTGTTTATCTAAATATTTAAATAGTATATACGAGGCCCCTTAGCTCAGCTTTGATTTTATTGGTATATATTCCTAGGATTTAATTATAAAATTAATCTTGTAATTCGGAAGAGCTAAGAAATCAATAGATTGTGTCAAGTCACAATAAGTTCCAGACCGCATATTTCAAATTCTGCGAGAGCTTTCTTTTGGCTTCTTAGCATTTGTTCACCTGTTGTGTGTCGAACAAAAGTGTAATAATCTATATGACTAGACATAAGTTTTACACTTTTGTCGGAAAATGTAATAATTAAGTTTGTGTGATTATGTTGATAATTCTTATAACTTCCAATTGTTTATTTTAGAAAAGTTGCTTTTTAAGCCTAACTAATTAACCTTCTTTCAACATAAAAGTTTATTGTGCT
Organism: Papilio elwesi; assembly: GCA_029849275.1. NCBI lineage: Eukaryota > Metazoa > Arthropoda > Insecta > Lepidoptera > Papilionidae > Papilio > Papilio elwesi. The sequence goes on along the minus strand of CM056687.1, from coordinate 2,331,128 downwards.
GCATAATATTTTCTTCTAATCTTGTTTACTGATTTTCTGAACCCAGCAACCGCATTGAGGTCATATATTCTTAATAGTAAGTGCTATTAGTTGCTTTCTGGTCTCATTTGTAAACTATTTTCATGAGCCCTGTCAGGGCTGCGGGTAAGGGCACGACATAGACTAACTGCTAGCTTAATCACTCGACACCTTCAAGGTTTGGTTCATTGTATTTTAGTGTCATTGATTGAGTCAATAATTAGTTATTCGTAAATATATTACAGTAACCTTATAGCCTAATTCTTAGAGTATCTAGTGGATTTAATTAAAACATAGAATTATATATATTATATACAAAAAAATAGACTTGTGCGTCTCTATATTTAAATTTTTAGGCAAAACTAAGAATCACAGAGCAATTGTGACTGTGGGTTGTTGTAGCCTTAACTTTTTCCTGTCACTATGGTGGTTGTGGATGGTTGTAGGGGTGGGAAATGTATTTTGTGATAATATGTTACAATTATTTGTCCACATTATTCTGCAATGATCTGATAATTGTATAATTTAATAAAAAAAACAGCGAAGTGGATGTTTTCAGCTTAGTATTTCGATATAAGAAATATTTGTGTTTAGGTATGATATGTTTCCATTGTGAATTACTTTGATATATTTGAATCTTTAAATTAATAAAGCAATGCCAAAACCAGTATGGACTACAATCATGTGCAGCCCCACATGAGTGGGAAAGGGACAGAGGGATGATGAAATTAATAATGAAATGCTATCGCAGAATGTATATCTTAATTATGATATGCAAAAGTAAATATTTATCTTACATTTCTACAATCATGGCATCATATGATAGCAGTATAAACAATAAACGGTACCAAATGGTTAGTATGCAATAAATAAGGCGTGCGGCGTCGCTGTGGGAATACTTCTCTAGGGCAGGGGAATATTCCGTCTGATCCACATAGTCTTCCACGTGGCACAACGACCTACTTAGATATTTTATAACTTTTTTTTGTATTAGTGATATTTAGTTCTGTCTATAGTTACATTGAATACACAGTTCACATTTTCATTTGAGGAATGGAGCGTGCTAGCGAGCAAAACATGAGCTATTGCAAGTTTTATTTGCGTTATTAGTATGCGAGTAGCTTTATTAACCTCTTAGACCTTTCTGTCCTCTTTTTAATACATGTCACCGTTATTTTTTTAAGTCTTAGTTTATATTGTCACTAGTGAAGTTATAAACTGTCGTAAAATTGTGAACTAAGCAATTTTTTTCAATTTATTTATTTATTTAATTTGCCTTGCCAACAAAATATGAAATTATACTTATCTTATAATTTTAGGAAGTAATAACATACTTCTTTTACATTTAATTTGAGTTTAACGCAACAAAGCTATTTTTTATTTTTTAAACATATAAAGATATTTTTTTATATGTTAAGATTATAATCTTTTGCGAAGAGGTTGTATGAAAATACAGATCTAAGCATTAATACAATTTTTCCTGTTTTAGTTTCCCTTCGAACCTAATTTATCTGAACTGTTATATCAGCAGTCCAGCTGTTAAATTAGTCGACTTTTCAGAGGAAATCAAACTGTGCTGTATTTAAAATCATTACGATAAAACTGGCAATAAAATTTTGTTTTAGTTTTTCCAATCGATTTTATGCTTTTTATATTCGGGTTTTTAAAAAATATACATTTGCTTGTAACAATTAGTTCGTGGAACCAAGGAAGGGAAAATACCTACAGCAGATGTAGCGATAAAATATACTTATCTGATTTCGTGCCACAATGGCCTTTACTTACCTAATGTGAAAACAGCCATTGTGCAGAGTTTATTTCTTTTACTTATCTTTTTTTGGTGTACAACATTTTATAAAACTATTTCAAATTATTACATTGCAACTATTGATTTTGCCGCTATCTCCAACACAAATGTGATGCCACTGGAGTCCCAAATTTACTAAATAAACACCTTATAATTAAACGCAGACCGTAAATCTTGATAAGCAATTCTCGGTTACTATCCTTTCACAAAACATCTACTTAATATAAATGAATCAAAGTAATAATTTGATATTTTCGAAGTTCCTGGCAACAAGTATTCTCTTATAATAGAGATGTTTTGGTTTAAAGTTAAAATAGTCGGAGAAATTGTTATCGCCAACTTTTAACCTTAGCTAACGAGCCTCTCGCGTGTTACCTCTTGATGCCTATTCAGACCCGGAATAGATTTTTTTATGGAAATAAATAGGTCAAGAACGGATACAATTTTCTCTTATTTTATGTCAAGTTTCCAGCTTACATTTCGTAATAATGTGTTATTTTATATTAAACAAGCTGCGGTCCGAAGTTTCATTTAAGCAAAATCAGTTTAATTGTTGCTCAAGATTTCGAATGCTTCAGTTTTATTTACATTTTTCTGATTTTCGTCTTATACACCTCTTGCACCGCATCTTCTTCTTCTACTTTTTGGTCGGTTTCGAAGAGAAGTTGAGTGATGCTAGATAGCCTGTAACCTTCTTTAATATTTAAGTTGTTAAAACAAAGAAAATATATCAAATCTGAGTGGGAGATTCTGGAGAGTGCAGTCAAACTCTACATCCTTACTTCACCGTGGATTTTTAGTGCCATAAAAACTTCTCACTATCTTTTTCTTTGGAAAAACTGAGATGACAATATGTTTTGTGTCAATGTTTTCGTCAGTGGAAACTCACTGTTGCTATATTACAATATCCTGGCTCGCAACGCATCTCATATTTTCTGATTGTTACGGATATTAATTGGGTAGCCATGATCACTTCATCACGACATCTAGTGACGACTCACTACACTCACTTTTCCCGATTTCGGCCTGCTAATTTAAAAATGCGTAAATCTATAAAATTAATGATTTATAATATAGAAAATCCATTCCTTTAGATCAGACACATCAAGTTAATATAAGGCCAAAAAAAACTCTACTATGAACATATTTCTATACGTTTTTTGTTGCTTCAGTTGAGTTTAGTGTTTTTATAAACAATATCAAATATTCAAAACATCTCTTTGTTTTATAAATACAATTCGTGTGAACATCTAGCAAATAGGAAACGTATTTCACTGAATTAATTCCTACGACTATTTAACCCTGACGACAGACAGGAATAGCCGGCTCCTTTTACCGTGTTCAATAGGTGTCAAGTATGAGGTCTCACCTCACGTCTTTTTACCTGATCGGGATACCACTTGTTTAATGAATAGATTAGTGCCTGACCATAATCCCACTTGATTTCACTTAGCGACGTGATGTGTAGTTCAGCATCACCCTAATCACGCTTCCCTTGAAGGTGCCTCATAGTCATAACCGGTTATTAACCGAGCTTATACCCCAAATATAACATTAGGTTAACCCATCATAATACACCAGACAATCATCAGACCGGAGAAGCAATCATTCAAAAATGTTACATTAATATTTGGGGAATCGAACTCTCGACTTGTTGTGTATGAGCTGGATACTCTACTCGGTGGGCTACAAGGTTGTTGTCAGGTAATTGACTAGTATCTAAGAAATTAGAATGAAACAATTACGTAGTTACGTCTTATTAATGAGTAAAGCTTACAATGTTCACAGGCTACATCCCCTTTCCATCCCTTTCGATTTTAATTTTTTCTAAAACAGTGACAAGGCGTCCATAGATGTCGCTTGGTAGCGGTAGCTACTTTAGGAAGGTCGCCGGCTCGACTGCCTCGTGATGCTATAAAAACCGGCCAAGTTCGAGTCTGACTCGAGCACGAAGGGTTCCGTACCATTATCTATAAAAAACACATTTGTTGAATGGGAGCCCCCTGAAATATATATAATTTTATTTCATTCTGTTTTTTTAGTATTTGTTGTTATGTTATAGAGGCAACAAATACATCATCTGTGAACAGTCACTGAACACTGTAGGACTACCACGGTTCATGAGGCAGGACGGACAGCGGAGTCTTAGTAATAGGGTCCCGTTGTAACCTTTGGGTACGGAACCCTAAAAACTTATTTGTTTTACAAAACCTTGTATGGACAATAAATAAGTCCGTCTCATTTCCGTTGAGATCCATCCATTATGTGTCGTAATACAGTATTATAAGGATACGTTGTAATTTACCTTGGCTTACAACGTACGGTCGAGTAACTTGGTTTATACACTGACTAAAATATTCGAACTGAAAAATGTATTAGTAAAAATCGGGCTTTGTGTAAAATTCTTCATAGTTTAGATACGAACATATACACATAGTAACATCTTTAACAGGTAACACTGATTAATGTATTAGATTTAAAAAAATAAGAAATATTTCGTGCATTACGTCGCTGATTAAGTAGCGATAAAGGAAACGCATAAGATCTAGTTGTCTATTACTAATAATAAATAAATTAAAAAAACTAAGAAAATACTAAGTTCCTTTACATTGTTATTTAAATTTATACGTAGATGGCGTTATTCTCATATTTAAAATCATTTTTTTACGAGCACAACATTAATCGTCAAGGGAGTGGGAAGTAAGTTAAGTCAATTGGAAGTACACAGGTTAGTGAAAACTATTTTGTAAAATTCCGTCACATACAGACAAACAAACATACAGACTAATGAAAGTATGTTTAAAAGTACAGATGTAGTAAGTAGATCATAACGGTATAAAGTTTCTGAACGTGCCCGTAATAACAAAAGTCGTAGCTGTCTAATTAAAATAAGACTCTCACGAGTGTTAAGCACGTAGCAGTGGCGCCTAATGAAGCATTGATTCCCACCGGTGCTCACATGGATGGTCGATGTGTTAGTCCCGAGAACTGTATTGATAGTCTTCAGTCCACCTAATTAACTGCCGTTGAATTTTAAATTAGACGTATCCATATTAATACGGTCACACACTTCGTAGCGGCTACGCTGTAGGCAAATTACGTAATTTGTAAATAAATGTAAATTATTCGTTACATAAATGATAAGTCGATCGATGTAATTCGGATTTTCCAAATCTAGGCGCTACGAAATGCTACGGAATGCATCGCTGCCTATTGGAAATACAGTATCACGCGAGCTTTCGTGGAAAACGGACGTATCGTTCGCAATTTATTCGCGTACACACGTAATCACGCTCGTTCTCGGTTAACGTTTAATCCAATTATTTACAAATAACAATGAAAAGTCAATGGCCTGATTAATTTAAATTTGACATGTTTTAGTAATTAATATGTGGCTAATTGTTTTCCCGGTGTAGTTTTGTTGTTTTGGTGGAAAATGTTGAAGGAGAAGGCGATTTCGGAAACATGTTGAAGGAAGTCCGCGTACGGTGCTCGCACGTTGGATTTATTTTTGTTACTCTCTATGTGATTGTTATTAATGGATACATAGGTAAATTATATTCATTATTTTAAAGAAATCTTACATTAAATTACATCGTTTGTAACGTATGAATCCGTCGAATTACAATAGTCATCTATGGATAACTAACTAGAGTGGCTCAAAGTGGGCCTGACACTCCCGGATATCCTTTCCAACCTCATCTTTTCTGGGATACGTGGGATAGCTGATTGGGCGTCGGGCACGTGGCCGTCTCAAGTATACACGATTCAAGTTCCGTTCGCAATCCGTTCTTTCCAGGTGGCCAAGCCAGCAGAGTCTGTGTGATTTTACCTTTCCAATTATAAAACATTCGAGGGCCAGTGCGTAGCGAGTGTGGAACTTGGAAATCTATGGATAAACAAGAATTAAATAGGATATCATTAAGATTTTAATTGCTGAAGCTAGGCTAAGTTTAAGGTCCTCTTAGGAACCCTTCATAAGACTTCTGTTTTGTATTATAATCCTGAAATAATTTTAGAATAATCAGTGTCGACAGTGTCGCTGTAATGGCGTGGTTTTGTCTTACAGATCAGATGACCCATGTTCGATTAATAATTCGCATTAGTAAACTTCAAAATCAATTAATTTAAATATTACGTTTTTTATTACAACAGTAAAGACGTATTTTGAATATAAATTATTTTTAAATGCCCTTTATGTAAAAAGGAACTCGTATATTCATTGGTAAACATAAATATCTATTATTAAATTACAGCTTATATTCGAATACAGTAATTTGATTGTCTGTTTGAATTAATTAACCAGTTTATTCTATTGGAATACAAATGAATGGCGCCGTGGAGATGAAATTGTATCTCCATAAATAATTGTTAGTAATTTTATACGCCTTTGACCTTTTTATTGCTTTCGATTTAGTAACTTACGGCCATATGTTCTCATCTGAATTTAATGTTCGTCATATCTTGTTCAATTGATTACGATTGATAAAATACTTTTTGGTACTTTATCGGTTATTAGGAGTACCTGTAACCCACCAACATGGATTGTACGTAGAAATAAAAACGGAATGGAAAATACATCTTTTTCCTCTAACTTGCTGCGAATTTTTGCCATTTACAAATAAACACAAGGGCTTATATTTTCGCGCCTTCCCACCTGTTTATAGTTTTCACTTCTGCTAGCAGTCCTTATGACTGGCTAGGGTAGGTCAAGGATGATCCTGATCTCCCTGGACTCAGTTATCACAACGCAGAAGACTTAGCAATATGTTGTGATTTTTGGTCATCGCAATTGTCTCATAGGCATCTGCAGCAAGCTAATGAGTTGCAGATGCATTGCCTACCTTTAATGAACAGAGGAGGGGATGGACAGGGAAGAGGATGTTTACATTACTCATCCACCCCACTCCCTATACAATCCTATTCCCGTTCCCATCCCATCCTTATTAGGAAGGATTAAAATTGGACCTCTGGCACCTCATTCGACACACGAAGCGCATAAGCATACTTCTACTTCACGCCTGTCAAAAATATTATTGTAACAAAATGTGTTTATTAATCGCACGATAGATTACAATTTGCTATTTTATTGAGTTATTGCTACTTTAATAGAAGCTTAATAAATCGCGGACAAATTTAAACGAAGTCATATATGATATCAAATCCCCTTCGACGTGACCCCGCGTAGTGCAATTTGGACCAAGTATAAAATGAAACGTGCAGATAATTATTTTGCTTTGCTATTTCTGAGGGTTGCATTTTTTATAATGGCGTCCTGACGAACAGACGGAGCGACGTTTTGCTATTAGAATCTAATACAAAGTTGGGGAAGGTTACTACATTGTTGGAAGTTTGAACAGTTTCGCAACAGATGCGTTGTTTCGATCGCATCTCACAACTTGTAACAAATCCATCCATACTATTTCAATAATCTCGATTTCACGTCCCAGTTAGATTGATGTAATGAGATTATTATTTAATTTAATAGAGATTGTTTAAATAATAAATAAATAAATATGCGCTCACGCCCTCGGCCCACAGGGGTAGGCAGATACTTTGGATTTCCATTTGGCGCGATCCTAGCACACCTCTCTTCGCTTCTTCTACATTCATACATCTACGCATACATGCTCGTCGTTTATAGATGCTTCTCATATCGTCCTTTTTTATTAAGCCGTTAATCTGATCAATATAGTTCTCCTGGGGCATCTCCTACCAACACTGCCGCTCTCTTTTGCAACATTGTTTAGTAATTTTATTAAATAAATTTGTGAGGGCTTCAAACTAAAACTCATCTTAAGAATTTTATTACTTTTTTTTACTTCCATTTTCGTTTCCGTACGCTTAGGTTGATGTTGATAAAAGTGGAAGAGAGTGAAAGACCATATACTATTATAAGTACATATATTTTATTAGTTATTTGTTATAATTAACTATGTATTGCGTTGCTATTATCCAAGTTATAGTTAAATGTTTACGTAATAGAAACAGAAGAGTTAAATTAATCGAGTTTGTGCTGGTAGAGCCCGCAAGAACAACATCTGTTGGAAGTATGAGCTGGCTCGACCGATGAAATACCAAGACCCCACAGAAGACAGGCGTGAAGCAGTAGTATTCTGCGTTTGATAGATATATAGATAGACAGTTTATTGCTCACATTAAACTAAAAACAATTTTACTAAAACTAAACGTATAACCTAAATGTGGGCAAGGGCGGCCTTATTTGATCTGATGTGAGCTTTCGGAGGCCTAATTTCAGGCATTTCAGGATATATCGTTCCTCCTGCTTAAACGACGTATGTATATTGCTGGATTTATACCTGCAAAGATCACCTGCCGCTCTAACCTGTGGACACCGCTATGCGTATACGTTTAAAGCGAATACAATTGTTATAATGCGTTTCAAATAACAATGTGCATGGACCAGCACCATATTGTGACGTCATAGCCGGCAAATCAAAGAAAATAGGTAGAGTCAGTAAAACAGATACTTTTAAAATAATATTTATTTTAAATCTGAATCTACGTCTTTACCGATCCCGCTCATGCCACTGCTTGTGTAGTCAATATCTGCGTCGCCGTCGTCACACTGCTGCTTTCTCGTATAAAAAATATTGAGGTCGTTAAAATATTCCACTTGTTGACTTCACTCTTACAGCACTATAAACTTCCATAAAATGATGCAGGTGTTAATTTTTCATTAAAAACATATTAATATACTAATAATTACGCTAATTATTTTTATTCAATAAAAAATATTTACGCAATTTTTTATTGCTATCTGTACTTTTCAACCCGTGATCTTTGACAGGTCGAGGTGAATGTCGCGCAAATTCCTATTTGAAACGCACGAAATATCTATCAAACCCAAATTCATTGAAAATGAGTGATTCACATTAAATCAATACTTTCATAGGAATACATAATAATATATAAATTGGTCGCCCATCACAGCATCAATATGCAATAACCGTCAGTTGTCGTCTCAGCTTTTTACGAGAGAATACAGAGATAACAACATGTTTTATGTGCATGTATGACCGCACGCTCCGCATCTGCTTATAAAATATTCAAATAGTATCCCGAGCCTGTATTGCGCGTATTCTAACGTCAATTAATAAAAATGAAATGGGAAATGAGATGAGATTTTAAATTAGAATCTGCCATTAAAATTTAACAAGGAGATGCAATAATATCATATGTAATGAGTAGATTTCTAGTTTTTTACTCACATTAAAAATAGCTTTACCAATAAATTTAATCCTACCCTATCACGAAATATCAAGTAAAATTACTAAGTGACGTCGATGTTTTAGAGAAACAGAGATAGTAGATGTATGAATCTGAATCATTTAGATCGTACAGGACTCAAGGTGCATATAATTTATTATTTACATTTACTGAGTACAAAGTACATAATTTTCTAAACAAAAAACCGGCAGTCGTAAGACGGGCCGGTTGGCGTGGTGTAAGGTACTTGCTTTGCACGCCGCAGGTCGTGGGTGCGATTCCCACCCAGGACAAATATTCGTGTGCATGAACATGTCTGTATGTCTTGAGTCTGGGTGTTATTTATCTATTTAAGTATGTATTTACAAAAGAAAAGTAGTATATGTAGTATATCAGTTATCTGGTTGCCATAGCATAGCTCTGCTTAGTTTGGGATCAGATGGCCGTGTTTGAATATGTCCTAGTATATTATATTATTATATATAAGGAATACCGGCTGGAGTGAAAACCCGAAACAGATTGGAAAGCGTGACAATAGCTTAAAAATAAATAAATAATCAACAAAAATAAACCCTAGCGCTTTGACTTGAAAATTTAAAATTGAATACAAGAAAAAAAATGAAAAACCTGTAAGATTTTTCTAGCAATCGTCCGCGGATAAAGAAGTTGTCACTTCACACTCGCAAAGACCATAATCGAAATCAATTATGCACTCCCACTCTCTTAAGAGATTTGTTTGTTTTGAAAGAGTCAACTGTAAGTCTACGGAACTATATTATTAGAAAACTATTGTATCGCAAAGAAGTATAGTCCTTGTTTTGATAAGTTATTATACGTGCAATAAGATTCACCCGCGTGGATCGGGTACGAATAGCTAAAACAGAAATATAACTATTAAACAAAATGTTCCAACATTCTTAAAAGTTCCAAGTTGAAATACGACCGTGATAGAATGTTTCACAGGACACTTTTCCAGGCGTATCGTGTTTCCACTATCTTGCATGCAGCTTCCGTTCCACGGCGTCGACAACGCTGCGCCAACAGAAAGGATACCTATATATCTATATAAAGCTATGTTTGTCTGTATTTCAGCCGTTTCATCGCAGACGTTGCGGTGTGGCGCGATGAGCGATCGCCTCGAGCCACTCCACAGATATTAAGTATAATGGATGAATGTTGCTTCTTCAAAATTACTACCGAGATTTCTTTTTAAATTTCATTATACGTAGCCGAGTGGTTAGATAATCTGCTTTTAAATAAATAGGTTTTAGGTTTATATCGGAGACACTATGTAAACCATTTTTATTAAAATTTAACGTATGAGTCGTTAAGATAAAAAAAACAAACATTGCATTTGCTATTAGGTAGCCAAGTTAATCAAAAACATCTGCACAATCGAAAAATATTTTGAAATAAGTACTGTCAGTCATATTACAAAAACCGGCAAAGTGCGAGTTGGACTCGCGCACGAAGTGTTCCGTACCATTATCTATAAAAAAACACGTTTGATGTAGTAGAGCCCCCTTAAATAGTTATTTTATTCTGATTTTTTTTGTATTTGTTGTAATAGCGGCAACAGAAATACATCATTTATAAAAATTTCAACTGTCTAACTTGATGTTGTATCTCATGAACCGTTATAGTAACAGACGGACAGAAAGACAGACGGTTTTAGAAATAAGACCCCGTTTTACCCTTTCGACACGGAGCCCTAAAATGAGCGTATTATTATAGTATATATTGGCAACGAAATTGAAATGAAATAACTACAAAGTGAATTGATTTGCACGCTCATTTCTTGTAATTGACTCCCCCAAATTGGTTTTATTAACCGGCTTCAAACGGTTTTAATAGATTCAGTTAACTTCTCCTCCCGTCACGTTTGGGGCGCTAATAAGTCTGAAGAATTTGTTTCTGTTTTCAGAGGCATGAAAAAGTGAGTATTTCAAATAAGAGAATTAAAAAGAAAGAAAAAATATCCTTACTTAGCTTGATTAGGTAACGAAAGAAAATACAACATAAATAAACATTAATTCTGTTATACTTCATCACACGCACGTACGTGTGGGCCGCGAGAGTATGTTAAGTGTTTCAGGAACGTGTCAAATATAAATTTATGATACCCATCAACTTCAACATACTTGTAAGAATATATTATTCTTCCGTACATATTGTATGCTTGTGACGTCGATTAACTTTGACCTACTTTTTTCAAACATGATCGATGACTTATTCTCTTTTGAAATGGAACAGTTCCTAGTGATGTTTGATTTTTGTAAAGTCATGCGAATTTCAAGCTTAACAAAAAAATGACTCTGTATGAAATCGAAACGAAGACGAGTGCTTCGGGGTAGTGGACAAAGACCCTAAAACATCCAGCAAATCGTCCCTTCCGATAATATTATTTAAACTAAATTGCTCTTTAATACGACGGTTCAGAGTTTAATTTCCTTTAATACATTAAACTTTGCTAATATTCCGGATTAGCAGTGAGGTGCCAGCGTAATTTGATCTCTTATTTACTATGCGTCTTTCGGTTTTTTGTTAGTAATAGTTAAGTATTTGCACAACGGCAAAGATCAATAATGGCTGGCGTACAACTACAAGTAGATGATTTTTTGGATGGTTGCCATAGTAACGTCGATTTGGATTAGCAATGCAACGGGGTCAGACAGAGCAAGTAAGTCTTATTTTAAATGTTAGAGGAAAGAGAGAGACGCGATGATGAAGGGGTGAAAATCCACCGTTCATTTGTTCAAAATTATATTAGCTGAGTTCGCCTGCCTTTTTTAAACGACATAAAATTTTGAACAGCTACTTCCCAATGTTCTTGGTTGATAACGAACTATTTTACCGTTCTGAGTATGTAAAAACAATGTCAATAAGGGCTCGAATTACGAATTAATAGATCATTAAACTACACTGTGCAAGCAACAATGCAGAATAAAAAATCGAATTCCAGCCAATTAGTAACAGCGAATTTCAGGTGATTTTTTACAATACTGAATTTTCATTTATTTAGAATCACGGTGTGATGAAACTTCTTGAACATTTGCTTTCTCTACCTACCTCGAAAAAATGATGAACAAAGATTATAATTTGAGCAATCATCATAACTTCCTTCAACGTTTTATATAATTTATTATTCGACTACGTAGTTAGTCTTTTTGCAATGACAATACTTTAGCTCCGGTTTTGATATTAATTTATTGACTATAATTAAATAGTTTATAAAACTAAAAAAGTGTGTTGAAAAGAAGGTAAACATAATTAGATAAAGTATCTATTTTTATTTGAATTTGCGTCTAGATGGCGTTGTTCTCAATTTAAAAAACAACATATTTATACACTTTATGAAAAAAGGACATAAAATGCAATTGATAACTTGTAGTTGTAGGTAAATGTCAAAAGCTTTTAATGGTTGCCTTGGTAACACCATGACTTTGGTGTCGCTTTTAACTGTCGCCAATCGTAAAAAATCACTGTCATAATTTTTCTCAAGCATGCTAATAGAAGACCCCAACACAAAAATCGTAAATTCTGACGATCCTAGTATAGGATATTGGGACACACGAACGAAACGATTTAAATTATCGCTTTGTCATAGGTCCTTCATAAATGTGCGAAGTTTCAAATTAATCCGACGATTTGAAGGGGGTGAAAATCATGTTCAAAAATTTACATTTTGTTACATACATACAAACCAAGCTAATACTCGTAAAAGAGTGTTAAAAAGAAACTCGCGTACTTTACGTTCATTAAAGTGAGTCAATAATCATAAAGTATCACAAAATATGAACATCTGCATCGTTGTTTTATATCGCCATTAACAGATGTAAGAAATAAGAACCCATTAGGCCGTTCTAGTTAAGCTATTTTGGGGATGTCTGCGTGTATCTGAAAGCGTAGTGTCGTATGTGAGGGGTAGGCCAAAGTACTTACCGTCTATCCATCGAATCGGTACCGAATGGACTCTTTCGATTTAATTTTTACTGATTTTAAGATGTCCGATGACCTTAACTTTGTAGTAATATATCATAAGTTTTGAGGATACCGCCATCTACTTAAAAATTGGAAAGTAGCTTGTTTATTCTGTTTTTGTTCAAGTTTAATTATTTTAGTTTATGTCAGCGTAAAAGGTTTATTTCTTGTTTCAGAAATAGTGGAAGAACAGCGATGTCACGACAGCAATATTCGACTAACTTGTCGAGATCTGGGCGCTCACATCGCTATACTGGAAGCTTGGTACACATCTATACAAGATTACCATGAGAACTCGAATGTATCTCGAACGGAAGAGAACGTAAATCTACAAGCTGAGAACGATACTGAACTAGATCGAGTATATATTTATGCAAGTCCGACGCACAACGGTGTATACAAATTGGTAAACAGTACTATTTCTGATAATGCAACGGATACTGAAAACAATAGTGGTGTTAATAGTGGTATAAGATTTACAAGCGATGTTTACGGTGTCAATGATACTGTCGAAGCGTTAATGGAGTTCTTTAATGCAAGTGAAATGTGTAGTGTTCTAACGTATTCAAGGAGATATGCGAGTTGGGAAGGCGTAAAGAAGCGACGAGATCCAATCGCCAAGGGATCTGCTGTCAATTTGCTGGTACCATTAGGCAATCGGTAAGTTAAAATAAATAAAGGCTAAGCATTGATTTTCAATAAACATAGTTTTTCTTATCCTACTGCACATAACAGTGATAGAGCTGGCAACAACAACATCTGTTACACGAATGGGTCCGCTTGACGGGTGAAATACCACGACCTCACAGAGTACAGGTGTGAAGTAGAAGTACTCTGCGTTTCGTTTGACGAGTAAATAAGAAACCGTAGGCCTAATTATAGTCCTACAGTGCGGGATTTTTAATAATTTTAAATAGTTTGTCGTCTCATTAACCCATCAGGATCTTCAGGATTTGACTTTAAGATTGATAAATATGCCATCTAGCTGCAACAATAGATACTTTGTACTAAGCGTGTTTTTAGTTTTTAAAAGTATATATATATATATATATATATATATATATATATATATATATATATATATATATATATATATATATATTACAATTAATAATGAACTCAAATCGTACATGAAGCTACGTGCTTTAATAAAACCGACTAGTTTAAGTTTTCAGTTCATTTCAAGTTAATGGTTACAATAAGTTTCCCAATGGGACGGACGACAGTCGCTCCGCGATTACATTTGAATATTTCATGTTTACACTCTGCTATGCGCTAGGTTAGAAAAAAAAACGTGTTATAAAAAAAATGTTATCGTGGGCAAATCTACAAAATTAAATAGCTAGGGGACACAATGTTTTTTTACAGTCACTAAAATTTTACATCTGCTTTGGTGTCGCGTTGTGTTGTTGGTGGACTTTAGGTGGAACGCAAGGGTAGGGGGATAAAGATCCCTCCTTTTGCAGTCTATAAGCAGTAACCAAAACTATCGTAGCTTAGAGTGTCATGGAGACAAACAGGCCAGCGGCTCATCTGGTCTTAGGTTACCATTGCTACCCAGCGATGAATTTTGAAATGCTTTACCAGCTTTTGAGAAAGAAGTGGGCAGTAATAATGAAAAAGGTGGTATAATGGGGCGGGGAGTGATCAGTCTTTGATAATTTAACTGGTTTCAAAATTGAGTACTTATAAATTTATTTGTACAAACATTTCCAAGTATTAAAGGCATTTATATAATGAAAGTTGTGAACAAACAGTCAATAAAACATTTATCAACATTCCCTTTTATGAACGTATACATAGCACTAGGTAATTTATTTGTGACAAACAAACCTCTAATTTTTTATTGCCTGGTAGAGACTTTTGTGTAAGACATGGCGTTAGTTAACAACCCAACTTTATATAGTGTACACAGGTATTGATACGCTTGAATTATGATTATTGGAAAACGAAAAGAGACATAATCGTCAAGCGCCAATATCCTTATGGTTAAGGGTACGGACTGTGAAATATACAAAACATGGTCGTGGGTTCGAATCCGTCATAAGACTATTGTTTTAAATAATTTCCAACCAAGTTTAAGCCTGGTTGGGAATGGTTAAGAATATTAGTAAATTATTGCGATAATCTACCGATATTTCACATACATGCCTGAGGAGGGTTGGCGTCAGGCAGGCGGCCGGCTGTAGAACCTGTTGCCAAAACCTATTACAGTATAGAGTACGGCCGTACTGTACTGAACTTACATAAAAAAGTTAAAAGAGGGAGAAGAAGAATAAAATAACCATACTGGTAAGCTACATGAGGGAATCGCTTGCTTGTAAATGTTCTCACGATATCTATTCGAGAGATTCACTTTACTAAATCGATTGTAATACTATTATTGTCTAGTTAAGGTCGAAATTTACTCTTTACTAAATTAGATTTATTTTAAAAATATCAGAAGATATTACAGTTTTCTCATTTCTTTTATAAAACTTCGTTTACAAACTACACGTATCTAAAAAATACTATATAATCACAATGAGGTAAATTTAACATCGCAGACTACGAAATAAAACAGTATTTTTAACAATTGATAGTTGATATTTGGAAGCGTACTTAAATATCTTTATAAAAAACAAATACAACGACTTACTGCTTTCTGTGGCCGTATAAAGCATGTTACACATTTCTTTTACATGAGAAATGTTTTGGGACCGCGCTCCATTACACTGAGATTCCGTACGCAGGTAAGTAGAGTTAAGCTAAAAGTAGGGCATTGTATGTTCCCACTCAATCAGCGGTGTGGTATTTCCTATTAGTAAATTTAATTATAGCGTAATTGTGTTGGCCTGCTTGTGTTTTTGTTTTCATTTATATGCTTATATATTGTACTCGCGGCCGATGTCGGCTGGTTTAATTTTAATATTGCAAACATTTTCTCCATGCTCTTTTCCTACTTATGTGGGGTACAGTATAACTCGTCAATACTGTTCAGGATTTGGCTACACTTATTACGGCTGGCTTGCCTGAGACCAACTGAAATTCCCGAGGAGGGTTCGTCAGGAATTGTGTGTTTCAGTGCTTCAAATTTCTGTTGCAACAGTGAATGGCAATGTTGGCAGGGGAAGTTCCAGGAGAACTTACATGAGATTAGTGTCATACTAAAGAAGGGCGATATAAAGAGTACCAGTAACTGACGAGCTTGTATGCGCAGATGTACAGATGTAGAAGAAGCGAGAGAAGTGTGCCAGGATCGCGCTAAATGGAAATCAGTGATCTCCGCCTACCCCTCTGGGTTACGGGCGTGAGCGTGTATTTATTACAGTAAGTAGGTAAGCTTATATCCAATATGACTTTTTGCTTTTGATGATAAATAAAAATTTTAATACCTTAAAAAAACATACATAATACGACACGATATAAAATATTAATCTTCGTAACAACGGCCGTAAGTTGATACAGACAAATGCGACCCATTATTAGGTTGTGTGAACACCCCCATAACAAAGGATCTGTCGGGTAAGATTTATTTACTGGTTAGTTAGCGAACTTAGATTAACGACTACCTACTAAAACGAATAAATAACACTTCCGTGATGTTAAAAAGCTACAGGATGTGTTTTAATACATTGATTTAGTATAAATCACTTACTAGGCTTTACTAGGTGCTTCGCTCGAGTTGATGACATTTTCTATACCTAAGGAACATTTCTTTTGTCGGATAAAGGTACCTGTATCTTCTTTTCTATACCTCTAAAAATGAATGTTGTGCGTAATTAGGTGACGGCGTAACAAATAAGCAAACTTATATTGGTATCTATAATATTGGTAAGGATTCTATACCGTCACTCACTTGTTGTTGCTTCAATTTAATACATTCTATAAGTTAATGGGTACGTTGTATATCTTTAGGATTTTTCCCACTTATGCTGTTGCCCTGCCCAAGCCTTTGAAAATACCACCGGAGACAGATTATCCCACACTTAAACATAATTACAACAAAGTACCGCTGCCAAACGCTTTGGTATTTTATAATTAGCTTTCACTAATTGAACACAACTTGATAGTTTCGACAATACAATTCAATTCGTTCGATTAACGAGGTTCATTGAACTTTTGCCGACGACACATCTTTTCTAATCAATGTTTAATTGCCGTACCGTAGTCGGCAATGCAGCTGCGACATATCAATTCACCTCGCCCGACCCACTCGTACGATGCACTGGCTTGGAATTAATTATTCATTGTTTGATAACTTAATTTACATGTTAATCGGACTTGTATAGCTTTTGTCTATTAGAACAATTGAGACACAATTACGAGGTACCTACATTATCAGTTCATTTGCTTAAATGAACTGATAATGTTTGTATTTAAGTAAATATAAAAAACTATGGCAAAAGAGTAAACGGGTCCCCTGATATTAGGTGAGCGCTGTTGAGTTGCAGATGTGTTGCCTACCTTTAATGGACCGATGAGGGGATGGGTAGGAAAAAGGATGTTACTTTTTCCCATTCTTCCCCTCCCCCACAATCCTCCATCCTATCTTTATTAGAAAAGGATGAGAAAGGGAGGAGGACTGAAATTGGGCCTCATTCATCAGACGAAACACAGAATACTTCTACTTCACGCCTGTCTTCTGTGAGGTCGTGGTATTTCACCGGTAGCCGGCCCGTTTGTGCAACACATGTTGTTTCGGGTTCTACCACTATTAAGATGTCCTTGCTTTCAATGTATTTCACGATCGATTTTGACATTTATTTTTATTGAGCTTGCATGCAGATTGTTCGCTTTTATACACCATGTGAAACTGTTCAGAGTGAACTATTTAAAATGATTTAATACGTTAGCTGATATTTGCTGTGACGTAGTCAGTTGTGTTGGCTAGTCGACCGCAAACTTGTGGTTGAATCGACTCTTTGTTGACCGGCGTAGTGTTTGTTCACCGAGTGTACATTTCGTTGTTGCTTGCGAAATACTA
This sequence comes from Papilio elwesi, assembly GCA_029849275.1. Classification (NCBI taxonomy): domain Eukaryota; kingdom Metazoa; phylum Arthropoda; class Insecta; order Lepidoptera; family Papilionidae; genus Papilio; species Papilio elwesi. The sequence goes on along the minus strand of CM056687.1, from coordinate 2,313,126 downwards.
TTGTGTTGTTATTTCCTGTGCCCGACTACATTTTCTTCGTACATATTATCGTATCGTATCGTATAAATACGTATTTATATACATTTTTTAATTGCAAGACATGATTGTTGTAAACAAACAAATATCATTTACAATGGCTGCCGTTACACTTTTTATAATTTAATCGGAAATGTTGTAGTTTTTGGGGAAACTGTGAGATAAAGTGAAGTGAAATTGCTAATAGTATAGTGGATAGCTAATGTTATAAGGTAATGCATAAAAAGTTGTTTTTCGAAATTATTTTAGAATCTACGAATAATAATGTAAAAATCTTTGTTTATAAAAATCTTATCATGCTTTGAAACTAAGTATTTTGTTTAATTAGTCATGATAGAAGACTTGATGGGAGATTACGATCAAATTCTCGCATGACAGAATGGAGTGTTTCGAAAAAGAGTCCAGGACCTAAACTGTACCAGGAAGTACTAAGTATTTCAAAGTTATTTGCATATGGGGTGAATTATGAAGTGAAACGATGGTGTTTTTTCAATAGTTAGATCTATTTTTACCGTCATTTTTTGTCAAAATTGGGATATAATTGTATTGTTATAGGTGCTTTATAAGCGTGCAAATATTAAAATTAATTAGATATCTTAAAAATAACGTCAGATTTTGTTACATTGATAATTTGATTTGATAAATTGAAATTATATCTTTATTTACTTATATTCTTAGGATGTTCATAAATTAATTGGTGAAAACACAATCTGTCTTAAGCTCGATGAGAGCTGAAAGCGGTTTGTGTATGTTTTGATGAGTGGTCACGATAAATTAGCGGCGCGCTTTGAACTCGGCCGCGGTTTGTTATTTAATTGGTTCAATATGACCGCCGGCACGGACGAGAAGTCGATCGATAGTGTTCTAAGTTTGGACTCACTAAATGCTCACTTTGGTATCAATTGTAATTAATTATATTGATTTTATAATAGCTTTATTTTTGAGACTTCTCATGGAACCCGAACGAGACTCCAAGGTATGGGCATTATCTTTCGTATCTATGAAACCTACGGACTAAAACGCAAAAACTATTAGTAAATTTACCTCTAGGAGCAAATAAGTGGGATTATTGCAGGCTTCTATTATAATATCTCAGTATTAATAAGCCTTGTGATGTGTGACATTATACCTTTGAAGTGGGATTCGAATCTCAAGTCGTATGAAATATTAATATTTTTAGGTTATTTACTTTACTTTTTAAAACTGCGTCATAAATTACTACCTGCGGCGCAACATCTTCGTAAGCTTACGTAATGGGTTACCTTATGATTTGCGTAACGGGTAACATTTTGCCGTTTCTTTTTTATACAACAGATTTATATCTTGAAAATGTATACACTAAACGTTTGCCAGCCATCTGATACAATCGTCAGTAACGTTTAGTTGTGATTTAAAACGTAGGCAGAGACGTTACAAATGATAGAAACTTATTTTACTAAGCGAAAAGTGTAAAACATATCTAAATGCGAATAAAACTATGACCGTAATCTTAAGCCAAGTAAAAGTTATGATTAAGAATTATTTTTAGCTACATTAGTAGTGAAAGCAAACAGGTCCATTTTTTGCGACCATATCGATTTCCATTCTTGTCCATTTTCACTTACAGATTATTGAAACCGATTTCGATTAATAATGAAACGGCAAAAACTTGATCTTTTACGAACAAACTTGCGCTTACATTCTTGTGCGTCGGGTTTCAATTGTATCTCGTAATATTTTTTTGTTATTTGTTATTATTTCCACACTATCTGGTTACCTTTAAAGATTTGTGTTGATTCTTTTTTTATGTATAAATGTCTTTCACGCACGTTCGGAATCACTGCACAATGCAATCTTCAACAAAGGGAACCAAGTACATAGTTTCTCCAACGAACGCAAAAGAGATTACAACGGAAATAAAAATAGGGAAAACAAAATACTAAGTTACACGATGTTATAAAACTAAGAAAAGTTAATATCTTCTCAGGAAAAAGAGAGAAGCACGTTGTAGCAATCTGATTTTGTGTTCTGTGCTTTTAAATAATACGGTATCTGATCCCAAACTAAGCAGATCTTGTACTATGGAAACCAGACAACTAATATACTACATATACTACTGTTCTTTTGTAAATACATACACACATATATACATGTTCATGCACTCAAATGTCCGTCCTGGGTGGGAATCGAACCTATGTCCTGCGGCGTGAATAGCACATATTACACTAACCACGCCAACCGGCCCGTGACCAATAACAGAGACAAATAAGTAACTCACATAAAAGTCACCCCTTGTAGTCCTGAATTGTGAGGTTTCATTCACCTTTAACGGGCACGGACAGAACATATACGCCAACATTTTTTTTTCATTTTATTATTATGAAATATTAGTAGATAATGGAAGTATACGTTTACACCCGTAACTCTAACTAAGGGGTAGGCAGTGATTATCGCACTTCTTCAACATCCGTACATATTGCTCGAATAAGGGTACTCTTTATTTCACCTTTCGTTAGTACGAAGACACTAATCTGATCGATATAAATCTTGGGAAAGAATTGTGTATTGATTTGTTTTATAATTATTGTTTAATATTGATGGACCGACATATAGTTTGCTGTTACATTTGTTGAACTGGAAGCGCTACTTAATCTGTAAGAAAAATAACTCAAATACGTAGGTCTGTCCTCTGCTTAATTTGTCGCAGAAAATACAAATTTATTTGTTATATTTCCTTTCCATCCGACACGAAAACCTAATTGGCTTGAACGTTGAAAATAATTAGTGCAATCAAGGTAAGTCTAACTAATGGTGCTCGTATAAAAACTACGATTCATTTTAGTTAAGGAAAGTCTGATTGTATGGCGCAACAGCTCGAGTGGCCTTGGCCCCATTAGCAATAATAAAACTAATGGTTACTATTAGTGCAATGTATTAGTATTTCAAGGGAAGGGGCCGTAATCCACCACGCTGGTCCAGTGCCTGTTGGTGGATGTCACATGTCTTCGAATTTGTAGGTTCTAAAACATGCCGGTTTCCTCACGATGTTTTCCTTCTATGTTTTTGAGCAGTGGCGATGAAATAAATTGCACAAAGGAAAGTGCCTGTCTGGGTTCGAAATCGCAACCTTACAGAACGTAAGTCGTGGTCTATACCACTGGGCCACTACTACTCTTACATAAAACAAACAAACTTAAATACCACATATGTAGCAATTTGTAGTTTAGAACACGGCACTCAGTTTCTTCACCAATTAGTCTATTCCCGCAATTATAAACAGAGAACAGATTGCATTTTGTTTCTTTGGGTTTTGGTTTCCTTTGACACGGAGTTTCTTTTACTTCGTAGTGTTTCAGCTTTTTATCATTTAACTTTTGATTACAATTGTATCTGGTATATTTTTTGGTATTAGGTTAATTCATATTATATTGTTCTTAATACTTATTGCACCTACATCTCAAGAATAACTGTCTTTTTTGCCTGACTTAAAAGATGTTAATTTTCGTGGTTAAGCATGTGTGATTGCAGGTTTGTTTGTTTGTCCGCTCCTTTGTGACTTCCTATAGCCCAAACGACGTGTCCGATTTTAAAATGTAAGATGTCATTCGATTCATATTCTTCCCCGGAATGTGATAATACAGAAAGTCCAGTTTCTTCGTTTTAAAATTAGGTATTGCTTGTTTTACCTCCGATTACCATTTATTCAATACACTATCTGTTTCCTCACACAATTTATAACGCGAACGAGATGATTTCCACTACGGTTTCAATAGTTTTCCTATGCCTCGTCCGCTGTATATTGTGTACATATTGAGCAACAATGTAATAGTGCGCATAGATTTATTTTGAACGGGGTTAGTCAGCATGATGGTTATAAAAATATTTTATATCTTCGAGTGGGAACACTGTCGGTTATCTTTTATGCTCTAGTTGTGAAATATTGCAATCTCTATTTTTTATGCATATTTATTATTAGATATATAGTATAAAGTAAGTAATATATAAGTCTATACGGGAGGGATATTCCAAACATGGTATTCATAGTCTTGCTATTTTATAAGTAATCTAGTAGTACCGGAGGCCCAATTCCAATCCTCTTCTCCTTATCTTGCAATGTATGTGCGACTCATTTGCCGATGCCTTTAGTTTTTGGAAATGAATTAAACTAAGACGAAACGTTATTCGTTTGTCACATTCTTTTATATGAAAAAATCTCTTATCTCAATAAGATATTTTATTAATTACACTTTGCATAGCAGGCATATTTGCAGGAGCAGTGGTGGCTCAGCGGTTTAGGCCCCGACTTACGTACTGTAGGTTGCAGGTTCGAACCCTGCCAGGCGCTTTACCTTGTGTAATTTATTTCATCACCACTGTTCGAAAAACGGTGAAGGAAAACATCGTGAGGAAACCGGCATGTTCTTAGAACCACCAAATTCTAAAACACGTGACATCCACCAACCCGCACTGGGCCAGCATGGTGTACTACGGCTCGTTCCCTCTCTCGGAGAGGAGGCCTGTGTCCCTGCAGTGGGAAACATTCTAGAATTTACTTTGCATAAGAATATAAGTATCATATTATGTTTACGCCACAGTAGACTAGATGCGCATGGTATGTAGTAAATAATACACTAGGTGTCAGTGCTATGTCTAAGTAAAAATTCCATTACATCGATGTATATTTTAAGCGGGAGTAAATATTTTTTCCTATGGAAAAACATTAAGGTAGCAATAGAATATTGCTTCCGAGAACAATGCGCGAACAGTTTGGTCGCATGCCAAAACTTTTATTTCTCAATCGTTCAAGGTTAAAATAACAAATATTAACTTCTATGTTGTTGTCAAGGTAGTTAAAGCAATCTCTATTTTGACTGTTTTAAATATTTCGTATTTAACTGAAGTAAAAAAAAATCATAGGAAATACTGTAATGGATTCTAGTTACACCACAAGGTTAACATTTAAACAGTTACCAGATCAAATCAATGTCAAAATCAATTCAGATAGTGTTTGAAAGGTTCGTTTTGAAGTTTCGTTATAGATTATAAATTATATTCTTTATGTTAAAAAATAATTTTAGAATAAGCTAATTCAGTAATTCTACTCTCTCGTACTCTACATCCTACTTACGTACGTATAGACATTGTACACAGATAATGAATTGATTTTTCTTTTCTTATTATTTTTTCTGTCTTAATTTTTCACAAAACGAATGAATTTTTAAAACGAAACACGATTTATTATTATTACCAGCCTGTATTATATACCAGAATTGCATAAACAGTGCAATTCAAAGTCGAGCAGTCTTTGAAACAGCAAATAAATGAAGATTTCCCTACCGTGTGAAGGTTGAACACTTCATTCAACAGTGTCTTTTTATACGGCAATAGTCTTAAGAAAAAAACGTGTTTTTTCAACGTATTGTAAACAAAAGAACACTTTTTGTGAGTAATGTAAACACATTTTTTATAGCGAGTGGTGAAATAGTTTTTCTTGGCGGCTTTCAGTTGGTTTGTTTTATTTAGTACGAGTTTATTCAATCTGACATAGTACAACTTCTATCGGTAAAAAAGCGTACTAAAAGGTAACGGTTGTATTCTAAATATCTCAATGTTTTTATTTTGGATTATTATTATATTATATAAAAAAAACGAAAATAATAAAAGAAGAATAATATTGAACGTTACGTATATACGTTATACTTTTGTTTTGGATAGGTCAGAGTCAGGAATAGTTATTATGTTTCTAGGTTTCTTCTTACTGAGGATTAGTTAGAGATCCTCTGAGAGAGTCTCTGCCCTTTTCTCACGTTACGTGGGGTCGGCACAGTATGACCGTAGTACCGTGCTGTATAAGTTTTGTCTAAAGTTTTTACGGCCGGCAGCCTGCCTGACGGCAACCCTTCTCGGTAATAAATTGTGGTACTTAATCTTATTACCAGTGTGATTAAAGATAATTCCGTTGCGTAAAAAGCGATTTGATACTGACGATGGATTCAGTCTTTTCCTAAGACATTTGTATGTTAACAAACTTATAATATTAAAAATCTTCGTAATTGTACGAATATATAAATTTACTACGATTTTAAGCTCTAGTATAAATGTTTAATTGGGGACTGGGGGCAGACGAGCCGCTATCAGTATGAATAATTTAAGATACAGCCACAAAGCCTCCGGAAACAACAATCGATCCCATTGTAAACTATAGATTACATAGTTACAGGAATTAAGAAATCTAAGGCTTGATGCCTCTTTTTGTCCGTTTTATATCTTTCTACAAGTTTTATGTAATTGATATGTCTTCTTATAAAGTGTATCGACTTTTACACTACATTTATTATACCATTTATATAACAATTTATTTATATACCAGTAAGTATTAAAATGATTTTTAAAAATGTCTTAATTTCTTTACCAAACCTTAATACAAATTTTGTTGACGTCTTACTAGGATTTCGTTTAATAAAGTCGCGTTAACAAGACAGTTCCAACAGGTCTGAGGCAGAAAGTTGTTCCAAGGAACTTCTGGTAATATATTTACTGATTACTATCAGTTCTTGTTTACAAAATTACTTTAAAACAAAGATACGTTCCGTTTAAAATTTCGTAAATAAATAATAACGTTTTATTATTTTTAATTGTATTACTGTTTACAATCATTTTTTTACGAATAGTAATTGACTACAAATAGTAATTGCTTACAAAATCAATTTTTTTACACTAAGGAACCGAAGTGTTAGTAAAATAAAAAAAAACTTTAATTTACTAATGGATATGAACTTTTCATACCTTATCAGTTGTATGTGAATTTGATTGAATGTTCCAGTCACGACTTACTTATTTAACAAATACTTAAGACCTTGTACGTGTTATTAAGATACACCAGAACGCTACAGTACTAAGATATACCTACGTAGAATAGTACAGTATATAACCTAATTATGTATTTTATAGAATAGACTACGCAAAAGAGAACGCTGGACATATCAAGTTTCCACCAACAATATCCTGAAGCCTTACATAACGTAAAGAACCGTCTACGCATAATAATGTCCAGTAGTTTTTCTATATCTCATTAAAAATGCATAAAATACTCGAGGTTTGACATTTTTTACTTGATTTGGTTTAATTACATTTTTACCGACTTCAAAAAGGAGGTCATTAGCCCAACTGGCCCTTTCAATTAGCAATTGTTTTTTGTTTTTAGGCGTGAAAACAATTTATATTAGGCGTATCGTGGAAACACGTTTCGTTTGCATTAACTGCGGTTTGTTGGCATGTCATGTAATGTGAATATCGCAAGGTTTGAATCGAATTAGTTTTGTCTTAATACAATAACTAAACATGAGATATTTCCTACTTATTTTTTTTTATAAAAATGCGAATACATTCTGTCTGTGTAAGGCATGCATTCCGGTGCTGCGTTCACAGTCAAAGAGATACCACTCGACATATGCAGTTGCATAGCTGCCGCAGCGAGGGTGCGTTTGTTGAATGGTAACGAATTCCACTGTCGTCTTCATTTGAATTCTCTCATCTTTGCACTCCATTACTGCGAAATGACTGTCGCAAAGCTCGCGATGTATCGCTTAATGATTTTTGAGTTTAATGATAAAAAAGTCGGCTTGTTTGAACGTATGATCTTAAGGTCAATCAAATTAAAATTTTAAATTAATCTAAGATTCCTAAGCCCCAGGAGCAGTAGTGGCTCAGCGGTTTAAGCCCCGACTGTAGATCGCGGGTTCGAACCCAGGCAGGCGCCTTACTTTGTGTAAATTATTTCATCACCACTGCTCCAAAACGGCGAAGGAAAACGTCGCGAGGAAACCGGCATGTTCTTACAACCATCAAATTCGAAGACATGTGACATCCACCAACCCGCACTGACCCAGCGTGGTGGATTACGGCTCATTCCCTCTCTCGGAGAGGAAGCCTGTGTCCCTGCAGTGGGAAACATTCTAGAAAAGGCCGATTTATTTTTATTATTATATTCCTGAACCCAACCTTTTTAGTAAAGTGTACCAGGTGCTTTTGAAAACATTGGATGTCTACATACTAGAAAGTTATAGCATTCATGTGTTAAATTCAGTGTTTCCTCTAATTAATGGGGCGCATTAGATTATCCATTCTTGTTCCTAATTCTACTTTCTTTATCTTCTCCTTTCCCCTTCTTTTTATAGCACAAGGCAGCGGATCGCCTAATATTAAGCGACCGGCGACGCCCAGCAGACGCTGACAACAACAGAGGAACTGAAGATGCGTTGCCGGTCTATAAGGAAAGAGTACCCTCTCTTCTTGAAGAATCCTATGTCGTATTACTATATGCCGGTTTGAATTAAACTACATTGTTATTTATTTATATCATCGGTTCTTTCATCTGGTTCCACGAAAGAGCAATTCGGTCCGTAGTTAGATCAAGGGCACACGCGTAGCGAATAACGCGAGTACCTATGACACGACCAATTATTCGGTTTGCGAACCATATCCAGTGATTTTAGGGAGAGGGCGTCACGCTTTATTTCGATAGTATGTAGTTTTTGCGCCATTTAAGTAACTTTATACTGGGAATAATCTGTCTCTTAGACCTGTTGAATTTACTTACGGAAATTAGAAGTGATTTAAATGATCACACAGTGATAGTATAAGGTATGGCAACACCAAAATTAGTCAATATGTGATCATCTGACAAACAATATAAGCTTCGATCAGCAAACGAATATCTAATGTTGTCACTGTGCTGTACTAATATTATGACTGGCAACTATGAAGTCACACACGAAGGTTTCCGTACCATTATATATAAAAAGCAAAAAAAAATCAAGTTTGTTCTATGGGAGCCCCCTTAAATATTTCTTTAATTCTGTATTTTAGTATTTGTTATTATAGCGGCAACATAATTACATCTGTGAAAATTTCAACTGTCTAACTATCACGGTTCATGAGATACAGCCTGGTGACAGACGGACAGCGGAGTCTTAGTAATAGGGTCCCGATTTCCCCTGAGGCTACGGAACCCTAAAAAAGACCATTGCACCCATTTAGTTTGTTATTTTATAATTTCCATAGGTAAAGTCCTCGCCACCACGCATGGGGTAATATTTGGAATCAGTAATCCTTGGTTCTTACTATTGTAGCGCTGAGTGATTTCCTTCATTTATTATATTTAAAATTGGCATGTTTTCCATGTCATGCATTAAAGTGATATAAATCGGCCTTTAGCCGCCGAAGTGGTTTCGGAAGTGTTACGACGCCGCGTGACACACTTGCGGTCCGGAAGCGGCGCCATTTGTGTTAAACTGCTCGTTCCGTTTTGTTGGCTAAGTGCGTTGGCTGTGTGTACTTAATTATCGATTCACGCATGACTCACTTCTAAGCTGTTAGTGGCATATTTACTCTTAATCTAATTTGCTTTGTCGAAAAAAATACTTCGCGCTACGATACTAAAATTAAGCTACACAACAACAGTCCAGGTGCTTTTTTGTGCAATACAATTGTCGCATAAAGGCGATAACGTTTCTTCGTGTGTCTTCTAAGATCTTCTTCAATAATAATAACCAATACAAGACAAATCACATTAACAGTGGTAGAGCCCGCAACAACATCTGTTGTACGAATTGGCCGGCTCGACCGGTGAAATACCACGACCTCACAGAAAACAGGCAAATGAGTAAGGTGCCGGAGGCCTAATTTCAGTCCTCTACCCCTTCCCATCCTTACCACACTAGGATAGGATGGGAATAGGAAGAGGATTGGACGGGGAGGGGGTAAACGGGAAAAAGGAAATATTTTTTTGCCTGTCTATGCCCTCCTCTGTCCATTAAAGGTAGGCAACGCATCTACAACACGTTTGCCTGTTGCGGATGTCTATGGGCAGCGTTCACTTCATCAGGGGATCCGCTAGCTCGTTTGCCACCTAACTTATTTGGTAGGTTTATTTTGGACTAACTTAGAAGTACTCATAGTGAAGTCCTATTCTGACGTTGAACCCAGCAGCCGACGGAGAAACTTTTATTTTTAATTTAAAATTATTATCGTTCAGTACGACCATTAAATACGATGGCTATTTTAAATCACTATTAGTTTAATAATAATCGCAATCCTTCCTTTATTGCTTGATTTTCATTTATAAATTTATATTTGCAGAGTAAAAGTGACTGCAAATGAAATATGCAAGGTTGACAGGAAGTTCAAAACCTAAATTTTTAGGTTCATATTTTTTTCTTGATAAGTAATATATTACAGCAAGCCAACATAAGAACTACCTGTAACTGACGAACATGTATGCGTAGATGAAGATGAAGCAAGGCAGGATCAAGCCAAATGGATATCCATAATCCATCCTACTACTCTGGGTTTTGAGCGTGAGCTTATATTTTCTTTATACAAAGCTTTAAACAGTAACGTTTGATTTACAATTCTTCAAGCTTTTACTTCATTGAGTTTTGTAAATACATTGATAATAAAGAGATCCAAGATACTGTGTAATCCAAATTGTGTTGTAAAAGAGTTGCTTGCCGGCTGTTGTAATAAATTGGATAGAGCGCCGCAAAGCCCTTTGGTCAATATAATTGACTCTCATTTGACTCAATGAACCATGACATTGTTTTTTTATTTACCAGGTGTTTGTTGTGCCTTTGTATTGTAATTTGAATATTAAGTTTTATATATTTATGTATTAAACTACACACTTTAAAAGTAATAAATGTTATTGCAATATAAATTAATTTCCTTTGTTTCAGTATTTATAGCAAATCTAGGTATTAAGTAAACACATTGAATATCTATTGTGTTTGTTTAGTCAGCGGTGTAAGCGTGGATCATGCAGATCCTTGATTGAAGAGATTATCGAACTTTCTCGAAAGAGAGGTTACCACTTTTACAACCGTGTTGTGGAATGATCTGCCCCCCATTTGGAGTCCTATAAAAAAGAACGTGTTTAATATCCATTGCACAGTATTTCAGCGACGGCTGGATGAATGGATATTAAATCTCCCAATCTGCGTTGTATTGATTGGTGCCTTCCTAGGTACACGTGGTTGCGATCATTCTGTTGCCTTTTTGTTATCTTTATCAAAGCTTTAATTGTACGTCTTTTCCTTCCATATATCAAACAGAGCTCATCCCTTCCTTTAAGGCTAGTAACGTATATGCAGTTCTTTTACTGATGTGCATGGGCGGAGTGTCACTTCACATCATCGCAGCAGCATCGTTGCTGGTTTGTTCCTTAACATATACAGAAAATTAAGATATTACAATTGAAACGCATACAGAAATCATTTGGTAGTTTTGCATGCAATTTTTTTTTTACTTTATTGAAATATAAATACTATTAATTAATAATAGTATTAAAAATAATGTTATAAGGGAAAAATATGGCTTACAAGTGGGTGTTGTGACTAGAATTGAGAAAGGTATGCTTCGGTGGATTGGGAATGAAGGGAGGAATGAAGGGAGAGTAACGAAATAAATTTATGTTGCGAAAGTGGAGTGGCAGCGTTGGCAGGGGACGTCCAGGGAGAACATACTAAAGAAGGGTGATATAAGGATTACCTGGAACCGACGAGCTTGTATGCGATGTATGGACGTAAAATAAGCGAGAGGCGTGTGCCAGGATCGCGCCAACAGGAAATCCATAATCTTTGCCTATACCTCTGGGTTACAACACTGAGTGTATATTTAATGGAATAAAACATACTGAAATTAAACTGACTTTACGAACTTTATCGCGTTTATTTAGTGCTTTTCTTCCCATCCTTTTGAGTACTTTACAGCACTCAAAATCAAGAATGACATCACAGGCGGGAGTTGACTTAAATTAATAATTTTCGCGTTTGACAGGAGAAATTTCCAGGCGAGATCTTAATTTGTCATAAATTTGACTGATTGATGTCGACGTTAGGCATTCAGTAACGAGGAATTTCATTTGTTTAATTATTTTGAAGTATTTGATACGTACTAAAAGAGTATTGACTTGTCAGTATAAGCGTTTATTCTTTGGTTTACCAAAGCGTTAGGTTTTTTGCAATATATGTGATCTTTACCAGCTAACAGGCTGATGAAATGATCAGAAAGCCAGGTAATTAATCTGATAGAAAATGACCAACATTTACAATAAACAGAAGAATTGTAGGAAAGATGGAAGGAAAAGGAGAAGGGGTCGGGAATGGAATTGCTCCTGCACCTCATTCATCAGACGAAACGCATTTCTACACCTTTATTTCACGTTGATATTTTGTATTATAGTTACCAAATTACTTCATTATATTAATTAATTAATTACTTCATTTAAACGTATAAATAAACTTTTCAGTTGCAACGGGTCCAGTCACTGTAGCTTCGTTCTAAAGAAGAGTCATCCACCGGCGGCTGATTGGTCCCTTGGCATCGTCCATGTCAAATATTCTTGCCTTGATGGTAAGTAAAATTACTACATTATATCGTTTTTTTTCATATTAAAGTAAGGCACACAGCCTTTAATCGAAAGACAAAGTACATTTTTAATTCAATTATTTGTCTGTCCATACCAATACGTTATTACTTAGGTCATCGGATTTTTTTAAAATGTATCCCCTAAAGGTCTTAAGTAGATGAGAGTTTGTACGGAGAAATATAAATTGATCCCAGATCTATATGATCAAATTTATTAAACGGGGTTCAGCTTAGACTGGTCTTTGTAATTAAAATGCACGGTAGATAAAACAGCGGGACACAGCTAGTTATAATATAGTTATATCTTGCGTTAGCTCTTACACATCAATGAATTACAATAAAATAAAATAATATATTATGATGAAATCCCGTTATCATACAAACAGCGCTACAGTCGGTCAAATCAATCGAACGCGGCATTACGTTGAGCCAGGACCGCACGTGCGCGCACTGCCAACATCGGGCCCTTTGCCAGTAACACGCTAACAAAGTTGGCCCTTCGCACATACTAATGTCTAAATGATCCGTGACATCGATCCTTAGATGCGATACAAGCGATAATGCGACGTATCGTTGGGAGTTCCAGCTCCCATGGAGACCTGGAATGTCCATCGCACACTGGAGATGATCTAAGCAAATGACATCTTATTGTTAAGTTAGTCTTAAGCCAGTTCTGACAGTTTAGAAACGATCAAAGTCAAATCGTATTTAAACCGATATTTATCTTAAGTTATTAAGTTTAAATTATAATTGAAAGAAATCAATGTTTAGGTTTGTTAGCTTGGGACATGACAGGAACATATAAAATAATATTTTAAAATGTGTTCCGCGAACTAATACCGATCAACCTAAAGAAGGATCTCCAACAGGTCCTAAACTTGTCGGCACCAACGACGTACGCGAACCTGATAAAAGCCGTTTTATTGATTTAATTATTTAGTTAATTGCCAACAGTTTATAATAATTCTAGTCTGAATTATAAACTGAAAACTGAAAAAGTTCACGATCGCTTTGTGACGCACACTACTACTTAATTTCTCGGTCTGGGTTAAAAACTTAAATAACTATCTCTTTATTGGGCGATAAAATCAAGCAAAATAGATCTTTAATAGCTTAATCAAGCCAACACTATCATTCTTTTACTATCAATACAATCATTTGTCTCAATGAAGATTAATTAAAACTTAATTAATTAATTCTTGACATCACATTCCATTTCAATGGAAACTCGATCAATCCTTCTCGGACTTTCCCAAAAAGCTACGCGCTACAATCGACTACGGATCGGCCCTGTACTTTCTATTCTAGTAAACTTTATTCAGTACCGCGTTAGCTTTGGTATGAGGAGCATGTGTCAACCGTCTTGCTCAAAACGCGCGTGTTTACATACGAAAATATTTTTAAATACAACTAACTGCAACTCTTTTTCGGTTATTTTAATGTTCGTGTAGAAACAATATATATTTATTTAGTGTGTGCATATTATTTATATGTTAAGTTTCTGTGAAAAATGTTTGCGAAGGATGTGAATTGGAAAAAATGTTAAAGGCGTCCCGTGCGCGGTGGACGTGCTTTGTATTGCAGTTTTTTGCCTTGCATTTATTTGGTGCTAGAGGATTAATAGGTAACTTGAACCAAAAATGTTAATTAAAAAATAAAATATGTCCATTTAGATTACCGAGCGTTCTTTTTTATGGTGTGAGGAATAAAGCAACAAATTGTTTTTTCTCTATCTTCGATTCAGGATGGGGGTAGGGGATGGGGGGGTTTCGACCCTCTTGAGTGTAGGTTTTATCAATGTATAAATTAGAAAACATAGAAAATGTCACATAGCTCAAAATCAAAATGTAAGTAAAATAGTATTACATACACTTAAAAAATTGTCACGGAAGAATTTATGTGAATTGTTTTACCGGCGGGAGGGGGCTTATGAAGCCCTTAGCGCCCCCCCACTTCTAGATACCGCCGGTGTTAAGTGACCACCGCTACCACTCAAGATCCGCAACAACTAGATGAGTTCTATGTTGTAACCCATGTATGTTGTTGTTGTTGTGTTTCTTTTGGCGTGATACTGGCACACCTCTCTCGCTTCTTCTACATCCATACATCTACGCATATATGCTCGTCGGTTATGAGTACTTATTATATCGCCCTACTCTAGTATGTCATCAAAACTAGGGTTGCTATAAAAAACAAGACAGGTGAGCAAGAAATTTACGAAGCACATGCATTCAAATAACAAGCCGAGACAGGAGTCTTTGGAGTGGTAGACCTTTTCGAACTTTATTTTAGACTGCTTTTTAATACGCGTAATGACAGTATTTGCAAATATTTCGGTATTTACACCAACAGAAAAACAAATATGTTTAGTCCAGGCAAGTCTTATTCAACTTACATTAAGTCGGTTGACGAAAGCTTCTCAGCGCACCGCTAGAAATATCCGTTTTCCACGTATGTAATACTTCACAGGGACGTTTCCACAAAATAGACGTATGATTCGAAATAAATTGTATTAATACATTTGTAGTTGTATTATAAAAGTGTGTGTGTTTACTCGTAAACACACACACTTTTATAATGATGTTCTCTGAAAATTAAAAAAAAATGATAATTAATTTTTTGTTCACAGATAATTGAATGAAAATATCTCATAAGAAACATTTATACGGACACAGATGTTTGCAATGACTGTATTTAAGATCGTTGAAAGAAATAAATTATTAAAATACTCTAATTAAAGTCAAGCTAAGACTAACATAAATTATAACACGCGCGGTCATATCCCTGCGGGCTTTACACTGATTCAGGATCTCTGGCACGATCCAGGACCACTCCACTTGCTTTCTATATCACGGATACACGTGCTCGTTCGGTACACTTCATATACGTGATATCAAATGTGTCATCAATTAATAGGATATGTGTACTTTCGACTGATATACGGAAGTAAAAATTTATTTAATTGCAACTGCTTTATACGAAACGTAATCTTACACAGATCGTAATCTTAGACAGAGACGTCGGAAAGAGTTTTAGTACCACAGATTGTATAATAATTTCGTAAAATCCTCATTTGTCACCGTAGTGGATGTACATCTCAGTTCATTCGTAACGATTTAATTCGATTAGGTTTATTATAACCTCTCGGCTATCGTTACTTAATAAAATAAAGAATAGTGTATACTGACAGGTGCATGAGTCCACTAAATAACAATTTTTATAACTCAATTAAGTATCCGACAAATCATCTCCCCTTGTATTTGTATCATAACTTCTAACTAAATTCCATAAATGATTATTTCGTGTACAGCTTTATGGCTTTAGTCTATTGAGGCGTCGTCACTAAGCGGGCCACATTTTTTCTATAAACGCGATGGCGAAGGGAGAAATGATGCGTTATAGTAGAATAGCTCTTTTGTTAGTGAGGGTTTCTTATTGTGTGTGTTGAATGGTTTCTCAACACACATGTGCGGTTTCAGATGAATTTGAAGCCGTTTACACGTGCGTACGCATAATTTACTACGTTTTTTGATAAATGTAGAGCACGATCTGTGTTTTATTGGAGCAGTTTATGTTTGACATGATCCTGTGACATTCTCACTTAGTGGACTCCGGCATCCTTGACCGGATCATCGGTTTATTTTGTAGAGGTTTATCCACGCTACGTTACGCGAGTTCCCGCAAAGCTAATAGCGTGAGCTTCTTATTCTAACTAATATTATGAATGCGAATGTGAGTATGTTTGTTTGTTTGTTACGCTTACAAGCGAAAATTACTTGACCGATCGTCATGAATTTTGCATACACGTTGTCAGGGTAGAAAAAATAACATAGGCTAAAGGGTCTTTCATCCCGAAAAAAATTTCTGAGAGGAAGGAAAATAACTAATACCAAATTTCATATGACACGAGAATAACATGTTTTCGATATTTTGTTAATCTCATGACATAAATGGTAACCAATATTAAATGACTTTTTGACGTTGACATATTATTTTGAAGTTATTACAAGTGAAATTATAAAATAAGGAGCGAAGGCGAGCATGGCCGCGGGTAACAGCTAGTCTGCATAATAAAGTGAGAACATTGTATCATACTTACAAGTAGGTAATACGGCTTTCTAACGTCAAGTTCAATGACTTAAGGTTATTATTACAGGGTCTACGCCTACCAATTTGTTCGCTGCCATTGAAAATAATGTTAAAACTATTTAAAGCCATTGCCCACCGTTAACTCTAACCTAAATGGACCATGTAAAGCACACATCGTTAATCATAGTAACTGCAGAATGTAATGGTAACGCCTCGTGAGGGTTCACGGTTTTTTGATTAATAATGGTTGGTTAAAAGTGGCGCTTGAACACGTGTTAACTTATAGTAACAAGTTATCAGACTTATTTATGTTTATTTTGTTTGTTTTAAATTGTTATTTGAGGTTATCTTGGTGCATCAGAAGGCACACTGACAAGACATTAATTCCTTAATAATTTTATTTTTGATGCAATAGAACTTTTTAATTATTATTGTTTATTGTTTGTAATATGAAAAATACCGGGCAAGTGCTAGTCGGGCTAGTGCGCGAAGGGTTCCGTAGCATTATATATAAAAACGGTACAAAATAATGTCTGTTGTATGAGAGCCCCACTTAATTATTTTATTATTATGTTTTTTAGTATTTGTTGTTATAGCGGCAACAGAAATACATCATCTATTAAAATGTTAACTGTCTAACTATCACGGTTCAAGAGATACAGACCGGTGACAGACGGACGGACCCGTTTTACCCTTTGGGTACGGAACCCTAAAAATGAAGCAGGAGATAAGTGAGGGTTGCCAAGATTTATGTAGAACAAATCGGTGACGGTTTTTGCGACTTTATGCCGATATGACTAAAATTGAGAAAGGTATGCTTCGGTGGTTCGGGCATGTTGAAAGGATGAATGAAAAGAGAGTGAGTCTTGTTGCGTCTGTTGTTGCCATGTCATTGTTGTAGAGGCATTATTAGGCCTATTCCTACACCACGTGTGTGGATGAGTATTGTTGTTGTTAAAATTTAAACGCACAATAAATTTTAAAATTTCGTTCTATAAATGTATTGATTTCTTTTGCACAACAAAATTCTGTTTATGTTTCTAGTTCAAAAGCGAGATCACTCAGAAATCTTCGGTTCGGATTCAGCTCACTTGTGCGCGTTCCAGCTCTCGACGCAATGACTTCTGAACAGCGTCACTTGCAACTCAGGGTTATGAGTGTGCTACTTACAAATAACAATATGACAAAAACATAAAACTCTTGATGCGTACATTTTATACATCTATACATATACAGTTTTAAAAATATTACACCGATAAGATAATTGGAGCTAATAAGATAATAAATATAATGCATTGAAATCTAATGTACACGTGCATCTAGATTTCATAATGTGTATTTTTCTTTACTCGTGTCTTCGATGCAGTGTATAATATTGTATTGCTTAAGTGGAATAAATTATTTATTTATAATCCCTACTAATATTATAAATGTAAATGTAAGTTTGTTTGTTACGCTTTTACGTGAAAACTACTCAACCGATCAACATGAAATATTGTACACATATTCTTGGAGGTACTAGAAGTAACATAGGATATTTTTTATGAGAAAAAAATATATAAAAGCGAAGTATGTATGTTCCCTATAGACCTATAGACTCCGAAACGGCTGGACCGATTTCGAGGAAATTTACACGGATCGTCCAGATTGGCACATTCCTGCGTTTGGTAGCGATCGGATCAACATAATTATTGGTACCCGGGCGAAGCCGGGGCGGGTCACTAGTTATTATATAGTATTGTATAAGATACTAGCAGTTAGTATGAATCAGGTGAATTTCAATAAACCGCTTACTCTGTTAATGAAAGCTATACGTCCAATTTAAAGTTAATATATAGGGATTCTTCTGAATTGTGTGCTTATATATTTGTATACTTAAAAATGTATAATTCAATGTTTACTACTGACAGACTGGCTGACTTTACTATATGTATCTGTTTTCATGCTGAGAAATTGTTTTATTTATTGAAAAGTTTAAAAAGTGGGCCAGGTTTAGATGCACGTTTCCATTGACACACGACACGTGAACTTTGTGTTTATTAGTTGATCGTGTGGCTGTAATATTAAAATGTGTTTATTAAAATAAATGCAGTCCTAACGTATACGGTAATAATGTGTTCTTATTTCCATGATATAAAATGTAGTGAAACAATAATAATTATTGTTTTATTAAATAAAAATTACTTTTGTCTCAGAAATACCATTTAAAGATTGCGAAACAAGTTAACTCAAAAATTATATTTACAATTGTGTAAATATGTATAAATAAAATAATGAAAAATAATAAGTTTCCATTATCTTTACAACTGTAATTAAACTTAACAAAAAAAGTAAAATAATCGTGAATTCATTCCAATAAAAAAGCTATGGAAAAATCGAAAGTGGGATAACGGATACGTGCTTCTATCTAACGCCGTGTCTGCACACCCTAGATTCCGAAATAGGGCTGGACCCCTCGAAGAACACTCATGTATTTGTAAGGCGAATTGATTTTCTCATATTCCCTCTTAAACAGCTCTCCTCGAGTTAGCTGACGATGGGGTATATTGTTTTGCGATTGCATAGTTTAAAACGTGCATTTACCAATTTATATGAAAGACTAGACTAATGTCTATTTAAAAGTTGATATATACATAAGATATTTTATATGTTATTCCGTTGTACTTTGAAAATACGAGCGTACCGAGAACATTCCTATTTATACGTTTTCATTTATGAAATAATTTGGTATTGACGAAAATTTAACGAAAGCCCTAAGAAAGATCTCAATAAGAATTCCAGTGAAATAACTATATTATGTTTATTTATTTATTTAAGTATACATATCAGATAGTGGCAACCCACGCTTGCTTTTTCAGGTACATAGACAAATATAATAACACAGGCGTCATCACGACTGCCGACGGAAGTAAACAATCAAAATAGATGGAAAGACGCGGTAATAATTCAAAAATAAATAAACTGTCAACAAGAATACACCCTTAACAATAAAATTCAAAATTGAGAACAAGAATAATAAATAAAAAAAAGATCGTGATTACTGCTCCAAATTCCAATAAACATGTTGCTCACGCTAACCTATAAGATATTCCCCTACCAAATACAATGTAACGCGGTTAAAGAAGTATTCACTTCAAAAAATAAAATATAGCCCGGGGTATTCGCTGCTGAAACGGTTTTCTAAAAGTGTAAATCGGTTCAGTATTTCTTGAGTTTACCTGGAACAAACAAACAAACAAATCTTTTCTCTTTATAATAATAAGTCTAGATAAGGAAATAATATGCATCGCGTTTCAAAACTTAGCTGTCAATAAACGCTCCTAGGCTGCTTCGAGAGCTCTCCGACATCATGTAATCTTTCCCAAAGTT
This sequence comes from Papilio elwesi, assembly GCA_029849275.1. Classification (NCBI taxonomy): domain Eukaryota; kingdom Metazoa; phylum Arthropoda; class Insecta; order Lepidoptera; family Papilionidae; genus Papilio; species Papilio elwesi. The sequence continues at coordinate 2,293,227 of CM056687.1, read as the reverse complement.
TAAACGCATAACGGAAAAAGGACACTACTCCGTTATGTTAGGGCATAAAATAATTTATTTCAAAAATTTCGCTAATAGCCAGGATTAGCTGCGGAAGACCAATGTAATCGGACCTATGATTTTCCCGACGTTCCGAGTCTGCCGCTTTGAGCTCACAAATAGTCCTGCGATGGGGTAGGCCAGTTATCCCTGGTGATTATCGACAAAAGGAATTTTGTTTTGACCGGTTGCCATGGTAATATTTGGGTTAAATTGCAAATACAACGAGGCTGGGTACAGACGGAAGGTATGCTAGGCATACCGTGCTAGAAAAGGATGGTGATTTGCGAGTGAACGATGCATTGCATTCTTATAAAATGGTACGATGTTTTTCTGTTAAAATCCTTCTCTGTGTCTGAAGTATACATGTTAGGTTTTTCTAATATGTAAGCGTATGAATCAAGTTGATAGCTTGTTTTTAATAATTATTGTTGTGTTAAATATAAATTCGTCAAGAAGATCCGATGACACTTAAACCTTTAAATTCTAATTATACATCTAAATAAATACGCATACAAAATTTCATGAAAATTCTTGAAGTCGTAAAAGGTATTAGATTTGATTCGTACCCTTAAATTTAATTCAGAACAAAATGTAAGTAGGTATATTCTAATTTCATAATAAAATGAAAAGTATGTTCAGGTTTAGAGCACGTAAGGTTGTGTCAACACATTTACTAGATTTTACTAACTTTGAATGAAACACAAAGTGCGACAACATGTTATTCCGTGCGTGAACAATGGAGTCCGTGCGGGCACGTGAGCTTGTTGAATTAAATAAGGGCAGGTAAAGTTGCTTTGTGCGCTTATATCACAAAATATTTAAACTGCGATATAAAGACCTTGGATCCATCTTAGAATATCTTGTGATTTATGACTATACTTATCTAACAACAATCTAGGTCATAATTAAATATTAGATGATGGTATAAATTTTTGATGACGTATCTTATACTATATGTTTCTAACGAATTTTTATCACATACATTGTTTATGGTTCATCGGTTTTGGCCCCGACTTACGTACGTGTAATTCATTTCCTCACCACTGCTCAAAAACGGTGAAGGAAAACATCGTGAGGAAACCGGCATGTTCCTAGAACCACCAAATTCGAAGACAGACAAGACATGTGACATCTACCAGCGTGGTGGATTACGACTCATTCCCTGCTTCGGTGAGGAGGCTTGTGTCCCTGCATTGGGGAACATTCTAAAAAAGGCTGATTTATTATCATTATTATATTGTTCTGATTCGGGAGCTATTAAGCTTATTAAAACGGGAAACATTTAGTATCCCTATCCATTCTGATTAATATGTGTCATAAAAATTTCGTTTCATCCATCCTACCTTTAGAACATGCACGCATGCATGCATGTTCATACCCACGTTGGGCTAATGGATGCACCAATATATTTGCCACTCACCATACAATGAAAAAAGACAATATAATAAAAGAAAGAAGACTACATAACAACAGAAATAGTTATTTTTTGTTTGCTCTTAACTAAATTAAGTGAGGCGCACCTAAACGATTTATGCCGGAGCCCTCCAAGGCGTAATTTATCGACCTCCGTTGGGATTAACTCATAGCTTTCTGTTCGCATGTAAATCTATATACAGCATGTTATAAATCCTGTCTGCGGTACAACAATTAGATTCATGATAATGGTTCAAACATAATTAGTGACACTTAAGAGATTTACTCTAACAATAAATGTTCACGGATAAAGATGGATTGTAAGATTAATGATTACTGTGACCATCTAGTAGTTGAGAGTTTGTTTTCTAATGTTAGAAGTGGTGCGTTTGAATTTTTATGTTCTGTAACGTATATACATACGTTAAATATCATAACTATACTTATGTAGTAAAGCTGAAGAGATCTCTGGAAGTAGCTCTGTCATTTAACCAGGTATTAAGAAGGGTTATAGGTTACACGCACATAAAGAACGCCAACGGTAATATGAATGATGAATCCCACCACAAACAAAAGATCACAAGAAATGACTCTATTGTTACAATAATTAAGAATTTAATACCAGATATTCTTCAATTCTAAGGGAAATATTCTCTCCTTTCTCTTGTCATGCAGTTCCTAATCCAAAGATTTGACCCATACTATCAGTAGACTTTTAAGTTGCTTTTTAATTTTCTTTTGTCTTCTTCCAGAAATCGTGGAAGAGCAGCGATGCTATGACAGCGAAATCCGTCTGACGTGCCGCGACCTGGACACCCACATAGCGATCCTAGAAGCATGGTACACGTCCTTAGACGACTACAATCGTGACCTGAATGCATCAGCACCAGAGAACTACACGATAAAGACCGAGAATGATTCCGAACTCGACCAAGTTTACGTGTACTCTAGTCCCAATCACAACGGTGTATACGAGCTGACGAATCATTCTATGATCGATAACGTGACTGATTTCAATGTCGATACGAACGATACAAGATTCGTGACGGACAATGTCGTGTCGAATGATACAATGGATACTGTGGATATGACTGTGGAGTTTGTTAACGGTAGTGATATGTGTAGCGTGTTGTCCTACACGAGAAGCTACGCGAGTTGGCTCGACGGCGGCAGGCGGCGACGGCCCATCGCGAGAGCCACGTCAATCAACTTGCGCCCGCCTCTCAGTTATCGGTGAGTTATCTTCGATCTTTGATGAGGCTAAGTAAGTAGCTTGTTTGTATAATTGAGGTCTACAGACAACTCTTACCAAATCGTACAATGCGTAGTTTGTTTTTTATATAACGCTGATAAAACATAAGTAACGCCTTAGTCAAAATATGTAATTAAATTTATATTAAAATATAAGAAAAAGTAATGAACATTATGATAACTTAAAGGTATTTTCCCGAAATGGAACATTTTATTTACTCCTCAGTTTTTAGACCTTTGTAGTATATTGCGCTGAGTGACCAGGAGTCCTTAGCTAATTTAGTAGCTAAGCTTAAGTTTTACCAAGAGATGGTAATGCAATCCGATAGTGAGGTGCCCTATAAAAAGTTAAGCTACAGGTAGAATAATTCTCCGTAGGCCAAAGTTATGAGTACAATTTCTTTCTTATAATACGTTACTTAATCATTTAATTTTCAAGCGAAAATTAGCTGCAAATCACAGTGAACATTCAGCAGGAAAACGGTACTAAACAATGCGTCAAAAATATCCAAAAGTACATTTTATTTTACATATTACTTTTAATAGGGTCTTAGAAATAATAGCATTATTCAGCTAGATAAATAAATGAACAAAGCGTTTTAACATTTGCAATTGCGCAATCGTTACCAATCATTAGATTTAAAGGGTCGGATTAATTTACATACGATATGCGCACGAAGTTCTTATTATCCAATTACAGCGTATAGGCCCGTTCTTGTAACGGTTCATTCGACCTCATTGTAGGCAATGCTACTAATCTTGTTTATCGATGTAATTCGCGTGTCTAAGATGAAGCGGTATGGTACGCTTAATAAGAATTTAAACGTTAATGGGAGAAAAATACTTTCTTTACTCAATCCGATTGCAATTAAATCCGATCTAATACAATCAAATCCTGTAATCCGATAATATCTACAGATCTATTCGAGAGGCTACGTGATTGATAACTTATTAACAAATTTAAAACAGAAAAACGCGTGGCATGGTAAACAATCTTCGATTCATTTCACACGTTACACTTTCGTACCTCGTTTAACCGGTAGTTTATTGGTTCAATAAAAAGGGAAAACCTCATTAATATGTCATTAACAATCCGACTTGATCACTTTCATTCAGGGCTGTACGTTGACACTTTCTAGATATAACGAAGCACGTGTTTTATTAATAAACATCGATGCATTGATGTTCTAAGATACGGCTGAAGAAATTTATACAATGGTCTGTTGTTTGATCGGGACCTAGATTATATATTAGATAATATACCTAATATACCTTAATATACCCTTGTATAGCTTATAAAGCTAGGCTAGCTTATTTTATATTCGACTAATCGGATTTCGATCACACTTCCACTGAATAAATGTTTGTTAACTTATTTAATTGGCATTGACAAGTGATGATCTAACGACCTCTGTTGTGGCTGTAACAAACTAAATTATGAACACTCCTTACTGTACTGTGTACGAAATCACAAATGTATTTAACGACAATAGCTCAATCTGATTTTCTTAAATGCAATTAACATAGAAACGACATTTGACTTAAGTTACAAATCTTCACACCATATCGTACATCTGTCAACAACAGATAATAAATACGCAGGTCAAGTTCTTAAAATATTCATTAAAAACTAAAGTGTAAAAAATCAATATGGCGAATGTGTATGACATGACAAAATAATAGTAATAAAAAAAATTGTATTAAAATATAATATAAAAAAGTATTCAAGGCTGCTGCATATAATAAATAAATATAATAGCAGTAGTGGCAGTCCCTCCCTCTGAAGGGACTTAAGAAAAAAATGTTCATTATTGTTTTGCTTTCATATGAAGTTAGATATGACATCACCGTGTAAAAAGGTAATTTGCCATGTGTGTTTATTCTTTGGGGCGAGTACGAGCGAGCCATTTTTTCCATAAAGCAAATTATCAACTTATCTGCCAAGGTTCAAAGTAAGAACTCTGCAGTAATACAAACCACTCTAAAGTGCATTTTATACGACTTCCATTTCAATCGTTAGTATTGATGAGACGTTTGTTGGCTCATTATATGCCGGATGAAACTTATACAAGCAACTCTTGCCTTTTATGAAGTATTTAATCAAGATGTGCATTGACCGCTTAACTATCGTGAGACATTATTAATAAACATTTTAGGAAACGGCTTTACTCACGTTCGCGTTTTTCTCCTCGCCCGCCTCGCACACGGGAAGTGGACACTCACCCTGAAGAAGGACCTCCGACAGGTCCGAAACTTGTCGGTACAAAACACCGAGAAAAACGCGAACGTGAGTACAGCCGTTTCATAAGAAGCTTAGTATACGATAAATTGAAATTACACAAGACTTAATAGAATACGGATTTGACATATTATACTTCTAAATAAAGTGGTTTACTTTCGCATACTAACATGTACCAGATCCATATAGCACAACTAAGGATGATGGTAAAATTAAAAGGAGTTTTGATTGCCCAAGATAAAATATTTTCTTTTATTGATTTCTTTTTCTCTTCCGTGTCAGTGTCAAACATATGTAATCGTCCTCAATCATTCCACTTCTTATTGACTCGTGTATTTTTGGCGCCAACAATGATGTAACTCTCGTCTGGTTATTCAATGTCAAATGGCAGACTGACTTTGAAATGTCACAATTCCGGTCTTTCTAACTGATCTTCATAATGAGCCAATAGTTTCTGGAAAACATAAAAGTTATTAAACACGTAATTGGTGTAGTGGTAAAGTTAGCATTGTGTATGTCAACTATCATTAATGTAATATTAATAGTTATTTCGTTTATTATTAATATAAACAACTATTAAAACGTCAATACATTTGATAGGCACCATTAGCAATCTTTAATCAAAGTAGCATTTTAAGTAATCTCAAATGAAGAAGTCTTTGAACGTCGAAGGAGATAGTAAGTGATGCTTAACCTATAATGGTCTCTAAGTAGACGCTGGCGGATAAAGTGTTTTTCCGTGAAGATTTATAGAGATCGTGGTTAGCGAGCGAGATGAGATGAAAGACGGATTCAATCTTATTAGGAAGCAATTGGTGTAAGAAAGCAATACATAACAGCAAAGCTATATCGATACACATTTTTCTCAAGCTCTGATTTACAACGTCGGAGGCACAATTCAAATCTACTTATATCAATGTAATTTCGTATATCAAATTATTTTAATAAAACATTTCAGGCTATATGTAGCTCATCCCCTAGATAGATAAACACGGGTGATAAGTCAGATGACTTATCACCCGTGTTTATCTATCCAACCGTTTGGTTTAAAAGACTAAAGAGTGGAAGTTAGTTTGTAATTATTTTCGTACGCTTTATATGTCTGTATGATTTTTGTTTTTGCATGAAACAAAACTTTTTGTTGTTATTTTTTTTCCTATTATTAATAGTATTTAATCATGATAAAAATCTTTTTCTACAGATGATATATATCCTACTTGGATGGAAATCTTTTATATGAACATTTTGCGTGGTTCTGATACCCCCCAAAAAATATTTCCCACACTTAATCGATAATTGAAAGTAAACTAAATCGATTCTTTAAGCTTCAATTGGATTATACGAGTAGAAGACGTTGCAGATGAAGCGACAATGACTTGACCACAATGTCTCGTTAACTGTTTATGGTTAGTCACGCTCGTCACGTCACGAGATGCTGTTACCTAAATAGGAATTGGACGAGTAAATTTGGAATACAAATGGCTTAAAATTACTTCCACCATCGTGTAGTTTAGGATAGGTTTCTCAACAAGAGATATGAGGGCACAGCCTTCTTCGATACCAGACTGATTACAGGATACTAAATGTGTGTTTTCGTTTTGTTTTTTATGTTATGTGCACTGTTTTTATACCTTAATGAGGTTATCCTTACGGTTGAAGTATTAGCGATTGCTTCTTCTTGTTAGCTGTTATTTAGTTTACTTTAGTCTAAAGTAATACTAATTGCACTACAAATTATTACACCTCCTTACTTTATAATTCTCACCGATATCGCTTCCTGATTTAAGGAGGATAGGACAGGATTCCAACATACTTTACATTTTTTGTTACATTTATTCTAATTTACTTAGGAGCTATATAACCTTCTGATGCTTAAGTTTTATCAAATTCAAGCATAAAATGTATTCACACTAACTTCAGCGTTTTTACTACAAGTACAATACTTAATACTTTTCAAGTAAAGTTTGCAACATAACAAAGAATATATTTATGTAACTGAACAAGAAGGTCCCTATTCTATTCTTAAGAGCAACATAAAGCGTAACACGGAGTTATTAAAGTCTCCTGGCGCATATCAGTTCTCAGCCCAACGACCTTCTAGCTCCACACTGATCTCCTGTTACATGCTTACTTTTCGAACTTTGTATCGTGCTTTCATACAACGCTTTTTTGTTCTTGTAGATTGTATAAATTACGACCACGATATTCTAATTACCCAGTTATTCTCCTTGAATCGTATTCCTCGTGTTTGAGGGTCGTGACCACCTCCATTCATGCTTCGTCCTTACGATGTTACGCCATCTTGCTCTATCCCCGGCCACTCATTCCACACGAGGAGTCTAGTGTGGCGCGGATCTGAGCACACATTTTCCTTCCACTTTGCCAATGACCACTAGTTTTCCAAGATTATATTTATCTTTCCTGGTAAAGTGTCCGAAGTACTATAAGACTCACTTGAGGCAGATGGTAGACAGCTAAGTTTTGTTTTCGCCATGTTATACACCTATAAAATTTTAATAAAATGATAGAAAAATATTCAGCACTAGTTGTCTATCTGTAAATGTCTTTTAAGATGCTGCGAGGAAAGTGTACTCTTATAATGAAACATGGATAAAGCAGGATACTAAGACTATACGTAATTATCGATCGATATCTATACATATGAATTCAATAAGGATGCACAAACTGACACGTATGTAGTTTTGCTTTGAAATTTTTTATTAATCTTTATTCACACTTTTTAAAATCACAGTCATTTTAAATCTAACATTCCTAAAGTTTCGCTTACTCACAATTTTATTTATGGAATAAGGTGGCACACGAGCAAGTGGACCACCATGTGAACGCTACCCATAGACATCCGCAACAAGCAAATGTGTTGCAGATGCCTACCTTTAATGGACGAGGGCATAGACAGGAAAAAGGAATTTTGTCTTCCCCGTTAAACCCCTCCCCGTCCAATCCTCTTCCCGATCCCATCCTATCCTTATAAGGAAAGGGTGAGAAAGGGAAGAGGAATCAAGTTAGGCCTCCGGCACCTCACTCATCAGACGAAATGCAGAGTGCTTCTTCTTCACGCCTGTTTTCTGTGAGGTCGTGGTCACCGGTCGAGCCGGCCCATTCGTGCAACGCATGTTGTTGGTGCGGACTCTACCACTATTAACTTTTGGGTCATATAAATTACATTTACTGTAGTACAGAATTTTTCCGTGTATCCCCTCTGCCAAGTGGTAAGTAACGCAAATGTAACTTATAATTTGCTTATTGAAGTGAAACGTTTGCTGGCTTGCCACCTTCATCTATACAATAAAATCGTTTACATTCATTCATACGTTTAAACGACTTGACATTTAAACCAGTTGGCGCGCTGCCAACGCAAATGTTTGCTGAAGTTTAAAACTAGCAATCTTTGTTCTTCGCAGAAGGAAGTTCACGTATCTGTAAATATAGACTCCCACTGAAATAGAAGTTACAACTCTACCGGATTTACGTGCGAACCGTTTAAAAACAAATAAACAATGAATTCAAATTCAAGAACCATCCTAACTAATGCTATAAACGCAAATGTATGTTTGTTACGCTTTAACTCAATAAAGACTCAACCTATCATCATTAAATGTTGTACACCATATTTGAAAGAGTATAGAAAATGACATATACCTAAAGCCCTAAAGAAACCTTCTCGAGGGATAGAAAAATGTATAATCTACTATCGGTTGCCTTAGTAAGTCAGTATGACGTGACAATAACAACTTCTTGATATTTTGTTATTGTCATGTCATTGCCATGGCGACCGATAGCAACTTTATTATTACTTACGTCATAAAAAATTATTCTAAATCAAGTTACGAAAATTTTCAATGAGGAAATTAGTAAACGAATGCGTGCGATGCCGCGGGCAACTACTAGTTGTTTTATAATCGTTGTTAGGCCCGTGCAGGCCTGTAGTCTCTGAATTGAGTACTTGCTTTCCCTCAGGATTTTAGGTTAAGGATGGCCGTAGGTGGAATTAATTTTCAAAGACTTATCTATGCTAGCGTGTAGATTATTATATTAAAAGAAATTGCGGCAATTTCTTTGTTAAATATAAAGAAACTTCAGGATTTTTTGCTCTGGATTTCATTTAGCTTAGTATTTAATTTAGCTAAAGCTCCGCATCCCGACGGCTGCGCGATTAATGTCACAAATGAAGATACTAATTGTTAACAGACAAAACTGGCTAATTAACACTTTATATGTCATTATATTTTATAATATTTGCTTTTATTTTACGTAGCAAACTTTTAACGTTAAGGTTTATGTTTAGGAATATCTGGTGTCCACGTCTTTGAACGCATTCGTTTCTTATTTTATTCGTTGGATATTTTTGTAACTTGATTTTGCGTATAAGAACTCCGTGAAATATGTCAAAAATTTGTTGTCGGCAAATTGTAACTGTACGAGTAAAGGAACCGTATAACATTACCTTGGAAATATTATAAATGATGGTGTTCTCAAGATATGTATATTTTTCGAGCTGAAATTTTCATCGGTGCGTCTAATTTTTATACATATTCTTACACACAAACCACGTCCTCGTAATTAGATACACAATAAAAACACAGGCAATCATGAAGACTGGTGACAGAAGTCAACGGAAAACGGGCGCAAGAATTCAAAAATAAATAAATAAGTAATAAACATAAATAAAACCTTTTCAATTCAACTTTTAATACAGGAAAAAATATAAAAAAAAACTGTTCCAAATTTAAATAATCATGTCGATGACGCGTACTGCTAATCCGTTTTGCATACGCGTATTGCACATGTTGTTCACGCGAACCAAAAGATTTTTCCCTACCAAATATCATCTAACGCGGCTAAAATTGTTTTCGCTTCAAAAACAAATAAATAGGCGCTCACGCCCATAACCCAGAGAGGTAGGCAGAGATCATGGATTTCCATTTTGCGCGATGCGCATTCTGAAGTTATGTTATAGTTACGTAAACGAGTGAGCAAGGGCGTTTTTATGTTATCTGAAAAAGTGTATTTAAGTTTTAAAACACTGCTCTCTTCCGTAAGATGAGCGAAAGGAACTTGAAACCCAATTACTGTTAATGAGGCGCCTTGTCTTTGTCCTAGATTTATGGTTCAGTCAACGAGTCGAAAAAATCGATTACCATCAAGTAAACCGATCGCTCGTTTGTCATTCGTTTATAATTAGGATGAATAAGTTACTTTTAGATGATAATGAAATGGTTAAATTAAAAGACATAAGTAAGGTATTACTGAAGAAAAGCGATATTAAAAATATATATATATATATATATATATATATATATATATATATATATATATATATATATATATATCACTTAAGTACGTAATCAAGGAGCGTGTATGTTAGATGCATGGAATCAGAAACGAGAGTATGCCAGGATAGATTGTGCAGATTAAAATCGTGAATCTCTGCTCACCCCCGTGGGATACGGGCGCGAGTGCGTAAATTAATAACTCAAAAATTATTTGTTTTTCATTAATTACACGTGAGATCTGACTTATTAAATATAGCAATGATTAATACATAAAAAATTACTGCTACTTGTTACTGTACTTATTTATATGTGGGAGAAAAATAAAGAAATGTATTATTATTATTTAGTCCGAAATCAAAATCTTAAAATTCGTTTATTATAATATTCTGAGCTGTTTAACAAAAATGAGGTCACGTAATTTCTTGTTCTTATTCAGAGAAAAGTTAGACGAATGAGAAAATTGGTTTCACCCGCCGTAATTTATCCTATAACTGCCCGGCCTAACCTGAACCCTATTTAATATGATCGTATAGATCTGAAGTCAAATTACATTGGATAATAATTATTTTTCCATACAAACTGTCATCCCCTACTTTAGACTTTTAGGGGATAAATTTAGAAAATTGCAGCCTTAGTACTCGCCTACGTAACAACAGAAATCTCTCAGTCGGCCTGTTTCGTATTTCATATTACACATCGATAGATATAGATGATAATAGATGTCAAATTTGACGTTTTGTCTCTACAGCAATATAACAGTAATTCAGATGTCACACAATTGTATCAACATTCATGACGTCTACATTGAGGCGAGGTCATTTATCATTGTGTTGAGTAGTCGCATTACTTTCATTTGACAGTCGCTTTAGGACAGTCGAACTGTGTCACCGGGTTGGAACAAATCCAGGATTCCGGTAACATATCGAATGTCATTAGACTCTAGACTAAACAGTAAATACTTACTTGCTGTTCAAATTGAAATAGAAACATTAGTTAAATATTTTGTCGTAAGTAAGAAAAATTCTCAGGAATCAAATATCTTTCCTTCAGATGAGTCGATTACAAAGCCTAGAAATACCAAAACTGAGTCGCGACTCACAAGTGGGTCCTAAAATATAGGACGCCACCGATAGAACCAAAGCCGAAAGGTCATTTTTCAACGTACATGTCCATATTTTTGTAAGATACCTAAGAGGTGGGTCCCGAGATAAGAAGTTTTCGTTAAAGCCACTGGTCGGAGGCTATTGAATTTTGGGAACCAGTGTTCTAACCTTTATTTATTATCTTAGAGATCAAAATAAACTTCAAGTGATATTCAGCTTATCTGCTTTGTGTACAAGAATCGTTAGCGCTTTGTGTGGAGCGTGTACAACCCTCCTTGTCGTGCAACCGGCGGCCCACGTGTCCCCAGTGCGTAGTTTAGATCAACAATCTGTTAAATGCGACGCAATAAAATTTGTTATTTATTGCTCGAAATGTGTAAAGTGGAATATTCTAGATGTTTTAATGGAATAATAAGAAAGCATAATTTTTCACAAATGTTTATTAATGATTTAATAAGCATTTGTAACTTTGTAAAATTGTAACCTTTACTATTGAATATGGTGGTAAGTGTTAAAGATGTCAGGTATTAAGAGTACCCGTAACATTTATGCGTAGAATTCAATCGTATCGTAGAAAGAAATCAACATATAAGAAGTGAGAGCGGTGTGCCAGAACCGTGCCATATATGCCAAAAAATTCTGCCAACGCCTCTTTGTTAAGGGCGTGAGTGCTTTTTATTTTATAATTTTGTTAAAAACTAAGGCAAGATTTGTACCCATTTTGTTTCGTATAAAGATAATTATTAAAAAGCACAATGACAATTTTATTAATAATTTTATTGTATTCGTCTTTTGTTTATAATCTGTGTACTTTTATATAAAAATGAATTAGATCTATAAAAGTTACAGTTTAGTTAGCTTAAATGCCTAATGTAAACCTTCGTTTTTCATAAATGAGGCTACCGGCTTTACGTCAGTTTTCATATTGTACGTATTATGATAAAATGCAATAACTTCATGGAAAGGACTGCGGCTATGGGATCGTAAAATATATTTATTAAGGTTGAGGGATAATACGTTGTAGCTTAATACGTCGAACATGTTTTGAAATTATGCATGTTTGAATAGAAAATCGAATATTTAAATGAAAAAATAAATAAAAAGGAAATATGCTCTGGCGTTTAGTTTAGTACATTTTACTTTAACAGGAATATCTGTATACTGACATTTTTCTAAACTATTTCGGTATTTTTTTTTCATTATAAAGGGGACAAGCATCTTTATGATCGGGGCGAGCTTAAACTGTCAAAGCTATTACGATTTTAAACCCAGAAGTATGGTGTTTTCGGCAAGCATTCATTTAGTAGAGGACTGTAAGAATTAAAACAATCGAACATAAAATTTTGATCGCAATATATCAGCCATATCAAAGTTTATTTAAATTTCTAAAACTATTTAGTACTTATGTGTCCTATGACAAAAGATCATCGAGACATTGTTTTGGGAATCAGCGACGCGTCGTGACATTAGGACAGCCAGAGAGAAGCACGTTGTTACTTTTGGAACATATCCAGAAGTTGGGTAACCTACAGACAGTTGACACTACTGAAATAAATCATTTGTTCGTAGTGTTTTATAATAAAACGTGCCTAACCTGTTTTAGAAATTATATGTGTCTACCTCTACCTATCAATAAATTGATAATTTAATAAAATCAGTGATAGAGCCCGCAACAACATCTGTTGCACGAATGGGCCGGCTCGATCGGTGAAATACCACTACTTTAGGCGTCAAGTAGAAGTATTCTGCGTTTCGTCTAATGAGTGAGGTGCTCTCCCATTTCCCATTCTTTCCTAATGAGGATAGCATGCGAAGGGGAAGAGGATTGGAAGGGGAGGGGATGGATAGGATAAGGAAACATCCTTTTTCCTGTCTATCCTCCTTTGGCCATTACAGGTAGACAACGCTGCGACTTGCGATTTGCTTGTTGCGGATGACTGTAGGTAGCGGTCACTTAACATCAGGTGACTCGCATGGTCTTTGCCACCTTCAACCATAAAAACATAGGTAATATCATTCATCGAAGGTGATTTGTGCGGTAACTCTTTATCTTAATTCTTCAATAAAATGTATGATCATCATTTTAAATAAATATCCCGCTTCTGACGGAAAATAAACGAATACTGTGAAACTTCTTATGTATTGAATTTTCAATGAATAGCATTCCATTAAAATTAAGCGTCATCTAGAGGACAAGAAAATCCAATAAAATAATTTAAGTACTCGTGACTCTGATAGTGCGTTAAGTATTCGGACAGAGCTACTAGTAATTTTTTTTAGTAAAGAAAGTTCCTTATATATTTTAATTTTATGATCTGTGCCTTCTAATTTTTTAAGACCTTTGTCTTTTTATGACCAAGATTTAATTAATAATTTTCGTAGTCATTTTTGAAAAAGACTCGGTTAAGTCTTAAGTTGTAATTGTAAATAAATGCATATTATTAAGGCGTGAGAAAGGAAATCTGACGTTATGTCATTCCTCCTTACCCCTCTGAGGCCAGTGCCACGTGATGCTACGGCTGGTGCAGTGCTCCCATAAGTGGGCGATTAGTGCGTAATTTATTAAAAACAGACTGTATGTCGAATCTCAAATTTTATCTTAATAGGACTTATGACTTTGTTAAACTACTTTGAGAAGACGACAATGTGCACGAAGCAGGTGCTGGGTAGTTCATTATAAAAAAACCCACTAAGCTCAGATTTGATTTATGTTGTTAATAGACTAAGAGAAGTGCCATTAAATGTCTTCAATTCTCTTATGCCAAGGATGACCATGAGTGCTTAAAAATCAATAACCACTGTGTTCGACATAGAATTTATTAAAAGAAGTAAATCCACGACCATATCTGTTCCGGGCCAAAGCTTTTCGCAGCTTAACCCTTGTCACTTAAGTCTACACAAGTGTGCACTCTGAGATATCTTAAAATAGACACACTATTCCGTAGGAATAAGTTAGTACACGAAAATCGTTTCGTTTTTGTATCTCTAAATGGCTTACTATTTTAAACACATTTGTAATTTACTAAAATGGTATTGAATTGTAAACAATTCATGCTCTTATTTATTTATTCTTTACTTTTCTTGTTACCCTGCTATTTATCTAATTCTTACCTCTCCTGCCCTACAGGGTTGCCTGAAAGAGATCGCTTATGTCGATAAGGCCGCCCTTGCCAACATTTAGGTTATAAGTTTAGTCTTAGTAAATTTACTGTATTTATTTCAATTTAAGCAATAAAGTGTTTATTTAGTGAGCAGCAGTTGGATTTCAGATAGATTACCACCATGTGTTCAGACCCTCCTTTCTTCACCTTAAACATAAAAGATTAAGCACAATCGATTAGAATTTTTAGGTTAGGAAATAGCATAAATTATCAAAAAGGATTAGCCGTAATACGAATTGACCATCTGTAAATGATAAGGTTCTATTATACCCTCATACATAATATAAGGAGCACCCATAAACGACAAGCAAGTATGCGTAGATGTATGAATGTAGAAGAAGCGAGAGAGTTGTGCCAGGATCGCACCAAATGGAAAGGCATGATCTTTGCCCACCCCTCTAGGTTATGGAGGTGAGCGCATATATAATATCCCGAATGCAAAACGATATTAATTTAAATTCGAAAAATAAATTAAGGGTAGGTACTTCTAGAGCTGAAAAACACAACATTTTACTAACGTAATACCAAATCATTTAATTCGAACGCGAGATAAGTACATTGTAAAATGATCATGACGTCATTTATATAACCTCGACAATTTATAAACCTAAATAGCATGTTGTTTCCTTCTTGTAGTGAAAAGGTTACACTGACTGGATGCCAATAAACGAAAGCTCGAGTGGTCACGGGAGCTTGTAAGTAATTTGTCTAGACGTTTTAAATATAATTTTAACGTTGTAATTAATAAAAAAATTGACAAATTTAATCAATGGATAATAAAGAAGGTGTTGCAAAATATTCGATAATTTGTGGCAGGAGAAATAGGGCATTAGGAGAGTAAAACAATTTTGGTGAAGATTGGCGTCTACACATCACTATAAACTCTTACGTATTCGTTGGACAGAGGTTAGCAACATTTTTATGACAGTTGGCGATAAAGATAAAACCATGATTTATGTCCAACAAAGACAGTATGTTAAGAGTTATCACTGAGCTTATATCGCTGATTCGGAAAATGACTCACTGTATACTAAATATTTTAAAAGGCGAAAATAAACAGAAATAACTAAGAAAAAGCCCGAGAAATCGCTTAAGAAATAGTAATTCTCGAACTGGACTCGAATTTCCTTTTTGTTAAATAATTCGCTGTTATCCCTAATTTAGCTTATTTTTTAAAATAAAGGGACTTAATTCGAACTTGTGCTCCTCTGGTTCAACTAAGTACGTAGTATATATACAGCTTAACATCACAATTCAAACTGAGCTGTAAACCTTCGGCTTTTATGTAAGCTAGTCATTAGCTGCTTTCGACGAAGCTATTAAGCTGTAGAGATAGGGAACTTTTATAATTACGGTCTTTTATAAAATGTTGAATACATTTTCCGACCTATATTTTCGACCCTGAAAATAAACATCTACGATAGACTTGGATTGACCTTTTAAGTGCACGGGGAAGTTTAATTTCATATACAACGTTCTTTGTCACTCGGCAACCCTGCTATAACCATGTCAAGGGCAACTTGAGTGCAGAGCCATGGTCTTGCAAATAAAATATATTTGGTATAAATATATTTCTTAATTTTCTTTCCATCACATGGAGACTAAAAATAATATGCAGTGCTATTAATTTCTAGCACGCTTGGTTTGCTATCAACAGTTTGGTTCAAAGAGTTTCATCATTTCACTGTAAGATAGGAAACATTAATTTAATACGTAAGCCATACCTAGCCTGCGGGCCGCTGTTTGAACACCTGTGCTTTAGAACTGCTTTGATGTTTAGTACTTATAAATTTATTAAATGTTCAATCCTTTGATCTCTGAACGGAATGATATTCCTATTTTATTACAGTTAGCTTCTTATATTTTTATTACATGAAATATTTATTTGATTGCTTCAAATAATAGATTATTTATATTGCAATTTTTTTTATTGATAAGTGAAAGTCTTAGTATGCTTTAATGAACTGTATACAATATGTCTGTCTATCAATACAACGGAGTATTTTGACAAAATCACTGCCGATTTCAATATATGTGATAAATTTGAAAATATTTAGTACATGTATTTACGGTCTGGCGAACTAACGGATGACATTCCATACCTTAGTATTTCCTAACGTCCTCCCATATAATCAGGATAAAAAATTAAGTTAGTAAGGCACCTAGTTAAAAATCAGAAAAAAAATTTACTTTACTCATTTTTTACGTGATTCTAGTTCTTTAAGTTCATTATAATATTTATTTAAACAATTAAATATTTCACTACTGCGTGATAGGAACAACAATTAGATGCAATATAGTAATATGTATAAACCCATAGAACACATTATCTAGTAATTTGACTAACCAACATCACCTTTCATCTTCATTCCTCCATCCCGGTTATAATAATAAAGTAACGGCCCGAGCCAAGGCCCCCTCTAACTTGGAAATCATAAATTATAATCGCAGTTTAATTCTTCGCTACATAAATCTGTGTGATTTTTATTGATGCCAATAAAATGTTAGAGAACAGATAAATAAAGTCTAATTTTGATTTTTGTGTTTGTGAATTCGAAAGCAAATATTAGTTATTAGAAATCTGGCAAAACTGCACTCGGCTAGATAGACAGACAGACAGAACAAAATGCTGTCTAGATTAGTCTCTGATAAAACAGCCTTCTGTGAATGATAGTATTTTTTTTAATCGATTCACTAGCTTCTGTGTTTATCCGTAACAAACCGACAAACAAATCTTTTCTCCTTATATTAGTATAGACGACGATATAATATAGCGACGACGTGACGTAACTCTGTAACGATGGTCTCCTACCAGGTTACAATAATATTTTCACTAAAGTTCAAGGGATTATGTACCTTAACTTTCCTAAAGCTTCCCCGTGAATCACTTTGTCTATTGGTGAAAACCGTATGAAAATCTGCTTAGGAGTTTATCGTAATCAGACACGCGGCATGTGGACTTGGTTTTATAATATTTAGTGATGTCATGACAAATTGCTGAATTCATGTGCCTTTTGTTACAAACGTATAACTATAATTTTAATACAATCCCTCATAATTATATAACTTGATATACTATTGGGGACGTGTAAAAATAAAACCTTTAATTTAGTTTGTCATTGATTCCAGGTGTACAGGAGTCAATCATTGCAATTTCCTGCTGGCAGAAGACTACCTGCCGATGGTGACCTGGCCACCAGGTGTGGTCTCCATAAAATATGCATGTTTTGACGGTAAGTTTATCATGTTTCCTTCATTTAAATTTAAAATTGGTAATCCCTTTTGTATAGTACTATTTGTGGCTTAAAAACATGTCAGTTATCATAATAACATTGTTTCTAATACTACAGTGAATAAATGTAATATGTAGTATATAACCCTTAACAAATTTACAACTAAATAAACCACCCTTATAAATTATTGTAATTTTATTTTACTCGCAGGGGCCTATAATAGTTTTTGTAGCAGATGTCAACGGGGGCGTGAAATTGATTTGTTCGTAAATGTGACAGATGTGTGTCATGGCGTCACAGGGATCTGGACAACAAGTAATGCTGAACCGTATCAGCTGTTAATTGCTCCGTAAATTTGAAATAATCCGTGTTTCGGGAAAATTTATGTTATCGTGTTTTGCGCAACACGCCTGCCCAATACAATGAAACGGATTAACACGACCTATTTTGTAATTTGTTTATTTGCTTAGTAATTATATTGACTTTTCATGAAAATCGTAAATATATATGTAAACATATAGTAGCTCTCCAAAATAAAGAATGGATCATTTTAGTTGGTCACCTCTTAAGTACGTAACGTAGTAAAGTCTAAGAAATATGCATGATCTATATAGTATACCTATATAAAAGGCGATTAGTATGTAATGTGCGTTCCTTATAGACTCCAAAACGGTTGGACCAATTCCGATGAAGCTTTCAGAAAACGTTCAGGTTGGCCTCACAGGTGATCCTGTGAAGTTTGGTAGCGTGTAATCGACATAATTGTGCTACCCGCGCGAAGCCGGGGCGAGTCGCTAGCATAAACATAAACGTATGAAAACAAGGTGTAGGATATACGAAGCCTTGCTTCTTGCTTCCAAAGTTTAATTTACAAAAAGACACTGTTGTACAATAACCTTAATAAAGACTCGAGTCTGCAGAGAATATTTTCGTTAAAAATACCATAAGTCCATGTGTGTAACTCATTTTTTTTTTAAAACTAGCATCAGTTACCCTCTAGGATTATTCTAAATGCGTTTCCAATTGGCACGTGCCGGGTGATTCCACATTTCGGTTAGTCTGACCGCGTGTGAAAGACCAGGGTAACACGCCTATACGGCGAGTGATTTATTGTCGGCTAGTTAACGCTACGGGCGCCTTGGTGACTTGCACATACTGAATTTTAACAATTGTTTGACATACTAGTTGCCGATAAATGAGATCCATTTAAAAATCAAAAAAATTACACGAAAAGAGCCACTTAACGCATGATTTATTTTTACTGTGGTTGTAGCGGCAAATGAGAAAGCGATTCATCTAATCTTAAATTAACACTGCTTTCAATCAACATCCGCAAAGACTAAAGTGTTGTAGATACGTTGGTAGTCATTTCGATCAGGCGGAATATTATACCTAATTCAACATCACAGATTCTTTGAAGATGTTAAATATTGAATTAAAAAAAAACAGGAATGTTACAGACTTCGGAAAAGTACACAACTCGTTGAAAGTTTGACATTTGGTACCCGAGAATTGTACAATGAATTATTATCATATGACTCAAAACTTCTAACAGACACAATACTTTGAATTTCACATCCATACGCCTTAAAATCCAAGCTAATGAAATTATTTTTTTTTAATTAAGCCGAGATCTCTAATTCGAATGTGGTCTAGTACAATTAATTGATACAAAAACATCATCGTCCATGGAACAATTCATATAAACTGAAAACTTATTTTAAATTGAGTATCCTATTAAATTTTGCAAGTAAATAACAACACAACATCAAAGTATTCGCAAATTTGAAACTGTTATATTAAACAATCGATCGCAATTAACGATCGGAATCGAAGCTTAAACAACCCCCGAGATTCCCACGTGCCATTCTATTGTTCAATTAAACCATCTTACGACGACCTCGCTCTAATACAGACCTCCCATATAAATAAGTACCAGTACACAGTTTTAACTAATTTGGTTTACATCGTTGCCAATAAATTGTTACGTTTCACCCCAAATATTTCAAATTTGGGGTGTAGATAATGGAGTGCTACTGGCTTTTCAAAGAGGCACGTGCTAGAGATTTTGTTGCCACACGAAATTATTGTGTTTACTACAAAAAAGATTCCTTGCATTGTAAAATATATTTTTATATAAATATTATACTTTTACTAAAGAGCCAAGAAACTGCGCTGTAACGGTCTGATGAGGTCTATCAAACTTATCTTAACCATAATTTTACCACGGCCTCTTTGCTTTAAAAACTTCAAGCGTTGAGCGAGACCGTTATTAGTATAAAACCAACTCAATGAGGAAATTATTTCAGCTTTATTTCCCTCTTGAGGAATCGTTTTTTTTTGTTATTACATAACATACAAATTTTGATATCCCAACAGATATTTCACCACGTCGTTAACAGTGGTAGAGCCCGCAACAACATCTGTTGCACGAGTGGGCCGGCTCGACCAGTGTAATTCCACGACCTCACAGAAGACAGGCGTGAAGTGGAGTATTCTGCGTTTCGTCTGATGAGTGAGGTGCCGGAGGCCTAATTCTACTTCTATCCCTCTTCCCACCCTTTTCTTATAAGGAAAGTATGGAAAGGGGAAGAGAACTTGGCGGTGGGGGGATGTTTAGGAATTGGAAATAACCATCTTATGTTTGTCCCCTCCTCTATCCATTAAAGGTGGGCAACGCATATGCAACTTATTAGTTAGTTGCAGATGTCTATGGGTAGCGATCACTTGACTTCAAGGGAACCGCTTGCTTTGCCACCTAGTTTATAAAAAAAATAGTATCTACAGAATCACATTAGTGTGCAAAATAAAGATAGATATATAGAAAGACAGAGACAGTGTTATGAAGATATTATTTTCAGTTACTTTTAATGGAGCTTTTTGTTATCCCCGATACAATCAGAATTGCACAGAGAACACTGACAAATGGTATCACGGGAAGTAAAGCGCTATCTGTAATAGGATCTCTAATGCATATCGGATATTGAAGTTATCAAAATAAATCGCCCACATTCGAGGGTCTGTATATTTTAACTTAAGTAACAAAGTGTGTTTATTGCTTTATCATGAATGCAGAAGTATAGTTTGTTCTAAATCAATATAGAAATTTTGTAAACAAAGTGAACATCTTACCTTTTACGCTCCAATTCGTAAATTCCATAATATTTTCTTGTGTCTTATATTACATGTGCGGTATAGACCTGAGATTAGATATCATACAGACGTGTTCAAATCCTATTGTTAGGCAACATAATATACAACATTTTGAGATCATCGTATGCCTTCCAAACTGTAGCTATGTTTTGCGATGCGACCAATAGTGTGAAAAGGTACACGTTATACCTACTATTTTTTGGGTTTTATTCGTCTTGGAGTGTGTATATGGTCAATTTATTGACATAGCCAAAAATTATATATATAGAAGTGTGGCCCTTCCAGACGGACCCATGATCTCGCATTCCAGCAGTTGACTGACGGGCTGATGATGATATAAATAGTGGTTTTAATCACGTAACAGCTTGAGAACCGCTGTCCCGTATCTCGCGCGAGCCCGGTGGCAACAACACACTACGCTACTCACCAGATAGTTCGGGACGTGCGGCCGCGGCGGCCTTGGTTTTAGTTTCTGCGGTGTAACTCTGTAAACATAACTGCTGTCCACGCCCTGTATGCATACTATTTTCAATTTATCGTACTCAAATGTAATTTGTATGGTTAAAGGCTTGTGATACAGTTCTTAAATGTAACCTATTATTTAAGTAATATTTGTTAAATTATATAAAATGTATTGTATAAAGAATTTATACCCACATCTGTTATCTGACCTAATCCTAGATTGTATGGTAGATAATATAATAAATCACAAGTGCGTTGCCGAGTTAAATCTGGTTTATACATTGCTAAATCGTAAAAACGTAGGTCCCGATCAATTAACAAAATAGGGTATAAATTCCTTATGTCTCAGACTCAGAGAGAAACTTTGTCCACAGTTAGCTATAATAATATCACAAAAAGTATAAAGAAATAAACAAGCGTTTACGCCCGTAAACCACAGGGGTAGGCAGAGATTATGGATTTCCATATGGCGCGATCCTGGCACGCATACATGCTCGTAGTTACGGGTAGTCCTTGTATCGCCCTTCTTTAGTATGAATAAAAACAGTACAACTGCAAAAAAATGGTTACTAAATGCGGTCTAAGCGTGATACATCAATATTTATATAACGATCCTAAATCCGAAACGTATTTTAGTCTTTATTAGCTATCTGATAATTCTCACCGGGGCTCGCGCCGTGCCCCATCTAGCACGACAAAGTACGCTTATGCTTCATTATGTACAATGTATTTGACCTTCATGGATCGATTTTCACTCATTACTCTATTCATAGACGGAAATCATTCATTCTTATCAATGATGGTGACATATTTTTGTTATATAGCCAAAAAATATCAATTTATACGTTCCATATTGTTTCAATTTATAACTATTTTAATCAACGCTCCTTGAAAGCCTTTCCAGAAGTAGTATATAGTTGTTGTTATTGACGGGCAATATTGAAACTCACTCACAGATCTATTCGAAAACAAAAGCAAGTGACAAATGCCATAATCGATCAAACCAAAGACGTGACAGCAACATTATCTGTCTATCAACTAAAGTGACGTCATTGGTATGCATTAGCACGTGCTTGCGCAACGCCGGCGCCGTCCCAGACGCCTTTAGTGACAAATGTTCTGTCACTTTTCAAAACACATTAAAGTTATCGTTGTAGATTTTAAACACTAGCCGTGCCCCGCGGTGTCACCCGCCGTCAAATTCAATACAATATCCAGGGTAAGTTGAATCCTGTTTAATATCATTGATCATATAAATCTGAGATCAACTTACATTGGATTATATTACATTGTTACATTCTTCTCGATTTTTCTATTTGCTAGGCTCCTAAGAGTCTATGGACTGTCAATATATTATTTTTTATAAAAAACATTTATCACAACCACACCATCTTTAAGTAACTTCTAGATATATAAAGGGTTTTTTTTAAACCGCCATATTTTCATGATTAAGAAAAACCCAGTGTCGATATTTTATAGTTATTTTGTATTTTTAAAGACTTTCAACGGGTTACGAGTGCGTTGACGCTGTGCGCATTATAATTTGGACATTTAAGTAATCACGTCTTTGCGGTGAGTGGATGAAACGCATTTGTTTTGTTTATGGCGTAATTAAATATTTGAGGAAACGTTCAGAGGTCGTATTCTTAGTTTATTCATGCTTATACTGTTTTGAGAACATCAAATTACATACAAAATATTCTATTCGTGCACAATAACATACGACCAAGTTCGATGACGTCACAGCAATATATTATAAATGCAGATTTATCTGTTGTTACATCATTAGAGACAGAGACATT
This sequence comes from Papilio elwesi, assembly GCA_029849275.1. Classification (NCBI taxonomy): domain Eukaryota; kingdom Metazoa; phylum Arthropoda; class Insecta; order Lepidoptera; family Papilionidae; genus Papilio; species Papilio elwesi. Next base: position 2,270,074 of record CM056687.1, on the reverse strand, counting down.
TCATAAGATGCCAGCAAATTGTCAATAGAAGGAATAGCTCACAAATTGACGGGTCACTTCTCGACAGTATATAAACGAAGTCACATTGTGAACTGGAACTATTAAAATTGAGTTATTTTATGGAATAAGGTAGCAAACGAGCGAGAGGATCACTTGATGTTAAGTGAACGCTACCCATAGACATCCACAACAAGCAAATGTGTTGCAGATCCATTGCCTACCTTCAATGGACAGAGGAGTCAAAGTAAAGGGTATTTCCTTTTCCCCGTTAACCCCCTCAACGTCGTATCCTCCTCTCATTCCCATCCTATCCTTATAAGGAAAGGGTGCGAAGGGGAAGAGGACTCAAATTAGGCCTCCGGCACCTCACTCATCAGACGAAACGCAGAGTACTTCTACTTCACGCCTGTCTTCTGTGGGGTCGTGTTATTTCACCGGTCGAGCCGGCCCATTCGTGCAACAGATGTCGTTGTTGCGCACTCTACCAATGTTAAGTATTCGTTATAACGTTAATGTTTAAGTTTCAGTTAGAATGGACGATAATTGTAGGTTAGGTTTGTACATGGTAGTTATGAAAATAATATCTTTAAAAGATGTTTGTAAAATAAAAATAGCAACATTTATCTAAATAATTTTTAGTTGACATTTGCTGACAGTTTATAATATTCCTAGTCCTATTATAAACTAAGAAAATTCACAGGTCGGTGACAAATACATTATTGCATTTTGTGTTTATCGCAACAACTACGCCCTCATGTCAGAGCAAAACTATTGTGAGTGACATGATTTTGGTATGGCGAGTTTGATAACGTTCAATCCTACAACGAGAGCGCGGAACACGAACAGCGCACTATTGAAGCTTTAAAGCTGTAAAAATAATTTAACAATTCATTTCCAACGTAAACAGAAGCTTATCGATGTTTTTAAAGCAGTCCTGAGGTCTTATAAGCTCAGCACAAACAAAAAATAGGCAAGCGTCGTCTAACTTTTTTTATGTAGATGAAACGCAAATTATATTTAAAAACAAAAACACAAAAAGGTTTTGTTCAATTTTTATCTAGGTGGCGTTATTCTCAATCTTATAATGATTGTTTTATCCTGATTAGGAAGATTAGGATGTAAAAGGACAAGTTCGTTAAGTTTGGGTGGTCATTGTTTTAATTAAGTTTCAGAGTATCAAAATGAACATCTCGAATTTATTTAAAATTACTTTTCACTAACCTCATTTTCATTAATTCGTACATCCCTGCTAATATTATAAATGTGAATGTAAGTTTGTTACGCTTTCACGCGAAAACTACTCAACCGATCATCATGAAACTTTGTACACATATTCTTGGAGGTACTAGAAGTAACATAGGATACTTTTTATGAAAAAGAATATAAAAGCGAAGTCTGTATGTTCCCTATAGACTTATAAACTCCGGAACGGCTCGACTGATTTCGATGAAATTTACAGGGATTGTCCAGATTGGCAGATTCTTGTGTCTGGTAGTGATCGGATCAACATTGGTACCCAGTGTACCCATAAATACATACAAGTAAAGCTAATAAAAACGGATTGAAACAGTTGAATTCTTTAGTTTTTTTTTTTAATTGTAGCGTACATTTGTTGTGGTATAAATCACACGGTATTATTATGTGTATTAAAAAGAGAGCGTTTCGAAGGAAAGTAAAGCGCAGAATGATAATGACTTTGCCGTTGACAGATTCGTTAGCCGTACATTATTGCAACCGGGAGGTGCAAGTGGCGGAGACGGGCCCGGACAGCGAGGGCTACATCCGGACGCCTGGGTACCCGCACTTCTACGTCGGTGACGAGTGCAGGTGGAGGCTGCAGGCCAATCCGGAACAACGCATCCGCGTATCTTTGCTGGATGTTAGTTTGAGAAGTGAGTAAATAACATACAAAACTTATTATCACGTCTTATTTGTAATAATACTTGAATTATTTTACGGATATTTCAATATTTGAATGTACATCACTTTACCAAAATAATTTAAAAAGAACATTAAATCGTTCATTACTTCGTATTTGGCGTTTTGAATCTTCGTTTGCAATGCGTACACCAGAAGATTCGAACACGTTGCCAATTCAACTTGATCCCTACATTTTGATAGATGTCATTATTCCGTTGATGATGTGATAAGTCTATACTGGTGCTTTCCTTTTGGCTACATCACTATTTGACATTAGGTGAAATTGTAGCCGAGAGCTGTAATGTAATGTACACATTGAAATAAGTAAAATCGTTCAATTTTTCCAGGTATTGGCCCATTCGAGGACCAATGTACAGATTATGTGTCTGTGATAGACTCGAACGGTGAGTCGCTACTGTCCACTTGCGAACAGGTGGACTTCCCTCTGAGGCTGACGTCCACGACGGATGCGTTGGAAGTCATAGTAGAAGCTAAATCACAAGGCGCTTTCCCTAAAAGAGGCGTTTTGCTACATTATAAGAGTAAGGAATTTAAAATAGATCACGCAATTTAGCTTGATTCTATTTCAATTTTTTGTCTGAAGAATTATACATTAATTTTTATTTTAATCGGGATTTTTCGTGTTTTTCACAAAAATTACATATAAAAACTGAACGTTTAAGCGCCATCTATTGTATACTAGTGAAAATAGTATAATTTGCATATTATTTATTGCTTAACTTTCATGAGTTGTACTACTAGCCGGGAGATGGCACTCAAAACTTCCTATGCGATTTGCAATAAGACAGTATTTTTTTAAAATAAAAATGTAATGTATGTATATAATGTATTAAATTTTATCTTCCATCGTCATTTATATCAAATTTTACTTGTAGGTTTGGGATGTGTGACGCTACCCGCGCCATCTGACGGTTACCTGGTGTATCGTAATGAAGACGTGGCGCACTACATGTGCAATGTGAACTTTATTTTCGCGGATACGCGACAGAGGGCGCGACTGCTGCGGTGCTTTGAAGATAACAGATGGAATGGCACTGTTCCTTTATGTATAGGTACGTGATTTTTATTATTTTTAGTGTTTTAATCTATAATCAGTCCTTTCTAAAACAATATTTCAGACAAACACACACTTTCTTACGTTTCCGATCCAAAAAAGTTGTATTAAAAATAATGGCAACCAAAAGTTATATTACTATTTATTTCATTACTTTTAAAAAAAATTTAAATTTACCATTATTTTGGTAAATTAAGATTGAATTGAAGATTTGAATGTGGTAAATACTTAAAAAAAATGCAAGTGCATAATAAGTTAAAGTGTGAAATGTCTCGTCTTCCATGATATTCAGTATTCACCCATTTAGATAAATACAAGCGCCCTTACACGATTATAGCTAACTCTCTTCCTAATGCCTATTTTAACTAGCAAAAGAGTGAGAAGGCGAAATTCGCAAGTGTACGATTATCGGGAATATGGACGTTAGTAATAAAATATAGACCTTATCTCAATGGCTTAGGTTTGTTGTTCAATTGTTTAAATATAATGTTATTTTCATCGTTTAATAAGGGCTTTTGGTTCAACCACGTTTCAGTAAATACAAGGGTATTCCGACTGTAGTCGTATAATAACCCGCGCGGTCAGTCGCTGTAGCGTCGCTTCGTGTGAACGACGTTTCTGTCATTTTCGAAGAAACCACGTGTCGCCACACGAAGTGAGTTGTTACCAAAAATATATTTTATTGGAGTGTTATTTTGCATTGCTTAGGGTTTTAAATATTTTCTTAGTGATTTCTGTTGTGATGATTTTGTACTTAGTGTCGTTATAGGTAAGCTTATATTTGATTACTAATAACAATATTATTCCGTGTTCTTTCATAAAATTAATATTCTTGTAAACAAAGGGGGTATTACATCGATCAGTGTTAAATAAATAAAATTTTACTGTCCAGTTTTACATTTAAAAAACTTATATGGCTAACTACGGTATGTGAGCAGAAATAGGTACATGACACTTTTATTATTTTGTATAACTCTCTTATGGATAAAAGTAGAAATAAAACAATTGAACTCTTATTGAAATTGAAGAATAAGAAATGTACACGTGACCCGTAAATAAAATTCTTTATCTCGTTACGCTTCGAATTAATTTGATAATGGCGAATCAACAATGGTTGTTATCAGAACATTTCACATGAATATTTAAAACTTACTAATCAATATAATAACCATACTTATACGCACGGGTATTATTTTTACCATTACACACGTCTTATTAAAAAATATGAACAGAAGTGGCGTCAGTTGGCGTTCTATTTTTAATTTTAGCTTCACAACACCAAAAGCGTCATTTTGCCCGATTTCATTACTTTCTTAAATGTTCTTTGAAAGTATACCTAACTTTTCGTCAGCTTCTTTCTACTACTAAATTTTTTAATTTATTTATAAACAGTTTACACAGAGTGGTCTGTCTATTAATTTTTAGACAGACCACTCTGTATTAACTGAAACTAAATTAAAATATAACTCACAAATGTGTGTTATATTTGAATTTAGTTTAAGAGTATAAGCAAGCATTTAATATCGGTTATGTCCTTACTTTCTATTACTGTTGGTTTAAATGGTTTTCTTATAGCGCTGTTGTGTCGATTTTTTTAAAGTAACTATCTACTCTCAACAGTTTTCAAAATGAATTCGTTTTTTATGTGTAATAACAAATTTTTGCAATCTCTATTAATATTGTCAATGCGAAAATAACTCCGTCTGTCTGTAACGCTTTCACGCGTAAACTACTAAACTGATTTAAATGAAATTTGACCCAGACCGTCCGATAGTCCGATGTAGGACATAGGCTACTCTTTAATGTAATAAATGTATGTAAAATAATTTAATTGCCACGCAGACGGAGTCGCGGGACAGCTAGTTATATATGAAATAGTATTTAATAGATATTATATTTTGCTTTATTGATTTAATTATAATAAGAATATAAAAATTAATAATTATATTAATATTTCATACGTAGTCTAAAAACGTCAGTCTGATACAAAGCAAGATTTAATGTTTGGAACATTTTTCCACAACACCAGTACACAATTTGCCTTTTTTAAAGAAATGATACGTTAAATTGTAAATTCATTCAGTCCACAAATTACTGACAGTATAATGTGCCTAGTCCGATTATAAACTGACGTAGTTCACAATTGTTCGTTGACATACAGATTTTTATACTTTTTTCTATATCCACGTAATCACAAGTTAATAATAAGAAACATTGTGCGTATGGATTTTTGTATGTTTTCGGGAATCAAAATATTGTGTCAAAATTAGAAATATCGTACGTATCAAAGTAATTTAAATGTATTATGAAACGAACAAAATGTTTATAATTGGTATATTTAGCAAATGCATATTGCAATATCCCTATGCCCTTTTTATAATTGAACGTTGTAGACTGACCAGGTTTGTTTCTATTTATGACCGGTGACCTAGCAATTTTACGGCCTTCCCAGTTTGAAAGGTAGCGGATATGTTTTGGTGGTGCGTCCGAACCCTCCTTAAATATAAATAATGCAATTATTGCCAAAATCAAAGCAAATCTCGAACAGTATTTGTCGCCATTACGAAGTCTATATGTTTTGTATAAGAGGCTAATAAAATAGAACTGGATTGTAACATTCTGTTGGCCCCAGATTTATCTCGGCAATGCGCTTGTGATTTAGAAATGTATATATTATATAACTTATTATCTAGACCCGGATCAGAAGAGGGTATGAATTTATTAAGCCGTATCTTAGATCAATAAGTCATCTGCTGTAATCCAAATAAGGTTATATATTATGAGGATATACAAGAGAGTCGTATGCCTCTCTAACGAGTGCAGGGATTGTTTTGATGGATTTCTCTCTGAAACAATCATCGGGAGAAATAAAAAACTAAATTAGTAATAAATATATAATAATACTTTCAATTAACAAGTATCATTTAAATAAATGTAAAAAAGCCAGTATAAGACAACCCATGCCTTCAATTCAGTAGGTTATCTATTCCCTTATTGTAGGTATTTCTTAATAACTATAAAACGTGTTGGTGGTGAATAACAACATAGAATTATGAATGGCGTGATAAGCACGTTCCCACTATCACTGCCAACACGCTACCTCTGCCAGGATGTACGAGGACCCATTGTGTAGCTTTATCAGACCTCCAGTATGACTCACAAATTCGTAAGTCTATTGTGCTCGTATAATGCTGCCAAATTAAATTGTGTTTATTTTCGTAGATTTGTATGTACGAAGTGCATACAATTATATTTTAATACTACCTGCCCTTCTTCGTTCCGTTCTATAATAAAGAGATATAAATACATATATAAATAATAGATAGATAAAAATTACACAAAGAAAAGAACAACTATGTTTGAAAATACAAATGATTACAATTTGTAAATTAGTCCAGTTTGCAATTTTGCGTCGGTTTATAATATCGCAAGTGAGATTAAATACGTTTACAATTTTACTTATTATACTTATTTATAGACTTATTTATACCCTAAATTGTATGTAACACCACACAAATAAAATTTAGACTTGTTTATACCCAAAATACATGTGTCGATCGGCATGTTACGACATTACAGCAGATTTTATGTCGCGCATCTCTGATATAAGAATTGTGACAATCTGATTATAATGAGGGGGCATTAATACCCCTAACAGGGGGTTCCCTCATTCGTGCCATATCCGGCTTACAAGCAATTACACAAAAGATCCCGGCATCGCTACCGTCGCGGCGTCAACTTAACGTGAAAGTAATAATTCACGAGGAGCTCGAATAAAAGCCGGTAGTGATGTACACGAAATAACTTAGTATTATCGATAGTTTATATAATTTATATTCTTTAATTTATTTTTTTGCAAAATTCATTATCAAAATTTTTACTAAATGAAATCTGTATCTCTTTTTAAAAAAGAGCAGATAAAAAAGAATTTGTGTCGATTTCTTTTCAAATTGAAGGAGTGCGTAGGCTATCTGCCGGGTAATGTTTCCTGGTGAACCAGTTTATATAATTTTAAAATACACTGTTTACTCTACGTCCTCTTTTGTGAAGTATTGAATTTGAATGAACACTGATTATTTGTTTATTATTTTTTAAACATAAAGCATATATTTTATACCAGCGGACATGGTTCAAGGAATACGTACAAGTTGTATTAAGTAAATAGGTTAAACTTGAATTAAAAGTATCCCGTATCCTACTACTAATATTAGTATAACCTAGCTAGCAGATCTAGAAAGATATGGAAGGACTTTATCGATTTACGGGTGTATTTTATAATTGAATACGTGCCCATCACTAGTTGGTGTACAAGCTAGCGATAATTAAACTCGTTAAATGTGGTCGCGACCTCTTCGCAGCGCCCCGTTTGACGCCGCCCTTATTTTGTGACTGTACTGTACTGCATTGAGTTGAAACCTGTGCCCCGGTTGAGTTCGTTTTATAAAAGGTCCATGCTTACAGCAGCGATATCGTTGTTCGTTTTTAATTACAAAGTAATTATATTTTATTTAATCACTCGTGTACAGTATAGAACAAAACCATCGCGTGTTGTTTTATTGCCTTTGTGAATTGTTCTATAAATGAACTTTGGGTCATTCTCGTTAATATTTTATGACTACTGGGAGGCCTATAAGGCTACTTTAGTAATTTATGAACGATAGCTTAACGATTACCATAAAATACTGGTATAAACATGAATTCGACAAAGAAAAAACATAAAAAATTGCGTTTTCTTTCCTGACATATTTGTTTTAGGCCATAAAATTGAATAGACTTAGTTAAATAATATAAAAAGTAGTTGTTTTAAAACATTTTATGCGAAAGATTTTTAGCTTGGTACTAATAAGAGAAAATGAGAGTTCATCTCCATTGCTTTGACGCCTTTTGACCTAGTTGGGATGAACAGAAATAGCTAACTAACGATTATAACTATTCTTCCTTTTCAAGCACCTTAAAATGTAGTGTACAGTAGTGTTTGTAATATAAAAAAATTGTGGAATATCAATTCTGTATGTAAAAAATAACTGATAGAATTTGGTATCGATAGATTCAAAGTACAACCCTAATTAGATGCAATTAAAAAAACGATTGGGTCCATTAATTAATATATAGCTTAAATTTCTTTCGCTAGAATAAAATCCTATACGACGACCTAGTTGGCTCTACGCTCCCTCTGACGGCTTCCTCTAGACTCCAGACGCCATTAATTCTGTGTCGTAAAGCAAGCGCCCACTTCAAATCTGAGAGGGCTCCTTTAGGATTTTTTCTATTCATGACAGTTTGTGTCCTGCCACAGGCTTGGATTATCTTAATAAATGAAAAATAACTAAGGTTACTTCTACGGATTCTTTTTTTTTCGGAAGAGTTGATAACATTTAATAATCCTTAGAAAATGTGGATCGCATGAAAGATGACAAGAGCAAAAACGGAGTGATAGAAAGGCGTTGAAGAAGGAAGCGTGACAGTGGAAGCAGGGCAGAAGTACAAATGAGCTTTTACCTTATGGATTTGAAAATAGATTCATGTAATGTGTTTTGTCATTCATCATTGTATATAATACTATTGTTTAAATATTTAAGGAAGATATAATTGTGTTGAATTGGTTTCAAATAACAGACCCGTGTGCTTGGGGAATATTCTTGAGGAAATATTTCCATTAATTATTATCAGTCTTCATTTATTCACGTCGCGCTACGTTACGTATTATATATATGTACTAATTCCAGAAATAAATTAATTACATTAAATAAAGATATACTAGTAAGAAATAATCACGCTTTCAACCGATTTTAGAATAAAAATGGAATGCTTAAACATTGACCGAGGGTTTTATCTTGTGTATAATATGATAAAGAGAGAAGATTTGATTGTTTGTTCGGGATAAACTTAAAAACTATTAAAACGATTTAAATTAAAGCTCACCAATAGAAAACTCTTCTGTTATGACAGAAGAGTAACGTAGGCTGGGATTTATTTTTTATCTATTAGAGCGAAGCCGGGACAGATTGCTAGTGTCTTATCTATGTATATATTTAAATTTATGTAAATCTTTGTACACAAAAGATATATATAATTAGTTAAAAAGAGACAATTGAATACAGATGTCAGGCGAGTTTAACTTATAGTGTGTTCTCTTTGGTTACTTTGCGTACTATTCTGTTAAATTTTAATACATAATGAATTTTGTTATAGAAGAGACGGCCATAAAAGTCGTCGGGAACGATTCAGCTTCAGAAGGTCCAGTTAAAGATACAAAACTGCCGCACAACGAGGCGAACATGATCGTCGGTGAGTGTACAACAATCCTTTGTACAATTTATCGTAATAATATTAGGATGTTTTCCCGCAAATTTTGCGTGACGCTTATTTTGCGTGTGGTACTGAATATGGGACATGACTCAATTCTTTGAAGAATCCCTGCAACCAATCTCGCTAACCTCCGAGAGGAATTCCATGGGACCTATATATTTGAACATTGCTTGCATTACATAATAATATTTAAACTAAAATAAAAATAGGAGATACTCAACTAATGGGTAAATTAGTAGTATCTAACAACCTCGGAACCCTATATCAATTCCAGGTCGGCATTGTTTTAATGGACCCGTCATCAACCGTCCTGATTTATTTCTATATGTACTTAATAAATAGACCCTCTTCTATAGTAGAGTTAATTAGTTTTTTTGACTGACTGGCAACTGTTTGCCTGGAGAAGGCATCCACAGCTACACCGGGTTTGATTTGGCAGAGCGCAGTAGGCGACTACCCTAAACGTCTTTAAGAGTGGCTAAGCTCGAATGCTCTAGTATGTTACTAGGTTTATAGCTAATTTGATAGTAAGGATGACCTGAGACCCAAATATCTACATATAAATGTAATAATTTCGATGTAACCTTTGCGCAGACATCGTGATCCCGTCGCTGCTAATAGCGGCGCTGTTTATTGGCAACGCGTTCATCGTGCTCATCATATACAAATACAGGAAACGGTATGATATACTTATAGCTAAATAAATAAATATACGCTCACGCCCGTAACCCATAGGGGTAGGCAGAGATCATGGATTTCCATTTGGCGCGATCTAGGCACCTCTCTCTCACTTCTTCTACATTCATACATCGACGCGTACATGCTCGTCAGTTATGCGTGCTCCTTATATCGCCTTTTTTATATAAATTGGTGTATCCGTCTACTGGCGGCAATCCTGCCTTAATGAATGAATTTTCCTAAATACTATTAAATTAAAATATTGACTAGAATATATTAAAAAACATATTAAATCCGGACTTTTAGACGCTGAAACATACGGACTTGATAATGATATGGTCATTTTCTTTGTACAGGAAAACCGAAGACCTGGAAGATGAGTTTAACACCATTCCATTGAGCGTCAACGGAATGCACAGCGCGGGGAACGCGGTGTAAGCTATGACGCGGACATTTAGCGGAGGTTGCTTACAACTTGACGTACTTCCATTCACCACTAGTTTGTTTAGACAAACACCGGTAAAACAGTTTAGTATGTAATTATAATTAAATATTCACCATCATTGGACAAAATGTCGCATTTAGCATTATTGTGATGGCATTTTAAATTATTTTTGAGCATTGACGTCATTTTGCAAATCGTGTAACCAAATATGATTCGTAGTTGTAGATCTTATAAAGACTATTTGGCTATTAGAGGACAAACAAACGGTAGTAGTTGAATAATGTAAATAGACAAACCGTAGTGTATTTGGTTTTATCTGAACACTCGTACTTTGTAAGCGACTTCCCTAAAACAAAAATGTTACCGTAGACACAAGCTTGAATCGTCCTCTCTTAGATCGCCTATGTGTCTTCTGTGTTAAGGCCCATTCACAATAAAAGCGCGCGCTGCGATGCGTTTTATAGCGACATCATTGCCGCGAACTACATTTAAGGTGACAATATGTCGTTTTTTGTGTATTCATATGTGCGTTTTGGTACCAAATAGAAACTTAGTGGCGTCTTCCCCACTTATATATATATATGTGAGAATTTAAAACTCCTTTCGACGCAATTCACTTGCAACAGATATGACAAGAGTTACCATGATTCACAAAACTCCTGATAGGCAATGCAGTCTCTTCAAAGTTGTCTATTATTATTATATACCTGTCTTAAATACCAAAGATAATGAAAAAATTACACCAAAGCAGAAGGGTACGATTTCTTTAGAAGACGCATCGCACACGCGATTTTAATATGAATGTAGCCTTAGTTCTAAGTTACCTTATTTATTTTTTTATAGTTCCGCATTTAATTACAAAACAGTGACTAAATAATTTAAAACGGTTTTAGGCGTTAAGTATGGACTGATATTGATATGGAATACTCGATAAAGTCGTTGATAATTTGCAGATGTGGCACAGCCTTTATTTATCAGTCGGAATGAGTTGCGTTGAGTTGTCATTTCGTCTTTCGTTTTAAAAATTGTTGATATTTTGTATGCGGTAAAACCTGTATAGATTCTTTAATGAATAAAGCACTATCTTCAACTTGTTTTTATTTTATTTCCCTAAATCCATAGAGTAGGAAGGAAGCAGATACGTCATTAGCCGGCGAAAAATTCGAATATACAGGATGCCCCATTCTAAGTTCAAATTCTTTTTAAAATTAAAATGCCTCCTTTAAGTAAAACTTCCTATCTACAATATTCTTTACCTGGATGTGGCATCGCCGTAGAAAATACCTCTATGTACTGCCGAAGTTCACAATCGATCGATGCAATATACAAGCGAATGTAGTAATAAATGTGCAATAGGAACGATGGTAATAGAACATGTAGTTTTAATAATAAAACTCACTTTTGACAAACACAGCCTTTGCTAGCTAAACGAATATTCTAAGTAGTAACCAGGCTGGGAACTTATGTAAGTAAAACGGCAGTCTAATTTACAATATGTTTTACAATATAATCCATATAATTCCGTCGTATATAACAGAATGACGTCTATAATCCGACAAAATTCTCATGCTTACATTATACGCATAAATTAAAAATAAGTGTAAATTTTTTTGTAATATTCACGGCAATTTTTTGACGTTTAAAAGGGTCCTTAATTTTAATTACGGTAAATAAATCGCGAGGGAATGTGGCCTGGCCTAACGAACCTGTTTTAATTTCTTTTATAAGTACACAACTTCGGACATTTTTTATACATAACAATATATCATTTAAGCCCGTTTACCTGACAATAAAATTGAAGTATTCAGCGTATTACCAATCCTTAATTAACTTATTACTGTAACAATTATTAGAAAAGGAAATGTGTATATAATATAGCATAAGAAATTAATAACATGAATCGCCTACATTGAGTAACCGTGAATTGCTTCAAATCAATTAAACTACAGTTATGGATTACGTGTAATAATGTGTTCGAGGACATATAGCGCCTATCAGTAGCGACAATAATTTTGTATTGTATTGGGCACGAAAACATCCGTCGATTTTCAAATTCATTTAAAGTCGTAGACACGCACTTTATGAAACTATAAGCAGACAACTGCATATAAAATTATACTCATAACTATAACATGACTGATCAATATAAAGTTCGAATCTAATATATTCTATTGCATTGTCTGTGTTGAGTGTGCTGCAGCAATTGTCGACTTAAGGTAGGACTTTGGTTAGGTTACCACATGTTTAACATTTCATCATTCTCTCGCCTTGTTCCCACGTTTAAGTGGGATTCGACACAACGCGTTTACTTCCACGCCTTTATATCAATCGCATATCAGTAGTTACTCTTTTCTTGCTCGAGTCATCTTTCCTGAAATCCATCCATCTTTTCTTAAGTCTATCCCTACCGATATATCCCTCGACATTCATATCTGGCACCGGAAAAAGTTAATTAACTCCTGTTCACTTCACAATCTCAGGTGAACAATTTCCATTATTTCAAGAAAAAAATTCTTGCAGACATTTAAGACATACAGATTTTGATTGCTTAACAATTATTTCACTTCAAGATATTGCTCATCAACGAATAAACGTGTAATGATCGCCATAAGCCACCCTAAAGATAGCTACAAATAGCGAGCGCTTGCTGCCGTCATCCAGGTGTAGACGTTCATCGGAGATCATTACAAAGGTTGTGTTATATGTCCGTACTGCAGGGTACTTTGACAACATAGTTGTAATCGTTATTTGTACAAGTAAGTATGTATGTGGACGATGAATCCGAGGGGCGACCTGATTGCAGGAAGTAGATCCATTAGCATTGATTTCTGGGCTCGGCTCGACGACAAAGCTCGTGTCAACTGTATCTGAAGGTCGTGAACTTAGCATCATGTTGTTGTTTGATAATTTATAAATTTATGTATAATATATATAAAATTCTTCTGTACGTGTGTTGATAGTAAACTCCTCCTAAACGGCTGAACCGAATTGAATGAATTTTTGTATATGTTCAAGTGGATTCGAGGATGGTTTCTATTCACAAATAAACCCAGCAGATAGCGCTGTAATCTATGTTTGTATGTTCCATATAGACTCCCAAACGGGTGGACCATATACATATACCAGATTAAAGAAATAAATTTACTTGCCCGAATTCGAGTAGAGAATCGTATTTGGTTATTACTTGAATTGTCCGTCTGATGTTTAGTCCCGCTAGCGATGAGGCATTTTATAAATCGAGCGACCTTGGTACTTGTAACTGGCGGTACCGCTCACAGCACAGAGCGAGGGATAGAATGTTCTGGAATAATAAGTTTTATTAGCATTAAAAGTTTAATTAACGATAATGTAATCATTTCTCAAGCATAACAAAAACATTTGACTGGTGTCTTAGGCATTTAGCAACCCCATTGTTGTAATGTAAAGCAATAAAGAATAAATAAATAAATGAACTGGAAAAGGAAATTAGATATATATTTAACGTTTTGCCAAAAGTTAATTTAGTCTATAACAAGAATAAGATAAAGAAATGTTTGAACTTCAGTCATTTATTACGGAGATAGGTAAAGTTTTTATGTTAAAAAATAAACTGAACAACAAAAATTACAAATCTTCACAAAAAAGCAACAGATAACGTAAAAGTTGTGAGCAAATCTTAAGCATGAGATTTATTATTGAGTTCATACTTAATGAACGAAATTATTTTATCAAATGGGTGAGAGGGTCACGTCAATATTAAAAATAAGGTACACTGGTTTAAATTTGAGTTGGATTAATTATGGGTTGGTATCTTTATAGATGGGAGGGGCAGAGCTCCCAACATCTGTTGCACGAATGGGCCGGCTCGACCGGTGAAATACCACGAACTGACAGAAGACAGACGTGAAGTAGAGTATTCTGCGTTTCGTCTGATGAGTGAGTTTCCAAGTTGAGAAGGGGAAGTCTTGACGGTGGAGAGGATGAATAGATAAGAGAAATAACCATTTTCTGTTTATCTCCTCCTCTGTCTATTAAAGGTAGGCAACGCATCTGCAACTCATTAGCTCGTTGCAGATGTCTATGAGCAGCGATCACGTGATATCAGGGTGCCACTTGCTCGTATTTCTACTAAAAAATAGATAAGCGATATAGCTTTATATTTTATCTACAAATGTAAGAGGTAGTAAGTATTTATTTGATTGATGGTACGATACTAGTTATCTTAATAATTACAGATTTGAAGAAGCATAGGTGCGCTGAGAAGCAAAAAGAATGAATGAAGAGAGACGAGTTTTAAAGTCATACCTAATAAAGTGGCCCCAAAAAGTATTCGATGCACCATCATCGTATATGTATTTTAGTTCCTTTATTTAAGTTTTAGTAAAATCTTATAACATTTTACTTTAGTCTGTATTGGGATAGATCCGTTCGCGTATTTTATCCCTAAAGTTTATAAAATCTCTTTGTTGGTTTATCTCGGTGTAAGAAGCACCAAGTTAATTAAATTTAAGCCTTCCTCTGCTCCGCTAATCTAGAAATAAATCTAACTAGCGTAATTGAAATTTCATTATAGGTCTTTAGTAAACCTTGGTTCTTTTTTTTATTAAAAACATTACCGAAGATAATGCTTGCACACCATCTTGAATAATATTGTTGAACACTATTACAAAAGACTGGAATTGTTCTTTTGTAATCCCAGTTGGGTTTATTTAAAATGTTGACAAATGAAGTGAACAATTGTTACTAGTGTTTAAGAAACGTCCATAAACTTAAGCTTGTTCTAGGACATCGCTCACGATAATAGTCGAATGTTGGAACTTATGTTAGCAACCCATACCCTTAACATTTAAGCTATCAGTGCTTGTTTAATTTGTTAGTTTTTCTTTGCGGTCCTTATTGGGTCACGCTTATATTGTTTGAGTCACATCGGAGAGTCGGTTTTTCTCCCTGCTTAATTTTACAGTTCTAAATCTGTTCTGGGAGAAGATGTCGACGGAACAAGTGGTTTACCTGAGGTTACTCATAACCAATGTTCTGAACAGATAACAGATGCGATACCTAGCTTTTTTGTAGAAATCTGAAGAGGCTTGGCTTGGAACAGAGAAGAGATGAGGTTGAAATTAGACTTCCGTGACATCGAGTCAAAGGTGGATCCAGGAATCCAGGATTCTGAAAGGGGAATCCGCACCCAAAATGTTCTTCTTTCTAAATCTATGCATTAAATAGTAAGCCTTCTAAGTTTACCCTTTTCTATCTCTATTTATATATTACTCTAAATATGTTACTTCTTGAACTTTCGAATTTAGTTCTGTTAACATTTGTCAGTAAAGGCTATCATATCACACGACGTTTGCGCGACGATGCGAAAATGGGAAAAAGTTTTATAAAATTCACATCATGCAAGATATTTAATATAGCCCGGGGGATTTCATATGTTTTACATCTATCTTATTTCCTGTCTGAAGTATCATAAGTATTAGAATATGATATCAACAAAGTTTGACTTGTCGCGGAGACCCAAGTCCCAAGTTATTGTAGTCTCGTGGCAAGCAAGCATTTAAGCCTAAACTTGATACGAATTAAGATGCGTATGAAGTCTCGGTTTGGAAAAATGAGCACCTTTCTCCGAAGAACCACACGAGCTACGCCAAAATTACAAGTTAAATTTCGATTGGTGTAATAAATTATTTTTTCTTACACTTTTCGTTTCACTTTCTTCCATTTGAAGTGAAAATTTGATGGTAAGTTACCATATATTATAGTTTTACATTCCTTTCATTCAAATTATGTTTCGCAGATAAGAAACGGCATCTATTTTTCTATGTTTTTTTAATCCAATATTTCGATGTTCTTGTATACCACGTCTTATACGCCTGTACAAGTACAATACACCACTTTCGTGTCTAGTCTCCGACACAAGCATTTGAAATGAGTTATAAAAAAATATGTTGACCATTATTCAATATTACACTTTAATATCACTAAAGAAAGCACAAAATTCAACGTCCAGTATTAATAATCACAGAGTCGTTCTACCGCACAAATTGCAATCAGACACGTAACATAGTATTTTTATATAATAATTACACACCACAACACACCTCATAATTTACAAAACCATGAAAGTATATTATGGAACGTGTATATTATTTACACGTAATGGGATACGATTAAAAGAAAATTACAAATAAAACGTAGGTTCTTACTTCTGATGTGAAACATCTATTGCCGCGCCTTGGTATGCCGTTACGGCAAACGGCGTGACGCTCTAATGGATGCCTCTTTTTACTTCACCGGCTCTCTTTAAGTTCGCGAATTTCGAATTATAATATTCTTCAACTATTACTAAATAAGTAATTTCAGTCCTCCCTTTTCTCCCCTTTAAATTCTATCCTTATTAGGAAGGTGGGAAGGGGAAGAGGATTGCACGGGGATGGGATAGGAAACGTTCATTTTCCTGTCTAACCACTGTCCATTTACAGGTAGGCAGTTACCTTTCAGTCATAAAAAAAGACTCATTGATTGTGGCGAATGCCTATGGGTAGCGGTCAGTTAAGATCAGAGAACTCTCTCGGTCGTTTACAACCTTCTACCATAAAAATAAATAAATATAATATTTACCTGATATATATTTGTATAGAAAAATTTTTATTCACATTTTTGTATTCTCATACTTCTCCTTAGAGCCTTCTGAGGACGGGTTGGGAGACTGGACGTGGACAGTGCCATTATGCAGCACTGGACCCGTGTCCATCTAATTAAAGACACGGCTATCACGTATACCCGGTTTTAATTAATTTAAGAAATAGTAACATCGTTTGTAAGATCATTGTTCTAATAATTTTTATTTTATTCTTACCAATAATAATGATTCGGATACATTAATCTTTGTTCTATTTTATATTCTAGGTACATAGTTCAGCAGCATCGCGACTTAAGATCATTAAAGTATTATCTAAGGGGAGATCGTTAAGAACTCGTCTCAAATTCACTTGAATGAGTTTCCCAGCTTTCAATGTGCCATCTTGTCGTCATTAATTAACAACAGGCTGAGTGCGCGCATACATACTGGTAAATAGAAGGATTTAGATTCAAAATGCAACACCTGGAAGTGTTTTTGTTGTTAATTACTACTCGCTTTAGCCCGCGTCTTCGCACGCATTCGTTTCTTGTTTCTCGCAGTAACTAGTAACTGGATTTCGTTTACAATGACTTGGAATTAGGGATAAAACATATATGTTCGTTATAACGAACCAATAAACCGTGGCAACCGATATAGCAATGAAGTTAGAATACCGATATTTAACTATCCCTCGGGAACACGTTCCGTAGGGCGTAAAAGCACAACAACCAAACACTCTTATATTCGCATTTATAATATTAAAACTTGATTAGCAGTAGCTCATTGTTAATAGAGACTCTAATCTTAAGGTTAACCTTGATTTTTATGGTAATACCATAAACAATTCCCATTACCTGATGTTATACATTACCACAAATACTTCACATTACCTTCGTACTTCTTTACATTACCAAAGACAATTTCCAATACTAAATAAATATCGGCTTTACCCATATGTAGTCCGGTGTATGTACCGACTAGTTTCGAGCTTGTTAGGGGCCGTTCCTGACCGGTATTAGTTCGCAGTCGCAGCCCGGCTCGCATTCAGCTTATTAAAAAAATATCTCGCGATAGTTTAAATAATGTTAATTCCTATTACCTTTAAAGTACTTCATATTACCTGATGTTATACAATATTTGACGTTACTTATACATTATCTGATGTTACTTAAATTACCTGATGTAATATGACGACCATTAGCTATAAATATCCTCGAGAATCAAGATGTAGTTCAGACGAAACGCAGACGAATCGTTTACTTCAAGCCCGTATTCTGCGTGGTAGTTGTTCCTACCTGGTCAATTCGCGTGAAAACTGCTGCTTCTGTCGTCACTGTTTGAATTACTAGATGACGTCATAAATAATTAATCTACCCGTGCTAAGTGGCTAATAAACAAATGCAGTGGAAGCAATTATACAAAAAATGAAAGAACATTTTTTAAAAAATGTTTCCGCTTTCGCATCGTGTAATGGCGCTAAAAACCGCCGCCAGCGGGTCAAGTTACTCTCAGCGAAAATGAAATGCTGCGTCACAATTAAAATGAAATTTTCCGTCATAATAAACACATTTATTTTGAAGTTTTATAAAAAAAACATCAAAGCAACACAGTCCTTGTTTCTTTTTAAAGTAGAAGTCTTAGAATATTAACCCTGAGATTATGATCCTGGAATTCCAGAACTGATTCTGGAGTTCCAGGGTCATAAAATAAAAGTCTCAAGTATTGTAATCCGTCTGAAGCCGGGATTACGAGTACTTTTAAGTTTGCCTTCTTTATATCTACAATAACAGACTCACAGACAGATTATCGAAATCTTAAGACATGTTACGTAGATGTCACAATATTGTTCTCTTTAGCTGTTTATTTCCCCCGGATTGTGTACGTCTGTGTTGGAACATTGTCGCTATGTACTTTTTTTAAACCTTGTTTTAAAATTTACGATTTAAAATAAATGTTCGGTTCCTCATATTAATTAATACCGGCTAAATCTTATTCTAAGTATTGATCAAAGTGTCAATTAAAAAAATTGCAGCGTCAGCAGTATCTAAAAAGTATAGCTATAACTAAATAATTGTAATAGTGAATTTAATTTAATAATGTGGGATTATGTTGTCAATGTGAGGTGGTTAATATATTAGGATATCTTCTAAGAATAAATAAATAAATATATATGCGCTTACGTCCGTAACCCAGAGGGGTAGGCAGAGATCATGGATTTCCATGATATATCTTTTAAGAATATAACCCAAAATTGATAATATCCTTCTGATAAAAGTCTGTGAGTTAAATTGGTAAGTGTCTTTTTATCATTCGATGACGATGACCATGTCATGTATTGGTTAATATTATGTTATCTTATTCTCAAAATTTCAATATCCGTGATCGACTGTCACACTGACAGACCTCTCTGTTTAAACAATAATTTCACTAACACCAATGTGATGTATCTTCTTGCTCATTTCAAAACAAAGAAACAACAATAGCAGCTAAGAAGATAGTGTGGCTAACGGTACTAACTGTTCAATGCTCTGTATTTCTATGAAACATGGAAGCCAATAACGAAATATTTATTTTCCGATATCAAAGGACATCAAGGGATTATCAAAGGACAACTCATAAAACAATGTACAAATTTGATGACATAAAAATATTGACAGCGGAACATTTTATTGGTTTATTAAAGTTTGTAAATTAAATTGGAATATCTCATTTATTGATTACAAGGTTTTTAAAAAAGAAATTAAGCCAATAAACTGCTTTAGGGCGAACGTTTTTACGACTTGTCTTCTGAAATTTATTATAAAATTGTTAAATTTCTTTTTTATGTAACAACTAACATACATATACTTTAATTTATTTTATATAAAAATTTTGATCATCACTTGAAACATGAAACTCAATTATTTTAAGGACTGCACAAAATTTATCAGTCTGTCTGTCTGTTTGTTCCGGGTAATGTCCTAAATGACTTAACCGATTTGGATGAGACTTTTAATGGAAGATAGCTAATATTTTCGGGATTCAAATAGGGTAATTTAATTTAAGCAAAATTATTAGGGGTTGGCGCGAAAAGTGAAAACCCTCGAAAGTGTGAAAAAAATACGCGCCGCCCGCTACCTGCATTGTCACAAAGGTTGCCTTAAGTAGTAAAATAATTAAACATTTTACTATTAGAAGTGTAAACTTCTTTAGCCCCGTTATATGATATTAGGTAGGGGTAAATATTATAGGTTAGCGAGATCGACATTTACATGCGTTAGCGACAGCGTCAGTAACTTGCTTATTGAACTGAAAACATCTTTAACTGCGTTAAACGATTTTAGGTAGGGCTGGTGGTAATAATCTTCACTGATAAATAAAATAATTTTTTTTGTGGTTATGTCAAAATATAATATTGATGTTTTACGTTTTATTTTGTACGGTAGAAACAATTAATGTAGAAAAATACGATTATACAATTTTATTCTGCGTAGTAGTAAATATGTAACTCCTAGATATGGTAGGCTTTTAACAGTAAAAGAATTATTGTTAAAATTGTTACAGCAGTTAAATAGTGTGTTACATACAAACAAATCTTAATATTGACTTTAATCTAGAAATTAATTTTAACTTTTAAGCTTCATAGCATAATATTCATTACGTCTTCGTTAAGTTTTACATCAAGTTCTAAAAACTACGTCGATTCTCATACTGAAGCTAGTTTTAAACATTTTAAAGCACATATAACTTTAGGTCTCGTGTGACATTATGCAAAGTTAACAAGAGCGGTCTTACAAGCCAACGGAAAGGGGATGTTGAATAATAGAATCGCCATTGGATGAAAAACGTCCTCTGTTATGTAATATTAAAATAGGGATTTTTATTTAGTCGACTGAACTGTTTCAATAGTTCGTTCGTTCGATATCGATTTTACTCGTACTATGTCCGTTTAAATACACGTATTGTACCCACGCTGTTCCTTCTCAAATAAATATTTAAATTTTGTAAAAATCATTATTAAGAATGCGCTGACGATCTTTTAAATATCACAACAATTAAAAGATACTTACACACTGTTGTTTTTCAAAGAATTTAATTAATCAGTGCCACGATTAAGGCGTTGTAGAACCTGGCTAATAAAAGTCGAAAAAGCGAGTGTTGTCGCTCACATTTCCTGTTTCCCGGAAATGTATGAGTACGGTACTGAAACGTGAAGTTGCGTAGCTGACTTTAGACAGCAAGAGTTTATAAGCACTTGTCAAAGGAGACTCAGTTCTTACTCTTGTCAACGGTCGTGACAACATCTCTTGACGCTCGAGTCTTGACTGATTGTTATAAGTAGTCGTATGTAGTGTGTGTACAGTATTGTGTAGTGAGAATATTAGGCTACAACCTGTGCGAAATATCACGAGGCAAAATAAAAAAATTGTAAGGCAACCCCAACCCTTGTTGAACATATATCATTTCAATAACCAATGCGTCAAGATGACTGCAGTGCAGGGATAAAGTGTGAGTGTACATTTTATATTGCAGTTTGCGGGTTCACAAGTGCTATTTCAAATACTCGTTAACGTACACCGGAGACCGCGCCGGAGAATTGAAACCAATGCACGTCCACCGATACCATTGCATGCATATTTCATGAAACACGCTTGTAGACTTTATTCGTACGTATTACGTAGTACTTATTATATGAGAAATAATACCAAAGTATATTTCTCGAAAATATATTTATTTATATATCAAATTTATTACATAGTTATGGTCGAAAATCTACTTTGATTTTACTTTACGTAGGGACAAGGGTCAACAATAAGAAATAACAAAACATTTTTGGATATTTACATGCGGCTAACCTGCTAGCTATATTCACTAAATGCTTAGTCGTAAAAGCCGATAACATCAGTTGTATACATTTATAACGCGAATAGGTCATTACGATGTTCCGAACATCAAAAGCTCGGTCTTTTATTGTATCCTAAATTGCAATCCTGAATGAACTGCCGATTCCAATGGTTAAATATTATATATAAATTGTCAATAGGTTAAATATGCAACTGTCGATTGTGCCAATTGCGTGTAATTAGCCGAAGTATTTAAATATCATACAATAACCATTGAAATTGTTACTGGAAGGTCTAATGTCTAAATATTGATTCCAGGTGATTGATTGCGTGGAATTAGAAAAACGAACGGTTGCTTAAATTCTGTACAATTCATGTTTTACTTCAGAAACCAGTTTCAACGCCTGTCAAAAATAGGATAGCAAATATACGTAATTTAATTAAAGTTACAAAAAAATAAAAGGCAACGCGTATTGTGAAATGAACTAGATTAAAATCTGTTCTCTGTGTGCGAGTACAAATGTTTTTATAGGACGAGCAACAAAGAAGCAGAAGACTCACCTTACGGTTAGCGATCACGCTTCATTATACCAGGGAATTTATGTTACTTTGATATGAACGGACTGGTAGAATTTGCCTGGTTATTGAGTCCAGTTACATAAACTAAAGTGAAGAATATTACGTCAATTTTGTTGTGCGAATAGCAACAACAACGCAACTCATTAGGTTTTCAGTAGTTACGCAGAACTATTTAATTATTCGTTGTTATTTTAGTTAATAAGGCTACTTGAGTGGGATATTAATAAAATGTATTGCCACATTTTAATATGCCCGCGTCTCGAGAATAATAGTAAAATAAAGTTTTGAATTCAAGTTAACTCTGAGTTCCATTAGAAGTGCGAACGAGGTGCTCAGAGTTCTTTTAATTATTAGTATTCCTGTTATATTTTATATTCATAAAAACAATAATTAGGAACTCCAAATCTACCCACTGCAACTCGAATCTTAGATTATACTTTTCTATCTCTTGTTAGGCCAAGAGCTAACTTCTTAGTATAGACGACAACGCCAGGTTAACCACCTGTCATTTTGATCTAATTGAGCTTTGGTAAATATTTGTAAATTCAAAGCTGTTCTCACTTCTGAATAAGTCAGAATGGCCGCAAAGTCTTATTCAGTATTTTATTATTCACATAAAGAACTACCAGAATCTACACAACTGGTAATTTACCTGAAAGCTACACAGACTTTTAGAAAAGTGAACAAAAACCAGGGACTTTTCATACCTCGATGCTTTTTTGTTATCTCGAAAATGACAAAACATCTGAGATTTTCGAACACGTTCCAAAACAGCGAGTTTTAGAAAGGCAATGTATAGCGTGCTTAAGGTATTTGCAATATGTAGAAAATAATGCAAGAGCTGTGTTATTTTCTAAAGAGGTAAATCTTTGTCCACATTGCACATGTGAATAAAAATACATTTATGGAAATTGTTAATGAGTTAAATACCACTAAAATCTGTCTTACCTTAGTAAGACAGAAATATTTAGTGTAATCTTCTGATAGAAATGATAACTTCCTTGTAAAAACGACTAAGATTTCTTTGATTCCGTATCCCGTAATAAGGTGAAAGGTTCCTCTAAAGTTACGATTATGATTTAGTTTAGCCCCCAACAACAACATCTGTAGCACGAATTGGCCGGCTCGACCGGTGGAATACCACGACCTCACAGAAAACAGGCGTAAAGTAGAGGTACTCTGCGCTTCGCCTGATGAGTGAGGTGCCGGAGGCCTAATTTCAGTCCTCTTACCCTTTCCACCCTTTCCACATAAGGACAGGATGGGAAAAGGAAGAAGATTGCGCGGGGAGGGGGTTTATGGGGAAAAGGAGATATCCTTTTTCCTGTCTATGACCTCCACTAAAGGTAGGCAACGAATCTGCAACACATTTGCCTGTTGCGAATGTCTATGGGCAGCGTTCACTTAACATCAGGTGATCCGCTTGCTCGTTTGCCACCAACTCACATAAAAAAATATATTTGGTTGTACCCGCCGCAATTTCATTGAATCGACTCTCACGCTTAATCTGAACCATATTTAATGATTGACCATCTATATGGTCTAGATTCATGCTCAGCTTACATTGGATTATTAGTATGTCTCCATACAAACTTTCTCTCCTGCTTTAGACCTTTGGGGGTTGAATTTAGAAAAATCCTTTCTTAGTGTTCGCCAACATACATAAATACTACATACTCTAGGCTCAGTAGTTTGGCTGGGCGTTGATATATCAGTCCGTTTCTTGTTTTAAACATAGGTTTAGGACATTAGGATACTTTAAAGTAAACTAGTTACCCGCCCCGGCTTCGCTCGGGTGCCACTAATTCTGTTGATTCTATCGCTACCCAAACACAGGAATGTGCCAATGTGGACAATCCATGTAAATTTCATCGAAATCGGTCCAGCCGTTGCGGAGTCTATAGGTCTATATGGAACAAACATACTTCGCTTTTTATATATTTTTTTCTTTCCTAAAAGTATCCTATGTTACCTCTTATACCTCCAAGAATATGTGTACAAAGTTTCATGATGGTCGGTTGAGTAGTTTTCGTGTAAAAGCGTAACAAACAAACTTTCATTCGCATTTATTATATTAGTATGGATAAGTTTTGTATAATATAATAGTAGAATCTCTCCAAGAATAATAAGCGCACTAAGCTTTCGGCATATATAAATTTATTGAAACGCAAAGTAAAATAAAGACGGGTGCCTGCCCGCGTTTTATTTTATTTGCGTGTCGTCGCCCAACTGACCCAGGTAAACATGACATGTTGCCAGGCGCTATTTATTGTCGTGTGTCTTATAAATTTAGCTGTCGCATACGGGGTATGCTGTTTTGTGTGTATATTGTGTATAAAATAGTTTAATGAAATAAACTTTAACTGAATTAATGGATTTTATTAACCACCACCACTATAACTAGCTACTATTATATACTAGCTACTATATATACTACTACTTGTATAACGACGTTCAGATTAATTAATTAATCTAAAATGAAATTAAACAGTACCAGAGTGTTAAATTTCATTTTCACTGAGTAGAACTTGACCTCGTGCCAACACCCTTGTCACGTCAACACGAGCACAACCTTACATCGGTTCTATTCGCATATAATTTGCTTATTAACGTAAAAGTAGGTATATCTTGTGTTTCAATTTTATAATTTCTAGATAACCCGGCGCACTTACGACCTAAATAAATTGATTTGGTTATAATTCTTTAGTTGTCTGTTCAGATTATCAATTACAACTATTATCCATTAAAACCGGTAATATTAGCTGCATAAAGAGCTAAGTTAATCTAATCCAGCTTAAAAGTTAATGAAAATATCATGTAATTTAATTTTATAATTGAAAAATAAATGTAGTTCACTTTCAAAGCGAAGATTTCTGCCAAACTCAGTTTAACATTTCTTTGCGGCCGATAAATAAACAACGGCGAGACGCGAACTTTCGACTCAGACTTTTTTCTCCCTCGATAACAGTTGTCTCTTTGACGTTGTTCATAAGCTGAGTTTCAATCAGTAACCTTTCTTCGCATAGTCGAGGTTGATTAATTTTACATCTCACTAAGGCGGATCTGGCTTCTATTTAACAGAACATTCAACATTCTTGTCAATTCATATGAAGAAGCTGAAGCTTTGTGAAGAAATTCATCGCAGATTGACATTTTTTTTTAACAACTCTGGCAGTGTAGTCATGTCTATACATTCGGTAGGTCTGAGAATAGGTTTTTATTTGTCTGTCTGTCTGTCTGTCTGCCTGTCTGTCTGTCTGTCCGTCCGTCGGTCCGTCCGTCCGTCGGTCCGTTCGTCTGTCCGTCCGTCCGTCCGTCTGTCTGTCTGTCTGTCTATCTATAATAATTTAAATGTGTATGTAAGTTTGTTTGTACCGCTTTATTAGAAGTAACATAGGATACTTTCTCATGATAAAAATATAGTACGTAAAAAGCGAAGTATGTTTGTTCCCTATAGACCTTTAGACTCCGAAACGGCTGGACCGATTTCGATGAAATTTCCAGGGATTATCCAGATTGGCACATTTCTGTCTTTAGTAGCGATCGGATCCACTTAATTAGTGGTACCCGGGCGAAGCCGGGGCGGGTCACTAGTATAGTTATATATTCTTAAAAACATATACAGCATAATCTATTTCGCGATGTGAAAATAAATTTTTGTTGTCTGTGAAACATACTTTAAATCGCTCTAACTAAACAATTTACAAAATCCACTACCTTTCTTATGTATGTTATAAAAAAATGACGTAAACAGTTAATTACAAACAACTGAGCGAAATGAATGCACGCGCGCGGAGCTGTCATGCTACAACGACCTGTCAGTACTACGAACAATGTAAATTTATACGGAACTGGTTTCACCGTCACTCAAATGTGTTGAACTCCTTTTGTAATTCTTAAAATATTAATATTTAACATTTTAACGCAGACATAATTTTCAAATATGAAACACATATCACAATGTCTACTGACGGAATTGTTACACACACACACACACATACATATATATATATATATATATATATATATATATATACTCTTGATTACAAAGTAAAAGATGTCTTTAACAAAAAAAGATTTCACAGATTAAATAAACAGGTTAATTTAGAACACCATAATACTGTAAAATATCGTAACAAATTAATAATCGACAAGACACGAATGCGTCCAAAAAAAATAGATCGTGAAAGGCTTATATTAGTATTTCACAATGCTATGTACCATCCATTGTTCAGTGACAGGTTGAACTTTGTAAAGTGAACTATTTGAGTTGAATGACAGTTAAGTGATTTGAATCG
This sequence comes from Papilio elwesi, assembly GCA_029849275.1. Lineage (NCBI taxonomy): Eukaryota > Metazoa > Arthropoda > Insecta > Lepidoptera > Papilionidae > Papilio > Papilio elwesi. The sequence continues at coordinate 2,243,346 of CM056687.1, read as the reverse complement.
GAAGCGTTCATTAGCTCATCAGTCACTGTCGTTGGCACAATCGGAGCAATTGGCTTTGAGGCATGCGTTTGAATGACGCGCACAATCAGCTAAGTTAATGCGGGAGAGTTCACAGACTTCGTTTAATTAAAATATCATTGATCACAGTATACAAGATATTAATTGAATGGAAAATAAGTACAAAGAAAGTTAGACATAATATTACTAAGTAAGATCGTATTAGTATGAAACGAATGAAATGAAACTAAAACTTCCAAAAGTTATTGCTTCTGGAAGTTTTAGTTTTATTTCGTTTACCTTAGTTTTTCTTTGCTCGTATACATAAATATTATTAATAGCTGAATTTGTGAAGACAATAAACATTTAAATTATTTACATAAAAAAAGTGTGACCCATTCTTTTGGAATATTTTGAAAAAATCTAAGAGTGGTAAAACTATCAGAAATTTCATTTTATAACAATTCTATCTTATTTAATCACAATAATCATACAAAAATGCTTTAATAATGATTTAAAAAAAACATCACGATATCAAGAGCTGAATATAAAACATGTAATAGAATAATTGACAACGCGTTGCTGATGACAGCTTTATCATCTTGATCTCTGGCATTCACAGGACGAACGGTCGTGGTTTTGTTTAATAAAACCGGTATACTTTTAATAAGGTCTTATGAATATTTGTCGGCGCCTCATAGGTAAAAGACACGGTATCTTTATACCTTTTTTATGGAAGACGGTGGCAAACGAGCAAGCTGTTCACCTGATGTTAAGTGGCTGCTACCCTCAGGCATTCGCAACAAGGAAATGATTTGCAAATGTGTACCTTTAATGAATAGTGAGGGAGATAGGCAGGAAAAAGGATATTTTCTTCACATATACATGACCTCCCCGTCCAATCCTCTTTCCCTTCCCAGCTTATTTTTTGTAAGAAACGATAGGAAGGGGAAGAGGATTGACAACTGGCCTCACTCATCAGACGAAACGTAGAAGTATAAAATACTAGGAATATTTTATTTTCTTCTTCACGCCAGTCTTATGTGAGGTCGTGATATTTCACCGGTCGAATTAGCCCTATCATACAACAGATGTTGTTACGGGCTCTACCAATGTCCAAACAGTGTAAAGAAAAAACTACCTACCTGGCTTAGACGAAGACAGTAATCACTACGGATTTTTAACCAAGGGATGGTGTGCCAATATGAAAGGGATGGTGTGCCTTTGGCCATCTAGTGGCCACAGAACAAATCCAAAAACACTCATTTGTATTCTGCGTCTGAGAATCCAAAGTAGGACCTGTAAGAAGGAATAATAATAAGAAGTAAATAGGGTGTATCAGAACCTAGCTTAATGGACCTCTATAGCAGGCCATCCCAGAAATTACGGACCGTTCTTTACTGATTCGTTCAGCAAACTTCGTTCCGCCAAAGATTTAATTTATGTTGTGTTACTGTAGTAACTGTATTAATTTCGTATTAATTGCTGGATGGGCTGTACTTTATTTTTGCGTGCATTAGTTTTTATTCTGCGAGAACTCTTAAAAAAACTGACAGCGGAAGCGAATTTGTTTTTATATTATAAAGAAAAAGTAGTAAATTGTGAGAGTCCTCTTGTATATTTCAAAAGAGGACTCTCACAATTTACTACTTTGATGCCAGAGCCAAGAAAGCAATAAAAAATCTTGCAAACATTTTACGTCATCATTAACAACAGATTTCGTAATTACTCCACTTTTTGTCAGTATTGTACATCCGAGAGGACTTTGTTTACTGAAGCCTAGATAGATCGATTGATTTTATTGCGCCATTAGTTTCTGTCGCGAACAGAGTTAAGCTTGTTTTGTTCAGTTATCGGGGAAAAGTAATACAATTAAAAGTAATTAAGAGTAGCACAAAAGCCATCGATAATTAAAAATGAAGAGATGTTGTCCATTCAATAAAAGGAACTTTCAAACGAAATAAAAATTTACCACGATTTTTACACTGATTGTATTAGAAAGACAAAATCGACTTTCATAAGATCAACGTGCCTACGTGTTTACAATATATTTGAGATAACTTAGTTACGTAACTTACGTACGATATCGCTTATTTATATAATAATAACCAGGCACATGATTTTACTGTCAATGTACTAAAATAAATACAAAGAATATTAAAATCTATTACATAATGTTTGACTAGGTGCAATAATAAAATACAATTCGCTTGCAAAAATACCCAAGGGTTTTTCCGCGGACACTACATAATTATATGCATGTAATAATCTAATACAAAAACCAAAGTTAACAACGTCTGTATGTTGCGTTTTCAATTTATAACAGTAGTATAGTACTACTTATATTGTATAGATATTGGTATAAAGACTTTGACTTTACTTTAATTGAAATCATTTAACTAATGGCCTGAATGCAAATTTGTATTGAAAACTCTTCAATTTAAAAATAACGTGTAGGAAATTCCTATTTATACTTCTAATGAGAAAAGTGCTTTAGGGATTGAATAAGAAACCCTTGATATGGTATATCTAGTAGATAATCAATTTATTTTTGTTCTTTTTTTTGCATTAGCTAGAAGTATTCGATAAAAATTGGCATTTGTAGAGAGGTGATACCATGACAAACGAAATGGATTACGGGCGTCCAGTAGGTTAAAGCGGTAGGAGACCAAACTTTATAGCAATCGAACGAATCGAACGAAATGACGATTAAAATTAATTAATCAACACAGACGACGTCGCGTGCATTTGTTAGTATTCATATATACGTAGCTAAACGTTATCGCAGTCGACATTTGGACCACAGGCGCGTCAAGATCGTTCGGTCGTGTGCCCAAATACACAAACATACACAGATATAGCAGAGTATCGACACAGACCTCTTGTGATCAAGACGTGTTATGACACGTATTAATAGACGAAAGTTACAATCGTTATAAGACATCTGCCATCATATCAAGGTAAATAACATACTAGTTTTTCTTAATGTACTTTTAATAATCTAGTTTACTTTATTTATTTAATATTTAAACTTGAAATGACTAGAACATCATAACGTATGATCAGAGAGGTAATAAAGGTTAGATTTTATTTGAACAGTGATAATATTAAGCCATTGGCTACGTCTCTAATTTATACTAATTATAAAGAGGAAATATTGGGTTGTTTGTTTGCATGGTATGGGTTCAAGCTACTGGACCCATTTGCAAACCTCTTTCACCATTAGAATCCTACATTATCCCTTATGAAGGAAGGAATATAGGCGATAGAATGTTTTTATTTGTGATTTTTAAATTTGTTTTTAAATACCCGTCCGTAGTAAAAAATACCTTTAATAAAAAGACCTTTAATAAAAAAAGTTCATTCCGTCAGTTTAACAACAGAACTACTGAACAAATATTGCAACATTTTGATTTAAAAGGTGGCGCTGGCTTATTTTCATTTTTTAAGCCCCTAGTTCTATATTATCGTTGTAGTGGACCATTCAATGAAAATATTGAAATTGAAACGATAATAGTTGAAAAGATGTTGGTAACCCGACATCTTAATAAAATGCAAAGCGTGCAATGTTAGATTGATAGTCTTATACAATAATTTCAACTTTAATTAACTAAAACTTAAAATATAACTTGCTTAAGCCTTCTTTTACATTTATTTCCTAATAAGCTTAGTGCTTAAACATTCGTTTCTAAATAACACTGTTCTATCTTTCAGAACTGATTAAAATGAGAGGACAAGTGTGGATAGCGGCTTGTTCGGTGTTATTTCTTTTCGCTGATGCTGATATAAGGTGCCAATTCGAAGATGATGGACAAATGTTTCACAGTTGTAACGCAACAAATGAATACGATAACATTTTACACAGAGGACTTGTGTCTGACAAAAGGAAAACTTTCCATGTAATTCTTAATCGTTGCCAGATAATAAACATAGAACCAGAAGCATTTTACAGACTTCCGGCTCTAGCAATCTTAGATTTAGCAGAAAATAAAATACAAAGTTTGCCATTGGGAGTGTTCGACAGACTAACATCATTATCACGATTAAATTTATCTTACAACCTGCTAACCGAATTACCTGTAGGTATATTTGATCACAATACAGAATTGTCAGTATTAGATTTGGAAGGAAATAGCTTAAAAAATCTTGAACCGGGTTTGTTCGATCCAGTGCCGAGATTGTATCAATTAGACTTGAGTCAAAATTCGTTCATAGGAAGAAATTTAGTTCCAAGGCTATTCGAAAGAAAACGTGATATTTCAATATTAACCTTATCTGGTAATGATATGACCGAAGCAAATTTTTTATCAATCATGACCAATTTAAACTATCTTTTTATGGACGGTTGTTTGCTTAAAGAAATTTCTAAACTTGCAACGGCTGCAAATATGAAAGGATTGAGACATCTAAGTTTGTCCACTAATGAAATAACATCTATTGAAGATGCTACGACTTTTAAGAACTTAATCAATGTTGAAGTATTAAATTTGACAAGAAATCAAATAGAATTTATTCATAAAGATACGTTCAAAGATCTTAAAAGTCTTGAAGTGCTCGATCTAAGATACAATAAATTAAACATACTGCCAGTAGACATGTTCCAAAATATAAGACTATTACGTGACCTACGCCTGTCATATAATTTACTGACAGATATCCCACTCAATGCTTTCTCTGGTACTGCAATGAAGCGATTTAGTTTTGATAATAATAAGATAACGCATTTACATGAACATTTTCTTTTGAAAATAGAGGACGCGGGATTAATGCTCAGAATATTACATTTCAAAAATAATCCATGGCAGTGCGCGTGTCTCAGAGAATTATTACGAGAGGTGAAAGAAATGGAAGTGGAATACGACGCAGACTCCTATAACGGAAAAAATCCAGTTTGTGTTACAACAAAGGACTTCTACTGCAGAAGAGACGAAGCCGCGCACGATCAATTTATACGTATATACAACGAAAGTATACAATGACATTATCCATGTTTTTAATTTGAGGAACTTAAACGGTGACGAACAAAAATAAGAAGGAATCAAAGCTTAAAAGGGCCGACTTGTGAAATGATGTACTTATACTAAAGATTCTAATATTTCTGATATTTTAAAATAATTTTACTATAAGTAAGGATAGAAATCGAATAAGTTCCATAATAGCAGAAATGTACAGGAGGAGGGAGGGCAGTTTGCCACTTTTTTTTAAAAGAATTTAAATATACTTATGTCTGAGAAGGAAAATAAATAGTATTAAGAATAAACTGCATTTAAGTTTTTTTACGTTTTCAAAGCACATTTTTTGAGATTATTGCATAAACTTATCATTTTAAATAATTCTGAAAACCTTTGTAAGCCACATTTATAATTAAAATTCATTATTTTGAGCTTTGTCTGTTCTGAAATATCATCAACTACTACAAGAAATTTTGTAGGTACCAGTAATTTTTTGCACTGTTGAAAACAGATTTATCCAACTAGTTGAACCCACCAAACTTTGTTATGTGAATACCAACCAATCAACCATAAACAACGGAAGATGATAGCGGCGGCTAAGAGATGGCGCTCTTAATTTTTTGTGGTAATTTAATTTAATTTTAACGGTTTAGACACTTTAGAATAAATTCAAAATAAAAACTGTATATAAATTCTTAATGTTAACCAAATAGTTAGAGCCGTTTACGGAACAGACGCGCAAATATACAAGAATTGTAAACAAGCTGAGCCCCGCGGTTTCAACTGCCGAGTAATTGAATTTAGCCGTCGATTGTTCAGCCTAACCAGAAACTTGTTTAATATTATTGGTCATATATATATATATATATATATATGTATGTATATATAAAGTCTTTAATTTTTTTTTAATTATCATACAATTCAATTTTTATTTTGATTTTATCAGATGGTGTACTTACCTATTTTTACTGACGTGTTCCTATCCGTTTCTCAGGTAGCCATGAGTAGAAATAAGTAGACAGGTATACTACCACGTTAAAAACTATCGGTTGAAGCGAAATTCGTTCGGTTAACAAATTAGCGTAGGTTTGACAGTGGTAGAGCCCGCAACAACAACATCTGTTGCACGAATTGGCCGGCTCGACCGGTGAAATACCACGACCTTACAGAAAACAGGCGTGAAGTAGAAGTACTCTGCGTTTCGTCTGATGAGTGATGTGCCGGAGGCCTAATTTTAGTCCTCTTCCCCTTCCCACCCTTTCCTCATAAGGATAGGACGGGAAGGGGAAGAGGATATGATGGGGAGGGGGTTAACGGGGGAAAGGAGTCCTTTTTCCTGTCTATGCCCTCCTTTGTCCTTTAAAGGTAGGCAACGCATCTGCAACGCATTTGTCTGTTGCGGATGTTCATGGGCAGCGCTCACCTGACATCAGATGATCCGCTTGCTCGTTTGCCACCTTCTCACATAAAAAAAAGTTTATGAAAAAACATACACATTAATTTAACTAAATATAGCCTTGAACAGTTTTTAAAAACCAATAAAATTTTATTACAAAATACGTCTCAACGGGTTATCCGATGGGAGAACGTCTCTTAGACTAGATAGATTCATTATTATCATCTAAGTAATTGACAAACGTAGGCGTCTGTCAGAGATCGCTACAAATGTTGGTCTCTTATCGCCATCCTCGAACATAACCAAATTCTATATTTACTCAAGAATAAAAGAAGTTATACTAACGTTATTTTTATTTTCCTCACTACATTATCTTGTACGTTTAATGTATCATTTTCACTAATCAACCTATTCAACATGGACTTATTCCTTTTTCTTGCTTATCACCATTTCTTTAAGTTTATACTTTCGTTGTACATTCGTATGAATTGATCATGTGCTGCTGCGTCTCTTCTGCAAATGAAGTCCTTTGCTGTGACGCAAACTGGATGCTTCCCGTCGTAGGTGTCAGCATCATATATTAAATCCATTGCCTTCACTTCTCGTAATAATTCTCTGAGACATGCACATTGCCACGGATTGTTTTTGAAATGGATTAACCACAGCGTTAATCCGGCATCCTTTAGTTTTATAAGAAAATGTTCACGTAAATGCGTAATATTGTTATTATCAAAACTAACTCTCCTTAGTGAAGTACCCGTGAAAGCATTGATTGGGATATCTGTCAATAAATTATTTGACGGAATCAGATATCGTAATTGTTGTAAATTTTGGAACGTACTTACAGGCAGCGTTTTCAATTTATTGTAACTTAGATCGAGTGCCTTAAGTCTTTTGAGATTTTTGAATGCATCGCTATGAATAAATGCTATTTGGTTTTTTCTTAAAATAATTGTTTCAATGTCGGTTAAATTATTAAAAGTCGATCCATCGTCAATCGATGTTATTTCATTAGAATCCAAACCTAGGTTTCTTAGTTCTTTCATGTTTTGAGCCGTTGCAAATTTAGGGACTTCTTTAAATAAACAGCCGTCCATAAAAAGATAATTTAAATTACGTATGATTGTTAAAAAATTAGCTTCGGTCTTATCATTTCCTGAGAAATGTAGTCTGGTAATATATCGATTTTTTTCGAATAACGCCGGAACCAAGTCTTTTGCTTTCAACGAATTTTGCCTTAAATTCAATGTAAACAAATTTGGTACGTTATCAAATAAACCTGGTTCGAGTACTTTAAACTTATTTCCTTCCAAATCTAATAGAAATAATTTTGTATTGTGATCAAATATACCTACAGGTAATTCTGTTAGCAGGTTATGTGTTAAAAATAAATGCTATAATGTTGTAAGTCTATCGAATACTCCCAATTGTAAACTCTCAATCTTATTTCCTGCTAAATCTAAGTATTCTACTGCTGGTAGTCTGAAAAATGATTCCCATTCTATGATTTTTATCTGGCAGCGATTAAGAAGTACACGGACAGTTTTCATTTTATCCGACACAAGTCCTCTTCGTAAAATGTTGTCGTGTACATCTGTTGCTTTACATTTTTGAATATCCTGTCTGTCATGTTCAATATCGCATTTTATTTCAGCCTCGACAATACAAAGTAGCATCGACCAAACCGCTATCCACGCTTGTCCTCTCATTGTGCAAAGCCCTGAAAGATAAAACAGTCATTTACTCGTAGTTATCGCTATTGTTTACTAAGCTTGTTGGACATTAAAAGTGAAAAAAGGAACACTTAGCTAGTGCGTTTTATTCGGACGAATTTCTTTTTTTTGGGACATATTTTTTGAGCAATTTATTCTTTTTGCCCATCGAAATAATGGCATACGTTTAATTTTATTATAGTTTTCTTTTAGATATGTTCACATGATTGGACTCAACAATAAAACACAGTGAGGCATAAGGTGCCTACTTCTTCTAACTCAAACCTATGTGAACATTATAAAATGCACCTACGGGTAGTGTTCTATTGACGAGTGGTGTTGCATCAGTGGCTGGTAATATTTAAGCAAATACACGCTCATGTAACACAGAGGGGTAGCGGTCACGAATTTATTTGGTGCTATCCTAGCACACTGCTCTCGCTTCTACATCCATACATCTATGCGTACATGGTAGTCGGTTACTGGTACCCTTCTTTAGTATGTTACTAATCTGATCGATTTAAGTTCTCCTTGGACGTCCGCTGCCATCACTGCCATTTACTTTTGCAATATAAATTTGTTTCGTTATTTTCCCCTCATTCATTCTATCAACACGTTCCAATGGTATTATTTATTTTCTTTAATAAGCATTAGCCAACTTCCAATTGGGTTTCCACGTGGTTGTACTATCATGACATTGGTGTGTGAACAAATTTAAATTAAAACAAATATTGAATATCTTTTACCACTCATTGGAATTATGTGGTCATTAATGTTAGTGAAAATAAACATAAAATAACTTCATCATATAAGATATTGCACAAAGTTTAAGACAAGAAATTTAAGGAAAACATGTTTGTTATTTACCTTGAGATGGTACAGGCTGATGTCTTATAGCGATTGTAACATTTGACTTTTAAGGCGACTCATAGCACGTTTTGATTGCACAAAGTCAGTGTGGATGCTCGGCTTGCGTACATATTTGACTATATAGCTCTATGTGGCACTGTGAAAATGTCGTAAAATGACGTTTCGCTATGTACGACACCGTGAAATTGTAATCTTTGTTAGTTTATAATCTCACTAATGATACCATAAACTTACGGAGAAATGTGAACTGAACCACTCATTTACAATTGAGTCGAAATTTACGTCGATAAATTATTAACTATCAAAAGAATACGTTAAATAGTATAGTTCACGTTCAATTCACAATTTTACAACTATTTTATTGCCAGTGATTCACAATTTACAGTTACATAGACAATATAGGGCAAGGCGATGCCACTAGGTCATCATGTCTAGATAACGGAAAAACATATTCGATGTATGATTGCACAATAGTGTTCGTATGCGTAATGTTCTGACGCATATGTATTTTTCACTACTACTACTACCTAAGTATTTTATAATAAAACTAGTAACCGCCCCGGCTTCGCCCGGGTACCACTAATTATGTTGATCCGATCGCTACTAAACAAAGGAACACCCGCTGTGCCAATCTGGACAATCATTGTAAATTTCATCGAAATGGGTCCTGCCGTTTCAGAGTCTATAGAGAACATAGATACTTCACTTTTTATGTATTATTTTTTTTCATAAAAAGTATCCTATGTGTACAAAGTTTCATGATGATCGCTTGAGTAGTTTTCGCGTGAAAGCGTAACAAACAAACTTACATTCACATTTATAATATTATAGATGGATATAGATACATAGATAGATAGATAAAAACCTATTCTCAGACCTACCGAATATACACAAAATTTCATTGAAATCGGTTAAGCCGTTTCGGAGGAATATGGCAACTAACACTGTGACAGGAGAATTTTATATTTATATATAGACTAAGCACCACGGGAAACACTGTTCACTTTTTCTTAGATTTTCTTTAATACTGTTTGCCAGCTAATGCTTTCCTTCTCTAACTGATTGCGCAATTTGCGTATAATCCCGCCTTATCTCAATGGAAATGGCTTAATGCTCAAAGGACGAGAAGCGACTGGATAATAACTTGGTTGCAGTTTTTGGTATAAGATTATGTTTTAAATCTACTCTAGTCAAAATCTTCTTTCAATCTTTGATATATCGCTTCTAATTTTTAGTCGCCACCGTTCGTTACCTAGCTTAAACTTGAAATTTCAGAAACAAAGATCGTATTACTTTTATGAATAACTTAGTTCCAATACTTCCTCATATGATGTTTGTACATTTTGTACCTTAGTCCTTAAAAATAATTAAAATTATATCTATATTATTTTTAGCATATTGTAACGCCGGAAATGTGTTTGTGAATAAAAATAGAACCATAATGTTTGTTGCATCCTTTTTGTATCAATAATTCTATAGTTATGGCAATAAAAAAAGTCAAATTGAATATTATTTATGGCTTTTTGCACATCACTCTTATGTCAGATGAATCAATCGACAATGCTTTGTGAAAACCAACAGCCATTCTGCGACAATTCATTTATCATGGATTCGTTCTATGAATTATTGCTTTTTTAAATCTGTTGGAAAACGTGTATATTATGTGAATATATTAGCTTGGAAAATATTCTACGAGTACCACCTGTTATTTTGTTCTTTTTCAACTCGAATGCAGGAATGATTCCACATTTGGTGGCATATACATTCGTTATATGTAATGGTGGACTCTACTTTATGTTAAACAAAACCTTTTTTTCTTACCTTAGCTCAGGGAGAGGAATTTGCACCAACTAAAATCGTTAAAAGTTGTTCCTACCATGTACGACATGGTGAGGCCCGGGGTTGTTTCGTTGTTATGATTTTTTTTAACATTTACGCCTTTAGTGCGTACATATAGATGATGTGCAGGACTAATTGGCCTACATAGTGCAATATGTTACCGTCACTAACAGTCCCCTTTGCGGTTCACAAACTGTTTTCAGAGTTTGCGACTGGATTTTAGTTTTCGGTACACCGCCGTCGAGTTGTGTTAATTAACCAAAATGTCTGTAACAACCTTGTTGATCAAGTTTCAATGTAAGCACACACTATGCCACGATTTATTTAAAGCTCGAATATGACGTATACATCCTATGTATTATTGAATACAGTCTGTAGTGAATGACTGACAATTTATCTAAGTCCAGCCTAACCTGAACCTTATTTAATATGATTGATCATAAAGATTTGATGTCGACTTTCATTGGATTGAAATTATTTATCCACATAAACTTTCATGCCTTAGTATAGACTTCAATGACTTTAGAAAAATCCTTTTTAGTGCTCGCCATACAGCTACGTCATAACAAAAATCTCTATGCACAATTTCAAGTCTGTAGGCTCAGTAGTGTAAGTGCGTGGTGAGCGTTGATATAGCCGTCAATCAGTTTTCTTCTTTTATACATAGAGATCGGCTTTGAAATAGAAAGAAACAAAAATTAAATTATGTTTAGTCCTCACCACCCCATCTAGACATACTCATAAGATTTTATTAACACATCATGTACCTATTGTAGAAGCTTTTTAGACAACAATTTTATTCAATGAAAATAAATTGTCCTAAAAGCATTTTGAAAGCTTCGACGGTTCAATTTTTTTTGTCAGTCATGAGAAGTAACAAATGATTTATAAAACGTGATAACTTTTTTTTAGTGTGAATTTCATTTTATTTGATACAATTAACCTTCTTGTAAGTGAAGTACCCTACGACATTCACTCTCAATGCACAGATATTCTTGTGATAAGTGTACCCTATTGGCCACATCGCCATTTACCTGGTAAGGCGACATTTATCATCAGAAAGGATTGTGGTCAATCATCAGTTTTCTCATTATAAAAAATGTCCTTAGAGATTTCCGTGTCATTATTCATTCAACGTTTTTGATTGTTCATTTAATTCCGAGTAACTAATAACCGTTAGAAGGAATCAAATGAGAAAGCGGTTTGTTAAATGTTCTTGATTTTAGTTTAATTTGGCGGATTCTCTCATAGAGGAAATTACTTGCTAAAATCATGATGGATCTATATATGAATCATTTATCTTGAATCCGACCACGGAAAACTTTATACTTATAAGCTTATACAAAGCACAGACTTACCAAAAACAGTCTTACTTACACAGAACAGGAATGTGATCAAGCTTTGGAAATGCATCGCTTGGTCAAAATTCAATTTCATTCTGACTAAGTGCTCGCGGTGGGGACGGATTGGCAATTTGTCAGAGCGAAGGTTCGCCAGTTACTCTTGTAACTGAAGTAACCAATATGTTTTTATTGAATTTATTTACAGGATAATTAAGAAACAAACAATGAAAATGTACGATTTAAAATTAAGGCTTGTAATAAATTTCTGAACTTATTCTAAACTAAAGACCAGAGGAATTATAATGTTAATTATCTTGATAATGATGAACAATTACTTCAGGGTAATTCCTCTTGTTCGCTTCACTCTTATCAGAGTTCGTACCAGCCCCACGACGTTCCGCCACCTCAGCCTGCTGTCCGTTAATCGGGCAAATTCGTGTACGAGAGCTCCCACCGTAGCCTTCAATTATTCATTATTAATATATAAATGTATACAATATGTAAAACCTATATAATCTCTTAGTGAATTAAAAAAAAAACCGCTGCAAGTTGTTCTACATAAGTATTTTTAAGTATTGAACTTTATTTTATATATATATATATATATATATATGTGTACATTATTAGAATACGTCCTCTAACAATTTAAGAACAAATGTAATTTACATCTACAGGAATTTATCAACACTCGAACTGTCCTTTGTTTTACAAACACGGATTAATTCGAGAGTTTTCCAATCACCCGCTTCTTAATGAGTAAGCGTCTGGAATCCATCGGGAGCTTGAAATTAATTTCCAGAGCTGAAACGTATTTGTACCGACAAACTGTAATGTAGTTTGAATCAAACCTTTTTAATTAATGTTCACGGCGCACAAATGAGGCCATACAATGGTCTACCACTGTCCTGGCCGTAGATTACGGATACGTTTGCCTTTTTGTTAAGAAGTGGGATACATAAGAAACGAAGTGAATAATGAAATAGGCATTTTTATAAAAATGCCTAATACACATATACATTAAAGTTTTGTTTTTGCGAGCAACCGGGTCTTTTTCTGGGTTAAACCTATATATAGGCTGCGATTTTATTTTAATTCCCGCACTTTCAGATAAATCTTATTTCGGCATATGAGGAGACAATAGATGCACTATTTGAGTTTTAGGTCAGACCGAAACCAATTTGAGTTATTGATAAAATTTGGGTGCGTTGGTAACGCGGAGGAGGAGTGGAGGTAGCTATAGGTTTTCAGCTTTAGCTTTGTTTACAGGGTAGGCAGGTAATGTTAACGACATCTACAATATTGAAAATTGAATAGTAATGAAATTATTTGTTTTGTTATTTATATACTAATATTTTATGAGGTTTTACATTGCCTTGAACTCTTAGTTATTACCCGAAACAAAAATAACAATTTTGAATCTGAGACACTAATAAGAGCGTCGATTGTATGTTCATATGTAATTCTTGGAGTCCACCTACTCACATATTCGTTTTGTATATCTACGTCAAAATAATCATCGGATATAAACAAAAAATCTCGGTACGCCAAGTACGTTCCAATACTGTTTTAATTTTTAATATTTTTATGGTGGCAAATGAGCAAGCGGATCACCTGATGTTAAGTGAGCGCTACCTATAGACATCAGGAATAAGCAAATGTATTGCAGATGCGTTACCTTTAATGGACAGAGGAGGGCCTTTCCTGTTAACCCCTCCCCTTCCCGTTTCCATCCTATCCTATGAGGAAAGGGTGGGAAGGGGAAGAGGACTGAAATTAGCCCTCCGGCACCTCATTCATCAGACGAAACGCAGAGTACTTCTACTTCACGCATGTTTTCTGCGAGGTTGTAGTGCTTGTGTGTGGCTGGTGGAGCCGGCCCTTTCGCGCAAGAGATGTTGTTGCTGCGGGCTCTGCCAATGTTAAATTTGCAACAGTTTTTTTCGATTTCTGTAATATCATAATTATTCCTTAACGCGGTTTTACAGTGAAGCTGTTTTTGTTCGGATTAATTTCGCATTGAACTTAAGTTGCTTGAATACGTTCGAAACTGTAAATTAATTTGACAACGACACGACACTCTGAGTTCATAATGAATTCTAAGAAGGTGGAAACGTCAAATGTTCCCAATGGACATGGTAATGATAGGTCTAATCAGAAGTTTGACAATTTCATTCCTGTGCTAGCGAACTCTCCAGTCTTTCATTTAGATATCAAATGCAAAATTTACATTGTACGTGTTGTATGCTTAAAGCACGAGGCCGAATGCAAAATAATATCAGTCCAGGCTATGTTTATAATAGTTTTATATTATTAAAAAAACACGAACTTTAAATTTTACTAGCATAGTGTTATCGAGACGCTTTCCTGCAGAGGAGGCCGACCTTACTAGTGATGTTCCGTTCCCAGGGGTTCAGAAAAATTAAAAAAAATCCTGGCAGGCGTGACGTAGTATAGAGCAACATTCAAGGAATTCAACACAGCAATATTAAAACTTTTATTGTATCAGTCACTGTTTGTTTTATGAACACAGCTACATCAGGCGTGAGGTGACGGGGCGAAGAGGTCAGGAAGCTCGGCTCGAAGGGTTAAATTGATTTCATAAATAAGCGTTTACATGAGAAGGTCTATTGTCCGCAAAAGACCGCGGTTTCGAGACCATTCTCGGTGCCCGAGTGGGTCAGATTTCTCCTTTAGCCATACCTTCTATCTATTTGAAGGATTTAGTGTTACCTCTGTTATCGTCAGGTCACGTTACTGTTTTGTCTCCACGAGTAGGCGACAATTTTGTGCAAGAAATAATAGATTTGTATAACTAAACATGAGAAGTTTACTAAAACTCTCGAAAGATTAAGCTGACATCCTTGCGAGATATTGGTGCGGAAATAATGCAATCAACGCACGAGAGGGTTCGTTGCCACATGACTTGTTAATAATATTTTTTTCCAGGTATATTTAAATTTTATGTAGGTTAATTGAAGATCGAAGAAACATTACAAGGACATTGCATATTGTAAAATATGTTCTGTAAAAACAATTTAATGAACTATATAAATCCCATTTTAGTTTAAATGTATGCCACAAACTATTGTATTCAACACTAGTGACCCACCTGGCTTTGGGTAACAGTTATTATGTTGATCCAATCGGTACCAAACATCACAGAATCAACAACCGCTGGGACAATCTGAACGTTTCATGAACACAGCACAACACATACACCTGGCCATATATAGATAGAGAGAGAGACAGAAAGATAGACGAATGGTCAATATTCAATTTCATCTTGTCTAGGACCTTACGGCCAGGTGTGTTGGCAATTTTTCAAAATTAAAGTTTACCTTTTTAATGTAATAATGTCCATAAACCTGTTTATTTCAGATCAACTAGTTTCATTCGAAATATGGTAATAATCAGTGTTGCGATGACATGGAATTGATCATTTAGATAAGAGCTTCCCGCGTGTGACTGTAATTTATGAACTCCTCCCGATCTATTTCCTTCGTGAACTGATAACTTGATGTACGCATTTCCAAGAACAGGTAAAATGTATCGGCTGTGCGAAAAATAAATGGAATTGTTTTTTCCCGTACTAAGTTTAGGTTAATATTAGGCTTTGTATGTGTATATATATAAATGTATATATACACATTTAGATATTATATCTACTAAATACTCTGATTAAATGTAGGTATAAAATAGTAATCAAATTATAACATTCTTATTACAAGTTGAAATTCTCGGTTCATATGTAAGGTGCGGAAAGGGTCTAATTGGGGGTAAAGTTCGCTCTGGCGTTTGAACTCATAATTCACACCTTATTTCCTATTCAAAGGCAACGAGGTCAAAGGGTAAATGAGAAATAAAAACTCGTTATCGTAACAAACAAGCGAAATAAATATAGGAAATATTTATGAGTTCTGTTTTAGCATGTTTTCTATAAACAATATTGTAGCAATACATATGTTCATATCTAGATTTTTGGGACCTAATAAGTTAATGGGAAGGTTGCAACCGCTAGCAAATTCATATAACAACAGCTAACAACTTCCCATCAAGCTTACTTTACTAGCTTTACTTCTTTGCTGACGGTTGCAACCGCAAACTACTTCCCATCAATCTTTTTAACCTCATCTCTGACGACTTCCTATCAAGTTCTTTACTTGGTAGATCCTGGTACAACACCCTATTAAGTTTTTTATCTTGATCGGATTACAAGATGTATGTTATTTATCTGTCAAGATTAAACCAAAGAATTTGTTATCCATGAAGGTTTATCAACAACAGACTCATTATTAACAAATACTACTTTATAATTAGACAAGCCATTAACGACACACTCGTAGTATGTAGACGCTTTAATGTGTCCTGAATTAATCCAGTTTGTAATTGTCGATGGGTTACCATCGATAAATAACTCCTAGAGGGCATTTCTTAATAGACTGCGTTAAGTTAATGATTGTTATATCAATGTCCCTGATCTTCGACTGTCTGTTTGTCCTGAGTCTGGGTATAATTATCTATTTTAGTATGTATTTACAACAGAAAAGTAGTATATGTAGTATATCAGTTATCTGGTCTCCATAGCACAAGTTCTGTTCTGTTCAAGTTCTCTGCTTATTTCGGGATCAGATGGCCGCGTGTGAATATGTCCTAGGATGTTATTTCTTCGATGTATAATCGCATTCGCTTCAACCTTTGGAGTGTTATATATTTGCGCTAGTTGTCGACATTAATTATTATGCAGTGCGTGATTTAATATTTTATAACATAAATTAAAAATTATCTTTGTAACATCAAAAAAATCTATTATTCGGACTGCCGACAACAGTGAAAACCTCAACCTTGGAATTATATTAGTTTCCATGGAAATAAAAAAAGAATGCAGAATCAAAATATATTATTTATAATTAATATGCAACTAAATTAGGACCTATTGCAATAAAATACAGTGTTTATATGATGTCAGTGACCCGAATTCATAAAATCTTAGACAAAATAAATCGTATTTATAGTAATTTTAATTTAAAGAATCATTCATGTAAAAAGTCGATGCTAAACTATTTCGATACACGAACATTTAATGCACAATAGTGTACGTTTTGTTTTAAAATGTTCTATCTGAGTGCGTTTTGGCAGGTCGGTGCAGCGGGGCGGTCGAAATGTATGTGCACAATTTTTATCAAAGGCTTATATGGGAATTGTATTCGAGTAAAATTCAATTTCGTTTTGTATGGTCGCTTGGATCCAACTGCGACTGGAACTCAAACAACAGGAGATTAATTTAATATTACATTTTTGTATAACTTGGAATAAAATATATGACCACTAACAAACTTAATTACAATAAGTTTTTACACATGTAATTTTATCTTTCTAATGTTAACTTAATATAATAATAATAAATCAGCCTTTTTACGCGACGGAGATTCGGAACTGCAAATGCAATCCATGATTAGAGAAACCATTTATATCCTATTTAAAGGTTGCATCAACATAGTGAATACACGTACGTTATTGTAGACATTATTATATGTTATATACGAGCAACCAACAGTATTTCCGGTCGCCAAGACGTTAGGTTGGTTGCGATATTTTTTATGTGTGAAAGTGGCTAACGAGCTAGTGAGTGCTACCCATAGACATCCTCAACTAGCAAATGTGTTGCAGATGCGTTGCCTAACTTTAATGGACAGAGGAGGGCATAGACAGGAAAAAGCTACCTCTTTTTCCCCGTTTATCCCCACCCCATCCAATCCTCTTCCCTTTCCCATCCTATCTATATGAGGAACGGGTGGGAAGGAGGGAAGGAGTGAAGGGAGGATTGTATTAATTATCATGTCTGTAATTATCATTTTATTTGACATCATAAATTTATTTATTTTCTTCTCAAAGAATAATATGTAGCGTCTTTTAGGGGAACATTTTACTTCTCACGACACATGAGTAATTTATTCCACCCGCTTGAAATTTATATGCAAAACATAAGTCCCAAAAATACCGATTTTTTGGCCTACATGAGTTATAAAAGCAAAAACCTCGTTATTGATAAAGAAATTGCTATCGCCTTCATAGATCCTAAGCATAATGGTGCTTCCAGACTGGTGTTAAAAATATTTTCCAACATAATACATTCACTAACAAATGTAAAGAATTGGTAGATGGTTTGAATATTGGAGTATATGGAAATATTGATTGATGGCTCATATTTGGGACGGCAATTAAATTGAGACGAAAATAGGTAAACACGATACTAATTTCGTAAATCTTTGGCAACTTCTAGGACCTATAAAAGTAAATGTTAACAAATGTTTTATTGTTCTTTCAATTTGTTGACTAACAATTTTATTTGTAATTGCTTAATTTCATTATCTGACTTGAAAACATTTCGTAACATTGTGATCAAATGTTTGTAGAAAATGCTTACAACAGTGTGGGAGCACCATATCAGTTTATAGCCGTACATTAGAAATCAATTTAGGTTAGTTTTATGCTTGTCTAAACAGAGTAAAGACAAGAGTTATCAACTAAATTATTCGATTTTACTTAACTAAGAGAGGATAACATTAGTTAGTCTTAAATGTGAAGATGTACTGTACTGGGAGTCATTCAATGTCCCAAGAGGCTGTCGGTAGGCAGCCTCTTTGGATATCAGAATTACTAACTAGCACATTCTTTTGATGTTACAATTTAAGCAAAATATAAATCAGTAAAGTACATTGTATAGAAATATTCCTGACTTTGAAGTTGATGGATTTTTTATTGCCGACGGACTATAAAGAATTTTATAGCTACTTTGTATGTAAATAACACATGTCTATCTTACTTTCGGGTATCTATGTTTATAATATAGTAGTTAGTACATAGTATTTATAGTAGGGGCGACTGAGGCCTTTTCCCTGAGGGTCTCGCAGCTTAGTAAATTCGGACTTAGTTCGTGTAGAGGAAATCATCACCAACTGATTAGTTATGATAACATCATAACTACATGTATGTCATGGTCAGATTTTAAACATATTTAGTTTAGAATTACACTAGCATACCAATAACTGACGACAACTCGTGAACTGAACTAACCGTATACAATTTAATGTAACAAAACATTTTTTTCTTTGATGAACATAATTTTAAGATATTATTTTTATATATAACTGTGGTGTCCAACCTTATGAACATAATTTGTAATTGTCTTCCATTCTAACATAAATCTTAGAGTAATAAGACAACCCAAGCAAAATATCGACAGTGTAAAACTATCGACAAATTACACGTCAAATTGTAAATGTTTCAGTTTACAATTTGCCAGTTTATAATATCACCACTGAGATTATAAACTAACGAAGTTGACAATCTTATATTTAACAGTAGCAGCAATATGAATATTTGTTTCCTATAATAGCAAAACAGTGATTCCATGAACGGTTTTCATTTGTAATCAATAATGAAAATGGGAGTGTAGATACATCGATAACATCTTAGGAGTGTACATAAAAACACTACATTGTCTGAACGGCTCTACAGACATACGCCCCTCAATAGGGCGCTAACAAATATATCCTTGCTACTACAAACGTTTCTGAACATTCTGACCATAGAATTGGCATAATTAGTTGGCAGATTGCTGTCGAAGACTATTACACTGGAAGTCTGAAAGAAGCTCCAGTGTTACATAAATTAAAGAGCAAATTAAAGAGGTCTGTATGATATGGTCTATATAATATATGAGGTCTTTATAATATCTGTATTATGAGGAGGGAAAATGGTACACAATGGTCACAAGGAGAGTTTCAGATATGATAGAAGAGGGATATTTTGGATACCCTATAAAAGATGAATGGATTGCGTCAAAGATTACACGAGCAAGAAGGTAGTGACTACTGGTGAGCGTGGAAGAGGGTTATGAAAAGTAGGAACAGAGACGGAGAAATTCGAAATAGTACCTTCTCCCATAAAAAGAAAAAAAAGGAAAGACACATGGTTTGATTTGTGTATTTCTCAGATCAAGTTATGTTATTCAATAAAATAAGTAAAGTTATCAAGTTAGAGAGTATTTCAGTAAGTATATCATATACAACCCTTTTTCATAAGGGACTAGATATTGAATCCAATGCTCCCCTAATAGAAGTTTTTAATTTAACAACACAAACAATTAAAAATGAAAAAGCTTACAGCGGTAAGTAGTGTAATTACTTAATGTACATAAATTTATGTAATGAAGTGCTATCGCTCGGCTGGTTAATGTTTATTCTCTCAACAACATTTTTTGTTTTTGCTCTAAGTAATATAAATATCAAGGGTTGAGTAATTATGATATTATTGATTAATTAATTAACCTTAAAGATTCCTTTGTAAAGTAGTGATCCTTTTAGGTTAATGGATGATAATTATTTCAGAATCAACTTGTGTTTAATGTTATCTCATTTCGGTTGCTGAATTTTGTGCGGTTGTGCGGTTGATTGGGATTTTTTGTAAATTTAATAATTCCTCTACATTAACGAACAACAATTAAGTTTCGCATTCGTTCGTTTCATATCTTCCCGCTAAGAATTTTGGTAACTTGAAACGCGTATAATCACTTGAAATTATAGGTAAATATTAAAAATATGTTATCAACGTAAATATTAGATTTTATTGCCCTATTATTTGCCTTTATTACGTTTCCCATCTAGATTATAGGGTTCCAAAGACGTGAGCCTATCACTCGTCCCAACATCTACCGCACTCACTCCCAAGACGAAATTCTTGTTCTTATGGTACTGAGACATGGCATGGCACCTCACTGTGACGCTTAAATAGACGGCTCAAAGTCACTTAAAGGGCAGTACCTCCCCACTGCCCGTAATGCTCGGATATTCTCTGCCAGATCGTATCGGTGATGGTCTTATCCGCAGTAGAACCACACCAATCGACATTGTCCCAATAAAGCAAACCTTAAGTGGTAATGGGCGGAACACATTCGTTGGAGAGCGGATGACCGCTAGGGCCAAAAAGTCCCGGTCAAGGTTGCGGGAGTCCACTGGATGAGGGGACCGATCTTTGTGGCGATCAATAGGGAAGGCCTACGTCCAGCAGAAGACATTTGGCTGAAAAGAAGAGTACTTTCTCGTCTCGAGAACTCGAATTTCTGTTAAGAATCGTGCCCAGAATTTGCAGCGTAACAACTAGGCACTCCAGTCGGCTTAAGAGTCTATAACTCATTGTGCACGTAATTTATATTCATTAGTTAGCAGAGTGACAGCGTCAAGCAGTGCAAATTTGCATGCGAATCTCTCGCAAGTACCACTCACAAACTGCATCGTATTTGTAACAAAATCACTATTCTCTCTGTCAGTACACTCGTGTTGATGTATGCTAAACGCTACGCTTATCCTATAAGTATTATTATTATTTCGATTTAAAATCTTAGAAGACATTATAAATTGGAAATAAACTAGATATGCAATCAAAATCACAATGTAAAAATCATACCTGTGCACAGAAATTAACCACACACTCAATTCTTATTTTTATTATTTATATTAAACTGTAACCAAGAACTGATAATTCCACGAAATTTTAATGACATTCAATTAGAAAAATATTGGATAATGGATGCCATGGATCCTGATTACAATAAGTAATATTTCTTCTTAATTTATTTAATATCATTTAATTTAAAAGTTAATTGATTGGAAATTAAATAAAATTTCATATTATTAAACAATGTGTTGGTAGTTAGTGTGGCGCTGAGTTCCCGTCAACTACGAAATTGAATTTTGTGCAAATTACGTTACAAAAGCAATTTGAACTAGCGCCATCAAAACTCGGGGCTCCCGTTTTATCATATCCAGAAATAACATAGACCAGAGCTTATGGAAGTAAAGAAATGTATAATACTTTTTTGACAATACACAAATTGAGTCGGCGAAATCGAGCACGAATAGCTAGTTTATAAGAATTCAGTATTTCTGCGTATTGGATGTACTTATATCGACCCATTTATTCAGTGTAGTCCTGGGATAAAGGTTCTGTTTATTATTTTAATTCGTTTTCACAGGTATTATAATTGCATATTGAACATTTATTATGGGAGTAAAAGTTAGTTGCAGAGTTCAAAGTTTAAATCAATTAATCATAGAAAAATTGATAATTTAATATTATTTTGTTCCACGTTTGTTGTAGATTTTATGGTACAATGTGGCAAACGAGCAAGCAGGTCGAAATGTAGGGGAAAGACAGGAAAAAGAGATTTTCTTTCCATATTTATCTCCACCGCGTTAAATTCTATCCTTATTACGAAGGGATGAGAAAAGGAAGAAGACTGAAATTGGGCCTCCGGCATTCACGACGTCAGACGAAGCGCAGAAATATTTCTACTTCACGCCTGTCTTCTGTGAGGTCGTGGTCACCGTACGTGCCGGCTGATGCGAGCACAGATGATAAATAAAGATATAATTTTTGTAAACAAACAAACGTCACGTACCTTACATGGGCACTACAATTTTTTACACTTTCATTGGAAATGTTGTAATTTTATGGAAATAGATAAGCTGAAGTAAAGTTGTAATGTGAGAAAAAGTTGTTTTTCGAAAATATTTTGAAATTCACGAATTGTATCATAAATGGTAACATGTGGAACATACTATCATAATCACGCGACTTTCTGTAACTCTAGTATTTTATATAAAGAAACATTATATATGCATTTAGGAGGAAGTTAACATTCATACTGGCTCAAACATAGCATAGCGCCACGAAAGAAACGAACACATCTAAAAGGCTTTTATTAAATAATCTCTGCAGTGTCGAAGTCATAAACAATTAATTAATATTTCAATTTTAAGTGAACCAGACGTGCCGGGCGTCCGCGGCACGTGACTACAACCTTTGTATTTAAGAAATTAATACAAATATTTTGTATAAAATTAATTGTTGAAACATTTGGCGACAAAATGGACCTAAATAGTCGTCTTTTGCAAGCTCGAAATTATAGAATTAAAACTTTGTCTCTCACCTATTTGTTATACTGTTATAGTGTAAGTATTTAGCGATATATGTATGTATGTAAGCAGTATAATAGTTAGTAGTTATATTTATAAAGAATGGGTTTAAATAATAAAGAACAAATTAATGTCATTGATTAATGTCAGATATAAATATTAATTGTCATCTCATTGTTAAATAGAACATTGAATGTGGTTTCTTCAGTAAATGTTGAAACCTAATTGTGTTTTAATTAACAAATAACCTTAAAAAAAATATTATTATACGTATTTCAATATGTAAATTATTAAGTAATTAACTGATTCAATATTTCTTTTTAAACATAGGGCTTCAATAAAGGCAATTTCTTTTGTAAGGATATTTGTTTTATTGGTAATTCACCTAAGTATTTTTTTAGTACTTTACCTCAGAGTTCGGCATGTCAATAATTGGTATTACCGACTACGATAAATGGACAATTACATTTTATATTTTGTATTAAAGATGGTCAATGACTGTCATTCTGTCGCCTTAAGAACTTTATAATGCCTAAAGTTAGACGGCAATGTTACGTAATATTTCTTCTCAGTTCTATTTGAAAATTCATTGTAACGTAGATGCCCAAAGTCCTGGATTTGAAATTATAAGCAAGTACAATTCGTTATGAATTCGAAGGCAAAGTTACTTACGATTTGCCATGGAAATAAAGTACTGTTAACAAATTGACTTAAGTTAATGACTGCCACCTCAAATTAACGCAACCGTTGCATGGTTAAAGTGTTTTTACGTTACATTTTTTGAGATATATAATTTTGTCGATTATTTGGATATCATTTCGGCACCGGCCGACTAATTCCGGGAGCCATTGATTTCCTACTATACGAATTTTACTAAAATTAGTTTTCCATTTTAAGCACAAAGATCATTTTAATACTATATAACATATTATACAATCATAGATGTATTACGATGGTCTGAAATACACACAAATGTTATCGCATTCAGACAAAGGTTTCCTCATAATTGCTGCACTCGTGACGGGAATTCACAGAAAATGCAGCTTTTATGAAACCCACAAAGCCTTCACGTGAGCAATTAATACAAATGAACATGTGGAAGGAAATTATCTTTATTATATGTAGAAGAAGTATTGTAAATACTTTTAACAAGTAATTTTTTCGATCATAGATATGTAAATATAATAAGCACATAATAATAAACACTCACGCCCGTAATTCAAAGGTGTAGACAGAGATAAGGAATTTCCATTTGCCCGTGGCAACACCTGGCACACTTATATATTTATTTTATTTATTTACAACAGTACACCATTACAAAAATTATTCCAATTCGATGCTATACGTACTTTGATTATCATTTACAATCCCTACTAATATTATAAATGTGAATGTAAGTTTGTTTGTTACGCTTTCACGCGAAAACTACTCAACCGATCATCATGAAATTTTGTACACATATTCTTGGAGCTACAAGAAGATACTTTTTATGAAGAGAAGTACATAAAAAGCGAAGTATATATGTTCCCTATAGACCTATAGACTCCGAAACGGCTGGACTGTCGTCGTTTTCGTCGTCGTTTCAGCCGATATCTGTCCACTGCTGAACGTAGGCCTCCCCCTACCGTAGGCTGGACTGATTTCGATGAAATTTACAGGGATTGTCCAGATTTTCACATTCCTGTGTTTGGTAGCGATGTATCAACATCATTAGTGGTTCCCGGGCGAAGCCGGGTCACTAGTAGTTATATAAATGTAAGTGTATACATAACAATAAACAATAATGCAACCAATTAACAACTAAACACGTAAGTTCACATTGTCCTCCGTAAATATATCTATATGTTTAGATATCATATTTAACAGCCTTTTGGCGCGCGACATCGGCGCACTTCTCTTGCTTTTTCATAATCCATAATAGAGAAGATAGAAAGAGACAAAAATAACGATAAAAAATGAATTTTAATTCATGACCGTAATAAGTCTTGATGAAAAAAACGAATGCAGGCGTAGATAACCTGACAAAGGCAAAAACAAGTGAGGGTTGGTGCGAAAATTTTCGGCGGCAAACATTTTTTTTACTCGTTGAAGTAGTCATAAAAAGTCGTTCCTTGTGTTGTGGTCCTTGAATGAGATATTTTTGACATGATGAATTCATCCTATATACAAACATGTTTTTCTAAGTCATATCTCACTTATTTTGATACTTAAATTGATATTATTATTTATTATTACGAAGATTTTGATACTGCCCATGATTTTGGATAACTTATATTCAAAGTCCAACACCGTATTGTCGTAGACAGACACATAACTTACCATCAGATGTATATCAAGCCTATTTAATTCAAAATCATTTTCAAAGTGTATGTATATATGCATACTTCCTGTGATATAACGGTTTTCTATTCCTTAATCATTACATGCCATCGTTAGCTTGTGACCTTCAACTAGCAACTTGAATCATACAGGAAATTGTAAACTGAACGAGTTATTGACAGTTTCACGTGTAATTTCTCGATAGTCTATGAACAGTCGAAGTCAAATCGCCAGATTGTGAACTGCTATTTTACTTGCTTTATTTCTAAGGATGTTTACAATCTAACGGTAACGTATCTATGATGATTAGCTATTGTTTGTGGTTACGTCTGCATTAAAGAATTTACTCGATTCACTTGTCTTGAGCCATTATAGTATATATCGCCAAAAGTTTATATATATACAACATATATTTTTTTACCTTTTTATTAGAAAAAGAATATAGTTTTTATTAGTATCTATTTATTTCCTTTCCCTTTTTTAACTTTAGCTAAAATAGGAATTTCCGGCCTCAATATCTCACATACATTAAATGAAAAATGCGTGACAAATTTGATGTTCCTAGTTTCAGTATAAAAAGTTTCGGCAGTTTTTTTAAAAATAATAATCGAGCTTTTGGTTTGCGTAATTTATTCAACAATGTGCTACATTCTGTTGTATATTATTAATCAAAACTAAACGCCGCTTAAAACTTTAAGCGTTTAAGATACGAAACGGGGAAAATTTAACGAAACTAGTTCAAGTTAACCAAGTTACGAGCAAGTTGCACGATCCATTGTTCCCTTAATTAACTGACGAGACAAAAAGTGACACTCGGCTGCGCTTGGATAGTTGGTAATTGAGAAGATTACTGCCAACTGCCTCGCTCGCGCTCGAAATTCAATTGTAAAGTGACAGAATACGAGCCGTTTTACAATTTGTTTGATTATGGATGTAATACAATGGTACGGGAGACCACGCGGGTCGCGGGGGGCTTCTATGTGTCCTCGAGCGCGTCAGATTTTGGCACCATGGACTCTTTTAAAGTACCATACACCACAAATCAGTCATCAATGTAGAGCCACGCGTACAGACACGCGCTTAGGGTAATCCATTAAATTTGTAAAAATAAAATCGATCATCGGACATACTCAGACGCGTCAGATTAAGATACAGAAGCGGTTGTTTACATGTTAATAAGTATGCATTTCAATATCGGTAGATGTGATGCAAAGGAGTGCAGGGATCACAAACTTGTTAAAGAATCACGTGTTCATTTTATTTTTATTTTAAAGGAAATAATTCAAAGATAACGCGAACAAATAATCTGACGATTTCAAGAAGCCGGAGCAACAAAGATACGGAAATATTTTTTCTCTATACCATCTAATCTTTTAAATATTAGTCCCCATGACGCTCGAGGATGTACAAGTTTAGCGTCGTCGGCTCCTGTGCTATGCAACTTTTTGCGATTTGAACCTTCATTTTGTTGTGTTTTATTACATATATGTACATATTATGCTGTTCTAAACTAGTTATCATTCAACAGAAGTGGGCCTTAGTAATTGTTTGTAAACTTGACGTGTATGTCCTCTGTACGGTACTCTGAATATTCTCGTATCTTAGGATGTCTTGACTCGATTCTATTAAAGAATTCATGTCACAATGGTATCAGAATTATTAAATTGGTATTAATTTAATCGATCGTGTAATTAATTTGTATTTGTTGCGCCATTATAACATTATAATAGCAGAATCGGGGGTCTAGGCAACCTCCTATCAACACGGCAATAATATTTCTATTTCATACTTTATTTCTCATTGATTATGATGTAGCAATAAACGTAAATGTTTTGATATAATTCCTAATTGTAACTTGCCTATATGTTGATTTAGGACGCAAAAGGGCAACGGAAATGGAAAACCTTATGTACGCACAATTGTGTTTACGTTAGGGAATGTTAGACGGAAAATTACACCAGGAAACTTCGTTGTGTAATATTCTATGTTTGCTTAACATTCGCCAGGCGCAGTATTCCTCTGTACAAACACATTATTATACTGAACTATTAGTACAAAATACGGCATAAGAAATGTATACCGTCATCTATTATTTGATCAGAACACAGATCATATGTTAGATTTATTTAGTATTTAGTTAGATATATCTGGGGCCAACACTGTTAAATTGGAGATAGAAATTAGTTTGAACCCTTGCTCAAATCACCGTTCGCGATTCTAGGGGTCAGGTTTATGTTATAACATGGCGTACAACGCATTATCTAAAATAGAATAACATAAAATTACAATACAACATTTTATGCCATTTTTATCAATTAAATGGAACGTCGTTTACTAGGCGATGAAAAAAATAAGACAATACGACAATACACAGGGTTCGCGTGCAAAACTAGCTAGTATCACAATAATTGCGATGGTTACCTTAAGTTATTTGTAGGTAATACCAACAATGTCTTGATATACCTTACTCATTAGTATCAGAGATCTTACGCCCTTGAATGTTGCTGCGTAACTTTGACTTCGCCGCGAACTTTCTGCGAATTCACATGCATTCGTTTCTGGTTTTCCTCGCTGAAGATTTTTGTACTTTGGTTTCGCGTATAATAGCTTAAAATTATAGTTAACATGTCAAAAAACCCGATCCATCAAATGTTTTAATTATCAAAATTTGACATTTCCATGGCGAATGTAAATGAAGGTTTTTTTCGAATAAAAGCTATCCTATGTTATTCTTAGTACACTCGGAAATGTGTTTACAAAATTGCATGGCCGGTTGAGTCGTTTGGAAGTTAAAGCGTAACAAACAAACTCTCAATCGGATTAAAATTACTAGTTAGTATTAGGATGACATTAAATCAATTCAATTATGTTTTAAGTTTAATTTCTAACATTCGCTGCGGTTTATGAAATTACGCTTGGTGACAAATAACAAAATAATTTTGTAAGGAAAGTGTATTAAAACAACGTTTCTCAGTTAGAAGCACAAAGCTTTGGTACTGTTTGCTCTTCATGACGTTTCCATTATTGTCGGGATTTTCGAGTAAACACCGGACAACCCGCTTCGGATGATCCGGACGCCAACAAAACATTGTACAACAAAATTAATTTGTTAAAATATTAATATCAAACATTTATTACATAACAATATAAATAAATATATCGAATACATCCTTACTAATATTATAAATGTGAAAGTTTGTTTGTTACGCTTTCACATATTTCATTGTTGGAGGTATTAGTAACATAGGATACATTTTATGAAGAAAAAAAATGTATTTCAATAGCGATGTTTGTATGTTCTCTATAGACCTATAGACTCCGAAACCGCGGTACCGATTCGATTAAATTTACAGGAATTGTCCAGATTGGCACTTTCCTGTGTTTGCCACAAGTGATCTGCCAGATCACTTGTGAAGATATAAAATCGGAACTGTAAATATGAGCTACTTCAAATCATTATATAAGGAAAAATAATAGGCCAAAGAACAGGCCGTAAAAGAATCTCCTGGTTAGAAAATTTACAATATGAAGTGTTGAATAGAGAGTTTGCTGTAATGATCGCCAACCTCAACTAGGAGAAGACACTAGAAGAATAAGATAAACTAAATCTTTCACGGAATCCGATAAGAGCATCAAGCGTCTCGGGTACACTCAATGCTAAACGCGCAATAAGCGCATCCCATCGAAGGCCCCAAGTCCAATCACTCCATGAAGTCTCCACCGAAGCGACCAAATAGCTCAGCGGTAAGAGCTGTGGTAGAAACATCTTTCAAGATCATGTAATTGTATTTTGTTCGATTTTTAACATGAGCCGGTAATCGATTAAGTTTTTTTAGGATGACTTACGAAGCGGTCATATCGTAGATGTCTTTTAAACGCACCAGTCGGGATGAAATACCAAGATTTCTAAGTGTACGTTTATGGTTCTAGGTTTTAAAGCAAACATTTTTAATGACAATTTGCTTAGTAATGGTATTCTCTGTAATGTAATTTATAAATACATGCAACATAAGCTGGAACTTAAATCATCCGTTGCATGTTGTGCAATGCGATGCAATGAATTGCCCGCCATCTGTAGCACTTAAATGAAACGAATGCTTGCCTAGCGCGATATGTGTGCAAGGTTTGTTATTAAGCATACTTGTGTAATTGAATCTCGTCTAAATGTAACTAGAATAAACAAAGGATTTAATAAATCCGAAAAAAAAACATATTTCCTTTTCCTATCCATTCCCTCCCCGTGAAATCTTACCCACTGTCTTCTGTGAGGTCATGGTATTTCACCGGTCGAGCCCATTGTTCAAGAGATGTTGTTGCAAGCTCTACCACTGTTAATTTACCACTTAGAGCAACACGTTTAACAATGTTATTGTTATTTTATATGTTGTTTAAATATAGAGCTATACGTTCATACTGTACCGACTCAACATGAGTGGCAAAAGGATGATGCAACATATAAAGTTTAAGTAATTTTACTTGTTTTGCTAATTTTATTATTATCTCTAAAAAGTTTAATGGTATAGTGTTGAGTATGTTTCTCACTACGCTATTCATTAAAATTACTTCCGTTATAGTGAAAGGGGTCCTTCCGACAAACAAGCGAATACAAGTCTAAGTCGGGAAACGTAAAAAATAATTGGCTTGTCAATTTAATTACCTTCTATATTCATGTTAAGGTACCTAGTTCGAGTAAAGTTTCGAGTAAGAAAATTCTAGTTTATTAATGAATTTTATCCTTTAGATCTGTCACTGAGCTGTCAATCGTGTTACATAAATATTACGGTTTCCATGTCCGCATAAACACCGAAAAAGTGTATGTTGGCCTTCCTATTAACCGTCGAATTTCCTGTAATTGTGTAGTATTTTGTTTAGATATTATATCAATATCTGTACTTAGCACTACTTAAATCACTTACCAATTAATCGTGGTAAGTATCATTAACAGCACTTTTATTAACAAGAAACGTCCGACTTGCGTGCGACCACATAAACCGCACCTTGCTTGTAAATCGTCGATATTGTATGTAAATAACTGAGACTACGCCTTGATTGTAAAACCTATGTGGTTAAATACAAAATGAATTGTAAAAGCTAGATTTAACATTAAAATTTGTTGACTATTGACACGCCCCGGGTTCGCACGGGTAGTACTAATTATGTTGATAATTATTACATCCGTTTGCTACTAAACTACACAGGAATACCCGCTAGACCAATTCTAAATTCCTGAAAATGTTATCGAAATCGATCCAGTCGCTTCGGAGTCTTTACATCTACAGTCTTACAGTCTACATACACACACATAACCTTTATATAGACATATTTAAATAGATATGGTGTACAGATAAAGAAGCTGAAACGAAGTTATTTTCAATTTGTATTCTGAGAACTAGAAATAGACCCCTTCGAAGGCAGTTCCTACCTAAGCGTTGAGCTTATTGCCCTTCGGAGACCTCCCAGATGAGTTCCATTGCCCTTAATGGAGCAATTTGGTGGTAAAAAGACGACATTTCTCAAGCGTTTCTATCGTAAGTTATGTAGTATAGCTGTTAATCGGGTAAAGGCAATTGCCATTATATTATTTAAGAAGCGATGTGTTAGGATCGCGTCACATGGAAATCCATAATCTCTGTCTACTCCTCTGGGTTACGGTCGTGAGCGCATATTTATTATACCTATCTAAATTAACCGGGTTAAAAAGACGTATAAACTTCATTCACCATTGATATGGATCTACAAAAGATCTTGCTCTCGTGAGATTGTTCCTCCGGAAACAGTCACAAAAAAACATCTTGTTATCTCAGTTTTTTCAAGAAGACAGAGAGAGAGGGATAATGTTTTCAGCACTGCGAACTCCCGCAATGTACTCAGTGTATAATAAATCTTTACTTTACATTATCTAGAAATTTAGACCATACTAATATAACACGCGTTATCAAAGAGTCTATTCACTCAATGGTTAGAAGGGTGGATAGTAGGTAAACTAGGGCGCAATAATTATTCACTCCCAGGTATAGAGAGCTAACTTGAATAGGAGAGTGAAACACGTTGAGATCACAGTTCAAAGGTGAATGAGAACTTTGTGTCAACCTTAATTAGTCCGTTTACATGACAGTAGTACATAGCACGTGTTATGTATATACATATGTGTATTAAGTAAATAAAAAATAGACTGACAAATTTAGATGGTGATTTTTATCGATGGTGGAAGACGATGAACGAGCAGTTGGCGAGCTTGATGTAAAGTGACCGCCGCCAGCCATCAGAAGAGTTCACGGATTCAATTTCAACTGTTGTGCACGAAATAGGACGGAAGTAATGATTCCTTTATTTATGTTAGAATAAAATAAATATGCGCTCACGCATCTTTCTTATTCGGTTTTCTTCTCGCAAATAAGGAAAAAGACTCATTGTTATTTTTAAAAAATATTTTCAACACAGCCCCGTTAGATCTCACCTATTTAATGCAGTGGTTTGCTAGTTGAACAAACTTTCTACTCCCCCAATTAGTATTTTTAAAAACTAATTGAATTAACTGCCTTATGGCCTATTGTTTTGTTGCCCGCTCGGAAGTTCGTAATTAATTAGGAAAACATATTTCTATAGTCATGACCAAACCAAACCTTTTGACGATTTTGTACTATTTCCACCACCAGCTTATGGGGGTGTGAATGAATATTTTCCTTGTAAAAAAAAGCTTCAATAGGTTTTATTCATGCGACTAAGCGGAGTCGCAGTTGCAGATCTGCCGCTGGGGAGCGGCAATGTCTTTCGCTTTTCTGGCTCCCATGGCTTTATGGTGAAGGGTTCGGAAATCCATCACCAATGACAAAAGTCAGTGTTCAAAGGGCGCGCTTGGTGCTCTGGTACGCCTTTCTAGTGGAGGATTCAAATCCTCAATTCCTTCGACTAAACGCGTTCTTCGATTTGTATATATAGCTCTTATGACCTCATCCGGGAAGTCAGAATTAGACAATTATAGTTTTCTGAGTACATATTAATGGTCGCATAAAATCTTGTAACCCAAAACGAGCATTCTTAAAACTGAAGGACACGGAATGTCGTTTTTATCGCAAAGCTATAACTTGAGGTATGGCAGTAAAACACAAACCATTATTCTTTTTATGGAGTATAACATTATACCTCCACGTATTAAACATAAAGGTTTACTTTATACTGTAGATATCATAATAATATCTACGGATATGAGTATATAGACTCATCGTCATATCCGTAGATATTATTATACGGCTTAAGACATTAATACCCTCATCTGTGATTTGATCAGGATCTAGATACTGGTATGATGGGTCATCAGCATCTGGGCCCAGGGGCTAACACAGTTAAAGTGTAAAAACCTGGCGTAAAAAAGTGAGACGTCAAAATCCTTTCGACACATGAGTTCATTTGGATGAAGAGTAGAAACTGTTAAAATATTGTTATTGTATTCTTGTCCCAAACCTAAAGACATGCGGCAGTTTATTAACAGTTATTACTAATCAATGGGAGCAGTGGTGGCTCAGCGGTTACGTACAGGTTAGACAGGCGCTTTACTTTGTGTAACCTATTTCATCACCACTGCTCCAAAAACGTTGAAGTAAAACATCGTGAGGAAACCGGCATGTCTTAGAACCACCAAATTCGAAGACATGTGACATCCACCAACCTGCACTGGGCGAGCGTGGTGTTTTACGGCCCATTCCCACTCTCGGAGAGGAAGCCTGTGTCCCTGCAGTAGGGAACATTCTAGAAAAGGCTGATTTATTATTATTATTACTAATCACCATATTAACATTCATTGTAAGACACCGGAAAAAACAAACGCGTCACCGTTCCCTACAAAGTGGCCTCCATCCCAAGACTTCCTTCCCCCTTCCCTCTTCTTCCCTTTTTTTGTCGCTAACAGCGGATATGACCGGTTCATTGCCAATTCAGCCTATTATATTTGCTTTTAGAGCTATGACACCTACATACATTCTTCGTCAGATTTCCTCGTTCCGGATTACCCTATAACAAACATAAATCCTATAGTCTGTTCTAAAACGATGTGGAAACTTTGTAAACAAAC
Organism: Papilio elwesi; assembly: GCA_029849275.1. Classification (NCBI taxonomy): domain Eukaryota; kingdom Metazoa; phylum Arthropoda; class Insecta; order Lepidoptera; family Papilionidae; genus Papilio; species Papilio elwesi. The sequence goes on along the minus strand of CM056687.1, from coordinate 2,209,874 downwards.
CACCGTCTACCTGATCAATTGCTCGTATGACTGATTATTTTTTAGTTATTATAAATACCACAACTAAATTACATGCATACGTAGAAACAAGCTTTAAAGCTTTTACTACACGGTATTATGTCGGTACGCACGATCCTTGTAATCAGCGAGACCTTTGTAAACGTGAACATTTACGATTATTTACGTTAATAAATTACAACAAGAGGGCTTCTGATTGTTAAGGAAATGACTACACATTTGCATCGAACTGATGAGAGGCCATTACAGAGCTCGAGTGTACTACCATAAAGCTAAATTACATCTACAGACTAAATAAGTACATATGTCGAGTATTTATGTAACTGTAAGTTGTTTTTGTTTTTAGTTGTGAAAATTTTAACTACATATTCACATGAAAAGCGCCATCTTCATTTCTTGTGAAGTTGCCCTATTGACCTTCGATATTAACGTTACTGGAAAAAAAATGCTTTTGTAGTGGAATTATTAAAATATGATAGTTTCACAGTTTCTGCTGGTTTTACTTATTAAAAAACAAACCTTTTATCCTTCCAATTCCGATTAATCTATATATTTTTTTAATTGAATATTTTAGTAGATTTTCAAAAAAATATACGATAATACGTTAGTATTAGTAAAAAGGTTTATCGGGTACGTTAAATAAAAACCTTATCTAGTAGAATGACGTTATTGAAGCGTTTACGACAGCTTTTGTCAAAACATCGAAGGTGCATAGACGGCTTTAACGAGGGTATACAACTAATTATGCCACCATATCTGAGTATTATAAAAACAATATTAAATATTTGAATACTTAACGCATCCACAATTAGCTTCAATTTAGCATTAATTAAAATTAACTATAACTAGGCTCAAATCTATTTAAGCCAAGTTCTCCAATGGGACAAAAGAGCTTTTAGTGAATTAATGAGAGTTGCGAAGTACGCATGTACTAGAGACGTTAACGAGTCAACTTTCAACGACGACCGTAAAAGTCGTAGAAGAGTAGTTGTTTTAAGAAATATGTGCTTTTAGTGTAATCGTCATTAAAATCAAATAATTTTAAGATTGCAACTTAATTTAAATCAAATGTCCAACACATAAAGACTTTAGATAAGACTTAGTTCAGGGATTCCCCAGTAACTTGCTACAGCAAAACTAAGATACACAGTAATGAAAGAATGCTACTGGAAAAATACACAAGAAAACGAACAATGAAACGAAATGGCATATGTTTTTACTACATCTCTGGCACTTTCTATATAAAGTGATTAAAGTCCGTTTTTTTTACTATTAAGTATTAATTTTTATATGCGCATCATTTGTTAAACTTTCGTGTTTGGGTCAAACAATCTAAGCATTTATTACTTCATTCTCCTCGTTTTCTTTCATGGTACGCACTAACGTGATCCTAACCATACATTTTAAGCGGCATTAATTTTACTGCCGTGCTTCTGCGAAATCTTTTTTTTTATGGAAGGATGTTAAGAGACCGCTATCCATATGCAACCGCAATAAACTAATGTCGTCGCAGATGCGTTGCCTAGCTAAAGGTAGGACAAAAGAGAGAGACAGAATCCTATCCTTATTATGAAGAGATGATAAGGAAAAGACCTCACTCGTCAGACGAGTTGCAGAAGCATACTTCTACTTCACGCCTGTGAGGTGTAATCCGATAATAGCTACCGATCGAGCCGAGGCTCGGCCCTCTCGGGCACCCTCGAATCGGAAAGCTAAACGCGTAATGAGTGACAGCCCAAGCCGACGTCCCCTCTCGGAGGCCCTTGAGCCGATTTACTCCATGGAGCGTCCACCGAAGAGACCTACGAGCTCGGCGGCCTCCCAATCCGGTAATAATAATAAAGTAACGGCCCGAGTCGAGGTTTCCTCTACGGAGGGAGCCCTCGAGCTTAGTTAATGTTAAAGAGGCTTAGGCTAGGCGCCCTCTGGGCCCTGCCGCGTCGTGCCCGGTACAGCTGTAAATGTCTCCTCAAGGCAAACAGTGACCCTTTCAGTCACAAAAAAAGTCCGTGAGGTCGTGGTATTTCACCAGCAGGCCCATTAGTGCAACATATGTCGTTGTTTTGGGCTCTATCATTGTAAAAAATTATATCTAACTTATCTTTTGTTTATACTAACACAAGTTATTGTGTATATTTATGTAATTAAATGTCACTGCAATTGAGCTGAGCGCCCCACATTCTATTTTCCATAGTCACTTTTTGTTTCGTAGTTTTATTTTATCATACCATACTGACCTGAATGTTTTGCAGAGATAAAACGCTTCTCCGACAAATAAACTCACTAGCGATACTCAGCGTGTCACGTAAAAAAAGAAGTGTTCGGTTTCAAAATTTGATTATTTTTTGCGCTTGTGTGTGTCCGCGTGGTGTAGACATACACAGATACAATATCGAAAAAGAAATTATGACATCTATTATAGAATTATTGGATGCACAATACACAAAAAAGGGATTTTTAGGCCAAAAATGTCCTCGGGCGTAAATATAATAAGTCACCCAAAGTTACATCAGTAGGTGAATATTTCATAAACGAATGGCTAACAGAAATGTACTATGTTTCATTGATTTAGGAAACAAAAAATAATGTAAATATAGTATTAAAAAATAATATAATTATTACATAAAGACTTGGGCTTTAATTTTAATTGAATAGTGATAAGATACATTCTGGGTTTGAATTTAATTTAGATGTAAGCCCGGTTCCTTAAAGGCTGTTAAATCAAAAATGTCTTTTGGGTTGCTAGAAAAATGATCGTTAACTTTTTATCCCATACTAGATTGATTTAACATTACTGTTGACAGGCGTGTTAGTTGAATAAATCAGTTTTTATTTAGTTCTGTCAAAATCGGCGTTATATTTACAGCAGTAAAGCTACGATATGTATATAAGTATAAGAGGAAAATAATAAAATACCTGTAGTAGATATTTACGCTTCGATAGTAACTTGATCCACGGCTAGAGTATTAGCCGAGACTGAAGCAACTAGTTCACTGCGATGCATACAAACACCGACTGACTGTATTTGTAATGCAATCGAACTGGGATTAGCCGAAGCGAGCTTACTTGCATCCGTCTATGTAAATTGAAAAATATAAAAAACTGTATAGATAGCGAAATACCGTATTCATTCGCTATTGTATTACAATCTATTTTTGTAATTTAATTTAATAGTCACTACAAGCTAAATCTCTAATCTCTTTTTGGAATTAAAATTCTCAGGCGGTCATTCAGGTCATTCGATAATTGGTCGAGAATTGAGAGTGAAATTTCAAAGATGTGTTACGTTTAGACGCATTTTGTTACATGAGGGAGAAGAAAGATATAATGCATAGAGAAGGATAAAGACAGCTATGTTAATGAGCTTACGTTTTCAAATATACTTTCACTAAACAGCTTTTTCCCAATTTTGTGTAGTTATATTTCTTTTTAGATATTCACTCCCTTCATTTCTCTTAACACAGCCAATAATTTGCACATTTTTTTAAATATTTTTTGATACTTTTATATGTTATTCTAATGTTTTAATATAATGCCGGTGAGCTTATTAAATAGTATAAGAGATAACTTTCATATTATTACGTGTGTTCGACCTTTGAATGCTTTTTCGTGAAGGATAGACAGCATTTCCTGTATCATATTTAAGTCTAAAACACCACTCGCGAGCACTAAGAACCCATAGTCATTTAAAGGGTATATTACACATTACCCTTTACACATACGTATACCTTTATACGTACATTTTAAAAGTGATTTTATGTCCATAAGAATAAGCCAAAATAAGCAGCGCCTCTATAATTTATGTTTCAATTTATGTGACAGTTCGCAATATTGCCTTTAAAAAGTAGAAATTAATAAAGGAAATGGATACTGGAAGAATTTCCCTAGAGAAATTAATGACAAACGTTTCCTACAATTATTAAGACTAAAATGGCTGCATTAATAAAATGAATGTAAGATATAAATGTTAGTTTTGTATTTACTATAGTCAGCTAACGGCGCGTTACAAAGATTTTTGTGTTCTATTTTGACGTGACATCGTCTTATAAATCGGTGTACCCTACGAGGCACTCGGATAAAAGTTTGACTCAATGTCCCGTTACCTGAATTCTCCCTTGAACCTTTGCTTTACAATTAAATTAAATAGAAATTCAATTTATTGTATATATAGAAGGCAGCGAGCATGGATTTCCATTTGGCGCGCCCCTAGCACACCTCTCTCGCTTCTTCTACATTCATATTTTAAATTCAATTTATCTCGAAACAAATGAAAGGATCGTAACCGTACAAAGTAATTGAAAAGAGCTGTATCCTTTGTCCGAGAGAAACTTCTAGAAATAAATCTAACAATTGATTACGTTACTGAGAAAAGGATTAAAGTTTCTTAAAACTATAGATTGAATTCTCCCTTCGGTGCGCCCTACTTTTTATGTAGTTGGAACAACTTATTCCATTTAAAATATTCATTGCTTTTATGCTATGAAAAACTACAAAGTACTGATGCCCGTAATCCAAAGGGGTAGGCAGAGATTACGGATTTTATTTGACCTTATCGGATCGCGACACACCTCTTTCATTTCTTCTATATCCATCTATCTACGCAAACATGCTCGTAGGTTACAGGTAATGTCGTCTTTTTTAGAAACTCACTAACTTCTCTAGGGACGTACCCTGCCGACGCTGCCACTCAATTTTGCAACATAAATTTGTCTTGTTACTTTCTTCATCCATCCTTTCATCATGTCCGAACCACCGAAGTAACTTTTGTCAATTATAGTCACAACATCACGCGTTTAACCCACATTTTTTATTTATTCAACATTTAACTGTAACAATATTATTTAAATTATAATATAATAATTAAATATCTGTAAAAATATCATTACCACTTTACGTATTCTTGAACATTCTTCATAAGTGATTTGACTGGTATCTAGTTGTCTTACCGTAGGTTTGAACTGCCGAAAACATTAACACAAAACGCCTCAATTTTTTCAGAGACAAACCTTGTATCGCGACAAGTTTATATGCCAGTGGTAACCCACAGTTATGTCGCATCATCATCCCAATATCAGGACTTATTGTATTATTGCACAGAAACTTGTATTTTAAATTTTGGGTATTCGTGTAAATTAAAATTCGTTTGAACTCTTGCCCTCATGCATGCAGTACATTATGGACGTGGCATGGTGGACAAGACGAGGTATAGTATCAAGGCCTTGTTTCAAGTTCCAAGAGGTAATAAATTGTTGGATCTTGCTCCTATTAATTTAAAAATTACTTTATGCTACAAAATAATAATTCTCAAATATAAGCACTGAAATATAATCCTCATATACTTTATTTCTTTGTAGACATAAATGGCTATTAGATTCCTAAATAACCTAGGGAATGAGCCTATCGCAAAACACCAAACCATAACGAGAACAAAGAATATTTGTAGTTTTTAGTTCAGTCACTTTTCTGAATCTATAATAAAACATAACTGCATATTTCTTTTTTATTATATGAATCTTAAATATTTTTGAATCACCTGTACATATTTCATTAGTTCATAAGAGATACGTGAATCTCACACAGCTACGTACACTCACATGTGTTTGATGTTACCTTACGAAGTAAATTATAAATTATTACGAAAAGGTTTTTGTAACTGAAGCAGTGCTCGTCTGCCTCAACAGTGCCACACTCATTATTCTTTAAACGTAATGGAATTAGCTAATGGACCGCTAATACTACTTACGACATCCTGATTCATTAATAATATGTTTTCGTTCGTAGAATAGTTTGTTCGCGTATCATTTGTCTCATGCAATGTTATGCTTACCCACGATACTTTTAATCCTGATGTTGTTGTATGCCACACACTAAACTACACACATCTAAACTATATTTATAAAAAATATTTCCTTACCAAAACTATCGTTGATAAATGTTTTCTTTCTAAATTAATTATTACTTATCACTATTTAATCTTCTAGTATCATATTCTTTACATAAAAATATTGATCTCAAAGCATTTTTTAGACAAATTGTCACTAATTATCTATGGTACCACATGAAAAACAAAAACTAACTTTTGTCGACTTGGTTGTATCACGGGAAATGCGATCCTAAAAATGCTTTCAAACATTTTTTAGGTTCATTAAACTGAAATAATGTAGAAATTGGTTCAACAACTGCTCTACTTATTAACTTCGAAACATTAACACAATCTCATTCGGTACTGAAAGTAAACTTGCAAATCAGCCCCGGGGGTGCGCTACATAAATTACTTTTCCTTTTAAAGTCTCGGAATATTCTTTTGTTTTAATTACATGCCTCATTGAACCTTTTGCTTTCCGAGGCGAGCTGTTCGAATAAAACAAGGTTTCAATTACATCTTCGATTCTTTCTTTTTAATTAAATTAACAAATATTATTGTACTAATGCTATCCTTTTTAAGAAAATTAACTCAGCGGCACTAATCATACTAAATTAGAATTCGGGGGCGAAGGGCTACAGTTTCATCATCATTTTCCTGCCCTCATCCCATCTATCTGGGGTCGGCACAGTGTATTCTCCTGTTCCATATTCCTCTCTCAGCCGTCATATTTACACCCGTTTTAGACATATAATCTTTCACGCAATCCATCAATACTTTCTTTGGTCTTCCTGTACGATTGTAACCATCCACATTCATTCTCATTACTTTATTCGCAATATGTACATCATCCTTCACATCACGCTAACCTCTTCCTCTTTATTTGGCTGTCACCGGCGCCAACTTTAAGACTTCCTCTAATACACTCATTTTTAATTTTATCCATCTCCTCCCCTCCAATCATCAGAATTCTTCCGTGACAAATTCTAAAGTGAACTCGATATTGTTGTAATTAATTTTGAGGTCAAGCCTCCCCCTGCGCAAGGGCTGGTCAAGACTCTCCCCTCATATGACAATCCCACATCCACCATTCTGTTTGACTGCAAAATTTTTAAGCGTCATGATTGATAGTAAATAAATTAAAGGGAAGCAATTACATATGTTTATGTAAAATGACGATTGAATTGAATATAATGAAATTGTAAGGAATGTCGATGTGAAAGTTCTCGTAATTGATAAGCATACAGGCAAAGACGTGTGCAAAAAGTGTAAAATTTGCAAGAAGCGTAATCCACAATGTCTGCCTAATTCTGTATCAAGGGCATTCGCCCTTCCGCGTATATCCATACTTATTATTTTATGTTTGGTTATCACCGATAAGCTACACAAGTTTTCGTATCAAAACCATTTGGATTCTCTCAACATGTCGTAAAATTAAAAGCGTGTACATGTAAGTATTTACTGACGTTATTTTATATTTGTTATATTAAAACTATACATTTTTAAATATCCTGAAAGCGTAATAATTGACCGTTACGTCAGTCACATTATTATTTATAATTGTTCACTGATGTCGATTGTATTCGAGAACAAAGTTGCACAATTGTCTCTGACAGTGACTAATGAGCCAATAAAATCAGTCGATTCATCAAGTTCAATATCCGAATTCTAGACTTATTACTAATTACCGACTAGTTTACAAACCATAAGATTAATGATGTTATAAAGAATAAATACAGATCAATTCGCTTTTTTCTAATTAATGACGACCTTAAAATGAATGAACGAATGAACTAATATACGAATGAATGAACTAAGTCTCTTGTCAAAAGTCTAATAAGTTATGAATTATTTTAAGTTAGTGTTACACTTATTATGAAGGTTTTTAAAGTGAAAACTTCTTTAGCCGCGTTAGACAATATTTGGTAAGGGAAAATCTTACAGGTTCGCGTTAACTACATGCGCCATATGCGTCAGCAACACTTGTAGACATTTCTTATTACTTATTTATTGTTCATAGTTTATACAAAAGGAAATAAACTCTTCCCAAGGAAAGGATGGTACCCCTACCATCCTTTCCTGAGAGGATTTTATGGAGATAAATAGCAAAGGAAATATAAAGGATATTTCCGTCAATTAAAGGCTTGCAACTCATTAGTTTGTTGTGAGCGCCAATGGGCAGCGGTCACTGGGGTGAACCGCTTACTCGTTTTCCACCTTCTTCGAAAAAAAAAATGCTTAACTTATAGAACGAACTTATATAAGGTTTGTAAGAGACGGGATTGTTACCACGATTAGCCCTTTTCAGCTCCCGATATTTCGGCACAGTTTCATGAGCCACGGTCACGGGCTGGCTGAGAATCCCGTCTCTTACAAACCTTATATTAGTAAAAACCACGAAAGCTTAAAGTTATAAGAACGAACTCGTATAAAATATTTTTGAATTCTTTCTAGGCAAAGGATTATTCAAATATTCATCAATTTCCTATTTCTCTGCTCACAAATTTATATTTCTCTTCCTTTTCAAATTGTTTTATAATTCTGGTGTATCGGTAACATTCTGTAATTTATTTTATCATGGTGTAGTGTTCTCGGACGTCAAATTTACATTTTAAAATTAATTTCCACGAGCAAATTCGTCGAACATCAAAAAATTGATGGAATTACCTATTACGGTGTCATTTTCCCTTGATTAAAGTTTGCTTTGATGATTTGAATTTAGATTGAATTTTTACGTCACCTACAAATTTTTCGTGACTTGGGCCCGAATTTAAATATCAAAAGAGATATTAAAAGCTTTTCAATTTATGTTTTTTGTGAAGTGTTTTTATCGATTTCTTTATAATTAATCAAAGATAATCACACTGGATAGATATAATACCTTCACCAGGCATCTGAGACGTTTGTCAAATTTTAATATTCAACAATTCCTGCCGCTGAGTTTCCTTGAAGAAGCGAGCGTACTCCTTCCTTAAAGGCTGGCAATGCATCTGCAGGTTCTCTGGTGATGCGGTTATTCATGGACTATGGTGATCAATTTTTTGCCCCTTTATAAAAAACGAACACTCGTGTCAAGTTAAATGTCATATCAAATAGATTTAAGTTTCTATTAGAAAAAGTTGATCATACTTCTAACACCACGAATGCCGGAATTTTGACAGCTTGCTAGCTAATTTTTCCGTTGATCAGCCATTCAGAAGCTGGGCGTTAAGTCAATGACAATCGTGTAACAGTGGTAAGATTTGACTGAAGATTTGCGTGGTCCTCGATTGTATTATTCAAAGCAAATCGTTCCGATTCTGGTAATGACATTGACTGATGTGAAAATGAAGGCTTCCGATTCAGACGACGCTGTTACTGATAGGTTTTATAAATTTTACTTGTCTGATATTTATTTGTAATTAAATTGAATAAATAAATTTATGAAGCATAATGGCTTATTAAAAACTGACACAGGCAAATATTACTAAACCAATATAACTTTATCAGGTATTACAATAGTAAGATACAATAGTAAGTTGAACTAGGTAAGCAACCAGGCAGATGCGGCGGAATGCCGTACGGCGGGTACTGCCTGCTGCCCAATATACCGGAGCGTGATACCCGCAACCGCTCTGTCAAGAGTGAAGCGACCAAGAATAAAAGAAGAAGGTAAACAACTTTAATCGTCTACGGATAACCAACAACACCGCAGTTATCAAGAGTTAGTCGCAAGGCGTTTGAAACCAGAGGAAACAACATGTGATTAGTTAAGTAAATAGTAAGAAGGGATGGGCTGCTGCCGCTAGCTTTTCCACTGTCTTCAAATGTTTCAAATGCTTTTTAGTCATCTATTTTAACGATGACAAAACTTATATATATTAGAAGTTAGTTTTAAAAGATACCACTGACTTTATAGGGTAGGATTTTCCATTATAAGGTTTTTATGCTGTCATCATATGTTGTATGATATCCGGGGAAGCAGAAGAATCGAATTACACCTCACTCTTCAAATTCGGTCAAGCTATTTATGCTAAAGAAGTATGTCCGACATACATTCATAATAATAGTTGGTTCCATATCGAAATGAAAATTTTGTAAACTAACAAACGTCACTTATACCGTCCATGGCGGCCATTACACTCTAAATGCTTTCATCAGAAATGTTGTAATTTTATGGAAATCGTGAGATGAAGGTAAATGTATATAATATGGATAGCTAATGTTAAAAGGTAATGTGAAAAAATATCAGATTTCAAAAATATATTGCAATTTAAGAATTTAAACGTAAAAGGTATGGATTACAACATTTCCATCTTATTTGGAAAAAACTATAAATACTACATACATACATAATAACCCTCCTATTAGTCTGGCAAATAGAACATTTTAACCTCTAATTTACCTGAGATAATTTTATAAAGACCTAGAAAATATTTTATATGAACAAACTCTCAAACTAGAGCACGGATATTTACTTTCAATCGTATTTGCGCTAAGAGGGTCAAAACTTTCTTTCGCAAGACATGTGCGGTACAATCCCGGATTATTCTCTATATAAGCTCTCGATTCCCCATTTGTTTTGTATTCTCTGCGGATTACGTGCGAGATTTCAAAATACAGTATCTTTCATACAGAAAGCTTCCGATTTGCCAACACTCGTTAGAAATCGACAAATATTCAACGGATTTTTAATACAGTTTTAACATTGGTAGAGTCCGCAACAACAAAATCTGATGCACGGATTGGCTGGCTCGATCGGTGAAATACCACGAACTCACAGAAGGCGTGAAGTAGAGTATTCTGCATTTCGTCTGACGAGTGAGGTGCCGGACGCCTAATTTGAGTCCTCTTCCCCTTCCCACCCTTTCCTTATAAGGATTGAATGGGAATGGGAGGAGGATTGGACGGGGAGGGGTTAACGGGGAAAAGGAAATATCCTCTTTCATGTCTATGCCCTCCTCTGTCCATTAAAGGTAGGCAACGCATCTGCAACAAATTTGCTTGTTGTGGATGTCTATGGGTAGTGTTCGCTTCGTTTGCTACCTTATTCCATAAAAAAACAGTTGTAGAACGTTGATACAAAGTTCGGGCATATTATCGACTGATTTTGTAACAAAATAAGGAAAGAAAAAGTCAAGAAAATAAAAACTTACAAGGAAAACCCTTCTTTGAGAGACATGTAAACATATTTGGAACAATTAAAAAGGGACCAAACATAAAGCGAACTTCAAACATCTTCAAAGTAAAAGACTAACGTAAATACGGAATTTTACCGAAAAATCTAAACTATATATTAAACACCGATATATATCTGACAAATACGAGGATGTAAACGTATATACGTATAGGAATCGCCTATTGGTTACTGGAATAATTAGAGAGAAGATGAATGTATTTTTATACAGTGTCTTCTATTGAATGTTTTTTCGTGAAAACATCTCTAAAAATATAAACTCGTACCTTCCATACAAACTTTATAGCGGTGGTTCATTTTGTCTGCAATCGTATACATTGTTGAATATTTTAAAAACTAAAAGAACACGCAAACCCCTCGTTACGTATTGTTATTTGTAACTAGGTGGCGTTGTTTTTAATGTAAAAATAAATGATGTTAACCTGGTCAGATACAAGTTATAAAAAAATTTTGTCATCAGTCCTTGATGTCTATGCAATTTCAATTTAAACTGACATTTGAAAGTAAACAAAGCTTATAAGAAGCCTTTACTGGTTTGTAACAAATAAAAGAAAAATACACACTCGGACACCATACACGTATACACAGAAAAGAAACAGTTAACACACAGAACCGTGCTATTCACATTTATCTAAAAATAGCTCAGTATATTGTTAAGCAAAGGCGCCGGCGCTGTCACACAGTTGATACAATGACAGGCACCAACGCTTATCTATTATTAGTGTAAAATGGTATAGTTGGAAAAAAACGAGTTAAAAAGTAGCATTAATATATTTAAAATCAAATAAAAATCAGCTCATAAAAAAGATACAAGGAATAACAGTGACCGGCCATCGTGTATGCGTAGATGTATGGATGTAGCAGAAGCGCGAGAGTTGTGCCAGGATCGCACTAAATGGAAATCCACGGGTTACGGGTACAAAAGAATAAAGTATACTAATACTTTATTTATTATGCGATACTCGAGAAAGCGGAGGGCGATGGATCTCGAGAACGTTTCGCAATCTCCTGTGTTGTATTGAATTTATCCGAGGAAATATGAATTTTAAAGCTTGTTTCCTCGTCTGGAGTAAATCTTCGTTCTTTTGATATTTGCAAAATTTTTACACAAATATTAAAAACGATCTTATGAACGACATTGATAATTACGGATAAAAGTATATCAGTCTCCTCGTATGCTTTATTTAGTGCATTTTTGATGTGCAATGATACTTGTGTAATTTTATTTATTTATTTATATCAGACATTACATCCATCTGTTAGTAATAATATACTGAAAACTATGTTAGTACATGATTATGACATAAATAATAAATTTTATTTATTTTACAACATGGGCCCAGTTCACCCAGTGTTTGTAGAAGGGCTTGTCTACACGACTAGCTGACGACCACCCAGGAGAGTGTTGGTGCTGCCGTGCACCCGTCGCATAAGAGACGCTATGCGCTTACGTCTGATGCAAATCGCAAGTCTCCTGATCTCCTCACCACTAGCGCCCTACGCTCCCTTTCAATATCATTGTCATCTATTTGTGACCCTGTAAGCCAGTGGTGCAAATACTTGTACTTATTCACTATTTTAAGCGGAGTAACATCAAGGGTAACCGGTGGAACATCCGGGTAGCATCTGTTACCAGCCTGAAAGATCAATTTTTCACTTTTTGCCGCATTATACTTAATAAGGTCGTGAGTTACCACATAATTCTCACATATACACAGTCACTTCCTGAGGGCGCTGATCGAAGGGGCCAGCAGCACCATGTCATCTGCGTAATTTATGTTGTTCACAAAGTCCCCTCGACCGAGCATCCGACCATTGCGTTGCCGAGTCCACCGATCAGCCGATCCACGTACAAGCTCTTTAGAGCTTAGGCGACATAGCCCTCCTTGCCTTCTTCTAATGTAGTAATGAGATTGAGTAATTTTTTACTTACTTGACGTTCATGGGATACAGTGTAGCACACTTCCATACCTACATCTCATATAAATTCATTTTCATACATATATGTATAAACCATGTGTCCGAAACAGCTCAAGTATTTGATAAAATGTCGTCGCTTACACCGCACAAAACTTTAGCTCCTGTCACATTATTATAATACACTCAAAAGGAAAATGCGGTAATTCTATTTTTATAAGAGAACGGGGCAAACGAGAAGTCCTAACGCTAAGTAATCACCGCCGCCCATGAACATCCGCAAAACCAGAGGAACTGCATGCGCTGCCGGCCTTTGAGGAAGGAGTCCGCTTTTCTTGAAGTACCCTGAGTCGTATTGGTTTGGAAATATAAAAAATATACATTTTACCATTGGTAGAAGCCGTCAGTGTCAATTATTTCACAATAAATAACTCCCACATTACATTAGCGTAGACATGGCGCATAACAAAACATTTTCACTTTGTCACATCGGTGCTGACACATCTGTATGTGGGTAATGACGCTATCAAACGCTTAGGCTCAGCTGTTATGATATATATTTCGTAAGTGGATATGACGTAATATTTTAAAGTTATTGTTACAGATACTATAAAAATATGTATTACTTTTTTTGTATCGTAACAATCAGTGGTAAATATCTGCATATTTATCACTAATTGTTCGTACACGTTATACTGGTATATACTCCTGTATGTAATAAGTGGACGACATAGTAGGCTGAAGTGGTAATAGGCCAGTCATATCTATTGAGCTAGCGACTTCAGATGGGGGAGGAAAAGTTTGGAATGGAGATCACGGATGGCGACCAGATTTATCTACATAGAAAGATGACCTCATGAGGACGGCAGGAAGTCGTTGGATGCGCAGAAGACCGCATACTGTGGAAGGGATTGGGGAAGGCCAGCAACGGACTGATATAGGCTGATGTTTGTACTCGGAGTCGCTCAGTTTAATTTAATTCATACAATAATAAAGAAAATATAGCTATGGTACTAATGGATATTGCAACAAAATCGGTTCAGTAGTTTCAGAGTTTGCCCATTTGTAACAAACAATTTTTCCCCTTTTAAAATATTACATAACCTCAGTAAAAGTTCGTATTGTTGTACATTCATGCTGCAATATTCTCATCTACATGTTATAATTGATTCAAAACTTTCAATGTTTGCTTACGTTAACTATCTGAAACAATATTAACATTCCAAGCAATTATTATAGATATTATGAAATGATACTGTATGGATGTTGCAAAATATTTTGTGTGAAAGCGCTACTTGACTGAGCATTATGGAAAGTCAAACATCGTATCACGTAACATTAACCGTTCAGCCTCATTCCTTTATCTACTCACCTCCTCTATTCTTCATAAGAACTGGACGCTGCATCTTAATATTGCAGATGTCACTAGGTGAACCGCGTGCCTCCGTGTTACTAAACAAGTAAAAGGCGTTATCATTCGCCTGCTTTGTTCCTACTAAGGTCGGCATATCACATTTCCTTTTTCCAAGCTTTTCTATCAAGCGTCATCTCAGTAGCCGCTTCTTTATTGTTCATGTCATCCTTCCATCCAATCCGTCCATCTTTTATTAGGCTTACCTCTACCAAGATCGATCCACATTTAAATAAATAACAAATAACTAAAACTCCCTTTATAAGATTTTTCCTCGTCATAATACGCTAATTCCATGTTAACCTTGTACTAAAAGTAAGTATATTGATAAAAAGTGTACTGTCAAAAAAGTTCCTTTTTTACTCTATGGTAATAACCGATTTATAATTAAAATTGTAAAAACTAGAAGCAGAAGTAGGTGCAAAACCAGGACGGCAAATTTATTCAGTCCAAGCGCTTTTGTGGAATACTAAAAATTACTAGTGGTGGTAAAATATTTATATTTTATTCCTAAAATATGTGTGTAATGTAAAAATATGTAAATGATTTTTGAATCCCCACTAATATTATAAATGTGAATGGTTCATTTGTTACTCTTCCACGCGAAAACTACTCAACCGATCATCATGAAACTTTGTACACATATTCTTGGTAAGAGAAGTAACTTAGGATATAAAAACTGAAGTATGTATGTTCCGTATAGACCTATAGACTGCTGGACCGATTTCAATTAAATTGACAGCGATTGTCCAGATTGGCACATTTCTCTGTTTGGTAGCGATCGGATCAACATAATTAGTGGTACCCGGGAGAAGCTGGGTCACTAGTAATATTATATTAGTTAGCCTAACTCGTCGTCTAAATAATGATAGGGAAATTAATTGATTAATATTTCATTAGATAGAGAGAGACTAGTAACTCATAATTATATGAAGCAAAAATAGTTTTATTAAAATTTATAGACATCGTATATCTAATAAAGTCGCAACTTATTCAGAAAAACAAACACATAAAAATAAACTTGGCCAGTTCCGTATCTTAGACCCGAGAACTAAAGCTCTTCATACTCGTACAATGACAACAAATATAGACATATTGTGAATCAAAAGACATATTTCGAGTGAAGACTTTTGAAAATTATCATATTTATTTTATTATTCGCGCGATTACATATTTATGCATATGTAGGTACCTCTTCAAATTTAGTTTAGCGCACCTGAACAAATAGACACCAAGCGAACATGGACATTAAAATATTTAGATGTGCTGTCATTGAACTGAGGTTAAGTTACTCAGTAATATATAGTAATACTAGTGACCCCGACTTCGCCCAGGTAACACTAGTTATGTTGATCCGATCGCTACCAAACACAGGAATGTGCCCATCTGGATAACCCCTGTAAATTTCATCGAAATTGGCCCAGCCGTTTCGGACTCTATAGGTCTATAGGAAACATACATACTTCGCTTTTTACTATTTTTTTCATAAAAAGTATCCTATGTTACTTCTAGTACCTCCAAGAATATGTGTACAAAGTTTCATGATGATCGGTTGAGTAGTTTTCGCGTGAAAGCGTAACAAACAAACTTACATTAACATTTATAATATTAGTAGGGATATTCCTCTAAGAATTTAATACTGCTACTCTTAACCTCTTTTTCTACGGGTCGCAGCAGTTAAAGCGTTTTGTAGATACTGTGAAACGTATATTTAACTTTGGAAATCAGTTTAATGCCCCACAATAATCCATAGACTCTTTTTTGGTTCTGGATTTGATTGTGTCAATAATCTTTCGATGTAATTTGTAGACATCCTATTAACTTAAAAATTTTCATTTTACCATAGACAATATATATGTCAATTTAATTTTAATATTGAGAATAACGCTATCTAATTATCAATTGAAATAACAATCGGAATTTTACGAAACAGAGTGTATTTTTATTCAAAGCTATTAATTATTACACAAGTCTTATGGTGAGATTTAATCTCGTTCTTACAGTCTAATTATCTATATTTCGAGGGTAAGGATCACTTAAACGCAGTGTACGCATAATTACGCTCAGGCGCTCCCTCCTTCCTTAATTCTTCCTTAAATTAATTCCCTCATAAAACGTCGTGTGCTTTATGACACAAACATGCGTGGGGCAAATTACGAGCAATCATTTGACGTTGTCGTCTCAGAATAGTCATTATTTTGAGCTGATATGTTTAATATAGCCGTATTTCGATACATTAATGTACCATTTGCTCCCTGTTCAATGTATTAAATAGATTGTCACAATTATCATGACCATTCTTTCGCTGAGTGAGCTCATGTCTTGTTTCATGACTCTTGCTCTTGATACATTTATTGAAAGCGCTTCACTATCTTTCACTGGCTTATCTTACTAATAAATAGTATGTAATGTACGCAATGTACTTACGAGTGTCTTGTCTTCTATTACAAAAATGCAACGAATAGGTACGATGAAATTAATCACATTTTATTTAGGAAGTAAAAACTAACTAAGTGTATAAGCTTGTTAGTTCACGTTTCGAATGACAGGATCGAATCTATGACAGTGGGAGAGATCGCAACAGAAACATCTGTTATACGCATGAGTCGACTAGACCAACCACGACCTCACAGAAGACATGTGTGAAACAGAAGTATGCTTCTGTGTTAAGTCTTATAAGTGAGGAGCCGGAGGCTCAATTTCAGTCCTCTTCCCTTTCCTGACCTCTCCTAATAAGGATAGGATGGGAGAGGAAGAGGATTGGACGGAGAGGGGATGTATGGAAAAAGGAAATACCCTTTTTCCTATCTAACCCCTCCTCTGTCCAAGAGTGGGCAACGCATCTTACTAATTGCGGCCGCTTTTGGGTAGCGGTCACTTAACATCAGTTAACCCGCTTACTATATTGCCATATTCCATAAAAATGACTGTATTTCATTTATACTCTAAGCAATTACACAATTTTTATCATATAATTATTTTTCCACGTCTACTTATTAGTTAAAAGTACATTTAATAGTCCTGAATCTGTCGCTGTTTTGTTAGGCGGACTACCTCCAGAGACCTTGCCTGTAAAGTAATGTTGCGAATCAGAAACAGTTACCATATTAAGGCGTGAAGATCATGGTAATAAAATTATATTCACTTAGAAAAAAAATCATACCGTTGTCTTAATTTGTATATCATGTAGATGACAATCACGTTACCAATTAATAGTACCGTCATCAAAAGTAATGGAAAGATGACATCTGAAAAGAGATTCATATTTTTTATCATTCCATTTTCTCTCTCTATTTGTTTGTTTGTTATACAGGGTGTCCGAAAATGACGCTTAGAAGACTACAAATTCCTTGCACAACACAACTTGCAACCGTTGTCAACGTCATTTCCGGACAACCTGTATATTCAGAACAACAAATGGCATCTCTTTAACGTAATCAAATCAAAAAGAGAATGTCATAAGTGAAACAAGTTATGGTATGTTTGATTAAGCCATTTGTAATAAACTACAATCGATAGACTTTTACAAAATAAAATAAAAATTAGCAACGTACCAACAAAAACATCCATTTGTGGCTTATATGAATATCTGGCGCCCAATCTATTCGAAACTTGCTAAAACGAATCATAAGATAATTTCTGAATAATAAAAATATATAATTAATATGTTAAGTCAATAAATTTTTGCGCTGATATTTATGTACCTAGCGAAATTATTATTTCACACACACTTGAAAAGGGAAATAAGGAAGCGTAGGTTAGACAAAAAACAGAGGCAGTCTGCCTACAGAAATGATTCAAAACAGCTGAAAAGGTGCGGCAATAGTTCAAAAATATTTACCGAGTTCATTCAAAATTACTTAACAAAGTAATATGAACTTTATATCCTAAGTATAAAGTACACAATTGCTGGATTATTCAAGTTACGTTGAATGCTTTCAATATTGGTATTTTAAAAAAGGATATTAATATTTTTGTATTATATAGGAGGTATAAATTCATCAATCTCTTCTTGTATTCAATTTTGAATTTCATTGTCAAATTTTCAATACAATACTGTGGAGGTCAATCGTGACGAGAACACCATAAGTTTTTTTCTTACCAAAAATCACTCAACGTGACTAAAAAAGTTTGTACTTCAAAAATCATATATTTCAGATATCGAAACTCGAGTACATTATTATCCACTCGTGTACGATTTAGGTACAATGTCGCCACACCCCTGCTGAATATCTGTGTACATGTTATACGTCCGTAGGTGGCGGCGGTGCCGTGATGCCTTAAGGATTATGTCAACCACAACGTAGTTTGAACTGTTAATTAATCTGTCCTTTGCCCTAAAAGGAAAGAATTGACATAATTGTCAATTGTGAAACAGCCCTTTTGCATTTCACAAAAGAAGAAATCCTAACAAAATACATTTCACCTACATACAATAAGTACTTTTGTACTGTTGTATTGGAATATCCAGTAAAGATATTAAATGAAATGTGTTTATTCATAAGTCTACCATAGTCCCTTTCGATTCTTGGAGCCTCTTATTTCTTTGTTGGCACTCAAGGAACGTTTATTATTGACGGTTCTGAGAAAACTGTTATTTGTTCTGTTTAATTATTGTTTACATACATCGATAACTACATCTGCATTATTTAAACTTTTACACAAAATTAAATACAGGTGTCTATGATTTCTGTTGACGTAAATGACAAAAAGAATAAAGTAACAAGGTACGTTCTACCAGGTATATGTAAATTAAAGAAAGGAGGTTGATTAATAAATTTATTCAATCAATATCAGTGCACCATTGCCATTCTTGTCAGTTTGGACATCTTAGCGGTTAATAAAAATTACCTCGTAGTATACAAACTCCTTAAGCACCTGATATACATTTTTTTTAATTTAAATCTTTACATTCGAGTTTTGTAACTATAAAAGTCTAAGAGCTTCAGCGCCCTGAGCAGATTGGAGATGAAGCGATGATGATCGCGGACGCGGAAAGCGGTTTGACAGTCGCTACGGCGCGCATTATATGAACTGCATCCGCGCAGTGCGTTAACCAACCGCGGCAGGTCTTCTACCCGCCTCGCTTCGTTCGCTTGAAAAAAAGGCTTAATAAAGACCTTAGTAACGAGGTCGCAAGCTACGAGATGCGGTAAAGGGACTTAATGGATTTTATTTAACATGTTTTGAATGAAGGCATAGCACTCAATAACATTTATTAAAAAGTTTTTGATTTAATTTATTAGAATATTGCAACCTCTATGTTGAATAGTTAACACCTTTCTATAAATTATATAACAAATAATATGCCGTAAGCACAACGGTCTTCTCTCTTATTGGTAAGATACATGATTTTTATTGAAAGATGCATAGTTCACAAGAGTTTATATACATTACGGTTATGGTTTTACACTATGTGTCATCAATATCATACTTTGTGAAACTGAAATTATTTCCAGGTTTTTAATATTGTTTATGTGCTACAGAATACAATATCAAGAGCAAAGTAATTAAATACGTAGAGCGATGTCGCGTCTGTAATCAGGGAGCCATTATAAAATGTTCATTACCGGGGGAGCTTTTCAAACCGACACCGGTGCCGGTGGTGCAAAGTAAGGGCCGCGCCACACGCCGCGGTGCGAAGTGGTCGCGACTACATCTATCGAGTTTAATTATCGCAGATTAATGCAACGACGCAATTAGTGATGTAGGTTGGGGAAAATGTTTCTTTATTTAATTACAGTACATATGTGGCATTTTGTTCAATGACTTATTGCCATGATAAAGGTAGCGACATGATCCCGTTGCTATAGAAATTTATGAGCAAAAAGAAACCCGTCAGATAGTTTTGGCAGTCAGAGTCGTTTTACGGTAACACGGACAATTGGATGTAGCGTTAGGGAGTGAACATGGCATTGAGGAATTGAGATCTTTTTAAAATAAATTTAAAGAATTAATTTCAATGCGTTTCAATAAGGAATCATATCATATAGGAATAAGGAAATGAGTACACGGTTCATTAAGTTTCTTTCAGTGAGCTCGTGTGACACCCAAACATGGAGCTCTTTTGTGTACCCAACTTTTATTAAATGGGTCAAAACTGTGTGGTCTTCAGCTATGTTCACTGCTTATATGTCAATTTTTTTTCTTGTTTCACTTTTAAAAAAATGGAGACCATTTCATCCCGAACATACAACTATTCTTAAGATACATAAAACCATAATGTTTCATGTTATTACAATAACAACATTTTGCCACATGTATTCGTAAGATGTGTCAAAATGTTGTTGTTCTAAGTGAAACGCGGAATTTTATAAGAACTTACGCGGAGCTTTAAAGCGAAAAGGAGAGTATCTATACCGGTTTCATTATTTATGACCTTTCGCTTTCGATCTCGCTTCTTATAATGAATTTAACTACACCCACAAGATTTCTCCTTCCATCTTTATCTGAATTTTGCCCACCTTAAGACTTCAGGTTATAAATAGCAAGCGCGCAAACGCTTCACTTGATTTTAAGACCACTACCCATAGGTATCTTGCAATGAAGCAATGAGTTGCCGAAATGTTGCCCACCTTTAATGGACATAGAAGGAGATTTAAAAAGATATTTCCATTTCCTGTTCATCCCCTTTCCATCCTATCCTTGGTAAGATAGGGTGGGAAGGGAGAGAAGACTGAAATTAGGCCTCCGTTACCTCACTCATCAGACGATACGTAGAGTACTTGTACTGGACGCCTGTTTTCTATGAGGTGGTATTTGACAGGTCGAGCCGGCCCGTTCGTGTAATAGGTGTTGTAGGCACTACCACTTTTAACTTTTTCCATTGATCACGTTACCGTTTTGTTCCGAATTCGACTTTTTTCTAAATCGCCGAGAAGTTGATATAATATCGATATTAATTAATTAAAATTTAAATCACATCACTAGTGGGCATTGACTTGTTCGTGCTCTCGTGAATTATTACTTTCAGGTTGAGGTGATGACGGCAGTGATGGCGGGATAAGTCGGGGGGCTCGCGTGACCGCAGCCCCGGAGGGTCTGAGGTAATCAAATACTGTCTGACAATAACAATGTTTTTTATAACATAAAACATTTTATTTAATTAATCTTTCTCTCTAAGAATAACTTTAGTATATATAAAGATTTTTTTTGCATTTTGAAATTTTATCTTTATATATGTAATTCTTCTGTACGTGTGTTGACAGTGAACTTCTAAACGGCTGAACCGATTTGAATGAATTTTTGTGTATGTATTCAAGTGGATTCGAGGATGGCTTAGATTCACAAATTAGTGGTACCCGGGCGAAGTCGGGACGGGTCACTAGTGTAACTATAAAAAACTAAAGGAAATTTGGTATCTTTTGCATAATACTACGTAAAGAGTGGCCTGTATGCAGAGATAAGCGAAATTTGATTAGCCTGCATTGTACTAACACAACGGACAAGCGAAATTTGTGACTTATACCTTCATAATAGGCACGTCTTAAACAGGGGCGTTGTGAAATATTCTATAGCAAATTAATTTATAGAATTTAGTCAGAAAATGAACAAGCGTTTTACCTGACGTCAAAGAAGTACAGATTTTCTTTCAACAACCAAACAAAATAATGTCAGATGCGATACTAGACTAGTTAACGTGTAATGAATTGTTTGCTTAATGCGGATGTCTATGGGTAGACGGTAACTTATAATCAGGTGATCCGCTTGCTCCTTTGCCACGTTCTTCCATAAAAAATAAATAAATAAAAATTATACAAAAATGATTTCATTTGACAGACCGGTTGGCGTGGTTTGTAAGACTAGCTTTTCACGCGGCAGGTCGTGGGTTCGATTCCCACCCAGGACAAACATTTGTGTGCATGAACATGTCTGTTTGTCCTGGGTGTTATTATCTTTTTAAGTACATATTTACAAAAGAAAAGTAGCATATGTAGTATATCAGTTATCTGGTTGCCATAGCACAAGCTCTGCTTAGTTTGGGATCAGATGGCCGTGTGTGAATATGTCCTAGGATATTATTATTATTTCATCATGTAGATAAAGACTCATCATCTTCATAATGTTCACTGATGTTCTAGAACCTTTTGTCTGCAGTAATGATAAAATAAATATTTATTTCACGTTCTATAAATTACCCTAAAATGTTTTTAGCGTTTTAACAATAAAGGATGGGGTTATTAAAGATACTTTAACAAGGAAGGGTAAATCCCAGCTTAACGTAAGAACTCAGTGTGATAAAAGACTTTTATTAACTTTATTTTCTTCTTTATGAATTTCGTTTTAAGCTTTAGATAAACAAACATTTATTTCGCCTTATAATAATTAATCCTTATTACTTTGCTTCTATTTTTTTGAGGCAATTTGTTTTTATAGAATTTATGGGTAAAATACCGTTATTGCGTGAATAACATTTTCAAAAGAAAACATTGTACGAATATTTGCAGGACTTACCCTATAAGTTTGGCATCTTAATTGTTTACAACTCTAAAGGTTTTACATTGGATTCAATTTTTAAAGTCAAAGTCTTCTAAGACGGAAACACGAAATATGTGTGCATAATAGGCACATATCTAAGCCAGTAACTAAATAGACTGGTGGAGTCACCCAAAGTGAGCATTGACCTCCGGCAACAAGAATCATTTCTTCCGAGCCCGCCCTATCTCTCGCCAATCTTGAATTTGTAGTTCAAACAGTTCCGTCTCAACCTCATCTTTTCAGCAATACCTTTCGTGATCCGTCCATCCATTAATCTAACCAATGAGAAAGATTAATTTATACGAATGGTATCAATGCAAACAATTCTTTATTGAAACATGTCCCACAGGAGAAGTGACCACATAACCGCACTCTGATTACGAAGCTTCATTCCATGTTGATTGTCAATCAATCAGACAATCAACGTATACGTAACGTATCTACTTGTTATATATTGCAAAGCTTGTGGGTAGCTGTTCATTTGTAACTACAACTCGCATCAATGAAGTCTTCAGAACAGATAATAGATTTAAATAGAAATTCAAAATCTTAGAAGGCCACCTAATTACTAGGTATTACAGCTATTGAATTGATAATCTGATTTATTTTTTTTGTGACTGATAGGTCACTGTTTGCCTTGAGGAGGCATTTACAGCTACACCGGGCACGAGGCGGCAGGGCGCAGAGGGCGCCTAGCCTAAGCCTCTTTAAGAGTAACTAAGCTCGAGGGCTCCCTCCGTAGAGGGAGCCTCGGCTCGGGCCGTTACTTTAATATTATTATTACCGGATTAGGAGGCCACCGAGCTCTTAGGTCGCTTCGGTGGACGCTCCATGGAGTGACTCGGCTCAAGGGCCCCCGAGAGGGGACCTCGGCTTGGGCTGTCACTCATTACGCGTTTAGCATTCCGATTCGAGGGTGCCCGAGAGGGCCGAGCCTCGGCTCGATCGGTAGCCATTATCTGATTACAAGTAGCATTACAACTAACATTACTACCACTTCGGAAAGCGTTAGCGCTGGGAGAAGAAGTGGCGGAAGAAACTCCAGCAACGCTTCTATCATGAGTAGGGGAAAAAACTCTGCTGGCTATGTGGCCGTATCGGGAAGGTAATAGCCGTCCTCGCCGGCGAAGACGGTGTGTAATTTGTTTGCGATGTTGTTTCATCCTAGCCTGAGCGATCGTTATTGCATCGTCTCGATAGTCGAGTACGTGCCTAGGTCGTCTATAGTCGCGGCGGAACGTACCGAGCGCGATTGGTTTGTAGGTGGCGGCACCTAGGACTAACGGGTTGGGGTGACCGGCGGCAGAGTCGAAATAGCGGCGCGACGCCAACTTCAGGTGTTGAGCTATGGTGGGCAGCTCTAAATCCACGTGTAAATCGATGTTGCGCATGAACCACGGCGAGCCAGTGGCCCTGCGCAAGAATCTGTTTTGGATCAGCTGAAGTCGGTGAATAAGTTTAGGGGATATGTGCGCGAAGACCGGACTAGCATACGTCATAACGGGACGTACTACATACAGCTTTATAGAGTGTCACCTTGTTCCGGAGGGACATTTTGCTCTTTTTGTTGATTAGTGGGAATAGGCGGCCTAGTACGAAAGCCGCCCGGTTCCTGACCCGGGTAACGTGAGCGGCGAAGTTAAGTTTACGGTCAAGGATGACACCTAGGTATTTTACCTTATCTTCCCAAGGAATTGGGCTGTCCATGAGCTTAATGGATGGGAGACGCGGAAGATGAGCTTCCTTATGTCGCGAAAAGAATAGGGCGGCGCTTTTTGCTGGATTTATTTCGATCCTCCATTTCCAGAACCATGCACCGAGAGTGGTGGCTGCGGTCTAGAGGCGTCGACATATAGCGTCAGGCTGAAGGCCCGACGTGAAAATGCAGGTGTCATCGGAAAATAGGGCAAGCTCTACACCGCGTACGCGCGGTATATCATTGGTGTAGAGGGTAAAAAGGACTGGGCCTAACACCGACCCTTGAGGCACCCCGGCTCGAATGGGGTGTGCTTGAGAGCACACTCCCTCGACGCGGTAGCGGAACGATCGATTACTGAGGAAGTTTCGTATTATGCATACGAGACGATCGGGCACTCCGTACTCATACAGCTTGTATATGAGCCCGTTGTGCCAGACTTTATCGAACGCCTTCGCCACGTCGAGGAATAGTGCTCCGGTGCTAGAGCTGCGTTGGCGTTTTGTAAGGATGTGCTCCGTGATGCGGTGCGCTTGATGGGTACATGAATGTTTGGCACGAAAGCCGAACTGTCTGGGGATTGGTAGTCCTTTGGTATTCATAAAGGTACGTAGGCGGGCTAATATCAGGCGTTCGTAGATCTTCCCAAACGTTTTGAGAAGACTTATGGGTCTTTATGACGTGGGGTTCGTGGCTGGCTTTGAGGGTTTGAGGAACCCTATGACCTCAGCATCCTTCCACTCGCCGGGAAAGACAGCTTTGGTCATTGCCACGTTATAAATAAGAACTAGTAGCTGTATAACAGCAGCAGGAAAGAGTTTGGTCACCCTATTGGTGATACCGTCTGAGCCGGGAGATTTGCGTGGACGCAAGTTTTTAATTAATTCTTTAACTTCGTCGAATGTTACCGGAGGAACGGAGTCGCGTAGCGGTTCGTGTTTCCTTCGATCGACCTCGCTGTCCACCATTCGGAGGTGGGCAGGGTCGACCGGTAGGCTACTGGGAGAGCACTGGGCTTCGAGGCTGTCAACTAGACATTCAGCTTTCTCTTCGTCCAGCATGGCTGGGGTCATGTTCGGGCGTAAGAGCGGCGGCATCGTGGTATATGTGTCGCCTTTAAGTGATTTGGGAAGCCGCCAGAATGCTAAATGGGATGGCTTTAAATTATTAAGTGTTGTATCCCACCTTTTGTTCCTGAGGGCGGCTATGCGTGCTTTCGATTCACGCTGTAGTTTACGTAGCCGCTTTCGGTGCGATTCGGTGGGATACATATCATAAGCTCGGGTGGCCGCGTTCTTACGTCTCAGCAAGTCCCTGGCGTCCGGGGGCAGCTCCCAGCGATGGTTATCCATCACTGGGATCTGCCTCGAGCAGCCCTTGATGGTATTTTGGACATGGCTTGTGAGAGATCCGATTGCGACGCCCATGTCTTGTTCATTAATTATTTGGTCGGGGACGGAATCAAGTTGCGGCGAGTCAATGTTCTGTAGCTTAGCACTGAGCTTGTGCCAGTCCACGATGGTCTTGGTTTGGGGCGAGGCTGGCGCAGAAGGCCCTAGCCGTAGTATTACTGGTCGGTGATCCGAGTAAAGCTCGTGAATCACTTTTATTTCGCGTAGGTTGAGATTAATATTTTTGACAATTGCTATATCAAGCACATCCGGTGTATGTTCCACTGTGTGAGGGTAAAGAGTAGGCTCTATGGGCGCTACGATTTCGAAGTCGAGTAAGTCCGACAGCGAGTCGAGCGCGCGACCTCGTGTGCTGATCCTAGTTGAGTTCCATCGGATGTGCTTACTATTAAAATCGCTGGCAAGAATAGTAGCTCCTCCTAAGGATAGAAGGGCTTCGAAGTCTGAGCGCAAGATAGTTGCGCTTGGTCTACAGGGAAGGTAAACCGAAGCTATCGTTATTAGGGCATGACCTGTCATGGCTAGCTGGCAGATCGAAGCCTCTAAGTGCGTTAGCGCGGGCGTGTCGATCGGTACGCAGTGCAGGGATTTATTATAGTAAACTATAGTGCCACCGCCCGGGGCGCCGGCCCTATCGTTCCTATCGATTTTATAATTTGGGACATTCGGGTCCCTTGTTGCAGGCTTAAGAAATGTTTCCTGCACGAGTAGTACGTCGACTTGGTGGTCACGGAGGAAGTTACAAATTTCTTCGCGTTGTGTTTTGACGCCGTTCGCGTTATAAAATGCTACGTTAATCGATTGCGGTTTAACTCGACCATTATTGCGCGAGAGGGTCGGAGGACTATTTTTACTTTTAGTTTTATCTTTCTCCGCAACGGCTAATTGAACTCAAGAGCACTAACGATGTGCTTGTATTTACGAATTAAATATAGACGCGTGCCTATATTTCCGGATGCGTTTAGGTACTCGTCGGTGAAGGTGAAGACCTCCTCCATATCCAGGCTTCCTAGGTTTTTTAGAGACTCGAATGGATTGGTCTCTGTCATTTTTACGGGTGCAACCGGCTTGGCGGGTGCCGGTTTACTGCCTGCGTGATGAGGAATCGCGGTAACGGTGGGGCTCGTTTTGAACCATGCGGAGGCCAGTGGAGTGGTTGTTTGCCACGCTGGGCGCAGGGGAGAGAAGGATGCCGATGTTGGCACTGGTTGGGGACGTCTTAATGGCTGGCGAGGTTGTTGCTGGAGCTGCTGTTTACGCTTGGATGCTTTGGGGCACCCAAGGTAATTGGCAGTGTGTCCCTGCGATTGGCTGAGGACACAGGCGGGGGGGCCAAAAGTGGCCAGTTGTGTTTTGTCCTTCGGACGGGGACAATCAGAGGTGCCGTGGTCACCTAGGCACTTGACGCACCTAGGGCGGGCGAAACAGTTACGGGCTGCGTGCCCGTACATTTGGCACTTGTGGCATTGGCCCGGTAGAGCGCCTTTACGCGGCGGCTCCACCACCAAGCCACTAAGGCCGCAGATCGACTTGATGTCGAAGATTGATTTGCCCTCAGGCGTGAGTTCTAAGTGAACTTGCACTAGATCGATAGGGGCTCGAGTACGTCTATTCGTCATACGATAGACACCTAAAACTGGGAGTTTTTGGTCCTTAAGGGACCGGGCGATTTCCTCTAGCGGGATTTCTTTAGGGATACGTTTTACAACGACCCTTAAAATGCGATCTTCGGCGAGCGTGAATGTATGATAATATACCTCCTTTTCATGGAGGAATCGGGTAACCTGCCGAAAAGCATCAGCAGTTTCGAGCTGCACTTTGATTCCTTGGGCCGTCGCTGTAGCGACTATTTTATATTTGTTGGACATGGCCGACTGTATCATCGGCCATTTGTCTTGGGCTTGGACGTAAATCGGAGGGGGTCTTTTATCCTGCGGCGCGCGAGGCGCAGGGGGACCTTGTGGTACAGCGGGGGCGGCAGGATTTACCTGCGGGGCTAGGGTAGGCTTGGGCAGCGCTACGGGGGTTGCCATAAGGGCGGGGATGGGTGTCGATGCGGGCTGAGATAGTGCAGCTACAGCTTGGGGATCGGGTTTGTGGGCCTTTTGCGGCACTGGAGAAGAGGATGGTGAAGCGTCAGGGGAAGAGCGCTTCTTGCGCTTTTTTTGTTGGCGACGGTGGTGAATAGGGTGCCTTTATCCTCCAGATTTGCGGGGGACAAGGGAGAGTCCAGCTCCATTTCGGAGTCACTGGAGCCGGAGGAGGACGCAGCGCTTGAAGCTGGGGCGGAGTTAGAGGCCTCTGAGGAGGCCCCGGATTGCGCGCCTATCTGCGAGGCCGTGATGGCCTTGAATACGTCCGGGAATTTCTCCCGGAGAAATTCTAAAATGGCGGTGGCATTTAGTTCCGCCATTATCTCTACTTCCTAAAATCTTGAACTACTTGGTCTACTTACAGGCGGTCCCGGTGGGAGTCCGGGGTGTGTAACCCTAGCTCCCTCCCTGGTGGGTTAGGCAGGGAGGATGTGTGTCTGCTGCGTGTAGCCCTAGTGCGTCCGAGTGCCGATCTTATTGTGCACTCGGGTGTGTACTTAGGTACTAACTATAACTACCCTCGGGCTCTAAATGGCCAATACGTGGACCAACGTTGACTAGGGCACTACCTAAGGCCAGTGGTGGAGGTTCCTTCCGAATTTCGCGGTTCCCAGACGGGGAAACGCGGGCGAACGGGTCTACCTGACTAGCTTCGTTGTCACCGTTAGGTATCCGCTAGGGTTTTTTTTCAAAATGCGTTGCTAAGTTGTTGTTCCGCGCAGTGAAAACTGCACTTCACAACGCCTTGCACACGCTGTTCCCAGAAACGGAAACAATATCAACCTAATTAAGACGTTAACGTTCCAAAGAAACGAGAAATTCACTTGCCAGATGGCCGGCGCAATAAAAATTACGCCGAACAGGCGGCTCGCGAACAAAGGGCCGCGGCGCGTTAATGACGCGCACCTGCACGGCGGATGGCCAGACTTAAGTCAGGCGGAGCGACAGATGTTGAGCGCGAACAAAGCCCGTCCGTTCGGCTCGACGTTCTGTAGCGGAGTGTTGATAATCTGAAGTATGAAGTCTCTATAGATTGCATAACATTATGGTCTAAGAAACGGCATGAGGGATTTAGATCATCAACTATTATTTGACTGATCAAACATTAGATGACGGTATAAATAGGTAACGGTAACAACGGTAGGTTCTGAGACCTAGATTATGTTCCAAATAATATGTAAATAACAGATGGTTTCCGGAGCTAAATCTGGGAACAACACAGTTAAATCGTAAAAACAAAATTAGGTTGCACTCTTGCGTAACTCGCTGTTGGAGATTCTAAGGGTTAAGTTTACGTTGACGCGCAGTAAAATATTCCTTCGATTTCACGTCCACATAACCAGTAATCTAGGTCCTGATCAAATAACAGATGGGGGTATAAAGTTGTTGTGCCGTATATTATACTATTATAATAAACTATCTTCTATCACTTAATGTTAGGGGTAATTAATTCTTATAGTACTCAATAATCCATCGAGCGCCGAGAACTTCGCTCATTAAGTGTTGCCAACTTCTCACATTTATATGAAAACCTCGTGTACCAACATTAATAATTAGTTTCTCAGCGAGTTTCCTATAATATTAAACCTCTTCATGGCGTAGTCACAAGTTGTCAAGATAAATCTATTTCACTTTGTACTCGCGTCTACGATAAGTAAGCCAAGTAATAATCTGCGGTAGTAAAACTTTATTTTTAAAGCGGATTTAACTAGAATTTAAACGTTATGCTCAGATGGTTTGAACAATGAGGAAGAACAACTGGAGCTCGAAAAATACCACGACCTCACAGAAGACGAGCGTGAAGAAGTATTCTACACTTCGTCTGATGAGTGAGACGCCGGATGCCTAATACTAGCTTTTTTTTCTTTTTCTCTTATCTTATATGGAAACGATGGGAAGGGAAAGATATACGGGGGAGGGTATGGATAGGAAAATTTCCTTTTAAACAAAATGTATTTATATTTATGTAATGTATTAAATGTATTTATAAGTACATAACATTGATGTAGTGTGAGATATCTATTGGAAATTTTATCAATTTTCTGTGAAATAGCACGAGGAGATATAAATAGAGAGGAGAATTTGTGTCGTGTCCTTAGATAGCCGAGCCCGTCCCGACCATTCCAGTGAGGAATACTTAGAATATCCGGAGCACAGTGTAATGCGTCTTCAGATTAAACATTTATGCCGTAACTATTAAACGAGAAAATAAGATTTGTTACTAAACACTTATCTTACTTTATATTACAACCAAAAGTTCTTATATATAACACGAAATTAACAACCTTATGGAATTAATTATAAAGATAAAATTAAATGTCTTTTAAATCAAACTGTGTGGTGTTTGTGTGTGTGTGTAGTTTTTTAAAGTAGAGCAGATTTATGTTTAAAACATAAATGTTATTAATAGCTGAGAGGGATATGTGGTCTCAGTGTTTTATTAAGATTTATTCGAATATATTGTAGTCTCTGCGTTTTCATGAACTATACGTATAAGTAATTCACCACTTTAAGCAATATGGCTTCACTTGCCCGATAAATTGATGTCGATTTGTAACAAACAATTGCTGTGTTGCGTGAAATCTAAAGTAATACGAAAATAGCGTAAACTCGTGCCTCTTACATTTCTATTATAGAAAATAAACTATACATTTTGTCGTTCTTTCTGAATTATTTACTGTTCTGTTTTAATATTAATAGCAGTTGATATAGTTACTTACTGACTTAACCAACTTAGCTCTTTCACCATGTTCGCATTTGGGCCCAATACGTTTTAAAGGTAATTCAAACTCTGCGACCTCCCATACCTACTTGTGAGGTCGCAGAGAGTTTGAATTCACGGATAAAAATATCATCTCGAAGTATGTGACTTCTAATTCCTACGTAAAGACAAGCAATCGGTACACTTTTTTTTTATTCTTTATTCCTTTTGCATGACGTAATTGTTTGACTTCTACTAAAAACATACACCTAGCAGTTGTTTGCTGTATATGTAAAATAATAATTTATTTATGTGATTGCCTTTTGGGCTTTTTACTTCAAGTATGTTTTGTAAAGTAGATGTGAGGGTGACGTCGCTATTAAAACGCGTAGACACTTTGATCTATTATACATATATAAAATGCGATATGTATGTTCCCTATAGACTCCGAAACGGCTCGATTTATTTCGATTACATTTTTTTTTGGCCTAGCGGGTACTCCTGTAAAGTTGGCGGTGATCAGATCAACATAATTAAAGCTACTCGCTGATCACTAGTATACACTAAAATTCCTTGCATTATCCACCCTTAATAGAATCCGTTTATTGCTATCCGTGTATGCAGTTTCACTGATATTGTATTGTATTGTTGAATATTTTGCAGCAAAATTGCCAAATGTCAATCAGAGACAGAATTAAATTGCACTGTAACAGAATTCCGTTAACGGTTTCATGAAAATGTAAATTACATGCGACCGACACTGGTGACGAATACGAATTTGTTACATTCAAATCTTACATTTGAATGAGTGAGACTTACATAAAGACGGTATAGTATAAGAATCCTATCCGACTTGTCGTTAATTTAAAACAAAAACTTGTATTCTTCTTTAAAACAAACCGTTAAGCAGCACAATGCATTTTGAGTTTTTCCCCTTCACAATTCGAAAAATATGTGTTAGACATTTGGAAAAACCATTTATTGTTTATCCGTTGTGCATATACACTCCGCTTGTTTATATGTATACATACACAATTGCAACAAAATCTTACTTAATTTTACATGACACTACTATAAATCGTTGTTTAGTATCGTTTTTCACTTGCATACTGGGACATATGTAAGTCATAGTAGCGTGTTGCGCAGGCGTAATGCCGCGCACGGCCCAGTCTATAACAATAATAGGCAGCACTGCGACCGCCTTGCACACCGGGTCGGTAGCAGAGTGCAGCGAGTGAAAATTAGTACTATAGTAGCGTCGTCGTTTTTAATGGGTTTTTTCGAACTGTTTACCAACTAAAGTAATTTCAAAATCAGTTGTTCTACTGATGTGCTTCCTAAGACCGTGTGAGTTTGTTGACAAAAATGCTATTGGATAATATGTACCTAACATGTTATAAATAACTTACTAAACACTTTTACTATTCACTGGTGTTATTGTTGTATTGGTTAAACTAAACTAATAAAATTCACGAAGCCTTGTCACTATCGGCAATATTGAATGGGAAGATGATAATTAAGGGCGACACACATAAAGCTTGCGGATCCCCTTTGAACTGTGATCCCAACACGCCTTTACCCCTATTCAAAATACTCTCACACCTCGCGGGGGCTCTAACGACACCGGCCTAGTTCACCTCTATACACTTTCAATGAATACGGTGTAACACGGGTACACGGGACGTAAATTAAATATCAAATGTATTATCAATATCACGTAGACGATCTTGTCCAGGTTTAAGACGAAGTTGTACATATGTTAGCAAGTGTCCATTTTTTTTTTCATTTGGGTAGTTCAGGTTCAGATTTTGACGTTGCTGTATGCAACGCTAAGCAACATAGGCGACTTTCTACTTATTTTCGTGTAAGGTACGTAATGTAAGTTTATTTATATATGTAAGTTTATATTATATTTAAATGTAAGTTTGTTTGTTACGCTTTCACGGGAAAACTACTCAACCGATTATCATGAAACCTTGTACACATACTCTTGGAGGTATTAGAAGTAACATAGGATACTTTTTTTGAAAAAATAGTATATAAAAAGCGAAGTATGTATGTTTCCTATACACTCCGAAACGGCTGGAGCGATTTCGATGAAATTTACAGGGATTGTCCAGATTGGTACAGCGGGTGTTCCTGTGTTAGGTCGCGATCAGATCTACATAATTAGAGGTACCCGGGCGAAGCCGGGGCGGGTCACTATTAAATAATAAATTTATCAATAAGAATTAACTTTACGCGCTCTGCCAATTGTCTACCTTTGTTCTTCGTAAAGTTTTAGATAAATATATTTTGTATTTTAAGAAAATCTTCAGTAATCAAGTTTTACTAATGTTCTGTGGTCCAGCTTATGTAGTGAGATTGGTATAAGTGAGTTAGTAGAGCATGGTTTTAACAAAAAAGATTGACTGTTTTAGTTTACCCAACACAAACAGATAAACCTTTCATCTTTATAATATTAGTATTATTAAATATTGGAATATATTTCGTGCAAAACTAAGAATAACTTTCAGAGTTTACACTAGTTGATAAATATTTATTAATTCAAATACTATGTTAAGTTTGCTCTAAGTAGCATTCTAATGCAACCTACAATCTAGCGCCTAGCAGGTAACAGATGTTTGAAATTAAATTAGTTGTTGTACTACGAGTGAAATAATCTAACTGAAATTTCAACACCCAAACGAAACAGTTACCTTATTCAAAGTGTATTTTATTTCTTCTATACTTCCTGAAATTCAAATTCGTTAGATCCAACTTGTTCTTTTTATTTTATAGGATATTTGACAATGTTTAACCAATAAATTAAATTAAAATTATATTAAATTATGTATTATCGATATTCAACTCGACATTGAACTGAGTAAATCATATTAAATAAGGTTCAGCTTTAGCTGGACATTCGCTGGTTAAATTAAATGTCACAGCAAGTGAAACCGCGGGGCACATCTTGTATAGATATAATAAACACGTGAGACTATATTTTTACATCAACGACACAGTAATTGTCAAAATACACTCCGCAAACAAGTTCACGTATACAAAGCGGTCATAAATTTAGATGATCCCAGTTTAGCTGCAGCCTTACTGTCTGGTAAACTCATGTGACAGATGTAAACATCACTGACAGTTGGAATTATTATTTATTATTGCTTTAAGCCCATTTAAAATAGAAATACGTGAAACATATCAGTTCTACCTATTCTGCTACGAATTATTTTAACCTGTTTAAATAGGTAGTATATTGAAAAAATGATAAAAGTATCAAATGTCTGTTTCGCTTATTATTATTATATGATGGTAGGTTAACTTTAAAGCCAAAGTTATATAGTCCAGATGGAGCATCGGGGACCCAAATGTGAAGCCACCTTAAGTCGCCAATTGGCAACTTCGTAAAATCCAGCTCAGTCTTTCGTTTTCCACCACACAAAAACAAAATCTCCGTGTTTGTAATTTAAAAAATTACGGTTTGTGCTATGAAATCGAGTAAAAACTATATTTGTATCCTGAATATTTTATACACAACTAAACTGAATAAAAAATTCTATTAAAACTAAAAATACAACAAACAATTTGTATTGACCGCGGTATCCGGAGGTGTATAAATCTATGTTCAAACCATTGTATGGAAGCATGCTATGCCCAAAACCCATTTATTATCACACTAGTGACCCGCCCCGGCTTCGCCCGGGTACCACTAATTATGCTGATCCGATCGCTACCAAACACAGAAACAATAGATTTTTTGACAAACATTTTTTTATTATTCGTAAAAATATATTTTTTTTAAAGTATCCGATGTTACTTGTAATACCTCCAACAATATGTGTACAAAGTTTCATGATGATCGGTTGAGTAGTTTTCGCGTGAAAGC
Source organism: Papilio elwesi (assembly GCA_029849275.1). Classification (NCBI taxonomy): domain Eukaryota; kingdom Metazoa; phylum Arthropoda; class Insecta; order Lepidoptera; family Papilionidae; genus Papilio; species Papilio elwesi. The sequence continues at coordinate 2,175,232 of CM056687.1, read as the reverse complement.
GTAACAAACAAACTTACATTCGTATTTATGATATTAGTAGGGATAAAGGACCTTTATGTATCGAACAGTTCCATATCAACACACAATATATAAAAATCGGTAATAAATATTTATTGTGTACATAATTATTACATATTGTACGCATATCACTTGCAGTATCAATTTAAAGTTTACCACTACCAGCAGAAAACATCGCATAATCTATTTTTCACGTCCACTATCTTCTCGATTTATTTTTACGATGGGAATTTTCATAAGCTTGACTCTAGAACATTACCCGCTTCCGATAGGGATATTGCATTTCAAGAGTGGAAAACAAAAGAGATATTGCGCTCGAAAGATTGCATCTATTAAATTCAATAAAACTTTAACTTTGTAGAAGGAGAATGTTGGTTATATTTTATCATTCATGGAAATACAGAAGCATTGGTCAGCTATGACTCTCAAAAAGCGAGGGTGTGTTGCTAAAAACCACCACTCCCTCGCTTTTGCCGGAAATTCTTAAGAGCCGGTCAAAAAGTGGTGAATATTCCACGATAAATAGATGAATAGACGGCCCAGCTACTGTTTACTCACTTCTTTTTCTGTCACACTTTCTTGATGGGTGAACATGGCCGAATCGCCGAAGCATACTTTTCTTAATTTTAGTCTGAACATCTTTTTTAAGTCACACTTTTCACTTACAACGCTATTTACATACAGCCTACTTCACAAGAACAAGCTTTAACTAGTTAAAAGTGGAATTAACATTATTTACTTGTGAGGGCCATTACAGTTAGCGGTCGTAAGAATTCAAGTCTAAATGCCTCTTGTATAGACAATAAAACGTGTCTTCTGGATAAGCCATGAAATGCGGAGCCGTAGTAAAACTTGACGCTAACGATATTTGTAAATAACAGAGTTTAATCGAGCCTAGTCGGTTGTTTTTTTAAAACGGCAGACTTTGGATTATAACTTTATATATTAAGCACGTTTTTAAGTATGGTGGGTCCAACATTCTCGTTTTTTTACGAAATACATGCTTACTAATAGAGTTTTAGGCCAGGTGACTTACACACAGAGTCACTTCACAGTATTTCACTTTATTTAAATTAAATTATCTTTACTCTACTTTTTGTTTCCTTTCGTTCCCATTCAAGACTGCCGGCCGCCACCAGTGCATCGCTCGATTGCCACCCCACCACCATGAAATGGTGGTGCCATCAACAACGTCGTGCGAGTTGATACAGGCGCGACGGAATCAACACAACAACTTATTATTCTTATGTTATTATTATTGTTCATAATTAGAATTTAAACGTTTAAATGTCACTGGATCTTCATCACGAATTTATATTCAACACAACATAAGTAAATCGACAGAAAAATAAACTTTTATTATTACCATCAAATTTTTAAATAGCCAAGCTATCAACTTCATTCATATCGTCATCATTCGTGTATATTAAGAAAACCCAACATTACAAACACGCATTTTGGTTAGCATGGGAACCGTTGAAATAAATATTGTAAAAGCTGTCTTTCAAAGGCAGGAGAATATATTCATCCGTAAAGTTGTATGAATTACTTCTATCGAGTAATATGAATTAAATTGTTTAACCTCTGTGACACGTGACGTTCAAATTTTCTATTTATTTATTTTTATTAATATAAATATATTTATTGTTGATAGCATATTTTATCTGTTGGAGGTTGGTGTTTCTGCCATTTATTAAAAAAATAAACTATTCTCATCTCGTTAGTTTTATATTGTTACAATTTCTATCTCGTACAAACAATAAAACACAATTTATCGCAACAGGGGAAATCAACAAATGCATTGAAGTAAAAATTCAATCACTGGTTCTTATTTGTTCAATCGAAACATGAATTATTAATTTATTCGCGTGTATTTATCTAACAGCGTTGTGTACACAGAAGTGTGAATATTTGACGATTCTCTTATCCGTGAATTTTTTATGTATATAATTTTTTTATATTTTAAAATACATATTGTCTATATGTCCTTGGCCTTCCATTGGCTTTAAATCGTGTATTACAAGCTTTCTCTCTATCTTTTTCTTTGAAAAAAAAAACTGAGATAACAAAATGTTTTTGTGAATATTTTCGGCTGTGTAAACATTTGTAGTAGACAATTGCACATAGTCTTATAAATTTCAGAATGCTGTCTTTTAGTGAATTAGATTATTACTTAATCAGTACTTACTACTATAACTTAGTTACTTTAGTCAATAAACTTAATGGACTATTTATGGAATACTCCATTTTATATCGTAACAAAAGCGTGAAACAAAAGGCTGAAGTGCTAATTTACTCGTAAAAGAAAGCACCAGACATTTGAATCTTACCCTAAGTATAAGAACTTAGAAGAAATTTGAAATGCAAAAAGTTAGCGAAACATATTCCTTTTAAAAGATCTTTAAAAATGTAAAGCACAGTTAAGAACTTTCCTCTAATAGGATTAAAACGAAACTAACGTATGAATGAACAATAATCCCTTAAGATTTACATTGATTTAGTAAATATAATCTTTATTTTATATGATTGTTTCTTGTTGTTGCTTAAATTGAATTATATTTTGATTTAGAATTGAAACATACAAGATTATAACCTAAAATAGAGAAAATATAATTTAAACGCACACTTGTAAGCGTGGATACTTGAGTACATTACAATAGTATATCACTATACATAAAATTATTCCCATGTATCATTGAGTAGCGTTTTGTTCTACACAATCCTTTCTTTATCTTGTCGTCTATTTAGTATATTTAAAGCTTGGTAACATGATTACAACTCTTTCAAATAGACACGTTGCACGTTACAAAGCAGTGGCAAACACTAGCTGTCCTCTTTTTTATTATTAATTCAATAACGCTATCCTTCTTACACCATTCGACATGTACTTCCTGCCACTCTATTTTAGTACATTTTTGACAGGTGGAAGGTTGGATTTTGCATCGTATAAAATATCATGGATTACAACTAAGATTTGAAATGACATCGACAAAAATCTTTAAAATAAATTTTAGGTTCTGCTTAAGCAGTTTCTCATTTAAATTTATATCAGCTCGGTTCTGCGCGCTTCAAGGCTCTGTTCAGTTTATGGTAATATCTTAGTACACGAACAACTACCTGCCGAAACTTTGCTCGTCCTTTATTCCACAAGTTTCAAGTCTACAGTTATCAAAATTTTCGTTTTATGTTACTCTCAAGAAATTGAAAAACTTAAAATCATTATATAACCAATGTTTAATGTAATGTGTGCAAAGAAATCGTAAAAATAAAAAGATTTGCAAGTATTGTGTTCTAGTTTACACAACCTGTGTACAGAAAGGGGTCAAAATGATTGCAAAATATATATACATACATTATTATCGCCGCAGTCATCGTAATATTCAAGGCCAAATGTACAAACTGTAAATAATAAACGTATTCAATATTTATTACATTCTGTTGTGACAGGAAGATGAAATATCAATGTGACTATTGTAACACGTTTGACAGCCAATTTAAATCATGTGTCAAAGATATACCTTGTTTCATTACAAGATATGATTGTTGTAAACAAACAAACGTCATTTACCATACATTGCGGCCATTACACTTTTTACACTTTCGTCGTAAAATTGTAATTAAAATTTTGAAATCGTGAGATAAATTCACCACTATTCGATTATTGTGGTAAGCCACATCCTAGCAAGAAGCTTTAAAGCTTAGTTGGAATGGTTAAAATAAATATTAATTAATTATGTCAATAATCTACTGATATTTAAAAATAAGAATGTACGACTTCTACGTCAACATTTGCATGTGTTTTAACTGTTAATTAAAAAAAAATGATAGATATAACGCCTAAGTGCCGGCTTCAATTCTCAATGAAGGCAAAAGTGTGACAACTTATAAAATAGAAATGTTACTTTGAAATTTCTATAGAACGATTTGCTTTCAGTGCATGACAATAATTTTACCGAGTGTGACTGTGGGCTCAAAAACAAGATCATTTTAGTTGTTAACCTGTTCCAAGTTCTCTTCACTACATCTTAATAGTTGGCATTCCACAACCGTACGCTTTTCGGGCAACTTCCCACCTCGCACAACTGTCTTGATAAATTATTCGTCTTCAAGTTCTTAAAAAAACCTAAGTCCTACGACAAATTTAACTACTCCCTTGCAACACACCACCGCAACACACTCTTGTGGAGCACTGAACTTGAGGCGAACCGGTACTCGTTCGGTACCTTAACTTAAAAAAAATGGTAAAATTATATTAAACTTTAACAAGAATATTTGTTACTTAGAGTAAAATAAATATAATGTTTGTAGACATTAGTAATGTTTGTGTTGGTATTAGTGTCGGAATTCAAGTTAGTCCTTGAAACTTCTCATCCGCGCTCGTAAAGGATCTGCCTTTACGAGGAGCTTATTATTTCCTTTGCTTTTATATTCGCTTTGTTATAAAAGAGAAAATTGAATCTTCTATATTTATTTATATGCAAAGCTATTACATATATTATATTTTATAAAACATCTGAAGCATTGAAATAATAGTTTTTCTGAAATGTTTTTATAGATTAAAATTTAAGTTTCAGCAAAATTATTTTTTTTTCTTAGCAGTATTTTTTAAAACATATCTTTATCTTAACATGCTTCCAATAAAATATCGGTTTAAAAAAATTAATAACCGATTTGTCTGCACATAAATCCGAAATTGTGTGAATGTGTTACGCTTTCAAGCGAAAACTACTCAACCTATCATCATAAAACCTTGTACACATATTCTTGGAGGTACTAGAAGTAACATAGGATATTTATAAAAAAATAGTATATAAAAATCGAAGTATGTAAGTCCCTATAGACCTATAGACTCCGAAACGGCTGGACCGATTTCAATGAAATATACAGGGATTGTCCAGATTGGCACATTCCTGTGTTTGGTAGCGATCGGATCAACATAGCGAAGTCGGGGCATGTCCCTAGTTTAAAATAAAACAATAAATGTACTCAATACAATTTCAGAATAAGCGAACATAAGCATGTTTTACTTATTATTAATTTGTACTAGTACTGCACGAGTTTTCTTCGAAGAGAATTAAATTCCTTTATCAAACCATTTTCGCACAAAGAGCTCTTACAAGATAGGATGATATCCATGCAAATTGTATCGCGGCAAGAAACCGCCGCCCCTACTTTGTATTGCTGTGCCGAAGCGCAATTACACTGTTCTAAGCTCTTCTTCGAATAACCTCGGAACTTTGTGCATTTTACTTTCATACTTATTCATTATCAGTCCTATGTTCTTTACAGGATATAGGATAGAAGGATATAGATTAGAGTTTTTTACGCTCAAATAAAAGCATCGCTTATTCATAACTGAATTTAAAATAAATATAAAAATAAATAATAGACCTGTAGTACCAACAAGTCGATGACTCTTCCTATGATAATTGACTAAATTTAAGGCTTCACTCGGATGAGTTCAATTGGTTAATTTTTACTGATATACTTAAAAGTAACCCATGATAAATGTAGCTCTGTAGTTGCGACGAAATGATTACAATCAATTCTATTATTTCTAAGTTTCTTTAAAATAAATAATGCATGACGAGAAGAAGATAAGACATGGAGAAAGAATAAACTGGTACGCTTAAGGTAACATGGATGGAGTGAGTGGAAGATGACATGATTTAAAAGGAGTGACTGACAGCGATTTGAAGAGAAACATGTACCGACCCCACATACATTGGGAGCTGGGCAGGGAGATGAGGAAAGACGTTACTCACTCAATTACTATTCTTGTCACTAAATTCATGTATTGTTTACTATAATAAAGTTCCGAGTCGGCTAATAACGGTCGGTTTAACCATGACCCGAGATAATTAACTTGACAGCTCAATTCCAATTTAATTAAATAAAAGACTTTCTGTCGTGTTGTACTTAAGTTGACTCAAGCGATACTTTATCTAATGAATTTTATGTTATTTACTGACTTGGACAAAAAAAAATATATAATTTCAGTAAATAACGCTTATAATCAGTATTAAAGAAATAAGATATATAACAAACGAATCAGAGATTAGAGTCATATCGGCTTGAATATCTTAGAAAGGGGACGCCTTGACCAGATCATCAGTCCATGTGTTTATGTTTGCAAATCGTTTCAGTTGGTGAGCAGTGCGCAACTAGGCAATGAAATAATTTAAAATGGTCTATTTTATTCTTCTCAAAATCCTACATAGGAAGTAAAATGCATTTGTAATTCATTCGTACGTGATGAAAGTTGCCCTTTGTTATGCAAATCAGTTGGAGACTGCAACACTATTAAGACTGTGACTGCACGTGAAATGTAAGCTAATGTTCAGTACCTCTCCTCTCTTTCCTCTGGTGTTGCCGATGTTCATGAGTGGTGGTAATCACTTGAAGTTTGGATGTGTATATTGTGCACAGAGTATAGCTAAATTTATACTGACTTGTTATACAGGTTAATATTTTTGATACCACCATGACATCGTCAATATTTTTATTAAGATTAATTAATCTCATTCTCATTTTGACATTGATAGATTTTTTATATTTAAAAAAAAATTCAGGAGTGCGACTGTGAAGTAAGTAAAAATAAGATAACAACAATAGCGGTAAACAATACTGTTTCTAAACCTTTAGTACCTAGTTATACATCCGCCCCAGCCCTCTGCCTTAGATTAAGCAAACAACTGTTTCGCTGACTTAGTAAGACCACCGGACAGTTCGTAGAATTATAGATAACGATGTGATTCTCGGACTTGTTTATGAGAGACATCGTGGTAAGACCCGTTTGAATTTGAATCATAATATATTCAGCCTCCGAATCGGCAACACGTATCTTAAGTTTAATTTTTAAAAACCCCTTTGAACAAAGTGAAAACTTGACTGGCGCAGCCGGTAGGATCGCTTTGATAAAGCTGTGCCGTCTTCGTATAATTTCGGGTGTCCAAATTCGCCTGGAATACGTGAGTGCGGTGCGAATAGCTGTGAGGCGATCCACGAACCAACAAAATTTGTCAAGCTCTACCGAGGACAACGAGTATGGGAGTAGCGGTCGGTTGGTGAGTAAAACTCTTTGCCAGCCTTATCCTATTATCACTCCCGTATTTTTCATAATAGGGGTTTTAGGTTTAATCAAATTAAATTTAGTTTTGTTATTTTTGGGATTGGACATCTCCCGTTATAACGTGACTGGTTACTTAGTATAAATCTCTATTAAGTGCCGAATTAGCTCTAAGAATTTATATTGTGTAATGTGTTTAATAATTAATTATTGTATTTTAAATTGAAAAACCGTTTATTCATGTGTCATAGAATTTCTTAACTATTTTATATTATTTTACTATTGTAATCTTAACTCTATAATAGAGGTGCTATTTTATCTTACGTGATTTTTAAAACCCTAATATATTTTATTGCGTGCTTACATTGTAATTTTGTCCTGTCATTTAAAACTTTTTCGAATCTCATATACATACATTAATCTTTTAAAATGGAGAGAGGACCAAGTGATGTTCCCTTACCGGAGACAGTACACATTATACCTATCCCAAGCGAGATGTTACGGCTCATCCCTTATTTCGGGGGTGATAAAAGACATCTTAACATTTTTATCAGAAAATGTGAGTACGTGATTAATAAGTATAGGGGACATGAGGAACAGAACATCTATGTGTTCCACGCTATCACTAGCCGCCTCACTGATAGCGCAGCAGCGCTGTTATCAGAGCGCGAGGATATAGTAAATTGGACCGCTTTAAAAGAAGTGTTAGGGCAACATTTTGGTGACCCTCGTAGTGAGGAGTGCATAAATATTGAATTGGAAACATGCAGAATTAAGACAGGCGAGAGTTATCTAGATTTTTGTAACAGAATCCAAAACATCCGTTCACTACTTATTTCAAAAGTAAATTTAATAACAGACGCAGATATTAAACGCGCTAAAATCGCCATATATAACCATACATCGTTAAATGTATTTCTCTACAATTTACCGGAACACCTGGTACGTATTGTAAGATTGAAGGCACCCGCCACACTAGAACAAGCATTATCCATAGTAGTAGAAGAAATAAACTTCCACGAACAATACGTTATGAGGAACAAAATCCAGGGTAACCTATCAACACCTAAGCCACCAAATAACATTTCTCCTATAGGTTTTAAATTCAATACCACCCCTACGACATCACAGAATCCAATCGGACCCAATAATTATGTGCCCCAACAAAAATTTAATTTCGGGAGCACTCCCAATAAATTTAAGTTCGGACAGCAGCAAAGTCCTGCGTTTAGACCGCAACAATTTGGAAATCGTTTCCCACAATTCGGGTATCGTCCTCAGCTAGGACCTAACACACAATTCGGATACAAACCTCCACAAATAGGATACAAGCCACCCCAATTTAACAACAACCCTCCACAGTTTGGGTATAGACCGCCACAGACAATGATACCACAACAGTTTGGTTATAAACCACCCCAAATTCAAGCCCCCCGTTTTCAAGAAACTGATGTTTCTATGAGAACAATTGCACAAAGACCACAGCCCCAAACACCTCAACAGGGTTTTAGGCTGAATGAAATAACTTTAGGCAATGACGACCTACAATACGATTATGACTCTTACGATCACAATGGCGACTATGAGCATGACATGACTTATCAAATTACCGACGATTTAGAACCGACGAACTATCACTATTACGAGGAATCGGACGGAATGATAAATGACGACTTACCTAAACAGGACAGTGAAAATTTTCCAATAGAGGCCTCACCCACGACAGAGAGATAATAGAATTAAATTGTGACCCAAATCTCAAATTACCCTATATATATATTCCAGAGATCGATGCGAAGTTAATGATTGATACCGGAAGTACTAGATCTTTCATGAGTCCCCGTATCGCTTACCAATATTTTCCAGAATATATTAGGTACGAACCATTTCAAGTAGTCAGTACTCATGCCTCTAGCAGACACGACGAAACTATTCTAATTCCCTTATTACCAACCTTTAACACGAATGACTGTCACAAATTTCACTTATATGACGTAGACGAACGCTATGAAGGACTCATTGGTAATGACCTACTTAAACAATTAGATGCGATTATCGACCTTAAACATTTGATATTAAAAACTAAAACTGCTTCCATCCCTATTATTAATAATTTAAATTATACCATAACACTACAGCCACGTAGTGAACAGCGTGTTAGGATTCCCACGGATATATATGCTGGAGAAGCCATAGTTGAGTTTACAGAATTTACTCCCGGCTTAAGAATGCCTTCCGCCTTAGTAAACTGTGTTAACGGATACGCACAAACTGTGATTCAGAACACACTAGAAATACCTTTTTCAATGACTATAACTAAACCCTTTACAGTATCTAAATTTGACACGACCAAATGTAACTTAAATTTTTGTGACCATAGTGAAGCAATAGAGACAGATAAATTACTTAAAGATAACTTAAATAGACTCAGACTTGACCATACAAACGAGGAAGAACGAAGTAAAATATTAAATCTTTGCAATGAATACAAGGATATATTTTACTGCGACCAAATTCCACTTAGCTTTACCAATCAGGTAAAACATAAAATTCGTACAAAGAACGAAGACCCTATTTATGTCAGACCATATCGACAGGCCCCCGCACAAGCTATTGAAATTAATAGACAGACTGAAAAATTACTTAAAGACAACGTTATCCAAGAGTCACACTCCCCCTGGAATGCACCGGTTCACTTGGTTCCCAAGAAAAGCGATGCGTCCGGTGAGGTTAAATGGCGAATGGTCATAGATTATAGAAGACTTAATGAAATTACTATTGACGACCGATATCCACTTCCCAACATTACCGACTTGTTTGACAAATTAGGAAAGAGCCTCTACTTTACAACGCTTGACTTAGCTAGTGGTTACCACCAGATAGAAGTAGAAGAGCAGGACCGTCAAAAAACTGCCTTTAGCACACAGAACGGACATTACGAGTTCTTAAGGATGCCTTTTGGACTTAAAACAGCTCCAGCGACATTCCAAAGAACCATGGACAACGTACTGAGAGGTCTGCAAGGACTACACTGTATGGTTTACCTCGATGACGTCATTATATTCTCTACCAGCTTAGACGAACACATACAGAAATTACGAACCGTTTTCGACAGACTGAGAGAGACAAATTTAAAGGTACAATTAGATAAGTCTGAATTTTTACGAAAGGAAGTTATTTATCTTGGCCATACTATTACTAATAACGGAATTAAACCTAATGATGACAAAATTTCAGCCGTCCTAAATTATCCAATACCCAAGACTACCACGGAAATTAAATCTTTCCTTGGACTTATTGGCTATTACCGACGATTTATAAAAGATTTTGCTCACGTTACTAAACCCCTAACTTCCTGCTTAAAGAAACGAAATAAAATAATTTTAGATCAAAATTATATCAACGCATTCAACAAATGTAAAGAACTTTTGACTCATGCACCACTATTGCAATATCCCGATTATGAAAAAACTTTTATTTTGACGACGGACGCTTCTAACGTCGCACTAGGCGCCGTTTTATCCCAAGGCCCAATAGGTAGCGATAAGCCTGTAGCGTATGCTAGTCGTACCCTTAGCGACACTGAGGCTCGGTATAGTACGATAGAGCGAGAATGTCTCGCTATTGTTTGGGCTATTAAGCACTTTCGCCCTTATTTATATGGGAGGAAGTTCATAATCTACACCGATCACAAACCTTTGGCATGGCTTGATTCCCATAAGGACACCAGTAGTAAACTTACCCGTTGGCGTTTACGTCTCCAAGACTTTGACTATGAGATAGTATACAAAAAGGGAAAACAGAATACGAATGCCGACGCACTGTCTCGTATTAAGGTTAACGTGACAAATTCCGACGACGAAGGCCACTCAATGATGGTAAACGTTGATGATAAAGAACAAAGACTTAAGAAACATTTAGAAGAGACAGTAGAAAATATTAAAAAATTGAAAGTTTTATACAAATATTTGACAGAAAGAATTATTGAATGTAAGGAAAAAGCTAGGCAAGGGAAGGGTGCTGAAGGTGATAGGCAATTCTCAGAAGGACAAACCATTTTTGCAAAAGATGTGAATAAAAGAAAAAGTAAAGATAAACCGCGTTATGTTAAAGCCAAGGTATCCGGTGAGGTCGTTAGGAATATAATCCCAATACAAATCGGACAAAGACAGACCAAAGTTCCCCTTAAAAATGTAAAACGCCCTCCGCAGGTGGATCGCGGTGATCGCAGTAATGCCGGCGCTGGCTCTTCATCTTCAGTCGCTTGAGGGGAACCCAGGCATCCTCCCTGTAAAAGAAGGTCGAGCTTACCTGCAAAGGGACCATTGGACTATCGTCAAGGTTTTGCATTTAGATAGACTAAGTGACGACTTAAATTTTGTAATAAATAAATATAATGATTTCAATAACCTAGTTAAAATCAACGAATACTCCCGCGATTACATATTCACTATGAAAACACATATAGAATACTTACGTGATATTACAGTACAGAAATACAAACAGTTAATTCCACAGCAACGATTCAAAAGGGGTATTCTTAACCCATTGGGCTCTTTAATTAAAGTTATTACCGGAAATCTCGATCACAATGATGCAGTAAAGTATGACAAAATTACATCAGAACTTGCTCATAACCAAATTATTATTAAAAAGAAGTTGACTATAGTTTCTCAAATGTTTGATAGCTTTATTAATACCACGGAAGTTTTTAATGAAAACTCCGCGGTTTTAGAAAAACGACTGGAAATTGTTGAGTCCTCATTGAAACAACTTGCTTCCCAGGACAATGATTGGATGTATACTACGTATGTGGTAACAATGTATAATATATTTATCAGTAACTTCCGTACTATTTTTATTAAATTAGGAGAAATAGAGACTGCTCTTGCATTTAGCAGAATATCTATATTACATCAAAGTATTATTAACTCTACTGAATTATTGCAACATCTAAAATTGATATCTAAAACCGAGAATTTAATATACCCAGCGAGCGAACAAAATTTAGTAAAAATAGAGGAATGTATTAATGTTAAATCTTACCTTAAGCTTAACCAGATCACGTTCATAATGGAGATTCCGCTGACTGACAACATCACTTACACCTATTATAAGATCTATTCATTACCAATTTTCCATGTACCACAAAATGTAACGATTTCCATTTTCCCCAAATATCCCTACCTTTTGGCAAAGGGTGTGAAATACTTGCCGATCGTGAAACCATGTCAATCACTTGCTGATGAAGACCAGTTCCTGTGCGCTGAAAATAATCTGGCACAAAATCCTGAACCAACATGCCTTGAGCAACTTATAACATTTCAAGATAATACCACATATTGCGAACAACACCCAATTAGCATCGAAAATGTCAGAATTCAACGAATAGCACCCACAAGTTGGATATTGTTTTCAAGGATCAAAACTATCCTTACAACAACCTGCATTGAAGAAATTAGAAAGCAGCCTATCTTCGGGACTTACATCATGAGTATCAATGAGCCTTGTGATGTTAAGATCCAAGGAATCGAAATTCATCATCATTCTACACTCACTGAAAATGAACTCGTGGAATCGATCCCGATTGTAAACTTACCGCAGCTGCCCGTGGGTACAACAGGTGCGACGCTACCCGGTGCACGTGTACTTAATATGCAAGGAGTAAACCTCGACGAAGTGAAACATATGGCTAATGTATTGAGACAAAGTGAAATAGTGAAAGAAAATTTTGAGAAAATGGACTCTAACATAAGTGTAGTAATAGTTTATGTTACTTTATTTCTAGTTTTCACTTGTATCCTATTATTCTTATTTTATGTGCTAAGAAATAAAACATTTACATTTCGGCGAAATCATCGGAAAGTTATTAAAAACGAACCATCCGATAATTTCGCTCTTGGGGAGGGAGGAGTTATACATCCGCCCCAGCCCTCTGCCTTAGATTAAGCAAACAACTGTTTCGCTGACTTAGTAAGACCACCGGACAGTTCGTAGAATTATAGATAACGATGTGATTCTCGGACTTGTTTATGAGAGACATCGTGGTAAGACCCGTTTGAATTTGAATCATAATATATTCAGCCTCCGAATCGGCAACACGTATCTTAAGTTTAATTTTTAAAAACCCCTTTGAACAAAGTGAAAACTTGACTACCTACTGTGCAATGTAACAAAATTACGTCACTGGAATGGACGCCAGACGCATTAGCAATTTACGAGGGTTATAACAATTATGTCCACAGTTCATAAACGTGGACGTGGAACAATATCATAAAGTTAATCTGTGCACATTGTAAATCAGCATTTAATAATGCAATTAACAATTTCAGTAGTACCAACAGTATGCAGTTTATTACGTGGTCTGAATTGAAACGAATTAAATAATTACTGATTAAATGAAATGTGGCGCAGATAACGGGAATGATCACGCAAGCAATATTGCTTTCCCAATTAAATTAATATGTTGTCAATCAAGGTATAGTAATAATTAAAATATCAATTAATTTTTCGCTGTGATTAATTTTATCTTATCGAAGCTATTGTATAACATTTAATTACAAACATGACTTTTTCATATTTAACTGATTATATTAAATAATTTTGTAATAATAAAGCTGGAGATTTAGTGCGTTTGAACTCGTTATCTCAGAAACTACCCATAGGATTTAAAAAAAATCTTGTTGCACTTGACATTTCAATTATTAAGGAAGGTAAACAAAAAGAACACTAACTGAATCTTTAGAAATAGAAAACCCGATTCCGTTTTAATTAAACTGCGACCGATGGAACACCGGAGCACATCTAGAAAAGTGGTAAAGGGATCTTAAAACTGCAATTAACAATTCTAACTTTATATCTTATTGAAATACGGCAAATTCTAAAAACATTTACGAAAAAAGAATCGATACAAGTATAATGTTACAATGATTTAAAAAGAGTTAAAAAAGAATAAAACAAAAACATAAGACATCTGACTCGATACTTAGATACTTTTAAAGTCCATTAATACTTCGTTATGAGAATTTCAAATGACGTTCTTTCTTAGTACTTACTTACTTCTCTACACTACAGCTAAAGAAAAAAAAATGAAAATACTCCTTCTATGTGTTTAAAGTTTACATTTTATTTAATTAGAAGAAACAATTAAAATTATAAATAAATATTAACAACAATAGACCTCATGTTAGGTGTCCACCGCCGTCCATGAAATTTACACCAAAGGATCTGTATGCGCGGTGCTGGAGTTTAATACACATTTCTCTAAGGACTGTAAGTCGTTTCGGCTTGGAATACCGTGTGAAACAGGACGTCTCGGGAGAACCGTGCGTAAGGTCATGGAATGCCAACCATCAGTATGGTACGTTACGGTGATTTGAAGCTTTATTGTATTCAACAAAGCTTTCACAAGATTATTCTCAAACTTTAATGTTTCGTTACTTTCAGCCAATAGTCGTCCCCTGCTGGATGTAAACCTCCCCCATTGATCGCCATAAAGATCAGTCCCCTGCCACCTCCAATCAGTGGACTACCGCAACCTTGAACCAAATCATCGGCCCATCTATTCGTAAGTAGGTGGTTCCGTAATCACCACGCTTGACAACCGAGTTGGCGATTCCAATAGGCTGTAACGTATTGAGAGGACTCTGCTTTTTTTTGTGACTGAAAGGTCACTGTTTGCCTTGAGGAGGCATTTACAGCTACAGCGGGCACGAGGCGGCAGGGCGCAGAGGGCGCCTAGCCTAAGCCTCTTTTAAGAGTAACTAAGCTCGAGGGCTCCCTCCGTAGAGGGAACCTCGGCTCGGGCCGTTACTTTAATATTATTACCGGATTGGAGGACTCTGCTGTTAGTTTTAGAATCTTTATGCAGTTTTAGGACAAATACCGGTTGTCGCTCACATTTCCGGTTTGCCGGAAATGCAAGAAGAAAGGAAGAAGAAGAAGCAAGGAAACGTGACAACTTGTCAAAATTAGGGGACTCAGTTTTACTTCTGTCGAGACAACACCTCTTGAGGCCCGAGTCGTGAGTGATTGTTATAAGTAGTATATGTATATTGTATACTGAGAGTATTATGCCAAAACCTGTGAGAGATATAGCCATATCTGTTTTCGTTTATAATCTGTAACTTATATAATGCATTAAACCATTTTTATGAAATCACAAATTATGATGCCTGAAAGCTCTTTAAATGTATACGTTTTAAATTCAAAACTGAGCAAACAATACTCCCGTCATGAAAACGTTTACGTACGTATCGGATAGCTCGCTTACGTTATGAAATTCTGTGAAATTTCTCTATTTATTTCAACTAAATTTAACAAAGGAATATGTGCCTTTGAATTTTGCGAGAGCGTTGCATTCATTGCTAAATTCATATCAGACTAGTAACATGTCTGAGATTACATTTTGTTTCGGCTACAGTTGAATAAGCGAAATAAACGGTAAATTTAATATCGTAATAAAATCTTCAATGCAGAAATGAGAACTCACTTTTTAAGACTATTTCATTAGAAATCTACAAAAAACTTACAAACCATGACGTCACTGCATTCATTATAAAAGTTTATTTATTAACATTTTAATTAATAGATATAAAGCAACTTATATTTCGCTGTATTGTAATATGTGCTCACGCCCGTAACACAAGTGGGTAAGTAGAGATCATGGATTTCTATTTGGCGCGTTCCGGCACACCTCTCTCGCTTCTTCTACGTCCATATATATACGAATACATGTTCGTCGGTTACGGATATATATCGCCCTTCTTTAGTATTTCATTAAACTCATAAAAGTTCTCCTTGGGTGTCTTCTGCCAACGTCGCCACTCACTTTTGCAACATAAATTTGTTTCGTTACTCTCTCTTCATACATCCTTTCAAAATGTCGTACCAGCGAAGCATACCTTTCTCAATTCTTATCACAACATCCACTTTTAAGCCACACTTTTCACTTATAACGCCATTTTAGTCCCATTATTCACCGTTACGTCTAACATACTTATTCAGAATCGCATCTCAACGGCATTAACTCTACTAACATGCTTTTCGTGCCAAACCCAGCTCTCACTTCCATACTTTAATGTGGGAATTATTACAGTTAATTTAAATGTATAGAAGTACTAGAAAATGTTTATGCTGTTAAAGCAATCTACTAACAATTTCCCAAATCATGACTTTACTCTAAGATTTAAGGTTAGGACACTATCATGTAATGAAAAAAAATTTCTGATGCAATAGTTTGCAATGTACTTTTCTTTCACCACAAACGCAATGACAACGCCGCAATTACGGCGAAGTGAGTTCGTATATTTGCTTGGGCCTAAATTGAGCTGACTATTGTAGATCGAAAACGTGCGCTTATGAGAAATACTGGTTTTGGATTATAAAAGTTGCCATAAATAAACAAAGCTTTCCAAAGCTTGCGTCACCGCCTAATGTGTCGTGACAAATTGTTCTTTGTGCTTTACTTCCGCGATAAACGATACTTCTTATTTGCTTCCTACTTGAGGGGGGAAGCACGTCGTTGGAGTATGAATTATTTTTATTACTTCGATGAAGGTGCAACTATTTCAAATGAACGTTTGCTCAATTCGAAATAAACATAAGCTGAAATAAATTATTAATTACTAGTGACCCACCCCGGCTTCGCCCGGGTACCATTAATTATGTTAATCCGATCGCTACCAAACACAGGACCATCCGCTGTGCCAATCTGGACAATCCCTGTAAATTTCATCAAAATCGGTCCAGCTGTTTCGGAGTCTATAGGGAACATACATACTACGATTTTTATATACAATTTTTTTGTCACAAAAAGTATCCTATCTTACTACTAATACCTCCAAGAATATGTGTACAAAGTTTCATGATGATCGGTTGAGCAGTTTTCGCGTGAAAGCGTAACAGACAAACTTACATTATTCACATTTATAATATTAGTAGGGACAGGGATTACGAAATTCCTCTAAAATTTTAAACGAATCTAGCGTCTATTTTCTTCTCGTAAACAGAAATATATAAGTAACTTAGAAAATAAATGTTTAACACTACCTTACGCTCTTTCTTTCCTTCAGAGAGAAGATACAATACAAAGCTGGGTGTAGTCTAACAGCCTAAATCCCAAAGTAGAATTTTTCATCTTACAGGGACTTCAGATCCAATCCTTACAACTACTCATACTAGTTGGTTCAAAAAACACTGACTATACCATTTCAGTGAAGTAGTCGCAAGAGCTAATTATACCTGAATCAACCTTATAATCAATAGAATTACATTTCGCTTTCCAAATTAGAACGGCTACTCACATTAGAATAAAATTTGCAAGTCACAAAGGTTACGTGCCGTTATCGCGGCTTTTTTTCATGGACTCTTTATTACCGCCGAGCTCTTAAATTACAGAAACAAGATTTAAAAAAGGCGGTGTACTCAAAATGTAGATTGTACTTCATTCCTCGTCCGACAATATATTTACAGCATAACTATACACCTAAGTACTCGTTTATATCTAAGTATTGTAAGAGTTTGTTTAATGTATTTTTGTAATTAATACCACTACTATTAGCGGGAATACGTAGTAAATTATTAGCAGTACCTTGCCCAGATCGTCATTTCATTTTGAGGCAACAAAGCTACCTCCACAATTTTATCTGCCAGCCTAATCTAATTTAATCTTTTTACGTATTTACTAGATGAGGGTGCAACAGACCTAACCTGACCTGACTAACAGCGTGATGACCTTTGGTGGTGGCCTACGTGGAGCAGTGAACTTTAACTAATAATAATGAACACGATGACGTTGCTATCCACAAGAGATGGTGAAGGTTTTGGACTCTACAAAGGAGTTTGACTTACAAAATTACCTAATTGTGTATACATGTAAAACATTACAGTGAAAACTTCGTTAATCTAGTCTCGTTACTTAAATACATAGTTGCCTTGAGCGATTAATATCTATCGTTTTATATTTGCCTTCACTGGGTAAGTAAATCATGGTTGTTCACATTTTTGTAACTCGAAGAAGTGGTATATCGTTTCGATTTAAGAATTATTAAAAAAAACATTAGATTCGAGGTATCAGCATATTTTTATTAAATAGAATAAAGCAGATATGTACATCTAAATTCTACTAAGTTTAGTATACGGAGTGAGTGACAAGTTTAATTAAGGGTTAATAAGTGTTCCGACATGGGTAACAAACTGGCAACACCGCCGAACAGTACTTGCTAATTACATCTGACAAGTTCCACACATTAGGTTAGTAAGGTTCGCCGTTAAATATTAACTCAATATAGAAACACTAGTTTGGTGAATACATCTTATGAATTATATACGAATCTCGTATTATACCTTACACAAGTTTCAATCACTTATTTCGCCTACATCAATCAATCAAATCAATTTAAACGCTTAGCCGTTACACATAAAGCTTTTTTTAAATCTTCTCGAGCCATTTAGTGACATGTGCAAATATATTAACTTCAAGACGTTCGTTGGAATTATTAGTTCGACGTGTTAATGACACTTCTGAGAATGACGTCAGATGCTTTAATTAATTTAATTATATTATACCTCTAACGCTCTATCGATCATATTATCAAGACTACAATAGTGTAATAATTATAAATGACTATGTTTGTGGACAAAATTTCAGGATATGTATTGCGTATAATGTTTTATTTGTGACTGATATGTCGTTGTTTGCCTAGAGGAGGCATTTACAGCTACGCCGGGCTCGAGGCGGCAGGTGGTGCCAAGCCTAAGCCTCGTTAAGAGTATCTTAGCTCGAGGGCTCACTCCATAGAGGGAGCGTCGGCTCGGGCCGTTACTTTATTATTATTACCGGATTGGGCCACCGAGCTCTTAGGTCGCTTTGGCGGACGCTCTATGGAGTGACTGGGCTCAAGGGCCCCCGAGAGGGGACCTCGGCTTGGGCTGTCACTCATTATGTTCACGTGTGAATTATTAATTTCTTTTATAGAGCACCATTTCGGTTAAGGTGGGGGAGGGGATATTAAAAATATTGATACAAAACAGAATTAAATAAAATTTTCTTAATTAAACAAAATAGTAGTCTGTAATTTCAGACAGCCTCTATACTGTGCACAGCTCGTTCAATACACAACTCGATTTCAGACAACAACGAACCCGATATGTCTTTCATAATGAACACTGCGTTCGGATAAAGACGAACTATTTCGTTGTATTCACCCACAACTCCGTCAACAAGTTTAATTAAAAAAAAAACTATTTCTATAAAAATTAAATAATTCTAACGAATATAATGAAAAAAGGAACGCAAGTCAGCATGATTACTTAATTATTTTACGCTTATTTTCTGTGAGGCCCTGGCATTTAATCATTTATGATATAAAATATATATTAGTTCACGTTCAGATTACACATATTATATGTACAATAAATTAAGACATTTATACGTTTTATCTTTTTACGACGAAGCAAAGAAACATAATTAAGTTATATTTATTTATGAAAACGTAATAAGAAAATATACGGTCAAAGTTTTCACATCGTCGACTTTGATTTGAAAGCTTTGCAAATGCATCACTTGAAATCCAATTTCTTTATCGGTGGGAGCTCGCGGCGGCATAGCGCTGCACAGCCTACGTGCTGCATAAACAACACCGAAACTGTATTACATTATTAGTTGACTTGTGCATATACTCGTATTGTAAAATAATAATAAACAAACGAATAATGAAACAAGGCATTAATCACTCTGTAAAGTAAAATTGAACACAGTTTATTATTTCTCTAACTGTGCTATAAGATTTTCAAGTGAACGTAACATTTAATATATCTTTTATCAAACTAGGTATAATCACTTTATATCATTCACCTGATGTTAAGTAACCGCTACCCTCGACTGCGACTCGAAGTGGTATTTCACCACTTCACAGAAGACAGGCGTGAAATATAAGTATACTTCTGCGTTTCGTTTGATGAGTGAGGTTCCGGAGGCCCAATTTTAGGGAAGAGGACTAGACGGGGAGGGGATGTATAGGAAAAGGAAATCATATCACTTCCTCTGTCCGTTTAAGGTAGGCAACGCATCTTTGACTCATTTGCTTGTCGCGGATCTCAATGGGTAGCGGTCACTTAACATTTGTAATGAATATTTTACACTGAGAATTTCGTTAATGATATTCAGAGAAAACACTGTTGGTCTTCTACTGAGGTATAACATCACCAAAAGATATCGTACGAAATTAGTTAATTTTTTTACAATCAACTGTTATTCATTTTATTAAAATGAATGTAAAAATTTGCGATGGGCATAATGCGGTCGTTCATTAGTGGGTACAAGAAGCTTCATGAATTTTTCATAACCGCCCCCCCCCCTGCGTGCCCTGAATGATGCGTGTTTTATACAAAATAAATTGTTTCGAGGGAACATTGTATTTACGCACCGACCGAGGCCGATGTACCTTAAACAGTGAAACATGAAAGTTGAAGGGAACTTAGTTCAATATTTATCGATTGGTAGTGAATATAGCCATTCCTTTAGACATAACTTATGAAGGATTCCAGCCTTATAAGATATACCCTCATCATCATATTTAGCCAGGAAATGTCTGCTTCTGTATGTGAAAACTGTCGCGGTAATAATTAAGTCGATGGTCTACTACTGTCGCTGTCGCAGGAGGCGAATGGTGAACGCCCACCATATTTGACGGTAGCAAAGTAAGAAGCCTTACAGCAACAAATTCCTCAAATTTACTTTTTTACTGATTATAATAAAAATATTTAGTACAATAGTAAAAATACAGCGTGTTCTAAAATAATAAGTAAATATAAATAAGCACACACGCCCGTAACCTAAAAGTGTAGCCAGAGATTACGGATTTGGTAGATTTTCTGGCACCCATCTCTCGCTCTCGTCTCTCGTCGTATACGGGTACTCACTATATCGCTTTTCATATTTCATTTTAATGTATATGTATGGCATTCTTTCTTCATCTAAGAAATCGTTCTATTTCATCATTAGATCTATTGAGCCTTTACATTATAAAAATACTTAAAGCAAGATAAAGTATGATAAAGATTTATTTCCCGTAAAGATTAAACGAGCATGCCTTCAGAGGCGAAGCGTACAATAAGTATTTAAGATACTTTCCGGGCTGATTATGTTCCTCTGATATTAGCATTGTTTAGCAGAAAGTTTGCCGTATTACGTTAAAACTTCAAGGCTTTATTATTCATTGATAACGTAACAAGATGAGGTAGAGGTATGATAATGTATTTCCTTCGTGAGATGCTTTTGTTTTGACAAAGTTTTCTTTACATTTCATCCCTGAAGTACTGAAAATTAAATCGCCGGATGTTACTCAGTAACTTGTTTCATCGTCGGAATCGAGAGAAACAGGTAAGCGTCTCATTTGACGGTAAACGATTATCCATTGCCGAACCCTGAACAATGGGATCATGGAACCTTATTGCCATGTATCATGTTATGTCATTGTAAGATTGTAAACTGTTTATAATTTCACTTACGATATTATAAAATTGTAAACTGAAGGGAACATTTACTATTTAATATATCTTATCTCGATAGTTTAAAACGACTTAGAATGAAATTAAAATTTTATTGTTGTCCTAACTTATGTCCAAGCCTGTGTAAATTCTTCACCACAACATGGGAATTAACATCGGATGATAAAAAGACACTTACCAATTTGAAGAAGAAAAAATTTAAAAAAAAAATGATTATTAATATTTGGTTTTGGTTTTTTTATTATTACATAAGTATGTTATTGACAACAATAATTCCGTAATTATTAGTACATTAATTTCACTAACATATTAAAGTGATTTTGCTTACCATACTTTTTTATTACAGCTGACATCGCGTGGGTGTAAATTTGACAAAGTCCCAGCACATTATCAACTAGCGGGGAGTATAGGAATATCTAAAATAATACCCTGGAAAAGATTCGTATACCAAAGGTCTGTTACGTTGGTCATTCAGTTCACAATTTTCCATCAGTCTTACAATATCGATCATAAGATTTTGAACTAAAGCGTTTTAAAAAATTACGGTATAATATATTTTTTGCTTTCAAGTTCACGTGTCTTTCGAAAATCTTTACTGTAGAAATTTTGGCTATCATTGCAGTGTTTCACTAGTTTCTGCAGCGCGCCGCCAGACCTCACCATCGGAACTTTTAAATCACATGTCACGTTAAATGCATTCACACAATTTTTTGTTAAGCTTAATATAATCACTGTGTGTACAAACAATACATAAGTTACATCATTTTAACAAACTGAATAACAGCTATATTTTTAAAATGTATATAAGTGTAACGATGGTGAATATTAAAATACCCTTTACCAGAAAAAAATGAGGTAGAATTTACAAAAAAAGCACGACCACGGCGAAATTGCGTACGTGATTACAAAATTTACCTCAAAAAGTATTTTCGGCGTGCTCCGTCAATTACTTGTTTATGATGTCGGCGCCGGAAAAATAAATGAGCACGAATGATTATCTTCCATACATATTTTAAAAGTGGACTAATTTGTTTGGTCCAAGCACTTTCTCCAGGCCGTTGTACTGCAAAATTGAATTTCAAACTAAGCTTTAAAAACAATCAATATACCTTTTCAAAAGTTAATTCTATTAGAAAATAGTACTAACAAAAATGAATGGGAAAATGTCCACATATACACACAAAATTCAAATAGGTCTACAATAACTTTATTGTATTAATGTAAAAAGAGCAGTGAGCTCAGCGGTTTAGGCCCCGACTTACGTGCTGTAGGTGGTTGCGGGGCCAGCGTGGTGGATTATGGCTCTCCGAGAGGAGGGCCTGTGTCCCTGAAAGTGGGAACATTCTAAAAAAGGCCGATTTATTATTATATTTTATGTAAACAATTGAAATGATCTTACTAAAGTCTTACAAAATATCGACTATTGAATTTTTAAGTATCTTGTACGTCAAAACTTGTCGTTAAGTAAAAAATTCGTAAAGGAAGTCATATCTATCGCAACGGGCTCATAAATATCATCAGGAACGAGTATGGGCTCTTATCTTAACGACTAAACCTCCGTAGGCGGCGGGGTGATCATTATTATACTTTTCGATAAAAAGAAATTTCTCCCTAGAATTACTCATATAAGGGCGCGTTTTCACTTATAAGGAAATAAATTACGTCTAAACGTGTTTAAAATAAGGTACAAGTGAGAACAGCGGAGTAGGGTTGAGCAATTTTTATTGTAAATCTTAAGTACTAACTTAATAGACAGGCGTGAAGTAGAAATATTCTGCGATTCGTATGATGAGTGAGGTACTGGAGGTCTAATTCTATTCCTATTCCCCTTCTATCTATCTATTTCTAATAAGGGAAGGGAAGCCTCTTCGGCTTTGATGGGGAGCGGCCAACGCCATTTCAGCCAACCGGATATCCGTATATCCTCATATCTTCTATTTTCTATCCATAAAGGAAGTATCATTTTTGCTGTTTTTTCTTGGTCTATAAAAGGTGGGCAATGCTTCTGCAAATTAGCTTGTTATAGGCTGGTTATGAGTAGCGGACACGGTAAAACCAGGCGAACGGGTAACCGTTTGTCAGATGACAAATAATTCATATACGATGCACTAATACTTGCGCCATCCAGTTTCTTCTTGAGTAGTAGTTATAGCTAATATACAGGGTGTCTTACTGTACTCAAAAAACTATAAGTAATGAGTATTTGTTACCATTTTGTTGCGCAAAACATAAAACTAGGTAATTTTCTAAAACATCGAAAATGTTTCTTATCTCGAAATCGATGTGACTTTCCTCCAGCCAGTTTTTTGTGGAATAAACCTAGCGCTAGCCTACATTCAGTGTCGCTGTGGCGTGCTCTTTTTGGGACACCTGTATATCTACAGATTGATAAAATAAGAAGCGAATATCAAAAACTGTTTTATGTACTATAATATGATACATTTATATAAATACAGGAAATAAAACAGCTATAAATTTAACCGACATTGTTTTTTAATTCAAACCTTTCCTGGCCATCTGTTACTTATTTAGAAAATACGTGATTTAAATTCTTTTCACGATTCCAAAGGAAATACAAACGCCAATATAAAACAAAACGTATTAGCAATAATGTCACATAAATCTTGAAAAACGATAAATTTTATTCCAGTTCGAGTTTTTTAAGACTTTCTCTTATTAAATCTGTACACGAAAAACGAATTAATGTCAATGTTCATTTTAGATGAAACAGATTATAATTTATAAATTCAAAGATTATCCTTGTTGACTGTATTATCATTACAAAATTGAAAATATATATAAAAAAATAGAACAATTTTTTACTAATATGATAATCAGAAGCTTACTACAGTTACAGTGACCATGAGGCTAGTATACCCAATTTTAATCCTGTAAACCCGCATGGTACTAACAAAAAATAAATATATCAATCTCGGAGGAAGATTTTTAGAGAATCACGCACTGTCATTTTAAGAAACCCACACTGCGTTTAACTATTGGCAATGATGACATGTGTGTGACACAGACTTACTAAATATTATTCTAAAGTCCTGGAGAAAATAATTTATAAGTACTACATAATAATATCAGTGTGGACTTTCAAGTTAAAATTGCTCCCGCAAATTGCTAATGCGCTGGCCGCCATTTTTGTGACGTACTGTAGTGACTTTGATCACTTAGTACCATTAGTTAACTATCGTGTTTGGCGCTATTGTTGTTATCTTAGTTTTAAAATGAGTAGGAAATACTTGACAGTGGTGCTCATGAAATTATCATTTAAATATGAAAAACCAGTGAATGTCACAATTGATCACATATATACTCTATGAGAATATGAATATTTGAGAATAAGTTTAAATAATCATCACCGAAATATTGATGATGAAATGATTGGATATCACTAAGCTGCATTGGAATCAACATCGGGTGATAAAAAGGCCTTTACCAATTTAAGTAACAGACTATTTTGATTAAAAACATATTATTAATATTAGGTTTTATTTTTTAAGAATATCTATAGAATTATTATATACTTAACTCCTATCTCATGAAATAATTACATAAGTAGCTGTCACCATCACCTCCTTGCCCTTTTCCCACTCACGTGGGGTCGGCACAGCATGATTGTAGTCCATACTGTATAAGTTTTGGCTACAGTTTTTACATCCGGCCGCCTGCCTGACGCCAACTCCCCTTGGGAATTAATAATAATAAATATTCCATAATTAGTAACAAATTTGTTTATCCCCTTCTTTATCCATTAAAGGTAGCACGCGTCTGCAACTCTTGTTGCGGATGCTTATGGGTAGCGATCAATTGATATCAGGTGAACCGCGTGCTCGTTTGCCACCTAATGCTATAAAAAAAGCTGACGTCACATGGATGTAATTTCAGTGGGTCATCAACTTGCCGGGTTACATAGAAATTGTTAGGAACATATAAAATAAGAAATTCTACAAAAGCTATGAATGTTGTTTTAATAAATGGATGGAGTAGATGCGTACTATCAATTAGTCTGGATACTCATTTACTCTGATATAAATGTATATCTATTCATATATAGGAAGCCATAAAGTTATTCTGACATTTATTATGTTTGATATTCTCTAGGAATAACACCCACGGGACCTGTTCCGTCCCATTCCCGTCTAGAAGCGATGGTAATTTCCCTTAGGCCGCTGCCACAGTCTAATTTATTTCTGAACGTTTATGTTATAAAATTTTATAAATGCGAAAGTAGTTTTGTTTGTTTCACTAATCTCTTAAAGTTTTTTACCGTTCGTATTAAATTTGTTATACAACGTTGTATTCGTATGCAGGCAATATTTATTTATGTCTTTTTCCCAAAAATAAATTGTTCCCGAGGGATAGGAAAGAACATAGAAGCTTCATATACAATGTCAGTTGCAATAGTAATTTTATTTTTTAAGTTATAATTTTTGACATAACACACAAAGTATAATTTGTGGTTATTTTCTTAATTTTTAGAAAAGCGCTTCCTAAACAGTAGTACATAACCATATGGGATTATTTTCATGCCTATAATATGTAATGTACGAGCAGTGGTGGCTCAGCGGTTTAGGCCCCGACTTACGTATTTTAGGTTGCGGGTTCGAACCCAGGCAGGCGCTTTACTTTGTATAATTTATTTCATCACCACTGCTCCAAAAACGGTGAAGGAAAACATCGTGAGGAAACCGGCATGTTCTTAGAACCATCAAATTCGAAGACATGTGACATCCACCAACCCGCACTGGGCCAGCGTGGTGGATTACGGCTCATTCCCTCTCTCGGAGAGGAGGCCTGTATCCCTGCAGTGAGAAACATTCTAGAAAAGGCCGATTTATTATTATTATATTATTTTTAATAATGTACCCTTATGACACTCCGGGAAACAATACAGAGAGTGAGTAAGAGTCCTCACTCTTCAAAATCAAGTTTATAAACAAATCAGTGAAATTAGTTAGGCTTCAAAAGGTCACAATGGAACGGATATGCATACATTCCCGCGAAAAACATTGCCCTACTGTCAGTCGGGCAAAAAGACAAGTTTAAAAAAATAATAATCTGCAAGACTTGGTTATTTCGCATATTAATCTTTTCACCTTTAAGGAATAATATTGTACCTAAGTATATAACACGTTGATAGTGTAATCGTCTGAAAAAAAGGAACCCATTCCCATAAGAAAGTCTTTTCAATTGCATGGCAATTTACAATAAATGTGATTGTTTCAACGCATTTCTTGTTATTTACTATAAAACTATTCCTATGTTAAGTTACTATAAAGCTTTTTATACGCCCTTTGACGTACACTCAAAATCTTTTCTTGTTCGCCGTCAGAAAAACCGTTTGATGAATTCTTTGTAGCCCCATTTCCTTTAACAAATAACAAGACGCATCTACAGACAGATTAAACATCTGATAAATTTATTTTTATTTTATTTTATTAGGAAAACTTACAGCTATTACTTATAATAATACAGCATAATAATAAATTAAATACAGCCAATTAAAAGTTTCCACATTTAAATTATGTAGAATGAGCCAACAAACAAAGCAAATGTTTACAATCATAAATAGTATAAAGTTAAGGCCATGTAATTAAAGAAAAAAAATAAAAAAATAAATTTTTTTTTTGCTGAATACGTTCTTTGCTGCATTTGGTAAGGTGTAAAAAGGATCTATATCCGTGCCAAGCGAATTTATATAATTAGCAGTCCTAAACATAAAATAGCTACCTCTACAGTTCGTACGAGTGGCAGGCACGGAAAGCAGTTTCCTTCTACGCATTTTCGCTGCGGGAACGTTTAAAGTTACATTCTTATGTTGTTTCTAAAATATTATTAAATAGAATTGATATTTTAGAAACAACATCGCTCATGCAATTTGCTTCAGCGGGTATTAAGAACCTGCTCTAAAATACTACCAGGTCTTCGAAATCACCATCATACAATTTATTCACCCATAAACTGCCATAATTTTTTACATCGATCGATCGCCCAGCTCGTTTTTTGTGAAATTGTCATTAATAATTTACACACCCGGGATCCGCTTACGAGGCGTTTCCGTAGTAAATTTAACGTTTGTTCGTAAACTTGAGCATTTTTTAAGCCAAAGGAATTAGTATGGGACTTCGAGTGTCTCGATTATACGGTGGTTCAAACAAAGCTTTTTATGGTAAAAAAAAACAAATGAAGAAGTGGTTCATTTTTTGTTTTTATTGCTTAAATATTTAAGTTCGCTTTTGCCAACTTCTGAACGCAGGCCTCCGCTGTGCAAATAAGACAAACTGTGGTGACAAACGAGCAAACGGTGCCCCCGTCTTAAGTTACCTGTACCCAATGGCATCTGCTACAAGCTAATGAGTTGTGGTTAACAAAAAAAAAGATATTTACTCGTCCTATCCCTTCATCAAATCCTCCGCCACTACCCATCCTTTCCCTATTCGAAAAGGATAATGGTAAAAAACTAGTATTAGGCTTCCGACACTTCGCTCATCGGTCGTGAGGCAGAATACATATACTTCACGCCTGTCTTTTGTTATGTCTCCTCTGTCTTTTGTTTTGTCTGTTTATTATGAGGTCGTGGTATTTCACTGGTCATTCTTGCAACAGATGTGATTGTTTCAGGTTCTACCACAACAGACTCCCGCAATCTTTGTTAAAGCGTCAGTCATCCCGTTAATTTAACATTTATGTTTAAAAACTAATATTTATGTTTAGTCACATACTTAAATAATAGTTTCAATAAATATAACGTGACAGCGTTTTGTTATTACCTTTCTATCAGACTCTATTCATCGATATGCTGTTTATATGAACTCGTATTTTCAAATCGAATATTGAAACCAGGTCACGGCTTTTACGCGGTCTCTCTTTAACTGAACATGCACCGCACATTTCGAGCATCGGTATTTAAACCATTTTTTTTCTAAACAACTAGTGCCTTAGCCCCGGCTACGCATGGTTGTTTCTACATACAAACGTTCATCCCCCACTTAACGTAATCGCGCCGTCAAACGACTGCCAAAAGCGCTTACGTTACCCACATTATATAAGTTGATATGATCGTTAAGTTTCATTAAATTTTCGAATTTTCCGAGCAACATTATTATTTTTTTCTTTCATTAGAACCTTCTTCAGACAATAACAACACATGAAAAAAATATTTGCGATATAGGTCCAACCGTTCACGCGCGATGCCGTGACCATAGGAAATAGTGATTCACTTTTATATAGATACATAGATGTTTTTCCCAAAAAAGGTGCGTATTTGGTATTCACTATTCCAGAATATTAGAGAAAGAAGGACGTAGACGAGCTAGCAGACCTCCTAATGGCCACCGACACACACACACGTAGACACCCGTGTACCGTACGGTACGGCACCTATCAGATGAGTTGTAGTTTGTTTTGCCAGCCTTTAGGTTAGATTACATATAAAGGAGATAAGGGTTGGGACAGTACCTCACTCCTGACAAAACGCCGAAGCATACAATACCTCTACTTCTAGCATGTCATCTGTGAGGTTGGCACCTGGTTTAGCGGGCGCAGTCTTCAGACCAAAACAATTCTTGCAATTAGCATATTAATTACAAAATCTATGATACTCTAATATGGTAAGGTAAGGAAAACAAACTGCATACATTGCAATCCTACAAATTAATCGAACTCTGAGCTCATTGCGGCGCGGAGATTGGAGAACTCTCTCGGCATAAATTAATCAACGTTTGTGTTGCAAACATGTTGCATTTACCGTCGGTTTCCACTGCCGTATTAACTTGTGGGGAAAAAAGCTTTCTCTAGGTCTTTTTCTTTAAAAAACTAAGATAACAAAATGTTTTGTCTGAATGTTTTCGGCAGTGTAAACCCATAGTTAGAGTTATTTTAAGATACCAAATGAAATGCCAGTATGATTTCACATTCGCGTCTTAAGCAAAGTAACAAGTTGCTTCAGGGTTGCGCCATTATATCTAAGGATCGTGGTGAGCATCAGGGTTGCATCTGGAGCGGACGATCTGCTTCCAACGGTTTCTGTGCAGCGCTCTCTCACGACCTTATATATAATTTGGAGGACGACAGGAATTTAACTTGACCGGTCCATCTTGTGCCCGAGCGGCCGCGTCATCTAGATGTAATATAAAGACCAACAAATAATTAGCCTCCGTCTGAAGGCAAATTATTTGTTGGCCTTCAGACGGAGGTTAATTATTTGTTGGTCAGGTCGCGTTGTTTTTCAGTCTCCCCCTCCCTTTGTCTTAATGAATGATTCCTTTAAACTCATTTATAAAAATTGTATCACTCTTACTACATCACAAGTACTACTACAGTAAGCAAAACATTTTTGTGAGCAAATAAATTCAAGAACAAACAAGTGAGTTCAACTACGACTCCATGATATTTTTAAAGAATAAATATCACTTGTAATATTTTCACGTCACATTTGGAAATAGAACGTTTAAATAAAATGGCGGCAGGAACGGTTCATTTGTCGGCGGCGCACGTGACGTGAGGTTCAAATAATAGCTTTCCACCTAAAGTGTGGTCATCCAGAACAACGTTTGACGCACATATTTCATACCACTATAAAGATAAGTTAAAATATTGTAATACTGTCAAATATTGTTTATTTTTACGCTGTCCATCTTGAGGCACATAAACTACGTAGTGGCTTTAACGTAATCTATATATATATATATATATATATATATATATATATATATATATATATATATATATATATATATATATTCAATAATAATACATAATCCTATCGTCTAATATATAATATATATCCTGATCAAATTCTAGATAAGGGTATAAGTTTCTAATGTTTCTAATGCCGTTTCTCATACTATTCGGCAAAGCTGCTGCCAGAAACGATAAATAAAATAAAGTCGGTTCGTTGTTTAGTTAAACAATAAAGTTTTTATTTACACAAGAAGTTAATATCCTTTGTTTAATTAAATTTAATTTGGCGTAATAGCTTCAATATCCAATACAGACATGTCAACATAAGTTTATTCGTATTGTTTATATAGCAACTAGTTTTCCCAACAGGCGTCCTTTATTTGAAATAGTTATCATGTTCTACAAACCTATGGGAAAATGTAAACGATGTAATGTGAAAGATAAAAAAATACCCATAGGTTATAGTTGTTAAAGATTCTGTGAGTCGCGACAGGGGCGGATCCTACCTTAGGGCTATTTGGGCTGCAGTCGAGGGCCCCGTGGAAATAGGTGCCCCAAGGCGATCGCCCCAAGAGCTACTGGGCAAAGAAAACGAGCGCTGTTTCCGATTATACTCCAGACTGGGTATAAATAAAAGTTTTTTTTATTCCGTATATTGTACAAACAAATTGCAGATCTAGTGTTTTTCTTGTAGGGCCCCGAGTACTATTAGTCCAGAGCCCCACTCTCCAAACTGGGCAAACTCACTGTCAGCCTCTGTGATACAACAGCTAAGGTTATTTTTTTGTTATTAAAACTAAATCATCCAAACAACGTTTCTATGTTTACGGATCTAATATTTATGTCCGTACCAAATATTACGTACTCTTTTCATACAGTTTTTGTTAACATGTTACCTATTACCCAACACAGATTAACAGCTAAAGCCGAAAGTTAATATATGTGATTTAAAAAAGATCGTAAACAACTTAATTTCATTTCGGAATCTTGTATAGAAATTACGTCGTGATAAATACATACTCAAACTGCCCAAAAAAATCGTTGAATATTTCGAACATTTGAAAGAAAAATCAACCAAAATTTTAAGGAACATTTTATTTTATTTTATTTAGATTCCAAGCAAACAGCGTTGATCAGCTTCATGTCTAAGATTCCGACTAAGACGTACATCAGAGATCATTTAAATAATTACCATAACTTAGTACTGACTCGAACTGCTAACGCAGACTGAATGCTTAAGCCAACTTTGGGAATAGTTTTGCCCCGAAACTTCTAGACACGTTAACGAATTGCCGCTTGCAAATTAGTCATTTTCAGATGCAATTTATAAATTACTAACTTTAAATAAATAATTCTAAGATGTGCAAAACTCTTTACGATATATTTTATCCCAATTAGTTTTACACTATACTAAACAACAATCTAGGACGAATTCGTGACAATCGACGAGGCACATGATTAATAAGACGAATCGCTTAGACCTAAAATGTTACGCTAAGAAGTCACAATTTGACTAATTACTTTTCTGTTAAATTAACACCGCCTTGCTTGTTCCGCATCGCTTCGTATCAATGAAAACGTACCTATACACGCCACACTATAAGTACGTACTAAAAATGAACACTGGTTTTCTTTTGTTACGCCGTCTGAGAGTCAGACGTTTGCTCATTTCAATAGAACTCGAAAGCGTGGATGTGAAATGCTTCTTATTGTTGCTCCACCTTTGTACATGTCATGTCTCTGTGATATCACAGATATATTGTTCTACTACACGCCTATAAGTTTGCGTAAAAACCCAACAATCTATTACTTCGTGAGACCTAAGTTTGATTTGTACCCGAGGTAAAATTTGTGTAATGTTTTTGCCCGTAAGGGTAATTTTTTCAGGAGTAGATATACGTGTATGTATGTGTGTGTTCGTTCCATTGTGCCGAGCTTGACCTTTTGAAGAATGAGGTATCATTCGATTGGTGTTCTTATAGTCAACCACGGTAATTGGCTTAATGAATTAGCTATTAATTGTTTAAATCACCATTTTTTCTCGTTACTCATAATCACATTTAGGTTATAGTAAAGTTCTCGAAAGATATATTTATTGCTATCTCTTTCCCATTTATTCATGACGGATACCGGATGGCGTTCCGCCAAGTGGAAATCCAAGATCTCTGCCTACCTACCCCTGTGGGTTACGCGCGTGAGCGCATATTTATTTTATGTAATAATATATTTCTTGTTAAAAAATGTAGCATATAACTAATAAAGATAATGCAAACATTAACGGGCAAAGATACATATAATATAAGTAAATATATGCGTTTATTTTTGGTATTAAATAAAGGACCATTTGTATACATGAAAGATAAAGTAGGCAGCGAATGCGTATGTTAAGCCCCTATAAATAAATATCACAAACATAAAATTATTCCTCCGTAAAAATGAATACGTATGCTCAAGGGATTATGTTAAAATGTTTTCCTTTGCCAGTTGAATATTATGTTAGGAGTATAAAATTAGAATAAAAAGAAAACAGTAGTAGAATTATTGTTAACGGACCGTCACCTGGTGTTAGAAGGAAGATCACGGCCGCCCATCAACATTACAACACCGGAGGGACTGCGGCTCAACCTCTATGAAATGACTATGCATTACATAGTTTAAAAGAAATATTGGAAGTCCAAGGTATCAAATGCTAAGTTTTCATTGAACTCATATTTTGATCTTATTAGACACACAATATTGATAAGTTTATTTATCTATTCGACAGTGGTAGAGCCCGCAACAACATCTGTGGCACGAATTGGCCGGCTCGACCGGTGAAATACCACGACCTCACAGAAGACAGGCGTGAAGTAAAGTATTCTGCGTTTCGTCTGATGAGTGTGGTGCCGGAGGCCTAATTCTATTTCTCTCCCTTTTCCACCATTTTCTTATAAGGAAAGAATGGGAAGGGGAAGAAAACTTGACGGTGCATTGGATGTATAAGAATTGGAAATAACCATGAAATGAAATTGTGCACAGGTTTTTGTGAGCAGTAAGAAAGGATTTTTCTAAATTCCTGTCCTAAAGTTCTAAAGTAAGGTTGTTTGCGAAACTATTACTGCTATTTGTATGGAGAAACTATCCGTGCGAACCTGGGGATCGCTAGTTATTTATGTATAATCATTTTAAAAGAAATAATAAATATGTATTTCAGGTAACCACACACAGGTAAATACACAATACAACAAATAAAATTAATTTTATATTTTATATATATATATATATATATATATATTAAAAGGGTTTGAACCTTTTGTTTTTTATCATCTGTTGTACCCAGCAATTATGGTAACAATTAGTAAAACAATTTAATTTCAATGAAACAATTACTAAGGTAGCAGAGACAATTTTCTATTAAGTTTGCTGGGGACACAAGTAAAAGCTTACATATTCATTAGTCGCATGACGGCGTATCGTATCATAAATTTGCATACAAATATTGCATGAATGGAGGCGAAATTGCATTGTGTCGTAACCTCGCCGCTCATTTTCCTTGCTTGTAGTAATTATTAAATAAGGCACTGGTGAAATTCGCCGCTAGTTAACAATTGTGACTCGGTGATACATGACTTGCGTACGTGGTCCTAAATCTACGGTACCTTATTGAGCAATATGACTTTACTGGTTGAAACAAAGGGTACAGAAATAATTACATCGAAAGAATTGGATTTTTTTAGAGCCATTTTTTACATTGCAAACATACTCTATATTGTATCTGTCTTCACAACAACCTAAACAAGAAGATAAGCTTACGTGAGTAGTTAGGAGTTTAACAAGCTTGTGATTATGTCGATGAAAGGATTTTAGAAATAGTGAAATATTAAAATTAGGATATCTAGATAAAAACCTGGCCAATAGGGTTGCAAATTCGAATCCTAAACCAATCTGCTAACAACGTTATCTTGTCGTAAGCTTCCACAACTAATTCAATAATCTAAGTTCACTTTAGACAATTAATTAAATATTTGAGTAGATGAACCTTTGTCTTATCCCTTAAACTTGATTCAAGCCTCTTAATTACATAGGTTCATTACAGACGCTTGTTTAGGAGAGCGAACGAGTTTTGGGATAGCTATGGCCCTTACAATTTACTACGACCAGTCCCTCATAACGGGCTTGTACCAAAACAACATTAACATAAAGAAACCCTTACGATCGAGTCGAACAATGTATTTAAGTTAAACGGTGAATGGATCCTATGGTCATTCTACTGTTAAACCTTGCCCTCGCAGAAATAAGAGCTCCTGCGAGATTGGACCCTTTCAGAAAATCTATTATATAATAACAGCTGTTTCTGTAATTTATCTTTAGTATATATTTTTTGTTGTGGACAAGCCCATAAACTATGAAACCAAACTTCAAATTTTTTTATTTTATTTTTGTTATCTACAAACTCCGCTCCTAGTGAACCGATTTCGATGATTTATTTTATTCAGCTAGTGTCGTGTGGTCCCATTTTTATTTTAAGATTTGACCAATAGGTTTTGAGTTATTCTTAATAATGCATAATATGGCAAAGTTGAGTACCTTCAAGAAATATTGAATAGGTTGTTGCTAAACTAGTCCGTATCTTCTTCAGGCCGCGTCATCACATCAGGTGGACTTGTGTTCAAGTGGTGGTATCTTCATTATAAAAAAGAGGATTATTTGCACCGTAATACCATGTTACTTTTTATCCGCATTTAAGCTTTGGCTTTGCATCAAAATATCTCTCAACTTGAATCTAAGACCATCAGTTATCTAAGAAACCCATAGCCTTACAATTTACATAATAAATTCAAAATTCGAGATGAAATACACCACTCAAAATTTGTAACGAAACTCTTCAAATCTACTCTGGTTTGAATAAATTAACTTCCATCTTACTCCCGCTCTAACTTGCAAATTTCTTGTTTAATATTAATAACTTAATGGATGATATAGGTGTGCGCTGTGATCTCGTGTCTTTGTTAACCGACGTTGACAAAGACTGCAAACTCTGACCGCTTTTCATTGAACTTAAGGGGTCCCAAATAGACTAGCAACAAGTCTATCGGTATACATTGTTAATTCAAAATTTGCCACTATGCGTAATTCAATATACAATTACCCTATCTGTCTTTCTATTCTTTGTATAAAATTGAAGAAAATTGCATCATTGAACAAGTCGATAAGCAAATTATACTGTTGAAAGTCGGCAGCTACACGCAGAAGCACTGACCAGAAAGACAGACCTGCTTATTCCCGGTATCTATGACACCACATTTGTGGAGACATTTACCATTGGTCAATAAATACTTAATAATTACTTTGAATTGCTTGCAATGCCCACAACAAAATGAGCTTACCAACATTTTAAACTAACTCTATCTGTATCACCAGATAACTAATTATGAACGTGAGTGGAAGAGGCTTTAACCAGCGTAAGAAGTTCGCAACACGTAATGAACGAAGTTCGCGCATATTCGATTATTGATCTATGTAAGAATTAATTACCTTTGGAGACGGGCTCTGCGGCACAAGATACTTAATTAAAACTGTTCATCGATACAAGTCCACTTCTACTAGTTACTTATAAGCAGAAACTTTATTAAGTAACTGAATAAAACTGATATTATATCCCAGGTGTGCTACTAATGATCACCACAAAGATAGGTACCCAAACGCCCCCATCCAGTAAGATAATCTCAATATGATATAAACTACTGCAATTGCTAATCCGCACGCAAAACGTGGCCCCTTCATCCATATGATGGCTTTGGCTTATGGGTGACATGCAAACGGCTCGCCATTATTACGTGAACACATGTAGCAAAATCAAGGTTTACAGATGGTTTACCTTTGTGAAGGAAGAAAAATTGAGCATATAAGGAGAAGACGAGAAGAAGAGGATTAGAAGGGTATGGCAAAAATACGGCACCTCATCGGACGTAACGTGAAAGTATGAATACATGTATCTACCAGTGTACCTGTTTCACGACTTTGATTTATGAGACGGTAGTACCTCTCCGGTCCAGGTGGTTCATATGTGCAACAACTGCTTCTGTTGTTGAACAGTACTTTTTTTTTATAAGAGAAGGGGGCAAACGAGCGGCGGGAACACCCAGGTGATCAACGACGCCCATGGACACCCGCAACACCAGAGGAACTGCAGATGCGTTGGCGGCCTTTTAGAAAAAGATAGGCTCGCTTCTTGAAGGACCCCAAGTCGTATTGGTTTGGAAATACCGCCGAGGACAGACCATTCCACAACGCGGCTGTGCGTGGCAGGAAATGTCGAGAGAACCGCACTGTTGAGGAATGCCAGCCATCCAGATGGCGTGGATGGTACCTGGCGGTCTGTCGTATCGTACGATGACGAAACTAGTAGTACTGTCCTCCGGCTTGGCCTGAGCGGTAAACACCTACTGCTGTCTCCACCTAAAGCTAAACGTTAACTTCAACTCCAGTTCTTCCAGTTAGTCTTAGGATAGGGTATGATAGTCTACTTGAAGTTAGTATTCTAAGCAGATGAAGTCGAGGAGGGGAGGGTCGAAAAACTAGATAAATATAGATTAGACCTTTTTGAAGGGGTTTTAGTCTGAGATAACTAATTTAAATAACCCGCGGGGCATTGGACCGTACAACAAACTATCCGGAGAATTTTTTTACGTAAAGGAATTTCATAAAAATAAAGACCTTTCTTGTAAGATTGCTTTTTTACCATTTGGTAAACTCTCAGATTGAATACTTGTCTATTATCAATAATTTAATTTAATACAAATTTAAAAAAACTCAATATTGTACTCCTCCCAAGGCCAGCAACTCATCCGCAGTTCCTCTTGTGATGTAGACGTTCCGCGACGTCGACTCGTTGTTCGTTTGCCATCGTATAACAAAAACAAAAAGTGTTAGATACAGGTTCCACCGAGATTTGAACTCGGATCGCTGGATTCAAAGTCCAGAGTGCTAACCATTACACCATGGAACCGTTTATTGAATAAACAAATTACTGGTACAATTATATCCATTAGTAATATCAAAATTTGATAAATGGACGTGAACGAAATGTCAAGTTAAATTCATAAGATTTGAAATGTTCTTACATTTGAGATTTATTTGGTGAAAGGTCCTCTGACGTGGAACGATTACGAATGCTGTCGGGGATTTCCCGTTTCATCTAATAACGTCACAAAGGCAATGTGTTATAATGTTACCATCTGACCCATGACGCCGGTTATTATCTACAATACGCTTGACGCTGAATTATTTATTATGTTTGGTTTGTTTGGTCGGAATTATTGACGTAAAACTTAAGTCAATTATTCCATTCTACCATTGAACGTTTACACATCCGATTATTCCTTTTACGTTCGAACCCTGTTGAATATTGAATCGATCGTCTACACAGAATAGGAACGGAACAAGTTACTCAAGAAAGTACCTTCAAAAGTAAAAAGGGCTAACGCTAAACTAATGCATAAATTTTTTTGGATAACATCATATGATATTGTGGTTAAGTTCTTGGCATTTTTATAAAAAAGGGTGAAAGGGTTGTGTGCCCAAAGGGTAAAATGACGTGGACATGGACATTATTACTAAGACTCAGGTGTTCGTTGTCTGTCTGTCCGTCTGTCACCAGGCCGGATCGCATGAACCGTGATAGTTAAAATTTTCACAGATGATGTATTTATGTTGCCGCTATAACTACAAATACTAAACAGAACGGACTACAATAAATAATAATAGTGCCTCCCATACAACAAACGTGATTTTTTTCTCGATATTGATAACGGCAACAAGACTCTAGAAATATTCACAGAATATTTAGTTATATATTCACTTTAAAAATAAATAAATGAATTAAAATAAAACAAATATTTTTCCCATACATTTTGTAGATAATGCTACCTTTCTATTGTCTTTCGTGCCCGAGTGTACAGCAACATCATTTTACGCCAGTGTACATCCACGGTTAGTGACGAGTATTGTAATTGACTAAACACCATATTTTATTGAAACAAAATAACAAGCTAAAATGTTTTAGTAAAATCTTAATTACGTTACTTAGTTATTAGGTAAACAAAAATTAATTAAAAACCATAATAAATTTTCGATACTCCGTTAAAAGAGCCCAGAGATTAAAAGGTAATGAGTAAACAAAACATTGTTTGCTTGGCAATTTAATTTTATTGTTAAGGAAAAAATATTTCACAAAATAAAATGAAGTAAGGGTAGATTCTGATCATAATTAAAGCTAATTAAAAATATTAATTTGTTGGCAACATTGTAATGAAAGTTGTAATACTGAAAATAGTC
Organism: Papilio elwesi; assembly: GCA_029849275.1. Classification (NCBI taxonomy): domain Eukaryota; kingdom Metazoa; phylum Arthropoda; class Insecta; order Lepidoptera; family Papilionidae; genus Papilio; species Papilio elwesi. The sequence continues at coordinate 2,136,627 of CM056687.1, read as the reverse complement.
AAATATGTTTTTTTTCATACATTTATGAGAGTTTACTTGATATCGTTGTTCTAATTAGCTTCATAAAGGAAGACAAGTACATTAATAAAAGTGAAAACGTACGAAGCTTATCTTATCGACTCACACGAGGTTGAATAATTGTGTACTTACCGATACTGCGATGGCGTCTTGATGAGTTCTATAATTGGAAGTCTATCTTAAAATAAATATGTTTGTGTGTACTTCCGTTCACTCACAGAATTATCAAGGAAACTACTGACAACAGAAACGCAGCCATGGGTAAGTTTAGGTCTATTGGTATGCTTTCCACAAATTTTGGGAAAATTTTAATATAACGCATCAATAATGATAAACTAAGCCATTATATTAATTGTTAAGGAACAGTAGTGGCTCAGCGGTTTAGGCCACGACTTACGTGTGAGTTGCGGATTCGAACCCAGACAGGCGCTTTACTTTGTGTAATTTATATCATCACCACCGCTCCAAATACGGTGAAGGAAAACATCGTGAGGAAACCAGCATGTTTTGGAACCACTAAATTTGAAGACATGTGGCATCCACCAACCAGCAATGGGCCAGCGTGGTGGATTACGGCCCATTTCCTCGCTCGAAGAGGTCTGTGTGTCCCTGGAGTGGGAAACATTCTAAAAAAAGCCTTTTTTTAGACTTAACTTTATTCTAGAAAATGCCAAACGGTATAATATATTAATATCGTAAATACATAAACACCAATCAGGGCAAGCTAAATAAAACTGTTTAAAAATGCAATAGAAGTCCGTTACATATTATAATACTATACTATTGACAAACATTTACAGTTTGTTTTAAATAACTCAACAAAAACAAAATTAACTTGATCAATTTCGGAAAATTAATAAACTGCGAAAAAATCAATAGCACACTGTTGGTGTTAAGTTCCTGAATGAGATCCAGGTCCGGAATATCATTGTCTTCCTCTGATTCCTTATCTTTAGAGCCCTTAGCAGGCTTTTTCATAGCTGTACCATCCAGACAATCAATTAAATGTATCACCATAATAACAACAACGAAACGAATCTGAAAATGAAACACGTTTTAAGATAAATAAATAAATAAATATGCGCTCACGCCCGTAGCCCAGAGGGGTAGGCAGAGATCATGGATTTCCATTTGGCACGATCCTGGCACACCTCTCTCGCTTCTTCCACATTCATACATCTACGCATGCATGCTCGTCGGTTATGGGTGCTCCTTATATCGCCCCTTCTTAGTAAGTCATTAATCTGATCGATATAAGTTTTCCTAGGGCGTCCCCCACCAACCCTGACACTAACGTTTTAAGAGATCTTACTAATCATAATAAATACGAATGGATGTATGGATGTTCTTTTACTCCTACACGCCAAAACTGCTGAATGAATGTCGATGAATTAGGCACGGACATAGGTTACAGTTTGTAGTAGCAAATAGGGTACATTTTATGTTGGAAAAATGTACAGTTCCTGCACAATATGAATGAATAAAAATTCTTCGTTGTATATTTAAACGCCAGCCTTGGTTTTAACTTGACGTCAAAAAACTGATACGTCTTATCTTTAATGAGGCCATACATTATGAGTCCCGGCAGCATACATTAATCTCTTCTAAAGGATATATATCAATATTTCTTATCCGTGAATAAGCCATTAATAACGATGGTGTAACATACTTCACTCCACAATTTGGCTTAATTTTTTTATTAATTGGTTCGTATAAGTGATTAGATTTGATTGTCAAATTGTACTAAATAAAATCTTACCATCGAAGACATTTTGAACTGTGTGTAGTGATTATTTCACCTTATATACTGTGCGGGACTAGTGCGCCTGGGCGGCAGACTCGCTACTTAATGTCGATACCCAGGAACGCGTTGCTTCACAAGTTGTCAGATAAAGGCTTTATTAATTTTGATAAACAACGGATACAAACCATCTCAGATATCCGCTTCCTTGACTTTATAACGGAAATGAAGTAAGGTAATTTTTTTATCATTCTTTTAATGTTCCTCTACTGCCGCTAATGTATCTATTTTTTTTTAAGGAAAGTGTAAAATGATAATTTTTTGACATATCACAGACATCCTTTAACAATAATATTTCAGAAAATATCTGTGTGCGTAGCGCTCACTCGTCGCTTGCGCGTCTGTGGTCAATTGTCAACTTAAGCGACTTCACTTTTGACACATCCATTAGGTGGAATCTGGAAGTATGTGACATTTTCGCCCTACATCAAGTTACATAGTGTGCGTATGGATACAAGTAATTGCTATGAAGCTCTCGGAGCTGGGCCGGCCCAAGTCTGAAATCATCGCGGTGGCGACTTAACCAGCGACACGGCAAACGTTATTACGATAAGCTCTTTCGGCCTACACATTTTGCGTAGATACAGACACGACCAGAGAGTTGATCAATCCTGTTCACTTTTAGTTTTATATCGCGGCTTTAAATTTAACGTCTGCATCGACCACCTCATTGTTCCTGTTACCTATTAATCTATTTTTCAGCGAAGCAGCGCCACAATCGGTCGGAGAAGATGGTGGGGGCCCATTGCACGCCATTCGCGGCCGCACAGCCGCTGCCGGGCAGCGCCGCAGACGAAGATAAAGAATCAACCCCGTGATTATAATAATAATAATAATAAAGCCTTTTTATTCTTTAATAAAGTAATTGAAATAAATTAAGTTAAAATTTGGACTAGATTGTAATACATTGAATATTAATATTACATCATGATATTATAATTTTGGAGCAATCAATTTACAAATCAATTAAAATTAAAAACCCCGTGATTATACTAACCCACTATTGTTCGAGATGTTCTCTTAACAGTCTCTTTCATGTGGTCAGTATTGAAATGCTTGTTTTCTTTTATAAAACTAAGCGACGAGATGTGTAAAACCTTTAGCTTTTTAACCGTTGTAAGCTGGTAGAATTAGCTGTAGAAGTAAGCTCGACCGGTGAAATACCACGACCTCACAGAAGACAGGCGTGAAGTAGAACTATCCTGCGTTTCGTCTGATGAGGGAAGTGCCAGAGGCCTACTCCTAGTCCTTAACCCCTTCCTAATATTTTCTCATATGGTATGGGAAGGGGAAGAGGATTTGATGGGCTAGGATTTTTTTCTCCATTGAGAACCCAATTCGCACAAAACTGATAAATTGTCATTTTTATGTCACATACATATTTTCAAACAGCCAATATTACCCTTTCTTTCGTTTCTAATATTTTAAAACATTTTTTTTAAATAACCTTTTTGATGTGTTACATTTTACACTCTGAAGTAACTGGCCACTAATGTTTATATTTTTCAAAATTTCAAAATCGTCTTCACCGTGACAATTGACAGTAGCATGTCGTTGTCGATTGTCACAAAAGCGCATCGATTTATAAAACAAATATCATTAATTGTCGCTCGGACTTGGCACGGACTGCCCAGCATCGCACGTCGGAACTCCGTAGAGACGACACTGACGCCTTCAGACATTTCATCGTCATTTAGCACAGCTTTGACAATATTGTTGACTTAATTTCTCCTGTCTAAAAACGGCTTGTGTCACGAGACGGCGCGGGAATCCAACTGGCAAGGCTGGACAACATCGGCACGCTGCGCAAGTCTGTGATAAAAGTTATGAAGATCAAATTGCGTTAGTATTTGCTTTTCAATATCGAATATGTAGACTAAATGTTTGTCTGTTGTTAAAATATGGAAAATAACGTAGAACAATACCCTGAGTAATCTTACTCACTGGTTAGAAAGTTGTGGAACATTTCCGAATGTACAATCGCTGAGAAAATCAGACCACTATTATCGTATTTAGATAACCATCTTCTTTGCGACTGTGCATATATCTTTACAACAATATTTTCTTAGTATAATTTTACTCCGATCAAGTTTTATTGTCTTAATCTTTCAAAAATCCATTACTCATTTTATAAAACATGTTAAATATATATGAGAGTAATATAAAAGGGATGAGTATCCTTCGAGTAAAAGAGGATTTATTTCCGTGTTGGTTACTAGCGCGCGATCGGTTTCCGTCAACATCATCAACTGACGAGAACGAGAGCGGCACGGACTGGGACGCGGAGGCGGGGCTGCGGCCCGCAATGCTGCAAGCGCGTCTACCGCCACCGCAGGGCGTGGTGGTGGGCTCGGTGCGCAAGCGTCGCGGCAACCTGCCCAAGCACTCCGTTAAAATCCTCAAGCGCTGGCTGTACGATCATCGCTATAACGCCTACCCCAGCGACGCCGAAAAGCTGGCCCTCAGTCAGGAGGCCAACCTAACGGTCTTGCAGGTTAGTGTAAATATCTGGTTGATAAATTGACACAACCACCGAGCATGTATGCGTAGAGGTATGGATGTAGAAGAAGCGAGAGAGGTTTGCAAGGGTCACCCAAAATGGAAATCCATGATGTCTGCCTAGCTCTCTGGGCTAGGGGCGTGAGCGTATATTGATTATTATATTAAATTGACACGACCCGGATACAAACTAGAACTGTGACCAGAACAGTAGTAGAGCCAGCTGTATAAGCAGTTCTAAAACAAATGGACTAATCGAAGAAATAAAACAACCTCACAAAATACTTGCGTAAATTAAAGTATTTATTATTCTGCGAATCGTCAGACGGGTGAGGTGCTTTGAGACTGTAATAGACGCAGTTGTATTGCCAGCTATTGATTGATTAAGTTCATAATAAGTAAGCTTTTCACGTACAGAAGGTCTTGGAACAATTCTTAACCAGTTGTATGTGTGTATTGTATAAATAAATAAAGTAACAATATTTGTGTGTTATAACACCCCATTGCGGTTAAATTGTACTGGTTCATAGGATTTTATTTATTACTTACTATAGAACTAATCTATATGTTTTTTCTTATTCTTCCTTGCATTAGGTTTGTAACTGGTTTATAAACGCTCGCCGGCGCATCCTGCCTGAGATGATCCGACGCGAGGGGCACGACCCAGTGCACTATACGATTTCACGGCGCGGCCGCAAGCAGCCACCGGGCGCCGCATTGGGCGCGCTCGGTGCACTCGGCCATCTCGGTCTTCCCGCCTCTGTATCCGGTATAGGCCTCGCGACCAACAACGTCACCGTTGGCGGCTGGGGCGGCGTTGAAGTCGAGGTACATACATAAATATTACATGCACTGCACAATGCTTACATACATCGCTCGGTTAAAAGTTTAATAGTGGCCGGGCTGGCAAAATGTCAACGGCCCCGGAGTCTGGAGCACCAGCACGAAAGGCCGCGAACTCAGAAGTAGCCTAACATTTTTAACAAAATTTTGTAAAATTACAAAATTTAAACCCCAGTAAAGATCATGGACCCCCAATGAATTTGCCTACGATGGTACAATTACGCCATTGGTTATAACATCTAGTCGTGATTTTTTTTAAAATTTATATCCGTATTAGGCCTAATTTCTAGAAAAATCCGCACTAGGTCAATTGTGCTAAAGCTGCTAGGAGCGTGAAAATGAAGGCACCCCCAACACCAGCACACCGCAGAATCCAAGAGTATTACAATTCTGCTTAACTTATTCTTACGATCAATTTATTTATTCGTATTTCTCACCATCAGTATTATCAGTCCACTTCGGGACGTGGACCTTTCCCAATGTCTCCCACAGACTTCGTACTCCAATTAATAAAATATATTCCAGAATAAAGATATTGCAATTTTATTAATTTAACAATATTTACATATTTTTTAACTAATTTTTATTTTATTTTTTCTACTTATGTTTTTATGTAGTAGCTATGTGACGTTGCTCTAATGCCCTAAGGGCCCTAAAGTGTAGGACGTGACTGACTGAGCCCACGGCCGGAAGGCTGTTTTGCTTTTAGAACATAATAATAACATAATAATAAACTTTGGGAGCCACTACTCTAATGGATTCTCCATCACAATGCCTTAGAACGTGGTGGACAATAGCCGCGGACATGACTACGGCGATGGGCTGCTGGTATACCGCAGCGACGCGCTGGGCGACGCGGAGGAGGGCTACTCCAGCGCCGTCAGCGAAGAGGAGGTGAAGTACGACCCGTCGGTGTGGCAGTCGGTCATCCGCTACGGACCCGACGACAGAGACTTGCATCCCGCTGTTAGAAGGTAGCGTGCTCTTTAACGATTTCTTTCAACTTTGAATTAATCAAAATAACCTGTGCATCTAAGAAAGTCACAATATAATAATATACACTAATCAAAATATAGTACTCTTGCGTGAGCCCTGAGTCTACATCTCAGCAGCATTATTGAATACTAAGCAAAAAAAGTGTCGCGAAATAATGTAAGACTGACGAACATAGGATAATTTGCGAGACAAGGGCGAATGGTGGGATGTTAATGGGCGGTAACATCGCATTTCCCATGAGTCTCATGTTACAGTGCACACATGGTATCCTGATCTGATAATAATAATTTAGATCTAGTGGAGTGATAACGATGAGCTCATCTCAACTGGGCGACGGCGAAGGAGACGGCGATGGCGACAGCTGGGCGTCGCAGCTGCCGCGTCTGCACCAGCCGCTGCACACACAGGTGGTATATGCTGTAGATTGGTTCGAACAACTAAGTATATTCACATAGCTTATTTATCGCTAGGTACGCGAATGATTTGGTTGCATTGTGATATTGGTTCTTTCTTGGAGAATACGGGGGCAAAGGAGCAACGGTTCGCCTGATGTTAACTGATCACCAGCCATGAACATCCATGATAACGGTGATGTTGCAGGTGTGATGTCGTCCTGGTAGGACAGAATACGGTCTTCTCAAGTTGAGTAAAACCATCATATCCGCAGTAAATTTCGTTGAATACGTCATACGTGTACACATATTTAATTATTTAAATGTTCACACGCATATTTAGTATATTAAATAGCATTTTGGTAATTTGATACCGGTGCAGGTGAGCCCGCCGCCGCCGGTGGCCATGGAGCTGGAGGTGGCCACCACCGACATGTGGTGCCACAATAATAGGAGCGACACATGAACACAACAATGCGTCGAGTAAAACTACACTCCCTTGACATTGATTGCGAACAATAGGGAATGTATTTTTACTATCCAGAATGTACATGACCTTAAAGATGTTTAAAAATTAGAAATATGATTAAGTTTCAAGACAAGTACCTGTTACAAGTTGCTTCTGCTGTTACGGTACTAATCAACAACTTTCAAAAACAAAACCCTGAACAAGACAGGCCTTTATTTTAGTCGCTTGGTACTTCCCTTTAGCACAGTTATTATTTAGTCTATGAAATCTTGGAATTGAGTATGATGGTACTTGGGTAAGATAAATACAAGAAAATTTTGTTAAAAAAAAGTGTTTAAGCCATACATCAGGGAGAGATATCAACATCCAGTGATGAATTACGGCCATACATTTCACACCAAATTCACCAATTTCGTGGTCTGGCGTAAACTTCAAACGTTGTCTGTCACTCACTTTCGCAACATAAATTTACCTTTGTCACTCTTTTTCATTCAACCTTTATTAAATAATACGATTCGTAGTTATGAATACTTTCCTCAGTTCTACTATTATTAAAATGTTTAGCGTCCAATTATTACATTTTGTTGGCGAGGTCGGTATTAAACACAATACTTATTTAAACCTTATTAAATCAGTTTGAACTAGACTTTAGTTTCTGTTAAGAGAAGTGACATAACCGTAATTTTTATTTTAGATTGAGCATCTTGTTCACTTGACTATTACATTAAATATGTTTTAAAACAATTTGTTTTCTTTATTGTTTTAATGCCGGCATCATCTGACAGTTTAAATGGTTCCAACTGTTTTATTTGACGTATTCAATTTGTAAGTGTTGCCATAACAAACAACTTTTGTTGATATTTTTTTAATGTTGTGCCTTTGTCGCGATAAATTAAAGTGGAACCATTACTTCAGGTGGTGCCGGCAAATACGGAGAATCAGAGGGACAAGTTTAAATGCTTGTATCTGTTAGTGGAAACGGCGGTCGCTGTGCGCCAGAGAGAGAAGCAGCAAGAGGAACAATGAAATTATCTATTTGTCTTTATTACCTTATATCTTGTAAGATAAAGTTTTTGGTATGTTAGAGAGAAGCAAAGCATAGCATTTAAGCAAACCTCTTAAAGTTATTGTTGTAAGCTTTCAATATTTAATAAAATAATTAATTATATCTCTGTTTTATCGCAAATGGAATTATTATAATGGTTGTCAATATTCTAGTTGCTAATTGATTAATACTCAGGACATTATGTTTTTACTGACAAAAGTTATTGAGATCTCTAGTAGACTAGTTGAGTCAAGCCCCTAGCTGAAAACAGCATTAAAATCGGTTGCTTTGTTTGAAAGATCTAAGGCAACAGACAGCTGAAGCGACTTTATTTTACACTATGTAACGATAAAGGTTAATAATATAAATTTAATAATAAATCACCCCTTTAGTATGTTTGCCTACTGCTGGGACACAAGCCTCCTCTCCGAGAGAGGGAATGAGCCGTAATCCACGATGCTGACCCAATACTGGTTGGTAGATGTCACATGTCTTCGAATTTTGTGGTTCTAAGACATGCCGGTTTCCTCACGATGTCTTCCTTCACCGTTTTGGAGCAGTGGTGATGCAAATAAATTACACAAAGTAAAGCGCCTGCCTGGTTCGAACCCGTGACCTACATTACGTAAGTTGGGGCCTATACCACCGGACCACCACTGCTCTTAATTTTTTATGGTTGATGTCTTCAAAGATTAATCTTAATTATTCTTCGATTAACTTTTCTTGAATACATTTCTGTGCCGCAATACATTCGTTTGTTAGATTGCCTTACATAATACGATAGGATCGGAGAGAAACGTAAAATGAAATCACATTACGTCAGTATTCTCACTCGTAATAATCCTACATCGAACGTAATGCTTCGGTACGTGTGGCGGTAATAACCCTCCGTCTATTGAATCAGATAGGATTCTATTAAAACGTAATATGGAGAAGACATAACAGAGTGAAATTATAAATCCCTAGTGCCGAGTACAAGCTTACGCAATACGTTTAATATTTAATTAATTGGAGATGTAATAGACAGAATTCTCGTAGCACAAAGCCTTGGGACAGTGACAATTGACAAGACTTGTGTCTGATGACGTCACAGCGGCGTGCCTGGACAGCGTACGAAAAGTTTATACAGTGAAATAATCTAACGATATTAATGAGTATAGGATAGCTTCGTCGCTCGGTGTACAAATGTGGAACGTCACGGGGAAAGTCAGTATATGTACAGATGCATTGAATTCGTCAGTCTACGACTGAATGTATTCCGGTAGGGGTAAAATTACTCGTATGTCTTTCAAGACGAATCCTGTCTTGGCAAATGGACAAAGAAGTGACTATTATAACTTTGTACCTGCCGCCAACACTCGTTCCGTTTTCTAACGAACATTTTCTAAACAATTTTTCAGCGACCTTAAAGAGAATTCATTTTTTATCCGTCAACGTATTCGTGATTGATGAGATGTGTAATGATTGTTCGGCGTTCTTGCTGCCAACCTCAACCTCATTTTACATATATATATATATATATATATATATATATATATATATATATATATATATACAGTAAAATGTTATAAAAAAAGAAATAAACATCAGCTTAGCTTAATTCCACACCCTCGGGTGTGGCGCATATCGTGGATGGCAACACATCTTTTACACAAATGTTTGTAACGTATCCCTTACTCTTGTTTAATTAGTTAAATACTACGAAAATAGTAATATTCAGAAACTTAACGTAACTACATACGATATTTGAAAAAAAAACTAAATTTTACATGATAAAGCATATTTTTTTTAACGTTTAATTCCACCATACCATTTTCAGACTTACAAAGAGAATTGGCAAATATAAAAACATTTTTGCAACAGTAAGCAGTGGAATGAACGTTTTATCCATGATAAGCTCACTTCATACGATACTCTTTCTATGAAGCCGCCAACGCGCTTTATACTTAAACTCAAAACTTATACAAAACAAAGGGGAATTGTGTGAGAACCTTAATTCCTCTCGGTATATTTTAATACTTATGTTAAATTGAATATTGTATAACTAATATATACATCGATATATCTATCGCGGTCGGTATTCGTCCGAAGTCCACTGTTAGACAAAGGAATAATAGGAATTCCACAAAGTTCCTTGCCGTCTACTCAACCTTCACCAGGGGACCAACACCTTATGTGAACTACTCGTCTTAAGTTTCAGTATCATGCTGGGATTTTTTTTTATATAGAAGGCCGAGTCGCCCACTCATGCTAAACATGTGATTGTTGGGGTTTATCACTGTTAAATGTCCTCACATACACAGCAATAGTCCAATGACGGGTTCGAAACTACGAACTGTACTTTTAGATATCGTACCCTAAATATTTGAACTATACGCACTACGATGAATCAGAAAATTCTTATTATATTTCGTATAAGGAAATGACCGGTCAAACACAAAGCAGGTTAACGTGGTAGCAATAATGAATGTTAGTTATATTTGTGAGATATTTTCACAACGGGCCACGTTTTATGATTTATAACTCTCGGAATAATTTATCAAGTTACAGAAACGAATTGACGAGAGGACGTCGCGCCCATCGGCTTTCACTACTGAATTATATATACAACCTTCCGTGTGTGTGCATACTGCCTTATTTTGTGCATATTTTAAGCAGTAATCGCTCATAATCGTATTTAATACGCTATCTGTCGGAATTCATTTATAAGTAGCATAATTGTTGCATAACATTGTAAAAATGAAATTAATAACTTCATCTTATCCTTCCTATGTATTTAATCTGTAATACTTTTACATATCTACATCCTAGCGTACCCCTACGACGCTAGCCTGTCGTATTATTTATACTAGCTGTGTACCGAGCTTCGTTATTTTTAAATATAGGGCCATCCATAAAAAATATGAGATATCAGTAAGGCCTTGACAACGCTCTAACAATAGATAATGCAAGTGCGCAATAAATCAAAAGATGGCGCATTTGCATTATTTACTTATTTTTTTTTCTTTTTTTAGGTATTAGATTCCTTAGTAAATAATTTTTATCCCTACATCTAATGTTGCATTTTCTTTTTATTAAAGATGTAACTCAAATACAAGTTTTTTACATATATTTTTTTATTTTAAAAGAAATTTTTCAGTGCCTACTTTAATATTTTATTAGTAAATAATTATTGATGGTTATATTCCGTTATGAGCGGTAACTTTTTTGTAAGCTTATTAAAGTTAACACTGTATGTAAGACTTAAGTCGGATGCTTATCAATTTAACTATAACTATTAAAACGAATGAAAAACGTGAATTTAATTTATTTCTTTGCCGAGCCTTTAGGAAATACAATCCAACGGTGTTATTTCTGTCTTCTTAAAATTATTCATTACTAGTACAACAGCTGTCGTCTTTCTATTATGTATATTTATATATCTAGACAGTTATTTCGTAGGAAATCTTTGAAGTTTTCCTTCCAAGCTAAAAAGTAAAACTACAGCTCATTTAAAACTTCCAAATGAGTGATTCCTCTAACGAGGAGTTAGAGCTGAAAGAAATTTACTTAATTTCTCTCCTTGTAGTTAGTAGTAGGGCGTTTCCTCAATGTAGAAATAGGTAGTAGAAGTCGTTGAACGATTAAAATACAAGTTTTTATGACATGATTAACAAATAGTTTTGATTGGTGAATAAGTATTAGGTTATTTTGTACAATCGTATATTATGTTGAAACACACAGATTTAAAGAAGTGGTTATTTCATTATAGAGGTTAACAAAGTACACATTAGGACAAATGGAGTTAGTAGTACAGTTGAAAACAAAGGCACGTTCCATTGCTTTAGTACAATTAAAGACATTCTTTTGTACGTACATTCAAAGAAATCCGTATCCAGAGAACCTTTGTGACAATTAATTACGATTGACAATTGCTACTTGTACATGAATGTTGGGGGGGTCAAGCCCCCTAATGGAAGGTTTTAAGAAAAAACTAAAAAAGCACTCTTTGTATATATACATACCTAGTTAGTAAATAAATAAATATACGCTCACGCCCGAAACCCAGAGGGGTAGGCAGAGATCATGGATTCCCATTTGGCGTGATCCTGTCACACCTCTCTCGCTTCTTCTACATTCAGACATCTCCGCATGAATTCTTCGGATATGGGTGCTCCTTATCTGATCGATATAAGTTTTCCTAGGGCATCACCTGATGTTAAATGAGCGCTACCCATAGACATCCGCAACAAGCAAATGTGTTCCGATGCGTTGCCTACCATTAATGGAAAGAGGAATAGACAGTAAAATTTGTGATTGATTGTGGGAAATAAACGATTTATTATTATTATAGTAAAAAGGACATTTCGTTTGCCCGTTAACTCCCCTGTAGAATTCTCTTCCCGTGCCCACCCTATCCTTATGAAGAAAGGATGGGAAGGGTAGGAAGACTGAATTTGGACCTCCGGCACCTCACTCATCAGACGAAACGCAGAGTACTGCTTCACGCCTGTTTTCTGTGAGGTCGTGGAATTTATTTTATTTTCTGGTCGAGCCGGCCAATTTTTGCAACATGTTGTTGCAAGCTCTAGCTCTACCACTGTCAAATACACAGCAATAGTCCAATGACGGGTACGAAACTACGAACTATAGTTGTAGATATCGTACCTTAAATATTTGAACTATTCGCACTACGATTAATCAGAAAATGCTTATTACATTTCGTATAAGGAAATGATCGATCATACACAAAGGTTTACGTGGTAGCAATCATGAATGTTAGTTATATTTGTGAGATATTTCCTCAACAGCCCGTTTTATGATTTATAACTCTCAGAATAATTTATCAAGATATGTATTATTATTACTAAGGTATGTTTCGGATAAAAACGCCATCTATTTACTCAAATAACGTCACAGGAACCTAATTATTACAACAACCTACAGATGGCGCTGTTATACACAGAATGGAACAAAATCTAAGTAAAAACATTATTTCATATAATCTGTTATCGAATCTATTTAGATTAAACGCATATGTTAAACGTACAATAACATATATTGTAATTTTCGACGAATAATAACTACTGAACCAAAAACCATATTAAAAACACAAAATAAAACAATTAATTATAGGTCAATTATAATATATTTTATATATTGCTTACACCTAAAAATATTTCTCAAGAGGTTCTCCTAATATCTGTTCCAATTTCCTTATCGCCTCTTTAGTGGACGTTTCTATCTTGGGGTCGCCATCTTCTAATAGCTCGGCTAAGAACGGCACACTCTCAGCTAGTAGAGGCAGCCAGCTGCTGCCAAGTTGCGTTGCCATAGCGACCAGACAGTCCAAAGCTGTTAACCTGAATTATAAATTATTTATATTAGCACACAGATTAGTCACAGATTAGAATTACCTACTATAGGGTAAGTAGGTCATTTGACACTACAAATTTTATGAAGAACAGAGCTATGTATGGGAGAAAGTTGTTGCATGAATGTGCCTGCTCGACTGAAATCTCAAAGGAAAACATATGTATGTGTTTATATGTAAAGATGTTTATGCTTATATTTACTGGTAGTGTTGGTCACCTGAGCCTAAACACAAAGATGCTTTCTCACATCATGTATTTAAAATGCACTGGCATCTAAACGGCCCTATTATTTGGTGACAACTATACTTTCAAAGTTTGTCTTACCTGATCTCAGCGTCATTGTGCCTCGTTTTCAATAAAACTTGATAGTTTAACAACTTCCAAAGGGAATCATCGGCGGTTGCGACTGCGAACTGGGCTATACAAGGTATTATTAGCTCTGTTGCCCTCGTCTTAAGGTCGTCAATGCCTCCAATTGTGTTCTCCAACTGATCTACAACCGGCTGCATTAGTGTTTCAAATCTGTCTTTATTGACGAAGTTTTGACTGTCATAGAGGAAAACAACGTGTAATGTTTTTATGATATAGTTGACTAGGCTAACACTTTTCTTCTCGGTGTCGAAGAATAGTTCTTCAGTTTTACTGTTGTTACACGCATCAAGTAAATCTGCAGCGTTCTTGATAAAATGACCAGCAAATAGAACAAATAGGCCTTTCAATTTGTCTGCGATAGCACTGCTGAGCCTGGAATTAAAGTTCATTTTAAATGTGAAGCGAGAGACTATAACCATTTGTTCAGCTAGTATATACCCGCTTCTTAACATTTAATTGGTTGATTATATTGTCGCAAATGGAAAAAAAATACTAACCTGTAAAACGTAATTGTTCTGTCCTTGTGTCCGTCAATATTAGTTCTTATAGCCCAGTCATAAATCTTGAAATAGAACGGTCTGAAATTGGTCTCCGATAATTTAAGAACCAGACACACTAACGCATTGACCACTTCGTCCTCAGCTTTGTCAATGACATCCACATCTATGTTCTTGTCGACTGCGTGGCTTCGTAATTGTAGCGCCGATAAGAAGAATGACGTCAAGTCCTGCTGGAGCGCTGTAAAGTCCGCAGCGGTGATATTTCCGAATGAATCCGCCAAAACCGACATGACTGGACCCACGGCGCTGTATCTTTCTTTATCAACTATAAGATTGTAAGTGGCGTTCGCGATCGGTATCAAAACTCTAGGAGGTATGGAACTGGCAATTTTCTTCTTGATATTAGCAAGTTTCGTGACAATAGATGAGACTTTAGTGCATTCCTGGTCGTAGCCCTGCCACTTGGCCAAGAGAATTGAGTACTCGTACAAGATCTTTAACAGATATGGACTTAAAAATAACGGTAGACTTTCGACAATCTTCGAAATTGCAGTCACCGTACTAAGTAGCACCAATTCTTGAACATCTGTTTTTCGCTGCTTCTTCAATACCTTTATAAGTGCCGGCATGAATTTACGAAGACTTGCAAGAGCGTGCGCTTTAAGATTTCCACACAATTCTGCCAAGCAAAGCACAACTGAAGCCATTACATTGCTAGTGATGGTTGGATTGCAAGTATAATCGGTAACCATTTCCAAGACCGGTTTGAATGGCTCAGGATCCTCCGCGGCTAGCATCCTAGCCAGCAATTTTAGAGATAATAAAGCCGTCTGTTGATTTAATTCTAATTCTTGAGCAGAAATTTCGTTCGAAGAGTCGTTTTTATTGTCAATAGATTTTACTATATCCAGTAACGGCGGTAGTAAAGAAAAGAGTAACTCCTTGTCAACGTCAACAAACATTTCCGGGCTGAATTGTATCTTCGAATTCAACAGCTCCATCGACTTCCTCCGCACTGTTTGTAGAGTGTGTTTCAGCAATCCTCGAACAACGGACAAGAACATAGGAGCTGTCAGTAAGTTATTGGTGTGATCCAATAAGTCGTAGCTATGGTGTAGCATCACACGCCAATATTTCGCGGCCTTCTCGTCAGTTATTTTCGAAATACTCTGAATGAATGTCAAAATATTAATTATGAATGATTTATACCGATCTTCCATAAGTTTGATATCTGTCGCTTGGTTGCTATGTTGAATGAATCTCGAGGAAGCTAAGGATGTATTCATGAATGTGACAATTACATATTTGTAATGACGCAATTGAATCGGAGTGTGACCGTTTACACTAAATATATCACCAGAACTGACATCCGTGTCCATAGAGTTCTCGTCTTTTTGGATCGGTAAAGATTTGATATAAACCATGAGCTTGACAAAGTTTTCTATACACACTTCAGGGGGAAATTCTAGCAATATGCTTTGTCCAAAATCTAATCTCGTAATAGGAGATTCCTGATCTGCTAAAGTTCTTTGTGATCCTTTATCTTTTTTCTTATTTTCATTGAAGTGAGCTATGTGTGTCTCCAGCAAAAGTGCAAGGAAAACCCATAGGAATTGATTAGGTCCGAGCGTTTCTATTAACTTCTTATACATTGGCAGCCTACGGTGTTCGGGGACATGCAAAACGACATCGGCAAATATACGCAAGACTGGAACGACACGGTTTTGCAATAGTTGAATCTCTTTCTCTGAATACTCTTCGATATTTCTATCTAATTTTACTAATATTGGTATTAATGTTTCTATTATCTTTGTTATTATTTGGAAACTATAAGCGTCGTCATGCCTCAATACCGACGACCCCATGAACGTAAATATTTCCATGGTATGATGCAAAACTTGTTCTGGTAACAGGTACGCCGCGTGCGACAGTAAAATTAAAGCGTGGTGTTGCGTTTGAGGATTCTGTGTTCCTCTGATGCATTGGACTACCAATTCAACATCAAATATACTCTTGAGTGAATTTTGTTGTTCTTTATCCGTTTCGCTGACAAATTT
This sequence comes from Papilio elwesi, assembly GCA_029849275.1. Taxonomy (NCBI): domain Eukaryota; kingdom Metazoa; phylum Arthropoda; class Insecta; order Lepidoptera; family Papilionidae; genus Papilio; species Papilio elwesi. The sequence continues at coordinate 2,120,281 of CM056687.1, read as the reverse complement.
CTTACAATAGTACCAAAGAGAAGAGAGAATTAGTTGTTTCGTATATTCGACGTAAGATTGCTCCTCGTATCTTAAGCATTTGTTTAGTAATTGAAACAAAATAGAGACAAATGAATTGTCGACGGTCATTTTCTTTTTGTTCTGAACGTATTCTAACATTGTAACGCCGAGCTTCCATTCATTAGTTTCTGCCAATTGATAAGATAACATCGGAACTGAAACCTTCTTCTTCTTAGATACACTAGCAGCTGGATCTACCGCGTTAAGCATCTTTTCGAAGATTGGCTTGAAATCACCGAAATCAAGGTGAATTTTCTTCATTAACTTCGACGCAGCTGAAGAAATGTTGGGATTGCCACTGAAAGTACCAGCAAATGCAACAAGGCGTATGAAATCCTTGGTTCTTTCTTCAGGGAATTTTTTAAATACAACTTCATCAAATTCCTTCATTATTAATATACAGGGGCTTGTTATTGACTGATCTTCATCTAAAACACATTCCCTATATTCTTTTAAGCCGGTTTCAATTGACTTCCATATTTGTTCTTTCGCAAATGTAGTCACAGTTGTATCGTTAATGAAACTATATACTAATCTAAACAGATTAGACTCATATATATCGAATACAATTTTTTGATCTGTCTGTTTTAAAACTTTCTCCAAGGCATTCAATGATGGAATCAAGTGAGGGAAACTGTTAACATTGTTGACACTTGATAGTATTTTCAATAAATTGCATTTGATATAAGACGGTGTGTCGGCAATTAAAATACTCGTTAGTTTCAATAAGCAATTCTTTCTCAACAGTTTGTTTCCAGGTGACTGGTGCGTCAAAATAGTTTTCAAGACTTGCGGTATTTGATCAGGATCTAGCAGTAACTCCTGCTTGTGCGCAAGGAGTTCTTTTATTAAATACACATATATCAAATTCTTGTCCGGATTAGATCTCAACAACTTCTTTATCAAATCAATGACACCTTCGCGTATGGCCGTTAGTGGATTGTTTAAATCGAAGAGTATCGTTACCATGAGCACATCAGAGTCATAGATCCACGTTGAATGTCCTTCTACGGTTACATAATTAATAAGCAGTTTTAGACTTCTCAATTGGAGTTCTGGATTGATGACATCTTCTGGATCGGTAGCAAAAAGAACATGGCCACAGGCAATATTAGCTATGAAGTTGAATTTGTCTTTGGAATTATTAAATAGTTTCTCTAAAAGCATCTTTAGGAGGACGACATAATTGTCCCCATAAGTTGGAATGCCGCAACCCGTAAGGAACAATTCATAAAGCTTTCTCACGAATACTGTTTCTGTCGTTTTACAAACATTGCACCACGGTCTTGTGATGGACTTTACATTTAATTCTTCAATGAATCTCGTAAATATATATTCCATAACTTCAAACACAATTTTATCCTGCTTAGATTTTTTTATAAATTCAGAAATCATTTCAGAAGAGAACCTTGTTCTCTGAGAAGTTGGGATTATAATTCTGCTCTCTATAGATTTTAATAACATTTTAAGTGTACTCATTAAATCGTCAATTGATGAATTTTTAAATGAACAAGACTTTAAAAGCATATAGAGATAAACCTCGAGAGTGTTTCCTTGGTTTATAAGATGATTATCTAAATATTCATCAAACGAAATCAATTTATCAACAAATATGACTTTATACACGAATTGGTTCAGGACTTCGTAATTATCGCTCATTGAATCATTAAGACCAATAATTTCATTAACAAGTCCGAATTTTTTACCCCATGGCGAAGTAATAATGTGCCACGTAATTTTAGCAGATTTTTGATCATAGGGAAACAAATATGGCGTCAAAGCTAGCACTGTCTCTTGATTCACAGGCATTGAATCTAAAGCGCAAAATTTCACGATTGCTTTCTTTGTAACATTTTTCCACTTCTTAGATTTCTTCGTAATAATATTTACGAAAGTGTTCGTCAAGTCAATATCATTTAAAACTTCTCTTAGACATTCATTGGAAATATCTAGAGTGGCCAAAACCACTTCAGAACTGTCATCATTTAATCTATTCACAATAGATTCCTTAACAAAATCAGCATTTTCTACCTTCAAAGCTTGAAATTCCTTTGCTATATAATTGACTGCTTCGGTTCGTAATTCAGGATTGACATGGTTTAAATTTTCAAAAAGGTAAGCACCACTAATTTTGTGGGCAACTGCAAGTTTGAAGCCTAGTAATTTTGACAACTGGGACCTCCTCACAGATGATATATTACTATCTGAACTCATAATACTTTTGACAACTTTATCAAAACTTTCAGGATACTTGCGTTCTGTATTCTTCAGGAAGATAGAATACCAATTAAATATATTTTGGTGTATTTCGACATCTTCATCAATTATTTCAATGTCACTTTCCTCATCATCGTTAGTACAGGTATTTCGAGGTGGTTGAAAGGCCTTGAAAACGCATCTGGAAGAAAATTTTAATCTAATTTAGTGTATGTAGATTTAACAATAGCTTATATAGCCTTGTTAGTATTGTATTGTAATATTAACATCTTAAATCGTAAGATGTTGAAGAAATATGACTTAATGAATCTTTATTCTCTATTTGATACTCTTTTTTCTTCATACATATTTAAGTTGCAAAAAATAATTCAAACTAAGGATGAAGTTAATCTTTTTATTTACACTACTTTCTATTAACTGTTCCCTTGAAGGTACGCTGGTGGGAGTCACCGCTACTAATATTTCTCTACTGATGAAAAGTAATTTTAGGTGTATACAGCACCAGGGTGCTTTTTAATTAGTAAAGTAACTAAATTAACAAAGCATACATTTTAATGAAATGCAGTTTTCCTTTGGAATTGAAAACAAATATTAGAGAACAATTCTCACCTGATAATAGTTTCTGGATCCTGATCTTTTAAGTCCACTTCATCTATCAACATTTCTGGAAGTTTCGAGAATCTTTTCAACTCTTCTATATCTTTTTGAATAATTGGTAGAATGCCAGAAAGAAATGCCAGTACAAATGATTGTACATTATTTTTTTTCTTTGCAGACATAAATTGTAAATGTTTACACAGATCGCTCATAATACTTCCTGAAATATTATTGAGCATTTCCGCAGAGACTTTTGTAAGATGCTTTTGGTACTTATAGGTCATTACAATTAATAAAACTGATTCGTAACTCAGCTCAAAGTCAGAAGAGAGGAAGCATATGAGGATCTCATTTAGAGTACTTTGTTTCAAAGTAGCATTCACACAAATAAATCCATAAATAGTGTAAGCCGCAGCTCGGAAATCTTGTACTGGTGATTCAAAACCTTTTATGATAGTTGGTAATAATGCATTGATGACTGCTTCATTCACAGTCTTTATTGTTTCAACAACACCAAAAGACGTAATCGCAAAAAATCCAAAAACTGTATTCAACTGTGTTGCCCTTTCTCCATATACCTTCACATATTTTAAAACCATCTTTGCAATAAACTGCAATGTTCCAGAATTAGATACACACTGATTATGCAAGATCTGTTTGGTTAATGGAATACCTTTCTTTTGTACTGACCTCAACCAGTTCCACCTATTTGTTTTTCCCTTCACAACCAATAACTGGAGAAGTCTTACAAAAATTTTAGTTTCATGGTACGGTAATATAAGCATCATGATCGCATCTTGGTTATACTCATGGATATGGTATCGGTTAACAAGCCATTCAAGAGCTTTGTGAGAAGACTGCAGAAGAAAATATGGTGACAATTGTAATAAAAACTTTTCTATTGTTTGATCTAAATTATGGTTCACTTCTTTACTTTGTACAGCCCTTTCAAAATCCTTCGAAGAAACACTAAACAATGAATCTTCAAACACACGAAAGCCTTCGAATAACGCTGTTAATTCTTTTAACCCACTTACACCTATTTCATAAAAAGTTTCTCGGTCTTTAAGGGCCGCCTCTTTTGGGTCGAATAAGAACGATGCCTTCTTTTTCTCATCTTTATAAATGGAAGATTGTGGTGCTGTGAGTTTTTGGAGCTGTTCTGCCAATGATGTAGAGGCCATTTCCTTCGGTATTTTCTGTAAATAAAAATCTTTCATAAGATATATTTGAATCATTGAAATAAAAAAAAAACTTGTTAATAGTGGTAATATTTTAATTTCACGGACCTGTTAGTTAACGTAGTATTTATTTTTGTTTATTAAATTTATTGTACATCGATTGAAAATTACTTAAATGGACCACGTGGAACTGGTAACATGGTTAAATATTTATAAACAGTTTTAGGTTATGTCTTAAGTTATCAGATGGATAGTAAAATGACATTGACACCCTATTGACATTAAGCTTAAGGCTACGTTCGATTAGGTTAAAGTATTTTTAAAAAACAATACTATACAATAAATTCTATACCGCGATAACAGGTATTTTTTGCGCTGTAAATACCCTACTCATAAATTATAAATACGAAAGCAATTCTGTCTGTCTGTCTCTTACGTTTTCACGCTTAAGCTGATTTGAATTAAATTTCGTACAGAGATCATCTAAAGTCTAAGAAAGGACATAAGTTGGAATATGTATGGGTTTATGTGAATGTTTCATAAATTTGCGAGAAGAGAAAAAATGTAAGAGAAATACACAATACACCTTTTGGTTGTTGTTTTGTTTCATGTTCAGAACTTTTTTCATGTAAGCCCGCATTCTAGACGACTTGCGTTTTTAGTAGATTCCGTCCTACCTTCGTGTATCTCATTGAAACAACACGGTTCGCTTAGTACGTCTACCTATATCCTGATAAACAAAATCAGTTACCAACTTTAAATTCACTACATTACTCGAGAAAAACAAAATTTTAAGCAAAAACAAAACTAATATAAGGCTTGTAAGAGACGGGCTTCTTACCACGATTAGCTTTTTTAACACAGTGAGTGTGTTTTGTCGACAACAAAAAATAAATTCTCAATAAATTCTTAAATCATATTTATTTTTGAAGCCCAAATTGTAGCTGGTAAACTGGTAACATTACACTAGCACAAACATGACCTCTTGATTTTTTGCGCTTCTGTCATCTGTCTTCTTGATCGTAATGAATTGTAACTTTGACAATCGATAGTCGACTTAGTCGTATCGCATAAAATCGATATTAATATTTCGAGAATTCGTATAGTTATTTCATAAAAATAAAAAAGAGCACAAAATGCATGCAACATTATTAATTTTAACTTTATCTATTATGTTTGCCTATTCTGTAATAGGCAAACATAATAGATAATGGATACTGTTATCCAGCGAGTCTCTCCAAATTATTATTTAAATAAAAAACAGGTTTCAAATTAAATCTATATTAAACTTTACTCAAAATTATAACTCAAACTTCAAAAATAATAATTTTGACCACTGTATTATATTTTACTAGCTATCTGCCTCGGATTACGCTCGGGGAGCATTAATTATGTTGTTCCAATTACTACCGAACTTCACAGGAACACCCACTTGCCCAATTGGAACATTTCCTGAATGTTTTATCAAAATTGGTCTAGACGTCCGCCTTTTATTTTATACAACACAACGCTGTTGATGGAACGCCGAAATTATTGTATTGTTATCAATTTGAAGGTAATCTTAATTTGTTGTAGGTGTTTTGTCCCTTTCCCAGCAACCGCTATACGATCGATAGGTATGCAAGGATTATATATTTATACATTACGAATCTATCTGGATGAACACGCATTTACTTTAATCGATTAAAAAAATCGGTAGATAGTGTGGCCGTTAATCGATTTGCCAGAAAATCGGGCATCTCTAGATGAAAGTAAGTAAAAGTAAAGTATAATAAACCAATGAACGAAAAGTAAACAGACAGAAGAATATAAACGAACCAACTGAAACAAAACCTTGACTAACTAACCTAGACCTTTCACATTTCGTTCCATCCTAAATGATTACAAAATAAAAGTATAATAACACTATTACACACATTGACCGATAGAAATTATGGTGTTTATATTGTTAACGTAAATCTGTGCATTAAATTTGTCAGATGTTCTTATTATATTGAAGGACTATCATCTCAAATTACTGCGCTTGATAACAACGCAAAACAGCTGTTTTGATAAGGGTACGTAGCACGTAATTAAATTGATAATCACTCATTGTAAGACGTCATTCATATTATTGTCGAGGATTTAGTATTGAAGGTTCAATCCACATTGGTGTATTGAATCGCCAGTTAGTAAACGTGGTTTTCTTTGTTCACAGTGTAACAAAAGAAAGGCGCAACGATGTTTTGGAAATTAAGTTTTCTGTTTTTATTGCTTATTATCACTTTAAGCACAAGTTATAAACCAATTGTTTTAATTCATGGCATTATGACAGGAAGTGGGAGTATGGAAATTATAAAATTCAGGATACAAGAGGTAACTTATATTTTACTTTTAGTTATTTATATTCCTCATTTTAATATTACGTAGTTACCTTTAATATTAGTATGTTACTAGCAAATATTTATTTTTTAATAATGAATTGGCTAACTATATAATTTCTCTACTATTTCAGAAGCACCCAGGGACACTTGTATACAATGTCAATAGGTTTGAAAGTTGGTCAAGTTTAGAAACAATGTGGCATCAAGTATTGGAAATAGGTCAGGATGTGGCCAACATATCATCCCAACACCCGGAAGGTATAAATATAATAGGTAAGTTAAAGTCTTGCTGCCTCGCAATAAGTAGGCCCTATATAGCTATTTTTAATATCTCTGGGTATGAATGTATTTTATGACAAATAAATTTAGTAAGTTTAGTTAAAACAGTTATCTTATTGTTTTAAGTAATTATATTAACAGTACATATTTACAATTTCAGGATACTCTCAAGGAGGTCTTGTTGCACGAGGTATCATTCAGACATTTCCAAATATAACAGTGGACACTTTTATATCTTTGAGTTCACCACAGGCCGGGCAGTATGGAGGTATTCTTCTTACTTTGTGAATAAATCATTTGTAGAATTTATTTATACATGGTGTTACAAAAATACCTAAGAAAGAAGGGTCTAAATTGAAACGCAACCCTGAAAACATAAAACTAAAGAGTAGACTACACAGAGTTATTTACATTCTTATCTAATTTCCTCTGATAGGTAAATACCATTAACCATAAAGACTAATTGATTATTATTTATAGTACTAAAACTTAAAACTTTTAGAAAACTTGAATAAAGTTTTAAGTTAGACGCTCATGTTCCTCAATTTATGACAAATTTAAACAAAAAAATTAAATACTATATAGAATAATTTCTGAAATGTATATATTAATAAAGTATTGTGATGAGGTATTTTTTCTTCTGTCTTAAGATGCCAGTACATAAGGCAGTTTTAATCTCCTTCGATTTGCAATTAAATAAACTAGGCAATAAACATTTATTATCTATGAAAATTTAGTTTCATTGTGTAACATCAGCACTTTTTTGGCTTTAATAAATACTTTCTTTTTCATGGTCAAGAAACTGTCTAGTATAACACACATCCCAAATTACTGGGCCTAAAGAATTGAAATTTTGCACAGAGATTTCCTTTATTATGTAGGCTAGCAGTAAAATAGGATTTTTCTAAAGGTCTAAAGTAGAGCATGAAAGTCTGTATGTACATCAAATAATATTTAAACCACATTAATTGAACACTAGATGTAAACTTTTCAATTATATTTTAATATAATTTATTTACTACAGTTGGACTGACCTTGAAAACAATATTTTTTTAAATACCAGACATTATTTTTATTAATATAAAACAAAGTTCAAACCCATTTACCATGAACGTATGGAATTAATGTTAATTTTTTGATATTTTCAGCTGGTTTCCTACATGTTGTATTTCCTGGACTAGTTAAGGAGACAGCATATGAGTTGTTCTATTCCCGTGTGGGCCAGCACACTTCAGTGGGCAACTATTGGAAGGACCCGTACCATCAGAAGCTGTATGAAACTTACAGTGTGTACCTGCCTTACATCAATAACCATATTAGGTAAGCATAATTTTATTAACTCATTATCATCAACCTAAATTCTACTGGTAGACTTTTGTGGTAAGCTTTATTGTTCGATGAGCAACATATAGGCACTTGAGTTTTACAATTCTATGGGCAATATTACTTATAGTATAATGGTTTTTTGTCAGGCAGTGTCCATCAGTTCTGCTATGGGTCACATAATGTCAGATTCAATCATTTTTCAATTCAAGAAAGACTCCATAAAGTAAATACTACATACAGCACTCTGTAGGAGCACATAAAAAAACTAAATCAATATTTTTATATTTAATATAATAATAAAATTTTAAAAATTTATAAACATTTATTATCTAATAAAATATATTGCAAGTGATTGATAATAAATAAAAAGAGGAAATAAGAAATGGTACAATAATTTTTGTAAACTTGACAGCTGGTTCCATGGTGTAATGGTTAGCACTCTGGACTCTGAATCCAGCGATCCGAGTTCAAATCTCGGTGGAACCTGACTTTTTTGTTTTGGCAAAATATTCTAAATATTGTGTTTTCAAGTTGAGAGTTATATTTTTTTCTTAAATTTTTATATTTTTGTCAACACAAAATTAAAATAAACAGTTTCATCATGAATAATATGGCAACACTTATGATTAACTAAGCATGTTGCAATGAAAGCTTGGGTTAATGTAAACGAATTATTTTGTCAATATAATTTTGAGTAAAAATGATAAATAATGAATAAAAGTAATTAAAACAACAAGCATCTAGCCGAGATCAAAATAGAAGTTTGTTATCACTGCGTGTTTTCATCATCTACTGTTATGATAATAATAAGGTCATAATAGACCTTGGCTTATATTTTAAATACGTCATTCAGATATTTATTATTAAAAAAAATAATACGTCGTATTTTAAGGTTATATCAAATGATATTTTTATAAGTGCTAAAGTCTACCATAAATATGTAAATTAAACATTTTTTTATTATTAATTGCATTTTGGTATAAGAAATATTTTAAATATATTAAATTCCTAAAATTACAATTAGGTCTAATTATTTTTATTCAAGTAGAAAAAAATCCGAATTTAAAATAACTAGCGTAATTTTGATAATGAACTATCAAAACCAAAATAAATTTACATTGAAACTGAAATCTAACTTAGTTAAGTTACCACAAGTAAGTGATGGGGATGAGGACAAGACTAAGTTTACTCAGTCCTGTTTGATTTCAGATCAGAGAAATCTGAAGACTTCAAGGCCAACTTGTTGAAGGTCAAAAGGCTGGTCCTGGTTGGTGGCCCGGATGATCAAGTTATAACTCCGTGGCAAAGCAGGTTTGTTCTCGTGTACAATAAATGTATTGGCGCTCTATTTGCGTGATGATATCTATGGGCGCTGGAGCCTTTCGTACTAGTTGGTTCAACGGAAAATGGAGCGCGCTTTGACAGTTATCAGAACAATTAATTAATACCCCCTGCCATGACTACGAGGAGCGGGATTAGAGAGGTAGATAGAAAGAAAAAAAATTAATTTGAGATTTCATAAAAGGTTGGGAATCTATGATCCAATTAAATGTTCTCTCTTTCAGTCAGTTCGGCTACTACGATGACAACGAAACAGTCGTGGAGATGAGAAACCAGGATATATACGTGGAGGATCACATCGGGCTCCGAACGTTGGACGATAGTGGGCGCTTGCATGTCGTCACTGTCCCGGGTGTTAATCACTTCAACTGGCACATGAACGTTAGTATTGTAGATGATTTCTTACTAGCCTACCTCGATTAGAGCCGCCACAATAAAATAAACACGTTTTTAGTTAACAGTTGTTTCAAAGCAGGATAGAATTTTTGTAAACAAACTTCATTTACCATACATGGAGGACATTAAACTTTTATCGAAAATGTTGTAATTTTGTGGAAATCGTGGGATAAAGTGAAGTGAAATGTAATATAGATTAGCTAATGTTATGAAGTAATTTGAAAAACAGTTGATTTTCGATATTTTTTTGGAATTCACGAATTTTAACATAAAAAAACTTTTGTTTACAAAATGCATCTTGCTGTGAAACAAGGTTTACTATCCATTATAGTTAAACTAACGAAGCAGAGTTGAAATTAACGGGTTGCAGCGAGATATCGTTTGAAAATGTATGACTGATTATTTAAATTAGTTAAATGTCCACACGAGCCAATTGTATTGTAACTGTAACTTGTTAATTGACTTTTAAAAGTGACAAGCAATTAACAATTTATCTGTCAGCGATAAACGAAGATGGAATCACCAAAAATAATATTTGCTTGAATAAAAAGTTGTCCACCAAAGATCGAAATTCGATATTTTTAGTAGTCGAAGAAGCTTCTGTAATATTAAAAATACATTACATATTCTATTGAATCTCTAATATTATCATGGACACGTGGTCTTGAACAAACTGTTAGTGAGAACATTTTAGTATATTTTATTTATAAGTAGTACAAAGTTAAACAAAAAATATTTTCAATTATTAAACAGTATGGTTTATTTTATTACGTGCCCTACGTACAAAACAATGTATTTTTAGAATATTTTAAAACAATTTGGTAGCTAAATATTTTGTTTTAAATAAACAAGTGTCTTTCTACCAATTTAACGTGCATGAATTAATGTAATAATGATATTTTTGACTTACTTTATACCTTGTTTCAAACAAACAAACGTCATTTACCTCATCTATTTCATCAGAAATATTGTAATAAGGTGTAAATCGTGAAGTGAAATTGTGTAATACTTACGTATACATAAGGTAACATAGGAAGAAGTTGATTTTCGCAAATATTTTGGTAATTACGAATTTTAACATGAAAACACTTGTTTACAAAAATCACATCTTGCTGTGAAATTATTTCAATTTAAAAATTTGTTTAAAAAAATATACATAAAAAAAATTACAACAGGAAACTTTACTTAATATCGATAAAAATCATAAACAGACCGGTAGATGGCGCTATTTCAATATTGAAGCAGATACATATTTCGCGTTGTGTATTTTTTAATGTAGTTTAACAAAAAAATGTTTTACATTAATTAATGGGTTCCTTTACGAGTTAAATTTTTATGTGAATTAATGAAAATTTAAATCCCACACTTGTTTTGTGTGGATTTTACAGTTTATGTGTGTTATTTCCTGGTTGAACTAACATTTTTATAGGTTCATACTTCTTGGGGGTTTGATACGTACAGCTAGTTGAAATTAAAATAGCATTTAAATTAGTTTTATTCAACTATATTAACGAAATCATAAAAAAAACGCAGAGAAAGTTGGTAAACATGATTACAGGAATTGTGTACGATGTATTTACGAATTGTATGATTCATACAAACTTCTTCAGTATCTAACGGTGCCAAATGTTCTTGGCACGAAATTATATCCGAACTGTTTTTTTCAGTCGTATTCTATTTATTTTTTTAAATAATTTCCTGGTAATCGTGGTTATTCTGTCTAAAACTTATATAGAATTTCATGTAATGTGGGAAGTTATATAAAATGTGCACCTCCCAATGAGGTGGCAATAGTGAATATAATAATTTCAATACATCCGCATTTAAAAACCCAAAATGCGACTAATGGACATCTCTGCACGCTTCGGTTTGTCCAAGTAAACACTAGAGCAGTGGTCGGCAACCTTCAGGTAACAAACGGGTAGAACTTTAGTTCAGAAAAAAAAACTTATGAATAAATAAAAATTAAACTATTAGATTGTCCAACATATACTTCGTTTATATTTGTTATTATCTATTAAAATAGTATGTTAATAAGAAAATATCTTTGACACAAAATGCTCCTTAATACTTATATTTCTGTTGATTTGACCCACGGCCAGAAAAAGTTTCCGACCCCTGCACTAGAGCAAACTGTAGCCGATTCATGGAGTAAATTGTGTAAATAATGTACTAACATTAATTTTAAAAATGTCATCTAAGCTTAAAAGCTTGTGCTATCCAGTGGTTAACAATTAAAGCCCAGCAGGTCTGTATACCATTAAGGGCCTTTGGTCACGACATTCACGACGCGTTTGTGGCGATACAAAGTCCAAACGCATAACGGTCTTGCGTTCACTAGGATTTCGATACGCGTCCTAATCTGTTGCGTGCGTTTAACGCGCAGAGAAAACTTCGTGTGTAAAGGCCCGTTAAGTTAACGTTTGAGTCATAGTGTGTAGGTTTTTCATTCATATAGATGTGTACACTAGTGTTGTACTGCATGCTATGAGGTCAGATTATGAATAAGGTTTTATTCACCGACGTAATATCTGACTGCATAATTTAGAAACGCGTTACATCGCTCGTAAATATTATATTTTGTAATCAATAACAATAATGATTCATAATTAATTGTCGCGATGTATGATTCATTTTTAACTTATAATAAGAATGTTCCACACACGTCTTCGTTGAACAATTTGTCGTTTGAGCAGTTTTTAATGAGGACATTAGAACAAAGTGTGTAACACGGAATAGCACGATAAAGACCCAGTTAAATAACTGTTTTTATTAAATAGTTATTCCAGTATGATTCGAGTCCTAGTCAACTGGTAGCTAATAATTTTTTGCTTCCCAATTCACTGAAGATTTTGTCCTAATTGCAACAATTGGTTTACCTTGTCACTTTTTTAAGGACGTCAAACATTTATTTGTAGTTCCTTATTCTTTTCTTTTGTACATACAGTTTTGTTCTTAGTGTAGTAGTACCTACTTTATCCCTCAGGATGTTTTCTATATATACTCTTGAAAATATGTTGTGTATAAAATTTCATTATGATCGGTTGAGTAGATTACCCGTGAAAGCGTAACAAACGAACAAATTCTCATTCGCATTTATTATAGAATTAGGATTAGGACGTGAAAGGAGAATACTCCCCCCAGTTGATTATCATATCAGATTTTAATTCAAAACTACCCTCATCTTGTATAATCAAGAATTATATTTAAAATAAATGCTAGTGACGTAAGTATAAGTCATAGATAATTTATCGATAGTCCGCTTTATAAGACACTACAAATGAAATTATCCTTGTAAATTAATGTATATATACAACAAATACTGTAAACATAACTTTGTTTAGTTGCCAAAGCAGTGTAATCTAGTTGTACCTTTGAATTATACGGATTTTTTACGTCAATACAACGTTGTTTTATTTTAAAACTTGGTATGAAATCGTTACATATTTATAAATGTCCCATACGGATTGAGCAAAGAGAATGTGAGGTATTTATTTGATAATTCATTATGTATGTAATTTAATAAACTTAGATACGTTGAAACAAAACAGGCAAATGTCGATGTAGCAAAATTCCGAACTGATGGCGAAACTTTGAGCAAAACAACCCCCTCCCCCGTCCTCCCTCCACTCATCAAGTCATTATTACCATTATTACGTCATAAATGATGGCCGGACGGAAGACAGGCGCAGTAAAAGTATTCTGTGCTACGTCTGATGAGTGATTCTAGTCCTAGGGAAAGGTGTAGGGGACGGATGAATAGGGAAAGGAAATATCCTTTTCTCGGTTGTCTCTAGCCCATCTGTCCATTAAACGCTGGCTAAACTACTACTACTACAGAATTCTATATTACAAAAAGATCTGCCAATTGTCTGTTATCGTGGAATAAAACCTAACGCGCGCGAGAATGAATAAGGCAAAGACAAGTTTGCCGGGTTAGATAGTTTGCTAATATAAAATAACCCACAAATTGAAGTTGACCCGAATTAAACCTAGTTTAGGCGACAGTTACTACCACTGTATGTAGTATGTATTATATTATATTTATATATTCTTTATTATGATTCTGTGAATGACGTGTTGACAATAAAAAGAAATATAAAAATAGATTCCAATATCTCGCTTCTAAGAAGCGCTTACGTATAAGCTTCACTATCAAAATGTCTTAAAATTACTGTCTTCGTATCAACGAGAGCAATAACAAAGATTATTCTAAGAATTGTTCATACGAATAAAACGTTATCGCGTAGCATTGCCGGTGATAACATTGTCATCGAATACCTTGAATATCTGAGACCGTCACAGTTCCCACAAGGCGATAAATAGTGCGTTATGAAGCTGGTCAAATGTACAGGGGTCGAAAGAACATAGAAATTGTATAACATCTAAAAGTGTTGGATATTAGGAACGAATGGGATCGAGAAGAAATTGGAAGAAGACTGAAATTAGGCCTTCGGCATCTCGCTCGTGGGTGTGTTACTTGAAATTAATTTTGATTAAGTCTACAAGGAGCCAAGCGTGATTTACCAATTATATATAGTCAATGCTTCCATTGATTGGATGGGAGAGTAAATTTTGACACCGTAATCGATTACTGTAGTAAAATAAAATCACGTGCACGCTTAATCTTTTTTGTTTTACTTCGAGGTTCCTCGAAACCCGCCCCAGTGCCAACCCATCCTACGTCACCACTGGATCTAGCGTTAGTAAGCTGTAAGTCAATACGTGCATAGCATTCCTGTATGCATTTGTTATGATATATTTGAAGGATTCCATCTCACTAGATATTTAAATCTGTGCTTTTCAGGGAATCTTTATTAGGTTCGAACTCTCAACTCACACGTATGCGTTTGAGATTTGTATTTATGGCCTATCTTTTTTTTTAACTGACTTCAAGAAGGAGGAGGCGAAAAAACACATAGACTGCAAAAATAAACATGATTAATACGCAAGTATAAATAATTTTATACTTTTTAGTGTATTTATTTTTGAATATAGTTTTTTTGAAGTCTTTTTGTAAAAGTTAACGGGAAGAAGAAAATATCCAGTTTCCTGTCTATGTATGTGTACTCCTCTATCCATTAAAGGTAGGCAACGCATCCGCAACATACTTGCTTGTTGCGGATGCCTATGGATAGTGCTCACTTTACAACATGTGATCCGTGTGCTAGTTTGCCACCTACTACCATAAAAAAAGAAATTGGTAAAAATATTGTGGTCAATTACCTCCACTTATACATGTTCAGTGGAGGGAAGGTAATCGCCCACAAGTAGGAACAGTGAACGCACACTTACTCGGGGACTCACAGTCCCCGGTCCGGTAAACCACTTCAGGTCTAATATGATTGTTTATTAGTTCCGCTAAGTGCACTTTTAATATCAACACTTGTTCAGATTACAAAAATCCCCTACTGCATACCCTGCCCTATACACATTCATTGCACTAACTTTGTATGAAAGTGTACGAAATGTTCGTATGATTGTTTCTAATTCTAAATCGTCGGTCGTTTTAAATACGTACGTAACATTTGTATGGTAAAGGTATGTATATGTATGATATCATTCAAAAATGAAAATCCGGGGGGAATAACTAGTTTGTAATGGTGTTACAATTTTATAAACAATAACTGATAATTGATAAATTAAATAATTTAGTTTTATAAGTGCTATAAATGTTTACAACTTACATTTAAAGTAAAGGTCACTTTTGCATTTACACAATTTTTTATCTTTAGCTCTCTTTGTTTGCTTTCACTTTACTGCAATTTCATTTATCATGCACCAGGCGTTATTACAATCTAGGGGATTTTTTTAAAGACTATTATTACAAAGCACTTGGATTTTCTTTTCTCTTAGACAGAGATAATGCTTCGTTGTGTGTGATATATTTATATGACTTAGAGGGCCAAATCTATCATCTCAGCTCCTCACAAGTTGTGGATCTTCATAATGGAGTTAATCTGGTAGCCTGAGTTGGAGCGCTACACGTTTGTTTATCCTGTAGAAGCAATGCGATTATTAAGTTACGACGTACGTTATGTCCATGTCGCAGTAAACAATATCGTGTATATCACATTAATATCAAGGATAGATAGATGAAAACACATAATATCAAAGAAGAAACTGACTGAAAGATTCGTGGCTATATTTTTGAAGGTTGCAAAGAAACAAGCGAGTGACCGCTACCCACAGACATCCGGAACAAGCTAATCGCAAGTCGCGTTGCCTACCTTTAGTGGACAGCGAAAGGGATTAACAGTAAAGATGATGTTTCCTTTCTATCCCCGCTCCCTCCAATCCTCTTCCCCTTTCCATATCCTTATTAGGAAGGGATGATAAAGCGAGGAGAACTGAAATTGGGCCTCCGCCACCTTAATCATCAGACGAATCGCAGAATACTTCGATTACACGCCTGTCTTCTGTGAGGTCATGGTACTTTAGCGGTCGAGCCAGATATTTTGGCTGGCTCTAACACTTAAGTTTTTAACTTGGAAAGCATTCATGGTAGGTTTGCCTAGTTATGTTCATGGTTAGTTGGCAAGCAGGTATACAATAGGTAACAAGTCAGTAATAATACTTAACTATACCCATCTGATAATCAATTAAAATGGGCATGAACATTTCATTAGGAAAATAACGGTATAAATTTTTGAAATGAATTTAATTAAATTCTTAAAATTGTCAAAAAGAAGTATGAGTTGAAACTAAATTTGTTCGGGCTATCAAATGAGCGCAGGTTGATACATTCTTTATAATAATTAACTTAATTAAATATAGCCATGAACACTTTTCGATTGGGAAACTATCATAGCCGTGTTTATAAAACAATTAAATTTAAAAAAAAATCTGGTTGTGAGATGGAAGGGTCTTACGTCTCAGACCATCTACGCTTCGCGACAAGAATGAATTGAGCGCCGAATATGTTACCGGTACGAAAACTTACGTTTTCTTTTGAAATCATTAGGTTTAGATATTATTTGCAGAATTTTTAAGTCACGATTCGCACAGGAATAAAACTTCATCGAACCGGATTAATTCTGTCTCCACGAAAAAACTCATTTCTTATAAAAACACTTCTTCCTTTGAAACAGGAACGATGTAAATGTCTATTCACATGCGTATAATCACATGTATTTGTAGCACTTCTACCCATTGGCGACGCGTCCGTCCGCTACACAAGAATCGCACAGGGACGAACTCAACAGAATATAGAAAATGTACTAACTAAAAAGTAATCTGTCACTACGATTTTATTTCGATATTATAATCTACTTAAAAATATGTTAAGCACACGAATATGACTAGCAGTTGATTTTCAAATCAAATTTTGGTCTTACTTTATAAAAATATTTGGTACGCTTCGTCCGCTGTTCGTACGTCAGCAACACTTTTTTAAAAAGTTATCGCCCACTGTCCATGTTCAAGTTCTAATATGTAATATTGCAATGTATGATCTTAATAGTCAACTAGGACAACTAAATGTGTATTTTTATTAAATGTGCAGTTTTTCTATCCTTCAAGTCCGCCCCTACGTCCCTCGATGCTCTTACGCATGATTCATACAGTTTTTCTTCAACGACGGCGCGCCGGCGGCGATCGTTGAATTCGCAAGGGACACAGACTAAAAATAAACAAAGCTACTAGACAGATAAACAGTTATTGTTTATTTATTTAACTGTTAATAATGACTCATTATTAAAGATAGGATTAGTGTGAGTCAACGAAAGCCGATCTTAATTCAAAATCCACAAATCCTCAATTGATATAAGTATTATTTCATCTGTCGAGTCCAACCTATATAAGTGGTCCCACTTTATAAAGTGTCGAAACACCAAAGAGGTTAGATATTTAATGAATCTACTTCTTTTCTGTTAGATCCTCGGTTCTACGTAAGACAATCAAATCAACAGTGCTCTACTGTTCCGTGGCAGTATTTGTTTTCTATTAGACAGAAAGAATAAGTGATGTTTAAACCAAAATAAAGGGAGTTTATCATCACCATATAGAATTATAGGTCTTTTGTAGCCATCTACAAGACAGTATCTTAATAGCAATCAGTAACTTAATATAGAATTGTGAACGCTACCTGACCGATGTAACATTTTGTAATTTAAAAAGATCAAAGTAATAATTACGTAGCATTAAGAAGAGGTTCTTTTCAATGTATTTTTTCACCTCGGATCTATATAGGCTGAAAAATCGTCGGTTTAATTGCACGGCGGGCGAAACCGCTGCGCTCGGCTTGTTATAAATTTACCTACCATGACAAATATTACGATTAATGATTATTTGGTTACTCGCACATGTCATAACTTCGTAGAAATTTATAATCTTTGACCGAGTGCCGAGCTGCGTAGTGTGCGGGCGGTGAGTCACGCATTTCTCGAAGTGAATGCGATTACATCAATTTGGTAAGAGACGGACAGGTGAGTCATAGCGTATACGCCGACTTAGGTTGATAGAAAAAATGCAACATATGTCAAACAATGTTCGTATCGTCGTTCATCTTATCAACTGGTAACCGCAAACAGTGATGAATGGCTGGGCGAAATCGGACAAAAAATTATTCAAAAATGTTTAAAGTATAATTTTTTTCCTCCACTGGCGAACACATCAAAATAATAAAATCTTTTTGTTTGCGTGTTTTTTTTTCTACCGTTCCGTATGTCCGTTAATTTTGAATATTCCGATGGGTTCTCACTATTTAAGTAATAATTAAGAATCAATATTTTATGTCACTTAATATTTCATATACAGATAAATAAAAATGCAGGAATGAATAAATTTAGATTTCCAATTCTAAGAAATTTCCGGTGACCAAATCTCCAATATACTGATAAAGTTTACGTATTTATGATAAGGAATCTTGCGCGAAGCATTCCGCTGTGCTTACCGGGAAGTGATAGAAAAATAACGAGGCCGGAAGAAGGAAGGAAGCGGTCTTTATTAATTATGTCAGGAGATTGACAAGGAAAACTAAGATATATCGAGGTCTCACTTAGGGACTCTTATAACTTGTTCTTACTATACTACTACCAATGGTGGTAACTCAGTGCTTGAAGAAAGACGAGAGTTATTAAAAACGGTTTATTCATCTAGGATTTTAGCTGTAAATCATATTTAGAATTTATAAAGCTTGTACAGTACAGTTTATTGTCTAAGTTTATATAAGGAGCAGTGGTGGCTCAGCGGTTTAGGCCCCTACTTACGTACTGTAGGTTGTGGGTTCGAACCCAGGCACGGCGCTTCTGTAATTTATTTAATCAACACTGCTCCAAAAACGGTGAAGGAAAACATCGTGAGGAAACCGGCATGTTCTTAGAACCACCAAAATTCGAAGACATGTGACGTCTACCAACCCACACTGGGCCAGCGTGGTGGATTACGGCTCATTCCCTCTCTCGGATAGGATAATAGTTGGATCTAAAAGACTTTAATTGGAATTTATGTTCCTATTAGGTATTGAACTTGATGAGACTTAAGGAGCCGTATTTGATTTATATTAAATTGGTTTTGGCTAATATGTACTCCATAAAGGTCCACTGTCAAGTCTGGAGACCTTAAACTAAGACAAAATTAAGAATTCCGCAACAATAATTGTTTGTGACCAAGAAATCAACACGAACACAACTAGGAGTCGGCCATCTTTTTATTTTATTTGTAATTTGGATAAACAAAGTAGATTAATTACCGAAAAATTTGATAGTAAAAATAACAATTCCATTATTTCAAAGATACCTTTTCCTCCTTCACTTTGAATATACAAGTTCCATTTAAACGAGAATGTACTAGGTGTTATCGTGCCTGGCTATTCCGTGCAAGCGGTCATTCGGGTGAATAAGTATGATTAATCTGTCATTTATGTACTTTCCTATATTTAATAGTAAGTATTGAGATATCAATAATACAATGAAATAATAAAAATTAAATGTCAAGTTTATGTATGGGGGTCGGCACAGTAGCTACTTCTCTTACATATCGCTCTATCAGCCACCATATCTGACTCCATACCTTTGTTACTCATATCATCTTTCACACAATCGATACATACTTTCTTTGGACTTCCTCTACGATTATAACAATTCAATTTTAATTACGTAGTCCTTAGTATGCGCACCAGTCTTTTGGTGGTCAGGTTGCCGATCGATAATTTCCTCATCGGATGAAACGCAGAAGCTTACAGAAGTAAGAAACATCACGCCTGTCTTTTGTGAGGTCGTGGCATTTCGACGCTCGAGCTGACCCATTAGCGCTTCGCACACATGTTGTTGAGGGCTCTATCACTGTTAACCTAGATTACGATGGACGATAAATCGGACTCGAGTCTAACATTCCGTTGTATGTCAACATAGACTTGACCCCAAGAATCGACAACTGCGAGTTACGCAAGAGTTCAACCAAATTTGGATTTTAAGCTTTAACAGTGTTGGCCCCAGAATTAGCCCGTCGACCTTCATTTGATTTATTAATGTACATATCATCTAGGTTCTGATCAAGTAATAGATGTGGTTATAAATTAGTCGTATTATAGACCATTACCAAATATTACCTCATTCACTACGGTAATGCCCCAAACTAATTAATGCCAAATAAATATTATTATGATTAATCTGTTTTGTGAACATTGTACGCACCGCAATGGCTATCTAAACAGGTATGTTTTCGTCAAACGTGTTTCGGAAGATATGACAAGAAAAACTTGATTTGTCACCAATGGCTTAATACGTATTAAGAGTTGTACTAGATGGGGATTATAAGCGTTGCTATCTCATCTCAACTAGATTCCTTCTAGACTAGAAACTTAATTACATATTTCTATTTCTATTTTTTAGTAGAAGGCAGTAAATGAATAAACTGTTCATCGACATCCCCAACCTGGTACCGCACTGAAGATAAAAAATTTCACAAGCTACACCGGGTCGAAAGCACCCCGTAAGCACCCTTATCCAATCGAATAAGCCTAATGGAAAGGCTAACAAAGAATTCGTTGTCATATTAGGAATGATGGCCGGTGACCTGCTTGCTCCGTGGCTACCTTATAGTATAAAAACAGATATTTTAATTATAAGCCGATACATATTTTTGTTATTATAATATTTCGTATTATCAAATATAAAGCAAGCAAAAAATCTGCTACGGTTTTTAAGGTAAAAGTCGATTATAAAAATTACCCGTTGCACAAATTTTGGGGAAAAACAATTCACTGCCGCTTATTTATTATGTACGACGACCTGAAGAAATCACGGTCAAGATTCTACGGTTTCATGAATGAGTGACGCATCAAGCAGGGGAGATTACCGCACGGACTGCGGCGTCGGCGGTCGCTTTATAAGCCGAGCGCGGTCCTAATTCAAATCATACGCAAGCCAACGCTAGCAAGAGCTACAACTCTGTACCGAGACCAATTTAAAATCAAATCTCAACAATCTATTGACTAAAATAAAAAAATGAAGAAATACTCAGTTCTCGGTAACAAGAAGAAAGTTACGATGGAGACAAACGCGACCCGTCTCAAAGTCGTCGGCAACAACTGTATCGTTCGCGTGACGACTAATCGAGGCGATATAGAAGTGATCGGCAACGATTGCCGCTTGGAAGTGAACGATAATTACGGTGTTATCAATCTAGTAGGTGGAAACGGAATTGTTACGATAAACAAGCGATGGCGAGGCGATAGAGTGCAAGTAGTAGGACCAAACTGTCATACCTTGGTGGATGGGAAGGAAAAACCGCAGCAGTTCTACGAGGCTCAGCTATCACCATTTAGCAAGGACCTAGACGATGTCATCGATTCGATCTTCACGTTCGTTATGCGATGATGCTTTATTGAAGTGTTTAAGTGCTTTAAATTGTGTACGGAAACGTTCCCTTGAAGGGAACGGAGAACTTTCAGTGCCTGTTTTCGGTTGCCGCTTCGTATGCGGAGGAGATCGATGCGCTGTTTTAATACTTACTAAGCGGGTTTTGTGTGCTTCTAATAAAAAAATATTAATGTACAATTTCCTCTTTACTTTATACAACCTCCCACATTTGATTTAAGTTGATTCACTACGGTTCAGTAGCAATTTTAGACTCTATGGTTTGGGTCTTAAAAGAAAAATTTTATTGTTTTATACAGTCAATTGCAAATAACTTAGCAGCAGGATGTTGCATTTGTTTTTCTCTTGCTGACGGCGGAATTGCTAGCTTATGCACAACATTAGAATTCAAAGGAATTTGTTGCATGCATTATTTGTTAATTTGCATTTATCATTAAATTGACGTCATCAATATTCGATATCAAAATGATCTGTATAATAAATAAAACAAAGTCGAGTTAGTTACACCATTTATAACTCAAGAACGAGGGCACAGGTTTGTTGATCTTTTATTTATTGGATTTGTCTTCGCCTCGAATAGCAGAATAACTAAGGAAAAATATAAAAAATATTTCAAGTTTATTAAAAAAATCGTAAGCGTTATCTCCGCTGAAATGACAGAAACCAGAAATATTATGTACATGCAGACTTATACGACAAAACGATAAATGTATATCTCAACTTTGGAGGTAATCGACCCGAGTGCAACCCGTTCAGCAATTAATGCTTGAATTAATTCTAAGGAAGAAAGAAGTTTGCGAACCAGGTAGCAATATAAAAAAACAAAGTTAATTTTTTTAAACAAAAAACAGCGAAGAAGGTGACATGTTATCCGGTTAATCATGTTGACGATGAACAATGTTACCGTAAATCTCTAAGGAATTCAAATAAGTACTCAAATAAGTTCTATAGCATATATCAGTATCAATAAATTAACAGAGCAACGAGGCATTCACATTGATTTATTGATAATGACGTCAACGGGACATGTGACGCGTATTTACGTGCGTGTATTGTATCTATCGTATCATTGGCATCATCAGCTTATAATTGGCTATTTATTTTTCATTATGTGTATACTTGTCACGACAAGGTTTGTATTAAAGAGAATGTTTAGAAAATCTTATGGAAGTGGGGTGTACGACTTTGTTATAAAAAACTCCATATAAAAAGTGAGTGACAGAAGATTATTTGTCGATATACATATTGTCGTGGATGTATTATTATGAAGTACATATAATATTCGGATAATATAAACTTCGAACTTTTTTCTCGTATTTTACCAATAATATTATGCGCGGAATTGAAACAATTACAATGATTTACTTACAAAAACCATAGCCGGGGAAAGAAACCGCCGGCAATAGCTCGTAATATAAATAGAATAATTTAAGAAAATATTTTTTTTATAATCTACTAGAGAATGACAGAACCGAATCTTTTACATTATGTATTGTTTTATATTATGGGTTTTACAATATAAGATTAGGAATCATGTCTCCATTATAAGCCCACGCAATTCAGAAGTAGCTCAGGTTTAGTTTTTATCAATATCATGCAATGTAGAATGAATTTCATCCTTACAATGACACGCACAAACAGATTAGATATACGTATTGAACTTTAAATAGCTCTGTCTGTTTTTCTATCCTTAGATACATAGCTAGTGAAATTTTGATGCGAATGAAAATTTACTTTAAAATCATCCATTGTGAATTGAACATAACCGTGAGTTCCTTATACTACGTAATACCTTTACAAATATCAATATCTTCCATTATGTACTACACTACATATCATACAGTTTATATAAACATAAGTACTTTACCGCGTTTGAAGACCTTCGACATGCCGGAAGCTTCGATATTTTCTACAACTAGTTTATAAAATGAAATGATTGATTCCAATTCCGCAGTCAACTTTATCACCATATTATTTCTTCTAGAAACAATGACAGCAATTGTTGCTACGAGAATTATTATTTAACACTAATCATACTAACACTTATTAGATACCTAGTTTACCATAGCGGGTCAAATGACCCGAAATTTACGTTTCCTCCTTTTATATATGGATGTTGGAAAGGAAATAAACATATAATGATAATAAAGTATGTATTATAATTATATGAAATAGTATTTTTACAATTTCTATTTCAAACGCAAAAAATAAGACTTGTTTTTATACATCACATTTTTTACACATAAGTTTTTCCGTCGCACATTTCCCGCAAACAATTTTTTTACAATTAGAGTAAATTTTATTAGTTTTATTATCTTTGCAGTATCCTATTTGACACCTCTTATGTTTATTAGAAGCTGTAACAGGGTTAGGCAACGATCGTTTAGTATTTGCTTTTTCTTTTGCTTGTTCACGGGCAACTCGAAAATCGTCGGCAAGTTCTACTGCTAGCTTGAGTAAAAAATCTTGTCTCGAGATATTATCTCCTGTCGTTTGCTTGTATAAAATCCAGGCATTTATACCAGCTAAATCAAGGATATTGAAAAAAACTTGGAGTGGCCATCTGCAAGTGCCCCCATATATTATTCCACAAAAAAGAAAGTTTTAAATTATTTGCTCCATATGCAGCTCGTGCATATAAAATTGCAATAAATGCAGCAAGTTTTCCTTGAGATAAACTCCAATCGGATCCTAACACTCTGTTTGCTTCTTCTATTGTGCATGTTCTTATATGGTTCATAACGGTGGTCAATTATCAATGAAAATGCAGTACTAACTTTACCTTTCAGTATATGACGTTTAGCATATCCTGTTGGGCCTACTTCTTGCCTGAAAATGTTATGAAGCGGTGGTCTTCCAGGTGTGCCACCTATTTGTATTTCTTCCCAAACAGATCCATCAATTGCAACATGTTGTTCATTTATTTCTGCTTCACTTTCTTCAGAACTTGAGAGTAATCTTCTTCTTTTTCGTCCACAACCGATATCCACAATATGTTCCTCTTCATTGTCAGTATCTGTAGATTCAGACTCACTTTCTTTTGTAACCAATATATCTTCGTTTTTAGAAAATTCATCTTCACCGATTTCCGAAAACTCTTCTCCAATATCATTTATATCTTTTAAGAATTTGGACTGTCTCGTTCGTTTCGACATTTAATGGGTAAATAGTCACCTGTATCACTAATAAGGCTATCAAAATAAAATAAAAACTATCTACTAAACTTTTCTTTTTTTGCTACGTTTTTTACACAAAAATCTAGTTTCAATCTAAAATTTTTATATTTTCTTGAATTATTCTCAGCTATTTTGATTGAACTACTTTACGTCACAGTCTTTGCATACATTTGCAGTTTACTGAATACAATAAGATAAGCAATATGTATTGATAAGCTTATAAAACAAAAAAAATGTTCTCCGGGTCAAATGACCCGACGTGGTAGACAACGGTACACGACAGTTATTACTCCAAATAAACAATACAAAAAATTATAAAAATAGTATAAGAACAGTAGACTTAATTACTCAGAAAAAGTCAGTAAGTTATATTTAGAGAAGTAATAAGATAATACGTGCATTATCAATGCAAATGTTCAAAATGGGTCATTTGACCCGTTATGGTATGATTAGTTATATGTTAAATTTAAAACGATTATTGTAAAAAAAGCGTGTGCAGTGTGAACACGGTGTTAAGGTGAACTCAATTTTTTGTTGCGTAAGCTACACAACCTTTGTGGCTGCAAGCGGACTTCCCCTGCGACCTCAAGTTCAGAATATCCTATGTTATTAGATTGCCTTTTTATAAACGAATCGCCGACTAAGCTCTGTTCTATTCAAGGGTAAAGATTTTATAAAACGTGGAATACATATTTTTTTATTTTGAATTTCATTTACAGGTACAAAGTTCGCCGATTCGTTTTTTTATGGAAACCGGTGGCAAATGATGCGGCTCACCTAATATGAAGCGACCACTACCCTAAGGACAATAAGCAATTAAGTTGCAGTTGCCTGAGAAGGGTATACACAGAAGAGGACTATTCTATTTATATCCTATTCTATATATATCCTTTAAAAAATCTGCTACCACAGTTTAAACAACATATGTTATTTGATTGTTAAACTGTTGTGTTATTATGTTTATGTATGAAGGGCGTGTAATATAGGTCAATGTAACCGTGGGTTTCCACTGGCGTAAAATCGCGTCGCGATACAGCTTTCTCTCTGAAAAAAAATTCGTTTATGTGAAAGTTTAAGTAGTGTAAGCCCACGGTAAGAGATAGACGTCAGTGGACCTTGTAACTGTAGTATGACTAATCGGTATGTTATTATAGCAATGTCTTCGTAAACTTAAGTGGGCAAACTCCAAATCGCTCAAACTGTCATTTATAGCAAACACAAAACTTAGTCATACATGACTTAACTAAGGATGCCTCAAAAAGTTTGTTATCATAAATTGACGCGTACATTTCTTAATACTTGATAACATTTTAGACTATTTTAGACGTGTTTATGTCACCTAGCGTTTGTGAACTTAATAATAGGACTAAACATATGGTAAACTGTCAGCAAATTGTGAACTGGACGAATCATAATAATAACGCAAGTAAAATATCAGTTCACATGTTAATTTGACTTCGACTCTAGTTTCGACTTAACTATTTTTAGAATTGACACGACAAACTGTTATTTGTTCAATGCACAATTTGCTGACAGTTTGACTAGTTAGATTATAAGTTGACGAAGTTTACCTACAATTGCTCGGTAACATAATATAAGTTTTAATTACTATACTGTAGTAGTTATAGGCAAAAGTAATTAAAAATCTATTTGAGAAAGTAATAGAATTTAAAACTTTCTATGTACTTTTTTAAATAGAACGGAACAAATTATTAGGTCATGCATAAATTGTATATTATAACGGTTTTTCCCTTTTCACACATGTTTTCAAACCATAGATAAAGATCCCATCTTGTTTTGTTAGAAAACAAAACAGTTAATAATGATAACATTTGCAATAGATAAGTTAAATTTAAAATAGATTCTCCTTAGCGAGCCTCACTTATCGTATTATTACAGTATTAAAGGAACAGCAGGCTTCTCTTGTTATTTATGTCTTAAGAATGGTAAGGTACCTGATTAGAATCCGAGCAAGCATGCAATAATGAGCTGTCAATAAAAATAATAATTTGTTAACTTTTGTACTCGGTTTATACCACCAGAAACAATACCTTACACCAGTTTGTTTTAAAGAGTATAACATAGCACACCGTAAGGTGAACAAACGGAAGCAGGTTCGTCGTCTCGAGGCTTTATAATGTAAAAAAAAAGAAAAAAATACATGTTGTCACCCAAATGTTGCTCAAAAGAAGATTTATACCAGTTATCCTTTGTGCTATAAAATATCTTTCGAATTTTATTTGTTATATAATATAATAAAGCTGAAAAGTTTGTTTGTTTGAACGCGTCAATTTTAAAAACCACCGATTGGATACGAGAAATTCTTTTCGTCTTTATGGAAGGTTATGGGCTATTTAACATCACGCTATTAATCTTAGGAGCTAAGCATAGAGAAAAAAACGTTATGTGAGTAGGATGTGAACGATATTACAAAGCACTTCGATTATTTAGTTCGTTAAAAATAAAATGTGAATTATATGGTTTACGTAATTGCTTCACTTGTCTATGCAGAGTATTTTTATATAGCTTCATCTGATACCCCGTCAAAACTATAATGAATTAAATAAGAAACCAAAATTTTTAATCAATAGTTTAAAGATGAAACTATCCAGGAGTTCTTGAGTTTATTGGATTCGGACACATAAATCAGGATTATACTCCGTTCGTGTCATATTTTAGTCGTATTACGTAATATTTGTTCAAGTTTTGAGATTACATAAGTGTTCCGTGACCGTTATCTGACACGACTATGACGAAGTCACAAGGCTTGTTTTTGATGATACACTTCACGAGCCACTTAACGAATAGGAGCGTAAAAAGCAAACCAATTTGTACGCTAACTAACAAAATTAAAAAATATACACTTACGACCGTAATTCAGAGGGTTAGGCAGAGAGTACGGATTTACATTTGGCGCAATCTTGGCACAATTCTATCACTTCTACATCTACGCGCTCCAAAAATCGGTTATCGGGTACTTCTTATATCGCCTTTCTTTGTTATAACAAAACAATAGAGTAAAAAAAAACATGAATAATGTTGTCATCGTAGGGTATAAACATAAATCACGTATTTGTTATCAATAGATAGCGTATATAGATAGTATATAATAAATACTTGTTTATCAAGTCGTATAGGATTGGAAACATCCTTATAAAAATCGGTGCAGATAAATTATCCTATTAGGTGTTTATGCCGGGCAGGAAATTGCAGGAAAATCGTAGGTATACAATTTTCCTAATGCTAATCGCGTAGCTTACTAATGGTTTAAGAATCCTTACTAATATTATAAATGAGAATGTGAGTTTGTTTGTTATGATTTAACTTCTTAACGACTCAACCGATTATCACGAAATTTGTCACAAACATTGTCAGGGTTATAAAAAATTACATAGGGTACATACCACTTATCCCCAGAAAATAACACTGAGGTATATAAAAAACTTTATTAACAGTATCGGTTGCTATGGTAATGTTAGGTTTTTTGACAATAATAACTTTGTAACATGTTCCTATAGTTCGAAATTATTATACGCGAAAACATCTTATAAAAGTTTCGAGCATGGAAAAATGAGAATCGAATGCGTGAATCCGAGAGAAACAGCTAGTTATTGGAATAAGTGTAGTAGTTACTGAGTCTATCAATTACAAACAAACAAATCATTTCTCATTACATTATTATAGATGGATGGCAATATTGATAATAACAATGGTTGTAATAAGTTACAAACGGTGTACATTATCTGATCGCGATAACTCATTGAGTATTATGTAAAGTACACACAATCTTAGTTGTGTAATATTTCAGATAGTGACGCAGCAATTAAACCACCTTGGACTTCCCAAATACCACAAACGTTTGAATATCATCCGGAATGTATCAACTTCAATCGTTGTCAGCATGAAAGTTTAGCCTAAGATCCGTCTATATATGTACATTCATAAATCAAATTGGTTTGTTAAACGAAATCAGGGGCCAACTTTTAAAATCGTGAAAATTAGGTTGAACCCTTGCGTAAATCGCCGTTGGCGACTCGAGTCGCATTCCGTTGTACGTCCACATAAACTTAATGTCTATATAATTACAAATATATTATGTCCGTCTATGACTAAGATCTTCGAATAACTTTTTTTGTACACTAAGTCAGGAAGATGACGAAAAGTTTTTATAACGTTTTCCTATTTATATCATCAGTTTTAAAAAGATATCAAACATATTTGTTGGTACAGTTTCAGTTCACACCATCGTAAGCCGTACCCTGGGTGATTATTTGGTGCATATCTGTTATTTGTTCATCATTTAGAGTATTCCAAAGTATTATGTTATAAATTTTGCACTCAAGTTCTCTGGCAATTATATTAAGTTTTAATAAAACGTAATATAACGAAAACAAATTTTATGGTCACCTGTTGAACTAATTTGTTAAAGCGCCATCTATCACCAACCTAGTACTACTAAATACTAAAGATACTCGAAGTCACGAAAATCCTATTATTATATTATAGAAGCTGCTTCCCGTAGTTCTTGGAATACCACACATAGTAAAAAAAGTATTTTGTTGAATTTTCTGTTGAAATCTCTTTAAATACTTCAAAATAATAACAAAGATTTGTGCAAATATTTTCATTAAAAATGGTAATTTTTTTTGTCATAGAGCTCATTTTATTTTATTGACGTCTATTCAAATATATCAAAACTAGTGACCGGCCCCGGCTGCGTCCGGGTACCATTATATACACTTTTTTCATATAAAGTATCCTATGCTATTTCTATTACCTCCCCGAATATGTTTACAAAGTTTCATGATGATCGGTTGATAGTTTTCGCGTGAAAGCGTAACAAACTTTCATTCACATTAACAATACTAGCAGGGATTATCGAAGCCTTTTTGAATGGGTCAAAGCATTTCATCATCATCAATGATATCATAGTACAATAAAAACCAAAAAACATATTATTAAACTAGTTTTTTTTGCAACCAAACCCTTACAGGCGTCCTCGGAGCATCCCACCCAAGTTTTATCACAATGTGATCAATACATAATCTCGCAGCAAAATATGTCAAGATACAATTTACGAATTAAAAATATTAGAAATCATTTCCACAACTAAAGACAAAAGCCGAATAGTGTTTTTTTTATTTAATATATTTTAGATTATCTGTCTTCTATAGGGTTTTTTAATCTATTCTATTTAAATAAGTAAAAAATTATAACACACAACACATGAATGTATTCGAAATATGTACATAATTACAATATTGAACAAGTAAACGTACAGGCGGAAGAAAACGCTTAGTCAAAGTTGTATTATTGTAGCACCGTCATTGCCATTTTAGAATAGATCCGTTATTGTGTAATAGTGTAAAAATGTCAGTGGAAACAATTAAAGAGTTTGATCGCGCGCGGCAACTGGACGATGTACGTACAGTTGTTAGTGATGAATTATAAGTTAATTTAACGAGTCCTATAAATAACTTGCGTGGCTGAGCGGGACAAGTTCCGGTCGTGACGTCAACACCATGGCGAAGACATAGCTCAACATGTTGCGGAGTTGAAGCGGCTGTCGCAGCATTGCGAATTTAAGGAATCATAGAATGATAATTTGAGAGACCAGAGGTTGTTTGTGGAAACTGATTTGAGCTACACAAGGGCTGTGTCCTTGGCCACGGCGTTAGAGGCGGCTGAAAAGGACGCCGTCGCGGTTGATAAGAATCAATGCACGCAGCGAACAATAGAAGGTTTGGATAAAATGAATATAACGAACAGTGAAAGCAGCGGATTGCACCGGGTGTTCAGTATGTGGCCGTCATGGGCATTTCGCAAGACGATGTCGACACAGAGGCGCAAGATGCGACATAAGCAACGAGGCATTTGCGCCGAGTTTGCCCTCAACAAGGGAGAATGATAAACAGGTTGCACTTCGTATTCCGTGTAATAATATAACGAAGTACCGACACAACACGATCTGTTAACGCTGTTAGATTAAAATCATCAAGCAATCACCTCGTGAAGTCGCAATTACGCGGGAATCACCTGCGGGGATTATTTAGTTTTTGCCGCCATTAAAATAAACATTTTATTGTGTTTTTGTTGCGTTAGCGTTAATTGCAGTTGCAGAGACTGAAAATAATTACGTATATACGAGATGAACATGTGATTTGCAAAAAATCGCTGCTAACGCAAACTACGTAGTGAATGGTCGTCCCCGTTATCGTCGATTTAATTTAAAAATAATATTTTTTTTTAATCTAGGTATCACAAGATCTTATTTTCGCAAACTCAACTACGATGCTACTCAGAAGTAAAAAAAACACTCATGCAAAGACTGCACTCGTCTATAATAAATTTTGTTAATATTTGTATTACTTAGTATGTCATAAATTTTATAGAAGCTCGCCTTGGTCATTCAATATGAATGATAATGAATGAACGATTAAGCCTCGTGTCGATCACTCTCCTATGAATCTTAATGTTAAACGCATAATAAGCTACAGCCCTTCCCTTCGATGTAGCGTCCGCCCAAGCGACATAAGATCTCGGTGGTCTGATATTCAGGTAACGGTCCGAGTCGAGTTTACCGAAGGAGCCCTCGCGCCTTTACTCTTAAAGAGATTTAGGCGAAGCCCCCCCTGAGCTTTGCCGCCTCGAGCTCGATGTAGCTGTAGAAGTCTTCTAA
Source organism: Papilio elwesi (assembly GCA_029849275.1). Lineage (NCBI taxonomy): Eukaryota > Metazoa > Arthropoda > Insecta > Lepidoptera > Papilionidae > Papilio > Papilio elwesi. The sequence goes on along the minus strand of CM056687.1, from coordinate 2,088,847 downwards.
ATATAGGCAAAGAAAACGCGCCGACAAAATTCATCCCGGTTATTCAGTTTTTTGTTCACTTCTGTACATCGTAGGTTATTTATCAACTTGCATCGTTTTAGTTTCAGCAGTGGTAGAGAAACTGAGCGGCTTTTGATGTTACGTAACATTAGTGTTCGAGCGGGGAAGTACCACGGTTTCTTGTTACCGGACATAACTGGGTTATGTAGGTACATACGTGAATCGAATTCAGCGCCGTGTTGAATTAGACTCGGCTGTTATCTGGAAGAGTTTCGTGGATGAATTCCATTGGGTGAAAGTGATTTGCTTTCAACGTTCTATGCGAATCTAATAAAAAATATAAACACTGTTGTACGTTTCACACGCTAGTGTTAATTTTATTACAAAACAAATTACCTGATCTATGTATGCATATAGAGTCCGTTACACACATAGCTAATATTAAATATGTCCTAATATTACAGAAACAACCTTAAAATAACAAGATTCATTGAAATATATAGATTTAACATAACATTAGAAGCGAAACAAGGTCGTTATAACGTGCCCAAAAAATGTCTGTACGAGGTCATTGTAACGATTCTAAACTTGTTTGGACTTCGTGCAAGGTCATTAACTTCTGACAAATGAACACTTAGAAAGTTTTTGTTTTGTTTTTAAAGACATATTTTTTTATTATTAACAAGCTGAGCCCCGCGGTCTCACCTGCCGTGCAATTTAATTTAACCGACGATGATCCAGCCTAAGATCTGATGTCAACTAATATTGGATTAAAATTATTTCTCCTTATAAACTTTCATCTCCTACTTTAGATTTTTTGGGGATGAATTAAGAAAATCCTTTCGTTGTGCTCGCCAACGTAATAACAGAAATCTCTGTGCAATATTTCAAGTCTCTGCCCAATAGTTTGGTGTTTTCGTTGATATATCATTCAGTCAGTTTCTTCTTTTATGTACACAGAAAAATAAACACTTATCTCACGTGTTTTATATATTTGGGTAGACAGATGAGGATATTCGCAAGCGATCGAATTTAATATATCGAGCTAGCTAGCTCTAAGTTACGTAGCCAACTTTAAAGATGATGATGATGATGAGAAGGCGGAAGTTAAGCAATGTGTGGAACATCTTCTCACATTAGTTTTAATATTTACAATATTAAAAGTAATGCGTTGTAAATTCAAAATAATGAACCAAATAATAATTTCGAGGCACCCAACAAGAGGTTCCATGGTGTAATGGTTAGCACTCTGGACTTTGAATCCAGCGATCCGAGTTCAAATCTCGGTGGAACCTAAGAAAACATTACTCTTGTTTTAACTTTAAAATTGACTTCATCAAAGAATCGCATAAATTTGCTGCGTTTTGCGCGGTTTTTGTTACATGTAATTTTAACATATTTTTTAGTTAAAAAATCGTTATTTAAAACGAAGCAGTTTTAAAGCTTTTGTTTAAAAAATGCTTTCGTTTTTGAAAATAATAAATATTTTATACTTTACCTTGTGTTGAAATTTGAAATCGTCAGAAGTGGTGAAGAAGCAGATAAAACAAGGACACACCGATAGATGGCGTTAAAATTAAATAGTTTTCGGTGATATCTGCACTACATAAAGATGATGCCAATTGTTTTTTTATCCGTTATGTGATACAATTGCAAGGAAAAGGACCTTTTATTTAAATAAAAGAAGTAAATTATCGGATGTCTTTATGTTATTATACGGCTTGTATACATGGACATCCATAAGATCAAAGAAATGTTGTACGGTGCCCTCATTTTCTAGCGGAACGGAATAGAGTTTTTCTTCGAAGAATTTGTAAAGTTATGTTTTTATATATCATAAAAGAGCCTACCTGTAGCGGGTCGTTTAATATTAAATGATCATCGACGCCCATGAACATCATCACCGGTATTCCAGATGGGCTTCCGGTCTTTAAGGAAGAAGTACTCGCTTCTTGAAGGGCCCTGAGTCGTTTGGTTCTGAAATACCGCAGTGTACAAATTATTACACAACGTTGTTCGAGGCAGGAAATTCCGCAAAACGGCAAGGTATGCCTATCATCAGGATGGTGTGGAGCCCTGTCGAGTTGAGACATGATGAAACACAACGCCAGGAATTGTTCCTAAGTGTATTGTTTGATAGCATACTATAGAAAGGCGTGATTTATAGAAAGCTGTTGCATACATCTACTAGTAAGCTTTCACAAGCCCAGGTCAAAGAAATATTCATTTTTTATTAATGTCAGTTTCACTCAAGTTTACTTTTGTTGTTAGTAAATGATAAATAAAATATCTCTACTATATACTAATGAAATAAATTAATAACATTTAGTTTTAAGAAGTAGGAGTATAACAAAATCTATGGTTTTTTCTTTTTCTATATTTTAAAGTGGCAAACGAGCTAGCGGCACCTGATAATAGGTACCGCTACCCATAGGCATCCGCAACAAGCTAGAGTGCCTTCCATTATGGACAAAGGAAAAATGGATATTTCCATTCCCTGTCCATCCCCTCCTCATTCGTTAAATATTCTTTCCCTTCTCATCCTTCCCTTATTAGAAAAGGGTGGGAAGGGGAAGGAATATATTAAACTATGACTATGTATGTATGGTATTCTGAATAGGCAGGGCAATGGTTTGAAATAATTAAACATGACACTTAAAAGTTTTAATTACCCTTGTTAAGCCCAGTCGTCGCCATATTGTTTTAATGCAAGTTATACTAACGACTTTACCTAGTAACTAACCAATCCTTCATTTTTAATCCGCTAACGATGTTAATCATTAGAACTTCTCATACATTTTGTATGACAGGCAACTTATTATTTAACCTAGATAAGGAAACGTTAAATTAAAATTACCAAGTAGTTAATTAATTTATAAAAGACAAAAAAAAAGAAACCCGACTGTGTGATCATATGTGGTCACAATGGAACGGACGTACATACGAACATAACTGTGAAAACATTCCCTTCCCTTTGGATCAGTCGGATGAAAATATAGCCAAATATTACTCTAGGATGACTTTGCTTTTTAATGGTGAGAGAATTATCAAAATCGGTTCAGTAGTTTCTGAGTTCATCCGAAAGTAACAAATCCTTTTTCTGCATGATATAAGTATAGAAATATGCTGTAAATCGTAAAAATAAACAAGCGTCTAAGGAAGCTGATGCAAGCCCTGGATTCTACTCACAGCTACGGTTAACTTTGTGAGGTTTTATCGTAAATCACAGATGTTACTTTTCTAAGTTCTTCTTTTAGTTAAAATCTTGGTGTTGGTGTATCCGTATACTACTACCGAAAATACTCAGTTAATGTGGAGTGATGTGCAGGCCTATCCCTTCTCCCGTCTCCTTGTCCAAATGCTCTCCTTCTCTTATCTTCTCTAAAAACAAGAGAAGTAGGTGGAACTCTTGTAATTGTTGCAGAATTTGATCGGTAACGATGCTTAAATAATTTTTAGTGACTCGTTTGCTCCTTGAAAATAGGTTAACGTAATCAAACGAAACGTCCTTAGCAATAAATCGAAAGTCACCACCTGTATATTAGATAACCCTAACGCGTCGCACGCCAAGTGACATAGAAGGCCTCGCCTGGCCTCCGGGGTCCCGTCGTTTTTAATGAAAAAGCATCAAATTCCGTAATTGACGAGCGCGCCCGTATTTCCCGCCCGTCTTTTGGGACGTACAATTTATTAATCAGAAATAATAATTCACAGGTAATGCCCTTTAGGTGCGCGTGCGGCCGCAACGATACCGATAGACATCGTGCCATCGTAGGAAGGGTTGCGGCCCGGTCACACTGTTTTTCGTTTGCGTTAATCTTTAATCCATGGCTATGTTTTGGATTACTGAGTAAAGTAATTTATGTTTGTATAAACAATTTACTGGGTATTTTTATAGAATAAAAAAAACAATAGGAACAAGCGTTTCACCTAATGCAATGAAGAGAGAAACGTCAACCTTTAATATAGATAGGGCATTAGTAAAAACAGGAGGCAAATATGGAACTAGGACTTCAGACACCTTGATCAAAAAACGAAATGCACGAGTATATATATACTTATATTACACTGGTGTTCGGTCGGCCACCATAAACAACTGGGAATGGAGGCCACGGGTGGGAATCAGAAGTGTGGGCCGCCCTCTTTTAAGTTGGACCGATAACCTTGTGAGAACGGTGGCAAGTCGTTGGATGCGTAGAGGACCGCACACTGTGGAAGGCATTGGGAAAGGTTTATTTATGTCCAGCAGTGGACTATTTTAATAAATATTTTACTGTTAGAAAAAGATTTTTAACGCCCTTTTTATTTTATTAATTTCGTAGACGAATTTTAAAGTTTATGTCGACAAGAATTCAATACGTATATATTGTAGGGTTTCATAATATAAAAATTGCCCCCAAATTTAAGTTAACCTGAATTTAAACCTAGTTTAGGCGACAGTTACACACACTGTACGTAGATTTCGAGTAGTAAAACACGCGACCACAAATCCCAGGACGGCGAGGTAGCGAAAGAGTTGGCGTTTTTTTAATTACACTAATCAGTTAATTCATTAAGGTGCGGCATTGACTGTGCGGCCTGCCCACGAAATTTATACGAAATCAAATTATATGTTTAAAAGAAGCACTAGGTATCAAAATAAGTAGATTAAAACTTAAACATACTCTCTTTCTTTAAAAATCTTAATTCTTTATGGTTATGTATACGAGGGTCATGCCAAAAGAAAATATATACTCCATGGTCCTTTGATTGATACTGGCAAGTACCAATCAAAGGACCATGACCATCATTTACCATTGTAAAGGCTGGTGTTATGTACTTATAAATTTAAAAATAGAATACTCGGTAAATCTTAGTATTTTTTAAGCCTTATTTTTTTTATAATATTTTTTCCTCGTTGAATTTGGCGGGAATTTGACAATGCAGTTCACTCGACGTGAGATTTAAGAACTTTTGGTCACGACTTTTAGGGAGTCTGCGTGTTCATGTGCAACTGTTTTTAATTGGCCTGTTGAATTTTAAAGGACCGGTGAGTTTTGAAGATGAAGCTTAGACAGAACCGCCGTCCACCGCAGTCGCTCAAGAAAATATGCAGGCAGTGAAAAAAAATAATCGTGAGAACCGACGAATTACATACTTAGAGCTTGACCGTGAAATGGGTATTGGATCAGCAACATTGCAAACCATCATTCATGATTGTGCCCACATAAGTGTTGTTCAAGATGGATGCCGCACAAATTCAAAGATTTGCAGAGTCCGCCGTTTGGATTGGTGCAAATTTATGATAAATAAATGCGACGCTGGCGAGAAAAACAAATTACTTTATATACGAACGACAAAACAAAGTGACAGTCCACAGAATGGTGCTTTGAATCTTCAAGCCTCATCTGAGGCGACTCCGACAAAATGTCGCCGAGTAGGAAGCACATAGAAACAAACGGTGGCCTCATTTTTCTGCAAGACGGAACATAGTACACCGAGCACTTTTTCACGCACACACTTCTGCTGACTGAAAAAAACTCACTATTATGCCTCACCTGTTACATTCTTCAGACCTACCACCCTGTTATTTTTACCCTTTTCCGAAAGTTAAAGAAAAATTAAAAGGACAGTGATTAGCGAAGGAAAGATGCCGAAGCTGCTTATATAACTATGAAATTTCTAAGGTGAATAAAGAAGAGAGGAGTGATGGTATTTTCTACGTGCTTTGGACCGATGGAAAAGTGTATACGTGTGAATACTTCGAAACAATAGATAACTTTATGTACTAAAGAATAAGCTGTGTAACTTTTGAATATCTCATTTCTTTTGGCATAACCCTGGTATTTATGTCGTCGCTTAATTTAGCACATACTTCGAGAAAGTTCTTGTAATTAGTGGTTACTAGCTGCGCGCCTAGCTTCGCTCTTCGTTGTCCTTTATATGTAACGCCTTATTATTTTTTAATATAGCGCCATCTAACAAAAATATCAGATATCATTAGGTAAGTCCTTGACTACGCTCCAATTAAATGCGAAAACCCTCAATATATTACCTATGCTTCATAATTTTCGCTCGAAATACAAGAAGGCTCTTTTTATGTAATTTTATACATGCTTTCTTTTTACATGTTTATAATTTGCACGTTGTACGTATAAATTGGAACCGCGAGTACGAACAGTTCCTTTTGTGCATTAAAGAGGATAGAATAAAATGCTTTACTATAGGGTAAAGTAAAAAAAATACTCGAAGAACTTCTTTGAAACGATGATGAAATCTTAATTAGATTTTATATGACCGGTTTTAAAACTAAACAAAGTTTGAGAGGTGTTATGCTAGTTTGAAGTAAAAGAAATTACACATTGATACAAAATGACAGGTTCCACCGAGATTTGAACTCGGATCGCTGGATTCAGAGTCCAGAGTGCTAACCATTACACCATGGAACCGCTGTTCGCTGGATTAAAAATGACAATTACTTATGTAAAAAAATAACTAATTTTAGACCTTTTAAAACATTACAAATCTACGTCGTAGTCTCATGTAATGATTTGCGGATTTTTGAGACGATTTTTTAGTACATTTTATTTTTTATCTGTAGCCCATAAATGCCTTACTGCGTAAGCAATGACAATATATTTCACTAAAGCTCGATATCATTTATTTGTAGCTCTTGTTTTTGACTTTCTTATCTTACCGATTAATAAATAACGCTTTAGATTGTCCGTCTATAGCATTTCACCTATTTCACTCGTTTTAGCAGGGTTTTAATAGCCAAAAATCCTTTATTACGGCATATATTAGCATCTAAACTTTGCTTCATTTTTGTTGCATCATTGTAATAAAATCTACTCTCAGTTTAATATTACATTACGCTAAATTAATTATTAACATAAATAACAGTATATATTAACTTAATATATGTACATAGTATGTAATAAATCTGTAAATGTTTCAGACGGCATATGCCAATGGTGTTTTATTTTTGTTTAAATAAGATTTAGATTCTAGTAGGCTATATCAATATATGTTACTATTTTTATTGACCACCTATTTGTTCTAAGCGAAGTTGATTTTTTATAATAAGCAGATCCTCAGTGTAATTGTTACTTTCCAAGTTGCCAGTAGTCAACCCTTTCTTGTATAGAATGACAGCTGTCAAATGTCCAACAGATAACTTAAATGGACGTACGTGTTCGAATGTGAGTCGTATGTCAAAACGGAACATAAATTTAGCGAGAGTGCCGAAGAAGCAGTCCCGAGGCGCACTCGCGTTTATCCCACATTGTAACTCGATAAGATATTTATTGGCGGGAAACATTTGAAAATGGAATGACTCCTCGGCGGTTACTCGGCATCGCAACGTTCACGTCTCCCGGCATTCTACATTTTTATTCTATGAATATTTAATGCGATGGCCAGAGGACGACATACACCCACGCCGGGATATTTTTATTCGTATTAATCCGAAGATGTGTATTTATAATGTCTACATTATAAAAACAGAAACATCATGTCCGTGACAAAAATGTATGCGGAGATGTCAAGGTGTCAATTCTCACGGTTGGACCTGCATCTCTTCCCCGTTGCATATCAATACATCTGTACATATACTTTTACGTATATACTTTTTGTGTTTACTCTTAATATCATCCATTAACGAAACTTTAAAGATACCAATATATTAACGACATAAAATCTATTTAGAGTAGGATCGTACCATATGGGAATCTCTGCCTATACTTCTGGATTTTATGGACCAATGGAGTTGAATTAGCGTTGTTGTAAAGAAAAAAAATCTTGAGATTTATCCAAGACAACTTATCTCTTGTGCATTTCGATATCAAGATATGTCCTGTATATATGAGCATACAATTTTTGTAGCGGACAGCAGTGAACTGTTTAAAATGTCATTTAGATATCGTGAAAGATACATAAAACAGTTTGTTTATGTAAGAGCTGTTTTTATAGAAGGTGGAGACAAAAAGGTGGTAGAGCCCGCAAGAACAACATGTGTCGCACAAATGGACCGGCTCGACCCGATCGGTGAAATACCACAACCTCACTGAAGACAGACGTGAAGTAGTCTACTTTCAGTCCTCTTCCACTTCCCACTCTTTCCTCATACGGATAGGATGGGAACGAGAAGAGGATGGACGGGGAGGGTGTTAACAGGGTAAAGGAAATATCCTTTTTCCTGTCTTTGCCCCTCTCAATCCATTGAGGACTGAGGAGGGCACAGACAGGCAAATGTGTCGCAGATGTGTTGGCTAGATAGGCATTTGCTTGTTACGGATGTGTTTGCGTAGCGCTAACTTAATATCACGTGGTTCGCTTGCTCGTTTGCAAAATTCTTCCATAAAAAAGAACTACCAAGAAGCTCACTTGAAGTTAAGTGACGACCTGTAACTAGCAATCAACAATGAAAAGATGCATTGCTAGACTTTGGTCATGAAAGAGAAAGCAAGTAGATAAATAAAAGAATTGGAAAACGGGATGGCAAAGGGATCGGTTTTAATTTAATATACATTTACATTTTTGTTATAAAAATTAAAGTTATAAGTATATAGGTTCCATGGTGTAATGGTTAGCACTCTGGACTTTGAATCCAGCGATCCGAGTTCAAATCTCGGTGGAACCTGACTTTTTGTAGTTACTCACTATTGAACTTTACGACTTGCGAACGGATATTTTAGAGAGAAAAAACCCATATACCAAACACTTAGCAGATGAAGCTTAACCGAAGAGTAGCTGAGTTGTCTACCTTTATGTAGAAAAAAGATATGGCAAATACAAACAAGCAGTAGTTCATTTACAAAGCAAAACCACATTGACTGTACCCCTAGGACAATCCGGATACGAATATCACCTCACTCTTCATAATCGGTCAATCCGTGTTGGCTACAGAAGGTCACTACGGAATGGACGTATACATAAATACGTACATAATTAATATATTCTTGCGTACATTTGTATGTACATGCGAAAACTACCTACTTCAGTCCGTCAGTATTACGCATTAGTATTTTTTCATATGGTTTTTTTCCGAGAGATTTTACAGTCGCGTCTGGGTCTATAAGTAATAAACGCGAAAATCTTGTAATTTTTTTAACTTACAATAATACTTTTCAACTTTAGTTACCTTACTTGTACTGGTATGATTTAACAAGTATAGAAAATGTAAATATGTATCTATCAGGTTTGATAATTAGTGTGTATTATTTTAAATTATTTTGTTTTGTAATAATAGTGTAAATTTATCAAATTTTATAGTGTCAAAGAAAGGAGACTCAGGTAATCCGATAATAGCTACCGATCGAGCCGAGGCTCGTCCCTCTCGGCCACCTGCGAATCTGAATGCTAAACGCGTAATGAGTGACAGCCCAAGCCGAGGTCCCCTCTCGGGGGCCCTTGAGCCGAGTCACACTATAGAGCGTCCGCCCAAACGACCTAAGAGCTCGGCGGCCTCCTAATCCGGTTACAATAATAAACTAACGGCCCGAGCCGAGGCTCCCTCTACGGAGGGAGCCCACGACCTTAGTTACTCTTAAAGAGGCTAAGGCTAAGCGCCGTCTGCACCCTGCCGCCTCGAGACCGGTGTAGCTGTGAATGCCTTCTCTAAGCAAACAGTGACCTTTCAGTCACAAAAAAGGAGACTCACTTTGTACTCCTGTTAACGGTCGCGACAATACCTCTTGAGGCCCGAGCATTGATTGATTGTTATAAGTAGTCGTATATAGTGTGTACCGCAATATACATATGTAATGAGAATATTAGGCTACAACCTGTGCGAGATATCACTTTATGTAAGTTTGTAAAAAGCATGTAAATATTAGTGAAATTTAAAATTATATTCATTCATTTTTTTCAGAAATAATTTGTAAATTTCAATGTCATTCTTACATATTAGTATTAATGTGTTAAAATATTATAAAACTTTTTTAATGTTGTTTAAACCACCTGGCTCGGACGTATGTACTTTTAATATAAAAAAAAACTTTAAGCGAAACCAATAGAGGGAGCGCTGCGAACAATGCAAATCAGTCAAGGGGTTGACGAGGCGGCGCGTCGACAGTCGACACCGACAAGTATTTACGACCGGCGGCGGATGAAAAAAGTTTTCAAACTACCCACTCCTCATTTCAGATGTAATCTACGACGCGAACGACAAATGGTCTTCGGACCTGACTGCGCTTATTTCACTTTTTTTGCAACGCTGTTATTTGTTTTTTTTCTTTTCGGCCACAGTTGAGTATTTCTTTTTCTCCGCTTATTTAGTAGGCTTTATTTAGAGTACAAATTACTCTCTCTTTTGTTGTTAATCTTTTTCATGGTCAGTTTCACTATTTTAATTAGAATTAATTTTCCTATTTTTTTTACGGCTAGGAAAAGAATTCGACACTTCAACACCAATGATTTTAGATGTGTAACATCTTTCATCTCGTTTTTCTGTAATCTGTGGCAGAGATTTCGTGAAAAGGGACTGAAGTGCGTAACAGGAAGCTGGGAAAGGCGCGCTTTTTGATTTGATCAATGAGCGCGCGTGTTGTAGCTCCGGCGTTGGCTGTCAGATGGACCAACCCGTTTTCTGAGACAGTGTTATCTGACATCATATGCGACCACCAAACAATTCCTAATCTTATTACATCTGATTTTGTGATTCCTTTAAGTGTAAAGAGTAAACATACAATAACATCGCAAAGGTCGACTTTCGGTTACCTCACAATCAAACCCTCTCCCTTCCTTAGGTAGTCTTGCGGGACAATTTGTCCGGGGAGCAGGGGACAGTCGACGCAGACGATTTGTTCCACCGTCGCCGCGACGCGATATTGCGCGACAAGACTGATGGCTCGCGAACAACTCGCGCCCTTTTAATAAAATATTTACACCGCACTCTTGTGGGTTGACTAGGGAAGGTATTCGTCAAAGTTTTAAAAAGATGAACATAATATTTTAAAAAGTTGTGTCCTGGTCTGTTGTAGCGCAATCTTTCGACGTTATTAGGCTATTGACGTTACTTATAAATGTTCATATATTTTAAATCTTTAATATTTACAACCTTTCTATTCTATTATAGCTTTTACTGCTGCTTTGAATCCCATGAACTAGAAAATAATAAACTAAGACGAGAATTAAGGTTTCGTAACTAATGTTAGAGTATAGCATGAACGGTTCCATGGTGTAATGGTTAGCACTCTGGACTCTGAATCCAGTGATCCGAGTTCAAATCTCGGTGGAACCTGTCTTTTTTACTTTGGTAATTTTTATGCCAGTGTTCGATTTCTACTTCGAGAAAGTTCTTGTAATTAGTGGTTACTAGATGCGCGCCGAGCTTCGCTCTGCGTTGTCTTTTATATGTAACTCCGTGTTTTTTAAATAAAGCGCCATCTAACAAAAAATTGAAGTAAAGCAGAGGAGTGAAGAAGCCAGTTCACGTATTCCTAGTGTTCAATAAGGGGGTTATCCTTCGACATTCATGGTTTGATTTGGTGTCTATTCAGGCTTTGCCGAGGTGTTTTTCTTGAGAAAAAGATGTAAGAACCAGTGCCGCGGTGTATCAAAATACCAACCAGCTACGGATGGTTGGAAGCCGACATAGTGGATCCTATTTCTCGATCAATTCGAAAACAGACATTGGGTATTCCAACAGGACTCTGCACCAGTTCATAGGGCACGAAGCACGCAAAACTGATTCACCCCTGAAATCAACTTATCGGGCATGAAGACTGACCGCCTTCTAGTCCAGATTTAAGCCCAGTGGACTACAAGATATGGCAACATTTGGTAGAGAATTTCTGTGCTAAGCCTCATCAGAATTTGGAGTCAGAGCGTCTCTGGTTAATGCAGCGGCAGAAATATATACTATACTCACTTTGCGGATATCCGTATCAGCTCGAACTCTAAATACCTCTACTTGTTGTACTTACCGAGGTAGCAGCAGTATCGGATAATGAAACTACTGCTGTTTTCTACCAATGTTAGCTTATACGCGACATGTCGTCTAGGAATTGATCGATGATCAAATTCAATATTAAATTCAAGATATATTGAATTGTCTTTAGAGATGACAAAACTTTTCAACCCGTTCCCATCCAAGCCACAGGTCTAATTCCAATCCTTTTCCCATCCTTTCCTAATAAGTAGAACATGGGAAAGGGAAGAGGACTGAAATTAGGCCTCTGGACCAGTCGAGACTGCAGATGATGTTGTTGGAGGCTGTAACCCGGGTATGGATTTTATTGAAATCCTTCAAGTGCGAATTTCGCTATCGAGTATTCCTCCTTTAATAAACTTAAGGTAAAGTATAGTATGAAAGATACAATAAAATAAATTTTAAGCTCTGAACTTCGATGAGATGAATTTGACTAAACAATAAACTTGGATGAGCTAAACCATTATCAGATATAGGTTTTTTTGCTTCTTCGCCCAATACTAGGCAAATTTTATTGTTCTCGTGCATTACCTGAGCCCCTTTTCATTAAATAAACTCCATGTCTTGGGTTTTAAACTGGAGTGAACTTAATAAACGTTATTTCCGATCTTTAAAGGTTCGTAACGATCGTTCACAAACAAAAATCACAACAAGTATGGTATACTTTATGAAGGCAAGGTTCCACCGAGATTTGAACTCGGAACCAACATGGAACCTTGTCTTTCTATGTACTCTTTAAGTAAGCTATAAAATTTAATTGCAAACTAAGACCTGATTAGCTAAATCAATGCTCGAAGAAACGGTTCCATGGTGTAATGGTTAGCACTCTGGACTCTGAATCCAGCGATCCGAGTTCAAATCTCGGTGGAACCTGTTTCTTTTACACTAAAAACTTTCATATCAATGTAAATAGTAAAGAAACAGATTTTTTTTAATACAGGATTATTTCAGATTTATAGAAAGGTTTTAAAGTATGCTGTCAAGTATATTGTTTCTTATGCTTATCGATCACAAAATTTTAAGCGGTGAATGAGATTTATAAGCCTATTTTTTCTTCGCATTTTACTTAATTAATGCAGTTTAAATGCAGTATTACGCATAAAACATCCGCAACAAAATAGTTTTAACGCTGGCAAGAAGTATATATATTGTACTCTAGGGAAATTCATATGTACTCGAGCATCGGAGCTCACCGATGCTGTCACTCCGCGAGATGAAACCTTCCCATCCAATACATCTGCTATAGAAAATCTTAATCTAATACGTTGCGACAGCGAATGATTTATACGTGGAACCGATCCGCTGATCAGAACCGCTAAAGTGTTGCATTTAGTATAATTTCATAATTTTTATATATTTTTTGCATTCCAAACTTAAATGTTATGGAAAACGGCAAGCGGCTCAATTGATGTTAAGAGATTGAAGCTATGTATCTATCTTTGTATCTATCAGCAACAATCATAAGAGATACAGTCCAACCTTTGTCTGGGGAAATAAATAAGAAGAAAAAGAAAGGATAACAGGGAAGCAATGTTGCTTACGGCACTTCAATGGTCAGATGAAACATAGAAGTATAAACCAATATTTCTCACAAAGAACTGGGATGCTGTGCTCATAGCCATACTCACATACATCCATTGTTCAACCTTGTCGAAATCTAATTATGAAATACGTATGTCAGCATACAATAGCGTAGCAGGCAGACCAGGTAAACACAGTACAAGGAGGTTAAATTGATACCCAAATCTAATCGTTGCGATGTTCTTTTCATCAAAACCGTAATGGTTGGAAAGTTTAAGTGGGCAATATCAACATCTATGAACAAGTGAGACGCAAGATGTTTTTGTATTTCAAAATTCTGTACTTGTCATCTCTAGAAGGCTTATTCGTCGTTTAATAAACAGACAAAACGTTCATAACTTACAGGTATGTATTTATTGTAAGTGCAAGGTGTAAATATCATGATTGTAATCCTTAAAATAAATTTCTACTATCACTACTAAGTAGTAGTGATAGGAAGTCCTATTGCAGTTTATCTTTTTACTAAGTTAAAATAAAAAAAAACTGATAAAATGAATGAAGAACAACAATATATACACATATGAATGTAATATAGTAAAACAAGTGGTAGTTAGTAATTTTAAATTATTAAATAAAGTGTAAGCGCTGAATTGCGCCATTTTAGGCACCCAGTCTGGCCTGCAATACACTCTACTGGCTCACACCTGAGCGCAATCACATTATGTGTCGCTGTGCTCGGGTACGAAAGGATTTTTTATCACATACAGTCGACAGCTTCAGAGCTTATCTGGTGGCTTTTTGAAAATTACTCATAGTATCTATTTTAGTTTACTTATCCTAAATTCTTAGAAGTTAAACATAATATATGAAGAAAATACAACGATGTACGAACGTACGTATAAACATAAAGGATATTTCTTATATCTCATCCAGAAAAGAAATTTTGGGAGAAATGAGGACGTAGCTAGCAATACTACTGAACCTCCTGGCAAGTGTGTGGCAAGTTAAATCGTATTAAATTGTCAGTTTGGACACAAGATCATTTAGCTAATTTCAATCATGGCATACGCTCTGTTTAATCAAGTGACAATCGTAAACCGGTGTATATTTCATGGAGTACATTTGAGTTATGGGCGGCGGGAGGAGTTCAATTAACGAACTTCCATTATTAATAGCGCAATGCCGGATCCCGCACGGCCGATTAAACCGAATCTCCGGTAATCCTCGCCGCGCGTTCGGTGTTGCCAGGTAACGTTGATTGAGAAATTATTTCAATTTTGAAATATACAGTAAAAAAAACTTGATTTTCTAGTCTTAATTAATGAATACACTAAATAAGTCCACACATGTGTTGGCTCACTGTGCCTAGCGTCGAGGATGCATGAAAAATTCACCTTGAGTAGAAGGACGAGAAGAGAATCGTCACTATTCGCTTATACCTTACTCTTTCTAGCTGACAGTGACCGTTGCCCATCGATAATATAAATAGAACTTAATAATAGACTTTACGATAAGACTTTTATCACGTATTTTTTCTTAATTCACATGAAAAACTTTAATGTGATAAAGCGTAAAAGACCTCATCGGTGCAACAATTACTTTCTTAAAACGGTTTATTTTAATATCTAATTAGCAAAATACCTAGAAGATGTTAAAATGCGTGAAATATTCCTTATAATGGCAATGGTAGTAAGTAAAAATATAAATTTATTTTAAATTTATAACGCATGAAATTTGTAGCATTTATTTTAAAATTC
Organism: Papilio elwesi; assembly: GCA_029849275.1. Lineage (NCBI taxonomy): Eukaryota > Metazoa > Arthropoda > Insecta > Lepidoptera > Papilionidae > Papilio > Papilio elwesi. The sequence goes on along the minus strand of CM056687.1, from coordinate 2,073,658 downwards.
ACCACTGACAAAATTGGCCAGTCAGGGGGTTTTTCCACACAATATTTAAAAATGCAGCTTCAACTACTTGTGTGTTCAAAAATATACACTACTTTATGCGACCGTACAATAAGTAATTTTAATATAATTCTCAAAGATTTGTTGTTTTGCTTTAAATTAATTAATGTTTATGTTTAATTTGAACCTTCAGCATTACATCTGGCAGCACTCGCGCCCTCCGCAGGATGGCAAGGAAGGCACGCACTAATTACCGACGAGAATTCGATGCAATAAATCACGGGCATAATATAACGGCGCGCCGGCGTCCGTCGCCGCGCACAGGAATGCCCGCCCCAAATCCACTCCGCCGGACCTCTATAATTTGAATTTCGATGGCGATGAACTATTGGACATACAACAGGCTATATAATAGATATAAAACAGAACAGAACTGGAAGCGTAATCGATCAGATGGTAATTGGTACACTGGATTATAGTTGAAGATACTTAATGAATTCACTCCTTCCTTATATGCTGGCAACGTATTTTAAATTCTTCTGGTTTTATCCACGGAAATTCATAAGCGTAAAAAATGTATGGACAATATACTAATTCAATAGCACGACGTATTGTTCCGATCACGATAAAAAAATATTTCTCTTTTAAGGTTTTGAACGAATAAAGAATAAAAAACCAGCCATGTGCGAGTCGGACTCGTGCATGAAGGGTTACTGTACGGTACTGTTGGATATGCGCAAATAATATGCGTGTTTAGGAACTGGCGGCTGCGACCGCCAACAAATGACAGTGACGTAAAGAAACCAGTCTGCACTAAGTAAGCGGTCGTTTAAATACTCCCTATACGTAACAGTGGCGACGAGTGCACAGAATACCCACTTTGAAAAATAAAAAAACTTTCGAAATGTCTGTTAATTTCGGCATTTTATCAAGTTTTAACCACAGGGAACAAACATGGAAACTTATTAAAGTCGCATAACGCAGTGGTTTATTGCGAACGATATAAATCACTTAACCAATGCGACGGGAGTCAAACGACGAGCTATCCTGCTAAGTGAGGGTACATACGAATTGGCATCAGACTTGGCGTTGCTGAAAGAAATTCACTCCGAAGTACCTCGGGTTCGGTGAGCGGCACAATTTCTGAATCGTTTACCCAATGGGCGGCTCGCTGACGGGGGCTCACGGCTCACTGTGGCTTCAGCAACCTGGAATAAGTTCTACGCGACCGGTTCATCAGGACCCGTGCGTTCTAACCCTGGCAAAAGCTGTGGGGCTTGCCGAGAACATTCGTTGTGCACGGGCTAGAGCCGCCTGCGCAGCCGCGGCGTGCAGCGTCGTCGCCGCGCCCACAGACGTGCTGTTTAAAATTAGACAATCACGCGAAAGTGTAGGAAGTGTCAAAACAGTGAATTGTACCGTGTGTGGTTATTCTAACCACAGATCTTCAGAGTGTCGGTTCTCGAACTACACGTGTAAAAATGCAACCGGACGGGTCATTTACAAGGAATGTGCAAGAGGGTGAACCAGGTGACCTCTGTGGAGACGGGCGAGAACGACGACGACGGTGAGTGCTTTCAAATCCGATCCTATAGAGGGGAGCCTATGGTGGAGTCTATTGAGTTGAAAGGGGTTAGATTAAAATTTGAAACCGACATCGAGTCTGCCGTAACCATTATTTCAGAAAATAAGTATTTTCTGAAATACCGCCTATAAGTATAGGCGGTATTACAGTGAAATACAGTTATTGTCAACAGGGAAAAAACTATTTGGATACTCTGGGGAAGCAATTATTTGCCTAGGGGTCATGTACCAATCCAAAATATTGTTTGGTGGTTACACCCGTGAGATAGACGTATACGTAGTACGTGGCGGGGGCCCGGCGCTCCTGGGTAGGGACTTCTTTTCAAAATTTAATCTGGAACTAGCCCCTATTAATTATTGCGATTCATCCCTGTCAATAGAAAAATTGCAAGCTCGATACTCAAAAACATTTTCTGATACACAAATGTAAGACTAAATTATTTTTAAAAGAAAATTCGAGACCAATTTTTTTAAAGCCCGTCCTATAGCATTCGTGCTGAAAGAAAAGGTCACAAATGAAATCGATAGGCGTTCTGAAACCCGTGGACCATTCAGAGTACGCGTCACCTATCGTGCCCGTCTTAAGAAGAAACGGCTCCGTGAGGATATGCGCCGACTACGCCGTCAGTATAAACAAACAGCTAGTCGTCGACCAATACACTTTGCCTACGGTGAATGAACTATTTTCAAAGCTCCATGGCGGTCTTCGGCTTTGTCACGATGAGGAGTCGCAGAAGCTAACGTGCATCAATAAACACCGGGGATTGTACCAATATACGAGGCTCGTTTTCGGACTTTCCTTAGCCCCGGCTACTTCCCAGCGCGCCATGGAGACCGTGTTGTCAGGCCTCGATGGGGTACTGTGTCTTAAGGCTTATTTAATAAGTTTTTTTCGACTATTTTTTTCGTACTATTTCTTAGCAGAATAAATACTATAAGCATTCTAAATTCAAATTACCGCGCGTCTGGACCCGCTCTGCACATGCCCGCGGCTACCTCCCTACGGGTTATTTATGAACAGTCACTGAGCTATGTAATAATCTGAGGCGGGATTTAATTTGTCGGACTGATTTCACACTAGGGTGAGAAGGGGACGGGCTTATATGTTGGCATCTGAGATAGAAGAGGACAGGGCACAGGCAGTTGGAAACGTTAGCGGTTTCAGCAGCCATCCGGTAATCGGGGTTACCAGGTTAAAGCCATTATACAGGAAAGTCTGCAAGTGCTTGTGATTCCTTGGCGTCAGATATTAGTATTACTATTAAATCAAGTGCAAATTTTTGATGTCAAACATCTATTGGCGCGTCTTGGCAGTAAAATCGAACGGCATGACGTTCTCTGAAGGCCTGACGCCCCCTTGTACTACACATTTTTAGTGTATTTCAGTTTTTTTGAAACTTCTTAACACTGAAATGTTTTATTGGCTTATTATTTTGTTATGTTCACTTAGATGCTTCACATCTGGGCATCCGATGTTCTAATGACATGACTTAAAGAATTGTTGTACTGAGTACCTACAAAAGATAAGCATTAGTATTTCATGGTAGGTATTGTTCTGTTTTTATATACGGTACAGTATAGTCACCCTGTCCAACCGTAATGAAAATCGGCGATGCGCATTCATTCTCTCGGTTTTTTCTCTGGTGAAATAAATAAAATGAGATTTGTTTGTGGACAAATCTTCAGTTTTAACTTTATGTGTATGTTTTTTATACAATATCAAAGCTATTGCGTACTGACTTTAGACTGATTGGAATGGCATACTTACCGTATACAGTAAAGTTGTTGTTAACAGCTTGTTCCAGCTTTCATAGTAATGATTTAGTTTAAATAACTCACAGTAACATAGCTTTACGCTACACTTTCAATAACAACAGCTTTTGTATGCGTAAATTTAATAGCAATTATGCAAGTTTATACATCGTTGCTATTCAAAACTAACAGTGAAGGCGCAATTTGAAAGTTTTTGACAGTCCACAGGCATCGGACTTCATAATTAACTCTTTAAATCACTGAAGTCCAAGTATTCAACCAAGTTAAGGCGCAGTTTTATACACATTTGCTACCAGATCTTTCAAAGCTAGCGTGATCAACACTTCATATGGGGATCGTTTTGATCTGTATTAAAGTGCACAGAGAAACGTTCAGACATTATAAAATTACCAAATCAGATGGTCGGTAGCTTGCAATCTTTTACACAATTGTAATTTACACCAAAGGTAATTTAATTATTAAAAATATTTGAGTGTTTATAAACAGATCTAAGCGTCAGAAGGAAGCGAAGTACTACTACAGGTTTCTAGGGACTACAGGAATGAATGCTTTTCTTTTTTTATGGAATTACCGTTACAAAATTATCTTTAACAACTCCCATCTAAATTATGTGGGCGGCTATTTATCCGTCTAACAAACGTATTCGTTTAAACCTGACACAATAGCATTTAATCCCATTGTCGTCGGGGTGCGTCGAGGGCGATTCGGCTTGATTAATTAGTATAGAACAATGTGTATTGAACCAAACAGCTTGACCCTTGGTATCAACATCGATTCTATGGGTTCCAATACAAACGTCAGGATCGTGTTAAACTGGCCGTGCAGGAGACAGCGGATCCAAAGGAGGGACAATTAAGGTTGTTAATGAAACCGTGAGCACTTCCAGGCGTTTGTGAATGATTAACAATTGTTGTTTGCGTTTGAATTGATTAAGGGGATGGATTGTTATGAATTGCAACAAGTACGTATAATGTTGCATTGTGTAATAAATTATGAAGATTTAAGAAGATTAATATAATGTTAGAAAGTTAAGGAACCTAAAATACGTTCCGAGAGGTTTTAAAAAGAAACATAAAATTAGGAATACTAGGAATACACTACTAAAACTATCAAGAATAGAAGATAATAGTATGATACTCAAACGACCAAGATGAAAATTAGCACACACGTTTATGTCAAGGGATAATCTCGTGGGAAAGGAATATACATTACACCTTGATTGACATTATCCGTTGCCATGATAACGTTATGTTTTGCCAATAACAACTTTTTAACACATGTTACGTACAATTTGAAGTTATTGTATGCGAATTAATTACAAAAAAAATAGCGGGGATAATGAGAGCAAATTAATTATGATATATATAATGTGTCACTTGAAAAAATTAAAGACAAAAATCCTAGAAAGTGTAGAACATACATGAAAGTAAACTTGTCTAATCTCTAATGTCTTCGCTTGCCCTACAGTCCAGTCCATGAGCATTAAAACACAGACAGGACAAACGAAGAGACCCTATAAAGCCGAGGTAAAAGAACATAGCTGACCTGAAACACCAACGCTCCAAGAAGTCTGCAGTCTGTGATGTGTTGAACGGCCCCCGCCATTATATAAGATTTGATAAACCACAAGTCCTCGCAAGAGAACACCGCTTCCTACCTAGGATGATACGCGAGGCTATTGAAATTAAAAAAAAAACATCCTAATTCCCATAGGGAAGATGGCTGGTTACTACCGCCTGCTTGCACACAACTACAAGATCTCAAGATACCGTGAGCTCATTCAGCATAGATATGAGCATAAATAATAATACCTGAAAATAAGAAGGTACTTCGCCAGCAACTTTGACATTGGGACGTCCTTATCTCAGCCCTCCCCGTGACCACGAGCGTTGTAAAGTATTCGAAACGCAGTGAATCAAAAAACGTAAACGCAAATAGAGAAGGCTTTGTAATGTCTACCTGCTATTAAGGGTAGGACACATTTTTATACAATTTTTTATTGTTTTGCGCAGTTCTCACCCCTAAATCTCTTTAACCCATTCACATTACTATAGGTATACCTAGTTCTGGTTGCTACGAGTCATCTATTTGCAGTCTTTAAAATACTACCCGGTAATTGCTTGCAAAAGCAAACGTTGTTTGTAATTCGAGCACCATTAGTGACGTCACAGGGAGGAACACTTGTTTCGTCAGTCGTTAGTCCGACTCCATTTGTTTGCCGCAACGCGACCTAATCCCGGCCTTGTCCCGGGATAATCCGGGCTCACGAATCATGACACTATTGTTGTAAGTGTGAAACCGACACAAATAGGCCTACGGCTTTGCGCGACCCTATTCCGACCCTTGATATAATAAATAATACGAATTTAAACTTTATTGCAGAGGACAGAGAGTTCATATTAGTGTATACATTCTCAAAAATGCAGTGAAGCTCAAATAGAAGTACATTTATATTTTTTTTTACAAATTTTAATTATAATCAAGTCGTATTGTGCATGATATAAAGTTAATTTTTGCACGCACAGCGTTCAGTTTAATAAGACGTTACTCGCGGCCGAGTACTATTGTTTAAGAACAAGGGATGTGCTAACACTTTAGCGCATTTTTATTTGTGACTGCTCATTGTGCGTATTTAATAACGAGATTATTATTTGGTTCGAAACGTTTGGGGCGTTTTGATCAAATATTGGCGTTGTTTAATGAAGCGATGTATTCGCTTCGCGCAGGTTTGGCATATGTTGTTTATTCACAATTATTTGCATACATTACATATAATACAAAGGTTAATTCAATAAATTAAAATGTATCCACTTACCACGATTTCAATATGTATTTTACCGCTGGTTTTTCGATGTCATCGGTGTTTATTAATGGCTTCCACCATTCGAGGGGATAGGAAATAATTTATATATAGTTCACTTTAATAATTCTCGATTGTTCCTTGAAAAGATGTGATAACTTCTTAATTTGGAACAGTTTTGAAATAACTTTGAAAATTAAAAGTATAATATTCCTTTACATTTTATGCGCCCAAGTTGGTATTAGTATAGTTGCAATGGAACATAACGAAAAATGTTCGGTTTTCTTCTGTACATTGAAGTGGTTTTGAAACATAATAAAAAAACACAATGTTCTTGTTATAAAAAAATAAAAACTATTTCCATTTGGCAGCACAATCGGATAGAGAACGTATAAAATAAAAACGTACGTTTTTAAAATTAAAATCTTAAATGTATATGAATGACAAATAACGTAAATTATTATCAAATTTATAGGAAGGCGTTAGAGTTGTTGTAGTGGTGATCAATGAAGGCGAAGGCAATATAACTGTAAGTTGTGACGGTGCACGGGTGCAGGCGACGGCCATTATGCAAACAACCACTAAACTCTATTGGCCGTAACCCGTAACGTTAACGTGAGCACAACGGCCTAATGTTCCAATACCCTTTACACTAATCGACATTATATTTTGTATGCTATATGTTCACTTCTGGCTAAATATTATTTTCGATGTGGTGATGTCTAAAGGACATTCCTTTTAATGATTTTCTGGAATCCAATCCAGAGCAGAAGAATAAACTGTAACGTCAGTTGTAATCCTATATGAACTAAGCTTTTCTAAGAATTAATAATGGTAGAGCCAGCAACAACGTTGTACGAATGGACCGGCTCGACCGGTGAAATACCATGACCTCACAGAAGACAAGCGTGAAGTAGAAGTATTCTGTGTTTTGTCTGAGGGAGGTGCCTAATTTCAGTCCTCTTTCCCTTTATTTACTTACCTAATAAGGATAGGATGAGAAGGTGAAGAGGATTGGACGGGGACAGGATAGATGGGGAAAAAGAAATATCCTAATTCCCTTATCGAAATATCCCCTATCTGGCTGTTAAAGGTAGGCGATGCATCTGCAATTCATTTGCTTGTTGCGGATGCCTATGGGAAGCGGTCTCTTAATATCACATAACCCGCATGCTTATTTGCCACCTTATCCTCAAGCCGTTTGTTCGAGTATTAGCAGGCTTTGATAACTCATGGTAGAATCTCGACTTTAATCTCAAAGTCAGAAAACAAAAAGTGTTGTCAGATTGTGAGTCTTCCTGCTGGAAGACTATATCTAGGTTAACTTTATAGAGTACATGCTCATATGCAGATGTTTTACACGCTGCTTTCTATTTCAATAGAACGGGAATTCAAAATTAGTTGTTGAGCTTCGGTCCTCCTAGTCTATAGTTTAATTGTAGTATTTTTAATAATAGACATTTATGAATTTATTGTACAATTCAGTCGTGTCGTCCCCGTTTCGTCGATTGTAAGGCGTAGCCGAAGTCGTCCACGATAACTGTTCGATAATTATCGGCAATAGGAAGTTTGACGACACCCGCGGGCGTCGTACGGGCCGTGCGCACGCGACACCGAGGCCGTTTTAATGCGATGTAAATTTATTTTTATTTGTTGCAAAGCGGTAAACGTAGACGGCCATTACATGAATTGCTTTCGTTCAGGTTATATACACATATGAACATAAATATACATTTCCTTAAAGAAGCGCCTGTGAAAAATGTATAAGCAAACATTTATAATTGAGAAATTAACAATATTTTATTTTTCTCTGCTGTACGAGCCAAGTTCTTATGTTTTAATTGTTGAATTAAATCAATTTTGTAGTATACGTTACTTAGTAACATGTGAGAAACAAAATATATAAATGTCTCTATTTAAAATGTTAATATGGAGTTCGTTTATAAGTTTCACTGAACTAACCTTGTGATATAATACAAAAATTGTCGCGAGGTGTCCTGAGGGGGTTGTAAGAAGCTCTTAAGGATCTAAAGATAGAAAGGCTCTCTTTATTAAAAATAAAAACTACATCATCTTAATTTAATTTCTTGTAAGAAATATCGTTACTGTTTCTAAACAAATAAAATAAAATATTTAACTTTATTACCTAGCAATTGGCAATTAGTTCAGTTGCCAACAAATCAATGTCCCAAATAACTTACTGACCGAGGGTTCTAGTTCTGCCTCACAGTTAATATTCGTTAGGCAGAGTAACGATCTGAGGCATGCGATAGTCCAATGAAACAATATAATCGAGAAGAGTTCTTGCGTTATAAGATACTTAAACTTTTGTCACAGATAATGAAGGTAGATAACAATGAGTTTAATTTATGTGATTTGAAATAACCAAACTACTAGTCAGTACACAATAATTACATTTCACCTAAACATATGTATGTAAAAATACATTTTTCATCTTATATGCTATGCATTTGAAGATTTGGACTCTGTCTTTTTATTGGTGGACATGGTTTGAGCACAAACAAATAAAAATGATTTTAAAGTAGATAATCAAGTTATTAAATTTTTAATTTTAGTTTGACAGCGGCTCCAGCTGTTGCGGACTCCACCGCTGATAAAATACTAATAGCTTTATAATTGAAGCAAATTCTATGGTAGGTACACGCATATACGAACTATATAGTTATTCTGCCTATAGCCTAGATTAGAGATTCCCAACCTGTGGTATGAGTACCCCTGAGGGTAAGTGAAAAATACATGTTGGTAATGGTAGAAATGTCGAGAAGATAAAACAGTTAACGTACATAAACAGTATTATAATGTATTATATCTACAATATATAATTTAAAATGAACCTTAACATTAATAACTTACTAGTAAGCTAGATTATCATAGGGTTAGTACAATATAGTATATTTCGAGAGACATGCGTAGGAATATGTATGGAGTTATCGGGGAAGGGTCTTATTAAGAGTACGGGAACGAAAAAGATTGGGAAGCACTGCCCTAGATCATCATTAAGTATAATTTCATAACAGCTCTAAGATTCCAACTACGTAGCAAATTACTTAAGTCGTCGTTAAAAAGTAAATCACATAACGGGTGTTGCATGCGAGCCCGCACGCCGCCTCTCCCGCGGGACCCGCTAATCATCAATTATTCCTGTGGGGTATTTAGCTTTCCACGCGAACTCTACCGCGCTCCGTTTGTCAGGATATGTCTTCATTTACATCAGATAATAGCCGAGCTGGCATTAAAGTTTCAACCTGCCGACTATTATATTTAATATTCGAAGACCAACAAATATTGTACACAATAAGTGTACATCGCCTTAAGAATACAAAAAGACAACCTTAGTACCAGCGAATAAATGATTGTAAAGATAAAAAGAAGTTATACTTATCGGTCGCCTCGACACAAACCATTTTAAGAATGTGCTTATATAGTTAACATGCTTATATAGTTAATGTACATGAAGTTGTTAAATAAATTAACAACTTCATGTACATTATGTAGGTATATAGGCTAACTTATATGTTATAGAGACAAAAAGTAGTAGGCATAACAGATATTGTACTTACATTGTATATTTTCAAAGCATTTTTAATATATTCAAGAAGGATTTAAGTATATCACAAACTGTGACTAAGTTATAGCGATAATAAAAGAGGAGATATTTTTTCCAAGGTTTTCATGAATTGGATCAAAGAAAAGTAAATAAAATATCGTATTTCTACATTTCTAGCGTATGCGTACTGTAAAAAATGTTCTTGCAAAAAAATTCGTACGGAATATAAAGTAGCCCGCTACGGGAATGATTGATTTGGATAGCGTAGCGGTGTCACATAAAATATTGATGTCATGTCATAAAACGGGCCCCCACTTCACGTTGACCATCAAAGCTCTCTGCATAAATTTTCCGCATCCACGCAACTTGATTCTCCTGGGGTATATACTACAACACATTTCGGTTACCTCCTGAAATTTATTAAGACACTAGTTATTATTAAGAAATAAACTATATAATTCTACACTTTTCTGAATTTGGTGAAAATATATGACAAATTAATTAATTTAAGAAACCAATAAACCCGACTGACTATATACTTCGGGGACGAATATGACACGACACTCATCAAATTGGTCAAGCCGCTTAGGCTCCGGGAGATCATAGTGGAACGGATATACATACATACATACATACACACGGAGAACATTACCTTCCAGTCCCCACCAGTCGGCCAAAAATGTTTTAGAATTACCTTTTTTAATATTTAAATGTATGTTATATCGATCTAAAAAATAGAATTTCTAATAGAAATAGTTTTTTCCTAATTTTCGAGTGCAAAAGGTCGAGTGCTGTTTCTCAATATGAACTTCCAAAATGTCCACGACTACTAGGTACACTTACCTACTTGTTAATTTAGGAAACAAAAACTGGATTAGCAATCTATAAATGATAAAATAAAAAAATATGTTTTGTACCAAAACAATTTATAATAAAAGTCCTTTAATTTCGTATTCATATATGACTAGTGACCCGCCCCGGCTTCGCCGTACCACTAATTATGTTGATCGGATCCCTACAAAACACAGGAAGGTGGCAATCTGGACAAAGCCGTTTCGGAGTCTATGGGTCTATAGGGAACATACATACTTCGCTTTTTATATACTATTTTTTTTAATAAAAAGTATCCTATGTTACTACTAATACCTCCAAGAATATGTGTACAAAGTTTCATGATGATCGGTTGAGTAGTTTTCACGTGAAAGCGTAACAAACAAACTTACATTCACATTTATAATATTAGTAGGGATGTTTGATGTATTTAAAAGTAGGAAAGTAAATTTAAATCCTAATTAACATTATAAATGAGTGAGTTTGGTTGTTTGGCTTTCACGAGTGAACCACCTCTAGAGATAGAGAGAGAGAGAAAATACGTACTATCTGTAAGTCACTATGACGTGACAATATTTTGTTATTGTCATGTCATTACCATGGCGACCGATAACAACTTTTGACATTTACCTGTAATACCAAGCGAAATGTACAAGAGCTTCCCAAGCGAAAAATAACAAACGAATGCGTGTAAAGCTGCGGGCGACTGCTAGTGTTGTATAAAGATACCAGTTTCGAAATTTTTTTTTACTGTCCCTGCGAAAATACCATCACACCTACAGTACTGCAGCTGGTTATATTATTCCTGCGATATCCTGAAAAGACTAAAAAAAAATTTATTTCTCAATACAATTATTCTTCTCCTCATGCAATTTGATTCATACATTTTCATATTTCGAGCGTTGCTTCTGACGCGCGATCGCTGAAATAAATTTTATCGTCCTATCACTTAGTATCGAATGGCTCGTCGTAAATACACCAGGGTTTGTCGTATTTATGAGCACGTATAAAATTATACGCGATCTTGTCTCCTTTACTGCAGTAATCACTTTCCATTTTAATATTTTTGCATATATGTACAGTATACTACAATAAATGTTCAAATTTAATACAATAAATGTTAAAATTTTAAATTGATATAATACAATAAAAATATAATACAGTAAATGTTAAAATTTTAAATTGATCGTGAGTTTTTTTACATTATTTCTTTTACCAACAAAGAGTTATGTTGTTAGACAAGTTGTTGATGTTAGCAAAATATATATTATTTATTTCATAACGAAATTAGTTTTTTTTAAAAAAAGAAATTACATTTCGTGTCTCTGAATTTTTCGTAGGTTACGTACAATGAATCACGAGTCCACATTCACACATATACGCAACATATTCCTTGGTAACGGTTACGCTTATCAAAGTAAAAACCCTTAATAGGATATGACCAATCTGGCGATTTTCACTAAATCACCAACTAAACAAAGCAGTGTTATAGATACAAAAATTGCACTTTTTTCAATTGAACATGTCTATCTGTGAATACGACAAATTCATAGGGCTTACGCCAATACATGGAATAATTCATTGAAGGTTTTGTAAGAATGAACAAAATCTTTTTGTTGAAGAAGATGTAAGGTTTTAAAAAGAGGTTTGATATTACAACAGAAGAAAAAGGTTACCAGGAAAAAGGTAGCTAGCTATCCGTACTATCGAAATAAAATAGATCTAATAGTTCTCGAGAGCGACGCGCCGCACCGCGAGTGAAGACAGATCGCAGGCAAAATAAGACGCGAGTTGAAGGCAACTGAGGGAAGAAACACGTGCTGGTGTATATTGGCTCGAATTCTATCACACGCACATTCTCCAATAACAATTCTATCAGCGCGCCGGCTGTGGGGAGTGGAGGGAGGCATTTGAATGCTCCGCGCCTCCTGTAATTGATTCGTCGTACTGCCTTTTGAATTTCAATGGGCCTCGATTAAACTGATATAACTCACTCTAGGTGCGGTCGCTGCACGGGGGAAGAAGAGGAGGGGGAGATCGTAAATCAATCCGGGTGTCGGCTTACTATCACATTTGAATGCCGCAATTATATCTGAATTATATTGAAATGCACTTACTACGTTGTTCTAAATTTATTACTGCTGGCGGACCCGACGTTGACGTTGGCTTGTCGTTTATTTATCCTGCAAGCTATTATCGAGTTCAGTTTTTCTTGAATCGTCATAAAATTGAAAATAAGCTCCTGGAACCCGATGATAGCACCACCTACCGGGTCCATTTATGTTTTCAAGCTATCCAGAAACCGATTAAAATATACACACGTAAATTCATCCATATTAATTTTCATAACATTCCGTTTAGGAAGAGTTAGGTGACAAACACACGTACAGAAGTATTGTATATGTATTAATATTATACATACTAATCTATCTATATGTTTACAGTACTGAATGTAAGTAATCTACAGTTGCGACCAATTTTTCTAGCTATCCAATGTGTCTAACAGATTTTTTGTCTATATGTGTGATCAGAGATGACAGCAAATGAAACTTAATTGACGGAAGCCAGTTTAGATTGTCTGTGGTCAAGGCCTTGGACGATATTTGCTCTTTGAGAAAGAAATTAAAAACAGCCATTCCCTTGCCATGCTGTTGTGCATGCCTAGATGTAAAAGTATGCTGTCTTTCTATTATGAATGTAAAATACAAAGTGTATGAACCATAAAACAAGTTATCTTTTTTATGTCTTGACCGAGCCTGAAATCTAACATCATATTTTAAGATTTAGTACAACGCCACCTAGTTACAAAATGATTTTATTTATTGTTTTTGAGACTTGCGAAAATTCCGCGACACTAGAGAGCTATTATGTAAATATCAAGATTACGACGTCTCGACCGGCAATGGGATATTATAATGGCTTCGGCAGTCTGATGCGATTGGGCCCGGCGCGAGGGCGCGTAACTCAATACGCAACTTGGACGCCCCGGTGGCTAGGGACGGTTCCGCCGCCTTCGATCTATCGATAGGGCTCACGAATTTGAATCGTATACCATGGTATAATATAATAATATATGTTATTTGATACATCGTTTATTATAATAGTGTACATATGCTAAAAATGAATAAAACAAAATCAGTAGCGCTCATATTATTGACACAAGGTGAACTGATGTGTTACAAATATTTCCTATCGCTTTCTTGCTTGAAAAAGGACGGAAGTGTCTAATAGGAAACCGAAGAAGCGCGCGCTATTTGATTTAACCAATCAGCGATCGCGGTTCTAAAGTTAGCTAGCATATTTTCCGAAAGGTTGATATATAATGTTAAAGTTGCTTAATGACTAAGTAGAATGTTGTATATCACACATTATAAGTGACTTCTGCAAGGCTCGCTTTTTTATAAGACGAGGCAAATTAGCTAGCGGAATACCAGATTCAATGTGACCACTGTGACCCATCGACATGCGCAACTTTCAAGAGTTACAGATGCGTTGCTAGACTTCACTAATAAGTAAATACTGAAAAGCAGAGGAAGGAGGGATAGGAAGGATGATGCGGTACCTTGCTCATCAGACGAAACGCAGAAGTACTTCGCGTCAATCACCTGTCTGTAGTATTTCCACGCACGAGTCGACAGATTCAAGCGTTTGCAATGTGTTTCATCCAACCGTGGGTTTCCACTGACGAAAAAATTCACGTAAAACATATTGTAATCTCATTTTTTCAGAGAGAAAGATAGATAAAGCTAGTATACACGATTTTAGACCAGAGGAAACGTTCGGTACGAGCTAATGTCACGCTCTTGTACGAATTAGAATCTGTATTAGGATGGACAGGAAAGTAGATGTTAGGAACTTTAAATAAACAAGCCATTGATAATCTACAGTACATATTATTATTGGCCTGAATTTTACAAATAATAAGACACGAACGGCAATATGATGGTTATAAATTCTTTTCACGAATGAACAACAATCGATAGGTTGACTAGCAAAGCGCTGCTAAGTCTTCGCAAAACTCTTGGAAAACTCTAAACGGATTCGACGTCTCAACTAAGCGACAGTTTTAAAGTACACCCCGCCCGCCCCTAACTCAATTCTGATGCGTCTCAAACTCACCGTTAGCTATCTTTATGTAAATTCCATCGCCAACTTCATTTTGCGAGCGTAGCAACGAAATACGCCTCTATCTAGCATGGAAGTCATTTTTTCAAGACCGCAAATAGATTTTGGCTTCACTCGAGGAGTAAAGAATTTCATCTCATCGGTGTCGTGACGGTTTTCTTAATGTCTCTGAGAGATCCGCGTGTAAGTTGATTTGTCGGGACCCGAAGTACATCCTTTCAATATGCTCGTATGTGTTTATGTAATTTTTTCCAAATGTGCATTATTATACCCTATTGGATGTCGTCCTATTTGAATAAATTATTACTCTTTGATATTTGGGTACATAATGTACGCTTGTGTTAAGTACATTATGTATTAATTATTTTATTTACTACGGATATACGACTCCGTCTCTTCTCTCTATTGTGTGATTTGGAAATTACAAAGCGAGGTGAACAGCGGACACTAATTATTCCGTCTACCTACATGAAGTATAATAATTCCAAGCAACGCATTTGCATAGGCACGCAGGGCGTCCTAAATTTTGCGCCTCTATAGTTAATTTAAAAAAAACTAATTTTAGTGCTCCAATATTTATATTTAAAAGTTATTATAAAACCAAGTTAGGAAGATTTACTTAGTAAGGTATTTATGTAGAGCGTTGTAATAGGTTCCTACCTATTTTTCATACTAGTTTTGAGGTAGCAATAGGTATGAGGTAGTAATAGATAGGAGATTGTAAAAGACTATAGATGAGGGTAATGATAGGTGGGGTACTCCCGTACTAGGTGAGGTGAGATGAGGGGAGACTACTACTACTAAATAAATTGCACATAGTAAGACTGACGCCCTTATGCACCCTTTGCATGCCCCCTCAAGAAGACTCTGCATGTGCGACCCCACCAGCGTTGTACCACGTTACCTCATGTAAGACTGACGTGAAGTGACAACTTGTCTGTTGTGTGAGTTGTTATAGACCAACATACTGTAGTGAAAGTTTATATTATCCACCTTAAAGGCGTCCGAAAAACTCAATACAATGACCAAGCTGACTAAAATTTCATAAGGAAATATTACTTTAACATTACAAAGAAAAACAAACAGTATTTTCAACGAAATTAAAATAGCATACGCTGCAGAAATGTTAAAGTTTTAAGCAGTTTCCAAGTGCACGGCGCTCTTGCACTGAAGATCACGTCGCTTAGCTTTTAGCGCGTTCATACAAAAGACTTTGCAGACGTTTCAACGTTGCCATCTCCATTTGCTTTTCTTAAACCTAACTGTATACACTCCGCTCTTCTAATTCCATTTTTAACTACCTGAAAATAGAGTGTAAGATCGTTTGCTACATACATATAAGAAGTAGTGAACCAATGCTAAGAGGAAACGGATGTTATTTTGAGTGGAATAAGAATTTCTATCCATAATCGTATATTGCAACGTTTTGCATTGAGATCTACTTTGCTAAAGGAGAATAGACTTAAAGAGTAAACCACAATAAGATACATTTAGGCGTGATCGTTTATTAAAGCAGGTGCGACAGAGGTGGCGGCGACACGGTACAATTTGAATAAATTTGATGGCGGCGGCGGTGGCCATTGTGGAAGGGTGACATGATATCGGAAAGTGATACCGCCGTGATGAAATTGAGCACGACTTGCGGATTATCAAGCCTTCCACTCGAATCGACTTTATTTTATTGTCACGCCTGTGGAGTTCGGGTACGAGACCGTTGACAAAAAAAAACAATTTTGGATGTAACTTTTACATTGAATAATTTTTGAGAACGTAGTTCTGTATCGCACGTTGTTCGTTTGTTTGTGGACTAGGGGGTAAGGGGTTTGACCGTAATAGTGTAACAATGAAAACGTCACCAAAAACCAACATCATAATTTTTTCAGTGACTTTTGAGGCACTTCCCGATCACCTAGTAAACTGAAACTTTTCGATTTGAAATTTTAAGAACACCCAAAAAGATATGGAGTACCTTTCATATTATTTTTTAACTAAAGGCATGTATGTACATGATAAAAATGTATGAATGGTTTCTATACATATGTATATAATTTTTATAAAATATCGTGCCAAACGAGCAAGTGTTCACCCGGTCTCAAGTGACCGCTACCCATAGACGTCTGGAATAAGCTAATGAGTTGAAGATGCGTTGCCTAGCTTTAATAAATAGAAGAGGATGTAGGCAGAAAAGGGACATTTTTTGTCCCCCGTCTAATCCTCTTCCCCTTTCCACACTTTCCTTATCAGAAAGGATAGGATGGGGGAAGAACAGTAGGCTTAGGCCTCCGGCACCTGACTTATCAGACGAAACGCAGAATGCTTCTACTTCACGCCTGTCTTCTGTTAGGTCGTGGTATATCACCAGACGGGCTGGCCGGCTACTTTTAAAAATGTACGGCTTACCAAAAGTACAATTGGAGTTATAAAGTTTTTCTCAAAGGAGTTAATAAACGTGTAATATTTCATCACTCGTAATAAGACACAAAAAACAGGTTCCACCGAGATTTGAACTCGGATCGCTGGATTCAAAGTCCAGAGTGCTAACCATTACACCATGGAACCGCACATGAACAGAGCCAAATTTAACGGACCTATCAAATCATTAACTCCGTCTAGACATCGTATAGAATCTGGTTTGGTGCGAGAGGTCAAGGCGAGGAATGGAAAACAGGTTCCGTTAGCTTTCACTGTTGTGATGTCAGAGAAATGATGTATACAAAATGCCTCTACCGCTGTGATCGTCTGCGTATTGTTATTTCAAAAGTAACAATGTCTCTTGTATTTTGTTGTACTAAATACACAATCTGTTTCTATTGTTATTCAAAGGCTAACGGTTACAGAAATAATTGTTATTTCTAATAAACAACTAGGATAAAAAAATGACTAAATTTAACTCGAAAATTATTTATGATGAAGCCTGTAACATGAGCATGAAACTTGTTATGATAATTAAATTAAAGTAGATTAAGATACAATTTACAGTTTTCTTAAGTGGTATTTGTGTTCATGTTGTATGGCAGATTTTTGTACCTAATATTCAACAGTGGTAGAGCCCGCAACTACAACATCTGTTGAATGGGCCGTCTCGACCGGTGAAATACCACGACCTCACAGAAGACAGGCGTGAAGTAGAGTATTCTACGTTTCGTCTGATGAGTGAGGTGCCGGAGGCCTAATTTTAGTTCTCTCCCCTTCCCACCCTTCTCTTAAAAATTATTGTTTTTTATAAATTTTGAGGCATATTGCATCATTACCGTATACGTAACATTTTTATATTGTTTATTGATTAGTACAATAAAGTCTATCTTTAATATATTAAATAATTTTGTTTGATGTCATGTTTAAAAAAGGGCAGGGAAGAGAAGAAAAAGTTGCTTAAAAAAATATTTATGTCTCCGCACTGTCCATGTACGTAATGATAAAATAAATCCACACAGGGCCGGACTCGGGGCCGAAATCTTCGTGCAATCTCGCGGGGGCGCAATCATCGCGGCCGCGCGCCATCAATTATTCACAATACTGATTGCGTCCGAGACGCACGTGGATGCCGCTGAATTATATATGCGAGGCCATTCTGACCGTCCGGGGACGGACTCGAGTTATTGTTGAGTGTTAAAAAAGTTCTTTAAAAGCTATCATTTTTGGTTTACTATTTTATAAACACCTATTGCAAAAGATAAGGTTACCTGCTCGTTATTTTGAAGCAAGATAATGTTTTAACAGAGGTAGAGTAGCCTGTAATGACATCTGTTACACGAAAGCGAAAGGCACTTCGGGACTGATTATGAGTCGAGGCTGTTGTTGTGTTGTGTTTGTTAAATCAAATCGCAGATACTTATTGTCGCCTGCTTGGCGCCTTTCTATGGCGGTAGGTTTTTGCTTATAGGATCTGAAGTGAAATTTGTAACCATGTAATTCATTTCTTACATGATATTTTCTGACCCACGTCATCTTGCAAAACGATAAATTACTTGAAATTTTGTTTATGCTTCTGCGTTTTGTCTGCTGTGTATAGTGTCATTATCTATCTAACTATACTAATACTATAAAGAAGGAAGATTTGGTTGTTTGTTCGTTTGCATTGAATGAGCTCTAAAACTACTGAACCGATTTGAGAAATATGATTGGGGAGCTACACTATCCCCGACATAAGCTAAATTATATTTTCAAATAATTTTTGCAGAACACATCATTATTAACAAAGACTTAGTGAGAGTAGAGAAAGTATTTAGTGTAGAATACTAGCTATCCAGCTAGTATTCTACACTATAATATAAAAGAACAAAACTGATTGATTGACTGATAATCCATTATAATTAATGCGCAGACCAAACTGCTGAGCCTTGGGACTTGGGACATGTTCAAGTTTTCTGTTATTATGTACGCAATCACTAAATAAAGGTTTTTCTTAATTCATCTCCTTAAGGTCTGAACTAGGGGATGAAAGTTTCTACGGTGAAATATTTGTAATCCAATGTAAGTTAACCTCAGATTTATATGGTAAATCATATTAAATAGCGTTCAGCTTAAGCTGGACAGCTGTCGGTTAAATTAAATTGCACGGTGGCACAGCTAGTATTATAATAAAGCTGAAGAGTTTGTTTGTTTGAACTTCTTATTCTTAGTCAATGCACTGCCAATTGCGGATTGCGGATTCGCATTAGTAGCGTTATTATCAAGGAAAGTTACAGGCTATTTAACATCAAGCAAAATGAGTCTAAGAATATCGTGTATTTCAAAGTACTCTGGTTTCTTAGAAACAGATAGTCTGAGTTTATAAACAACGCAGCGGATTGAAACCATGGGATCAGCTCTCAATTAGCTTGTTTGATCACGAAAGCTGTAAATGTGTAGCGTATAACTACATTCTATAATTTTTCTTACTAGTTTCAAGTTTTGTCAGTATTTTTCTAAAAAAAAGTACTAGTAACACACTTCAAAATAACTATGAGGAGAGAAATACATGATCTTTAAACGTCAGGTTCCACCGAGATTTGAACTCGGATCGCCGGATTCAAAGTCCAGAGTGCTAACCATTACACCATGGAACCGGTGAATATGTAGGTGAAAGCGTAAATGATAAGTTTATTAAAGTTAATTTTAATTTACTTTAATTAAAATTTGTATGTAAAAAAACGCAAACTCGTACAAGTTTTAGATTTCGGTATAAATCGATAGATTGGACAGACAATTATCTCTCTGTAAAAAGTAACTCGTATTTTTTTTCTTTATTTTTACACAAAAATTTTAAAAGTGTAAGCCAAATGCAGCTCTGTGTTGTACAATAGCCGGGGCCGCAGTGCGTGCTAACAGGCGTTTAGCGTCCGCCGCCGCCCCGAGAGACTGCGCCCTCTACAGTACTAAATCCAAATGTTTTTCGTCCTGTCGTACGAGGCTTACGCAGCCCCGTAATCAAATAGTGCTGCGAACGTCGTACAATCCTACATATATGTTAGAGTAGGATAGACAGAACATATATTTATCTGTCTCTTTTAATCTTAGGCTATATTTTTATTAAAACGCACATGTAAATTATAAAAACTAAGTTATTTTGAATTGCATTTAGATGATATGGACCATGTAATCAGGACTTATATTATAATATCCTTATTTTTCCATATTCCTCATTTCCCTTCACAAAGACTGAAAATGCATCCATAATCTTCGTATATTGATAGATACGGGTGTATATGATCCATTAGCTCCACTTGAGTCACGTCATCGTCTTCCACGTTTTACTATTGAAAAAAACACAGGCAGTCATAAGGACTGGCAACAGAAGTGAAATCTGAAAACAATTAATTTAAAAAAAATATCCATACTGTTCGAAACTCAAGTAAGCCTGTTGCTGGCACGTGTTACTCACGCATGTTTAGCATGCTCTGCGCACTAACCAATAAGATTTTTCCCTATTAATTATCGTAGAAGGCGGCTAAAAAAGTTTCACTTCAAAAATAGATTCAGATAGGTAAAATTATAAAGCTATAAGCACGTAGATGTGAAGTGTTGAGCGATAGCATCGGCCATTAGTTTAATGAGCCATCGATCATGACTGCGCACACAACACTCATCAATGATTAGCAAACACTTCCTAACCTCGCCATCGTTTTTATTGGACGTTTCATTTAATATAATCGCGCATAGCTCACTAAGATAGATTAGTGCGATTGTGGTATAAAAAAACAAAAATTAAAATCAAATCGTCTCGATTCCAAGATTCCTGGCTTTTGTCAGTAATTAATTGTCAATTCTGGATTTTTCTTCGAAAGTCTGCGAACGGAATTATGCGTTAAATTTTACTTATCGTATTATTAAGTTAAATTATTTATCATGTTTGTTATTATTTACCTTTGAATATTAAGCCGTCCATTATTTCATACAAAGGTTTTTAATTTCAACTTCAGTTCAGATCAGGCCATAAAAAAACATATCGAAACCCGAATAACACCAATAACTTTTTCGAAAGTTTTGTTCAAAGGTGGGACTTAAAATTAATATTGTAATATGCTAATAATATGGTGGCTGGGTTCTTTCTTGTAATTTAATACGCTAACTAAAAGCCTTGATAATGCCTCGACGAGGTCTTAACGCGGTGTAATTGGAGAACTCACTCTGGGCTTCAAAGCAAGTACTTTTAATTTCACCTCTGTGTCAAATTGCTTTATGAATCCTTTTATATTTATGATATTGACATGAATGCTTTGTAATTTCATCGCACCATCCGCCTCGCCATTTCTTGGTCGGCAATTTTGAAAGCGGAGGGTAAATCTCACTAGAATTAAGAAAACTCCTGATTTTGTAGCTTGCGGTTACAAAATATGACGGTACGCTAGTACATACCATGTTTCGACATCATTATATAAAGTATATTTATACCTACGTGTCGCTTTACGCATCTATTTAACCTGATCAATTAGGTCAGGGCAAAAAAGCTACTTGACCTAAAAGTCAACATTTGCTAGTACTGACAACTAGATAGATTTGATTTGTCCTGCGTACTATATACTAAGTAGGTGATCGGTGTGTACTATATTGACCCTTGTTATCATATAAAGTATGCATATTTTTCAATGCAGTTGTCTTCTTATTGTTTTCAAAAACTACTAAGACTAAATGAATGAATTTGAAAACTGACGAAGGTCTTCGTACCCCAACTGTACCTATCAAGTCATAGGGCACAGCCCTCAATTCACGTTCTTAATTTTTGTTACTAATATAGGTACAGGTACGAATTCTTCAAAAATATTATTTTTGTTTTGTGTACGAATAAATATTGTATATTTATTAACGTGTAAAAATGAAATACCATGTTAATTAATACATTGTCATTTATTGAAGTGAAAGTCGCTTAATTATAATATAATTTGTAATAATAATAATGACATAAGGATTGCACGTACGTCTTTGGATTCGTTCTTACATCTAACATTATTTACAATGAGTAACATTTTCGCTAAATTGTTTTAAAAATCTCGAGACGATAAAATGTCTAAAATACACCAATATTTCACATATATATACATACTTACAAGTAATAGACAATTTTTAAACAATTTGATTATTAAACTATTTAAACAATAATTAATTAAAACTTAAAATACGTCTAAACTTGTATATTATTTGGTAGACATTTTAAAAATTAAATTACGTCTATTTGTAAATATAGTATACATCAATTTAATGGCATTAAACAGTAAGTTAAGAATAAATTTATGGCACTATCATTATAACAACAAAATAACACATTATTAATAAAAACTGACTGAGAAATAGTTCTTTAAACAAATAATTCTTAGTTTTACAATGTATTTATTGTTTTAAATTTACTTACGGCGTATAATGGTAAAGTAAAAAGGACATCAATTGACTATTTACAAAGTTTATTTTTACATATAAAAGTAGCTATATTGAGTACAAGTCATTAATTATTTGTGATTTAAATGCAACTAACCACAGATAAAAATGTTTAATAATGCCGTTAGAATTACATGAATTTTGATACAAAACTCGCTTTTTCTCTAGTAAATTTAATACGAATAATCAGTTTTTGGCATTGTGGGCTCCACGCTATAAATCGTTTATGTATTACGATATTTCATAATTGTAATAGGTAAATTATATTGTGTGCTTAAAAATAGGTAATCCACTTTTAAAAGCTTGCACAGTTTTCAATTAACACTATATTATTGAATTTATACAGTTCGACCATGTTTTTAATATTTCTATTCCATTTTATTAAATCTCTAATTGGTTTCTATGCTAATACGGTATAGATAGTGCACTAGATTGACAGCAACGACTTATTAAAAGAAAATGCATCTAAAAAATCGTACTTACATAAAAACCAATGCAAACATGTGTTTTTTCAGAAAACAGACTCAGTGTACAGAGCTATTTACAAAGGCGTTAAATATCAAACTTTTATTTTCTGATTCGGATATTTTACATTTATAATAAATGAAAATTAAATGTCGAAGTCAGCCATTTCGTCCACAGTCCCCCCCCCCCCCCCACCCCGTGACGCGCTGTAAACTACTCGAAACGTTAGGAACAAAATCTGTACAATTATTTTTATCCTAATGTTACACATAGAAACAGTAAACGCCTGACTTTTAGTGCAAGTTAATTAAGCCTTGAGTATACCAAAAAGTAATTGTAGTAGAATATGTTTTATTAAAATAATTAATAATTGAAAAAAAATCCAACAATTTTTGAACATGCTGTACAATTAACGCTTTGTTTCATTTCCAAATAAACTGCTTTGCTAAATTAACTATATACTAAAACTTAATTTAAGCAATTTGAAAGGAATGATGACATTGGAATATAATATTATTTGTTATTAAAATGAACGAACTAATGGAGTGCAAGCATCGGAATGAGTTCATATCATATCATAATATAGTACTATACTTTTAAGCTGCAACTAAGAAACATCCTGTATATGTTCATTTGCGTTTTGTTCTACTATATAATTGTAGGAATTATAATTTAAAACGATTCTTTATTAAGGTAGATACAAAGTATAATTTGCTTTACAAATATATCATAATAAATTAAAAATGGAATATTTGGTAGGCGTTAAACAAAAACCCAAATAGGAATGTTGGTGTATAGAGATAATTTGACAAACAACGAAATGTAACAAAATGAAAAAATAGTCATAAATGAAACAGCCTGTACCACAATGAGATCAAATTTTTAAAAAAATGAAGCCTTTACATCTCTATTAAGCTAACAACAAAGTTTTTTGTAATGGTAACATACCTCTTAGGTGTGACATTACATGACTACATACAGCTAATCGTAATCAATGGCGTAGCACAAATTCTACGCAAATAGAACTTTATTACCAACGTCATAAAGTAGTATTTCATTTAACTATAGTTATACGGCATGAATACGTTACACGTCTCAACTGTGAATCTGTCTAAATAGATTTGCTATGCGATTTTAATAATATTATTATTTATCAATCAAGATTGACTAAAAGCTTTCACACTCATAATTAGCCTTCTCATACGTTTCTACTTTACGGAAAGTAAAGGTATCTGATCAATTTAGAAAGTATAGGCTATATAGTACGGTCCCCCGCCGCCCTCATCTAGTGAACTCCCGAAACTTTCACCAGACCATCGGTCCACTTTAGGTGAGACCTAGGTAAGTGGCCTACATGTACACGTGTACACACTGAACTCTTCAAAAAACTTTAATTTTATTTTTATTTTCTTTTATGATTACATTACCATTATGGTCAAACAATGTATAAGCTACCTAATTTCTGCAATTGAATGTGTAATCGCATCGCAAATACTTAAGACAGATCCAACTCTCTTATAATAAAATCACATTGATACGTCGAAAGAATCTTTGGTGAAAGCCTTGGTTTATACACGAAGCGTCCATTCAAAATTGAAGTCTATCTCTTAGGCTGTAAGTGTGTGGTTGCCTCAACGCCAGTCGGGCGGCGCGAAGGCCGTCGAAGTTCAGGAAGGCAACGCTTGCAGGGGTGGTACTGCGCTGCTCAGGTGGCTCCTGAAGTCGGGGTGCGGCGGGCGCAAGTCCGGGTGAGGAGGACGAAGATCTTTGAACAAAAATAGCATTAAGTTTTTTTTCGGCGACGCGAAAAACATTTTTTCTTATTTATAAGCGACATCGGTTTAACTATGTGAACCGCAGTGCATCACACGGGTAACATAGGACCTAATACTTGCTTGCTTGTCTTAGTTATTTTCAAATAACTGAACCATCAGGCTATTTTATCATCATTTAGCGAACTACGTATGTACTTTTGTAACCAAAAGTGCATCCATCCACTCTAATTTTTTTTTATTTTGTGTACTTAATTTTTGATAGAAAATTGCCTTTGTTAGATCAAAATGCTTAGTAAATAACTCTTAATGCTTTATTTATCCTTACAATATGCGAAAATCACCGAGGCACAACTTCCGGTTATCATAATAGTCTCATTTAAACGCGGATGTAAGTTTGTTACGCATTAACGTCTGAACGACACACGGGATAGAATATAGAAAAAAAAACAATTAAAAGACATTAAAGTAAGCAAAGATTTGAATAAAAGTTAGTCATAAAACTTAAATAACTTGATGCCACATCAATTCCTGTTTTATGTACCTATTAGCAAATTTTAATCTTTTAAATATACTAACCAAGCTTTAGTTGTGCTAGGCCTTGATTATGACAAAAGTCGATTGGCGGATTAGAACCCACTTCCTTAGGTTTTGCAGTCCGTACCCTAAACCATTAGAATATTGGCGTTTACTTAATGTATAGCATACCTATTCGATGTTCCACATGCATGTCCTGAGCGTGCATGGCGTGCACGTCAGTATGCGGAGGCATGTGCTGCGGCCCTCTGATGTCCGCGTGCTGGGTCTCACGGTGCCGGCGCAGGTCAACCTTGCGCTGGAAAGCACGCCCGCAGAGCTCGCAGGCGAACGGCTTGAAGCCGGTGTGCTTGCGCGAGTGCGTGATCAGATTCGAGCTCTGGCTGAAGGCCTTGCCGCAGACTTGGCACTTGTGCGGTTTCTCACCTATGAACAAACAATATGTGTCATTAATATTTTTGAGGGTCATTCATCAATCATTGTTTCAGCCAACACAACTACTACCCAATACCTAACGAAGACCCTCCCTCTCACCCCGAATGAACAATACTAAATCTAAAATTTTGCCACCAAATAATCATCAAGAGATGATGATTTTATTGCTGTAGCGATCATTATGAAATTTTACACATACGTTTATCTAAATAAAGCTTCTTGAAAGGTAAAAAATATATCCCATCATCATTGGCCATGGTAATGTTATATGATACGTTTTTAAAATAATAAATATTTGACAAATTATTATCTATAATTCCAATTTATTATTTTACACGGAATATAGGCATACAATAAATAACAACGGAGAAAATAATAAGCCGGCAAAAACACGATCCGAAGTCCGGCAAAAAAACGGACGTCTACAAGCGGTCTAACATGACTGTACAAAAATTAAAATGATTTCCACATTATAGTCTAGTTATGTTACATATATAATATATGTGATTTTTTAACATACTAAATGGAATAAAGTGGGCACGTGGCATATTGCGGCAGGTTGAGTTGGTCGGCCAAGTAATCCGTGCCAGTCCTCCGGTATCGACCCGCGCTGACGTCGCGACGTGAAGACACGACACTAGCTAGGGCTGCCACCGAATACTTTAATAAATATTCTTTATTCCATTGTTTTGAATTTGCATCTCTTTATGCCGTTAATGGTAGAGGTTAAGGTTAGTAGGTGTTTTTAAAAATTCGTTTTGTACCTATTAGTTTATTTAAAAGGTGAAAGAAAACAAAACATATTTTATTCACGTGACAACCTTATTCTGATAGCGTTCCACGTGCCTTATATTAATGCAGGTGTGCGTAATCTCTGCCGAGTCCGGTCCGCATTAGAGATGCGGCCCGCGGCGCGCCGCCGCTGGACTTACAAAAATTTATATCCTTGGCTATATACGCTATTAACCGTTTATGTATCGTGATTCGAGCGCGAGAGGAATTTAATATCGACTCACTTTATTGTCGGCCTCTTTTGTTAGCCGTCGGCGTCTTTTAAAGTTTTCATTCTTTCCAAACGATGGTCTTAATCCGTAAATAAGTGCTATATAGTCGGTACTCGTTATTGGGGTAGGTAGGAAGGAATGCGAACTACGTTTGACTCACACTGATCTTTAATCGGGCCGTAAGTTTGTCGGCCAAGGACGCAAATGTTTTCTTCCCTATCAGAAGTTTGTTTCATTTCTTATGTGATAGTGAATTTTTCAAGTCAATTTTGCATAATATTTAAATTTAAATACTTATTATTTCCTTTCAACTTGTGTTAAGCAATTTAAACTTTGAATGACACCGTGATCAATGTAAATTATGAGGGCGTGTTTTTATAATATAGTCCAATGCTTTGCTAGCTTTGAGTACCAGGCGAGCATAAATTGCAATGAATCATTTGCTCTTACGTCGTAGGCACTGCGTGGTACCGCGCGTGCAACAGGAAAACGCATCAGGCGACCAATACAGCGCCCGGTAGGTAATTACCTACACAAATCACGGCCGCGCATTGATACCTAACACTTGGGTACTGCATTTCGAAAAAGGGCCTTCGAGTCCGTCAATCAAGGGGTCCGGCGACTTCATTAGAGGGAAGGGGAGAGGTGCCCCGGTTATCGGTCCTCTCGCTCTCGCACCGGTGTCGCGACTCGAGAGCAATTTATATCCGTCGTGCCATTGGGCCGTGATTGCGGCGGCTCCTCCCCGCGTCGCATAGCAACCGGAAAAGGGGGCACCCCCACTCTAACACCCCCTGGGGTGGTCGGGTTATGGATCGCAATTTTCCTTTGAATTGGAAATCAGAGCGGCGGCCGCGCGGCTCGTTAGCCGACCTCGAGCTACAGATTTCGTTGGCAAGATGTTTCTTCCAGCCGCGAATTGCGACCTTCGTTTTCGCGTATTGTTATTGCGAAATCAAAATAAATATTCTTTCAGTTAGAAAATCTCAACTTAAATTAACGGAAAACAGATGATTATGACTATTTCTGCCTGTTAAATTATAAGTTAATAAATTTTATAAATTTCATTTACCATTTATATGAGCTTAAATGTCAGTTTTATAGTCAGTAAATGAATAAAGAAAAACTAGCTTTTTTCATTTTATCTGGGATAGGTTTTTTTCAGATCACATTTTCCTTAGTATAGCGTGTACATTAATTCTGTTTACTTATAATTATTTCAAATCAAAATGTGAATAGAAGATTAATTAATTTATTCGGAATAAATTAGCTCAAAGCTATCTTCTGGTACGATATTTACAATCTAAAACTTAACCATATAATTCATACATTAAATTACAACATGCAGCCCTTACTTACAACTATTTGCGGTTACCTAAAACATGTACACGTACATTCAAGTTACACGTCTCAAGCAAGTATTACTTGGAAATTATTACGAAGTTTACGCAAAGTCCACGGGCGGAGTGCGTAAAATCTACGCCGCGCGTCTCTTTAACAGCGTAATTACGGCGCGATATTACGGTGGGGTGCAAAAGTGTGAGAGAGGGGGGAGAAATGGGAGGAGGGTCTTAATTGTTTCAAGGGTCCCTCTGAGAGCTTCACCAGTGAATTTGACGACGTTATTGATTGCGCCATAGTGAGTTTGATTTATTTGACACGCCTGAAGATTGAAGAGTTTTTTCAAGGCTTTTCTTAAGGCTTATGCAATGATCTACGGACACTTCATGAGTTGGTCATTTTTAGATCTCTTATGTGTTGATGTAAACGGTTGTAATTAATCTCTAACCCTTTTATACAGAAGCAAACAAGCGATCTATCGGTAATAGGTTCATTTCGTTTGAAGAATTTGCGTCTTATGTTAAAAAGGATTCCCTTGTTAACGTAACCTAAGATATTATTTTTTATTTTATAAGTGCAATCACAGCTTCCATCTACGTTTTAGCAGCGTGGAATTTTTCAGACGGCTTTATCTCGTATCGTTTCATCTGAAGAGCGCACTCTCCGGGTTATTGCTGTGTAAAGCGAGGCATGTCTATTACGGCAGCGGAATCGTTCAGTGATTTTTACAGTGTCTGTAAACCGCCGCTTCTCAACTTACGACTGTCTTAACAAATTAGTGTTTGTGTTCATTTTTTGTTTCATGTCTACACTCGCGTTAGTTTATGCGTGTGACAGTGACAACAATAGTTTGTAACTACTGTTTTACAATTTCCATATCCCTTGCTTGGGAAAAATCTTTCTGCGTCTACAAATTTAAAAGACCTATGACCGATTTCAGGCTACGTAAGCTAGATTTAAGACCTGACCTTATTATTGTAAGTTAAAGTTAAGCAAAGGTTTGTTTTTTAATCTTAAATTCCGTGGCAATTTATTCTTTTTTATTCCAGTCCTGTAATCGTGTACTTTAAATATGCTCATAACTTGCGAAAATTGTTTGTGAATAATATCAGAGCTTTAAGCTCGAACGTGAAATATAGTAAAGCGTTAAGTATTAAGTTTCCCGGTTGTGATTGAACGCGCCCCGGCAAGCGATAACCGTAAATCCCAGGTTTACGGAATAAGAGTTTCCCGGAAACAGTACCGGATCCGACGCGCTTTATAAATAATAATCCTTTATTCATTAACCCAGTGGTTTCTGCATTAACCTGTAAGGCATGGTACTCTTCCATTCCCTACCCTCTTTCCTTCACTATTAAAATTTCCATTCTCGTGTGCTTTTTTTTCTAGACTCCTACTGTAAATTGTGTGAAATAAATACATATTATATTACAAATCTCTTTTGTACTTTATTTATTGCTTTCATAATAAACTTTAAATAGAAATGGTTAAGTTTTTGGTCCAATTAACAATAACTACGATAATCATTCAGCGGTCACAAATATTCCCTTCAATATTTCTAATATTAAATTATAAGGAATATCCGAGCAATCTGTGGAAAACAGACGCGGCGCAGGATCGTCTAAGAAATCATTACCGCCCATTATCGGGGCACTAAACGCGAGATTCGCAGTAAAACAGACATTAATACAATTAAATTACCGTCCGCCCAAATCCGTCCCTGTGCCCTGCCGTCTGTGCAATATCACAGCGCAGGATTTTTATGGAGACGTGTACTTTAGGCGCTTGTGAATTAAATATACGACGCGGCGGAGTTAAAGTGCTTCCGCCGCGATAAGGATTTTAAGAAATATAATATCGGCGTTTTAGGAGCGGATGGATTTAACAACTCCGTCTAATGGCGGTAAAAAGGCTGTGGCTAAGGCTTCAATTACAAGCGCTTTTAGCAAAGTAAAGGTAAAATAGAAGGCAAATCACATTGTAATTAGAAAATGGAGATGTAATCAGCTTTTGTTTACAATTTTCGTGACTAAATCTAAGAATACAATAGTGGTATTGATAGTGCCTACAGAATGAGACAAATATGAGTTAACTTCAGCAAATAAGTATAACGATCACACAGAATGCGGGCCACATATAGCTAGTAAAATATCCTTATCTAATGTTAACGATTTCTGTAGCTTCCCCTTAATAAATGTGTAGACGTCTCACACCAACGGTAAGTAGATGACTGCACTATTAGCTTCCCCTTTAGAATGAAGTTGACATTATATTTAGCAAAAGTTGCTCTTTTAAAAAATGACAACCGGCCATTCGCTTGACAGCTACCGAGTCAAAAAAAATCCGGGCTACTTTAAGAGGTGTCTCATACCAAGTGTAAGTAATATTTTCGATTAATGTGTCCTGGAAATATAAAGTGTATTAAAGTGAATCAAGACATTTTATTTCAAAAACTGAAGTATTATACAAGCACCATCAAATATACATTTGTAATGTGTTGTCGTGAGAGTATTTTGATTGTTGCGGATGTTTCTCTCCATTCACTGATCGTTATACCTTTAAGCAGTCAAATGAGATTGAAAATAGCATAAACAATCCACAGATTACTAAATTCAGTGTGTAACAACACGGGGGTGTAAGCAGACTGTTACGCAGTTTTTTATAAGTCTGTGAATTATTAAATTCGCTAGGGTAGTCGCTTAAATTATTGTTATGGCTTCCTTGCCCTTGCTTGCGGGAGGACGGATCTTGATTTTAGGTATGTGCTTGGTTTAAGTACATTTTTGAACTTCTTTAGCCGCGTTACGCGATACCTGCGAGGGTAAAATCTTATAAAATCGGAAGATCGACATGCAACATGCTTATGTGAATTTGGAACAGTAAAACAACTTTTTTTATTTATTTGTCTTGTATTTAATTTTGAATTTTATTGTAAACACGCAAGGGTTCATTTTTGTTTTTTTTTTTTGTTGACAGTATAATTTTATAGTAATAGATGGCACTAATCGTCTCATAAATGGGAACTTACGGTAACCTTTCTAGTTTATATAATTAAGTTTTAATTAGAATAAATCTTTATCTAAACACCCTTTAGAGTTTTGTTACATATTTATACTATAATTAATTAATTCAATACCAACAACCATTGTTAGTTGTCGCTATAAGTATGACATCTGTATAAGAATATACCTAATTTATGAGAGATGCAATATGACTACTTTTAACAGGACACAGAGTGTGTACCTTTATAGTCGCGTTATAATTTTGTTTGTTTACAACCAAACACAACTTGCACTTTACTAAAAGCCCAGGTGTGAGCTTAAAATGCACCGCGACAGGCACTAAAAGTAGACTCGGCAGCTAAGTTTCGGCTCCCTAACATGCTCCCTTCACATAATTAATGAGAAGAAACTTTAAGTATTCTAACTTAACTATACATTATGTTTTGGTTTTATAAGACGTTGCTAAATATGTAAAGTGCATATATTTTTTATCAGTTTCAAATGATCAGAAGATTATCCATTGAAAAACCCATAGATAGAAAAAGTTTGACAATGTTTTGATTCTGATTTTTCCGAGAATGTCATCATATTACACCTAATAAAGAATTTTACGTAAAGTTATTACATGTAATACCAAGAGGAGCGAGCACATAAAATATGTTGCGGTATGGCACGAATATTATTCCAAGCCATTGGAAATTTTTGTGACCTGATTCCGCATATTATATGTGCTATTTTCAAAACGAATTAAAATGAGTCATTTTGTCTGTCAGTTTAAAAAAAAACTGCTTTACTCACGTTCGTGTTTTTACGGTACTTTGTACCGACAAGTTTCGGACCTGTCGGAACACTTCCGTGCGAGGCGTGACACGACCGCGAATTAATCTCACTCAACAAATTTTTTGTACCTAACTAACCTAACCTAACCTTTTGTGTAAATTTCACGATGATCGGTTGTTTCGTTGAGGAATTAAAGCGTTACGAACAAACAAACCAACTAAATTTGGCATTTATAATATTAGGCGTGTTGAAAAGCAATGGCTGCTGTAGCTTTGTTGTTATATAAATAGTAAGTGAAGGCATGAAGTATAAAACATATTTTTTTATAGAAGAGACCGACAATCAAGAAGTGTTATATACCAAGATCTAAGGTTTTATTGAAATAAATCCACACACCGAGACGAAAGCGTGATTCCCGGGGTCGTTGCTTTGCTAGTGAAATGCGGATTTACCCTGGGAGAATCCGGTTTACGATCCGCGTGTCTTGCCCCCCACCCCCGCCCCACAGTCGGGTAGGGATTGGGGAGTTGACCAGACCTAAACACATCCGTATATCTATGAAATCTTACACATTATATCGGAAAAATCTTTGACATTACAGGTAACAAATCTTCAATAAGTAAGGATATAAATGTGTATTGATGATCAAAATAATTAAACAGATTGTAAAGAATAATTGATGTGTTGTTGTGATAAGTTTTCAAGGAAAAGGGACAGTGTTCCTGAAGTACTCTAACCCGTTGTCCTGGGTGAACGACAAACGAAGTAATGTGACGCGACACAATGTGACGTACGTCAATAATTGGTCGTGGTATGTATTTGTGGCCTATGTTGCCCCCATAAAGAATCGCGCGTAATTATTGGTAGTCTCATGTCGCTAAGTATCGCGTCGCGTATTGTATTGTACAATAGGGAAACTGTTCCAAACAATTCTTTTGAACACTTACCATGAAAATGAAATAATGATAATAATTAAAGCATGGAACGCTTCCAATAACAATCTCGCGAAATTGTAAGAAAAGCAATAAAGCTGTAGAGGAAATACAAACTTCCTGAACAATTCAATCTCTCGACGGCTGCTATCACAACAAAGCTTCTCTAATGGAAAATTGGCAACGCTCGCACAATCTTGTCTGAAGTGCACAGCGCCGCATCGAGGGACGGGAGACGGAAGAAAATTGTCTGTGGCCCGGCGGAACGTAATTTCCTTGAGACAACACGGTTCCAAAATAGCTACACTAAGTTATACCTACTCTAAAATTGAAATCGAGTCTGAATGCGCCTTTAACAATGACTCTTCTGCATTAACGACGTATTACTTCACAAAATCTAAATTATTCTACTTTGCCTAATACAAGAGATAATTTTAAAATATTAATCTTTACATATTTTTTTAAGTATCTGTCATATGTACATCGAAGGTAGGTTGTTGAAAAATATATCCGATAATTGACTATTTATTGGCGAAATATTTTATTCTTGCACGTTTATTTTCTCGAAATTTCTTTAATCATTAACTCGGAAATTTTGGATTTGTGCCGCAGGAAACGCCTTTTGACACGCCGGTTAGATATCTGGAGGTATGTAACATTTTGATAACAAAAGATTTTGCAAGAATGCGCACGTTTTTACAGAACCATTAAAAAGGTTTCAACAAAAGCAGTTTTTTTTATATTGTTTTCGTACAATCCTCCATTAAATCGCATCATCGTATTTCTAGCGGGTCGGACGGCGAACGCACGGCCGAGGGACGTTTACGATTTGCTTCTTACTGGGGTAAGATATGTGTTGTGTGTAAATGCCACTTACGAGGGAGATTTATCGCGGTTGCGGAGTTTGTCCTCTCCAATACTTAACGAGGTTTTTTTACACTCGAGCTAGACTGTCTTGAGTTATTTAGTGTATGTATTTGTTATAAGAGGTTGTTTTTTAATATAATTATTTGCATAAGACAGTGTAGTGACACTGACATCTGTCACTTTCATAGTGAAATCTAATAACCTAGTGAAAAAGCTTTACCAGTATCTTTTTTTACTTCTGCCACTTTGGTGGTTATAAGGTATTTTTGTGTTATCAAAATCATGAAAGTCGGAGTTGTTTGTAGTGGGTTTTTATTCAATTTAATAACAAAAAAGGAAACAAATATTTCGTTCTCTTGTGTAAATAACAAATAGTAGCTCTAAATGTAATTCGATTCTAACGATTTTAGAGCTTAAACGACGCAAAATTCTTTCTGATTTTTTAAATATTATCACCGACGCATGAAACTCATCGACTATAATACCCCTTAGGATAAACTATTAAGACCCTTACACGATGACAGTTGACAAATTCGTTAATTCGAGGCCCTACAACGAGAGGGCGCAGGGAGGTCGGGAAGTACTGAGTTACAATAACGTTGGTCTTTAGTTGGATTGGCTCATAAATTCGTTCATTACTTGCACCGTCCCCGATGACCTCTCTGAATTATTCAATCAGAATTACTCGTTTCTTTCGAGACACAAAAATTGGCTTTACAGCGTTTTTGTTTAAATGCTGGAACAGACTAAACAAGAAAATAGCGAGTAGTTACATATAATGACATCTTTGCTGATGAACATGGAGCACAGCCAAGGAAATAGAGATGATAGGCATAGGAGGGATGTGAATTGCATGTCAATCATTGCAGTTTTAAATGATCGCTGATTTAATAGAAAGAGACAGAAAATGAACTGCTTATGGGTTATACAATGAATATGGATGTGATAGATGTTTTCACTGATTGGGTCGTCGTAGCAAGAATAAATACAAGTAGATAACTCTTAACGTTAAGATTGAGCTTTCATAACTCGGTATGACAAGAAAACTAGTTTTATAACCTACATATCTACACTATATAAAGCTAAAAGGAAGGTCCTGAAACACCTTAACACCTCGTAATCAACTTTGCAAGTGGAGTGTCGTAACAATAAACCGGGGGCAGTCGCCGGTCAAGGCATGCGGCGGGATTGTCGCCGCCCCGACGGGATTGTCGTGAACAATTCCAGAATGTTCCCAGTCACTTCACTTATTGCGATGTATTTGTGACCGTTATACGGGACGGAATTTCGGGATTTTCGGCGCATCGTTCAGTCGGAGGTGGACATTATCGCGTAGAGTTACGAAAGTCCTAAGAGGTGTAAGCAAATGAATATGATTCACGAATGAATACGAAATTATGATTTTCTTTATCACTATTGGTCTCGCCTCTTTGTATTGCCGCCAGCCAGGCCGGCTTCAATATAGCGAATTGTAAAGTAATAACGAATTGTCTAGTGTTTTTTTGTATTGTGAATGATTGCATGGCCCTTCTATTCATTTCGTCGTCGGCAGTCGGCAGCTCCGTCGGACAGGAGCGCGCGGAATGCCAAAGTCACCTCCCTTATTGCGCGGAGACAATTGATGTTTGGTCGGCTGTCTTTGCATCTTGTTTTTAACATTCAATACATGTCTTTAAAATCGGAATAAATTTCACCTTTCTAAGTAAATAATATGCCATGGAATAATTACGTTGTTTTATTTTTTTCAAATTGTTGAATACAATATGACACAACGTGTCCAATTTAGTTCATTGACTTGGAAATGGAAATATATAGTATTTTATTAATATAAATATATTAGCAATAATTAGCTATTTAATATTTGTTTAATGTTATCTGTTAATAATTAAGCATTATTAAAGTTAATAAATTAATTAAAGTTAATAAATTCGGAATACGAAATGATTCTAAAATAGTATCCATTATTCGACCACTATTTAAATATGTAATCCCACAAAATGTTGCCAACCCTTGCTCGTAGAGGGTGCGCTCGCATGAGTGTCAATTTATATTGTCTAATTTATTGTCATATTGGATTTGATGTGTAATAGCACGGTGCAGCGTATTAGTGGTGTACACTGTCAAATTATTTTAATAGATATTCTTATGGCTAAGTTGAAATAAAACATGTCCGTGCGCAAAAGTGCTACGTAAAACGTAATATAAAGGTTTCTAACCGGAATGGAGACTAAAATATAAAGACAGTAAGCAAAAGTAAAACTTAATCTGTTATTTAAGATTGTGTCTGTGTTATTAACTACATATTAGAGGCTGTAATAAGTTAAACTGTTTAAAGTCCTTCAATCCTTAACGGTGTCAGTGTCTTAAAGGTGTTACTCGCTTCGCTACCAAAGCGCTTGAGCGAAATAATTCATTTCTTGGTCAACTTTATTTTTCCATAATCTAAACAAAATCAATACTTACTAATGTGCTGTGAATAACTATTCTTCACATACCTACAAGGCTCATTGTTTTTTATCACAATTTTGTAATGTAAGACAAGTAAAGCCTCCGACTGGACGCGCGCTACGTGCTACGAGCTACACCGACAAAATCTGACAAAATCTCGGAACGTGCTTATAACTACGGGCTTGTGAGTAACGTACATATTGTGAATGCTATTTTATACTATAGATATGTTACACTCATACAAAATCACCGACCAAAATTGTTCCAAAGAAAGTCACAGCAATATTCACACAACTCAAAGGGTGTAAAAAGGATTGCGTTATTAAAATATAAAAAAAGAGGACTGCTAGTGTTTGTAAATGTAAATACATAACGTAATCTATAGAAAAAATGTCCCAATTGGAACGCTTTAGAGTCTTCACTGTCCGGCAACATATCTGCTACTTCTTTATGATATCATTGGTTCTGGCGCGATCGTGGCACGCCTCTCTTGCTTCTTCTACATTCATACATCTATGGATACATGCTCGTCGGTTTTTTTTATATGTAGGTATGTAAAACGGGACGTTCAATAATAGGAATAAAAATAGTTATAAGGGAAAATTGTGTCTTAAAAATGGATGTAGTGATTAGATTTGAGAAAGGTATGCTTGGGTGATTTGGGCATGTTATACGATGAATGAAGAGAGAGCAAAGAAACAAATTTATGTTGCAAAAGTGAGTGGTCAACGTTGGTAGGGTACACCCAAGGAGAACTTATATCGATCCGATTTGTGTTCGAAATAAATTAAAAAATTAATTAAAAGCTTTTTAAAAAGGCAAGGGAGCGGACTGAGTCGAGTAAACTATGTTTTTATGCTTCATATTAAAATAAATAATTGAAAAAGGGTTTGTGTTGCGCACTTGCTCTTAACTGCATAGATAATATTTTTAAATCTAACTAGATTTCATGTGATTCTAACAAATGGTCCGACACATTTGTCGGTGTTGTTTTTTGTCTTCGAGTGCGCCATTTCACATCTGACTCGATGTGGACCCACGAGAAAATTAATTTAACCCTCATTATTAACGAAAACCAACCTTAAACCGAAGGAAATAAAGTATAAAATTCACTAATCCAACGCAGAATTCGATTTAGTTCCTCGCTGAGACAGTTGCTATCTTATTACAATGTAATAAGGTTGATATTGGATTGGATCTTTGTACATACTCTACGTTGTAACCAGTAGCGTAAACAGTCGGCCAACTGACTCCATTGTTGGGTGTTGGAAGCAAAACACTCATAGTGCGCGCCGCCGCGAGTGCCGGACAATCAAAACATTTCGTAATGTGATAACGTGAACGGTTTATTTTCAATATGCCAATTATTTATAATGCGCGTTGTAAATTTACATATTGGTTAATTAACGACTATTATACCATCTGTATTGAATAATAAATTTAGCAAACTATTTTATATGTTTACTGCTTACATATAAAATAAACAATTATTGTTAATTACCGATTGATTTATAGATTATGTAGCCGTTATACTTATTATTATTAGATTGCAAAGGCACCCTGTTTATGATTACGTATAATTTCAAATAAATAACTTTTAGAGAGGTACGTAGTCCTTTGCTGCTGATGGTGCTCCTGAAATATTCAGGGCCAATCACACTTGACGGCCAGCTTACAACTTAATGACGTCATAAATAAAAACAGAGCCCGCAACAACATCTGTTGCACGAATGGGTGGCCTCGACCAGTGAAATACGATGTCTCCACAGAAGACAAACTTGAAGTATGCTTGAAGAGGATTGAAGTAGAGTCTCTGTCCATTAAAGGCGGGGAACTCATTTGTGATTCATTTGCTTGGTGCGGATGAGTAGCGGTCACTACACCTGCTAGCTCGTTTGCCGCCTTCTTAAAAAATAACCATAAGTGAAATATCAAAACGGATGAAGGACGCGGCAAATAGTAAAAAAAATTAACAAAAATAAAAAAAGCGTTCGTCGAAACTGTTCCAAATTTAAATAAGCATGTTGCTGACGCATGTTTACGCGAACCTATACGCTTTTCCCCTACTACATATCGCGCGCTAAAGAAGTTTTCACTTCAAAGAAAACCAGTGCATCTACAGAAGATAGTGTACGCTACCACGGATAGGTCTTAGTGTAATCGTTCATAATAAATGTTACTTTACCCCCATGACATAAGGTCGGCTACAGAGGGCAGGATAAAAATTCAAATGATTTACATGGATTAAAATGTCGGATCTCGATTTATAGTCTGTAATCATTGGATGGCGTCGGAGAGCACGCGTATGACACGTGTCTACAATGTGCGCCACTCGTGCTGTTAAACATTTAAAGACATACAAAGCCTTTAAGCATTCAATAAGTAGGTAATAGTCGGTGTATACTATGCAAAATACATAAATTGAACCATTGATTGCCACAAAAATAACAAAAGTAGTGAACTAGTTTATCTAAGTGGTAAAAGAAAACAACAGAATGTGGCAAAAGCACCAGTTCGGGCGGTTTTCAGTCAAAGCCTTTTTACTAATGCATATGACTTAGTAGGAAATTTTTGTTTATTATATTATAGTATGGTTTTTTGTAGGTATGCTTGGTATATATAACCTTCGATCGAAAGTACACTAGATTAAAGATAGCGGGCGAAAGTAAACACAGCCAGGGAAATAAGATCGCAAATAAAAGTGTGGGCTCATTTGAGGTTAGTACGTTACAACAGCCAACGTGCGGACGCGCTAATGCCTCAGTGTGTCTAAGAATTGCGAAAATAAACACCATATCAGTGGTCTTTCAAGATGAGTAAGTCTTTTCGTAAGGACATGCCAGTTTCTGTTTTACGGTACTTACAATATTTTTTAAACAATTTATAACAAATATTTCAACGATTGGCCAACATTCGCCGTAATAGAGCCAGCAGTCAGGCCAAGCAAGAAGAAACCAAACTGCCAGATATTTTTTTCTGTGGTTATTGCAATTTTAAACCTTAAAGATATGTCTAAATAGTTGAATTTAGCTCCCACTGCGCAATTTTACATCCAAGCGTAGGTACTACAGTCTGTGACGTATAGGAAATAAGGAGTTATGATAACATACTACACTTTGTTTAATGAATGGACTGACTGTGACACGCAATACACGTTTATATTTAGAACCTTCGATAGTTTGCTGTCGATCGGAGGTAGGAACTTCATTTCAGTCTTCAGATAGTTCTTTCGCCCTCGTCTAGTGCGCTCACACAGCCTTAACCAAATTTTCGGTTTCGTTTTGTCGGAGCCGGACACTTAATGTTGTGTAATTGTTTAGTTCGTGTTAACCATTCCTGAACCTATAGGTTACATCGGTCATCTGTTCTTCGAGTACAGATATTGCAAAAGCCGCCTATTCGATTGCCTCCATGCTCCATTAATAGACCATTCAAAATAAGTTGTATTATAAATAGTCTGAGCTACTTTCAACTTAAGTCTTCAAGCTATAGACAATGACAAAGCAACACTGTTGCTTTGTAACAATTGTTGTGTCGGTTTTTTAAAAAAATCCACTGCCTTTTATAATCGTTAGTCATATAATTATTCAATGGTAATGTAGCCCCATGCCACCCTAACAATGCACCGGTCTGGTCATTTGAATAAAGAACTAGGTAATGATTAATATCGTCTCGAATTGGCCGACGAAATCTGACAGCGGTCCCTGTGGGACTACTTCGGGGGCGCTCGGGTCGTTTCGCGCTTAATTATGCTACTGATATTTTCACTGTAATTACTTTTTGTAGCGCATACATTGCTTATTTGCTGTTATATATAATAGTATTATAATAATTTTAAAGTACAAAAAAGACTATTATTACAAAGAGAAAAAATTGTTGTTAGTTCCTTCCAAGAATTAAAAAAAAATCATGAACAGAACGCTCGTCTATCCGCGAGTAACTTAGGCTATACTTTTTTTAATTGTCTACCTTTTGACCTGAACGAAACAGGGGCTGCTAGTTTTGACATGTGTAAAAGTCTTAACATACTTTATTTACATTTATAATTTGGCTATATCTATTAAAATGTATGCAAAATCATCAAAATCAAAAAATCAGCATGAACACAAAAGAAGTGAAGTATTAACTGACCTTTTAAACGATGTGTTAAGAAGTCTTTTAAAAAGACCACACACCTAAACCATATGTGATTGTTAAACTGTATATATATAGTATAGTTATGTACCTATACCATGTACACGATCTAGAAGACACATATTGAATCTCTTGAAATCCCCAAAAGGTTGTGACGTATGACATACAGCTTTTTTCAATCAATCATAGTTTTTAAGTGTAAGCTCCTTTAGCCGCGTTAAATAAACAACTCGCTCTACATGCGTCAGCACACTTCAGCAACATGCTTATTGGAATTTGGAACTTGGACGCTTGGAGCTTGGACGAACTTTTTTCATTTATTTTTCTTGTATTAAATTTAATTTTTGTTGATTATTTATTTATTTTTGTTTTTACTTCTGTCGCCAGTTCTTATTACGATGATTTTTTACACAAAAATTTTCAGGGGACCATGTATGTCAATATCGAGGGAGTAATGTACGCTAATATCGATGAAATTATCGATTAAAGTGGCGCTATGATTGCAGGGCTGGGGTCGTTTTGGGCGCGGCGGGGGGCTTGCGGGCTAATCGTGATAATGTGTTTATTGAATTAGTCGGCGCGTGCGTCGGCGCCGGCACACGCGTCCTTTGCTCCTCAGTTAAGTGGTATCACTTGTTGGGAGGGTGATCGATGCCATCAGAGGAGTGTAGTCTGATTTTTTCGGTTATGATTTTTTGACGCACTCTATATCTGTTTTAATCAGTTGATTGCTTTTGGGTTTTGTATATCAGTCGAAAATTAAAAATGTTCCCTCTCTATTACAACGGTTTAAAGTTAATAGATAGGGAATATTTTTAATAATTAGTAATGGATACGGATCCAGATTAAAATACAATACACAAAAAGCTATCAAGAATATTAGAAGTCGTGGTGCATTGTCCATTACAGATAGGTAACGCTTTATTATTATATTAGCTTGTTGCAGATGTTTATGGGTAGCATTCACTTAATATTAGGTGAGCCGCATTCTCGTTTGCAACTTTCTAATCTCAGAAATAGCACGAAATGTAATACGTAGTAACAGAACGAGAATGCCAACGACTGATGTCCACCCATGTAGGGGGAACGAGTAGTTAAAGCAGAAAACATTTCAGTGACAACTACAAATAAATGTACTTAATAATTTTGAGGGTACGGTGCCACGGAGAGTCGTTTTGTTTATTGGTCAGAGTATCTGCTTATCTCATTGTATGTTATCTTCGCGAAAACGACTGTATTGAACTATAAGCAAATTTACAAACAAAGAATTACCTAAAACTTCTATAAGATGCAACCCAACACTACGGCCTGAGTGGAAACAATGCAGGTGTCGGATTACTCGAAGCGAGAGAACGAAAGAGGGCCGAGGACATTAATTTAATTATCCCTCTCCCTCGGGAGCCTCTAATACTATACGAGAGAGGCGAACAACCGCCCGTCATACAAATTCCTCGCGACAATTTTTTCGCGTGAGAACGAAAAAATCTTGAAACTGATTTCTCTCATCCCCAGCGACACAGATCGTGTTACATGTAGTCGAAATACATACGATGATAAATTCCGCTTTATTGTTTTATATATAATAGGAAACTCACATAAGTCCAAACATACAAATATTATAATAATAACGTTTAATATTAGTGTACAGCTTTGTTGTCATTGGACGGAGTTCAATTACTTTGGAAAAGAATGTATGTTTCTGAATGTAAGTAATGTATCACTGTTAAGGACCCAAGGTCTCGATTTTGTTTTCGCAATTTGTTTGATACGCATACGGCATAAAACATCTATAAGGGTCGGTTAGTTGCTATCGCACTTACACCAATTGCTTCGAATGTTAAGTAATTAAACAGAAAAATTACAATACAATTTAAACTTCTTTTTATGTATAAGTAAGCCCAATGAAAGCGGAAGCGCCCAGAAAGAAAAAAAAATTAAAAGAAAATGCCACTAAAATCGAAGTATCCCAAGACTCTTCGGAGTCCTTAATTAAACTCAGAGCACGTAGCACTCCTTGATTCAGTTCCCAGGGGCGAGTGACACCCTCCCCCCACCACAACCCGGCGGCTCGCCCCTTCCTTATGGACCGCTTAGATTTCCACCCTCTAAGGTTGTGTGTACGGAATACTTTCAGCTGAGAATCTTGTACGAAGAATTGGTTTTGAGAGATTCGGACGTTAGTTTTATCGGTGTTTTCTTCTTTCATTTGTTCCTTCAATTGGCATTTCTATTTTCGTCACCGAGGCGACGTTAAATGAATGGAGCTATATTTAGAACTCAATTGTCGGCTTGCGAACCGTTTTATTATTAATTTTGCTTCAACAAAACGAAGCGATAAATTCAATGAAGTTAAACGGTATCTAAGTAAAACTTTTGTGTTTTATTTTCTATTAATGAAAGTAAATTGCGTTTTGGATATTACGGAAAAAACATAATGTGAAATCTTCATTACTGAAAACATAGCCGCGGCAGAAACCAATATCATCTTATCTTCAAAACGTCTGGCCACGTAATCTTGGATTGGCATCAACGTACAGGCTTAAATTTCTATGTGATGTTATATCATCACCGAGGGTTCGTAGTATAAAAAAAATATCATAACCGTGGGTTTCCACTGGCGTAAAATCGTGTCGCGACACAAACTCTCTCCCTCTTCTTTTCTAAAAAGAAACTGACATGAAAATATGTTTTATATAAACGTTTTCGATAGTGTAAACCCACAGTACATTAAACTAATTATAGATTGATGTGGCCTATTACAATCCAGTAAACTCCCATACTAATGACATTAATTATCTATTGTAAACATAAATAATATTAAAAAAACATTCATAGTCTTTTTTTTAATTATCGAATGCACAGAGAACTCAAATTTTCGTATTAAATTCGTTAAGAAAGAATTGTTTGTTATACTTCGAATTACATAACATTAAGTAGCCGTTTAAAAGTCTCTGGATGTCTCTCAGCTATTCCTAAGTCGGGAAAAGGCTTTAAAAAGTAATCACAGGGGTCGTGAATGTAAAGTTAGGAACATTTGGCTCGGGGATG
This sequence comes from Papilio elwesi, assembly GCA_029849275.1. NCBI lineage: Eukaryota > Metazoa > Arthropoda > Insecta > Lepidoptera > Papilionidae > Papilio > Papilio elwesi. Next base: position 2,030,364 of record CM056687.1, on the reverse strand, counting down.
GCAATTATTAGGAGTTTTACACTTCTAATTCTGTTCTTTGCAATCTTTTTATTTAAAGTCATCCATGAGAAGATTTAATTTAGTTAAATATATAAAAACATAGTTATCCAATTGTAAAGATTTTGAGTCTGGACAAGTTATTAAAGAAGCACTTTTTCAGTACAATTACATAATGCCTAGTTTGTATACAAAGGACACTGGATTCGATTATGGGGTAATAGAACATGTGTTAAAAAAAATTTGCTTATTTCTTGGCCCGGTTGTTTCTTCATGTAAGTGTACTACAAAACTTCAGATTTAAAACCTCTGTATAATATTATTATTTATTATTATCCCATTCTTCAATTTATTCTCTATCTATAATGTATTTATTTATATTAGCAATCGGAAACAACGTATTATAGTAGACTTGTTATTTCAGCATTTCAATTGTAACTTAATAATTGTAATACGATTATGAAACCAGACCAATTTACCTAAATGCTTTTAAATTCTTCACCGCAAAACCGTAACCGCGGCGATGCAAGATATAAACGTAATAAAAAACCAAAGAGCGGTACGAAAACGGCGGCAGAGTAATTATTCCGAGAGCTAATGTGCCACTTGTTTATTCCCTGACTAATTAAGAGGAGAAACAGTTTAAAAAAATGGCTCGGAGCGGTGGTCGGTCGGAACGAATCAAACATTCATTAGGTAAGACGGCGGCCACGTCAGGGTGAATTTTTTTTCAAATTTTAATGAATTTTTATTCCCTTCCTACGAGTTGTATTTCTTAATTTCTCAAATTGTGTAGGGTTACAGTTCATTGCTTGGGTTGGACTTTACATTTATATATTTCTTGCCATTATTATTACATTTTCCTCATGGGATTCGGTTTAATATAAGCGAAAGTTATTTTAAGGAAATTAATTATTGTATTACGGAAAAGTAAACAATTTCGTATTAACGAATCTTTGTTATTGTAATTATTACTATATTTTACAATGTACGTATATACTAAATATGTCTAATAATACTAAAGTGAGAACACGAAGCAATCTTCAATGTAGCAATGCACTAATTGGCCACAAATGAATTATTCAACGCACAAACTAATATAATTTACCACAACTGCTTCCAAACTGGCTGTAGTAGGTGCCAAGTTGAAAATTGCCGAACCAGCGGCAGGTGAGTTAGAAGTTTCTTGGAGAGGGAGGTGGTTACAAACTTCCCGGCTCAATTAGCGTCGAATTAAACCGGTCCCGGTGAGGTGACAAATCGCGGGACTCGGTCCCGATGTCTTCTCGACATTGACTAATAGCTTGGGGTATTTAATTTCGGGTTGTTTAATTATATATTAAAATTTTGCAACGATAAATTGTCTAGGCGCTCATTAATCAAGAAGTTGAGACACTGATTAAAACGACGTTCGAGTAACTATTCGCCGAGTTTATATCGTTAATAATTTACACGTCGGGAGAGAGGCAGGGGCGAGATCAGGTGCTGAGCGTTTCCTCTGATACGTAATGGCTAGATAGCAACTGATTTTAATGGATGTAGTGAGTGAGGAGCTGAGGAGTAAAAATAAATGTTACACATATATGCTTTTAAAGTGAAGTAAAAATATTGACTTGGGTGTCTTTACGTTAAAGTGAGTTTGAATTAAATAAATCTTAAAAACATAATGCCACTTCTAGTTTGTATGGATTGGACTCAACATTGTGAATCCTAGGGTCTCCAATATATAGTAACCGGTTTTTATTGTTTTCTAAATTGATTCGCAGACTATTGTGGATTTTAGTAGCGTTTTGTTTTATCTATTCACTATGTCATTCTTCATTGTATGTTATTAGTTAGATTTTTTTAAATATTTTACGTTGTGAAATATTTGAATCGTTAGTGGAATGAATTTTTATACTTCCAGGAATTTGTATTATGTAAAGCAGTATTCGTGCTCTGAGTGCCGCTTTCGCCATTCCCGTTCATCACTATACCTACTACGAGCCCCAGTTCATTTAAGACGGGGGTGGGGGCTCTATCGTCTGTGATTCAAGCATAGATTCGCCGTTTTCACTCCTTGGAACAGTGTGTGCGAGCGAAACAGATTTCAATTTAACGATAAGTGCGAATGAGACGATAAATCCAAGGGTCGGGTTAGTTATTGGGGCACATGTTTCTGAAGCTGCTTGATTTATAGGTGGGCTACGTAATAGAGATGAAATGATAAATTTTCATTCTCTTAAACGGTATTCATGAATTTTAGAACACGTCGACAAAAACTACGACGTTGAATTTATCAAATTTGGTATTTACATATGAAGTGAAATGTACCAAATCTACTTTCTGTGGGTCTCATTTATGGAAAAACGTTACGTTAAACAGAATTGTTAGCTGTAGCGGTTCAACAGCAATCGCCGTGATCCCGACGAATCTTCGCAGAGTTAAGTGTTAGTGAGACATGGATACAGACCGCAACATCTTAAATTCATGAAAGGACGAGTTGCTACACACGGCTGTAGCGTTTGACGAACTAAATTGCGATGTAAACAAATAGATAGATAAAAATATGTGGTCGAAGAGTACACGCAGCAGTACCCACGTTATTTATGGAGTTATTAAAGTAGCAATTATAAGATACAAAGCAGTGGACAAAACTTATATCAATATATTTACTTAAGCGAACCATAGTTTTGTTAATAACTACTTAGGAATTGATTTCTGTGCGTCTACAACTTATGTTTAAGGACTAGAACGTTTCGTAACGAGAATATGTAACGAGGTTAGTTTAATATTCGTAGATTATGGAAATAATTTAATAACATTTATTATAATCATTCGAAATAAGCTTAACTTTGCGTTAAGACAAGGTTTTGCAATCTGTATCCTTAGCCATTATGGGCGCTTCAAATTGGCGTTTTTAGTAAGTGCTTTCCTTTTTCACAGACTGTGAATCTCAGTACATTGAACTGTAAACATAAACGTTACGAACGCAGTCGCAAGCGATTATTATAAAACAAGCTGCTAACTTATCTCAAGGTGTTAATGTACATTAATTTTGTGGCTAGAGGAGGTTGGGGATAAGATGTTTTGACAGAGTTTCAACATTGAATTAGGGTGGCTTTGTTAATGGGCCCGATGAAGGAGTTACTAATGAATTATTGTTTAATGAGAAGGTGGTTTATGCGTCATTTAAAAGGATGATTTATACATAAGCTGAGAAATAAAAACTCTTGCGGATCGTAATCACTAGTCATGTTTTTTTACATTCATTCGTAAATAAAATGGAACGAAAACATTAGTTTTGCCTTAGATGAATTCAAAAACAAATTAATTAAGTGTAGCGCTGACGACATTTGATGTAATCAACACTCCTTGACATTTGTATCATAATTGTTAAACTAGTAGCAGTAAAAGTAAATAAAGGATGACAAAATTATAACTGATAGAAGAACTCAGGTGAGGTGGAAGTAAACATAAACAAATCATTTAAATTAAACTAATTTTACTTTAATTTCAATAATTTGGCACTTTCCTTCGTGACCATGAGAGTTAAGTACTTAAACGCCGGGAGAAAAACATTAAATAAACAAGTAAATTCCGTAAAATCCATTTTAAACATCGTCTATGCGAACTTCACGAAAATCCGTCCAGTAGCTTTTCCTTCAGTAAGGGAACTTGGTTTTACAAGTGATATAATTTACCTGTATGTATGTAGGTGTGCTTCTTCATGTCGGACTTTTGATGGAACCTCTTGCCGCAGTACTGGCAGGGGTAGGGCCGCGTGTCGGAGTGGATCAGCAGGTGCGTGGACAGCGTGCTAGACCTCTTGAACGTCTTGCCGCACTGTTTGCACTCGAACACCTTCTCCACGCTGTGTACAGCCCTGGAGAGGGGATGTTGTTAACACTTCGCGTGCTTAGAATGTAGCGACTATCGACATTTACCATATTTTTTTCTTTATTCCTCATTGTTCGACTGTGTACTTTAAATTTAATATAGAAACCGCAATCATATTTACTTCTAATTTACTCATATTGGAAACATCTTGTTAAATGGTCGAAACTCCTTCCTGTCCTATTCTTGTTAGGAAAGGGTGGGAACGGGATGAGGACTGAAATTAGGACTCCGGCACCTCGCTCATCAGCCGAAAGGTAGAATACTAGAAGCTTCACGCTTGTCTTCTATGAGGTAATGATATTTTATCGATCGAGCCGGCCCATACAGATGTTGTTGTTGCGTGCTCTTGGTAAAGCACTGGCCCAGGAACAGTAGTCTGTTAAATTGAACTTTGAAATTAAAATGAAAAAAATTAGGATCCCGGGATTGAATAATAATATTTATTATGACAGTATGTAAATTTAAATAGTTGAAACTCACCTGTGCTGGCTGAGGCTGATTTCGTGACCAAATGTCTTGCTACACAGTTCACAAGCGAATGGTCTTTTTCCATTGTGGGACCTTCGTGCGTGCACTTCCAGTCCGTGAGGGGTACTAAACATCTTTTCGCACTTAACACACGAGTAGACATCTCCAATGGGCAATGGTCTGGTTAAAGGGCTAGGGGCGCCTAATACGGCGGCGCGTAATCGAAGTAATTCCGGTCCAGCCGCTTGCACGGCGTGAAGGTACAAGTTGCTGTAGCCACCCCATCCAGGAAGGCCTAGGCTACCAGCGTCTCTGAGGAACTCCGCGAAAGGCAGCGGCGGGTATAGGAATGGTCTTTGCGGCTGTACTCGTGGCGCATCAGGTCTTAGGAGAGCGCTTACTGAAAATGCTTCTGATCTTTTTAAAGGGGGAGATGAATCTGGTTGCCTTCTGGGTGAAGAGGGTGGAGAATCGACTTCTAATTCAGGTGAACTAGAACGAATTGAACGTGGGGATTGAGGGGAATTCGCCCAACAGGGACTGCCGCACCGAGAACTTGGTGAAACAATATCTGGTCTGATTGTTTCGATATTGTGCGTTTCGTCTTCGTCTTCGTCATGTCGCTCTCCGACAAGTCTGTTGATGCCGAATTTGATTTCTTCTGCAAAGAAAATATATTGTCAATAACTTTAAATCCGAAGACAAACGAGCAGCGGGACACCTAATATAAGTGATCACAGACGCCCATGAACATTTATAACACTAGAGCCAGCCTTTAAGGATTGATTCTTGAAGAACCCTGTGTTATATTGGTTGAATGCGGTCAAGTTGAAGAAGCTGGTATTATTGAGCTCCATCACAGAGATGCGACCAGTATTCTGTGTACGCCTTACACAGCTGCAGGCGGTCGGCCGACAAGATATACTGCTTCTACTGAGTACATAATATTTCCATTACACACATTTATAGCAGATTTATTGATTGGAAAACCGTGACTTGTAGCAGCTTTATAAACTATACGGTAAGTAAGTGACTGATGCGTGATTGTAGTGAGCTCGTTGAATTTCTAAATACACACAAATATCCCAAACAGAAAACATTTATCACGTCCAGGTCTATCTTAGAGATTTTTTTAATAGTATAGGGATGCAAAAACTCACCTATTATTAGGTGAACATAACGTAACAGTCAGTAAAATCTGCAGTCTTCTCTTTAAAGAAAGGGTGCAGAGGAATTAAGATAAGGAAGAGAGGGGAATAAATTACATAGGCATGCGATCTATTCGGTTAATTGAAATCCACATTAGCTATAATGTTATTCCGAAAAAGTTATTCCTTACAGAATGTTCTTAAAACCGCTTTAAATGGTTAAAATACTAGAAAAATTATAGTAATGAATGTGAAAAGAAAGCGACTTAACATTTTTTTAAACAACATTTGAAAAAATAACCCTTTATAGTGCAACTCGCAAATGTTTGTTGCAAGAGCACAAAGGGGCACGAGCGCCCCGAGGCAGGGCAGGGAAAGCGCGCAGGTGCCGCACTTGTAGCGAGCTACGAAATGAGCCGTATCATGTCGCAGCAGCAAATTGACTTTCATCTGTTCGCAGCCCTCGTGTAGGCCAGCCCCAGTAATTAACACGTCGGCCTCAGCTCGCCTCCGCCGGCACCCCAATCTTTTTTTACAATTCACTAATCCGCGGGCGCGACTAAACTACGGCGTTCGATGTTCAAATTGTTTCGTTTGGCGGGTCGACGCTCCGTTTTGTTACTCCGAGCTAACATTTGTTCATCAAGATCACTGTTACAAATTAATTGGTTTCGTTAATTTTTCTGTGAATTTCAATTGGACATAGTTTATATAATATAATGATATGCATAGATATATACCAATTTAGATTCCTTTGGAAAACAATACAAAATATTAAAACTAAATTGACGCCTGTTCTTTCTAATAAAAATATTACGGTCGTAAGATTTATTATTTTGCATTTTAATAAATATACAAAGAGGACTTACTGCAGAAGTAATATATCTGTATAATAGATAAGTTCCAAAACATGAAACTTATCCCTCAAAAATAATTGTACCAAATCCTATCTTACATGTGAATGAAAACACACAAGTTATTCGTAACTTCTCAACTGTGACCTATAACATATCAATTTAATCCAAACTCAAGTTCCCCCCTGATGAACTTCATACATCAAGTGACCATCAGGTCGGACCCACGCTGTCCAAAAACAAACATCGATCTACGGAGGAGACAAGTTGCGCTAATGAAGATCTGCCCCCGACAGAAACATAGCAGCTGTTGCTATGCAGAGCGGAACCGATTGCCGCCGTCAGTTCCAAACAAAGCGCTCTCTATTGCTGTATTGTACGATGACTTTAAATATTAGGCCTTCACGCCCGGACCTCCTAGCATCGGGGATCCCTCCGCACTTGTTTATTTGTACCCCCAACGACACGGTTTTATTGCCCCATAGTATTTATTACATATTAATAGTTATTTAGATTCATTGTTCCGCCCCAGCAGTACGCTCGAATTCATGGCCTTGCAAAATATTGAATAGACGGACCCCATTCAGAGCTGTGTGTAATTTAAAGACTGCTAATATTTTCTGCTTTATTGTAGTATTGTAGGTCTTAATCTGTAATTAGACATTATTTGTGCTGCGAGAATAGAGAATAATAAATTATATTTCAATCTTCCTTATTATTATTATGTTTGTTAGGTGTCGCGATGTGAAACCAACCAAACCTGGTTACCTATGTCATCTGAATGACACCACGTAGAATAGCTGAGTTGGTTGCAGTCAGGTGGTTTGGAAAACTATGGCTGCCGAGAGACTGAGTAACTAGGTAAGCTGCAAGTTCCATTGCACGTGTACATCCTAGTGGCAACATCGCCCCGCCGCCAGAGTCGCCACGTAGTAAGCGGTAACTCGTGGCAACGCTTTTAAATTGGCGACGTTTCCACAACCGTAGCCTAGATAGTTAACTACCATACATTTCGATACTGTTTTGATAGTATCCGACGACGGCGGCGTCCTAGTGAAAGTCTGCTTTGTGAAGGACTGGCAACAAGGCGGCTAGCTCGTTTGCCGCTTTCTACTGTAAAAATACTTTCGGACTTTAATCTGAGTCATTAAGTCAATTATGTTAATCGTATGGTATAATACATGGAATCACCAAGTTCACAGATTACTTGGCGATAGTCCGACAGTCCGTGCCAGTCAAAAATCAAATCTCCATCGTTTCGAGTATCAAATGCAAACAATATTTTCCGGCGCCCTCTCCCCGGCCGCAAACACTTATTTTTAATTTGTTAAAAGCACTCTGAAAAACAACAATCTGAATGCACTGCGAGAGCCGCGCCTATTATAATTAAAATTGCATTAGGTCCGCAAACAGGCGGACTTTAATGATCATTACGCGCTGTGTGCACAGAAAAAATGCATCCGTTTCTAACTGCGTAATATAAAGAACTTTTGAAGTACTGTACTAAAATATTTCGTCTCTCAAGATATAGCAGTGTTAGCGGGATAGAGGTTTATAAAAATACATAATGTATAAAATTATATTTATAAGTGTATTACAGAATTCGATAATTTCGATTCAGCGAGCTTTTTAGTTTCAGAATGTGAAAAGAAGTAAGTCACATTCGAGAAAAAATTGTGTTTTTCGATAACTCAGACATTTTTGTCTCGGTCCGGAATTGTGCCCGGGACTTACAATGTAAGTAACAGCACGATAACTGAACTATTAGGTGGGTTATTAACTATTTTAATATACATATAATTACATTGGTTCAAAGCAGATATGATTGTTGTAACAAAACAAACGTCATTCACCACGGCGGCCATTACACTTTTTATAATTTCATCGGAAATTTTGTGGAAATTCTGAATTAAAATGAAGTTAAGCTGTGTAATGTGGATAGCTAATGTTATAAGGTAAAATTAGAAAAGTTGTTTTTAGAAAATATTTTGACATTTACGAACTTTTGTTTACAAAAATCACATCTTGCTATGAAAGAACGTATATTTAACACCATGATTTTAAGTTGACTGTCTGAAGTCATTAAGTTTAATATAATATCGCTTAATATTGCACTCGGGAGTCTTATTTGAATTCGAAATATGAAAAGTCACGCGTCAATCGTTAATCAAGATTAGCGGTTCCAATAAAATATTTAATCATTATCCGAGTTATATGGGGACCGTGACAAATTTCATTTTTGATAAGCCGCGCACCGATGTTATGCTGGTTATAGTGAAGTGGTGAACAGACATATGGGGAAAAATCTGTAGATATTTGTTCTTAACACGTAGAAGAACAAATAAAGAAAGAACATTCTCATTCTCACAAAACATAATACGTTTATTACACACAATAACATAAAAAATACACGCACTTCTGTCTTTATAATTCAATCGCCTTTACAACTGGTGAAACCTAATCAGACAAGTGGTGAACCTGTCAACCTGACACATGACTCACACGTAAAAATAATGTCAAGTGACAACCGCTACGCATGTCTATGCACGCTAGGTGAACCGCATTTCCCTCCTTCCGTATCCATAAAAACTTGACATAAGGACTTTGTTGGTTTTTTAAACAAAGTTGACTTTATTACCTGTATTTATCCAAGCTGATCAACATTCGAAACGAAATAATAAAATAATAATTATAAATCAAATGTTATCATTCGTTTATAATACATTTTATCGGCAGCTATAATGTTTTTTAATACCATTTATCTGCAGGGATTACCTAAATCTAGGATTGTAAACGACGACGTGTCCGAATTAATTCCGCGACCGCACACATGCACACGGCGCGCACTCACACACACGTAACCGCTCTCTCATTGGCTGCTATCTATTTACATACGCAATAAATCGCCGTTACGTTTGAAAATGTGTGTTCCATTACGTTTTATCTTAAACCTCGGGTAGATTCATATTGGATTTGTTCCAGTATAATCAGTTTTTTTTACTAGGTATTAAAGTAATCAAAGTAATATTTCGAAGGTACGCGGTATGCGATTACCGTTTGATATTTATATTGATTACATCAAGTTATGTCGATCCTTTTATCTTTACGGTTGCTTACAGTGTTTGCTGAGGAAGTGACGTGTGTGATATAAAATAATCATCGAAGGCATCTTTTAGTTTCTGCTTTAATATATAACTCATTCGTACCAACAACAGCAGTTGGTAACAACAATAATTTCCAAACCATACGTGTTAAAAATAAAATGAAAAATGGCAAAGTTTGCTAAAATTGTCCTTCATTAACATATTACTGAAGACTGACACGGTTAAGTTTTCTAATATTTGACCATATTGCAACTAGCATTTGAGTTGAATGTATTTAATATATTTATTAAACAATGGATACATGATTTAAAGAAATTAAAGCAATCATGTGTGTAAATGTAAGGCAAGGTCATGTCATGATAAGACGATGGACATTGAGAATGTGGAATGATACTAACGAATGGAAGAGAGGAGAACAGTTGTATGTCTTCATTATGTGCTATTACAGATTAGACATACATAGCTTCATCTTTTTTCGAATAGATGAATAGATAAATCTAGGATACTGGAGGATTATCAGTATTCCATAATTCCAACTAAAATGAAAAACAAATCTGACTTTAAATATCGGAAAGCATAAATTCCGAATAATAGACAAACTATGGCAGTAGCCTACTAGCCTTTTTCAGCTTTAGGATATCTAAATTTGAATACTTAGGTCATATACGGTCAGTATGACCTCAATGGTGGCATCGAGAGAGAAATGGAGAGCGCTGGCAGTGCGGGCGAACACGATAGTTTGCAGCTCTGAACGTTGTTCGACAGAAGTCAAAATTACACTACTTGGGTTCTATTGTACGTCTTTTTACACATGCAAACTGACTATACTTAAAAGTCTTACAGTGCCCTCCGAGCCCAATTAAATAATGCGTGCAGGGTACTGATTGGGCTGCGGCGATTCTGTAGTACATCAAGGATGTTTGCTGAACCACAGGTAGACTGTTTTTACGCTACGATGTGTAAAAAGGTGCATCCCTGTTGCAAAGAGTACGTGGCAGTACCAGCAGCTTCCTTAGCATGATCGCGAATCGGCTGAACTGTACGTAAACGAATCACTGCTGCACCATGTCTCAAAGAACGGCGCAGTAATGAGCGAGGAATTTGTTTCGTTTTTGTTTTCTTTATGAAGTCACTAACTAACACTATAAGAACATTATTATTAACAAAATGGACACGATGGTCTGAAATAAAGTCATTATTTCAAAATACCAGGAAGTAGTTGTGAAAGAGATCCTGTATCACTCTAGTTCTTGAAACTTCTTTATAGCAGAAAATATTGGAAGTCGATGTCATTAAATGCTATTGGTAATAAGAGAAATGCCGGCACAAGCGATACTCGTAATCTGATGTCAGATTCGTGTCGGTCGGTCTTAGCATTGACAGTGTGTTTTGAGATAAATTTGATAAATCAGGGCTTACGGCGGCGAGATCAGATGGATATCATGTTATCGTTCTGGAAATCCGACAGAGCGCGCGGATTACGGTGACCACGCCTCACCTTCATCGCGGACGTCACACGTTCACGAGATTCCAACTTTCCACGATTTTATCCCAACACTTTATAATACGTACTCTCAAGTGCCTCCCATTTTAACTAAATAGATAATTCAGATATCTAGACAGCAGCAGCTCCTTTTATTTTCTGATTAGAAATCGTTCTCGTATCAATAAATAATCTATGTTGAAAACTTGAGTACTCTTACACCGACTTTCGGCTCTTATACACCGAAATTAAGTTTCGGAGCTGACTCACAACGTGACTCGGAAAATTGTGAGAAGTATCAAAATAATTTCCGATAAATCTGAGAGGAATTAAATCTTAATTTTATTTTGAATAAAAAGGTGTTGTCCATTTATTCCCGCTCTCCACAGATAGGACGGAGTAACGGTAAACAATCCCTGGCGGCGTTCTTGTGTACTACGTGTCCCGATTTCTCCGCTCGATGTTTCCACGTATTATTTGCTGAAACAATAGCACGCTCCATGTTTGTGTCATAAACCAATTTACGTTTACCTCTAAAACGTGTATAATTCATCGTGTTCAATCTTTATTACGAAGCAATAAAGACGAAAATCTCTTGATAAAATTTCGAAGCGATTAGTTTTACAATTGTCGTCTTTTGAGCGTTGACGAAATGCCACTCGCGGTGTCTTTGAGATTAAATTCAGCTTTGATAATTACTATTTAACGTGTGCCTAGATTTGTGATTATGAGCAAGTTTACGAGGCAACTTCCTTTTAATGAGTTTTCTTCTTGTAACGGGGGATTACGTTTGCCCGTGTGTGTATCCCTGTCACGACCTTACTCTTCTTTGGATAACGACGTGCTTTATTAACAGATTACCTCGAAATTGTCAAAAATTAACCCGTTAAGATTTGACAAAAACATGTAAGATTGTAAAATTTTGCCATTTCATCGTGTGTCGTTTCATGATGCAGGAAATATACGCTATATTTCCTACATCATGAAACGCAATTTAGTCTTTTTTGCCATTGTTTGAGATTACTTATTACCATTATAAAATACTTAGATTTATACAAGTAACAGAAAGCTATTGAAGTAAATTATTTTCGAGATCTGTACACAAACAATGAGGGACCACGAAGTAGCATTGGTTCAATGTTCATGACGCTAAGTCACGCAAACTTTAAACAGCAAAGTTACCGAGTGGCTCGGCTGAACTTGGCAAACAAAGACGTGAATAATAGGGTAAACATGGGGTCACAGGGCGATATCGTGCCCGCGTGGCCGCGGTGCTAATATTGACACTCAGGCTGGCGTACACGAATGCCCTTTGATTGATTGAACATTGTGGTCACCTTACTGTAAAGACAATACGTGACGCGTTTGTCTTTGAATGAAGTTGATGAATTAGAATATGTAAATATTAATTAAAATATTTTGAAGAAATTTCTTTGTTCCACCATTCCTGCATCATTTCCGCACTTCTTGGTATGTTTTAAAAGGTAATTAACGAGATTTCTGAACTTAAAATCCATTTCTTAGTCAGTTGTACTAACTGATTCTAAATCTGCACTTAGTTTTCGGTGAATTTGCAGCCGGGCATCGATTACCTTTTCTAATTATTCTCTACGATCTCTTTGGCGCAGAGGGATCTCATCCATATTGCTCCGCACTTTTCTCGCTCTTCGCAGATTTGCTGAATATAATACAATTGCTAAATGCTTGTATGAGTCTCCACGAAGCCTGAAAACGACCATCAAATCAGATCAAATCTCAAGGCCCTGCCACTGGCCTTCTTTATGTGAATTGTAGCTTTGTATTGTTTTTGTTAACTAAGATATATTTTACTTTATTGTACGAAATGGTAATGGTTTGAACTTGAAGGTCGATTACTTTCTTGTCATGAAACGTTAATTTAAGTTAAAAACAAAATGTAAATAGAGATTTACAAAGAGTTGTACGATGCATTTTAGATAGAAAAAATAGAGCTGCGTAGATAGAGACTACCTTATAATAATGTCCATTCACGCCCGTAACCCAAGGGGGTAGACAGAGATTAAGAATTTCCATTTGGCGTGATCCTGGGACACCTCTCTTGCTTTCTTTCTTCTACATCCATACATCTATGCATACGTGCTCATCGGTTACTCTTTTGCAACTCTCAAAATTCTTTTTGTTATTCTTTCTTCATTCATCCTTTCAACATGCTCCAGTATATTATATTTTCATGTCGGCCATCTGACAATGCATACATTTCAAACGGGCGGGTTACAAAACGTTATCTTGTACGCTAATGTTTGCTCACAAGGGTACACATGTCCAAATCGGATTTACAACGTGCCGAGACGAGGGCGATGGAGGGTCGGCAGAAAAAAAAATTAGGAGGTTCATAATCAATATCAGTTTACATTACTTACTTTATATTTAGAAATTCAGATGTTAAGATGTGAACTTATGATTTTATCGTGTATTTCATTAGAAAAAGCGTTCACGTCTTTTAAATCAAGTACATAGACACCAAACAATAAACAAATATAAAGCCATATATATATATATATATATATATATATATATACCAATTTGTTTTATAGTAAAATTATATATTTGTAATAATTGTAATTTGGACGTCAAAATTCATTGGTTTGAAAATTATGGAAAAAAACCCACTTGCCAGATTAGTTTTATTTAAATGGACTGTCAGCTATTGAATAACGCGGTTGTTGCGTCTATCTCGTCCTCGTCTCTCGTAAGTCAAAACGACCCATTGAAGTGGCCAGTATTAAAAAGGGTCTATAGTTTACTTAGTAAACTTTTGAACTTTTGCTTACCAAGATTCCTTACGTCTTAAATCTTTACCAAATGATAAAAAGAAATAATTAATAGAATAATTGACAAATCGACGCCAACACTTTTGCTGTAGACGCCCGCGACCTTGACTAGAAGTATACGTCGTAAAAATGTGCTATAACAATTTATAATAATTAGGGTTGTTCGTGCTGACGCTACTGCGTTATCGTCGATATCGAAATTTGTGTTCGATATATGAATTACAAGCATCATAACACGCAGCGGACGTTTAAACTGTCGACACACGGTATCTGGCGATAGCTTTGTCGCCGCCGCCGGCAAATCAGAGTCATAAAACAAACGTAATTTCGCCAGCGATACGCGCTGTCGGCCCGCGATAAGATATGTCAAGCCCAAATCTGAAGCCGTGGGATTTGCTCAGAACTGGTGTTATTGGAATTTATACAACCGCTGTGGGCACAGGGTGCTGTAAATCAACCAATCTAAGTGACGAAGGAATAATATTTATACTTCAAAACGTATCTATTAACATAAACTGTTTTCTTGCAGCGAAATTTCTTTAATCGCGTTACACGATATTTTGTATGGGAAAATCTATTAAATTCGGATGATCGACACGCTAGACATGCTTATTGGAATTTGGAACAGTTTCGACGATTTTTTTTTTTCTTGTATTCTAATTTGAATTCTATTGTTAAGTAACAATGGGCTTATTTTTGTTGATTATTTATTTCTATATTTGAACTATTGGCGCTTTCCCAGCTTTTTTGTGTTTTCACTTTTGTCGGCAGTGCTAATAACCTGTCTTTTTTAATACATAATGTTAAAATTAATAATGCATTTCTGTTTAACTACGCTTAATATTGATACAAAGTCCCGACAGAAGTATCGCCTTGAAAACACGAATCAGCAGGAAAAAGAATACAAGATAAATTGGACTATCCATAAATTAATAACAAAAATAAAGATAAAATAAACTAAAAAAAGAACTACGGGACGACACTTTCAAACTATCTACCTCGCCATAGTTCATAAGGTCGTGGTACACCAATTATGAAACTGACATCTTGGTGCAGTAGCTACAGCTGCGGACTTTACTACTATTAACTTAAGAATTATAGAACTTAATTTATTAAAATTCTAACCTCGGATAGTGTACGAATCATGTGTCTGCGGTGGGGGAGGTGAGGCCAGCCTGGGCTCTGGGCGAGGCATGGCGGAGCCCCAGAGCGACTGGCAAATGCCGTGCCGGAGCGCTTCGCTAGCGGTAACACCTGAAACAAAAGAAATCTTAATTTGGTACAATGTACAGTAAAAATATATACTGTGTATGTGTTCACAATGATGTGAGCAGCGCGTCACCACTCACGTCACAACTCCCCGCGCGCGCTTTTGTTTCTACAGCGAACGACGAAGGTATTACTATGTTTGTGATTCTTGTTAGATTTCATCATCTAAACTTTTTGGTACTCTGTACGTTAATGCAGCGGTGACGTCACCGGACTCAAGTCTCTTTTTTATTTTGCACTAACTGTAGACAGGCCATTTATATCTGTATTCATTTGTTCATACACTAGCTGTTCGCCATGGATACTCACGGACTCGTTTCTTATCTTCCTCGCTGGAAATTATGTAACTTGATTTCGCGTATATATCGTGTTGGAATTATGCATAGGTAAATGTCAAAAAATTGTTATTGGTTGCTACGATATTGTACATAATGTCATGTCATGTAACAGTATGTCAAAAGATGCTAAATTTTTGTCATACATTACCATGGCAACCTATATAAGGTTTTATTTTCCTATCCCTCGAGAAATTTTTTTTTCGTGATAAAAGGTATGTCATTTTTTGTATACCTGCCAATATATGCGCAAAATGTCATGATGACCGTTTGATTAATTTACGCCTGCAAACGTGACAAACAAACACATATTCGCATTTATTATATTAGTTAGGATGTTTTAATTAAAAATCGACACGTGCTATAACAATTAACATTAACTTTTTGACTTTGTAAAATGTATTTTTTTTAAATCATAGTATTAATGGGGACCGTAGTCCAAACTGTATATGTATTGGCTACAGTTTTTACGTCAGACCGCCTTGTCATCTTAACAATAAAATTCAAAATTGAATACAAGAAAAATAAATAAAAAAAGTTCGCCGAAATTCAAATAAACATGTTGCTGAAGCATGTTGATCACGCGAACCTGTGAGATGTCTACCTACCAATTATCGTCTAACGAAGTTTAAAGAAGTTTTCACTGCAAATAACATATTATTTTAAATTAAACTCTTCATTGCGTTAGATTGTGCAAGGAAAAAATATATGTGGATACAGTGCGTATTTAATCAGTACATTCAATAGTTAATTTTACCTGTTAGCACTTGTTGATAACCAAAATATACTAAACCGACAAATTATACTCGTTTGATTAGGAAATACTTATTAAAACGTACGTATTTTATTAAAATCTAATTAAAAGAAATTCCTTATTCGTTGCCGTATAGGTTACTGAATTCTTAATTATTTTTTGGTTCTACGTGTATAAACTGCCAAACAACATATCTATCTACTAGCTGTTACCGTAACGTCCGCCGAATTAAAAATGCAATAAATAAATGTGTTTTCATCTCGCAAAATTAATAAAAACTTTTTTATTTAAGTTCATTAACAACAACAAACACATGATTTTATTAACAATTCCGTGGGTTTTTCACTTGATTCTGTTGAACCTTGGTTCTTTTACGCAAATTAGGATAAAGGTAAAGTTCTGTTAGAAATAGCCGTTTTTTCATTCAGAGATTTACCAGAACTATCATATACAATTAATCAATTTAAATTGAATAACTTGGAACTATTTCCTATCTAAAAAAAATGACATTTCAAAATTGGAATACTCTGAAAACGTAACACGTAACACATAAAGAATTACGATTACCTTCGCCGTTTTGTATCGCTTAAATAAATAAAAAACAATGCAACAAACAATTCAGAAGTATATCAAGTACTAATTGTAATAGCGATTTGGAATTGAGTACGGAATAAAAATTAATTGGGAATATGCAATTAATTTGAAATTGGTTCAATTCAGAGTCGGAGCGATCAGCTAAATATCATGGCAGTTGCAATTGAGACGAAATACGGCTTATATAAACTCTAATGGTTCTCAGTTAAAGTACTGACGCTCGATGATCTCTTTTAATCATTTACGACTGTCTTGTTAAGTCTCCAGTGCTTAAACTGTTTTAATGTGAAGGTCGAACCAAGGTCACCTAATTAATATACATGAAAAAAAGTGGTGGATACCCTGTACGAAAATCGAATCGAATTACTAACGCAAATTACGCAAGGGTTCAAACTAAATAGGTTTTTACGATTTAATGTTGCCCCCAGATTTAGCTCTGCAACCAACTTGTGATTTATGAATGTACATATTATATAGATTGAATAACAGATGAGGGTATAAATTTCTTATGCTGTATGCTAATATAGTATTTGATAGATATTTTAGACTCCTAACAATAAAGTTAGTCTAATGAGTAAAAGAACATAGTACTCGTTCAACCTGTCTATCGCTTTATGGATTCCCCTTCTGCACTATGGCACACCTCTATCGGCAATTTTATATAAAACATGTTTCTTAGCAGGTTGCCAGGTCAGGTTTGTTCAGTATAAATTCGTCTACATATACCATGCCAACACTACCTTCAATTGTCGTTCTACATATGCAAATAGGATTGTATAAATAATAAAATTACAACCAGTTATGGCCTGCCGCCGTAAACGAGACAAAATTTAAGACTATAATGTCGTTTTAATGAATTTCAAAAATTCCAACCTTAACTATCACAGCAATACTTTACTTGATCAACTCACACGATGATTTACATAAAATGTTACTTATCATCCATCTAACCGTGGTTAAGCATTATAAATACGCTCATTTACGTTTCTTACTCATTATCTATGACTGTTTTACTTTATGGTTTTATACGTTATCTATCAGTCTTTACAAGCTTACGACTAGAAGTTTGATTCCTTAAAAGGTAAATGAAGCGACGCGTTTGAATTTGCACGAGTCTTACGGCCCGCTTCCTAAAAGACTGATTTTTAAGACTATACATAACTATCGTTAATACGATACTTTTGAATTAAGTTATGATTAAATAAAAAATAATAAGAAAGCGTTTAAATTATAACTATTTTTTACAAATTCTGAAAATATTTGCAGCAAGCTGCCGATTTTTCATTCTTACACATTTTTCGATCCAGCCCCTCCTCTCTAGCCCGCAAACAAACGAATTAACGTGCGATAAAGAAATCCGTTCCAAAAAAAACAAAGAACTAACCTGTATCGATATCTTGAGTCATTTTATCTATCAACACCCATTAAATTGTCCAATGTAATACAAAGAACATATAAACATATTACCGAAAAACGGGAGCACTCTCGGGTGACGTGTAAAAAACTTAACGATTTCATTCAAACTATTTTAGGGATACGAAGCGTGCTCAAAAATGGTTTGTAGCGCTTCGGGCTCCGGTAATCACTGCCTCAGATACAAGATAACGCCAAGATAATTACATTTATCGCTTGTAATTACATGTAATACCATGTATTTGATTGAGCGATGGCCAAATTTTATTTCATTAACTAAAACATACATGATTAATACACTAATTTATCGATATAACATACACGATGAATATGTTAAAGTATCACTACAATAATTTGACAGATACCCAACGACCAACAAGGATTTACGAGCTACGTTTTTCACTAAGGAACCGTACCATTCGTTCACAACGTAACCTATTCCATGAAACCATAACACCGTTACTTACTGATAACTGGTTGTATAATTTAACAAATACATTAACAATATTATATTTGGTAAAAATGATAGCTTAATCATAATTTAAATTCAAATTTGAACATTTGAATCCGAGCTGTCCGTTGTAGCGGATGTTTCGTAACAGGATAAGAGCGATAAGGGGCAAGGACAATCTGTGCATCCCGAAGGAAGAGAGTGATTCGGTGGCGCCAGTCGGAGCGCCCGCGACGCGTCACGCTAATGTTGATATATGCGCCCGCGCACGCTCTTAACAGATTTCCTCTGCGCAATCATACCGGTTCTAAACAACATACATTTATAGATAGTTTTGTTATATTCGGTCATCCAGGATCTATCTTAGACATGTTAGTATCGGGACGGCAAGATCAAGAATTTCATAACTTTGTTAATGTAGTTTGTCCCAAATCTATATATAATCAATCTACATATAAAAAGTGTAATGGCCGCCAACATACATAGCGTCATACTTACGTGACAGTTGTTTGTTTACAAACTTTACATCTTTATGTGGAACAAACAATAAATCCATGTCTATAGGCAAAACTAACTTAAGTTACAAGTCATCTTAATAACGCGGTTTGCTTTTTATTTAATTTTCCCTCAGGTTATCTGCTTGAATTACGGAAACATTAAATTTAAATTTTTTGTCGTACTCTTATCTAATATTTAGTTATCTCTGTTACTCATTTTATTTCAGTCTTAAGATCCGAATCATCTAAAGGCTAAAAAAGGAAAATTTCTTGGTCATTAATCTAATAAAATAAGTCAATGCGAATCGATTCATATTCGCGTTTAATCACTGAACTATCACTGCTTACCATAATCTTGCATCATAAAAAAAGCAAGAAGTTTTAATAGAATAACAACAGACAGTCCTGCGTTTTAATTCGATAAACATCTTACTTATGACAATAAAATTGTAAAACAAAAGGCGGTCGGTGTGGCGCCGGCGCGTTCAAGAATCAATGACCGTCGTCCGGCCGGCCGGGCGCTAATTCGTCGCCGACAGCGACAATTGTGGCATCGCTTCCTGTTACTTATCTGCGCCTTAAGTGATGGAAGACGAGGTATTATAATAAATATTGTCACATATTCGTCTTCTCACAGGTCATGGCTAATACTTGCTCGAGCAAAAATAGAACTTATCAATTTAAGAATAGATACCATGATCAGTTTATACCAGTGGAGGCGTAGAGAGGGCAGCGATGTGTTTCATAGAAATCTCTTAACTTTTCCTATTAGTATTCAGGGTTGTATATGTTCAGTCATACAGTCCTCGCCGCAAGTTTCCAACCAACTCTTTTGGTTGTTCGGATTATTGAAAATCAGTAGACCGACTAGCTGTTTTGTTTCTTTTTGAAAAAAAATGATGAACTGATAAGATACAATTTAAAATCTATTACAGGTACACACCCTTAAGCGGTGAGCTCGCTAAATTAAAAAGCTGACACAAGGGCGTGCGACGGCGCCGAGGCCCGTGGCGCCCCGCTCGAATGACCGACGTTCCCTCTCCCCGCAGCTCCCGTGACCCCCCCACCGGCCCCTCGCGGCGATCATTCAATTACCATCGCCTTTATTGCACCCGATGCGGATCATTACACCTAACTGTCTATCACATGCACATATTATACATACTGTCTGTCGCATATACCTTACGGAAACAAGTAGATATCGTAAAAAAAAAACAATGAAAAACTTTGTGGAGGATTTTGAAATCGATAGAAAGAGTAAATAGTGTCAGAGGTTACTTAGTTAACAGTGGTAGAGCCCGCAATAACAACATCTTTTGCACGAATGGGCCGCCTCGACCGGTGAAATACCACGACGTCACAGGAGACAGGCGTGAAGTAGAAGTATTCTGCGTTTCGTCTGATGAGTTACGTGCCGGAGGCCTAATTGTAGTCCTCTTCTCCCTCCTACCCTTTTCTAATAAGGAAAGGATGGGACGAGGAAGAGGATTTGACGGATGAGGAGGGGATGGACAGGGAATGAAATTATCCTTTTTTCTGTTTGTTCCTTCGTCCATGAAGGTAGGCAACGCATCTGCAACTCATTAGCTTGTTGCGGATGCCTATGGGTAGCGGTACTTATTTCCAGGGGCCGCTTGCTCGTTTGCCACTTTGTAATATAAAAAAAAACCTTTGTTTTTGTTCAGGTATACCTTCCTCTGTCCAGTAAAGGTAGGGAACCCATACCAGATGGTTATGGGTTGCCTACCTCGGATATCAAAACGATGACGAAGAACACATTTCAACAAGTTAAAATATGAAAAGAAACCCAAAACGTCAACTAAATAACAAATGACCATCAGTAGGTACACTAAGGTTTCTTATATATTATTTTAATTACAGTTAAATCAGCTCAAAAAAATTGTAACAGTCAAAAAGTAACGAATGCTTCACAGATAACTCGGCGAACTACGGCTTCCGCGTTGATAACCGATTTCTAATGAAGTCTTTAGTTCTTAGAAAACGTCAACCGACGACAAACTTAACCAAACAAACAAACGTACAAAACAATACATATATAAGACAGAGAGTGGCCTGATCTAGCTACGTGTAATACAGTAAAGTCCTACTTCAGAACAGACATGCCACCAGCGTCCGTTTTATCACAGTCAAAGGCAGCCGACGTCAATTAGCCGCGGATGTCGCAAGACAATCGCCCGTTGAGCCATCAATGGGAGCGGGACCTCCATTCATCAGCTACAATTTATTATTAGTCGACGATGTACAAATCGGTCGATACGCGATGAACGAATAAAGAATGCGTGGAGCAGTCGATAACCAATGCGATTTTTTGTTTTCTGCGCACAAATAAGGTCATTTTATTACAACCTTGGATTATTATAAGTTATTATACATAATAACTAATTGTGAAAATATAAAAGTACCCTCACATTTCATTAAATATTAGTAATCCTGTTGTTTTTAGCAGTACAAGGACATTGCATCAATATAAAATTAATATATCAGTGCTAAAAGCTCTTAAGGGCACCTCCAACAAGATTGGATCAAATATAATAAATTAAGTAATAAATATAAATATTTTAAGCCGGCCTCTCCGGATCTTTCGTCGGTAATCCGGGTGTCGAGTTACACGGAGTCTGGGTGGTCACTTGTATAGTGCATTATTATGGGCCGCCACAATCGACTCACTGAGAGTGGACAATCTAGGGAATGCGAGCGGAAACCAATATAACAGATCGCTTGTATGATAAGTTTGTGCAACAGCTGCGCGTTTTGTTATACTGTCACTACAATTAATGTAACTGTTAGACAATTATTAGTCTGTGGTATCTTCTAATCCTTTTTAATGTCTTCTCTACAGAGCATTCATTCAGAATGTAGGCTATGTACTAATTAATATTAATATAAAATCTGTTTTAAAAGTAAGTATTTAACTACACATATTATATTTAAAGTTATTTAACATAGAAATTACTCAATTGAGTGCATTTTACCCAACAAACTGTAATAACTGTTTGGCGAAACTTTACCGTTTTTCTGTTTTTTTTAAATATATATTTATTAGTATAGATCGTAATAGAGAACAAGCGGAACATTATTGTAATTAATATTTGTTGAATGGATGAATGAAGAAATATTGACAAGAAAAACTTAAGTAGTACGTAGACCAGATAGTATATTAACGAAGCATACCCACATAGTACATATAACCAATATACAATGTAGAATAACCAAGCCAAGGCAACCTTCTAGAGTTAATTGAAACTAATGATAAACTAATACTAACAGGTGGAACTGTGATTAACAGTTAGCTTATTCATTATAAAAAAATGGCTTTTGTATGTGTGATGTACGAACGTAAACATGTTTGCAAATTTGTCATCTTGCGCGAATCTACCGCTATAAAAATTGTGTCTGTTATATATTACTTATTTAAATATTTGCTGGGCTACAAGGATTGCTTTATAAACTGGACTTGGTTATTTAATCAAAATAAGCTTTAGTCGCATTCACATAAAAGCCATAATTAAATGGATAATCTTCAACGAATTCCTGATGAGACTGTACCGTTATCTACATGGTGACACGCAGTCTACGGAATATATTTTATCTGTGAAAACAGTAGTCTTATTGTTTACCGTTAACAATGCCTCTCTTATTTGTATTAGCAAAACATATCCTATCCGGGGGTCGCCAGAGGTCGCTCCTTCCTGGCTTCAGATTATATTATTTTTTTATAAATAACAAAGTCATTTTAATTAAGCGATCGTTATACATAACTCTCGTATGTAATCGACAGTCGTGCTAATGGAGGAAGTATTTGTGTTTAATTAGCACTTAGCTGTTACCAACTAGATAAGGCAAGATTGCGCAAGGAGGCAACCAGCATTGTACTATAAACGTTGGTCAAAATTATATAAATAACTAGATTATTGTTTCTCAATCCAAGCCCAGACTTCGATTTCAAATATCTAGGCAGAAAAAATCAAATGAAAAATGTTTCATTACTAAAATTTACAATACGATTTTTAATATAATCATTTTGGTAGTTAAAGATAATACAAAAATTGTTATGCTACATAATAAGAAGCTATAATGATCCTGATATGAAAGCCAATGCATGGGTATAGGCCGACTGAAATACCTGCGTGAAGTAATGTATTCTACAAATATGTGTGTCATTTAATGAATCAAGTATGAAAGGATCGCGTTTTAGGGTTCCGTATCCAAAGAGTAAATCGGGATCCTACAAAGACTCCGCTCTCCGTCTGTCTGTCTGTCTGTCCGTCTGTTACCAGGCTGTTTCTCATGAACCTTGATAGTTAGCCATTTGCAATTTTCACAGATGATGTATGTTGTTGCTATAACAACAAATACTAAAAATAGAATAAAATAAATATTTAAGGGAGATAATTGTGCAGAACCCTTCCAACTCGTACTTGGTCGGTTTTAATTTAATTTCAGTAACCTTTATAGGAAGTGGTTTTCATTTGCGAGAATTTGTGGTTCGTCAAATCTTATATAATGGCGGGGTGTGTCAAAAACATGATCGCACACTGCAGACATTTTTTGGAACGTTGATTAAATCAGCAATATGTTCTATTAACTGGATTGTCGGTTTTGTGATTTCAATTCGTCATATACCTTTACAACTTAATACTAGAAATGCTTAGAGGTGACGACTCGACTGATCATTGTTAAATGTTGAACACATTGTGAGAATGGTAATGTCAAGACGGTACAGAAGAGGACATAGTAATGTTTACCCCGAGGTAAATGAATGATGTCAGGTTACATCATTGAGAAAAGTAAGAAAATAATGCCTTCAAATCCGCGAGTAATGGAATTATTTTATTACAACAATATGAAAGTTGTTTGAATTCTTAACGACATTTGAAAATTTATTATTTATTTAATTTATCTGTTTTAATTAATTAATTCTCCTTATTCTTATGGTTCTAGACAAATAAGTCAGTATTTTTTTACGAAATCAAAAATCAACAAAATTTAGAAAAATCATAGATTCCTAGAGTGAGTCAGTCGAGTTGGTTTAAAACATTACCGCTTGATTCGATTACACTGGCGGCCACAAACGCACCGTTTCGGAGTTTCTCACGTCGAGCGCTCGCCCACTCGCACACTCGCCCACTCGCATCTCCGTTTTCAGATCCCTGAATAATTCGAACTTAACGGACGGATCTTTCAATCGAAGCGCTACTTTGCCGCTAAACGTACAACTTTGCTTTATTATTCAGTTAATACGTTTTTAGTTTAGGTTTATAAAAAGAGATTTAGATATTGACCCAGTCTACTAATTTCTTCTTCAAACTTTACCTTACCCAAAGGTGTAGGCAGAGATTACGAATTTTCATTTGGCATGGTCCTTGCACACCTCTCTCCCCTCTTCTACCTTCGAAAGTTTAGATACGCATAGCGATTCGAATCTTTGTTCATCGTGCGAACGGTGAAGGATTGGAATAAGGTGGAATCGTCATTGTTTCCAAGGGTATCTTCAAGAGGAGAGTGATTAGGGTGTTGCTAAACTAGTGCGTACCACCTTTCGACGATATCATCACTTAACATCAGGTGGGATTGTATTCAAACGTCAATTTATTCATTATAAAATTACATGAATACATCTATGTATACATGCTGGTAGATTATGGGTACTCTTACTCTTAATAGCCTGTCTTTTTAGTATGTCACCCATCTAGTTGGTATATGTTCGCTGAGGACTTTAAAACACTGGCACTCACTTTCGCAACATAAATTCCTCTTGTCAAGCTTCGTTCATCCTTTTAACATCCGAACCATGAACCACAGAGCATATCTTTTTATTTTTAACACAAACTCCTCTTTCAAGCCACATTTAATTTTTTATAGGAGAAAGTGGAGAAATGAGTGGAGTGTTAAGTGACCAATGCCCATAGGCATCTGCAATAAGTTAATGAAGCACATGTGTTGCCAAATTTTAATGGACAAAGGAAGGTATATTTCCTTATTTTGTCCTTTTTATGAGAAAAGGATGGAGGAAAGATGACTGTAATTAGGTCTCCGGCACCTCCTCGTCGGATAAAACGCAGAAGCACTTCTACTTCACGCGTGTCTTCTGTGAGGTCGTGGTGTTGCAACGGTCGAGCCGGCCAATTCGTGGAACAAATGTTGTAGTTGCAGGCACTACCACTTTGTCCTTAGAACGCTGTTTCTTATCCTGTTATTTAATCAGCATACTTCTTAAAAACCGAATCTCAACTACATTAATTGATTTACATTTATTTCGAAAATCAATAAATAGTTCTGTGAATGATTCTTCTGTGATGAATATTTAAATCGTCAATGTTTTACATATAATAGTATTATTTAATTAGTACAATATTTATACAATTAAATGAAACCAATGGCGGCTCAGATTCTAACTTATCATCGGACCTATTTTATCCGTGTTCTTGCGTCTATTTTTGTCCATTTAGGAGCTCATAACGCCGATGACGTTTTCTTTTAACCATTATCTACCACAAATTGTATCTAAGAGTCGAAAGCTGTCTTTCTTTTACATTGCTGTAAGGGTAGTAAAGTAATAAAAAAATATCTATGTCTTGAAAATTGTCACGAAACGTTCGTCGCCGTTAGAGGCATAAAATATTGTTGATAGTGAAATCAGAACAAGGCCCGTGACGTGCGTCTAGTCCACGTCTAATCGGGGCCAAGTCAGTCCGGTTCCCACGGAGCCACGCCGCCCACGCGTGCCGTTAGTCATACCGGCCCGAGCGATGTTTGTCATCTGCTCTAATTGATCTACAGATCCAGTGGTGGGTAAATTAAATCGTGGCTCATCAATGCCTCGCGCTGTGTGAATATTTTTTTCATCACCGCCTACGACAATGACGTGTTTGGTACACGTGATATGATCCGTCACAGATTTTTTATTTATTCATTAGGGAAGGCTTAGAATTCAGCGGCCTTGTCGTTAAGTAGTTTTTTTTAAACTATGAAAATATGATAAGGTTATGTGAAGGTTTTGATTTTTCAGAATGAAAACTAAATTATTAATCTATCTTGAAATTAAACTTCTTAACAAATGTCATAAATAAAAATTTGTAAGAATTTTGAAGAATTTTGGAGAAGCTATGGAATATTTGAACGGTCGAATCTACTTAAACAAAACTTTAAGCGATATACCTATGTTATCTTTCAAGTTAGTTTCGTATACCGGTCGGCGGTATGTAAACATTAATATTTCGATTCCCGGATTAAGGATTACAAATTAATACAAAAACTCAAATTATGACTTCTCAGAAAGTTACATTAATTACATTAACAATGTAAGTTTACTTTGATTGAATACGAAGGGTCTTGATAAAGATTTATTTCGTCAAATCAAGCAAAACCTACCAAGTAATGTTCTAAGCAAGATTCAGAAGCAGAAAGATTAAATTGTAGTACAGCAGCCGGGTGATTGTCGTGCGAACGCTGTATCGGGTTAAGAGGTGTTAATTGTGCGAGATTGAATGTTTTCCCAGGGCAGAATTTCAATTGGACGCAATTGTTTGTCTGCTATTTTTTACTGGAAACAGTTACATATAAATACAACATTAAATATTTCTTAGTAAGGGACACCTTTCTAAGAAAATAGTTATGTTTTTGTACGACAATTATGTAGCCATTATTTCATTAAATATACACACATATTATAACTACTATGAAGGATAAATGATTCCTTTCATGTACTTTTTTCAATTTTCTCGGTTAAGAATCACCAATATTTACCTAAACATACGAGGCTTATATATCTATTTAAGAAATGTCATCAAAATCATAGCGATAGGTTCTTTTTTTTACATATTAAAAAACAATTTCTACATTAACGACTATTCGTCAGCTGTCAAAAATCATAACGCACACATTACGAGGCAATAAAATTTTGACTGATTGAAATCCCGTGGGACCGCGAGCTACGAGGACGAATTAAGGCCAATGTCATGGACCGAAAACCATTATTTGTATTCAATTGATGAAACAAGTATGCACACAAAGTTCAGAGCAAATAACGAGGATTGAAAATAATACTATTACAGTATAAAAATGAAATAATTTCCTACTTACATTTCTTGCGATGTGAACTTACATCTTTGCTACGCCAGAACTAACAGCGAAGGCATAATTTGCGAAGGGCGAGACTGATCTGTCCACGTTGGAATTCAAAATACAAGCGTAATAAAAAAAGTTTTTCACAAATCAATCGCAAAATAGGTACACTACAACACTAAGCAGGTACTTACTAATGAGGTACTCTTTATTTGTGGTTACACATATACTTATGAACGATCATTTTCTTGTTATGACTTACCCTGGATGAAGGTGAGTACCGATCTTTGCGGCATTACTTGAGGGAGACAGTAATGTCTGTCGGATGGCCGTTTTAATGATAACTTACCGAGAGGCGATATTTGAACCTAATTAAGTATGAAATATTAATTAGTAACCTGAAACTTGTATTTGGGTCACATCGGCAACTAGGTAAGGAGCAAATCATCAAAGTCCTTCAATCAATTCTTCAGCGAGTTGTGAATTATCCTTCAAAGCGGCGCGGCATTGGTCAGAGCCGAGCCGGCGTTTGATCCGCGCCGCTGGTTTCACAACGCCGCCACCGCCTCCCGCCGCGGACATTATAATAGGGTTAAGATTTGAAGCCGGCGGGTCAAGACGGACGTAGTTAGTTTCATTTGCCGCATTAGAATGTTACTCATGCCTCTATGTAGTTGGAATATCGGGATCTTGATTTTTGTATACATTCTTCTAACGTCTTATCAATCAAAGTATAAATTAAATGTATAAAATTAAATAAATTTTAGTGACGGAATTGAAAGTGAAAGTTTCCTGGTTTTGTATGACTTTTCTTATAACTCCCGAGATAAATCAATATGACGAAATTGCCAACTATTTTTCTCAATTTATGTCCTTTAATCACAGCTCTATTTCAAGACACTCCTTTTAGACACCCCTTGGTCAGATTCGCAATGTTATTCCAACGCAGTCAACTTTAATTATTGTATGGCATCTGTCCATATTGACGACACACTTTATTATAACTACAGTTCCTGTTAAAAGGGTGTTTATTACGCCTGTTGTTTCTGTTTGGTCCTGTAAGAAAAAAACTCATCCGACAAATGCTAGTATGTGTAATGGATTTTGTGATTGTCATGGTTTATTGCCCTCTTATATCCTGGATGATATCACCTAGGTGATTTTATTATAAAATCTGGATCACATAGAGACATAAACTAACAATTGAAAATAAGAGGCAATCCTGGGTACTCAGATAATTTGATTCCATTAAATAAATTTGACAGAGAACTAATAACATTCCCACCTTCCATAGTGAGGTTGGTGAGATAACATAATAAAACATTTCACGCGCAAACGACGCGTGAACATTGCAACGTCGCCTCCCAAAAATCCCGTTCGCAATCAACTAATCATCTCCTTGTTGCAGAGACCGCGGCTTCAAAGGGGCCATTAATAATGAATTTGGGCAGTAAATCGCCTTTTATACGACGAAGGGATTTAGCAAATTCGCCGCCGCACGGCCACGTGTGCGCCATTAGCCTAATGGGGTACCCTGGAATCTTTCTCATCCAGTTCAACTGCGCCTTACTACGTCATGAGTTAATGCTCGCTACGCGGCCGGCTTGACTTTAAAACGAAGACAATTCTATTTTATTTAATCTTAAACTGTTGTAATGTTGAAATCAATTATTACTATTTCTATTGTGACTATAGTGTGGACAAATTCATACTGTATTGTGAACAACACGCTTACGCTTTATTCCATCATCTAAATTTCATCATACATACTTGCCTAATTATCTATATGTATATACAAAAATGAAAGGCGTTGTGTGTATGTATGAATGATCCCCAGGACGCCGTAAGGGCTGGACCGATTTCTGTAAATTTTCAGTAAATCTTCAGATTAGCCTAGTCGATGTTCCTGTGAACTTTGGTATCGATACGATCAACATAATTAGAGCTACCTGTGTGAAGCTGGGGCGGATCACTAGCCTTGAATAAAACTTAACAAAATATCCTAAGTACTTTTTACTGTTATTTCTTTCTCAAGGTGCTCTAACGTATGCGTAGTATCTGTGAGTGAGATTAAGACAACTGAGGCTTAGAGATAAATTCAGTTATTACTTCCCTACGGATTAAACCTATTAGATTATAGTGACGACATATACACGGAAGAGTTAAGCAGGAATATCCTCTATTTCAGAGATTAAAGTGTTATTAAATACGTGCTAATGGTTTTAATTTAAATTATATATGATTATATATTGTTGGTATTACTAGAACAACAAAGCGTTCGTTGAAATATTGGTCCGAATGAGCTCAGGGCTGAGCCAAAAATGTATTTTGTAAAATTGTTTTTATATAATTTAAATGCAACTATCTAATGAGTTGCAGATACATTGCCTTTAATGACATGACAGAAGAGGGGAATTCAAATCCTCGTCCCCTTCGCATCTACTCCTTATTAGAAATGGATGGGAAGGGGTATTATGCCACAGTCTATCAAACGAAACGCAGAATATTTCTACTTAACCCCTGTCTTCTGTGAGGTCGTGGTATTTCACCGTTCGAACAGGCCCATTCATCATCTGTTCACGCAGATGTTGCGAGATCTACCTCTTTAAGTTAACTTAAGTTTTGTCTCTTAAGAACAAGGGTCTACCACCTTCCTATCCTGTGCTCTGTTTCCCTGATTATCCCCTTATTCTGTGCTATATAAAATCTTGGCAATATTGCAACTTATCTGTTGTAGATATCGATTGGTAAATTAACTTGTTTTAGTTGCATGCCTCTTAGACAGCTTAGTTGCAAGCCTCGTTCATTAGTAAGCAAAAATAAACCATAAATAATGAACAACGCAGTTTAATTTGAACACATCACAATATGACGGGATAGACGAAGCGTACGGTTCGGTGTAATCGGCGGCCTAATGAAGTCTAATTCTTATTATACAAGTCAAGATTTACTGCGGCGCTGGCGTTGCGGCTGAGTGTGAGAAGCGGATGTAGGATGTTGCCAAGGACGTGCGATTGTGCTGTCGTTGTTTTGTCACGCCGCAACATGTGCCACTCGGCACTTCGCTCTCGCCCCTTTTTTATTGGTTACGGTGTGACATAGAACATTCAATAATGAAATGAATATGTTTGTTAATCGACTAAGTGTTGTTTTGCTAAACACAAAATAGATTTTGATTCAAAAAACGTTTTGTCCATATGTTATTCACTACTTTTTTCAACTGTACATGTAAAAAAAAGTATTTTTCAGAAACTCAATTTCAGTTTTGTAAGACGGATTGCGCAATTCTATGATTACCGTATTTTTATGGAAACATGGTTTATTTAAACTTCAGAGAAAAAGATTTTTTATCAATGAAGCGTATTTAATAATTGGTCGATTTGTACCGAGTAACTAAACCTGGAAAACCTGAAAAGAAAACATTTTAAATAAATATGCAATCACGCTTGTAACCCAAACGTGTAGGCAGAGATTATGGATTTCCATCTGGCGGGCTTGCCACACCTCTCTCGCTTTTTCTACATCCATACATCTATGCATACAAGCTCGTCGGTTAGGGATACTCCTTATATCGCCCTTCTTTAGTGTGTAATTAATCTGATGGAAACTTTTGATTAGCCTTAAGATACCAAATAAGTATTTCATGTTTTTTAAGATAGCTGTTAGTTTGCCTATAAAAATAAGACATAAGTTCTCCTTGAAAAAATATTATGTTTAAATTACGAACAAGTCTTTACCAAACTACTAAACTGTCATTTGATATTAATAAGTCAATAGTCGAATAATTAATTACATTTTCTAAATATAATAATTTCATATTGACCACAGAAATCTAGCCAGGAGATCAGCCGAACCGTTCTCCCGTTTGCCCGACGAAAAGTAACAATAACAAATGTGAACAAGATTTCTAGTTAGCATTTTGTAAGTCACGAATAGCTGACGAAAGTAAGTGTTAAAAGATTACTCAAACAATCTTTTCTAAGCTAACTTTTGGCGAACAGTTACACAAAATATAGTCTGGTAAAAATAAATCGGCCGAGGCAATAATAGCGGCAGCGCGTGTCGCCGTTAATTCGTTTAGGGGCGACGTCTAGTTGCCGAATGCGGACAAATTAGATTTCCATCGGTGATGATGGATGGCGGAGGTGGTGCGACCCGGCCTCAAATCACGAATTCTACAAATTAACAATATCTGAGCCCCAATACTGTGTAAATGTCTGAACATTATAAACTATTTTAAAAATTAAATCGACTAGCAAAAAAATCCACGTTACCGGTGACCTCACAATTAGCCAAATTTTTATATCGTTCAAAGATGGCTGGTGACATAAAGGCTTACATTTTTGTGCACATCATTATCTTAATTGTTGTCACATCAACACTACCAGAGAAGTGACCATTAACATTCGCAACAAATAGAAAAGATGGATGTGTTGCCAGCCAGATAATGGAAAAGAGTACATAAGAAAAAAGAAAGGCGTAGAAGAGGTGGAAAAAACGCAGTAGTATTAATAACCTCATCTTAGTGGTATTGGTATTTTCCCAGGCACCAATGGACTAGCCATTGGTGCAACAGCTGCTGCACATGGTCTATAATTTTTTACATAAGAAGGTGGGAAACGAGCAAGCTCCTTAACAAGCATATGAGTTACACATGTACTACCTAATTTTTATGAACCAGGCAGGAAATAAACAGAAAAATTATACGCTCCTATTGTTGCCCTTTCCCAGACAAATCCTCTTCCTTTTTCAATTATGGAAGAGGACTGATATATGCCCTCCGGAATATTACTCATCAGTCAAAACGCAACGACTTCATTCACGCCAGTCTTTTGTGAAGTCGTGATATTTCACCAGTCAAGCCACCCATTCGTGCATCTGATGTTGTTGTTGCGGGCTCTACCACTGTTGATAACACATTATGTCGTTGTATCGAAGAAATACAAATCGCAAAGCCAAAACCTTAGTACAATAAACGGATACAACCTGTGGTTTATGCCGTTTGATACGAACATCATTCAGCGATGTCGTAGATAATGTTATGCAGGATATAATAAAGCAAACGATAATATTCGATACTGTTTCGATAACGTTTGTGACATAACTAATAATGCCACTAAAATGTTTCATAACAACATCGTGCAATAAAATGCACACTTGACTTAGTAATGTTCACTTATCAATACCCTTTTGGTTTTTCGGTTAGCATTTTAAGGCACTTAGAGATAATGAATAGGTACTTATTTAATAGCTAATGAACTATAATTACAGACACGAACATTGTTTTTTGAATGAGCGCGCTCAGGGAAGTGTTAGGACTGTAAAGTGTCAGCGTGCAGTTGGGATAGGAATATTATGCATTTTATCTGACTTGCGAGGTGACAATGGCCTATATATTCCCATCACTTCCACTATTCCTATTTCTTATCTTTCGTGCTTTTACTCATATAATGCTTGCAGCCCATCATTTAAGTAAGACAACTAATTAAAGCAGTTTATCGTCAACACAATTCCGTCTACAAAAGCTTCTTACTGTAATACCAAAAATAAAACAAAATCACAATGATACAGATTACAGAGGGCAATTAATATTAGAGAAAGAGCAAGAGCGAGCGGGCGTAATCCAAGTTGCCAATAATTTGTCCGGACCACGCCGAGACATCTGATCCCGGAGGTAATCGGATTTAGCTGATCGAGCACCGCCTGTTATTGAATTTCCTATTATTTCTCATCCCACACGACTCTTATCGACATTGATTTTTAATATTGTATATGAAGCTATGTCGTCTTCTTTATTTGCAGATTAATGTACTTATAGATGTACCATTCCTAAGATTATTTGTCAACATTCGATTAAAAATTCCATGAGGGTAGCTGATTTTTTCTGAACTCAGACAGTAATTACGCATTCAAGCTTATTATCGTCTGCTAGATTTGTCTAAATCTTACCATCATTAGAGCAATAACTAAAGTTCTAGTGTAATGTAAATCAATAGAGCCCTACTGCAATGTGCCATGGGGACCAGGAATAGGCTAAGAAGGCTACGACCTGAAAATATCAAGTAGTCGTTGCTTGTTTTTTCCGTCTACGTTGTCGCCACAAGAAGTCGTGTGTTATTTATCGGTCGCATTAAGTCGCATTATATCGAGTCGCATTGCGTTCCGTCGCTCACTCAGTACAATGGGTTAAGACGTACCTTGTGGTTATTATAATTTCAACAACAATTCCTGCAGCCAATTTCTCGTACTCAAAAGCCCTGGCTCCGTACACCTTACCTACCTCCGATCTATTTGTATTATAGGCATTCTCCTTTTGATTGAAATAAGTTACGTACTGCGCAAGTTTGAACAATCTTTATTCCTGTCTAGCCCCTTCTTTTGGTTCGTCAACCGGACTATATCTTAAAACATCTGTATACACAGCATGTTTTGATAATTCATTTCCAGCTTCGATACGAGACTATTGATGAAATTATTACATTAATGACTCGTACATATAGATATCTCAAGATGACGTGTATTTACACTAGATTCAGTAGAATTCGATGTAATATATCTAGAAATAGTAACACCTAAACAGCGTTATGTCCAGATGGTAATTACCTTAATTGTTTAATACCAGTCACATTTAAACTTACGCATAAACATAGACTTAGTAGCCTAAAAGACGTCTGTTTTTTTTAAATGAGTGTACCACAATACAAATCATATTTTTTTCTTTGAATTCTACAGTGCGCGGTCCAAAAGCATAAATAATAGCTTAATTGGATTTATTCCACTTCCTTAATCCACCAGTAAAAGAGTGTAAAACAACAATCGGTTGTAGGTCGAGTGCACTCAAAGGGCGCTGCGGGCGCGTGCCAAGGCGAAGGGCCCGCGGGTGCCCACGAGGGCCCACAACAGCTCACGAGGGTCCACGAGGGGCAGCGAGAACTCACAAGGGCCTGTGACGGCGGGAATGGGATCGCGGCGGATTAGTGTTACGATGTTATTGTCTCGACCCGCTTTCTATGGGGTGTTTTGTCCTTTTTATATTGCTCTAATAATAAAACATCCCTGTTTCAAAATCTTTTGTTGATTAGTTGATTTTTTATAGTGTTGTGTTTTTAAAGTTTTGAATTTTTTGTCTTCAAAATCTCTTCATAAATTTTCGAATTACATTGCGTTTGTACAGCCACCTGATGACATAAGGAAGTATCTCTTGTAACAACCCCATTTGATTATATTTAACTACTGCATTTTTTAACTACTTACTATTTTAAGTGGTACATACCGAAAAAGGCGTTATATACATTTACCTTTGTTTCTAGTCGTCAACCAAAAAAAAAGTATAAATAAAATTTCATTTACAAATGAACTTGTCATGTTTTAAATAATTTAATAACTTGGAAAGAAAATTGAATCCTTCAAAGTTACATTTATTGCAAGCTTTTAGTTCAGCAACAATTTGTAACAAATTTTAGACTTATTTGTTTTATATATTATATTATAAGTATAATGACCATGGATGAAAAACTATTGTCTTTTGATCCGAATATTTCCATATAATAATATTTTGAAAATTATCGAATACGTCGAACTGAAATTACTAAAACTAACCACAACTGAACGATCGTTTCGAATGATTAAAGGTGTTCCAGGGCTCTTCTAGTACAGATACACAATTGTACCGTCTGCAGAGCAAATTGCAAATTAATATTTCGACGGTATATCGATACAGGCTCCTTTGTCGGTGGTCTGTTGCAACGTAAGGATGCCAGCCTTTGATCAATCAGAACTCACTTCGGCGAAATTTCAGTTCCTCCTTCAATTTCGGGATATACATTATGCTCTTTTATTTTAGATTAGAAAGCATTCAGTGGAAATTATATCTTTACTGTCAACTTTACTTACTGTAAAGTGTACTACATGGATAATATAATTTAAGAAAAATACATTCATGATTTAAGATGCGACTTAGTAGCGACAACACATTTTCAAAGCCAACTTTATACTAATTGGGGTTAAAAATTAAATTTATTCAACAATTTCTTTTATATTATTAGGTGGCGCTTAAGTGATCGCTACCAATAGGCAACAAGCTAATGCAGTAGAGTTGCAGATGCGTTGCCTACCTGAATGGTCAGAGGAGGGGATAAACACATGGTAATTACCCTTTCCTATTCATCCCCTCCGCCGTCCTCTCCTTTTCCATCCTTGCTAATAAGGAAAGTATGGAAAGAGGAAGATAACTAGAATTAGACCTCATTCATCAGACGAAACTCAGAATACTTCTACTTCACACGCCCCTTCTGTGAGCGAGCCCATTCGTACAACAGATGTCGTTATTGCGTGCTCTACCACTTTTAAATTTATTTTCTTTACATGTTCTAGGAGACTAGATATAAAGTTTAAAATGTTAATTGAAGTCTCTACCGGTGCAACTGGCAGCAGTTGCTCAAATTGGTTGGTTCATCTGGGTAAATAGAACATCCGTGTAAAAAGTAATGCTTTGTCTTAAATGAGGTTCAACGTTCTTCGCAACCAATCCCTTTCAATCATCTTTTATTACTTACCCCCTTACCTTTCTTATTTATAAGAGCCTGAAACTCTCCGCCAACATGTTTTGATTATTGCTCGCTTGTTTGTCTGTTTCTTTCATAGAAAGCCCACGGGAAGGACTGCAGAGACAAGTGAAAACACAATGTAGGTGGGAAGGCGCGACAATAGTCCTAAATAAATAAATAATCGGTAAAAATAAACCCCTGTGTCTTAACAATAGAAATCAAAATCGAATACAAGATAAATAAATTACAAAAAGTTCATCAAACTATTACAAATTCAAATAAGCATGTTGCTTGAGCGTGTTGCGCATGTTCTTCTCTCGAAGTTATAAGAATATCCCAACCAAATATCGCCTAACGCGGCTAATAAAGTTTACACTTCAAAAATTATCAGAGGTCAAATGGGTCGAGTGCAAGAAGATGGGTGACAATTTATAAGCGGTGCTTCCCTCTTTTTCTTGCAATGGGTTGTTAAGTGTGGATGACACTATTTTACAGCGGTAGAATCCGCAACAACAACATCTGTTGCACGAATTGGCGGGCTCGACCGGTGAAATGCCACGACCTCACAGAAGACAGGCGTGAAGAAGATGATTCTGCGTTTCATCTGATGAGTGAGGTGCCGGAGGCCTAGGTCCTCGTTCCCTTCCCATCCATTGATAATAGGCAAAGGATGAGAAGGGAAAGAGGATTCGACGGTGGAGGGGTGAATGGGAAAGGGATATAACCATTTTCTGTTTATCCCCTTCTTTATCCATTAAAGATAGCAACGTGTCTGCAACTATTGTTGCGGATTGTTATGGGTAGCGATCAATTGATATCAGGTGAACCGCATGCTCGTTTGCCACCTTCTACTATAAAAAAAAACACTAGTCAAGTGCGCATTTGCTTGGAAAATTACTTGCTATTGAAGTTTGTAGGCAACTGTAATTGTTCTGGTGGATATTAACGGGAGTGATGTACATCTAGTACATACCATTGTACTAGATGTACATCACTCCCTATACTATACTATACTATACTATACTATACTATTACTTTAGGTAACACACAAATTAACCCTATTGCTTCTTTCTTTAGTTTATCTAGGTGATCCGGCAAACTTCGTACCACCATTTTTATTTTCGATCTCCTTAGTTTTTATTTTGCGAAAACTCCCAAAATATTTATTTAAATGATATACTATAAAGGATTATTATAATGTTTATGATTACACTAAATGTACCAGCGTATTTAAGTTGATAAATATTACTAAAGTATCTGTCTAAATAGCTTCCCAATTACCGCATTGTACGTGATCATTTTTTAGAAGTTAAATGGGCTTAGTAATTTATTCTCAAAGGACTTTTGTATATATCTTTTTAAAATATAAAATTCCGTAGTACATTATTTAGATGTATCGCGTGAGGTTTAACCAGCAACGTTGTCAATATAAGCGCTTAAAATATGTTTTGATGACATCACATCTTTCAAATACTCTGGATTTTTTCTGCTGTAATATGCATGTTTTATATATATTAGCCCTGCTCTTGAATCACTCTGTCTATTGATGAAAACCGTATTAAAAACTGAAACTTTGAAAGATCTAAGGGTACAGGCAGCGGGAGCGACTCTGTTTTATAATATATAAAGATTTTATTATTACAAAAAAACTCGTTTGATTGTTAAAGATTCTGTAACTAATATTTTTTCAATCATTAAAATAGTACATGAATCCATGAGTAAGCTATTTTTTTATTTAATTGAACTCGGGTAAAAAGCTATTAAAA
Organism: Papilio elwesi; assembly: GCA_029849275.1. NCBI lineage: Eukaryota > Metazoa > Arthropoda > Insecta > Lepidoptera > Papilionidae > Papilio > Papilio elwesi. Next base: position 1,992,911 of record CM056687.1, on the reverse strand, counting down.
AATACAACTATAGTTTGATTTCTCATGGCCGCTAGCGGTCATTGGAACTGAATAATAATTAATAATATTTGACAAGTTTTTACGTTTTATTTATAACATTTCATTATTAAGATTCAAGAAGGATTTGACACCTTAACTTTTTAAGTCGGACATTTCGACGATTCGATGTCTCGACTAAAATATCTTATAATTATAAGGTTTAAAAAATTGTATGATTCCTTGACATACTTATTATTTTAATATATTATAAAGACTTATTCAACATTGGTAGAACCCGCAACATCTTTTGCACGAATGGGTCAACTCGACTGGTGAAATACCACGACCTCACAGAGAACAGTGAGGTGCTGGTGGCCCATATCAAGTCGCCCTCCTTCCTTATTAAAAAGAAGATTTCACGGGCGAAGGTATGGATAGGAAAATATACTTTTTCCTGTCTATTCCCTCCTAAAGATAAGCAACGTATTTGCAACTCAATAGATTTTTACAGATGCCTATGGATGGCAGCCAGTTAATATCCAGTGATCTGCTTGCTCGTTTGCCACCTTTAATAAAAAAAATGTAGTATAATACCTCAAATTAATGAATATCAGCCGTAAAGTTTTCACTACGCCTGTGGTTAGAAATCCAATCAGGGTTTTTTCATTAAATTATCCTACTCTGTATTTACTCTTCTGTGTATTTTTCATAGAAATATGTATATATTTAAAAGTTCAGCTTGGTAGTAGTAAAAGCTTGACCCTAATGTTTAGTTATATACGAGTAGAAAGGGTTACTATGACAATTAAGCCATAACCCCAATTCCTCCTATGCCTCATAAGTCTATACCTTAAATCTGCTTTTAGACACCTTTAACAATAATTAGAAAAGTAGCGTTAGTGTTGCCACTTGGGTAATTCCACCGAAGTTACACCGAACATTGTCGAGAACTTTGCTTAAAAACATTTAAAAATCAATAACAAGTTAAAACCAGTTACATTTATAATGTTTCTTTTTATTTCTTACGAAATTCCCTAAATTTATACCTTTTTATTAATGAAATAGGAGAACTTCGCTCTTTATAACAATTTATTAATATTAAAAAGTAAATAATTGTCTATGATTTGGAAGGAGACAACATTCTGTTTCTTTAGCATTAAAAGTTTTTTTATCATCTTTTATTTTTTATAATTGTAATACTTATTTTGTGTTAAAAGAATTATTAGTATAAATATAGGTACATCTACACATAACGATTTTAGGAATTTTACATATATACTATCATTATAAGACAGGTAACAATAATTGGTGCATAAACAAACTTCATATGAAGACGAATAGGGTCTTAATCAAAAGTAATGTGACATATAATATGGAAGTATAATAAGAAATAAAGTAGATTATTTCTATTAAGACTACACACAATCTATTCTAAGTGGTAAATAACTTACCTTTCGGCGTAACCACTCTGAAAGCGCTGTTTGACACCGGCCTCGGCGACTCCTCTCGCAAACCGCCACCAGGTGAGCTGTCATTCCGTACCATAGAGAAGTCCAACGGCATCGGCGGCATCGCACTTACTTCCATTGTCAATGTTTACGTTTAAAAAGAAAACAAAAATTAATTTAAAAAATCATCTGTCACTTTGGAATGTTCGGATACGCGTCCTAGCATAGACGCATAAAAAAATATGAAAACAGCATCTGTCACTGTTTATTGGAACGTTCGGATACGCGTGGTGTTGAGGGCGCGTTGCGTGCGACCGTCGCGGACCGCGGGTATGTATTAAGGCGAATATCACACTCGGCTGGCGTTCATTCGGCTTTCTGGTCGCTAAAGCTGAATATCTCGAGGATGTTCATAGTGATTTGGACCTTATCGGAGCGTGGATGTGGGCGTGGTGAGCGTTGCCCCGCCCCGTCCGTCCCCCGCCGACAAGTGACAATCACTTTGTATAGGTAACAGAATAATACGATTCTTGATAGATTTTATTGTTCCGCCGATGCATTTGTTCGAGACCAATTCCAGTACAAATGTTGTATTGGGCATTTCTTCTTGTTGGGTGTGCCGACGTTAGATTGTATTGGAGTGTGTATTAATAAACGTGGGCGTGGGATTGAAATGTAATGAATGTTTTTGTTGTAAATGGTTTTATTCTTTTTTTTATTAAATAAAACGAAATTTTGTGCAATTTATTATCAATTTAATATCCTTATGTTATTTTTAGTCCTTAAAATAATTTTATAAAAATAATATTAAAATACTACTTATTTAAAAACAAATAAAACTACTTCTTTCTTTCGACTCAATTTATTAAAACATAAGATATTTATCTTCAACAAATTCTTTAAGAATATTTAAGGTAAAAATGTAAATATATTTAATCCATTTAATTTTAATTAATTAAATCCAAAACACATAATCAATTCAATACTACACAAAGTAAAATTAAAAGTACTTATTAATTGTTTGCAACAACATTTAGTTAATTTTAAAAATTAGTGAAGAACATCTAACAAATAGAAATAATCTAATATTTTTTAAATTATTTGTAATCATGTATACTTAAGATTTTATAAAGTTCTTTTAAATGAACTTTTTCTCGTTCGAACACAATATTTTAATTAGTCCTACATTACATTGTTAACATCGATAGCCACTTCATTAAAATTTACAAAATTAAATTAATAATTAAATTTAGTATTTCGAGTGCCTTTGTTCTGTCGATATGAAAAATATTTGGAATAAATGTTGAGCTACATTCTTTTGTTTTTCAATTTTTAATGTGTCAGAAGATCTCTCGATGTCTCGCAAACGGCAACACCGTTTCAGTTTTATAAACAAGTGACGGTTAAGTTTAGAAAAGTAGTCTGTTGTAAAATGGTAATCTTTCTGAGCGAATTTAATATATTTTTCAATTTTAAAAATTACTTTACCCCGAATTAAGGTGCAAGTTCTATTTTTTATCGTTAACCTTCCATAAGGAACCCAGACGACACCGGGTACGACGACGACGAGTAATTTATGTCCAAATCGATAGGTATAAGCTTCTGTTTTGTACTAATATTTATTTTGTATTGCTCTCTGTTTATTTTAAGAGGTCAATTTAAATTAAATTCGATGAGATTATGCTTGGGATTACGTCCGAGGAATTAATACTTCCCCGCGCGTCGCACCTCCCCGCTACCCGTCAGCCAGCGTCACGTACCGACATTTAAAACAATGAACGCCTCAATTTTTCACCGGCGGCCCCCGAAATATGGCGCGCTAATCCGACCGGCGGCCTTATTCTAAGCGATCTGTTCGTAAGGGCGATATGACCGCCATGCACATTAAAAAAACAAATGAACGTCACAGAAAGATGTTATGACTTCATAAAGAAGCGCAATGTTGGGGGATTGTTTGATCGTTGTAATGGATGAACGATGCTTGAAGGAGGGCTACGTCCAGTAGTGGATGTCCTGTCTGATGAAGCTAGTAATCACTCAGATGAATTGAGCATGCGTGCACATCTGATTTGGGGATCAGGTTATCATTTATTTCACTTAACATGATATCGGGGATAACGCTCTTGACCTAGGAGAACATAGATTAACAAGTATACAATTTAACAGTTTTCTCTCTCTACTTTAACTTCCATATCTATAGATCGTCCTTCTGTAATACGTCACTGATATGGTAGGACTGTCTGGTCTGGACTTGGACTTTGGTGCGCAACAAATCTGAGCTTCGCAGTACGGCTCTACTAAAGATTCCATAACTTTCAATGGTAAAATTGGCAACCATTATTTATATAAACTATTTTTAGTGAGATATTAGAGAAAAATTTATGAGTACAGTAACTTATTGACCTTCTAACAAATGTCAAAGATATCGCAATCTCCGTCCTGAAAGAAATAAAGTCTAATAAGCTCCCAAACGCGTCGCATTCCCAGAATAAGGAGGTCGGCTTGCTTTGCGAAAACTAATTACACCTCCGCTTCGCAATGATAAAGCAAAGCCGTCGTATAGGATATTTTTATTCGGGACAAAATGAAATTCCCGTACAGTTTTGTTTTATTGCATTTTCAACTTTAAACGCTATGCTATAGAGCACATTATTGCATTTTGAATAAGGTGTTCGGTCGAAATTATGGAAATTTTTTAGTATGTACTCAGCATAAAATAATCCTAGCATAATCTCGCTCGCAAATCCCATTATTTTGATCATAGCCTCAATTGTAGCGGCCCCTGACGGCGGAGAGGTGAAACTCGAGCGCTTCGTATGGAAATCCCGTTCGTAATTTTTCGATTCGGACGTTTGATTTTTAGGGGATTTTCAACCGTAAAATATTTATACGATCGGCTTTGATTAAGGTGCGAATTTGTGGATTACGTGATTTATTTTGTTTATAAACTCGTATAAAATATTGGTAAAAAATTATAGTGCGTAAGTGAGCGTAGCGGAATCAGTAGACACCACATATCTAGCAAAATAATGTCACACAAATAGTAACCATAGCCAAAAACATGGAATGATGGTAAACATGGATGACACGAGAGAGGTGTGCCATAACCGTGCCACTTGAAAATCTGTGATCTTTACTATTATTCTTTGTGACATATATATATATATATATATATATATATATATATATATATATATATATATATTATATTCGGTTCTCTAGCGACCCGCCCCGGCTTCGCACGGGTAGTACTTATTACCTATAGCCTAAAACACCCCTGGTTTACACAAGTAATTCACTAAAGGAAAACTATCACACAAACCTTTATACCTACTATACCTGTAAGGGATGAATTTATGGTAATAATTTTGAAAAATCCTTTTATTTATTGATGATGATTGAGTAAGCTTGCTGTGTATAAGCCAGAGGTCTGCTCAAGAAGCACCGCCACTGTTGGTAGTACGAGTATTAAGGTACCTGGATACCTATTTCTCTTTAGGGTAGATTAATCAATAATAAAATCCGCTACCCATAAGAATCTGCAACAAGCATACGAGTCGCAAATGCGTTACCAACCTTTAATGGACAGAGAAGGGACTGGAATCTTAATCAGCTTCCCATCCTATTTATCCCCTTATTAGGAAAGGATGGGAAGAGGGAGATGACTGAAATTAGGCCTCCGGCGAAAGCTACTGGAATCTTGTACAAAATATCGTATTAATATAATTATGTAGAGTGTAAATAGCTATTTGTACAATGCCAGCAATGGTACCAATTGAGTTCTTGCGAAATCCTTCATTCATTTTAACACCCTTTAAAATGTCGAGATCAAAGGTGATTTGCGTGCAAACGGCCGCCCAATACTGACTGCCAGAAACACCCAGCAATTTTGTTCGAGTCCATAAACTCAAACAGCTTATTAAACCGTTGGGTTTGTTGATAGGGTTAAATGTTTTCCAACTACGTTACACCGACTGCACGGTGTCCAAATGAGGACAGAGGAGAGGATTAAGCAGTAAGATTTTTTTTACTTGCAATGGAAATATAGCTTTATAAAATTAAGAAAAATAATTAACAGTAGTAGAACCCGCAACAACAACTTCTGTTGCATGAATGGGCCGGACCGGTGAAATACCACGACCTCAAAGAAGACTAGCGTGAAGTAGAAGTATTCTGCATCTCGTTTGTTGAATTGGATTCCGGAGGCCTAGTTTGTCTCCCTTCTTATCCTTTTCACACGGTAAGGATAGGAAGGGGAAGAGAATTTGAGAGGCAACAAATGTAAAATAAGTTTACTCTTAAATAGCATGTCCGTTACAAGATTTGTAAGAATAATGTTTGAATTTCGAATTTAAAAACAACCTCAGGAAAATATAATATGGTAACGTCTTAATATTGTTCACCTGGAACACTGTGTCCGACACAGAGGTCCGTGTTACAGATAAAGAAACAGTCGGAGGTAGGAACCCGCGCTAGTATTTCGCACACCGCTTTAATTATACCGAGTTAATTAATACAAAACATTAAATGTTGGGCCTCGCAACCAGCGAATTATGTATTCAGTAGCTTAAAAATGTAACTACATGTAATTACTGAGGTACAAACTATAATTATTATAGTTTTTATAAATAAATATTAAGACATCCAGAAGCACAATCCGTATGCTATATTCCCTACTTTTTCTACCTACCGCTCTTCTTCGTAACATTGAGAATGGAAATTTTACTATTATAACTGTAGCTGTTGCGTTTAGGATTAGTGATAAGTGGCGGATCAGTTAGTCAGTCAGGAATGTCATTAGGGGACAGAGGGTTGACTCTTCTGAAGGTAATTAGATTAAATTAAAATGGACTAAGTTTCGCTTCTTCTGCATCCTTACATCTACGTGTTCATGATCGTCGGTTACTGGTACGCCTTATATCGCCCTTTTTTAGTAAGCCACTATTCTGATGTATATAAGTTCTCCTAGGGCGTCCCAAAAGTGCCACTCGATTTGCAACATGAATTTGGTTTCGTTATTCTCTCTTCATTCATCTTTTCAGCATGCTCGAACCACTTCATACCTTTACCTTCTAATGAATCATTCGTTAAATTTAACAAAAGCTGTAAGTCCTCCACCGATGACGCAAACACGACCTAGTATTCGGCGTACAAGAGGTATTTTATAACTAGCTAGCCCATTTTTATTACGAAACCTCTTCTTTCTAAATGTCCTTTAAAACTTTACATCGCCAGATTCGTCATTCACTCAAAGTCAGTCGAACGTCTGGTTAGAAATAGAATGATACGAAAAGCACTATAATGATACCTTTGGTGAATTCGACTATTTTGTAAGCATTCATAATGAATGGAAAAATGTATAAAATTTTATATGCAAAGGTTCCGTGACTGCTTTACACATCGCTGATTTCATGGCCCCACGATTATTCTAAAAGCTTAACAACAAGCAGGTAGTTCGCTATCAAAAATCATTTGGCGCTCGCCTGCGGAGCCGCTTCGGGAAATTACCCCGCGCTTAATATTTACTTTTAATTCAAAATTTTATTTCAAACGCCTCCCGCCGCTTACATTGCGAGCGCTTCTCGTTATTTGTTGAATTTATTTAACTCTATCGTTTCCTTCCCTCGTATTATTTTAACACGTCGAAAGTTAAATAAAGGTCCCTTTATTCAGCTCTTCTAAGTGCCGTTATATTTTAATGTTCTTAAAGTATTTTATTGTGTCTAAAATATCAACAAATACATATACATTTTTATTATTAACAATACACTATTTTAGGTTAAGGACGAGGTCCTAACGAAATTGCCAAGAGGTGAAGGGTTAAGATTGAAAAAAATGGCTAGTAGTTCGAGCAATTCAGGCTTATATTTAGTCAGAATTACCTGCACTGTGCATATTGCACTGAAGCATCGTTAGATATCCTAAAAGCTTAAATAATGGAGAGAAAAAGAAGACCTGAAGCTACAACTGCCACCAATCAAATGGTTGAGAAAAGTGTACCCTTAAGGTGCAAGATGGATATTTAAAAGCCCATACCACTTAAAGGAACATTGTTTTCTTGTTTTAATTTGCAAACAAATCAAGTGAAAGAGTGCCCTAGATTAAAAAATTAAAAGGTTTTCAGCATATGTGCAAAAAAACAAAAACCAGCCAGTTTGTAAAGACTAATTTATAAAAAAACTTAATTATTTCTACGTCAAACGCTTTACGGTGTTTGACGTAACACAGCCACAGCCCGTGCGGTGTTTGCCGAGGCGAATTAGAGTTAAAATAAATACGGGCCCCGAAACAATTTGCATCCAGATGCGACATTAGACCGTCCGGTTATCTTTTTGCGAACGTAACGACGCTGACCGACGCGACGGTCAAATTACAGACAATCGCATTTATACGGAGCGAAAAAGTGCCCCTCATTGTTTTAACTGTCCTATGTACGGACGAGTTTAATTTGGCTTTGTGTTTTATGCGGGTAGCGAAGGCCAATTTAATTTTCTCAGAATATTTTGATTATTTCAGTTATTTGTTTTAGATTTTATTGTATTATATACTGGGTTAGTATTCTATTGGTTAGATTGTTACTTGCGGTCCACGATTTGTAATTCCAAAATACTAAAACTTGCGTACGTAACCTAAAAAGGAGACTTTGCTTCTTTGGCCGCATTCAGCCTCGGGGGCCAGATCTTGGCTCGGTGCAGTGAATTTTTATCGGTGGCTGATACGTGCTTAAAGTAAGCCTCACATCTATGGGAGCTTAAGTCATAAATTTAAATCAAATTACAATACAAACAATTAAACAATATTTGTGACTGATTGTGGCAAAAATATATTGCGTTAACAATTAAATAGACATTATATTTTATCTAATTCGCATGTAATTGAAATCTAGATATCCTAGTGCCACCACTTGGAGGGGGTCATCGACCCCGCCATGAGCGCGACACATGACAAGCTTCCTGTCCCTACATCTAGCTCGAGAAGTAACTTTAACAGCGGACATGTGGCAGCTCATACATAAATATGTATTTTAATTTAAATACATCATTTTGTTAAACATCAATTGTTTTTAATAGTTGTATTTATTTCAGGAAGTTTGATGTATTTATTACTACTATTCGTAAAGTAAAATCCTAAAATATTTCTCAAAAAACAAATCATGAACAGCTAAAAATCGTCTACTGCTGGTAAGGATTGCCTTAAAGATCCAACCCGGTTTTCTACAAGGTTACTTCAATCTATGATAATACCTACTCTATTTCGACTACAGCATCCTCTTTCAATTTTTTTAGCACTTTATTTAGTTCAAGGATTCAAAATATTAATTTTTCAGTAACATTTTTGTTTAATTTGATTTCATTACTCTATATTATTTTTGCAGCAATGTTCAGAAAAGTATAAATAAGCAATAAAATATTTATATTTTTACAATTGATGGGTACAATATTTGATTTAAGACGTAATAATAAAAACTTGTACTAGAATTAAATGTGTACAGAAAAATAGTACACGTGTCGAATCATTAAGCAACGGATTTAAGAGTAATGAAAGAAAAGAAGTAATTAAAACGGGCAGTACAACACATCGGACGGAAGTCGACGATTGTGGAGCGGTTGGGCATCTGCAGCCAGCGCGTCTCACACGCGAATTAATAATATGATTTCATTCACATACGACCACCAGCTGGAATTAGCTCGCCACTAGTCTTTGTGAATGACGTTTTTTTTTATCAAACGTTTATTTTCAGCCAGTCTGTCATCGTTGGTTGCGTTTAGTTTTTTTTGTCTATTTCATAACAACTCCACTCGATAAAGGCAAGTTACATACAGGCAAATTGTTAAATATTCTTTTTATTATCAAACTTTTTTATGTATATCGGTTAGTGCCCTTCGTTAATTTATTTTGTCATTAAACGTTAAACAGGCGAATTCTCTTCTTTATATGATCTCCATAGATGACTTTGTTTATGGAAGCAGGAGGCAAACAAGCAAGCAGATCACTAGATGGTATATGACCACCACCATCGGTATCTGCGACAATCTAATGAGTTGCAAATGGGTTGCCTACCTTTAATGGATCGAGGGGGGAATAGATAGGAAAGAGTATATTTCCTTTTGTTATCCACGCCCTCGCCCGTCAAAGCCTCTTCTGTATCCCTTTCTTTCCTTATTAGGAAAGGATGAGAAGGGGGAGGGAGCCAGCCATCTGGGACACCGGCAATTCACTCATCAGTCGAAACGAAGAATACTTCTTAGTTGAAGTCTGTCCTCTGTTTATAGAATAAAGTGGAAAACGAGCTAGTGGCACCTGACAATAAGTTCCGCTATCCATAGGCCTCCGCCACAAGGTAATGGGTTGATGCGTTGCCTACCTTTATGGAAAAGGAGGGGATAAAAGGATATTTCCATTCCCTGTCCATCCCCTCCTCAAATCCTCCTCCGTCAAATCTTTTTCCCCTTCCCATCTTTTCCTTATTAGAAAAGGGTTGGAAGGGGAAGAGGACTATAATTAGGTCTTCGGCACGTCACTCATTAGACGAAACGCAGAATGCTACTACTTCACGCCTGTTTTCTGTGAGGTCGTGGTATTTCACCGGTCGAGCCAGCCCATCCGTGCAACAGATATTGTTGCGGGCTCTACCACTGTTTATTTGATTTTGATACCGCAATTTAAATTAATTTTATGTTTTAAAAATTCAAAAATTATTATGATTTTATGAAAATTAAGCGATAATTTTCAATCGATTTAATTTTAACAAGACGACTTTCTCCTTTTTAGAGATTGATAACCCGTGTGCTTTATTTAAAATGAAATAATTTCCTACTAAACTCGCTTATAATTTAAACAAAGCAAACGGAACAAGGAATTGTTAGAGGAGGTGCAAACGCGAGTGAATTTTCAACAGATGTTTTACCGGCAAATGTTCGCCTCATTCCATTCATGCCGTTCAGCAACGGGCGGGGATTATAATACGAGACTGGCAAGAATTTATAAAACGTTCAGAAATGGATTATTGTCGTAAAGAGAGGTGTAACGGCGCGCTGTGGCGATAAAGGTTAAGTTTATCGCGGTTTTTGAACGCAACGCGCCAACCGTCTTCCCCGAGTTTTGTTTTATTATTATTTCCTTGATAACATCGTTCCAAGCGACGATAGCTCAATGTGGATTTTTAATCTGTAGCTCTAAGTACACCAAGCTTAAAACAATTATTGGCAATGTAAATGTTAGTGAAATGCGAAAACAGTTTATTTTCTCAATTTGTTTCTTTAGTTAAAAATACTTTCGCAATAATGAAAAAAAAACTATAATTATTTATTTAATTTTAAATTAAATATAAAATTATCATATTTTAAATATTAAACAAGTACTAAATGACTGTATGATTTTGGGTATTCTGCTGATATTATATTGGCTAAGACAGTCCGGCTAGGAATAAGAATCTAATAAATCCTCAGTCTTCGAAATGGGTCAAACCGTTTATGCTACTCCCAACGGAACGGACATACATACATGCATGCACACGAAAAACATTACCCTTTTACGGGTCATTCGGATAAAAACTCCCTAATAAGAGTCTTAACAACTTTTAGGATAATTTCTATACATGTATACTGTATCTATTATTTTAAAGTAAAAAAGAACAATTTATATCAAACTTTTACAACTTCACAAACAGAATAAATCAAGAACCTAAAGACAAAATCCTTCTGCCGATTTCAGTTCAACAGACATCAAAAGCGGCAATAACAAAAGGTACCCTAAAAACATAATGAGATGGCGATGGGCACGCAAGTGCTGCCGTTCGCATGGGCCCGTAGCAATTTTGGGGTACTCATAAATATGTATAAGGCGGTAGTCTTCTTTTCCTTTACTTATCAATTATGGGGTCGTTTAAGCGACACACTGGGGTCTCTCGCCTCTGCAACATTGGAAGGGTTAACCCGTTTATATACTGGATATATACTTTGAAGATTTGGTACCACTGAAGTAAGTAATAAGAAATAACTATTCAGAGATTTCGTAGTAGTTTTTAGGGAATAATAAGCATGCGACTAAGACAATGCAAAGGCGACAATAAATGCCTACGCTCATTATTACACTGGGCCAATTGATAAATGTATCTCAACTTCTGTACATTAAGCGTAAAAACCGTTAAATACTTTTTTTGAACAAAGAAACGACTCGAAAAAATACTTAACTATCATACACTATCAAAGTCTATATATTTATATATTATTATCAATAATAAAAGTTGATTTTAAAGGTGGAATAAGACGAGTAAAATAATAAATAAAGTTTGTAGTTACAGCTTCAACACTTTTATCAGTACGTAGAAAAGATAATTCTCAGAAACAAGCGATACGTCGAACAAAGCTACCACACAGTAATTCAAAGAGTGCATTAATAAGTTGCAATGTAAAATAAAGGTTTGGTACGAAATACATACTTTTGATTCGTAGAAAACGTTCGCATCACATCACAGAGCACCTTGTCGCATCCCGTACGCCCCGCGGGGCTCAAGGACCCCATATTTTAAAGCCCGGGGTGAATTTTATTGCAAAAAATACTCGGCAATTTTACGCAGTGTACAAAACAGTCCCCGATGTCCCCAAGGTAGTTTCGATTCAGACTCGATTATGTTTAGGGTTAAACGTCATTGATATCACCGCTCGGTGCCCACTGGAGGAATATTGAATTTTTTTCCGCCTCTAATTTGTACGGTCCATGTGGCCAGGGTTGAATTGAGATCGAATCGTTGTTTATTGATTGCCGAGTAATTTAATTGATGACATTTTAATACAATAAAACCTTTTTTATTATGATTACAACTTCCACTACAATAATATTCATTAGACCACGTGGCATTTGGATTCGTTATTGTCGAGACGAACCTACTCTACCTGGACCGCTGTCGACTAACAACAGATCAGATCTTCCTCGAGGTTCACCAGCTAAGTTTGGTAACGACTAAATCTTAAATACCCAACGCTCGGCTAAAGAATAATAGTATGATATGTGTGTGTTTTTTTTAATAATTTTGCTAATACATAGCCACATGTAAGTGTATGAACTCGCAGAAAATGTATTTCATTATATTTCTCTCGCGTTCCCGTTATTGTGCGATGACAATATAATCTATTGTAGGTTTACAATCAGGCGAGCGTTATTACGTATATTCGCGATTAGTTATTAAGTATATTAAAGAATATTAAAAAAAAAACAACGTAAGTATTTTTGTTTGTGTACAAAGGTACCAGCAGCAGTTACCTGTCAATATTAATGAAACATACACAAAACAAAAGCATTAAAAAATCCAACAACCCGCATTCCTAAAAAGAGCAATCTACCAACAAAATCTTCGAACGTCGACCGAATCAAACTCTGTTTTAGCAATTTACGGTAAATTTATTGCCAGGGGCCGTTTTTAACAATTGTCCGTCGACAGCAGATCACAGCCGATAAACTGTTGTGGGGCCCGCATGTGCGCGCACGCAACGTGTCCCACAGATCAACATCGTCAACATGTACGTTGATGTAGATGCAGCTTTAGGAGTTAAAGTCAAAAAACGTTATACATTAGGTATTTTTAACATTAACATTAAAGAGATCAGGAAGTTAACAAACAAATGATAACCCCAGGCATGACAACACCGTGTTACGGAGGACCTAAAAATATAACAACAGACATGTCATGATTTCTATTCTTCGATACTCGATTCTTTCTTGTAGGTATATGGAGGTGGAAGAATATAAAAGGCTGCTCACGTCTGTGAATCACAGATATGCTTAATTATATTCTGCATTAAAGAGTTATAATGCCATTATTTATACATCTGCTGTGAAACAAAGAAAAACAATATTAAGTTTTTACCTAATTGCGCGTCTATTGTTTCACTTAATCATTGGGATATCCAGTAAACTTGACATTTTGTAATTAACAAATCGTTAATACAATTCGTCATTGTTACTAGTAGGTTATCAATTATCGACATACATGTACAAAACATTGTGTCAAAACTTGGTTCATTATTCCTCATTTGCTTAGGAGCTCAATTTTATACGGTAATCCAGTCAGTGAGTTTCTGATACCAATTTATTTGAGACCTGTTCCTAGAGGTACTAGGTACTAGGCCTAATGTTGTAGGAATCGGTTTGATAGCCCTTTGTTAAAGACATATTTCCATACATATAAGATATATTTAACAATGTCTAAAGAAGACTTTTTTAGACATTGTTTAATAAAGTGTTTTATCTAAATACTTTTAGATTAAATGTTGGACAAATAAATTACGCGCGGACAGAAAATCTTGGCAAATGCTACTTAGATGTTCGGTCTAACCTTGAGACACATTAATTTAGTAGGTATTGTTATCTTTATGCACCCACGTCATAAATGTTTTTAAGTATCGAATAATCACCTCAGAGCGCACTTTCTGACAACTCGTGAATCCTTAATAAATTTCTTAATTAAAAATCGTCTGACACACGAACACCAGCAAAGATTGCTGCGTCACGTGACAGTTAATAAGCAATCTGACGCGACGGAATAATTAACGTAATAATCATTTAAGTGATAGTAATGACATGCGGGCACCATCGCGTCCGCTCTATGGCTTTATTTAACGCTGTTTGCGTTTTTATTCAACGTGCGTTCACCCCCCACTTTTGTTTCAAGGAATAAGTTTCGTCGGCTAACGAGTGTGTTGATTTAGGATTACACTCGCGGTTTGTGGTTAGAGTATCAAAGTTGTGACGCCATGAGTAATGGTGGTGAGTAATTCGATATAAAACTAAGGTAAATTTTCTGAAAGTTAAAAAAACTTTCACCTACTGTTTCTGTTTTTAAGCTTAGCTAAGTAAAACTTGCGCATCGTAAGTATCGGACACATCGCATAGAAAGTCATACAAGTGAGTCCGCACCGTACGGATCGCTCGAATATGGTCATCGACAATGCCGACACCGTTGCCCCGTTGCTTGAACGATGCGATGCGTGCCGATGACGTCGTACTGAATACCTTAGGCTAGGAGAGTAGAAAATTCAACTTGAGAAAAACAAAAATATTGGAAGAGTCAGGAAATAGTGTGTGTATTCTCCATGTCATATTTTCTTATTTTTAGCATTTTCTACTTCTCTGCTAACAAACAAGCATTTTCTTTATGGAAGCAGTTGGCAATCCGATATTAAGTAATCGCCACCCATAGACTGTAACAATTTATTGCAGATGCGTTACCAACCGTAATGGACAGAGGAGACAGATGAACAACAAAATTATTATTTCTTTTTTCTATCAATACCCTCACCCCTCTCTAAACCTTATCTTTCCATCCTTTCCTTATTGGAAAAAGGGTGAGAAAAGGAAGAAGAAGAAAAAGAATAAAGAATTTGGTCCTTCAGCACCTTACTCATCAGAAACGCAGAACACGCACTTACGCTCACTGCGATAATCGAATGAAGAGGCGTCGGAAATCTGATGGCTGTAGTTGCGTCGGCAAATCACAGGCACAAAAGTAATCCGTTTGATATGATGCCTGCGAATCCGACATGTAGACGCTTAGCTAGCTAAGATGGCGACAATGCGACGCGACGCGAAAATGTTAAGTAGTCATTGTAATAGCTGTTACCCATGGCATCGCACGCATTCGTTTCGTATCTTCCTCGCGGACAATTTTTTTTAACTTGATTTCGCGTTAAAATAACTTGGAATTACAGTTCGTTAACTCACAAGCGCTTATAAGTAAGATGAAACCCATACTTAACATCTAGTTAATCGCGTGCACATTTTCCGCCTTCTTCTAAATACAGGAAGCAGAGTTAGTAGTAGGTAGTAGGCCGCCTCTTGCCAATTGCCAAAGATACCAATTATGAATATCTGATCATACGCTATAAAAGTTGCCAGCGCCAGTGTTTCCGTCCTACTT
Organism: Papilio elwesi; assembly: GCA_029849275.1. Taxonomy (NCBI): domain Eukaryota; kingdom Metazoa; phylum Arthropoda; class Insecta; order Lepidoptera; family Papilionidae; genus Papilio; species Papilio elwesi. Next base: position 1,977,569 of record CM056687.1, on the reverse strand, counting down.
GGGTACCTACAAAAGCGAAAACGCTGTTACTAAACTAGGGTGATTGTTCAACCACATCACCACTTAACATCAAGTAGGATTGTGGTCAAGGCTAGTTTATTCAAAATAAAAAAAAACTCCTCAGAGAATATGCACCAAATTACGAAGGATATTATCAGTAACAAGTGTTCAAAAATCATGAGATGTTGCGTCAAAAAAGAATTTGCAAGTTAAATGTTTCGAGAACTGTACAGTGACATGCAATAAAGAGTATAATACATTTTATTATGATATACTTTTAAAACAAGGTAATAACCCCATACTCTTATTGTGTATTGAGGATGGACAGTCATAGTACAATTGGAAAGATTTGAAAGAAGGTTATGGGTCTAGGTTATGGTCGAGTTGGGTACTTAAGAAGTGGACAAGAAGCAAAAAATGATTAAAATTGTTAGACAGAAAACAAATTAAATATATACTTATCCGGGGTATTGCGTGTCCTAATCGCATTTGTTATTCATTTCCAGTTCTATTCATGTATCAAGTAAAATAATAAAATCTGTGTTGATTTATTATTTTACTTGATATGACTTCGTCAGATTAACGTACGTTGTCGTATCAGATGCCGGGAAACACATTACAAGGGAGTCAGAGGACTATCATATGATACTGCAATTTTCAATAACTTTAATCTACAAATAGCAATCAATTATGTCTTTAAACTCATCTCCGGTCACTCATTCACTTATACATTCGTTCGGTCAACTAGTCAAAGAGCTGCCGCTCGGAAAGTTAACTCAACTCGGCTCCAGATCAACTAATTACATGTTATTCTCACTGATTAAAGCTCAGCTTGGGTCTAATGAGTGACTCACGAGTATCGGCCCGATGAGACATTTACAACTCACGACTTCCTGTTGTAAAGGGACTTTTAAAAAATAATTTAATGAGGTTAAATTATGATTTTATCACTTGTAGCCATTGAATACATTTACTGGTTAATGTTGGTATGCAAGCAGATATTGCATTAATGTGTTGGCTCGATCGAAGTAGTACCATGATCTCACTGAACCGGCGTGAATTAGAAGTTTGTACTCGTTGTTAGTCCGCTAAGTGAAGTGTTGTGCACTTCCTATCTCAGGTTCAAACAGACGGAAGCATTGCTTTGTCGTGCAAATTCTGCATCCAGATTCAAAATAGTTTCGACCATAGTGAAGAGTCTGGGCACCGAAACCTTTACGAGACAGTCGCTGGGACATTTTTAAGAGAGACAGTGAAATCTAGTAACTTAATCTCTCTCTCTTGGAAACTTAAGTTATTTTGACTATTTATTGTACCCTTCCTTTTATATTCTATCAATCAATATTTAATTAAATGATTATTTTGATTTCATATAATAGAATTCAACATGTCTTATTATTGTACAATTAAATGACTGAAAATTACTATATTCAATTCTTTTTTCTCTTTAATGTTAACGCCATTTAAAAATATCACAGCATCTATGAGTATTTAAAAAATCATTGTCAATTTTAAAGAAAGCTCTGAAGTATGATAAAAAGTAATTAAATAATAAAAAACGGTAGTAAGGTCGAAAGCGCCCTCATAATCTGGCTACGATACGTTCTCACAGCGCGGCCGCTCATCTTTCTCAATCAGCGAAACCATCGGGGCACACGATTTTTATTGTTTTCAAACCAATTGCTACGGGCGTCAACAGCAGACGAACGCGGTGTGTTTTTTTCTTTTACTACAATTTCCAACGAAAATACCAACACGATTGGATAATTAATTTTACAGCCACTTGATTAAAGTTAACGGTCTCGTCTAAAAATCGTAGTAAAACCGCTTTTGTATAGTTAACTTACTTTTATTTTTACTGTTGTCGTCCGGTTTTTTATAGCGTATAGATTGTGTTTTGTGGCCGTTTCAGTTGTACGGACCAGTGACGGCTCGTAAACCTAATCAACGCGATGAACGACCTTTTCAATGTAACACAAAAATTATCTTGCCGCGTGTCAATCAACTCATTTCAAATCTATTTACTATTTATTATTACGTAAAAAATGAGCCGGACCATGTGGAGTGTGATTGTAATGGGATACAATTAGAGGCTTTGAGACTTATTTTGGAATATTAAAATGTGTCGAAACGAAGAACATACGCCTTACATGCATAAGACACTAGTTTCTTCTTCCTCTGAACAAATTATTATTTTAATTAAAGGACATATTTATATCATTATAAATCGACGCGAAAACAAACTTTGGTGTCACTATTTATATACACTATTATAAAGTAAGGAATTATTAACACAAACAGTACCATACCATGTTTCATTGCAAGATATGAATGTTGTAAGCAAGCAAACGTCGTTGCGGCCATTAATTTTTTTTAATTTATCGGAAATGTAATTTTGTGATCGTTTACCACATTATATTGAGGTAGAGAAAAAATAAATTGTGTACCATGAATAGCTAATGTTATGAAGTAATAGGAAAAAAATGGTTTTCGAAAATATTTTGGAGTTTACAAATTTTAAAGTAAAAACCTTTGTTTACAAAAATCACAACTTGCTGTGAAACAAGGTATACTACGGGCTTTAAATAAAAACTATTATTGTTAATACCTTTCTTCAGCTCAAATGTCAATGTCATAGGCTATAAAAGTAGTGTTATAAATCATAAGACTCACGGCTCTTAAACTATCCGGTGTAAACAGAGAAAGAAGGTATCGTTTTAATTCACATTTCATATCAGAAGGAAGTGTTAACAATCCTTATCTTATTAGAAAATCCAAATGGGTACGTATTTAAAAAAAGTAAAAATACGTGCAACATGCGAACAGCGACAGTACTCATGTCGTTGACTGTACATCGTCCCGCGGGTCTGCCCCCGTGCTCGTTTTGTTCTGTTTACTTCTCTTTTAATGTACAATATTGTTTTTTTTTAGTTCGCGTTTTCGAATTCCCATTAGAGACGCTAATGAAGGCACGTACGTCGTAGCGCCGAGTGACAACCGACGCTTGACGTTTAAATAATTGTTTTTTTTTGGCGCAGTCGGCGAAAGCTCCGCGGGCGATGCACTTCGCGGCTATTTAAATAATGTAATCGTATGCTTTGTTATGAAAGTGATTAATTGTCGATAAATGCCTAGTTACGATAAAATTAGGAACTCCCCCACAGGGATAGATTTCATATTCTACGACCCTGTAACCTAAGAGTAAGAGTCTGTTATATCCCGGGTCCTGGGTTCAATTCGATAACCATGGAGTACCTAACACAGGCATATATCTATATCTACCTTAGTAGAGGTAAAATAATGTGAAAGCTTATTTTATGTCTTAATCCAGCACAGCACGTAGCATTGCCAACTCTTAATGGCGCACAGCTACAAGTAATTAACGTTAAAATTTTAGACAAGCTAATTGCCCACAAAATATCTTAGCTCGTCCACTCGTTCGTTACCTACATGCCCTATGTGTGCAGATTTATTCTTCTTACTTACTTCTATTTACTTATTCTTCTTCAACCGGCCATTTCCCATTTTTATTTGTCGGCCCTCCTAGTCTCTCTCTTCCTAGGACAACGGTCCTGGGCCATTGCTGGGTCCAAATTTTGTTTAGGACGGTCCCTCAATGACCTTTATCCATCTAAATAGGGATGTGCTACAGCCTTTTGATCTCAATTCAGTTTGTACTTCTACTGTTGTCTAGTTAGTTGCGTCTCCGGTCTTCTCATGACGTCACCATACCACAGGAGGCGCATTCCTGTGACGTCTAGAATAAGTCTTATTTTTATACCGATTGGTTTTTGTTACTTATCAAGTTCAAGAACTGACAAGCACGAGGGCGAACATAAATACGCGTTCTAGGACACTTGGAAGAACCAATTTGCAAGTGCAAGCCATTCTATCGCACGGTCATCGTTACTACTACATATATTACATAAATACATATACATTGATATCGTAGGATCGAGATTCAGTGATGGCCTCAAAAAAATGGCGGGAAAGGGGATACGGAACGTTAAAGACACTGTAGAAATCCAGCAACACAGAAAGCTTCGAACCTTTTGAGAATATAGTATGATTACAATACGCCAATATATATAGTCAAAAATCAATTACTATCAAAGTCAATTACCATTTAAAAAATGCTTAACTTGTAGTACCTATATCGTACATAGAAGCTCACTTCTATTAACAATGCAAGCTATCACGCCAACTATAACCCGTTGTTTGCATATTAAAAGCGCGTGCTCGCTATACAAGTACAAATAACAGTTAAGCCGAGACGCAATGGACTCAAACATCGCTTAAATTACACTAACTCCCACAATATTTTGATATATTGTCCGTAATAACAGACGAAGGGCGAAAAGCGACGGTTGGCTGTTAAAAATCGGACGCAAATGTATTTACATTGCTAGGTAAACTGCAGTTAAAGCGTAGCTTGAAAATACGCCAATGTAGATACTACTACTTGAACTCGATCTGAAATTAAAATAGAAATTAATTAAATAAATATAGATATAACAGAATAATGAATATAAAAATTACAATATAAAAATGGAATAAAGTAAAATATATTTTAGTCGATTTATTATTCTTTTCCTGTAAAAAATACTGGATAAGATAATAAAAATCAAGATACAAGCATCAAAATAAAATCATATAATTAATTTAACTTAAATAAATTGTATACATTTGGGTGCTTGTTTCGTGATTTTTCTTACAGAAGAAAGTGGTTAAGTGCTTTACCAATACTTACTAAAAATATGTTATGTAGATAGGTAAGATACAAATATTAAAGACTGTATGACATACTTAGACTAAAAAGCGAAAGTCACGTATTTTGGAAGTGAGACATCTAGTTTTGGAAAAACAGCTAAGATAATCCTTGTAAAAGATTTAAGAATTAGAACTCGAATTGAGTGTAGCCGATGGTGTAACGAAAACTTAAGTTTTGTTCGAGTTGTGCCAAAAGTAGCGCATGGGGATGTTTGCGTTTAGATTTTTTAATGAGCGTTCATTACGTGCTCGTTGCGGTGATCGTAAATAACGAAATGAACGACCGCTCCGGTTCGCGACACGCGCCCGCTTTATGGCTTCGATGGCTGATTGGTTTCTGTTTGTCTTCCGCATTCGCATGCAAACATAGCCTCATGTAATAATGACGTCACTAAAATAGCTACCGGTTTTTCTTAATAAAACTGTATTAATTAAATTTTGTGTAAAGAAGTCGAGAAAATTACAACCCAATTAAACACATTGTATGACAATGTCTAGAGGTATTGTTATTTTTATTTAACTCAGAACTACACCATCAAAGCAACATGTAATTACGTAATACACCATGACACAATAATAACTAACATGGAAAAAAGGAATCTAGTGACAGAAAATTATATACCGCGCCGCACCCACCCTTAAATTGCACTTAATAACCGAGATGACTCTATTAACCCCCTAAATTTTGTTTACCTAATAGAATAACGACCTATCGTATAATAAATTGGGAGATTTCCATACTCGATAGCGGCGGCCGTTTATCATTTTAATACCCGAGAGTGCCTCAAGGGTACTCAATGACGTCATTAGGTAGCACGTTTGTTTACTTTGAACACACTTAAATGTAACATTCACCAAATTCTCTTCATGGCAATTTGAATTTAACGGCCTTGTAATAAAGGCTACGTGCACGAAATAGCTACGGGTGTGAACGGTAAATGTTGATTGTTTTCTGTTAAAAGTAAAAAGGGAGCCATCAGGAGATTGAGTGACAAGACCGGTTATTATATTGTGGTACAAATAACGTACCAACGGGCGATGATTAGTATTTTTATGATGTTATTAGATACGAATTATGTTGTTACAAATGGACTTAGAATCAACGAACATAAATTCTGAGTTATGAAGTTGTAGGTACTCTAAGTGGGACTGTCTTCTTGTGTGTGCTGTGACCACAACAGCACTTATTTTGTTCCTGTCCCAAAATAGTAGTAATCCAACATTACCACGGGTGTGTGTGTGTGTGGTGTGACACGGTACTAACCAACATTGAGCGCTATACATTGTCAATTATAAAAGTGTACATTTTGTTGTTTCCCGTAATTTTAACCAGTTTTCTCATAACAGTGTACAACGAAAATAACTTCACCAATTGTATTTATTGAAACACACCCTAAAAGTTTGTCTGTTCTGTAAAGTAAAACAGTTTTTCAAATACAACTTAATTTAAAACTGACGGTTTACACGACGTAGTACACGATGCGAAAACATACGTAAGCGAATTCGATGAACCGCAGATAAAGTAATCCTAAATCATATCGTATAGTTATACAAAGTTTCACTATTACCGCTCTCTTTCTCCCCTCTATGTCTTTCTCGTAATCTCTTTTTAAGTAGTACACTAGAACTAGGAAAAAATATTTTTTTATCTACTAACTGGCGCAGTGACCCAAAGTGGGCCTCGGCCTCCCATAATAAGAGCCATCTCTCGCCTCCCTTAAACCTGAAGCTCAAGCAATTCCAAACCTAAGCGGTTATAGAAGAATTAGAAACGATTACCTACGATTGCTTTGCGAATATAATGACGTATGTTTCTTCAAGACTTGATTGTACTAATTTGGACTCACCGTGTTCCTGGAGCAACACAGTTCTTTTTCTTTTATTTTATATTTCCTGTGGTGATTGTTTTAAGTAATCAATTTTATTTATGTTACAATTTAAATTGTATATATTTGATTCGTGGAAAATTATTTATATTACTTTTAGCAAGACATGTCTTTTTGTTCATGCGAGGGCAGGGGCGGATATCGAAGCTGACGATGTGATCGCAATTTTTGACATTCGCTTACTTTACTCAAATCTTTATTATTCCCGTATATAGGACACAATTATAATATCAATTTTCCTTGTGTGTGAATCACGGATCAACGTTTTCGAGAACGTGTGATTATAATTAATAGGTCTTATTAAAATATCAAGGAATTCGCGCAAACAAAAACTTTATCGGTTTGTCCCAGTGTTTAGCCTACACATTAAACCTAACTCGAGACTACATCCGAAATAAATTCAATGTTTCCTTGATATTTCCTCTAATACACATATTAGCGTAAGATCTTACTTCTATTTTACTTTTATTATTTTATTCGTTAATATCATTGCTGTATGACAATGAAAATCACTGAACAAAACCGATTATTCGATTTATCTGTGAAATAGAATGTCACGCACGTGCGATACACAAATTAAAACAATTGAACATTACCAGTTCTAACTGTCAATGCTTTTAAACAGAGTTTTTGTGTTTTAAAAAATTTCGTTATATTTTTTTCCTTTCTCAGCGCGTCATTTTCAGCTGATATTAGTCCACTGCTGAACGTAGGCTATTGACCGCCACAAAGATCGGTCCCTCCCTTGTTGCCCTCATCCAGTGAACTTTCCACCTTGATACGATCGTCTATGCAGCGTTGATTTGTACGTGGCCGTTACTCTAGTTCCTTTCAGCCCCATCCGCCATCCGTTCTGCGAGCAATGTGTCCGGCCCATTGCCACTTAAGGCTTGCGATTCTTTGCGCAATATCCTTTACGCTTACGTTCTAACGCAGATAACATCAGTAGTATAGCCACGATAGACACATGTAGTGTAGCCAGCAGAAGCAGATGTCTGCTAGAGCGCGGAGTATCAGGACCTCAAAGAAAACAGATGTAAAGGCAGTTATATAGGTACACTTCTACGTTTTAGTCTCTCGAATGAGGCTACAGGCCTCATTACATTCTCGTCCTTTCCTAATCGACTGCTCCTAACAAAGAGCTGGCAATGTAGCTGTAACTCTTCACAGTAGCGGATATTAGTAGGTGGCGATTGTTATAATCCAGTGCTATCCGCTGACCCGATTGTTCATTTGCCTCCTTCTATTATAAAAAGTGTATTGATTTCTTTGCTATTTTTAAAAGTACGCAGGCATCAGGTGTCCGTAACATGTTATCGTATGTGTATCTCGTGATTTTCGTTAATCAACGAGCCGGGGTAAAGTGATCGCGTCGCTACGAACCAATTTCTTAGTGCGAGTTTAGTGCCGTCAGGTGCATTGAAGCATCCTTTTGTTGTTCGGAGCTGTCCTTCCTGTATTTTATTGGACAAGATTTTCTTAAACTCATTTGTTGATTGTTGCGCTATATACATTTTTGGATATTTAGGCTTTTGTGAGCACTACATTTGACTCCCTTTTTATACCTATAAAAACTAGCAGTGGACATTTTTGTTTTTAATGGGTGACGTATCTCTGTAATTATAAAACTTTACATTTTTTTCTATAAGAAAGCTTCATTGTCCCTTAGTAACAAACAATACATTCGCTAATTATACACACTTATTTACGCTACCCACATAGTTATTTACGATGTATAGGAAGGGTTAGATTGGTTTGAGAAAAAATATCTTAATAGCAGACAAAGTGAAATATGGGGAACTGATTGCCAAGCTCCGCTAGTTGAAGTATCTTAAGAAGAAGAAAGAGAAATCAGAATTGGTCAAGGAAGGATGAATGAGACAAGAAAAAAATTACATAAGGCGATATCACATCCGATTGTGAACAATGTGATAAAAAGTACAATAACACATAAAATAGTTAACAATCCAAACTTAAAGTGTTACAAGGGGACACGTAACAGGCGCATATGACTTTCAGCCGGGTCGAACGTATCAGCGGTCTGACGTCACCAGCGCCCAATCGTCCGCTAATGAGGAAGGAACGAACCTCGACCGGGATGCGAGCAATTAGCGCGGTCATAACAAATCCCCGGGAAACGGGCATAATCAGGACGCGAGGACAAACCGACAGCAATTATAATTAGCCGAGCGATACCCTGATGCAATCGAACGCTAAGCTAACTCGACTTGTTGGCAAACTGCATATTGTAGCAAATTAACAACCATTTTTCAGAGCTTTGATACTCATTGAGGTACTTTACCAGATGAATTCGTAGCTCTTTAATTGAGTGTAGAAAGAAAATAGATACTAGATATATAATAAATGGGGCTCGTAATTGTATCTTAAAAAAACATTACATCATCATCATATCTATACTAATCAACTGCTGGACATAAGCCTGTTCCATGCCACATCACTGTTTTGTACCAATTGAATCCACGTGCTGCCCTGCACCGTAACCGTCGACAAGAGAATTAAATGCTGACAACAGAATTAATGCAAATGAGACATATAGGCATGACACGCCTGGCAATAGTCAAATAAATTATAGTGCCTTAGTTAAATGAGTTTAAAATGTCTTTTGATACAGCAGGGCGAACTACTAATGGTACGAAGCATCAATCTAATACAGAATAATGTAAACATTTTTCTGTCATAGTAAGTTCACAGCACTTATTGTTATTATATGTTGCTCTGCTTCTGCGTGGGCCTTAATAACGGCCTCCTTTCCAAATTTCTCTATTTGGGTCCAATCTGGTCCAAATTTTGATGCCATTTTCACTATGTCATCATGTCTTTCGATTTTCTTCTTTGAGTGTTCGCAGCACTTAAGAATTCAGTAACGCCAGTCTTAATAAGCGTTTGTCATTTACTTACACTGAACGAAAACGCTAGAGGCGGTCGGAAACTAAACTCGAAATCTTTGAAATTCAAAGCGGCACAAATGTTGTTAAAGGAGCAGATGGATTTCAAAGCTACTTGCATTATGTATAACTTATCGCCCATGTTACTCTGCATGTGCACACGTTAATACATTTTATATGTCCACTGTTTTAATTCCAGATGTATATCTGTAACAAGATCTAGATGTGTATACAAGATTTAGATGTATGTATACATCTAGATTTTGTTCCTCATCTTTCTCGAACATGTCCTAAATAATATATTAAGTAAGACTTGAAAATTCGTATTACTTAAAAGCATAGTTTATCCCATAACTTACATGTGTTCGAAGACCCAGATATGGATGAAGCTTTTAATTCAATATTAAGACGAGGTATGATTTGTTTCTTGTAATAAATGAACTTTAATTTGAATCTCAAAAACAAATGAACTGAGAATAATCTTTTAATATTATCAATATAAGTGGATGTAATGAAGTCTGTATCTTTTATGTGCATGATATGATGCAGTACTGATATTGATTCAAGTCCACAGAATGAATCAATGGACTGACTAAAGTCCACTGGGTAAAGAAGCCATGAGACCAATCTTCGTGGTCATTCAATCAATCCATATTTGTGTTATAAAACAAAATAAAATAGATAAAAACATGATTTAAAATTGTATTTATTAATTATATTTTTATTTTAAACAAAACAGATTAAAACAAGAATTTCTAGGGCACAGCTTAAAGATTCAATTCGTGAAACATCTCGGCGGGGCCGTCGTTATTAAAGTCCACAGGTAATATGCTAAGGCAATATGGGGAATACACGTATGCGAGCGTTCCCGAGGATAAACACTTACGTAATGGATATCGCATGCACCGTTCCCGGAGCCCCGGAATAATGTGAAAAAGTAAAGCGCGCCGGAACGACCCCCGCGGGGCCGAGAGATCGGTTTTTCGCTTCGGATTGTTTTGAATACGGCATTCACTATGTACCGAATAATGTCTAGATTGGACAGGGTTTTGGAATTGAGAAATGACATTACAGCAACAATAATCTCCTTTACGCTACCTTTATTTATTAGCTGTGTACTGATACAAAGCCTCAAATGGAATTAAAGAACTGAACTTTGTGTATATCTGCATACCATCTTTGATATAGGTTCTTGGTGCCATTACTCATTACTGTCTTTTTATGTATCCAAATATCTAACTTCTATAAGTTTATCGCTCATATAACTTGGGTTAATAAAAATCTATTTCCTGTCATGTATATACAGAGGAAAGAATCGTTTGGTAATTTGTAAATTATTAACTAATTAATTGATTTTAATAATTCTGTCAAGCTCAAAAGCTATATTACCCAGGAATAATATGAAATATTTATATCATTTTGTTATCTTGCAATATTGAAGTTCACAAGCAAGAAGAAAGAGCAACAGCTAGCATATCTATTTATATACATAATAGCGTTGTATGTATGTATGTTCCCTATAGACTCCAAAAAGGCTCCATCGAATTTCGATGAAATTTTAAGGGACAAATTGACCCAATGATTGTTGCTATGAATTTTGGTTCTGATCGGATCAACTTAATTTGTGGTACCCGGGCGGATTACTAATAAAAAAGTTCTCACCCTTTTAATATTATATATATTATAATTTTGTAGTTTTTTGTAGTATTTTTAACTAGTCTAGTTTAATACAAACGAATCGAAATAATTATCAGAAGAAAATGTGTATTAAGCATTTAACTATTTTTACACAATTCCAAATCAACAGTCACGCTAATTGCATTGTAAATTATTGCATTCTTTTTCTAACTTAATTAGAACGAGTCACCAAAAATCCCGAAAAAAAGGCGAAAAAAACGTCAGGGCCAAGTGAAACCAGCGGTCAGAGAGTTTTCCTTACGCTTTTAATTAAGCCGAGCCACAAACTAACCTGCCGCCATTTTTGCAGTCCCGCATCGCTCGTGCAGATTGATTAAAAGTCTATGGCCCATGCTTTATGCCGAGGTTCCGTTGTCATCCGTTACTATACCGATATGTGAATTATGACCATAGTATATTTACTTGGTACTTTTATTAAATCTATAACCACATTTTATTGAAACAATTGATGTACGACTAAAGAAGTGTAATATCAACAACTAAGCTGCTGTTTTGTTGTTTGTATGTTGACGTCATGTGCTCTGTGACATTATAGTAACGAATACGATGATCTAGTGACACCTCACTCTTCAAAATCGGTCAAACTGTTCAAGCTTTAGGTCACAATGGAACGGACATACATAAATATGTACATAGATGCAGAATATGTTCGAAACAGAAGAAGCCTGGAATAATGGCTCCAACGTTTGAGGAAGTGGAAACACATTTTTCCCTTTACAAAAAACAAACATATATACATACATACATATTTATGTACATACATACCCGTGATTAAATTACCCACCATCTGGGTCAGTCGGGCGATAATAATGTATGAGGTGACTAAAAGATGTTGCCACTAAACAAAAAAAATGGCTCAACATCAGCATTGAATAAAATGACAGATAAATTATTTAAAAATTAAACCTCTTAAAAATAGTGTTGTGGTCACTACGAACTTGCTATTCGTTTAATACTGATCAATCTATTTCAGTTTTATTACATGTAGTCCTAGTTACAACAAAAACAACTGTGTTTATTTTAAAAAAAATACAGTCGGTCATAAGGAATCTGTAATATTTTCCCGTATCAAACATCGTCTAACGAGGCTAAAGAAGTTTCACTTCAAAAACACAGGCAGCCGACAGAACTGAAAACTCCAAACAGGTGGAACGGCGTGACGCAAAAATAAATAAAAAATCAGCAAAAATAAACCTTTGTACCTTAACAATAAAATCCAAAAATGAATAAAAGAAAAACAAATGAAAAAAGTTACTCGAAACTGTTTCAGATACAAAAATAATAATGTTGCTGACGTGTGTTACATACGCATGTTGAGGAGAACCTACAAGATTTTCTCCTACCAAATATTGTGTAACGCGGGTAAAGAAGTTTTCCACTTCAAAAACCTACTGTATTCTTTTTTTATTTGAATACAAGACTATTAACGGCAAAGGCTAGGGAACAATGGAAATAAACTCAACCCTTGTACCGCTCAAGCAGCTTCTAATTTATGGTTGAGGTGGGCCCCGGGCCGATAGTTAAAGCCGGACGCTAATTCTGACGGACATGGCGAAAGTTGCCCGCGCCGCTACAAGCCGTCTCACTTATTGTTTTGTTTATCTAGCTGACTCGACATACATACATACTTCTACTAAATTACAGACATGAATATATTGTACATCACAGATGAGGCGGGAGTTCCTTAATGTTCACTACGACATATCGATATGATACCTAATTTAATTGCGTTGGTCCATGAAATACGTTTGACAATCTGGTGAATTCATTAAGTAATCACCAAAAGCATTTAATGTAAGCTCGAGAATACATTTTCGAGGGTTTTTCACTTTTTGCGCGCAACCCTAAATATTTTGCTTAAATTAAATTAGCCTATTTGAATCCAGACAATATTAGCTATTTTCCAGTAAGAGTCCCATCCGAATCGGTTCAGTCGTTTCGGAGATTACCCGGAATAAACAGACAGACAGAAAGACAAAAATTTTCAAAATTGTATATTCGTTATAAGTACCGTAAATAAATCATGTGTTTTGGGTATGGAAATGTTATTTTGATATGACATACAGATACTTCAATTTTATTTATCAGTATAAATATTTTAATAAAACTTACTACACGCAGGTTAATTTTTAACATAGTATAAAACAAAAGTTGATGTCGTGACTAGAATTGAGAAAAGTGTGCTTCGGTGTTTCGGAAATCATAAAAGGATTAATGAAGAGAGAATAACGAAACAAATTTATGTAGCAAAAGTGAGTGGCAGCGTTGGTAGGGGACGCCTTTATATCGAAGATATTAGGCTTACTAAAAAGGGCGATATAAGGAGCACCCGACGAGCATGTATGCGTAGATGATGCGTAGAATGTAGAAGAAGGGAAAAAGGTGGGTCAGGATCGCGCTAAATGGAAATCCATGATCTCTGCCTACCCCTCTAGGTTACGGCCGTGAGCGCATATTTATTTATTTTATAAAACTAAGTCATTCCCGCTGTCTGTTTCCTTAGATCTTTCAAACAACGCAACGGATTTGAATGCGGTTTTCAGCTTTTTAAGTGAATATTAATTTTTATTAAAATAAATACTTAAATACTTGAGTTCCACTGATCATTTCAGGAACATTATGATAATCTTTTACACCACATAAATTAAATTAATATCATAGAAGTTATCGCAACATAAAAACTAATGCGCGCAAAAATAGAAAACGCGCAGCGAAGTTTACCGCTTCAGCTAGTTATAATATAAATGAACGGTTAAAAATAGGACGATAAAATAGACGAGGTCGTTAAAATCTACTTGAAAACAATATCGCCACATTAATCTAAAGCGTAGGTGACAATGTTCAGCGTTGCACTCCCGCCACAAGGATTGTGGGTGACGTATGGCGGGGAAAACCACCGCTAATACAAGTGTTCTCAGACGTCTTTCGCGAGCACGCATTTCTTTTGATTCGGCCACGAAAACAACGGGTCAAGTTTTAAATAACCTATCACAAGACCTCAAACCCTCAATTTCGCAAGTTTCACAGTGTCATAAGAGGTCACCACTTGTAACTTCGTTATAACAAAAATAGATTAGTAAAGTGCCACACCAGTTATTGTGACACCATTGTGAAACGAATAGAATCTTCTTAACATTTTTACGAATTAATAATTAACATCATTCTTCTTACAAAGGTTTTATGATTAAAATGAACAATGAAGCAACTTCACTTAACGGATTATTCTTTGCGCAGTAGAAAAAGACCGGCATCGGCTGATGGTCTATAACTATCAGTCAGAGACTGGATGTTACGTTAAGAAGAGAAGACAGGAAGCTTAGTCCTTCTTATCTTCTCTTCCTCTTATTTCTTACCCTAGAAACATTTGCTAACGACATAATTATTTACGGTCGTGGTAATTTTCTTGTCGGTCATCCATTTATGGAGCAGCCTTTCGTAGTAACACACTTTAGTTGAGTAGCTCTACACCTGCTTAATGATAAATGTGAGGACATATTAAATTAAACGCACATACATTCCCATTAAGATTCAGATAAATAAATATGCTTAATCGAGAGGGATAGGCAGGCTTCATCTACATCTATACATGCTAATGAGTAAATGGTACTCCATATATCTCCTTTCTTCAGTACATCACTAATCTGATCGATAAAGTTCTCCTGGGACGTCCCCTGCCAACACTGCCCTTCACTTTTACAACATAATGTTTTGTTATCTTCTCTTCATTCAATCTTTTAACATGCCTGAACAACAAAAACATACATTTCTCAATTCTAGACACAACATCTTATAATTTCTAAATTTAACAATAAGAAGTGGCGGAAATATGAGATTGATGTTTTCGGAATATAGCGCTCAGAGATTGAACCAATTCCTTCGGAATTCGTACTGAAATATAGGTATATTAAATAATGAGCTAAAGAAAAATGCAATATACATTACTTATAGTAACTACGCTATTTAAATTCCTCTTGATAACTCTATGGCCACACCCAAAGATCTACTACAGCGGACTATTAAGTTGTGTCCATTTGTCACACGTCAGCGGATCATTTAGATGATAGTTTACAGATGTGGTGGACGCTTCTCTTGTGATTATGACGGGCAGTCCAATCGCCTGAGTGGACGGACTGGAGGCAGACCAACACATTTCTCACTGGCTAATGAAATATAACCATTATATTTACGAATACTGTATATATTTATTGGAATTTTTTTTCAATTCATCACTTTCTTGACCACATATGTATAGTGGCTGGACTCCCGGTGTTTTACACGCTCCATCCTAGGGAGATCGGATCCTTGCTCGGCTTAAGATATAAGAATAAATAAATATGCGCTCACGCCCATAACCCAGAGGGGTAGGCAGAGATCATGGATTTCAATTTGGCGCGATCCTGGCACATCAATCTTGCTTCTTCTACATTCATACATCTACGCACACATGCTCGTCGGTTATGCGTGCTCCTTATATCGCCCTTTTTTAATAAGCCACTAATTTGATCGATATAGGTTCTTCTAGCGTCCCCTACCAACACTGCCACTCACTTTTGCAACATAAATCTGTTTTGTTACTCTCTCTTCATTCATCCTTGCAACATGCCCGAACCACCGAAGCATACCTTCCTCAATTCCAGTCACAACATCCACTTTTAAGCCACACTGTTTCATTATAACGCTATTTTTAATCCTACTATTCGCGTCACGCCTAACATACTTCTTAAGGATCGCATCTCAATGGCATTAACTCTACTAGCATGCTTTCCTGATAAAATAATATAAGGTATTGAAATAAAGAGCTGTGGCCACAGGACTGCATACATACTAAAATACACAAAAGAGGCAGAGATAACACTAAGGAGTACATACCAATACCATAACCCACGAGTAGCATGGCGTGATTTATAGTCGCGCCTGCTGGACAGTCTGTACCTGTGTAGATTTGCCCTTGGTATGCACTAAACCCTTCAGACGCGTAGAATCCTGACAAAGAAGTGGTGCAAGACGTTAAAGAAGAAATATTTTTATGACGG
The DNA here is from genome assembly GCA_029849275.1 of Papilio elwesi. NCBI lineage: Eukaryota > Metazoa > Arthropoda > Insecta > Lepidoptera > Papilionidae > Papilio > Papilio elwesi. The sequence continues at coordinate 1,961,276 of CM056687.1, read as the reverse complement.
TCATAAAAAGCATAATTCCTAATGTAAGAACAAAATATTAATATAATCAAGACATCTGCAGTACCTCTGGTGTTGTTTTCATAGACGTCAGTGATCACTTATTTAAGGCTACTCGCTACTCGTTTATTTCTTATAATTTAGAAAAAATGTTAATAAATACACTGCAACCTGGTACTACATGAATTTCCCATCTACTATTATTTAACTTACTTAAATTCCTACCCTTCAGTACACAATGTCTGGCAACGCATCTGTAAGTCTCATCTGGTTGTTACAGATGTGTTTGCCTACAGTATATACACAGTATTTATAAATATGGAGAATGTATTATATATACTGTGTATAATTCATTTTCGTATTGTGTATACTGTGTATAATAAATTTTTATATTATCATATTTTGTATATTTGTATAATCCATATTTATAGTGTGGTAGCTGTGACCGCTTGTGTCCTTCTTTTGTAAAGACATTCTAAAGATTCTCTTTTCATGGAATTGAGTATCAGTAGAGATTCAACCAAACTATATTATATAATGTCAGGTTTGTAGTATAGACTAGCCATCCAACATCTACGCAGATGTTAACAAATAAAGAAAAACACACATAATAGACCAAAGCTTACTCACTAATCGAAAAAATGAAGTAGTTTTTGAGTTTGACCGGAACTCTCTTTTTTATTTTATTTGTAATACATTAACTAGGCATGTTGAAAGGATGAATGAAGAGAGAATAACGAAACATATTTATGTTGCAAAAGTGAGTGGCAGTGTTGGTAGGGGACGCCCTAGGAGAACTTATATCGATCAGATTACAGCACCCATAACCGACGAGCATGTATGCGTAGATGTATGAATGTAAAAGAAGCGAGAGAGGTGTGCCACGATCGCGCCAAATGGAAATCCATTATTTCTGCCTACTCCTCTGGGTTACGGGCGTGAGCGCATATTTATTTATTTATTTAAGCTATGCCTGGATCACAATCCCACCTGATTATAAGTGGTGACATGGTCGGAAAATAGTACGTACTAGTTTAGCACACGTCACGTTATTATTGGACGAAAACATCTGGAAACTTGTTCGCAACTTGCACCATTAACAAAGATAAAAAAGATAGATGTAAAAAGCTACCGATCGAAAGAGGTCCTTTCTGATGCAGCATCTGCTTTAGTTGTTCCTCGTCATTCACATTAATAGTGTATCCTCCCTTCACTCGTACTGCCACTTTGTCCTGTTGAAACGCGCATTGCCCTTGCACTGGTTGGTAAGGGTAATCTCTTTCTAACATAAAACCACCCATTTGAGCTACAGCACTGAGATGAGAAAATTTAAAAAGAATTAATAAAACCAATAGGTGTGATTACAGATTTTCGCTCACACAGTCCTCATACATTTCTCTTTCAACATTACATTACATTACAATCGTATCTATCGTGTGCTTGATGGTTACTGGTGACATTAGCACTGGCAGACATTGTTACAATATAAATATTTCCATTCTGTCCGTCCTTCATTCATGTAAAATAACCAAGTCATAGAGAGGAATTTGATTCGATCAATTCTAATCAGAACATCGCTTTGAAAGCTACTTAAATATCAAAAGTAGGGAAACTTGTTTACTCTCTATATAACAAACCTTAACTAAGTCAGAAAGACCAACTACGGCTAGTTAACGTATTCCAGACAGATAATGAAAAAATTTAGATGTCAGATGTATGACTGAGAATTTTAGTTTTTGATCAACTAAATTATTTAACATAAATGTATATAATTCTATAGGCATTGACTCGAGGAAATATCCCTAATTTTATAGATACTTAATTTTTCTTACTTGAGTCCTAAATGTGGAGAGTTGCCTGTCACGCATCCGCCGCTTTGAGACCAACAGTCAATTATCTGCTTTTCCGACAAAGAGAGCAAGGTAGAATGTTGTATAGCGTACTGGCCTTCTGCGACACCTGGAAAAAACGTACAACATTAACATGTTAAACCTCCTTACCACCACACGACACTTGATAATAAAATACAGTCGAAAATAATTCATAGAGTAGATTGTTTCTAATGTTACACCAAATAGGTTTGCAATGTACATTATAAGGGGCCAGAATTACTTTTTTACAAAAGGTATCAATATAATTGAAAAGAGCAAAAAGAGATGATGTATGATTATCATCTTTCATCATGACATCATCATCTTCTATATGATACTCCGAGGAAGAAGACGGATGTAATGACACCGCCCTCGGTTACAGTCACAATGGGACAAACATACACACGTACAAAAAAACATTATCCTACTTCTGAGTCAGTGGGTTAAAAAAAGAAATATGATAGCTGTCCCCGCGGTTTCACCCGCCGCGCCTTTTACTCCGTACAGATAAAACCCTGAAAGAATGAATTTTCAAAAATCCCGAAATAAGTATTTTCACGTAATTCTGTTGAAAAAGTATTTATTCCCTACTTTAGGATATGAATTAAAAAAAACTATTTTAGTCTACGTACTAACATAAATCTCTGTGTAAAATTTACATAAGGAAATTTATGTGAGGACCAGGAGTTTGAGGTTGTTACATTGTCAGTCAGTTTCTTCTTTTATTGTATAGATAGAAAACAATTAAAGTATTCAACTAATAATAAATATATATATATAACGAAATAATATTCTAATTACACACCGGTAGCACTAAAGGTCCAGCAAGAACCACAAGACGATTGATCTTTTACTTCTGTCACGACGCCTTTTTCTCGCCAGTCGAATTCTTCAGGTGCTTCAATATTCTTTAACAGCGTGTTTGCTTCAACCGTACCATTATCAAAATCCGACCTCCTTCCATTAAATGCTAAACCTGTATACGTCGCAATAAACTCTTCGTGAGTTAAATCAGCGAATTGTGTGATGCCGTATATTTCAGAATTACTCCTTTTATTTCTTTCATTGATACCCTCGAGGTTTTTAACGAAGACTTCGTACCGGTTATTGTACTCATCTTCACTGTCATATTGTTTCTTAAATTTTACAATGAATTCTACGAACAATTGTTTAGCATTTTTTAAATCGTAATTAATACTGCTTGGTTCGACAAGTTCGCCTTTGTTCAATCGAGTAAGATGGATTCCTGCAACCACAAAGAGAAAAGTAGACATTGTAATGATATATAACTTCAACATTTTGAAAATACCACTGTACTATTCAAGAAAGCGTTGATTATTATGTCCATTGACGATAGATTCTCTCCTTATATACTTTACGTTCAACAATTGAAACCAATGGTACCAATGCTAAGTACTAAATTCCTCGCGATAATCTAAATTTTATGTAACTTCCGGAATTTTTTGATAAAATCACATTTTTCTGCGTGTTCTAGACGTAACATTCATAACAATAAAATGTTACATTTCATACATTTTATAGATATTACATTATTACCCATTTTATGGAATAATGATGATCATAGGAAAACGACAACTGTTATTAATTATATTGATATTTTCTTACAAATGGTCCAAGTTTAGATGGCTGGATCACTTCCACTGAGACGCCGCATCAAATTTTATATTTATGAAGATATTTTTTTGGGATTTTTCCATTCCATTTTTACATTTTTATACATTTTACCGACACGGAAAGTTTTCCTGGATTGATACCTCCAAGAATATGTGTACAAAGTTTCATGATAATCGGTTGAGTCGTTTTTTTCTTATATTACAAAGTGGCAAACGAGCAAGCGGCCCCTGGAAATAAGTACCGCTACCCATAGGCATCCGCAACAAGCTAATGAGTTGCAGATGCGTTGCCTACCTTCATGGACGAAGGAGGGGACAAACAGAAAAAAGGATAATTCCATTCCCTGTCCATCCCCTCTTCATATGTCAAATCCTCTTCCTCTTCCCATCCTTTCCTTATTAGAAAAGGGTAGGAGGGGGAAGAGGACTACAATTAGGCCTCCGGCACGTCACTCATCAGTCGAAACGCAGAATACTTCTACTTCACGCCTGTCTTCTGTGACGTCGAGGTATTTCGCCGGTCGAGCCGGCCCATTCGTGCAAAAGATGTTGTTATTGCGGGCTCTACCACTGTTTTTACGTTAAAGTTTAAGTCAGACTTGAAGAGAAGTTTGTATTAGGTTCACAGTTACCTAACTACACATAGTTTATAATGTACCTAGTGATGCGATTATGAACAGGTGAAGTACATACGTAACTAGGTATAGTACGTACATAGATAGCGTCGGAATAAAACTAATTTTACGGATTTTATAGAGTTTTTTGATTCCCGAACTTTCGAGTACTTTACAGCGCTAATGGTCGGTCACCCGGGGACTGAGGTGTCAGACGTCCAAATGAAAAAAAAACCATTTTGAATTAATTACTTCTGCTACAATCTATGCAGAATGAGCTCACTGTGCGGTCTTGCGTCTTGCGTCGGCTTGGCATAGCTTCGCTGACTTATCGATACGCGAAGGTCCTTAAAACAGTAAATGAAGATAAGTCACGTGTAAATGATGATATTAATATTTAGGCTAACCTTTATCAGCTTGGCGGAGCTGCTTCGAAGACATTAGTGGGCTCCTGGGGGAGGAATAGTAGCGTGGAGTAAGGCGCAATGTTGATTTATTTTTCTTATACCCCGCAGTCGACTGGCTAGTTGCCACTGATTATGCCTGCTACGAAGAAATGCTTGTTAATTGCATGGGTTGTTTTATTTTAAACATTTAAGTTATTCTTGAGGCCGAAATATACCTTTCTTCACAGCAGTATAGATTTTTTGTAAACAAATAAACGTCATTTACCACACACTTTTTAGATTTCCTCTGAAATGTTGTAAATTGTGTGATAAAGTGTTGTTTTACAAAAATCCTTAGGAATTCACCAAATCTAATGAGAAACCTATGTTTACAAAAAATCCATCTTGCTGTGAAACAAGTAATAGATATGACTGATAGGCATTGCAATCCGAAAAATTGGACAAGGAATCTGGCGGATCCGGTGGTAGCAAATTTTTTGTAAAGTAATAGCACTGTTGCGTGGATGCATTTAGCATGCATTTTAAGTACCTGACTTAAAATGCATACTAAGATAATTATTTATCATAAGTTTAGTAGAGTTATAATTTTAGTAAGTTAGTTTAATATTGTGATTGATGAAAGACGAGGAAAAAGTTAAATGAAGAAATTTTTTAAACGCTTTTTAATTATTTTTTTTTTAATTTAATTTAATGTTGGCATCGATAGTACCTGGAACAGAGATTTAATTAAAAAAAACCTTTTATACTCTACACATAATATTCTATTTGGGTATTAAGCCTCCGAAGCGTATAAAGGATTTAAAATAATAATAAAGTACAATATCAAATGTGTCTTTGATCTGAACAAAATGATTGGATAACCTTTTATATTCGCTAAACACAACGTACGTTTACAGAGAAAACATAAAAATTTTCTTTTCTGCCAACCCTATCAGTTGTACGAAATTATGTATATTTGAGAGGGGAATGAGGGATATGAAGTCGATTTGTATACAGTTCATCTGAATGTAAAAGCGGCCTTTACGCTATATACAAAAGTTATTAATACATTTTACTAATATTATTACGTTTTACTATATCTATTGGGTTGGTGTAATGGTTAAATTTATGGGGAGGGGGAAGGGGTGGAGGAGAGGTTTAAGGCCCCGAAACAATCAGAAAGAATATTTCAGTAGATATTATAAAGCAAAAAATTCAGCATATTACAATCGCTTGTTCGTATTTAAGATTATAAGTATTCAATGGCGCCATCTATAAGCGAAGGCATGCAAGACTAACGCCCACTGAGCACTACCCTAGTGCTTAGGATTTTGAATGGTCGATAGATGTCGCCTATACTACAAACTTAGCACAAAGCTTTCAACGTCTGTTAGTCTTATTTAATTATTATTAATTTATTTAATTATTCTTTCTTAATTGTAAATATTATATAATAACCCTTGCAGGAGGTAAAAATATAAGGAATAGGTGAAATTAAAAAATAAATAAACCACGAGAATAATTAATCTACTGCTTAAATAATGGAACTGCATGAATTAAATCATCCTCCAAAAATAATGTACCAAGAAATGTATTACATGAAATACATTACGTGGGACTTTGGAGATAACATTCCGTAATGTATATCCTATAATGTAAAGTATAATTTATTTGTCTGTATCGTGCTATGCATTATTTGATTTGTAAAAGTTGAACATAGATATTGTAGTTGGCAATATTTAACATTGACTAAGTTAATCATTATTATGAGTCATCATATAAATAGGGATACAATTATGTAGAAAAGAAAAAAGGTAGGTTTTACTTTACAAGCATTAGGACCACAGGCAAGTCCATTTCTTATATAGCTGCAACTTCAGATCCTGTCCAAAATCTATAGTTCCATTCTATTACCAGAATTATCAGAAAATTTAATATATTATCTAAGAGTGTAGAAAAATATAAGTAATAAATTAAATAATAAAAATGTAAGAACGATGAGAATTTATAACAAAACTATTGGATATTCTAAACAGCATTACGGAACGAAACTGTCAATGTCAACGTCAATTACAACACGAGAACTTTTGTACTTGTATCAGCTGATTAATATAAGCGGCGAAAGCGGCGTCATAACCTATAAAACGTTATAGTTCGTGTTTAATAACATAAACTATAGAGCAAAATTAATGAAATCTGTGTTAAACTGTTTTAGTAACGTTAAATAATATTTCCACTTCGTAAATTGTTGTGCCGTTTTCCGTTGGTTGTGATTCTCGTCATAAGAGTTCGCGTTAAACGTGTTCAACTTTTTGTGTTAGAATAGGTCATTAGATTACTAAAACTAACTAACCCCAAAAAAATTCCCTTTCTTAAATATACCGTTGTAGTTTAAATAACACATTACTACATTGAGACCGGAAGAGTCGCGATTATATTGTTTTGTTTACTCACAAGCGTTGTTAACATAACTTCGTTAAATTTGGTATTTCGTTATTGTACGTATGTTTAGATATATCTGTTCAATATTGCCACAAAAATTTAAAAAAACAATAAAAACTAGTTTCTTGCATCATCTTAAAAAAATGGCGGGTTCTCCTTCGAAAGTGAAGTGTGAAATGGGAATTGAAGAAGTGCCGCAGAAAAAACTAAAATTAACCGAGGCCGACCATTCAAAAAGAACTGTGGCGACTATGTGTGGTGCGTGGAGACCAGAAGAAGAGGATGGTGGACTGATTTTGGTGTTTAGAGATCGTAAACCGTGTTTAAGTCCGGATCCTGAGAGGGAATGTGACTTTCCAGAGAATATTGAAGATTTTTGGCTGGCTACCTTCCAAAGCGACGATGATAATCAGGTTAGATTTAATTGCTTTTGTGTCTTTATGTTATGATGATGAATGATATGATAAATAATGTAGCATCAAAATAAATCTTACAAATGAGTAAACTATCTAAGTGCCCTCTGTTTCTGATGCGATAAAACAATAAAATACGAAACGTTTTATAGTTCTTCTAAGACGACATAGATGGCGCTATTTTAATAATACTGAGTAACATTTATAGCACCTAGATTTTTTTTTGAGAAATATTGGTTCTTTTGCTTGATAGCAAAACTCTGGTAAATGAGCAAACACTGTTTTACTTGACACGTAGGGCATCGTAGCCTTTTTTTGTCGGATCTCGGATTTTGTAAGTGGCGGAGATTGAATCCAGTCATCTAAACAACTAAAGTGGCGCGTAGCATACTTCAATATTTCCTCATAGTAATGTTTTAGCCAATTAAATCAGCACCTAAATGAATTATTACTTAAACCTTCCTCATTATCTACTTGGTCTATGAGTATAAAATCTATGAAAACCTATTCAGTAGATTGTGACTTTATCGCGTTCAAACATAAATAACTTAGACAAAGTCATGGGATTTCGTTTCATAAATGTTGTGATCATAATCGCTGTAGGCTACTGTTGCACCCTCCCTGAATACCATTAGACGTCTAGGGGCAAAGACATTGCTTTATTTTAATGCATAGGTTCCAAAGTTATGATGGATTTCATTTGGAACTTTACACTTAGTATAAATGTACTTATGTAATGTTTAGTTGCACATAGCGATAGCCTTAGGCGACTTAAAAACAATGTTGATATCAAATTTTGGTTAATCAAAGGCAGCCCGCAAATCAAGCCGGCGGCGGTTGCTAATGGAAGCGTTGAAAATAATTAAGTCGGCAACCCTCATTAATATCGCGCCACACTTATTTAAAACCGTTTGAATACTGACTCCAGTCGGTCACTTAATTGACTAACGGAAAGGTAGAATACCCCGGATAAAGTCGGTTTATAACATTACCGTGGGCTTCCACTGAAATAAAACGAAAAGAAACAAGGTTTCTCTCTATCTTTCTCTTTGAAAAAACTGAGATGACAATATGTTTTACGTGAATATTTTCGACATTGTAAACACACGGTAAGGTATTTCATCTGTTCAGTATACTTAATCTGAATAAATTTGATTTGGACGGGATAGAAAATAGGTATAGCATATTTTAAAGCACTATCGATCTTACCGTATCGGTAATAGCGTTTGAAATTGCTAATCAAAAAGTAGTTATAGGAATCTGTATCCAATTCATGCATCATCATTCATATGTACTGTATAATGAGAGTGGTTTAATATTACAAGACATTATAATTGACTAATTATAATTAGTGTGACGTTACAAGTACAGTGTTGAACGTTGTTAATTAATTATATATCGTTCGATCATGTAATGCGAAAGGTACACACGCTTAGTACAAAGCGCAAACTGTTTACATTCTAGCCAACGCCTCAATTGAATATAGTATTAACGGCATATAACATCTACTTACTATCTAAAATTAAAAAAGAGGTTAACACGCTCGACAGTGAAATACAAATTTTAGAACAAATGAGATGGAAAAAAACAATATTATAATACTTGGAGTAGAAGAAAGAGACTCACAGTGTTCAGATTTTTGATATAATTATAACCATTTAAAATGAGACTGGCAAGGACAGACACATGTAAAGTGTTGATAAGTAATTGTTACGGGCTTGGAAAGAAAGAAGATAATGGGACAAGACCTATTCTTGTAAGACTGGATAAGTTTTACAAGAATACACGCATGGTGGAAAATAGAACTTCTAAAAAAATAAGTTTTTTCCTAAGGATATATATGTAACACTAGATATCCCTAAAAACATAAGAAAGGAATTAAAAATGAAACAGACCCAAGAGCTAGAAAAGGGGAATAAAGTTGTTAAATCAGACACGACAAACTTTTAATTACAACACCAAATAGTCAGAAAAATATAGCCAATAAAGAGTAATTATTCTAAAAATAGCAAAGCCATTTTTTGGAAAACAAGGGAAATCACCTACAAATTCATCCCCTGGAACTCAAAGCGGAAGCGGAGCTGCTTCACCCGGCATAATCAAAAAAACATCACAATTAATTTCGGCAAAGATTAAACTAAATAAACAACTATTAGAATTGAAATATAAAAACCAAAACAATGAATTGACCCCAATACGACTGATCACCGCGGGGAGCTCGACCTAAGCCCTCTAGCCCTTCAACATAATAAAGAACTCACTGGAAGTAGCTGGAGGAAGCCTATGCCAACAGGCACGTAGTGAGTATACGTATACTACATGAAGAAAAAAGAAATTCTACTTGAAAAGTCTAATAATAATAATTTTAACAATTATAAGATTTCTACGATTAGGCTATACTTAACCTAAGTATAGTATCCGTAGTCGCCGTGGCTGTCAGTGTTGCTCCTAAAATATGAATTTGTACATAATTTGTTCGTAAATACCGCAAAGTTCAAAATTGGTGTATCGAAACATTATGCTTTCATGTAACATTTCGCCCATCGTAATGAAAAATTGCATGAAAGCGTAAAAGCGTTACACATCAAAAAATTATAAGCGGCTTTTTACATAAAAGTATTCGACAAATTATAGTCAGGTGTGATGTAGGAGAAGCAATCGAACGATCACCGCTTCACAATGCCTATATATCTATACATATGCACTCGTACCTATAGGTAAGAATATAAAAAGCTCTTTGTGCCCAGCGTGCCGACATTTTCCCTTGTAAATCTCAGTGACGTCACGCTCGGTCGGCGCCTGTGTCGCACGCAATCGAGCAACGTTAATGAGATGTTGACGAGGCACTTCATCAAATGCACCGCGGCAAACGCTCCGTCGTTAGATTTGCCACGAGACGAAAATGAAAAAGAATTTGAAGGAAATTAACAGACCTTCACTAAAAACGTACCAAAGTAATTGACATTAGTTTTATAAACATTAAACGTAATTATAGAACTGAGATTCACCAGTATTTGACAAAAGCTCTGCTTTCTTAACTCGATTGGGGCGGATAGAGTTAGCAGTATATCTATCCCAATCGAGTTTATCTCACCGTGACAGTCTTTTGGTCTCATCCTCTATAGCAGGGGCAAGAGGCAGACCGAGGACACGGAGCGTGGAATGTCAAAACTCATACTGCAACATATTATTATTATATTATACATATTAATTTAATTACCATATAGCTGGCTCTATTTTCATACGTTTGAAAGCTCCAAAGGTTGTACTGGACACGGATGAAAAATTTTCAACTGTATCCGGACCTCACTTTAAAACAAATTGCTGACCCCTGGTCTAGGGAGTATCCTTACTATGTACAAGGATCTCCAAAATAGAGCCTCGGCTCAATTTCTCATTGTTATACCAATTCAGGATGCCCGAAGGCTTCCTCGATCGATAGCTGTCATAGACAATTTGTTTTTTTTGGCTTAGGGTTTTTGAATCTTTCTTCTCTGATCTGTGAACGAGTTACGCGTGTCCAATCATGTGAGGAAGAATGAGGTTGTTATTCTATTAGTATTATTTCCCGGAGTGCTAAAGTGGTCATACAGTCATTCAGTTAGTCGGGCTTATTGTTTTTTTTTAATTGACTGGTAGTCTCTCACGTGTGCGACACAATACCAACGAATGTATTGCAGCCATGCATATCCTACTAGTTATTAACCCTCAGATGTAACCTCCGACTGATTGTTTCAGTTTGAACGTGACTGGCAACATTTATCAGCTCTACGATTGTTTCATTACGTGTCCGATGCTTCAGTTAAAAGTCGTCTGTTTGTTTTATGTTAGCTTCAATCGTATATATATCGTATATATATTGACCATCACTTCTTATACGTGCACTTAGAAACATTTCTTATTTCGTAGTTAGTAGTTAGAATCTTATAAGTAACATAATATCAACTTTATTCAAGATAGAATTCATTGGATTGCCTGAGATTTTCAGAGTCGTTGGTTTAATGGAGCATTGCTTGTCCCGCTTGAGTGCTCGCCGCCAGCGAATGAATATTTCAATTCAATGTCAGTCTTGTAAATACTACTACTTTATGTATAGACACGCTTGTAATACAATTTTTTCTGTGAAAACAAGGTAGCTAACAAGCAAGCGGATCAATATATTAAGAGAACGCTGCTAATAGGCATCCGCAACAAGTAAAATGGGAAAAAGGATATTTCCTTTTCCCAATCTATGCCTTCCCCGCCTTGAGAAGAGGATTTCTTCTCCTTCTCGACCTGAACTTATTAGGAAAGGATGGGAAAGGGAAGAGGATCAGAATTAGGCAGGCAACTCACTTGTCAGACGAAACGCAGAAAAAAATCTCTCTGTATCTCGTAAACTACAAACATTACTTTGCTTATAATTCAAGCTCACTTGGGAAGACAAAAGCTTTTTTTGTAACAGTATTAGTGACGCTGCTATTTACTTCTTTAATGATAAACTAGTTGCACCCGGCATGCGCTGCAATGCCATGTAAAGTAAAAATGTGTTTGTTCGCATATTCTCTTTATAGAAGTCTTTTAAGTGTGTCAAAATAATATCAAAGTATTGTCCAAAGAGTTTAATTAAAAACAATAACGAATCTAAAAGCGAAGTTTATTTTGAGCATTGCATTGACTTTTCATTGAAATCGAATAACGTTTTTTTTCCCAATATATATAGGTTTTATGGGCCAAAAACCTTTGCGGGCGTCCTCGTAACACGTTCTTTCATTCATCACAATGCGATCAATGCGTTAGGAAAGCACTTTTATTGTTTCCTAAAAAATACAAATTGTAAAATGTTAAATAAAGTTTAACTTAGTCTTAAAACTACAGCAGTTAAAATGTTTACGTAAAAGTTGACTGAATAGATTAACAGTAGGTGCGTAACGTAACATTAACGACTTGCCTGAACAGAATTACTAATATTTATATTCTCTAAGGAGTTGACGAATCGTTTTGATACATTATATTATTATTTTAAATAATAAAGACAGACATTGTTTCGTATTTTTACTAAAGATTACAAGCTGGCGATTTAAACATGCGCTCACGCCCGTAAATCAGAGGGTTAGGCAGAGATCATGGATTTCCATTTGGCGCGATCCTGCCACACCTCTCTCGCTTCTTCGGTCGGTTACGGATGCTCCCCATATCGCTCTATTTTGAAAGCCACTAATTTGATCGATGTAAGTTCTCCTAGGGCGTCCCCTACCAACACTGCCACTCACTTTTGCAACATATTGTTTTGTTATTCTCTCTTCATTCATCCTTTCAACATGCCCGAACCACCGAAGCATACCTTTCTCAATTCTAGTCACCCACTTTTAAAATTAACAAAAGTGATATTATTATATGCATTACAAACTGAGCCCCGTGGTTTTAACCCGCTGTGCAATTTAATTTAACCGACGATGGTCCAGCCTAAGCTGAATTATATTTAATATAATTGGTGATATAGACCTGAGGTCTAATTTACCTTGGATCAAAATTATTTCTCAATAGTATAAAGTTTATTTCATCCCTATAAAAGAAATATCTGTGCAACATTTCAAGTCACTAAGCCCAGTAGTTTGGGCTGTCCGTTATGTATCAGTTTCTTTTTTATATACATATATAGGTTTCGATTGATTTTTGATAAGCCATTAACTAACTTAACATGGATTGTAATCGAGACTATACTTTAGATATTTTGTCGAATGATAATCTCAACTGTTTTAGACGTAACTAAGCAATGATTTGAGAATTATCTACAAAAGGAATTATCAATTTAACTTGTAAGTATAGAAAATAGATATCTTACAATGAAGAAGGAAGAAAAAAGTAAGTCGATTGCGTAGTGACATCAAAAGCCATGCCGATACGACCCGTAAAATGTTTACATTTTGAACAATAAATTATAATTTTAACAACGTAATTAAATTTCAATATTCGTAAAATACAATCGTTGTTATAACTTATAACGCCATTTCTTATGTTTTTTATTAGAGAAGTGTTGTGTGTGTGTACAACCCTGAGTGCGAGATGGGACGCGAACTTACTTACGAATTAATCCGACTCACCCTGAGGAAGGACCTCCGTATGGACAGGTCCGAAACTTGTCGGTATAAATACCGTAAAAACGCGAACGTGATTAAAGCCTTTTTTATAAAAAGTTTGTTAATAATGTCTCATGAAAGTTTTATTAATTTTAAACGCAGCAATGCGTAGGATTGTCCTTCATGGTTTGAAATATTGACAACAAAGTGTTGACCTTAGGACTTTTTGTTTATTGAAATTTGAGCGGTTCAAGAGGGTTTTTGTACACATATAAAGTTTGTATTTGGTATAGACGAAGTTGTTGTATTGAATAAATTGACAATTTATATCTGAATAAATCTGAACTGATCTGATCTAAGTCTGAACCGATGGTCTAGTCAAGGTCACTCACAGAGGTCGATAGAGGACCGATCTTTGTTGCCCCAAACCCATTGTTTGAACCCAAAGACACTGCAACTAAATCAAACGGAGATTGTATACTCTATCCGTCTGTTATACGTGTTAAAAAGTCCCAGCATATCTGTAGTCGATTATGTTCTAAAATTTAATACAGATGTCATAAAACCGGTGGCTAAATGAATATGACTCACAAAACAATAAATAGATACCAATCAAGTCGTCCCCGTTCTATCTAAAATGTATTTAGATGATGTTGCGCGCTAGAAAGCTATCGAATTACACGGAAGCGTAAATGTATCTCGTTTCGTTGTCATCTGGGAATACATCTAAACGCTAAACTCTAAATATTATTTTAGCAACTGTTCGCTTCCTACCGCTTCCTCTGTTACAACATACACTGCGTTAAATAAAATAGTTTTAACCAATAATAATAATAAAAAGGTATTTGACTTACTTTTTGTTTTATTTCCTCTAAAATTCGCTACACTTCAACAGGCTAGAGCTCTTCGACACGTTACATTTAATCCATCGTCTTATTTTGGTATTCCTGCCTTGGAAGCTTCGTGTATAAGTGTAAGTATATGTATATACGGTACGTTCAAAGTTACGCGAATAAGGCTTCTTCCGGAAAAAGGACGCAAAGGCTTTGTGCATGAAAATCTCTTAACATATTGTGATCTCCCCTTTTAATTATTTACAATGGAGCCGACATAACTTTTGTTTATTTCTACGTGGTAATTATAAATATATTTTATACTAGCTGTTGCCCGCGGCTTTGCATGCATGCGTTTTTTTATAATTTGTTTCCGTGTACAATACCTTCAAATTACAGGTAACGTGTATCAAAAATATATTTTCGAAACATTACCATAGACAGCAATACTGACAAGGAATTAGGGTTTTAGGTATCGGCTTTGTTTTCCGGATAAAATTATAAAACAACATTGTATATAAAATTTGATCATTAAAGAGCTTTAGAGCTTTATTAAAGAGCTTTAGGAGATTTCCGATTTTGAACAAACGTATCGATTGATAGATTTCAGTTATGGAAAGAATCCTTGAAGGATGTAATCTTATTGAAATTCGAGTCATATTGAAGGCTAACCACTTCCGTATCACCTGTGAAGTTTAATAACAAGCAGGATCTGGATACTCCTCCGCCTCGTGCCCGCCGGCTCCGTGTTCAAACATCATTTCATATTACGATCGCTCGTTCGTTCCTTTTATATGCGGGAATACCTTTTGAACTTTGCATAAATGTTATTTGATTCGGTACGTTCTCATTTATTCTCAAATACTTCATTATACGTAGCATCTTTGTTCCATCGCGTGTGTACACGTGCGAATTATACGGTTTTATTTTAGGTAAACGTGCAAATCACAACTTGCAAGTCTATACGTTTCTTGTTTCGTTCGACCGCATCACTATTTTTCATAGATGTTATCTAGTGGTACGATAGTGCTATAGATATAAACCCTGTTTTTCTCTAAGAGCTTCGTTATATTTTCGTCGTAGCTTTTTTTTCTTACTAGGTGGAAAACGAGCAAGTGGTTCACCCGATGTCAAGTGATCGCTACCCATAGACATCTGCAACTAACTAATGAGTTGCAGATGCGTTGCCCACCTTCAATGGACAGAGGAGGGGACAAACAGAAAATGGTTATTGCCAATTCCTATACCTCCCCTCCACCGTCAAGTCCACTTCCCCTTCCCATCCTTTCCTTATAAGAAAAGGGAGAGAACTACAATTAGGCTTTAGAACTAGGCTTTAATCCGGAGGATGATAAGAAGCTATGTTTTGTTCTTAAGGCAGCGTTTTCAAAAGAGATGTGCTAGGATGCGTAGCGAGGGATGTGTTTAAGAACCAATAGAATTGTTTCATCTACATGGCCTCACTCAGCGCTGCTCCTGGGAAATGCTGCTTATCGGAGCAAGGCGATTCTACGCACGCAACACAGCCTAAGACTGACGAAACACTGTTTATAATGTTGTTCTACTCTTACACCATTTAAATAATTAATTAATTTTATTACCTGTATAAATATATCACTTTTACAATAATCATTTTAAAGTTTATCTTCACGTTTAGGTTAAGTTAGCAGAATTCAGTGGTTGCGAGAAACACACTAATCATATTTTGTCACAACGTGAGTTACATTAATGCATAATGTATGTATGCTTTATTGCGAGGTACAATTTCACTGGTGACGGTTAAGGTGCCATTTCACTGCGATGAATAAATGTAATAAATTGAGCCCAGCTGCGAGGACGCGGAACTCCATTAAATAGAGCGCTACAGTTAAGATTAAAATGTGTTTATGTATATTGTACAAATGAATTAGGAAAAGCTTGCTTCGGTGGCTTGGGCATGTTGAAAGAATGATTGACGAAATCTATGTTGCAAAAGTGTGCCATCTATCCACTTACCACGTTGCTTATAGCGACATACTAAAGAAGGGTGGATATAAGGAGTACCCGTAACAGACGAGTAGTATGCGTAGATGTATGGATGTAGAGGAAGCGAGAGACTTGTGCCAGAATCGCGCCAAATGGAAATCCGTAATCTCTGCCTACGCCTTTGGGTTGCGGGCGTAAGCGCATATTATTATTTTTTTTTTAATAAAAAAATTAATATGTTTTGTGTATATTTACTATGTAATGTGTTAATCACACCTGAAAAGACTTAAAAATATGTCCCTAGCTTAAAGTTAGTTAAATTGGTAATTTTATTGGATTAAGTTCGCTGTACTAGTTATATATGGCAATAATGTAAATTATTTGCGATTAATTTCAACTACAGCGGTGTTATGTGTAATATTCTCAAACGGGATTAGTTGCAGCTTAGCGGATTGAGCGTAAATCTTCTCTCGCAGTTAAATTAACAGCTTTGTTGTGCACTGTGTGTACTTGTTATTTAAAGTTAGTTAACTGCTCTGTATAACATAAAAAATGTTTTGAAATTAAACTAACTTTACGGCTTTTGTCGCGTTTTTTTGTTTTTGTTCTGGACGTTTAAAGTCCTTGCAGCACTCATGTTCAATCTCGATTGTGAGTGTGAACCAAACGGCTGAAAGAACACATTCTTATTATTATTATTAGCTTTATTTTTATGCCTTACATGTAGTTTTGTGTTGTGTACATACGTATTAATTCAATATATAATGTAAGTTGTGTATTAAGGTTTTGTAGTTTGTATTATATTATGGTATTGTTAGGTGTATGGACCGCCTAATGCGGTAAAAGCCTCCTCCAAACGATTCCAGATGGCTCTATCCTTTGCCTTCCTAGGCCATCTGTTTGTACGATGTCGTCACTCCATCTTTTACCCTTTCTTCATTTTTTTATATGGAAAGAACACATAGCTGACTTAAAATACCAACGCTTCAGAAAGTCTGCAGTCTGTGATTACAGTTCGAACGGCCCCGTTATATAAGATTTGATAAACCACGAATCCTCGCAATAGAACATCCTTTCCTAATAAGTATGATTCCTAATCAACATCCAAATCATCGAAACATCCTAATCTCAATAGAGAAGGTGACTGAATAATATCACCTGCTTGGGTTCCTATGATTAATAAAATTTAATCCCAAACCATAACGTTATAATGCGCACCGTTAGAATTAATTAAATTGATATAATTTGCTTGGTGAATATCTAAATGGAGTACGAAATAGTTATATCAAATATCAAACCAAAACTAGCTTATAATTTTTAAGATATCATGAGTTTTTCAATGAGTGGTAAATCGCTTTTATATATCGAAAACTACATTTGCTGTTTGTCTGTAATTTGCAGTGTACACCGGTCTGCTTGAGTAGATTGCAGTTTGTAGTGTCGAGGCGGTGTTGTGAAAAATATAGAAAATTGTTTCTAGGGTTGTTCCTACGTATTTCTTGGCGGTAACTGCAATTTAAAAGATTGAATGTGTATCATCACGAATATTATTTAGACTAGAGAAAGAAAATTTTAATTCTGAGAAGCTGTATGATTTCCAGGGATACGGGGCGCCTCTTTCGGTTTATAAAGGTTTGGTACGTAATCAGTAATCGCCATCTATATATATAGGTATACGAAGAAGATACTGACTGACTGGATATATTAGGGCACAACCCAAACTACTGGGCCTAAAGACTCGAACTTTTGCTCAGATATTTGTTGTTACGTAGGCGAGCATTAAGGAAGGATTTTTCTAAATTCATCTTTTAACCGTTTAAATTAGTGGATGTAAATCCAATGTAAGTTGACCTCCAATCCATCGGCTTAATCATGACCAATAAGGTTCTCAATTCGGCTCAAATTAAAATTATATTTATTATAATGATACTTTAATAACTCCATTTCAAATACAAAAAATAATGTTTATCATGGGGTAACTTACGCCGTAAGTAGTCTTGTATTGAATCAAGGAGCCTTTGAAATATTTCTCGTTCGAGGAAACGATCCTGTTTTGTTAGTAAAGTCTTGTTTGAAGTGTCTCGGAGCTGATATTGCCCGCGGTGCTACAATGGCGACATCATTACATGCGATGGATCGACTCACACAACATGGAGCAAAATGATTCAGATTGTTTTCTTTATATTTTATCTGTACAAAAATAAGAATAAAATATCACAACCATACAAGCTTTCTTATAAAGGAAAAATGATCTAATATGCCTAACCATCTCTCTTATTAAGTTATAATATTTTACACAACAAATTAACTACAAATATATTTATGTGATAACATTAGTGCATTGTCTATTCAATGAATATTACGGATTTTCGTTGTGTATGCGTCGATTTTATTAAAGTGCATATTTTCCGTTCTACAATATTTCTCGGCAGCTTTTTAAAATGCGAGCGTGACAAGAAATTCATTTAAATATCGCGGCGCAGTGGAGGTATTCACATAGGCAAATATTGACGAACGTAAAATAAAATCAATTTTAGGTTTTCACGAAAGCTTCACCGTGTATCTTTTGTTAACAAAAGCGAAATTTCAAAACCTTTTGGTTATTTGGTTATAAGTTCTATAGGCAGGCTATGAGGTTTCAATGTATTTAATATATTAATATATTATTTACTCTTATGTTTTTCATGGAGTCTGTAATGTTTCGTTAGATTTGGAAAATTATTCCAATTTCTTACTTTGTTCAAAACAAATCTTCATTTAGTTTTTTTTATGACGTAGTTTTCGTTTTTTTATTACGATTCTTTCACATATTGCAGATAATTGTTTTTTTTCAATCGGAAAGCGCACAAACATTAAAACTGTACACGTATATTTAAGATATGTTTAATACTGAAAAACCAAGTATCAAGGCAAGCGGTCGCCAATACTGTATACTACGTCCAGTAAACAACATGTCACGTATCTGTAATTGTTTCTGCACCCCTTCTGCCTGATCTGATCTCTCGTGTCTCGTCCAAACAATACGTGACCGGTCTGCGGTCACGTTGCGATGTCACCCATTATTGTGTTTGTACTGGTTTAAGTTCACGATACAATTCTATACTCTAGAAATATTTATAGCGAGTGACATTTATTTATCTGAAGTCAATTGCGTGTTTAGGATTTCAGGTAGATTTTGTGATATAGAAAATAATAAAAAGAAAGGCCAATAGTCTAATGGTTAAAGGTACGGACTGCGAAATATGTACAACGTGGTCACAGTATAAATATGGAAAAAATAATATTTACATTTTGACGTGGTAGTGGGTTCGAATCCGCTATTAGACTATCGTTGTGAAACTATAGCGAAAACACAAAACAGTGTGAAAAGGGCTGGGGGAAAAAGAGGAAAAAAGGTATTTTATCTAGTAGTGTATAGCCAAAGGATAAATAAAAAGAGTAAGCATGAAGATGTAAGGCGGAAAATCAGAAAATTATAGTGTTAATACAGGACACCTTCGCAAATATTTATAAATCATATTGATTACCTGGCGAAGTAAATTGTTTTTGAGAATAAAAAATGTGTCATTGTATTCCAATCTTCATAAAATAAAATGTGTGAGACCATTGTTTACTTTTCTCTTTCGTTTTTGGTTTTACACGAACCAATTTCGTCGTTACTCGTACATTTTGCCAATCGTTTCGTCGTATTAAGTTTAGAGTAAAATGTTAGCGACATTTTTTTCAGCATGTGTGTGAGTAACGTTCCAAGCGGTTAATAGTCTCCCAAATCGAGCCATTCCGCTAAGTGGGCCGACATTTAACTGTAACAGCCCTGTATCGAGCCGATAAAACGCCGTTCAATATGTAATTTACTTATAGTTCTAGGCGTATCAAACGTAAATAATCGTCAGAAAAATAAAATATATGGTAATGCCAATAAAAATAGAAATATAGATTAACTAGTGATCCGCCCAGACTTCGCTCGGTTACTCGTTTTGGAATCTATAGAGAATATTGTCTTTTATACATATATGCACCCGAAAATAACAAGAGAAACTTATTCCACGCGAACCTTTCATTTTTCCAGACTATAATCTATCACTGTGCTAAATTTCATCCAGATCCGTCAGCCGTTTTTGCATGAAAGAGTAACAAACATCCATACATCCATGCATCTATACATCCATACATCCACACATACAAACTTTGGCATTTATATTATAATATAAGTAAAATAAATATTAAATAAGTATAGATGAAAAATGTATATAATAGTTTTTTTTGCAAAATTAACATTAAGTCCCTGAATTACTGGTAACCGGTTACTATATTAAAAGGAAAAACGACTAAAGACGTGCATCTAATTTTCAAAATTGAAGAAGGAAATGATATAAATTAATTTCGGCTGTTCAATTTTTCCACATAAAAATGTATTGTTAATATACCGTTGCTGCAGTTTAATGACAGTCACGTTTATGACGCGCTTCAACTTGTTATTCATTAGGTAACGCTTCAGAGTGACGAGCCACAAAACTCGTAAGTTTCATCTCCTTATTACCTGACACTGACACCTGACACATTTTCATACCGAAATTAGAGATAGTAGATTATGCTAACATAATCATCATTAATACCACTGGAGGTTCATAACTGGATATAGACCTGTTTAAAAGAAAGCCTATCTTTTTCTCAATGGCCGGACACGCATCTGCAGTTCCTCTGGTGTTGCAGGTGTCCATGGGCGTCGTTGATCACCTCGGTCCCCCCTCCCCCTCCTCCCCCTTCCCCTTCTCCCCTTCTCCCCCTTCTCCCCTTCTCCCCCTTCTCCCCTTCTCCCCCTTCTCTTATATAAAAATGCTACAAATATCGGTAAATTCTTTTAAGGTAAAATTCTTCAAAATAATCCCGTGCAACATATTTCGTTTGCAAAGCGTGTATCTCTAGAGATGTCACGTGTTGAGAAAATGTATTGACACGTACGCTTGCAGATTGCGCGAGTTATATGCAACTACAATTACAATTTAAGAGACACTTGTACTGAAACGCAAATTCATACTTATAAATAGAAGTCCATTTCATTTGCATTAAGAAGTGTTAACATTTTGCCCATGTTCTGTCTAAAAATGCTAAATAAGCTTTGGGGTAAATGTATGGACTTCACAATAACGAATTACCTTTCTCTTCGGAATTATTATCTTTTGTATTACGTACTTAACTATTAAATCACGTGAATTGCTCTTGATTTACTATTGTTTATTAATTTTTATAACTTAGTAAATGTCCAAAAACAACAGATATTCTGCAATATGTTATAAAAATAGTATTCCATCGGCTGCGGAGTGCTATGACTCAAGCAACCAGTGACCATTTGAGAGACAGGAACTTTCTTACAATGCTCTGGAATTACAGATCAATAATTTCCGAAAAAAGATCTGAACCAAGTCTAAATTTTTCATCAACTTTTCTTTCTCAGCTTTCACGAGATTCTCGCCATGCGGTACAATGTTACTGTACTATTGGCAACATTGGTCTGTGATAATCGAGCGTGATATGACTACTTTCATAATACGGTACCACCGGTTATTACTGTTAGTATTAAAATTATCAGCAACAATTCAATTAGCTATTGCGTAAACTACATTTTTTTCCACTTCAATTTCATAATTCCGCTAAACTTTCAAGACTCTGTACTAATTATAGGATAATAACGTCGAAAATCTCGCCCGGCCCTAATAGCGAACATGAAATAAATTGCATGACGTCATTATGCACAGTTCAGGAATAATAACATCATATATTTTGTAGGAAGTAGAGCAGCTGCTAATAAGTGATAACTTGATAAAACTTTACTTTTTATTACTTATTAGCAAATAGCGACTGCGTTCGTTTTATTTATCAAGTTGTGTTAATTCTAAACTCCGATTTTTTCACGGCTACTCCTTGACTACATGGCATGGCATGTACTTCCTTTTGCATAAGGTGACATTTCTTTGAACTGAGCGTTAATCCCACTTTTGATACCAATTGTTTAGTTTTTCTCGTTATTAAAAACTGTTTAAACTTGAAAGAATTATATTTTACATAATATTATACCAAAATATCAACATTACAAATCTGCCTATCTTTGACAACCCGATCAATCAACCAATAAATGTACATTTGTCAAAAGATTAATTTGCCTGCCAGCAATACATATTTTATACTATTGTATCCGACTTCTTATCAATCCAAAAAGGTTGACTGCGTCACATTATGATGTAAAAATATGATAGAATTAAACTTCTTGTTAGTGAAGGAAAGAAAAATGGGCTTCCAATTACAGTGTTTCACAACTCAACACTCGAACTTTGCCAACAACTATGAGCGAAACATTTCTCCTGTCCATTATTCTGTGAGTTTGAAAGAATGTTTTTGCAGAATTAATTTACTTTTTCATATCTTTCCGATGGAAACTTTAGCACTTAATATTTTGAACTAGTTATTCGTTTTAATTATTTACTTCGTGAAAGTTTTACTCGATTCGCTTAATCCCCATCATTAAAAAACTTTTTGTTTGTTGAGAGAAAGGAAACTTAAACTTAAACTGCTTAACATAACTGGTTAAACTCCTTTAGCGGGTCCAGTGAATTTGTCGCTGTCCCTTAACCAATCTCAGGTCGAAGGCACACCGTTTGACCGTCCCGAAGTGCATTTCTACCCCTATAAAACACACACACACGAACAAATTATAGAGGAGACAAATCTCCCACGCGCTCCTTGAGGTCGACCTCTCTGTTTTAGCTTTTATAGGCTTTTTCTCTAGGGGTTTACCTGATTTTACTGAAAATACGAGTGTGAGTCCAAATATAATTGATCATTTAAGTCCAAATGAGATTAGACGAAGAGTCACATCACACAAATGTCAAATTAAATAATTAAATTTTTAATTAGTTTAATTAGACATATAAATAATTTTATGAACTAATGTGTTGACGACGTTTTAACCTTTTTCTATTAGATGGCGCTGCGGCGATACGTTGTTAACTGGCATCGCGGTGTTGAGAGTTATGTGTCGCCGTACAAGTACTTCGCGGAGCTCGCAACGGTTGGTCTAGTCCGGTATTCGCGCACATTTCCCCAAAACAAATACACCGACTTCAGGTGATCCAAAACAGATTCTTGCGCAGAGCCACTGGCTCGCCGTGGTTCGTGCGCAACATCGATTTACACGTGGATTTAGAGCTGCCCACCATAGCTCAACACATGAAGTTGGCGTCGCGCCGCTATTTTGACTCCACCACCGGTCACCCCAATTCATTAATTGTAGGTGCCGCCACCTACAAACCCATCGCGCTCGGTACGTTTCGCCACGACTATAGACGTCCCAGGCACGTCCTCGACTATCGATGCAATAACCATCGCTCAGGCTAGGATGAAAGAACATCGCAGACAAATTACACACCGTCTTCGCCGGCGAGGACGGCTATTACCTTCCCGATACGGCCACATAGCCGGCAGAGTTTTCTCCCCTACTCATGATAGAAGCGTTGCTGGAGTTTCTTCCGCCACTTTTTCTCCCAGCGCTAACGCTTTCCGAAGTGGTAGTTATATTAGTCAGATAATAGCTACCGATCGAGCCGAGGCTCGGCCCTATCGGGCACCCTCGAATCGGACAGTGTGTGTGTGTGTGTGACAGCCCAAGCCGAGGTCCCCTCTCGGTGGCCCTTGAGCCCAGTCACTCCATGGAGCGTCCACCGAAGCGACCTAAGAGATCGGCGGTCTCCCAATCCGGTAATAATAATAAAGTAACGGCCCGAGCCGAGGTTCCCTCTACGGAGGGAGCCCTCGAGCTTAGTTACTCTTAAAGAGGCTTAGGCTAGGCGTCCTATGCGCCCTGCCGCCTCGTGCCCGGTGTAGCTGTAAATGCCTCCTCAAGGCAAACAGTGACCTTTCAGTCACAAAAAAAAGCGACGGTTGGTTGTATAGTCATTCATAAAGTAATATATATGTTCTGTAGTGTTTTTTCCTTGTGTCTTTGTATTTGGTTGAGTGTTTTGTAGAAGGTCTGGTCGTTCAAAATTTGGGTGTTACGTAGGAAGCGAACAAATGTCTGTTGTTCCTTTTCTCCTAACCCTATTGTAAGCATGTATATTAACAAAAAATACCATACAGTTATAAATATATTTTTCATATATTAATGTCAACAAAACCAGGAGAGATCTCGTCTTGTATAATTCATCTCGGTAGATTTAATTTCGCGGCGACGCCTCGGCTGCGGGGGCCAGATGCACTCAATTAAGAACGTCTCCAGCTTATATTTTAATATTTTAACATGGTAAGAATATTAATTGTATTCTTTTAGAAGCTTTATATTATTTTTTTAGAGAAAGCAACCGCCAGTCAAGGAACCGGTAACCAGACAACATTAAACATTGTGATTTCTGAACTCACACAAATACTTATTAAATCGGGTGGCAATTGAACTCTGACACTGTGGATTAACTTGAGGAAAAGGTCGTCCTGTTGCAGTTAGTAAATACAAATCAATTTGAGATTACAATAAAGTGTACCAAGAGTTTCGATACGTAAATAAATAAATATATACTCACGCCCGTAGTACAGGTGGATAGTCAGAGATTATGGATTTCCATTTGGCGTGATCCTGACACACCTCTCTCGATTATTCTACATTCATACATTCTCATTGGTAACGGGTACTTTTAGATTCATATTAGTGGATTTATTCTTTTCGATGTGGTGACTCTGATTACAGAAAATAAATTTCTATCCTCGCTACGTATTTATATTTGCAATTATACCGGGATTCATTACTCTAAGGATTTCGAGAGCTATCCGAGTATGTATAAATGTAATCGACCAGAATCCGACCAAAAGTTACGCGGTAACACGATCTATGATGCCTTTATGTATGATGTTAATATTCAGAAAACAAGGAACTTTCATTAGAACAAGAATTAACGCTTTAAAATATTTTATCAGGAAAATGAAGTCGAGTTGATCTCGTTTCAATTCTTCCCTGGAGTTACTGCCAGACTGCCCAAACACCTTTTAATGGTAGAATGAGGGGAATGAGCAAGCTCCTTCCGGTGTTAAGTGTCTACTTCTACCATATCATCATTCTCTGTATGCAGAAGTTAAGAAAGACTGGTCTCTCTGGTTGGATGGTCCCTGGTTTCTTTATTTATTGAGCGAAATATACGAGTAAAATTTTACTTCAAGCCTTCCTATGAGGTTGTTGAATTTTCCCGGACCAAGCACATTCATGCACTGGCTTTCTACTATCGTTGTTAGAGGAAATATTCATGCAGAAATATTCACCAGTAATTATATTTTTTTAAAAATATTATTAGGCTTTGGCACGCTTATTAAATTATTGAGAACAATAATAGTAATATCATGGTTCAATTTAAACAAAATTTGGACGCGTTTAAATTTATTAGTGCATGCGATTTCTGTATGAGGTCATAACCACGAAATGTGTAATTGCAATTTATTGGGTTTCGCATATTGCGAAGTACAATGTATTGAAATTGATGAAACACTGGTACTATTGTGTTCATTTCTATTGCAATATTGATTAGATATGTTACTTATTATACTAATTATGACAAGTTGTTTTCTGCTTTATCTTTCTGTTATGTAGGATATTAATATAAGGAACAAATTAAAAGTCACTCATCGGTTAAACTATAAATTTCCTATGGACTTACACGTATACCACATAATATAGATGTCATTGGGCCTTGGCATTGTACACAACCAAAAGCATCCCTTTTAGTAAGTAATATATAACGGCGCTTGTACACGTTAAGAAATTTCACTGTGTCTACGGCAGACGTGACTAATAGGGACGTGTAAACCACAAGATTGTTTTCGTGCAGTCGTGCATGGGGTGCGCTACACTATTGTTGTCATTACATTAAAATAGTAGTTCAGGATAATTTAAATTTCAATATTATTTTTCGTTTGTTTGTGAAGAAAATAATGTAAGTAAAAAAACGAGGCAAAAATATTATAATTAATAAACATTTTTTTTACGGTAACATTCAATTATAAACCAAAAAAATAGTTTGGTGGGTTCATTATCCTTATTGTAATGCGACAAATATTAGCCAAAAAATTGTCGACTATTGTCGTATGAAAATCTCAACGTTTGACAAGCTGTTGAGTAATATAGAAAATACGACGTAAAAGAAATAAAATGCGAGAAAGTATTCCTAATTTATTAATAATTTCCTAATCCTCACCTTATCCATCTCGCATTCGCCACCAACATAGCAATAACGACGCGCGTCTTGTCTAGCGCAGCCAGGATTTTTCTTCGGCAACGCCGAAGTACAACAGTACACAATGTACACAGTTCGTATGTAAAAGCGACACGAATTCTTGCATAGGCCCGGCGACTTATACTTAGCGTGTACAACGGCCTGAGATTTTTTAAATACAGATTACGATTTTCAACAATAGTACTTCATAAAGAGCTCATGTTTTCATTTGCGTTTTTATGACATTTTTGTAAAATCACTTCTCCCTTGTTTGCGACATTATATTGTTTCCAGACTTTATTCAACTCATTTAGTTTATCATTAAATCGTAAAAGAAGCGACAAAGTAAATAACGATTCAAAACATGTAACAAAATTTACAAGTTAATCATTAGGAACGCTTCGACAAATAATTTATAAAAATAGTTAGTTTTCGAATTCGTGGGCAAACGAACTCTTAAGCTGGACAATTATTATTGTTAGAGGAATAATTATTACTGGTTTCTAGGTAATTCTTTCCTGGAACAGTTTGTTTGATATTATATTAAGTTCATTAAGTTGGGTATCTAAATTCGAGTAAAAGGTAAGCGGATTACAAAGGGCTGTTTTCCCCTCGAAACCGAATCAAATAGCGCTCTTCCGACTTCAAAAACAACTTGCTTATTAGGGGTCATTCACAAAAACAAAACGTGTGTGTTATACTTAAGTAATTAATAATACATTTAATTATAAGAGCTTGTAAATAATCAAGTGGAAACTTCTCTAGCCGCGTTAGACGATATTTGGTTGGGGAAAGTCTTATACGGCGAGCGAACAACATGCGTCAGCACATGCCAATCTGGATTTGGAACAGTTTCGACGGATTGTTTTCATTTAATTTTTTCACATTCAATTTTGAATGTATTGTTAAGAAACAAGTGTTATTTTTGTTGATTATTTATTAATCTTTTGAATTATGTCAGCGGTCCTTATGTATGTCAGTATTTTTATAGTAAAGTAATTTTCGCTGGCAGGCATGTCTCGTATAAAAACTTAATTCGTTATCCTGACAATCATGTCTACAATTATGGATATATTGTGAATCATGTTCATATAATATGACATTAAAATGTATCTGTGTATGTTGTACGTGTCAAAAATTTCATTAGATGTCTGTTACAAGCATAGAATTTGTACACTGCACGTATTTCTATTAAGATGAGCGAGAGCTTGTTACAAGATTACAATCTGCCCCCTCCCCTGCCACATCCTCTGTCGTTCTGTCGCCGTGACGCCGCGTTAATCTCGAGCTGATTGCGACAAGCAATTTGCTTCTTCCCAAACCTTTGTGCTCGCGACTGATATTGTAAGAAAATCGAGGCATAATTAAATGTTAAGTAGCTTTGTACAAACGTTCTCTTGTCAACGGATTGTAACTATTGGATTGTTTAGAATTTACATGAGTTTTAATTACTTCACTTTTTTGTTTACTTACACAGAGAATATACTTTTATGGTGGAAGGGGAAATATCCTTTTTCCTGTCTATGCCCTCCTCTGTCCATTAAAGGTAGGCAACGCATCTGTAAACATTTGCTTTCACTAAGCATCAGGTGATCCGCTTGCTCGTTTGCCACCTTTTTCAATAAAAAAAAATACATTGACGTGTTCATTTGTAAAACAATATGGACATTCAATAAGGTTCGTTGCAAATACCGCGCGGACAATTTCTGTGCACATGGCCGAAAGCTAGAGCTTAGCGGGTTTCAATGAAAATCCTCTTTTAATTAGACCAATCCCTCGCTCTGCTATATGGTGATAAAACAGGGCTATTTAAACGAACCCCTACGCTTTCCTGTTTGTATGTAACGGAAAAAATAAACAACATTCGACATACGTACCCTTTACATATACATTTTAAATATATGGTTTATAAATAATATCCACTGGGAAGATACAGTTGATGATTTTTAAAATATTTTTTTTATATTTCCATTCACAATAAGCGCTTGAAGCGCCAATAGCCTAACGGTTAAGGGTACGGACTGCCGATCATAAGGTCGTGGGTTCGAATCCGCCATTCGAGTATTATCGTGAATCATATCCTAGCAAAAGTTTTTTCAGCTTAGTTGGAGCGGTTAAAAGAAATATTATTAAATTAAAAATACAAAAAAATTACTAATATTTTATAAAAAAAACAACAACTTCAAAAGGCTTAAAATCGGAAGTTCTTAATATACATAAACCTCATTAAACTCAGATTAACCGGACACACACAGATATACCTTGTTTCACAGCGAAATGTGATTTTTGTAATCGAAAGCTTATGCGTTAAAATCCGTGATTTCCAAAATATTTCGTGAAACAACTTTTTCTCACATTATCTTATCACATTAACTATCTACATACTACATACTTTTACTTCACTTTATCTAACGATTCCCACAAAATTACATTTCCGATGAAAGCATAAAAAGTATAATAGTCGCCATGTTTAGTAAATGACGTTTGTTTACAACAATCATATCTTGCAACGAAACAAGGTAAACGTCGTTGTAGACATGTCTTATATAAACAAACGATTGTATTGTTACGCATTTAGAAACGGTGCTACTATTCTTCAGAAAATGTAAGGACAACGCGGGATAGTCTAAAGTTGTAATCATGTTGAATATATTAGACGTGTATTCTATTTTTTGTACCATATTTTACTACTTTTGCAACTTCTTTGATAACAATGTAAAACATTTTCTTGTACGCAACATGTTACGGAAAACATCTCAATGCGTTTCTTCACGGAACTCAGTGTCTTTTGTCTACACTCCGGCGTCGCTTAGGAATCGTGTCGTCGAATTTGATCCGAGAATTAAATCCGTTTGTGGCCAATGAAAAACTAAATGCTTTATTTCAAATACGAATAAAACAACGACAGATTATACATTTATTTTTATTTTATAGAAAACAAATAATAACTAGTTCATCAAATCATAGTCGTTATTCCAGACCAAAGATTATTCTTAGATGTGACACTAGGTTGATCATTGTCGTTGATGGTATGTAAAAAGTTGTTTTAAAAAAGGGCATTAAATTTTTAATCACGTCCTTCATGTTTCAAGTTTGGATGTATCAGGTTTCGGCAGCTTTGTTCACATGCTAATGAGGAAACAGGGCTGAAAAGCAATGGCGACGCCGTAACTTAATTAAAAATACCCCGAATTCAGTAGCTACGTAAAAAAAGAAGTATAAAGCAAATTTGTGTAACCACAGTCTTACTTGTTTATTACAGCTTGGATTGAAATGCTTTATTAAACTTTTTGTTAATATAATTGATATCCAAACCGGCCAAGGTTCTAAGTTACGAAGTAAATATATGTACTTAATATTTCCTTTATTACCAGTTTAAGTACAAAGTGCGATGAGTGGAGTCTATTATTGACATTCATTTCGAAGAAAAAAATGCAGCGTAAACATTCACATGTAAGCTAAGATGGTGTTGGAAATTGCATTGAACGGATGAATGAAGAGAGAAAAGTGAGAGAAGAATAGAAAAAGTGAGACGCTGCCAGTGTTGGTAGGGGACGCCATAGGAAAATTTATATCGATCCGATTAATGACTAACTAAAAAAGGGCGATATAAGAAGCACCCATAACCGACGAGCATGCATGCGTAGATGTATGAATGTGGAAGAAGCGAGAGAGGTGTGTCAAGATCGTGCTAAATGGAAATCCATGATCTCTGTATACCCCTGTGGGTTACGGGTGTGAGTGCATATTTATTTTATTTATAAATTGCATTGATAAATAATTACAGTTAGTTATGAATTTCAATAAGCCATTATAACTCTATCCTTAGCTTTTTCAGAAGCATATGTGATGGCCCTAACCGGATTAGTTGCAGCTTTAAGGATTTAATATAAATTCTCTAACAATGAGGGACAGCTTTGCATAACGTGAAGCGTGATACGCTAAGCTCATTTTAGTTAGCTTTACTATACTGGGCACGTTAGGAAATTAATTTTATATGGTGGCATTCTCTTAGCTTTTTGCTTCGAAAATCAAGTCTTCATAAACATTTTTCAATACGATATTCTGATGTATTTAAGTACGGAGAGACTAAAGAAAAATGTACGTCATGTCGTGTATGATACCGCGTGAAAAGAAACCTTCATGTATTTGTCGAAATATTATAAGAGTTCCATGAAAGGGGAAGTAGTAAAAATGACGAGGGGAAAATTTTTGCGAGTCTTCGGTGGCCAGCAGGAAGTACCGATTTATTCAAGAAAAGAGTGTATATAAATACTGAAATACAGATTTATTGATAAGTAAATAATAAATTAAAACGGGCTTATGTTTTGTAACATCGTAGGTTGGAATTGTGGTTGAAGCATAAGTTTGTTTTTCTCATGGAACAAAAAATGTGGAATGTGGAAACCGATTTCTGGTTTTTGGTGTTGTTTATTGTCTGGATATGAAACATAATTAAGAAAACAGAACGACGATATTAACTTTTCTAATGTAGGCAACGCTTTCGGCATAACTGTCAGTTGTTTGACAGTTAGCGTGGTTACCTGTGAGTAGTTGGTACTTTTGTATAGAGAAACTACACGTGCGAAGCCGAGATGTTTCGCTAGTCTATAAATAATTTTATCTCTACTTATTTTACTCTACTCTATTGTGTTATATCGGGCAGTTACCATAAATTTAATATCGCCACTGAACGACGCGAGCGTTGCGCTCTATTCACTAAATGCTAAAGTGGTTTGCGGCAATCGCAATTCGCTATTAATTTTATATATGTACCGAAATCTATTTTGTTATGTAACTTTTGCAATAGTCGATCCATTTTTTTAAATATTATTTCATTTGTGAAATTATTTTTTTCTGTTTTTATGTGAATTAATAAGAATTTCAGTCTGCATTAATAGTTTATTCAACATAAATTCAATAAATACAAAGGATGAATCGACTTTTTACTACCATTATGATGTACAGACTGCATATACGCCATCTTTACTAATCCCATCAAATTTTAAAGATTATATATCAGCCGTTGAGCTAGTTTACCAAACACCAGGCATGTTGAAAGAATTGTATATTTGTACCTACATAACAATCCGAAGAAAAAAACAAATTCAATTTGTTTGTTAGCTGAAAAAGGAATCCAGAATCGTAATAAGCTGGGCGCTGAATTAGGAGTTGTTTAAGAATTTCATTATAAAAACCTTTTTAATACGAAGGCGTTGCTTTTGCCAGATTTATATGAGTATTCATAACTCGATATAAAAACTCGACGAGTAGCTGTCGACATTTCTGTATGCGCCGACCGTAATACAGCTGCATCTTTCTAGCTTCAATATACTCTTTCTTTTCATACACAAGCGTGATGAGAAATTCATTAAAATATCGCGTCGTATTCATAAGAATTTACGTGAGAAAATATTGGCTGATGAAGTAGTCTCTCGATAAATGGAAATATTTGTTAACAAGAAACGATCGCGAAATATGATTCGTTCAAGGTTCTATTCTCAGTTATTTTGTACCTACAAATTAGCTTAACATTTCTTAACATGGCTTATGTTCGTCGTTGGTTGATAAAGTTACAATAACGGGCTCAAGCTATATAAATGTAGCAAGTGAAGTATATCATTCTTTACTGATTCGTTTGATTAATAACATGGTGAATATCGTCCAAAGGACGCAGACTGTTAAACATAGGCCTCTACAAGAATCACTGGAAACATCTGCATTTATGTGTCCTTCAGTGACTTCCAGTCAACATTGGTCGTCCAGTCCTCCAGTTCTTGGAAGCTGTTTCTGAATATCTGGCGCCATCGACCATTGCTATTTCATTGCAAATTATATACTTCATTAATATAGGAAAGTTTTATCTCTGTTGGTACTCGTTACAATTTATATTCCGTGACATAATTGAAACTAAATAGGCGTTCGTAGCGTATTCCGCAATAGTGGACTACATTGGAACGGCGTGCTTTGTGCGTTTAACGACCAAGCAGTTTGTGTCATCGCCCAAATGATAATTTATCACGCGTGAACTTCGCAGTGAACGTTACACGCAGCGAATGTTTGTTTGGAACCTTTTGCTGCATCCGTACGTTTGAAAATGTATAATTTCGTGTAACAAGCTCTTAGAAATTAACGTTTATTATAATTTCACCAACGTTAACTTACGAAAGGCCGCTAAGATTGTTCCTTGCTGCCCTCATCTAATGGACTCCCGATAAGGCGCCCTGTCCCGTCTTGATAAGGAGCTCTGGCAATGTTAACCAAACCAATATAAGCTCCTCTTCAATGGACAGGGATTTCCTAGCTATGTTCAAAGTTCATTTTGGAGAAGCGGAGTGGCGAAACTGAGTGGAGAAATTAAACTGTTCGAAAGAATCATCGTGTCCTCTCAGCCTAGAGCCGCACAGTCCGCAACTCCACTCCGCGCTTTATCGCTCCGCCTAAATGGACATGCACAGTTTGCAAAACCGCTCCTCGCTCCTCTCCGCTTTATCGCTCCGTCTAAATGGACATACATGGTTCGCAAAATCGCTCCGCATTACTTCCTCGGTTCGTTCTGGTTTCTTTGCTCCACGTCGATGGTCAGGCAGCCCTTTGCTTGACGGCGATCCGCGCAGACTACCGAAAATCGTTTATGTATCATATTTTTTGTGCATAAATGCAAAACTATACAATTTTACCACAAGCCGTTGATGAATCCTCGCCACAGTGTCATTAATTAAAATTACTCGATGCATTAAGAGTGTCCATTAATTGAAATTGATGTTCGAAACGTGAAAGCACAATGAATTAATGCTTAAATGATAAATAAATAAAATATATTATGCAGTAATAACGAGCTATGACGGTTGGCTTGAATCATAGCTTGGTTGGAAAGCGAGGTTAATATGCTCGATGTTTGGCAGCTTAATAAGCTAGTTGAAAAAGCTTTCTTTAAATGGCTTATACGTTCGTATGTCTATCTGCTCAGTATTATAATTATATATATACGTAACAATCACATTTTCAACGCTTTGATGAGTATTTTGAAAAAAAATTCCAGGGTACATAATTAAAGAAAGCTCTGTTTTATCTTTGTACAATACTGTTAATCTTTTATAACCGCTCGCGGGAACATCTGTCGTGTCTTAGAGGTAATCCTGATATTAATCTATTCGTGTTATTCATCTTTTTATGTCGATACTGGGCTTCATACAAATAGATAGGTCCCGTTAAGCTTATAATCGGTTTGTTGAATTAAATTTATATACGTCGGTGGTAAGAATTAGTGACTCCTGAGGAGGGTTGGCGTCAGCCAAGCGGCCGGCTGTGAAAACCTACTGTTATACTGTTTACATTCATACTGTGCCGACCTCAAATGCGGGGGTAAAACGGCAGGGGGATGATGATACGTCGATGGTGAGAACGTCGTTTGGTTGATTTCCAAAAATTCTATTTTACATCAGCAATATTTTTTTTCTTGAACGGTTTTTTCAAAATTCCACCCGCGAGGGGCGTTAATTAATTATAAGGTGGAACAAAATTTTGCTGAGCCAGCTAGTATTATTTATTTTTATTGTAACCGCGTTAATTTAATGTTGGTTGTTGAATCTTCGCAAATAAAATAAAAACATGGCCATGAACGTTTATTACATAATATTAAGATTGCAATTTATTCTTTTGATTTTTATAAAGATTTGTAATGGTCATTGTCAGGCGAAGCGTACTTTGTTATTATTATAGTACGTTTGTGCCGGTATTTTATAGGGGCATAGGAAAATATTTTTTGTGTTAAAGATAAAACAGTGAATTTAGATTATAACTTCATTAGTGACGTGTTTGTTCATAACTGCCCGTACTATGAATAGTCGACCAAATGGTGTCGTAACGCTAAGTGGTCCGACATTTAATGGCGGCAACATAGGGTCGAGACCATAAAACGGCATTCAAAATGTAATTTCCTTGTACATTCTTGACCTTTATGCCTCTTATTTATACAACGCTCCTAGAGCCACGTGCCTAATCCATTTTAGGACTTATGGCGGTAGGAAATAAGCGCATCGTATTCAAAGTTAACTGTTCTTAAGCGTTTATCTCAACCGATGTGACTGTCTGTCTATCGGCTGCAGTACGAATCTCAGTAATTAGTCATATAGGATCTGCCAGACTCAGTAAGGTGAAAGAAAATCCTTTTTCAACTTACTGCGTTTATTTTTTTTGAAGTTTAAACTTTTTTAGCCGCGTTATTTGGTTGGGGACGACGATATTTGGTTGAAGAAAATCTTAAAAATTACATACTTATCTTTTTCACATTTCAACTCGTAGCCGTAGCTTTGGGCTCGAT
This sequence comes from Papilio elwesi, assembly GCA_029849275.1. NCBI lineage: Eukaryota > Metazoa > Arthropoda > Insecta > Lepidoptera > Papilionidae > Papilio > Papilio elwesi. Next base: position 1,926,492 of record CM056687.1, on the reverse strand, counting down.
GTTTGTTTTGGTAGACAGTCGTACGTGTTCCATCTATCGCTGAAACCAAAAAGTTTAAAATACTACTGCAGCTTTCAGTGTTACCCTAAGTGCTTTATCTCTGTCATCCATCCTTTTTTAAAGTTCAACTCCTGAAAATTCTGGCTCTAAACCATTGCATATTCTTGTGCATCCCCTTTTACCTTTTTTTTTAACGTGGGGAAATGGCTACGCATATTCGACTCAATGGGAGCGGGGAGTCGAATTATGTCGGACTCGCACCGACTAAAACCCCACGATTGTCGCAATCAGCGTTAACAAGGGATCAAGGTATATCCATTCGGAACACAACCGTGACCCCTCAATCGCTTTGCTCGCGTAATGGGTCACTCGTCTTGAGGTCACATCGGGCCTTAGACATCCTACTTGGGGCTGCTTGGTAGACACTAAGGGCCCCCACCCTGAGTGGCCGCAGCCCTCTAAATAATCCAATTAGGGTAGGGTAGAACCATTTTCAGCTGGGCCGTAACGAGGCGCGGCTGCGCCACGACGACGTCGTCTTCGAGCGGGGTCTATTCTTTCTCGGGCCCGCTCAGCGCCCTCCTTTTTCACCGTGACGGTTTCGCAAAAGGAGGCAACAGTCCTCCACTCTGTATCCCCGCTCAACATCGCCGACATAACTGCTGGCAGTGATAGGTCGCCTCCGATCTGTACAGTCAAATTTTACCGCTCCGGTTCCCACGCAGGGCACACCGCAAGTGGCATACCCTTTTACCTAGTACATTATAACTGACAAGACAGACGAATGTGAAGTATTTACTATAGTAGTATAGTATCTATTTTATTATATTTTAAGTATTTACTATAGTAATATAAATCTGTAGAATCATCTGAATTCATCTAATTATGTCTATCTGTTTGTCTGTATATCTCCTTATAACTTGTCGTTGTTAAAAAAAGATTTTGTTTACCCTGCTATTTACTATATCAATCGCAAATAAAAAATGGAAGTCCCCAAAGTAGATGCAGTTAGATTTTATGTATATTCGTACTTTCTCCGCTTTATTTATTTGTGTTCAACGTATACCGTGCGTCGTCAGTGTGGATAAGTCGCTTAATGGAACGATTGCATTGAATATGTAAGGCGATACGGCTTCTACTTACCATTGGCTTAACAGACCCTGATGCTTAGCTGTGAAGCGATTAGGTATTTAATGCTATCTTATACTTGTGTTTATAAAAGTTGGAATAGGTGTTCTCGCGACTTCGTCCGCATTAGAATCAATAAAAAATTGTTTTTTCGTATACGTGCTCACATAACATCAGGCAATCTTATTGTTCTTATTTACCAATCGACTTTTGATTTTTTTAATTACATTGTAATCGCTTAATAACAAATTCAAGGGATAAATAGTTTTGTATCAGGCTTACATTGAGTAAAAAAAACCCAAAAAGAGAACCACAATATTTTTAACCATCTTATTCTTTTTATGGAACGTACTGTTGCTACGTGACCCATTTGCAATTTATTTAGCTCGTTTAGTTCTCACATAGTAATTCGGTTTGAATAGCCGCTAAACGCTGCACGCCATATTTGAATATAGGTCGATACAGCGCAAAATTTCCTTAAAGGATATTGATTACGTGACCGAAATATAAACCCCTCCCCCCATTGAGGATAATCATGGTATTTTGAAAATCACCCGCCCCCCACTGAACGGGTTACGTAGTATGGGTGCGTTCCCTTATAAATTAATTTTACCTGGCATTTTTTACTGTTCAGTTTTAAAGTTAGTTGGTATTACGATTAGTACCAACTGAGACCAACATTTCCTAGACAATGCAATCTGAGAATAATGACGCACTTGGCAATTAACAACAAAAAGAAGCGGCTGTTTACGACCTTAGAAATTTCAATGTAAATAAAAAAGACTTTACTCAATACGAATAAATTGTACTGTAAAAAAATCAGTGACAAAACAACGCTCCGTAATTATTACTTCAATTGTGAGAACCCATCGAAACATTAACTAAATTAATGGACGTACGGAACAATAGAAAAGTAAAAAAAATAAGCAAGCAAAAAGTTTTTATTGTTTTACTGGTTGACGTAACCGACGAGACTAAATGTAAATTTTAACGTTAACGTAAAAACTTTAGTCCATGTTACAATAGTGCCATAGAAATTTCCGTAAATAATAAAATGTCTGAAACTCGCTTGCAAAATCTGATACAGCGTCCTAGTTCATTTCGTCTGAGAATTTTATGCGGTATCGAGAGTAGACAAACTCGATTGTAAGACCGCTCGTAAAGTTCCAATGTTGTGCTTGTAGTGTTTATATGATACTTTGCCTATGCCTCTTCAATTTTACGGTTTACCGTTGTTCTGGATTAATTTACACTTACAGTCTTAACCACTACAGTGCTGGTGTTAATTACTCACCTAGTTTGGTAATACGTCGGAAATTAAACACAATTGGGTTTCAACATTTACTGAAGAAACATTTAAATGTTCAATTTAACAAGATAACAATTAATATTTATATCTGATATTAATTTCTTTTTTATTAATTTACCTTTTTCTTTGTAAATATGATACTTATTACTATACTCCTTACATGTATATCATAAACTAAATGTTTGTAAACGTGTTTGAGATAAGAATAGTTATTACATTCGCTACCTTCTTTTAATGAAGCCTATACCTTACCTTTTATGTTAATATTCGTAAATTCTATGTTTAAAAGATGTCATATTACACTATTTCACTTCACTTTATCTCACGATAGCCAAAAACTTACATTTCCGATGAACGTATAAAAAGTGTCGCCATGTATGGTCAGTGACGTTTGTTTGTTTACAAATGTTCTGCCTTGATGTGGAAGAGACTATAGTTTCGCTGCAGTTCAATATGAAGGAGCTCCAAATTCTTACACAATCTTTGCTAAAATTACATGTTACTGTTTTCGCTCAAATTATTTATTCGTTACAATTAAATTTTCGGAAAGAGGCGTATCTATCGTACTCATTAAAAAGTTGTTAAAAGATTGAAATATAAATAATATTGAATTAAAATAAAGTTATTATGAATCGGTAATTTTTCCCAATCATTAGTGTCATTTAACATTGTTCGCACTCATCGTGCCATCGTTTCCCGAGGCTCGTGATTGTAAGGCGACGGTTGTTTCGTGTTAATTGTACAACGCTTCATTAATCAATGATCAATTAAAAAGTAATCAACTCGCTTCCAATTTCCTTTGAAATCTTGTATATTTATTGATATAATTGGGAAAATTTTCTTCTCGATTTTATTAACAAAATGAGAATAGACCCCGAATATGGATTGATGGTGATTTGTTGTTCCAATTAATATTATTAATTCCCATGACATAAAGGAAAAATGAAGTAGCGTCAACAAAAGAGCTGACTCGAGAGTAACGACCCAGTGTGTATGAGTAAAGATTTGTTATTTGTTTTTTTTTTTAAATATATATTTATGTATTGTGATTGTATTTCTACCTTTAAACGTATAAGATAATGGCGATTGTGACTAAAACTTTTGTTTCGTCGCCATTATTTATTCATTTTACTATTTTCGGGCATGTTGAAAGGATGAATGAAGAGAGAATAACGAAACAAATTTATGTTGCAAAAGTGAGTGGCAGTGTTGGTAGGGGACGCCCCAGGAAAACTTATATCGATCAGATTAGTGATATACTAAAGAAGGACGATATAAGGAGCACCCATAACCGACGAGCATGTATGCGTATGTATGAAAGTAGAAGAAGCGAGAGAGGTGTGCCGGGATCGCGCCAAATGGAAATCCATGATCTCTGCCTACTGCTACTGCCTTTGGATTACGGGCGTGAGCGCTAATTATTTACAATTATTCATATATTTGAATTACAAGATATTGACTTTCCTAAGAGCTATAAAACAACTTTAATGTTATGTATATTCAAATATTTGAATACAGTATAACTTACATAGGTACATAGTGTTTAAGACAGCAGTGAAGTATTATTTTAAACATAAATAGACACTAATACTTGAAATAAAATAAATAATATTATATTATCTATTGGTCAAATAAAATATATTTTCCGCTTTATATATAACATACTCTTACTCTATATTATATACTCCTTTCACAAATTTCCTTTAACATTTGCGACAGATTTTCCCCCTTTCGTAGTTTATTTTCACAATACATTCAGTTTGATGTCAAAGTGAAAGCTCGTTTACTTGAGCTGTCTTAACTTGTGCATTTAGCCTCAGAAGAGTGTGATGTAAGTATGAATCCCTACTAATATTATAAATGTGAATGTAAGTTTGTTTGTTACGCTTTCACGCGAAAACTACTCAACTGATCATCATGAAACTTTGTGCACATATTCTTGGAGGTACTAGAAGTAACATAGGATTTTGAGCAAAAAAACGTATATAAAAAGCGAAGTATGTACGTTCCCTATAGACTCTGAAACGGCTGGGCCGATTTCGATGAAATTTACAGGGATTGTCGAGATTGGCACAGCGGGTGTAACTGTGCTTGGTAGCGATCGGATCAACATAATTAGTGGTACCCGGGCGAAGCCGGGGCGGGCACTAGTTATATATATATATATATATATATATATATATATATATATATATATATTTACTGAATGCATAACTTATGTTGATTACATCTTTCAAAGCGTAGGCGGTTGAGTTAAATCCTAGATGAAATGTTCTCATAACAATCGTTAAAAGTTGAACTTTTTGTTCTAAGCTGAACGATATGACGAAGTTCAAATAAAAATCAACAAAAGAAAAATATTGCTGTGGATATAATTGGTAGATTTTTTAAAAATAAAAACAATTGTTATCAAATTACTTTGGTCTTTCTTTCATATTTTAGTTATTATTTCGTAAAGAAATGATAATGTTTTTTTGTTGTCAGTTACATGTTTCTGATAGTAAGGTTTGGGAATTGCGAAAGTCGCCTCACATTTAGATTAAGTGTTGAAAATAATTCAGAAAAGATAACTTCTGACTGACCGGTTAGCGTGGTTAGTGAAATACTTGAATTTCACGCCGCACGTGTTGGGCTCGATTCTCACCCAGGACAGAAAATTGTGTGCATGATCATGTCTCTTTTTTGCCCTGAATCTGGGTGCAATCATCTAATTAAATTTGTATTTACAAAATAGTATATCAGATATCTGGTTTCCATAGTACAAGCTCTGCTTAGTTGGCTTAGGGATCAGTCGGCCGTGTGTGAGTAATGTCCCAGCATATTATTATATAATAAAGTAACCATCAACACATCCAAATTTTAAAGGTAATGTGTTCTTTGACTTACATTCTGATTTTTTGCGAATTCTATATTTACTTACAGTAAACAATAAGTTTTCTCGTAATTAAAACGAATTAAACGTTGGAGTAATGTTACCAATTATATTTTGAGCGTAAATTAATTATTCAAAACTCGTAAACTCTTTAAACACAACTTATTTTAAATCTTTATAAATAAGCAAAATTATTTCGCATATTTTTTTTTACTTTCAGAATTCTTTAATGAGTTATGACCCCAATCAAAGGGGTAAGATAGGATGGCCTATCACCCAAACACAAATAAATCATTGAAATTACTAAATAAAAATATGCACTAACGCCCGTAACCGAGAGGGGCAGACATTTTTCCATTTCATTTGACGCGATCCTGGCACACCTCTCCCGCTTCTTCTACATCCATACAACTTGGCATACATGCTCGCCCTACGGATACTCCTTATATCGCGCTTCTTTAGTACTAACCCCCACTTTAATGTATTAAAGTGAGAACTGAGTTTGGCAGGAAAACATGTTAGTAGAGTTAATGCCGTTGAGTTGCGTTCACTTCGCCGATTGTATGGATGTAGAAGAATCGCGTCAAATTGACATCCATAATCTATCTACTCGTATAATCGTATCTACCCTACTACTGAGTTACGTAAGCTCATATTTTTTTTGTTTATTACGTCACTTCCATCTTGAAATTTATTGTCATCGATCAATTGTGAACCTCGTCATTTTATAATCTTACTAGGCATGTTATAAACTGACAGTGAATTGTCAAAAGGAATCATTCACAATTTGACGTGAAATTCCTCGTACGTTTATGTCTGTCTGTCTGTCCAACTGTCAAATTGTGAACTGATATTTAGTTTGTGTTATTACGTCAAAGTTATAAAAGTTAGAATTGAAGATAATTATTATAGCTTAGATTTGTTAAGTTGGACGTAATAATCGAGACAAATATGATTGTAAGCTTTATTTGCGTAGCTAACAAAGCCCAAGGTTTACGATCTGCTATTCAACTTTATTCGTAAATTACTATAGTCCTAGTAAAAGTTAAATCTTAGTTGTGTAACTATACCAATATATTAATTTTTAAATACATACTATATCTACCAGCTTCAAAGGTTAAATCACGTGCGCTTACACGCTACGCATGCACAATCAATTAATGATTGTTCAGGCGTGAAACATTCTGTCGATAGCTGTACTATCTTAATTAGTGAGCAATTAAACAATATTAGCAACTGCTTGCTTGAATAGTCTATGTTTTGATTGTCGACATTTTATTTGTTATGTTTTATCCGGCGATGATTCCAAATATATAATTTAGTTCGTGTTTGCAATCGGTTGGAATGACTTGAATACAAAAATATGTGTTTTGGGTCTGAGATGGTTTTAGATTCTTGATTGGAGCCGGTAGGTGGCACTGTCGAATCCGCTTAAAGCAGGCAAACTCACGCTCATGCCAGACAACGTCTTCTGTTTCTATTCTATTCTAAATAGTAAGCTTTCTTAGTTCTTTCTCTCCTTTGAATTCTTTAAATCTTTTATGCCTCACAACGCACAAGTATAAAGTGAGGCAGTGTGGTTTATGGCATATAAATATATGTAAGGCGACTTAGTGTCTGTATGTTGCCTATATACACCGAAACAGCTCGACTACTTCGATGAAATTTTCAGGAAACATTCAGAATGGCTTCGCAGGTATTCTTGTGAATTTTTGTAGCGATCGGATCAACATAATATACTATACGTAATAAGTGCTACCCGGGCGATGCCGGGGCGGGTCACTAGTATTATGAATGTGTATTTTATTCTCGGTCAAACTAGTATTTTTACGCACGCTTAAATTATATCACAGCGATGTTTTATCATTCATTCCCATTATCATCTACTTTCAGCCAAAACTTTCTTAATTAATCTACATCTATTTTTTTAACGATTCAAGAATTTCTCTTAGTTTCTTAGCTACGTTGTTATTGAAATTGAACCGCAATAGCTTGGACTTAAATCGAATTAATTGAAAATAAATTTGCAAGAGAATACCAAGTAAGATTTTTGCTTCCGCAGCTTGACGAGCAAGATATCAACTGATAGTAAGTGATCCCTGACAAAATCTCTCTGAGAGTATTTTGTAGTACACATGTGCATCATTAGTAAAAGTACAATCGGCATGCTCTCGTGATGCATCAATGTTAAGTATTGCGTACAATATTACGATTAAGTTATTCATTGATTCCGTTGTCGCTTGTACTAACGCCCAAATTACCTGTACACGTCACAAATTACACCACTCCGGAATTGACATCCTAAGTTACGTACTGCTCCTGACACAAGCGGAATTGTTACTGTTGTGATGGATAACGTGCTATGACGAATAACCAAATAGAATATGTATTTATGTTTCACAATCTGTTGCCGGCTTCGTACGCATTCTTATTTGCCTCGCTGTGAATTCTTGTAACTTGATAGCGCGCATAATGAAATTAGAACTATCGGTAAAATATATCCGAAAGTTGGTATTGTCGACTACGTACGTTGTTACCCACTACGCATTATGTTTTAACATTAACATTACCATGGCAACCTCTCTCGTGTCGTCTGTCACTCGATGACTCACTTTTTTGTATGGAATTTCTTAAAACCAAACTTTACTTTCACTTTACCGTTGGAATTTTCAACGACAAAAAAGTACTCAGGCTATCTGCCTGTATACTTTTTTATTGTTTATATATATCATGTAATAAATTTAATGTAACTTATAGGACAGGTCGTACCTGGTCTGGTATTGCATGTTCAAACAGTATTTGATACCGTAGTAGTCATTCAAGCACGGAATTGCTACATTTACTACACCCGGCAATATCTAATACTATGTGCAGGTGAAACTTGGCGTGCCGTTCCTTATTGCATACGTCTTTGATAGCTTACTGTTATTAATCAAGTACATGAACGTATTATTGAACCATTCTATATTTGTTGTTTGTAAGGCGACTGTTGGTTGTAAGGCGACGCGTAATTTACAACTTGCAAGTCTACGCCAACAGTGCCTTGTAGTAACTCAAGACTCCCACTATACCTATTACTTATATTATCTATAATCACAGTCAAATCTTAAACTAAATAATGTACTTATCAAATCCTATTACCGCTATCCTAATACCAGTTAAATAAAATTCAAGTTTTAAATTAACGTACATTTAAAATTTGCAATAATTATTTGTTTAAAGTTGTTGTTTCGGATAAGGATCGGTTTTTAAGTATAAGTATCTTATATAGTAGGAACCCGTTACTTTTAATATTATTATGAACAACTAGCGATACGCCCCGGCTTCGCCCGGATCCGACCTCGGCTTTATATGCGTAGCTATGCACCTATAAATAATATATCTCACGAGAACCGTACATTTTTCCGGGATAAAAAGTTGCCTTTGTACTATTTCATACTATAATCTATCCCTGTGATAAATTTCATCCAGATCCGTTCAGCCGTTTTTGCGTGAAAGAGTAACAAACATCCATACGTACAAACTTTTGCAATGAGTACACGAATCTGATTGTATTTAATCTTATCCATGTAATCGAAAAAAATAAAGATTTGTTTGCAGTGGTTCATGGCACAAACGCACTGCAACGCTGTTTGCAGCATACTCAGTATTTATAACAAACAAACATTTTGCCTTTGCCCGGCATCGACTCATCACCCGCGGTGTAGCAACTTAAATAAGCGAGCACATACAAACAGTAGGATAAAGTAAGTTTCCATTAAGTAAATTCAATTTGTACAATTCACCTCCCATCGATGTATGGACTTGTACGAGTTCGCATCTTCCGTTGATTCAGACACTTTGTTGTTGTTTGTTATTTATTTATTCTCACTTCCAACAGGAAAGCTATCATTTACTTAAGGTTTTCGGCTTAATATAACTTGGATTTATTAAGTAGGCAGGAGTGACTACTGAGATGACGGGTGATAGAAAGGCGTAGGAAACGACCCCACTTAAAGTGGCAACATGTGGATGAAAGTTTTTGATTCTTGATTTAAATTATTTAATCAAGCAATTAATATTTATGTTAGAGGAGTACTATAGTTTAGTTATCGTTTCTATTCAGTACAGGACATTGACTTCTTTTTCGAAAATCTCGATAGACCTCCAACTCCATTTTATCCACTCCATCTTGATGGTTGACATTTTATTCTACTACAGTGCGGTGCGGCGTAATACTGCGAGAATTGAGCTATTTTGACAGAACTGAGCTGTGGAGCTGCAACTGAGTTGGTTGAAATATTATTACTTTAATAATATAAATGTGAGTTTGTTTGTTTGAGCACAACGAGCCACAGTTGATCTGCCAATAAACGATCGCTTTTACTACCCGGGGGTATTACCTTTACAAAACTATTCTCATTCCCTGGATTACCGCTTCCTAGTTATCGCGGAAGCGGTAATTCAGGTAATATTAACGATTGCTACACACGGCAATTTTTTTCGTTAAATTTAATTCTGCATTGCAATGCGGTGTGCTAGTTTCAGCGCATGTTAAACGTGAAGGCGGGGTGTTCGTCCGAGATAGCCGGCACGCACCACCGGGTAACTGGAGTTACAAGGATTAAGCTTGCTTGGAAGTGACAACTAACTTAATATATTTAATGCTTTGTGTTGAATTGTTTAGCTTTAGCAGAAACACATATTGTTCAAACTCTATTCTATTCTGACTCCATCTATCAGTGAAAGTATCATACATGTTATATATCTGTATGGTATATATCTAGATGGCGTTTATATACTAGTGTAACGCAGTATGGTTATGTTATACGAAATTATGTGCTGTTATTGTAAATAATTATATCGTCGTGCTCTGAAGTACTGCGATTTATAACTAACTATATAAGTAACACCAAATACGTACGTACCTTGTTCCGCTGTATAGATTTGGAAAATAGAGGTTTAGAAAAAAAAGTCATTATTAATCTTTTTTTTTATGTACGAAGGTGGCAAACGAGCAAGCGGATTACCTACTGTTAGGTGAGCGCTACCCATAGACATCCGCAACAGGCAAATGTGTTGCAGATGCGTTGCCTACCTTTAATGGACAGAGTAGGATCGACAGGAAAAAGGATATTTCCTTTCCCCCGTTAACCCCCTCACCATCCTATCCTCTTCTCCTTCCCATCCTATCCTTATGAGGAAAGGGTGGGGAGGGGAAGAGGACTAAAATTAGGCCTCCGGCACCTCACTCATCAGACGAAACGCAGAGTACTTTTACTTCACGCCTGTTTTCTGTGAGGTCGTGGTATTTCACCGGTTGAGCCGGCCAATTCGTGCAACAGATATTGTTGTTGCGGGCCTCTACCACTGTTACTGTTACTCTACACTATTTTTTATCGATTAACGTCAATTATTTCAAAGTTATTAAATATTAGAACTGCGTGTGACCATCGCTACCCATCGACATCGCAATAATCAGAACAGGTACGAATACCTTGTTTGCGGAGGCTGTTCTCAGGAATATCTATCAATCTAGTGGTAGTTTTACAAATATTGATTGTTTGTGTTCGTAAATATGCGTGTACAATACGAACAAGGTACGTAAAATTTATTTTGTTTATTTTACGCTTGTAACTTCGCTCTTATTAAGGCTCTAGTTGTAAACTGCAAGTACTTCGGATGTCCAAGAATAACAGCGTAAATTAAAATTATTTTTCTACTGTTTTGCACCAGACATTACTAACTCCACACCAAGTAGTATGAAAGTATCACACTTTTTAGTGTTTTATTTTTAATTTTCAATTTTTATTAAAAGAACTAAACCCGTGCTCAATGGGCATTTGTCAAAGCCTTATAATGTATTGTATACGTTATATCTACTGTCGAAATATTATGTAGATCACTCAATACCGTGGCCTACTTGTTGCCATTTCTAGTATCTTTATGTAAGTGTTCTGAACATTGCAACTACGTTTATACAATGTTCTTGCATCGTGTAATAGTTGAAATCCTAGCCTAGAATATTCTGTGCATAATATTTTTATAAATTTAACCCACATGTCGGATGGTATGTGCAAATATTATAAAACTTTGTTTGGTTTAGCAACTGTGCTAGTTTAAAACATACATAGACGCTTCTGATTTTCACTTCGTTTGTAGTTTTTACCCGTGTATGTATAAAACAATAATTACAATTAAATACTTATGTATTACAAAAAGGAACATCTTATAGGAACATAATTAGGCGTACTCGCACTAACCACAAATGGGGCTTGTCAATGGAATATCATCTTCCTGCCATTTTCCCATGTTATTTAGGGTCGACACAGTAGGACAGTAGTCAATAATGTAGGTTTTGGTTTTTTACATTGTTAACGGCCGCCTGCATGTTGCCAACCCTAATCGGCGATAATTATCAAATTCTCTTAATTTTTAGTGGACATGGATCATCAAATAGTTGAATTGAATTCAAGTTTATTTAAGTATAATTCAATTAGCATTTTAAAGCATGACATGTATTATACAAAGAATGAAAAGAAATCAGCTAAACTCATCTCAGTGACGTCATCCATTTTACAGAAGAAGGTAAATGAGCAATCTGTTTTTCTACCGCTACCATCTGCAACAATGGGTTGCAGACGCTTCCTACCTTTAAAAAATCTCCATTGGACGTCGTGTCCAACTTTGGAAGTAGAAATAAGGCACACCTAGTGGATTCATAACTAGTCACAATTATTGGTACAACCTTTATTCACAGGTCCAATATATTACTGAAATTAATTACTCCAACTTGCCACGAGCAATTAGGTAACACCCCGCCGACTCGGAATTTATTACCGCTAATAGAGATGGACTATAACTGTGTTGTTTTAATCGTACCATCTAATAGCTTTTACGGCGAAAGCACTTAAAATGAATGGCAAATTGAGACTCGAATAAAATTCATAATAATATTTAGGTTATATTGTAGCTTATTAAAGGGTGAGTATTCAAGTTGCGACTACCTTGGTTCTAGCGACAGGCTGGTGGAGATCGAAGGATCGATATTGCAACCACTGTCTTTATTGAAGATTCCGAATATACCATGTTCCATTTAATTTTACAGAGTAAATTAATAACTAATGAACTAAACACATTTCAGGGCAATTCCTCAGTATGCAAGGGGTGACACAATTTGCGCAGTTACTCTACGAGGCAACAAGGCTTATTTGATTTTGAGTTTAGTTCAATTTCGGTGACGTTCGTCAACAGAGCGGAGCACTCGCGGCGCATCTTGTATTTACTCGTTGTTTGTTGCGAGCTCACCGATGTAGCTGTCTTTGAATTACGTCGCGATTCATTTGTTTGTTTTGTTGAATGTCACTCATGTACGTATAACCGTGGGTTTACACTGTCGAAAATATTGACACAAAACATATTGTCGTCTCAGTTTTTTCATGGCGAAGGATAGAGAGAGCTGAGAGGTAGGTAAAATTTCGAAAAGTGCTTCTTCCATACAGTAAGCTAAAATTATTCGTAATAATGATAGAAATGTCAAAATTAAATTTGTTTTCAAAGCGATTAAAAATTTTGAATATTTAGTGGTTAGGTTTAGAGGTAGTGGTTAGATTTGATTTCACGACCTTAGAATTCGTAAGCCGGTCATTCGCTTACTGAGATATCAGCGATTACAATGGTCCAAGCAGAATAATTAAACCTCGGTAATCCAATTACAACCTTAATGGTCGTTTTATCCATCTGTCACAAGGCAAGGCACTTGAAAGTTGAGTTGCGAAACGTTTGCAATAAACTTGTAAGTCACTGTGATTTATAATAGAGCTTAAAATATGTACACCCATTATGTAGTCAAACCTAGCATATTATATATATATATATATATACCGATTATAATTAACAAAAAAACATTGTGCTTTCTGTGTATATCAAAAAGATATGTCTTTGTCAATACGCCATTCAGATTTCTTCTAGTCCGGAAATTCTTAATGCGTCTTAGCTTGCATGCATTTTGCATGTCACTTTGATCTCGGCTACAGATGTCAGTGTGTGAATGAAAAATTTGGAATAACAAATGGTGTTCCCTTGAAAAGAAAATTCCTTAGAACTTCTAAAAAATATTAACATTAATTATATGACAACGTTGTACGTGAAATTGTTGACAGGCCATAGAATGAACTAATGGATGTTCATTGTTTTATTTATATTTTATATATATATTCGAACATGATTTCAACAATTAGCTTTGAGTCTTGACTGTGTCAATTCCGCCTCTAAAATTAGTCGACAGAGTTCTGTGAATAATTAATGATATTCGACAGACATTAATACATGTCCGATTTCACTAACCGTAGGCGTTACCTAATTCGAAGTTAAGGCTTAGATAGCGTAGACAAGTTATTAATATGCTTAAGAGTAAATGATAGTCGATTTAAAGGATTGTTATAACCTTAGTAAGTTGCGCCTGATTTCTGAAAGGCTGATTAACGGAAAAAATTGTCATTTGAGTTGCTATAAGTATCAAGAAACTAAAATCGATTTAACTTGACAAGAGTGTTAGTTGAATAACATTTTGATAAGCCTTTCAGAAACCGGACGTTATACTAATAAACTCGTTATTATTTAACAGTGTTATATATAAACACTAGTGACCCGCCAGGCTTCGTCCGGGTACCATTAATTATATTGATCCGATCGCTACCAAACACAGGAATATGCCAATCTGGACAATCCCTGTAAACTTCATTGAAATCGGTCCAGCCGTTTCGGAGTCTGTAGGTCTATAGGGACATACTTACTTCGCTTTTTATACACTATCTTTTTTAATGAAAATCCTGCGTTACTTCGGATACCTCCAAGAATATGTGTACAAAGTTTCATGATGATCGGCTTAGTAGTTTTCGCGTGAAATTCACATTTATAATATAAGTAAGGATTTGATAGAGTGGGAGGGTGGGGTTGGGAGAATAGCTACATAGATAATGGATGTTCCACTTCGTTATAACTCCTCTGTCAATGGGAGTAGACCAAATAAAATACACCACTTGACATGTATGTCTTAATTCATGTAATCTCAACAATTTGTTTTTATATTTGACGACTTGTACGAAAGACATTTTATGATTTGTACAGCATCATCTTTCTACGCACCATTTTGAGATTTTGAGATATTGTGATATCTTAATTAAGCAAGCGCGTCTCCGAGCACCGTCTGCTGCAGCGTCCGGGGAAGCTGACACAATCGAGCTGTCGACACGATATGAAATATGTGGTAGACCACCTACACTAACTATGCTTTGCTGGTTCTGTTAAATTGGATAAGGAAATGTTAATCGAGTTTAAGAAGAAGAATCCTTAGAATCGATTTTTTAGAAAAATTATAAGGAGTAGAATCAAATTAGGCGTTACAATAAAGGAAAGGAGTTAAGGTAGTTTATAATGATAATAAAGCCTTTTTATTTCCGCCATCGCTGTTAACAACAGTAACATAGTTATTTTTTGTGATTTTTTTTAGTCTAAGATATCACGCAATGCGGTGTGACTCTTGGCATAGGCCTCCTCCAGCTCTCTCCATTGAACTCTGTCATCTGCGACTCTTGACCAGTACGGACCCAGGGTTAAGCGGATGTCGTCGCTCCATCTTGCTCTCGTACGTCCTTGTTTTCTAGTATGCTCCCTTGGGTACCAAAGAGTTAATTGCTTGCTCCATTTGTTCAGTTTGCAGCGCAACATATGGCCCGTCCATGTCCATTTTAAATGTTCGATACGAGCTACTATATCTGTAACTTTAGTTTTACTCCTTATTTTTGAATTACTGATTTTATCACTAAGTCTGACTCCCAGCATGCTTCTTTCCATTGCTCTTTGTATAGCCAAATTTCGTCTGAGTGTGTCCGTTAATGCCCAAGTTTCGCAGCCGTATGACATACATGGGAGAATGCAAGTATTGAAAGTCTTTGTTTTGATATGTATATTTAGATCTTTGTTCTTCATAATTTCCTTTAGAGCCCAGTAGTTGTTCCATCCGGAAGCAATTCTTTTGCTTATTTCTTTGGACATAGAGTCCACAGGAGATATAATTTGACCGAGGTAAACATATTCTGTCACATATTCGAACGTGGTTCCGTTGACCTCTATATTGGCTTCTGTAGAGTTGGTCATTAGTTTTGTTTTGTTTGTGTTCATTTCTAAATCTACAACTCTGCTTTTTTCCGCTAAATCATTGACCATGTGCTCTAGTTTAATGGGATCTGCTTCTATCAGGGCTATATGAATTTTGATAGTCGTTTGTCCATGTGGTCGAAGTTTTCAATAATACTTGCGTCCGAGTTTATTACATCCATCAGTGTCTTGATAGTCGAGGAGTCGATTTTTTTTTCGTATTGTTCAGGTTTCAGTTTCTACCTCTTTTTGTTGGAAGTTTTTTTAAACGGCATCGTACCATACGGTGGTTTGTGTTGAAATTTAAGTTCTGAATGATGTGTGTATCGTTTAAGAACTTTGGTTTGTTAGATATTATGTAGTCGATTTCGTTTTTATATTTACCATCGGGTGATATCCAGTTCCATTTTGTTTTAGGTTTTTTTTTGAAGACTGAATTTAGTAATGTTAAATTATTTTGCAGTAAGAACTCAACTAGACGGTGGCCATTGGTGCTCCTTATTCCATATCCATGTTTGCCCAAAATTATTTCCTCGCCGGCTTCCCTACAGCCAACCCGTGCATTAAAATCTCCCATAACTATTAAAAAAATATTGTGGTATTTTCTAACGATATCTGAGAATCCTCTCAGTAGTATCAGTCCTCTCAATACTCTCAGAGTAGAAGCCTTCACTTTCATATTCTGGTGCTAATTCTGTAGGTATATATACTTGTATATTATAATTGTCCACGGTTTTCTGTATCTTGGCGAATTAATGTTAAGTATTGCTAGTCTATCTGAAATTCCTATCTCTCATGTATATAATTTTTTTTAATTAAGAATCCCACTCCTCTATGGCCTGCTGTTTCTCCTTTTTGATGTAGTATGTAGTCGTTTTGTTCTGTAATTTTTTCTTCCAATCTTCTCATTTCGCTTATGCCTAAAATGTCGTATTGAATATATTGCAGGGCCTTTTCCAGTTCGAGCAAGCTTTCTTGTCTGCTAAGGGTTCTTGTATTAAGTGTTGCGATGTTGAATGATTCACTTTTTTCCGTTGGAGGGTTTTGGTCTAGTACTCCCGTGGGGACCAGCCATGGTGGGAGACAATTCATGTGTTGTTTTTGTTTGTATGTTGTTGTCGTTTCTGTTTGGTTCCGGTTTTCTGGGGCCTTAGTTAGTTTTTTTGAGCATTAAGTTGAGGGTAAGATCTTGTTTTCTCAACATAGTTCAGTATGTTTGGTCTTATTAGGTCACTTCTCTGAAATTTAATTTGTGGTTGAGTTGGATTTTTTGAACTGCTGCTAACATTCTTCTGAGATGTTTGGTTGGGAGAGCCCGAGGTTTCTCTTTTCCTCTTTTCTCTATAATTGTCTTTTGGCTTTATAACTATGAGTTTATCTTGTTTAAGATAAGCAATATTTCCCTTCTTCTTTTCTTCGTCCACTTGGGATTGCTGTTGTTTCCGTTTTTCTAAAGTTTCCTAAGAGTAATCCTCTTTAACATAAATATCTTTTGGGAGATTCGACTTGTTTTTGAGTATGAGGTGTTTTTTCCATTGTGTTGATAGTGTGACAAGTGGACGGTTTTTGTTCTCAGACTTCTTTCCGATTCTGTACACGTTGCTTATCTCTTGGCTTAACATTTGTACTCCTGACTCTTCCATAGTTCCCTTCATATAGTCAACTAATCGTAGCGTCAATAAAGTTACAAATTCCCTTAGGTTTACTGTTAAGTAACCAAGTGTATCATATTAGTTATTGAAATGTTCTTCTACGAGCTTGACTGCTTTCATATTGTTAAATGCCATAATTAATAATAAGTCACCACTAAGTTAACTCACGCTTACACTTATAAGTTTTTAATCAGCAATGAACTTTAATATAGGCTCCGTTCCAACAAAACAATTTCTATTTTACAGCAGCTTTAAGAAATAAACATAATTTGTTGTTATTGCGGCAACATCAAATTTTATGAAAACTGAAAAATTCACCTTTGTTCCACGTTTAAAAAGATTTTATTTTTATACGTTGTTCGTGGTGTATTTGGGTAGAGATTTAATCTTTATATGTATTACGTTTTTTATTCTAAGCTGATAAAATGATACGGTAATGGATTCGTATATTAATCAATATCTAATTTAAAATATTAAGGAACTGACTGAAAGTTTTTAATGTATAGAAATAAAAAAATATTTTAAAGTTTTACTTTTTTTATATAAAGCACAAACAACATCTGTTGCACGAATGGGCCGGCTCGACCGGTGAAATACCACGACCGCACAGAAGACAGGCGTGAAGTAGTAGTCTTCTGCGTTTTGTCTGATAAGTTATGTGCCGCAAGCCCAATTACAGTCATCTTCCCCTTCTCATCACTTTCTATTGAGGAAAGGCATTGGATGGGGTTGGGATGAATAGGTTTTTTTCTGTTTATCCCTTCATCTGTCCATTAAAGGTAGGCAACTCATCTGCAACACGCTTTTATTACCTCGGTATATATTCACGTATCTATGTAACTCAATCTTGCGATGTCTCTTATCTTCATTTTATTTCTCTTTAGAATCTTTAACTAAATTGTCCAATCGATTTAGAAAATTGAAGTTATGCAAAAGACCGGTGACAATACATTCTTTATTTTAGTTTAGTCCTGATCAGTAGTATAAGGATATGACGACAATAATTTCATTTTCATTTTGAGAATAACGCCACCTAGTAGTAGTTGTAGGAACTGAAATAGCAAAGACATTTTTTTAACGCAATTTAAAATTGATTATTTTATTATGTTCCAAGAGAATGGTCCTCATGCCTTAAAACAATTAATTTCTTGTACGAAATCGATGCAAATGCTTATTAAACCCAATAGATACATTCTATGTATTTTTCTCTCTGTAAATTTATGCTTGATTACCCTAAAGGTTGTATAATCTGGTGTTAATTGCAATAAGATATATCTGGTGTATAATGCAGTAGTGTGATTTTTTCTTTAGATTCTTCTTTAAATCACTAGTAAGATTGATATCGTCTTACCACTTCTACGTAGAAGTCATTCACAGTCTACTGGGGTTGTCTCGCGTGCCGCACGCACGCCTTAAATTGATTACTTCTCCATCAGGGACTGGAGAACAATGAAACTATAATCAAAGCCATTAAACTAACTTATCCTCACTATTATTGCCATATTGTATAGCAATAGTATGAATTCGTAGTTTTAACAATTACTCCTATTGATTTTAATGGAATCCGGCACGTCATCCCCTAATTTTACAATTCCTTGACTTAATTTCTACAATTAATTCTATATTTCTTTTTTCTCACATAGTTAAGTGAGTACTAGCTTTATACGTAAATGTAATACTCCTACCAATTTTATTAGCTGTAACAATTTGAAAGACTTTCACAACTCAATGGTATAATCTGTCTGGAAAAAAACCCTAAGCCGTTCAATTAAACGCTAGCACGTCACCAAATAGCAGAGTAATTTAATAGGTCTTTTAGACTTTATACTTCACGGAGTCAAATATCTCAAATTTAAATCTTTCATGCTATAACGCTCGCAGAGGCTAATCAAATCCGGGCGCAGTTTGAGTGTGCATTGTTGAATTAATTGAAGTCGGCCCGACTGAAACTGGCATCTCGACGCGAGATTCCATTGCCGCTTTGACTGGATTTCGGTAGAAACGTTTCCGCTCTCTACCCATTTCTCATCTAATTGCTTAAGTTATATTAATATTATAGCCGTGCAGCTGAGATGGTAGAGCATCTCGTCAACAAACTATCTATATTAAATAATATAACAGTTATTTCATTTTAATGTCTATGCCTCCCTTTTAGATATACTACGTGGAACTCTAAGAATACATCGTCACCTTTTGTTTGATTTCTTCGAAATTTAATAACATGGAACGCTAAAGTAAGGCGTAGACACCTCGTATTTAAAATAAATGCCACGTAAACTAAAATAGTTACATTGGTGATAAATATTTAACCTGTAATTGATTATAATATATTGCTTGTAAGTTCATATCTGGTGCTTTATCCGTATTTCAATATAATCTTCCTAACGTAGCGCTACGCCGTAGGCGTCGTAGCTAAGGTAAATAAAACTTTCAAGTTTAAGCCACTGCCTAAGTAGTAAGTATACTTATATAGTAGAAAGAATGCGTATTTTATCAATATATAAAAGAAAGCTTTGCTATTTTAGAATTTGCCATTTCTAGTTACTTACCGCAGCAGTAATTCATCGCAGGTTCGCATTGCATTCATGCAGTCTGGAACCCATTCCGGAACAAACACTTCTATTAATGACCCTCATCAAGCGCGTATTGTGCTGCACACTAATTGATGGTACTTTTTAACATTGGATTGTTTCCTTAGTGGGTTTACTGCACGATGTTCTCTTTTGTGTCCTAATGAAATTAATAAGTATAGCTGGTGACCATGTTCTTGTCATAAGAAAAGTTATGGCAATAAGTTATACAATACAGAAGTCTTTTGTCTCCTTGGCACCAGCCTGTCATAATATGTTTTTAGTCCAGTGAAAACGTATTTTTTTTTACATGGCCTTCAAGTAAACACAGCAGATGTAATCTTATAGTTTGTTACGACAACGCATGTTGTCTAGGTATTACAATATTAATCAATTTAAATAAGTAATTATAAATTGTTTTATATAAGAGTAAATTTAACTTTTGTATATTCCATGAGTCAAACGGTAGAATATCAATTTCGTTCATTTCGGCTTAAAATTCAATTGACGAAGGCGCCTTCGCTCGAGATAGGGTCTGCGATATGACGTTGTAATTTTAATAAACGTCTATTGCAGTCTCGTTTCACCCTTCTGGCTGTCTGACTTTATTACTTTTTAATATATTTTGATGCTTACTTGAACAGTTTCATGCCAATTGTTATAATAAGCATTAGCTATGATCGCGTATTTGACTGTGTAGCTATTGACATATACAGCTTCAAGCTGAAACATGCCGCTAAATAAGCAAACAGATTTGTTAGTCTACAGAAACTAAATTAACATTTGCCGGCCGAGTTTATGTTTTACTGTGGATTTCTATTAATTAAAGTTAGATCTGTAAGCAACGAGCACGTGTATTATTTATTTAGTTAATTTAAAAACGTAATATGTTATGTATAACATTAAACAGTGGTAGAGCCCGCAACAACAACATCTGCTGCACGAATCGGCCGGCTCGACTCGTGAAATACCACAACCTCGCACAAAACAGGCGTGAAGTAGAAGTACTTGCGTTTCGTCTGATAAAAGAGATGCTGGAGGCCAAATTTCAGTCCTCTTCCATTTCCCATCCTTTCCTCATACGGATAAGATGGGAACGGGCAGAGGATTGTACGGGGTGGGGGTTGGCGGGGAAAAGAAAATATCCTTTTTCCTGTCTATGCCCTCCTCTGTCCATTAAGGTCTCTGCCCAGTACACTTGAATAAAAATGTTGTATATTGAAATACAACATTTATATCCAAGTGATAATTACAAGGAACATTGTATGTGTAGTTCACATAAATTTTGTTGGATTTGTCTCTTAATGTAAAGTCTCACTACCCTCTTGTTGGTAACGTAAGCCTCAATCCGGGCTGTATTTATTTAGTCACGTCTTTTTTCGGCGCAAATACACGTTGTAAAAATACGACAGAATAAATACCGCTTTAAAAAGTTTAAAACTGCGAGCGCTTTGACATGCGACTGTTTGATTACTGCGCAAATTTTGGAATAAATATTTTTTGTTCTTTGTATTTACACTAAAAAGGTTACAATTTATGAACGACCCAGGGTTTTCAGAAGCTAATTTAGGGAGCGGAAGAATAGTTCTGTGACTAATAAAACACAAACAACATGAATGCTGCGATAGCTACAATTAATTATACTTCTGTACAAATTATCTCCGACTTTGTCACAGTGAGGACAGAGAGGCTCTGAAAATCAGCATCAGCTGAACCAATAACCTGAAATACTTGTACTGAGGCTTTTTTCATTACCTTGATATAGTCTAGTGAATGGAAGTGGTACTAACTGATCACACCTACCTTTACACATCGAAAGCAACTAGATGAGATTCAGATACGTTGCGAGGCTTCATGTAGGATAGGAAAATGAGGTAGATAAGGAAAAAGTGGAAAGGAAGGATTTTACACCCGGAACCTAACATCGTCACGCGAAAAGCGGAAGTTCGGTTTCTTTGTGTTTCAAGATATATAAATCGAGTAAAAATTACTTCAAGCGATATCCGCATTTTGCCAAATATAAAAACAAATGTTACTAATTACTAAACGAAGTGACGTAATGTTTACCTTGTTAAAAATACGTCATATTTCATTTTTAAGAACCTGAACAAAGCTATGAATATCATCAGCTCTTATCATGGCTTAAAGCCTATAGGACCTTGCTGTCGTAGCTTATCTCACTAAAAGAAACATAGGAAAATTTGTTAATTTGATCGTAAAGGTAACGTTCGGCGAGTCCACAGTACAAACATCATCGGAAGCCATACCGGCGTTCGATACGACCCGTAAAATGTTTTACTGCTCTTTCTGAACAATAAATTATCATTTCACAACGAAATAAATTTTATACCAGCCGTAAAGTGTTACAAATGTTCTCTTAATTCTTTTATGCTAATTTTATTTGAAAATTGTCGGAAATTTGTTGGATGTTTATTACCGCAATCATTAATACCCGGACTATGTTTTTTTTTATATATGATAAGGTGGCAAACGAGCAAACGGATCACCTGCTGTAAAGTGAGTGCTGCCCATAGACATCCGCAACAGGCAAATGTGTTGCAGATGCGTTGCCTACCTTTAATGGACAAAGGAGGGCACAGACAGGAAAAAGGATATTTCCCCTTCCCCGTCTACCCCCTCCTCGTCCAATCCTTTTCTCTTTCCCGTCCTATCCTTATGAGGAAAGGGTGGGAAGGGGAAAAGGACTGTAATTAGGCCTCCGGCACCTCACTCATCAGACGAAACGCAGAGTACTTCTACTTCACGCCTGCTTTCTCGTCGAGGTCATGGTATTTCACCGGTCGAGCCGGCCAATCTGGCAACAGATGTTGTTGTTGCGGGCTCTACCACTGTTAAATAAATCTGATAGACTGTTAGTTATTGTCAATTATTATGTTTTCATATCTAATGAAATCGATTCCAAGTTTTAGTGATACTTGTGTGAGTCCTTTATTTAATTGTCAGCTTGTACAAATTACTTTACAGATATTGAAAGTTTGACTCCTAGCTGTATTGTATGTACATATATACACACCTACTTGATACCATACCTAAAGAATTTATATTTTTCAACTCTTAAAAACGAAATAATTGCTAAAATTTTGTATTCATAAATAAACAAATCATATACATTTTCTGTCGTTTTTAAAATGTCTTACAACCTTTGAGTTTGAATAATTTTAAACTAATGTAAGGTACATTAAGCGCCTACAAAAGAAATGTTAGCAATTATCGAAGTTTTAATATTAAACATTGCCCTTTCAAAGGAGTTCTGTGAACGAAATGCCGGGGCTTAAAATTAAATTTTTACTATGAAAGGGATCCTAAATATTTCGCTTAGTACATTATTACAGGCATTATTTTTGAAATTCGTAAAAGGTGAACAATAAACTTAAAAACAAAAGACCATATTCGGAACCAAAAAAATTATAAGATTTGTAAGTTTTTCTTAACTAAAGTATTTTCGTAACTTTATTTAACATACGTTATTATTTAACTCAACAATAAGTTACATAGCAATTGTAGTTGTTTGGTTATAGTGACTGGTTGTGACAACCTCTTCTGTTAGTTTGTTCTGTGTTTGTTTCTGTCAAAACATTTTTTTATTGTGCTTCATCTTATGTGCTATAAATGTGTAAACGAAAACAAACGTATTTATATCCGTAAGAAAATGTATTTATGAACTTATGAAAGATTAATTGAATGTGGGACTATCGCCTTCCCGAGTAGATGCCCTGGGACCTTGTCAAATATGTATGTACATCCACGTGATGTCATCCATAACTAATAAGTGTGGCTAACAAAATAATTCAAAGATCGAATTTTATTTATTAATAGTTATGGAATTATTATTGTCAATAAGACAGGGACTTATGTATTTTATTATTGTACATCTGTATTTTACGAATAAAACACAATTTGTAATGTTCATTGCTATGATGAAGAATTTATACTGACTTATGTATTTTCGATATCACTATTTTATCGTCAATGTTTTCGTTAAGATTATTCAATCTCGTTCTCATATTTTCAATATCCGGGATCAACTATGACTTCGGCAGATTTTTTAAATTTACACAGTAATTTTACGAGGCCTGGACATTGAAGTATTTTCTTACTCATTAAAAAAAGGCAATAATAACCACAATAGCAACAGACAAGTTATCGTTGCTAACGGTACTGACGGTTCAATGTCATTACGTCAATAACTACGTCACCGAAATGGCTAGGCCAATTAGCAATTTGCGTGTGTTATATGTGTCGTTAAAGTCGTTTGATCCGTTTGAATGTTTGACAGTTAAACCGTAAATAGACGACTTTTCCTTTACTTCGATCTAACGATAAGTCACTTACTTGAAATAATAATATGAATAATACCTGTGTGTCTGTCCGAGTCACGTATCTGTAATTGTTTTTATAAGCATTCTCGATCTGATCTGCTCTTTCATCTTGGCGATACGTGACCGGACCACGATCACGCTTCTAGCGCTGTTTGCGACAAATATTATATTGTTTGCACTTTTACCTATGTCACGTTACTTTTCAATTACCTTTTTATCTGCACCTTTAGTTACTATGTTGAAATAATATACGGTTTCTGTAAATAAACATAACTCGCAGTTAAGTTTTTAATTAAGATAAAGTTTTGTCCCTACGAATTATTTAATATTCTTTAATCTAATTGTAAATTTAACTGCCCTAGCCTGGAATGGTTATTGCTGAATAGTACTGTATTGAATCATAGCTGTTTAAATTAATGAATCGATTGTGCGTGTTCTGGGACGCGGTTTTGTCAAACACTTAAGCGTATGTAATAATTGGATTAGCGAAGACAAGTGATTGAGCACAGTATACAAACATGTATACTATGTGATATACACGTTGTAAAATAATATATAACGTACTTTATCTAATTTAATAATAGAATCTATTACAAATTGTTGCCAAAACTTTCTGGGAGATTCTAAATGGAACAACTTATAAACATATATATCCATATGACTCCTGAATACAGGGTAACCTAGCTTGGGAGTCAAGGCTCTATTGTTATTGATTGTAAAAGTGTACAATGAAGCATTCGTTTATTTTATTTATATATATTATAAACATACAAAATAGTGTCAATATTCAAAGGATTCATTAGTTTTTACACAGGTGCATCACTTTTTAATGGAATTCCGTCTTTTTAACTTCTGTCGCCTTATTTTTAAAAGTAAAAAGAATTTTATCAAAAAATCTACGAAAGCAGTTTAAATGTAAGTTAATGTAATGAATCACTTTGGACTACCTTAAAACTATTCTTCTAGAAGTCTATGTATACGTGATAAGATTGCAATTAAACTACTTCCCCTGTTTAACTATGAGGATAAATTAAGTAATTCCATTTTATATCTTATGTCGTACGTCTAAGACCTAGATTAGTGTGCAGTCATCGGAAGGCTGCTCGGATGTCATAGCGTGCTGCACGAAGCCGGTAGTGAGGGGGCATAGCCGCATCGTCTAACAATTCTAGTTCTGGATGTTCATGTACAAATGACCCAATGACTAATGTGGGTTAATGTAAAAGCTTCTTTGTAGGTATTGTTCATTGAATTATTAAACTTTTATAGTACTAACGACAACGTAAAGAAAATATAGAGGGCGGAGACTGGTAGAGGGTCCTGAGTACTAGTAGCCCAGGGCCCCGCTATCTCACGCTTCCTACAAATATATGATATCTTTGAGAAATGATATGTGAGATGATAATGTAAAACTAAACTAAATGTGTTGCAAAGCTTGTTACACTATCAAGTACATCTTAAAGTAAACAACCATGGATAAAGTCGTTTACAAGCATTTTACGAGCTTTACATATGTCTAGTTTCGTTTATCCTACGACGTTGTCTTAGGAAATATAATTTTATATAATTTGTTTAATGTAATTAATATAAAATCAACAAATGTAATGGTTTTTAACTATATTATTGCACTAATTCATATCTGCCTGTATTATGAATCTGGATACCCCTTTCTAAATTGTATTTCATAACCAGTAGTACACATGCGTTCTGCCTGTATCAAAAAGTTTGTACAGCGTTCAAGTTTTTATAGGCCCGAAAATGTCCCTTTGATGTCGGACGCAGATGGTACCGAGAAATCGGATACGCGTCCCAGAAATCGGGTTACGACACAAATAAATAAATGTGCTTTTTCGTAAATTATAATTTCCAATCTAGAAATTTACTAGATAACAACTCATTACAAATTCTTTTTTAAAACGGTCAAAGCATTGGCACATGGTAAGTCATCTTGGAACCTTGTACAGTGGCCAACGAATCGGTCTCACTAGAAAACGATTAATGTTCACATATTTAAGAATCCGCAAACATTCGTGTCATATTTTCTTCCATCGATTTTTTTTTGTAACTTGTATTCAAATATGTTGTGTATTACCAAAACATGGTATTATCATTGGCAATAGATATTAGTTTAAATTGTGCAATGTGCACGATATTTCATGATGAGTGAGGGCGTAAAGGCGTAACAAACAAATATTGTTACATTCACATTTATAATATTTAAATTATTAATAATAATAATAATCCATTCAACATACAACACTACAGAAAATGACAAACAGGTTAAAGAAAGAAGCGGTAAAAATGACAAAATGAAAAAAGTACAATAATATAGATACCTAATTCCCAAAAAATTAAGGATATTGTTATGTAGTCTTGGGCGACAGGTTAAATAAAATAACATAGTGCTTGTACTTCACTGGAACCTACCTTTTAGTATGTTATAATATACAATAAATTTAATTTTCTTCTTGAAAATAACTCCGAATTAACATGAAAAATGCTGTATTTTTCTATTAATATTATTTCATGTGAAGTTAGGTTAGGTTAGGTTAGTTTTCTGTAATGTCTATCAATTCAAATTTCATCGTCTGCTATTCGCTGATGGAGAGGTAATCAATTTGAGCGTTGCGTGCGGCACGCGAGATAACCCTAGCTGACGGAATGACTTCATCGTAGCAATACTCAGTTGAAATCTTGCTTTTTAATAATACCTTTTAGCATAAACGTTATAATACAAACACTAACATGATAAGTAGCGCTCAAAAAACGGTAGACAGGTCAAACAATCGCGATCCCTCTCAGTCACTTTGTACAAATATTCACTATTCAGTTACTATTTCGTGTTTAAAATATTCCGAGTTTAAAGCGTTAGCAGAACGTAAATGTATTGTATTATACTTGAACAAAAACGAAAATCGAATCAGATATTTTTTATTTAGACATGAATTCATAAAAACACATTCACAACATCCTTATGCACAGCACATAAAAAATCTTTACTAATATATACTATACTATAGCGAATGTTAAGTTTTATCAGTCTTTAGTCATGTAAATTAGCAGTGGACTGAGCTCCTCTATGCATTGACATCTAAGATCGTAAGATTGTGATTTTTCGGATGATATTTTTGACTGTGTCATCCGGCGTTCGTAGAATTTTAAACTGTGTGTCAAATATGGCGCTCTAAATTTTTTGTTTTATTTTTGAGAAAAAAAATCGTGAAAAATTTAAAAATAAAAACCGCCTCTGAATATAAAATTTCATCAAAATTCCGAAGCCGTTTCCAAGATAGCCGACGTACACAAGAATTGCTCGTTTTATAAGATTAAGACAGTATTTTTCTCAACAGTAAATTATGTAAAGGTATATATAATGTACTTAATACTCTCGTTTTTATATCAATTTAAAAGGTAATATTCCGTTGGAGTAATAAATTTCAATAACAGAAAGTTATATCGAACATTCATAAATTTGTTTGTTCGCCAACACTTCACCGGCTCTACGCTACGCGACGTCGACCTGCGTTACGAACTTTACTACAGCGGCGTAATCGTGGTGAACATAAATCGTTCATTTTGCAAATGACAAAGTAACGTGACAATGATTTGTATTACTATCATGCCTTCATGATGATGGCCTCACAGAATAAAGGAATATGGATTTACTACTTACGTACGTACGTACTAAGTACTTAATTTAGTTAAATAATATACATTTCATAGATTTGAAATTACTCCTACCTAAATGACCCAACTTCGTGGTCTTTCCTTAGAGAAGCATACGTCCACGAGAAATTTAAGGCTGATTATGATAAGGCATAACTCTACTAGAAATCCTCAGGTATACAATAATAGTTGTGTATATAATACTAGTGACCCGCCCCGGCTTCGCCCGGGTACCACTAATTATGTTGATCCGATCGCTACCAAACACAGGATTGTGCCAATCTGGACAATCCCTGTTAATTACATCGAAATCGGTCCAGCCGTTTCGGTGTATAGGAAACATACATACTTCGCTTTTTTTATATATATAAAAAGTATCCTATGTTACTTCTAGTACATCCAAAAATACGTGTACAAAGTTTCATGGTGATCGGTTGAGTAGTTTTCGCGTGAAAGCGTAACAAACAAACGAACACTCACATTTATAATATTAGTAGGGATAACTTACTTGCAATATATATTTATCTTACGCTGTACTCAAGTAATACATTATATTAAAATTCAATATTAAACCTAAGGAGCAAACGGATGAATGATGGCGGTGCTCCTAATCTGACTCCGCCGATATGTATGGCCGTCGAAGATAATACTGGAATAGCTACGGGATACACATCAAAGGCGGTCTCAATTCGATTGATGCACATTCAAGCGGCGATTTGATTTGATTAAACAATTCGGGGTCGACTGGCGGCATGGGGACTCAAGAATTCAACAAATATCTGGTTACAATACCTAACCTATAGAACTTTACGTGACACACAGTGGTCGTAGGGTTTTAAGGTTAGGATTTCTAAAAATGTATGTACAATTGATACAGGATACAGTCTTTGACGCAAATGTAACCAAACGTTTAATAACTTTAACGAAAATACAGTTAATTCGGCAGTCTGTTAGAGCTTTCTCAAATTGCAATGCTTTTTTTAAATCAAGATATTAGTTACTAATTTGTATGTAGTATGAATAATTTTGTAAAATTATCCCACTATCCCACGTTCTTTAATCCTTCGATTGTAGTAAGAGATATAAATTGAGACAACACGTTTGTTTTTAAACATTTTTGGCCGTAAATCAACGGAACGTAAGATATTCCATGTGCATGTTAAATACATGTATTAAAGTGATTTTTTTTCTTGTGAGACAGGAATTGTAAACACATTTTTCTTCAAATATAAGTCACATAAGTTTTTTAAAAAAGAGAGTGAATCTTATATTACGTATAAAATTGGTTATTTAATATCTAGATAGCAGACGAGAAAACCCGAACTCGTCATGATGCATCGCTGCCGGCGGATATGACCGAGTGGCTGACTGGGCCAGTGCAACTGCAGACGAACGTATATCAAACAGATTGGCTATTTACTCACGATATATTTAGAGACTTTACTAGTGTATATTCGATCGGAATTTCGTCCCCGTAGACCGATGTTATTAGTCTCGGGTTGTAGGCAAAGTGTGCATGGCATTTTAACATTGATAAATGTTGGTGAGTCTACCCGATTTTCAATGTATGGTTCGCTTATTCGTGGCTCAGCTAGTAGCTATGGTGAGTGGCAAATAACATTCATATTTCCGACTTTTCCAGTAAAATGTTATGTTTCAATATTCAGTTAAGTAAGAGGCTGTATATCTAGTAAGCTATGACTCAACTGAATCGGCACTTCTAATTAGTACTTCAAATAGAATTATGTCTGTCAGTATTCATATGTATGTATTTTTTTATGAAAGAATGTGGAAAACGAGCAAGCGGTTCACCTGATGTTAAGTGACCGCTACCTATAGTACCCGAAACAAGCAAATGAGTTGCAGATGTGTTGCCTACCGTTAATGGACAGAGGGGGCGATGACAGGAAAAAGGATGTTTCCTTCTCCTATTAAACCCCTCCCCTGTCCGTCGAATGCTCTTCCCCTTTCGATCTTATCCTTTATAGGGAACGATGGGAAGCGTAAGAAGACTGTCACTGAGCCTCCACCACCTCATTCATCATACGAAACACAGCCTGATAAAATACTCCTACTTGACGCTTGTCTTCTGTTAGGTCGTGTCGTTATTTCACCGGTAGAGCCGGCCCATTCGTGTAACAGATGTTGTTGCGGGCTGTACCACTATTGACACTATATATAAGATATTCAGACATTGACTAAATCTTATTAATTAATGACATGAATTGCTTGAAATGAAAATATATTCGTCTTTATTATTCTTTGCAACTAAAATGAATTTTCTTCGACGAAACGAACGAAAACCTTTTACTTTTTCATAACCCACAACTTTCATAGTACTAACTTCAAAGTATTAACTTACCTGTTTATGGTATTTTAGTCTTGGAACTGCGGTACTTGGGAATTAATCGAATATATGATTTCATTAGCGTAGTTTGTCCAAAGCCATATAATTCTTTCTAGATTATATTACAAGAAAACAGTTGAAGAAGCCGTTGAGATATATTTTTTATGTTAATATATATTTTTTTATGTTAATATATAAAATTATTAATTAGCTTTGGTTTAAATTGATTGGTGTTAGTGAGTGATAGTTTATTTGTATTCACAACAAGATGTGATTTTTGTAAAGGTTTTTACGTTAAAATTTAAAGGTTTTAAGAGATTTAATAATAACTGCTATCCATATTACACAATTTCAATTCACTTTATCACATGATTTCCAAAAAATTACAACATTTCCGATGATAGTATAAAAAGTGGACGTTTGTTTGTTTACAACAATCATATCTTGCAATGAAACAGGTTTAGTTATTTTTAAATTGATTCATTATTGAGTTGAAAATGATAGAGTGATAATATTCTGTGAAGCGGACGAAATATAGTCCCAAGCATTTCTGAAAGGGTCATGTTAGACTTTCATTTAAGTGCACAGACTACAGAGTACATATTGCGATATTATAACCTATACATTAAAAAATAATGTAGTAAAAATATATGAAAATAAGTTAATTAGGAATAAAGAAGTAAGTTATATTAAAAGTGGCGAAGCAATTTTTTCCAAACTTCAATTTGAGCGCTGTAAACTACTCTCCCGGTTATTTATAAATTTTTCAGTTCTTTTTACTGCACAAGACGCCGCGGTCGTGTTATAAATTATTTCAGGAAATATCGTCCCACGGTAAAACTTAACTTTATGTGTAAGTTTAGCCTTGAATAAAGATTTTACTATAAGATTGTTTAATGATGAAATTACATGTCACAAAGTGTAATAGTACATTAGAACATTTTTTCATGTTACACATAAGATACTTTAAATAAATAAATAAATAATTATTGTTATCTTTACAAACAAAAAATTACAAAACATGGTAAACTAAGCATTTAATTATTAATAAAGATAACAAAAGGTAACAGGCTCAGCGTGTACCGCATGCCATATAAGCCACGTATTGTTGGTTGTCAGCCCAACCCACTGGCAGCCCTGCGGCTTCAGGGGAGCCTTTTAGTTATAAATAAACAATATAATTTTTTCCTTAATAAGACATACCCATACTGGTGTACCACCATCAATAGTAATTATGAGATATTAATACTAATCTATCTGGAATTTACAATCATGGTCAATGCTCAGTGAGATATACATTGATCAAAATGCGTTTGATATTAAATCAATATTATAGGATCTCAAATTAAACGGTTCAATGCATAATTGTGAACGAAATTAATAGGCATCAGTTGGTGTAGAATATTTGTATTATGTATTATTATATTGTACTAGCGATTCGCCCCGGCTTCGCACGGGTAGCACTAAATAAAAACCGTCCCATCTTTTGTACAAAATTACACATAGTGACTAAATTTAAAAGTAAAGAATATTTTATGTAATTTTTTACACCTTAGGTTATGTTATTGGAGTAAGGATCTCTATTTTTTATATAAGATATCGCCTATGTACTCCGGGGACAGTGTAGCTCTTCCCTACAATGAAAGAATTTTTCAAATCGGTTCAGTAGTTTCGAAGCCTATTCAATACAAACAAACAATCAAATCTTTGTTCCTTATGATACTAGTTTCGATTAAAATCATTGTATTTAAACCAAATGCTTGAACTTGAAAAAGGCAGGATATTGCGAAATTTGGTTTTAAAATAATATGACCATCGGATTATTTTGATATGAAACACATATTATTGTCTATCTCTTGAACGTAGCTTAATATATGAAACGATGTCATCCTTGAATCATATTGTTGAAGAACCACGGTAACACACCCGATGTTAACTTCCTCGTGTCATATTACGGACCAAGTCAAATTTGACGTGTTTATTTTGACACAACTACACGACTTCGTTAGAGTAGTCGAAATTGTACATGACTAATACAAATTATCTATAAAATAAGTATAATAAAAAGTGTAATTAGTCTGTCTGTACTTTTGTCAACAGTGCAAAATATTACATATCACTAAGCTACAGACACGTACATTTCTTTAAAGGTTTTGTGTTCTCGGTGTATTATGATAGACTCATCTCCTGTCGCAATTGAGGCGATGGCTTATTATCTCTGTCAGCTCCATTACATAGCTTCACGGTTAAAATACATGAGGGATAATTATAAAGCTAAGGAAAAATACTCTTCTCAAAACCAGTATCTAAAGTTCGAAGTTAAGTTTCAAGTAAAAAGTGATTAATTGGGTCACGAATTTCGGTCCTACAACATCGGAAAGCGCGACAAGGGCGACAGTTCTACTCGCAGCTTATTGGTGCTAATCAACCTACGAGCCTATACCGCGGTTCAATGGCTTGTCGGTTAATCTTCTAATCTTAATAGCAATATCGCTTGCCGTTTCTTGTTTTACATACTGACGTTCGTCATCCTCGCGCTGACGCCAATGACCGCCGACTTGGCTCCCCGGCCGTGGCGACACGCAGTTTTGCAAGTAAAAAATTAGACCGAAGAACTTGGCTCGCGGCACGCCAGTATGTAAAACCACGATATTGTAATGATACACCGACGAGCCATAAAACTGAGGTATATGCTCGACGTCGATCAGGCCGTTAATAAAATTATAAATATTAAATACAATGTATAAATCTTAACCAGAACTAGAGTTATTTGATACGACAAAGTTTTCTGAGATAGCGGAAGGTTAACGAGCATATTCAGCTATCAAATTCATAAGATACGACGTTGCCACTCGGACATTATACTCTATGTAGGGAAAGCAACCCTCGCTGCGAGATAGGGTCCGAGATACGGCGCCGTAATTTCAATAAACGTCTATTGCAGTACGCAGGGAACGTTTTGTGATATCCGACCGATCTGTTTATTCTTTCAGAGATAGCCGGAGTTCGTTGACTTAACAAACTTTATTAAATGTATGTCTGTGCATTCGTGATACTGTTTTAATAGACGTAGGTTAAATCCCTACTAATATTATAAATGTGAATCTAAGTTTGTTTGTTACGCTTCCACACGAAAACGAGACTTTGTACACGTATTCTTGGAGGTATTAGAAGTAACGTAGGATACTTTTTGTGAAAAAATATAGTATATAAAAAGCGAAGTATGTATGTTATCCCTATAGACCTATAGAATTCGAAACGGCTGGACCGATTTCGATGAAATTTACAGGGATTGTGCAGATTGGCACATTCCTGTGTTTGGTAGCGATCGATCATACTTAGTGGTACCCGGACGAAGCCTGGCTGGTCACTAGTAAAGTATATAAAACGCGACGTATAGACCTATAATCTCCGAAATGGCTAGATCGATTTCGATGTTAGCAGGGATTATTTAGATTGGTACAACGGGTGTTCCTGTGTTTGGTAGAGATCGGATCAACATAATTAGCAGTATCCGGGCGAAGTCGGGGCGGGTCACTAGTACTATATATGTAAGGTCCTGGGTGTGTATACTACTATACTATATACTACAGGCAATTTTGACGTCCGTTCACGTAAGATTTTTCACTTTAGTATTTTTAGATTATTTTATTATATACGTTCATTATAAATGTATGCAACACCCTTAACCCTATTTTTGAATTTAATTTCAATAAAAACATATAATGCACGAACATACTTTTTAGGCTGAAGACATGTAATTCTTATGCCCCTTTTTCCTTAATGTATTCATTCCATATCAATATTTATTTATATTACTTATAAGTATCTTTAATCACGAATTATGTCTTCTTTTGACTAAATTATGCTCCTTTATATTAACTATAATTTAAATCCCAATATTTCTATTTATTATCCTAGGACTAATATCGATTCTATATTGTTTAGATATCGATTTTATATTGATTAAATATCGATTTTATATCGTTAAGATATCGATTTTATATAGATTAAATATCGAATTTATATCGAATAAATATAGAGTAAATATCGATGTTTTATCGATTAAATTTCGATTTTATATCGAGTAAATATCGATTTTATACCGATTAAATATAGATTTTGTATCGATTTTATATCGATTAAATATCGAGTAAATATCAATTTTATATCGATTAAACATCGATTTCTTAACTACTTATTTATATATAATTTTAAGATACATAAGCTTACTAAGTAAAGTACACTGTAAAAGAAGATAAATTGGCTGAATCAAATTACTATTTGAGTGAGTTAAAACCAATGTCGCATATTACTGATTGAAAAAAGCAAAGGCTCTTGAAAAATAAGGAACAAACAAGTTTACTAGACTCCTTAATAGATTAGGAGTATCACACGACGCGTGGATTGACTCCAAGAGTCTGCAAATGCTGCTGTAGCATTTATATCCCGAATCTCTATCCAGGCTATGTTAATTTCCATATTTAAATTCAGACGAAACATAGAATGTAAAAACACAGAGCAAATAACACTTTAAAGAGTTTACAACGAGAAGCGCTTTGACATGACACTGTTTAATTACAGTCCAGATTACAACAAGTAAATATGTAAAATTGAGTAAAACTTAATAATTATTTCGTTTTGTACATAAGAGTTTAATTTGTTTAATTGACTATTGTATTAACAAAATAAAATTGCTGTTTTATTAAAGGGACCCGAGTTATGTAAACTTTTCATAAAATCGGTCTCCTTTTTTTATATTACCAAGTGCCAAACGAGCAAGCGGCCCCAGGAAATAAGTACCGCTACCCATAGGCATCCGCAACAAGCTAATGAGTTGCAGATGCGTTGCCTACCGTCATGGACGAAGGAGGGGACAAACAGAAAAAAGGATAATTCCATTCCCTGTCCATCCCCTCCTCATCCGTCAAATCCTCTTCCTCTTCCCATCCTTTCCTTATTAGAAAAGGGTAGGAGGGGGAAGAGGACTACAATTAGGCCTCCTCCTCTGTAAGCTACTATAAAAACAAGGCTACAGGCTAAGTACTTAAATAAAGACTTGGTACTTAGTAACAAGATGGAAAGAAATAAATCTTTGTTACGTTACAATGTGACCCATCTTGTATAAAAGGCGATATTTGGTAGTAATTCGACGTGCTCGATTTGCAACATTCTTATTTGAATTTGGAACAGTTACGACGAACTTTTCTTAATTATTTTTTTTTGTTTTTAATTTTGAATTTTATAGATAATACACAAGGGTTTATTTTTGTTGATTAATTTGTTTTGAGTTTTCTGTGTTTTTGATCATTGACTTTAACCCCTATATCATATTTATAAACTGTATATATATGACACTTTTAAGGAAATAAATAATTTTCTACGTGTAAAATGTTCCAGTACTTTAGAACTGCAATTACTTGTGCTCCACGTTACAATATCCGTAGCGGAAGCGACGAGGACGTCGCGTCTCACTAGATGTTTCATTCGGATGAGTAAATCCTTTGTACTGTCTGTATTACTTTATCTGTGTTACTTAAGACTGCCTTAATTAACTCTTGCTTAAGTTTTTATTTACAACATCCAATGTTTTGAAAAAAATGACAAATATGCTTGGTTGGATTTGATTTGTTTATTTGTTCATTGTGAATTGTCCCCTTAAGGCACCGATACTTGTCTTTTAGCTCTCCGGGTTTTGACAGAAGTAACAGTAGCTACTGCATTGAACTTATCCCGTATACATGGTGTTCAACCATATCCAAAATCGTTTCTAAATTCACATCGAAGTCTCGCAAAGTTTCTGCTACATACAACCAACGTTAGGTTACGTAAGGTCAAAAGGTTTGTAAGAGACGGGATTCTTACCACGATTAGCCTTTTCGAGGTCCCGATATTTCGGCACAGATTCATGCGCCATGTTCAGATAGTCAATATATAATGAGAAAATTGGTGGAATATGTCATTCAACTTGCTTTGATAAAAGCTGCAATTAAACTTTTGTTAGTTTGTATCGTTACTTTGGGGAAAGCTTATCTCAAAGTTGCTGTACTTTGTTAAAGAAGGAAAAATTAAAAGTTTCTCCGTCCATTTTCAGAGCAATAAATTATTTTTACAAAAGGCCGCCAACAATAACAAGTTCCCGTTGAAATGACGTCAACGCGATAACAGTGAAGTTGTAATTGCTCTGTATGTGTTTTGTGAAATCATATAAATTAATGGGCCGGCTCGACCGGTGAAATACCACGACGTCACAGAAGGCGTGAAGTAGAAGTATTCTGCGTTTCGTCTGATGAGTGACGTGCTGGAGGCCTAATTGTAGTCCTCTTCCCCTCCTACCCTTTTCTAATAAGGAAAGGATGGGAAGAGGAAGAGGATTTAACGGATGAGGAGGGGATGGACAGGGAATGGAATTATCCTTTTTTTCTGTTTGTCCCCTCCTTCGTCCATGAAGGTAGGCAACGCATCTGCAACTCATTAGCTTGTTGCGGATGCCTATGGGTAGCGGTACTTATTTCTAGGGCCGCTTGCTCGTTTGCCACTTTGTAATATAAAAAAAATGTATTTCCTATTTGTATCTTTTCAGGTCTTCAAGAAATGTCTTCAGTCTGTAATATACATATCTAGTTAAATATTATTTCTGGTATTGTATCATGAAATTATTTTTCCTATTGAATGCAGAAACATGTCATTCATTACAAAGAATGAAATTCGATACTTACGTTTTATTACTTTAGGTTTGTTATATTTTAATTTATAAGTAACAGGGCCACAGAGTTCCTGTATATATTGTCTTATTGTAAGATAGTGATATTTCCGAAAAGATTTTCAGTATTCGTGCAAAGAAAGTGTTTTACAAGCAGATTATCATTTGATCTACCATTTGACACCATTTTGAATATTGTAAGTGTCATAAAAGATGGCGCTGTATATGATTGGCTTCTATAATTAGTTATCGAAATATTTTTTAAGAAATTGAACAACTTTATAAAGTTAGATTTATTAATAATTCATAATTTATTAAAGTATTTAGATAAAGTTTACTTTATCTAAATGCATTGTGCGCATACATTGTCAGGGATATAAAAAAATGACTAACCCCCGAAAAAAATTTCTAGGGATAGGCAAATAAAAAGTTATAATATATTCCGAGAATCCAGTTAGGCAGCTGCTAGTTATGTAATAAATCTGAAAGTTAAATATGTTTATCGATTCGTAACAAGTTATTGTAAAACATTTTATTCGAGTAAACAGCACGCAGTCGGCCAGTACACTAGTTTAGAGCGGGCGAGGGCATGTTATAGCTATGTGATGAGAGTTTACGGCGCACGTTTATGTCAGTCTATTACCAGACGCGATGTGGTCGAGCACAATTTGTAGCGACATAAGTTACGTACTACTTCATCGGTTACTATCAGTTTCACTTAGCTAGTCGTTTTAAACACACAAAAGTAAATTTATATATTTTATAAGTCATACTTTTACCTTCCATGCATAACAGCTTAATGCGATTGTTCGAGTTTTACAGTACAGCCAAAAGCGGTTGCGGTTAGCACTCGAAATTTTCGGGTACCTTGCATAATTGCTTTCTTGTGGACATGCTTAAAACATTGTACACTCTATTAAACACATGCAGTGACCTTAAATAAAGGAATTTAATTTGTAATTTTTAACTCGGCGACAGTCAAAAACAGTGTCGAGTTATAAATTAATCCATCACTCGGCAGTTCAGTAATTTTCTGGGAATTAGACGAGCTGTAGCTCACTACAGACGCTATGGATTTTGTTCCTCGGTCGGTTATAGACTGAATCGCGGTCGATCGAGGCGCCAAGATCTAATAATATTAGCTTTCGTAGTAGCGTTGCCTTTGCTTTATCTATATCTGCGTTCCGTACACAAGTTACATCATACCATCGGTAGTAGTATCGTGAAGAAGATATGTACACTCTCATTGTTAATGTGAGTAAAATATACAATGGCCTAAACTCTTTCTCTTTTTTTCTTGTAGCGTAATCTATACATTAATTTACTTGAAACTCTCTTAAAATGTTTGTCTTAATCTACAGATTGAGCTCTCTCGCTGTAACAGCCCATTCAGAGGGCCCTTATTGGGTTCTCTGAGTCAAGTCATGGTGCTCTTAAAAAGGTTTAAAAGGTTGGCCCAATAATTGTGAAGAAATTTCGTTTCTCGAATAAATCATATTTACTAAATAATATTTAATCAGTGGTTTCCTGCCCTTCCAGCTCTCTATTTGGAATGATATATTTTATAAAATTTAACAAGACGTTTATTTTCTCGTCTGTTGGTTGACATTTGGACGCTATTTCCTATACATCATTTGATATTTTATGAACGCCTATTAAAGGTTCTTTCACACACATGACATCTATGACATATATATTTTGTTTTAGCTTAGGTTTTGATGTTGTATCACATTTAATTTAGATATAATGACAATCACAAATATTACCGCAAGTGTGTACACACCCTAAACAAACACAGAGTGTGAATATTCACATCACCCGTATGTTAGTTAATTCGATGAGCGCATTGACGGGGGACGAGGCCGATGTTTGACGCCTACAATAGAACCAGGAAGTCTACGTTTGACCGATATAATTTGATTTGTAACTTTGACATACGGCAATAGATATCATTTTACGATACAATCGACTTCACGCTTGGAACAATAAAGAGGAACTGTAGTATTGATTGTTTCGTCGTAACGCTTTGTCTGCCCTAGAAATGGAAATTAAAGGCATTGGAATAGTTACTTTTATGAGATATTGTCCTAACAGTTAAGCATGTATTGGACATTGAACATCTATTTAGTTTCGATTGAAAAAAATAATAATTTATCAATGAATGCAAAAATTATTTTCGTACGATTTATTTTTATTTCATTTTTTGGAAATCTCCCGATAATAGCCACACATTAAATTAAAGCCTTAATTATTTATTCACGATTCGCAGTCCGAACTTTAACTTGAAATAAACGAGGCTTAAGTTGAAATCTTAATACTACTAATAGTACTAACATATTTAACTTTGTTTCACGTTTTCTCTTACAACCCCTATTACGCTTACGATCAGCTAATGAGATGAAACATTTTCAACCAAGGAAATTAAAATATATGGTTGTGTTTTTTTATATTTTCTTTTTTAAGATGCTATGCACAAGTTTAACATCAGTCTATTCACTCTTCTCTTTAAGGTAGGTCATAACAAGTGGACGGTAACCAGAGTCGAAAGTAAGATCAAGAAAAGGTAGAAACTAGCCGTATGTATAAACGTTCAACGGTAGAATGGAGATGCGGGAATTAAATCAAGAAATTTGTGCGCGCTCTCTCCAGAATGTTATAAAAATTAAATATATTTAATAGAGGATAAATATATTCAAATCTTATTGTCAAATTAGATATATATAAACAAAGGTAATTAAGAAAATAACTTTAGCATTACAAAAATCATTTATTACGAATTCCAAAGTATAGGCAACCGTTTTCAATGAGTCCTTAACAATGCGGTTAAGTGGTGTTTTTACTGACTACTGTTACACAAGCGTGTACTTCAGCTAGGGAAAGATCTCGGAAATAATAGCAGCGGATTTTTCGTAGGAATTTTTTTGGTCAACGCGCAAAATGTTTATTATTATGTAAGATAGAAATTGTTTTTACTGTCCAAGCTTCACGGGTGTTTGACGACGTTTTAGTAATTGTATTATTTCAAAACGAAAATTATTGGATGTTCAAATTCAGTCCTCTTCCCTTTCTCATACTTACCTAATAATGTATGACGAATTTCCTAAAAATAGCAGGGGGATATCTTTCTACCTCTCTGTCCATTAAAGTCTGGCAACGTACGCGGCATTGGCTTGTTGTGGATACCTATGGGTTGCGGTCTCTTAATATCAGGTGACACTTTGTGCCATAAAAAATCCCTTGCTATTTCAAAAAGGGTAAAAATAAACATTAGGTGTGGTTACTAGAAGACTTTCCTCCTTACCTTCCAACGTTTCTGTTTTCTGAATTTTTTTAACAAACATGTGACTTTCAAAATTTATTTTATTTATTTATTTATTTAGTACATCCACATCATATATATATCACACTTACCATTAACTATAACTAACATAGAATTAAGTCTTATATATATGAAAACAACGGTGTACATAACATTTATAAAAGTACTACTTTAGTGATTTAATATAACATTTTTATACTTTTAACATACTTTAAACAATTTCTCTACTTATATAATAATTCGTTAGTTTCCTTGAAAAGATTATATTTATTACTAAACAAGTCTAAGTTATTTGAGTTATCGAGCTCAGCTATTCTATTGTATTCTCTACAAATCCTGTTGAGAGGCGACTGCTGGCCGAGGTTTGTTCTAGAGTTGTTGACGTAGAACACTTTATTGTTACTGTTTTTGCGTTTGTTTGGTCTCGGTACTGTAAAGAATAGACTCTCAAGTAGCTGCTGACATTGAGCTTTACCGTGGAGTATTTTATGTAAGAAGCATGTGTCCAGGACTCGTCTTCTTGTTCTAAGAGAGATCATGTTAAAATGTTTTAATCTTTGATTGTATGGACTCCGATGCGAAAAACCGCTTGCATGAAATGCCAAGTGGCGTGTGAAGGTACGTTGAATACTCTCAACTCGTTGCGACTGTACCGCGTACAACGGGTTCCAGGCAACACTCGCGTATTCGAGATGACTCCGCACGAAAGTATTATAAAGCATCAGTTTTGTTTGAAGAAGTTTAAAGTCTTTGGTGTTCCGTCTTACAAATCCAAGAGCCTTAGCCGCTTTATTAACTAAATAATTGGTATGCGACGTAAATTTTAATTTACGGTCAATTATAACGCCAAGGTCACGAACTTCTTCTAACTCTGTTATTTCTGTGCCGCCAATCTCCTACCTAGTGACAAGCGGTTTTTTCTTCCTTGTAAATTTTATATGGTGACATTTGTTGACGTTGAGAGACATAAAATTATTTAAACACCATTCCTCGATTGAATTCAAGTCCTGTTGAATAAGATAGGAGTCTTCATAGGATTTAACTGCCATATATAACTTCAGGTCATCTGCGTACATAGACTTTTTGCAGTTCTTAATGCAGTCTGTTATATCATTGACAAAAGCCAAAAATAGCAAAGGTCCTATATGAGAGCCCTGCGGTACGCCGCTGTCCGCATAGAACACATCCGATTGATAGCCTTTGACATATACATATTGTTGTCGCTTCATTAGGTATGACTTCATCCAGTCGAGCATGACCCCAGTTAAACCAAAAGCTTCAAACTTATTAATCAGTAAAAAATGGTTAACTTTGTCAAAAGCGCTGGTGAAGTCAGTGTAGATTACATCAATTTGCATTCCTCTGTCAACCTCCTGTGATATCTCTGAGATAAAATGCACAAGATTTGTCTGGGTAGACCGGCCTGATCTGAATCCGTGCTGGTGCTGAAATTTGTAATGAGGATGACAAATAAAAGCATAAATTATTATTATGATCTGTTGAAAGTCATCCACGGTTTCAACAATGAACGTGGAATTTAATTCAGAGAACATATTGTCAAAAGGAATTACCATATGAACCGCAGTCAAACGGATACCATGAATGCGGAAGTAAATTAGTTCGGCTCAATGTTATGAATGGATGTAATATTTAACGGAATTATAGAGCTGAGTGTTAGTGGATTAATTAAACCGGCGTATGACAGCAGATAGGACTGGCTGAGGCACTGACTAAACTAGTTTTCATCCGCAAAGTTGTCGACTTAATATAAATACTCGTACTCACGACTGTTATCCAAAAGGGTTTTCAGAGACTTTGAATTTACTTTGGTACAGTGTTATCGACCTAGTATTACTACACACATTTTCATCTAAAATGTAACCAAATCGTGTAAATCATTTTTCACTAATATTCTTCTCAACTACATTAATAAAGCTTACGCTTTACTAGAAGGTGGTTCACGACATTATTCATATTTAGGATTTGAATTCACGACCTTCTTTTTCGTAGTTCATTTCCTAAGCCATTAATTGAGTAAACTAGTTTCATAACACTACAACAGACTATACAATGCAAGCCCACGTTTTAAAATTCTTGAGGATTTTATCAATATATATATATATATATATATATATATATATATATATATATATATATATATATATATATATATATATATATATATATATATATATATATATAATGGGTCGCTTGCCCTCTTCTCCTATAAAAAATGAACTCCCATTTACTGAAGAAATATTACTCTAGATGTACACTTGCTTTCACCGAAGCAATCTTGACATCCTAGCCGTCCCTCAGGACGTCTGCAGCTTACTCTCCTTCGTATGCGTCGTCTGCTACCATCTTGCTATTAATACAAAGTTTAACGCTGCGTCGAGAGAATATTTTTTTTCCATTAATGTGAAAATGTCATAATTAAAACTTGTACCCATTGCCTTGTTCTAATGGCCACTCCATGAGAGGGAACTTCAGCGGAGAATATTTGACATGTGATTCTTGATCTTTTGTTGTTAGACCATTTTTCTCTATAGGGACAAATACTAGTAATCCCTACTAATATTATAAATGTGAACGTAAGTTTGTTTGTTACGCTTTCACGCGAAACTACTCAACCGATCATCATGAAACTTTGTACACATATTCTTGGAGGTATTAGAAGTAATATTGGATTTTTATGAAAAAAATATGATAGTATATAAAAAGCGAAGTATGTATGTTCCTTATAGACCTATTGACTCCGAAACGGCTGGACCGATTTCGATGAAATTTACAGGGATTGTCCATATTGGCACATTCCTGTGTTTGGTAGCGAACGGATCAACATAACAAGTGGTACCCGGGCGAATCCGGGGCGGGTCGCTAGTATCATATATACCTACTAGAGGGAAGTTTGTATACGTGGATCGAGATACGATTTTACGTTGCCAGATAAGGTAGCAATAAGGATTGGAAACAAATATATTGAGAATGCGTACACTTAAGTCGTTTTTATTAACTTGTTTTCTCAGATATTTAAAAGGTTCCGTGGAAGTCTCGTGCAGTTCGAGTTGTTTATTTCGCTAACTTTAACTGAACTCTTAGCGGTTTTATTGCTGTACAATTTGTATTACAGCTAACGCATAATTACGGGCGATTCAAACTTAAAGGTATTTTGATGATTTATAGATTTTTTGCATGACTGGATTGTCTGGTGTTCGTGTTATTGCTGTATTTATCATGCATGTTACAATTTATAATACTTGTAGACGGGTTTCTTAATTGCGTGATGTTTTTGTAGTGTATTTGATATTCATATCATTATGACTACGGTACATTCATTTACATTTTGTTCATTTTACGGTATAGTCACTTTAAATGCGCAATCACTACTTAAAACTCTGGGAAAATGGCATTGACATACCTTGATATATTAAAATATACTTCTTATTTAATATTCTTTATAATTAATAATCATAATAGTATAAATTTGGGATCAGATGGCCTTGTGTAAATATCCTAGGACATATTTACACACGGCCATCTCATCCCAAACTAAGCAGATCTTGTGCTATGGAAACCAGATAACTGATATACTACTACACTACTTTTCTTTTGTAAATACATACTTAAATAGATAATAACACCCAAACTCAGGACACTCAGACATGTTTATGCAAACAAACATCTGTCCTGGGTGGGAATCGAACCCACGAACTACGGCGTGAAAACTAAGTGTCTTGCAAACCACGCCAACCGGCCCGTCAATTATTTAAAAATCGGATTTTACTTATTGTAAACTGTAATCACAAACTTACAATGGTGTTGTCAATTTAAATGTTTTGCAAGTTAACTAGTATTACAAACAAACTATCCACTAAAGAATATGAAGTCTTAATTAATTTGTCAGTGTATCACAAAGTCATCAGGTAGAATTGATATCAACATTCTACCCATATTTAAAATAAAATTAAAACATGTTTGTTTCAATCGTGAAATTTTCTAAACAACTTACTCGGCTCAAGTTCTATTTAGACCGAGACACAGTGACATGTAATGCTTCCATTACTGAACACATTCTAAACGTGGCGCAGTTCTAGGAATGTGCTGCTTCAATCTCCGAAGCATTCTCTACATTCGCACAGATCACGGATTTCCATTTGGCGCGATCCTGGCACACCTCTCTCGCTTCTTCCACATTCATACATCTACGCATGCATGCTCGTCGGTTATGGGTGCTCCTTATATCGCCCTTTTTTAGTAAGTCATTA
The DNA here is from genome assembly GCA_029849275.1 of Papilio elwesi. NCBI lineage: Eukaryota > Metazoa > Arthropoda > Insecta > Lepidoptera > Papilionidae > Papilio > Papilio elwesi. The sequence goes on along the minus strand of CM056687.1, from coordinate 1,882,181 downwards.
ATCTGATCGATATAAGTTCTCCTAGGGCGTCCCCTACCAACACTGCCACTCACTTTCAACATAAATTTGTTTTGTTATTCTCTCTTCATTCATCCTTTCAACATGCCCGAACCACCGAAGCATACCTTTCTCAATTCTAGTCACAACGTCCACTTTCAAGCCACACTTTTCCCTTATAACGCTATTTTGAACCCTATCATTCAAAGTCACGCCTAACATACTTCTTAAGGATCGCATCTCAACGCCATTAACTCTACTAGCATGCTTTTCCTGCCAAACCCAGCTCTCACTTCCATACATTAAAGTCGGGACTAGTACAGCATTGTGTATTGCCAGACGAGCCTTCATAGACACATTCTGACTCCTCACTACTGTACCTATAGACCCATTCATTTTATTTCCCGCACTCACTCGTCGTTCAAAATCTTTAACATGCCTACCATCTCTACTAAACATACACCCCAAATACACGAACTCTTCCTGTTCCACTACATTTCCGTTAATCTTTATTTCAATTACTGTCTTACTTTGTTCTTATATATTTAATTATTATTATAGTTAGTTATTACTTTTCTTCCCATAAATAAACAAATAAGATATTGCAAGTACTCATACTCGTAATCAAGAGGAGTACAAAGATTTCCGTTCGGCATAGACCTGGTGTAAATCTATCAGTTCTTATAATCTCATTGTTTCTTCATATTTTTAAATAATTGCTCTCTTCTCAAATATGCATCTTGTTTTATCTTGTTATCAATAGGTCCTACTATCGATAACATTATCAGAAGAATCAAGATAGAAAATAATCTTCAAGTTACATCTCGCTTTCTGGAGGAAGGGTTACGTGAGAGTGTATTCGGTGGCCATTCTCGAGTGTCATTGGAAGGGACAGTGTGATGACTGATATAGGTCGGTACAGGTTCAATAGTATTTTTAATATATTTAATCACCACATTTACTCATGAACCAAAAAAGAAATTTAATTTCGTTTCGTTTTGTTTCCTTAGATTCCTAAGGGTGCATTCAGATCGGCGCATCGGATGCAGTTCGCTTCCCGCCATATCTACACACCCTAAGATTTAATATTCCTTAAAAATTATTCGATTCCATGATTATGTCAATATGATTTACAAATGGTCATTAATCTCGTTTGGTTATGTCCTGTACTGAAATAGGCTCTCATAGGAGATGTATACAGAATAAATAAAAGTAAAAATATTAGAGGTGTAAGCCTAGTAGGAAGACATAATACATATGCTGTCCTGGTATTTCACAGCGCGTGAATTGAACTGTTGTTCTCGAAGATTATGTTAAAAGGAAGTGGGCGCGACAGTCGACTCGGTCACTGTAAGCAAACACATTCAAAGGCGCATTATGTCCGACGCTTATGATATTTCAAAAAGGGCGGTGTGAATCTGGGAGGTAATCATTTGGAAGCTGCCGAATGGAATCTTTATGCAAATAAATGACAGCTGCTTCTAGAGTGACTTATTCCGCTTGGGGGATGTTGTTTTCGTGTCAGAGAACTTGGAAAAATAATAATTAAACTTTAATGGGGTCTTCAGGGTAGATAAATTTGTTCTCGGCTAAAAAATTGGTAAAATGAAATGTTTATTATGTTGTTATAGATTTTTGTAATTTTTATGTATTGTCAAGGATGTCCAGACTTGTACATTGATATTTAATTAAAAGCTTGTAGCTTATTTGTAATTAAACTTATTTTTAAATTCAAAATTAAAGCAAGATAAATTTGTCAAGTCAATGTATAAATATCTCAGAACTAGTGTGGATATCTGATTTTCACCGGTCCGTGTTATATGCTACCAGACGGAATCTGTAATTCTGTGTAAGCACGTAGCTTCGTGTTACATTCGTATTGCGGTATGATCTTATCAGGTAGACTCAGATATTTCGAGTTATTCAATATAATCTACCTTTGAATTTTGACCCGTATAAGTTGAGTGTTAAAGGGTAAAGGTACGGGTTTATTGGATTTTAAATATCCTATTGCTTGTCTATAAAAGGATTTATGTTACTTTTTACTCATATCCGAAGTGAGTTAGGGTTTTGGTTTGGTGACGGTTTGTCGTAATCTTTAAATGATTGGAATAAGCTGTCTACTATAATATAGCATAATTACAAAATTAACGGTTTTTGTTACCCCAGCAAGAGTTTAAAGTGATAAAACAGATGATGAGATGGAAATGACAAGTAGTTTTGAATTTTGTCATGATAAGAGTGGAATTTGGACTTTACGTAAACACAACTGTACGCACACCATAAATCAACTAAAATTACATCTACACTCAACACTCTGAGTGAAGAAAACATAGTTGATTTTGTATGAGGTATAAGCTGAGCCCCGCGGTTTCACCCGCCGTGGAAATAAATTTAACCGAGGATTTTCCAGCCTCGGCTTAACCTTATTTTATATGATTGTTCATATAGATTTGAGGTCATAATACATTGGATTTAAATTATTTCTCGATACACGTTTCATCCCGTACTTCAGATCTTTAAGGGATATCTGAAATCTCCGTGAGAATTTTCAATTGTGTCAGAACCCAGTAGTTTGTAGGCTGTGCCTTGATATCAGTCATTCGGTTTGAAAAGTTAAGTTAAGTATATTATGTAGAAGATAAGTTATCATTCGATTACAATCCCAGCCATTTTTCACTTATCACACTTTACACTGCCCATTCACTTTCTCTAGGTAGTTTACTTGTTAAGTTTTATGTTGTGTGTAAAATATAGTATGATTTAGTGTTGGGCATTAAATATAGTTCTGGTAAATCCTTTTGTTTTCGCTGTTAGTGTTTGCAATAAAATGCCACCTACAGCCCTTGTCAAAACTCGGTGGCCGCCCGCCCGCCCTACCAGTGTCTAGCCCGCTGTCGAGCCTGACGCACGCCGCCGCGTCACGCCGGCTTATCGACCGCGTGTTAGTGACGTGCCCAAACGTGTTGATTGCCTCCCTCACGTGTTCTAAAATACTTTCTAAGGTAAGTTTGTAACTTTTTGATGATCGCAATGAAGTTGAAAACGCGAAACCAAAATATAAATAAGGCTTTACATAAACATAAAGAGGAATGAAAACTTAATGAAAGCAACGAATTTTATGATTGTTAATCACCGTAAGATATTTAAGTGACTTTTATGCAACGATTTTTTTATTTTATTGAAAGCGTTAGTATATTATTATTTACAATATCATTTTGTATTGTAAATAAACCCATGTTTCTGTTCGCGTTACGTTGGCATGTTTAAATACAAAGTATTCAACGTAATCCATGCTTTTAGCAAGAGAGTGTTGATTACAAACAATACTTCATTTGCGTTGTGTTTTAAATTGAAAATGTTATTGAAAGCATTGCATTGTTCCTATGTAAGTTCCACAGCGTGGTATCATTCAGACATTCATTATGGAAAGTTCCTTCGTTGTGAATGGTTTTTGTCTTATAAATACTTTATGTACACTGTCCGCACATTCAACATTATATACTTGAGTCTATAACACAAATACAGCAGACTCGTGTGGAATACGCAATTTTTAGCATTCTTTAATGTTTTAAAACCCTTCTTAAAAGTATTTTTTAATATATTAGCAGTTATTAATATAATACAGAACTAAAGGTATTTCTATATTACTTATTACTAGTTATTACAACTGTTGTAACAGACCACACTTGGAAGTATCACTTTCGTACGAGCCGACCTATCCGTGTAACAGCTGCTACTGCGTCTACCATTGTTGAAACTTTTTTACAAAATAAATATGCCTCACGTAACCCATAAAGAGGGGTAGGCAGAGATAATGGATTTCCATGTGCCGCGATCCTGGAACATCTCCCTCGACGTTATGGGTGCTCCAGGCCAAGGTGCGAAGCGACTATCGGCCTTATCGATATATATTCTCCCACAGCGTCCCCTACCAACACTGCCACTCACTTTTGCAACATAAATTTGATTGGTTATTATCTCTTCATTTATAATTTCAAAATTTTTTTTTATATTACAAAGTGGCAAACGAGCAAGCGGCCCCTGGAAATAAGTACCGCTACCCATAGGCATCCGCAACAAGCCAATGAGTTGCAGATGCGTTGCCTACCTTCATGGACGAAGGAGGGGACAAACAGAAAAAAGGATAATTCCATTCCCTGTCCATCCCCTCCTCATCCGTCAAATCCTCTTCCTCTTCCCATCCTTTCCTTGTTAGAAAAGGGTAGGAGGGGGAAGAGGACTACAATTAGGCCTCCGGCACGTCACTCATCAGACGAAACGCAGAATACTTCTTCTTCACGCCTATCTTCTGTGACGTCGTGGTATTTCACCGGTCGAGCCGGCCCATTCGTGCAAAAGATGTTGTTATTGCGGGCTCTACCACTGTTAAACATGCCCAAACTACCGAAGCATACTTTTGTCAATTCAAGTCACACCATTCATTTTAAAGCCAATCGTTTTCCTTATAATGCTATTATATAATGCTTTCATCCTATCAAAATAACGTCTAACCTATTCTTACGGATCGCATCTTTTACAATATATATGTATCTTAAAGCAAATTGCTTGCAAAAGCAAAAAGTTAATGGACACCCGCTATCCTTTGCCTATCGCCATATTACAAAATCATAAAACTAAATAAATAGCATGGGATGGGTTTCGAGAGACGGGCACTCACAAATATCAATAATCTTACTTCACTTTGAATATACTATATTATATTATTTTCCCGATCGAAGCAATGCTTACGTCCAATAACAAATGCCGCCGTGTGGCTACCTAAATGAAACTCGTATGCCTCTGCCAAGAGATCATATTTAAGAAAAATCCAAGTAAAGGTTTATGAAGCTTTCAGTCTACAATCATTTATTTTGCTTTTCACTTGTTTCGTAAATACTCTACTCATTTCTATTTTGGATCTAACAATCTCGTTCGATTTTTTCTTTAATAATGAATTAACTAGCATGTGATCACAATTACATCTGGAGTGAATAGGCGATATGGTCAAAAGATGGCAGGCACTAGTTCTACTTCATTAACAACCTATTCACTCGTCTCTTGACGGTAGGTCATGATTTCATAGTACGCACGAAGAACAAAGGTTCGAATCGCTTTGACCTAACGCGTGTTACATATACAACAAAAGGATGGAGATCAGCCTTATGTTTAAACGTTCGAAGGTACAATATAAGCTCTCAAGACTTTTTGCGCGATTAGGGTCGGTAAAACGCGCACTTTTTGAGCTTCCAATTGAGGGGTACAATTCTTAGATTTTGTAAAAAATATAATGATTCGTAGATCACAATCGATAGAGTTAACCGTTGACATAATCCCTATTTTTTTACAATAAACTAATATCTGAAATAATAGGTTAATAATTAGCTTAACCTGTTTGCTTAAGTTACAAAACAATCAATCGCTTTCGCATTTGGGAGGGAAGAGGGGAAGATCCGACAAACTATCTCGAGCAGTTGAACGGTTACATTTGTTAGATTACTAGGAAGTTTAAAGTTTAACTAAAATGAACTATCTAGCATTCGATTTTTAAATTATTTTAATTCGTCAGAGGTTATAAAAATATGTTTGAGTTTGAGCGTTTGGCCTTCTGAATTTAACATACCTTGAATTGTTTTCCACGAGGAGTGTTTGTGTTTTTGACTTAAGTATGTTTGTATGTCGCGCGAATAAATTATGAAGTGCTCTACATTGAAATGCTTCTCGGGAGCGCATTTTAATGTGTTTTGTTTTGTGACTTTTACTTCTTGTGACAATTTAATAGCATTCTTTTCCCTGAAACCATTTTCCTTCACTTGTTTATGGATCTACGTAGAAATATTATAGTCAAATTCTATTGGGTTAACTATAATAATATATTTAGAAGTATTCACTAGTCAAAGATACGTGGTACTTTTTGTAGGTTACATAATTTAGTCGCATAATGCTGTCGCAGATATATACCTACCCAAAAACTGTCTTAGAAAAATAGATATGTACGTAAGTAAAGTAGATGACATTGAAGTGGCAATTGTATAGATCCATATGAAGTCGACAGTGCATAAAGTAAATGTATTTTAAAGTTCTGTGTTTTGTTTGAAAAATGAGGTGTCAAATCCTCTTCCCCATTCCCTCCTCCCGTATCTTTTGTAGCAAATTTATTCTACTCCATTTTCGTAGACGGATGTCTGTTAATCCTGAAATAGCACACACAGTTTTAATACTGTCGCAATCAAACTTAGTAAACACAATTAAACATTCAGGTGCTGCAAATCTGGTCCCTTTGCTGGTAATTGATGTTTACTTTGGGACGCTACGTACGTCAAAGCCTCATGCGGGCAGTCGAAACTTTTATAAACTCGATAATATCAAAAAGCGTTTCGAAATAATTAAATTTACTGTTAAATATTAAATAAAGTTTAAAAACAAGTGATTATAATACAGAAATCAAGTATATGGAACTTAATTTCAATTTAGTCTTGGTCAAATTCGATTTTCGATTGGCCGGCTCGCCCGGTAATACCGGTAATACCACGACCTCACAGAAGACAGGCGTGAAGTAGTACTCTGTGTTTCGTCTAATGGGTGAGATTCCTTTCTCTTCTTCCTTCTTCCCATCCTTTTCTTATTAGCAAAGGATGTGAAGGGAAGAGGACTTGACGGTGGAGGGGATGAATAGGAAAGGGAAATAGTCTGTCCTCTATCCGTTAAGGGTGGGCAACGCATCTGCAACTCATTAGCTTGTTGCAGATGTCAATGGGTAGGGTTCGCTTTATATCAGGTGAACCGCTTGTTCGTTTGCCACAACCAAACAATTTGTATAAATATTGACTACTAATTAAAATAATATATTCTAATTATCCTCCAATTAAAAAAAATTACATTTGAAAAGTGATACGATAGAAGTATTTACGTAATAGATATTAACATTAATATAATGTTATGAAAATGTAATCCAACAAAAGAAAAAGAAAGAAAATGTTTAACATTAAAAAGTTTGCTACCATTAATAACGTAGTCGGCGATTTTAAACATGAAAAATGGAAGCTCGCGTCATTGACACCGTATCGAATACAGGTATAAACCGGGTAGGTTAACAATCTTTTATCTGTCGTAAATCAAATGTTTCAGTACCGGTGGTCGCGAGCTCCTATCAATTCACAATTTGGTGATATATCAATGAAACCATTGTCTTTAAAATATTTTTTTTATTTAACAGCGTTTTCATTGTTGGATACGAACCGGAACGGACGAGTGCGGGAACTGTTGACTGATGACGAGAATGACGAAGAAAAAACCTTAGGGCTCTAGACTTAGTTTATAGTATTTAATAAACGTAAAGTAATAACATCTCAGAGAATATATTAGTCCGATTTATATCAACGCATCTGCGGACACAAACTAGTTTAGTTACAAACCCATCAAGCGCGCGTGTCACGTGTCATGCGCTGGTTTAATTAATCCACACAACTAACACGTAGCTCAGTTAAATATAACATATAATATGTATGCAATATTTCATTAAATATTACATACATTCAAAATATTTAAAAAAATGGATTAATTTCAAATTCGAACTTTTACGAATGAATTTCAACATTTTGTAAGCCTGTATTTAAAACTTACCTTACTTACGTTTTCTGGAAATTATTTTTTGACACGAATATCCCAAGAATAGTTTATCCCACAAAAGAAGAAACTTGAAAAAAATCTGCAAGCATTCATTCAAGATTCAAGTCATTCGAGAAGCAAACATACTTCTTCCTTAAATGTCGGCAGCGCTTCTGCAGTTCCTCTGGTGTTGCGGATGATTGCCCCGCTCTTGTATTTATTATTTAGTTACTATGGCAACTGAACTACTAGTTAAGTTGCCATAGTAACTCATCGGGGCGGGTAGTTCGTGAGAGTTCTCTTTTCAATGGTTATTTTGCCATTGAAAAGAGAACTCTGAACTTACAGTGTAGTAACCGACGCGACTTTAAATTTCGCGATGATAATTTCCCTTTTATTATTACCAAGCTTATTTCCTGTTGGAAGTACACACTCGCGAAAATTGAAGTCAGTAAAAAGACCACTTTACCGCGTTCGTAAGGGTCCCCGGTTCCAATTATACGCGTTTCCACTTTTAATAGTTGTGCTTTTTAACCTTTTGGTCACAGATTGTAACTTTAAATTACTTCTTTATGGTTATACTTTTATTTATATTTCAAAATAAATACTGTCAAAAAAATACAAAATTTTCTCGTAGTTTAAAGTTTTTTTTAGACTTTGTATAAGAGCTTTTTATGAATCTTTTTGTTTGCACAGAGGTTTTAGCTAGCGTCAGTTGAAATTATTATCCTCAGTAAGTTATTAAATTAATCCTTCATAGCTCAACTTTTTATAGTAGAAAGAGGAAAATCAGTAGCGGATCACCTAATATTTCTAAAGAAGGGAAAGGCTAAGGTTTTCCTCACCTAAGTGCTATGGAAGCTGCTATCTGCGCGTGGAGAGAAGCTGAAGACCAGTAGGTACTATTTGCACTTCGAAGGCTAGTTCTAGATTACTGCGTTTAAGGAATATAATATCAATCGTCAAATTGTAGTAAATTGGTTCTTGAAAAAATATTTCCCGTATTAGTGAGTATTGTTGAAAACTTGTAGGGCTTAACGAATCGACGGTGAACCAACTTTGCTTGTTCGCCGAGATGTGAACTCTCCTACAAGTTTACTAAAAAGCATTTTCGACGAATAACTTTGCCGGGTATAACTTTGCTTTGAAAGTTCTCGCTTCTCGCATGAACATAACATAGGTTATTACTGAACTGACATATGTATTATGTTTGTTTACATACATACACTTTTAATGTAATGAATACGCCTTATATTTTCTTTACATTCGATTCCATGCTGCAAAGTTTTGTAATATGATTCCGCGTATAATAACTTCAAAAGTGTCAAAATATTTAACAGTTAAGGAGTTAAATCGTAATATTATAGTTAATATGAATTCTTTACCAAGAGTATGTTAGTGATTACATTTTTTTGGGATTTAATCAAATTAACTGGAGAGTCTATGTAACGAAATATATGTAATTAAGGAATCGAACAAGCAGGAGACCGAGGACTAGTCTAAACTACTTGATGCGAGTTCCTTGTTCAAATCGAATGCAGTTGAAGGGCGTTTGTTTAATATTACTTACATTAAACAAACGCCCTTCAACTGCATTCTGCAATCTGTTTTCTTCTGATAAAAGCCTGTTAGTTAAATTGGTGTCTTTTAATCATTCGATGTTAATTAACGTGTCTTGATGAAGTAAATTTATATTGGCTTATACAGTCGGTTAATGTTTTTGATATCACCATGTCGTCATTCATGTTTTGGTTAAAATAATCTTTATTTAACAGTGGTAGAGCCCGCAATAACAACATCTTTTGCACGAATGGGCCGGCTCGACCGGTGAAATACCACGACGTCACAGAAGACAGGCGTGAAGTAGAAGTATTCTGCGTTTCGTCTGACGAGTGACGTGCCGGAGGCCTAATTGTAGTCCTCTTCCCCCTCCTACCCTTTTCTAATAAGGAAAGGATGGGAAGAGGAAGAGGATTTGACGGATGAGGAGGGGATGGACAGGAAATGGAATTTTCATTTTTTCTGTTTGTCCCCTACTTCGTCCATGAAGGTAGGCAACGCATCTGCAACTCATTAGCTTGTTGCGGATACCTATGGGTAGCGGTACTTATTTCCAGGGGACGCTTGCTCGTTTGCCACTTTGTAATATAAAAAAAAATACTCAAATTTCCATTGTGTCATTAACTGGTTTTTCATATTTAAATAATATTTACGACTGACTGTAAAGTATTTTCCTAATCGTTTTAATATAAAGATGACAACAATAACTTCAATAGCAGCAAACAAGATTTGTTGCTAACGGTACTGAATAATGTCACGCAATAACGTCAACAAAATGGATGCTAGGCGCATTATCAATTTTCGGGGGTTAGAATACCTAATTTTTCTATGTCGAACCCGTTAACATGTAAATACAAAAATAATAAATTCGTGTTTCTAGAATGTTCCCCACCTTAGGGACACAGGCCGCCCCAGGGACCCCCCATCCCTGTCTCGGACAGGAGGCCGCTAACATGTTCTTTGTTTAAATTGTGGAAGCAACCAAAAGAAAACAATACTCGTTTAAATATACTAAATTTCATCTATTTTACTTCTCTCCGTAAAGTTCGTTTTTTTTTGTTTTTAAATCACATTTAACTAGCTTCTGTCGCAACGAGTACACAAAGAAGTTCGTAGCTAAAGGTTTGACCAACCCGGTCTTAATGGACAAAGTTCCTCGGCCGCAAGTTTTACTCACTGGGGATCAACTCGGTTCTCCCGCAGGCACTTATAGCCTTCGCAAATTACTCAATTAGGTACATTTAGAGTAATTAGTTTACGACAACGAATATCGGGTCGTTGTCACTATTAGTCAATAGATTAAATCCATACGTTGTTTCACAGCAAGATGTGATTTTTGTAAACAAAGGTTTTTACTTTAAAATTTGATAATCCCAAAATAATTTTAAATAACAACTTTTTCTCATACTAACATTATCTATTCATATTACACAATTCACTTCACATTTCCGATGAAGGTATAAAAAGTGTAATGGCCGCCATGTTTGGTAAATGACGTTTGTTTTTTTACAACAATTATCCTATTATTTAGATAATTTAACGTTTAACGTAACGACTGACTAATTTTAGGACCATTCCGAATCTGAGTCAATTTAGATAATGCAATATAGAAGGAAAAGTTACATATTGACGTAACGAAATATCAAATTTAGCTGTTTTTAGTCATGTCTATTTATTAAAATAAAAAATATTAAATTTAGAAATAATTACAACCCTTTTGTTAGAATGCGACGTCTTTACATTGGCTCATCACATGATCTAGACATCTTTAATCCTAAATATACCGTTTTTAGAAGAGCAGTCATCAATATATTAAGTTAACTTCTGTTTTTTATTGTACTTTTTCCTGTTTTATTCTTCTTATAGTAGATAACGCAGGTGCACTCTGTCATTGGATTAGCACACGTTTTGTCATGCTGTGTACGCAGTCTTTGGTTTGTGATCTAGCTTTTAAGTATTATCTCCTAATTAGATATATGTAAGCGATTGTAAACTGTTATGTGTACCTAAATAAAATAAATAAAATATGATGATAATTATTGTCCCTGTAAACCTCTATCTGAAAAATTTATAAATTAACAGAAAGGCAATGTTACCTTTGTTACAATGAGGAATTCAACAAGTACTGGCGACAGTGAGAACTCAAAACAGGTGGGAATTCAAAAATAAATCAATGATCAACAAAAATAAAAATTTTAATCACAATGAAAAAAAGATTTAACTAAACGCAGCTTGATAGTAGTTCTGTAAATCATTACGGGTTCACAACATTGTTGTAATCATTCGACAGCGTCGCCGCCGCGCTCCGCTCTAACATGAGGTGTCATATTACGAGCGACGCCAGCTTTCAATATTGTAGTATGTTTCAGGAAACGGCAGTGCATTACCGGCCGAACTGTTTCCTGAAAGTCAGTAACAGTTTCAGCGCAAGGCGTTAATTAGGGAAATGTATAATGTATACAATACGTCCGTTATGTGCTTGCTACTTACATATGCAGCCAGATGCTAATGTGTTTGAACAGCTCATGAACTAATTTTATTTATTTTAATGTAATTTGTTATAATAATAAGCTAAGTTAATATAATAAAGCTAATAAGGTCTGTCCTGAGCTACACGCCTCCACCTTGGGCCAGCGGTCATTTTAATGTCATCCTCCCATCTTAGACACTGTCTTCCACGGCTTCTTTTCCCATCTCTCGGGTACCGTTGATTGCCTTGTACTATTTTCCTTGTTTGTCACGCATCATATGACCGGTCCACCTCCACTTCTGTCGGTCAATACGTAATAGGATATCTTTTAATTTCGCTGTTGTCCTGATATCTGTGTTTCTGACCCTGTCTCGAAGTTTTTACCCTATTATGCTACGCTTGCTTCATTGCTATTTGATTAATTTGGCGTTTAAAGATTTGTTATTAATTACAGATATAATAATAATGTAGTAAACAAAGGTTTTTTGTACTTTAGTCAAAAAATTGAGATTTGTGTATAAATTTTACTACAACAATGTCATGTTACTAACTAAACTAAATAAGTATTTCTTCTATTAGTTGCAAATATAATATATTAATAAATGGCAATCCTATTTTAGGTAATAAAAACAAACTCTTTAAATAATTTCTAGTGATCATGTGAAAATAATTAAATATGAAATAGGTTCACTAGTGTATAGTAAAATTAAATCCTCGCGATAAATGTTAAAGGGTTCGACGGTAAAGCCTTTAGAATGGATTTCAGTCTGTAACTATCTTGTTACTTGAATAATCCATTTGATTAAATTGTAAAGTAGGCGAAGAGGTTTATGCGTAAAGCTTAAGTATTCAGTTAATTCACATTCTCGTTATTTGCAATTAATTTGAGATAATTTAACATATGAAGTGCTTGTCTGTTATTCTTGAGATATACCTGTGATTGGATTATGGGTTATAAGGTATAAAACATTACATTAGTGGCTTACTAAAAAGGAAGATATAAGTACCGACATCATACCACTCGTAACCGACGAGTGGTATGAAGCGAGAGAGGTGTGACAGGATCGCGGATGAAAATCCATAATCTCTGCCTACCCCTCTTGATTACAGGCGCGAGCGCATAACACTATTTGGTTTTTTATTCGAAGTGTGTATACAATTTTCATCGTCAATAAATGTTTCTATAAAAAAACATAGATTTTTTAAATAAATAAATGTACTCTACACGTAAACGTGTTGGTAGAGATTACGGATTTTCATTTGGCACGTTCCTGGCGTACTTCGCTCCATTTATATTCATACATCTTTAGATAGGTCACCGTCTGTTGGAGGGTACTCTTAATACTTTGTTATAATTCCTAAATTATTTTAATATTCTTTTGTCCCTTGACCTGCGCATGAAACAGAGTATATCAACGTATTTCTTACCAACAGTCTGATGAATTAAAGTATTTATTAACATCAATCTCTTAACACAATTCAGTTGTTATATCAAATTTCTGTTTTGAAATTTAACACAGAACTTTGTAAGCCTACATAGCGGATTTTGTAATTAACTATGGTCGTACTATTTCAGGCGAAATTTAATTTGGCGCCTAAAATTAATTACGCCTAATGTGTCCATACTTTGCCAGGTATAACGCACGGCGGTGTGGAGGGAACGCGTGGTTATAGTTCGCACGAATTGTAATAATGTAATTAAACTGGGGAATATGAGTTTTCTTTACATATACGTACTATACGTGTGCGTGTTTCTCGTGATTTATAATTTCTCCCTATAGTCGAGCCTCAATGTTATATAGTTTAACAGTAACTTTGACAATTTTAATGACATTAATTTGAAAGGATTTGAAACAATTTAAATGTTTTACTCAGAACTACTTGAATTGTATTAGAACATCAAATACACTGCTGGAAAAGATATAGAAATTGTAAAAGCAAACTTTAATAATTTTATTATAAATCGGGACGAAAATTTAGATACACTTTATTTACTTCTAGTATATAATGATTTAAAAAAATATACGAATTACCTTATAGTGGTTAAGAATTGAAATAAATTTCATTTCATGACCGATTTAATTTATTAAGAATTCATCAATAGAGGGCGCTGTTTCGTTGCACGCAAACGTAGAATTCAAACGTGCTTCTAATGAGAAAGAAGTAAACACTAACATTTCAAAATCATTGAATAAACACATTTTTTTATATATGTTTGCCCTCAGATTTAATCATGTTTGCTTTTGTCATCAAGCGTATAGGTTCGGATAGAGCCTTCAGCTTCGACTTCAGATTGTGTCAAACAAATAAGAAAATTTGATTTGAAAAGGAAGAGGTCGTGGCGAGCGCAAGCACCGTGATATATTATATTTTATTATCAATGTTCAAAGTTTAATAAGAAGGGATAATATTTTTCGCGCGTATCCGTTCAATTGTTAACTCCTGTAGTATTCGTATTCCTCCCAGGGTTGTTGTAGGTAAAATTGTAATTGATGATTATCGTACTGTCAGTCACGTTCTTGCTCCATTACATTAACTACTGCGTATTCCAAAACATGTTCAGTGCCGACCTTTACATATCTCGAGGTATATGGAGAGGATCTAATACCAGCCCAGTATTTTGACTATCCTCGTTTCATGTATGATAATATATTATATCCTATATTATTATTTGAACGTTTGTACGCTTCAACTATTAATGGGACATCGTCTTTTGTTCTACATTCATTGTTATGCAGTAACAATGCCGATTAATTAAAATGTTATTGGTTTTTTTTCAATTCTTCATATATCTATCAATCAGTGACTGCGATCAGTAAACAGGCAGTTTATTGATCACCGTTCCACATAATGTCTGAACGAATTGTTTTGGTTTGATTTGGAAATTAGGTAAAGTAAGATCATGATAATAACTTTATTCAGACCAACTTAGTATCTACTTACAAAGTACTAAGAACTAAAACCTATGAGTATGTATATATAAATATATTTTAGTAGCTAAACTAATTATAATCTATATATCTATACTTAATTATTTTTTGTAGGCCTATTTGGCAATCGGCAAAGGCCTCCTCAAACCTTTTCCATTCTTGTCTATCTTTGTCCACTCTATCCCGTGCTACTCTTTGTTACTTGCCTAATGTCTCCCGCCTTTTCTGTGGTAGTATTTCATATGCCTAGATTAATTCTTACACGTGCCATAGTATAAATTATTACATCGACAATGTGTATAACACGTACAGCGGCGTCGCTTGCGCAGGTGTCAGCAATGGGGACATCTCGGCTAGTCTCCCTGTTAGATTGCGGCCATAGTGCTCTTCTTTGAGATTTTATATTTTTATTTATTTTGTTAAGAAATATAACTATAATTATTAAATCTTATAAACAAACATTAATTACCGAACGCAACGCATTACTCCAGAACGGCTGTAACCGGACGAGGTTTGTACAAAAGAAAAAGTTTAAAAGTAGTACGGAAAATTACGTACGTCCATTTAAGCAGAAATAGAACGAGGTTGCCATGGCAATGTAATATGGTTGCTATGATATTACGTATTATGTTTGCCGTAACAATTTATTGGCATATTTTGCCTGTTATAGTTATACGCTAAGCGAGTAAATAAGTTCGGACCCGTGAGAAACAGGGAGTTTTAAATAAAAATTACTATAATTACCGTTAACAGCTAGCTTAAGTATATTTTAGTGTCATTCGTATTTATTATAAAACCCGAGCAAATTGATTATATTTTTTTTAACAAAACAACAATATCGAAATAAAAAATAAAATGCTCAATGAGACCCCAATTCAGAAGTAGCGGGTTGTAAGGGCAGGTAACTCAACGTTAACAGTTCAACTAGAAACCCATATCTTAGGCATCTCCGGTGAGATAAGATATTGTCCATTTCGGTTTTGGTTTCTTAAGTAACACTAAGCATATTTCGCCACCTTGCATCAGCGTTAAGTTGTTAATGCTACTTTTAAAACGAACATCACCAAAAAAAAGGATCTTTAGAAGGTTTTTTTATATCAAAGTTAAAGTAAAGGATACGGTCGAATCCTATTTTCAATAAGACACAATTTTCGGACGGAAATACCAGCATTTCTCCGGCTACTCGGACTCAAAGAACTTGGATTCGATTTGTAATCCGCAACAAAAAAAATCCGGACATATTTTCGAATAGTAAGCCTTTATGTTCTATAAGACAATATACGTCTAATATTAATTCAATATGACTGACGATTCTTCTGGTTACTACACACAAAATACTGGGTATGCTTTTACTAAGTAAATGAAAACATAGACAAGGTAACATATGTAGCTTGTTGGTAACGAACTTTTCATTGCAGTAATATTCGGTGCCCTTTAAACCAGACTAAACTCACTACTGCTTACCTGCTTGCATGATCGAGACGTGTAATTAATACATAACATTAATAATATTTTATAGCATAAAATAAAAATAAAATTATTTAGAACTAGTGACCCGCCCCGGCTTCGCCCGGCTACCACTAACTATGTTGATCCGATCGCTAAAAATTATTTAAGTCATCAAATGATATCAATACTCGTAACCGGCGAGATCCTTGTAGATTGATACTGTAAGACAACCCTAGACTGAGTAAATATATAATACTAAAAGCTGTCTGTTTATGTGTATTAAAATTATAACAAGATACCTCATAAATTAAAACTATTAAATACTAGAATGTTTTAAATAAGGCGTCATGAATTGTTAATTAATAGAAATGTTTATAGCTCTGAGGACTTCTTTGATTAATTTTGATAATTTTTTGCATGCTATTGATATTATGGCGAAACATGTAGACCAGTGTTATATTTGTAAAAACTTGTAATACCGTTTTTTATGCAAATAAACATATTATTATTTTTACCAAACACAGGAGCACCCGCTCTGCCAATCTGGACAATACCTGTAAATTTCATCGAAATCGGTCCAGCCGTTTCGGAGTCTAAAGGTCTATAAGGAACATACATACTTCGCTTTTTATATACTATTTGTTTTCATAAAAAGTATCCTATGTTACTTCTAGTACCTCCAAGAATATGTGTACAAAGTCTCATAATGATCGGTTGAGTAGTTTTCGCGTGAAAGCGTAACAAACAAACTTACATTCACATTTGTAATATTAGTAGGGATAACACAAACAAACGCTTGCTATTCGTTGTACAAAACCTCACAGTCACTGCAATCATTGTTAAAGACTTTTGTCATTAAAAAGTAACATCTATTGACCTACTTGCTCGCGACTCGATTTAATATTAAAAATATCCATATTTCTAATATGAAATACGCTTCAGTACGCGCACTGCGACGCCGCCCGGTATTGTTCTAACACATTTGGCACGAACCAATAAACTAGAATCAGAAGTATTTTACTCCGAAATAGATGAGATTTTGTTCTAACAACGTGTTGTTATAAATAAAATGATTACATCATCACCTTTGTGGACAATGCGTCTTACATAACCTTCACGTGTTCATCTTACATGTACTAATTAACTAACTGCTGCCCGCGTCTTTGCATGCATTCCTTTCTTATTTTCCATTCGAAATTCCGCGCATAATAACTTCGAATTATATGTAACACGTGTCAAAAAGTTATCAAAATATGAAACATTACCATGGCAACCGACATTGTAAGTGTACATACCTTGGGAACAGTTTTATTTTTGGATATGATGTACCCATAGTATTTTCTGTACGTCTGACTCTTTATAATAGTATAGTTAGGAATTATTATGTGCTGTTATTATACATATGTCATGTGCTTTTCGCGAGTTTTGGGATTAGATGAATGTTAGTTTACAGTTATATATTTTTTTAATTTTGCCAACGACTGGAGGTTCAGGTGCATTGATAACACGTAAAACTCAACTAAATTGTAAACTAGTAACTCATGAACTTACTTAGCAATATAAGTATAATGCATCTGCTGGAAAGTGCAGGAAGATATCAGACAATAGATGATTTTTATAGGAATCCTGTTCACTTGTATAGCATGGATTTAAAACGTGCGAAATATTGCAGCAGAAAATGAACAATTTAAGTGCTAATGATCTGTTATATTTACGCGTATACTGCGCATTGAAAGTTAATTAATTTTACGTATTTTATCGCCCAACACTGAATGTTGTATAGAACTCGACACGCCCTGAACAAAAATATTAAATGAACGCGATAAAATCCGTAAAATTAGTTTCAATTCAGTTCAAGTGCTTATTAGTTAGTATCGTGTAACAAATTAACTTTGTAATATTGTATCGGCAGAGTTGACCGAGTTTTCGACTAAATAATTAAAATATAAAACAGCGGCCGCCCGAGCGTTTTATAAAATGCAAATTTTAAAGTTTACCCATTATACTTTACGAACTTCCAACATTAAAATTAAAAGTAGGTAACAATTATCGGCAGCCATTACTGTCCACAACTTTGACATAGAACTTAGTTAGATTTTGGCTTAACGGCACTCTGGTTCACAAAATCGATTATATTTCATTAAGCTTTGTTGTTTCTCGTTAACTGTTGGACGTTTTATAGTTTGTTTATTAATTAACTTTGCCCAAAATATCGGTCAGTTTTACACTTTATGGCCGTCAATATTACTGTGAAATAACCGTCTATATTACTGTTAAATACCCGTCCTTATTATCGTTAAATATGTCTTGTAAAGTCTCTTTAACGACAAAGTTTTTAAAGCTATTTTACACGATAATGTTGTCTTGGTCCAGTCTGTCAATTATTTTATCATACATGAATTCAGAAGCAAATTATCTTTGTTAAATATTTGGCGTGGAGCCTCATATATACGAGTATAAATGTGAGTTACGATGTTTGAAATTGTCGGACAAGTTACTTAATATATTTACAATATTTACACTTTTATTTCGATTTTATAAAACTTATACCTCGTCTTTAAATCTCATACGTCATCTCGTAATCAGTCCCTATGTCCCTCTCGCTCTTTCACCAAACGTTCCGTTTCTGCGCATACACAACCATTTTCAAATATACTGTGAATTTAAATAACTTTCTTTTGTATAACCCGTGTAGGTTTTATTTTCACATATTTGTATGATTTATTATTACGGACTGCTGGTATCCAGTGCGCTAGTTTTTAGTTCAATTGAACTTGCTGGGTACGTTTCCATTTTATTATCGACGCGTACACACCGTCTCGCGTCTCAAGCGTCCAGCTGTCATCGCGGTTGCGTATTTATAGTATTCTCTTACGGAGCTTTTCTACGACCGGAAGTTGTTCGTCGCCGACTCCTTTTGCTCCACATTTCCGATTTGCGAGAGACGCCTCATTTTTGTAATGGTCCCAAGACAAAATATATTATTAATAGATAGTTGAAATATTTCTTTGTTGTTGTTATTGGATCAATCAGAGGGATTTAGATGAAATGAAACGATTATAAATTTAATATTGTTTATGATATGATAGAAGAGGAGTAAAAGAAATGACATTGATGGCAGAATACAACCTTAAACCTGACGAGTTCTATGGAAATTATTGCATATTGATCCGGGATAATGCAATAGCTAACTAAGAATCTAGATATAGTATATACAAGTATACTTTTATTCATTGCGAAATATAATTGTTGTAAACAAACAAACGTCATTTACATGGCGGCCATTAGACTTTTTATGCTTTCATCAGAGATTATGTAATTTTATGGAAATCGTGAGATAAAGTGTAGTTAAATTGTGTAATATGGATAGCTAATGTAACAAGGTAATATGCAAAAATAGTTGTTTTTCGAATATATTTTGGAATTTACGAATTTTAACGTAAAAACCTTTGCTTTCAAAAATCACAACTTTTGTGAAATATGGTTTACTTTTTAGTATAGCTGTAATTGAGGTTTAATGTAGTTTTTTTTATCTTTTAAGTGATTTTCACTATTTAAATAAAGAACTTTTAGTTTCTTTAATACAGAGATAATTGGGATTGTGGGCATTGTCATAGATTTCTATGAAACTATAATAGCGCCTTGACAATATCATTTCATTTTCTGGAACCGAAGAAATATATTGATTTGGAGCGACGACATTTCAAGTCTTTACATTTTTATAAAATACCGAGTTAAGTTATTAACAAAGGAATCAAAGTAATAAGATGTCTTTTTCCTTTAATACCTAAACTTTCAATAACCAGATTGGTCTGGAAGATTAAAAAGTGATTGGATTATTTTTGTTGCAAACAAATAATTTTGTATAAATTATCAAATTATGTTAGTAATTTGCAAATTTAAAATATAACTTTTATATTTACAGGTTTTTTTTTTTTTTTGTTTACGCGGGGAATGCATTTACGCACTTCGCCGTCCGTGCTGCGGGGGCAACAAGGACGGCTTCGTGTGGGACTCCCGGCCTTAAATTTGGGCCAGACTACCCACTAAACCCCGCGGTGTTCTCCTTCGCCCGACCGGGCCGTGGCATCTACGTAAGTTTATCCACGACCCGGCTAGGGGGGGCCCCTTGGTAGGGGCTCGACTCGTGTAGGGAGGGGTCAGATGTTAAGCCCCTCCCATCACCCTATGATGCTGCCCCCCTCGGAACACACGAAGGGGGCCATCCGCCACGTTCAGCGCGACAGATCACCCGACCTGTCACGCTACGGCTGTAGGGCCGCGGCGTATCTCGCACGCCTGCGGCCCCTCGTTGGGGCCCTGCGGGGAGGCAAGGTTTCGCTTGCGCGTTCGCGTTCCCGCAGGGCCTCTCTTTTGGCCGCCATCACCTCGTGTGCAAACGAGGCAACGGCGGCCCAGCTCCGTTCGCTGCCGACCATCGATCGTATGACGGCCGGCAGCGACAAATCTCGCCCAATCGCGCCAGTGAGCGTGGTACGTTGGGCGTCCCAGCCCGTGCACACGGCGAGCGTGTGCTCGGCCGTGTCCACGTCGCCGGTCGCACAATGGTGGCATCCGGGTTCCGACTCAATTCCCACAACCACGCACAGGTAACGGCCGAAACAACCGTGCCCTGTGAGAAGCTGCGTCAGGAAGTAAGTCGGCTCCCGGTGCCTAGCCTCCACCCACTGGCGCAGGACGGGGCGGACAGCCTCGACAAGCCGTTTGCTTACCGAGGCGTCCGCCAATCTTTCCTCCCATCGCCGGAAGAGATCGTCGCGACCTTCTTTCCTCCAGCGTACGATCTCTTCAGGGAGGGGACTGACACACACACGCGTATAAACGCGTCGTCGTCTCTCGCTCTCCTCTCTATATCTAATATAGAAAGATAGAGTGACGCTCGTAACTCGACGCGAAAGCGTATTGGTAACGCTTAAACGCATCGGTGGCTTATATTTACAGGTATGGTAATCGCATTTATCTAATAATTACACCAAAAAGAAGAAAATTCTCCTGTAAGTATTGTCAAATTATAATCCTATTTTAGATAATTTTTAATTCACTTGAAATTGATTGAATTTATATCTAGAATGTATCAATAAATTCACCTCTAATTGAATAACAATGAATGTCTCTCTTAAGCCTTCAAAGGAATAAGACGTAATAAACTTTAGTTTCTGTTAGATTTGATTTATCGTTTGGTTTTAATCAGTTACTTCTAGGCGGAAAACTATTTGAAAACGCGATCAAATTATCTGAACGGTACGAGATATTGGCCATATTTGTCGTGCTCTCTGTTCGCTATTCTGTATATCTTTGTTGTCCCATTAATTTAAGAAATACAAATAGGATAGTTCAAGTTTATCCTCCGTGACAACTGTCGCTCTCGCATTTAATAGGCGATCGTCAAAACACCCGACACTGCGGCGCTATCTCATTAACTTTATTACGTCCCACCTTCAAACTGTTACGGTACCCTGACGACGTTGCTGTGCTCCTCAAAAATAACAGAACATAACTAGCAGATATGACATTTATTTTCATAGACTTAGAGGTGGATTTCGCTTGGCATAGAATGCAAGCAATTTCGAATGTCCCGTTAGTCTAGTTGGGAGGAAAAATTGAAGAGGCAGTCGCGGCGCGTGACGTTAGGGAGTCGTTTGGGACGGCTCGCGGTCGAATATTGTGATATTTTTTGATGTGCCATCAAACTTCGGTTCGTTGAGGCGGTAAGGGTTTTATCTGCGATGTTCATTGGCATGGAACTGTTTGAGTTAGTATATTCATAGTCCATCGCAACCTCGAGTGCCATAAGCAAACAATATTTAAATATAAAGCTAATTAGAATATCACAACACATCACTATTTGATCACTCTAAACAGGCCACAAACTGTACGGTAAAGGCAAAAACAAATTCGATATTTTTTCTAGTAGTCTAATATTGTGAATGCCTTTGGAAGAATGTACTTTATAGGTTTAATCCCTATGATTATTAGAGCTATAACCAGCCAGCCTTCTTTATATTACTAGGTGGCAAACGAGCAAGCGGTGAACCCGACGTCAAGTGATCGCTATCCATATACATCTGCAACTAACTGATGAGTAGCAGATGCGTTGCCCACGTTTAATGGACAGAGGATAGGACAAACAGAAAATGGTTATTTCCAATTCCTATACATCCCCTCCACCATCAAGTTTTTTCCCCTTCCCATCTTTTCCTTATAAAAAAGGGTGGGAAGATGGAGAGAACTAGAATTAGGACTCCGGCACCTCACTCTTTGGACGACATGCAGAATACTCTACTTCCCGCTTGTCTTCTGTGAGGTCGTGGTATTTCACCGGTCGGCCGGCCAATTCGTGCAACAGATGTTGTTGTTGCGGGTACTACCACTGTTATTCGAGCCTTAATGTTTTAACAAAAAAAATTCTTAATATGATATGAAATAACATGTAATATAAATTGTAACGACACAAATACTCGTACGTATGATGTCCTTGTGAAAAGTTAAACTCGCTGAAATAAACATAATGCTAAAAGTTTCCATAGGTGTGTCCATAGCGTATACTTAGTTCAGAGGTAGCCGACATAAACTATGAGTAAAACATTAGATTCACGTTGCAAGGTAAACATTTTTAAACTATCCATGTTTGATCCGAAACATTATGTGTTTAGATGTTTGTATAGTTTACAGGGATATGCTGCACTCTCCCTCGATTTTACAATACATATATGCACTCACCTATACATCATCGGATTTCGTTTGTAAAATCCCGTAGATTGTGCAATCTAAAGCGTAGGCAAATGCATAGGCGTAGAGGCTGATGGTTCATTTCACTGAAACATAACAAATAAACTAGATGAACTGTTTATTTATTTATCTAATCATACGAACTTGTTCTCGCGATGTCACAACTAGTAGTGTCCTATTTAAAATACAGATATTTCTACAATACATTCACTTCACAGAGAATGAACATTAAGTAGTGAAGTCTACCAATCATTTCTACATTCACTCCACAGAGAATGAACATTGAGCAGTGAAGTCTACCAATCATTCATACATTCACTCCACAGAGAATGAACATTGATCAGTGAAGTCTACCAATCATTCCTACATTCACTCCACAGATAATGAACATTGATCAGAGAAGTCTACCAATCATTCCTACATTCACTCCACAGATAATGAACATTGAGTAGTGAATTCAACCAATCTAAAATTAACATGTTCAATCATAACCTTACAATAATTCATTTGTTATTTCAAATAAACTTCCGCCATAGTGTGTCATCTTTAAGAACTTGTCAAGTTTATTTATTATCGACATAGTGAACAAAACCTTATAGAATTTAATACATAATTTTTTCATTCACAGAATGTAATTTATTTTTATATAATCAAAGGAGGCAATTGAGCAAACAAGTCGCTGGATATTATTCGACCACCGTTACCAATCAGCATCCTTAACAATCGCAATGGAAATGTAAGGAGACGAAAATGAGTACGGCATGGGAAAGATATTGGACCCACGGCCCTTTGTTTAGTTTCGAGAGAGGGTCTACGACTTACTCATTACGAAACGCATAAGTATAACTATTCTACGAGACCGTGATAATTCCAATCATTCAACAATTCAGTCCAATTCGTGAAACAACCTGTTGACCCAGATACAACGTACGCCTCGGGCTGAAACAGCGAGTGCAAAATGTAATGTTAATATACAAAAGATTTGCAGCATAGTTATAAATACAAGGTCATTAAATAAAACAATATAAGCGCCAAAACTGATTAAGCGAATAGAGAATCGGTTATGGCGCTGTATTGACGCAAGACACCCAACGTCACAGACTGTTGACTCAATGAGATTGGATACACAAATTGCGCGCAATAACGAAGGTGAATCGAAATTTCCACAGATTATATTTGTCTTGCTTTGATGGGGTTGATTGGACTGTAAGTATCCTTGTGTCTTGATTGTATTTTATGTCAATAATATATTTACGTTTCTAATTTTAAAATGTTTTAACGATTCTAAGAAAAATATAAGAGAAAAGATGTTGACATTATATTGTTCGCGTCAAAATATCACTAGATGGCGTTTTCCCTAGGCCGTTAGGCGTGTAACGAAACCCGTTGAAATAATTTCTAATTAATCATAAGACAGCCTTTGTATATATACCTAGCACTTTCACAGCAAAATGTGATTTTATAAGCAAAAGTTTTTACGTTAAAATTCGTAAATTCCAAAATATTTTTGAAAAGTAACTTTTACTCATATTACCTCATTTTTTTAAATATCCATTTAATGCTTCACTTTATATCACAATTAACAAAAAATTCTCTGAAAGTATAAAATGCATATTGGCCGCCACGTACAATAATCGTTTGTTTACAACAATCATATGCAATGAAACAAGGTATACATGAATCCAATCATTTTTATTCCAATAATAATTCGGAGATTCAGTAAAATTTTGTACAGGAACGAATTCAAATTGTAATCAATCAAATTCTTTCCCTCAAACTCAGCATTGTGTGTATTTACATTACAATAAGGTATCAGGTGCCTCATTTAAATAAGTACTTAGCGTTACAATGGGATTTCCTTTTAAATGAGTTAATATAAATCCTTTTATAGAAAAAAAAATCTGTCTAAAAAATAACAAATAAAAAGTTGTAACGTTTTCAAAAGCAACATTTTTATGAAAATTGGTTAAGTGAGAGATAAAATAAAATAAAAAAACAAACAAACGAACCTTGATAAATGCATATTAAATAAACAACATGCCATTTTCAGTTGTCAATTCTATTTTTTGATAACGGATCAAGTTAATCCCGGGCCGCATCTTTCTTCATTCCCTGAGAACATTCTCGTGGGCTCCGCTAGATTTATGCGGTACGTGCTTGAATTTTAAAACGGATACGGACAATAGAGTTAGGAAGTTTTCTCAGATCGTTTTTAGCTACTGTCATAACTTGTTCGAGCTACAGTATATTCCATAAAATATTATATTATCAAATGATTGGAACAAGTTGCATGCGTCAGGGTCAAAACAATGAATAGGCTGTTGCTAAACTAGTACGTACCATCTTTCGACCAAATCACGACTTCCCATCAGGTGGATTTGTGGTCAAGTGCTAGTTTATTCGCTAGATTTTCTTGTAACTTTGAATATAGTCATATATATATATATATATATATATATATATATATATATATATATATATATGAAAGTGATGTCTTCTGTTACGAAATATTGACTTACAGAACATTGAGGTTTCTACATTATTAGCCCTCTTTGTATGCTTAAGTCATCATAACACCGGCCCTTCTTGCTTGTACAAAGAACGGTTATTACTTTGTTTGTATTTCGTTAGATTATTTATATTTCACCACTTAAACCATTTTTGTCCACTATTCATTACGCTATGTACTGTAACGTCGTGAGACCCAGGTCGCTTGGCCTTGGGGTCAATTTTACAAGTAGTAATTTGTTCCGTTGACGTTTCTACCTCAAATTTATTTGAATTGGCGTTGATAAAAGTAGGTTAAGAATCTGACGCAATGTAGATATGCATTCTACTAGCTGAACCGAATAAAGTTGTGGGAGTCCACGGGATGATGGGATCGATCTTTGTGGCGAGCAATGTAGGAGGCCTACGTCCACAAGTGACTATAGACTTAAAAGGATGGAAGAAGGTCTAGTTTAATGAAGTCTTAATTTTTTGTTTATTATTTCCGTTTTTTAAAGTTTGTTATTAAAACTAGTTAATCCTAGTTAAACACAGTGCACGTAACAACGAACTAATTAAATGTGGACAGTGCATTAATATATTGATCCGCACTGCACTAGCGACTAACAAATCTACCCGCGTCGCCGACCAATTTATCTAAAATAGTTTATCTCTGAGACGTCTAAATCTTTAATACATTATTTGGACTCATAACAAAATCCATGTTACAAATATTTCAGGCCCATTCAGTGCAAGGATTTTTTTAAAAATTAAACCATACTTTATTTATTGACTTACAAACGTCGCATTCAAGTTGTACTATTATTTAAATTGATTATAAAGCTCTCACACTAGTAATCAAGAAGTGTAAGCAGAGATCTCGTGATTCTATATGTGACTAGAAGCGAGATGGGGTGTCTTGTACTGGAAGTTCTTGGTCGAGCAGGTTGATATTCTTCGCTAGATTACATTTTCGCTGGCGTAACGTGAGAGACGACCAGCAACGAAATACTTTTAAATCACTATGGAGTAATCCTAGTTCCTAGTCGAGTCGTTCGCCGAGCAGCTTAGCAGAGAGGTAATCCTCGATCCACCAACCAACCCGTACGAACCACTACTGCCCGAACTCAAGAGCCTTCCTTAGCCCTGGTAGAGACCGCAACAATAATAATAATAATAATAAATCATTTAATCCATTCAAGAAAAAAAAATTGCACACTAATTTATAAAATTGATAAACAAAGATAAAGTAATTACATCTTAAGACAATTGAAAAAAACGAACAAAATGACAAAAGGCAAAAAAAACAAAATACAAATAAACAAAATTAAAAGAAAGAACAAACACGTGTTACAAAGTGTTGCAATGTTGAATGGATAAGGCCTTTGCTCAGCTATGTGCTTATTACCTGTGCAGGAAATAAGCGCTGGTATTCTGCAAAAGCCTGTGCGTCAGTGCGTCAGTTGCAGCAGTAATAAATAAATAAACAAACAATTGTCGTACATATACAAGTTGAGTGGAAAAATACTTAGTTATATCTATAATTCTAAACTAAAAAGAATAATAAAAAGACAAATAAATAATAATATTTATTATTATACAAAAAAAATATAAAGAGCGATTTTAGTTAAAAAGCTACCTCGAAGTAAAATAATATAATATATTAACAACAAAAATGTTTCGATGGATGTTCAACACAAGTGATGTTATCTAACTAACTAAGTGATGTTATCTAAGTAGCGCATTTACATATCTTTTTGAACCTCCATCAAAAACAATCTCAGTTTGTCAACAACATCTGTTGCACGAATTGGCCAGTTCGACCGGTGAAATACCATTTCCTCACGGAAGACAAACTTGAAGAAGAAGCATGCTTCTGAGTTTCGTCTGACGAGTGAGGTGAGTGATCATTTCTTAATAAGGACTGGATAGGGAGGGGAAGAGGATTAGACGGCAACGCATCTGCGACTCATTTGCCTGTTGCGGATGTCTATAGCGGTCACTCAACATCAGGTGACCCGGTTGCTTGCCACCTTATTATATAAAAAGGACGCTTCGAACCAGATAAACACGTTGTAAAAACATGATAAAAAATTGACAGAAGTGTCATATACACTGCTCTTAATTTTTACAACATATTTTTGAAGTCAAAAAGATAAAAGCATTTTAAAATATATACTTTGTAAATAAAACGAAGAATAAAGATATAAATATTACGGAATGACAAAATAAACTCTTCCGTTAACTATTGTATAATTCGCACGCATTAAAAGAACACGCTTTACGTATCCGTCATTAGCTCTTACTCGTCTCTCAACATTATAAAACACAGAAATCATCAAATTCGCAAAATGACAGAGGCACATAGAATAATTAGTTATTATATTGCAGACGTTTCCCTATACTCGTGTTTCTGTCATCACTCGGCGTAGCAATAACGTCCCGGCAACAGGTGATCTGGCCGCCGGCCAGGGAACAGACAGGTCAAATACCTTAACGTCAGGATACGTGGAAGTGAATTTAAAACTAATACCTTTATATTTTATCGATGGAAGCTTTTTGTACGAGACCGAATTATTCTACAACCTGTTGTACATTGAAACAACATTGCTGCAATGAAGAAGTATGGAAGGGAGATTCGGCTGTAGTAAAAATGTTTCGTGTTGCTATCTAGAAGGGTTAGTAAGTAATGGAGAGTCAGGCCTGCAACTTCCACATCCTCACATACATTTTTACCTGTCTTCTCATTTGTTTTTTCTACGGACAACTAAAGCGTACATTCTCAATTATGTAGTTGTTGTCACGGTGTTTCTCTCAGGTCACATTTTGTTCTTCCCTGTTCAATCAATGTGTATTAACTCTTTAGAGATAAACGTATAGTAATTCTATAAAATATCAATAACCTAATTACGATTTATTTCTAATAAATCATACAGATATGGTATATTAATCGTCATTCATCACCCCTAAAATTTAAATTGTGCACAAAATTGCATATAGTCTAGGGAGTGTAATGCTAATAATATTGACCGTCAATTATTTTTCTTGTATTCAATTTTGAATTTTATTGTTAACATTCAATTAAATTCAATTTTTTATTTTACAACGGTTGTCGCACCGTCTCGACTGTCTCGAGTTGTCACGTCTGTCGGCAGTCCTTATGACTCAATATTACTAATCATAATAGCGAATAAGGCACACAATTGATATAAACTAAAACGTTTATAAAAAAAGTTTATTAAAATTTCTCTAATCTCAGTGTGCCTTGCGGCATATGCCTCCTCTATTGGTTTCCACCGTGGTCTGCCCTGAGCTACTCGTCTCCAACTTGAGCCAGCGGTTATTTTGATTTCATTCTCCCATTTGTCACTGTCAAACGGTCTTCTACGGCTTATCTATCTCTATTATCTATCTTTTGGGTGCCTGGCTTCTCTTGGCTCTTGGCTTGGTCTTCTCTGGCTTATTTTCCTTGGTTGTCAAGCATCGTATGACCAGTCCAATATGAGGTTTGTTACATTCGAATTACATAAGCTCATCCGTTGTGGCTGCTATGAATAGACCGGACGGCGCGACAAACCGACCTAAATTATTAACGCATACTACAATTGACCAGAACTCGCCTCGATACACTAATGTGTCCTTAAAGACGTCTGTTTGTTAACTAATGTTTGGACACTTGCCACGATCGGTGGTAACCTGACCACGTTGGCAGAGATCAGTGGGCGTGTGGATTGTAACCTCGCTCTAAGGAGGCGTAACTATTGTTCCGTTGGCCAATCGAATGTCTGGTCGTATTTTGTAAGGTGTTGGCTTTCGATTTCGTGTCAACATTTTATCAACGTCATCTTTAAACGTAATTCTAAGATTCAACATTCATGTTGCCTCGGAGATCTGTGAACACAATAAAATATTTTATAAATACGTTTATACCAACATGGATGAGCAAGCTAAACCGTGGAATGGACAAACCACTACTTCGCAAAATTGACCCATGATAAAGTTATCCAATAAAGTATCCATTTATCTATCCTACTAACGCTACTAATTCTCTTTTTACCGAGATTAATTTATCCCAAATGATTGACTTACCGACTGACTACTTACCATAACGATAAGTGATAACATAAAGTGATCACCGACGCCCATGAACATCCGCGACACCAGAAGAACTGCATACGTGTTGATTTCTGTTTACGTAAGATTTCATTTATAATATTTGCTTTATAAAAACAACTAATATAAATTTGCTGAACATGTAAAAAAACTATCTAGAGGAGATTACCTGAAACATACCATCAAACCAATGTTTAACTAGCCGTGATAAGTTATATGCATTGATGTAGACTCGAATTCGATATCATTTGGTGAAAATAGTGTAACAATGAGTAATAGTTAAACTGCGGTCGACACGAAACGGCTCGTTATTCTGCGAATAACAAAAGACACAGAACTCTGACCACGTGATCGGAAAGGGTAACTCTTGTTATGCATGCTAATTATCAATGAAATTCGGCGAATTGTTACGTAAAATTAGTAAAGGAACACATATGTATGAGTCGGAAACTAAGAACATTCTCTCGAAATTCGTAAAAGCAATTTCGAACAACGAGTGTGGATGATTCATTTTATAATTAAAACACGAATGTTTCTTAAAGTGTTCTATATGCGGCGGATGCTTCAGCAAGCGCTCAACTTTCTGATGTGGCATTGTGTTGCACAAATTATAAGCGGAAAGCGGAATAGAGCCTATTGGTAACAATTAAACCTACTTTAGTTTTCGAAAATTCTGAAAAACTTACAATTCTCGGATAGGGATAACATTGAAATGGAACCTTTGGAGTTGTCAAACGACACAAACTCTCGACTTTCTTACCGACCATTGTCTTGATTAATTTTTTTAATTTAATTTCATTCAATGTGTAAGTGTACACTTACACATACCAACTACTACTCATCGTAACATAAGACCTGGTCTCCTTAAGAAACTTGGATAATAATTTATTGTTATATTCGTAGAAAACAAAGATTTATACTAAATTTTGATTTAAAATTTGGACCATAGACAACTCATTTAAAAACCAAATCTTTCGTTGCGGAATTTTTATTGTTTTCCACTTTTATCAGCAGTAGAATAAAAAAAAGCTATTACAATAGACGAAGTGAAACAGATTAGCCGTAATTAATTGACTTCAAGATATTTGCGCGTTGGCTTTTATCGAGGTGGCACAACTCATTAGTATCAGCTTTGTTCCATTCATTTTGCTCTATCGCTTCCTCTATTTAATTTTGACGATCATTTAGTAAGTATTGCTAACAGAAAAGCGACTTTTGTTTCTTAAGAAATTCAGTTAACGTGTGTTCTATTTCATTGACTAAAATAAAACTTCCACGCATTAATAATCGATGAAACCGAACTAAGCTTCTGCAACAGTGTTAGTTTACTGGTGTCGTTATATTTTACCGCCATTATTCACATATATATGTGTTCTGAAGCAATTGTAATTGATAATAGTTATATCAGTAAGGTCCTGACGACCTGATTGCCTTCAGAACAATAGAATGTCTGGTCGGCATTTAATCGGTTATATAGATCGCGTGTAAACAAATTTGACTAACCCTCGGGCTAATGGTATGCTAACATTGGGTAAATTATTTAGAAATCTGTACAACATTCAGCAAAGCTAATTTATTGCTCAATTCCCTAGTGCTAGATAAGCAAAATACAGAAAATGTCTTTACTGAAGTTGACTCAGATGAAGTTAAATACAAAATATTTGATTTGAATTTATTTTAATATATGTAGCCCGCAATTGAAATGAGTGAATAATGGTTGTATTGTGACATAAAATTATTCTAACATTAATGATATGAATGTGGTCCTAATTAATATCCCTAAGGGACTCTAAATAACATCTTATTCACTCAGTACGGTATGCAAATACATTTTGGAATTGCTTGACAGTGATGTATTAAAGCTTATCACTGAAATAGATTGAAAGTACTGTCCCAGTTAGAGACACGTGCGCGGTCAACGTCAATGATGACATTAAAAATGTGTCCACGAGCAGACGTCCCTTCGAATGCTGCACGTCACAAATGATCGAGATGCTTTCGACTGATGTATTGTTCTATATTTTAATTATATAATACGCTCAAAATAGAAATCAATTTGATGAAAATCTGACCATTTCCTAGTTTCAATTCTAATTTCTTGTGACGAAATCTGACTATTGTATTCTTTACGAGCGCCCCGCCCGGCTTCGCCCGGGTACCACTAATTATGTTGATCCGATCGCTACCAAACACAGGAATGTACCAATCTGGACAATCCCTGTAAATTTCATCGAAATCTGTCCATACATACTTCGCTTTTTATATACTATTTTTTTCTTCATAAAAAGTATCCTATGTTACTTCAAATACCTCCAAGAAAATGTGTACAAAGTTTCATGATGTTCGGTTCAGTAGTTTTCGCGTGAAAGCGTAACAAACAAACTTACATTCACATTTATAATATAAGTAGGGATTAGTTAATGTAATGGTATTTAACAGTTTTATTTCAATTAATATATTATCCGTTAGTATTATTAACATAGTAACGGAACTAAATTCATATCTTGAAATGTCTATAACATGTGAATCATTATAATTATACTCCTCACTAACCTATTCTCCACTGTATTTATATTTGTCATTCTTTTATATAGGTTGTTCCTGTATATCTGTATAATTACACCATTCATATAGATATACAGATAGAATAAAGAGTAATAACTCATTTTTTGAAAACTTCTCTACATATTTAACTTATTATTGTTGGAAGTTTCTAAATTGAAACATACGGTAAAAATAACACTCATACAACTACCTACTAAAAATTGACACCATATGTGTCAATTTTTTGTTGAATTATTAAAAAAAGTAAAAGTTTTTGTAGGACAAATTACATTTAATCAATAACCTAATCCCACTGCCAGAATTGGCTCATTTGCCACTTCGCTCTAAAATTGAATTAAACTTGTAACAAATATTCCTTAAGCTAAACACTTAATCTTACGTGTTGTGCGTATGCTTCTTTTAATTTTCTGTGTCGAGTGTTTTGATTTGATTTAGTTGTTTTATTTTTAAAAGCTTAAAAACATTAAACTAAAGCATCTACAAATATCTAAACACAAGTTTGTAGATTTATTATGTAACCTGCACAATTATACGTTGTTTATTATTGAAGTTTTTTTTTTCTTATGTTGATCCCATAGCTACCAAACTTCATAGTCTGAAGCTTTCAACGAAATTCGCCCAGCATGCACCGAGTTTGTAGCGAACATAAATACACACATCGCATTTTATATATTATATAGATTTATTCATTTAGTAAATTACAGTTCACTTTATTTACTACGTTAAAGATTTGGATAGTTCCGTCTGGCTATTTGGATATTGGCCAATTACTATGAAGATATTAGCACAGTCGTCGGCGATGCTGGACCGCGGTGGACCGCAATATAATAAGTTACCGGTTCATTTAACTCACTGTCTTGTTACTACGGCACGGAAAATAATTGCGTTAATATTTTTTCAATGTACGTTTAAGTGTATAGGTGTGACCTTTATGCTTTCGTAGTTTAATATTCTTATTTTCTACATTTATTATATATACTTGTAGGCTCAAGGCGCTTTTGCAGACGCCCTCAAAATTTGGAATATGCTGTTGTATTTCGTATGGCGCTCGAATATATGTTTTCGTTAACATTTTCACTTTATAAAAATACACATCCACTCAAAAGAATGTGTCATGTACACTTACGTTACGTTTGATACGCCTTACAACGGTTATAGTCTGAAAAAATCAAGTTTAAGCCGAGAGACATTTCTGATATTTTGTTTACTGATAGAAGTGGTCTCCTACTACGCATAACGTAATTTTTTTCCCCTCTTTTTTGTTCTAAGGACAGATGGTCTGGCTTGCATCCAAAGCGTATCGATTATTTGGAATATTGCCAGCCACGAATTTAAGAAATGGAAACAAATAGTTACATCCGGGGCTAATAGAATAGTCGGGGTAAAGGTCTCGTGGACTGCCGACCTTTGACGGATTTTTCGCCGACTGTGCCTATTATTGCTTCACTTTGATACAGGAGCGCGAGGTATCGGTACGGTACGAGTTCCATAACTCTCCCACTCGAAAAATGTAGCGTGAATCTTTTGCCTTTGACCGAAGACCGCTTGGCAATTTTCTGTATCTGATATTGAAATTTCGATGATTGATAAATTTTACAACTGACAAGACAGGGTATAAATATCGACCTAGTCCATTGTGCATATTTCAAATATCTTTTGAAAATTCGAAGGAATTACCGTCAAATTTTCCTTGTGACATAGTATTTTGTATTTTTCATGTTAGGAAGGGGCGAACGAGTAAGCAGCTATTGTGATGTTGATCCATCCACATCCACAACGACGAAGTACAAAATACTTCTACTGACCAGAATATTGGCCAGAATACTGGCGTAGTCTGTTAAATCCCAATACTTACTCTGTCGGAACGCTTCAAGCAATGTTTTTAAAAATATTTTAAGACTAATTAATACATTAGATAGCCTATGTTCCTGAATCATATCACATAGTTAACACTAATACACCAACAGTTACAAATCAAAGTGTACATTAGTCGAGTTATTGGCCATTATTTGTGCCTTTACTCTTACACCAGCTTCTGCGATATTGTAAGTAATGATTCCATGCTGTCATGTAAGTCTACAATCTTCATAAACAACAGTTGGATAAAACACATCGCCGATGTACACGGTTTTGCTTTTAGATGAAATACTCGGATTTAACGTTTAACTGTACTAGTGTTCAAGTTAGTATTATATTTGTAACGCTTTTGTTTCTATGTTTTTCTTCCTTTGGGGTTGGGGTCACAATATCTATCGAATTAACCCAATAAATGTTCAGCGATTTTCAATGAATCTAAAGCTATTTGATTTTTTACCAATAAATAAAGAAAATCACATTTTCGGCTTTTTTTAATATTATGTATACACCAGTATTTTTTACTAAACTCGTTTAATACTAGTAACGGGGCTTTCGAAGCATATACTTTTTTAAGATTGTTTAATTTTTTTTATGAAAGAAGTTAGCAAACGAGCAAGCGGATAAAGGTATTGGGCTGAAATTAGGCCTTTGGCACCTCACTCGTCAGACGAAACGCAGAGTATTTCTACTTCACGCCTGTTTTCTGTGAGGTCGTGGTATTTGACCGGTCGAGCCGGCCAATTCGGCAACAGATGTTGCAGGCTCAACCACTGTTACCATTAAAACTTAATAAAAAGGTTTAGTTAATATATGCACACGTTATGCAATTTGACTTACCCGTCGATTGTCGCATTAGTTTAGATTGAAGATTTAACAAAAACACAGGTATAAGCTATTTACGAAACTTTTTATGAACAAGAAAATATTTCACTGTTAACCGGAAGCAGCAGTATTTTTTATTTAAAAAAATATTAATACTGATTCGAAGTAAGGTCGGCGGCGTATTCGAATAAAGAAAGCACTACCGAAATGAGGGAAGCATTACCGGAATGAGGAGAATTCACTGCCAACCCTTTTAGTGTCAAGAACGGCTATCCGGATACATTTTTGTTCAGTACATTTAAATAGTTTTTCTTTATAAATGCAAATGATTTCATGCCAATACAAACATGTGTACGTTATGTTTTTTTTAATTGAACTATTCCATAAATTAAATATCGTTTGTTAATATGTTTACTTTGATAGACCAATATAACATTTGTGATATGCGCATGCAACTATGAGAACTTAAGTAGTTTCTACTAATAATTATTAGAAATTAAACAGAGAGAGAGAGAGAGAGAGAGGCAAACTAGTTTTTTGTTTCTTTTTGTCTGCTTTAATATATTTATTTTGTTTAATGTTTAAATTTCACGAGGTTTAAATATAATGAAAAAACCCAGTGGTCCAGTCAGTTTTCTTCCTGATCTATACTTAGAATAATGTTTAAATATATTACATGTTATTTATATATCAATAACATATATTGTGTATGTATCTAATCGGCACACACGGCCATCTGAGCCCAAACTAAGCAGAGCTTGTACTATGGAAACTAGATAACTGATATAATACATATACTACTTTTCTTTCGTAAATACATACGTAAAAAGATAATTACATCCAGACTCAGGATAAACAGACATGTTCATGAACACAAATGTGCGTGTGACCTGCGGCGTAAAGCAAGTATCTAAAACCACGCCAACCGACCCGTCCCGTCCCGGCCCAATTGTTGTTTATACATAAATTATTTTATTTATGTTTAACTTAAAATATACTTGCATAACAATAGCTATTACGCAGGCAAGGAAGAAAGTGATTAACAAAATGCTAAATGCATTTATTTATTTTTCTCAATTAGACAGTGTGGTTATAAATCGAATTCTGATGTCGGAAAGAAAGATCACCCAATTGGCGAGCTGCCAGTCCCGTTGTAGTTGTAAAGGACGCCGTGGCAATGTCTCGTAGACGTCATTAATATTTATTTATTAGCTAAGCTAACGCCTATACCGATAGGTATTGTCACCGTAACATTGTGAACATCGTTAGTTTATAATCTCGCTAGTGATATTAGAATTATCGTATAATTTTCAACTAATTGTGAATCTTTGCTTTATTACGTTACCGCGAAAATGTAGGATTGGAATTTAATTAAATTATAGTTTAGGTTAGACATGATAGTTTTATATAAAAATAAAATCTTAGAAATATGTTCGTAAAAAAAAGGTTTCGTGCGTTTGATGTGATATCTCATGTAGTAAATGATTAGTCCAGTTCACAATATAAATGGTTAGTCCAGTTATTTCGCTAGTGAGACAGATGCTTACAATTTTAATAAGACATATTATATATAGACAGAACGTGCTGTTATACTTAAAAGTATTTGGTAATGTTGTTGTTATGTGTCAGAGTGATCACTAAACATTTTGCTATATGCGTGAGCTTCACGCTCAATTCAATTAATTACCTTTGTTCGCATCACTCGAGTTCATTTTCGTCGTCATATGTCTTTATGTAAAATTCGAACAATGTATTTCGTTAATTAAATATGTTTTGTATCAAATTACTACATTTGTTTGGTTGTTTTCTTTTCAACTAAAACATTTTGAACAAATATTTACTACAAATATGAATGTCTAAATTTGTCTTAACTCAGATCAATCTTAACAAAATGAACTAAAAGTCATTGCCATTCATCTGTACGATGCAAGTTTAGACATATTGCGCTATTTACTTAGTTATTACGATAAGAATCAGTTCAGTGGATCACCAAGTTCAAAATAAATTAGCGGGGAATTTCCTTTCATCGACGTTGGCCGCTATTATTTCGTCCACATAATATCCGAAGCTTCTAAGTTTACCTTGTTTCCCTTCACCAATCTTTGCGCATTATTTTTTTCGATCACTCCCCACTAATCATTGTTGTGTAGTTAATAAAGTCTCTTTTCCTTCCTAAAGTATGTAACTTTTCCAATAAAAATTTGTAGAAAGTGGAAGATTGTTAGGCATTAAACGCTTAAAGTCGGCAAGTTTATTATGTATACGAATTAGTAGTGAGTAAGAAAGATTTGACCATGTTAAAACAGTAAAGTGCCCATGTAAGATTTTTCAGTTTATTTTATGCAAGTTAGAAGTTTAAAAAATGCGGTATTATTATAATAGACGGAGTGAGATTTTTGATTTTTAATAGCAAAATTACATGACCACTGATATCGCACACAGGTTGTAGCCTAATAGTTCCACTACACAATAAACTGTACACACCATATACGACTATTTATCACAATCAGTCAAGGCTCGGGCCTCAAGAGGTGTCACGACCGTTAATAGAAGTAAAGACTTAGTCTCCTTTTTTTGTGACTGACTTGTCACTGTTTGCCTAGAAGAGGTATTTACAGCTACACCGGGCTCGAGGCGGCAGGGTGCAGAGGGTGCCTAGCCTAAGCCTCTTTAAGAGTAACTTAGCTCGAGGGCTCCCTCCGTAGAGATAGCCTCGGCTCGGGCCGTTACTTTATTATTATAACTGGATTGGAAGGCCGCCAAGCTCTTAGGAAAAACTGAGTCTCCTTCCTTTGACAAGCGCTTATATAGACTCCTGCTGTCTATCGTCGCTACGCAACTTCACGTTTCAGTCCCGCACTCATGCATTTCCGGCAAACTGGGACATGTGAGTGGCAACACTATTAATTAAGCCCTAAAGGATATTGTATACATTTAATAACATACGAAGAACAATCTTGAAAATATATAGATACATGAATCCAGGTACAAAAATCAACAAGTGATACAGCTACCCTGTACATACAAGAAGCGAACAAATACAGCGGAGAGGAAAGGACTTAACAATGAAGCTCTAATGCAAACAGCGACTCAGCAAAAACGTTCCGATCGACGATTGTCGGGATGTTTGAGCAAATAGCGTGCGGGGATCGCGAAACAATGGATCGTCTCCGTGTTGTGTATCCGCTTGTAATTTTACGCTAATTGATTTTTAAGAGGTTATTGAACCGTTTAAAAAAATAAAACATATCCACACTTGTAACCCGGGAGGGTTAGGCAATAAATATTGCCATTGGACATGAACCTAACACATCATCTCACACATGTTCGTCGTATATGGGTACGTCATCAGTGCAGGTCATTTTCGCAACTTAATAAAACACCGTGAAATATTTACAGAGGAGGTACTAAGTACAAGCTTTCGTCGAGGTTTCCCACTTTCCCACCACAATGTAGATTACATTGCTTTTAATTGCCATGGCAACTATGGTATGAGCAATTTAAAACTTGTGTAAAATTTTAGCACAGGATAAGTTTAAAAAAACTATATGATATTTTCCACATTAACCAGTGAAGTTGAACAGCAAATTAGAAGTAAACTTTACCTCTCCTTAAAGTCGTCTCAGAATTGTTCGTATCATTGCAAAAGTTAGAGTGAGTGGTCGCAAGTGCGCTGTAATATTAAAAGGCAGTCAGGAGGCGAAGTTAAATTGCGGCGGGCGGCCATCTCAGGCATTAATGGGTCCCCGTCCCGACTCCCACATGTAAATCCGACTCGACTATACAACTGTTGCACTGCCTGAATAATACGAGTACTTTCGTAAGAATAGAATTGCTTGTCGTTTAATTTACCATCAGTTTTGTTTGTGACTGTACTCTATGTAACCCTACATTAGAAATCGTAAGTTATGTGATAAAGTTTAAAATAAGATTCTTAAATTTATCTGTCCATCAACACCATTCATAAAATTAGTATTATAACAACTACTAACATGGCCTAGGTTTAAACAAAGGTTAATAAACGTTAATGATTTCAATCATCGATCGAGACCAGTTTCTAAAAAACGCGCCTCTCCGCCTTATGCCATCAACGCATTCTTTCATACTTCAGCCACACAATGCACAGAGGAGACGAAACTTTGGAAAACTCAGTTTAGTTGGGGCTGTTCCCAAGGTAAAAGGTCGCGCGGCTGCTCACCATCAAAATGGCCCAAACAAGTAAAAGCTAGATCATCCGCTCCAGATCTCTGATGCTGACCACGGTCCTAAGATATGAAGGAGCAAACCTGGAGAGAGACAATGACCCTTTGTATGTTTGTTTGTTGACTCGGCCACAATATCTGCAAGGGACAATTACAAACTTTATACAAATGGTTAATTAAAACTAGTTGCTATATCGGAAAAAATTACATCCGCTTAGTCAAGTAGTTTTAGTCAAACAAATGTTTTTTAAAATGTTACTTTAAATTCAAGGGGCTTAGTGTTATTCCGGTATAACTAATAAGTCATTACAACCGAACTCGTAATTAGGTGAAATCAACTATCGCATACATAATCCATACAAACATTTTCATGGAAATGTTAAACTAGAGTTTTCTAATATTAAAATAAATTGCACAACTCAATTTATTAACAGAACTGCTGACAATCTGAGAATGCAATAATACGCGAGCAGTCCTAATTGCTGCACAAATAACTCCCAACTCTTTTGTCTGCGCTGTTGTTTACACTATGTTAATTTTAACTTTAGTTTGTCGCTTCCAAAGCATTGGAGTTATGAATACTGAAGATGCTGGAATAATAATAATTTTTAAGATAAATCTAACAGAATCGTAATTTATTCGTTTAAATATTGGCACTGAGAATTAAATACGACGCTAAATAGAAAGCATAATTAAGCCTACAACTCTAGGTAACAGGCGTGAATCGATGCGAACAGTGCAGAAATGTTTAACCAATAGGTTAAAGAACAAGGTGATGTGTAATCTATTGCGTATTAAGAAAATTGTATGAAGTAAAATATCCAGTTGTAGTTTTTGCAAGGCACGCAATGCATGAGGTGGATAGATTTAAATTTAAATAATTAATATAACAATTTAACAAATTCTAAACTATATTAAGCTAATCATTTAAAAGTCGTCGCTTCGGACTTCAACAGTCATCGAAAAGAAATATAATTAAATTTATTCAACCAGTGTAACCAGAATAAATATCCAATTGTTGGCATGCGTCCTGTGTGCAAAACTAGATTAAACCAGATACAGTGTGATGTTTTCGTCTTCTTATAACTAACAGCTTTTATTCATGCTTTTATTTATTATAACAGCCTCGTTATTGGTAAAATCCCCGGAAAAGTCAGTGTAGATGATACTTAAAATGTCTAGAAAGATATTATCGATCCGTTAGTAGTGACGGGGCGTCTTAACTTGCCACCGATCATAAACATAGTACTCGAGATTGCTTTGAGTGAAAACAGAAGTTTACATTTATAGTAACGTTACGTGTTCATTGAACGGCGCTCGCTGGGTACCAATAAATTACGATGTCTTTGAATTATTTCAATTGTTGACGTCAATTCCAGTTTTATATTTCCGCTCTATATCTTCGAATAAATTCCTGACGAAGATTGTTCGGAGTTACGTATTTGCATTCACTTCGTAGGACGCGTCTTGTCTTCTTACTTTTAGTTTTTGTATATGTGTAAATACATAGAATCTAAGAAATTTAAAACAATAATAATAAATACAACGTCAAGAAAATACGTTTACCAACTCTATGCAAACACGGTTACGTTAATCCGGCGGAAACAACGCCACATATGGAATTTTCACAAAATACAAATATCCACTCAAATATACAAACCAATAATACCTAAGACAAAAGTCAAAGCGATTCAATTTGCACTCGAGCGACTTTCTATTCAGTAGAGGCGGGGGGCGACGAAGCGGGCAAATTCAATTTCTTGACAAAAGATGGCGACGCCTTTCCTTTTGGATTTTGAACTGTAAAGAAAAACCTTTATTTGAGCACCCGGCCGACGGGTGGATTGCGCCCAACGACGTTTTTATAGTTGTTCCTGAGATATGGTTTGGTTACCAGCCAGTGTCAAATTTATATCTAACATGTACTATTTAGAAAATAAAACGATTTATTAGAGGGAAAACGTATTACAAGGTACTATTATTATTACAATATATGTGAATCTAATTCAATTACCATGTTTTTAATCAACTACCTGAACTCGCAAATTTCGTGTCGCCTTATTACTATTTGTAGCTGAATGAGTTGCATTGAGATATAAGATATTTTCGTTTTTTGTATAAGTGAGTATTTGTATACTCTCTTTTTTTGAATTTACAGAGATAATATAAGAGATAACGATAACGATAACTGGTGTTGCGGGTGTCCATGGGGGTCGCGGATCACCTCGGCGTTCCCGCATCTCGGTTACTCTTATAAAAAAATCCCACAAATCTAAGATAAAAAATCTGTACAGCCGTTCTTGAGTTATAAATGGTGTAACTAACAAGACGTTGTTTTATTTACATTCTATTTCTATTCTATCTTTTATAAATATGTGACGAGAAAATATTAAACACACTTTTAAAAATATGGCGAAACCGAAACGTCTAAGAATAGAGTTAAGTTAAAGTTTTCGTGGAGAAAGCTTAAATTTTCTTTTCTTTATTGAACCGAGAAGGGGACGAATAGGGGGGAATCCTCTTCCTTTTCCCATCCTTTTCTAATAAGGACGATTCTAACAAGGAAAGGACCAGAATAAGAACTCCGCAACTTCATTCATCAGATGAAACTCAGAATACTTCTACTTCACGCCTGTCATCTGTGAGTCGTAGTTTTTCACCGATTGAGTCGGCCCATTCGTGCAACAGATGTTGTTGCGGGCTGTACCACTGTTAACGGCTTCCTGTTTTCTTCGGTACACGTGCTCTCGTTAGTGGAAATTATTAGAAATATAACATAATATCAAATAATTCTACAGCTATGTTATCTTGAGCAGCTGAAATATGAGAATGTAAATTCGTCACATTGTATGAGGCAAACTTAAGGGAAATATTTTAAGTAATTTAGACCGCAACGTGAGAGTTCTTGAGCTGTTCAAACTGAGATAAGCTGTGCTCATGTATGTTAGTTATATACCCAAAAATGACACTCAGTGGAGACGCCGCGAACAGGATATAAACACTTGAACGTGAAGTGTGTAGACAACATTGAAATTTACATAATTACTGTATGAAATTTTCAAAGCAAAATGTCTGTGTGTATTTATTTTTTTCAATGAAGCTAACATTCTGTTTCAAACAGTAAGATTTTAATTTATGAAGCGTGGCTAATAAAACATGTTTATGTTTTATTTTTTCTATTCCTTATATTTAAATTCTATGAAGTAAAAGTACTATTGTACTTTTATCTCTACGAACATTTTTTTGGGTGTTTGGTGTGTGGTTTTGTGGATGCGACCTTATGCACGCCCCCTGTTCAAGGCAACAGGGGGGGGCTCTCCCACCGAGGCGGGCCTACCCATTAAAAACTACACGCGTTCCCCCATGACCATTGTGTGGGCGCCACGGGAGCATGACTAGCATGTGACACCGCGACACTCACTAGCCGATATCTTTTCGAACCTAACTTATTACAATGCAATAATCAAAAAAGGGATCACTGTCTGTCTGTTTACTTCTTAGTTTATACATGTATCATCGCAATGAAACCCTAATTGAAATTCCACAGTGAGGCAAGCTCGTCGTTCGTGTTCAATTTCAAAAATTCCTTATGAATGTTAAAGGCAAACAGCAATTTGTATAATGAGATTTATGTGTATTAATAACCGTATAAAGCATTTTCAATTCGAGTCGCTGTCCAATTAGGGCTTTACACTATATTTTATTGGAAAACCGCACTTATATTTTTCGGATTGCGGTAACCCTAAAATATCGAAAACATTAAAACAGAATTAAATCTACATTGATGATAAGCTATCAGCTTTTTGTATAGCCGTAAACCCCTACAAATGTACGTATTGATTTTTTCGTTCTTGGGCCTTGAATTTTGTTTTGTATGATGTGTTCAGTGATTACTTATAATATATATAAATAAATATAAATATACGCTCACGCCCGTAGCCCAGAGGAGAAGACAGAGATAATAAAGTTTAACTGTAATTTGTATTGATCTCATATGAAATCTATCAACCACAACATCAACTCTGATGCACGAATGAAATACCAGGACCTCACAGAATACAGGGGTGAGGTAGAAGTATTCTACATTGCGTTTGATGCCGGGGGCCGATTTCCACTCCTCTTTCTTTCCTCTTCCTTCCTTTCTTCGGGAGTCTATGCTGAGTTATGTGCTAGTCCGATCTCGAAGTCCAAATAACTTGTCCTTTGCCTCATTTAGCATTACACACTTCTACTTCTAC
The DNA here is from genome assembly GCA_029849275.1 of Papilio elwesi. Lineage (NCBI taxonomy): Eukaryota > Metazoa > Arthropoda > Insecta > Lepidoptera > Papilionidae > Papilio > Papilio elwesi. The sequence continues at coordinate 1,839,133 of CM056687.1, read as the reverse complement.
TTCGCTTTTACTATTTATTTTCATACATACCATCTCGAAAATCCTTCAGATACTCGATCGAGCGGACCGGCAACCAAACTATTTTGATATGGCATCTCAATATTTTCTGTTATTACATTTCTTAGATATTAAAATATTCTTATGATCCAGTTTTAGCTGAATAAATATTATCATAATGCCTTAGTCCTAAAATATTATATTTTCGCAATTTAAAATATGGCGCATAAAATCAGCTCGCGTACACATTTTTCTAAGTAATCCGGCTTTTAGTTCCTAACGGTGGAATTCAATAAAGCTGAGCCTGTGTACTTAATGGTTTCCAGATATCTCTCATTTTGTTACTCGTAATACTTTTTTTGCCTGCGACCAAAATATGTATGAGTACATATTTCTTTTGGATTACGTTATCTTGTAACGTTTGTTTTTTTTTTTATATATTACATAGTGGCAAACGAGCAAGCGGCCCCTGGAAATAAGTACCGCTACCCATAGGCATCCGCAACAAGCTAATGAGTTGCAGATGCGTTGCCTACCTTCATGGACAAAGGAACAAACAGAAGAAGAAAGGACAAGCATTTGATGTATATGTATATATATTAAGAAATAAACCAGAAGACATGCTAGAACTGTCTTGCAAACTGTTGAAGAAAGATACATTTCCCGATTCTGAAAACAACCGCTGCTCAAACTGTAGTGATTAATAAAGAGCGAACGAGACTCAAACAAAGGAAACCAAGAGAATTGAATCGCATCGAGACGAGGAAAGACAAAATAGTCTATATAACTGCTTAGGCAATACAAATATAAGATTCTTACTAGCGTACTCCTTCTGTAAATGTCGACATCGCGTCTGCAGTTCCTCTGGTGTTGCTGATGTTCATTAGCGGCGGTGATCACCTTATAATAGGCGACCACCTGCTCGTTTGCCCCCTTTTTATAAATACTATGATACTTATGAGCCTCCACGGCTTCGCCCGGGTACCACTAATTATGTTGATCCGATCGCTACCAAACACAAGAACACCCGCTGTGCCAATCTGAACAATCCCTTTAAATTTCATCGAAATCGCTCCAGCCGTTTCGGAGTCTGTAGGTCTATAGGGAACATACATACTTCGCTTTTTATATACTATTTTTCTTCATAAAAAGTATCCTATGTTACTTCTAGTACCTCCAAGAATATGTGTACAAAGTTTCATGATGATCAGTCGAGTTGTTTTCGCGTGAAAGCGTAACAAACAAACTTACATTCACATTTATAATATTATAGAAGATAGATAGATAGATAAAAACCTGTTCTCAGACCTACCGAATGTATATGCAAAATTTCATTGAAATCGGTTAAGCCGTTTCGGAGGAGTAAGGAGCAACTAACACTGTGACAGGAGAATTTCAACTTTCAAATAAATAAGAAGACTTTATCTAAAGTAAAAATTTTGGGCTTCAGAAATTCTTGTCTGTCTCCTTGTCTATTTGTTTATCTATATAAAAGTAAGAAAGAAAAAATAGATTTACACTAATTTGCATATTTTCGCTAAAGACTTAACGTAAAACTTTCTTGTACAACGCCTCGACTGACATTACTTTTTACGTCTAATCGTTGTTTGTCTATGAACTTTTTTAAAGTATTTTATTTGTACTACATGAAAAAAACCATTTTACTGACAATACGAAAGTCATTGTCTCCCTGAACTATCATTAACTGTTTGCCTATACTTGGTTCTAAATATTTTAAAAAATATATCATTCGTTTTTATACAGTAAAAGTAAAAATAATCCTGAAACTGCTTTTTGTATATATTTTATATTAATACGTATATTATACTAAATAGATGACTATTTACTTTTGTAATAAATCACATTGAAGTTAATAAAAGGCGAGTAATTTCTTCAAAATCAAACTACCGGAATAAACATTCAATTTGTCCGTTAACGTTAATTTATTTTATTTATTTATTTTTTTATTGTTAATGCGCAAAATGCGCTCTTTCTGTATAAAATTTGTCCCTAATTGTAGGTGGTTAACAGCATGACTGGGCTTGGTTCCTTAAAGCACTAGCCCTGTTGTGAAGTAGGCTTTGTTACAACGTACTATGCTATCCGGCCGCAATAACAAGTAAGGTTTACTATATGTTTGGGTTTTCGCTTCGTAAACTAAGTTGGAATCACTTGTCTAAAGAGCCGTCCCTTTTTGTGTTGCAAGGGTAAACAAATTTTATATTTTAAGTGCTAACATTGCCTTTATGTGAACGATCTGTTCGTCTTTAGGAGTTTCTTTACCGTATAAAATATATAAACAAAGCAAAAAAAACAGTTAACGTTTCTCCATCGTAGAAAACTACTAGAAAAATATAACAAGTGGCTTCGCTAAATTTCTTGGACCGCTACTTAAAAATCCATTCAGTAAACGTTAGGTACGCTCCAGCGCTTAGAGTTAACAAGCCTGATTTTCTTCCCAACATAACATATAATTTCCAAGGCAATGGAGGTGTTTCTCTTGAAAACCGTTTCGTTCCCTCCATTCGCCGCTCTGAGCTTTTAATCCGATTTAATTGCGAATCTGAGCGCGTTACCAACATTGCCATAATACTTCGGGTACTTCATGTGCGTAGGAACTTTTCACTGGTCTTGAGTTGCACAGGTTGGGAAAAGGATATTTTTCATGGCTACGTATATTAAATATGTAATTAATTTTTTTATCGCTCTTAACCTCGTTGCTCCTACAGTTGTATTTTTTAAATATAAATTGCTCTTAGGAACGATTTTGAATACCCCACATCGAAAAAGGAGTGAAAGATTGACGCAAACAAATTATTCCAGTCCCTCGTTGTACGCATGATGAAAGGTGAAGGCAAATTGTTTCTTTGGAATCCGTACTACAACCAAAATAATAAAGTGAAAACGTATCGTGCGACACGATATCTACTGCGAAAAGAGGGTGGGAAATATAATCATACCACGATCTTTGTTGCTCGCTTCATTATAACTTTTTAAAGACGCCATTCAAAGGTTCAAAAACTTAGGTTAACAAAGCGTAGTGAAAACAAAAACAAATAAAATATAAATTCAAAAAACGGCTCGGTAGGGTGGTAATATTTTTACAGGGCAACCCTGTAGCTCATTCAAGAGGTCTCCCCGGTTTGCTCTCATACCAGCTTGGGGTTAATGAGGACGTTGCGCTTTTCCAGCATTTTTTCCGTACATTTTCATTGCAGCCAAACAAAACGTTTATGGCAACACTGAAGCGTGTCTTCATAATTTATACTTGAAGGCTCGCCTTATCTTATTATAACAGCTTTGCAACATTTCTTTTTAGCGTCGTTTACTCGGCATTTTTTTTATACTTGAGGTACCCCTTTGTAATGCTTATTTATTTATCTCATTACTTATTTTAAACAATAAGAAATCTAAGCCTTTCATAAATTTAACGTAACAAATTAATTTTATAAAATAAAATAACACAAAAATACCCTGAAAGTGTAATGAAAATAAGTATAGCAATATTTTAGTTGAAACATGCGCTTACGTACATTGATCAAATATCAGTAACACAACTTTAAGCGTTGAGCTACATACAACCGTACCCGTATATTAACTAACCAACCAAAGGAGCAGTGGTGGCCCGGCTCGTTTAGGCCCCGACTTACGTACAGTAGGTTGCGGGTTCGAACCTAGGCAGGCGATTTACTTTGTGTAATTTATTTCATCGCCACTTCTCCAAAAACGGTGAAGGAAAACAACGTGCGGAAACCGGCATGTTCTTAGAACCATCAAATTCAAAGACATATGACATCCACCAACCCGTACTGGGCCAGCGTGGTGGATTACGGCTCATTCCCTCCCTCAGAGAGGAGGCATGTGTCCCTGCAGTGAGAAACATTCTAAAAAAAGGCTGATTTATTATTATTATTATTAACTAACCAACCTATTAAGAACTCGCCAAGTCTGATTGAGGGTAAAACATTAAGCATGTTTAGTAATATAGGTCACAACGAAAGGTCAGGATAAATTGGCTATTTATTTACCCACCTTCAACCTCTTCATGCTATGTTCACTAAAGATGTTTGTTTTCTTTTCCCTTTATTATGAGTAGGAAGGCAATTTTACGCAATATTACCGGCATTACGTCAGACTTATATCTCTATTGATACGCTTTGATTGTTACATTACGTCTATTAGTTTTGTGTTTTTCAAAGAAAGTATAAGAAATACGAAAGTCAATTTAACGTGTACAACCAATTGACGTTTAGTATGCCAAGAAATTAAAAATTACCGTGGTCATATTTGAAGAGCGACGTTACTTGTGGGTTTCGCCGAACATAAATATACGTATATTCTAATGTTGTATTTAGTTAAGTTAGTTAACTATAGCATATAAAGACGCGATGTCGGTTCGAAAAGAGATCGAGACACTTGAAATAATTATAAAAATAAATTAAATTCTTCAAACTTGACAAATTACTTGCATATGAAAACGCTCGCCAATAGAGTGGGTATAGGTTATAAATGTAATTTCTTTATGTCCCTGGCAGGTATCGTTTCCAGTACCTCATGTCACCAATCTGAACCATTACGGCGGCGTCCCCGGTGCAATCGTAAGGGTGCAATAAGTATAGTTCTTATTCTACCATAAGATGTTTCAACACCAAATAATACAGCTGTTTCTAAAAATGTACAGTTAAATCTAACTTAAACAAGGATTTGTTGTGGGCTTTCATTAGATGTTACACTGAAACATAGTCGTTAATCTTCTCGGAAACAAACAGCCCCATTCTAAAATATTTAAGTTGCTATTTGTGTACAGAGTACACAAATAGCAACTTAAATATTTTTGGTGTTATGTTTATTATACAAAGCTTTACTACTATGTTGGCGATGACCTAACCATTTGGGATATTAGGCCAAATACTTACTTCGCTGCCACGACCTATAGTGGATCTTGGCCTCCAACTTAAGAGACCAAATAAGGTCAAACAAAAAGTAGGATTGCATACCGTCATTACCTATGACTACTTATAGATATAAAAATTATGAATATGTGTTATTTCATAAGCACTCATAAGGAAGGCCGAAAGAAGACTGACAGGTGAGAAGGCGCGACAATAGTTCGAAAATAAATAAATAATCAACAAAAATATACCCTAGTATCTTAACAATAAAATTCAAAATGAACAAAAGTTCGTCGAAGAAGTTTTAAAATCGAATAAGCATGTTGGTGACGCATGCTCACGCGACCCTATTCTAGATTTTTCCTACCAAATATCGAACGCGGCCAAAGAAGTTTTCACTTTAAAAAATATATAGATCAACTCCTACACCTCTATTCTTAAACTACACATATCATCAACTCAGTTTTTATTCACATTTGATTCATGGTGAAGATTTAAGTGTTAAATATTGAAATGTGCATTGTATGATAAATTCTGTATCAGTAAATCCCGATTGATTGCAATGTAAACTGCTTGTCGTAATTCATTAGAAACATTCATCGGCCGTGCCAAGAGAATAGTTCGCAGCGGATTCTTACAATGTTTCATTTTACAGCTTCATGGAATATTAACTAAGCGGTAATATCCGATGAATATTGTGTGCGCTCTATTTTCACAATCTGTTGGGTTATTTTCAATATTTGTACTTATAATATAAAAAAAACTCAAAAACTACTATAAGGATGATATATGACTTTCATACATATATAAAGTGGACTATGAGGAAAGTTTATAAGGTATATAAAGTACTAGCTAAAGTGTTTCCACTGGAACTTCTTGTAAAATGATTTCGCGTACAAAAAACATTACCATGGCAACCGATATTGCAAATGAAATTTGTCTCCATTTTCCTATGCCTCGGGAAGGATTTAATGTTCGGGATAAATAAAATTTCATGATCGGTTGAGTCGTTAAAACGTAACAGACAAACAGACTCATATTAGCATTTATAATATTAGTAAGGATTAAGGTTTTGTGTAAAGTAGCTGCTTGTATATCACAGCAGAAAAAAATGTATGCGTGGCCTTATACCTGATTTCCTGTCTAAAGTCATGTATACATGAAAAATGGTCTTTCGCTATAAAGCCTTGACTGGAACCAGAAACGAAAGAAATGTTACTATCCTAAACAAAAATCTTTTCCGCTCGCATTTTGCCAAATGGATAATCATTGCTCCCGACTGTACCATCGTTTCAGTCATCTAAAACGACATTTAAGCACATGAATGCAAAGTAAACGTCAAAATGGGTCGTTGAAAAAAAACGAAACTCTAACGTCCGCCATCTTGCAATACTTCAGCACAGAAGCAAGAAATAATTTTGTTTTATTTTTGAACCTTATGTCGTAATATCAGACCGTCGCCATAATTTCGCACGTGACTGTACATATCAAAGTGTTTGACGGGGCTTCATGCGCATAAAGAACGTATCCATTAAAGTAGAATGCGCCTCGAGTCGTAACCGCTTTACGTTTGTAATACAGGATTATTACCGTTCGCGAAATTTTCAATCGCTGTCGCTGAAACGACTTTGGTATTACGTACAATGACAGAATTAACTGTAAATTGTACTTTCAGTGCGTGTTTCGCGTGTTGAGAAATGACATGATAAAGTATGAATATTTAATTCAGTTCTCAATTTGCTGACAGTTTATATATATATATATATATATATATATATATATATATATATATATATATATATATATAATACGCTGCCCGATAATAAACTAACGAGGTTCTCAATCTGTCAATGCCAACAGTGTTACGAATTTTGCAACGTAAAATTACATTGTCTTTTATTCTTAATTCAATCTGCTCGTTAATATTTATGTGCTTTAAATATGTACATATATGTACGATATAAATGACGTCTATAAACATGCGAAAGTAAATAACGTAGAATAGAATTTCTGCCAAAGTAAACGGTAGCAATATTATGGGCAACGATACAAATGGGTGATATACTAGTATTATAGCGGCCGAGGACAATAAATTATTGTTATATTGCTCCGTACTGTGTACAGCGACATGGGAGCGGAGATCGGCGACGGGCAAATATTTGCTATGAAGATGTACACACGGACAAGTTTCACTGAAGACAATAAGATATATGTACATGCGCTGTGACTGGTCCGTAAACATTTGCACAATACTCGCTAATTTTTAAGATTGCTTGCCATTTTTTGATATACACCGTAAGTAAAGTAATGCGTACCTACCAAATGAATTTTTATATTCCAAGTATTAAGAGAAGAACGGGAATGATTTGGTACGTCAAATATTATTATAACTTATAATAAGGTTAGGTACTAAGAAAGGCCCGCAACAACATCATCCGCTGCACGAACGGACCGGCCCGACCGGTGAAATACCACGACCTTACAGAAGACGGGCGTGAAGTAGAAGTACTTCTGCATTCGGTCTGACGAGCTGCTGGAGGCCTAATGCCTAATGCTAATGGGGAAGGGGAAAAGTAAAATATTTACTAAGAAAAATCGGTGAAGAAAAACGATTTTTTTTTATTTTAAGTTACAATATGCGTAGATTTTTCCCTTAGCAAAACTTTTTTCCTCGGCCACAAGTAACATTGTTCAATTCATGTAATGGCCGTTTAGAACCGCACCTTAATCGTAAAGCGTTTCTCATGCGTGGCACGACGGCCGGGCGCGGCGTCGTAAAACAGAGCGGCCGCGCCGGTGAGTTCTCGCCTTTAACTTAGACACTAATTAATTTTGACAATTCAAAGACGTGGCACGTCTCCTTGTTTACAATGCATTTCATGTTTTTTATTCATCACATCATTGCTTCGAGCGTGACGGTAAGTAGTTTATACCTAAACTCACGGCCACGACTGACGACTCCGGTGGGAGGTCGCCGGTAAGTTTTTCGCCTTCGCAATCGATGATTTAGGTATGGGGGACGCGTTGGCGGTTCATTTGGAAAAGGCGAAAGCCTTCAATTAATTATGAAAGGGGCACAAATTTTCGTATTCGAAAAAACAAATTTCGCTATTCTTCTGTTTGAAAGAAGCCTCGATTGGAGATAATTTCGAACCGAAATAACTAATTGTTGATAAACAAACCCTACGTTATAACACATTAAAGCCTCAGCCACCGTCCACGACGGTACCTCTGTTATTATGTATTTCAGACCAGTCCCCAGTTCCCAGTTTCATTCATTCATTAACAAAACTCTGAATAGGTTTGAGAAAGTGTACCCCTCCCATCCCCTCCACTCGTCAGTCAAACCCGAGGTCTGGCAACATATGTCGCTTAGGACTATATGATCCGCTCAATGTAAAAAATAATTAGAGAATAGAAAAGGAAAAGGAGAAGAGACGAAGGGAATGGATGCGAACAGGAAATGAATGGAGTCTGATAGTTGAAGAGTAAGTCAATTTCCTGCGGTATACTCATAGCAGATTAAAATTACGTAGGTCGAGATTAAACACGTCGTCGCCGAGACATCGATAAACGTTTAATTATTTCGCCCTAATATTTTGCTTATGTATCGAGTACAAATTTACGAGCGCCCTGTAATGTGCTGAAACATATAGGAATGAACGTTGCGCGTCTAAACAACCATTGATATATAGCGTCGTTACTGGAAATACTTCGGGTGTTCCACTGGTGATTTATTAATGGGCGTCGTTTGCCGACACGGATTTGTATGGATATCAAAAACAACGTACGCTAAATGCATGTTAATATTAATGGCCACTACGCACAACTAATTGAAAATTAACAATTTATTGTGTACACGAGTTACCCTATACAGATACCTACGTAATGTTTACGTTCAAATCTACGAGCACTGGTGAATCGATTTTCTCTACTATTTCATATTGACAAATATCCTTGACATGACTGATTAGACACGGCTACCAACTCCAGTTATGTTGAAAACAGCAAATAAAATAGATGGTCTGTTCTGACATTCATTTTACAAACGGGTATTTATTGTTTGCCATACGAACAATGTTCATATAAACCATCTATGCTAATTTAAACTAAAAGCATCTAGAATTTTAAATTATAGAAAAGCTTTGAGCATATTATTAACATTGTTATAATATTAAAATATTTTAATACATTAATATCTGTGTTCAGCTTAGTTATGTTGATAAATAGACTCAGCATGCCAATATACTCTCCCTTGGTCTATTATTCATCCGTTCTCTCGCTAATTGTCAGTTTATTTCAGCGGATACACTCTTAAACGCATCCAGAGAACTAACTGGGACATGTCAATACAAGTGCTCACGGCGTACAGACACCCATTTATCAAAATAGCGGACGGTTGGTTAACTGCGAACGCCAAATATTCTAGCGGGAGATAATATATCTATTACTTGGCCGATTTACGTCCGTACAGTAGTTAATGTATGAATTATTACGTTTGCGCGAAAGACGTTTTCAAATGTACAGAAATACTGTGCTGATGCCAGGGCCAAGGTTCTATAAAAGTAAATAGGATTGAATGTCGGTTGAATTTATAGATTTGTTTGTATGTACCGATTTATATTAGTGGTTCACGTATGTTGAGAGGATGAATGAAGGGAGAGCAACGAAACAAATTCATGTTGCTAAAGTGAGTGGCAGCGTTGGTAGGGGACGGCCGAGGAGAACTTATATCGATCCGATTAGCAACTCATCTTATTTTGTGTCTTTATACATTCTGCGATTATATAGATATTCAAAAACAAAAGCAGTAACAAATTTTTCATATTAACAAATTAATAAGCTAAGGATAATTTGATATTGAATCTAATCACTGTATTTCCATTTTTTAATTGGTTTCTCTACATTGGCCTACTACATTGAAGAGTCTGCGTGCCCGTATCATCATATGTGTATATTTTCTTATGCAACTCCCGACAAATTCCCGAGGTGGGTTGGCGTCAGGCAGGCAGCCAGCTTTAAAAACTGCGGCCATAGCCAAGTACTGACTACGGGCATACTGTGCCGACCCCACTTAATGTGGGGAAAGGGCAGGAATATGATGATGAATTCCTGTGAAACCCTTTTGTAAAAATTAATATTGTTTTGTGGGAATAGATTTTGGTTAAAATCAAACTATTTGTTTTCAGGTAAGACTGCGTGATTCTGGATCAGGGCAGCAGGGGGCCTATTTTTGTGGTGATCAATTACGAAGGCCTATGTCTGACAGTGGACGGCTAACGTTGGAAATAATGATTATATTTGCAAATAAGCCATGGTGGCAATAACATCGTAAGTACACTATTAACATTTAATAATTTCTTTAATAATGACATCAACTCCTTTTCCCGAGTCCTGATTAGGTTCACCATATCGATAACAAACTTGAGCATACACAATAACTGAAAATCAATACTTCAGTCTATGCTTACGTTTATATATAGTGTACACTTTCTATATATAATACTACGTATGGTACTTTAGTTAAGTCGAAGGTGGATTGAAAGCGGTACCAACTTCCATTAAGTTCCAGTTTGCAAGTTGTGTAACAAGTTATTGTCCCCTCGACTCGCGGTATCACGAAGCTTCCACACTTCCCACCACTAGGCCCATGTTTGCCTAGTTCATTACTCTCACTTCTTAAAGTTGGCAACAACTACTCTACGGTTCGTTACAACATTAAGTACGTCTTCGCTTTAATAAAGCTTCTGTATATTTGCGTGAATGTAACGCGTTCAATAAAAGTCATCTCATTAATTTAGTACAAGTATCTTCGGATAAAACGCCATTTTCTAAAAATGAATCTTAGCTAGATCTATCGCCCCCGATGCTCCCTGCATATTTAATTTCATGAAAATCGTTTGAGCCGTTTCCAACATTCAGATTTTTTTTACACACGGCCATCTGATCCCAAATTAAGCAGAGCTTGTGCTATGGCAACCAGATAACTGGTGTACTACATACACAACTTCTCTTTTGTAAATACATACTTAAATAGATAATTACACCCAGACCTCAGGACAAACAGACATGTTCACGCACACAAATGTTGCCCTGGAAATCGAACCCACGACCTGCGCCGTGAAAAGCAAGTTTCTTACAAACCACGCCAACCGGCCCGTCAATTCGTCCCGTCCGATGATATATATACAAGAATTGTCTTCTCGTTGAGGTAAGTAGATAGAAACACACTAATCATATTTTACCATGAATAGATAAACATAGTAAATACCTATCTTTAATATTTAAGTTCGGACCACAAATATTCACACCTTTTCTAACTAAAAGTAAGAAAAACGCAAAATATTTACAATAAGTGTAGACACTACGTAGCGTGACAATACGACCACGCCGCGTAATAACTTAATTGAAATTCATTCATAAATTATAAAAATAAAACTTTATAGCGTTTATTTAATTTTATTAAATTGCTCTCTGTTTGCATAAAATGTTAGTTGGCAAGTACGTAATGTATTAAATATATTTGTACTTGATATTATTTATGATACATAACATGTCACTGTGAGTGAAATGATGGAGCGCAGCCAACAATCGGCGGGGAGAAAAAAATATGTCCGCAGTAGTGGGCTAATGGAATATTCCTAGATGAATGGTTTTGGTAGAGGTAAACGCTTGTGAAGCTTTCCCTTTAGATTTCGTTCGGAAAGAGGCAATACTTTTACGTGCGCCGTTACGCCCCTTAATGTTTCGTATGTGATTTATTTTCTTTTCGATTCGTTCATATTTTTTTTATTCAATAAAACTCTTCAATGTAACTACGAAAGAAAATTTACTATAGGATTTCGTCTTTGTCGTTTCAGCCCACAGTCATCTACCATTTGATCACCACAAAGATCTGTTCCCTGTCGCCCTTTTTCAGTGGACTGTCGCAACTTTTACCAGATTATCGACATCATGTGGGAGTCCTATCAACGCTTCATTAAAAAGGAATTAACGGCGTCTTATCTCGTAGGAAACGTGTATTGGATTGTGGAGTTCACAATTACACCTAAGAAGTAAAATTGTCTTATGATTGAGATCATTAAGAATTATTAGTGATGACTTAAACTCTTCTAATCGTTGTACCTGTGTCCCGTCGGTTTAAACATTAAGGTTTGTCATCAAGATGTGAATCAGGCGTGCCGTCCTTCATGCCCACGGTGTTAACCACGTAGTGATCGCGTGGCAGTGATTTAATAAAAAAAACAGCACGGTTTCTTTGAAATATATTCAGGAATTGTATACAAATTCTATTCTTCTAAACAATTTTAGTATGTATGTACCTGTAAAAGTATTATATAAAGCTAGAATTATGAATGGATTTATTAAACAGAAGAGCGTAGTTTTGAAATCACTGCTGGCAAAATAAAAGTTATTGAATTGCCTCAAATGAATGTTAGTTAATCTTCAATGGTTCAAGCAACAGTTGGTATATATTCCTCGAGCCCAAACGATTAATAATCAAATTTTAGGATTTCAATACAGAAGAATTTGGGATTACAATTTGGCTTTAGTAAATAAGAGATTATGTTACCTCCTTTTATATTAGAAAAGAGCGTAACAAGTGTAATAAAACTACATCGGTCAGTTGTTAATAAAGTTGTGCGGAAGTTAGCGAGGACATGCATTACTGTCCGCAAGACGAAACTGTAAGGCGACACTGTTTGTGTTCATTGCAAAAGTAAACGTGACCCATATACTAGGTAATTGATTTACTTTGTCAATTTACTTCAACTTTGTAATCTGTCTGGAGATATTAACTTAAAGAAAACAATGCAATTGCTTTGACGTCACGCAATTATAATCTAATATTGAACCAATTATTTTCATACATCATAATAAGTTCCTTATGTTCTGTTCAATTATACTGCTTAGTAAATCAAATATTATTTATATAAGGTGTATAAGAAACGGGATTCTTACCACGATTAGCCTTTTGAGCTACCGATATATCGGCACAGTTGCATGCGCCATGGTCACGTGCTGACTGGATCTTGAAAACCTGAAAAATTAAAAAAAAAAAACAATTTTACGGAATTTTTGTTAGATGAAATCGATCATCATGAGTCGTACTGTAATTAATTTAACGTTTATTTTAAAGTAGCGTTCTTAATAATAAGTAGGCACTTGGAACCTAAGTTCACACAATAAGTTTAAAAATAAAAATTAATAAAACACGTTTATTACTCTTAAACAACGTGTTCAGCTGATGCTGCTTCCAGCTTAGCACTGATGGGTTAACAAGTGAAGTAAACTCTCATTTGAAATAATCTTGAATCTTAGCTTCGCATTTCTCGTTCCCCAAACAATTACCGTTGCTGTAAGAACGTAATGTCACGTCTAGACGCTTCGTTTATTTAAAATTCAAAGTGTCTATTGAAAATTGAAACACATAGTTACTCTCGCGATATTGTGGCGGCAGGTTAAACGACAGTACCATTTTGCGTATACGAGGAGCACGTTATAACCTATTATTAGAATTACGCAATAGACATACATGCATTTAATTACACGGTGATTCACAAACAGCCATTAACCCCAAGGAAGGTGTGTTTTTGTTGAAGGACAGTTATATTTTATGTATATGTCAAATTCAGTGAAACTTTTTTTTGGGCGGCTCTTTGCCGCCCTCTCGTCCTAACATATTTTTGGGTCAGGGACCTGGGTTGCGGGTAATATTTTTTTTCAATATTTGTTTTATTAAGTAAAATTTAAAAAAGGTAAACTTACTTATTGCATGGTTAACGAATTAGAAAGATCGAAAACATAGTATACTTTTTACGTTTGTTTTATGCAAACCGCAAAAGTTTCTACAGTCACCACGAACCACGAACGTCTACACTCGTTAATGAATAATTTAAAGATGTGATGGTGAAAGGAAAGGGTGAAATTAATCTTAGTTAACAAAGTTATACTTTCATTGCCTAATTCTGATGGCAATCAATATAACTTAAGTTTCTAGATCATGTACATACGTGACATTAATAAAATTTTGAAGTCAGTCCCTTTGAAAATGATCTCGTAAGAATTGGTCTATTTGAAAAACTTTCTAAATTCCACACGAGTAATATTTTGAATTTATTTAATGTCAATTATACTTTTGGTAAGAAAAGAAATTAAGATACAGTTTATGAATTAAAATTTAATATTTTCCTAGACTTGGCTTCATTGAAATTAATTCATAAGTCTTACATTTATGCACGGATCGTAATATCCCAAACTAGGTTGCCCGGTGTTCCAGGAGCCAATCCCCTGTTTAGTTTACGTTTTAGTGCCCATAAACATAATGAAATAACTAATGAAACATTCAAATTAAGAATTAACTAACGGAATAAAGGCTAACGGAAATTGATTTTGCAATTCTGGAATGGTAGCATGGAGACCTAAAACATTTTGCAATTAATTTTCAGTTTTTCATTACGAAAAAGTACAATCGTGACCGCAGTGAGGTCGTAGATGGTCCTGTTTCTACATTTTATTTTAGATCCAATTTTAGACAAATGTATGTTGTTGGGTTCCCAAGTTTACTTCGTTTGAGATAATTATGTCTTAGAGGTTCTGTTTGTAAGTATTTATTACATATGACAGTGGTAGAGCCCGCAACAACAACATCTGTTGCAAGAATTGGCCGGCTCGACCGGTGAAATACCACGACCTTCCAGAAAAAAGGCGTGAAGTAGAAGTACTCTGCGTTTCGACTGATGAGTGAGGTGCGGGAGGCTTATTTCAGTCCTCTTCCCCTTCCCACCCGTTCCTCGTAAGAGTGATAGGATGGGAAAGAGAAGAGGATTGGAAGGGGAGGAGGTTAACGGGGAAAAGGAAATATCCTTTCCCTCCTCTGTCCAATAAAGTTAGGCAACGCATGTGCAACACATTCGCCTGTTGCAGATGTCTATGGGCAGTGCTCACTTTACATCAGGTGATGCGCTTGCTTTTTTGCCACCTTCTCACATAATAAAAAACATAATTGATTTAAAAAAAAAACAATTATAAATATGAAATCAAGCGACAGATGTAGCCATTTTGATCGAAGTTTCAGCAAACTCAATTACTTCTCGCTGGAAGAAAATCCTTTCCCGTCGCGAGGACTTATCATCCGCAAATACCACTTCGTTTCATTTCGCACTCATCTAAATTCATCAGACGCTTCGTGCATCCGAGTGGAAATTTGACCGAATATCAAAGCTCAAGATGTTTCTAAGTAGTTGTGTACTATCGTTTCGGAGATAAAAGCCTTTGACCATTCAATTAATTTCATGTTGGTAATGTGTGTTTAAATTACTTTGTGTTAGGGCTGTACAAGATTGTTTGTAATTTAGGGTTGGCATTAAAAAGAACCTTAGAGAATTATTTATTAAATTGATTTTTTAACTGTTTATTAATAAAAAAAAATTAAAGCCCGATAGTGATACCACCCAGATTGTGCTATCCAAGATTTTGGATCAATTATATCTGTGTATAATACAATTCGAAGATATATGACATCTACCAACTCGCATCGGGCCAACGTGGTGGATTACCTTCCCTCTCGGAGAGGAGGCCTGTGTCCTTGCAGTGGGGAAACATATGTACGTATCACGAGACATGAGATTAAATGTCTTAATACCCTAGCTAAAATCCTATATCCCTAGTTCAAATTCATTGTTTGACTCCAAAAAGAAATCGACCAGTTGGCCAACCTCTACTATAGTGTTAGCAGTTATGGAAGTAATTATGTTTATTCGTATTTGCGATATTGCTGGTAAGATTGTTGTAATGAAACTTAAGGTGGACCTATAGAGTGCTCTCCGTGTTGATATATAAAGGAAAATAATCTGTAGAATTGAATACTATTCGTTAATAGTAGCTAATAAGCTAAAATAAATTGTAAAATATCCACCTAATAAAATGTATGAAAGTTTTAAGATATTAACGTATTACAAAAAATAAATATAAGGTCAATGTAGTCAACTCTTAAAACTTAAAAAAAAACCAGTCAGTTGTTGAACGTTAAACTTGTGAAACGTTAATCTCGAACCATTTTCAGTAGCTTAACGTTTTTATTACAGTGTTCTCTGTTGCACCGACTCCCACTACGCAGAAATTACAGCTTAAGCCGAGCACTTTTGAGAACAAACCCCGGTGGTTATTTGGCTTGATCCAACTGTAATTGGATTGCTGGTGAAATATTCGCGATAATTATTCGCTGAAAGTTTTCCAGAATTAAAATGTTTTACCTGATAGAAAAATATTATTAAATTGTTAATTGCTTAATTTATCATCAATGAGTGTCTACCTGAAGAAGAAGAATTTCAAACCTTAAGTGAACAAATATCGGCTGAAACGACGACGACGACGAGTTTTTACCATAAGTCAGTTCCCAATCGCTACGTACGTCGATCTCCTGATGCACCTATCTATTGGCCTTGAGAAGAACTGAGTCGTCTAGTACGTGGCACCAGATTCTTTTTAACATTGATAAATGAGAGGTATGAATTAAGTGTGACACCGAAGTAGAAAAATTACTGGACTAGACGATTCGAAGCAATATATACTTTAAAAAAATTGAATACCAGACCGGCTGCGAGATTAATGCCTTTTTAATAACTACTACCAGTATATAGGTTTTAAGGTGACATTACATACCCTGTGACACTACAGTAAAGGTTCTGGAGGTTCACAATACACTATAATCCATACACGCTAAAACCATAACCCTCCTGGGTCAGATCAGGTAAAAATATACTAACTGTAAATTTGCTTCGTTACTGTATACCGCTTTATACCCAAGTGTCGTACCAGTTAACGAATACAATCCCAGTAATACTTTGCCCGCAATATAAATTCTGTACGGAGCCCCCATAAAAGGGATTAGTCAAAACAAGTCGAGCTTTACGTAAAAACCTGTAATTTGTTAGAATACTCTCAAGCTTTGACAAAGAGAAAAATGTAAATAAACGTGACAAACCTCGCATACGAAGTGGATTTTGTCGGTGCCGGTTTAAAGTGACATTACACGAGATGGAGTGTTTAGTGTTGCCTTCGAACTTGTTGCTAGGCAGCGGAGGGAAATTCGCCAGTAAGCCTCTTAGAGATGCTTGCAAACATCGATATCATGTAAAAATAAACTTATAAGAAATTATAAGAGAGTCCTAAGTAGAATTCAGCAAATTGCTATTTTTGCTTTTTGCTGGTGTCCTTGTTATCATGTAAAGACGTACATATACCTTATTTAATAAGAAGATAAATTTTTGACAACAATATTTTATTTTTATTTAATTTAGTTATTTAATACATGGCGGCCATATTTATACTTTTATCGGAAATGTTGTAATTTTATGTAAATCGTAAGTTCAAGTGAAGTTAAACTCTGTTATATGGATACCCAATGTTATAAGGTAATGTGAGAAAAAGTTGTTTTTCCAAAATGTTTTTGATTTTAAGAATATATAGGTTCGGGGTCTGGTTCATAGTCTCGTCCATCCATATTTAGGCGTATAGAATGCGTGAGTTAGCGGGCGAGGAGTAATTATACACTACCGTCAATTTCACACTTTTATTATTAATTACAATTTATCGTATTGCAAACGTAGCACATATAATTATCCAGAATATATCAATTAGTACGTATTAACTTTATCACTGACATTTAATTATAATAACTTTTATTGAAAATGACAACTTTATAACGTTCTACGGAACACGTGGTGCGACTACCATAGTCGGAAGAGCAATGGCGTCTCCCCAGCGCTCCGGATTACGTCAATGACAGCCTGTCATTAGTTGCCATACTCAAATATTTTCTGAAGCACCGTCAAATATTAACGTAAAAGCCTTTGTTTACAAAAATTCTATCTTGTTGTGAAACAAGGTTATAATAAATTATTCATTTCTTATTGCGGGATTTCGTAATGTTGCATTTGGGTTGCAAATTAAATTGATTAGAGATATTCAGAAGTGTGTGTTCTCAGGTCAGGTTCGTTCCCGTACACAACGGTAATTTGCAATTTAGTAATCTCTGTGAAAAGCAGGTTGCAAATGTTTTTATTTATAACTTCGTATACATTATTGGCACTAATATAAATAAAAGTAGTCTGGCATTGCATTTTGTAGAGAAATAAAACTGTTTTTCTGAATGCTGGCTTTCGAAAAGTTCAACAAACTTCTTGGTAACTTCTAGCGCTGGAGTAGGCTTGTTATCACAAAGGGATACATTTAAATGAGGATGTTAGATAAACAGTGCTCGACGGAAAATTTACATGCAACCCTCATTTAGTGTCCACCTGAAGGAGGGATATATTGTTTTCGTTGTTACGTTCCCGGCTTTTCTGCGGAATAATAAATAAACTTGTTTGCAACTGCTATTCGCGCAGCTATTTCGTGCCTTCATTTTAACTTTAGTTATTCATGCAAGCTCAATTTTATTATGCTATTTTAAACTTTAATGTATTATAATTTTTTAACTAGTTGATACTATTATTTTACATATACATTGTTATCAATTTAAATATTAAGCACTCAAAAATATCACAAGCTTAGTATTTTAACGTAATATTTTACAGAACTGTTATGAGCTCGGGCAGAGCCTCTGCTCACAAATATATCACGAAATGTAATGTCAACAATTGTTCCTTACAACGCTATATACAGGCAAACTTTCTTACCACGTCTTATCTGAATTCATGCAGTGCAAATGTAGGTAGTCTAAGAACTACTTTACAAAAGTCGGTAACCTTTAACCGTGGTAGAGCCCGCAACAACAAGATCTATTGCACGAGTTGGCCGGCTCGACCGGTGAAATACCATGACCTCACAGAAAGCAGGCGTGAAGTAGAAGTACTCTGTGTTTCGCCTGATGAATGAGGTGCCGGAGGCCTAATATCAGTCCTCTTCACTAGATAGGTTGGGAAAGGGAAGAGGATTGGACGGAGAGGGGGTTAGCGGGGAAAAGGAAATATCCTTTTTCCTGTGTATGCCCTCCTCTATCTATTAAAGGCACATTTGCTCGTTGCGGATGTCTATGGGTAGCGCTCACTTAACATCAGGTGGTCGGCATGATCCCTTGCCACCTTCTCACATAAAAAAAACCTAAGAAATAATTGACAACGCGTCGAAGTCTAATCCCTAACAATATATATACAAAACTATTGTTTAAATTGGTTTCGCAATTACTAGATTTCCTCTACTTCGCTAACTTTTAACTTCATAAGAGACAATAAATGGAGTTTTAAAAAAATAAAATGTAATCTGTGCCTAATAGAGTAATTAATTATTAATATCGATCCAGCCTTGATCAGAAGCGTCAGTCACTCTGCAACAATTTGTAAATCGCCCCGGTACATTATTCCCTCTCGGAATTTTAATGGTTTCTCTTGAAGTATTCGAACTGAAATTTAACTTTAGCCTTTATAAATAAGAAATTCTTCTTCCTTTATTACAACCAACATTACAACAATTCCCTTCTTAACAAATGCATTGTATAAGCCAAAGAAATTTACGAAGTATTACGGTATCAAAGGATCCTTTGTCGACATATTTAGTATGTCAACCACATATAAAGTTCGATGTAAAACGTAAATAGTAGCGGTAATAACTTAATTATATTAACTTTAATAGATATCGTTATTATATATTTAAATTTAACCTGTCTGGGTGGAGCCCGAGCATTGATAGCATCGCTACGCGGCCATCATGGTGGTTTACTGATTTAAGTTACACCTACCTATCTACCTATTGTAGTAAGTATTTTGTAATAACGTAATACTTAGAACTATGCTTAAGTATGTTTACGCAAATTATGCAGGTGCAACTGCAACTTCAACAATAACTTCATTGATACTACTGTCACGGTTCTATTAATTTTCGTATGCTTAAGGCCAAAATCATAAGTTAATTAATACCTTAATGTTTTCTTATATTTACGCGTAGTTAAATAAACATTAATAAATCCGTAAAATTAACTTTATTTCAATTAATACTATCTACCAGTAAAAAATAATATGTTAATAACTTATAAATCTTTAAATGAGTTAAGGCTTAAATTGTTTTTTTTTATTACAAAAACCGACCGATAACACTTATTGGATAATGGAGTACTTTTCTTCTTTCCTTTAAAAAAAACAAATAGTGTTTCTATTGTTTTTTTTTGGTTATTTAAACATTTTATGGTAATAATAATTGTTTATTTTTCTGTAGATTTACTTATGGGAATTAACAGTTTTATTAAATATATAAATTAAATGTATAATGAATATTGTATTGTTCTAGTTTGTGCGGTTACTCTTTGCCTCACCTATATTTCAATAGAGAGATAACGTAAATCTTGTTTTAGTATATAGAATTAAATAGCTTGTCACAGATATTTTATTGGTTATATTGCTGACGTTTAAGCGTTTAAATTCTAACCTCTATCGACTTCCGCTGCCAAGCCTTTGCCGACGATGTGGTCCTGATGGTCTCGGGGAACGGCTCCGCGGACTTTCAGGATATAGCCAATGAGGCTCTCGAGCATGTTAGGAAGTGGGGAGTCCGAAACAAACTAACTTTTGCGCCACACAAGACCTCGGCCATGGTGATTACCAAAAAATTGAAGTACGACTCCCCACAGCTGAGCATGGGCGGGAGACCCATTGAGCTAACAAGACAGATGAAGATCCTGGGGTTGATAGTTGACGATAGGCTCAGTTTTAAAGCGCATATTGAGACAACTTGTCGAAAAGCGCAAAGCTTATATCGTCAGCTATCAACCGCAGCGAAGGTCACGTGGGGCCTGAATCCCGAGGTGGTCAGGACCATATACGTCGCAGTAGTGGAGCATCATCCTGTACGCGGCTAGTGTGTGGGTGCCGGCGGTGGAGAGGAAGGGCATTGCACGGTTGCTAAACCAAGTGCAGCGTGGTTTTGCGCAGAAAGTAGCAAAAAGCTACAGGACCGTCTCTCTGCATTCGGCCCTGATGCTTGCTGGGCTGCTTCCTCTGGACCTTCGGGTCCAAGAAGCAGCCCTTCTTTATTTGATAAAAAAGGGACACACCCAGCAAGTGTTGGGTGACCGGGAGCTAGAGAGGCCGGTAAAATTCGTAGATTCTGCGCATCCAGCTCACCGGGAGGGGCTACAGTTCGACTGTCTGACGGACGGTGACGAAGTTGCCCAGTGAGCTGCCTCCGATGTAAATATTTACACTGACGGCAGCAAAATTGACGGCAGAGTCGGCGCGGCTCTATCCATATGGGATGAGCGCACCGTATATCAGGCGGAACTGTTGGCCCTGCATGAGGCCGTGAAGTATGTAGTGAAGACGAATGCAAGGAGGTACGGGATTTATTCCGATTTTAGATCCGCTCTAGAAACCGTCAAGAGCGGTATGTCCCTTCATCTCCTCGCGGAGAATATAAGGAGATGTATGAAAGAAGCTAGAGAACAAGGGAAGGATGTAAGGTTGTTTTGGGTGAAAGCGCATGCGGGGATGGAGGGAAACGAGAGAGCGGACCAATTGGCCAAAATGGCCGCAATCGGGATAAAGACCAAGCCTAATTATGATAGGTGCCCCATTTCATTTGTCAAGCGACAGATCGTCTGGAGACGCTTGACAAATGGAATGGGCGGTATGTGGAATGAGACACGGCCTCGACGACCAAGCTCTTCTTCCCCAACGTGACGAGCGCCCCCTCCATACTTCGGAAGCTGGACCTTGATCCCGTGCTGGTTCAAGTTTTTACGGGGCATGAGGAGTTCTCACACTACTTGCATCGTTATAAATGCAAGGAGAACCCCTCATGCATCTGTGACCCAGCGCGGGACGAAACTGTGCTGCATATATTGACAGAATGCCCAGCCTTTGAAGCAAAAAGAGTTGACCTCGAAATAAAAATAAAAAGAAAAATCGAGAAAGAAAATATTAGCGACATTATCAAAGACAAAGAAACACGAGATGATTTTGCTATATATTGTAGGTCCTTAGCCCAAAACGTGATAGAAACAAAACATAAACACAAAATGTTGTACAGGGTAATAATTTCAAATGTATTTTAATTGCAATTATAATTTTATTAGATTTGTTTTAACTGATTTTAAACTAGTGTAAGTATTAACCTGTATCTTATAAGTATTTTAAATTTAATTTGTAGTATATAGCATTTTATCGCTTTCTTAAACTGTACATAATGATTTGATTTTAAACTGTAAATAAAAGATAACCTGAAAAACTTATTACCCCCGTCGAAAAGGTCCCTGACCACCATGTTAGGGGAACGAGAGGGCGGCATAAAGCCGCCCATAAAAAAAAACCTCTATCGACTCGCGCGTCATTGTCGGTGGCATGAAAGTGAAACCCTGTGAAGTGACTCTGTGTGTTAGTCCCCTGGCCTAAAACTCTAATAGTACGTGCCTCCGTATAGACACAGACGGTGTTTGTGGTTCATAAGAAAAATTGAACTACAAAAATTGAGAAGAAATATATATTATTTCCAGTATCGCATCATTTGAGTGAAATAGTTGAGGCGTGAACCGTATTTTAATTGAATAAACGCTGCCGCTTGTTAATTACGTTGCCACCGAGGCAAAGGCGGTCGCAACTCAACGCTCAAACTTGAAGACGACACTTGTAAAAGAGTACACGGCTCGAGACTTTGCTTGAAATTTAATTGAAATAGTTTATTGGAACTCTTCGGGCAATTCTCCTTGTTCTCTCAGATGTAGTTTTAAGTGTGAGGTCTATTTATTTAGATTGTCTTTGATATAGGAGACGTTCTCTTTAGTCCGCTTAGAGTTATTTTGTTCTCGTACATAAGCTTCCACTACTCCTTTGACTGTAACGAGAGTTTTTGCGATGTGGAACCTTGAAGTTTCAGGTATTTAGTGTAAAATTTCTGAAAGGTATTTCTAAAGGTCGTTTAGTTGACGTCTGCTGTTTACATCAGAAATTTGATGTCATTATATGATTTTAAATATTTTATAGAAATGTCCGTATATTCAACGACTATCGAGCTATTATTCAATTACTTTTGAAGGAAGCATTTGGAAGGACAATGCATCAAACTTATTTAAGTTTGATGTACTGTCATGCAAATGATCACTGCCTCTAATGAATATCAGTAACGTCAAAGGAGCAATGGCATTGTTAGCAGTTTCTTTAAAAATTCATAAAGAGATTGAACAGCCACGAGGATGCTACACGGCCCTGTCTTACACCTTTATTGATGCTAAACCAGTCAGAGTAAGCTCCGTTAATCTTAACAAAAACAGTAGAATCTTTAACGCTTTTATTAGATAACTGTTCATTATCGTATGCCTTTTCTGAATCTTCGAAGGCGCAGAAAACTTTTTGGTTTACTGATAAAAACTTTTTCGTAATCATACGTAAGAAACGATCGGATTCTCTCAACCCATTCCTTTCCTAAGACCTGCGTGAACATCCCACGTTATTTCGTCTGCTCCTTTCATGACTCTTTCAATCAGTACTTTAGCATAAAGTTTTCCTACAATACTGAGAAGGGTCTCCTCTTCTATGACTTTTACAACCATGCTGTGAACCTTTATATTTAAATAGAGGGACAATGACAGCTTTATACCAATCTCTTAATCTCATAACTGGTAATCTGGTTATCTTGTTATTCTAAAAGGATAAAATACTTAACATTATGTATGTTTGTATAAAGCTCCACCGATATCTTCGTGCCCCAATCCGACAATATTGTAAAGGAGACTATAACCCGTTTGTGGAATATATCACAGAGTGGAATATGTCCCGTGAGCAAAATATATTGCACCGTCGTAAACATTCACAGCAACAGTACGGAAGCTCCCGCACGATCCTCTGAAATCGAATCCGGATCCGCAGTGGTGTATCGTGTAAAATACTATGTTGTCGCGGCCTGCGTGTTTTAAAAAAAAACATTGACGCCGTGATCTGATACAGTTAAATTTGAGATTTATTTTTTATTTGTTTTTTTCAATGTGTAATGTAATATGTAGCTTAAAGTCATGATGAACGATAGTATATTCTAGGATATAATAAATTCTTCAAACTCGCCACCGTTCAATTTAAATCTATTATAGGTAACTTCGTATACAATTACTTCAAACGTAACTACCGAATATATCTGCAGTGTTATTACGTAAACATTGGGTTGGCCATTAGTTCTCGCTTCACTAAGCAGCTTAACTAGTGGCAGCTTTCCCGTTTGCACTAATTGCCCCGGTTCCTTTCACCTTAATCTCTTAATCGGTTTATCAAAGTCATCCCCTTTTATTTTCCGTATATAGTCTATTTATGATCCCATGACGATAATTTCGAGTTATAAAATGATGCTTGAAAAGACGAATTAAGGATGAAATTCGGTCTCTCATTTCTCTTGGACAGTTTATTTCAGTGTAACAGAAAGTGTCTCCAGTTTTTTTGTTATCGAAGAAGGTGGCAAACGAGCAAGCGGATCACCTGATATTATTCTTTCCCTTCTCATCATTTTCTTATAAGGAAAGAATGCGAAGCAGAAGGTAGAGGATTGGATTTGGGCCGGTACCTCACTCATCAGATAAAACGCAGAATACTTCTACTTCGCGCCTGTCTTCTGTGGTCTTGGTATTAGGTACTTGCGACATGTTGTGGTTGCGGGCTCTACCAATGTTAAAATTTCGGTGTCAATATATTAAAAACTAGTTCTATTATCGACTTAGAAAATATGTATGTAATTTCTAGAAATGCATATTTATAAATATCTAATCACAAACGTTATTTATGGAGGTATTGTATGTTTTAATATCATATATCTGTGAAAACCAGAGAAAGAACACTATATCGTTTTTTTTTTAATTCATCGATTGAAGTGCAACAAAGTTAAGAAAAGATTTATTAGGTTAACACTCACGATTTTGGCTATACAATGTGTAATGGTTTAGAAATGTGAGTGGCAGACAAATCACACATACAGGGCAGAGTTTTGATGTTTAAACAAATATAGAACACTATAAGGGCAATATTATGTGTGTTTGAAATATCAATCTTCCAATGGTCGTGAACACTATTATTCAATAGCACCACTTCCACTGGTGAAAGTGATTACTTGGATAGTTCAGATAATGAGCATGTTCACGAATATTTATAAGTCAAGAGTGCTGACTATCAGACTTCCGTATAGGTCTGCAACTTGTGTTCTAAGTGTTAAAAAATTAAGGTTAATAAACTCCATTCAGTCTATGTCGCATTTCATGAAGGGAAATATTTTAATTCAATCGATCCCTATCGAGTTCATTTCGAGTAGTCAAATTAACCGGCATATTTATTAGACATGGCACTTGCTCAATTGTGTCGGTATTCAAATTCCTGTTGTTAACGTATATTAAGGGGGACAGTTTTCATTGGTGCTAACAAGAGTTTTATCTGTGTTATTGATGAGGTAGTCACTTTTATTAAACGTTTATTGAGCGATTCACAATTTTTAAATCTAAATCTACTTAAATTGTGACAAGTTCGTGTTTAGAAATTCTTAAGTGTTTTCTTAAACCAAACTTCTAGCATTCGGTATCTAATATTATAATAATCCTCGGATTCGAAATGTCAACACTCACAGTTAATGTTAATAATAAATAAGAGTTTAAACATGAAGGAATTAAAATGTGCATAATTATCTTACGACTTGCATAAAACATCGATGGCAATAACGCTTAAGAGTCGAAAAGTGCAAGATGGTTCTAGACCAACTTGCACATGCCATACGTGATAGCGATATAGTAGGTTGATTTGGGACAAGATTTAGGATCGTAATATAACTAATACTATTATATACTTTATACATTTAGGGATTTTCTATCAGATATGCAGAATATATTATTTCTTCGGGCATGTTCATTGCCGATTAATTTTGGTAAGTCTTTTACTATAGATGTTTTAAATGACGTAAATTGCCTAAAATAAATCGAGTAGCGCCAAAGTAAACTTATGGATATTTTAAAAACAATTTACGTCTTAAAAGCTATCGATTAAATATAAATACTTGAAGCCATTAATAAGCGATCCATATTTTGGATAGTTTCCAATCGAGCGAAGTTTTAGTTCGCATTAATAATAAATGTATTTCGACGGTATCGCATCCATCCTTCACGGGTGGGTGTAGCAAGTCATGTATCGAATAACGCACCGAAAAATCCGTCCAATCTAATGAAGAGAAATGGGGTCCCGTATCATAAATCAAAAGTTTATTGAATTCGGTTCCTTATAGGCCCTTCCCGGGACTCAACTATCTTAAAAGAGTATCACACTACGATATTATCTGTATTACGTAAGGTCCGAAGTTTAACTAATAGATTTATTTGAGAACAGGCTTCGACAACTTCGATAAGGTTTTCCACTTGCGACTACTGGCTGTGGATAACTTTTATCTTGGAGTAAAAATATGACGGGTGAATTTATCACCGCATATAGCTGGAAACATTAGAATGGAATACAGTAAGCTAGTAAAAGTATTTATATCGCAGTAACAGCTAATAAGTTAAGTTGCGAAGAAACGTGAGAAGCTTAAAAAGAAACGAATAAATATATGGACAATTTATACGATTGGACTCGTACCTTTTTCATTTAAAATTAAAATACCAATAACATAAGCTATCTAGGATTCTATCGAGCACCTGCTGGATCTCCCACGGTATCACCTGTCCGGTGACGACGCCGCCATCTATTAGCGCCGTTAAGCCGCGACAAATAAAAATAAAGTCATTACTATTTATAAAGAGGGCCTGCACTTAGGGTCGTTTATTTACATAGTTGCCAGTGCAGGCGATGTCTAATTTTTTGTCTTGGTTTTTACATTTTCAAGTTTTTACATTTTTTATATATATATATATATACCAAGAGTCGTCATGAAAGCTCAAATGGAGCTACCTACAATTTATTACACAGTAATAGCCGGGTGTGCACGGGTAGCAGAGCGTGTCAGACAACATTTTTCTGTCGTACTATCGTACCAGCTTGACCAACCAAGAGACCAACTCTTTCAACATTTAGCGGCATATTTTTTACACACAACTGCTATGATTTACATACCTAAAACTTTCTCACGAATCTCTCCGACTGTTAATTTAATCACTCAGTAAGTCGTGGGGACGAGGGGTTGTTATATGTGGCTTATTTTATTTAGCTATCACTGACGCTTATACGACTTCTATAAAGAACAAATATTATTGTTGATATTTAAAAAATGGAGAATCCTGATTATTCTCCAGAATAATAATAATATAATAATAAATCTGCCTTCCTTATATTTCCCACTGCGGGGACACAGACCTCCTCTCCGAAAGAAGGAATTCTCCACAAGCTTTTACAGACTTTACCCAAGTAGAATGCAATAAAGTGTTTTCATCTCTCATCGACCGTTATTCTGTTTCTAATGTTTACATGTTTGTTTGTACTGACCCTTAGGCCAAATTTATCAGAGCTTTTCCGCATTTTAATCAGTACATGGAACGAATTGTAAAACAGCGAGCTCCGTGAAAACTGTACAAAAAAAACAAACGTGCACCGGCATTAAGGTGATCATTAAAAAACCAGCAGTTATTTTTGGTACCTCGTGCAATCATTAAGTCGTCGCCGGCCTCAAAGAGATTTTATAGATCGTTTAGCGGTGGGCTATTGCTCGGAATGAATTATTTCCGACCGAAGGGGACGCTTGATGTGTTTGTTCAGTTTTAGTCTTTGTTATTGCCCGTAACGTGTACGTGTACTCCGTTCACCGTTTTTATAATTCACCACTAGCACATAGTAAAAGCGTCACTGTGTCGGTCGGTCGGTCGGTCGGTGTGCGTGCGTTCACATTTAGTCACAAATGCTTAATGTTGAAAACAGTAGTCTATAGCTGTTAATCCAAAACCTGAATTTTAATTTTCAATTTATTAATAACTAGTGACTTTCTCCGGCTTCGCCCGGGTACCACTAATTGTGTTGATCTGAATCTGAATGTGCCAATCTGGACAATCCCTGTGAATTTCATCAAAATCGGTCCTGCCGTTTTGGAGTGTAAAGGGAGCACACATACCTCGCTTTTTATGTACTATTTTTTTCATAAATAAGTATCCTTTGCTATTTCTTATACCTCCAAGAATATGTGTACAAAGTTTCATGATGATCGGTTGAGTAGTTTTCGCGTGAAAGCGTAACAAACTTACATCCACATTTATAATTTTAGTAGGGATAATACGTAGACATTTGAACAGGTGTGAAGGTGCCTTTATATTCTGACGTATTCAAGGCAGCTGTTTCGCTTGACTGGTTGCTTGGAACTCGTTCACCATGCTAATGTATCTGATGTAGCTTCCAAATTGCGCGTGAAAGCTCCAACGACATTTTACAGTTCAACATCAATATTTTAAAAGTTTGTTGGTAGTTCTAGTTTCTAGTATATTGCTCCATTCGTACAAACTATCTTTTAACACTTCTGAAACATATATTGTACTAGTGACCCGCCCCGGCTTCGCCCGGGTACCACTCATTATGTTGATACGATCGCTACAAAACACAGGAACACCCGCTGTGCCAGTCTTGACAATCCCTGTAAATTCCGTCGTAATCGGTCCAGCCGTTTCGGAGTCTATAGGTCTATAGATACATACATACTTCGCTTTTAATATACTATTTTTTTTCATAAAAAGTATCCTATGTTACTTTTAACACCTCTAAGAATATGTGTACAAAGTTTCATGATGATCGGTTGTAGTTTTCACGTGTGTTCAAGCGTAACAAACAAACTTACATTCACATTTATAATATTAGTAGGGATTATTACTTAAATAGTTTGATGGGCTAGCATTAGAGTAGTTTTACTATACGATCGCTGTAACAAAATATGCTTAATATACTTGTGTGTGAAGAGGCATCATCGTTGTTTCCTTATTGTTGAAAGGACCTATAGACAACTAATATATGTTGTACCTTAAACCATATTTGTAAGGTTATTCCATAAATTTATCATTTTTTTCTTTAAAGGATATAATAATAAAATTAAGCTACGTCTATCCACAGAATTAATTGTATTAATTCCATGTCATATTAAATGCAGATCCCTATTTACAGAGAAACATTTTTAAAATGTTTTTGTACAAAAGCATTTGCCCTCTAATAAAAGAAGTATAACCGCTTCGTTTGTGCAAACGGTGGCCATTCAACGCAGAACGAAATCTGTATAATTCAAGTCAGGTCCGACAACAGACGTAAAGCCCTGGACTTAGGAACTTACGGAACGGGAATGGAATTTTTCCGCTTTCCGCGATATTTCAAATAAAAACATTGTTACCTTCAAAAGTTTTATTGCTTTCAGTTTTGCTATCGTTTCTAAATACAAGTAGGTAATATTTGTTTGAGCGAAATGCAATTTCATAAAATTTTATTATTAATAAGTAATAAGTTAATAGTTAATAATAAGTTATCTTTGAAAAACACGAGAAATAAAATATATTCTTAACCAAAACTTTTATGGCATGGTTTGTTATGTCAATCCATTATTACAAATTGTTTACACATCGCTTACACTATAACAATTAGTTTATAAGTAGATAGTAAATTTTGACCTCATTACATGATCTGAATACATGTAAAGATTTAACCTTAAGACACTGCGTAAACGAAATCCACTCCGGCCATTAAAGATACGATAGAACGTGCCTTATCAAAGCCTTTGAAGGCGTTAACCTCGACGACAATATTACAATCATATACCCTTAGAACAGTCTCGCATAATCAATAACATTGTGCATATGTTGTACTAGGATACGCCTGCAACTTTGTACACGTATTACTCTAGTTTATAAACTCTGAAATATTATGCGTAAAATTACGCAAAAATCTTATCGATCGTGGTTTTTAAAAAGAACAAGAGTAGAGCCAGGAGTTGCATTAACCACCACATCTAATCCTCTCCTTTTCAATTTATATTCTGCCCTCTCAGCTAAGAAATTCCTATAAACATTTGAGAACGAATATAAATCCTTCCAAGCACCCCCACGTCTCTTATGAACTCCTAGTACAAATGTAGGTGTGTTGTGCTTTTCTAGGAGCTATTTAAAATGTCCCTGTGCCCTGTCTAGACTTTTAATTAAGTGGGCGTATTGAAACTAGAGCTGGTTAGCAAGGCTGTATCAAATAATACAAAATTTTGCTGAAAGAACACTTTAAAATAATAATCTCAGTCATCCTGACTTACGGACTTAAGGAGCTAAACATCATCATATTTGTATTAATTAGTCTATATATAACCACTAATAACTTTGAACTATAATACAATAGTATATTAAAATTTTGGGATACCAGGCATTAAAATATGTAGGTATTAAAACTTATGTATGTAATAAAACTTTAAGACGACTTTAACGAAAGAATATCAAAGAAAAGGGTCTAAAATCCCTTGAAATGGAAATTCGTTAACTGGTACCCTGAGTAACTGTAGATATGAGATTGCTGTAGGTTGAGATTTAATATTCAACTTATACTGAACAATGCTGCAAATATTTAATGGTTCAACTCAATAACCAGCTACGGCTCATTCAACAGAAAGCTATGAGTTTTCAACGCCCTATACATTCGTGTGCGTTCCGGTCTGCGGTAAACTACGATTGGAATTCTCCGGCATCACAAGTTCGGCTTCATCCCGCTACGAGTTGGAACAAGTTGGCAAGCTCGGCGGTGCGACATGCTGAATAGTTGTCGCTGTTCGGTATCAGATGCTGACACACTGGCCTAAGCATTCACTGTATAAGAAACATTTTCCTTTTGCTTTCAAAGCCTAGCTTGGTTGTATTGTAAGAATGTCATTTAATGACAGGCTCTTGGTTATTTCCCTGACCTGATTCTATATCAGGATGTCCAGTTGAAGGTTTTTTAAAGTTTATGATCCCCGCATTTCTTATCATGGCGCTCATTTCGTTAAATTTATTTAAATGCACACTTATCAGCATGTAAGCAGCGTATGGAATCATAATCTGACGGGCTCGAGTATGTCCGATGGTTGATTTTTTTTCACAAATTTAATGGGCTCTTAATACCCTAAGCAGGCTACTCTACACAGATGCCTGTTTTCGGGTGTAGGGTAATTAAAATGGTCCTATATATCCCACGTATGCAAAACTGACGCACTCGAGGATGTCCAGAAATCCTCACTCCCCCCTACCTCAACGAGCGTGGTAAACTGCCATCGCTTCTTTCCCGAAAAATTACCCATATTTCGGCTATGACTTTTTTCTGGTCTGGTTCGGAAACAAACAAGATGTGGTAGTCCTACTAAATATTTTTAATACGCGCCGATATTAAATGAAGCTATGTTTACGCTCCCGCAATGGCTGCCTCTACCGCTTTTAAAACTGCATTTACTATTCAAAATGCAGTGATATATCTGCAACTTTCACTGTATGTGAAATAGAATTTACTTAAATATATACAAAAAAGAAAACAATAAAATAAATAACAACGGGGACACCAAACATTACATACTTATCATTTTCAGTACTAAGTGATTTTTATCTGCTAGTGTTATACGAGAGATGAGCCTGATAGAATGTTATCAAGATGTCCACATGAGGAATGTATATTTACGACTCAGCAGTCAAGTTACTTAATTAATTGGCAATCTCGTCCGCCGTGATCCGATATCGATCAGACTGCGTGCAATCTACACCAATATACCATTTTCACGCCGTAGTAATTTTCCTTATATTTACTTAATATATTTCTTCAGTATATTCTAAACCTACCATAGTGGGTAATTATCATCAGGATATAAGCTTACCAAAGGTGAGAACAAAAATAGAGAGACATTTCATAAAAGCTGTTTATTTGAAAAGGGTCTAGGGTTGAGCCTTCGTGAAGGAAATCTCGGCTTAATATCTTAAAAGGGGCGAGGTAACCTTTATACATCGACTCTGTTTGTGTTATCGAAGATTGAGTATTTCTGTCATAAAATATTCGGCTTCGTATTGAGTCGTCACGACCCGGATTTGGACCAGTTGAAAGGTCTACTTTTATAACGTCCCGTTACTGTATTAGTCGGTTGAGGTTATTGTGTGACATTGTCACTGTACATAGTGCATACAACGGTCGGAATGTTTTTTCCATAGATAAACAAAAGAACATTCTTAATATTAGGTTTGGAATTCCGTGTAAATAATATTGGCTTTTAATTTATATTTGGACCGCTTTTGGAGCGTATATACCCTTCTAATTTTTGACATATGTCAAAAAAATATGTGTCCAGAAAAAAAAACACTGTACAGAATAAATGAAGCAAAGTCCTACATAAATATAGAAGTAAAACAATAATTATATCAAGCAACAACACAACACGCGCTAAGTCCCGCCAACAAAGTGCTATACACCTAGCCCGCATTGTCCGCATATAAAGCCGAAGCGACTGGAAATCTGAAATGTCTACTCATTGAAAAGCTCTGGGATTAACACAGTTTAAAATGGGGAGATTTTCTTCTATCCCAACCTAAATTTAGCACGTTCGAGCGGGAAGATTTGCCGCGGGCGCTTCGCGAGCGAACGGATTTGTACGTTGAAGTGACACATGATTGGCGCCAAAATTTAATTTAGTAATAGTTACAATATTAAGACATTCTTGTAGGGATCTTTTGGACACCTTGGACCCGTAGACGAATATTTCTCGAGGTACGAGGTAACTATTCTAATCAACGCTTGCTTAATATTTGTAGTTATATTTAATTTTGGCGACAATTTATTTTACTAGAGGCCATCACAACCTTTGTATACGGGAATACATACACTGGCTCTATTTTTTTAGTATTATTTTTTCAATTTATCAATTTTAAAATTTAATAGAAGAATAGAGATACTCGTAATTTTGATTGATTTGTAACCAATGAATGTTCTAATCTCTGCGCTGGGTATATAGTATATCAAAATCTGCTTTCCCTGTCCTATATGACTGTGCCTAGAAGTGGTAAGGATTCCATTTGATGTTCAGGCCAAAAGGAAAATATTCTATATAAAAGTTATATCTTCACTCCTTGATTAAAATGTAGCTCGCGATGTTAATAAGGAACTCGGCGGGCAATCTGCGCGCAATTTGATTTTCGTCGTAAGTCGGCTGTTAACTTGTAATTTTACACATCAGCGTAGCTTCGCAGCGGTCCGGATTAATCCAGTTCAATCCGGTCAAAATGAATATCCGAATAAATACTTCGAATGACGTTTCAAAGTGTAACTTTATTAAAAGATATTGTAGCTTTAATTACTGTAAACAAGTTCAAGATAGTTTTACTTGAAAATTTAGAACCTAGTCCTTGTAGTAAGGGGGTTAGCGGGGAAAAGGAAATATCCTTTTTCAGTCTATATCCTCCTCTGTCCATTAAAGGTAGGCAACGCATCTGCAACACATTTGCCTATTGCAGATGGCTATGGGCAGAGTTCACTTAACATCAGGTGATACGATTGCTCGTTTGCCACCTTCTCAAATAAAATAAAATAAACCCTATTCCATTAAAAAAAAAACATTCTGTGTTCTATAAATCTAATGTAACGTGTAATGGTGAGTTATACGTCTAATAAATTGAGGTACTATGCCAGGTTTAGGACTTGGAGACTCCCTAGTCTCCTAGTCCCTACTACGGAAAGAATATTTATATAATACAATGTATGTATAACATCACCTTCATTAGCCGATTAATTATGCTTATTTACGACGCCCTTTAAACATAAATACGTTTGCGTCCTATGTGTCATGTAAATTTATCAATAAATACTAGCTACTAAGTGACGAATTTGAATCCTAATAAGGCCTAATATATTTTCGAAAATGTAAATATTAACGTTACTTCCCTTTCGAGTAAAAATAACCCACAAAAAAACAAATATCAACTACTGCACGAAAACAAAATTTAAAACTAGTCATAATATCGTATTATTCATAACTCTTTAAACAATACATAACACGGAACTCGCAAATATGTACGCGATTCGTTAATTAAAATGGAAAACTCATGAAACGTAATACGGTACGGTTATTACAGAAAGTTTAATTACGAGAAATATTCGACCGTGCGGAGTCGAATGTAATCCGCGCCATTCGTACCTTTGGCGGATTGAAATTGGAAGTGGCCGAGCTAAAAGCTTCGTGGCCCTCGACAACAGTAAACAGATTGCTTACACGGCGGCGCGTAAACATTTGAGTAACGGCATTGTGGGAATACGTTTCCAGACAGTACATACACGATTCACCACAACTCCCAATTTAGACATTAAGCAATAAATTTTCTTGATTTAATGGTCACTCTTTTAGAGGCTTACTTAAAATAATAAACGTTGATTATAGGACTGATAAAAGTCTGTAATCTAAAATCAATAGTACAATAGCTTTAAATATTTGAAGCGAATAGATTAAATTCTAATTATTATTTAGTATTACCGTTTATATTTTTAACTTGTGTTTCCGTACATCGCCTTCAATTGATAAATAATAATATTTAAAGGGACGAATGAAGAGAGAATAATGAATCAAATTTATGTTGTAAAAGTGAGTAGTTTACTAAAAAAGGGCAATATGAGGAGAAACCATAACAGACGAGCATGTATGCGTAGATGTATTAATTTGGAAGTAGCGAGAGAGGTGTGCCAGGACTGCGCCAAATGGAAATCTATGATCTCTGCCTACCACTCTGGGTTACGGGCGTGAGTGCATATTTATTATATGTTATTATATATCATGACTAAAAAATGTTAAAATAACGCCTTCTACGTATACCTTGTTTCACAGCAATATGGTGTTTCTGTAAACAAAGGTTTTTACGTTAAATTTCGTAAGTCCTAAATATTACCGAGAAACAATTTTTTCTCACATTACCTTGTTACTTTATAACATTTCGATTTCCACAAAATTACATTTCCGATGATACAAAAAGTGTAATGGCCGCCATGTATGGTAAATGACGTTTTGTTTGTTTACAAAAATTATATGTTACTGTGACACAAGTTACAGTGTAAACGTAAAAAAGTTGTTATTTAACACATAAGATATAGCTTTAGGACGTAGACGTGCCAAGAATTAAATAAAAAAACCACGTTTCTACCGAGTGGTAATGGTAGTGTGTGATGAAATAATATCAATCTCAGGCGTAAGTAGCTTCATACGATTAAGAGTTTTTTCCGGTATCATAAAATAATGTGAGCTCTTATTGCGCATTAAAATATTAATGTTTGGTATGCCCCAAGTTTTTAAGATAAGTAAATTTAGATCACCTGAGAACATCCGGTCGTAACACGCTAATATTCCATTAAATTTAACAGCCATTATTGTTTACGAACGGTTTTATTGCCCTGAGTGGTCATCCCGTGACGATACATCTATGTGATTAGTAAGAATTATAAATAGTTTACTGGCTGTCGTCTCTTACTTTTTAATATATTAATGCTGATACTTGATTCAGAATGCAGAAGCGCCAATAGCTTAATGGCTAAGGGACAAAACGAAATATGCACAATATGGTCGTAGGTTCAAATCCGCCATTCTACTATTGCTGTGAACCGTTTAGACCCAAGTTAAGCTTGGTTAGGAATGGTTTAAAGAAATAATTAGTAAATTATTGGAAATTGTGGGAAAAGGGGCGGGAGAAGAACACGATACAGAAATAAAATCAACTTCTTGATATAAATTTTATTTAAACAATTAAAAAAATAATTGAAAAGAGCAAAAAACCCGAGTGGATGAATTTCGGAAATCAAACACTCATGCCGATGCCGGCGGGTTAGGCCGGTGGCATTAGAACATCGTAAGGCGGTGGCAAGGAAACGCATAACAAACCCTAACCGACCTAATTAGTAGGTTGTCATGTATCTCTACTTGTTATATAGTTCACGGCCACAATACAGGTTTTATGCTAAAGACACATTAGCTGTCTCACTCCGGGGAAAATTACGAATTTCTTGTAAATCGTTACATGTGCGTACAACATTAGCTACCATCTTGATCAGTACAGTATTTAATTGAGAATAACAGCAATCCATAAACACTTCCTGCTGTGATCTGGTTTTAAGAACTTCACAGACTAATAATCTTAATATCTAAATTTACTAATTATAACATGATGGTCGTAAAAACAGAGCTTTGTTGGGTTTTGTATTCTAAAATCCCTGTGAGAACCGCATGATCACGGGTATACGTCTACTGTACCGTACCGTATCGTAGTCGCGTAACAATATAATAAATCGTAATACAAATTATAGTAGACTAAATATATTCCAATGTAACTTCACTGCATGTATACATAGATGTATTTCTTTTTAGTCGCCACGTCGTTACGTATTTCGACGGACACGAGTCGCCCGCGTGATAGACGTGTCAATGACGTGAACAATGAAAAAACTTTTTGGACGCCGTCCACGGCTGTACGAGAAAAAAAAATCTTTTTAAAATGCTATCAATCTAAAACGAACACTCTTAGAGCGTGACGTCATTATTTCATTCATATAGCTGCAATATCTTTGAATTTTATATTAGACACAAATGACCTTTTATTACTAATGCAAACGTATTGTATCTTATAAGCCCGGGGCACTTACGACAATTGCTATTAAAATATAAATTATATGTTTTACCTTCTTTACGACCACATAAACAAATTTTGACATTTTTTTACATCTTTTTTAGTACAAATGACGGACTTTTGTAACATTATATTTGTTCGGCGATTCTTAATTATAAAATAAAAAAAATAGTGATTAATAGACGATTGCTTGGAATCAATAAAGCCGAATCGAAGTACTGTGATCACAAAAAAGCAATTATGATAATCGTTAGCCGCTTCTACGCTTGGAGTATTGGTCTCTAATTTGACAGATCCCACTTCTGGATAATGTGATGCTATTGTGTGCAACACAAAAAAAATCTAAGCTCAATATCTATCTACCGTAGTCATGAAACTTGGACAAATGCATAAAATGTCTTCGCTTGTCCGACGTCAGAGTACAACAGAAGGTTTTTTTTTCAAAAAAGCAAACACAATATTTCATCAATCACCACTACCTTTGCCGGCGACACTCAAGGAGGCTTTACTCTCTTTTCTTTCACTATCTCAGTCTAACGCTTGTCTAAGAATGAAGGCAATCTAGATCCACTTATGGAGCGTGATCTAAGCTTTAGTCGTTATTTTTTGGCTTCCAGCCAGTCTTTATTTGATCCGGTCTCCAAGTAGAACGATCATGCTAATATCGAATTAAAATTATTCACACTTAAACTTTAAACTGATACTTTAATAGCACCTACACTTTGAGATGTATTGATCAGATGGTGGAGACTTTTCATATTTTGTGGTAAGCACACAATATTGTCTTTGAACCACCAACAAAGTCATTGCAATGGAGTATATATTGTATGTTTTTGCTAGTCTAAAAGTACTGAGAATAAGTAAACTAGTATAGTAACGTGCTTTAGTCCACTTTTATAGTATTATTATCCGAGTCGATTCACTTTGTTCATGTGTTAGGCGACTTATGATACACGAAAGAATTTCAGGGCGTTGACCTTGGTCGCCCTCTATATTTTTGAAACATACAACGGTTAGCAACAAGCTCTGGTCAAGTTAAGTGTCTATTGGTGAATCTTATACAGTAAGAAATATATTTTGCATTGTTCCTTGACTGACTAAATTATCACTAATTTGAACGGTGTCTCCCTAAATTGTTTTTAAATTGATTTTGCTAATAAATCTTGCCTATGACGGCAAAATTTCTTCTTTTTGTACTCAGCCAAAGCTGCAAGCGATGAAATGACAGGTTCATATCTTGTCTGCGTCTAATTCTAAAATATATTTGTAAGACCCTGCCTGCTACCGTCTGTTAAGTCTATTTATACGCTGTTCCCTAACCAACACTACCGTCTGGTATTCGCTCGCATTAACAACGGCTTAGTACTTTTCATTGACGTAATGGGGCTGCAATTAATATTGCCCGACTTCAAATTTCAACTGGTGATTAATTTTGTTTGACAGATGCAATGCTTCACTGTTCACTTTACAAGAATAGCCCTTTGAGCGTAGTCGCGCGTTGTCAAGGTATTGACAATCGCTATTACGGTGTCTAGACTCGTTGCCTACTACGTCAAAGTTAAAAACCTAACCGTAATACCTTCCGTATTGCTATTAAGGAAAAAATAATACCTGTGTGCCCTTTTTCGCCTTGCTAAACGCAAAAATGTACACTTTGGCAATTGTTTTGTTACAATCATTTGCGGGTATCGGTTGGTTATCAACATCAGGTGAAGATCAAGAACGTGATATATATATATATATGCTATTTTTATAGTAAAAATAGCTAACCAGGAACCCTTGTCGCCATAATGAAGCTCGACGATATGTGTTATTCACGCGGAATCGTCACGTCGCTGAATATTTTGTCGCGGCCATACATAAAAATAAGGGAGCTGTCACTCGTCTATCACATGTCATGTTCCTTTTACCTTGTCTTCGTGATTTATATACATTACCGCGTTCGTTCTCTTCTATTTGTGTTGTGGAAGTTACTCGCGAGAATAGTTGAGATGTAGAATTAAAATCGGATTCCGTTTCGGAACTTTATTACGGGGCATTCAAATGAAATAGTATACGCTAGATGTCTGCGTTCAACTTTTAATTGAATCCAGTTACCTTCCACGTTGATAGACGAAACTTTTTTAATAATTACAGTTTGTTGAATAATGCCTGGTCGGTTGAGAAGCGAATAGCGTTTAGTTTTAGTTTTATTTCTTTGCATGAGTGCGTCCGTGAATGTGTGGTCCATAAACTGTTATTATATATCATTTGAACACATTTTTCACATTGCCCATAATTTCACAATATTAATTATGTGCCGGCAGATTTATTGTCCATTGTGCTTTAATAAAGCTATCTTGACTTTTAAAAGTACAAACGCAAGAGGATAAAATGAAAAAATTAATGGATTTCCATTTGGTGGCATTACATTCATACATCTACGACTTGAACTACTCTGATTGTTATAAGTTCTTCGGGGCTTATCAGAACAATTTCGGTTTTATCAATGTAGTTCCTATACTTTCAGCACTAATTAATTTGCAATTAGATACGAAGTAACGTATTTCCGCCTCCGCTTATGCCATGAAGTATTACCGAGTTTGTACATAAGTTGATATCCCTGGTAAGATAGCAATGAGTCGTCGCTAATAGTGTGCACCTTACTTTATAAATCACTTATTTTATTTAAATAACATGTTTTACAAAATTAAATAAAAACATGGTTATTCGTTATACTCGTATGTTCTCATGCGAATAAGCTGATATAAGAGTTAAACATTTAATTGTTATTGAGAGTAAAGAATCAAAACATTTAAATGAAGATTGTTTTGCTTTCATTGAAAATAAAACAAAAGTTTAGAGGAAAGCAAAAGATTTTTATGCAGAATCAAACAAAGAAATCATTGCTTATGTTTATCAATGATGAAGATAAATATATTGTTAGTATAGATTCTACGTCAGTGCCAGTGTCAGACATTCTAGACATGGCTCAGATGTCTCTTTCTCCTGTGCATGTATGACTGAACTGAGCTGATTCCGGTATTGTTTCAATCTACAATTGGACCGCGTAGGTGGCGCTGTCATCGGGTTCCAAGAGATTTCGTGTTGTATTTTGGTCTGTTGAGTCCGCTAGTTCTCTTATAATTAAAACAGTGTGTAGAGAAGTAAAACACGTTGGTTTTTCAATGTAAAGTTACTTTTTTTACATTACATTTAGTTAAAACACTACAACCTAGATGTCGCTCTCTAGTTTATTCATCTATATATTTGTATGTTGTATATCTAGCCATAACTATGCAACAGTTTAACAGTGGTAGAGCCCGCAACAACATCTGTTGCACGAATGGGCTGGCTCGACCGGTGAAATACTACGACCTCACGGAAGACAGGCGTGAAGTAAAGTATTCTGCGTTTCGTCTGATGAATGAGGTGCCGGAGGCCCAATTCTGGTTCTCTCCACCTTCCCGCTATTTTCTTATAAGGAAAGGATGGGAAGGAGAAGATAACTTGACAGTGGAAGGGATGTATAGGAATTAGAAATAACCATTTTCTGTTTGTCCCTCCCCTCCTCTGTCCATTAAAGGTGGGCAGGGCAACGCATCCGCAACTCATTACTTAGTTGCAGATGTCTATGGGTAGCGATCACATTGGGTGAACTGCTTGCTCGTTTGCCACCTATTAATATTTTAAAAAACACTATGCAATGCTACTAACAGGGTTGGTACACAAAACATGTCCGG
Organism: Papilio elwesi; assembly: GCA_029849275.1. Classification (NCBI taxonomy): domain Eukaryota; kingdom Metazoa; phylum Arthropoda; class Insecta; order Lepidoptera; family Papilionidae; genus Papilio; species Papilio elwesi. Next base: position 1,798,973 of record CM056687.1, on the reverse strand, counting down.
TAGCAAACATCTGCAATTGTAAAAGTTCTATTATATATAAACTCCACGAAGCATAGAGATTCTAAATCGTGAACTCGGTAATGCTTGCACAACACTAATTAGCTGCGGAAATAATGCTTCGGATCCACTTAGAGGGGCGTCTGCAAACATATACCAGTAAAATGTGTGTAGATACCGGTTTCAAGCATTTTGTTTAGAAATCTCTCACATCGGCTAACATGTGAGAAATTAGTTCAATGTGTGAAGTTGATAGACTCTTTATTATTTTATATAAAAAAAGGAAATCAAAATATAATTCGGATCACAACTATTCTTACTCTGCTAGATGGTAGAATTAACTAAACGCTTCACATTTTCGGTAAAATTCCACTACGAATCTGTTCAAATTATTTTTATAAGATAAAAATGAAATCTAAGGAATATTTGTATTTTGCCTTTCAAAGATGCTTATTCGATATTTCTCGAGTTCAGGCAAAAGAAATTCATTCCTTTCTCGTATAACTGTTCGAAAAGGAGTCACAAAGGAAAGCAGCATTATAAGCAACAATAAGGGCACGAGATAGTTACAATAGTGCGCAATGGATTAGAGTACCCCCTTAGGAATTTAATATCTTGAGTTTATTGGGTCTTAAAGATTAAAGTAATAATACAGCCCAGGGGAGGACCGTGAGCTTGTTAGGCCTCGGGTGAATAATACTTCAGGGCTACCTAAAAAAACAAGATTTTTCTATTTGTACCAGTCTAGAAAATACTTAATTCTAATTTGCATCCGTTTTTTCCGTTTTCAAAGAGACTTTTGAGGCTTTCACCTAGGGCCCCGGATAATGTTTGTGTTTACTGAAGTTGGGTAGATATGTCAGGATAGATACTTTTTTTGGAAGAAGGTGACAAACGAGCACGCGAAGTTAAATTCACCTGAAGTTAAATGAATACCACTACGCGTCCACAATAAGCTAATGAGCTGCAAATGCGTTGCCCACCTTTATTTAGAACAGAGCAGTCCCAATCCTATTGGAATAGAATGGAATGGCACCTCACTCATCAGACGATTCACGCCTGTCTTCTGTGAGGACAGACGTTGCTGCTGCGGTCTCTACTATTGTTAGTTGTCTGTTATCATCATTATATTGGATTTATCGAGATTACAAACGATATGTACGACCACCGCTCTCAGACTAGCCTTACCAGTGTTTTTTTAACCGCGATAATCCGAAATTATTATAAATATTCGGAATAGCTTAAAGTAATCAAAATGTGCTGACACGGCTAGTCAGTTGTTTTATTGATTTCATTGTACGGTGAAACCGCGGTAGAGCCAGTAGACTACTACTACTTCCACGATCGGTCAACCGGGGAAGTGTTACCTAATATTTATTTATTTATTTTTCTGTAGGTCTCACCCACTTCCTCCTAACATCTCCTCTTTTTTATTAAACACTAAAACGCAATCAACGCATCTGAAACTCTTCTCATTGTTTCAAATTTTAATGATTAACAACACTTAACATCAAATGCCGCTTACTCGTTTGTTCCTGTTTCCCATTAAAAAAAATTATAATGTGTTCTAAACTATCTATCATCGATCTTAAATTAAATTAACTTGAAATATACGGTACATGTTAAGTCTATTCTAAGAAGTTTTCAGCACTGGAGGCTTATAAAGCTCTTATATATTGCATATTGATTACTTTGTGCAAGTAGTCCAAGTTACTATAGGGAAAGTTCTGAACTTCAGAAGCAGCTGTGTTGTCGCAGCCAGTGTCTCTTCTAGCAAACAACAAATATTACTTAAATCCGAACTACCACAATATTTTGCAGTATTTCTCACACCTTAATCTTCATTGATAATGGTAATCTTTATCACCGATAATACCGTTGACACTAATTAAGTACGTATTAAGTTTAAGTTGCCTAGATTAAAAAAGGCAACCTTTAGTACTTTTTTATACTTTTTATGTACTTGGTGGCAAACGAGCAAGCGATGTCAAGTGACCGCTACCCATAGATATCTGCAAGTAACTAATGAGTTGCAGATGCGTTGCCCACCTGTAATGGAAAGAGGAGGGACAAACAGAAAATGGTTATTTCCAATTCCTATACATCCCTTCCACCGTCAAGTTTTCTTCCTTTTCCAATCCTTTTCTTATATGATAAGGGTGGGAAGGGGGAGAGAACTATTAGGCATCCGGCACCTAACTCGTCAGACGAAACGCAGAATACTGTACTTCACGCCTGTCTTCTGTGAGGTCGTGGTATTTCACCGGTTGTGCCGGCCCATTCGTGCAACAGATGTTGTTGCGGGCTCTACCACTGTTAAAACGTTCGCTACTGGTTCTGCCAGCCAAAAATAAATAAATAATAAACAAAAAGAAACCCTTGTATTTTAACAATAAAATTAAAAATTGAATACAGGAAAAATAAATGAAAAAATAACGCGGCTAAAGTAGTTTTCACTTCAAAACTGTCATGAGATTCGATAAAACTACGTAAACTCTTAGAATATTTTTCTTCCGTTTAATCATAGGCATACTTTGTCCGCATCTCGTGAGGTAAAATTCAAGGAAGCACCAGCTATGAACGTTGATATATTGAGGAAACACAATTCCAAATCCATTGTACACAGGCTAAGTGCTGTAAAAATGGCGCTAACCCAATTACAAGGAATAAAGAAAGGTCGCAGCTCAGGAAATAAGTTAACACGATCGGCGCAAAGTTAACCTAACGATGCTCGATTCAAACCTCGCTTCCCTTTTGATTGGCGACCTCATTTATTCAAATGCTTCTTGTAATATTACATAGCACGACTAACAAGCTTTCGTCAATTCGCGGTTATTTCACGGTCATGATTATGGGGCTTATAAATTATGCTTTGAAACATTTTGTAGATTTTGTGAGCAAAATTCTAGTAGTGGAATATATACTTAATTTATATTTCATTCGAAAAATCTTTAACATTAAAATCTGAATGAACATCGACTAATGTGTGTATTTTATTTTAATTTGCGGTAAAATTATAATTATGTTGCTCTCGTAACCCTGAAACATTAGGATATAGGAACAGGGATTTGACATTCAAAGTTTCCTTTGTCTTCCTACGAGACAAATCTTCTAGTACGTTTTCGATATTATCTTGTTGACGAAACGAGAAACGGGAACTGGTAATCTCTGCGTACACCTCTGCGTCAAGGGCATAAGTGTTTATTTATTCCTTCTGTGACGTAATATTGTTTTTGCTTATTACCTTTTCAATTCAATGAATAATGACTCCGAACATCCAAATTAATCGTCAAGTTGACGTTTTCATTAGGGATTGCAGCCTCTGTAATAAATAATGGAAGAAGCCTGTTTGTATGTGCTTATTTTACCGCGAGGGGAGGAAATACTAAAACAGTTTGAAATAATCCATATATGGTTTCATAATCAGAAGAATAAATTAATAGGTAATTCAACTGTGCTGGTCCTAACGGGTTTTTGATCTTTATTCGTGTGTATAAAATACACTTTCACCAACTACAAGTAACACATCCTCTTTCAATTTTTACTGCAATGATTTATAACAAAAAGTATAATTGCGTAATGTAATTTACATTTACCGTTCACTCATTTCTCAAATACTAACATACATTATCAACATGAATGTGAGTTTGTTTGTTACGATTTAACTCCTTAACGATCATCATTAACACGTTTCGTCAGGGATACATATAATGATGTGGGGTATTCCGAAAACAAAACTACTCCCGAGGCATAGGAAAATACATAAATCGTTCCGTTACAATATAAGTTGCCATAGTAACGTACATGTTTTGACAGTAATAATTTTGGACGCATGTTACTCATATGTCAAAGTAATTATACGGAATGATCTTACGAAAATGTAGACCGCGTATAATAACAAACGAATGCGTGCGAGCCGTGGGCATTTAGTGTATTGAAAATGACAAATTGTTGTTGGTCACAATGCAAAAGTAAACCACGAACTTGTTAATCTTGATATTGAACAATGCAGGAAAATAATTGAATATGAATGTTAACAAAAGAGTAAACGGAAAAAAACATTGTGATCGGATCACGCAGCGATCGCGCACTGAAATAAAAAAGAGATGAACATAGCCTTGCTATTGATTTTCAAAAAGTTGTTTAACTGCGGCTTCGGTCAGCCAATTACTGCAAAGGAAAACAAATCAAATACTCATAGCTCCTGATTGCTTTGAATTCGTCTGTAATATTCTCAATCCTATTTGCGTTCTCAAAGAGAAGCTAATTAAAGCGGTTTTAGAAAGTAATTTACGAAAGAAAAAAATATATTTTCATTACAAGAAAGAAATCTTGTTAATAATAGTAAAATAATTATTACAACTCTTGGAAGCTATTTCATTGACCGACTTCAAAAAGGAGGAGTTTATCAATTCGACTGTATGTTTTTTTTTATGTATGTTGGTCTTTTTTGGTGGTTTTTTGGTCTAAATCCGGCCGGTAGTTTTTGAGTTATTCTTAATAATGCGTTACATGAAAAAGTTGTAGATACGACTGCAAAAATAAATATTATTAAAAATTTAATTTTATGTTTAATAAATTTAAAATATAAATCGGCCTTTTTTCTAGAATGTTCCCCACTGCAGGGACACAGGCCTCCTCACCGAGAGGGGGAATGACCCGTAATCCACCACGCTGGCCCAGTGCGGGTTGGTGGATGTCACATGTCTTCGAATTTGGTGGTTCTAAGAACATGCCGGTTTCCTCACGATGTTTTCATTCTTATGTTTACTCACGTACAATTATTTTATACTTTTTAGTGCATCATTTGTTATTGAATGTAGTTTTTTTGAATTCGGTTTTGTTTTAGTTAAAAATTTTGTTTATTTATTTATCCTATTTATTTTTACCCCGTTTTCAATATTTGTTACGTAAAGTTTTGGAACTGAACCATAGATAAAAATCAGAATAAGAATGCAGGAAAATAACAATAACGTAGTGTTTTTAGCTTTGGTACATAACAACTTAAACCGCATTTTTTATAAACAATATAATTCCCATATTCATCAGTTTTAATACATCATTATTCCAAGTGTCTATAGGTAGTTTTGTTTAATACAAAGGCTTAAATCCCTAATGAAAACATCAATCCGGCGATTATGTCGAGGTAAAGCTTCAAACAGGCCTTTGATTTTATACTACCTTGCTTAAATAACGGCTTAACAAAGTGAATTATAATACACAAACGCACACACGGACTATTTTATATAGTATACATTACCTTATGGGGGACAAGTACACAATATGTATATGGACAGGTCGGTTAACCACAAACTTGGGTCAACATCTGATTGGCACAGAATTAACAGGTCACGTTATGAAGTACGTCTAACTCACCACAACCACTAAGATTTAGTGTAGTCATTATTAAATGAAAGATTTCGAAGTACTTTGTTCATCTAATTATGATGACCATGCCAACGTCTTATCGTAATAGCTCCACTATGTAAATCATGTAATCATTACATGATTTACATAGTGAAGCTACTGAACTAGCTAAACATTGCAAAACATAAAAGATGCTATCGTACCTTTTACTCTTCTTCTTTTTAGTTTTACATCTCGTCAAAAAATATCTAGAGACAAGAGACGTAAGAAGATTGTGTCATTCCGTTTATTTTTTGGTTGCCTAAAAGAAGTTTGTTTGATTAAGCTTTGTTCGGTTTTAATAGATATTGAATTTACTAGGCTAAAATAACATGTCTACTTGAGTTGGGCGTGGCTAACGTCTATCCAAACAACCGATTTTTGATGATTTTAGCCCAATTTTTCAGAGTTCGCGCTAATCCTGCCGCTAATCAAATCAAGATTACCTTAAAATATTATCTAATTATTTAATAAATTTCTACTAACATACGTAATTGTTTATTGACAATACCCATTATTATGAACGGTAACCATGGATAGGATAATATTAAACTTCTTACGTTGTCTGTCGTTTTAATAATTACTATTCTTATTTTTATAAACTAGAGAAAATCTCTTTGTAAATTGTCTATGCTCTGCAAAACATTTTTTTATATTATTGTTTCAGGTATACTTCGAAAAACATAGTCCTGTCCATAGCAATAGAACAGTAATAGGTAACCAAGGTCAAAAATACAATGTATATATTATGTATTGTCTGCTCACCATTTCGACTGAGCATTGCGCGGGTAGCTCGCCTGTAGAGGAGGGGATGGGTGTACTGTGGCATTGGAAGGGCAGTTGTATTGTGGCAGTTGGAGAGTGCGCACGTTGTGCGTAGTAACTGAGCCAATATTCATTGTATAACGTGGGACAATACAATGTGATTTAACACAACGTGTAACACAACCCACTTAAAACTTGATAACATAGTCTTCATGACGGAGAGGAGAGCCGCACTATATTTTAATGCAGGTTATTCATTGTTTCATTTTCTTTTTTCCGAGACCAGTCTACAAGATTCGAACTCAACAGTAATCAATGCCTGTCACACCTAGTGTACTGTGACAAAGAGATACATAGTACAATTCATAGCAGTGGTAGCTACCTAGCAGCCTTACGTCTCGCAAAACGAAAAAGCAGATTGACTCTTTCTATAAACTATTAACACACAGATAATAATCTCGAGCCATAGATTTTTTAATAACAGTTTCTAAAAACAAATGAAGAGGCGTTCGTCGATGCGTGGCTTACGTGCGTGTGCTTTTAATTTCAGGTGTGGGAGTTAGAGTAGGCGTATAATTTACGCGTTTATTGTTTGTCTAAAGCTTGTAGCGAATTATGTATATGTCTAAGAAAAATATTTTTATTTATAAACTTATTGTTTGCGTTATGGTTGTAATTTAATTAATTCACTGTTTGCTTTACGAACTAAAGTTTAAATAAAATCAAATTTAATTTTCATAGGATCGCTCTTAGTACGAAAATCCTTTTTCACGTTCCACGCTCAGATTCGTATTTGAAAAGGTTATTACAAACACAATACATGTCGGCGGGGCCCGCACTCCTACCATTTCAAATTCTCATCTTTTCAAGATGTAATTGTCGCTTCAGGACGCGCAGCCTTTTTGTTCGCGTTGTCATTTACACACGTATTTTCGTCGCCCGTTAAATTAATAACACATTTTTTATTTCACGTTTTGTTTTGAGAACAATGATTTTTTTATTTGAGAAGCGAAAAATGAGCACTTTGGTGTATAGTGGCTGAACTTTGGTTTTGTTGCTTGTATCGTGTATTGTCAAAAAAATGGGACATCTCATAAACGTTAACTTGAATGCTATTAGCGGATCAGCTAACGTTTTTAGTCATACCTGTTGTAGTACTTTAAAATAACGCCTGTGTTTTTTTAATGACGACACAGTCATAAGGGCAGGAAATTTCAAAACAGGTAGAAAGGCGCGACGATAGTTAAAAAATAAATTAACAACAAATATAAACCCTTGTATCGTAATAATAAAATTTAAAATGGAATACAAGTTCATCGAAGCTATTCCAAATTCAATTACGCATTTTGAGCATGTTGTTCACGCGAACCGATTAGATTTCCTCTACCAAATATCGCCAGATGCGGCCAAAGAAGTTTTTCTTCAAAAAAACACTGCAACCACGATTGCAGCGGCGCATACCGAGTCCGATTACGAATCAAAACCATCCTGGGACCCACTCTAATACACATACAAAATTTTATGACAGTCGATCGATTTCACACACGCACAGATAAAAAAATATATAGCAGTTCCTTTTTAGTCCTTAGTACTAGTTGACATATATAAGATGTAACATTTATAATAATTATATAAATTTATTGTAACAATAATATAACATAAATAAATAATAACATATGATCATTTTACGACACGTGTTGATTGGTGTTGCAATAATCCAACAGTGGTATAGCCCGCAACAACATCTGCACGAATGGGCCAGCTCGACCGGCGAAATACCACGACCTCACAGAAGACAGGCGTGAAATAGATTATATTGCGTTTCATCTGACGAGTGAGGTGCCGGAGGCCTAATTCTGGTACTCTTCACCTTCCCATCCTTTAATAATAAGGGAAGGATGGGAAGGCGTAGAGTACTTGACGGTGAGGGAGGTAAATAGAAAAAGGATATAACCATGTTTCGTTTATCACTACCTCTGTCCATTAAAGGTAGGAAACGCATCTGCAACTCGTTGCGGATGCTTATGGGTAGCGATCACTTGATATCAGGTGAACCGCGTGCTCGTTTGCCACCTTCTACAAAAAAATGTAGTATTCATTCTATTCTAATTCTTCATCTACTACTAAAATTACAATATTTCTTCAAACATCAAATCACTTAATTATTTATTTATTTATGTTATTATGTCTTATGACCGTAATAAAATACATACATACTGATTGATAATTTTACTAGCTCATTGTTTTGTTCCAAATTTGAATAGGGTTCGTGCATGGTTAGCGTTGGCAACAATACAAGGCCGACCTTAGCACATAATTACGTCGAACAATACAGTGATCCGATACCGCTACAGCCGAGTGTTAGATTACTATGTCTCATTAGGTGTGAGGTTACCTAAACTACACACACATAACAAAAATTACAGTGCTTCTGTTATGAATTACAGATACTTGAAAGAAGTCTGTCTTCATGGTGGTCAGAAATACTTTATATATCTTTGTATTGTAAATAATGAAGAACAGAAAAAGCTTTTACCAAAAAAGATCTCCTTTACTAGAATATAAATTATATTTAAAATGAAACCTACTGTTTATACAATCAACTATCTTTGGTTTCTTTGTCATTTGATAGCACAATTCTTATGAAAAGTTATAGGCTATTTAACATCACGCTTAAATCCTTAGGAGCCGAGCAGAAAGAAAATTAATGAAAAACCATGTGTACCTGGAGCGGTTGAAATGAATCCTTATTTCAGGCCTCTAGTATGAAGTAATAATGCTTGAAATACTGAGTTACTCAGTGGGAGTAACTCAGTATCATGGATCCTTGCGTGCGACTCAACCTAAACTGGTACTAGTGATGACTTCATGGTCTCGTGGAAGTTGTGATTGCGTGACAAGTGTATTTATGAATATTTATGAGTTGTATTAATTTACAACTTATAGTTAATTATTTCTGCTCATTAAATGATTAAGTCATATTATAATATTTTTAATGGTTATTTACTATATTTATGAGAAAATATGTTCCTGCGATTATAAACTGTTAACGGGAAACAAGGAATATCCTTTTTCATGTCTATGCCTTCCTCTGTCCATTAAAGGTAGGCAACACATTTGCTTGTTGCGGATGTCTATGGGTAGTGCTCACTTAACATCAGGTGATACGCTTGCTCGTTTGCCACCTACTTCCATAAAAAAACGAACGATTTATTGGATAGGAATGTTTGGTTGAAAACAGCAGCCGAGATTGCTGTGGCACTAACGAGTAATATAAATAATATTTTACAAAATCGACAAATATGTGTGTGACAGTGTACAAACATTGAAATCATACCCAAGTCCGAAGGCTAAGAATCTTGACCATGACTTGGTTGTACCTATTCATTGAGTATTACATATTCAATGATGGCACCGCGGAATGGCGGATGTTCATGGCTCTGTGTATTTATTGGTATTGATTCGTTATCAGTGATTGCTGCATACATCGCGTGACCTCCATCGCGACAAGATTTACAACTGGAATAATCCTTTAATGATGCCATCGTAATCTTTATGGCACTCCGACCGGCAAATACCTATCTATAGACGACGTAATATCTTGTTTTAAGTTTAATTATCTGTGTTATTATTTTATTACAGTTTTGTAAAATTACTTTTCTTAATGATATGTATTTTATTGTGATTAGAGTTAAACTGGGCGAACTCGTAAGTTGTGTATCGCTCGTTCCAAAACGGGGTAATTTCTTTGGAAGTTTGAGACTAGAGCTTAGAAAATGGGTTTAAAAACAATAATTGAAAAAAATGAAAGAATTGATTTCGGTCCATAGAAAGAGCTAGATGTAGACCTAAGAAACAATAAGCATGTAATAAAATATTTAAAATATTGTTACCTGTGTGTGCTAATAATTCTAGTTGCATGCACAACAAAAAGCTTGAAATTATTGGTAGAAATTGTTACAAGGGCTAGAATTTCAACTGTGGCATACTTCCGATTCATTAAGCGAGTCATTTAAAAAGGGACTTTCTTGCAAAGGAAAAGAGTATACTATAATTTGGCAAAGTCGAACGTCGTACTGCCAGGGTGTAAAACCACCATTAATCCAGTACATCGATTCCCGGTGACCGCGCGACTCAACGAATTTTTCCCCGTGTCCAAACGTTTGTCGATACGTCACTTAGTGATGTGGCCTCCACATGGCTGCGGTTTTTCACGATCGCGTTCGTTTATAACTGTGATGCGTATATTACGTATAAGTAAAATATTCAATATAACATGTAATATGTATGTAAATTACATTACATAATACATCAAATCCAGCCTCCAACTGAGATTGGATGTATGTTGTACAGTGCCGTATACCATACATCCAATCCATCCATCGGTGGCAAATGAGCAACCGGTTCCTTATATCAAGTGACTGCTGCCGAGAGGCACCAGCAAGAAACTATTGAGCAGATGCGTTGTTTACCCTTAAGAAACAAAAAAAGGAGATAAACAGAGAGCAGGATACATATTGCCTTTTCCTATGCAACCTTAGCCGTCTAATCAAATCCCCCCCCAACCCATCCCTTATTAGAAAAGGCTAGGAAAGGGGAAACTGATTAGGATTAGGCCCGGCACTTCACTCATTAGACGACACGCACACACATCGCTTGTCTTCTGGAGATGTCACTGGTAGAGCCGGTCCATTCGTGCAACAGATGTTGCTTCGGGCTGTACATTGGTACACGGTGGTTAGAATGGTGATTCCGTATTTAATCTCAATGCCTTTTATACAATTTAGAAAGTACTAATTACTAAAAAAACGAATTCTTAAACATTTTTTGACAACAATGTAATCAATCTGGTTTATTCTTTTATTTAAATCTGACAAAAACCTAACGAATATTATAAACTATATATAATTCATAAGTCTGTAAGTGATTGAAAATATATTATAAATTGGATTACAATAATACATTCTGAAGCCAATAAAAGTGCGTTAACACAATTACATTATTTCAATTTACATTGTAGACATGGAAATCCAGTCATTTTTCGATGGCGCGCGACCTCCGTAAACGAAGTCCAATTCATTCGATGTGTACAGAATGTAATATCTGTAAGTGAAACATAAATAAACGAGTAGACTTATTGGATGTTTATACAACGTATGAAGCGGTGGGCCCATACCTCATAAATCGTTATCCAATGCTACGGTTAACGCAACGGTAATATTATTGAGTTATACGCTTCTTCTCTTGCATTCTGCATTCGTACTGTTGTATGTTAAAAGAGAAATGCAGTAGTTTGGACATAGGAACTTGATTTCATGAACATTTCAAAAAAAATCCAGAAATCCTTCGTCCCCACTTTTTTAAAATGTATGTAAGTGAGAGGTGGATTTTGCGGGAGAAGCGCCCTGCATACATAGTAGATAGTACGTACGTAGGGCGATATAACGAGTAACCGTAACCGACGAGCATGTATTGGTAGATGTATGGATGGAGAAGAAACGAGAGAGGAGCGCCAGGATCGTGCCAAATGGAAATCCAGTCTCTGCCTACTCTGGGTTACGGGCGTTAGCGCATATTTGTTTATTTAAATCTCTTGTACAATAATAACCGAGTCAACGACTCAATTGTAGTAAAATTTAAAAATCAGTTACTTTTTCTTTGCTATGTTCCAAAATCTTCAGGATTCGTCAGTGACAAATTTTAAAGGTAACTCGGTAACTATTATTTTTTAGCCAGCATATAGCGACGTTGTTGCACATAAACTATGTAATCAACAATTATAACATGCACGTTACATAATTATGTTATTCAAGACAATAAACTACGAGTATCATCGTAACAATATCGTCCTTAACACGTTACTTCTACCGAAAAAATATAAATGTTGTTAGCTAAAATATAAATGTCACTTACTTCTTACGAGTCTGCTATTTTAAACGCGTCTGTGTAGTGCTCAATACAGCAGACGTCTTGATAGAGTTGTCATATTTTTTCTGATGTATAATCCTTAGTCCGTGAACCTTGGCTAACCGAAATTAAGGGAAAAAAGAGTCACGTTATATGTACGAGAACAATAGTATTCTCGGCCTTGAGCTCTATTGACGTATTAAAAGTTTTTGTCGGATATCAGGCTAAATGTTCCGCTCATCTTTATAAAGTTAGTTCTGTATAATCAACTTTACTTAGTAACCAATTTGATGCGCATTAAAATGCCAGTGTTTTACTATGACACAACGACAATACAATTAAATTTGAGTACATATATTCCGAATCAGGAATCTTTGAAGCTCTACTGATACCAGAACTAAAAGACAAAGCGACGAGCAAAGACAGAGACAAACACGTAAGCGTTTTGCCTGTTAACAATACTATCCTATTATTATTTATATCTTATGTAAAAAGAGTAAGTCTTGATCATGGAAATCGATTGTTGATTCTTTTTTTAGAGAAGTAGATGGACGGCAGATTTAACCTCCCATAGGCTTCTACAATAAGCTAATCAGGTGCATAAACGTTGCCTGATTTTATTGGACAGAAGACGATAATCGCATCCTTTGGACATTAGATAAATATAGGAGGCTCTACCAATAAAAAAATAAATGTAAAAAACTGTAAATCTCATCGGTTATTCAATGTGTAAATATTAATAATTTAATATATGAAATTATCTTACAAATAAAACTAGTTCAAGTTTTAATGTCATCTAGTACAATACTCTTCGAGGTCACATGCCTATTTCAAGCCAGTCCAATCAACAGCTGATATTTACTGCTGGCGATGTATAAATCCCTGATGCGACAATTGCTACTGCTATTGGTATTGACGGGCCGGTTGGCGTGGTTTGTAAGATACTTGCTTTTCACGCCGCAGGTCGTGGGTTCGATTCCCACGCAGGACAGACATTTGTGTGCATGAACATGTCTGTTTGTCCGGAGTCTGGGTGTAATCTATTTAAGTATGTATTTACAAAAAAGAAAAGTAGTATATGTAGTATATCAGTTATCTGGTTGCCATAGCACAAGCACTGCTTAGTTTGGGATCAGATGGCCGTGTGTGAATGTGTCCTAGGATATTACTATTATTATTGTATTTGAAAGAAAAATGATTTTGCGTCAAAATTATGTTCCTCGCTACTGATAAAGTTAGTTCAAATGAACAACGCTTGGATATAATGTTACCAATCTTATGCAAATAACATTTTGTATTGGATGTGAGTGCAACGTAATTCCATATTTTTCTGAATCTATGTGTCGGCGAGCATTGCGAAGCCAACGTGAAATCGAGATGGAGCTAGGATATAAAATATACACTAGATGGTTGGAAAAGTTACTTGGCTATTCTAAAATAAGTTGTATTCAGTATTTCTAACTAACTCGCGTTCACCGTAAATAATATCATGAATAAACAAATATTAAAAACTGATTGGTATGCTAGTTATTTATTATAATTCTTCTCCCTTCACATCGGCCTTTCTTGGGTCACGATACTCCTCTGGTACAGATTCATAGGATCTCTCAGATCATCTCTTTCAGTTGAATTGCGAATCTATGGTTCTTTATTTAAACATGAACGGGACCACTTCACGACTTTTGATCTCGGACTCGGACAATTTTACCGACACAACCATTTTCCATGGTCTTGTCATATCTCTCGAGAATCTTCAACCTTTATATTTACTCATACACACTTGTCGGTTACCGACTTTCCTTCCGTTGCCGTTACATGCTCTCTTTAGTCGTCGTGTTACCTTTCCTAACCAGTATATTATATATGATAAATGCAAATGTAAGGTTGTTTGTTTTTTACGCTTTCCCTCCTAAACGATTCAACAGATCGACATGAAATTTCGTACATTATCAGAGGTACAGAAAATAAAATAGCTTTTATCTCTAAAATTAAACTGTTCTCGAAGTAAGTATAGGGAAATACGTAAAACCTTCATTTACGCAAATAAGTTGTATTGTAATACCCTGCACTGTAACGATTGCTTCAGTCAGATTAAATGTCTTGGACTAAACGCCCGTGCTTTATTCAGTACATCTATCCGTTGCCACAATTATGTTAAGAATACGAATAAGAAACGAATGTTCACCAAGCCTCTAGCATCAGTTAGTGCAGTATAAATTTTCCTTGCATCTTCGTAGATAATAAGTAATGAAGATACATTTCGTAGTTAATATTAGAACAATATTTATTTAATGTTTGCTAATTCTCTGTGTCATATAGACAGATACGCAGTCGACCACGTGTTTATTTCCTTAAACTTCATGTTCTAAATACCCATACACACTAAATCACATTATTACGATTTCATACCTACAACTACAACTGCACTTTATTTTAGAACTTCTATAATGAGTTTGCAGAATATTCAAAGCATTGTTGGCATGAATATTTTAATCCCAACGTTTTTTTCGTGACAAAGACGTTGGAAAATCAAATTCGCATTTACTACTTACAATAGAAAAAAAATGATTGTATTTTAAAGGGCTTCCGTTAGTCGCTACGAAAATTAATGGTGACCATAGACAAAGACTAGAACTAGAACTAGAAATAAAATGAAGTCATTCTTAAATGATAATTGAAAACGAATCAAAAACAATCGTTCGTGTTGTCATTTGATTTTTATAAAGCACTTGTAGGCCCGGGCAGAACTTGCCCCACAAACTGTTTTCAGTTTATTAAGGATTGGTTTTGTAAATTCATCGCGACTTTTATTTTTATACAATCACATTTAACATTTTGTGGAAGCGTGTCTTTTATCGATACGTTCTCACAGAGACTACGAGCACTGTCCTCTCCGTCAGTATGAGAAATGATGTGATCTGTAGTAGCAAAATGACTGACACTTTTTTTATGTGAGAAGGTGGCAAGCGAGCAAGCGGAACAACTGATGTTAGGTGATCGCTACCCATAGACATCTGCAACGAGCAAATGTGTTGCAGATGCCTTGCCTACCTTGATGAACAGAGGGGGAATGGATATGGAAGAAAAAGGATATTTCCTTTCCCCCGCCAACCCCCTCCCCATCCAATCCTCTTCCCGTTCCCATCCCATCCGTATTAGGAAAGGCTGGGAAGGGGAAGAGGAACCCTCACTCAACAGAAGAAACGCAGAATATTTCTACGTCACGCCTGTTTTCTGTGAGGTTATTATTTATCACAAACATTACGAGACTATATTCTAAATAGCGACAAAATAGATTAAAGTACCAATGCTAATAGTAAGCACAAGAATACCAGGATGCCCCATTTCATTGTATAAAAATAGTCCATTATCCCATTCCCTCCATTAAATCAGTGACACTAACGCGCGTGGGTCTGCCGTCCAACAATGTGCTAATAAAATGTTTTCGTCATCATTATTTATAGTTTTTTTACTGTTTTTAATTTTAAAAAATCCAACCGATTGCAATCATATAACACTGTGAATTTCAGGATTATAAAATGTTTTCTTTTTAAATTATTATTGAATAATTTCATTTAATTTTAAATGACGACAATGATGAGTCGTTTTAGATTAAATAAACAATTTCGATATGTCCATAAAAATAATAAAGAAATAAAATAATAAAAGACTACGCGACTCTACTATACTGCTTAAACTCTAATATTCCATCTTGATCTAGGAGCTAGACTATTCCGTTCTACAACCATGTTATAACTGTCGATAAACCACAAAGTGATGTCACATAATTATTCTATTACCTACACTTACACAGTTAAACAAAATAATTTACTATCCTGGTGTGGCTTGCTTTCGTATAACCTTTTAAATTATGAGTATCTGTATTTTACTAACTATACTTTTAAATGTTACTATATAGAAGAGCCACGAGCGAAAAGCAAGAATAATATTATATGTGTTTCATTTATAAATAATATAGTAAAAATATACTAATAATAATACACGAACAACATTTTTATGACGTGACATTATTAAAGGAAGGTGATTTCTAAATCTTCCGAAAAACAATATTAAGTACTTAATAAAGTAAAATTTATTATAACTGCATTTTATATTTTATCTCCTGGAACAAAGCGGTTCGGTATTAACTTGTGGACTTAAATCTTTATAAAAGATCCATTGTCAGCAACTATTGCTCCAAACATTTGCCGTACTGAGTGTTACTGAGTGCTGTATAGCGTGTATAGTTTCATCGACAGTGTGGAATATCTATAAATTTAATTTGTCGTATTTTACGATTTAGTCACTTATATATTTTTATCTTTACAATCCACCGTTTCATCTTGTTATGACTACTTCCTGTCAAGGTCGTTATATACTCACTCTAAATTTATTAACCTTGACGGAAAATCATCTTTAACCTTAGAATTAGTCCACGAATTATTTGCGTAGTAATATAAAATGATTCATTTACATATCTATATAAAATCTTGAATGCGTTTAATTACAACAATGTGATTAACAACAAAATTACGACGAGCAGTCGACTGAAAACTTTTGCAGTGAGATCATTAATGCTGATAAAAATTCAAGGCCAACTAAGTGAGAAACATAATGAATGATACTTGGCTTGACAACTTCTTCATAAAAGTTTTTTGTTTTTAATAACAACAATGGAGTGGATTCTTTGTGTTACGATCTTCAATCATGTTATATAAACTACAAGATGAACCCCGCGATTTCATCCGCCATGCAATTTGTATTTAACTGACATGTCCAGCCTAAGCTGAAACCTATTTAATATATTTGATCATAGACATTTGAGGTCAATTTACATCGGAATAAATTATTTTTCCTTACAGATTTTTATCCATTCAGACCTTTAGGGGATGAATTTAGAAAAATTCTAATTAGTTTTCGCCTACGTAATAATATAAATCTCTGTGCAAAATTTCAAGTGTCCAGTCCAGTTTCTTCTTTTATATACGTGTGTGTATATATATATATATATATATATATATATATATATTTATCGAGATATTTTTAGGCTTATAAGTTGCTATTAAATCTTGAGATAGTTCTAACGACCTAACGTATAGCCGCTGACTATTCAAGACCCGTCATTGACATTTGGGTGATGAGATTACTTATGCCAAAAAATATAATCATAAAATTAAGTCAATGTGGCGCCCCAGTTAAGCTCGGCTATAAATAGACAGAAAAAATATGTCCCAGCTTACTTGATGATAGAACTTCTATCTTCTAAGGATTCCTGAGTGTTTCAAGAACAAAGATACCTTAAAATCTTCTTTTCTTTCTTTGTAATATAAATTTAGATATTTGCGATTTAATAATTGCGATTACAACAGGTATTCTTTGTAACCTCACCTCAACAGTGTTTGGGATCAATCAATATTGAAATAAAACAAATTTTACGCATTTTATCGAGTTTATTTTACAATTTTTGGTTCCCGACGTTTCGATTACTTTACAGCGCTCATGGTCACGGGGGTCTGAGGTGTCAGACATCCCAATGTCAAAAGTTTTGAATTAATTACTTCAGGTCCGATCTATGCAGAATGAGCTCACTGTATCTTGCGGTCGTGCAGCTGTATGCTTGGTTTAATTTTATCAATCACGGGATCCCAAGCTGGTGTTAGTACCCAGCTATTTTCTCTATTGAAATTCGGAGGTTTTTTTTACAATAGCCTCGCGTATCATCCTGGGTAGGTAGCGATGTTCTCTTGCGAGGACTTGTGGTTTGTCAAATCTTATATAATGGCAGAAGCGAGTCATACAACGCTCATGTAAAATATATAATTGTATTTTTAATGCTGAGCATATTCTCGAAATCGACGTGAACGCGTTGCAATACAATCACTTCTTTGAACGGTTGCATCATATGTATACGCTTGGATGCGTTTTCAATACACGCCGTTATTTATTAGCGAACCAGACTGCTGTTCTTCTATATTTGCATCGATTACACCATCCGTAGAAATAAACCCGCGGTAATGTTGTTCAACTTAGTAACTTTAAAGTTTTTATTTCATCGTACCTTATTTTAACTACAAAGTAGGTACAAAATCGATTATTCCATCGCCGTGATACATGAAGAAATTAACCATTTCCTTTGACATCAATTTTTTTTTTATGTGAGAAGGTGAGTGAAGTGAGCGCCGCCCATGAACATCCGCAACAGATAAATGCGTTGCAGATGCGTTGCCTACCTTTAAAGGACAAAGGAGGGCAGGGACAGGAAAAAGGATATTTACTTTCCCCCGTTAACCCCCTCCCAATCCTATCCTCTTCCCCTTCCCGTCCTATCCTTATGAGGAAAGGGTGGGAAGGGGAAGAGGACTAAAATTAGGGCAAATTAAAGAGAATCAATTTCTTATGGCTGCTGCGGAAAATATTATCAAAATTGTTTGAGACTTACGACAGCGATACTGTTTTATATTATCGTTGTCATTTAACCTATATTCATCTACTGCTGGACGTAGACCAGTGAGAGATTGGTCGCCACAAAAATTGATCGAAATTTAAATGGTTTTGAATATTTTTAATGTAATTGTTTTGAAATGAGTTGATTTTAAAATTTTTGTATAACTACCAAAAACTTCCAGTCTTTCTTTTGATAGAATAAAGAGGCAAACGAGCAAGCGGAACCTGGCAATAAGTACCACTACACATACATAGACTCCGCAACAAGCTAATGAGTTGTAGATGCATGGCAGTTAATGGACAAAGAGGGGACAAACCAACCCATCCCATCCCCTCCTCATCCGTAAAATCCTCTTCCACTCAGAACTTCCTTTCCTTATGAGAAAAATATGGGAAGGGGATGAGAACTACAATTACACCTCCGACACGCCACTTATCAGACGAAACGCAAATTACTTCTCTTTCGTGCCTGTTTTCTTTGAGGTTGTGGTATTTCATCGGTCGAGCCGGCCACATTCGTGCAAGAGATGTTGTTGCGGGCTCTACCACTGTCTATTGACTAATATTTCTCGAGAGCAATCGATAGGTATGGTGATTAATTTTGCGGCCAATATCACTGTTCCGTCTAGTTTAGACGTTACCTGCTAACAATGTACCTTGTCCTGGGAACTTTAATAAATTTATTAATCCTTTAAGATGTGTAATATTATTTACAAAACATACAAGATGTTTTACTCAGGACCCTAAAATTTCACACTATTTGAACTAGAATGAAGTAGGCAAAGTATCTTAATACGAAACTACATAAATAATAAAACAACACAAACTGTCAATAGGCTTATATGTATTCAACGTTTGTACTCAAACTTTTTGAAACTATCCGAAATGTGACATCAACTTGTACGATAGCGGAGATATATGTGTTTGTATTATTTATATTCCAAACGTTTTGTACCGAGATATTTTTATTCGACCTCTGTTCTCGTAACATACGCGCGCTGAGGACAATAAAATAAACACACATAATTTGTCAAAGAGAATTAGAGGGCAAAATGGTGAGACTGTGTTAACAATGATTTAATGATACCAAGGATTAGTGACGGTCCTTAACAAAGAGATAAAGGGCAGACGAAATATCACGGCTAATATCAAAACCAACAAAAGGGATAAACTAGACCTATTGTCTAAGTAATATAATGAAAATATATTCCTATTCATTCGCATCTTTGTAATAACGCGCCCCTTTCCTGAAAACGGCTAACCCTAGTAAGGGGGAAGGCTCCGAGCACGTGCGTCTAAGACCCTCTCTTTCGGATATAACTGAGGCTAATAACACCGTCTCTTTTTCAACGAAACGATCAGCGCACGCATTGCAGGTGAATCTATTCGTTCAGTTGTCCTCAAGCATCGACGTGGGCGGGTTGTGTTCAAGCGCTCTGCGTTTCCCGCGAAAATTTACGTTTTTCCGGCTTAGATCCCATGTACTCAATTACGCCTTAGATTAATAGGCTAGTTATATTTTTTATTTATGTTATAGTGTTTATTTGTATAATAATATAAATACAGTGTATTTATATTTGAACTGTGAGAGGAAATAACTTTTAAGTGACATTTAGTTTTAATTTATAAATTGATTTACCTTTGAAAAGTAAGTTTGTGCCGTGCTATTTGGTGATTACTTCATTTTTATACAAGTAAGTATTCTCATAAGAAACATTCGCAATTTTCATTTCGTTTATTTCGATGCGGGTAAATAAATACCTTTAAAGTAAGGAAAAGTTGATAATATATTGAGGGTTTACCCTGGGTTGGATTTCAAGCATTGTAGGGCTGAAATATGATAAGTTAATTTTTGTTGTAAATTTTAAATTAGCCACAATTTTCTATCATGCACAAGACCTAATTATAAATCTTAATACAAAGATTTATATTGTTGAATCCAAATAAAAAATTATTTTTATTTAATTACATACTTGTTAATTAATTTAGTACTGGTTTCATTGTATTCGTATAAAACGTTATTTAAAATAAAAAATGAACTCGTTTAAAATACAAAAAAAATTCTCGTCCTTAAGATTTCAACGTAGCACGAATTCTTCAAAATAAAAACGTAAGCGTGAAGTTTTGTTATTGTGGCGGTTTACAACACCACACGAAGAATAAGTTATCAAACAGGTGTGTTACACACCAGCGCCTCCCGATCGTAATGTAAATGTTATGAAATTTAATTATTAAGGGATTCGATTTTTAAAATTTACAAACCACAAAGTAACATTATTTTATACATTTAGATATGGCCAGTTATTTTTAGTGACATAAGGAAAATCATAAAGTTAAACATAAATATTGCTTGTGGTTTATCCAATGACTTATTTGTATTGACTGATTTTGCCTTCATAAAAAGGTAATTTAATGAGATTTTTCTTAATGTATATGTATATATATTTTTGTTATCGTTAAATATTAAATAAATTTCGTTATCTTAAGTCGTATGTCAAGTTAGTTAAAAATTTTATGTGAATTATCTTTGGTTTATATTCTTCCAAACCTAGCCTTTAAATTGAATTTTGCGAATTATTACTCAGCATTACTTAATTTTGTATTTGATAATTTTTTATGCCAGTCTCTTACTGAAATAATTATAGCAATAATTCTCTAAAAATATACTAATTGAAACCATAAACGTATACAATTTCATATAATCTATATGGCTTAAAGAATTTAAGCATAAAAAATAATTAAATACATATTGTTAGTATCCATTTATAAAATGGCAATTCAAGATCTTAAAAGTAAAACCTTTTGCGTTCCGCTGTTGGCTGTAGCAAAAAATCTTTTAATTTAAATAAACAATGCATTATTTGTTGGTTGCTAGGTAATGAATGACGTTTAACGAAATCAACGACCCGGCGCGAAACTGGTTTTTAAAAATGGAACATGAATTATTACTTTTTTCCAAATCCAACCAGTTACAAGAATTGTGCAACAACTACAATCAAAACTTACGGCGGGAATTTCAAATGACATAATCGGAATTGTAATCTCAAAGCTATTTGTTCTTTTATTTCATATGCTTATCGTGCAGTTTGCTTGACAGAAATTATTACAAACCTATTGATAATTTTTTCATTCGATACGATATTACACCGGTTGTTTTATTCAAATAGTACAAGTCTTAGATACGCCATAAGAAATTTATACGCTCATCTGTTATTTGATCAGGACCTAGATTTTGACGTACATTATTAAATAACAAGTGGGCTGCCGAGCTGAATCTAGGATCAGCCGTAAAAACTAAATCACATTGAACTCATGCATAACTCGCCGTTGGTGATTATAGCGTTCAAGCTTATCTTGACAGACAAGCTAGAACGCTAGAGCTTCAATTGTTATTTATTAATTTTATGTTATCAAACGTATAATCTAGGTTCTAATGAAATAACAGAGGAGAGTATAAATTTATTATGCCGTATCTTATACTTTACCAATGTACAACAGAAACTTCATAGATTTCTAATTAACCGTAATTCGAACTGCTTTTAACCGGCTTCGTGGATAATGTTTGAATGAGGCGTTATTTAATTTGAATACAGAGATTTAAATACATTGTTTAGTATTTGCCATTTTTTAGTTGGATAATAACACAAACATAAGAAGGTATAATACCGTTTACTACATCGTAAGAGGTATCGTTATCCAAGCCCTTCCACTAAGCAACAGACATTCGCTAACCAGAAGTTAGTTATAATAGCTTGGTGTCTTATCTAATACCTGTTACTACGTACATCATATGCCTTGATCTTCGAATAGTCATGTTTATAGTCTAAAAATTTGATCTAGAATAGCATCTAGGGTGGCATGTATCGACTAGCTTAATTAAAGTTAATATTTTACTCGATTCTCTCACCCTTTCTTGGTAAAACGGTAACCTCACCGAGTAAAAAGTGACGAATATGCCCGTCGATTCAATTTTTTTGTCTTTATTTATTGAATTAAAAACATAGGCCAAATTACCGAGTGACTGGTTGAAGGCTAAGATGCAATCGTTTGTCGAAGCGAAATTTTGGTTGCGCTTTTATAAGTATAGTCATTATTTTTCTTTACTTGTTCACGTCGAGACTTCGCCTTTTCGTAAAAGATTGACGATCGCTTTTTTGTTAAATGTATTTCAACGTAATGCGTACCTTTATATACGCCGAATACGTTTTGATACTTTGTTAAGTGATTTATTTTGCAAAATAATAAAAAACCTTTTAAATTTATTCCAATAAGTTACAAATTGTGATATTTCAAGAAATTAAAGCTTAAATTAATTAGTTATAAATTTGACATAAATATCAAACTATGAATGCCCCTATGAATTTGAGGAAGCCTTTTTAAAAATGAATTTTTAATATTGGGTTTTGGACAAAGGCAAAGCGAAATTAAAAGCACAACGCGATGGTAACATCAATAAACCGCCAACTCCATCCGGCGCGGCCGAGTCAAAAGCCCATCGGTACTAAAATATTAGACGTGAATTTTCTACGAGCGATTCTATCATTGTCTGCCGAAGTCGCACTAGAGACCGGGTCTATTTCGGTTCACGTCCACACTACGGCACGACAGATAGTTGGCGAACGCCGAACTGGACGTATCTTATTTTTGAAAAGACATTCTTTTCTTCAGTTGCACCTTTTGTTTCGTATTCCGGCCGAATTATACGAGCTACGAGCATCTTTCATCCGCGCAATGCTAATATTAATACGCGTACATTGTTTCATACGTCATTTTGTTGGACTGTAAACTTTATGCGTTCGAATTGGTTTATGTAATGCCTTTAGACGATGGGTAACACGGTTTTTATGTTACCAACAACGTTATGGTCCACGTTTGGAATACTGTCAGTGAAATTCGGCGTCATCATAATATATTTCTTACTACAGCTCTCTCTTACCTTGACAGAGTTAGATTTACCCAAGGAGTCAATCAAACAAATCCTGGATAACACTTTACGATGATTTCCGTCCGACATTCCTTTCACTTAAGCTGAGCTTATTTCAATATAAAATATGTGTTCGTAGTTATTTAAAAGTACAAATGTATGCCAAATCAATACGGAACAGGATTCTCGTATTAATTTATATTTTCTACATTTATTTATAGATCCTTAAATTAAATTATAATACGTTAATAATATTTCAGCCCAAAGAAGCCAATTTAATATTTAGAAAGCAAAGGATTGTTCTAGAATCAAAATATTTAATTAATTCACCCAGATTAAGATGCAAAGACATTATAAAAAAAAGTATATGGAGTAGAACTCGCCTTGCGGAAATTTTCGTCGGGGAATTGTTGAAAAGAAAATTAAGATAATTAGGATGCCAGAAGAAATACTTTTTTTGTCTGTATTAATTACTGAAATTTCAAATTAGGTAAGATTCGGCGAGTTTATGAAATACTTTGGTATTGTTAAAAGCAGAAAGTTAAATGAAATAATGAATAGATAATAAATGAAATATCTTGTTGCACTCCATCGGAGTAGAATCAACTCTAAAAAAACAGTATAGCAATGACCTTTAATATTTGAATATAAACTCCTATTGCCTTGGTTTTTTTTTTTTATAAATTTTCGATTCAATCAAAACATTTTCTTCATTATTTGTGCCAGTTTCAATAGAATTTATATCACGAAAAGTTTGTGCTAAATCGACGATGCGTCGATTCAGATTATTTTTCTAAGCCGCCTCATATTCGAGCTCGTAAAATCGGCCTTGTTTATTTCTAAAGTCAAACATTTCACGATCAGTAAATGAAATTCGTCTGACGATCGTTGTTCTTAATTCGAAAATTTTAAATGTGATTGTCGACTGCCAGTATGATTTTCAACGCTAAATGCAACGTCACAATTCTTGTTCTCAGCTGCATTAATAGATAATAAATGGCATATTTCTATAATTTTTTTTCTGTTATTTTTATTGAGTCACATTTTTGTGTCCCCTGCTATTATTCTTGTCCTAAGATTTTTTTATTTTCTGTATACGAAAGATATTGAAGGTCAAAATTATTATTTCTTACATCGAAATTAACTCACCTATGCTCTTTGTATAAAGGAAATATAATTTTAATAAATACCGCGACATTTTTGGCAAATTATTCATCAAATATGTAGTTATAAAAATGACTCCTATATCTCTTGAGAACAAAATACTTTAGTATAAGTGCAAATTACTTATTTTCTTATTGCTATTTTTTAAGCACTAAGAAGATGTCATTGGAACTTCAATTAAATTCAAATAGTTATTTAAATATATTTGGTAAATTTCTTTAGTTTATGTTGAACCGGTTAGCTTTAAAGATTTTCTTTGACTTTAATAAGCACTAGTTTACAAGTGAACAAAGGACATGGTCAACGAGAACAAAACAAAATTTCACCTCGCATAGACAAGCACGTTTATTAATTCACAACGCTGCGCACAAGATTCCGAATTCGGTATTAGCATACTTAATGCATTCGTGATAAAAACACGATTAGCCATCGCAAAAAAGAGCATCCTGTGCCACTGGAAACATGCTCATGGTTGAGATTAGTTCGCAGGCGTAGTACAGTCACGAACAAAACACACATTGTAATAGTATTGATTTTAAATAGTTGAAAAAATGATAACATTTCTTAGGGAAGGCTCAGGGATGTCCAACGAAGTTGTAGGTACAAAGTAGATAGATTTCAACATCATTCTGTCTTTCTCCCAGAGGACAGGTAAAAGGTATTAGAACATTCCCCAGATACAAAGAAAGTCTTACGTTTGTTTTTTTATGTCCATCAGTGTTGTATGTTGTATATGTATATTATGTTTGTTTTTCATCATTTCTTTTTCATTAAACACCTTTAAACTTTAACTGTTTATTTCAACAAATATACGTACAACTCGGCTTCCTGTCTGTGCTCCAGTCAATCAAAACACGCCAGATGCATTCTACCACTGGGTTTTTGGCAAGAGTTGTTTTACATCTAGGCCAACATGAACGTAATATCTTTTTACTGAGTTAAAAGATTCTCGCAACAGTCCGGTAGCTGAGAAATATCTTTCAATTACATTTTAGACAGGATCTTTAGTATGTTTGCTTAGTTTCATTTTTAAAATGGAATCAACAAGTGGACTATTTGTCAAAGTCGTTTTTGCACCAGTTGCACAACGTCATGTTGTTAGAAAACGTTTCGAACATTATAATAACAAAAAAGGTCAAAATTAGTTTTACAAGATAGACCAGAAAACTATATTTAATAACAATTATTCTTTACTATAATCAAAAAGTGGAAACTAGAGATAAAAACAAAAAAATCAAATTTTCGTTAATACCACACGTTCATCAATACGTCTTAAAGTAGGGTTAGGAAGCATATTCAAGCGTTCACGTTGCATATTTTTAGCGTACCTTATGCGATCTGTATCGAATAGGTCAGTCATGATGACATTCATTTTTGGCGCTTGGTTCTTTATTGTTTATATAACACCGCATTGTTGACAGTAACAATTGTCTGATAATCCTTTCAATAGTGAACAAGTTTAATAACGATTGGTCGTGCTATTGTTTTGATGATTATTTTACTCTCGTTGAAATATTATGTAATCTATATTATATACATACCTCCTCCTCCTCCTTTGGATAGTGGTAGAGCCCGAAACAACATCTGTTACAGGAATGGGTCCGCTCGACGGGTGAAATACCACGACCTCACAGAAGACAGGCGTGGAGTAGAATTGTACTGCGTTCCGTCTGATCAGTTAGGTTCCGGAATCCTGGTCTTCCCCTTCCCATCCTTTCCTTATTGGAAATTGATTTGACAGGAGAGAAAAAGGCTAGAAAAAGGAAATATCATTTTTCCTGTCCGTCCCCTCTTCTGTTCATTAAAAGTAGGCAACGCATTTCCAACTTGTTCACTTATTAGCAGACGAACCGCATTCTCGTTTGCCACCTTCTACTAAGAAAAATAATCATTAAACTAAATTAAGACAGTAAATGTACCTGTTGATTCTAAGTTAAATTGGTATATATTAAAATCTACATGTTTCTATGGTTTAAAAAAATATTTCGTATAGAGATTTTTTGTACAGAGATGCATACACCTAATTAAAGACTTGTATGTTCATTTAATTTTGTACGGCAAAGGTTATTTTTATATATTTAATTTCCTCGTAAACTTAAAGTAACGTAAATTGGTAACTAAAGAGCAATACGATATAAACGAGTTGTTTATTTCATTATGCAGTACATAAATAAAGATTGTCGTCATTCAAGTACCTGTTTTCTATACTTGGATGTCGAATAATTTTTTCCTTGCCTCATTAAATGTTTCGCAGTGGAAATTCTCGTACGTCCATACGTCTCCTACATACCTCCTGTCGATTAGTAAGAGTTTCCATTAGAGGCTCGCCGGACTCAAATACGAAAGACCCCTTTGTGATAAATATACTTGACAACCTGGAGACGCATTTTTTTTTAATGAGACGGTTTTTATAGATACTATAAAATAAAATGATGGTCCGCTTAATTATCGAAAGGACCGTATTTATTGTGGCGAATGACCTTTAAGTGACTACTAAATACTATAAAAATTCGTACAATTTAACGTCTATATTTTTTGTGAATATGTCGACCATGTCTTATTAAAATAAATACAGAAAGGTTATCTCAGTGACAAACCTGTACTGACTATATTGCAAAAACTGTAGAAAACCTTTGGATTTAAAGGGTGAGAACAAACAAATCTATGTACATATTGGTTTATATGGGATTTCTCGGTCTTAGAACTAATAAAACTGGTGTGTGTGTGCTAGTTTAATTAATCTGATACATCATGAATTAAAAATGTCTTCTTCATTTTGATATAATATATGTTCTGTATTATGGTAGGAGGTATCGTTGTAGACGTGTTTAACTGGTTTTGAAATGTTTTTCGCGTGATCTATTCGGAACGTGAAATGGATTAAGTCACGCTATTTAATTATCCGAATTGGAATGGTTAAATACATATTAATTACCATTCCTTATAATTTAAGGTGTTTGCGCACTCTGATTGGCAGCATTTGAAAGTTCTAGAGTTATTTCGCTACGTATTTCTAAGTAGTTTGCAAACTCAATAATATAGATTTTATCTAATAAGATGTACTAGTATTCGAGTTCAGTAAATAAACGAGTCTCAAATACTCGAGTACGTGGCCAGCTTCAAAATGCAAAAGACCAGAAATTGAAACATAATGGTACAATTGGCATTCCAAAAGTTATTTATGATTTATATACATGGATGCATTGTCAAGGGTGGAACCTAATATCTGACACGTAAGAATCATTACTTATGTCAAGACAAAGCAATTTAGCCTGCAAATCCCGATAAAGAGGGGTTTTATGGAAACCAGCAACGACAAGGGGAAAAGAACATGTGAAATGCAATACGAGAATTAAATAACACTGAAGTTGCCAAACATAAGAGCTCATCATGTACTTAGCTAGGAATTGTAACATAACCGTTATCCTAATACTACATACTACAAACATACTAATGTACTTGAACTTGACGGGCCGCTTGGCGTGGTTTGTAAGATACTTGCTTTTCACGCCGCAGGTCGTGGGTTCGATTCCCACCCAGGATATACATTTGTGTGCATGAACATGTCTGCTTGTCCTGAGTCTGGGTGTAATTATCTATTTAAGTATGTATTTACAAAAGAAAAATGTATATGTAGTATATCAGTTAACTGGTTGCCATAGCACAAGCTCTGCTTAGTTTGGGATCAGATGGCCGTGTGTGCATATATATGTATTATTATTATTATTAATGTAGGTATTTTATCTGATAGTTCGACAATCACAACCAGCTCGTGACGTTAACGTTGCCTTAAGTTATTTGAACGCAAAGCAATTTATTAGTTCGTTAAAAGTTATCGCCGGTAAACTAAATGAGGAAGATATAAATATATTATGTAATTATGAGTGCCTCCAAGCGTACGTGGCCGTGCCATAAACTAGAATACATAGTTAAATGTTATTTAGACAAATTAACAATTTACTCACGACGACTGCAAATCAAAACAAAGCCTAGCAAATGTTTAACAAGAAATATGGCGTCATTCGTTGTTATTATTTTAGTATTGGAAACTGCTGCGAGCGAATGATCTTATCTGTACAATGGCCATAAATGTAATTTATAAAATTATTAAAATTCTACGTTACGTGAATAACTGTGTGCAGATGTTCTAATTGCTTGCAGTTGTTTGACTATATGGACTAACATAAAATTCATAAATATGCGCTTACGCCCGGAACTCAATGCTGGCAAAGATTATGGATTTCCAGTTGGTTCGATTCTGGCACACCTCTCGCTTCTTGTATCCATATATCTACGCATACATGTTCGTCGGCTACGGGTACTCCTTGTATCTTCTTTAGTATTTCACTAATCTGATCGATATAAATTCTCTTTGGACCTCTGCCTAGTATTGTACAGAAAAAAATGTTTTTATCTTACGTTTAATAACTTACGATATCAAAACTTATTTGTTTGAAATAAATGATAGGAGTAGGTTTTATCTAAGATTTATCCAGTAATCTATCTAATCTATATAAGATTTATTGCCACCCATTTTCGAATCAAACATGTCGCATTTCTTTTTTCATTCATTTTTTACCTAGTTCAATTCTAATAAGTATTTACAGTGTACAAATAATTTTATCCATACTGGTTTTTCGCCACGCCAATGTACAAATTTTATGAATAATTTTCCGGCTCCAGAAACACAATAAGGAGGAATACCATTACGCCAAACTGGAGTTCTACTTCTGTTGACGAAACTAGTTTAATTCTCGAAACTTGTATCTTTTTCTATAAAACACTCGTTTTGTAAACTCCTTCGAATGATTTTTCAACAAATTGGTTAACTTGAAATGCTTTTGTTTAATCCGATTTTATATAGAAAAGATTCGTTTATACTTCTAAATATTCCAAGTTAATTAAACCTTAAACCTTTTTCGTCTTAATTATTATTATTAATATTTTTATTTAATTGATCAATTCGTTCGTAATTTTGATTAATAAGCGCCCTATCAAAAATTTTTGTTGCGCAAGCAAATATGTATTTCCAAAACTTTTTTAATAGTACCTGAATGTACAGTTCAATGAGAGGACAGCGTTTTATAGTGACTTGTCGACGACACACTCAACGCTTTTTCAATCAACGTGTCGATATGACGTGTCAACTATATTTTTTTTTCAATTGTTACGCTTACAAAATGTATCCTTTGAAATGTTTATTATTTTGCACAAACATATATTGAAATATATCTTAAATATCTCTGTACTGTAAGACTTATTCAGACAGAAAGGAAATGTTTTTTTAATCCAATTCCTTTCTTTTAGAAATATATTTTCTTTTCTTTTTCCGGTGGTTTAGATATTTATATTGCTGTCTTTAATTCACATTTCTTAGAAAAGCAAATGCAATATCTACTGCTCCCTTTTGAGCCTTTCTAAGGAAGCCTATATTTGTCGGGACGAGTTTTTCGTTTAAGTAATCTTTCATATACAGCTGACTATTCTGTGTTTCAATCAATTTAAATTAAGTCTTAATCGCTCTTAAAATAGTGCATCTTTGTTATATTACAAACTAAACCGCAACGTAATCGCATATATGATTTTGTTTCAATCGCGCTTTTTGGGTGTACATGTAAATAAATTTTAATGAGACATTACAACGCTGTTCGTTTGTTTTTTATCAAATTATTGCTTTGTCAATAATTAACGCATTATAAGCAGCATATCCTGGAATTGCTGCGTCAATACATACATATGTATTGGCATCGTTAAATTATTTTATCAATTTTGTACTAATTTTTGTTTTAGAATAAACATTAACATGCGTGATTTAAATTTTTTTTATAACAAGAAATTTTTATAAAAAGAACACAACTATTTAGGCGCCCATTACAAATAATATTTAAAAATAGAATGATAATATCCGGCAACTTGGTATTCCGGATGAATAATATTAATTTATAAGTTGGATCACTAAATGATTTACCGAGCCCGGACGCCGCGGACAAAATACCAATGGAGAGTAAACTGAAGAATGTTAATGAGTTGTTAATGGGCCGGCAACAAAGAAAGAAGGCGCAGGAAAGCTCGGGCAGCGCTTAGAATAACTTTAGGAAATTTCCAAGTTGATCTGTCACATCACTCGATTATAATTAAAACGGACCGTGGACTGCCCCTCGTCTTGGAATTATCTGGAAATTATTTGTCATTTTAATAAATGTATTAGCTGGATTTGAAATGGAATTTATTTGTGAGTTAATACTCGTATTATGTCCATCTTACTTAACAGTTAATTTTTGTAAACTTTCGCTTGTGATTTAACAATGAACTACTTATTGAAAAAAACAAAAAAAGTATATTTATAAATCTATATAGAAAATAGGATAAAAAATAATATATTAAGTTTATATATATATATATATATATATATATATATATATATATATATATATATATTTACTGACTGATCAATATTAAATATTAATGTCCACAAATTAATAGAGACTTAGGATTTTTTGCACACGACGTTTTTATGCGCAGAGACGACGGGCGTTTTTGATGCGCCCGTTATCTGCACGTTTGTGGAGATACAAAGTCCACTACGCGTCTTGCATTTGCTAAGCATCCTAATCGAGTGCTACGCGCAAGCAACGTCCGCGCGCACTAAAAACGTCGTGTGCAAAGGCGCTTAGCCAATCTAAATAAAAAAGTGCACACGCCGGAACCCAGAGTGCTCAGAGATCACGGATTTTCTTGTAACGTGATCCTTGCACAACCCGCTATCGAGTGTTTGTAAATTTTAGTAAATTAAACGTTAGTAAATGAGGAAAATAATTTATAGTTAAATAAAAAATGAATCGAATTGAAATTATTATAATTATAATGCTAGTAAATGACTTACGCGGATACATTTTTAAAAACAAGAAACAAAAATAGGAAGCGAAATTACATTTCTTTTTGAAGTATTTATACCATTCTGTTCGTAGTGACTGTGTTACACTGAATATGTTTTTTTTTCGTTTATTATAATGACCACGGCGTGCTCAAAAACGCGAACATCCCCGACCACATCTAGTGGCTACACCTGTGGAAGGGAGTTCCCCGCGAAATCGTTACAGAGTACACGGAGCGTGATTTTTTAATACCGCACCTCCATACATGAGCACTGTAGACTTTCCACTAACGATGTGGGGTGCATTTTAATATCTCATAGCGGCGTCCGTTTGATTTTTTTCTACAGCTCGTTATTTACGAAATGTTTAAAGTATCCGTATTTTTTATTTTGGAATCAATTACTTTCATTGATCCGTAAAGTACTTAAGATTAATTTATACGAAAAATAGGTACAAAACGCATCGCATATTTATGACGTATTTAAAGATAACCCTTCGTTATAATAGAAGTTGTAGGTTCAGAGACGATCTTTAAAGAAGAAGAAATACACACTTGAATATTTTTTCTGCTTTCCAGGGACATTTGAAAACAGGCTAGTAAAAGCTGAGTAGAGGTGATTCATTTAGAAAATGAAAAACGTTTTTACTTTAAATTCGCTAATAAAATAAAAAGAGAGATTTGTGTAAAATTTCTCGTTGTTAAAGTTGTTGTACGACATGTCTGTCAGGTTCCCCTCTTATATACAGAAAGATATAAATAGTTTTTCAGTGGTAGAGCCCGCAACAACAGCTGTTGCCGAATGGGCCGGCTCGACCGGTGAAACGACCTCACAGAACAGGCGTGAAGTACTCTGCGTTTCGTCTGATGAGTGAGGTGCCGGAGGCCAAATTTGAGTCCGCTTCCCCTTCCCATCCTTTCCTTGTAAGGATGGGACGGAAACGGGAAGAGGATTGGACGGGAAGGGGGTTAACAGGAAAAAGGAAATATCCCTTTTCCTGTCTATGCCCTCCTCTTTCCATTAAAGGTAGGCAACGCATCTGCAACATATTTTCTTGTTGCGGATGTCGTCCATGGGTAGCGTTCACTTAACTTCACGTGATCTGCTTGCTCGTTTGCCACCTTATTGCAGAAAAAAGTCAATGTTGTTAAGCCTTAAAAGTTGTTGCGGGAGATGTCGTCTAATAGCTAGGCTGATCTATGAACGTTGTTTTTCTTTCTTGGAAATAAGATGTCAAATGAACCGTTAATCTGTCATATATTTATTATTCAGCTTCTCGAGTTAGTTCATTCGTATAGTTACATGTAAATCAGTTTACACCTTTAATTTTTGTATAATAATTCTTCTGATACATCCGAAGCGTTATTTACTAAATTTATTATACACGGTGTTGGGGCTGATGCCAATTTCATGTATCAGACATTAGTAGAATTTATTTTGTTGTTTCATTTAGAACAATACTATTCATACTAGAATACTTGGGTATAACGAATATTTGGTATAATGGAATTGTCAAAAGTAGGTAACGTAAGAGAAGGAAGTATAATTAGCATCTATATGATAGAATCGTCTGTCGATAATGCACGTTACATGTTACTTACTATTCTGAATTCGATATGTAGCTTTTTTGAAATAAATAAATACACATTGAACTTGTTTTTTTTTCTATTTGAAATGACATGGTTCATGGAATGGACAGGATACTTCCAATATTTACGTGTAAATAACACCACCATTAACTAATTAATCACATAGCTTTGCTTTTTGAAAGAAGATAATGGCAAACGAACAACGGATTAAAGATAAGTGACCACCGACGCCCATTCATTGCCCCATGCTCACGCATCATCTGCAGCACTGGAGAAACTGCAGATGCGTTGCCGGTTTTTTAAAGAAGGAGCACACTCTTTTCTAGAAGAACCTTAAGTCTTATTGGTCTGGAAATATCATTCCACTGGTGACATTATTGGCGATTTATTTTAATATATGTTGATAGGGTAGATGTACTACCTAGCCGTGTAACTTGTATATCTAATTATAGGTATTTTAACTTCCATTACTGCCGACGTAATTGCATTTTGAAGAGCAGGCAATAACTCGCAAGTATCTTCAGTTTATGACTTCAATACGTAACACTTCTTGGAGACTAAATAAAACATTTTGATAAGTTGTACTTATGCATACTATCACAACAGCGCTGATATTACTTGATGGTATAGTGCTCTAAATCTCTTAAGTTCAATATTACCTCACAGCTCTTAACATACTAGTTATCCGCTCCGACTTCGCCAGGGTTGCCTTTTCGGAATATACAGGGAACATACATTAATACACATATCGCAGGTATGCACGGGTAAAAAAAACAAAAAAAAATGTATCCTACAGGAACAGTACATTTGTCCGCGACAATAAGTATATTCCAGACTTTAATATATCTCTGTGCCAAATTGCATTTAGATCCGTTCAGCCAAACGCATAAACATGCGTGAAAGAGTAACAACCCATACATACAAACTTTCGCATTTATAATATAAGAATAGATCGCTATTTCATAAACGAACTAAATAGTTTGCCTTGCCTCAGCACAACCTCAATATAGCATTAAATAATAATAGATTTTAATTTTTAAAATTAGACAGAGGAGGGCATAGAGAGAAAAAGGAAATTTCCTTGTCCTGTCCATCTCCTCCTCCGTTCAATCCTCTCTATCTTTTGGAAGGAGAAGAGAAATGACACCGCGCACTCCTCAGACGAAACGCAGAAGTGTAAACTACTCCTACTTCATGCCTATCTTCTGTGATTTCGTGGTATTTCACCGGGAGAGGTACGGGCTCTACCAGTGTTGTTTTTAATTAAAAAAAATCATTCGGACGTCATCTGTTCGATGATTCTGTTCTATTTTAAGTTATAATTAACCTCGTTGATTTGGAACGGTTGCGTCACGGTTTCACATGGACCTATTTTACATTTGGCTATTTGGAGATCTGAAGAAACTATGTCAATGGGGGGACCATCAGCGTGTTCAACATCACTATTTAAAGAATGAGGAGACGAGGGATCCGATTCATAGTTCACTTCTTAAAGTTTTTAAAAAGTATTTTATTAACAATATCTGTAAATATATGAATGTTTCCAACTGCAGGGATACAGGCCCCTCTCCGAGAGAGGGAATGGGCTATAATCCACCACACTGGCCTGGTGCGGGTTGGTGGATGTCACATGTCTTAGAATTTAGTGGTTCTAAAACATGCTGGTTTTCTAAAATGTTTTCCTTTACCGTTTTCGGAGCAGTGGTAATGAAAGAAATTACACAAAATAAAGCGCCTGCCTTGGTTCCAACCCGCAACCTCCAGTTCGTAATACGGGGCCTAAACCGCTGAGCCACCACTCTATAAATATCTCTAAACGTTTTTTTTTATATTATTCCAGTTTTTAGGTCAGTAACATTGTTTGCTGTATATGCCAGTAATTTATAATCGTGATTGAATTTATTTTCGGTCATATTTCATTTTGTGTCATGGTTTAATAAATCTTCAGTCACTAAATAAATTTAAATTTCGAAATAACTTTATTTTTCTGTATTCGCATTCGAGTAAGAAGGCGTTGAAAATGGTGTAGAAGGCGTAGAAAACTCTTTGTGATTGTGACAAGGTTCAATATACTTTAATCTTGTTGATTTCAATCCCAAAAAGACACAAGTCTGCGCCATTACCGCTAAAAAAGAACCCTTTGTCGCGAATGTATGTTTTGAGGGCACTCCTCTGGTTGCCACAGCCAGCATCGGTATTCTCGGCGTTGACATATCGAGTGACGTTCAGTTTCGTGGTCACTTGGAAGACAAGGCCAAATTGGCCTCTAAAAAGCTGGGTGTACTCAGTAGAGCGAAGCAGTATTTCCAGCCGGGCCACCGCCTTCAGCTATACAAGGCGCAAGTTCGGCCCCACATGGAATACTGCTCGCATCTCTGGGCGGGAGCACCCCAATACCAGCTTCTTCCATTTGACCGCATACAACGGAGAGCGACTCGAATCGTCAACGACCGAGCTCTTACCGATCAGCTTGATACTCTGGCCTTGCGGAGGGACGTCAGCTCCCTCTGCATTTTTTACCGTATATACCACGGGGAGTGTTCCGAAGAACTGTTTGGAACGATTCCTGCCGCCGAGTTTCGTCATCGTACGACACGACAGACCGCCAGGTACCATCAACACCATCTGGATGGCTGGCATTCCTCAACAGTGCGGTTCTCTCGACATTTCCTGCCACGCACAGCCGCGTTGTGGAATGGTCTATCCTCGGCGGTATTTCCAAACCAGTACGACTTGGGGTCCTTCAAGAAGCGAGCCTTTCTTTTTCTAAAAGGCCGGCAACGCATCTGCAGTTCCTCTGGTGTTGCGGGTGTCCATGGGCGTCGTTGATCACCTGGGTGTTCCCGCCGCTCGTTTGCCCCCTTCTCTTATAAAAAAAAAAAAAAAAAAAAACCATTCTCACATAAGTAGACGATATTATTTTTGCCATAAAATTTCCTTCTGACCATTTCGTAACCCATACATTTCGTATATATGTACGTATCGTCTAAATCGAGTTGTTTTTTCGGATTAAAACTCCCTCAAAATATGTTCACGGAAGCTGTTTAGTAAAATTATATGCTATATATTATGACATAAATCCCTTTCAAACGCATTTTGTAGTCTTTAAATGTATGTTGTATGATGTATGTATACCATCCCAGTTTAAGATGGAATTCGTTCATAATCCACGAACTTCATACGTACATAATATTATTACATAGTAACTTTGTGCATTAAGTACAGAAAACTTCACCTTAAGCCATGTGTTTGTTTAAAACGAACACTTTTGGTCCAAAATCACATTCAACTTCGCATAAATAAAGTATCGTATTATTGTTACACATAAGTAACATTCATCGTACAAGAAAAATACGCTTCTAGTATTTCTGACTGCGGGTGGCCATTTAGTGACTTTGTCCTACTATTTGGGTCAGTGGCACAGTGACGCCTCTGATGACGTGGCATGTGCCTTATTGTTACCTCACTCCCGGAGTAATGCATCCTCCTCATTTCCTCTTTATTTTTAATTTTTCGCACCTGCAGCGATATTGTTGTGTCGATTTTGATTTCGTTTAATGCACGCGAGTTGCCGTTTAATTATGATAAAATATAAATATTTTAAAAAATATAGAAAAAAGGTGACAAACGAGCAAGCGGTTCACCTAATATTAAGTGACCACTACCCATAAGCATCTGCAACAAACTATTGAGCTATAGATGCGTTGCCTACCCTTTAATAGACAGAGGAGGGGATAGACAGAAAAAAATCCTTGGCCTATCCAACATCACCTCCGTCAAATCCTCTTCCCCTTCCCATCCTTTTTTTATTAACTAGATAAGGTTGGAAAGAGAAAGCGCCGCGCGAGAGACGTAACGCTGAAATACTTTTACATCACGACTGTTCTGTTTGGTATTTCACCGTTCGAGCCAGCCCATTTGTACAACAGAGCTGTTCTGAGATATAAAAAAATTCCATGGCATGGCATTTTAAATTATTTTTTATATAAATTGACATATTTTTTACATTTATTTATATGTTGTAGCCTAATTGTCCATATAAAAAGGTTGCGGGCACAAATGGGAGATACGGTAAGCTTAAAGTTTCTATGGAGGCGAATTGAAGAAAGCTAATGAAAAGTAGTTTTAAATATTTTAACTGTTCCAAATGCATTCAATAACCTAAAATAAAAGACAGCACCATCTAGCGATAGCGATTTATAGAATATAGTATGTCATATATTTTAATATATAAAAAACTATGTACATATTAACGTGGATTAGTCACAAAGTCGACTCAGTCAGTGACTGACAGCGAAAGCTACATCATAACCAGTGTGACAGGAAAGATACGGTCTGTGGGATGCAGATATCGTATAACATCAAGTGATCTATGTTTTGTATCTCATATTAAAAGCGTTACGCATATATTATAAATTAATAATTGATAAGATACGCCATAATTCGTATATGATGGGTTCTGATATATTAAAGCAGAAATCCGATATTCACAAGTAAAGTTTATACTAAATCGACGTTCGAGCAGTTATTTGATTATAAATTACCAACAAGCGCAATAAGAAACTTCCAGTTTGACATGCCCACACACTTAGATCCGCCATTTTCTTTGGGAACACGCGATCTGACTAATAGTACGAGCAATATTAAAAACTAGAAAATTATTATCGTTTTTGCCACGGAGTCGTGTCAATCTCACAAGGTCATATTTGTTGTCGGGTAATAGATTCATCGATGGATTCTTATGATCGTTGTTGTTAAGTCACAATTATAATAACTTTTTAAACATTAACTTAGTTCTTATTTCAATCATATTTCACATTATAGCTTGCTATATTAAATTAAAGGACTAAATAATATATAAATATATATGTTTGTACAAACAAACACAATGATGGTAATAAGACGGTACGATTGAATCCCCGTTCGTTCTCATTGCATCGTTTCAAACTATAAGTGGCGGATCGAATCCAGCTATTTTACGATGCGCACAAATAGATGCGCGTGCGCCTCGTCGGGGCGCCGCGCTGCGGGCTCTGATTGATTGCGCGTACCGACTTCAAAAAGCAGGAAGGTTAACCGTACCATACGTCTGGTTTTATTGACATGTTTTTCTTTTCATGTATAATGTTAAAGCGCCGTAATAGTCCATAAAAACAACGCTAAATAGCGCTCAGCATTTTGATTTGAGAATTTCTAATCGGTCAATACACAATGGTACTTTGAATTATTTATTATTACATTTTTGTGATTGTTTCGATTAATTGAAAACACAGTATTTGAGTTTTGCAGTTACTGTGTAAATATAAATGAATTATCTGACAATGACAGATTCTAGCAGTAGCTTAAGCTTTAATATTATTATGAAATGGTATGCGTAAATGTATAGATGTGGATGAAACCAGAGAAATATGTTAGAACCATGTCAAAACGAACAACTTTAATGTCTAGTCAGTATTTAGGTGACGGGCGTACGTGTTTTGTTAAAGCATTAGTCGTTTAATGCTTAATAATGAAATGCTCTATGGCCATTTGATACCGTTGTTGCTTTGTAGGCTATGTAGTGAGTACACTGTAGTATGACGTTAACTTGCATTTTTATTACTGCATCACATGAATGATTACTGTTTAAAACCATTTCTTGAACATGTAGTTTTAAACCTACATTAAGCAGTTTTTCTTTCTATGCGAAGGGTCGTGCCTTGTGTCCCATTCCGTCATCGACAACTTATCTTACGCATCTATTTTCCTTCATAATTTTGAAGGCTGCACATTTTAATTAATGGTTCTGTTGGTCACAATATCACGTGAATTCCTTACTACCCGACTGTAGGACGGTAATGTACGTATGTGTGTATACATGTACATACATCTATCCGTTCCACTGTGACACCGTAGCCTAAACAGCTTGGCTGATTTTAAAGAGTGAGGTTTCATTACATTAGTATGTTTCCTCGGTGTATCTAATTTGATGATGCTACGAATTATAATAATCATACAGTCACACCAGCCAGTTTCTTGTACGGCTTTTTACTATTTCTGTCTGTACATTTCTATAGAAAAAAATGTATATACTTTGTTAGGTTCACGGCGTTGTAAAAACCTAATTAGCGATGTTCCCAAGTGAACGCTGCGTGGATAGATCTAGTTTATTTTGTTTTAAATAAAACCGTGCCCCTGACTACGATCATGAGTTTTATTTGTCTGAAATTTTATTTTTCGTTGTTCTTTTTTTATCTTTAACTTTTTAAATGTTCCTCTTTAATTTAAATGTTTATAATTACAAATTATCTTTGTAATAAACTCATTATACGAAGGTAATTTTACAATGGTTTTAATATTTTGTTCGTGTTTTAAATATTAATATAATTATGTAAGATTGAAAGGTCGTCCGTTTTCAAAGTCTAACTATTGTCTACGATCGTTCACTTCATTAAAAATTTAATTAATATTCCGTTTTTTTGTTAAAAATCATATTTCATGTCAATTAACACTTTAATTAAAAACCTACGATAAGCTCAAGGATGTAGTAATGAATTGTACTTCTGCATGAGGCGAAGCGTTAAAAAACTAGTGTCACTAGATTCGTAGACTTGGCCAAAACGTGTAAATAGCGGTGTAGCTGGGCAGCGGTATTGTGACTAAGAATAGTGTGGCTGAATCTTGGCAGATGACCAGACGCCGCCAGACGACAGTGCTACGACGCGGAGACAATACAACTGATCCCAGCCATTGCTAAATTGCTAAGCGGTCATTATATTCTATTTAGTTTCAGCAATAGAATATATCTTGTTATTTAACACAGCTAGTCAATTTTGATTCTCCTTGTAATTATCTTGTGTGAACTACAAACTTATAGACTTTGAAATTTGATAGCAGATTGTCAAACCACTCAACTTGGACCCTAATTAGAAGAGGTATCTCCTTTGGATACACTGTTCTCCTCCGGAATAGATTTCAAAATTTATACAAAGAATTTGCGTTTTGGTCAAACAGTGCAAAATATATTTTTATCCCAGGTAGTGCACGGTGTAGACTTTATGATAACGAATTAAGGTGAAATTATCCAAAAACAAGTTAAAAGAAACTGTCAAATTGTCAAATGTCAAAATGTCGATGGCTCACATGACTTTTTAATATGAATTTTATTTTTGAATATTTTATAGGCTGGTAACGGGATTTTATTTAATTTGCAGCGTTATTTTGTGGAATGAATTGGTTCTCAAACTCGTCGGTAAAGCTATTTTAGTCGATTGCGATACTGATTTGAATTAATTATTATTTACATCACTGGCGAGTTGATTAGATTAACATAATTAATTGGGCATGTGCAAAATTATCTTCATAATTGACCTGTTTTTTATGAATACAAGCACAATAGACAGAAAAAAGTACGAAAATGATTTTGACACTTAAGACTTTATAGAAATAAGTTAACCTTCCAGAAATTTAAAAAATCTAAAAAATAACCCTTAAACTTTAAAATTTATCGGTTGATTTATATCTAAGGTATAATTAGTTGCTTTATTGTGATGGGGTGGTGTTTTACTAAGCTCTGTGTAAATAAAACTGTTACACACAATATACTATGTACGATTGTAAACATATTTTGTATCTGTTACAACATAATTTTGTTCTAAAGCTTGCCAATTCCCTACGTACACTAAATACACTTCAAAAGTATTCTTGTTCCAATATCAAGTGACGTCTTGTCCCAGTAAAGAGTTTTTACTCACAATGTTTATGCACAACAACTGGCTGGTTTGTATCCAAGCAACTGGCCGGAAAGAAAAATATATATAAAGAAAGATATATTGTATATTGTTCGTATAACTCAAACAAGGCAACATATTATATTTTATTGTACGTAAATTGCTATTGTTATATTAAATTAAGCGGCGGCCCAACTGACTATAGATACATCGAAGCGCTGAGGTGTGTGTACGAGGACGCCGCTGTGTCAGTCCGTGTACAGGATTAGGACACGAAACTCTTCACCGCGGCGCTACCAGTCACATCTAGTCCTAAGTTGTTGTAGACGATATTCGTCCACTGCTAGACGTAGCCGATCCATCAATAGGGCAGATTGCCACAAAGATCGGTAAAAAGTTTTCACTCTTTACAGTGAGAAGGCATTTTTTAACGGCGGACCTTAAGATTTTAATATCTTATACCCACCTTAAGTTCTTTACGGTCCTTTTTCCCCTATTAACATTTATATCACCAATTAACTAGTACAAAAATGTCAAAGGAATTTCAACCTTTTTGTTATCATTTTACGATGTATTTTATTAACTTTACAATAAATAAAGAGCATCAATATGTCCGTCCACAAGGTTATACAGTTCAATGGTATTTGCCTTACCAAGTGTGCTCATTTTGTACAGTATAGGTGATAGTTTAGTAAAGCTTGGGTCACATTTAAAAATGCAATAAAATAAGGTTAACCCAGATACGGCCAATGTCAACAACGTCAGCGATTACGGGGAGTTACGCAAACATGCGCGTACGCAGCCGTTCCCCTTCCCCCACACCCCGCGCCTTTCCACACTACTACTGACCTCGCTACGT
Organism: Papilio elwesi; assembly: GCA_029849275.1. NCBI lineage: Eukaryota > Metazoa > Arthropoda > Insecta > Lepidoptera > Papilionidae > Papilio > Papilio elwesi. The sequence goes on along the minus strand of CM056687.1, from coordinate 1,757,335 downwards.
CACTTTCGCCGCGCTGTTACAAGTTATAAAGATACTGGAAGTAGCTTTGCTGGAAAGCTACACCGTAAATAAGTCAAACCAACCATTGGTTTGACTTATATACCTTGTAGCTTAGAGCTTAAATATAATCTAAATTGTTCATAACCCTTTGCGATGATTGTATTTCTAAGCCTAAGCACACATATAAACAATTTAAACTTTACGTTGAAATATGTGTATTCACATATACACCTTTGATTTTTAACATTATTAAATTATGTATAAATCCGTATTACTTCGTACGTGACGATTAACGAAATCATAACTTACATAAATGAGTATTAATGGAAATATATAAAGAGATGCCACTTCCAGTATCGCTATGCTTCTTCTTTGTTAAGAAACTCAACTGGCTAGTGTTTGCCGGGACTGGGGTCAAGTGAAATGTGTCGCTGAGCTCCTCAGTGATCTCGCTTATGTTTAGATTTTAGCACATAATCTAACTAAAAAGCTTGTTACTTCCAGTACTACTCCTACGAAAGTGCGTAGGCTCGAATATCTTGATGGTTTTTCTTTTTTAAATTAATGGATTTAAAAAAATTGTATGTTATCCTCATCCTTCATTTACAAAAGACATTCAAAATGTAAATAGGTATATGCTGATAATCAGTAATTATAAGTTTCTCCTATAATTACAGATTATCAGCATTTGCTGACCAGATGGGATATCAATCCACTATTTTTTGCTATTTAAAGTGTTTGACTGGAGTCTATAATTGCCACAATTTACGTTTAATTTATAATAGTTATTACATTATTAGGAGGGATCGAAAAATCAATAATTTCATATGTCGAATTTAACACAAAAGCGCTTTTTGTGCTTCATTATCGAAAAAGGATTACGCTTGTAGCGCTTTCCTTTAGCGAAACAATTCCCCGCAGATATTATTCTACGAGATTATCCCACTAAATTGTATTGGTGGATGGATGGACGTCGGGAGCATGTGTAATGAGATTGGTGTAATCCAGTCGGATTGTTATCGGTGCTAGTTGTTCGGCCACATTGTGCGAGGGCATTGTTTGACCGTACCACTTGTGTCGGTTCGGATTCGATTTTCTGTTTCATTAGAATGCTCTAACATCGTTGAATCGGACGCGGGATGTGATTTCGGATATCCTTAATGTTTGCCAATTGCGGCTTATTGCTATGCTAACAGATTTCGGTTTCTGCGGCGCTGTGATCCCTTCAATTGTTTATTTTAGGTTACAATTTCTCATCCTCTTTGTCATAAATTTAAAACAGATAATAAATCAAATCAAAGCTCTTTTGGTTTATTATTCTTCCTGGTTGTTATTCCGGTCTGAATCAATTGAAGCGGGCGTGTCTACTTAAAAGTACTAGTTGCATCTTTCAACGGTGCCAACTTTCTATTGCATCTTGAAGTGCAGGTAATAAATCATACGCATCTCTCGGTCATGACTCCATCAAAACCACACTTCTGAACAATTACATGACATGACCGATTGGTAAATCATTTTAAAGGTGAAAAGGTGACCTTGGCCGATTTCCGCCACGTAACACTTATGGGACCAGTTTAATTGTAGAAGAGACACGCGAAAGCTCTTGTGTTGCACGAATTCTAAACTAATGGTACTTTTCCTAAAATACTAATGAATAAATAAATAAAAGCCGAGCTATGCCACCTTTTTCCGCATATTGCTTTTTAAAGTCTCTGGCCATAGAGCCATCTCCTGTATTTCATTAGTTCTTGTTTTTTCACTTCACATTATATGAATTATCGACATGAAAATATGTTATGTTTGTAATAGAACAAAGTATGATTTTCCTATTAGAATCATTACTTCATATAGTCATATATCATCATATCTCTGTCCTTTTCCCCACTTTACGTATATCACTACCAACTATGCGAACATTATTTCCGGTTTAATATCTGTTATAATCTTTATAGGATTTACTGATTTTAGGGATGCTTAAACTTTATCGTCTCGACATGAAGATCTATTGTTCGTAAATAATTCATACTTTTAGATTTGAAAGTGTTTGGCTATTATTCTAGGTAAGGTTTATTTATTTTCGATAGCTTCATAACCTTGGGTGAAGGTTGAATGTGTAGAATAATTTGTTATTACTTGGCCAACGCCGTGACCTGTTTCCGCTGTAGGTAAAATTTGAGCAATATGCTTAGAAAATAACACACATTATTATTTCTTATTATCTTCAGTTCTAGGCTTATAGCAGCAAGTTGAACCTGATCCCCTAAATGAAAAGTGGATAGCATTCGAAATCCCTTATTGGATTATTACTAAACTATAAACATCAGTCTACTAAGAGTGGTAGCGCCCCCAACCACAACATCTATTACACGAATTGGCCGACTCGACCGGTGAAATACCACGACCTCACAGAAAACAGGCGTGAAGTAGAAATACTCTGCGTTTCGTCTGATGAGTGAGGTGTCGGAGCCCTAATTTCAGTCCTCTTTCCTCCTAAGGATAGAATGGGAAAGGGAAGAGGATTGGACGGGGACCCCCTCCCCGTCCAATCCTCTTCCCTTTCCCGGGAAAAAAACAAATATACTTTTTCTTGTCTATGTCCTTCTCTGTCCATTAAAGGTAGGCAACGCATGTGCAACACATATGCCTGTTGCGGATGTCTTTAGGCAGCGCTCACTTAACATCAGGTATTCCGCTCGCTCGTTTGCCATCTTCTCACATAAAAAAAAACTCCTATAGGTAAATCTGCAAATAAGCAATGCTTAATATTCAAATGTTACAGATATGAGGGAATTGAATTTTTCACACTGGCATCACAATTCAAAACTCTTGCTCATACCGAGTCGAACGATAAAGATATTTCTATCCTAGTTTTGACGTTGAAATACGTAATAATATTCTGTATTTTATGAACTCTGAACATTTTATTATTTATTGGCTGTCTTACGTCGTAATGGCTGATGATGGATGTATATCTCTGGTAATATATTAGTATTATTTCTAGCGTTAATCATTGACTTGTACACTTTTATATTAACAATTTTACATTTAAATTAGTCCATCATGTTATAACGCCATGAATATACATCTTTCTGTACTTTTATGACTGTAGTTTTATTTTACTGGAACATTATTAATAGCTCTGTTTCTAATTTATATTTAATATTCGTAAGATATTTTGGCTTACATTTGAAATCCGCAGCGGCTAACATCCCGAGAGTTACCGTTTGACCTTGTAGATAGATTTGATAGCACCGTCTAACAACACTGTAACTGGTTTGACAAGCGATTATGAAATCAACTAACGATTTGCTTATTAAGTATATAGGGTCACAAACACAAACACGGCAGCTTCTTATGTCTTGTCATCTGGTTTGAATACGAAATATAGATTTTTTAGTAACTGCTTAGTAGGTTACGTTACATTCAAAATTTTATTACAAAAAACTAAAGATGGTTTTGTACACGTTAAGAAGTTGTATTTTTAAATAAAATAAACATTGAGCGTATATCTGGAGATACCAGTAAACAAATTTCCATAGCGCTCAAAAAAACTGTGAACTGTTCAAAGTGTCTTCACATTTATTACCTTTACCAGTAATAAGCCACATTTTTTATTACCTGTGTTCTGCAGTTTTGCAGCAATAGAGAGTAGTTACTCGTATAACGATGGTTCTCGCCCAAAGGATGCAAGCAAGAATTATGTATTTAACAAAAATGATTTAATACAATATAATACAATTTGAACAGTGGTAGAGCCCGCAACAACAACACCTGTTGCATGAAATACCACGACCTCACAGAAAACAGGAGTGAAGTAGAATTACTTTGCGTTTCGCCTGATGCGTGAGGAGCCGGAGGCCTAATTTGAGTCCTGGTCCCCTTCCCACCCTTTCCTTATACGGATAGGATGGGAATAGGAAGAGTATTGGACGGAGAGGGGGTTAACAGGGAAAATAAATTATCTTTTTTCCTGTCTATGCCCTCCTCTGTCCATTAAAGGTAGGCAACGCATCTACAACACAGTTGCTTGTTGCGGATGTCTATGGGTTCTATTACTTAACATCAGGTGATGTGCCTGCTCGTTTGCCACCTTATTACAAAAAAATAAACGTCAACTTAATTTTTTCCTATTTTCCTTCTATTTGATTAGGAGTGTTAATTTTGTCTTTAAGTATCAAATATAATCTCTAGAAACAAATGCTAGTGTGTTAAAAATAATTACATGTTGTAAAACCACCTCAAACGTTCGCGTCTGTCAAACCATTAGAAGGCATTTACTTAACGATGCGTCTTTTAAAATATGCACATCTTAAATAAGCATTCTAAGTATGGAAAAAAGTACTTACTTGTTAGCTTAAGGAAGAACAGCAAATACCATTTCTAGTTTCCATATCCTGGCATGATTTCTCTAGTCTCAACTACATCTGTTTATATATCGCTATATTGTTCGTCGAACAGAATTGTACCCTCTATCTATTTTTATTTAAATGTTGTTTAAACCAGTGAAAACCTATACTGTGAGATATACATTTATCACAGTTAATTCCGGTCACAGCCTCATACCACTAGTCACATTTATTCTTTATCGCCTAATTAAATAACGTAGTAAAATATTGTATATTTATATGTACCAAGCAGTAAACGCTCGTCTATCTTAAACGTCTGTCAGCGGATAATTTAAACACGCAAAGGCAAGTTCCACTGTACAAGCTTTTGCGTCATTACACATCTGCCGGCACTGTTTACATTGGCCCAGTAGTTAACCATGAATGCACTATTGTTTGGTCAACAGTTAAATCTGTACGTGAAGTCTCATTAAAAGTTGAGACGGTGTGTTGTTTTCGGACGGACCATCTATTCCATCCAATATCCCTTTAATATCATTGCTTTATCCTGCTCTTGGCTTACAATTTATATGTATTTCATTGGTTCATATAAATTAATGATCAGCTTATCAATTCTTACGCCTATAGAAAGCTCTTCTATAAGTTAGATACCTAATTTATATTGTTTTATATCTCTATCCAAACGAAGCCGGGGAATAAAACAAAGTCGCTTCCGCTGTCCGCTCGCTTAGATCGTTCAAACTACGCAACGGATTTTGATGGGGTTTTCATAAATAAACAGAGTGATTCAAGTGGAAGGTTTATATGTTTAATAAATGCGTATTATAGTAGAGAAAAATCGCAAACTCGCAAAAACATATCTTTGTGCGCTTACATTGCAAACGCTGGCAAAACCTTACGAGATAGATTAAAATAATGTAGCCTATATCTGTCTTTTAAGGATTCCTTACTGTACCGAATCATACTTCTAAAAAAACAATGCGGTTATAGCAAAGCTATTTGGACAGTTTTATCCCCAACGTCTTAACAATCGCATTTCTTGCATATTATTATCATAATAATTCATAGCATAATAAATCGTATAATTTAAACGAATATCTTAGGAGCTATCGCAAAATATAAACTAACGCGCGAAAAAATAAATAAGGCGAAATTAAGTTTGCCGCGTCAGTTAGAAAATAATAAGCTATGGTACCGTATTACATCATCGGCAAACTTTACCCGACGTTAATTATTATTTATTTATGTCAAGAGCTCCACAGCATTTTGTATTCAAACAATGATTCATGAAGTCACGTCAAACGACACTCGTACTTGACCTTTCCATAACCCCAACACAATCATTACAAGCAAAAACAGTAGTCTGTGTTATTATCTGCTCAAATTACGAAAAAATAAAAAATACCAATGAACCAATAAAAAGGAATACGTTAAATTATTGCCACATTTCATCGTGTTTGTCATTTTGCTGGCAGTCGTAATGCAGGCCGACCGCTTACTGAGATCCTGGTGACTTGTTAAGTCTTTAACTTTTTTAAATGTGTGTCTATAAAGAATTTTATTCTGTTCGCCTCGTTGCCAGTTTTTATATCGACTTGTAAGTCTTTTATGGACTGCGTTCGATTTTATATCTCGATCCCTGATTCCATCATTAAGCTTACAAAGGAAAGTTTAAATCCTATTCCGAACGAACATCGTGCGAGAAGCCATACTGGCTCTTTTTATAAAAGGCAAGATCTTTTTAACACGTCTTAACTAGATTTTTAAACTGTCAGTGAGAATGTACTTAATGTATTCTTAATTTTATTTCTATCGCGGTCCTTTTAAGAATAAAATGTGTACAATTTTTTATTTCTAAAATTTTATTCAATCAAATTCTGACGTCGTTTGAATTCGAAATTCAAAGCGAACATTATACTCGTATGTCACGTCATTTTAACGGCTTTAGAAATTATTTAACTTTCTCGGTAAGTCAGTTTTGTAATCCTACATTTTTGTTCGTAGCTTTCGGTCTATTTCGTTTCATCCAAGTTCTGACTGCTTAAGTCACAAGCGAGTCACAAGTCCAACCAAATGAATATCATAAATATCACCAATATTTATACATACTTTCTTTCTCTAAGAGTAGAGAAAGAAAGTGATACTTAATTTGACAATCAGATATAGTGTAGACATTAAGTGGCTTTTCTTCTTGTCAGTTTTTGGTAAGATCGTAATGGCCTATTTGTGACAATGCTTTATCTCGGACGCATCTAATCACAGCTACTCCTCACAGCTCTACCTTATCCTCTATTACTTTGATATCGACAATTTTACTCATAGCAATTATCTATTTGCTTAGACAAACCGCTTGATCGACTGTTACCCTTCACCTAAGCTAATGTATATATACAGATAAAACAAAACTACTATTAGTAGACAAGTGCGCATATATTTACTCTACAATACGCATGTACATTACGCTTTTTTATCTATGCTGCAGTAAAATTGTGTTTCCTTATTCAAATTAACTATATATTATTCAATTAAAATTTTGACGTCTAAATTTCTTACTCTGTACTTTTTAACATTGTTTCCGAACACCCAAATAAACAATAATGGTCCTACATAAATGAATTTTTCCATCGGAGCTCGACACACGTCTTAGGGCCTCGTAAAAATCCCGAATGACGACGCTACATCCAAATACGCTTCAATACTCCGAGACGTTATTAGCTGGAAGATTGAAATGTGAGCCTCCATCCCTAACTATATATTCCACCTGGTGTATTCTGATTTTAGTCAGATTATACTTATATGGGTTTACATTTTGGCGGGCATGAAATGTGTATGCTCTGTTTTACGCAATTTAATTTTTTATGAACGCTCAAAGTGTTTTTCAATGTTTGTTTTAATGGAAATCCGACACCGTCATAGCATTATTTTCAGCCTTTGTGTACTTTAAATGTCATGTTTTTTTATGAATATCGAAATATAACAGTGCAAATATTCTTGTATACTTTAACGAGCTGAGCCCCGCGATTTCACCCGTCGTGCAATTCAATTTAACTATTGTCCGGCCTAAGCTTTATCCTATTTAATGATTGGTCATGTAGATCTAAAGTCAATTTACATTGGATGTAATTATTTATTCCATACAAACTTTCATACCCTATCATATCAGTGAACAATTTCAAGTCTGTAGGCCTAGTAGTTTGGATTGTACTTTGATATATCAGTCAGTCAGGGGTAGGCACAGGTAAATGAAGCTATTTTCAGCACTTGTTTCATTTGCTTAAACATTTTTTTAAAAACTTAAATCACTAACACCACACGCCGCACACATAAATCTTTACCTCGCCATCAGATTGTCAGAGAGAACTCTCTGCCGGAAGCTCGACCCGCTTATGTCAACTTTTATATCGTTCGGAAACAATCAGTAATAGTTACTATTATGTTAATAATTAAAATTCTTATATCCTACATACATATATATATATATATATATATAGATTACAAAACAAACTAACTTAAAAGATCGGTTCACAGGTTAAGTGACGCACTGAGGAATGGAGTATGCTCTGCTTTATATTGCTTCTAAAAGTCAAAATGAAAGGGGAGAAGGTCAGTGTGGTACTGTTCATAGAAATAATTAAATTGTTCAACAGATGATTATTAAAATACTCTGATTCTAATATAAAAGTTTTAAAGACATTATAGTCCATTTATTATTATATTATTGTTCAGTTGATGTTATGGAGCAGGCATTTGGCGCGATGCCGCAAGCGCTCAGCACGCTAATGAAGCATTTGCGAGTTATTTTTGCGATGCCCACATTAAAGATGCAATACAATACGGTTTAAAGTTACATAAAAAACAAATGCAACACGCAACAACGCGTCCACGTCACTTACGCTAGTTTACGATTAGTAGGCAGAATTTTGTTTTGGGCTCAGTTCCCATCCTCACTTATAATATTATAAATGCAAATGTCTGTTTGGTTGTTGCGCTTCTACTCCTTAAAGACTCAACCGATCATCATGAAATTTTGCTTATTATCAGGAGTACGGACAATTACATGAGATACTTTTTTCTATAAAATAAAACTATTCCCGATGGGAAGCAAAATATATAAAGCTTCAAGATATCGGTTGTCAGGGCAATGTTACATACAATAACAATTTTTTGACACGTGTTACATGTTATTTGAAGTTATACGCGGTATAACAAAAACTTCTAGCTTGGAAAATGAGCATCGATTGCGTGCAAAGTCGCGGACTACAGCTAGCCTTAAATATTTTGGATGTACTTCGGACTCTGTTTCATCTATTTTTTTACTGTTTGGTGTATGGTTATAGGTTGTATCACATTCATGTCCAATTGAATTGGTTGAAACGGTTATATCTTCTTAGATTTCTGCGATAAGTTAGTAAGATATTTACATATTTAATGTGATTTAAAAATCTTGACCGATCATTGTCTAGTTTACTTACAGGTAAACATTTCAAACGCCTTATTTACTTTTGCTCTGTCAATACATTGCATGCTTTGCATTTACATAATGGTCTCGAAAACCAACAAACTAAGCCTTAGCAACAGCCTTGCAAAATACATACACAAATATTACAACGTAAACTAAACGCGTGACAACATGACTGTACTTTAAGGCACAGTTCACTGACCTCTATTTTACACGATCTTGTCACACCTCTCTCGCTTCATCCACAACCATCCATTTAAGGTTGCACATACATTTCCATCGATTACGACTTACATGGCTCTTTATAAAGAATCGTACCATATTTTGCCGCATAATTTTTTCCAAGCTTTTTTATAGTTATTAAAGTAATTCGATATATGTGTTTTTGTTTCTCTGTATTGATATGATTGCTTCAAAAAAAATTCACTTCGGCGAAATGAACGTCTTTTAGTTTACACCAATAAGCACAGTACGTGAAGAAGTACTTTTAAGAATTAAAAAATATATAATGACTGCGATAATTGGCTTTATTCTCATGATTTGAATATAGATTGTATAATTAGTAGGTATAATATAGTGTTGTAACTTTCACAATCAAATCATAAACCACACAGACATGATAATTAGAATCATAATCGAATGAAAAAATGATTACATATTTATCAGTGAGTTGTTCTATGGTACAAACATAATAGCGGTTCGCAATCAATGACGAGTACCTTATTAACTTCTTTAGCGTTCTCTCTCACGAATTCGTAATGAATAGCAGACGAGCATGGTCTATTCATAGGACTATTTTATCATAGGAGACCTTGCGGAACCGGTCGTTTGCTGTACAACTTTGTATATTGCTTGTCGACAACTGTGGAAGCTTACTAATTACTCAAATGGCCATGGACTGGCAGCAAATGTAGAACTTTAGTATGATAGGTATTATAAAAAATATGTCGACGTCGTGACTCCGAAATGCACACTGTATTGAGACATTAATTCATTTCTGTTCATGCTAAACCTGTTAAACTACCAATTCTCGGTGTTTGAGTACTGTCGACCTCAGTAAAACACCTAAATTTAACTCATTTCATGTATTTAGCTCATAACATCTTTGTCACTTGTATGTGCGGACTTGTGGGAAATATATTTTGAATGTGTAATTTGATGATACACTGCACAGAAATATGTTTGAATGGTGATTATTTGAAAAAATATTCTATTGCCTATCTCATTGTTGCGTCAACCTCATTTAGCAATTCTCTAAGGAATTTTCTTTGAACTAACTTAATGTAATTTCATCTATCATTGAATCCAACAGATAACCGCCTCAGTCGTTGTTATGTTTGATATCTCCTATATTTAGAGTTGAATTGAGTCAGTGACTACTTAAAAAATTGTGTACTGATTAAGTCAACGTTATTTATATTACTTCATCATTTATTATCAGTAAATGTACGGTTAATGCATGGAAGTTTGAGCTGGGTTTAGTGCATGGGAGCGTGTAAGTAGAGTAAATGCAATTGAGATGCCCTCAAGAAGTATGTTAGGCGTGACGATGTAAATTAGGATTAAAAATAGTTATAAGGGGAGAGTGTGGATTAAAATTTGTTGTGACTAGAATTGAGAAAGGTATGCTTCGGTGGTTCGGGCATGTTGAAAGGATGAATGAAGAGAAAGTTACAAGAAAAATGTATGTTGTAAAAGTGAGAACTTATAGCGATCAATTAAGCGACATACTAGAGAAGGGCGATATAAGGAGTACCTGTTACCGACGAGGTTGTACGCGTAGATGTATGGATGTAGAAAATAAGAGAGATATGCCAGGATCGCGCTAAATTAACGTTATCTCTGCTTATCCCTCTGACTTACTGGTGTGAGAGCATATTCATTCACTTGTTTGGTTCCTATCACCTAAAACTCCGTTTTTAATGGTTATTAAAGCTTTTACCTAATAGATTTCAGTTGTATCGATGTAAATTATGGAACCTATGCTAATTAGCTGTATTAAACATTAGCACCTGACTGATAATTTTGTATATTGTGAAACATGTCACTCAAATGAGCTTATCAAATTCATATATGCAAAGTATACGTCTGGCAACACTGATAAAGTTGGGATAACTCATATTTATTATAAGACGATGGAATAATAAAACAATTTATTCCGTTGCTTTTTTTATCTAACAGGTTGTAACGAAATATTAATCACGTCATGCTATAACTAGCACGAATAGGTCTACCATTCGAAATGTCAAACATCCTTAGCTAGTGCTCGCGTTCATCATTTTTTTTTTCACAATTTAAACAAAACCTTCCGCTTGTGTAAAGTTTTTGGTTCCTTGATCTGTTTTGTCTATGAATTGATATGTCCTACTTAATAAAGACACCAATTTGTCCAAACGTGAGATTTTCGTAATTTGCTAATTGCAAGGGTAATATGGACTCAAATATTACGAATATATTTTAATATCCGTTTTCACGTTTCTCGCTTCGCATTTCGATGTGATTATCGATAAGTTGTTATTGATTACTAAGTCAGAAAGTCCTCTGACAAAGTTCTGATATATCCGTCTCCTACTATGCTTCACAGACAAGTCACATATATTATTTTTTTGTTCACAGGTAAGTTCACTGAGCCCGGCCAGACCAGACCAGAACGAGTCGTGTGCAGGACTGGAAATGATATATATGCTATTAATTTTATATCGGTATTTATACAACATACGATACTAGTTTCCTGTGTGTTATATTGGAGGTTACCACTTAAGGCTAAAAAGAAGAATTCTTGGAAAATTAATCGATTACTTCATAATGTTGCTTAGACTTTATTGTACAAAGCGTCCAAGAATAGTCCGTCCAGTATCATATGAGTACTACAGCGAAATTTATAATAAATATAGTATAATTTAGAAGGAAAATGCAGCGATTATATCGCTCATGTGCTTTATTATCACGAATCTTTTTCTTTTTTTACGGAGCCCACACGTGGAATGGCATAAAATATTCAAAATTGAATTTATAATCCTCAAAGCAGTCGTAACTTGTCTCTCCCTTATCTCAAATTTAAAGGGACCGTAAGCTTGAAGCGCCATGAATTCTGCAGGCGGCCTTACCTACCCTCGTTACAAATTAGTCCTAAGTTCGCATTCGGAAACCAAACTTCGTTATGTTTTCTTAATGCTCAGTCCCTTAAGGGTTCGACTTTTGTAAGCGTCTTTCTGTAATCCGTTGAGAGATTTATCCCTTCTGGCGTTAGCAAATTTTCAACTGAAACACTCGTGTTGACTTTTGCAAGATTCGTCTTCAATTCGTTTTCTAATGGAAGAAACTAATGTTGTATAATCTTAATGGAGTGGTTTGAGGTAAAGACCACTACAGTCATCTGAACATGCATTTTACCAGACCTTATTTGTTTCGACGCAATCTTTTTATTGTGGTTAACACTATTTTGCTTGAGAATTGGGAATATAAATCTCTGTCGTGATACATTACTAACAGATTGTTTAGTTGGTGATAAAATGTTTTGTATCGTTTGTAATAATGCGTATAATATAGGATTGTAGCTCGCAGATTTCACTGTTCATTTCATTTTAAAATCACATTTCTGCATATCACAAAGTATTTTTCTGATGATGTATGCTATGGAATCATCAAGTACAATCACATTTGCCAAGTAAACTTGGCAAGTGTGATTGTATTGTAGTGTGTATATGGTGGCAAACGAGGAAGCGGTTCACCCGATGTCAAGTGATCGCCACCCATAGACATCTGCAACTACAACAATGTTGCCCACCTTTAATGGACAGTGGAGGGGACAAACAGAAAATGGTTATTTCCAATTCCTATACATCCCCTCTATCGTCAAGCTTTCTTCCCCTTCCCATACTTTCCTTGTAAGAAAAGGGTGGGAAGGGGGAGAGAACTAGAATTGGGCCTCCGGCACCTCACTCATCAGACGAAACGCAGAATATTCTACGGCTGTCTTCTGTGAGCTTCTACCGGTGAAATACCACGAGTATTTCACCGGTCAAGCCGGCCCATTCGTCCAACAGATGTTGTTGTTGCGAACTCTACAACTGTTGTACAGAAAGCCATTATTTCATGTAATGTTAATCCAATTGGTTTAGACGAAGCTAATTAAATATATACCATACTAAAGACTTTTCCAAAAATGCATCATTATAAAGGAATAGACTTTGTGTTTAGTATTAAGAAATAATCTCAAAATTCCAAACAAAATGTAAATTACATTTGACAGTTTGAGTGAAGTAAAGGTCATAGTTGCAAAAATATCTGGGATCTGTCTAGAACTTTTGATTTCCTCGACTAAATTTCCAGTGGCTCATTGCACGTACGTGTTATCTTAACGTGGAGGCAAATACTTAGCTGGAATAAGTCTTTAATTCATTACTGTCCGTCTACAGGCTTGTGTTTTTACATTTTTTCTTCCCTCGCCTTTCGCTTCCATTCCCTAGGCGGCTCTTTTAAAGCACTCTTAAGGAATGGGAAAATCTGACGTAATTTTTTATTCTCTCCCCGAGCTGGATTTCCGTGAGCTTTTTGCCATGGACACTTTTTATCCAACGGCTTTATCAATTACGAAATTAAACCACGCCTTGTTAACTTTATCCTTGTCTTTTTAATTTCTCAACGCGTAACACATAATGCTACACAGCAAAACGAAATAATTCAATATTGAATGACACAAAATTCTGCACAAAATTATATTCATTACCAAAATTAATAAAAACACATCAACGGAGAGAGAGTGACGTAAAAAAAATATGTTACACAAGTGAGTGGGCAGCGTTGACAGGGGGCGCCCAAGGAGAACCTATATTGTTCAGATTAGTGATATACTAAAGAAGGGCGGTATAAGGACTCCTCGTAATCTACGACCATGTATTCGATGTTATATGGATGTAACAGTAGCGAGAGAGGTGTGCCAGGATCGCGCCAATTGGAAATCCATAATCTCTGCCTATCCCTCTGGGTTACGGGCGTGAGCGCATAATCTATTGTGTGCACTTATTACGGTAAGAAATTGCATTCAATATAGCCCTTATTCTGTAAAATCCTTCACACATTTCGTTATGAACTTAAATATTATAGTGCTATTACCTAATACTACTTTAGGCTTTAGTATGCATCCCGACTAGACGGATGAAGAGGTTAAGCTAAGGTGGAAACGTAGATTTAATGTAGGGCTACAGTGTATTACGACCTCTGAGCAGTGTGCACTACTCCTGTAAATTTGGTTAAGTTATTTATATGTATGTACAGTCAACTGCAAAATATGTAAAATAGTCTTGTTTTTAAATGATTTGATTTCACAAATTGTTTATGACTCCCGTAACTTATCTATATAAATACGGATGTAAACTGCGACACTTTAAAATGCATAAAATTTGAGGTTTCCAATGAATAGTATAAAATTATATTAACTAAACGAAATAGGAAACAAAACAAAGTATTTATAACAGATATCTAATTCAGATTCGTTTAAATTTTCGACTTGACTATAACTTTTGTTGCAATAATTTTCTTTCTTTATACGCAATGTAATCGGCGATTAGAAGCCCCTTGCTTATTACGTGTGAGACAGGTTTGTTGCAGCTGACTGTATTTATACGCACACCGTACATTGTCGAGTGTGCACGTATCCAACATGGCGTCGCCTCTGTGTAAAATAAATATATTTGTTTAAATGTACAACGCTCTTCATTTATAAAATCCGTTCCGGCTTATGGAAATATTTGTTGGATTTAAGTGCATGCAAATAACTACGTCCCAAGAGCCACTACACTCGCCCTGCATAAAATATTGAAATTTAAATATTCATCAATAAAACTTTTTATTTACTCGTGCATTAATTAATGTGACTACCATATAGCGTAGTTCCATTTTATTCTGTAGATTCGAATCCTAATGCAGTTTAATTTTTCTAATAAAGACTCTTTGTATTATCGTCATGTTCCGTTTGTTCTATTCCAGCTTACGTTGTTTTTATAGACGTATTTATCTAGATTAACAAAATAAGTTCTCATTTCCTAGCTCTCTGACTACCTGGAGTAGATTTAAGTACCTTAAATGAAAACAGCCGATAAATTTTTAGTTTTCCCAATGGAGACTTCTTCACAGTTTATTTCAACAAAATGGTCAATTAGTGATTCTTATATACATATATATATATATATATATATATATATATATATATATGTGTGTGTGTGTGTGTTTGTGTTTTAGTACATAAGAATAGAAAAACTTTTGGTCCGGAATTACTTTTGTTCTTCTCTCTCGTCCGAAAGTCACTGTAAAATAACATCTGTTGTAATTTTAAAAATGAAACAGCAATTCCCAATGACGTTATCAAAAGAGAATTGTATGCAATATTAAACGTAAATTGTTGGTAGTTTATAAGCGTATGGCAGAAGTTTTTGGCATCCGCACGAATGTATATTTTAAAATGCACAATTATTGTTATGATATGAATGTGTTCGTAATAAGCGCTTGTCGAGTAAATTTCTTTTCGACATTGCCTTTCAATTTAGCTTTTAGAGCTTACAAAATTAGCATACATCGTGCTGAGTGCTTTCTGAAATTATGATTATTGGTAATAATTTTATTTTATTGCTTGAATTTTTTTATTGTTGAAGGTCATTGCTTTCAATGTACATTTTAGATATACGCTCCGTTTCTGAAAGACTAATCAAAGGAATTTTTAGCTCATTAGCTGCTAATGTTAACGTAAATATTTCTTAGGGTTTCGTACCCAATGCTAAGCCTCTGCTCTCCGTCTGTCCGTCTGTCCGGCTGACACCAGGCTCTATCTCATGAACAGGTATAGTTAGACAGTTGAAATTTACACATATGATGTATTTCTGTTGCCGCTACAACAAGTACTAAAAAACATAATAAAAGAAATATTTATATAAATACCAAAAACGTTTTTTCTTCGTTTTCATAGATAATGGTCGGAACCCGTCGTGCGTCTGACTCGCACTTGTTCAGTTATTTGTCTTTTAGAAACTGAAATCGATTTGAGATGACATTTAACTTGACAGCTTGTTCCAGTTTGTTGTTGTCCCAGAAACCGGTAAGTCTTCAATTTATATTATTTATTAACTAGGTATTTTATATATAAAAAACATGCGCTCACGCCCGTAACCAAAGGGGGAGAGATCATTGAATTCCATTTGGCACGATCCTGGCACACCTCACTCGCTTCTTCTACATTCATACATCTACGCATACATGCTCGTCGGTTATGGGTGCTCCTTATATGCGAGATATATTTTTTAGTAAACCGTTAATCCGATCGATATAAGTTTTCCTGAGGCGTCCCCCCAACCCTGCCACTCTCTATTACATAATTGGTTAATACGTACTCCGTTAAGAGATTTGCGATATTCACTGGGTTTTCGGAAGCCAAGAGAACGGCACTAATGTTGTATTACCCATATATGGGTACTATAAACCCCCGTACGTTTTATAACGAAAAAATAATTATAATTATTGCCTCCTCATTGTGGAAACTTATTTTATAGCTTTCAAAAGCTTGAAACATTCATTTTAAACTTTAAACAATTCATCTTAAAAATTTAATTGGAAATATTTACACTGTTTTATATGTGTGTTTACATAATTTAAATATCACATAGTAGATGTGTTGTTTATGTAATATTTAAGTCGGAATAACCGTTATTGCTGTTTGGCATGAATTGATCATTGTTTAGTAATATTTTACTTTACATGATCTAAAACTAGAATAAAACTCTGAATGTAAAAACGTCTCATGAAATAAGATAACTGTCGTTTAAATTATTCACTTCAGGCATAAAATCCCTACTTTTTGTCTTCTTCGTTGTGAAAGCTCCCAAGATGAAAGCAATAGGGTTTGTGTAATAGTTATTTATTTCAATATTTTCCAGTTTCTAATGATAAATCAAAATAAAGTTCCGCTTGACGGTTTAGTGGACCATAAAGCTTTAAGCTATTCCATGAAAATGATTAAATGCTTATTATATTTTTTTTGTATCGTCTATTTTATATAAGTTGGCTTTTTAATAATACTCGAGTAAAATCTTAGCGAAACGAAACGATCTATTGTAAGACTAAAGAAAAATGTAAAGAAAAGAATTAAGGGGTAATGAAAACCAGGACAACGTCTTATCCGGAGCAAACCCGGCTCGTTTAATTCCTGCCTCCATTGTTTGCACAGGATAGCCGTGCTCAATATTCAGGCTATCCCTTGAAGATATCATTCCCTTGTAATCCATTATTTACAATGTCTCTAAAAATACTCTCATTTTTTAAAAAAAATATTACAAAGCATTAAAATCACTACATTTTATGAAATAAGGTGACTTTATTACCCGTATCTATCAATCACTCTGAACGCGACAAAAACCACTAGGAACAGGGCAGGGAAAAGAAAAAAAAAATCCGTTACGGGACGCCGTGCAGTTGTGAAACATTACAGAGAATATGATTTAATAAATATATTGACAAAAATAATAAAACGGAATACAGTTTCGTCATTAAACCAATATATTTTAATTAGAATAAATAATAAAAACAGAATTTCTTACTTATAAATTGGTATAAGCGCACACAAACACACAAGGGACTTAAGTAGAAGGGACGCAACGCCATTAAAGCGTCATGCCTTTTGCCGTCCCGGCATACTGGTCGATTTTACTGTCAACTCGCGCCATTAGATGTTGCACATCAAAATACTAAAAATGGTACGACACTACGGAAAATAAAATTATTTTATCGCATTTGTTACTGTATAAATTTGAAGAAGTATGTAGGACGTGCCGTCTAGAATTCAATTCTAGGTGTACACATTTATGAACAAAGCACCAAGTCACTCAATTATCTCGATATGTAGTAGAGAATAACTAATTAATCATTTTGAAGTAATTGAAATTTAATTTTACCTTAGAAATCATTATCTCACGACTGCGATCACTATAATTATTTCATAAGCGATTGTATTCCATCGCGTGATGTCATCAAGCGGCGAGATCGACGCCACGATGGCCAATTAAAAGTCACTTGTTAAGTCAAGCCTGGTTAATGGATTATTATTGCCAAGAGTATGTAGCTCTTATTCTGATGATCCCAGGTTCAATTCCGACGCAGAAATATGTGTAATATTACCCTATTAGTTATGGTATAGAAGAAACGTAGTAGAGTACGCTCTTTTCTTATATGACCATAAATCGTATTGGTTTGGAAATTTGTAGTAATAGAATACATTGTAGAATCCGTCTATACCTCTATAATTTTTTTGTATAATCTATGGTCGTCTGTGGTCTGCAGTTCAAATTCAAGGAACCCTTATAAACTCAAACTTATAAATTAGCTATCTACATCTTCCTCAATTAGGTAAAAAATCGTCTTTAACTTTTATCGTAATATCCAGGCTTGCTGATCTCGCAAGTTGAGGCAATACATCTGCATGCGAGGTCAAATAACATGGTACAACCTTGGCCGTAAACAGCGACTTAACGACGCATCCGTCGGTAGGTCCGCGGCAAAAATTACCGGTAATCGTGATCGTTAAAAATTTAAATCGACAAATCGTTTACTCGAACTTGTTGCACGCCCGGGGGGTTACACCGAACGACCCCACCACACAAATGTTCATGACAATGTTTTATTTATTTTATTTAAGACGAGATGTTTTACGTTTTGTTCATGACATTTTAAGATCTAATTACAAATAATAAGGTTTATTATCTTGGTTAAGGGTACCACTGCACTAACACATCGTTTATCTGTTGATGGATGCAAGCTGCCAAGAGGATCATTAACTAATGTGCTGTCGACTTTATTCCTTGGAGAACTTGTTTCTTGTTTGAAAGATTTTACCCTTATACATCAAAACCAAACTTACAATAAACCATTACACAAAGGTATTTATTTATAAAAGATCCAATGCATACGGAGAATCAGAAGTAGGAGTCTATGCAACATTAGATAAATCTGCATCTAACTGGAAAAAAACACAACGACAGTCGAATGAATTTCGCATCTGTTTGTAAAGTTGATCCTTGATTTCGTCGGCTATAAGGAGGCTTATTGTTTGTAACGAATCTTTTTTATTTTTTTTCTTCAGTCCGTTTAACAACACAAAAGCACCGAGCGATCAGTCGAGTCATTACGCAATGGGAAGTTTTATTACGAAACGTAAGGCGTTGCGGCCGACCGTGTAATTTGTACCTTAAATAATTAGAAGGTGAATAGGGAGGAAAAAAACTTACGACACACACTCGGACCGAGGTATCCAATTATATGTATGGATACATCGTAATTGTTTTGGCAAGGCTGCCAGTAGCGATCGCTATAAATCTCCGTCCGCTTCTTGAATAACCTACTTAAATGCTATAAAAACACAGCCTGTTTGAAATTACAATTTAATGTTAGTGATTTAACTATGGAGCTTAAATTAAGAACACGTGCGGCAAATAAATAAAATACTATAAATTTATCATGCAAAATATTACAATTTGGAGTGGAGTGACAAACTAATAAAGGCGAGCCTAGCGCCATGCGAAGGAATTGAGCATCTGTGATATTTGGCGAATAACCAAGTACTTCAACTGCTGTTGATTCCCCTTAGACATTCGTAGCAACCGTTCGCTGCAGATGTGTTGTTATTTACTTTGAAAGACAGTTGAAGGGAATAGATGAGAGGAAAGAAATGTATGATGTATGGAACGTGAAAGGAAGGACCTTAAATCACGATCACTTATCAATAGAAACACAAACTTATATCACCACCACGTCATTTTGGTATCCTGTGAGGTCATGATACAATGAATGATAAGTTTTTGCCTTGAATAATGGAAATAAACCTTTTTTAGAAGTAAATTCAAAACGTGAATCGTAAAGTTTTTACATTTCCTCAATATAATTCATTACAGTTTTTGCTATTGCTCTTTGTTATTAAAATATAATTAATTACATTTTTTGCTATTGCTCTTTGTTATTAAAATATATGAATGCTCAGAATTAACTAAATTACAAAGAATACTTATGCACGACGTACATTAGTTGCACGTGCTAAGTACATATGAGTGAATGATTCACTAATAGAGGAAACACAACAATGTTTTTGGTTCCAATTTTTTATAAACGTGAGTCACACGGCTTTACCTTATTCTAGAAATAAACAAAAACGTTCCATGTATTTTTCCATTTTCGATCATTTTGTTCTTGAAGGATATTTTTCTTAAATATGTAAACTAATGCTTAGCCAGAAACCCACTCAATGTTATTTTTTGAACGAAGGATAATACAACAGAAACCCTGACTCTGGCAATTTCTTCCAAAGGTGCCAGAGGCCTAATTTCAGTCATACAGGATAGGATGGGAACGGGAAGAGGATTTGACGGGGGGGGGGGGGAGGGGTTGGCGGGGAAAAGGAAACATCCTTTTTCCTGTCCATGCCCTCTGTCTATTAAGGTAGGCAACACATCTGAAACACATTTGTTTATTGCGGATGTCAATGGGTAGCGGTCACTTAAAATCAGGTGATCCGCTTGCTCGCTTGTCACCTACTTCCATAAAAAAATTCACTATTCAATAAACAAATCAAATCGTATCGTTCGAATGCAAAATAATAATAATATGCGCTCACACCCATAACCCTAGGGGTAGGCAAGGATCATAGATTTTCATTTATATATCATTCACACATTACGCAGACATGCTCGACGCTTACGAGTATTCCTTATATCGCCATTTTTAGTAAGCCACTAATCTGATAGGTATACCTAAGTTCTCCTAGGGCGTCCCCTACTAACACTGCTAGACATTTTTGCTACATAAATTTGTTTCGTTATTCGAAAGCGAGGTATAACAACAAAAGGGTGATTAGACGTATGTTTACGTTAACGCTACGACCGTAAAGGGCCAGCAGAAATAAAAATAACACTAGAAAGATGTAATAACGGGAGCGTGCTATGTATAGCGAAGGCGAGATCACGAGGCACAGATAGTACTTTATAATTACATTAATGTTTAACAATAGGACTCCCGCAACTATTGAAAAACAAGTTTTATTATTTAAAATAGGACAAAAATGTCAAATGCATTAAATTTTCAATCACAAGCAATAGCGAAAAACGAAAAGCAATAACGAAATATAAGCAATAAAACTGGCAGTGTTTCAAAACTTTATTAAGTGCATTTCATACGAAATTACAAACACTACAGCATTTCAGAACTAGCAAGTTCAGTTGTTGGGTTATCGATTTTAAGATTCGATGACAATAGATTCGAATACTACGTATTTCAAGCGATGATTTTTCATAGACTCGTACTTTAATTCAACGTAGCTAGTGTACCACTTTCCAATACTATATTTCCGCTGATAATTCCACCTCGGTTCATTTGGTTTTGCTTTGTCTAAGTACAATACGAATATTTCATACAATCTAATGATATATCTTTATTTTTAACAGTGGTAGAGCCCGCTATAACATCTGTTGGACGAATTGGCCGGCTAGACCGTTGAAATACTACAACCTCACAGAAGACAGGCGTGAAGTAGAAGTACTCTGTGTTTCTTCTGATGAGTGAGGTGCCGGAGGCCTTATTTCAGTACTTTTCCCCTTCCCACCCTTCCTTCATAAGGGAAGAGGATTGGACGGGGAGGGAGTGAATAGGGTAAAGGAAATATATTTTTTACAGTCTATGTCCTCTGTCCATTAATGGTAGGCAACGCATCTGTAACACATTTGCTTGTTGCGGATGTCTATGTGTAGCGCTCATTTAACATTAGGTGATCCGCTTGCTCCTTTACTGCAGTCTTCAAAAAAAATATCCGATACTAATTTAATGTTAACTTTGTATGAATTATTATTAATTATGAATTCATTTTAATTCCTTATATGAAAAATCAACCCCTCGTAAAAATTCAAACAAAAAAAAGAAATACGAGTATTTTTATCGATATTATTTTTTAATTCATGGTCATCGACTTCTCTTCACTTCTGGAATACATGGATGTGACCCGTAATTTATGGTTAGCACAAAGTGTGTTCTAAAGAGCTATGTCAATCTTGTGTGTGTTCAGTGCGTGTAAATATGAAGAAATTCGAAGGTCCACAAGTCAGTAAAGTTAAAGACAGGTGAATTCCCCCAAGTTGTTAATAAAAAATTATCTCTTGTAATGAATCGATGTATTTATGGTGCGTTAAAAAATATTTCTACTAACCTCTAGTTACATTTTAAAAAGAATGTACGCGAACATTTATGGCACCAGATGAAATAAACAACTTCTATCGCTACTCGTACGTACTACACAGAGACAGGCTCGGCAATAAAGCCCTTGCTCGGCCAAACGTATAGATAACTCGGAATTATCTACTTAATGTACCGTGTGTTGCGCATCAGAGCCTTTTTATCTCGCTTTTTTTTCTCCTACTCTCATTGAAACAATGAACGCTAGTCGACTATTACGACGAACTTTGTAGCGAAATTAATCTACTCGCTAATCGGCTAACATAACTAGTTTTTGTTCATTAATTAGTATATTTATAGTCGAGAAATTCACGCTTATGTGTGATGATAGGTTGTATAAATATTATGACGTGAAATGAGTATATGTTTATGCATCGATATCGTGTCCATTAGCAACTAAACTTATATTTATTTCGACTTCTATCGTAACATGCCTAAGAACTATTTAAAACAACTTCAGCCGCAAAATTCTTATTTTGATTTACGTAACAGAAGTCTTCGGATCAGATCCCTCTGTAAACATTTTCCATCCTGGTGTCGTGCTAACCTGATTCCTGGAAACAAATACTAGTGTGCATATTTAAAGTAGCTATTCGTCAACTAACAAGAAATATTCTCGCATCACGAAAGCGTTCTATTTTAACAACAAATTGTTCGTGACCCCAATAATAAATGAAGCGGAGATGATTTTATTGTTCGTGACAAGTGCACAGCCGTCCCAATTGATAAATAGAACAATCACGTATCTGAATACAAGTGTAGCGTGTTTTATACGTAGAAGTACTCCTACGTCATACACTTTTTTACCAGAATGGGGCGACTTGATAAGTTATTCAACTAAAGAATCAGAAGTATGTGTGAAGTTCAGTAGCTATACACACTTCCGACTTTTTGGTGAAATCTATAATTAGGAAATGTAAAGTATTTCGAACATTTTGTCGTGGTATATAAGATGGTATGTATTGTTGGCTATGACGTCATTCACATCAGAATAAAGAAATTCATGCAGAGTAGTTGGTTGGATAAGTGACCTCCGACACCCATGATCATTTGGCAAAACCAGAGAAACTTCACATACTCTCGCGCAGGAAGGAGTACAGTCGTTCCTTGAAGGACTCTTAGTTGTATTGGTTTGGAAATACCGCTGGCGACAGATCATTCGGCAACGCGGTTGTGCGAAGCAGGAAACTACACGAAAACCGCACGGTAGTGGAATGCCAACTATCAAGAATAAAGTTGAAGCATGTCATGTTGCGCTTGCTGTAAAAAATGCATATAATAGAAAAAAATAAAAATATGCATACATTCACAATATAAAATAGTATAATACTTTAAGAAAATATCAAAAAAACAACAGAAATATTAATTTCATTAAAAAGATTTTGTTAATTCGTGCAAGTGTCAGTGTCTCTGACAGTACGTTATCGTACGTTTCTAAAGTGGCTTAACCCGATTCCATTCAAATATCTGGGCAACAGCTCTTGCGGTTCCTCCGAAAATATATTCACGTCATTTTGGTAGACATGTGGATCTTTAAATGATATTACGAGAAATATGTAGGCCTTATATACACATAACGTCGTTTGAACAACGGCGCACCATCACCTTGTTTCCTAATCTTATATATAAAGACTAGTGATACGCCCTGGCTTCGCCCAGGTAGCTGTTTCACACACACACACACACACACACACACACACACACACACACACACATCGCCTTTTATATACGTAAATATGCATTCTTAAATGTGCTATATTTCAGACTATAATATATATCTGTGCCGATCATCCGAATCCGTTCAGTCGTTTTTGCTTGAAAGAGAAATAAACTTCCATACATACAAATTTTCGCACTTATATTAGTATACATTTTTAGGTACCTACATATTTCTATCACTATTAAGCATTTTGCGAAAATACAAATACGCAATAACCAAGAATGTAAATTTAATGTGAAAATTATGTTTTGTGTTTAAAACATGTTTATAAATGTGGTATTTAATAAATGGAAAAATAATTAATTTTGGTAATATTAATTTTATTCTTGTACAATTTGATATTAAACTTGCATAGGATTCGCTTAAAGAAATTATTTACAACGTAATTTCAGTCAGCACACGAATGTACGGAGCTAGTGTGATCTTATCGCGCCATCCAATCCAGCTCAAATTACATCGTGGCCTCATTAAAATTTTATGCAAATTTTAAAATACACAAATACGAAGGTCGTTATTATTGGTTTATTGCCTAGGCTCCTATAAAGCAACGGATTTTAATGACCTACCAGGCCGGGATAAGAAGCGTTTCATTCGAACGGTTTATTGTCGAGATTACAATTGCAAATGGCATTGTTCGCTTCAGCCTCGGCTTATGAAAATGAACATCTCGTCCGCGGCCTGGAGGTCGTGTTTTCGTGTATCTGACGCATGCATCAAGCGAAGGCAGTGCTCCTTAACAAATTACGTTCAAACGCGATAAGCATGTGCTCCCACCGTCTTGACTCGTTTAAGGCTTTCGCTTCTATTGTGTTTGTCTATTAGTTTGCTATCTTTTTTTTGTATTTAATTTTGATTTCACGTTTACTTTTTAATCCTTTACTTCTTTTTCTTTTTCCTCTACGTTTTTCTTTCAAGAAGATGGCAGACGAGCTTTCGGGTCACCTGATCTTGAGTGACTGCTACCATAGGCTTTCGCCACAAGCAAATAAAATTGCAGATGCGTTTACCCTTAATGGACAGAAGAGAGGATAGAAAACAAAAAGAATATTTCCTTTTCCTATCATGGATGGACAGGGCATCCTATTATTAGGAAAGGATGAGAAATGGAAGATAAATGAAATTGAGCCTCCACTCCACCACCTCACTTATAAGACGAAACGCAGAAGCATACTTCTACTTCACGCCTATCTTCTGTGACGTCATGGTATTTCTCCAGTCGAACCAGCCCATTCGTGCAACTGATGTTGTCGTTGCAGTCTCTACCACTGTTGAATGGCAATCACCTACAGAACGATTCAGGTCAAGGTAGTCTTTCCAAAAGATTCACCAACGATTTGGACAGAATCGCGTGAGGCCCTGACGTGTGGTGTGGCCCTGGTGTCCTAACGTCAACAGTGGAAAGTTTGCTAACTAATCTTTATGATTGAATAAATGAAAGATTATGTATGCCCTGAAGTTAAGATGTAATCGTGAACTCGTTTATGGCATCTAGTAACTAACTCTTCGCGTGTCTTATGCTTCGATGATTTAAAATTCTTGAATACGCAAAGCGACTAACGTATATTAAAAGTATAAGCGAGTAGCAGTAGAAGTCGACCTTATTCCCAATTAATGTCCATCCTGTGTATAAAAGATTACATCCACAAAAACGTGTACAAAGTACCATTGATGTAAGACAAGTTAGATGATTGCACGTGGATGTCCAGTCAATTTTCGAGCAATAATTGCATCCGGCTCAACTTCCAGCGCTGCAGTCAGCGAAGTGCGCTCATTATACGACGAGATCACAATGTGCCTGCGACTGCCTAATGACAACGTATTGCGTATCCAATCTCTTATCTTATTTAATAGTTCGTGCCTATTAAAGTACCATAAATTAATAATTCATACTCTCTTCTTTTTAAAGGTTAAAACTCAATTATAAGAAATCGTATAATTATAAACAGGGTGTCTGTTAATCATATAAAGATATATTTAAAAACTACAGAGCCTTTGACTTCTAGATCACATCCGCCTATAACTTAGGTATGCTGGTAGATAATCCATACCTTAAATACGCTAGTGTTGTACAAACTGTACGTCTATGTCGGATATGGTTAAGAATCATAAATGTTCAAGATTCATGAAGTACTATTTTCCAGAGCTCTGGTTTCCAATAGTATTAGTAAATGGTATGATAATAAAAAGACGTTGTCCACTTTTTTTTATATATCAATATATCGCCCTTACAAAGTCCAATTTCGATTTGTTCAGGTCGCAAGTTATTCCGTCGCGTCCCCTCTAGCCAGTGCCTCTCAAGGTCTAATGGAGTATTATCAATATGCAATAACGACACATCGCAGAATCGTGACCGGATGCCGAACGGCCCGTATTAATATTGACTTTAGTTGTGCGTGCACTATTGGGAAAGTCGTGGCGAAATTGTCCGCTTCGAGTAATAAAGAGGCCGGTCGACGAGCTATAGAATATTTAGGGTGCGAAGAATATATTCTACTAGTAGGAAGGTATCATAAATAGTAAATACTGAATTAAATAAATAGAAATACACAAAACATGTAATGCAAATTTGATGATGGCTCGGAGATTAGCTACGGGTTTCCGTTCGCGAAGCTAAAGTCGAAATCATATGACAGGTACGCGTGTGTGTTGCAGTATACGAATGTACAACACACACAGGGCCTAGCACCCTTAAACCAAATGCCAATGGGTTATGATAGACGCGCGCAGGAGTAGGCCTGCCGCCGCACCCATTTACTTTATTTTGTGATGCCTAAATTTGTGTATTGCGCAGTTCCGAGCCGCCATTAAGTTTGGTGTTGGTAATATCCTAAGGTATTAAGTCCGTACTACAAACAATGCGTCAGGAACATTGCCACTTAGCAATACATTAGACAATGTACGTAATTAAGTCGCTCTTTCATGCATTAAGTCCCGACAGAAACATACAAGTATTTTAGTTTAGTACGAAGTAACTGGTCGAGGTACTAACTGTATATGGCTTAAAGCGTTAAAACGAGAATCTATTTGTGGAAACGCTTATCTTGTTTTGCAGTTATTTATGAGAATATTCAGAAACCCGCCTCTTCTTATGCATGAACTTGAAGTTTATTAAATGTCTCCGAGGTGCCGGGATGCAAATACGCATGTTCTCACAGTATATTCTTTATTTATGACTGGAATCATAATGTATGTATATCCTTATGCAAATTGCACCAGATAGGAAACTTAAAGGAGTGTTATTCTCCAAACCATCAAGTTTCAAAATTTCACTGGTCTTAAATTCTGATGGGTCTTTTCTCATTGACTATTCATCTTTGCCAATTTGACCTTTCTATGTACACTTTTGTATTGTATATTATCATTCATCACATCTAAATACTAGACTCGACCGGGGAAATACCACGACCTCACAGAAGACAGGCGGGAAGTAGAGTTTTTGCGTTTCGTCTGATGAGTAAAGTGCCGGAGGCCTAATTCTACTTCTCTCCCCCTTCCCACCCTTTTATTATGAGGAAAGGGAAGAAAACTTGACTGTGAAGGGGATGTATAGGAATTGGAAATAACATTTTCTGTTTGTCCCCTCCTCTGTCCATTAAAGGTCGGCAACGCATCTGCAACTCATTAGTTAGTTGCAGATGGCTATGGGTTGCGATCACTTGACATCGGGTGCACTGCTTGCTACTTTACCACCTTATACTATAAAAAAAAGTCTAAATATTTGATTGGCCTTCAATTCCAGAAACTTCGAATCGAATCCGAACAAGCTATACAGCCTTTCCTGAAATTATGTAACATAAAACATTGTAAAATGACTTCATTTGAGTTAAACGGTCGTGTAAGGTTAGTTTCCATCTTCCTTATTTTCGTGTAAACACAATGTAACATAGTTTCAACGCCATTCCGGTCATAATAGTTCGCTTATTACGTACTGTCACTTCCACAAAGACGTTATGTTGTTCACGAGCGTAGTTTGTAGCGACTGGTAACGACGTCCCTGAACGCTTCCATTTACTTTATATCAAACTCTATCCTGTTGAAATATACAAATTGTAAACTTTAAGGTCTCTTATTTGTTATTATTTCCTTAGTTTGATTTGACACTCACTACTTGTAGAAGAAATATTACAAACCTTTCTCTTAATTTGACTTATTTATTGTAAACTGTTGAACTCTATAAGTCAAATTAAATCAAAGACTGTTAATAATTCTGAATAATAATTATGTGCACATCTAATTTATTATCTGATTCTGATTCAATATGCGACTTCGGTGTAGTCTTTGTAATAAAGTGATTTATTGAGAGTGTATTATGTCTAAAGCGTGAGTCATCGTGAACATCTGTGACGAACCTTCGTTCGCGCACATTTGGAGGAATAACAGCATCTGTATTATTCCTGTACAAGGCTCTGTCAATTAAATTTCCACCTGTTCGAGTATCATGCGAACGTAAGGTCAAATGTTGCAACTATAAGTGGAAATAATAAAAAAAAACGTATCGCACCATCGGATCTGTACGTTCAAGATGTTTTGAGACTTATAGTCATGCATTAAGAGCGAATATGCCATGTAAAATCAACGTATATTTGTAAACGCGCATTCTTATTCCTACAGATGTTGTACATTACAAATTGATCAAGCTTCAAACTAGATTCTCCTGTTCTATAAAGAAATCTAGTTGGACGACACTCTTTCGCTTGCCACCGGGAATTGATGTGGTTTGAAAGCGGAATACAAATTGTATACACAGCCGCCAAGAATGTCTGGATTTATATTGTTATTTTTGAGAAATAACAACGAACGTGGCTTAAAAGGGAAATGCCTTCGTAATTGGCGGACTTGTGGTTGAGATTATATCATAATGCATTCGGGTTACGTAATATTGATTCCAGTCCAGGTTACTTTTTGGCCCGACTATTAGGACGGCAATATGTTCGGTTTTTTTGTAGAAATTCCGTTCCATTATCACCTCCGCTCCACCGGTTGTGAAGAGTGCGATGTCATTCGATTCATATCCTGAGTGTCATACAAACAGCCGGGCTTAGGGCCAAGATGTTTTTAAATGTACAATTGTTTGCTAAAGATAAAAAAACCTATTTATACTTTTGTATTATTGTGATGATTTGGTAAGAGCTCGGGGCTCCTTTAATCTAAGAAAGGACAATGAAAAAACTGTGATAATGGGTACGAAATAATCATCGCTGCCCTGCTGAGAAGCTGGTTTTTAATCAGGATAGTTCGTAGGTAGTGGGTGTGGAAAACGACAAAGGAAATGGCTGCGGCAATTGTAAAGTAGGCCAGCAACATCTCTTATACTTCATACATTGCTAGATGCTTCTGTAGTATCCTTTTATCCTCTCATAAAAAATTTCATCAGTACCCTTCTTTTTGAAGTGAAAACTTCTTTGGCCACGTTACACGATATTTGGTAAGGGCGACAACATGCTTATAAGATTTTGGAACAGTTTCGACTGAGCTTTTTTTATTTATTGTTCTTTTAATCAATTTCGAATTTTATTTTACTTATTACCTTGTAAAAAATTATTCTTTCAAAAGGTCTAAAACAATTCCTTACTTTGATGTTACGCTTTGTTACAAGGCAGTTGAGATTTGAAAAAACTACTCTCGCTCCCCGATCGTACTTAATTAATGACAAGGTCGATATAACCTTGTGATGCTTGTAGTTTAACGAGCTCATATAAAATCAGTCTGTGATCTTCCTTTGAATTTATGTGTGCTGAGCGAACATAAAAGAGTCAATTGGCTGTATTGTGCACGAGTGGCGTTGACGTCCTAACACGTAATAAACCCCAATAAAGACACCATATGTTTGTAATGTTAATATCTCTCGACAGTTTTATTAATATGATATTTAGATGAGGTCTTGTACATTGTAGACATAAGGAGGAATTGATTACTTTCTCAATAGAAATTTTCCCTACCTCTAAGGTTGAAGTTTAGGGGATGAATTTAGTAAAATCCATTTTAGTGTTCGCCTATGTAATAAAAGAAACCTCTGTGCTAAAGTAATTTTAAATCTCTGGGCCCAGTAGTATATGCTACTTTTCTGTGAAGTTGTGATCCTTCTCTCACGGTCGCACAAGGCACCTAATGTCTGCACCATCTTGACATGCCGATATATGACTAACAAGTTTGATTGTTACCCGTAAGAATACTGTTGGCTAATGGATAGATGTCATCGAATCTTTTAAGGCCGCCAGTTCACGTACCTTACCGGCAAAATAACAACAAAAAGTTGATGGATTGTATCGAGATCTAATCTATCTCATAGATATTCCACTCGGCACAGATCTGTGAGGTCATTAACAAGTATTACATAACGATATATGCACGCGCGTACATTTTTTATTACGTTAAATTCTTTTTTATGACGTAACTTAGGGTTGCCACTAAGTTTTCTTGATTTCTTTATTAATTATTAAATTATTTATTTTTTGTTTGTATTAACTTTGAAAATATTCATTAATAACCCAACCAAGTAGTTAACCTATGTTTTTCAACAAATTTAACTAACAACAATATGTAGCATATTTATGAAAATCTTACCTCTATCGGGATAAGGTAGGGAAGGATTTTTCTAAAGAAGCTACCGTTTTCAATTACACAACCTATAATACATTTTTGTAATTTTAGAGCGTTGATATAATTTATACCATTATATTTGGAGATATAGCAGTTATTATCGATAGCATCAGCGGCAAGCTGTTGATGGTATTACAATACACAATACATGCACAATATACAACCCTAGCTATATATATGCCTCGTCATCGGGCGATGTGGATGGTAATTAAACCAGACACGTTTGTCAAGACTGTCTATAATTAACAATTCAAAATCTTCTTGATCTTCGTCTTTCTCACTGGACTATGGGTCTAAGTATTTTTGTTATTCAATTTATCTCTTGGTATAGGCTTCCCTACCTTAGTCTTAATAAATTTAATATAAAAGGAGACATCCCTGGATCATGGGTTCCTTTTAGCACACGTTCATATTGAACAATAGATTATAAAAAACACAAAGCTTCGTTCCCCGATCTACTACCAGCAATTGGCTCACGCTTTAACACAGTTGATTTTTATCTTCACTAGTTTACAATGTTTGGCCTAGAGCAATACAAATATTGGTACATAGGACTTATTTGACCACTAATTGTTAAAATTTCGATAGCGAGAACACGCCACCGAGTAGCTTTTACCCCAATAAGAGAAGGTAGTAGTAGCAGAATGATATTTTCACTGTACGGGTCACAAAGTCGCGTATATCGCCGCCTTCGTTGGTAACGAATTGATAGAAATGTTAACATTTATTCAATATAGTTACAATTTATGCGCCCAAAGAAATTGAAACAGACAGACTTCCAAATACACCTTGCATATATATACCATCTTAACACTTGACGGATAATGCTAACAGAAATAGAATTACCACTTATAAGTTTTTTGTCTTCAATTACTTTGATTCAAAATCGAAACACATGTACCATTAGTGCAAGAATAGTCTATTGATAATGTGTGCTACTTCGCCATCATGGCATTATAGATCTTACTCCTTTAGTACAAAGTCTACATTCATTTGTATTTGTAGGTATTGTGTAGAGTTTTTTCCCAACATCTCAGGGATGTAAGTTCGTGTTAAGATTGTATCGGACTAATTCGATTTCTTTGAACTTGATACGAGTGTATACATTGTGTAGTTTCAATAAAAAGCTCTTATCTGGGTCTTCTGAATTCAAACCGATATGTTTTTTTACCCGGACGTCACGTCTTTAATTTTTTTTATTAAAAAATACTGGACGTATGCAGCTGCTAGATTATCTTATAAATAGAGGTGCAAAGGAGCATGAAGGTCAAATATTAATAATGTACTAATTGCCTTGCTCTCATAATTTTGTAGTACTGGACTTATTTGCTATTTGTTAAATTACTTTATTGTTAAAAAACTATCGGGTATGCTATGCGAATCGCCAAATTTACGGAATATACAGCAAACGTTCACAATTCTTTATATTTTTCCTCTCTATTCCCCCTTCAATTCATTTAAGTTAAGCAACGCATTTGAAACTCATTAGATCATTACAGACGCCTATGCGTTCACTTAATATCGATTGATCTCCTTGCTCCTTTGCCACCTGCTTCCATAGAAAAGTACTCTGTGATGTTTAGTTAAAAAGGAAAAGAAGACAACTCGAATAAAAGGTAGGGAAAATAGAAAACGTTCGTATGTTCTCACAAATTGGAGGAATTGTGTTCACTCAGAAAGCACAGGCGCCCGTCTCCCCCGTGCGCCATGGTCTTTAACAGCTAGCGGTAAAGCTATATTATGTTCCTTGGTTTCGTTATTTTCATTATTCTCGGTGGTATTGTTCTATTTGTTGTATATAAACATAATATACTTGTTATTAGCTTAACGTTCAGTTTCCTTTGAATTACTTTTACATAAATGTCCATTTCATACACCGGGGTCACGTCGTCTCCGTCGTTAGACCTTGGCTATGGCTAGGATGAAACATTAATATTAGCTATTGCTTATCGAGTTAGCGAAGTAAACAAACCATTCGCGATGGCGAACTCTGCATAATACTAACCGATGACGTCATCAAACTGAGATTTATCTATACGATTATCATACGCTAAACGGCGCAGCCTTGAACGAATAAATTTGCTATAATTCTAAACGCAAGGAAACTGAAATTTGGAGAATTAATGTAGAAAATTAGCTCTTACGGCTTTTGTTAGTTTGAATTAGTCAATACTATACTATACTATATACTTGGCGACAATGAGGTAAAGGTCGAATCCCCAGATTCCCAAGTTTTAGAGATTGAAGGAAATTAATGTGGTGGTTCGACCATTGTATCGAAAGACGGCTTTCGAAAGTCTTATCCTCTGATCTTTCATACGAGAAAATGCAAATGCATGCAAATAAAAATGCAAACTGCAACACTAGAGCTCGGATAGACAACATCTAATATATCTTGCAATTATTTAACTATGCAGATCTACGTAATTTAGGGTCTGTTTGTCTTAATTGTCTTCTCTTCGATAATATTCCTAGAGCATTCACGTACGGTCTCGCTGGTAAATAAACCCCGTATAATAATCCATGTATTAGGGTAATTGGTGTATTTCTATATACAATAGACAACTGATTTCAGTTGGGCTAAATAAAAACAAAGATGTAACTGGTTTGAGTTTCTAGGCTTGTAGCTAATTGCTCTGCTAGACATCTTGTCTGCGAACGTTGCGTGGAAACTTGGTAACCAATTGTCCCAGTGAATATGTTTGCATGTAAGCATATCTGTTCCAACGTCATCTTGTGTAGTCTAAACAGCTTGACCAATTTTGAAGAATGAGGTGTCATTAGATTCGTAAACGTCCCTGAAGTGTTATAGGTAATATGATGATTCGGTTCGTGATGAAAATCACACAATAAGTCGAGTTTTTTTTGGTATTATAATTGAACTATTAATTGTATAAAATGTCTTTGAATTATTTAGTCTCGATTTCTTTGTATGTGTTTAAAAATCCTCATACCTATTTTTTTTAGCGCTTCCTTAGCGAGTGTCTAGGCCTAATGATATAGCATGGTCTGACATCATTGGATTGGACCATATGCTCATCTATCTGTTGGAATGTGCCACAACCGTGGCTGGTGGCACAATGTACAAAAGTGGTTCCCTCCCCTAACCGCCCATTCCTCTTCTCCTTTTCTCCCACTTCTCTTTCTTTCCTACGAAAACCCATCTGTAAATTTTTTAATTGTTGCACATGTTCACTTAACATAACGAGTCAACCCCTTACTAATGCCGTCATCTATTATGAAGATAAAATAAAAAAGTACTACATCATGTAGAATAAATATTCAACGAAATCATAAAAATTTAAGCCAAATATCTTATCGTCCACTGGGAGTAACACCACGGCTACCGTCCCTACGTTAATTTAGTATTGAGCGATGCTACGGATGCTGGTTAGGCCCCGAAGTGATTCCCGAGGCCGTGTAAATTTCACCGAGATATCCGCAGTCATTTATAGTCTCTGTAAACTATGAATGTCTACATTTGGGATGGTCAACCTTTTTCTATCTTTATAATTTGTACCTAAATCAGTTATCTTCTTCGTCGTTGCTCCTGATTTTTTTAT
Organism: Papilio elwesi; assembly: GCA_029849275.1. Lineage (NCBI taxonomy): Eukaryota > Metazoa > Arthropoda > Insecta > Lepidoptera > Papilionidae > Papilio > Papilio elwesi. The sequence goes on along the minus strand of CM056687.1, from coordinate 1,723,393 downwards.
TCAAGAAGGGGGCAAAAGATTAAGCGGCTTCACAATTTCAGAGGTATATTTCTATCACGAACCAAATTGCTTGCCTATTCTGCGCAACCACGAACAATTTTACAAAAAAAAATGTTAACTAGCAGTTTTCGAAGACGGAAGCTGTTTCTCTGAATTTATTTCTCTAGGTTCGTTTCATAGGTGTCCCGGAGCGTTGTACAATAAAAAGCTGTCTCGCTTAACTACTTTGTAGTAACTACATTTGTTGCGTGAGCTATTTTGACAGTTCGTGTCTAGGGAACGTTTAAAACATCAGGCCCATAGACAATGAGAGCGTATTTTGCAGACATTTGTTTTTTTTATTCAATTCGCTTTGTCTTCGTTGGTTCTGTTTCTACAGTGTATTTAATTAAAACTGTCAGTGTACTAGACGGTACAGCTGCTATGTAATTATTTTTTAGATTAGATATACGAGCTTGTGTTACTAACTGTTTTTGTTATTCTATAGTAATAAACAAGACAAGATTAAAACTTTGGAAAGAGCAATGCACTTATAATATTGATATCGTCATCTTGTGCCTTTTTCTATCTATCTGGGGTCGGCACAGTAGGTACTTCACTTCCATATCCCTCTATCAGCCGTCATATCTCACTTCACACACTTCTTACACATTCACACAATCCATCCATACTTTCGTTCATTCTCATATTTAGTAGGGGAAAATCTTACAGGTTATAGTAACATGCATCAACAATACGCGTCAGTAACATGCTTTTTTGAATTTGGAACTGTGTCGAAGAATTTTTTTATTATTTTTCTTGTTTTAATTTTGAATTTTATTTTTAAGAATCCAGGATTTGTTTTTCTTGATTTTTTAATTATTGCCGCGCCTTCCCAACACTTTTGAGTTTGCACTTTCACACACAAGAGCGATAGTAGTACGGTTGATTGTTTTTTTTCTGCATTGCAATTTAAAAATTATAATGGATGAAATGAAACTCAAACCCATTAGTTAGTGGTGATTATAGCTTCCTCTTTTATAACAATTTAACATTTTTTGTATAGTACTTGGTGTCAAACGAGCAAGCGGTTCACCCGATGTCAAGTCATCGCTACCCATAGACATCTGCAACTAACTAATCAGTTGCGGATGCGTTGCCCACCTTTAATAGACAGAGGGGGGACAAACAGAAAATGGTTATTTCCAATTCCTATACATCACCTCCACCGTCAAGTTTTCTTCCCCTTCCCATCCTTTCCTTATAAGAAAATGGTGGGAAGAGGAAGAGAACTAGCATTAGGCCTTCGGCACATTACTCATCAGACGAAACGCAGAATACTCTACGTCACGCCTGTCTTCTGTGAGGTCGTGGTATTTCACCGGTCGAGCCGGCCCAATCGTGCAACAGATGTTGTTGTTGCGGACTCTACCACTGTTAATAAACATATTACTTGGAATAAGAAGGTGCAAGTAGAAGCAATACTTAAGAGTTTATTTGCCTGGATTTTACATGCACACGTACACGTAGTACGTACGTTGTAGTTTTAATTTTTAAATAAAATAAACCATAGTTACATTAGTAACTCACACGTAGATGGTGGTGTGACCCTGACAAGGTCACGCGACTTTGTTTATCCTTGTACACAATAGAATATTAATTAAACGAGTTAAAAATATTTTCTGTAGCTTTCATTTTAATATCAGTAGAAATATTTCTCTTGAATTGTGTAAATTTAAAGCAAACAAAACAGTTTCGACTGAATATAAAATAAAATCAACTTATACAGATCGTTCTGTCTCCAACGATTCGACTGTACGAAATACATTCAAATTTATTTCGAGCTTAGGTGGTCTTGATAAAAAATGCGCATAAATAAACAGCCGGCGAGACGTCGAGGGTCCGATTCCGAAATAACAATTAAACGTATTCGCGAGTCCCGAATGACCTGCACGACTGGTCACATCAAAGCGTTGTTACCGACCTGATATAACAACTGCCATTACTAGATGTCGAACAAACCAATGATTTACCGAGCTATAGTGAAACATTCCGATATTACAGCGTCGATTATCCCGATTCTAAAATGATGTACACTAAACATAAACTAATTATTGTTACCGTGGTTTTTCACTGGCGTATAAACTTTTCGCGATACAAGTTTTGTCACGCTCTGAAAAGCGGAGGTAACATTATGTTATAGACAGTGCAAATCCACGGTTACATTCATCATTAAAATGCCAGAAGTTGTATTTACATAGAAGAGGTCTTCACGACTGCATTTAATGTCGTAGTCTGTAGCTGATAAGTTAAAAGACGCGTAATTCGTTCCCAACGTATGACGGATATTTTTTGTAAGGTATTAAAGCTAGAGAAAATATATGTTATTATTCAAATGTTGGCGTTAACATGACATGAATAATTATTCAGTAGTATATGGAACATTTTAAGGTTACCAAAATTAAGCAGTTTTTCCCATTCTCATCCAAGGCTTCCATAGCTAGCCTTTTTGCTTTGTTTTTATAGAAATATTGCAAAAAAATACGCGATGGTTTTCAGTAATTTTAACGGTGAATATGAGATTTAAAAGTGTAATAATTAAATTTCTATACAATACAAAAGAATTACATTTTTTTACGACCTACCAATAAATTTTTATTCTAATAAAATTCCATAAAATGTCACGATCAATCAATCAAGCCCACAGACTGCGGGAGAATCATTACAAAATTTCATATTGGCCTGCTTCAATCAACGCTGAAAACGTTGGCCGAAAATAAAAGAAACCGCTGCCAATTGAACGGAATGCATTTGCGTTGCAATCTATCGACGCACATAAATACCATGAAATTCAATTGACCATAAATTTATTTATTTACGATCATGAACAGGATTTAAAAATGGATTTGCATTTATATCTTACAAGCGGCGGTGAGCACTGCATTCCATTTTTAAACGCGAATTAAACGACTGTTCCGATGTCTTGTTCAATTAAACTTCGTTTGTTAGTTAACAGAAAAATGTTAAAAGATTTTTTTTTAGTATCTGTATTATACTAGTTGGAAAACTTACTAATGTAGAATTATTGGTAGGACATTAATCGTTATGCGTGTTTACAACATATCTTATTCTATAAGAGAGGTAGCATCTTATTTAAAAATTATTAGCAGATATTTTATATAGTAGATGGCAAACGAGCAAACCGTTCACAGTGACTGCTACCTAGATGCATCTGCAACAAGCGAATGAATTGCAATTGCATTGCCAACTTTTAATGTGTAGAGGAAGTAATAAACAGAAAAAAATCCCAGGTGTCTGGGCGCAAGGCGCTCGGACGTTAAATTTATGACAACGTTTCGCGCTCCCGCTCACACACATTCAGACACGCGGCACATTGATCGTGCATGATCGGTTACTCTCGGCCCAAGCGCAGCGAGACCCGACCGTAACGCTACATTTCTAGCGAATGCCACCTACTATCCATCAATTTATGAGGTTGTGACGTCAAAAATAATATTTCTTTTTCCTCTCCATCCCCACCCAGGTCAAACCTTCTTCCCCTTAGTTAAAATTATTATTTTAGTAGAATTGTAGTGTTCTTTTTTTGGTAAACGTTAAAATTTGAAAATTAACATTCGATCCGTCATTAATGACAGATAATTTACAATTGACGCTCCCTCCGCTCATGAAATCAATTTATCCCGGTCGCATCGGAAAATGTGACTAAGATTTGTTGCGCCTGTTCGTGTAATGAATGCGTCGGACCCACCGTCAGTCACTTATGCACATATTACCATCTGTTTTACCCTATACGCGGGGAACGGCGCACGTCAAGCAAAGGCAGTATTTTGTACATTTCCGAACGACGTTTTGTTTGGACCTAGATTATATGGTTGTTGGCGATTCCAGGGGTCAGGTTTATATGGACGTTCAATAATATATTACACTCGAGTTCGGTTATATCCACATAAACACTACACTAGGCCCTGATCAAACTTGTGCCGTACCATAGACAAGGTCATAAAACCCAGTATTCTTAAACCTTTGTAAATCGTTCACTCTCATAAAATGTTACTAAGAATTTTTGAATACCATACTAACATAGTATTTTTATGAAAAGAAACTAGCACAAAACATATCTTAGGTGTTGATATATTATGTCAGAGAATTGTCATCTTGCAGAAGACCATTCAACTGACAACAGACATGACAAGAAAGTACATAATAGTCAATGACTTTCTTTAATAAATTATCAGCGGCAGACAATACAACCCGTCGCGTTGTTTTTAATTCGCCTCTAGTATGTGATGCGCCTTCGCCGATACATTATCATTCAGAGTGTACGCGAGAGAACAATCGGTTGAAACACCTTGATGTGTTATACCGGAAGACTTGCACCCGTCGAAATGTATACATCTTTTTACCTTTTAATGTCATTTAAATGTAAAGTTGATGCAACACGCATTATACAGTCGAGGTATGAAACCTCCGTCAGTTTTAAAATTCATTTCTTTATCAATTCTAACACTGAGTACCTTATGTAAGTATCCCTACTAATATTATAAATGTGAATGTAAGTTTGTTTATTACGCTTTCACGCGAAAACTACTCAACCGATCATCATAAAATTTTGTACACATATTCTTGGAGGTATTAGAAGAACATAGGATACTTTTTATGACAAAAAATAGTATATAAAAAAAACGATAAAATTTACGGGGATTGTCCAGATTGGCACATTCCCGTGTTTGGTAGCGATCGGATCAACATAATTTGTAGTACCCGGGCGAAGCCGGGGCGGGTCACTAGTACTTTATAATATTATACTTGTCTATTTCATAGTCAATAAGAAATTCGATTATGTTCTGTTTAATTGTCAGCTTGTGTCACGATGGGCTTCCACTGCCGAAAACATTCACATAAAACATACTGCCATCTCAGTTTTTTTCATAGGGAAAGATAGAGAGAAAGCTTGTATCGCGATACGTCTTTACGCCACCCACGCCCACGGTCAGTGTGAGTCAGTGTGTATAAGAAAATGTCGACTTTAAGGTGACGTAACTTTTTTTCCCCTCAACTATACCTTCGTCCGAATTCCAAGCATGTAAATTCATTTTTTATCATTTTTTTTATCAATGTAACTGATCGGGAACAGACCCAAGCAAATATTTGTCCTTGAAAAAAAATTCTAATTTTATATCCGTTGAAATTGAACTCAAGATTCTTATAGGCAGTCCAATCTCCTGACTACAAGTTATAAGTACCGTGTTATTTTAAACAAACAAAAACCAAGTTGTCTTCTAATGTTTCATACAGACGAATTTTGTTAGAAAACGTGCTGTCATGATATTGGATTTCAAAGTTTTAATTCGACGTAAGAATTGTTAAATATAACAGGTAAACCGTGTTAGAGTCTCACTATATTTATACGCTATGAATATAAAACATAGCCATTGAAGTACGCTTGATGACAGAAGACATTTTTCTTGAGCTGATATTATATGCATGTTCTGTACGCTACATTCAGAAGCCAAGCAGTCAATGTAATTCCTAAACCACGGCATCAACCTATTGCCCGGTTATATAACTTAAGCGTGGCATTATTTTTAATACTGCTCGCGTGTTATAAATACAGTAATCTTGTAATGGCATCTTGTCGGCCGTGTAGTTAATTTTTCACACTATTGTACATTTAGCACCTTACGGGATATCCCAAGGCTATCAAAGATTTTTGAAAAGTGCGCCTTATATCTGAAAATAAAGTTAAAATTATCGTATCACCTTACTAACAAGTTATTTATTATTTTATAGTATAATATAGTTATTTCTGATCTTATTTAGTCTACGCTTATATTATTTAGAAGAAAGATCTGTATTTTAGGTTGTAGTGTAGGTTTGTCGCGAATCAACTCAAAAACTACATGACCGATTTGAAAAATTCTTTAACCATTATATTGCTACATTTACCGTAAATAACTACTTCTATATTTATTACTGGAATAAATTAAGGACATTTACAAACAATTCGCGATGAAATACACCAAAAGGTATTCTCTGCGATTTATTGTGTGAATAAATAAATCATCAATATGCGCTAGGAAATCTTCGAACAAAGATATACCTTCTTTTATAGAACAGGCGTATATTATACTTATAATAGATCGAGTCTAAATTTAGAAGCGGAGCAACCACTCGGTCATCGTACTCTACATACAATAACAAAAATCATATAAAGATTGACCCAGTTAAAACGGACGTGCCGGTTAAACACGTGCCATTGTCCTTGAAGTTACTCGGAACTTGTGCTCAGGAATCTTACATTATTTGATAGAAACCGACATTAATCTTACTCGGATTTTGAACGCTCCGACACTTTTCTGCCGAACGATACTCCCAAGTAAACAATGAATTCATGTATAATGGGTCTTATGTTGTCTGGCTGTTCCGTTTTTTTTACATAATTAGTATATGAATCCACAATTTATGCTAGTTTTTTTTAACGACCTGTATTCATGTTATACTAATAGACGCCAAAATTATATGTGCCCTTCCGTTTTTTTTTCAAATTCTAGACACCTTATACATTATTAATTATGTCTCCTTCTTGTCTCTAACGTTGTCATATTTCATTATGAGTCTGTTTAACAATAACTACCTTAAGGTAAGACAGACGGACCTATATACCGGATAACTTCTTAGTTTCCTCATGCGTGTATTTTGTTTAGGTATAATTAAATTAATGCGTATGAGTGATGGGTACGAGGCCGACATAAATGTTTCTTTGTCCACAACACGTCTCTTATCAGGTGACGTCACTATAATACGTGTTGAACGCAACCCATTACGGTATCCCGTGTCGTGGATAATTGAATAAAGTGTATATGTCACCGACGAATTGTGAACTTGGTCAGTTCATAATCGAACTAGGCATGTTGTAGACTAACAGCAGATTGTGAACTGAACGGATTATTGACGCAAATAACCTATTGGTTCTTTGATAAACATCTTTTTAAAATGTCATTGAAGTGAAACTTTTTTATCGACGTACGAGATAAATAAATATCGTCACATTTTCTGTTACCTTGTAGCGTCACGGCGCCATGTTTACCAAAATTGAGGGGGGACTTGTAAATAAATATTTTAATAACAAAGTGATATAATAAATTGCTTACTCAAATTTATGTGAATTAATAGTGAAAGTGAGGGGGATTATTTGTTTTGAGAATTTGAAAAAATAATCTTTGACTTTTTAGTTACTGGACCGATTGCTTTCCTATTCGATTGTGAGACCGAGTGTTTATTTTATATATAATTATCGTGTCTAAGCAAACGACACTAACCTATAATAATAATAATTATTATTATTTATCTTTAATTCTAACTTAAACTTTAACGTTATAACTTAATAAAAATATCAGTTCACAATTTGCAGTCAGTTTATAATATGCCTAGTCATATTATTAACTCACAAAGTTTATAATTGATCGGTGACATATAATACGAATACGGTGGTGACAAATATAATTTGACTACTCCCACAAATAGGGGAGCGCGTAGTGTATTCATTCCCTGCGTACATTTCTGTTTATTCTTTGTTTTCATTAACCCGTTCTTGTTGCGTAAATATGAAACTAGGCCCTCACCAGTCTGCGGTTTCTTGGATGTTTGTATTTGCGCTTATCGCTGGCTTTTATAGTCTGTAGAAGCGGTCTCGTTATTTTTTTTGCCTCTGTTATTTTCTGCGGATTACTTCATGTTCCATTCAGTACAAAGGTATCTCTTTAGTGTAGATACGATATAATCTGTTTTTAATTAAGTTGCGTTTCTACTTAAGCGACTTGTATAAATACATTAAGCAAATCTTAAAATCGTTTCTACTCGCAGAGGATATTTTCTTTTTGACCAATGTTAGGAAACGAGATGTCTATTTATAGCAGTCTACGTATTTCTCGTTGCTTTCCTGTTAAAGATTTAATTGGTTCCTAGACGTATTTTTTTATACGAAAAGGGGACAAACAAGCAGCGGGTCGCCTATTATAAAAGTTATCAAAGACGCCCATGAAAATCCTTTAGCACCAGAACTGTAGACGCGTTGGGCATTTAAGAAAGGAGTATGCTCCCTTCTTGAAGGACTCTCGAAGTCGTATTGGTTTGGAAATATCGCTGGCGATAGATAATGCTATGCGTTTATACGGGGTATATTTAACACAGTTATGTACGTATATTATGCAAGTTATAACAGATTTTAGGTGTTTAAATATTCGTTCAATATTTTTAGTCGTATACTTCTGATGATCGTAAGAAGATCTTCCTACGAAGCTGTTATTATATAATCAAAATGAAGCCATAATGAAAATCAAATAGTTTTTAATTCATTTATTATTTTCATTCGATATTCGTAAAGTAACGTGATTGTATTACTATATAATGCGTATTTACATAATGTAACATATAATTATTAATATAAAAAGATAAAATATACGTTTGTCAATATATCTCATGACGTATGAATAAGTGAATTCAGCTATAAAACTAAAAAAAGACTCGGCCAAAACATTACGTACATCGATATCGGATTCATACTTATCAGAATCACTAAATTTATGGTATGGATCATTTGATTATACTCATTATTGAACTTTCAGTTTTTAATAACGTTTTTAAAGTCTTTATCTGCATTCGATTTTAAACTCTGCTGCATTGATATAAGTTCTTATTTAGCTTCGTGTTACATGATTAGAATCGCATGCTTTTAAACCGGATCGACTTTTTCCAGCAAAAATCTTTATAGCTGTCGATAAATTGTCGCTGTTTTTCTTTTAAGGATTATATTTATTTTAATAACGCGTACCGCGTACCGGCCGCGGACAGATTTCGACAGTACGCAACCATATTTACACATGAATATTCAATTTTGAATTGTATACCGTCGTATTTCACTGTTTTTACATGGCGCGAACCCTTTCGTTTTAAAAAAGAATCAGACAACGGCTTGTTTCCATCAAAGCGAATCGAAATTTATGTTCATCTAATCAGAATAGCATTAGTGTTGTGCCGAAAATGGAATTTCGCTGAATTAGAGTTCGTACACACTCTGGCAAATATAATAGAATATTTTATGTGAGATGTTTTGAAATTTCGATAAAGTTTTGTGCTAAATTGTTATTGGACGCGTGTTTATTGGATTTTATTAAATTTAGTAAGCATGTGGATCGTTTAATGAAATGGTAGTGTTTATCGAAAACCGATCCTATCTGGCAGAACCATCTATGCCATTTTCAAGTACGTGTTTGTTACAAAGCGAATTGTTATTTTGTCAAATTTAATAAGAGGTTTGACTGACCAAATAAACTTGTCTCTGTTGTTGTGGGTGTTCATGAGCGTCGCTGATTACACAACAAGTGACCCCCTACTCATTGGCCCCCTTACCATATGAAAATATATTTCGTTCTATCGTTCTCGTCTCAATTATCTGTGATCGCTTTCAATTGATATTGCCGTTTGCATATTAGACCTTTTTATAAATAAATATGACAGCTCTGATAAAAAATGCAGCTTTAAATTGTCATTTATGCAAATTGATAAAAAGCGGTTTATAATTTTAGATCGTCCGTCCTTAAAGGATTAGGGTATTTAAAAGCGATAAGAACAAAGATTAATATGAGTTCACATTTACCAGAGAGGCCACTAATATACGCGCTACACGTAGATTGAATCTCACACCCGAAATGTCAAACCTCTAAATTTATTTCGTTCAAGGAGTATCTTATTGTAATTTATCGCATGCGAAATAAGTTCCGTGGAAAAAGGCGAAGGGCCGAAGCGAACACGCTCTCAATTTGCAAACATTATGCCCTCGCCCGCTTCGTTTGACGATTTACGACGCTATTTTTTTTATTTGATTATTACGTTTTCGTGGGCTATTGTGTTTGGAGCTTAATAGCGTCGGGTTGGGTCGAGAAAGGATTAAATTGGATAAAGCCTTAAAGATTATATTTTTAATCTTACTTTTACATTTAATTTCATTTAAAATAAAATGAAAAATTCCTTTGTCCATCTGCGATTTAACTAACCTTACTTGACTGTGATAAATGTATTCACAATTCGCCTAATACTAATCATTAAGTTAACAAAGCGTTAACTGTTAAATAGATATGTTGTATGGTCATTTCATTTCATTTCGAAATCATATTAAATTCTTTAAATTAAAAAACTTGCACACGCATCAAAACCGTTCTAAAGATATTTTCTGATATGCAACCAATGTTACGTATGTACGTGACATTAAAGCCATGACCTGAAAGCGATGCAGCCAACTCATATTTCAAACAATCAATATAATATTTAAAAAGGTATACAGAAAGTTGTGTGTACAGAATCAATTCGTTCCTTACGAGGAGTTATCGTTGGTAACAAAACTTGTTCACACGTACGAGTACGTAACTTTAAAACTAATGGAGTATAACTATGACTAAAAACAGTTTACGCCTAAAGTTTCCCACGATTTGTGTAATGTTACTTATTCGGATATTAGTTCCTGTTAAGTCACCACTCTTATGTAGTTAATCGTTACTACTACTAAATCAAATCAACTTTGATAATTAATTATCCGAATTTTTTATGTGGCAATCGTTTTAGACCCTCAGTTGTGTGACCTTTATGTTGCCCAACATAGTATTAAGATCTTAAATATATTGAGTTATCCAGCGATCCAACGAGGATGCGTACGTAAAATAACATATATGCCGAGGTTTCTTCTCAGTAATGTAGCAGTTTTGTATGCTTTCTCAATATCTGACGACATGGTGATTGCAATAATTAATCATTACTACGAATAGATTTATTAAAATTTATCCAGGGCAATGACTCTTGGCTCAGTTTGTATTTAGTGAAATGAACTTATTAATATAATTCAATGTCTAAATTACTTAAATAATTGTGCGCTATTAATTTATAAATCATTCAATTTTTAAGAGTTCGTAAGTACAAGATAAGAAATAAAATGAAGGTAGGGCGGATGGACCAGATAGATTTTTGTAAGGGCTACGGTCTTTTGTAATCACAACCTTAAGTAAGGTTTATATTCAAATTTCCTGGCGTCTTAACGAGTTGCCTTTCGGGACCTGTTCCGGGCCATCAGAAGAGGTTCCCAAAGGTCGAATTGGTCAATGATATTCAATTTCCGTCCGATAACAGATAAAAGTTTATATAGGGTCGACAGAAATGTTGCGAAATGTGAGTTGGGGATATTGAATTATAAAAAAAAGAAATTATACATGGCGATGAAGTAATAAATGTTGACCTTGATTGAAATCTTGACGAATAATAAAACAAGTGACCAACGTGTTAAGGTCACAATATTGTATCGTATGATAATTCTCGAGAAAAAGTTTAAGAGAGCGTTCAGTTTCGTCTACTAAGAAATGGATGGGAGAATTATTTTATTAAATGTTTTTCAGTCAATTTAAATTTAGAACATGTCCAAACTATAATTGATTGAACTGAAACCAAACTACGAATTAAACTAATATACTATTATGTAAGTAAATGATCGTCTCAATGTATGTATAAAAACTTGTTTGCAAGTTCTAGATTAATTTTTAAACCGATTTTTGAATGTGCGAAACAGTATATCAATTTGGGTACTGCATTTACATTAAGATCGGATCCAGATTTCAGAACCAGTTGCTCTTTAGTGGACACACGGACAGTTTTATGTTATATGTACTTCGTATAATATAGATTATTTGTTGTGAAAGGTCGTTAGGCTTGAAATATCACGAACCCAAAATATTTATTCTAGAAAATATGCTTTAAGTACATTGAATTCCTTTCATCTATACATCGCATGTACATGTAAGGAAATATATAAAGTCACTCGGAGAATAATATATAAGGGATTAGCATTCAGGCCATCAATACATCTTCAAATTTTTGAAAATGGCGTAGCATAAAATCGATTAATTTAGTTCAATTCATCAAAGTCATGTACATTGTTCACGTTGATATTGACAAGTTTAATCAAAATAGTTTTTTATAAGCCCTTCAGACGGTAAAATACCGGTTGAGAAAATTAGATTCATTGGGAAGTACGCCAAGAAATTTCGGGGCTACATGCAATGTTCTTTTATTTTATTCCTGACAAATTACACTTTTATTCACGTTGTTGATGATATTACTAATGATGTCACCTACTTGATTACGCCGACATTATTGACGAAGGCTAATGGAGGAGCGGGCAACATTTGAACCACAGCACGTAAATATTCGTATACTACTGAGTGTGAGAGCAGGAATATGTGCTGCAATGTTTTGAATGTTTTTGGTGCAGATGCGCTCGTTTAAAATTGGATAATCCGCTTGGTCGTTTGCCTCCTTCTTTTGTAAAAAAAACATCGTACATGATTATGATAAATAAAATTAAAGTTAATTGAGTATCCATTAGGGTAGCAGGCGTTTAATCTTATTTTTACACACTCCACATTTCAGTTGTGGCATTTTAGCTGATAAGTATATCATCTTAGTAAAGAGAAACGACGTATCGGCCCTGGAAATGGCTATAAAAAAGAATATTCAAAGCCTTTCACATCCCTTATTCTCGTCGCCTATAACCGGCCGCAGTAACCGCGGAATGAACGCTTCTAGGTTTTTATGTAAATCGCTATTACAATCGACATCTAAATCTAGACGATTATGAGTTTTATTTTTTATAGTTATTTCACTGAGCTTTTACTGGAAGCTTGAGGCGAGCTTTATTTTTGTAACTACATCGATTGCTTTGAATGTTTCATTCTTGTTTTTAAATAGCAATATAATAATGCATAGTCTTCATATGACTTCCAATTGATTAGTTCTTAGATGTATTTGTTTGTAAATTAATAAATAAATATGCGCTCATGCCCGTTAACCAGAGATGTTGGTAGAGATTATAGATTTCCATTTGACGCGATCCTGGCACACCTCTCTCGCTTCTTCTGAATCCATACATCTACGCATGATCGTCGGTTGTGGATACTCCTTATATCGCCCTGCTAACGCTGCCACTCACCTTGCATCATGAATTTGTTTCGTTACTCTCTATTCGTTCATCCTTTCAACATTAATTTCATTCTTTGTTTGTTCTATGATTTTATTTCCAAAAACAATAAGATGTATTATAGTAGGGATCCATAGGTTTAGTCATACCTCTCTATCTCCTTTATCCATACACTCAGACAAATATAATTTAAATTTACAAATATTATTTATATTGATATTTCTAATACGTCATCTTTTTTGTTGGATATATGTATGTATGCTTGGTTCTTGGCGTCAATTATTGACACTGCCAATCACTTTTTACCTCCTTCTAATTTCTCAATACAAAATAATATACCGCTAAACTTGTTCAAACTTTTCCCTGTTACTTATCCACAAAAATAAATACACATTTTTTTGTATTAGGAGACGAGTTGGATCTTCGGTTTATTGAACTGAGATCAATGTACAACTAATTGCTTTTAATATTAAAGGTTCTTTTATACGCTTTGGTAGAATGTTTCCTTGATAAATTTTGACCGGTTTCGTGGGTTATTGACTTGTTGCTTCTCTCAATAAATTTTCCTGCACCGATAATATACTATTGAACTTCTTGCTGATATTATGCAATACGTTTTATTTTTTTATGTTAAATGATTGCTGTCAGGGTAGTATTGATTATTGTGCAGGAAATTTTAGTGATTATAATACACGTGTACGATTCTTAAGTTATTATAATTATAATATTTTATCATAAATATTTCTTGTTATTGCGTCTGCAAGTATATCTAATTTATTCCTTCTTAGTTTGTAGCTAGTATCCCTTCACCTCCCCGCACTTTCCTTTCCTTTTGTTAAGCTAGTATCAGCTTGAGGCTAGTAAGTATTCTAAGGATGTCACTAATCCGATCGTTAAAAGTTTTTTCTGGGACGTCCATATCTGAGAAGTCGTTCTTGTGAGTACTGTTTTGCAACGTACTTGTCCCAATAATTTTATCAATATTTTTTTTATTCGACTTCAGGTTCTGAAGGTCAAAGGAAAATATTTTCACACGCCCTTCTAGTTATAAATCTCTGAATGTGCTCTCCGTAATAACACGTTACGAAACACCGAATTATTTTCAACAGATTTGAACAGGCCAGGTGAATAGCGTGACACGGATCTCTAAACAGGCCCATGATGAGTTCTCTAGCGACCGTAAAAACTGTCTATTGTCATGTTAACCGCCAATCGATTTGTTTAGTGACCTATGACCGACGATCCTTCTTTTGTCTGGCCCCAATTTTGATAGGCTCTACTTTTTTGTAGATATCAAACGGCCGTAGCATTGTAGTCTATTTTTAATTCATTAGTACTACATTGTCCAAATTATATTAATTCGATTTTATTTATCGCGATTACGTCATGCTGTTCCCAGTTGTTGAATTTATTAGATATATAGATAGTTCATACAACCCACGTTCGAGATACAGTCGGAGGTAATATCTGAATATTTCGATGTTTACACAACGTATTTTATATCAGTTGTCGAAAAAATATACATTTTATGATTTCGCTTGTATAATTGTAAGATACGGAATTATTTCTCATAATATTATTTCGAAAACAATACGAAATGTTGTAAGACAAATTATCGATGTCGTATCTCAAAACATGTAACTAAACATGTTTTGTATAGAGGTCATGTTTGATTATGAAATTTCACCACATTTAAGATAGCTGTTAGTTTTCCTATAAAAATATAATATAATGTATCTAAACTTAATTACAATTGACCGTTTCTTTTCAATTCGCTGGGGCGCGTTGGCGATAAATTTTATTGAGAGACTTTACTACTCTACGAGTAGTTACTATAACTAGCTTTACTTTACAAAAAATATCATAAAAAACGCGAACAACTATTTACATATTAATAATCGTATTATAAATTCCTCGAGCAGTTACATACCATACATTTTGTAAGTTTGTCTGTATCAAGTAATTTATTTCCTTCTATCCTTCAGAGTTTTATTCATAGCGACACAGAATAGTAAAAGAGCAGATCTATCACGACACGAGTTAAGTTATTAGGGATGAGTCAGCGTATTCCACATTCGTCGCGTCATGCCGCCTCCCCGCTTGTATTGTGAGACGTAAAATACATGGGTCGTACATTTACATGTTTTTTTTCCTTCTTACCTATTGACCTGACGTTCGAATTCCGTTTGAATTATTTCAAATGTACACATACATGATACTTATATTATAATCATAAAACTGTCACGTCTTTGCAGTTCAATTGGAGTAAATATTAATTGCAATTGATATTAATGGGTCTTGTTACATCACGTGTACGCTTGTGGTGGCAAAGTCAAGTTAATTTTAACGAGGCTTAAGCGCTCAGTTTACACTCGAGCTTGGGTAAGCCCTTGGCGCTGGCATTACTCTTAAGTCACCAGGTTGAGCTGCAGTCGAGCTCTTAGCATGGTTGATCAAACACTCCATGTCCAAGTCTCCCAGAACCACGCCTCAGCTCTCTTCTAATGCATGTTTAACATTCCGTTTGTCCGAGAGAGCTGGATTTCAACTTAAGGTTTTTAATTTAATAACTTAGTAAGGTAACTTCGATTGTATAACATACTGTAACTGTTCCCGAAGCAGTCTCCCTCTACACCTGATCTGATCTCTGGGAACTGAAGCGACTAACAATAGATCAAACCTCGAATATTCAACCACTAAGCCGGTAAAATCGACTATTATAAAAATAAATATACGTTGTTAATATCGTTTCTTGAATGGATTCGGTTTATTTGTTACAACGTCCCGGCGCCAGCGGAGAGCCGATCCCAGATAGGGCCTATTTGCATTCCTAATTTGATATTCGAAAACCTCGACCGCGTCCCTATGGTCGGCGTCCGCTATCGGCCGTGTATTTAAATGACACCTGATAATGTTTCAACGGAGTGTCGTTTGCTCGAATGAAGACTATTTTGTCGAAGAAATTAATTTAAAATTAACACTTGCAGCGCTCTGATAGACTCATACGAGCCTATGTTTCGCTTTCCGTAACCTAAATCTGAAAAAAATTGGAAACCTATACGCGCTATTAGAGTGGATGGCAATCTCTAGCGGACCTTCATCCGTGATCTTTGGAGATCATAAGTGTCGATTTTAAAAAAAATTGTATTTAGAATCTAATCCTAGGGATAATCGCTACACATATAATTATCGATAACAAGGCAAAAAATATTAATCGATTTATTATTTAAAACACATCAATAAAACAAACAAAAGCTCTAAGAAAATGGAATCGAAAATACGGAAGCTTTGAAAGCGTGCGAAGCTGACGTTGACGTCTGAAATTTCAGCACAGCACATTTCAGGAAGACAGCTACTCCAATGTTCTTTTGTTTAAATTTGGACGCCGCTCAAAACTCGTCCGGTCGGAATCCCTTCACTAGTGTAGTACTGTGCTAGCGCGTTATTTTATTATGTAAATGGATGAACAGTAAAAATATCCATTACGAAATGGAATTGAAAAAATACGCTTCAGGTCTTTTGTGGTAAGTTTTAATACCATTTCATCGGCATTCTGTTAAATCGAATAGTTTCTGATTGTAATAATAACATGGAAACACTGAACCAGAGATTTTTAATTGTGTTCCTGTTAATTCATGGATACTTTTGAATGCAATTAAGAATACTATTTATTGCAATATAGTTTAGTTTAACCTTACTTATACGAAACTTCGAGGGATAGCAAAAAGTACTCATTGTAAAATATTAAACTTACTCTATAAAGTACATATGAAAAGAACCAGGAAACAAAAAAGAGTGCATGCCGATATCGTTGCCCGCAGAGGTTTGTTGTCTTTGGCCAATGTTAAACTAATAGCTGTCAATATACTTCATATGTATGCACTGACACATAGTGATTATAGTTCAAGCTACATTCTTTTTTAAAGAAAAGAATGCTGATAACTTCACAATACTGTCAATCGAAGTAACAAGAGCTGCCTTCGTGTTATATCGACAAAGAATCCGAAATCTAAAATGAACTCTGGTAACCTGTAGCTATAACAAAAGACGGCGAGGTACGATGACTTCAAAAGATATCGATCGGAATACAATTTCATTTGTACAGGTCGTAAATTAAAATAGTGGCGTTACTCCAATATTTAGCCACGTATATACGTATAGAAAATGAATTATTTTAGAGATTTTCTCGAAGTCGTGACATTCAGTTGTTGACTTGATGTTCCGTTAACTGTTCAATTATATTCACTAATGATTAGTTGTCCAATTGCTTCTTCAGGTAAACTCTATGTCACATAATCAATCCTTACACTCTACAACGTTAGACTGCTTGGCTGGCTTAATTCAAGACAGTATCTTCATGAAACTGATTTCAATATATAATTTAATGACTTCATACTAATAACGTCGATGCCCGTCAAACTACATGATTGACGTACGCCACAAAGAGTCCGGGAACATAAGAGACGTTGCTAATTACGGCGAGTTCCAATTTCACGGTTTCGACAAACGTTCGAAGCGCGCCAAGAAAATAATACCGTGCAGTGTTTTCTTTCACTATTCCGTTCCATTTAATGACATACTAGTCTTTGATCTATTCTAAATATTTTCACCGAGATTCTATAATCGGGAAATGTCCTTCGTCGTAATTTATTGACACGCTCTTTAATATTAACTTATCAACACGTCTGTTGGCCTCATTCTTCATTTCACTTCATATATTTTCGCAAATCAATCAAAAATGTCAATCGATGACTTCATATATCAATTAAGAATCATATTTCAGAAATGATAAACACAAATTCGATATTTTTGAGGGACGAAATTGTTCACGTCTTACGGAGTGACATGAAACATGTACAACAAGAAAACTTCTCTGTAAGTGTCCCTTGGGTGGTGTTAACCTGGTAACATTTTACTCTGATTAAGGCTGAGGGGTTTCACTACTATTTTACTAAGTTGCAGCGACCGTAAATGCGCCATGGCCTTTTATATAATCAGCGCGAAATAAAGACATACTCGTGCGGTTCGTCCAGTGAATGGGGTGGGGTGGTCTCTTGATCATCTCTTGCACAATACACTTACCGTCCCCCTTCTTTCCATTTCTTTATTCAGCGACTCTCTTTAAAACGTTAAGGCTGGCAATGTATCCCAAGTATTCTAGTTGATCCAAATATTTATTAACTAAGTGTAGATAAGTATTGATGTGCTTGTAATCTTAATACATTGTTTGTTTCCTTGCAGGTATTTGTGAAAAGTGGTAACAAAGCTTCCGATCTAATGTTGTCACGCTCGGAGCGATAACGGTGTCAGTGCGTGGGTTGAGTGGATGTGGAACTGCGAAAGCTGATCGAGCTGGCGTGGTACGGGGCGGGCGGGGGCGCGATGCAGGCGGGCGGGGGGTGGTTCGTGCCATGGACGATGGGCATGCAAAAGTTCGCGGTGGCGCTGCCGATGGGTGGCGTGGTACCGTTAGTGCCGCCGCTCCTGGCGGCCCTGCCGCCTGCGCCGCCCCCCATGCGGCTCATAGCACCTCCCCCACTGCAACATCAAGCACAGATCGGAAGAAAGGTACGTACTAGAATTCGATGTAATGCTGCGCGTGAATATGATCAACCTTTATCATTTTAACACTTTCAAAGCATATGTAATCGCATCTCCCATATCTATTCATGGACTCGATCTCTCTGAAGGGGTTGTGAATCGAGTAAGTGTATAGATATCTACATATATGTCACTAATCTGACCGCTGTGCATACATATATTATGTATCACTTCCCTTTATCTCCCATTACTCATATGGATACCGTTAAATACTTATTTAACTATTCTCCATGGACGCCACTCTCCCACAATTCTATTAGATGTGGTAATGAAACTATAACTTGTGATAATATTTTAATTAACAAAGTGAAATTTAAACAAACAAACACTTCAGAAACTCTCCTGCTTCTGACATAGCTTAAGTAAGTTGACAACATTTCGATTCGAACTTCTCGTCGTATTGGAATTAATTGATTACGAAAATACAAGTGTCATCGAATTCTCCGAGTGTAAAATATTTCAAAGAACTTTAAAAGAATAATGAAAAGGTTATGAAAATTTAAATGTTGAACTGAAATGTTAATTTAGTCTATTAGATTTAAATAAAATGATTTCAAACTGCGACGGGAATTAGGTTCTCTGTTAGGTTAGGTTCGACAAGTATCCTGTGAAGTTTTGTATCGATCGGATCAACACGAAGCCGGGAAACTAGTCTACAATGAATAACTTTGATCTGACACGTGTCAAAGCGAAAAAATTATATCACATCAGATGCAAAGATCAGAAGATATTACTCGCAGAGTCTGTGTCGAAAATAATACATATTTAAATCTGAATGTATCACGCATCACTTTGATATCTCCGCAGCGACGTTTTCAATGTCGTTTGATGCTTATTTGTAAGAAATGGAATGAAAAATGTCCAGTGTCTTTATTTTTGTGTGAAGTTTCAATATATGTATATATGGTGATCTGTGTACGTATGTTCCCTGTAGACTGTGTGTGTATGTTCACTGTAAACCAATGTCGATAGTAGGATTAAAGTTTGGTAGCGATTGGATCATTTTTTTATGGAAGAAGGAGGCAAACGAGCAAGCGGATCTCCTGATTTTAAGTGACCGCTACCCTAAGACATCCGCAACAAGCAAATGTGTTGCAGATGCATTGCCTACCTTAATGGACAGATGAAGGCATAGACCGGAAAAGGGATGATATGAGGAAAGGGTGGGACGGGAAAGAGGCACCTCACTCGTCAGACGAAACGCAGAGTACTTCTACTTCACGCCTGTCTTCTGTGAGGTCGTGGTATTTCACCGGTCGAGCCGGCCCATTCGTGCAACAGATGTTGTTGTTGCGGACTCTACCGCTGTGATCATATAAGTAATTAGCGCTACCCGAAGCCGCGGTGGATCACTAGATTTTTGCTCATCATTGTATTTATTAGATCCCAGATAAAATAACACAAGGATGTATTTATACTCTTATGTTACATGGAAAGGTTTTTAGCGAGCCTCCTCATGTTACCTAATGACGAGAGAAACGCTGGGCGTGATGCCGAGGATAAAGCAATTTGGAGTTTGTCGGCACCAAATGGTTATAAATGTCCGTCCGGGGATGTAATCTTTAACTGTTGTCAAATTTGGGTTGTAAATAAATTTGTTACGACTCCTAAAGCGTAACAATAAATCGTTTCTTTATTTATTTTTCCGTCCGTTGGGTTAATAGTTAAATTTATTTAAATTTTATTTTATTTGAAATTAGTACAAGTCCGATCTTTGTGGCGAGTCATAGAGGAACCCACCAATGAACATCTTTCGGGTGACAAAAAGAAAATGTCATGTAAAGATTGTTAAGGTATTTGCTATTCAGGTTCGGTCCACGACATAATCACAAATAGAGAGTCACAATGAGGTATAGACAAGTTAAACGAATTCTCTTCACATCAAGGATTTAAAAAATAAGTTTGGCCAAATTATATTATCTGTACTACTGACCATAGACCATTTCTTTCATGTTAGATTTCACTTTTATGTCAAAATGAAAAATGTCAATAATCCATATAAATGTTATAATCCAAAAAATTATGTTGTAAATTAGAGGCTAAATCAAATAACAATGAAATAAAAAGACAGGAATTTAGTTACTTTAAGGGAGATTAAATAACAACCAAAACATTGGTATAGAAAGCCCATCTGGACAAGTTATAGATCTTATATTATTTAAAATGGGACCATTAAATTTTATTAAGGGCCGAATAGTAGTTCCACGGGTACCATTATAGCTCTGCCGAGCTGAATTTTACGCCTTATTTTTTCCCTCCACCAGAATTTATGTCGCCCTTCGATATTTAATTATCCGAAATCTAAATTCAGTTGGCGATCGTGAATTATCATTTATCCCGGAAGACGGAATGATTTTCAATTCGACACGACTGTAATTTTGGTTCAGTGCCCGTGAACCTCGATGGAGTGAAAGAATTTTCTAATTACTCGCGCTTTTGGTGGGACGTTAATTACAAGTACTGCTAAGTTTTTAATCCATACAATTGGTAACTCTTGTGTTTAAAAGATCATAAACTATAAACCATGGGTTCGGGAAACTATAAACCAGTAAAAAGAAATATAAAAACCTATTTTATGGTACTCTGCATTAACATGATGTTATACTAAAGATATGATGATGACACACTAAAGAAGGATGATATAAGAAGTATCTGTAACCGACGAGCGACTGCGTAGATGTATGGATGTAGAAGAAGCGAGAGAGGTGTGCCAGGATCGCGACAAATGGAAATCTATAATCTCTGCCTACCCCTCTGGATTACTGGCGTGAGTGCATATCTATTATTTACCAAATACAACAACTCTTAATATTACTACAAAAGAACAAGTACAACATCTGTAGCACGAATTGGCTGACTCAACCGGTCACTTAACATCAGGTGACCATCGCTTGCTCGTTTGCCACCTCCTCATATAACAAAAAAAAACAAATATTATCGATTCCTTCGTAATATGTCTCAAACAAATGTGCTTGTTGTAATGAAGACATTCGCAAGTCACTCATATAGTTGAAATAGACACTACGAATGAAAGAAAATTTTGGTCACGTTTACACTAAACGAAATCTTCGGAACACGATCCTTTACCTTTTTCTTGTATCGAATCGTTCAAACATTTGCTAGGGTTAGTTTACGACTAGAGACATCCAAATGACCGATCTTCGTTACATGCCACGAACACAACTTTGTCCAAATAACCCCTAACAAATGTCCAAATACTTTACGACATGCTCACATTGTTTATGACCTTTCCCTGAACAAGACATTTAACGATGGGATCTTTGTTATTCGATCATAGGTAAATGCATCACAACAATGTAATAACACAAAGAAAATCCATTTTAATATCAACAGTGACTAATAATAATCATTCAAATGGAATGAAGTTGCAGGCATAAGGTCTGCCGACAGAACGAAAATTCAAAACATATGTAAAGGCGTGATAATAGTTCAAACTATATACTCAACAAAAATACATACTTTTTTATCTTTGCAATAAAATTAAATAAAACAAAGATAAATGCAAAAAAGATCGCCGAAAGCGCGTGTTGCTAACGCATGTGGGTCATGCGAACCTACAAGATTTTACCCCATCAAATATAACGCGGCTAAAGAAGTTCTCCCTTCAAACTGTTTCGTCCGAATTCCTATCTAGGAAATTCAGGTCTTTTCCTCGTTAAATTCAGTTATTAATAAGTAAATACTGTGTATAATATATTAACTGCTACATTATATAGGCTTATGATAATGTTGCCTCGACGATAGCATCTACCCGCAGGCTGTGTAGGTCTAATTGACCGTATGTCTCCATTAAGTCGATGACCATTACATCGACCCGTCCAATGCTCGCGACTTGCCATTTCTATGAGCTAATATATAAACAGGGATCATCTATTCTCGCTATGAACGCCAACTGTTAGACAAATTAATAGAGTAGTCATTTATATTGGATTTAATCTGGACAGTAGTCTATTTGGGACCTATTTAATGGCCCTTTAAATCATGTATTCGCGATCGAATGCTTCAAATTCTGGTAGCGATGCTATCGCTTAAGGTCGACCGCACACTGCGGACTATGACATTATCCTAGCTATATCTACATTTACAAACTATGTCAATATCGTCATCGCTTAAAATCTACTGTCTCGTATTAGAAGTAATCCTGTAAAATAACAAAGTATTTAATGGTAGAAACCTAAGTTTTAATACTGTGGGTTTCATATAGATATCAATTATGCCGCTTTTAAATAATTGTCTTTTCATTAAATATTTACTTTTGTATTTTAAATAGAAAAACTGATTATAATAATGAAAGATAAATAATTTCGCACACTAAAAATATGTACCGACGAATTAATGACCAACGCAAACGTATAATAACATAATGGCCTGTCTGTTTTTTGTTTTCTCCAAAGTTTAATCGCAGGGATCATAATATTATTATGTAAACTGCATGTTCATTTACAATCTCGTTGCCGCCCACGAGACATTACTTTTTTCTTCGTCGATCGAATTTCGCGACGCACGATCAACTCTTTAGCATGGCTGTCGGTGGGCGTTCGACTTTATAATAATCCGTCTGAACCAAAATGAACATGTTACTTGATCAACACGCGTATGCTAGCCAACCAACTTTTAATAGTGGTATTCAAGTTATAAATCACAATGTAATTGCTACGATGCGCCGGCCCGGACGACCATTTGCTAACTCAGCCACATTATTAGTGCCCGAGGCGTTTCATTACAGCCTCGCCACTGTATTTGTTTTTCTTATTGTCGATTCTTTTCAAACATCACCCAAGCGTCCGCAATACGCTTTCCATACAGGGGAAAGACTAAACATATTTAACTTACTATTATTTTCATAGTATTTTAAAATGGCTTCATTGGTCATAATTATATATGAAGACATAACAAAGCATACATATTCCACATGTATTTTACGTAATAAATATGACGGAATCGCGATTATTGCAACTTCGTTATATGTATCTAAGCTCGTATATTTTTAACACGCTTTTTATTATTACTACGAACTTATAAAACAACAATAAACAAAGTAGTAGGAAAGTACAATAAACAATATTAGCACTCACGCCCCTACCAGTACAATGAGTCATGCTTTTTTATGGAAGGCGGTTGCAAACGAACAACCAGTTTCCGATGTTAAGCGACCATTACCCTTAGACATCCACAACAAGTAAATGAGTTGCAGATGCGTTGCGTACCTTGGACAGAGGAGGAGAAGAGAAAGGAAAAGGGATAATTTCTGAACCTATTCATCCCCTCCTTCGTTAAATCTTCTTCTCCCATCCAATTCTTTGTGGGAAAGGATGGGAAGGGGAAAAGAACTGACACCTAGCCTCCGGAACTCATACTTCACGCCCGTCTTCTGTGAGGTAGAATGTATTTCGCTGGTGTTCGTGGTGATGTTGTTGTTGCGGGCTCTACCACTGTTAGAACTGTCCTATATGAACCTCTTCACTTTAACTTGGAGAGGTCTAAATAGACTTTTCTATATACTTATCTGCAGAATAGAGGGTTTTATTTAGAAGCAATATGTAATATACTTTCCTTGTACTTTAGTTAAATGAAGAATATATAACAGTTCAATGATATATGATTAATTATTTTAATAAATTCTCGTTGGCAAAAACTCGTCCAACCTCCCAATTAGTAGCGCAGCCCTAAGGGCCGCGAGTCTCCGAAATAACAAGTTATCAGTTAATAGAGGTGAAATCGAGAGAACTCGATCTGCCGTTAATTGGACTCATCTCGCGTTCATTTAGACTTGATTTCAGTGTACATAATTTATACGGTCTTCGATCTTGGCGCTTTGATCTCGGTGTGAATTAATTCGTATTTTTGTATTTCTTTTACTTAGTAAATATGCTTCTTAACTGCAAATTTAAGTATATCGTATTAAGACCAAAATTAATCTATATCTATCCTCCCAAATTTCTTTAAAATCTGATGTCTTCTCTGGACTTGGATCACCTAACAACTTAAGTTATGGTGCATATTGTCATATTTCAAAAGACTTACTTTTTAGTTTAGCTTAGAGGTCTTCAGATTTCGTTCGTAAATTATAACTGTGGTATGATTTATGGCAAGCTTTAATAAAATAATTCAGATCAAATATGTTATTCATGGCATGTGTGAACGTGCAAGGCAGTGACCCGTATGTCGGCCATTGAGCAATAAAGCTGTTACTGAGTGGCCACGTTCCGTTTGTGCTAATAGACTGGCCAATTGAATATCTTCAATGGACACACAATATCTCTTTGTTATATCGTCTCGACTTGCTTTTATTACAAGTAGTTTGGCTTTATCAATTTTTACAACACCCATGTTAGCACGAATAGGTCTGAATAATGATTTATTAATATGAGATGCAAGTAATCACGTACGTTTCTGTTTATGGTAATTAACGATAAAAGAAGAGCCAAAAACAGTAGTTATTGCACGAATTGAACGACGTGACGGGGAAAGTACCAAAACCTTCGAAATTGCGTAGTATATGTGTCAGATTGTAGACTCGGTTATTTTATAGTCTCTCTAGCGATGTTAAAAACAGACGGAAAATTGTAAGGGCGCTTGTCCGTTTTGTACCGAATTTGCGTTGGTGTATGGCTTACAATGAATGTGACGGATACCGGGCCGGAGACCAATTTACGTCTAATACACCGCCGCTTATTATTGAAGAAACATCCGTTGTTTTTTAACGTTTGTCATGATAGGTATGTCAAATTGTAAATTAGTTCAGTGCACAATTTTCCGTCAGCTTATAATATAGCTAGTGATATTATAAGCTAACGATGCTTACAATCTGACGGTGACATTTATACTCTTGCAATTCGTCTGATGAGTGGGGTAGCTGCGGGCACCGTACCCTTCCACTCCTCTCAATTTATTTTTCTATTTACCTCCATTACTACAACGATAACATATTAATAGATTCTGTAACATGTGACATTAACAGTAGACGCCTCAATTTATCTCGATTCATGTCGATGTAATACGAAATCGTTCGGTACTTGATCCGACAGTGTGTGCAAGGGGTTTTTTATTTTGCTGGGCTGTAAACTTTTACGTTTAAGGCATTTTGAACTTTGAAACAATGGCATAGATTTTATTCGAGAATCATTAAGTAAATTGTTGTATTTTTATATTTTGTTCAGATCACTGTTGGCACACCACCGTCTGATAATAATGCCGTCGCTCTTCTCAAGTGTAAATTATTTATTGCTTGATTGAATTTTCTGAATGCATTTTAAATTAATTGATATGACAACAGAAGTCGCGTGAAGAGTTGTTCGACAGAATTTTTAAAGCATATTTTTTTCATATTCGTCTAAATGGTTTTGGTTTTATTTTTAACGGTCACTTGGAATACAACTTGTAATTTAAAACTGGCTCCTTGATATTAAGATATCTGTCTAAAAAAATAACATGTCAACTTTACTGATAGGCGATTCCTTTTGATCATTTTAGACTAAAATAATTTGATGAAAACCGAATGAAAGGACGATAATGGTTTGATAAAATCATCATTTTGTTTATGGAAGAAGGTGGCAAACTATCAAGCGGATCACCTGATGTTAAGTGAGCACTATCCGTATCCGTAACAAGCATACGTGTTGCAGATGCGTTGCCTAACTTTAATGGACAGAGAATAGGATATTTCCCTCCCAAATCCTCTTCCCGTTCCCATCCTATCCTTACGAAGAAAGGGTAGGAAGGGGATGAGAACTGAAGTTAGGCCCCCGGCACCTCATCAGACGAATCGCAAAGTACTTCTACTTCACGCCTTTTTTCTGGAAGGTCGTGGTATTTCACCGGTCGAGCCGGCACATTCGTGCAACAGATGTTGTTGTTGCGGGCTCTACCACTGTTAAATGACTCACTAGTAGCTTTAGTTCTTTGAACGAATGATTACACTATAACATAGCGTAGGTGAAATTAGTACGGGATTTCCAAATTATATCCGAGAGGGGAGCGCAGAAAATTCACAGTAAAAATAGGAATTTACAAACACATTGCTAATGTCATTCGGGATTGGATTTAGATTTTTCGAGTAATGCTAGAATAGAAGTGTACTTAATTCGTGGATCTATTTCTATTGAATTTCGGCAATCCTGGTAGTTCTTTCATCTTATTTGTGTGTAATTACAACCACAAGTTGAATAAACACCGTCAACGTCACATAAACTTGGTCTCTTCAATACCTTACAATGTTGTATAACTAGTCACGTCTGCCTTTAGGTAAAAGTAATTACAGATTATATTGCTTTTACATTTTAGTTTTAAATTAGTATCATGTATTCTCAAAATAAAAGTCACAACTTGACTGGCGAATTATTTAATGGTTTTCCTCCACCATACATACCTGTATCTGTATTACGATAGACGACCATACGACGCCCATGAACCACCGATGTGGCTTATGGGCGACCTACTCTTTCAACATCTTTATTACAATGTATCAACTATGTAGATAAATACAAACATACCAAAAACAATGAGTTGTCTTGTCACGTCGAATATGTGCAATACCATAAACTCGCCCGGGAATCTGTGCAATAGCACAAACTTGAACGATAATCTATGCCATGTAGTAGATATTCCACAAATTCCAGTTCAAGACTCGATTTAGTCGGAGCTTGCACTACCACTGTTTTGTTTCAGAACTTACGTGGATCTTAAAACGTGTACCTGTTGGTAACTAATATACTCACTGACAGAATCAATTATGGCGTGTGTATAAAAAAGGCATTCTTAAAACAAATAAAGATCAAATCGAGACAAAAGAGCTAGTTTCTTATGTTATTTAAACAATTACTCTTCGTACCGTATAAAAATATCTATCATCATAACAGCACATTAGTGTGCTATCAGCTACCGTGGGTTTCCACAGCGGAAAACATTCACACAAAACATATTGTCATCTCAGTTATTTCAGAGGGAAAGAAAGAGAGAAAGCTTGTATCGCGACACGATTTTTCCGACACGGGTTGACATATAACGGCATAGGGGGCTATGAAATAACATTTTAATCCGTAGTTACACCCGCTTCAAAATCTGTATGCCGCCATCGAACCATTGTGTCCGAGCAATTGTTAAAACCGATCATGTCTTAAAGCATTTCTAATTACCTGGATAAGCATCAGATTCCGTGCTCCAGCCATTAATTCCTCCGCGAACAGAATACGTAACTGGTAGTGTCATCATTGAGGTTGAGTTGCAGTTATTTATTTGTATTTAAGACAAGTTTACAATAACGTGTTATAGCTGAAAATAGTAAAAAGATGTGTGAAAACCTAGTTGTGTTTTATTAAAGTGAAGTTGTACAATATCCATAATTGTAATGAACTATTTCAGATTAGGAAAGAAGGATGGGTACTTGTGCGGTTTTTATAGTTCAAACAACAAAAGTAAAATAGTTCGTTACAACGGACCTTGACATCGTTTTGATAATATTAAAAGGAAGATGAAGTCCGTGATACTCACTCAGATATATTCACTAGAATACAGTATATATATAAGAATAAAATTCAATATTTGTATATTTATTTCTTTGTCCTCTATGCATTTTAAGCCATTGATCAGATTGTGACGAAACATTTGTAGGATTGTCCCAAGGACGCAAAGGTTCGCGGCTCAAAAAATGTTTTTCGATTTTAATGAGACTTCATAAAATTAGAATATGCAACCGAACATTTTTTTTACTTTACTATTACAATGTCGGTTTCAGCTAGTATAAAATAAAAATCTATTTTACCCGGGCTATTCGTGCAACAGCACAAGTCTTTACAACAGCCTAAAAGCTTGTTTAACACATCCGAGGCATGTGCAAGGAGTTGCAACTAATTTGACTTTGAGTTGTGTAGTTTCTAAAATGCTTGCCTGCAATCACTTTGTGTACACAACGCATACATACATCAATAGTGTCCGAAGCGAGGGCTCCAGCTGTTTAAAATTCGACACACACCGTCTAGCGCACGGACGCTGGCGTTTTACAACTTAACAGTGTGTCGGACGCGGCACGATTGCTCGAATCGCTGTTAATCGATAATTGTTCACATACGACGTTCATAGTTCGATTTGTAAGCAATTAAACCTTATATTACCACATCGATTCTTCATATCTCAACTGGAGATCATTTTAAATTCAGATACTATATGAATTTTGTAATTTTTTAACATACGCGGTCTAACTTAGTCAAGGATGAATCATAAGAAGCAAAGTTCTTATAGCCATAAACGATTTAGAAATAAAATTATCAAATTAATTATTAATACCAGTTCCAGTTTTTTTGCATATATCACTGTATCTGTGTGAAAAATTGTATGACCCTGAAACATTGTATTGAGTCTTGTTAGGCCGTTCCAATGCTTGGTATCATTAAAATTTTAGTTATGACGCTTTGCGGAATTTGTAGAAGATTACCCAACAAGGAATGGTTGTTGCAAATTCACGTTTTGATAGAAAAAGTTCCAAGGGCATTCGTACACGCGAGATGGTTAATACAGCAAAATGTGAAAAGTTTTTTCATTAACGCGATGCCATCACAATGCGTTAGCGTTTTATTCCAGCTTATAAAATAAAAGTTTCAGACAGCCTAAATTATATTAGCTACTAGTGACCCGCCCCAGCTTCGCCCTGGTACCACTAATTATGTTGATCCGATCGCTACCAAACACTAGTAATGTGCTAATCTGAACAATCCCTGTAAATTTCATCGAAATCGGTCCAGCCGTTTCGGAATCTATAGGTCTCTCGGTGTCTTTAGAATTTAGCCGTTTCATAAACTAATGCTAGGTAAAATGTATGTGTGTCTTCCCTTAAAGGCCGGCAACGCTGCAGTTCCTCTAGTATTGTGGTCGTTCAAGGGTGGCGGTGATCACCTACTATGTTAACAGTCGTCCCGTTTGCCCGTTTGCCCACTTATCCTATAAGAAAAAACATTATTAGCTTTCGCAAATCTAGTCAATGGACAACAAGAATAGAAAGACAAGGTATTTAATATATCTAAGTAGGATTACGTTTATAATTCAATTCCTCGTACACATTTAGAATTCATATTTGAAATATTAAATGTGTAGGTGTCGACAATGATGACGATGCGAACGATGATTTTTTATGACGTCACTAATTTTGTTTATATTACTTTTAAGTTGTCTGTGACAAATTAAAATTTAACCTTTTTGTTATTGATTCCCGTTTTATATAAAAGCTTTTAAATAAGTATACTTGGAGGAACACTTATCTTACTTCAAACGGTAGAGGGCTCGTTCTTAAAGGAAATTGAATTTGCTTCTCCGAATTGTATTAATTTTACGGTTCGTTTCTTATGGACGGAATATTTATTTCAGACGTTAATTTTTATCGTTTACAATTACATTTTATTTGTCATAAAACTCACATCTGAAAGGTCAACTAATAATTGTGTATGATTGCACAATTGTGTTGCCGCCACTGCCTAGAGACCTAGACCATAGATAAAATTATTATTTGGAATATATAGTGGTGTGTATACATATGTGGCTGGGCTTCGACGTGCAGTATCCAAACTTGTTAAAAGGTAACCTTACACGAATATTCTTACGAGTCTTATTTATAGTCGATTGGTAGGAAAATAATTTACAATCTGTCGATAGCAGTCGCTTCTTTAACAATAAATTAAGCGTTCGTTTTCTCAATAAAGCGTTATGTTTTACTCTAATTGTTAATGGAAGTGAAGCTTACAATTTATGTACCAATTATTGCTCACAAATGCCGCATATAAATTCAACTACGCGCCTTTTTAGTTAACACAATCACCGCAGACGTCGACGACGAAGTATTGCCAGCCCTTATACGGTTTACGATACTTTGTTATGTTTGGTTATAATGTAAATTCGTTAGGCATATCCTCTGTCCGCGATGCGACCATGCTTGACCAGTAAATGTAAATATAGTTCAATGATCACTCGTTATTATGTATTATTCCGCACCCAGTACTCAAAATTATAAAATCATTTGAAAAGGGTCAGTCAGCAAAATTGTAGACTTGTGCTGTTAGGTATAAAGTTCAAAATTAATTGGTAACATTTTTGTACGAACGCAAAGTTATCTTTGTCGCCGATACAAATCACTAGGAGCGTTCGCTGTGCTTGGAAACCAATTTCCGGTTCCCTTTCATATTGAAATGTAAGTGACGTCCTCTGTGTTGAATAGTGCGCGGAGTATTTATGAGTATACATTAGGGTTGTCTCTCGTACCGGTCTTATATTTAAATTGTGCAAGCTATGTCTCTGATATTTTAGTTTTATCGCATACACTGTTGTATATTGTGCGTTTTGTTAGTGATAAAACTTACCGTGACCATTAGCGCTGTAAAAAAAATCCGTAAAATTATTTTTATTCCAATGTAAATGAATTATGTTATTATATTTGTATTGTTTGTATTTTTTTACATTTTAGTTCGTCTATGTTGTACAATTCATTCACAGAACATTCTTACTTTATATTTAAATAAATAGTATTTGTATCTTATCATTATTAAAGGTTAAATTATTAATTGTAGCACTGTTTAATATATTATCCGCCGTACTGTGTGAACAAAAGCTTTTTTGTTAATTTTCAATAATGGAAATATTTGTTTGATAATTACTACAGAATTGATCCGATTTTTTTTTCTTATGTAGGAAGTAAACACCGTGTCTTTGCCTGAGTTGTTTTTCGTTTTTCTATGTAACGAATGGCAGCCCTAGTCGTAGAGAAGCTTGAGTCTAAATAATGTATTGAAGGGTTGACGTATTTTATATTGGCTTGCAAGTTGAAAAGATCAACGAGCTAACTCTCGTCTTTTCATCTTACCTTGTTAGAAGCACACAGCCAATTCGTCGATTCATTTATTTTTTTTAAATATAAATCTAATAATCATGTTTGCAATATAACAGCAAAAGCAGTTATTTTTGTTAACATGATTAACACTAAGCCTATGGCGCCGGTTTACAACCCAGTAGTCGAGATTTGATTCTCTGGTATAATAGTTGACTTTACGGATACTTATTACCCCACTGACACAAAAGGATGGTTATGTTTTGATGTATATGCATGCTTTGAATCTCTATAGATACGTCATAAGAAATTTACGCCCCTATCTGTCACCCCACATATAACATATATATATATATATATTTCATGTCGTTAATTGATAAATCACAATTGAGTTTCCTATAAATATGTAGCCAACTCCTGGCTGTTATTAGAAATTGCTTGCAAATCTTTACTTAAACCAATTTTTTCGCCTCATCTCCATGCAAAGTTAAGTTTTAACCATCAAACTTTTTTTAATGGAATGTTATATTTGGTTCATATTGGAATTTTCAATGATGTATGACTTTTCACTTTATTGAGTGTCACATACACTCGGGCCCCGCGCGACAAGCGACACATAATGACGTTATACGTGGAGATGATGTCTAGGTACGTCCCGCGTAGACATATTATGCAAGCCTTCTAAAATAACACACTGAAATAGATTTATTAGTTATCGTTTATTGAAAAATAATTTAAAGTATTTTTTTATTTTAAAAAGCCTAGAATATCATGGCGAATTATTTTATATATCTTATACTGTTGGAGTTGGCACTAGTAAGCTCATATTAATAATCCGGTCTGCTTAACAAAGGGCGCGTAACAACGTCCTCAACCGCCCCGGGCGAATTGAAAATGCTTTCATCGCGGTTTGCTTCGCAGAGCTTGCGCCGTTCGAGTCTTTTGATTCGATAATGGAAGCTTAATTCTAATAATTATAAATTGCCTCGGCGTATAGAGTTTCGGGGTTTGTTTACGGCATTTGTAAAGGAATTTCGGCGGTATCGTTACGCGGAATGTCTTTCTTATTGTTTGAAATTCGGTTTAATTGTTCAACATTGAAAGTTATACTTCGAGCAGATCGTGATATTTTACATGTTGTTACGTTTTCGTTTTCAACTTTGATGTTATTTATGTTGGTTTTTGTGTATTTTATTCATTTATTGCTTGTATTTGTTTTATCTCGTTGTTGCCATTTAAGTATTAAGTAATAAATCCAACTATACTGCGTAGGGTCTAAACAATTTATATAATCTCCAACTTGTTATACATTACATGTGTAGTTATGAATTAGATACAATGACTTGACTTTTTTTATAGTAGAAGGTGGCAGACGAGGAAGCGGTTCACCCAATATCAAGTCGCCTATATATATACGATCGCTACCCATAGATAGACATCTGCAACAAGCTATTGACTTGCATTTTTTTTGTAACTGAAAGGTCACTTTGCCCAGAGGAGTCATTTACAGCTACAACGGGCTTGAGCCAACCTGGCGCAGAAGGTGCCTAGCCTAAGCCTCTTTAAGACTAACTTAGCTCGAGGGCTCCCTTCGTAGAGGGACTCTCGGCTCGGGCCGTTACTTTATTATTATTACAGGATTGGGAGGCCACCGAGCTCTTAGGTTTCTTTGGCGAACGCTCCATGGAGTAACTGGGATCAAGGGCCCCCGTGAGGGCCGAGCCTCGGCTCGATCGGTAGCAATTGTCGGATTTCGCTAATGAGTTGCAGATACGTTGCCTTCCTTTAATGGACGGAGGATGGGATAGACAGAAAATGGTTATTTTCCATCCCTACCCTCCACCGTCAAGTCCACAAATACCGTAACATTAAGTTATGTGTATCAATAAATATTAACCAATAAATTTACTTCGATGACAAAACTTTCTTGCCCTTAACCCCTGTCATACTTTTATTAGTTGAAGAGATTTCGATTGTACTAAATTAAAATAAATCGACAACACAAAAAGGCATAAACTATTTTTGATATGGGTCAAACGAACCGCCCTCAAACTTTTTCCCTTTTCTTAAGTTCTTCGACTAAACGACACGGGACCGCAACTTTCAATACACCGGCGACCGTGTTCTTATGTGTTACCATTAAATGGAAGCCACAAAAGTCGGCGGGAAAATGAAATATCACTTTTACGGGTACTGCTGCCCTCGGCAGCTAAAATATTGTGATAGACTATAAAGTAAGTCATTTTAAAGTAGACTAAGAAACGAGTTTCGATGTAGTCTTCGTCAGTAGTGTAGTGGTGTAGTCAACGTCACCAACGTTTGGTTGTATTTACAATCTATTCCAGAGATTCCCAAACTATGGGTCGGGACCAATGATATCTTAATACAAAAAGTAGCAGATATGCTATTAGTGGTTCAAAAGTGAAGAATCGAAAACGTACCAATTGAGACGCTTTTTTATTATTTTAATTACCTATCTTTTTACACCATTTTACATATATGACGGGCCGGTTGGCGTGGTTTGTAAGATACTTGCTTTTCATGCGGCAGGTCGTGGGTTCGATTCCCAACCAGGACAGACATTTGTGTGTATGAACATATCTGTTTGACCTGAGTCTGGGTGTAATTATCTATTTAAGTATATATTTACAAAAGAAAAGTAGTACATGTAGTGTATCAGTTATTTGGTTTCCATAGCACAAGCTCTGCTTAGTTTGAGATCAGATGGCCGTGTGTTAATATGTCCTAGGACATTTTTGTTAGACGGGTTTGACACAATTCATCTTAGGGAAACACCGACCTATTCTATCTTATTTACCTTCCCTCGCAATAATTCTTTCGTATCACCGAATAGAACACGCTTTTTTCCGTCAAAACTGCTTTGAGTTGTTAGCAATCGATTTTTATTAGATAGGTTAATTTTTATATCCCTTGAATTAATTTACCGTGTCACTCAACATTGATTACTTTAAGCAGATGATGGCGCATGGCGGCGCTAACCCTTATCCTTTCTCGGCATGTCAACATCGGACGTTTCGATCGATTTCTTTTAGTCCAAGCTACGTCAATTAATTCGTCTTACGTCAATTAGTCAGTTCTCTCATTTCGATAATCGAGTTTTTACAATTGAATAATTTCATCGGAACGTGAATCGATACGTGTTGAGCTTGCGGTGTTCCGTTTAAGGTCCAATGAAATTAACTAAAGCACTATACTTTATTCGAATCATTTAGAGCTTCAAAGGGAATCGCTATTCGTGTATACATTTTTTGAATCGATTTACTTTTTTATTTGTACAAGCGTGAGAGTCGTTCGATTCAGAGCGCTTATAAGCTCGGGACGAAATGCTTTTTACAAGTGTCCAGTTTCCATTTGAAGAGCAACCTGAATCGATTAGGTCGGTGTCGTGTTGTCATAATTTATAAATTATCTTGGGCCTTTCGTTTTTGTCTTTAGTTTAAATGCGTACGGCTTCATATCTCGACCTGTATGATCAATCAATAAATTTATCTTTTAATATTCAAAGACTGGTTTTATTTTATAGTCTGCTTTTGATCTGGACATGGTGCAAAGTTCTCTTTATCTTTTAGCTTTTAATAACTAGTGTTGCCATAAGAGAGTATTACAAAGATTAATAACACCAATGGGTTGATCATAAAGTGACTAAGCATGATTAATACTAACATCTTTACCGTCTAGCTAACTAACATAAGCTAATAGCTAAATAAAACGTGTTTTTGTGTTCATATTCCGTCATAATATGAAACTGTATCTAATCGTAATTTTACTGCCCATGGTTTGGTTACAGTCAAAGAATCCAAATGTGGTAATACAATTTGTAACAAAGTTTAAACATTAAGCAAACCATTTAATATATCCACTGTTAAACGATTGTATAGAGAGATAAGAGCTTAATTCCTTGTTTTAGCAAAAACCAATCGGCCCGCTTTTAACTATAGACGTTCTATCGCAACGCTTTCTTTGTACACCGTACTGCGCGTTTCGCCGAAGCCTCTTGCCTTCCCTTTTAATCCAGCCGCTACCCAGTCAGCATTACTTCCATTCCTGACGTCGTCACAGTTTAGCATTGTTGCCCCGTTTTTTTCGGTCGCCTTCGTTAGTGATTTCGTTATTTTCGTTTTGTTCGCGACCGTACTCTGCCTTCGCGTTTGTTTCGGCGAATATTTTCGTGGTTGTCGTTTTTCGGCTGGCTTTCGAGTCGAGTTTAATGGCGATGTTGCTCTAATAAGGGTTCCGCTGATCGAATCTTCCCTTAATACTTATGGTTCAAATATTTTTTTAATCCGTATCTCAATATTCTTTTTATTTTATCCCTGTGATATTTCTTTTTAATGGAAATTACTTTGGGCTAAATCTGAATTGAATCCAGATACTAATGTTAAATATGACTTCTTTCAAAGTACTTTCGTTTCACACACAAGTATTGCTTTCTCTTAATAATTTTTATTAGAGCGTACGGACTATGTTCTACGTAAACCTGTGTATGTGTGTATACATTTGTGTAAATATATCGTACAATCTAAACTTGCATACGTCTCGTTCAATATAAACTGCCGGTTGCCATTCGTTTGTATTGTATAATATACAAAAACGTGACGGGTTTCGTTTTTGCAGGAATTCGCGATACACATCGTCCGGTGCTCAGCCTTGGCCGCAGCCATAAATCTCGACTTATTTTTTATTATACCCACCATGACGCTTTCTACCCACTAAAACTGAATCTTCGGTTTCTTTGAGTGGCCGTCTTTCGTTTCTTGCTGTCTTTTTACAACGTTTCGAGAACTCACAGCAAATCCTCTTTTCGAGGTCGTTTCTTCACGGTTTCTTGATCTATAATTTATTACGTATTTACTCTAAGGATCGTATGGAGCATATTAACTTAATTTTACGTGACAGAGGGGGGAGGCAAATAGCTCGTTAAACGAATGAATAGAATGGTTGCCACATATTGGCCAGATGTTTCGAGGTTGCGGTAATTCACTGGATCAGGAGACCTATCTTAGCGGCGATCAATGCGGGAGGCCTACATCCAGTAGCACCGTA
Organism: Papilio elwesi; assembly: GCA_029849275.1. NCBI lineage: Eukaryota > Metazoa > Arthropoda > Insecta > Lepidoptera > Papilionidae > Papilio > Papilio elwesi. Next base: position 1,686,887 of record CM056687.1, on the reverse strand, counting down.
TGTCGGCTGTTACGATGACGATCCGTTTTTACTTAATTGACATCCTTTGTCAAAAAAAATGACATACACGTACACGTAAGAGATAAGAAAGAAAATTCTTAAGGCATGTCAACGTAAGCAAAGATGACAGATTTCCATTTCCCTCAGCCTAACAAACAAATCCAACCGCTTTCACTTGATTTACTTCCTTCCTATTCATACATCAACGTACATATATTTGAATGATACTTAAAATATAGCTTTCTTTATTCAAGTTGATATAGATTCGCCTAGTACATTAAAATATAAGCTTTTTATATTCTTTCCACATGTCAAAAATACATAAAAAATATGTTGAAAAAATTATTATATTACTATAGTTTAATTTATGGTTTCCTTACCGGAGTAAAAAATCGAGTAGGTTGGTACAAAAATGGAGTTTTACTCTCCATATGTTATTGGAGCTGACCAAAACTACTTCGACCATAAACTCGAAGGTGTAAAACATGTTGCTTCGGAGTAATGATTTTTGTTTAATATCATATTGTTCCTTAAATGGAGTATTCTCGTAACTCGTAAAAGAGTCTGTGTTGGGTCCGATTTGTAAGATTCAAGCGAAAGAAGAAAAGCGGATTTTAAATATGATTATAAAATAAATAAAATTATAAAAGTTTGTGAGAAAACCAAAACGAATAGATTAAGGAAGATGAATCGTTACTTGTTCATCAAATAAGTGTCTCGTTTATTAGTAAATTATAAGAATAATGGCTAATTTTTGCTTTGTTGATAGACATCATCTTAAACAACTTAAAGATGACAAAACGTTTGACATCGGCCTATAGTTCTACGATTATAGCATCTATCTCTGTCTAATCCACATGAAACCGTACTCTATGTAGATTGTATGATAAAATTAAAAGAACATAAACTCAAATTCACAGAATAAACAAACTCATTATAATTTGTTTAATTACATTCGTGTAAATTAAGTTCATTCTTAAACTATGCAAAGTATATTGATACGAGCTTATAAAATGTGGTATTTTGATATTTGTATAATGACAAATACATGTTTTAATGGAACCACGCTGTCCGATTATGAATTGTACCGCACTTTTTCAATTTTAACGCTTCACCTGACCTTGTATTGCTTGTTGACCACACAACACTGCCATCTGTCGCAATACCCCACCATTGTGCAACCTTCGATACGTCCAGATAATCCCGCATTGTGTTATATTGTACCCTAAAACTATTTCGATAGAAACACAGCCATTCGATTCAGAATTTTACGATCTTTTGTTTTCTCGTTTGATACAAATCTCTCATACATAAATTTTCCTTGCAAAATATACGTTCGTTTACAACGGAAACGCGTCTGGGACGATCCGAATGTATACCGCGAGACATTGTCGACGATCGTAAGAGTGATCGTAAAACGCTCATGGGTGACGTTTTATGACGAACTGTTGTACTACGGTGGGACGTTATTAAATCGAACAGTTCATTATTTTGTTTATAAATATTGCGGTCTTTATATTCTGTCTATCCGTCAATAGCATACGTTTAAACACAACTATCGTACATATTTTTTTTCGGTATATATACATCGAGTTCGCTTGAAACTTTGAATACTTGTGTACAATGCGTACACGGAAAGATTTGCTCAAATTAGCGGAGTCAATATCATCGGGAAAACGGCAAATAATACTATAAATACAATAATATAAATTACGAGTTAACGTGTAACCTTTATATTAACTTAATATTTAGTAAATTTGCATAATAAATGCGGTAAATGTAATTTCTGTTCTGTTAAAGAATTTAATGTTTAACTAGACTCCGAGCCAGACAACTCGACTGCGACTCGCAGGCGGACTGACAATTGATTTTTATTTTTTAATGTCTACTCCCTAGACAAATTTTACCTGGAGCGGAGATTTATTGCGTAATTTGAACACGTTTTTTTTGGAATAAGTGTTTTTAATCAAATAAAAATATCCACGAATCAAAAATTCAAAAAATTGTAACCATTTGTAGAGAAATAGGGTAGACAGATTATGCATTTCTACACACAATAACCAAACTGTAAAATAGTCAGGGGTTTACTTTACGGGCTTGTACTTTACTTTATTTTGAATTACACAGATTCGTTAAAAAAAAAGCTTCTTCCTGAAGTCAGTGATCGTTTAACATTAAGTGAGTCGTTGTTTCGTTGTCCATTTGACTAAAAAACTAATTTGTTAATTTCTTCTTATATCTTCGCGTAAACGTTTAACTTACCATAAACGCATTGCCTTTAATTTCGGTTCACTGTTTCTCAGAACGACCACAGTTCCTTATGTTGTTTCTGGAATTCGTTCTCGGGACAGTTTAAAACGTGTCATGCGATACCTGAGAAAGGACTGACGGGCTATATATACATGTCATCATGAGCGCTAACTAAATACTTCGCATATTTGCTTAGACAAGAACGCAACGAAAAATTATCCCGCTTTACGTAAATATTTTTCTTAATTATTTTAGAAGGATCTACTATCTGTTTTTATGTCAGACTAGCTGTAGCCCGCGGCTACGCATGCATTCATTCCTCATTTTCGACGCTTTAAATTTCTGTATGATGATTCTGCGTTTAATAACTTCAAATTAAATTGGTAACACGTGTCAATAAGTTGTTATTGTTGGTATATTAATGAAGGTCTTATAAACCTCGGGAACAGTTTTATTTTGAGGATATAAAGTAGGTACCCCAATTAGTCATTATGTCTACAATGTGTGTCCAAAATTGAATTTTAACCAAGTCAAAGCGTAAGAAACAAACAAACACACATTCGTATTTATCATTTGTAAAAGATCGCCTATTAACGTACTTATTATGTAAATTCTAGTATCATTTATACCTTTTATGTCGAATTTCGAAATGCCTTGACCTGATGTTGACGCAAGATTTTGAAAACTAGAATAATTGATATCTACTTTTTGAAATTCAAGGAATAACTGCCAATTAGGTAAACCTGATTTAAAATTACATATCGTACATCTTCAAGGCGAAAGCCCGTCTATACGTTGCTCCAAGTCAATATGTAAAGTTTGTAAACAAAAGGTACACGGGTTACTTTTTACGCTTAAATTTGTAAATTCCAAAATATTTTAGAAAATTACTTTTTATCACGTTACCGTATAACATTAACTATCGCCCATAATTTCACTTCACTTTATCTCAAGATTTACACATAATTACAACAATTCCAAAGAAAGTATAAAATTGTGATGACCACCATGTATGGTAATTGTCGTTTGTTTGTTTACAAACTTTACATTTAGATTTGAAACGAACTATAGGTACACATGGATGTTGTACGTAGAATTACGTACATCCATGTGTACGTTTGCATGGCATTGGATTTATATGCGTTTTAAGGGATAAGTTTTGGTTACTTTGATGACGTCGTATTAGAGAATATCATCGTTCACGTAACACCGATGAAGGCATCATAAATAGGCAGGTAAGAGTTTATTTATACCGGGCAGTAATCCTCTGAGCGCACCGCCAGGTGTTTATTGCATTTCCATTAGTAATCAACCGGCTTAGGACGTGATTGGCGTGCCTTGATTTAATTTATCACTGAGTTAATACGGCACCGTACAGTCGGAGAGAAAAGTGGAGAGAAGTCGAGAATTATGTTTTTTTAATGGAAGTATTCAAGTGACAGCTACCTTTAAGCAAACCGCAACTAGCAAATGAGTCTCAGATGCGTTGCCTGCCTTTAATAGACAGAGTAGTATAAGCAGGAAAAGGAATATTGCCTTCCTATACTCCCACGAGAAGGGGATCCTCCTCCTCTTGGACAAAAGAAAGAGGACTGAAAGCTCCCCCGGCACCTCACTTAACAGACAAAACGCAGAAGCATATTTTTACTTGACGCTTGTCTACAATGAGGTCGTGGTATTTCACCAGTCGAGTCGACCTATTAACTGATGTTGTTGCGGTTGAGTATCCCATAATAGCGCAACCTTTATAATAGATATTTGCGTGGACCTTAGTATATTTCTATGTAACCGAATTAACTTGAAGTGATTACGGGCCGATAATATTGATTCTAGGCAAAGTTTACTCGCGCTGTACCTATAACAATATTAATTATACGAGTGTGCCCGCCGTCTCCTTCCGACGCAATAAATCCTTTATGGCCCGTAAAATGGTTTAGCTGTCGTAGAGTTCTTTGAAAACAACCCATCTCTATATTACTTTCTTTACATCGTCATTTATTTTTCTATTACATTTTTCGAATACAATGTTGTAGTTTATACTTATTACAGTTTAGTTAATTATTATTTATATTAATTATTATTATTTATTTATTTATTAGTTATCATTTATTTTAAATTGTTTACTAATCGCTAAATTATCTCATAGGTAAAGAAATGACAGGATATTTTTACGGCTGTAATATAACAAAATATATTTTTTGGCTTACATGAATAAGGTAAGAAAAACACAACAACTAGTAATTTATTTGTTTATTCATGTATGTTATACTAGGGACCCGCCCCGACGTCGCTCGGGTATTTAAATGTATTTTTATTATATTTTTACAGCGAGTATTATGTATGTATGTAGTAGTTGGACAAACTATTAAATATTTAATTACATCATGTTAATTAACAATGAAAGAGAGAACATATACATGTATCCCTTTTATCTGACCTTCTAGAGCACTCAAATATGTATATGTAAGGTTTTTGATTATGGACCATCTGATGTCGGAATTGCCTCTTTCCGAACGTAATGAGCGCCCATTACGGCTGCCAAATGATTTATTACAAGAGTTTATATGCTTGCGTTTAATTGAATATCACGCAAATGTATAAATAGTATTTATGTAGGTGTATTTCCTTAAATATAACTAATTTTTACAGCGCCATCTTTTGTGGGACTTGCATCGTTATCAATTGATAAAACCTTCCTTATTTAAAATTCTGTGAGATGGCGCTACATGCCATTATTAGATTACTAAAATGTTTTCCCAAGAAGCACGATCTTCCAAAAGACAACGCAAAGCGAAGGTCCATGTCACAGTACCATTTTTAAATTGTATTAAAAATAAGCCAAGAGGATTACTTAAATTGTACGTTTTATAAAATCCCCCATAAACGTTTTACGACTATCATTTGTGACCATCAACATAGGAGGTTTCTGATATCGGCTTTTAAAGGCGCAGTCACGCGATTTCATACGCTCGGATGTTTTTGAACTTTGCATGAGAGGGGCACGTTGGATTTTTTCGAGATCGTGTTCGCGGCGATCGCTCGATCGTCCGATATCCGAGTCGGCTTTGTTCGATGAAAATTAACGCACGGTTAACTTCCAGACCGAAGTATTGTTCGCGTGTTTTTTTTTCCTTTTGTTTTTCAAACGTCGCTTTATGCATTTTGTTTCTTAAGTTATTGGTATAAATTGACAATGCATATGCTATTACTATTTTTAGTCAGGCTAGTGAGTTCATCATAATCATAGCTTTACCACGTAGGCCCAAATGGATTAATGCACTTTTTAATATAACTGCTCTTTCCTCCTTCTTCCTCCCTTAAAAATCGTTGTTTTTTTTCCATTTTCCAAAGTAACTGTATATCTGCACATTTTATTCCTATTTTAAACTCGAAGAACATTTTCTACGAAACTGTATCAGTTTTAAAGTAGACTCACTGATACAAAACCAATTAGAATTTTCAATTCGGATTAAATTTTCCCCTCTTTTCCTACGGAGCTATAAATCGCATTCGTCCCGAACTGGAAATAGAATCGGTACAACGGAAAGTATATATCTCTGTGACTAATAACATAGCTGGCTAACTGTCCCCGCGGTGACCTTGGGATCGAGTTGTTTTATATAACTGCTCCGATCAATGTGGTCGCTGAACGGAAGTTAGAGATGAAAATACAAATTTGATTTCAGTAAAGGGACAGAGTATACGAAATGAGTAACAGTATTTTTTTACCGCCACACATCGCCTTTTAAATACGTAGTTATGCAGCTGTAAAACAAAAAATGTATCTCGTGGGAACCGTACTATTTTTCGGGGTATAAAGTAGCCTATGTGCTATTCCAGACTAGAATCTATCTCTGTGCTAAATTTCATCCAGATCTGTTCAGCGGTTTTTGCGTGAAAGAGTAACAAACATCTAAACACACAATCTTTCGCATTTATAATATTATTATAGATGTTATATTCACCTTATACGATACTATTATGATATATAATGATAATTAGTATTCAAAGAGTAACAAGAACAAATCTTTGAATAAAAAGTATTTATAGGGACGGCCATAAAGCCTGTAAATTATCCCTTACTGTTTTTTTATCTTGAATGCTTATTTAATCTACAATTGTAGACAGATATTCTATTTGTTATTTTAAGAATTAATTTCTTGGTAATATGTCTCTGTCTCTAATTGCGTTATTTGTAGTCTGTACTATGACTTTATTTGTTTTTGTTATATACTCTCATTTGTATGCTACAATAAAATGTCACACAATACTATTAATTCCTCTAAGAACAGCAACTGTTCAAGTGTTGCGAAGGCCGACGAATAAAGCACTATTCGGGTCAGCCTTCCGGAAGGACAGACAAATGGACAGCGGGCGACTTGGATAAATTGTTTTTACGGAATTTTGTAAACTACCTTTCTTTTTAATGGAATAAGCTCTTTTTGATTTTCTTGTACTCTGTTAGTGACAGGTGTGGCCCGAAGGAATCGCTTTGGACTCGCAGTATAATGACGTAGACTCGATTTAATTTAATATCCACCGCATATAACAAACATGAAACATTTTCCATTTTCTTCCTTCTTCTTCTCCCTGCTCTTTTCCCACTTTTTTATGCAGGGTTGGCAGAGTACGATCGTAGTCCATACTGTAATAGGTTTTGGCTTTAGTTTTTTTACAGCCTGACGCCAACCATACATAATAATTTAAATAATTTATTTGCCATTTTCTGCCATGACATAAAGTGGCTACGGATTGCTGCATCTGTCTATACCACCATAATTATCAGCAGGACTGTGATGTTTATTAAATACGAAATAATGTAGATCAAAATTTAAAAATCAATTTTATTTCAAATAGTTACTGTATCATTTAAAGATCGCTAGTGCTACAATGCAAATTGGTGTAAATTAGACACATTAACATGTGGCTGACACATCTTTATTGTTATTTTGGTCTGTAGCAAGTATCTCGTCACTTGCGCTCGTCCGACTTGTTGCTCGCCAGCTACACTTCTATGTCTTTCTTCCAGGTGCGTGGAAGAAAGAGATAGAAGTGCAATGGTGTTCATCGCAGACGATACGATAGTTAGACTTTAAACTTTCGTGATTTTTACTAATATAAGGCTTGTAAGAAACAGGATTTTTACCACGAACAGCCTTTTTGAACTCCCGATATTTCAGCACAGTTGCATGCGCCATGATCACGGGCTGACTGGAGTTATGCGGTAGTACGAAATAATGTAATGGGTAGCCGTATACCTTCTTTATTATTCTGCGACCACTACGTAGTGTCTCTCACAAACCTTACAAAATTAGACGTTATTTTTATTTATTTATTACTTTGATCTAAAAATACGCTTTAGTTAAATAATAAAGTTGATAATAATTTTATTTACATTTAAAGATTTCGAATAATTCTAATAATATTAACATACGAACAAGTAAATAGCAATACAAATATTTTTATTTAAAAAAGATATTTTTTGTAAAAAAAAATATGTTAAGTGCAGTCATAGAAAACGAAGATTCAATCCGGAACTTAAAGATTTAGAGACGAACAATTCAACCACTGATCTATTATGATACCTATGAAAATAACACATGAACCCATAGATATTATCGTTCAGGAAATCTTCATAAAAAAGTCACAGCGAATAAAGCAATTGTGTCTCAACGATAACTGAACAAACAACACAATGCAATTAACCTATTTCTTTTAAGCTTCCATCCGAAGAAACAAATTGCCAAGTAACAAGCCCGAAATACGTTCTCGCAGAAACACAGTGCCAGATATTTTTTTAAGTACTGCGAAATATAATTGAACAGAACGCCATTCGAAATCGTAATAATTTTTAACAGTACAAAGCATAATAAATATTTTGAACTAGCTGTAGCCCGCAGCTTTTAACATTTTCCACAAAAAAATTGTGAGATGATTCCGCTTATAATAACTTCGAATTACAGGTAACATCAAAAAGTTGTAATTGCCAAAATACGGAACATTACCATAGCAACCAATAATCTTAATGAAGGTTTTATATAACCCAGGAACAGTTTTATTTTCGGGATTAAAGTATAAATATAAATATGAATAAATATGCGCTCACGCCCGTAGCCCAGAAAGGTAGGCAGAGATCATGGATTTCCATTTGGCGCGATCCTGGCACACCTCTCTCGCTTCTTTCACATTCATACATCTACGCATGCATGCTCGTCGGTTATGGGTGCTCCTTATATCGCCCTTTTTTAGTAAGTCATTAATCTGATCGATATAAGTTCTCCTAGGGCGTCCCCTACCAACACTGCCACTCACTTTTGCAACATAAATTTGTTTTGTTATTCTCTCTTCATTCATCCTTTCAACATGCCCGAACCACCGAAGCCTACCTTTCTCAATTCTAGTCACAACGTCCACTTTTAAGCCACACCTCTCCCGTATAACGCTATTTTTAACCCTATCATACAGAGTCACGCCTAACATACTTCTTAAGGATCGCATCTCAACGGCATTAACTCTACTAGCATGCTTTTCCTGCCAAAAGTATGTAGCCCATTTTCTGTACAATGTGTGCGCAAAATTTCATAATGATCGGTTGAGTCGTTAAAGCGTAACAAACAAACTTACATTCTCATTTATAATTTTAGTTGGGATTCCCGCGTCAATTTATATAGTTACGAAGAAATGACACAATGTAATCTTTAATTACATTAAAAAAATTAAATATTTTGATTAATTGCGTCGAAAGGCATAAAAATATAATGCAATTTGGGCACACAGTTGATAGTGGAACGATCTGATCAAGGTTGCCAGTGTCCCTGATATGGGCGCCAAGGGATAGTCCCTTTCTGAAGTGTTTCAAGGGGATGTTCTATAGGCAGCTTTGGAAGTCCCGGGCATGTAGTACATTGTTATCGTGACGTTTGTTTATTTACAGTTTTAAGGTATTAAATAACTATCCTATGATATTTGTTATCAAATATTTTATCCAAGGTATATAAAACATGATATTCAACGGAATCATTTCTTGATTGAACCCAACCATTCCACACTCCCACGAGAAACATTGAAACGGAAATACCCGCGTAGTATCGTAGCTGTACACTGGATAGGCAGGTTCGTAGCTCGTATTGATCGTAGCCTCTGAGGCTTTCATGGCTACGTCTCTACGGCATTTACGTTCGTGTAGCCAATTGAAGCTTTAATCTTGTTTAGGTTTTCTTAGTATAACCAAGTGTAATAAAATGTTATATTTTTTCATATGATTTTAATAACAAAAATTGACAAATAAAAAAGTGTTTTGTTACTTCTTTCTAAAGGTGAATTAAACGATCTTAATAGCTTGCTGAGTGCTTTTTGTATATATATAGGTAAATAATAAAAAAAAACATTGTATGACTCTTTATCTATCTATGATTTCAACATAATGTGTTTTTACCATAGATAAAAGGAGAGCTTCATTATTCCATTATCATTGTTATTCATCTCTGAATACATTGTCCGTTCGCTAGGTAGACAGACCCCGCCTTTGTTACGATCGAGGGTTTATATTCTGAGAACCAGTTTTTTGTAAATATTTTTACATTTAACATTATTTTTACTTTTTGTACAACAAATTCTTTTATTTGATATTTATTCCGAAAGCTAATCTTATTCTGTAGTACATTATTTAATATCCATATCTTCAGTCCTTTCCTAATGTAAATCAACAAGCTTAACCCATTACTTGCATTAAAAAAAAGAAATAAATGACCTTAATTTGAACATAACTTGTAATCGTAACAAATTGATGAGCATGCATTGCAAAGCGTGATATTGCAATTTTTTTTCTTAAAGAATCGTACAATTCATTGGGCGTAATGTAATTCGCCGTGACACAGCCACTCGTTTGTTGTTTAATCGACAATTTGACGGCTCGTTAACGTCACTCGATAACTCTCCGTCGCCAGATTTAGGATTTCATGCCTCATCAAAAAACCGTATCACCTATTATATTTATGATAATAGTAAATCGAAAAGGTTTTGTTTGAGTGTGATGAACACTGTGATTTAGTACTTAGTATTTGTTGTAAGACTTTAGGTAGTTTGTTTTAGATCCTTTGTTGTGAGTAATATAACCAACTTCTTATATTTGCGCTTTTATTTATTACATTACATTCTTTTTGAAATAAGACTTAACATGTTTACAAGGTCATAGACTCTTTCCTAACATTTCCCTATAGCATTCCTCTCGCTGTCAGGGAATGAATGTACGTACGTATTCTACTAACATGACAGGACTCTGGTAAATTTTCAGTTAAGTGCTATATTAATCTTTTCTATTAATTGTTCTCGGAAAAAGATAATGCTTACAATAAACTAACAGTGACCCGCGCCTTCACACGCATTCGTTTCTTATTTTCCTCGTTGGAAATGACTGTACCTTGATTTCCCGTATCGCAGGTAAAAGTCGTTATCGGTTGCCATGGTAACATATGACATGAAAATAACTATTATTCTATACTTCTAGAGCTTTTTTCATGATGATCGGTTGAGCGAAATCGTAACAAACAAACTCACTTCCGCATTTCTATTTGGGACTACAACAAGTGTCATTCTTTATCGGCTAAGAGTTTTTTTATTTCTCAATAAATCAATAATTTACTAAAATCTGTACTTTATGACAGGTCCAACCTCTTCATAAATATAACTTAGTAATAACTCTGCAGACCCTCTGTCTGTAGATCGAATAATTTATGCTATTATACTGATATTTGAAATCGTTAGGAGTCAAACATATTGAGCAGTGTAAGCTACGAATCTATAAACAAGAATTTATACTTAATGCATTAAATGGTTTTCATAATCAATAGATGTTACAAGATAAATAAACAATAAAAAGTTAAAACTTAAAACAGGTTGGAAGGGACAACAATACAAAAATAATCAAAACAAATATATTTTATTTGTAACCCTCGTGTCTTGACAGTAAAATTCAAAATTGAATACGAGAAAAATAGACGAAAATAATTGTCAAAGCTGTTCCAAATTTAAATAAGCGTGTCGTAGACGTATATTGAGCATGTTGTTCACGCGAAGCTATAAGATTTTCCCCTAACGTATATTGTCTAACGCAGTTCAAAAACTTTTCACCGCAAAAATGTTCTCAACTGTAAGCCAATATACGTGTGACGTGTCTAAACAAGAGTTGCCTTATACCACAAACAAACAAGGTAATCTATTGTTCACAATCTAGCCATTACGAAAAACATGAAGTTATTTTGTTGTCATATACGATCCGGTTGGGAAAGTCCCTGAACGTTGCTTATTCACAATTCCCGGAATTCCTAAACACGTGCGCGCGTGACCGACCGGGGTTGACTCGTGTCCGAGGTATAAATCATTACCCGGCTCCCATTACGTCGCTACGTCGTTTCGCAACCTGATGCCCGTGTAACCGATTTCGAAACGAGGCGAACGTAAACTTGGATTAAGCCATACTTAATGAAAAATACGGCTTCCCGTTTCTTAACTTCATAAAATGTACATATAAAAACCCGAACTAAGCCCATTTCTTTACAAAAATAATGTATCACTAAAGAAAGATTTGAACTCTTGTATTTATGTAATATGATCACAAAACCATAGGTCTAATTGTAACCATTTGTCAGGAAGTCTGCTATCGAATAGCCATCAGTCAGTCATCGACGACTCGCCGGAAGCCGGGGCGTGCGTTCGCGTAACGTGACACCAACCCAAATAACTCGCGCACAGTTTGTCAACAAGCCACTAAAACAATCGATTAGATTTCTGTACACTGATTGGTGTTTGTTATACAATTTTTTATTTCGTTAATAGACTAACTCTATCTAGGGCAAAACTATCATGTAAACAAAGTTGATTGACAATAACAAGCAGTATTTTTTCGAAATGTACTTAAGTCATAGTCTAAATCATCTCCCTGCACTCCCACTCATGCGGTACAGTATGAACATAGTCCATACTGTGCGGCCTGCCTGACTTCAACCCTCCTCTGGAATAATTGAATGTACTTAAGTCTTGTTTTATTAGTGACAAGATCAAGACAGTTCTGTTGCCGATCGAGTCTAATGTCGGGACTGTTATTGGTCGGGCGCATCCCATCTCGTCAGGCTCGTCCTTAGCTGATCGGCATTCATTTCTGCTGTGGTAATAATCCCGCTCTAATTTCCTCCTTCCTGTAGAACCAGCGCCCTCTTTCGTCTTCATGGAATTCCACCAGTTTCTCTGTGTCTTAATATATCTATGTGCTTACTAAAGTTTGAATAAATAATATAAATATGTTTTTCTTTTCGTTTTTAAATATGTCTACAATTGCTAAAAACGAAAAACGTTCTTATATTTAGCCAGTGTGTTCAAGTAAAAAAAAACAAAAGTTGTTTTTTGTTTGTTGATTGTATTAAAACTTATTTCACGTTCAAGTTGAGGCAGTCGCGTGTAACGAACGCACGCGTAACGTGTTTACGTCGCAAACACTCGCCGCCCGAGGAGAACGCAGCCCTTTAATAATTCACGAACTTTCATCATTTCTATTTTGCATTCATTCACGTTACGTATTACGACCTACGGAACGCCGCTATACGTAGCCACGGCACGTGGTTTGTTTGTGTTGAGAGAATATATGTATATTTACACTCAGAGTTGAGACAACTACATATATTTATGCATACAAATGTTTGTCCTGGGTAATCGAACCCACGACCTGCAGCATGAAATGCAAGTATCTTACGAATCGGCTCGTCAATACACACCATTGCAAAGTAGAACTTTCACTTTCTATGAAGATTTTAAAACATTATTCCTTTTAACATCGGTAAATCAATGTTTGTACCTTTAAAATATTATATCCAATATATTGTGTGCAAGCCAGTGTTTTGCAGCGACGATAACTCACAACAACCCCACCTACTGTGCTTCTGATATGTTTATTGAAAAACAACGGTTGACCGCTTACGTAAACAATTAACTATTATTCCTCCACTTGGAATATTATTGCCTGGATTCAGAAATTGGTTTGTACATTTCAGCGGGAATCTAAAGTTCGATAACTGATTCTTCCGGATTCGACTATTGTATAATGTCAATATAATGTCAAACATGTTTTACGCATTTAGGAATGTTTCGTTTCGTTTTTTTTTCAAACAAAAATTTCAAAACAATGTATACAGTCCTATTTATATGACGATCAAAACATATTGAACCATGTTTTAGCCAACAATCTACATGTGAATTGTTAACAATTTTAATATAAATTGATGGCCTACTTACTAATTATTTTTTAAAACTTACGTTGCAATAAATCATTAGAGAAAACCGTCCAAGCGTCTGTATTATCATTACCATTATTTAAACCGACATTTGTTGTTAAGTTGGTTCAACATTTGGAATTATTCAAATCGTTGTGGATAGTAATTGATTTATCAGCTTTAGCGGTTGTCTCCCTAACAATCATAATTTATTATGCGTATAACATTTCGAGCAGTGGTGGCTCAGCGATTTAGGCCCTGACTTACGTACTGTAAGTTGCGGGTTCGAAATCAGGCAGACGCTTTACTTTGTGTAATTTATTTATTCACCACTGCTCCAAAAACGGCGAAGGAAAACCTCGTAAGGAAACCGGCATGTTTTAAAACCACCAAATTCGAAAACATGTGACATCCACCAACCCGCACCCGACCAGCGTGGTGGATTACGGCTCAGTCCCGTCAGTGGGAAACATTCTAGAAAAAGGCTTATTTATTTATATATATATATATATTTAACTGTTAGCTACATTATTGTATGCATGTGCTGTTTTTATAGAAGATGGTTACAAACGAGCATGCGGTTCACCTGTTATAAAGTGAACGCTACCCATTAGACATCTGCAACAAGGTGATAATTTACACATGCGTTGCCTACCTTTAAAGACGGAGGAAGGAATAAACGGAAAAAAGGATTTACCTATCCAACCCCTCTTCCGTCAAATCCTCTTACCTTTCCCATCATCCTTATACGAAAATGATAACAACTAGAATGGTGCCTCTCTACCTCACTCGTCAGACGAAACGCAGTAAACTTCTACTTGACGCCTGTCTTCTGTGAGGTCGTGGTATTTCACTCGTACAACATATGTTTTTGTGGCAAGCTCTACCACTGTTTATAGTTTTGGCCAGGGAAACTTTACAGAATACTGAAGTAGCCTGAAATAGTGTATTCGTACTTCTGAATTTCGTACTTTTAAGTTGTCTCAGACTCCCACTTCCCATGTTACAATAGATAATGATATGGAAGAGGTGCTAATTTAGCATGGTTTTACGTTATGTGCCCACAGTGGTGATAACCAGTCATGGTACTTTGTATAAAATACGTTACATTTGATTTATCCCACCCTTTATTTAAACTCTTTTAAACCGTTTATATTACGACGATACACGTACGATAAAGTGTAAATGTAAGTGTGTGTACGTAAGAACGTGCAACATTCTTTATACGCATTCTCACATTTAATGATTTACGAGGCAGATTATGTCGCCATATTTCACCTTGTTTTATTTAACTTTTCGCCTGGCTTACTTCGTTCGCAACTTGACACACAGGAAAAATATTGCCATGTAATTGCAAATATTTATCAATATGCTACAATAATGGCTTTTTTACCTTAAATTTACAGTTCACAACACCTGAGACAATAGAATTTTGCGATTTGAAATATTAGAAAAATGAACACAAATTTTGCCGACGCTAACGTTATGCTATATCGCTGTCACCGGCTTTACTACCCCCTTAACGTAGTCCCTTTTATTGTTACAGGGTGAAAAAGACAACGGGAAAAACTGCATTCTGTCGTGCGAAAAAAGAAAAGCCGATGACACAGACCTTAATAAGGACTTGAAAAAGGTTCGTTATCATTTTATTCTGTTTATGACAATAAGGAAAGTATCTTTAAAGAATTAACAGCTTCTTTATCTTATCGATACGGTATCTTTTTGTTTTCTAAATTGCTAATTCTTGGTTGAATACAACAAATGGTTGTTAGTCGCACATGTTTTAAATTTGTGTTAATTTTATTACCGGGCATTCTGTTTGTAAAATCTCTTTAGCAATAAAGTCGATTCATCAATCCATTACAACTGTATGAAGAATCATTGGTCAAAAATGGTAAGTAAAACAGAAGTTTTACTTACCATTTTTGACCAATTTTTTTTATTACATTAAAAAAATTAACACTTAGAAGCGTAACAAAATAACAACAAATTATATATAAATTCATTGCACATATAAATACAGACTTTATAAGTGCTAAGCCCAGAGGTTTCGACCACACTGTAATTTAATTAAACCGAGCAAGTCCCGCGTAACCAGAACTCCATTAAATATGATTGATCATCTAGATCTGTCAACTTACATTGGATTAAAATACACTACACACTAACTTTCATACCCTAATTTATGCCTTTAGGGGGTGAATGTATCAAAAATATTTGTGAGTGCTCGCCTACGTAACAACAGAAATGTCTGTTAAAATTTTCAAAAGTCTTAAGACTGAGTATTTTGGACTGTGCCTCGATACATCGACTATACAGTAAGTTATTGTCCTATATATACTCTATAGAAACTTATCTTTTAAGAGAACTTAACTTATCTTTATGCTTGAAACGGGCTCTTCAAACTCTTAAATCAGACCTAAGTGTTTTTAATAAAGATACGTGAAGACTACTCAAAGTCTTGACTCGAGGTGAAACTTGAGACGATTTTATCGACAAACTTCTTGTATATACTCCGACGCCGCTTGTTACTTAAGCGAGTTCTTTTTTACTTAAAGGTACTTTGCGAATAAAAGATGTTAAATCTCTATTAGATATTAAGTCAAAGATAAATATAAAAAATTGTCGTACATAACATTGTACCTTGATGTTTCAAGTGTCAGGTTTAGGGTCTAAGCCTTTTTATCTTCTCTTTATGTCCTTCCTCTGTCCATCACAGGTAGGCAACGCAATCTGTAAGTCATTAGCTTGTTGCCTATGGGTAGTGATCCCTTAATGTTAGGCGCACCGTTTGCCCGTATGACATCTTCTATTATTATAAAAAAATGACCCTTATCAGAGTCAGACCCTAAGAAACACACACGAGTACAATTCATATTAAAAAACTGTTATAGTAGCTTAGGTTTGATTTCCAGTATGACAGAAGAGAACATAATTTACTCCGCAAGAGGCGCTTTGCTCGACATTAACATGGGTACCGCATGTACCGCTGTGTACTTTAACGTTACGTAATCATGTCTACACGTTGCAGTTGCACTGACTCGGCTTCTATTTAGTATTCCGTGTCATCGTGGTAGACGTGTGCCGATTCGGAAGTAGACAGGACCACCAATGTCAATCGGTTGTATAATATAATTCATCCTTGTATTATTTTTGTGAAAGTAGAGTTCATTTAGAGTATAGTAATAATAAAAATAACGCCTTTTATTAATACATCAGATTTAAACTGATTAAGTTGGGATGAACCCTCTTTTGGGTAGAGGCCTCTCCCAATCTTTTCCACCTTTCTCTATCCTTGCCCTGCTCGATTCAATCATTCCCCTGCTTAGTCTACCAGCTTTTCTCATGCCTGATGGTTCCTTCCATTTCGTGGTGTCTAATGTCCGTCTTATCTCCTTGCCTCGTACTTTATGTATTTTTCTGATCCTTAGTGCTTTTCTCCATTACTTTTTGGGTATTCTCTACTTTTTGTGAATACGCAGATATGATAGTCAACTCATAGACCCATTTGCTTATTGCGGGAATGCCTATGGGTGGCGGTCTTTTAATATCAGACTTGCTAGTTTGCGTTAGTTCCGTGAAAAATTAAACTGTAGTAATAAAGATTTCTAATTACAATAATATAACCCTATTTACTACTGGCCAATGCCTTTAACTATGCAAAACCTATTCTCAAATTGTTTTTCATAACACTGCAGTGACCCAGTTATGGCTTACGTTATCATTAATGTCGTTTCGTGACATTAAATACATAAAATGAGGTTAATTGCGCTGAAAACTGACTTCAGTCAGTCCTAGAACGCTTTATTAACATATTTTTTTGGGAGTTAATAAATATTTTAATTGTAACATTAGCGAACGTTATATATTCGTAAAACAATGTTACATTTACCTCATGTCCTCTTTTGTAATACCATCTAAAAGAAAGGATTTGAAAATTTTTAGGCAATAAACTGGTTTATTCCACTTTGATCTAAAATCTAAGTCATCTGAGTCGCGTGACCTTGGAAGTGGAATAGTAGTCTGTCAAATTTTTGTTTGTGGAATCGAATCATTTGAATGCATATGGGTGCATTTTATTTTCAGTTGTTAATTTATCAGCCAGATTTTAAAATAAAATGACAAAGGTGATATTACCTAGGTGATCTAAGTGGAATAAACCAATAAAATGTCGTCTAGTGAGTGGACAAAATATATTCTTCTTTCTTCTAGGATCCTGGACCTTTTAACTAAAATAATTGACTTCATTTACAAACAAAACAATTACTAAGTATTATCTGCTGCTTGAAGAATATTAACGTCGACATATAGCAGACATAACGGCGAAACTATTCAAGATTTATTAGCAACTTTCATTGGGGTCGGTCACGCGAGCGCTCTGGCCTTTACCAGGGGAGGGATGACCTACCCCATGTTAATAAATTATACGGGCTAACTTTACGATAACTAATTATTTCATGCTACGTTTTGAATTAGAACATTGACCCTAATAACTTTAAGTAATACTGAACGAAACATAAAATAGCCCTAGTTCTTACTTAGGGCGTCATTCTATGGGATAAGAGACGACAAGTCATTTAATAACTTAGGTTAACTATAGGTACACAACAGTGGTAGAGCCTGCAACCATAACATCTGTTGTACGAATTTGCCGGATCGCTCGGTGAAGTAAAAGTATTTCTGCCTTTCTTTTGATGAGTGAGGTGCCGGAGTCCGAATCCTAGTTCTCTTCCCCTTCCTATTTTCGAATATTATGATTTGAAGGGGGCTATGGATAGGTAAGGGAAATATCCTTTTTTTTTGTTTATCCCCTTCTCTGTCCATTAAAGGTAGGCATGGAATGCATCTGCAACTCGTTATCTTGTTGCAGATGCCTATGGGTAGCGCTCATTTAATATCGGAAGACCCGCTTTCTCGTTTGCCACCTAGTACTATAAAAAAAAGATATTACATTAACATTTCTGTTTTCTAGTATGGTACTGATCTGGTAGATATAAGTTCATATCGGAGTCTATTAGGCATAGAAGTTCCTTGATAATTCTGACGAGATCCCAAAGAGCAAGTTTTATAAATGTTATAACTGCTATTGGTTGCAACACTACCGCACCGCTGTACATACATATGTAATTACATGTATCTATTTCTGTAAAAAACGTTTTCTGCGTTTCACATAGCAGCATGTTATCTGGTGCATTACGACTGATAGTACAACAGTACGTCCCAGATGGGTTCAATCATGCGACCGCATCGTCTGCCGAGAGACTCTATTGGCCTAAGTGAGAAAGAAAAGTGACACTCCTTTAAGTGTGAACTTGGCATAAAAATATTTTATATAAAGGAGTCAAAAATATACTACCTGAAATTTTAAATACGTTATAAGAAATGCACTGTAAGTTTATTGTAATGAAATTTAAATCACAATATTATATAATACAGATTTCTAATGCTGCTGAAACCAAGACTCGGATCGGTATTAATATTACCATGTTCCAAACTTCATACCCGGGGATTGATATTAGAGACACATATATAGAAATTGTCAGGTTAAAAAAAATGACGGAGGTTAGATCGTCGGAGCCTCTTGGAATACCATAATAACTGTTAATTCGTACGCTGCATTAGCAAATGTTTATGTGTTCCCCGTCGATTTGGTTAAAATGTGAATTTGAAGAATGGATCAGTAAAATACGAACAAACAAAGATATGACTCGGGAATTATATAATCTTTGCCGTAAACTGTACAAGAGAAGTATAAAGCCGTGGAGGCTTGGAAATAATCGATAGGAAAGTCTACAAGAGAAAGAAGAAATTGCTATATTGTAAAAGGGAATTATTTCATTTATCTTTATCCTTCAACTTAACTTCTTAGGTGTTTATAAAAATGTAGCATGGTGTGGTACAATGTTGTGAATTATAGTAGAAAAGTCCAAAGTGTTCGTGGATGTACAACACTTCTAGAGTCGGGGTCATTTTGTTTTCATTATCTCCACAAATGGCGAGCAGGGGTCGCTTTGAATTTACGAGGAGGGGCTGCGCACTTCGCCCTAATTTAAATACATTACCCGCCTTGAAAGAACCGCGCCGGCAACTTTATTCTTATGAAGTTACTATACGGTTAATGAACTATTGTTACAGTTAAAGTAAGTACAGTTTTTAATATTTTAAAGATTACGTACCTTTTGTTAACTTAACGTTAAGTTAACTTATTCTGAGTTAAAAAGAAAACAAACATGTATAACGCAGTCCACTCATTTTCTCTGAGTAATAGTAAACAAACTATATTGGATAATAGCTCGGCTCTTCCGGATAAATTTCCAAATTTAAACAATAATTTATACAGCACATAGTCAAATATGTTTTCACCAATTATATTATAATATAAAAAGTAGCATTTGTACATATATGCCATTAGCGTTCGAAAAGTGAAGACCTGAAAGCGTTTTTCTTACATCATGTGTTTATATTTACGCTACGCTTATGTGACAAACACTAGCTGTCCTCTTTTTTCCTATTATTTCATTTGCGCTATCCTTTTTACACAATTTGATTTGTATGAATGTTGCCACTGTCTGTGGAACACTATTGATCTGTGATTTTGTATAACATATCTGTACATAAATATAGCATAAAATATCATTGGTTTTCACCCATTTTTATGACGATAATATTTCTATATATTTAACAGATTTTTTTTCAATATAAATACTGTTTGGTGAAAATATCAAACGCAGTTCCCTTAAATAAAATGAAATTTAAGTCAAGCCTCGGACACTGAGCTAATACTGGCAATACATATTAGTACTGCCTATTAGTATGCCCCAACATGTTCATCGCACAAGCAGATCCCTTTGTTTGAGATGAACAAGCTTAGATGTTCGAGAGAGTTGCTGTATTGTTGTTTGCAGATTCTATGAACGAAATTCCACGTAGGGATCGCTCTGCAAAGTCGCTTCATATAGAGTTAGATGTCTATATATCCTATCCTATCCTATTTAGCTATATTAATTGTTTTTAAAGTTTCTGTAGATAGCTTGAATAGTTTATTTGGTAACTGCGTAGGTTTCTTGCTCTTTTCTTTCTTAAATACACACTTAAATAAATAATTACAACCAGACTCAGGACAATTAGATATTTGTTCATGCACACAAATGTCTGTCCTGGGAGACCCACGACCTGCGCCGTGAGAAGCGCAAACCAATGAACCAGTAGAAAATAAGCATTTGTGTTAATATTTATACTATAAATAATTAAAATATTTTAAGTTTCAATGAAAGATGGAGAATGTGTTTGTCCAAATTGAATCTACCTCCGCATAAACCAACGACAATAAATTCAAAGAAGAAAAAGTTATCGCACAGAACAATGTTGCCTGCGCCAAAAATATCACAATCGGGCCAAAGCCCGAACAAAACATATCTGCTGTTTTATAAATTAAATTCACTACACAAAAATATTTTTATCTTATACAACCATTGAGAACATTTATATCATATCAAAAATTATTTAAAGGTTTGTAAGAGACGGGGTTCTTACCACGATTACCATTTAAGAGAAGCAATTGAAATTACTAAATGCAGACGGGTTTAGATTGTAGAGTGCCTGGAATCCAGTGATACAGTAATACAATAAAATGGAACAGCAGCCGAGTTCAAGTACCCGCACAAGTGTGGACACAGTCAGTGAGTCTTGTGGATAAATTATAATATCGAGTACGGACTTAGCGTGCAGTGAGAAATCGAACGGTAGTAGTGGTCGCAGAATTAGAAAGAAGGTAGATCGATACGGCTACCTATAACATTTTTTCTCACTACCGCATTACTCCATTGCACATGCAACTGTGCCGAAATATCGGGAGCTCAAAAAGGCTGAACGTGGTAAGTATCCCGTCTTACAAACCTTATATTAAAAAAATCTACGAGCGTTTAAAATATAAAAAAAGATTATTCTATAATTTTACATAGAGGTCCAACAAATAATGATATCACCAAATAACTTTATAGTTTCACTACTGAGTTATTAGGTACAAAAATACTAGACTAGACTATTGAGTCTAGTCTAATATTACCTACAAAAGTTAGCTTTAATTTGGCTAAATTGAATCATGTTCTAGAACAAAAGACTAGTCTTTTTGCACTTCACTTCGCAATAAATAACAGTTCCGGAACATCAAACGAATTCGGAAAATGACACCCTAAAACAAAACAAATTATGAGATAATATTAAAAATAATGAGGACAGAACAAAACGCACGGCGCTTATGCGGGGATAAATAAAAGACTCGTAACACCCTGTAGAATGTTTCGTTTAAAAAAGAAGTTTTCTCATTTCGCCGCCAGGCGCGCATTCCCTCGGAGGAAACTTATTAGGAGTGATTGGCGAGCTCAATTTCCATGAATATTCTGTCAATGCAATATTTTATAAGATTATTTTCTTAAACTAAAATGTTCTAACTAATACTACATGTCCACTGACTTATTCTACTCGTAGTTTGTGAGATACGCTCTAGGGAAGTGCAAAGATTAAATGTTGAGGTTTTATGTTACGGTTGCTTCTAGCTATTATTTCAATATCTTGTATTTAAAATGTTTGTCCCATTTTTCGTGGTCTGTGCTCGCATATTTTGGCATTCATGCCAAATATTCAATCAGTCTACATTCCATTATGTGCAAATTCTTAGACATTGATTAGGTTAAAAAATAAACTAAAAATAAAAAGATATATATAAATAAAGGTTAGGTTATTTTCATTATTTGAGGTCTAGTATAAACTGAATAGTCTAATTCTACATATTCGTTCTGATCTGGAAGGTCTATGGACGCCTCAGTTGAAATATTTGCTAGTATATTAACAATATATTTAAAGTTGGATTTTGTTTACAGGCAAAGCTTGAAACCAAAGCACTGAAGGCGAAAAGGCCCGGCTTCACAGACGACCGCTACAATGAGACATCCTACTACATTGAGAATGGTATGAATTATAATAGATATTGTACGATTTCTTCTCACTTGTCTGACAAAGTGAAACAAATGATTAAAAGTGACAATACATTTTTAATAAAGGAGTCAAAGGAAAAAGAAAAAAAACTGGTCATTTGGCTGGGTCGCATATGGAACCAGCAAATCTACCCGTCCGAGACCTGATATGTACATTTATAAAATGTAATAACTATGTTTTACGTTGAAGCCGTTAAGCCTATACGTATGTTTCTAATTAAGGTAATAGGTCCTGTATATAAAACTGACATCCAAGCGTTTATCTTTGCGAAATTAATTTTCTTTCCTATACTTGGCGTTGGCAACAAATCACTATTCCGTAACATATTGCCTATACGTTAAGTTGTGTGACCGCAGCGCTGCGGTCCGAGTCCGATACAGCTCATTCGAGTCTTTAACAACAGTCCTGTTGAGGTTGCGGCGGTGAACGGTTTCGATTTCTATAAACACCCAACCTACATTACCCTCGACCAGTCTACTTCGGAAACTATGCCTTTGTTACAACTTAGTTTTGTAACATTCAATCAAAGGATTATTAGAAGTTTATATTTAGCAGCGCTAGACAAATTTTATATTTAGGTAATAAACACAATAAATTGATGGCAGGCAAAAATTAAGGGGAGGATGGAAAATGGAGGAAAAAAATACCTATATGCGAAAAAAAGCAACAGATTTCATTCGTATTTTTTTTGTAAGCGACCTAAAATAAATGTTATTATTATTTTTTCAGGCCTTAGAAAAGTCTTTCCTTACTACTTCACTTTTACCACCTTTACTAAAGGTAGGTGGGTTGGGGAGAAGATCCTGGATGTGTTTGCACGGGAGTTCAGAGCCCACCCTGCGGCGGAGTACGAAAGATGTATCAGGGCTGGCACACTCACTGTCAACTATGAGAGGGTCGACCCTGACTACAGACTTAAACATAACGACTTGCTTGCCAATGTTGTGCACAGGTAAACATTCATCTTACGATTTATACGGATTGTTATGTACATTAAAAATATTATTTTTATATTTATGATAAATATCGTAATACACAGTACGTAGTCCACTCGTTATTCATAATTCATAATTGTTATGCCCAAATACACAATCAGGTTAATTAAATACCTTGTACCCTTGTGTAAAATTATTAACTCTTATTTCTTACTTACCCATCTTCACAATAAACTAAATCTATGTAAATGCTATTTGGAAGACCGGTGTGGTACTATACTATATATAATCGTATAATTTTTAAAGCAATTTACTTTTCGAGCATATGACTGTCTTTTGTAGATATAATATAGGATTTGATAGAATTAAGCCTTAATGCAGCGATCACAAAGTCTAAGCTTGTTTGTACATACAGGCCTTTTAGATTGGCAAATCAATAAATGATCTTCAGCAACGAATGAGCATGTGAGGGCACGGTTTGTACACATGAGAGGCGTTTTGTGATTTTTCTATTTTTGATGCATCGTTGACATAACATCTATAACTTTTGTATCAAGCCGCGGTACTTTCGCGCACGCATGTTCATTTGTTGTTGTTTTGTTCTCGTCTTATCTGTACATCATACGACACGAGAACCAATATAAGGTACGACGGACTCTGAGCAATTTACTCGTATCTAGTATTATCGCTCATGTGTGAACCTTTACAAATCTTATCACTTTAATAAAGCCCCGTGAGAATCGATCTATTTTCGTTACTGATTCTTTCTACTTAACACTAGACAAGTTAAAACTTAAACTCTACACTTATCTAATCCAAGTTAGTGTGAACAAACTTTATTAACTTTTTCTTCTTTCTGTTTTTCTTTAGCTTCGAATTCTCCATTAACGTTCCGAACGTGAAGTTTAAAAAGTGTTTGCTTTACTTAATTCTTCAATCATAAGATAAGTTAAGCGCATTCAGGTTTTATTTCTACTAAAAAAATAACAGAATTTTGATTCTCGATAAAATTTTGCTCAGCGTCCGAGGCACTTTTGGGCCAGAAGCCTGACGTGTGTATCGTTGCAGGCACGAAGTACCGGTCACCAGCCAACCGATCACCCTCGTACATATCGACGAGGAAATTGTGGTTGTCAACAAACCAGCCTCTATCCCCGTAAGTGGCAATTGAGACAGCCATGTTTATGTGTAATGCTTATCATTTCTTATTCTTTCTTCTTTATATATCCTTTGTATGTGATGCATGATACCATTTAACCTTATTACGTGAAGTAGTAGTAGATATATGTCTAGTTGTTTATGTTTTGTAAATCATTGTGACTAACTTCTCCACTTTTAACCTCTGTTATTGCGGCAGTCCATTCTAATCACGACACAATTTTATCTGTGAAGACTACACATTATGTTTTATCGAAACAGGTTGAAATATCGCGGATGTAAGTATTTCTTAAGCATACCATAGATTGCTTTACAATGTTAACTGTTGTGATTCATAACAAAAATACTTTTAAATGACTATATAATAAGAATTCAGATGATAAGTAATGGATTATAACATACTGACGAGACATTAGAAGTTACCAGTTTGCACAATATTAATGATTTGAATTCCTAAGCACATGGATATAAATCAAGTATTTACGAGTTCTTTCATGTGCAATTTCTACTCAACTTTTACTAAGATTATGTTTGGAAGTTAATTTGTCGATTAGTTTGTTAAAAAATGTGTTTTAGGAAAAGCTATTGTGACATAATTTATTAATATAATAATAATGTTTACAATGAAATCTATTATACTATTATATAATTATAATAATAAAGTACACTTCTTTATAAACCTTTTAGTTTAGTGTCATTAATCTGCGATAGTATTTTTTGATAGTGATTTTATGTAGAGTCATAGTACATTATACATGTATGTAGCTTACAATTTTTTTACGGTGTTAATGCACGGCTTCTTTCGCAAGAAATGTTGAGCAGTTTTCTGTGATGAAAGGCATCTTAAGTCAAAAGACATCCTTATTCAAGTTGGCTTTCAGTTCTGCGACATTGGCGCGGGTAGTTCTTTGAGAAACATTAATAAATTACACGTTGCTGGGAGATTGCTGCTCTTGGACTTCTTCACTGATAATATTCTGGATCTTGGTTAAAAGAAACTTCTAATACGTCTTAATTATAACTCAATTTTTTTAGATAAATGGAAACAGGAGACAAGTTCGTTAGAATCATTAAATTTTGAAATGTTTTAGATATTAGATATATAGTACAATTACAACACCTGTAAACATACATATATATTTAAATAGTACTTCGTACAAAATCGACGTAAAATGAGAAGCAGCCTGTTTAAAATTTTAAACAACGTTCTCCCATATCCCCATACAAGCACAAATCATTAAGAATATCAGGTATTAGTAGATTAACTAACGCAGAAAGAACACCATATCTGTACCTTATTCATTTTAAAATAAAATCGATTGTCGTTGAACTCCTGACGTCTGATGGATACCCAAATCATCAATTTACACCACGCAATGTCCAAGCAAAATTAGCTTAAAAAGAATTATTCAACTTCCATCAGAATGTTTTCGTTATTCGCCACTTTGGCACAAAGTAGCGATTTTTATTTTAACATAAGGCTCCAAGACTGACCGTGTCCAATTACTTTGATTGATGCAATACCACAATGGGAGGTCCCGAAGTGCTCGTGTGTAAAGCCTAGCGTGATATATTATTCCAATCTTACTAAACAAAAGAATCGACCCCGTTTTGATTTGGAAAAGGAATTATTATAGATTTCGCGCATGTTCGTAATTTATTGCCCGGAGGTTTTTTTGGAACAAATAGAAAAGTTCCATTTAACGTGACTTATCATATAAAGTAAGTTACAAGTAAGGTGAAGTGTTTTTAAAGCTAGCAACATTTTCATCAATTCAAATACTAATTACAAACCTGAATATCTTTTTAGAACATGTTTTTAGTATTCTGAATGAACATAAGACTCACTCACACAGTTTTTGATATACACAAATTCTGTGAGTTTTATTTTTGTTTATAGAACGTCTAATACTATCGTGCCAATTTCATTGACATTATAAATATTTCGGTTTCAATACAAAGCATATTTTACAATGCTATTAATGTTCTTATTTGCAAAGTAAACTAAGCAACAATTCGCAATTGTAACAAAGTACTGAGTGTAACTCGGATTTAATATAAAAATCTCTAAAGTAACACCTGTTTTATCTAGAATAAGTACAGAATTCGAATTAAGAGCGCTTCGCTAAATTACTTTATCTTTATTTATTGTGTTATGTTTGTGTTTTAATTTCATCTGAATACTCTGTTGTAAGTGGATCTACATGTCGGTGTAATGTAAACAAGCTATTGGAAATAAATCATCAATCTGCTTAATTAAACGATTGAACTATCACAATCAAAAGCAAATGCAACATCATTGGACTATAACTTGTCCTTAATGAATAATTCTGTCCGTGGTGGGCCAGGCATGAGACTCCAGTGCTCGCTAGTCCCTTGCGCATCATACACGTGGACGAGGAGCTACTCGTGATAGACAAGCCTTGCTCGCTGCCGGTGAGTCATCGCGTGACGACCGTCCAGTCTCTGTCAGGCCCTGGTCTAAACACATTTGATCCACTTTTATTCAGACACGATTGAACTTGTTCATTCAATACCTCTGGTTTTATCAGAAAAGTTGTTATGAATGATAAATGTGAACCACTGAATCGGATATCTTTGACAAAATATGAAAAAAAAAATAGATAACTAATCTATCTCTGGATAACAATTTTGTTTGTAAAATGTTGTTTTCAAAAATGTAGCGATGAAATTTTTCACGAATTCTCTTAAACTAAATTTCCTCACCAGGGTCTGACACAGGATTGTAATCTGGACAAGTTTGGACCCGTTGAAACTCCAAACGGAACTGACGAAACGTTCGGTCTCGTGAATCCCACTTGAAAGTGGAATGATATTGATGAACTTGCGTGCCACTAGTTTTATTTTATTTTCATTATTTTTGAGACAGCCTCATTAAATATATCTCCATTATTCTCTCTTCAATTATTAAAAATGTATAGTTAGTCATTTCTGGAGTTAAAGCACCACCAAGTCTAATTGATTAAAATACACTTCCAAATCAAAAATAAGTTGATACAATTTGATACAAAGTTCTAAATTATCTGAGTTCCATTCATGCCAATATTTTTGTAGCATA
This sequence comes from Papilio elwesi, assembly GCA_029849275.1. Taxonomy (NCBI): domain Eukaryota; kingdom Metazoa; phylum Arthropoda; class Insecta; order Lepidoptera; family Papilionidae; genus Papilio; species Papilio elwesi. Next base: position 1,659,210 of record CM056687.1, on the reverse strand, counting down.
TCAATTTATTTAACTAACATTAAAAAAATTGAAGGGAGAATTAATTCGGCTCACTTCCACAATCGAAGAACATCGTAGCGCGAATTCTTTTCCAAAACTTCCGTAACAATACTTCTTAAATCGCATGTTATTACCATTACTATCTTCAAACTGCGCCGCACTTTCCTGCCGTTTAACTACTGGCACAAGTTACTGGCTTGTTTATCCAACACTTACTTGTTTATCTTTGTTGATTGGTGTGCATTGTGCCTTATAACTTCCTGGTGTTTTTATATTACATTAATTCTACATAACTTCATCAAGTATGCTTTCATCATTATCATTGTGTTTTACACAGCCTAATAACAATACGTTTTAAACTAATATATAAAAAAATAATAATAAATTTATTACTTAATAAATTAAACATAACCTTGATGATATTTTTAAACTGCTCTTATTTTAGACTGCTTTGAATAAAGTACATGATTTTTTTATTATTATAAAAAAATGTAATAAAAACTCTTTTTAGAATATGGTATTAATGTTGTTGAAACGGCAGGTTCACCCGTGTGGAAGATACCGTCACAACACCGTCGTGTTTATACTTGCCAAGGAGTACAACTTGAAGAATTTGAGAACAATTCACCGATTGGACAGGCTAACCTCAGGTAAGATCAAGCAGAAGAAAGAAAAGAAAGAGTTACACAGTTCCAGAAGCCGTGTTCCTTTTTTACGAAATTAAAGTGCAAGTACCAATTGCAAATTTTAATCAAGATTTAAATAATTCGAATTGAAGTAGTCAGTAATTACTTTGTTGCTTTCAGAACTTACCATATAAATAACTACTTCTTTTGTGTGTCTTTTGTGTTTACTAAAAGGTAAATTTATAATTCTGACCACTTTAAAAATATAAGTTTCTTAATTTCTAATTAATTTAAATAAAACAAACTATTATTTAATTAGGGTTACTGCTGTTCGGTAGAAGTCCGAAGAAAGCGAGACAGATGGAGCACCAAATTAGAAACCGACAAGTGCAGAAGGAATACGTTTGCAGAGTTGACGGCGAATTCCCTGAGTATGAATGTTGCCATTATAAATAATAATATTAAAGCACTCCCAGAAATATAATATCTATAGCTAGAATTACGTCTACTTTTCTCTCTCCAATTAATACAACTTAATTTATTTGTTTAAAAGTTAGTCGGTTAGTTATAATTAAATTAAAACATAACAATTTTCAATTCAAAACTTAGTTTTAACTATCTCCATTAAAACAACAATTTAAGTTTGGAGTGCTATTGAATATTTCAAGAACTAGTAATCGAGTTTTATTTAATTACGATATGATATTTACGTAATAAAATTTGATTGATCGCTTATAAATTGCAGCGAGGAAATAGAATGTCTGGAACCAATTGAGGTGGTGAGCTACAAGATTGGAGTATGCAAAGTTTCTCCTAAGGGAAAAGATTGCTCTACAATATTCAAACGGTTGGGATTCAACGCCAATAATAACACCAGTGTAGTACTATGCCGGCCGAAGACTGGACGGATGCACCAAATTCGGGTCCATCTCCAATATTTAGGTAAGTTTCACTGATGTCTTTTTTCTCTCCAATCTCCATTTACAGTTCCTCTGGTGTTGTGAATGTTCATAGGAGTCGGTGATCACTTAACGGTACGTGACCCTCTGTTCGTTTGTCCCCTTATCCTGTAAAATAATCTAAAAATCTATTTTGTTGACTTAAATTTATGTTACAAAATTTGTTAATATATTACAACCTAGCTGTTTCCTGCGACTTCGTCCACGTGGAGATAAATTCGAGAAAACAATTTCGAGGGTTTTTCACTTTTTGCGCGGAACCCTAAATATTTTGCTTAAATTGAATTAGCCTATTTGAATCTCGACAATATTAGCTATCTTCCAATAAAAGTCCCATACGAATCGCTTTAGTTGTTTCGGAGATTGCCCGGAATAAACAGAAAGACAGACAGACAAAACTTTTAAAAAATTTATATTCGTTATAAGTACCGTATATGCATCATGTTATTGAGTATGGAAATGTTATTTTGATATTATATACAGACACTTCAATTTTATTTATCAGTATAGATAAACGTCATCATTTTGGTACAGGCTATCCAGTTGTCAACGACCCATTATACAATCATCCAGTGTTTGGACCACTTCGTGGTAAAGGAGGTGATACAGGCGGTAAAACTGACGAACAGTTAGTCAGAGATCTCATTGCCATACATAACGCAGAAAACTGGCTCGGAGTAGACGCAGCCGATGATGATCTACTGTTTTCGAAGCCAGCATCTGATGACAAAGGTATGTAAAGTAGATACAAAACGTTATAATAATTACGTTCTCAAAAAAGGAGATGATAAGAGATTATTTTTTACTTCATTTCTAGTAGGCGACGATGATTGCGACACGGGACCAACATCAAGAGAGTCATCTCCAAGACTTGAATCTCCAGCACCTGGTCTAACACCATCTTCGGTTATGACTCGTGAGTTCAGAAATTATCAAGTTGTATAAATGTAATTTTTATTGTTTATCAACAATTTTTACAATTCACTGTTTTTTCAAGCAACGCTTCCGAGTCCATCGAGTGGTGCGGAAGCTCCTATGGAAGTGGCAGCGAACGCCCCTCCGTGTACTCTTGCGCCTTCACCAGCTGCGTCACCCGCTCTTTATGACGACTCCAATGATGCTAAGGTCAGCTGCTCATTCCTTGCATTTTTCTAAACCAAATAATTCTATAGGTTTTAGCAAAGCATTGTTTAATCATGATGGCAGCATTTGTAATTGTTTTTGTGAGTTATCGTCAAGTTGACGTTTGGATTGCAATCGGCTCTCCGCATGTTCAATACTATTTCAAATGAGTCCTGCTGTCAGTTGAGTAAAGATCGCTTTGGTTTTTTCTACTGCAATGATTTTAAAATTTGCGAATAATAAATCCTAATCTTTTTCGCAGTCTGACAAAGTGACAGTGGCTACGCAGACAGGTTGCGGTGCGGGCACTAGGGCGCCCACTGCAGGAGCTATGGCAAGCCTGGGAACAGGCGCGGTGGGCACGGGCGCTGCGGACTCGCTGGCCGCCGACCCGCACTGCTACGAGTGCCGCGTGCGCTACCGCGACCCACGCCCCCGCGACCTTGTTATGTACCTACACGCCTGGAAGTACAAGGTATGGTATCTCACACTCCGATTGCTTTTACATTAGTTCCTTTCTTTGTAAATGTGGTGACGTATTTTATAATGCAAGTTCTTCTAATACTTCTATCCTATCCTAATAATATAAGGAATCTTCAGAAAATGTCAAAGTAAGTTTCATCTGGTTTTAAGATGTCCAAAAATCCCAAGAGAGAAGTAAGAGAATTAGTTTAGGTAATTAAAACTTTTAAACTGAAAATCTCCTATTGATATTTGCACTACTTAGTGTCGAGACGAGAAAAATGTACCAACCTCAAATAAATCTACACTACATTATTGTGAAAGTAAATCCTAGCTCTTTATTTTATTTGTTTACTAGGGACCCGGCTGGGAATACGAAACTGAACTTCCTCAATGGGCGAACGTAGATTGGGAAGAACAAGAAAACTCATAGTCACACAGTTCGACATTTCACCAAAGGCGCCTCCGACTACGACGCACGGCTACAATAAAATACTTCTAAAATCAACATTGTGTCGTGGGTTAAATTGCTGTTTTCTTGTATATGTAATAAATGTTATTAATTAGCGGTGAATATGGAAAACCAGTTTCTAGTGTAACATTTTAAACTAGGATACTTTTTCAATGTCGATAACATAGTAAATGCGTAATGTTACGAATTTTGTAATTGGATTAAGGGAAGTTGAAATGATCACAGGAAGATGATATCAGTGACATAAAAGAAACAACAGGGTTCTAATGGAACAGCAATCGCCCGTTACAAAGACGACACCGGTTATAATGCTGTTATATGCTGAGGTTAGTGGTGTAATTAACGTAAGACATAACATTAAGACTATACTATAAGTTCTGTGTTGACCTTGCACTTCGAAAATGTTAGTATTTCTGAATTTCCGTCGATTTTTGTAGCGCTGTATAATTTTTAGTGTATATGTTGTCAACCCTCAGTTCCTATCGGCCTAGATTGTTTCGTCAAGCTTGTTGTAGTGTAGGATTAAGGATGTGTAACCTTTAATAATAATTGTAAAACTAATATCGGTACCGTTTAAAATAGGTATATCGCTTTAACGAGGCAGGGTCTGAACAACAATCATAAATAAATTTCATAATAAATCATTTGAATCATGTGTAAAATCACTCAGCGTTCGAGATAGCTGTCCTAAAATCTAATTTACAACCAATTAATTGGTATCTACTTAAATCTAAATGGTTTTGTTTGACTTTGTAAATTAAAATTCTCAATGCGTTTGTGATTTATAAAACTTTAAAAGTTTCGGATGTACTATTAGTTAAAAAATTTAATATTAAAAAAAGATTAATTGGACCACTCTTAAAAAGGTAATTAGAAAAAGCTATCTCTGTAATTTTAAAAGCGCGTATTGGACTCATAGGCAGACATAATTATAAAATTTTAAATTGTCTCATTCAGGCGACGTTGTTGCTACGTTGCCTTTGGCTTCCATAGCTTTCGGTTAGGATGTTACAAGTTTTTTTATCGATTCTCGAAACTTTTGTACCTACCGTATACCATAGAGTATTTTGCTACGACGAAATTCGCCTTTTGTTTTTTTACTATAACCATCGTCGTTAATTTATTTTATTTCTTACTTCGTCCGATTGATCACTCTGGTCATTCTGATATGCATTTATTGTTTCTACATTTAATTTCTAATCTGTAAATTTGTTGACTAAAAAACTATTAAATACTGCTATCTCAAGTTTGACGTCAGTAGTGGTCAATTCAGTTTAACACAATATATAACCAAAGTAATAATGGAGTCATTTCCTCCAAAGACAACTTTTTGTTTTTATATAACCAACTAGAGTGACGGTTTTGAATCAGTCAAAGCAGCACATTTAAAGACCAATAAGGGATGTTTGTTTTTTTTTCATATTTCATAAGTTGCGTGTTTTTTTGTAGTTATTAAGAATTTCCCAATCGTTCTATACTTTATCCCTTTGGATTGTTTTAAAAAAATAATTTGTTCGCATGTATAATATATTTTGAAGTCCCAATTCATTATTACCTAGTGTACGTACGTGCAGTAGCAAGTATTATAATAAAAGACAATTCTTGTGACACTAAAATATTTTCACGAGCTTTTATAAAATTAGTTTTATATAAATATATATTTTTCTTACTTATAATGTTAGTTATAGATTGTGGATCGGTTGTTCTATCCTCGAGTTGTTTTTGCAATAGCAAAGGAGCTTGGAGTAAGCAAACTTCCAAAACTCATGATACTATTTGATTAATTAATACTTCTTTTTGTATTGTGTAAATCTATCATTTGTTACTACTGTATACTACGTGATTTATATATAAATAGATGCTTGCTCCAAATCTAGGTACTTCATTATCACTTAAATGTGTCGACGACTGTACAAAGGCTTTTCATGTGCTATACTAGGTATCGTGTCATCTTTAAAAATAGAAAAAAAACATCGTATAATTAACTATCTGTTTTGGGAACAAATTGTGTATTAAAAAAAAGAATAAGTAAACTGTGAACAGATTGGGGTTGCTATTGCAAAAAAATAACAATCATCGGGTAACACCGCTGTCTAATTTCTAGATTCGAAATTTAAAAATAATACCTTTTTCGATGACATTTTGTATTATTAAAATAGTGTACAAATTAAGATTTCTATCAGTGGCATATCACCTGAGGCATCGCGGGATATATACGAGAAACTTAACTGGTTCAGTGGTCATAGAGTCTCGTAGGCAAATGGTTTCTTTTGAATATTGTTGGTATTTTTATATAGTATGTAAGGACATGTTATGTACGTATGTTATACATTGATATTGAAGTAGCGGATCGTTAAAACTTAGGTTGACTAAACGTTATGCTCGACGGTACAGTTCTGAACACCTGTCTTCATTAATTATTTTATGAGTACAGTAGCTTTCAACGGTGTTTATTTCAGCTTCGAGCGACGATTTTATCGACGTACTCTTTGGATTATTAATTTATTTATAAGAAATTTTCATGTGCCTTCTCAAAATTATGGAAAAAATAATAATAAAGAAAAATTCTTAAAGTATGTCCTTACCGTTGTTTGTAATTGTTACACGGTTTTAACGTAAGTAGGTTTACACTTGGCACTTGGAGTTTAGGCGGGCGAAGGGATGATTGGTAACACATTACTTAAAACTGAATTCAAAATAAATTTTGCAAAAAAAGATAACTTCCCTGTTGATATAATACTTTTTTAATTTGTTTTCTTATACCACGCACATAAATAAATCTGAATAGGCATAAATCGTGGTCTTAATTTTGACTTTTCTTTGCCTTTTTCAATCTTGTTTAAAGACATTTCGGTTTTGTGTCGTCCGTGTTACTAAGATTCTGTTTATAATCTACATTCCTTCAAATTATACCGGACTAATTTGAAGGGCAACAATGTGAAAGACATTTTGTTAATTTGTGTAAGTATTTCGTAATTAAGAATATAATAGTGTTTTCTTCTTTAGATTCGTGTTATAATAATACATGTTTCCACGTAAACTTAATTAGAATAAAATTCATCATTGACACTTGGAGTATTATTTACTACATTGGCTCGATCTAGTTTTATATGCATTGACTTACAAAGAGACAAACCTGACTATTTGATCAGGTCTTCATTCGTTGCACTGCAGGGCTGGCGCGAGTCTTGAAATACCACGACCTCACAGAAGACAGGCGTGATGTAAATCTGCTGATCCTTTGCCCTTCCCATTCTTTCAGTTTTCCTGAACCTCGAGACGACTTCATAGTGCATTGGTAGTAAGTGAACATTATTTATTCTTGTACGACACAGCTTAATGCGTATATTGAACGTGCCACAAGCTGCCAAACCCATTTTGGACACAATATCTTTTATTACTAGTATTTTTTATTAAATATATAAAAGATTACCATAATCAAAAGTCACACAGCGAGAGCTATGCTCGGTATTTCTCAAAGAATTAATGGATAAAACCTAAAGCAGACGACATAGTTCTTAAAGCCAGTAGTTCTTTAAGCTAGCGACGTCAGATGTGGGAGGACAATAAAAAAGAAAAAAAACTTAAGATGTTATTAAAAGCAATTGTTGAAAATTATTCCCAAACGTTTAAAAACTCGACCTTCAAATAAATTCATCTTTTCGTACATGTAAATGTAAGAAGCCGGATTCAAGTTAAGCAATATCAAGAGACCTACACGCCTTGTTCGTTTGCTGGCCGTGTTTTTTAAAGTTCGACCTTTACGATAAAATGTCAGTGTTTCGGTTGGTCGGCCAAGCGATTCAAACAGGCTCAATGGCTGAAGAGGTCTCCCCAAATTGGCATTCGAGTAAATTTATTACAGAAGCTACTTCTTTACACTACAAGTGCAATTATAAAATTTATCAAACAAGTAAATCAGACAAAAGTTTAAGGTAAAACTATTCCTAGCGTACACACCACGTATCTTGGGTTCGATCCCAGTAGAGGCATTATTTATAAGTAAATTACGAATATTAACTTAGGTATCGATTTTCTAATTATCTATTTCATTTGAGACCTTGTAAATTTGGCACAAAGCGAATATCAATTTCATCCTCTGGTGACCTAAAAAGGAGTACAAGAAGTGAAAGCTTGGTCAATATTAAGTAATGAGAAATATTTACATGAAAACATACGTCAGTTAAGTGATATGCCATCAATTTTTAAGAGCACGGTCTTATTGGGGGATTACGGCAATAATAGCATTGTTTTTCTAATATTAAATAAAATTAGACCATTTATTTTACTTATTATTATATATACCCTTATATTAAGTGAGCAATATATACGTTCACTGCAGTAAGCGAATGCAGTAGAATTTGTTTTGCAAGAGCGTCTTGTCTTCTCCGCTCCGCTAGTCCGCTAGCAACGTACCTACCGGGTCTAGTTCATCTAAACCATCTCAAGACACATTCACACACACAAAATCGTTCCAGTCGTTTTGGTGGAGTTCAGTCATAACCCGCACACATAAGTATAACATAAAGGGGATAAGAAGGCAACCTTATTCATCAGGAAAAATTTACAAGTCTCACTAATTGCTTTTACTACATGTTAGTATTTAGTACTTCTTCGATAACATACTTTCATACCACAGTTCCTACTACGGCGTTTTATTAGTAAATCTTTGCCTTTACTCCGATTCTAATATTATTTTTTTATTTCTTATGGTGGTTGACATTTTAGAACCATTTAATCTTAATAAATATTATAAACGTGTATATTACAATAATACTCAGCCAGAATTGTATACATAAATTGCGTGGTATGCTTTATCATTTATGTAGAACATAAAGTCTGTACTGTGCACGGATACACTCGATCATCATTTTTTGTAGTTCTTTGCGTTGATATTTAGCCTTTACTTTTTAAGCCATCAAATTATTTGCAGTCAACATTAATTAAGTGGATTCTAATTATACAATTTTGCTTAATTAGTTAATTAACATGATTGTTCATTGAATAATTTCTAATTGTAGAATAAGTTAAAACACGACATCCAGCTGGGAACATTTTAAACATTTTTAATAATGTTATGCTATTAACATCGTCTAAATGGCCGTGACACGAAAATAATATTCTGGTAAAGTTCAGGATTTTTTATAAGCTCCACTATATCTGTTAAGTATTAGGAAAATCTTAATTAAAAGTCAAACTATATGAAGCTATCATACCTTTTTTCAACTTTTCAGTAAACAACACAACAATTATTTTTAAACTTTAGAATAAAACTATTCAAAAGATAAAATTAATTTTGAAAGCGCCTATAAAAATAAATAGCAAATGTACCTTGAAAAGTTTTTGCATGTCCCTTTTTGCCGGACTGACAGCAGGGTAATTTCTTTATTCTCCGGAGTGCCATAGTACATAATGACGTCGGCGTAAAACACATATAGTGAAAATATGATGTCAGTAATCAATCATTCAGTCAGATATTGTGCTTTTAAATTAACTGTTAGCTACTTGTTAAATTAACTGTACATCCACCAATCCGCACTGGGCCAGCGTGATGGATCTATCGGCCTAGGCCTGTGTGTGAAAATTTTGTCTCCATCTGGTTTAGTTTATACTTGTTTATATATATATATAGTTGGTGGAACCGTTTCGGAGTTCCGAAACGGTTCCACCGATATCGATGATTCTTTTCAGGAAACGTTCAGATTGGTCTAGCGGATGTTCCTGTGAAGTTTGGTGGCGATCGGATCACCAAAATTATTACCTCCTGGGCGAAGCCGGGGCGGATCACTAGTATATATATAGTAGACATATTCTACTCTTCAGAGAGAGCTTTTAACAACTTAAACTCGAGATGATAAGGATAAGTAAAGTCTTATCATTCATTTAGAATTAAGATCCTGAGTCTGTAAAATAATGTAAGCCTATCTTTAAATCACAAAGAAAACTTGAGAAAAAATTAACGTTTGAAATATAATACCATGGCCAAAAGTTCTTTACGATTCGAATTTAAAAATAGAAATAAAAATAAAACCCTTAGACGTTTGTTATAAGTTAGTCGCACAAAGGACTAAGCTTCGTGGTACTTTTTCTTGTGGTTGACTTAAACTTGATAAAGTTTACTTTGTTAAGTTATCAAATGACGCAGCGTTTTTTTTGGTAGTAAAATCGTCAAAATAGCAAGAGCCCATTAAATATATAGTTGTACAATGAGTTACTTATGAATATAATGCTTTGTGTAGTTAAAACAAACTAAATAAATCTTCCTTCTAATCGACCTTAAATAATATAATATAATAATAATAAATCAGCATTTTTTAGTATGTTTTACCACTGCAGGGAGAGGGAAGTGGGCGTAACCTACCACGCTGGCCCAGTTCGGGTTGGTGGATGTCACATGTCTTCGATTTTGGTGGTTCTAAGAACATGCCGGTTTCGACCTACTGTAGTTAAATTGGAGCCTAAACCACAGCTCGTTGCCCTAGAGTAGTAGTAGAGTAAGTTATTCCAGAAAACGGTAACTTGAAAAACAAAGGATTTACCGATCTGTTACGTAACATAAGGGAAAAGATTGATGATCGGACCTGCAGGCACGCCGAGCCACAAAAATGCCGCAATTCTTCACAAAACCAACTCACAGAGTAGTTCGAAACAGAGCTTTCATCTTTTTACTAATCATTATCTTATATATATATATATATATAGATTGGTTGCTAAGTCAGTCCGTCAGTTAAATTTGAAATATAAAAAATAAAATAGTCAAAACTATTTTGTAACATAAACACGCTTAAACATTACATATCAACATGAATTAAATATCATATTGTTGCGACAGATAAATATATTTGATAATATTTTAAGTGTGAATTTTGATACATAATAAAGGCTGATGTCAGTAATCGTTAGTGGTAAATTTTTTGAAACTTAAGAATTCAATGGGATAAGAAAACAGGAAGCCAATTTATTTATACATAACTATTGTACTACGTATAACTGTTGAATCATTTCATACTTCAATGATTACTAAAATTGTCCTTTTAAAAGTCGAAGTGCGCTACTCTGTACAACATAAAGGGTTGTAATGAGGGTCGCGTGACGTAGAAACAATTTTAGTTGCCGGGGAAGTGTGATGATGGATGTTACCTGTGACGTGGGTAGCCACAGCGTGGCGTGTGCCGATTGTTTGCTACACTTCACAAAAGAAAGCAGGAAAACTTGTCTGTACCATTAATTGACTGAAAAAACAAGTATTCAGTAGTTGCTCAATTATAACAGTGTCATAAATCATGCTATTGGTGTACAATAGACGGTAAAAACTTATTTAATATGTCACGAGTTGATTAAATTCAAAAAATATCAGAATTATAGGTAATTCCTACCCTTTTATAGTTGTCGCTTGGTCACAAATGACCTTTACCAAAAACTTAGCTCATTACAGCGCGCGTGTCTTAACAACATACTACCTAATTTTAATGCTCCAAGCGATTACAATCAAGATTTCGGTCTGGCACAAATTGAACAACCCTTTCAAACTATAATAATGACAAAGCATTTTTTTATTTATGTTTTTTGTTAAAGAAATAAAACGCAAGGGAGAAATTGCTCATATAAAAGTTCTGTTAGATGTTGGCGTCGTACAAAATTTTTTACATCTATGTTGCAAAAGTGAGTAATTGTATATCGACCAGATTAGTGACATACTAAAGAAGGGCGATATAAGGAGTACCCGTAACCGACAAGTTTGTATGCGTAGATGTAGAAGAAGCGAGAGAGGTGTGCCTGGACGGCCCCGAATTGACGTCCATGATCTCTGCCAAACTTTACGGGCGTAACATATAATTATATTTTTACTTATTTTTGAAAATGGCTGATGCTATTCAGTTCTACTAATGTACAGTAATTGTGATTAATAGCGCCACTAATTCAATATGGCTCGTAAAATTTTGGGGTACAAAAATCTTGATTAGAATTCGTAAAGCCTTATAAACTTAAGTTAAACACGCGTAATGTTTATATACATATTTTTTCACGAAAGAAAAATACCGCCAACATGTTCGTTTGGCTTGCGGTATTTTTCTTTACATAACGATGAAGGCAAAATTTAAACCGAATTGGGTGTGATTTTCTTGTTAATTAAGAATTTATTTCTATTGTCGTCTGTATACGTAATTCTTCTGTAAAAGTCTACGAAACTGAAGTCCTCTTGTACAGATTTAATCGGATAAGGTTTTGACTAAATTGCAAAACATGTTATTGTAAAAAAAAATCTGGGCCACAAACCTTTCCGGGCGAGGTCGAACACACGCACTTCGTCACAATATGATCAATGGTTTAGGATAACATAGAGGACAAACAAATAAACACGCATTTTTATTTATATAAATAGATAGGCAACAATATCTATTATGTGAAATAAATTAAAAAAAAACATTACTCTTGCAAATTAATCTTTTAATTATTAACACAAGGTCGCTTTATTCTATCGTTATTGGCAGCACGTTATTTGTATGACGCAATATTAAACCATAGACAAATTTTGTTCATAATTAATTTATATTACACTTTAGCCAACATAATAGATGTACAATATTCTACATAAGCAGCGTACAACGGATATTTGTAGATCCGTGAGACTAAATATCAAACCTATCCTTTCATGGAACAAAAATCACCAACATAAAATTTATCAAATATCTTAATTCTGATTCTTAAAAAAAAACAATTTCGGAAGTTACAACCCTGACAACGTACATTACATTTGCGAGAAGCTTCGGTTGTCAACTTAGTGCCTTGTCTCAGTTAAAGCCTTTACGTTTCATGTATTGAACATCAATTAGGGCCACCTAACGCAGTGTTAGACATTACTAGCGTTTTCCATTAGACTTACCTTGGTCTTACCGAAATATTCGAGGTTCGATTTTAAATACTACACTGTCAAAACTATACGATCACGTCACTTAAGGTACCTGAATGGCCGAGCTTCGCTCAACTCCCAATGATTTTTCCCACAAAAGACGGAAATTGAAAAAAGGGAAATAAATGATCGGACTGGAGACATCTGGATTCGAACCGTTTTCATTGCCTAAAACAAGGATAAAACGACATTTTACAAAAATGAATCCCAACTAGATCGATTTATCGCCCCCGAAACCTCTTGAATACTATATTTCATGAAAATCGTTGGAGCCGTTTCTTTATATTTATATATTTTTTATATATTATACTATTTTTTATTTTAATTATTAACTGTTACAAATTATCGCAGGTAGTCTAACATTGACTACTAGATTGATATCTCTACAAAACGGTATGTGATCAACATTTTGAATTCACATAATAAAAAGTAATTTTTAAAGTTGCACACAGTTCTCCAAGCCAGTAGAGAACCACAATCAGTCCCTGAGGGCATACGCTAGCGCATGTGTACAGCACTAAAGTACACAGGAGATTCAGACAGTGCGGGTCGTAGATGCAAGTGGATGTATAAAAACCATAAGCGAAATTGAAATAATCGCCTGGGAATAACTGTGACCTTATTTCTTAGACATGCCTATTTGAGTGGATTCATTCATCAGACTTTTATATCACGTACTACACCTCTGGTAACATTATCTAATGGCTTATTAGTACTTATTTTTTAACGAATTTATAAAAGTAATTATTTAAATCGAATCTCTATCATTATTAATTTTATAGCTTTTATTTTTCTGACTTGTCGGTTCCCGGTTATTTTAATAACGCCTTTACATGTCACCAATCAGGTCGGTATTAATCCCGTTTGAGCGTCTCGTTCCCTAATAAATTTGAAAGGTTCCCATTTCAAATGTTTATCTTTTTCAATTGTTGTGGCAATTTGCTAGAAATCCATTACCACGAAGTTCTATTACCAAACAATCACAATGGACTAAAAATAATATCTATAACCTATTGTGGATTAACCGTAGTAGGTTATAAATTTCATTAAAAACAATGAAAGTTTGTATTTGCAATTAATTCATCTACTGTTTTTTTATGATAAACGAAATATAGTGTTTCGTGTTAACCTCACATCAGTTTACACGCTTTCAAACCATTATATTCTGATAAAAATCTTGCTCACAGTGTGGGCAGTATAAATAATAAAAATTACAGTTAACTTATGTAGTGCAGGCACTAATTTATTAGGCATAATTTAATCGTATATTGTAACATTCCCCAACACTTTAAAAAAATATTTTGGTTTTTAAATGAAAAATGTAAACACCAACAATATTCGGTTTGCGAATATTGTTGGTGTTTACAATCGATTATTTATATGAATATTTCGAAATCTTTTTGCTAATATTATTAATATCCCTGCCCTTTTCCAAAATTTAAATGGTTCAGCACAGCATGACCGTAGTACATACAGTATAGGCTTTGGCTACAGTTTTTACAGCCGTCTGTCTGTCACCAACTCTCCTCGGGAATAATTTAGTTTTACTTAAGTCATATTCCTGTCTGCTTTCGCGAGAATCGTTATTGATGGGATTCATTCCTTCCCGTCAGGCTCGCCGTTGCCATACACTACTTATCGCTGACCGGCATTTATATCTTTTGCGGTAATTTGACATTCCTGCAGAACCTTCTTCTTTATGGAATTCCGCCAGTATCTCTCGCGTGTGATACATCGTTGTTTAGCTTATTTCTTGTAATTGCTAATATAATTATAATTTATAATTTAATACGATTACTAAAATAATCGATTGAATTGTATGTTGAGCCTGAATCTTATTCCTTAAAGTTTACTCGCATATAGGTTCTAAAAGTTTTTATTGCGGACTAAACACAGGTCCTGACTACGCGATCACTCCGGCTGAAGCCCTACTATGAATTTTATTCATGCAATAGTGTATTTGGCTCACAAACGTCAATACTTCAGATGAAATCGAACACGCGACTATTGGATCAGAAAAAAATGTTTTCCGAAGGCTCGTTGAATACTTATTTCACTGTAAAAAGCAAACCAACTTCGACTTGCGGGCCGTCAAATCAAAAACGACTGTAAATACTTAGAAAGAAGGATTATTTTAGATGGTAAACATACGGAGCAGAGTTTGTCTGACTATTTCAACGGATCCAGACACGTTCGCACACGAGGTAAGTGAGTGCTTTAAGTTAAGTAAAAATTTCAGCACTTTTTCAATCTTGAATTGAGTTCTTACTTGCTTAAGTATGAAAATTGGAGATTTATTTTACTTACAACTAACCAAAGAAAACCTTGCAACTTTACGGATCAAATCTAGTTAAAATTAATAAGTTAGAGTACGTGTTTAGTGCTAATATACTACGGGTTCATTTACCCGCCATTCATCACTATCATATTTTATCCCAGCCGAGATGAAACAGCTATTCGTTTTCGAGTATCATCGATTTTTATTACGTTTTGATATATTTCACCGCATGGTTAAAGGTACGGAATACCAAAATGAAGTCATGGGTTCGAATCCGCCATTCGACTATTGTCGTGAACCATATCACAAGCTTTTAAGCTTCGTTGGAGTGGTTAAAATAAGTATTAGTAAGTTCTTTTATTTATCTATTATAT
This sequence comes from Papilio elwesi, assembly GCA_029849275.1. Classification (NCBI taxonomy): domain Eukaryota; kingdom Metazoa; phylum Arthropoda; class Insecta; order Lepidoptera; family Papilionidae; genus Papilio; species Papilio elwesi. The sequence continues at coordinate 1,644,006 of CM056687.1, read as the reverse complement.
TTTACATAAAAATAATTTACGTGTATCATCTATTAGTGAAATCTAAGAAAAACCTTTCAGTACTTATTGAGTTTATCTCATTACTACTTTAGGTCACGGGTTCGAACCCAGGCAGGCGCTTTACTTCGTTTAATTTATTTCATCACCACTGCTCCAAAAACGATGAAGAAAAATATTATGAGGAAACCGGCATGTTCTTAGAACCATCAAATTCGAAGACATGTGACATCCACCAACCCGCACTGGGCGTGGTGGATTACGGCTCATTCTCTCTCTCGGAGAGGAGGCTTGTGTCCCTGCAATGGCAAACATTCTAAAAAAAGGTTGATTTATTATTATTATTAGACAGAGAGACGCGACAAGAATACTGTATTGTATAATTGATTATTAGAAGTTTCATTTCTGTCAAGTGTCACTGTGCTATACTCGTAATTTTCTTCAAAGCTAGGATATTAACGAGTAAAATACTGGTTGTATATAAATGAAGGGTACAGAAACTCTCCTGGTACATAAACTCTCCTAGGTGGTATAATCATGCAACCGCGCTACACGTCGAGCTCTAAAAGGTACAAGAACTCATGAAAGGCGTCTATTTCACTAAGACGGCGTAACGAGCCGCATTCAGAGCCGTGCTTTGAGACTCGAGAAGCCACAGGACGCGGTTGAAAATCTGAGCGTAAGATGTCGTCGAGCTGGCTGAATGGAAAATACAGCGTCGATATAAATACTTTCCAAAATGTATTAAATGAATCTTTTATGTGTGTTTTGTTTTAATCGAACAGGGAGGCAAACGAGCAAGCGGTTCCGATATCAAGTGACGGCTACCCAAAGGCACCCAACCCAACAAGCTAATGAGTTGCAGATGCGTTGTCTTCAGAGAACAAACAGACAAAAAGGATATCTTATCTATCTCTTTTCCTATTTACCAACTCCCCCATCAATCCCTCTCCCCCCTTCCCATATTTTCCTTATTAGAGTTGTTCACCGTACTTACCGGAGGTAACTAAAAGAATCAATTTTCAATCCGACAAGCAGTTGATATGTCTAGACAACGTTATAGGTACCGCGAATACTAAAGGTACCTCCTTTGCTAAGAAGGTACTCCACCCCAATAGAAGTTGCGTAAGGAAAGTCACCGAGTCACCACGAACCGAGCGGCCGGCGAGTGCCAGAAGTGACTTAGCGTTCAAACTAAATGCCTTTCGGACTGACGGATTCTCCGAAATTTTAAAAAAAGGTCACTGCGGTGGAGTTAATACGTAAGCACTGCTAAGAATAAATGAGGTAGGCAATGCATTTGCACATTTTTGCAACACATTTGCTTGTTGCGGATGCCTATGGGTAGCGCTCACTTAAGATCACGTGATCCGCCTGCTCGTTTGCCGCCTACTTCCATAAAAAAATGTCAAAGAAAGAGTTATGGTTGAAAATAGGATGACTAAGAGAATTATTGATGGAAATTCAGTCAAAACCAACTACGTTGCCTAGAGACGAAAGTACACACTTTATATTAAATCTTAGGGACTTATACGAAACTAGATTACTGATTTACATGGATATTAGTTTATTTACGAATAAGACGGAAACGTCGAGTATTCACTTTATATGTCAAAAAGTTTAAAAAAATGATATAATTCAAGGAACTATTTTTTTTAAGTGAAATCTTCTGTAGCAGTGTTAGACAATATTTGGTAGGCGAAAATCTTATAGGTTCGCGTGAATAACATACCTAACATGCATCAGCAACAATCTTATTTGAATTTTGGAACGGTTTCGACAAAGATTCTCTTATTCAATTTCAAAATTTGTTGTTAAGATGCAACGGTTTTTGTTCGTTCATTTTTTTTTAAACTGTTGTCGAGCCTTCCTACAAGTGTTGAGTGTTCACTTCTGTCGATAGCCTGCCTGTGTTTGTTTTCTGCAAACCAACATTGCGTACGATATTACATAACAATCACGATTATTTCGACTTAAATTATTCTTAAGGTGATACTTTAAGTACCAGGACCTCAATGAAAACAATTGTGAAATAGTTGTCTGATGAGTGAGGCACAGCAACCTTATTCATCCTTCGTAACTCTTGACAATTGCGGATGTGGATTGGTAACACTAGTCACATAATATCGAGTGAATTACTTGCTAGTTCCCTTCTTTCTACTACTTACTTCTTCTTATAACAAAAGCAGAAAGTAATTACTTTTGTTTTTAATAAAAAACTTAATCAACTTCATGTACACCTAATAACTTACTAAGAATATAATAACAATATTGCATTGGAAGTAAAAGAGTACTTTAAACTAACAAAGGTATTTCACACTATCAACTATAAATTAAACAATTTTACAGAATAAATAAGATACCGAGTTTCACCGCTTAGTAGAAGTGGGGTTAAAATACTCAATTAAATTTGTCTTCAGAGCCCACCTCAAGTTAAGTGGGTTGGGAAATCTTTGTGTATCTTTTTATTAAAGCCTCCTGTGAAAGCTCTTGCGTGTCGAACTCGAGAAACTTTCGAGACTCCTCACTCTTCACTTTTGTCTTAAGCGTACGAACTTCAGATTTAAAAAGCTACTACAATTCTCCCGCTCTTACAATATATAGCTTCATGTCTGCATTACCTAACGGGATAGTCGAAAGCGAAGTAAATTTTAGTTGTTTTTGGTAACTTTTCAGCAGCTTTTACCCTGAATATTCCTATACTTTTACATAAACACATTTCTGTATTATTTAAACTATACATATTCACTTATAGGCTTTCAATATGTTTAAAAAAATACAAAAAAAGGTTATTGGTAGCAATTTCTCGTCATAACGTTTTGTCGCATAGAATTTAAAATAAAAAGAAATGACTTTCTGGAGACAACATAACCGATAATTGTAACTGATTTAACAACTAAACAAAACATCAGGTTCCACCGAGATTTGAACTCGGATCGCTGGATTCAGAGTCCAGAGTGCTAACCATTACACCATGGAACCGATTAGTGTTTAGGTCTAAACACTTGGAGTAGCTAAACGTATTTGTACTAAAAAGTAATAATGAATCTATCGCCATTTTATCTCGGTAATAAATGTTATTTCATTGCACACAATTTGCCAATCACATATTTTTAAACCGAATAATAGACGTAAGCAAGAATTAATTGTATAAAAATAATTTGTTTTTTATTTTTTAATCGCTTAATTTTTTAAATCAATCTCCATTTATTACATTTAAATAAATTAAACTTAATGCGTATTGTGTAATAAATAATTATTACTTATTTTAAATTTTCCCAAAAAAATGTGGTGCGCGATTTGTATTAGTTTAAATTGAACTTCTTCTCATAAGTACGTACGATGTTGAATACTTTGGCTTATATTTGTCATTATTAGTCCAGCGTGAGTTTAAAAAGCGCTAATATAAATAAGTTGCGTGATATATCTCATTATAACCCTGAACGGGTTACGTAGTATCCGTACGTTCCCTAATAACTTTGTTTGTAGTCATTATACAGTAAACATCACCAATCACGCCCGTGAGCAAGAGTGCGGAAAGTTGAATTATACAAAACGGTAGTATTTTATTTGTTTATAAAGCAGGAGTTGTAAGTCACTAAATTAGCTCTTCAATAAAACGGTTCCATGGTGTAATGATTAGCACTCTGGACTTTGAATCCAGCGATCCGAGTTCAAATCTCGGTGGAACCTGTTGGAAAGTGATTTCAACGACCATGTGCTTATTTTATTTTGCATTTCATCTTATTTTATAGCCTAGATGAATTATATATCGTTTATTTTCGATTATATTCGTTTTGATTCACGCCTCCATCGTAATGGAATGGTCAGACACAGACAACGTTGTCATTATTTACCGAGCCGCTTACAAAGCTCAGCCGAACGGAAATCCGTAATCTTTGCGGGAGGAATAGCCCTCGAGTTACCGGTGTGCATGTTTACAAATAAGTTATTCTCTTTTGTCCTTTTCCAAAAATATTACCATTTTGTATATTAATTAATTGAATGGTATCTTGGCCAATTCATAAGTCTTTGGTTTAATGAGAAAACCCTTTTAAAATAAGCGCAATCATTACTTGAGCGAGTAATACGCGCGGGCCAGTGATAAATCTTTGCTTTAATTTGACTTAACTGCAGCCAGGCCGGCTACAACGGGGCCCGACACATTAACTTCTAAGTGACTGTTACTTAGGGAACTTCTGTAGCAATTAAAACTTATTAACTTAATGAGCAATAAATCGACTTGTAATGGCGCCAAATATTTTTAAGTAAGAGAATACTTATAATAAAACTTTCTACTTATATGACATAAAAAACAAAGAATCAATTGAAAAGCCATGTGCCTGAGAATCTAGAGAGGATTATTTGACTACCCTCTCGGTGCCAAAAGTGCAAGAAGAAGGGTTTCAAAGGAACACGCTGGTGCCCCTTTGCACTAAGCCTTGGCACAACTCGTAAAAAGCACTTTCCCTAAGCTCCTCGCTATCGATAGACAAGCACACTGGCAGCTCTCGGGAACACCGGGTTGAATCCATCCGGCAGGTCAGGATCTTTCCGACACCTTATAACTAGATGACAAATATTTACAAATGTCTAGAGAAAAGTATAAGTCAAAATGCGATTTTTGAGTAATAACTACCATACATTTTATTTCGAAACAATTTATTTTCGGTTAAATTTTCATAGCATCGGTGAGGGAAATTAAACGTGTGTTCACGGTCGGACGAGCTCGCGAAACAAAGGTGCAAGGGATGGGCTAATGCAAACGGTTCCATATTAAAAATTCTTGGAAATTCTCGAGCGTAATAAGCGCTGGGAATTTATGAAGATTATACTGATGTGGCTTTAAAATATTTTTTAATATTAAGGACGTTAAAAATGAGCACCGAAATATGAATTCGAAAATGTTGTAATTACCAAAAAAACTAGATACGTACGCTGACAGTTTCAAGTTTTTAATAAATACCATATAACTAACTAACTTGGATGCAATTAAAAAACAATTTTCGAAATTACATTCTATAAACAAAACGTGAGAATTAGTCTACAATGAGACGACCTTTTTCGCCAGTATGTGACCTTAAATACCTACTTTAAAACCGTAAGCTCAAAGCTCGTACGTCTATCACCCACTTGACAAACGCCCACGAAAGTTGAGAAATAAATGTTTATACCATAAAGACTCAGCTTCTGAGCTAACAGTGTCTCTTGGGCAATTGCCATTCAGAGCAAAGGTCGATTATTCAAAACGCGCATCTGAAGGCCGGCGTCGCGTGCTTCGAACTCATACCGCCTGGTTGTATTGAAATGCAAAACTGTGTCGAATCGAACCGTTTAACTATTGGCAAGGTACGTGATTCAAATGATATAATAGTTCTAATTTAATTCCGTTCGTCATATTACCTATTTAAAATTCAAATCATGAATTACTGAAATAAATAAATGAGCACTCCTGGCTCACCTCTCTCGCTTTTTCTACATACATACATCAAACATACGTATGCCAATCACAAGTATTCAAAATTTATACCTTTAGTATGTGTTATCTAGATTAGACAACTATTTATATTGTACTGAACCAGAAATCGCAGTTAATTTAAACGTGAGTCTGCGTGAGAGTGATATGTCGTATAACTTCTGAAGAGTAAAAGGTGACTTAAAAACCAAAAAACCTGACTGACTATGATTATCATCCCATCATCATATCACCTTCAGGAAAATACGAATCGAATGACACCTCACTCTTAAAAGATATATACATGCGAAAAACATTACCCTACTTCTGAGTCAGTCGAACGATAAATAAATAGTTTTTTTATATAGTGTATACAATAAAATATTATGGACATCGATATCCAGAGCTCGTGTCATGGGTATCGAGCGAACGTCGAGTAAAAATCTGCACTCAAAGGAGAATGTAACGTATAAGTCTTACAACTAAATATTTAAAATCGACAGTAATTTATATACATAAAAGCGTACATTAACAGTTACAAATATATTCAGCTTTATTACTTAAAGTATCATGAATTTTGACCGTCTTTGGCATAACCTCATTCTTATTATTAAAGTCAAATGATTCATAGCATTATAACAGCGTTAAGTCAGAGAAAACAAATTATAAAAAGAATAATCAATGAATATAGAATATAATACAATAATAAAATTATATTGTTTAATAACGATGTGTTAACTACTTTAGTGCATTCATTGTTTTGTTATTTGTAAATAAGTCTCAAGTTAGTCCTACCTTTTATAGTATTGGGAGTAATTTTTTTAAATATAAACTGCAGTTACCAGATAAAACTTCCTCGCCGCAGCGCGAACCCGCGCGAAAAAATAAGTCTTATAAATAAAGGCTCTAGGAAACTTTGTCGAACAATATAGATAATACATCCATAATCATCATAACTATTATATTATAAATGCCAATGCGTTTGTTTGTTACGCTTCAACTTCCTTAACGACTCAAGCGATCTTCACGACATTTTGCATACGCATTGCCTACAAAAAAGATCATGGATTACCATTTACCTCGAAAATAAAACCTTTCAAGAGGTACATGGTTATATACCTCTAGAAAGGTTTTATTTCCATTTACAATATCGGTTGCCATGGTAATATTCCAAAGCTAATATAAGCAGGATCATATTACAACAATATTCTGTGTGGAAAATGAGTAATAAATGTATGCGAAGCCGTGTGCAATACTTGTAGTTACTTAAATAAGCAAGGGTAGACAGAAAAATAAATTAGCGTGAGCGTTTTATCTTGATTTCCAATGTTACAGAGGTCAAAATGTCAACTGTGACAACCAGATAGGAAAGCAAATATTTTTTTTTATATGTCAATATTAATAATTGAGTTGGTGAATATCACCTATTATCACAACATACGAACATTTTCTATATCGTCAAGCTAATAATTCTACTCGGGAAGTAGTTTTCGAGGAAGTACGGCTTGAGTTTACCACAAAGCGTTAAGATGGAGCTGAAAGAAGCTGAAATGGGGCCACTCAAGAAAATACGTGGTAAGTCTTGTGCTGACCGCATTCGCTATGAATAAGTCGCATAATAAGTGACTTTGAATAATTTTATATGACTACAACTGGTATGTCTTTCGTACTACGATATAAAGTTCGAAGTCCATTATCAAGATGTTTTAGTCGTAGTATAAATAAAAAACTGCATTTGGAGACAATTGATCGTACCCATACTAAGTGGTCCGCTCTTTACAATTTGTTTTGAAATTTCACCCCTCCTTCGATGACCGGCAGGACCCTGACAAGAACCTCCAAATATTTTCTTTAAAAACAGAGAGTAAAGAAAAATTTATACTACCAATATTATAACTGCAAAAGTTTGTGTGTATGTTTGTTAATCTATGACGTATAAACGGCTGCACGAATCTGGATGAAATTTGGCACAGAGATCGATTATAACCTGGAATAGTACATGGGCTACTTTTTATTCCGGAAAAATGTACGGTTCCCGTGGGATTTTTTTTTTTGTTTTTGGTCCATATCTACGTATATAAAAAGCTATGTATGTATCAGCGGATCACTAGTTGTATATATTTTCGCGATTAATATGGTGTAGAGCTCCATTATTAACAATAATGTAAGCAAAAATAGGTAACACTGTTAAATAAAAGAGTTGCCGCTTACACGAAAAAAAAGTGCAAATTATTTAAAGTACATTATTATTAAGACATCCTGTATTTAAAGAAAGGAATATTAAACTCTCAAGCAAATTATACCTCAAAAGCGTGTAATAAAATTGTAAGAGAAGACGGCACTTGTAGCCCGAGAGCTTTTAACCTGCAAGTGAATAACCGGAAATGCTTCGCTCGAGATATCTTTTAAGGACGTTTATACGGAAAGGACATGAAAAATGTATAAAAGCTATATTTAATATTTACCTTCAGTATATTATAGTCTCTTTAACTAAATTTACTGCAAACTGTAACATCGTTACAGAGGTTTTCATGTAATTTATTTTCAGAATTATATTAAATTGTTTAAATAATATACTATATCTTGTTTCTTTGCAAGATATGATTGTTGTATACAAACAAACGTCATTTCCCATACACGGCGGTCACACTTTCTGTACTGTCTGTCTGTCTGTCTGTCTGTGTATTGTCTTTTTTCTGTACTTTCATCGAATTGATAAGCTTTCTTGCTCGGACTCAGACTGATCCGTCTTCAGTCCTCCCTGCGTTGTGTCTTCCTCTCGATGCAATGAAACGATACGACGTATATTCTCTCCTTTTCATTAAATATTAAGTGTGATTACTTTAAGGGATTTAAATTTAGAATATTATTTACCGGAATTCGTTGAGTCCTCCTCCGCACTAAATCCTCTTCACGCATGCTTAGGCACATATTTCTCGTGAAATATAAAGCGAACGTTTTTAAAGGCTTTGAAGCGAAGCCTCGATTTAGATGCGCTAAGGGCCAATGTTATTATATATATTGAATTTCTATAAATAAGTTGGAACACATAAAAAGTTAATTATTAAGTCCAATGAGCTTATCGATTCATTTATTTAACAGTCAGAATATATTTCAATTAATTTAATACCTACATATGTTTTTCTAATTTTTTATAAACATTTTAAATTTTTGGTGCCTTTCAAATTAGTTAGTAGTAGTAAAACACACATATTTCTCCCTAATAATAAAATTGTACACATCATGTAATAATCATGAAGTTAGATTAAAAAAACGTTACAGATTTTTGTTCAATATCTAACACGAATACATATATTTAAATCGCAGACAAAGTTGTCGAATTAAAAGAATACATACTTTCATAAAGTTAACTTTAAATTCATTCTATTACAATGAGGATCTAGGGAATTTTTCAGAGATAACATCTGTTACAGGAATGGGCCGACTCGACTGGCGAAATACCACGACCTCACAGAAGACATGCGTGAAGTAGAAGTTCCATCTGATCAGTGAGAGACCTCATTTCATTCCTCTTCGCTTTCCCGTCCTTATATAATTTTTCCTAATAATTATAGGATGGGAAGGGGAAAATTGGATATAAAGGGGAAATATTATTTTTCCTGTCCATCCCCTCTAACCATTTGCTTGTTGCGGATGCCTATGGGTAGCGGTCTCTTAATATCAGGTGAGACGCTTGCTCGTTAGCCAACGTATTTCCTATCAAAAGATATGCAAAGATTATTGTACAAAATTATGAGGCAAGCTCTAAGTGGAAGAAACTAAATATAAAATATACGCGGTCGCCGGAACCGCACCAGATGACGGACAGCAAGACAGATTATGGATTACTGTCCCTTGTCCGGGCACACTTCACTCGCTACTTATCATATAAATCATCCATGTATACACATTGCCCATTAACGCCCATTCCCATCCCATTCTATACTATGTCACTAATCTGGTCGGTGTGAGTTTGTTTAAGAAGTCCCCTACCAACAAAAAATTATTTTAAAAAATCTTGGCAATTATTGCTTTGTTTTATTTTTCAATAAAAATACTTTTCTGAAGTCAAATTCTGACAAACTTATGAACAATCGGAAAGGCAAGACTAATTGAATTTAGCATGCAGCGAGTCTCAGCGACTGAAAGTTTCTAATCGCATTCAGCCATGTCAAAGTTTGCGACCGTAGCAAGTTTCGTAGCCGTGACAAGATTATGAAGGGTATGCTCAAAAAAGAATTCTATTTATAAGTGAACATTCAAATATTCTTAGCGATTTAAATATTGAGCACTTATAACAAACGTACTATCTATTTTAACCAATTAAATATTTAGCAGTTAAAAATATAACAAACATGATATTTTACAAAACTCGTATCTTTGAATATTTAGTTATGAGAATATAAACTGTTATAAGCTCACAACTCAATCACGAAAATATAATGATAATGAGTATTTCTTCTAACGCCTTATATTTAGGCAGACTTGTCCTAAATGTCCTATGCAAAGTAAACAGAACAAATGTAGGCAATCTAAGAAATACAGCAAAAATGTGGGGTAACCTTATAAAAAATTTACAACGCAACGAAGGCTAATTCCTAACACGGCCTCGTCAGACGTACGGTCTCTCAAGACGTGACGTCCCCGGGCTCGTGACTCCTGATAGCAAGGCCGCCTGGACTCGTGACGGTACAGCAGGCGCATGAACCGACTGCAGTGGGAAAGTTGTCACAGTGGCGACATTGTGGCGTAGGAACCGACGGCCCAGCGGCACCGCAGGTGAGCTCGGCAAGTGACGGACGCCCTAGCTGCCGGAGATGCGACATGCGACGGACGCTCATGCAGCCGGCGACAGGCGATAAACGACCACGCTGTTGGTGGCATCCGACCATCGAATCGTGTTTCGAAATCGCGTCCATACATTCCTAACACACAAAGTCAAACCACTCTTTCGTTATTTGCTTTATTCCTCATATTTAAAATGGTTTATATAACGACTCTGTCAACTTAAATCAATCATTAGTGTACAAAGTAGGATGATTAAAACACCATAACCTAAGAAATAATTTACAACGAATCGAACACAAGTAGAATAAATATTGTTTTTATTGATAAGTATAGGCGTATATAAATGGCGACCCTACATAGCCTAGCTAAGTGAAATCTGAAGCACGCTGTTCTTTCATATATTAAAAAAAATGTAACCCCCTAAGAGTGTGAAAAGGGTCAAACATGTCAAGTATGAAAAATTGAAAGTACTTGGTGTCAAAAGTATATTTTAGCGAATCTCTACTAATGAAAAACGATGATATGCGTCGCTTCCATTAAAATTACATCAAATGGGGTAAAGAAGGATTGAGATTTTGTTATGTATTTTTTTTATGCGGACAAAATCGTGTCAACTACGAGTCTTATGTTGGCTATATTGGCTAAAACTTGTTTAACAACATTTATAGCAATATTTTAGAAATTTTTAGGTTGGCAGAGAAATGTTGGGAGTCTAAAGATATTAGAGCATCAAGATACATCATAAACTCTTAAATTATAATTTATTACGTATAGATAATATATGATATTATTTCTTTATTCGATATACATACATAAAAGTAATATAAACTATTTAATCTAATTTAGAGAAAGGATAAAAATGTATATGTATAAAATTTGATAAATCATTATAAATTTACGCAGGTAATTATATATTATATCTTCCAAAAATTAAATGCAGTCGACCAACATAATTCTAAAATTATTCGAAAGCAAAGTAATATAGCTGAGACCAGCTTAAAATAAATATCTTTTTTATTAGACGCAACAGCAGCGAAAAATACAATAAACGAATCAGAAAGCGTTAAAATGAATATATTTGAAATTGACATAAGTCGATGTTTTTTTGCAGAATTTGAAGGCATTTGATGTGAATAAAATGACAATAAAACAAATATCAAAGTAGACGACGCCATCACTAATGTAAGAGATGTAAGTCTTATAGCCTCAAAAATAGCTCTATTAAAAAATTGGGCAAAACTTAGTATGTACATTAATATTTCCTCAATGATTTTTATTATTCCCGATGAAATGTAGCAGAACGCTGTCAATTCCTTTACTGTGAACATTTCTCTTGATAAATGGCATATTGAAAAAACATTAATGGATACAGATAATGTCCAAAATGGAATAATCAGTCGAACATATACTTCAAATTTCTTCAATATAGTTTGTAAACTCGTCTCACCGACATACATAAATGATATCGTAACACACGCCTGGTGTATGAGACAGAACACTATATGGTTCGACATTAAGCTGCTCTCTGTGTTCTTCTTCCTTAACAATCGAAGTAAAAACTCCATAGTCACGAACATTAAGTACACCAGTGCTGTGCCGCAAATAAGCACTTCGACTAAAACATTTTCGTTTTCCGTTAAGCTATTCACTCTGCCGATAATTGATTCTGTCATTGAAAAATATTCGTCGTAGTCTACATATAAGGCTGTATCGTTCATGTCGCTGGTTTTAAATGCTAACGTTGAATAATTTATACAACAATAACGTTCACTACAAGGCGCTATTTATATTGGAACCTATCCCATTAGTATAACCATTAATTAGCTGTTTTAATTAACACAAAATTAAATGATTAATCTTATCGGGAACGTGGTCATTATTTCTACTCTATTTTGACTAAAATTCCATCTGGTGTTTACACTATACCACAACCTTGAAAATTCAAAGGCATAACATTATCAGGTAGTATTGTGATCCAGTGCTAATTTATTATTTAAAAGAAAAAAGATTCCTTAATTAAAAAAACCACCCCATAAATTACCACAAATGATGAATACGAATACGTAAAATATAATAAATTCATGTTAAATGGAATCAGTGCAGTCGGCGTATGGTAAGCGATACAGTCACGTGCATATCCGGATATCCGCACAAGTGTTGATTTACTGGCGCTCATCGAGATCCGGAAGCATAAATGAAACTGAATTAACTTTACTGAATAACATAACGACCACTGCTGACATAGCCAATGATTATTTTGCGATATTTAAATTCTTATAAACACTTAGAAAATAATCCCTTCACCGGTACAACATAGCTACAACATACATAGGTAACTTTCTCTGTAAGCCCTTATAATATTTTGACTATATATATCCTTACTAGCACTTTATCTTTCCTGGTTTTGGCTCTATACCTCCGGATCATCGATCGGGAAGAGAAAGCTGGAGTGCCAAATTACCGACGTAGTCAGGTGGCCCCCTTTTTACCTGACCGTTTCCGCCAACTCTCCTGCATCTTGTAGGCGATATCGATATCGGGTTACAGCCTATGTTTCGCTGCCGTACATAAGGACTGGTCTTATGGACCAAATCCTTGAGTTTGACTGTCATTCTTCTACCGCAGGTGATACCACTCACTGTCACTTCACGCCATTTTAGCAACGCAGCGGCTATTCGGTGATGAATGTTGCATTCCAAATTCCCAGAGCTGTGAATCATACCCCCAGATACTTATATTGATCGCACGTTGTAGCTAGTTGCCCGTCGATAGAAATCGGCCAGTTGTAGCTTAAATCTTGATAATTAAAAGACTCACCCCAAGTCTGTAAGTGATGTTTCCATGACAAAATTGCTTCTTGTACTCTGCGCGGCTCTCTTTGCAGATAGCAACATCATCTGCCATAGATTAGTTCCGTCAGTTATCCCGTTTATGAAAATAAATTATTGTTTCCCAAACAAATATATTTTACAATTCTACAATGACGTATGAAGTCAGACGTAGGCACGCAGTTTTATATTAAAAATTCTTTAGGATCCTAGCTTTCAGTTACGCAGAAACTTTCCGGAACTGATATTGCACTGGCATTGCGATGCAAAAATATCTCGCAGACCACTGTTCCCAACTGGTGTTTAGGGGGATTCGTTCTTTTAATTTCTTTGTAATATGAAGTCGTTTTCGAGTATAAAAATATTTAAAAATCTGCTCAGTAATACTTAGGAAAAGTCGTGCAAAGCCACATTTTATATTGCAATATTACAATGATAAGATTAAAAAAAAAACAGTAATTGATGCATCACATTACTCCAAAATATGATACCTTTTTTAGTACCGGGTAGGAAATACATGGTTATGTCGGATTTTACGCTAAAACCCCCTCAGTGGTCATCTTTGAGTACAATGTGGGAGGGTTCTGGGATCTCCAAAGGAACACACAGGAACCAATGCCCGTTCATGAATGTAACCGGAGATCTACCAAAAGCACAAGGAATATTAAACTATAACGTGCTTCAGTCAGAAAAACGAGTTAACTTCTTTATGCACTTAGTGCCAAAATTACTAGGAAGAAGAGTGCGTTATGCTAACACGAGGACAACCAAGATTTTTAACTAATTAAAAATCAAGCTTCAGAGAGCGCAACATATTCATCCTGAGTGTCACAGTTGCCCAGTGCTGGGCCCATATCCTAAGGAATTCAATAATTACAACAAAAGTACCTAGGGGTTCTACTAACGATGGGCATGACTTGAAAAAACATAAAGGAATTTTCTAAGCCAAAGATTTAAAGGAAAAGTTTTAAAATATATAAGCCGAGCGCATAAACGAGCGGAGGGGATCAAATTTATTTGCCACACCTGACCTGACACGAAATGCACTGCCGCTTAATCTTTTGTTTGCCACAAAATTGCTCCAGCATATAAATGTTAGGTTTATTTTACAAAATGATACCAACATACGTTATATTAGCATCGTTGATGTTGATAAATGTCCTATCTAATAAAATAACCTCAATATCTTGTTTTAAAATGTAATTCATATTTGATATGAAATCTTGCTTCCAAATAGCAGATTGGTGATCTGAATAAAGGGAATTGTTACGTATAAAGCTAAACCTAAAAAACATATTCAATGTAGTGCCAAATTAGTTAATACCATACATTACTTTGAACGGGCATCCGTAAACCAGATGAGAATTTAGTAGACTTTAAACAAGTAAGATAAATGATACACAGTAATTGTTACAAAAGGTAAATTAGTTATCCCGCTTCTGAATAAAGGAACATCAACAGACACGTCAAAATTAACACAGTTAAAGATCAAGACGTTCCACTACTTAGCTTTTGTTTAGGTGTTGCCAGTTTATGAAGGTCGATATGACAGTAATAAATCTTAAACAGGTACCCGATAAAGAGTCTTGGTGCTACCTTCTTGGGCCTTTACTGCATGAAATTAAAAAATAATAACATGACAACATGCATACTTAGTCTAAGAATTAGACATTCAAAATTCGAACTTTCATATTGAATGCGAGCAAATGGCGGCTGGACCGAATTATATAATATCAGGAAACGCTCAGACTGATCTAGCGGATTTTCCTGTGAAGTTTGCTAACTATCGGATGAACATAATTAGTGCTACGAAGCCGAAAAGAATCAATTATATTTAATATCTACACATCGATGTGTATGTATGATATGAACGGACTGCAAAACGTCTGGACCGATTGATTACAATCTCAGGCAATCTTCATATTAGCACAGCGAATGACCCCGTGAAGTTTGTTAGTGATCGGATGAAATAATTAGTACTATCCGCGCAAAGTCGGAGCGCGTCGCTAGTATTGTATACATGTCTACAACGTTTTAGTAATCTACAGAATATGACAACTTTCCTTAATGCATCTAACAACAAGGACATACGATACAGCCGTCGAAAACGTTCTGTTAAATTATCTCACTTCAAAAGTATGCTGCAGCGGTCGCGAAACGATTTTGCAAGCGAGTTTCAGCACGTCTTATGTAATCGTCTCTTGCATTACGTATTATTACTTTGAAAATACCAATATGCTCTTTAATATATTAACGGATACGCGTCGTTGATTTTATTAGCTTTTAACCTAATAGATACGCCTTTAACTGTGTTTTTTTTTAACTTAAACCAAATTTTATATGTGATCACAGACCTGAACGGTATAATTACTTGTGTATCTAATATGATCAGTCTACTGTTTAATAGTCTTTTCTAATTCCAATTGCAAAACTAAGTATGTGTGTATTAAAAAGTAAAATCGTTTCAGGAATCTGTGAAATCGTAATACTAATTTATTCTAGCCGATGTTTCATGATTTATTTGTCTTCTTGATGGGCCCTCACAGAAGACAGGCGTCTACTAGTTGCTGTCAAGTACTGTTCTGCGCTTCGTGTGACGAGGGAGGTTCTGAATGCCTTATTCTACTTCCCCGTCCCATCCATTCCTAATAAGGAAAGGATGGGAAGGGGTCGAGAATTTGACGGGCAACAAATAGGAAAAGAAAATATTATTCTGTTTTGTTTCTTCCCCCCCCCCCTCTTTCCTCTGTCCATTAAAGGTAGGGAACGTCACAGATGCAACTAATTAGCTTGTTGCAGTTGCGTAGCGGTCACTTGATGTAGGGTGACCCGTTTGCCGCCTTCTTCAATATTAAAAAAACTAGACGTAAACACATAAATTAAAAAATACAATTAGTTACTTTATCAGCTTGTTAAATAAGTGCGTATTTCTAATTAAAATGATTGATCACTTTTATTTCCCAGATGTTTGCGTTCGTGATGAAATGAAAGTTAGTTTTGTTAACAAAACTTGTGTCGATCGGCTTTCATGTTTTGCATATCATCGCGTCTGGTGCAAATTGTACGGGCGACGAACAAAAGCACCTAAATCATTGAAGTTAATGGAACTCGAGTTAGCGCTAACTGGTTCCAGCATTGACAAAGCTTTCCTAAATGCTGAATCATTACTATGTAACGCCACTTTACAACTTCTGGGTGGATAGGTAAATAGAGAGTTAACCGCCAATAAAATATCCACGGTCAAAATTGTTTACTAAAGAAAGCAATGTTAGATGTAGTAATTATAGAAGCACTAAGGCTTCACGCCCGTATTTTATGAGCTCCTGGTATCACCCGATTGAATATACTCATTGATTTACAATTATCTTAATTTACAGATAAGTGTGAACTTACATCAAAGTTATCGTATTAATTAATACTTCTGCCAACCCTTTTTATGACTCATATAATTATTAAATTAATATTGCGATTTTTCTACGTATAATAAAAACTGTTAAGAATTATAAAAAGAAAAATGTACAATTTACTTGAATCCATCGCCGGAACTCGTTTTACGCATACTTGAGCACATATTTGTCGTAAAATGTCTTTGCAGGTTGTTTGTGAATAGCTCGGAGATTATATCGCTCTTAGAACGCTTTATGGAAAATGATTTTGTGTGCTTTGTAAACATGAATAAGATACCCTTCACGGTAATTTACTATTGCGATTTGAAAAATAGTTCTGACTTTTAAATTCAACATTTAAAAACGCAAATATGTTCGGTAATCCATCCACCAGCCACCGTAATGGATAAAGCATCAAAATCCTTTACTACAATTCTTTATTACATAGATTCTTTAATTGATTTTATATATCTGCCTGAAAAACTCATAGAAATGCGCCTTCGATAATAAAGCCACATTAAGAGAAAACCCGAGACATACCTAGCGAGCAAAATGCTACAATTTGTGTGGGATGAAAGTCATTAAAAGATCTCGTTAGAGATAATTTAGACCTAGCAACAACAAAAACTGATGTCTCTGGACAAAAGTGGTTAGAAGACCCTAACTAAATCTGGGAAAAAGCCTGATTAAGAAGAGAGATTATCTTGTCACTCATTAATGTCTCATCGTCTCCACTTTATGTACAATCGGCACAACAAGTTTTCGTCGTCGAAATCGATCTCTAATCCCTCATTGTAGTCCATGCGTTATTATTCATTAGTGACATTTATTTTTAAATATTACTCAATTCTGCGATTAATATAATAAGTTATTGAGATGTTACATTTTTTCTTATAAATGGTAAAGACAACCCTTGAACTTTTCAATGTCAAAAGCTTTAACGGAATTAAGACAAGATGCCAATTATAACCTCAAGAGCTTTTACCTGAAATGGAATTTACAAGAGATGTATTAAGAATTTTGTAATGGAATCGAATAATTTAGGTTAGATTTTATTTTTAATAAATTATTTCTTAATAAATAATTTTATTTAATACTTTACTTTTTCACAACCTTATCCCTAAGCACAAATTAGTCCTAAGAGATATTTCTGTCGACTCATCAATCTTTCTCAAGAAAGTATCACAACATTACAGATAAGCTTCCTTAAGTCCAAATAACCTTATTGGAGCTTATCACTTTTGACGATAGTAAGAGGCCTGCTAATTTTCTATCCCAATTATAAAATCCGAATGTGAGTTTGTTTGTTACGCTTTCTCATATAAACTACTCAATCGATCATCATGAAATTTTGTACATTATTTTAAACACATAATAAAGCACAAATGGGGTACATTTTATTCCGAAAAACAACCTTCTATCCCTTTTAAGGGCGCAGAGTGGGGCCCCATCCCGGGGCAGCCAGTGAGCGTCGCGGTGTCACGTGCTTGTCATGCTCCCGTGGCGCCCACACAGTGGTCATGAGGGAACGCGTGTGATTTTTAGTGGGTAGGCATTCCTCGGTGGGAGAGCCCCACAGACTCCCTGTTGAAATGAATGCGTGCGAAGCTGTGGGCAACTGCTTGTTTTATATAAATGTAAAGGTTTGTCATAATATGAAAAATAATTTCAATATCAAGTTTTTTAACCCATTTAAAGCTTATCATTACAAACACCTGACTGCGAAATTTTAAGCAGTCGCCAATGGGTGACTTAAGTACCTACACTTTTAAAAATGAAGCCATGATTAGTTACCTGGAGGTATGCACCATCTTTGATCAGTATAGTTCTCTACCCTCACAAAGCTTATACTTCATCAGAGTGCAAACAACACCCTAAAAAGTGCAAGGCATGGTCAATTTTTTATTTAAACGACGAG
This sequence comes from Papilio elwesi, assembly GCA_029849275.1. Taxonomy (NCBI): domain Eukaryota; kingdom Metazoa; phylum Arthropoda; class Insecta; order Lepidoptera; family Papilionidae; genus Papilio; species Papilio elwesi. The sequence goes on along the minus strand of CM056687.1, from coordinate 1,625,634 downwards.
ACGATCAGGTCTCTCTCTATCAGGTTTTTTGGAGCACAAGATTCGGGACTGCGCTGCTATATCCGTTATATTACACAACAAAGTATGTCAGTCCAATTATATTTAAAAGAAAGCACGAAAGCAGATAGCACGAAAAATAACTTCCCAAATCCAGAGGTGTATACTTACTGACCAATGTTGATTGGAAGATTATCGACCGCTACATTGATTCACCCGGACCATACACGTACCTTCCCCAGCTAACGGTTTCTCAAATGATTTCATCTCATTGATTAATTACTAAGTCATCAAAAGAAACGAGCTATTAGAAATGTATGGTAATAATAAGACAAAAGATCTATAGAAACGGAAATGCGGTTAATCAAAACGTCGTCAATCAAACGTCGCCGTCAACAAAATGATATCCGGTTGAGGAAATTGGGTGTAACAAGTGATGACCTGCTTTACTAAATGACACAAAGCTATTGTTAAGGTTAACGTTTTTATTAAGTGGTAACATTGTGTCCACGCTCCATTGTTAAGTTACTCCCTAAAATTATATATAACGTAAACCGCTATGAGTTTTCTTTGTTGAGCTTACATAAAGAGACACTTCCTAAGATTTTGTGTACTTGAAGTTCTTGTACACGGCTAATAGAGACGTATTAAAACGACATCCCTACTAATATTATGTATATGAATGTAGGTTTGTTTGTTACGCTTTCACGCGAACACTACTCAACCAACCATCATGAAACTTTGTACACATATATTGGAGGTATTAGAAGTAACATTTTTATGAAAAAAACGGTATATAAAAAGCGAAGTATGTATGTTCCCTATAGACTACGAAACGGCTGGATCGATTTCGATGAAATTTACAGCCAAAATTGGCACAGCGGGTGTTCCTGTGTTTGGTAGCGATCGGATGAACATAATTAGTGGTACCTGGGCGAAGCCGGGGCGGGTCACTAGTTGCCTATATTTGCTCTGACGAACAACTTAAATAAATAATACACAACTTTAAAATAAAAACAAAACAATCAAAAAATTCGTTTGGATGACGATTTTAGAACGGGATTTCAAATTAAACATCTAATCACATTTGGTTGTTACGAACTCGAACTACAATAAATATTTATCATACAATATTGTGACGAGTTGACCTCTGTCCTAATTATAATAGAAATGCGAACGTGAGTTTGTCTGTTTGTTACGCTTTAACTACATTTTCAGGGGTATAGAAAATGACATGGGGTACTTACTTTCATTACGAAAATAAAAATAACAACTTTTACACACATGGCACCTATTACTCGAAGTTATCGCGGAAGCACCTTACAAAAATGTGCGTGGAACATGAGAAACTATTGCCAAATGAGCGAAGCCGCGGGCAGCAGCTAGTGACTGGTTGACGTATTACATAACACATGTTCCAATTACAGTGAGTTTACACTGCCGAAAACATTCACATTAAACATGTTTGCATCTCTTTTTTTTCAGAGAAAGATAGAGAGGAACGAACCGATTTTACGCCAGGTTACATTCGATGCGAAGTTCGTTTATAGTCGTAATATCCTACCGTTATACCATCGTTATTTTATTTTAATTCATAAAATTATTAAAAAGCAATTTTTTAAATTATCCAGAGACCACAACCAAAATGTTTCAATGCGAATTGTGATCCCCTAATTAAATCAGTCACCTTCCTTCATGAATATTCACGGTGTCTTACCGCCGTGTCGCGGAGCGGGCAAAGAATATTCGGAAATCACGAGCACATTTCATGAATATTAAAATGTGATACAAGTTTCAGTTTCCCTGACAATTTTGCCTACAACGCAAACTTTAACATTTAAAAATAACGGTGCTAATTTTTTACCGAATATCCTTATAGAAATGAGAAAAAAAAATGCGATCGCGCCGGAAGCCCAAAGAGGTCGGCAAAGATCATGGATTTCCATTTGGCGCGAACCCGGCACATGCATCTACGCATACAAGCTTGTCGGTTACTGGTACCACTGGTAACACTACCACTCACTTTTGCAACATAAATTTGTTTCGTTTTTCTCTCTTTTATAGATATTATAACTCGCCTCGTATTATTGTTGCGCCACATATTTTTCTTTCAATTTTTAACTCATCACAATTAAATATTTATCCTGATCATCTTGCTAAAAGCTAAGATATGAAAAATGTAAGCGGTCCTTGATAAGTATGCTAGGTTTAAATATAATTTGACCTTTAAGTGTCAGGGCATAATGTTTATGATTCCGCTGCAAAAAAACCTACGTTAATCTAGGCTCGGTAAATAAACCTAAAATTACGTAAGCAAGTATTTTAACCTATTTTGCATGTGCATGACAAATTGGTTAACGTAGTCACTAAGTCATTTTTGTAGGTAAATTTTAAACATAGCAAACAAAGCGTCACAATTCCCGAGCCGTATCCACGACAGAAATTGTGTAAAGATATTTCCAAGACAACAATAGCGCGAAGTTTGCGTTGCCAGAGTTTGCATTAAAATAGACAGCATGACGCCGCATTCATTGATGCACTCAACAAGGAAAGCCGGGTGAATTATTTATTAGCTTGACATCCCCGTTATTTATTGACATATACTTCTATTTGTTATGGAATTTAATCTTTGAATTATTAAGTAAGGTCTTTTTACGTTTACTATACCATTTTTATTTAATATGGCGTTCGCTCCACTAGCAACACTCAAATTTATTATTTTTTATATTTAAGGAGGCGAAAAGATTGAGATTTACAGATCATGCGTCTGCCAGATGGTATAAAGGATTAATATGTAAGTATTAATATTATATATTCAATTAATTTTATTATATAATCTATATATAATACATACTTTAGATGTTTTGTTTTAGCATGACATTTAATTAAAACTTTTTAAATCACAAGGTTTTGAAGTCTTTACTTATGTTTAAATAATAAAGAACTAAAAACGTGGTTCAGGGTTTTTAACACGTAATCTACAGTATCCTATAAATGGATGGTAGACAATAGTAATTTATTAACCGCAATGAATGTACTGCAAACTGCAATAAAACACTTTGTGCCACATTAACATGTGAAACTGCACCTGCAAATTTGTTTGCAGTGTCAAGACTCTAGAAGCGTTCCAACTATACGGATTTAAAACGTTCCGCGTACAATCGAATTACAATCATTTTTAAATTTATTTCTGCTTCAAAAGAATTCGTATTATGCTAGACGAAAATCATTGTATTTTTTTAAATACGAATAAACTAGCGCTTTACTACGATCCCACCTGAAACCTGACGCACTACCAAAAACTTCCGTCAAGAACTTTATTGAATAAACATAACATTACTAAGAGCTATCGGAAAATCGACAAATTTTGTAAATCGAATCGAAATCGAGAAGATAAAGGGATTAAGATTTAATTTTCATAGAATAGTAACCAATATATATTGTGCAGACGAGATTGTTCAACAGCATTGAATGTACATAGAATGCAAATACGTTGTTGTGGTCCCTTCACATGAGCTTAACGAGATGTATTCAATCCTCCAGACCAGTTCAGACTTGAATATACAAATCGCAGTAATGCTAGTCGTATATTACATTATGCACCTATGTTTTAGAAACCTTCTGCGTTTTATTCTCAGCCTCAATTTGTCTTACAGTAGTTTTTTTTGCTTTATTTTTATTACCATTTGTACTTGGATGACTTGATACCTTGTTAGCTCAAAATACAACAAACACCAGAGAAACTACAGATGATAAAGGAATATGCTCTTTTCTTAATGGACTGTAAGCACTGTAACTGTAATGTACTACTAAACAACTTTTAGCTATTTAATCTATCTGGCCTGTGATCCAAGTAGTTTAATGGACTCAATGATGACGCTAACGCTGGTTCTTAGTTTGTTTACTAGTAAGTTCCATCCAAAACGAATTCCATCCGGGAGTCGCATCTACTAATTTACAAACACTCCCTAAACAAAATATATATATATATATATATATATATATTACTTTTATTTAATCGACAAATAATTCGCACTTCTTCGCCCTTTTCACTAATTAATAACATTTTTAGCTCATCTTCTGATTTTCTCATTCCTGACAGAATTCGTTTTTTAACTGACAGCGGGACGGAACTTGGCAAATCCGCTTACTTTTGCATCAAAAAAATCCCTGTGTCTTTTTCCTCATTAACCCTTTCAACATGCCGTACCCCAGCATACTTTTCCCGATGTTAATCACAAACTTTAGTTTACTTTATTTGTTTCTGACACACAACGCAACTGAATTAGAATAATAATTGAATCTTGTTATACTGGCAACATAATGATAGCGCTGGGAGATATTTACAGTTCCCAAGTGTCCTCTATTACGTAAATGAATAACGTGACAGCTCGACAAATAATAATAAAACAAAATTATTATAATCACCTGCCGTCTCGCCTACAGACAATTTTCACGATACAAGATACAGTCTTATCTTGTTTTATATGTATGTATTTTTGTATGTATGATTTAAGTAGACACTAGACAAAGGTACATCTGATATCTCGCACAGGTTGTTGCCTAAAATTTCCACTACACAATTACTGTACACATTATATACGACTACTTATAACAATTGGTCAAGGCTCGGGCCTCGAAAGGTTGTCACGACCGTTGACAGGAGTACAAGCTGATTCTCCTTCCTTTGACAAGTGCTTATAAAGACTCTTGCTGTCTTAATTTAAATACGCAACTTTTCTAAGCAACGTTTCAGTACCGTACTCATACATTTGCGGCAAACCGGAAATGTGAGCGACAACACATCTATGTATATATTTTTATTTCCTGTACTTTCTATGTCATTTCAAAAGATATATTTTTCGCATAGTGCACATCTTTATTTACTTTTTCTTTCCTTAATGCGTGGTCGACCCATAGGGAAAGCCTATATGCCAGCCTATTTTTTGTACGTTTTGTTTTTATAGTCCGCCATTGGTTTTGTGCTAAAGAAGTTTGTTAAATAAAATAAATAAGGTTGATTATTATTATTTATTTTATTATAATAAACACACATCTTTGTAATGACGTGTGTTTATGCCCGACCTACTGCATAACAACCGGTGCGGGGAGCGCGGGGAACGCACAGAGCTGGGGGACAGATTTGAACGAGACCAGCCGCCGAAACATCGCACGAAAAAGAACTCTTCACCGACGCCATTATTACTAACGCCGTTATTCAAAACTCTTTAAAATCTATATATATATAAAAGAAAGTCGTGTTAGTTACACTACTTATAACTCAAGAACGGCTTTACCGATATGGCTGAAAATTGGTGAGGAGGTAGCTTAGAGCCAGGAGACGGACATAGGATACTATTAATTCCGTTCGACAGCATTCCCGTGTGCCTTGACATAAAATATCAGTCACTATAAAATGTGGTATAACAAAAAAGAATCAGACTTGGAATAACAAAACACAAATGACAGCTATTTAATGGACGTATGGATGACAATTTGATTTTTGTAAGAAATCAATATAAAACTATTTCTATTAAAATAATAATGATAATGTTATAATGGAGCCACTTGTCTATCTAAAAAGCTAAGTAATTTTGTCTATGAATGAATGGTTGAAAATTTGAGTTTTAAAATAAATATTTAGGTGAATTGAAGTGAAGTTTAATTACTAATGCCGCGACCAAGACGATCGAATCTTTCCCGACAAAGCCGTAATGCAAGAAGGATACGAAACACTGCAAATGAAAGGACTGAAGAAGAACAAGAAATTGCACGTGAACAGCGCCGCGTTAGTATGGCTCGACTTCGTGCTTCTTAATCACAAGAGCAAAGCGAAAATACCAACGATGAAATTTCATGCTATCAAGTTGGTCGTTATGTAAACTGTAATGAAGCGATTTGGCGTATATTCGCATTCCCTGTTCACGAACGTCATCCTACTGTTACATCTGGAGAATTGGTCAACGAGTATATTTCACGGCTTCGAATGCTATGCAACGTGCTGAAACATCTCCAGCAACTACATTGACCAGTTTCTTTGCGATCTGCCAAAGCGATCCGTTTGCACGAACTTTGCTTTACTCGGAGATGCCACGGTATTATACTTGGAATGCTTCATCGAAGAATTTTCAAAGACGGAAGCAAGGCGATGCGGTGCCTGGGTATCCGGATGTGCGTTCTACTGATGCTCTTGGTCGTATGTAAACAGTTCATCCAAAGAATGATGAATGTTTCTATTTGCGGTTGTTGCTGGTAAATGTGCGTGGGGGAACGTCATTCGAGACACTACGGACTGTTAATGGTGTAATATTCCCAACATATCGTGCTGCATGTGAAGAATTAAACTTTTTCGACATGCTTTCCATCAAACCCATGTAACCTGTGGCACAAATACAAGGATAATATGTCAGAAGATACTTTACATCAAATTCGTGTCACTTCCAGAAATCACGATGTTGACAAGAACGAGGAGATTGTACATAATCGTGCTTTACTCTTGATCGAAGATATGTGTTACCTCATGTGCGGGAGTTTATTAATCAGGTTAGGAATGACAGCGCCCAATCGTGAAATGAATGACGCATTTAATCAAGAATTGGAACGGGAACGTGAGTATGATCACCAGGAATTAGATTTAGTAGTTCAAACAAATGTACCCCTGTTGAATTCCCAACAAAAGGAAGTTTATGATACTTTAATGAAGGCAATCGATGATGGAAATGGTGGTTTATATTTCCTAGATGTCCTCGGTGGAACAGGTAAGACATTCCTCATGTCAGTAGCTTAGCCACTGTTCGTGCGAGATCCAAAATAGTGGTTGCAGTTGCTTCTTCTGGAATAGCTGCCACATTGTTAGAAGGATTCCGTACGGCTCGTTCAGCATTAAAATTACCGTTAAATCTTCAAACTATTGAAGAACCGACGTGTAATATTACGAAAAATTCAGCAATGACCAAAGTTTTATCGGCATCGAATATCATCATCTGAGACGAATTCACAATGGCGAATAAACGTGCATTAGAAGCACTTAACCGAACATTGAAAGATTTACGGAACGACTCGAGATGTTTTGGAGGAGCAATGATTTTACTGTCTGCCGATTTCCGCCAAACACTGCCAGTAATTCCAAGATCTACGGCTGCAAACGAAATAAGCGCTTGCCTCAAATCGTCGAATCTATGGCGCTATGTGAAGAAACTGCAGCTAACAACAAACATTGCTTAATGATACATCTGCTGAAGATTTCTCTGAGCAATTGCTGACTATCGGTAATGGTCAAATACCTGTCGATGAATCGAGCAGATTGATATCATTTCCAAATAATTTCTGTAATTTTGTCTCATCAAAAGACGAACTTATCAACAATGTATAGAGTGAGTTAATGGTTGAGTGAGCGAGCAATTTTAGCGGCTAAGAATAAAGATGTAGACGACTTGAACTATATAATGCAAAATAAGATCATTGGAACAATGAATTCATTTAAACCTATTGATTGCGTCACAAATGAAGATGAAGCCACCAACTATCCAATTGAATTTTTAAACTCCTTGGATGTTCCTGGATTACCCCCGCACAATTTACGCCTATAGGTTGGCTCCGTAGTAATCATGCTTCGAAACATAAACCAACCAAAACTGTGCAACGGTACGCGTTTGGTGGTTAGAAAATTGATGAACAATGTAATTTACGCGACGATACTGAAAGGAAAATTCAAAGGTGAGGAAGTCCTCATTCCGAGGATCCGGTTTCCGATCCGTCTTCCATTTGCCATGACCATCAACAAATCACCAGGCTAATCCTTAAAAGTTTGTGGTTTGAATCTAGAACATCCATGTTTTTCCCATAGTTATATGTTCACGGGTCGGAAGACCATCTGCGTTGTTTGTTTTTGCGCCTGATAAGAAAACAAAAGATGTCGTGTATCACAAAGTACTTAAGTGAAGAGCAACAAATGTACTGAAATGCAGAAACAATAATAAATGATTTGTATGATTGTACTTCATTTTTTTTGTAATAAAACAAATTATTTAATAATTTCGAAAATCAGCTCATTTATTGCCTTTAAGGCGGAACAGAGTTCGCCGGGTCAGGTAGTATAATATACAAATTGCTAAAACTACAAATAATTATTGAATTACCAATAAATCTGTATTCCTGCATAACATGTAATCGTATTTACGAGTTACAAGTTACTGTTTGCTTGGAACTTGGTTGTATTTAGATAAAGGATGAGCTATATGTTATGTCTCTTCATTTATCTTTAAAGCAACGAGTTTTGTGAACGTTGATCATTTAAATTTAACGAAGTCGCTTCATAATCGAGTCTTAGCTTCAGATTCCTTTAAAGTTTGAAACAGTCATAAATATTTGATAGTCTGGAACCGTTCACTTTTAAGGAGTAGTTTAAATTTAATACAGTTAATTTTCCAGTCTAAACGTTTAGGAATACTTATTTTTTAAAACGAATAGTTTAGTCGGGAGTTTTTTTTAAGTTACTTAAATTGTCTGGATCTACACGTCGCCATTTTTGTTCTTACCACCCTCCAAAAACTTATAGAATTGGTGATAAGAAACTGGGCCCAAATGTTAACAGTGATTAACTTTCTAGTTTTATGTTTTAAATGATATACTGTGAAGCTTTCTTAAGATAAGACATTTCAAATTAGGACACTACAACTAACAAGAATCGTTGTGTTCATGTACGGAATAATGTTCGAACGCTACCGATAGGGCGGCGCTGTAAATCAGTCTTGTGGAGCCCGCAACCTATGCTGAGCGCTGTCCTATTTCTTTTATCGTTTAGCTTTTAATTTGTAATTTTGCGTAAATTGCTATTCGATTCATATGTAATATTCAAACGAATAAACTTTTTATTTTTTTCTTAATTTAACTCATTAAATTTTAAAAAAATCCTGACTAAAAGCATTTAACAATCATGAAAAATAAGATCCTCTTGTTAATTTATTTAATGATCACCAAAAATTTAAATGAATCGTAACGAAAACAGTCTACAAATAATATTTAATTTCTTCTATCTTTTAGTTCAATATCGAAACTTCTTGGAAGTGTTCGCAGACGTTAAGGCCTCTACACACTAAACCCGCCGGCCCGCCGGGCTTGTTTGTATTTTCGTGCCCCAGCGAATTTCGTACCAGTTTACAATGTTCCAATGCCACCGGCCTAACTCCTGATACCAACCAGCCGGGCCCGTCAGCGGGCCGGCGGGTTTTGGTGTGTAGAGGCCTTTATAAGGATTTCTTCTTGAGCGGAAAACATTGTTTGAAACTTCCCAGAAAAGACATGGAGAAGAAAAAGCGAAGAAAAAGCGTCACGAGTTATTGTAAATTCAATTTCACTGTTTATTCCGTTTGTACTTTCTTGTTTTTGTTCTATTGTTGTTACTCGCGTATTATTTTTTTTAATTTTGTTTTTTCAATCTGTGCTTGTATAAACATTAATTTACAAAACTCGTAACAGTTTCTTATTTTCGTACATCATAATTTTCTTAAGATTTTAAATCATGCGTTTACTAGAGGTTTGAATACGTAAATATGTGGTTGTTCCTTGACATATAATTATTAAATCCTACTAATATTATAAATGCGAACGTTTGTATGTATGGATGTTTGTTTTTCTTTCACGTAAAAACTATTGAATGGATTTTAAATAAATTTTACAATTATATAGGTAATTCATTAGAATAACACATAGGCTCTAATTTATAAACATATTGTATGAATTATCCAAAACATCCCGTCATATGCGCGCTATTCCGGTGTGCGCTGCAAAAACCGTTTGAGTTACACGTATATAATGCATAATGGAAATGTTTACCTTGAATATTTCTACAAAAAAGCCAGCGACAACTAAATCTACCTCTTATTTGTAAGCCATTATCGCCAAAATAGTGACCCGTCTATTAATTATAGGGCGGAGCGAAGTTTGCCGAGCCAGCTAGTTACCAATAAATCAGTGTGCTTGTATGAACCTACCTCTTAATACCAAAAAAACTAATGATATATTTAACTCTTTGTGGTCTAATACACTGTACATATACACAATATGTACAGTGTATTATACCACAATGATATCAAGAGCTGTTACTTAAATAGACTATATGATCTGAAATCAGCGAGCCATCTTCATGTTTTAGTATTCGTGCATTTCCGGTGAATCGAAAATGTAAGCGGTTAACATTAAATACTGTCAGAACTTTTTTAATTAATAGTAGTTAGTAAGTCGGAATCAATTTACTATTAAACAAGATTAAACTAACCTAAAACTAGGAGATAATAGCGACTGTGGACATAGTAGTGAACATTGTTCACGCTCTATATCAATTTATTTATTTATTTTACTGTATTAAGAAGTTTAATATTAAAAAAAACGAGAAATCTATTAACTTACTTTTGAATTGAAATTTCAGCATTTTTTGGTGTTCAAACATACATATACCACGAACATATTGTACTAATTTATTATATTTTTAATTCATAGCGCCGTGACGATGTCCGTACAGTTTTATTGAAGGTAGAAAGAGAAATAAGGCCGAACAAACAAAGCTGATTAAAATTTCTTACCTGCCAAATTTTAATTAAAACCCGGCTTGTATACAGCGCGTAATGAACATCACCGATAATTGAATTATTTACGAAACTTATTAATGGATACAATGATGTCCATTAAATATTAAAATGTGCACAACCTCCCGCTGGTCCGCCCGCCTATTAATTTACATAAGTTAAATTACTTGACTGTAATAAATAAAAAGTATTTTTTATGAAAGCAAACAGCAAACTGCCAAGCTAAACTAAAAACTAAAAACAGCTAGAAGAATTGCTGATACTTTACCACCGTTTGTAGTTGTACTAAAAGAGCATATATGGGATCTGCGAAATAGGGTTACAAGGAGGCAGACATCTCTCCCAGACGACGCAAAAATACTACTAAATACTTATGTACATAATTCTTCACCCAGTTTCTCCAGAAATATGTACTTTGCTGTACAGCGGCGCACAGACAATCTCCTTGGCAAGATTAATTTGATAACGTATCCATACTCCAGTCTTTTGGTGTACATATACCTCGCGTTTTAACGAAGCGATTTGTGTCTTCGTTCACGTACAGAATAGGTTTAGAAGGTTAGAGAAGTGTAGAAAAGGCACCACGTATTTAATCTACTATAATTTTTTTCAATAAATAAGGGATTTGTCTTACAACAACGTTCGCTTACCTGCTATAAACGGGCGACACCAACCCAATCGTGAATCTATGCCATCTCGAGACACACTCACAAAAAAATATATCCATATCGATCTGGCGGTTAGGAATCCAATCACAAACACACTCATAGAAGAAATATGAAATGATAACACAGATTGAAAAATAAATATAACTAACTAACAATTTAAAACGTTGCATACTTAAGACACAGTACTAAAGCTACGTATTTTGTAACAGATTTCATTCATTAACGTCGCCAAGAACACTTGCAACAGAGAGCTCTTAATTTCCCTCCAGAGGGACGCCGCGAACGCGAACCTCACAAGATTTATTGTCTGTATTTAAACTTTACACCAGTACACTTATAAATGCAGTAGATACTGAAGGTAATTTCAAGTTGTGGTTTCTTATTTAATATGAATATATAAATACCCTCACGCCCGAGGATATGAAGATATTACGGATTTATATTGCAATGGCAACACTGTCACTCTCTTTATTCTTCAGATTTTTTATTCTACAAATTTGGGACATCTAAATCCCTGCTAATATTATAATAATAATAATAATATAATAAATCAGCCTTTACTAGAATGTTTCCCACTGCAGGGACACAGGCCTTATCTCCGAGAGAGGGAATGAGCCGTAATCCACAACGCTGGCCCAATGCGGGTTGGTGGATGTCACATGTCTTAGATTTTGGTGGTTCTAAGAACATGCCGGTTTCCTCACGATGTTTTCCTTCACCGTTTTTGGAGCTGGAGATGAAATAAATTACACAATGTAACGGCGCCTGCCTGCCTTGGTTTGAACCCGCAACCTAAGTCGTATGTACGTAGGTAAGTCGGCGCCTAAACCGCTGAGCCACCACTGCTCTTATACACCACCAATATTATAAATGTGAATGTAATTTCACATATCTGTGAAATAATCTCTAAAAATAGTCCAACTTTATCAGCGAAAGCATTTTATGTTATAAGGAGTAAAAATCAGTATGTCTTATATGTTAATCTGATGCAGATTACGGAATATTAAAGGCTTGTCATAAAATCTTCTACTAGGTCGGGACGAGCCGCTAGGGAAATTCTTACCTCGCGCTTTTACTGGGATTACGTTTTAAATATCCCATACTACAGTAAATATTTATGAACAACCTTTTTTATTTCTTGATAGATATAACTCATATGTATTACATAAACATATAATATATCTTTAACGGAAGGGATGAATTATGATTAATATTATTTTAACCAACATTATTATTTTTAATTTACCTGTTCTATTTCCTTATCCTTCGTTGTATTGAAGGCCACCTTCATCAATAACATTAGAAATAAAAAAGCAATTGACAAGATCGCTGGTCCCCCTTCTCTGACGCCTTCGTCAGTTTTGTTGGTCTGTGGTAAAAACTTCAGCTATATAATTTTTATTAAGATTTCCATGAAATCACTGCAAAGAAAAACAGTGTAAATTCATTATTTTTGTGAATAAATCTTTTGATTAAAAATAATATATTTCAAAACAAACGTAAATGCGAACGCATACAGCTAATAAATCTGCTCAAACTTCACACGTTTTTCCTTAGGATTACGTCAAATCGATAACTTGTGTCAAAACAAGAGGTACATTAATTTTAACCAGTTATTCTCAAGACTGTTTTTGAATTTTGAAAAGTTACAATAGGCTTTTTGGTTGCTATTTCTGTTATAGACATGATGCCTGGTTATTCCTAGAAACCTACCTTACATTAATATATGCCGATCTACTATGACACGTGCTAAGCACTAAAAAAACCTCGTTATTATTTGTATAGTTATTTTGTTTATTAAAAATATCAGGAAATGTTATAAACAAATAGTATCAACATTTTTAACCATTCAAACCATGGTTATGCGTAAGCTAGACATATAACTTACTAGTGATCCGCCCCGGCTTCACCGAGGTAGACGTTTCGGAATCTATACGGAACATATATTGCCTTGGTGAGATATGCACCTGTAAAAAAATGCATCCCACGGGATCCGTACATTTACCGGGATAAATAGTGCCAAATTTCATCCAGATCCGTTCAGCGGTTTTTGTTTGATAAAGTAACATACATCTATATACACATCTATACATACTTTCGCATTTATGCAAAAAAAATTGTCTCAGATCATTAACAAGCCTCATTCTAAGCAATAATATAGATCGGAAATTAAATTTCCGATGCAAGAACTTGCCTAAAAAGATGTCAATCAAATGCTCATCAATCAGCGATTATCGTCTTTAAAAAAAAAGGAAGGAAGGTGAGGAAATGAATTCCGATATCTAGTGTCCTCAACAAAAATGATGGAACGTAGTGATGAATTGCACATTGGCACTGTTTAGATAAGCCAAAGAAATTATATGGAAACTCAAAGCGTTCAAATACGTATAAATTTAGAAATTTCTACATATTACGATACTTTGCAACTCAAGCTGTTAAAATATAAAACATTATCCAGCAATGAGCAACCCTTTGTTACAAAGTGCTGGCCTAACATATACTTACTACATCAGAAACAATTAGTACAGTTAAGTACGAGTTTCCTTTGTGTAGTAGCTTTGGGTGGAAACTATAATAATAATATCCTAGGACATATTCACACACGGACATCTGATCCCAAACTAAGCAGAGCTTGTGCTATGGCAACCAGATAACTGATATACTACATATACTACTTCTTCTTTTGTAAAGACATACTTAAATAGACAATTACACCCAGACTCAGGACAAACAGACATGCTTCATGCACACAAATGTTTATCCTGGGTGGGAATCGAACCTACGACCTGCGGCGTGAAAAGCAAGTATCTTACAAACCACGCCAACTGGCCCGTCAAAGCTATATAGATACTAAAATAATGTTTAAGATAACTATTTAAAAAGTCATCCCCAATCTTTATTTATTTATGTATTTATTTATTTATTCATTCATTTATCTATTTATTTAATTACAGACACACCAGCATTATAATCACTATCTCATTCACAGACACATAATTAACAAGTTGCCTATCTCCTATGTGTTATACTCTTAAAGGTGTATACATCATTTGTGTTAATTGTAAAAAATTTTTTAGATTAAACAAAAGTACATTACAATTACAACAGAAACAAAAAAAACAATAATGAAACATGCTAATACTATAATAGTAACAGAAATAACAATATTACAAAGAACACAAAAAAATAATAGCAATTAGCAAATTCGGTAAAAATGTAATAACTTTCGCTTCGTCTTTTTAGTTGTATCAAAGTCAGAAGTCTTTAACAAACATTTATCCGGTTACAAACGTAACGACATTGTAAACAAACGTGCAAGGATCAATCGAAAAATCAATGATTGTAAAATTCTGATGGATTGTTGTCAATACAAGATTTAAAAAAAAAAGACCTTTTTCTTATAGCTAAGCCAGAGGTATGCAAATATTGTATTCATAATTTGCGGAAAAATGCTTCGGCGATTTGGGAGTTATGTCGCGCTGCCACCGCAGGCGTTATTTGAACAAGGTACAAAACACCACTGCATGGCACCGTGCCAGCTAAATGTGCAAAGATACTACGGGGTCACTTGAAAACAGTCCGTCTTACTGATGCACGACAGTGCCCCTTTACTTAAGAGCCAACAGAATATATAAGGAACATACATGCACCCGTAAAAAAATGTATCCCACTGGACATTTTTTCCGTATTAGTAGTATATATGCTATTCCAGGCTATGTTATAATAATAATAATAAATAAAGGTTAATAATGATCGTGTATAAATTTACATTGATAGAAATGAAATTAAAAAATACATTATGGTATTATACAATCGAGTGACTCGCTGTACCGAAACAAGCGAAATACTTAATTACTAATTCAGATGGTCACTTACATACTAATTCAGATGGTCACTTACATACCTATATGCGTGGTTTGTAGTAATATTTTAAATGTAATTTCTACACAAGAAATCTTCTGAATAACGTTTGATAAAATAAATGGTATCTAAGAATAACACATTCAGTGGCCGCTATGAAGGCCGCGTGGGAAATCAAAGATGAGTGTTTTTGCGCAATCCTATATTAAACGACTTGTATATCTATAAATTAGTAGAGGAAACGATGAAGGGACGAGGAAGCTTATATTAAGTATATTGGTTTAATTGTGATATCACCCGATATGCTTAGATTTTTCGAATATCGCTTACTGTTATTTTTATTTAGGCTGTAGCAATAGGATTATCCCTTATTTATTTGGCACTAGTGACCCGCCCCGGCTTCGCCCGGATACCACTAATTATGTTGATCC
The DNA here is from genome assembly GCA_029849275.1 of Papilio elwesi. NCBI lineage: Eukaryota > Metazoa > Arthropoda > Insecta > Lepidoptera > Papilionidae > Papilio > Papilio elwesi. The sequence goes on along the minus strand of CM056687.1, from coordinate 1,610,094 downwards.
GATCGCTACCAAACCAAACACAGGAATGTGCCAATCTGGACAATACTACACATATTTTTATAATTTAATGGAAATCGGTCAAGCCGTTTTAGAGTCTATAGGTCTATAGGGATACTTACATACTTCGCTTTTTATATACTATTTTTTTCATAAAAAGTAACTTATCTTACTTCTAGTACGTCCAAGAATATGTGTACAAATTTTCATGATGATCGGTTAAGTAGTTTTCCCGTGAAAGCGTAACAAACAAACTTACATTCACATTTATACTATTAGTAGGGATTTTAAGACGAATGTGTTTCTTTATCGAAAAACCTGACCCCCAACCGAACTCATAGATGTCCTACGTCGATAATGAAATAAAAAAGAGGTCAAATTAAAGATCCGCTTTCAGTAATTTATTTGCATCAATATTATTTAATTGTATAAACTGATTGTAGCTAATCAGATCTCCTTGAACTAATGACCCGGAGGCAAGTCATCCGATCGCTTCGTATGTCTTCGCATTGTACAGGCTGTCTCAATAAAAGTACACAATTTCGTTTATAAATAAAACACGTATATTTTGAACGAGTTGTGATATTATTATTGCATTTATAAATAGATGATCAGATTAGGTATGGAATAAAATATCCGGTAATTATCCCCGCCGCTTTGCCGATGGAAACGATGCCGATGTCATACGGGTTGTCGGCGTAATTCTCGTTTACAGCAACAATGTTTTCAAAAGACTGACCGGCACTTCGACGCAAAGGAGACAGGTAGGATAGATCCGCAACTCAACTTTTGACCACTGTTCAAACTGTGTGTTGTTCAAATGTAGTCACAGAGTAACCCTAACCATTTTCGTAATTGGGTTCATCACTTGGAATGATGAATGAAAATTTAAATTTCAGGGTTGTCAATCGGAAGAATCTTCAAAAATCAAATGTCACCGTAAAAAGAGTATACAACCATTTACCTATAAAGATATAAAGACACTAAACGGTAAAATCTTTAAATTTAAACTGAAGAACTGGCTGCTGGAACGTTCCTTTTATTCTATTGAGGATTCTATAAATTATAAGCACACCAATTAAATACTACATATATTAAGTTATTTCTCTGAGTTTGCATTTTTACTTGTGTTTTTTATTTTGAATTGAAATTTTAAGATTATCGCATCAATTTTATACCTAGTCACTATCATATTGCACGCCGGATGGGGTAACTGTTGATACCTACATTCATGTATTTCATGCCTATACCATTGTACACAGTTTTGCAATAAATTAATTTATTATTTGTTTATTTATAGAAGAATAAATTGCCCCCCAAAATTTAAATAGAGTGCATTCGTATTGAGACATCCTGTATTATACTTTTGAGTACTTTGTCGTTAAATAACATTATAGTTCGGCTGAGTCTTGAGACTAACATACAGGGACGGTCTGTTTGGGGCCCTATTAGGCAGGAGGAGCTAATAGTAACCATCCCAACCCCAAGGACCCCTACGTGCAAAACCAACCAGAAAATTTTAAGTGTGGAATATAATGGAACAACTAAAATAGCACGAGGTCTTTAATATATACCAGAGTGCAACATAATTAGACAATGATAATAAAAGGGTTTTTTCCGTTGTCGTGTAACTCTTGGGGCCCTCGCCTAGGAGACCCTATTTATTTTTAGTATATAGAACGGATTATAAAAGACTTTTTTTATTTTATTACCACTAATTATGTTGATCCGATCGCTACCAAAGCCAGGAATGTGAAAATCTGGATAATGCCTATAAATTTCATCGAAATCGGTCCAGCCGTTTCGGCGTCTATAGGGAACATACATACTTTGCTTTTTATATACTATTTTTTTTCATAAAAAGTATCCTATGTTACTTCTAATACCTCCAAGAATATGTGTACAAAGTTTCATGATAATCTGTCCAGTAGATTTTACGTGAAAGCGTAACAAACATACATTCACATTTATAATATTAGTAGGGATTGTAAATGAATAATTGATTGTTGGTAGTAATAGTTGTTTTAAGTTCGAATTATTAAACGCTTGTGGTATTAGAGTTTTATCTAAGATCATGTCTTGTATAATAGGAAGGATACATTTAAGGTAAATAATAATACAAATAAATAGATGGGTGTGATTTGCCGCAATCCTGACACCACTCTCGCTTCAACTTTATAAATTAAAACGTATTGATACTATGTTTTCCAAAATTTGAAACTCCCGCCAATATTCGCTTGTGTCCAAAAGTTCCGCTCTTCTTTAACATAATAAAGAGTACATGTGTTTTGATTTAGCACATGAATATCATTTAAGTAATTTACAACGAAACATAAGAAAATAAAAACGTATAATTGCAAATTAAAACATCGCCGAGAGATTACCTTGATTTGTTGGCGTTTGTGTGTTGCGTGTGTATGTATTTGGGTGTGTGTGTCATTTCGCGTGCACTATAGTTACGCTACGTCAGCGCTCATCGTAAGCTTGAGTCATCCAATCAGTTACATTCTTTCCGCATTTTGATATTTTTTTAATATTAAATATGCTAGACTGCCAGGCGTATTGTCTAGCAGCAAAAGTAAACTAAATTTAGTGATTTGTGCAATTTTTACTTGTAATACTTTCTGATAGTAAGAACTTCGGCAGTTGTTTTTCTTTCTACTTTTAGAAATTTAACTTTAGATGCTCCACTCCAAATAAACAAACAGTAAGTTATACCTGATTGGGCAAGTGAAATAAAGTCTTGTAGAATATCTACGTTAATTTGCGTACACAGTGTACATGCACATGTACATGCGCACGATGAGCTCAATGTGATCAAGACCATTATCATCCACATACATACATCTACGTTTACGTACGTTCGGTTATGTATGTATGTCACTAACCTGATTGATGTAAGTTCTCCTGGGACGGTCCCTGCCAACTCTATAAATCACTTTTGCAATTTGTCTTGTTACACTGTCATCATTCATCCGTTTAAAATAAATAATAATATGAGTAAGGGAAGCTAACAATTTAATAAACAAATATTTAACTTACGTGGTAATATTTAAAGTTATGTTCCTTGAGTTACTTAGCATATATTGTGACGTTACGTCAGGTTGACATAAGGAACGCACGTCAAATCAAATCAAGGACAGAACATTGCAATTGCTATTTAGCAAGTTAAATACATAATATGTTACAATGTCCAAACATGAATTAAAATTAAAATTCCAACATGTTTGATTTCCAACATCATCAACTATTAATATAACCTATTTGATATATATTGGATTAATTTGGTAGTTGTATTGATTAGAAAGAAAAAATACCTAATTACGTAATAAATCGCGCCTAAAATAAACCAGACATTTTGATCTATCGAACATAAACTGCGAGGGTCATGCGAAAACAAATTAGATAGTCAAAAGTTACAAAGCTTATTCTTCATTATAGTTAAGTATTGTGTCGACCGTTTTCACCGGGACCACGTGTACACTTTTCCATCCGGACCACTTTGAAAATGGTAATGAGCACTCTTGTTTAGACACCTCAGAAATGTCATAATTCTAAGCAGCCAGGACCTCTTATTTGTTCTCAAATCGCTTTCCTATAAATTTCGGAAAAAAGAATCACAGAGTGCTAAGTCAGGGGAATATGATGGGTGAGGCGGAATAGTGATGTTTCTTGAACTGAAATAATCAAGTTTTCTGATAGAAGTGTGCGGGATAGAGTGGTCGTGGTTCCAGAGCAGGTGCTGGTTTCATGACTTCGGTCACTTGTCACAGAAAGCTGACAATACTGTTGGCGCACAAACTGTCATAGACCTGGCAAGCATTTTTATACCTAAGCTAGAGTCTGATGAAATTTGTTGTCTATGCTGAAATATGTCAGTTTAAATTACGTCCATCTTAGTAAATAAAGATTGCGCTTTGTAGGCACAGCTCACTAAAACGTACACGAGTATTTTACGTTGTTTGCTTATTACATTATATTTACTTTTAAACTGGAAACATCTAAGTGCCCCGTACGCCTAGTAGTTTAAAATAGCTATTTTAATAGAATTTAGCGTAAACCGTGCACGGCGATTTTAATTGTTCATCATGAAAAGGGTGAAAAGAATACACAAATATTTGTCATCGAACCGCTCGATGTTTGACCCTCAATCCGTAGGGAAAACATTCATTAATAAATTATTCACTTACTACTCTCTCTCTCTCTCTTTTCAGCTGAGGGTCGTCTACTGCTGGACACAGGCCTCCCCCATTGATCGCCACAAAGACTGGTCCCCTGCCTCATCCAGTGGGATCCCACAAACTTGACCAGATCACCGGTCCATCTTGTACGAGGCCTTTTTACGCCAACCTATACGTGGTCGCCATTATAGGCTTTTTGGCCGCATCGGCCATCCGTTCTGCCAGCAATGTGTCTGGCTCATTGCCACTTTATGTTTGCAACTCTTCGGCGAATGTCGTTTGCTCTGGTTTTACTGTGGATCAGATAAATCCTGAATAAATAAATCCTGAATCCTGAATAATCGCAGAGAAACGCTTGAAAAAGCATTTGCCTCTCCGTTGTCTTTTGAGTGACCTTGAGCCGTCTAATGGAGCTCACGGTGAGGAGGCACGTCTCAGTACCATAAATCATCACTGGCAACACACACTGGTCGAAGACTTTCGTCTTGAGACACTGCGGTAGGTGTTGGGAAGAGAAGATATCTGGAAACTAATAACTAACCTAACAAGATGCATGCTTGCAATACTTTAATAGATAGCGTTTGCTATCAAGTTTCTTTTTATCTCACCAGTTAGGTTATTAAAGGTCAGGACTTGTATATAATATTAAATTGTATTTTTATAAAATAAACACATACGTTTTCGTAGCAAGATAAAATTATTTTTTAATTATTATTTAAATGGTCGATAAAATTATCTCAGAGCAAATGAAAATAATTCAACGTCTTATTTGTAAATTCGCTTATAGTATAAGATACGGCATAAGAAATTTATACTTTAGTTATTTGATCAGATAGATGCTGAATGCCGATTAAACAACAGATGAGGATACAAATTTCTTTGGCCGTATCTTAAACCATTATGAAACGCAACAACAACAACAACAAGTGATACTATTTATTGGAAAACATTTGTAGTGTACTATTAATAGCGTTTCAATTATATTTCATGTTTCTTAGACATTCATTATCTACTGTATCTACAGTACTGTCGCACGATTCGCTTCCAGATGACCGTGGAGTATCAATACTTTAAAGACAATATACCCTATGAAGTACACCTTCTGATGCCATCACTGTTAAGCATTCCATCATCAGAACTGTAAGTGCGTGTTAACAGTGGTTGAGCCCGCAACAATATCTGTTGCACAAATGGGCCAACTCGACCGGTGAAAAACTACGACCTCAAGAAAGCGTGAAGTAGAACTATTCTGCGTTCGTCTAATGTCGGTGCCGGATGCCTAATTCCGATCCCTTTCCCATTATTTTCTAAGAATTAGTAGTAGGTTATTGAAATGAGCATGAGCTTGTCTGGAACATGGTTCACAATATTCGAATGGATGATTCCAACTGTCGTGGGTACACATGTTTCACAGTCCGTACACTTAACCATTAGTTTATTGGCGACTGTTGTTGTTCTTTGGATTTTTTTTGGTTTATGTGTCGTTGAATGCATATCGCAGCCTACCTTTACACAGGAAACAAGTCCGATTGTGTAAAGGTAAAGATAGGGAAGAGGATGGGAAGAGAATTGAATAGTTCTCTTTATTTGACATGGAAGACAACTTTCTACGAGGTTCTTCCACAGTTGAAAAGTTGACATGTCTATCATAACCAATTAGGTTGAAAGTGTAGGAGGTTTATGGTTTAAGAGAATTATAAGTTAAATATATCCTTATACACACTATTTTTGCAATAATCTAATAAGTCAATTAATACTTAATTTGATTGTTGGCTACGGTTTACAAGGTAGGTTGATTTATATCGTATTGTAAGAAAAAACACACGCAATAATTCCTCAATTGATTGCAGTACCCAACGTGTGTTCCTTTTACTTGACCTTCGCTTGACATTCAAATAAAAAACAGTAACAGTAAAGAAGAAAAAATAATACACAATTAGCAATTACCTATTATTACTTAATTACACAGATTTATATTCAAGGAATTATTTAATGAGCTAAATTAAATGTATTCCTATATACTTGTATGCGTTTTCTTTGCTAGATTAATTTATTAGACAAAATATCTAATTTGTGCCAACCCTATAACAAAAACTAATAGATAACTTGCTAGTGACCTTAAGCGAATGGTGGTATCGGTAATTATAATATGGTAACATCGCGCAGTCGAAGCCCGGACGCTGTGCTTAGCGGACGTCTGTAGGTTATTTATTTATTTATTTTATAATTACGTGACAATGCTGTTACCTATATTCCACTTGTCCGCTGCGGCGGTCGATGCCTATGTGATGTGGTACGACCAGAACTATGTGGACCTGCCCTTCGAAAACCCATTGGTGAAAGAACTACCATTGAAGTCTCGGTGTATGTTTTTGACTATCTGGTGTCTTGTAAGTTTTTCTTTTTAATTTATTTACTTATCTATTAATTTATTTCACTGAATATAATTAATTATTTGTCATTGATGTGCACTGAAATAAATAATTAATAATTTTAGTATACTTACTTTTTATTTATTTTTTTGTAGATTGATTCATTATCTCGAGTTTTTCCATTCCAGTAATTTGAGTTGTTATTGAATTACATTTATCAATGGCCTATTAAAATTTTATCATACTTGAATAGCTTCTTATAAATGCCGATTATTATTTCGATCACAATGGTTTCCACATAATGTCATCCAATATTTCATAACGTATTGAAAATTTATGAAATTCTCTTGAATTACAAAATAATGCTGTAATTTATTTATTTTGGTTGTCAAAAGTATTAAAATTACCAGATTATTATATTATTTTTTCCTCTGTTTGTAAATGATGTTGGGTGCAACTGTCAATAATAATTAACGTTGACCGAACAGACTTTATACTAGCTATTGCCCGCGGCCTTGTACGCATTCGTGTCTTATCTTCCTCGTAAATTTTTGTTACTTGAATTCGCGTATAATCTGTTCATTCAATTCAATGTCTGGGCCGGCTCGACGGGTAAAATCGACGAGTGATGTGCCGGTGTCCCTCTTTCCCTGCCCTTATTAAGAAAGAATGGGAAAAGTGGGTTTTCCTGTCCGTCCCCCTACTCTGTCGCTTAAAGGTTGGCAACGCCTTAGCAACGCATGTGATTGTGGCGGATGCCTATGGTCGTATCGGTACATACAACCATAACGGTTAAATTTTTAAAAGTTGTTAATGGTTGCCATGGTAATGCATACATTGTCGTGTCATACATTACCATAGCAACCTATATTACATTTAATTTTCCTATCCCTTGGTAAGTAATTTTTTGATAAAATGTGCCCTATTTCCTTTTTTTGCATGAAATTTTCATGATGATCGGTTGTGTCATACACGTGAAAGCGTAATAAACAAACAGACTCACGTTCTTATTTATAATATTGACTTAGGATTCCTTTAAAGTACCAATCTCCTAAGGTCATGTTTATAGTCTATTGGAGGACATAAATTCAAGCGAGACTTGTAGGTAGTCATCTTCAGCCATCTCGCTAACCAAAGACAAAGAAGAGTTGGTGCTTGTTTGATGGCAGTATTGCATAAAGACATCGCTGCCGAACCTCTGGAATGTCATGTTATTTTGAAACGGGAAGCTGCTCTAAATAAAATAATTAATTCATGAATGTGATGTAAGAATTTCAATTCTTAATTCATGTCCTTGCTTATTCAAAACAATGAAAGTAATTATTTCTTACTATAGTTATTTAATCTCACGAGCCTGTTTTTCCCATGGTAATACGTGTATATTCTATGCACTTTGTGTGTGACTCGGGGCAGAAAACGGCCGGACCATGTCATTGACGTTGTGTCAAAAAATTAACAAGTATCACCAGCGCCACAAGCTGGAAACTTGCGAGAAACATTTAATAAAATGTATCGAGTATAGAAAAATAATTTATGAAGGTCTTGCAACATTATAAATTAAAAGAAGTAAAATGTCGACCAAGAAGGGTTTAGTTTCGACTCCACGTGATACCTACATTTCTAAACCTATAATTGAATTTGTCAATGTCAAAAATATTTACCTACATACCCAGTCAGTATTAAATACTTCATGACAGCATAACGCTTCACCAATTTAACTAACAGACTTTTATCATTTAAAAACATATTATTGATATTTGGTTTTATTTTTATAATATAGATATATTATAAAAATACAATTATTAAATACATAACCCCCTCTCTAATTGACAACATTCCTCAAATATTAATTAATGAAATTTACTACATATTGGAATTACTATGTTGCTAGCCATAATTTTTATAGACTACGTCACGTGGATGAAAACTGACACTGTACATTGACCAGTTCCGTGTTTAATCGGTTATGAACGTTGATCACGATTGTAAAATAAAAATATTACAATCTGACGATCGATACCGATTTAAAAAATACATAGAAATACACAGAATAAAAATACATAATCAACATTTGCATATTATGTGTTTGTATTTTTATAACATACTTAAATGATATAATTTGTCCAAGAGTCAGCGATGATCTGACCTTTATTTTATAAAGCCTTAAAAGTTGAATGTCCCGAAAACAACTCCAAGTTTGAATCACGGTAGCTTTGAAAGATATCAGGTAGAAAAAATTATATAAAATTGCTCCCCAACCAAAACAACTTTGTTAAAGTACTGCCTTAGTATTTCGAAGAGCAACCGTCTGTGACGATTCCCGTGGACTGTCAAACGCTTGTACATATTTAGAATTGCAGCGTGGACAGACCGAACAGAAGTATTTAATAAATTTACATAGTTGTTATGACAAGTCGTATTTTTCACCAATTAAAAATACAATGTCATAGGGAGCCTATTACTTTCATCATCTCCCTGTCCTTTTCCCACTCATGTGGGATCGACCCTGTACGAATATAGTCCCTACTGTATAGGTTTTGGCTATAGTTTCTACGGCCGGCCGCCTGACAACCCTCCTGGGATAATTTATTACTTACATAATTTCTATTTATTAATTTAGCAATTATATATATATAATTTTACCGATTTTATCGCGTTTATTTTACGTTATTTGTTCCCGACGTTTCGAGTGCTTAGGACATAGAATAAGCTCGATAAAGTCAGTAAAATTAGTTTTATTCCAATGTGTATTGGCGTAAATATAAGAAATCATTACTTATACTATTATATTATTTACAATTCTATCAGATAACCTGCACAATAATATAATGAAAAGGGTAATAAGTTTCAATACATTTAATGCGGAATTTCAAGTTTTTTGATTCGAATCCAAGCGAAATCGCGTCAATTTCCACTGGAACTATGTCCCATTATTATAATGGAAATATCAGTACCCAGAATTAAAACAAGTGAAGACTATTTAACATGGGTATTAAATTCGAAGGTAAACCCATGACCATAGTATTGTTTGAGTCAAACACTAACATGTATAAAGTACATATTGTATTGGTACAACGTCAGACTAAATCAAATAAGCATAAAATGTTACGACAGAATTAGACTAATTTTAGTAAAGGGATAAAATATGTACGCGTGAACAACATGCTTATTTGATTTTGTACGTTTCTCCGATTTTTTTCTTGTATTCAATTTTAGACTTCATTGTTACGACACAAGGGTTTAATATTGCTTATTATTTATTTATTTTTAAACTATACTTTTGTTCCTTCCCACCTGTTTTGAATTTCCACTGCTATCGGCAGACCTAATGACTGTGTTTTTTAATACCATAAGGGGAGAAAACGAGCTTTGGGTCGCGTAATTAGTGATCACCGACGCTGCAACACCAGAGGAACTGCAAAAGCATTGTATATAGCAATAGATGCAATTAAAAAGTTTACAACGTGTATATTACTTCAGATTGATATCTGTTATTTGCACAACAATCGAGTTACACAATATAGTCGGTCAATGATAACAAGTTTTTATTATGGACAAAGTACACGCTTTGTAAACTGGAATTATGCAATGCGCAGTCGATACGAGACGGGAAATTGTTCTTTGGTTCAACAAGACAATACAAATATCAAGAGTAATCAGCCTAATTAATAACTAAGAATTTATCTGTAGATTTTTACATTTAGGGTAAACGTCCAACAAGTTGAACCGGTCTGATCAAGGTTGCGGAAGTCTATTAAATGTGACACTCACCGCTATCTCTATAGCTTTTGTCCGTGCATATAGAACGAAAATATTATTTTATTATTCGTCGGCTATTGATAGACAGACAGATTGGTAGTCAGAATTAACGACTTTCCATTGTTTTTGATTCTGGCTAATCTACTTCCGTATTCATCTATTCTAGATCTAAGGAAGGAAGGAGAGAAGATCTAAGGAACCATTTCACTAATTGTTGATTCGTAAATTTTCCTTGTTCTTTTCTCATTTGTAGATTTTGAATGATGTAAAATAAAGAGTTGTTTCGATATCGGTACAAAAAACTAAAGAACTTTCATTTCATTTTAGCATTTTAATACTTTACTATTCCATGCGTCAAATGCATAAGCTTCTCGTTTAATACCTTAAGATTCATTTTAAATATTGTATTCATAACTTTCTTGTATTTACGCGAATAGTACACATTGGAATAAAACTAATTTTACGGATTTAATTGAGGAACAATAATTAAAAATAAGAGGGTACTTCGCCAGCAACTTTGATATTGGCAGTGACCGTAATTAAACGGAATAGAATCCGTTAAATTAGTTTAATTCCAATCTCCAATATGATAAAAACTGAAGGTAATTCTTTCTTTGTTTTCAATCATTTAAAAATTGTTCCATAGACATAAAATAACTCACATGTAGAGAATATAATTTTAACCTGCAAATGCTATATGCCAAAACGCTGCAGCGTAGGCAACACGAAACCGAATATAGTGCGCCAGTACTGGCATTGTTAAAAGACGCACAGCTTGGTCTGACTGCTACTAAATTTTACATCATAAATATTCTTTTTTCCTGCATAATACTGTAAAAAATGTAACCGTGTATAAATGTTAAACCTTTCATCACAGCATACCTCGACTTCCGCCGCCGCGATGTCGCGACGTGCCGTGGCTACGGCGCGACGGTAATTATGAATGTATGTCGCTGACTGCACTGTACGAAACACAAACTTGCAATATTACATATTCTATGCATTTCAATGTCTGCGTTTTACCGCACAAGCCTCTCGAAAATGTTAACCGTGTGAACGTAGTAAAAAATTCCTTTCGCACGAAACTACTAAATCAATTTGGTACATAAATAGAATTTGACGTTACTAACATAGGTCACTGAAATAAAACCTTAAGGGTGTTAAATAAGAGGTGACAGTATTGAGAACTCATCAACTCTCAAGCTAGGCTTCAATAGAAGACATCTTTGTGGTCTTGGTAATAAATCCAAAAGATTAGCCATGTGTGTTTTCTTCTGTCAGATTGATGGACTCCACAATGCTTTTTGTAATAGATATTTGTTATCGATTACCAGTGTATTGGCGGCAAGAGATAAAGTAAATAGATAAACAGTATCCCCAAAAATAATACATCCAAGTCACTCAAAAAACTTTAATCATTGGTTATCAGCAGCATGTACGATGTTACTTACTTCAGAAGGAACTCTGCCTACAAAAATTATAACAATTGTTCTTCTTGCTCGTGTATGCTAAACATACTTACAAAACTACAACTTTAGCCGGAAGGATGCGAAACAGTACGATCGAATAAGGCGTATTCTTTTGAATGTTCACTTACCATACCTTAATACAGAGTAAAGGACCGTTACAAGCTGAATCAATAGTATGTTTTATCCTAGTAAACAGTATTCAATACGATACTAAATAATACAATACAAAATCCTGTTGACAAGAATACATTAGCAGTATAACATTGTTGTGTATCGTGCAGGGAGTAACAAGCGGAAAATCAATTACCGGAATCATAAAGTTCCGTATCAGTGATCAAAGTTAACAACGTGTATTGTCTCGATAGAATAGGATCATCTATAGGCGTCGTAATGATGACTTGCTTGTATCAATCAATCGACCTTTAACACCTTCCAAAAAACTAATTGTAACGCAAAAAATGATTTAAAAAACTACATTCAATTCAGATCATGCATACATAATCGACAAAAATGAAGCACCACTTTTTATAAAGTTTTCTTGTGACATTTGTCTTTCTGTTCAGATCAGATTTTGTTGTTCATTTTAAACAAATTCCTCGATAAGGTAAACTAAGTAAAAAATTAATTTGTAAACTTTGAAAATGTACAAGTTTCACATGACATCAAGTGACTGCCTCTAACTACTCTCTAACGAGAGAAAAATCTTATCTTCATACAGAAAAAGAAGAAAACAAATTAATTATTTTAATTAATGGAATGAATACGTTCCTAGGTGGGTTTTTTTGTGTATAAAACTGTCTTACAGTGGTTAGAGCCTGCAACAACAATATCAGTTGCACGAATTGGCCGGCTCGACTGATGAAATACCACGACGTCTCAGAAAACAGGCGTGAAGTAAAAGTACTCTGCGTTTCGTCTGATGAGTGAGGTGCCGGAGGTCTAATTTTAGTCCTCTTCCCTTTCCCTCCCTTTCCTCATAAGGATAGGTTAGGAAAGGGAAGAGGAGAGGACGGGGAGGGGGTTGGCGGGAAAAAGAATATATCCTTTTTCCTGTCTATGACCTCTCTCTATGGATAGGCAACGCATCTGCAACACATTTGCCTGTTGCGGATCTCCATGGGCAGCGCTCACTTAACACCAGGTGATCCGCTTGCTCGTTTGCCACCTACTCACATAAAAAAACTGTAAATTATTACAATAAACTGTACATTTTTAACTACATTACAATGTTATACAAAAGAAACTTGATTATGGTTATAAGGAATGAATAATGAAATAGCATTTAACAAAATTTTATGTTTATTTAATAACATTAAATAAATAAACAAGCGCTCACGCTCGTAGCCCAGAGGAGTGGGCAGATATTATGGATTTCCATTTGGCGCGATCCCGGCACACCTATTTCGCTTCTTCTACATCTCCATGCATACATGTTCGTCGGTTACGGTTACTATTTTCTCCTTGCACGTCCTCTGCCACTCACTTTTGTAACATACATTTGTTGTCTTAAGAATAAAATAGTCACGAGTACGGAATAAAGAATACGGCAAGCAACCCTTTACATCAAACCTCGGCCGTTTTCCACTCTGAATTCCTCCATAACAAAATAGCAAATGTACGTATTATACCGTGCGTGACTTCAATTAATCGCTGTATTGGTTGTGTGGAGCAATTTGTATTACAATATTATTAATAAATAAATGTACGTCTAGTAAAAGTAATAAGTAGTGATTTATAATTTGATTGTTCACAGATACTTCAGATAATTTATCACACTATCGCCTTCCTCAACGATATCTTTGGAACCAACGCTGCAGCACCAAAGAAGAAGCTGTCAATAAGATTGATAAAGGACACGCTCTTCAGCGTGGCTTTCCCCGTGGCCATGTACGTTTCGGCAGCATTCTGGGGTATATACGCAGTGGACAAAGATTTAATATTCCCGGAACATATAGCTAAACTTTATCCCGTTTGGGTGAACCATGTTCTGCATACGACCGTGGCAGTTTTTATGTTTATAGAACTTTTTATGACAAATAGAACTTATCCCACTAGAAAGGTGGGGATTTCTGTAATGTCAACTTTTATCACGGCTTATATAACATGGTATTTGACTGTATATTTCAAGACTGGTACATGGGCGTATCCCCTTTTTTATGAGTTGAATTGGCCATTGAGAATAATTTTCCTATTATTAAGTTATTCAATGGTGATTGGTATCTATATACTCGCTGAAAAACTGAATTATTTAACTGCCTCTAAAACTGAGAAACACGCGAATGGAAAGCTTAAAAAACGTTGATGTCTTGAAATTTATTATTAAAATATATTATCACGCTCTCAGATGTAAATAATTGTTTAAATAAGCGATATGAAACAACATTAATTTTTTCCATGTTGTTTTTTTATGAGATGTAAGTAAAACGTTTAATAATTATCAATTGATTGATGCATCTCATTTACAACATCCATAACGACGTGATTATTTATAACATTTAATATAGTTTTATTTATTGCATTTATATGAATTTATTTAATATAATAATTAACTGGAAACATCCGCTTCGCTGGTTCTTTTTATTTTTTGTTCTTATTATATAATTATTGATTACATATTATCTAAAAATACATTTCCAACCCCTGTATCTTGTACAACCAACTACATGCAAACACCCTAGTGACATATGGGACACTTTAGGGTACAACTGCCAACAGTCATAGTTGCTCTGTGATGTTTAGTTTTGACTAAAAGGGATAGGCACTGGACGTGTGCGTACAAACACAGATAAACACACACACATTCCACCTTCAATCGGGGTAAGAATGTTAAGTGACCACCGTTGAATCTTTATTCGGAAAAAGCGGCTAGTACTTTAATAGAAGTGGGAGGAATTTTTGATCAATACCACCAAAGTAACCTGTCAGTTATTTAACAAAGATAACCAAAATCCGCTTTTAATCGAAATAATCTGGGCCACAATTGTGTCATCTCTATGATAAAGCGGTATCATATGGGATGATTTACGTGCCACTATCTATACGTCCAAAATTAGTGCGAAATTATCAATTGGGAAGATACCGCTGAGACGATTTTGTTAGCAGAATTAAGGGCGGTGTGGATAACTTGTCACGAACTGACTCTGTCATAATAAAAAACCTCCGTAACGTTTTTGCGTATTGCACTTTTAAAGAGCAACAATCCACAAGGAAAAATGTGTATTACCACAAATTTGACATCACCCAGCAACCAGATGTTATATCTTAAGCCAAGAAGAGATTATCGAATGTACAAACTTGAAATATATAAAGGTATCTACTGTAACGATGTCCGTACCCATATTAAATGTATTTTTGTAATCTTATCTAATTAATCAGATACGATAAATGAATATCAAAATTAGACAGCAGACATTTTTCAAGGGAATTCGGTAAATTAACTTATGGTAATTTTGTTGTAGATTAAATTAATTAACGCCATACAACATCCTTCAAGATAAAATATATATATATAACAGCAATTGTCATCAATCCCGACCGATCGTAAACCTTCGTCAGTTTGTAATCGGACCTGTTATACGATAAACTGTCAGCAAATTATGAACTGAACGAATTATTCACTTTGACAGTTTATAAGCTATCGATAAATAACACGACAAATTGTGAATTGATTCAAAATGTACTTGCAGTTTAAAATATGCCTAGTCCGATTATAAAATGACGGAATTCACAATCGGCCAGTAACATATATATCATCAAAGTCATCAGCCTATGAACGTCCAATGTTAGATGTTTAACTTCTGCTAAGAGGTTGTGGTAGCTCACCGCCAGAGCCAGACCATTTGCGCAACAGTCGCAACTGCTTTTGACTCTATACGTCGTTTCCACTGACAAATGTCGGATCACAAAGTTTCTGATGAGATCTCGTAGAGAAATTCCGAGCTTTATGTGACCGTGAGTCTTGTAATGATACCCGCAGTCTCTGATTACTCGTTGACTTAATAACTGCTAATAGATTAATACATTTTAGTATATTTTTTTGTAAATTTAATATAATAATTTTTCTTATAAGGACGTCGTACAATTTTGAGCTCTTAACTTTGAATTAAGCTCATGATAAGCAAATTACATGATAATACTAAGTAAACCGAACTGAAGGAAGTGCCGGTATATCACGTGAATACTGTTAAACTCAAAGTAACTTAACTCCGAGCTTTAGTTCACCTCCGTGAACTTGTGTTAGATTTTTTGAAACTTTGACTAGGTTAAGCTATTTTACTACATATTAAAATAATTAGCAAAACCATAAACAGAATATATAAATAAAATATTTACAATATTTAACACATCATTTTTCCTCAGTATCATCGTAAACGTGGGGTTCACTGGCGCATAAACTTGTTGCGACACTTTCGTTTTTCTCCCTATCTTTCTGTTTAAAAAAAATGAGACGACAATATGTTCTGTGTGACATTCGACATTAAACCCACGGTTAGGTTAACCGATAATGAATATATTTGAATGACGTATAGAGTTATTAAATAAATAATAACATAAAAAATATGAATGCCATTAAAATTTAAACAATTTAGTCAAAGTATAACGCACTTCGGGCATCTGTTTCTTGTTGTGCGTGTTCTTATTACTGGGGGTGTAAGTACTATATTCGTATGCGACTCTTTTGTTGACAAGAGTCGCTATATGTAGCACGTCTAGAGTGTCGTGATACTTGTCAATCGCATTGCACAACTCCTGGATCAAGAAGGAGCCTAAAGCAGTACGGAATGCCGCATAACCTGAAATATAATAACATAACAAATCCAATATCCAAACAATGTGGTATATATCTTTATGGAGTTTTTTTGCAATCACACACAAAATCTATGTTATGTACCTTCAACACTAGAGTACATGGTAAAGAAGTCGGCATGTGAGGGCACGTGGAAAGTGTTGCCATCGTCGCCGTCGAGCTGCACCGTCCTGCCATCGTCCATGTCACCGCCACGGCATGCCTGCAAGACGACAATCGGATACCACATGCTACTTTCGTAAAGTTACACACTTCTCTGGTTCTGTCTTTTTTCATTTATCCTTTCCAGACTGAAGTAAGCCTTTTACCGTTTTAGTCACCACGTCTTATTCTTGTAAAGACTTCAATGATATGTAACAATTGCTACGTGTTGTGTTACCTGTATAAAGAATAGTTTCGGTTTATTGACAAGACTTTTGTCTCCGTTCTCCAGCATCTTAGTGACGTCACTAAATTGATATGGTCGATCCGATGCGAACAGTTGGCCGCCCTTGTCGCCGTGAGTCAGAATCGCGAAACATAGACATGACGTCATGGTGTGGTCCATGCGACTTACTGTAATGTAAAATCATTTTGCCGGTAACTTTACTGTATTAGTTGGGTTAACAAATTCTAATTGAGTAATTTCCTGCCAAGATAGGAAATATTTCATAACCGATCCCCCATGAACATCCAGAACACCAGAAGAACTAGAGATGCGTTTATGACGTTAATACTTTGTACAACTTATATTAGGTATTAATTTTTTTTAAACGGTATATTTATTATGATACGTATTGTATCATTATCAGAGGCTCTGCAGCCGAATTCTTAGGTCTTATGTTTCCAGCTCGTGCCGTTGAACAGTCATCCTCCAGTCGTCATCCAGTTATCTCAACTTTTGGGCTACCCCTTTCTCTACGACCGCCTGACTCTCTATCAAAGTTTTTGAAAACCAAAGATTAATTTAACTAATAACTAATTTGACTAATTAATTTCTATTATTTTAATGATGAAAACATGATGTTTGATATTTCTTAGTAGCTATTTCACGTCAGTCACATTGAAAATCTACGGCTTCCAAGATGGCTCTCGACACAACTGTTGTTATATAAATTATTTTCTTTATTATACATGAAGCAAGACGAAACAAAGGCATTAAAAAACTTTACTAATGCAATTAATTGGTACTGGTATTCACCAGTACGACAGTACTGTGCCCCAATCACAATGTACATAAAGGTTCTTTACAATGGTTGAAGCACGTTTAATAATGGTTGAAAAAATTGTAAAGAAATAATCTTTAATTAATAACCAACTGCAAAAACTCATTCCGCTGGGTTTTTCCTTTTTTTTCTACTAGTAATAACTAATAATAATAATTATTGATTACATTTTCAAGCAATTCGCTTGCGTATGTTTTTCCATAGAAGAGTGAATAGGCCAAAGCTATTCTAGTGCGCACTATCTTTCGACCACGTGCTGTTTAATACCATGTTTGATTGTGGTCAAGCGTTAGTTTTATTCATTCTAATAAATATTTTTCAACATTATGATTGCATCACTAGAAAACATTGGCCAGAAGATAAACGGATATTTTGTTACTTCAATATTACAGTCATACAGGACACGAACAGCTAAATAAAACAAATATCTTACTTTCCAGCGCCTTGTTTAGTATTTCACCGTGATCCAAGTCATGGTAGGTAAGAACTTTGTAGCCTAATTTGAAAAAAGTTTTCTTAAGGGCTTCTACATCTCTGTCCGTTCCTTTCCGTGGTGTCGGCGTTTGGTAACTGAGTTGAAATGCGTTTTGTTAAGAAATAGATTAATCAATTACAGACAACAATTACGACAGTATTATCATAATCGAATAGTCGGTAAAATATCTATGGAGATATTCCGGAAAACTAATTTCTGTGTATGCGGATTTTTTTAACGTAAAACGCAACAAGCAAGCAGATCAATTGATGTTTTCTAACATCCGAAACATTTAAATGAAAAACGGAGGCAATCCGTATTGTAGAATAGAGTGGGGAGTGGCTAAGGTAAGAGAAAGGTGGAAGGATATGGGGCCTTCGATTATCTCACTCATGAACAGTATAAGTACTTCCGCCTCACCCTTGTATTTTGTGAGGTCGTGGGACTTCCCTTGTAGACTGAACCCCTGGACCAACTCGGCTACTACAGTACGATCTCTGCCTACCGGCCTTACAGACGTGAGCGCATATTTTATTTTATTTTTAATTTGTCTATCTATCCTTATCAAATTATAACATTGTTTGAAACCTGAATGAATTTAAATGTTACTTACTGGAAATATCTGGTGGCCTTATATGTAGTGTGGTTAAAAATCACAAGATATTTGTCTCCGGAAATGTCGTAGAACAAATCGTCCGGGTTGAATATTGGCTGCACATTCACAATTCTTGTCTCATCGCCTGCACCTGAATTCTTACTGGCATTTTTACTGCCATTAAAGTGGAAATACGAACCAGTTCTTACTTCCCTTTGATCGATGTTTAACTAACTAGATAAAATAGCGTTTGAGGGAAAAGTAAGGAAAAGCAATGAAAGAGAGGTTAGTATCAGTCAAGTGGCAAATAAAAAAATGGAAAGAATTTTACCTTGAATTTGATACGGGGTAGCTTGGGCTTACATCCGAAAAAGTTTCTTCCATTTTGACACGTTCGAACGATAAAAAAAAATTAAAATAATTTACAGGCAAGCGTTGGACAAGTATTCCAAAAAAATTACATTAAATAACTTTAGCAATTTGTTTATACAGGGACACATCGGTCAACACGGCTAGCTGCAAAAATGATAAGTGGTCGTGTGTTGCAAATATGATAAAAAGATAAGGGACTCAGCAAACCGCAGGTATTGATAAACCTGTCACATAAATACTTTTGTCTGTTTTTTTAAATCAAAGAACACAAAATCATCAAATTGATATAGTTTGGAGACACCAGTTTTGAAACTAGACTACTAGTACTTACTTTTTTCCCCTTGAGAGAAGGGTACCTAATATGTCACTCCATGGAGGGTCCACCGAAGCGACCTAAAAGCTCCTCCGATCCGGTAACAACCTTAAGGTAACCGCCCGAGCCGAGGATCCTGAGGGAGCTTAGTTACTGCAAAGAGGATTAGGCTAAGCGCCCTCTGCACGCTGCCGCCTCAAATCCAGTCACTTTTATACTACAGATGTTAAGTCTATCCTTCTATTAAACCTATTTAGGAGTGAAAATGCCATGAATGATTTTATCGAAGACGATCATGCAAGTCGTTATACCGGTAGGTGCGTTCTTTGCTATACATCTATGTAAAATGTGTGTTGTGTTTAAGAGACCAGCTGTCACGTTTTGAAATCGGAATGCGAAAAGCGGATGCCATCCTAATAAAGTAAGATGCTTATTTATTTATTTATAATAACGAATGATTTCTTCTGAATTTATCATTCATTTTACGTGCAAACACTACTAAGTTGGTGCCATATGCAATTTATCAACCAAACACAAAAAAAACCTAGGTGTTTGGGCGCAAGGCGCTCGGACGTTAAATTCGTGACGTTTCCGACAGCGATGAGTCATGCCTGGGAGCACGCTCGGCTTGATTCGGTTACTCTTGGCTCGAAAGTAACGGGACACCGATCGTAATGGGACAATGAGTCTTACTTTGCTTGCCTCCTAGCGTTACCGATTTATAAGACGTTGTCACGTCAAAAACGAATCTGATTGATCTGTGCCGCAATAGTTAAGTGTCTAAAGCGAAAAGGTAAATGGGTCTTTAAATATATATGATCAAATATAAAATTTTATTTGCAAAATAATAGGACATTTAAGAAAATTAAATAACAACATGAGATTTAAATCCTTCAACAATGAATGTAGTATCTTCCTCATCCTTCTTCTTACGTCTTGATCGCTTTCTACGCGTACTCCATTTAACTGTAGTTAAGTTCATAATATTGAGGGATTTGTTAAATATGTGACATAAGCTTTTATAAAACATTAAAACACTTGTAGCACCTTCTAAATACTTTTCAACAAAATGTATTGGTTCTTCTTGGTTTTTTAGTTTCAGAGCTATGTTGTAAACAAATGTACCATTATAACATTTGGAGTAAATTGTACTTTTAAATGGACTACCACATAAAGTATTAAGACCATTTAGTTGCAGCAAACAGCATTGAAACTGGGCAAATGAGTGTATTTTCTTTATATCATAACTTTTAGGTCTTTTTCCGCTGCTGTCATCTATTTCGAAATGTTTCAACAGTACACTAGCCACTATAAGACAATCTTCATATTGAACCTTATGCTTGTTCAAAAATAATTCCTCTTCAATTGACACTGATACAGAAGGCCTCTTCTTCAGTTCTTCAAGTGTCTTGGAATGTTTGTTATTGAAAAATTTGTGGCCTCGGAATTTTCCAGTTTTTTCATCAACAGCATCCAGAAACAAATAACTTAATATTAAGCTATGAACATGAGCTAAGGGGACACTGCAGTTGGCTACCCAAAAAAGAATTGATATCATAAATAGCTGGAAGTTTGGTGGCAATAATCCTATGGCATCGTAGTCTAATGACAGTAATTTATGTTCAAGGAAATGATAAAAATATTTCTTTAACTGATCATTACTTAATTCACTGTATGGTGTTTCTGTTAATCTTGATATTGAATACTCCTTATCAATCAATAATTTCTTATAATTACAATCACTTTCTCTACTGACATATACAAAAGTTTCATGTGAAAAATCTGTCAAGATATCAAATGCATATCTGAGTATCGGCAAAGCACACAGAAACGCATCATCATCAGTATAATCTTCTGCTTGTGGTGAACAAAAGTACAAATGATGGGTATACATGTTAATATAATAATGTGGAATCTGTTTAAGTCGAATACCCTCTACAAGCCAATCTGGCATACCACAATTATTATTTGTATATAGCATATCAGAACATATATCTTTATTTGACGATGTAGTAGAACCATCAATGCTTTCTTCGTTGTCAGTTTCTTCTCTATCACTGCTTTCATTTTCATTATTGTTTATGATATTTTCTATTGGTATGTTTATATATACATCAACTTTGGGTTCTTCATTGCATACATTTAAGTACTTTAGAGATGAACAATGTGTTCGATGGTAACCATTAATGCTTTTTGTAATTATGGCAAGTACTTTGTTTTTCTGTTCCTTTTTCAATCTTCCCAATATCTTAATTATGGCAGAATCGAGAGTTTCATTCTGCAGCCATTTAAACAATGCCTGGATATTCCTTTGTTGTTCATTTCTTTTGGTTCTACTTTTTTGTAATTTCAACTGAGAAAAAAATTTGTTAAAAACTCTCGTTTCTACAAAATCATTCCCAAGTAATGTTGCTAACAATGGCAATAGTTCTTCTTTTAAGCCACCAAACTTTGTCGCCAAATATTCAACTTTGTAAATCTTGCATTCCATAACATAGACTTTATCGTTGTCAACAACTACTTGTTTTGGTTTAATTTCCAGAGTGTTAAAAGGTATATACAGTACATTATAAATAAAGAAATCTGAGTCATAACTGAGTACAGGGCAACTCATATACCTAGCCATAGTGGCGATTTCATTATCAGCTTCAAATTCGCAAATTGTATATGGGACCATCATTTCTATGAGAACTTCTTTAAAAACATCCCGAAGCAACAAAGGAAATATTTGTAAATTGGATTGTGTGACAGGATTTAACCGAGATGCTCCATTTATTTTTGATCTGAGCCTATTGTATGCTGTTTTTAGCTTCCTACTCTCGTAGCTTCCATCGAAAAGAACATATGATTTGACATTGCATTTTCGTAAACTTTTGAAAAATGTCTTAGTATAGGATGAAAATTTGTCATAATCGCCACCAAAGGCTGAGAAACAATTAAGGGACCGGTACAGTTGTGAACACAGACTATGGCCATCAATCACAAGATTACAATCTCTAAGATAATGACGACGTAAGAAAGTATCCTGGTTATTATTTATGTACGTAGTTAATCCTCTCACTCCCATACTTAGTCGGATTGCTTGTATCTGCTTACACTTTTTTCAAAAATGCATAATTCAAAGGAAAGCCGTTCAATCAATTATTATCAACGAATGTCGTTTAAAAACGAACCAGGTTATGTCGGTTTTGGTTATAGGAACTTTGCTGGCTTGACAATTGACAATTGCCAACTTGTTGTGTGCTGCCATACCAACTGATTACATACTGTATTTGAAATACCTTTCTAACTGCCATATATCGGAGATTACCACCATTAACATGTCTTTGGAAATAAGGGCTTACTATCTAGATAACCTATATTTGTTAATAATACACTACCCAAAACATTATTTTTAATGTTGCTTAAAACTATTTTTCATGGCAACATTATCCGAACCGTGTCATTCACTTGCTTGTCAAACAGACCCTGCCTAACTAATTCAGATTCACCAACATCGCCACACCACCAACCAAACCATAACTTGCGATATTGCGCCGGCGTGTACGTATTGAAAGAAAATTAGCACACGTGTTTCAATATAAGCATTATTTCTATTCAAGTCTAAATAATAGATATTTTAGTCTAAACTAAAAGAAATTGTAAGTATTCTGATTCTACTGCAACAATTGCACCACGTTTTCACATTATTAGTACGCGTGGGGTTACGCATATAATAAATGCATTCTCACATTGTCTTAGATTTCCGGCAATGACTGAAGAAAAAGAAGTAGCGACTGAAACCAACGGTTCAGAAAATGATAAAGAAAATAATTCCGAAGAAGAAACTATTTTAGAAAGTTCCATCATTCGACAAGTTGAATACTATTTCAGTACGTATTATACATATTGTATAATTTTATCTGTTGTCTTATAGTCCAAATTCATTTTGCAAATATGCCATTTTGCTGAACCATACAGTTTTTTGTTCCCAAGGAAGCAAAAGTTCTTGTTACCATAAATTGAATATTGATTTGATAACAAGTAACATCATCATGTCATTCATTTATTTTATATACCTTTTTGATACAGGCGATGTCAATTTACCACGGGATAAATTTTTGCGAGAACAAGTGACTTTGGACGATGGCTGGGTGCCACTTGATATCCTTACCAAGTTCAATAGGCTCGCCAAACTCACTATGGACACAGAACTCATTGCTAATGCTCTTGTCAAATCAACATCTGGTCTTCTTGAGGTTAGTGTTATTATGTATTTTTTTATTATTATTCAACTTTTTGATTATCCAAACAATACTTAGTAAAAACATGGTCAATAGTTTAAAAAAGTCATATTTATCTCATCACATAATTAACATCTTCACAGTATCCCGAAATGATTTTGAGATAGGACTTAATAGAGTTCCTTCTTAGGTCATGTATTCTAGAAATAATAGGTATGTATTTTCCACTAGGTTAAATGAGATAACCAGGCCTAGGCTACTAGTTTTTATCAGCCCAAACACAGCGAGAACCCTGCTTGGAGTCAAGAACACTGTTAATTTTATTTTAACGCTACTAAGAGTATCCATCCAGTATACAAAACCTTAACATGATTTCATACACTTAGATTTCAGATGATAACAAAAAAGTAAGACGAAATCCTGAGCTGCCAATCCCAGAAATGAATGAGGAGCGCCGTAAAGAAATGATGGCAAGAACTATCTACGCCAAAGGTTTTCCCAAAGATTCCACCCTGGATGACCTTTTGAAGTTCTTTAAAGACTATGAGGGTGTTGAAAATATTATAATGAGGAGATATCAAGATAGACAGACGAAGAAAAGACATTTCAAGGGATCAGTCTTTGCCACTTTGAAGACTAAAGAACTGGTATGTTTCATTTTTCACTATACATATATTTTATAATTTGTTAATTTAGAGGAAATTAAGTTAAGGTACTAAAATTTGGATTTTACTACCATGACTGATATATTAAAGATTTCATCACACAGCGGATGCCTTTATCTCATATACAATATACACATGTTTTTATGCAGCACATTAAGTATGATGGCTGTGTGTGTGACATCTTCTGTAGTAATTACATACATTACAATTGCACAGGCATTGCACCTGGTGTTTATACCGGCAGGTATTTATTTTCATAAGTAGAAATCTAATGGTATTTAAAAGTTAGCTAGCTAGCTATTACACAAATGTGCCAGTTCAACCGGTGAAATACCACAACCTCACAGAAAACAAGCCTGAAGTAGAAGTATTGTATGCTATTGGATTTTATTTGGTGAGTCAATTGCTGGAGAACTCTTATCCTTTCAGCAGTTCTCCAGCTTTTATTCCTTTCTTATCTTTCCAAAAACAGGGAAAGAGGATTCAACGTAGAGGGGACATTGTCCAAAATAAAGGTGCAGGAAATGCATCTACAACTGAAACATTTTTGGATGCCTATTGTGAACTGCTTGCTTCTTTGCCTTCTTCTTTTTTTTTCTTTCATGAATTGAAATCTCATGATTTGTATTATTTTTTTCAGGCCGATAAATTGATGGAAAACAAAGGTCTCAAGCACAATGACGCTGAACTAGTCCTTCTTTGGCAAGATAATTATTTGCAGATGAAGCAAGAGGAACATGCAACAAAAAAAGAAAAGAAAAACAAGCAAAAAGATGTAAGTATTTTAACAAAACATATACAAAAAGTGTAAGTCTGCTTAATTGTTTATCCAGGTTTTTCCTAAACACATGTTTGGCTTATTTCGCAATGTGACAAAGATGTAAATGTATTGCAAAGCTTGTAATTTCACTGATTATCCCTGGACTGAGCAGTGACAGTAACACCATCACAAATCAGAAAAAAGAATACTTCAAAGTGGGGCTCAGCTCATACATCCTACCATAAATAAAATACAAGAAGCAAGCATAAGGAGTATGCCTTAAAGACTCCATCCTGTGTCGTTCCTCTGATATTGTATTTTATGAAGTTTTTTCTATATTGTAGGATAAAAAAGAAGAAAAGGAGGAATTCAAACTACCAACTGGCACTGTGTTGCATTTCAAACAAGATAATGAGAAAATGACCAGAGAAAATATTCGAGATGCCCTTGTTGCATTAGGTATGACTTTGTTTTTATTGCACAACAATGCTTTTAATTTTTTTTTATTGACTTTTGATCATGCCTTTTGTAACAAAGACTTGACCTGCAAAATACTTTTATTAATAATTGTTGCTTATGGTCATTGTTCACTGATCCATTGACATTTGGGTCACCCAATACCCTCTTATCTTGTTCTCCACAATTGTTGTGTATTAATTCTTTTAAGTTTATAATATTTGGGTGTAATGTTTTATCAGGTGCAGAAATAGCTTTTATAAGCTACAAAGTGGGAGATAAGGAAGGCTGGGTGCGTCTTATAAAAGAGGACACTGCTAAACAGGTAGCCGAAAAGATACCAGAAGGAAAACTAACTATTGAAGAAACAGAAGTTGTTTTCAGGGTTCTAGAAGGTGAAGAAGAGAAGGCATATTTAGATAAAACAATTGAGGAAATGGCAAAACGTCGCAGGAACCAGAAATCCTTCAAACAGAACAAAGGCAAGAACTTTAAGGGGAAGCAGAACAGGAAACGTAAACAAGACAACCATGGTGATGCACCACCGTCTAAAGTCAAGGCTGATAGTTAGGACGATGAACTTATTGAACATTTATTATGCTAAGTATCCTTCCATGTTTGAAAGTAAACCAATAACAATATATTTCCCATACATTACAATAGGCCTGTGATTTAAATATGTATGATTATTTATAAATTTGCAGGGAATTTTGCACATGATTATCAACTATAACGTAATAGTTGGGTAATTCTGTGCAATTTTTAAAAGGTATATGCAATAAAAACGGTATTTTTGATCAATAAAACAATCAGTATCGCATTAACAAAAGGTTCAATTGACCCAAGCAGACCTCTGAGTTATTACCAATTAACATGATTAGAGGTTAGGTTAATGATAGAAATGAACAGCTGTTGATATGTGTTGCATTAAGCAAGTGTCATTTTTACAAATTAATGTATACTTGTAGCTTAAACTATAAGTTACACTTGTTAGAACCCAAATGAAGAACTAAATGCCTCTTTAATTGGCTAAATTTGTGTAATTAAAATTACCTTTACAAATAAGTTGGTTTTATTATTTATTATCTTACAATTTATTTATATTATTTTTCACTTTGCAAGAGTAAACATTCTCTCCGAAGTACTACTACTCTAGAAAGAGTAGGCTATGTTGGACTCCAGCCCTTTTCTCTCTTCTTTCTACTTCAAACGTAGGAAAGAGCCATTCTCTTACAAATAATAGTATGATAGTTAAAGTTCCGGAAGTACTCCAACGGTCTAGTCATATGACAAGACAATACCAAGGTATACATATGTATACCTTGGTATAAAGGTCGTTTACCACGGTGACCACAATTTTTATACTTTTATGTAATTTTGTGGATCATGAGAAATAGTTTTTATTCGAAAATAATTACCAATTATAAAGTAAAAAGCTTTGCTTACAAAAATTACATCTTGCCGTGAACATAGATGTTACAAATGTGCACAACGTATTAAAACATCCCAGGGAGATTAATACCATACCTTTTACCAAAAGTTTACTCTTGCACTTAGACTTTATAAGGTTTGTAGGTTGGTTTTTAAGGTTCATTTAAGTGCACTAAATTAGTTGCGGAACATCTAAGTGCCGAGTGAACACGATAACCGCAGACGTATTGGGTTTGCATTAAGTTGGCATAATTTTATTTTTTCATTTTTTACACTCGAAGACTTTTTAATCAAATCTTTAAATAATTTCGCACTTCTACTGATGCATGAAACTTAGGACAAAAAGCGATAAAGAATAATTAGTAAAACTTATAAAGGAATATATGGTTCTAATAATAAACCATTATCTAAAGTAAAATGTATTTAATTAACCATTTATTTTTAAATATAAGAAGGAAAATATAATTAAAGGCAAAAAATTGTTGAATTAAAGTAAAATGTGTTTATTTTAATTAAATAATGAAAGTAAATAATTCTCAGAAATATGGGGCGTCCGACTTCTATATGAACCGAAGACCCCATGACCGCGGACCACAGACGATGGAAGGCAAGGCATTGGGGAAGTCCTACGTCCAGCAGTGAACTGATAATTATAATAAACCAGCCTTTTCTAGAATGTTTCCCGCTGCAGGGACACAGGCCTCCTCCCCGAGAGAGGGAATGAGCCGTAATCCGCCACGCTGGCCCAGTGCGGGTTGGTGGTTGTCACATGTCTTCAAATTTGGTGGTTCTAAGAACATGTCGGATTCCTCGCGATGTTTACCTTCACCGTTTTTGGAGCAGTGGTGATGAAATAAATTACACAAAGTAAAGCGCCTGCCTTGGTTTGAACCCGCGACCTATGGTTCGTAAGTCGGGGCTTAAACCGCTGAGCCACCACTGCTCCTCAACTGATAATAGACTAAAGATAAAAACGTATTTTTTTTGAATTGTTTCAATTGATCTCAAGAGTTGTGCTGTTTGCATATGAGGGAAATCCAAAATCATATTGAAATTATGGGATATTACCCAGGAACAGGACAGTTGCATTTGCCCGTGATGTAAAAAATGTTTTGTTATTTTTTCTATGGAACAAAGTGGCGAACGAGCAAGCATGTCATCTGATATTAGGAGCCCGCTACTTATAGGCAACAAGCAAATGAGTGGCAGATGCGTTGCCTACCTTTATTAGTACTTCAGCACCTTGAATACAAAAAGAGGAGATACCTTCCTGCCCACAGCTACAATGATATCAGATTAGAGGATTTTAAAAAAGAGATGATAAAATATATAACAACAAACGCAATCAAACTTTTTATTAGCATCTTTCGAAATAAATCTGCGAAAACATATGACACGAACGAAAGCACGATACAGCTATCTGATGAAATAATACAAATATACATCATGGACCTGTCGTACATACATTTTGGAAATTAACTTAATAAAAAGTCTTATTATATAAGAAATCGTGAATTAATTCTAGCCGAATGTTTTAAGACCGTCTTCACTGATATCGACAACGTACAACTTCCCTATGCCCAAGTAAATTATAAAAGACGAACTTTGAACCAAATTGCTCTTTCTCACTGCCGACTCAATCTTGATAATAAGTTATACTTTACTAGATAAATGTGTTCATTTTAATCCAAGATTTAAAGATGTTAGATACATGTAACTCAGAAAATATGTACGGAACTGCAGACGACTCGTCGGAAGATGCTGATCCACTGATGAAAGTTAGCTGAACACTGTACATTTTAAAACTGTATTTTATTACGAAATAAACAGTTTACGTTTTGCGGGTTTTTTTTATTACAAAACATGAATATTGGTGGGATTTCAGGGTAGATTTGGGGAGAACTCGAGGCAATCGTCTGGCAGCATTGTATACTATATGTCAACTGTCAAACAGACAGGAGACATCACAACTGTGCCTGCC
Organism: Papilio elwesi; assembly: GCA_029849275.1. Taxonomy (NCBI): domain Eukaryota; kingdom Metazoa; phylum Arthropoda; class Insecta; order Lepidoptera; family Papilionidae; genus Papilio; species Papilio elwesi. Next base: position 1,581,033 of record CM056687.1, on the reverse strand, counting down.
CGGTAATAATAAGGACTAAGGACTAACTGACCAACGGTGTTTGCTTTTGCTTACATATTTTCTGTTTATGCTATTATTTGTTAAACAGGAACTTTAAAACAAAGTGATATTCTTTCATTCCTTTGGCACTGATTATGTTAAAATAATAAAGAAATGAAGACGGACCCTGAATCAAGGTGTGAACCCGACAACCCCATAGTCACCGGCGATGTGATAGGAGACACTGCGTATAGCGAGCGCTTTGTATTAAAAATACTTTTAAAATTGGCAAACTTGGACTCTTTGAAAGATGAGATAAACGAAAAAGCTTTTGAAGATGATATCTGTACACTGTGGGATATGACCGTCGAAAGAGACGTTGTATTGTTTCTTTTAAAACATAAGGTGCTAAATCTTTTCAATTTTGCCTTACCGACAATGGAAACACCGCGTTATATTGAGATGTTTGTGGGTATAATAGGAAACATGTGCTGTCAGAAAGAGGCAGTGAAGACACTATTAAATATGGATGATTTTTTATGTTTACTATTAGATTATATTAAGACAGATGACAGTTTAATATTGATACAACTGCTCCGTTTGGTGCGCTCCGCATTATCTTCAATAGATAGTGATGATATAGCAAAATGGATAAACATGTTTGATAAAGTTAGCTACTCTGATTCATTATATTATATACTTAAAAACTCATCTAACAAACAGCTCTTAGTGACAGCATTAGAGAACCTGAACACAATTTGTTCATATTGTAATATACAAAAGTGTAGAGTTCAATATTTTGAACATTTTGTTTCTAAGGAAGCCCTTAATTCAATGGCAACAGCTTTTACAGAACTTACTGTTACACAAAAAGAAGGTTCTTCCAAAGATGAGTTGGAAAGAATTATTGTCATAAGTTTGCAAATGATTTTAGATATGGTTAGTTTTGAAAAGTCTAATGAAATATTTGATGATTGTACAGAAAATGTAGCAACAATAGTGAGCACTGTGTTGAAATATTATGAAGCAAAACTTGTAGAAGAAAAAGAAATTGATTCCGATCTGGTAGATCTACTGGACTGCATCAATAATATAGTAGGGATTGTTCTTATTGGTGAAACGTGTGAACCCGATAAATACTTTAATATTTGTTATAGTATGTGGAAAGCTCTGCAATCTATAACAAAAGTAAATCAGAACGGTGATAGCAACTTTGAAGAAGTAGATAAAGAAGAATTTCAAGAATTTGTTCAAAACATGAAGCCACCACTAAGTGTTCTAATGTGTAAATACATGCAGCAATGTTCACAGGAGAATTTATTTAATATTTTAGATAAAATTGGTAATGAAAATAAAGACATATTAATGTCACTTACAGATGTTGATGTCAAAGTTGCAGTGTCAAATAGAATTTTCGATTATACAACAAGAATAAATGAGAATTTAGATTCATAATTGTTTTGTTATCTTTTATTATAGCCTAATTGAAAATAAACCTTTAATTAATGATTATTAAATAAATATATTACAATGTATTCCATTCTCAACTCTGTTGGCATGACAAGAACGTTATTAAAATTAATGCAGTTGATATGGAAGAGAATTGTACCAGGCATGATTGAATTCATGAAAAAGAAAGGATAAGAAACAATGTTCTCGGAGAAAAATGTGGCTTTAAGGATAATGTTGACAAATTGTCAGTCTTGGTGGAAGGGGTTTCCTATGTCTTGTATTTAATCATAAGTAATTCGCTTGGTCCCTGATTCCTCCTTAGTGATCTCCACTATGGCTGGTCACTGGGAAGCTCAACCTAAACCATTTAGCTTTTAAAATCCTTAGCCCCACATCATAATCAACAAACCATTGGAAGGAGCTATAGGAGGCCTATGCCGACAGATACTGTATGAAGAAAAAGTAAAAAAAATAGAAATTGCTCACTGAACTTATATCCAAGGTCTTAATTTGATTTAAAGTGGATCTAGAATGTGGCCCGCCGTAACTACTATCTCTTGTAGAGTGATTGATTTTTCCTAATAAAACCTCTTTAAGCACTAGAAACCCATATGCATTACTGCGGTTAACCTAGTAGATAAGAACTATGGCTAAACAATTGGCTCCCACATTGTTCATAACATCTATTCTTTGTTTTCTTCATTTTATTTCTGAGCAATTGCTATGCAGCTGAGGTTATCAATATGTGGGTAGTTATTAAATAAAACTTCAGTATTTATTTGTGATTATATATTTTGTAGACATAATAAAGCAACATTTACATTACCATAAACGAGTTTCGTCCAGCCGCTAGTGCGCCGGACTAAAACTATTCGAATGTAACAGTACATCGTAACAACGCTCGCTCGGCGGCCATATTGACCTCGCACACTACACATTTGCTCATCACATAAAAAAAACGTACACCACAAATACTGAAAGGGAGAACAGGAGATTAATAACTGTATATTTTACATTAAATGTACTTATAAACTAACTAACCACGAGCCTACTTGCCCACGACCGGGGCCGAATCGCACAATTTAAATATCAATTCGTAAATATTTAGAATATTATATCAAAGAATAAAAACAGAATAAAGACTAGACTTTACACTGATCAACGACAAAATGGCTAACAGCAACAAATCGCGGGTGGCGCCGCTCTGCGAGTGGCGGCGGCGACCTCAAACTTAAAAAATAAAGCGACGCGCGCCGTCACTGGCAACACCAATCCAGACGCATCACTCGAACAGTGTAGCCTGTTAATGCTTTTATAACTCCATTATACACATAACGTATTTTTCAAAGCACTGACGTTCAATAAATTATGTACTGACCAAATGTTAATAGTTTGCGTTTTATATTTAAAAAAAATATATAATGTTGTCTGGAGCGTATGTTGCCAGTGCTCTACTCGAATAACTGAGCAAACAAATAATATAGCATCCTTAAAACGTAACATGTGACCGAGTCGCACCACCGCCCCGCAGAGTACATTATGTATACAATACACTACAAAACATACTTGATACCTACTCAATAAATTACATAAATAATCTGAATTTAAAAACAAATCTTAGGCTTCTGTAAAACATATTATTTGTCGAGTACCGACACGAAACCTGTTCGCTACGCTCCTCTCTGCACATTACGACTCTCCTATGTTTTGTGTTAGCCTGGGAGATGAGAAGACATATAACCCGAATAAAACAAAGTCTTGTTACTCATGGGTACCGGGGCAAAAAACAGCGTCCTTGAATTACAGTAGTAATCCTTTTACCTTCATCTTAAAAATATATATATATCTTTTGGAAATAAACTTAATATATATTGGAATTGTGTGTCATTATGTACCTTTAGTGTTTGACGGTTCAATGTGCAGAGATATAGGAACAGGAGAAATAATATTTACAAAATGTAGCGTAGACAAAACAAGCCCGCAAGTGATATGAACGCATAGTGAACCCCCATTTGTACTGGCAGGGATGTATTTTGTATAACATGTTGACGTTGAACGTTTATTTGAAGTTCATAGATTGCATTGTTATTCCTATCTCATGAAATCTTAACGTTAGGGCAAAGTTAATATTTAACGTTGAATTTCAACAATAATAATTTATCTTATCCACTTCAAGTTTCGTCATACAGCGAACTACACGAGAGAAATGTGTAAATACTTATCGTATAAATTGTAAAAGCGAAATTCCAACATTACTTTACGACAACCAAAACCAATCCAATTTGTATATATTCTTTTGAAATGGTCCATTTTTGGCACATTATCGTCCAATGTGTAAATAATACTATGCGACGCGTGGTATGGCAACACCCAACGCTATATTTGTAAGGTTACTAGAACTTATGAATTAAATTTAAGCCAAATTACCTGATATCGTAGCAAACTTCTAATTCATAATGTGGCAATACTTATTTCCATAGTAACCCCACGTATGCCCGTTTCAAATGTTACCGTAGACATTTAACCTGCCTCGATTTCTTATACAATTTATTAAAAGAATAATTAAAATTTAATAGGTCGGTATTCGATTAGGTTGCGATAAAATTAAAGCCTCTTTAAATTGGATCAATCTGACTGTAGGTCTAATGCGCGTGTCGGTAAGATGCGTCCAATTTGTACAGAAATGTCTAGCGAACGTTTGAAACAGGACAATGAAGCCCCTTACGAATAACATCTTTGGTACATAATTGTGAGCAAAGACAATCTAATATAATCTGTCCGAATATAATATAAACAAGCCGTAAAAGCGACAAGAGTGCTCAATATTAATACGGAATACTGTCGTTGCCAATAAATTTGAATGATTACATCTAACGTGTTAAGGTAGGTTTTGCATTCAATCTTCAATCGATTCATGTTTCACTAGGGTCGATCGTATGGACCTTAAGGCGATCACTGGAATGTTCACATCGATACAACCGTACATTTCCGCGGCACGGCCACATAGTACATATATTGCTTTAGTTTAAGCGTATCAACTCCGAGTAGGCACGACATCTATTTTGTACTTACACGAAACACTAATCACGATTAAATATATAAATACATAAATATATATACCTTTAAAAACAACCTAAGTCCCCGTTTTCGTTGTCTTGATCGGACAGTTGTGTTGACAAATAATGGCTAATGGGTCACACATGGAGTCAAAGTACAGGGGTATAACTATACGGGGTGTTAGCACGGCAAAGGGCTGTCAATACATCGCATACATAAATTCCGACCGATCACTGAAATATTTATATAAATACTAAAATACGACTGTAACAAGATAAATAATGACTTTATTTAACAATAAACCTTCATGATGGCGAAGATTGACTTCGATTGAATTCATCGAGAGATCCAAGGAAACTTACACGGTCGTATGAAATCTATTGACGCACCTCATCCGTCGTATGCAGATTTGCCATATTAAAAAATGGCATGAAAAACAAATATAAAAAAAATATTGTCACAAAACTGGATACCTAGTTCACGGAAAAAATAATGCAAATAGCATATTTTCAGAGCGCTGTAACTCTCTACGCAAATACATTATAGAATAGTTTATACGGAACAAGTGTTCGACGAAATACAATCCGACTGACGAGTACCGATTCAATTACTATCAGCAAGTGATACATGTTGGATAATAATTCAATTAGATTAAACATCGAATAATCGTTAATCGGATTAAGTTTCGTACAACAATGTCGATAATCGAATAGAATCGAGTTACAGGCTTACACCAAAGGATAAGACATCACTCGGGAATAACATCAACACTACAATATATCGAGATTGCTCTCCGTAGGTAAGGAGGGTGGGGGCTAAGGACCTATGCCCCCGAGAAACCGTAAACTTCAAGGACTCGTATCTCGAAGTCCCCGCTCGGGCAGAGCGGCGGGTTGTTGAAGGTGGAACAGCGGTCAGTCTTGCCGAACCTAATGTTCTCGTCCATCCAGATCGCTTGGCCGTCACTGCAAACATGAGAATTACATTAACTTGATAACATTTGATTGTGTTTAGAATTATACTTCCAAACCAGTTTAATACTATACGACATTATAATCTTCTCTTGTAGTTTCACCACAAAACTTGGCATCTTGCCGCCCTCATCTAGTGGACTCCCGTAATTCTTTATCAGTATTTGTTGGTGCAAAATAGAGTAATGAACAGACAAGAGTAACGAATTGCTGACGCAGCTTGTTTCGCGGTCGCTGTCTGTACCTACCCTCCGCCTATAGTGATCATGGTGTTATCGGCGGCCATGAACAACGAGTTGGCATGGGATGTCTTCTCTCCGTCCCCCTCGGTCTCCTGGAGGCAGCCGACCCAGGGGTACTTGGCGCGCACTGGATGCAAACTGCAAGGAGGTATGAGTAACAAATGATGACTGACCCTCCACCGATGGTAATCATCTTGGAGTCTGCGGCCATGAAGAGCTCGGAGCCGTGAGCGACGCGCTGCTCCTCGCCCTTGCCGTCCGCCCCCGCGGAGCACCCCACCCACGGGTACTTAGCGCGCTCCGGGTAAAGGCTGCAATACGTACGGCGCACGGGTTTAGACGTGCACAAGGTTCACAATACGCTTCTCTCTAATTTAATTTCCTAATAGACAATGTCTTTACAAAAATATAATGATTCCTACTAAGCAACATAAATTGTCCATTTTGTGCTCTAAAATAGTAATTACTAAAGTGAGTTCCGCGAATATTAATTCCGTGGAAAACTCTAAATTACATTTATCATTTAATGATTTGTGTATTTTAGTTTTCAAACCAATTAAGAGTAAAATTAAATTAAATTAACTACCATTCTTCTATATCTATGGGTGTTGTTCCATTTGTTTATGAAAAAGTATCCCGAAACATTAAGTAGAAGTATTTCCCTATAATTTTGTTAACATAAAAGTTGTTTAACACTCCCTCACAAGTGTATAGTTTGTAAAGATTATATGACATAATATCGTACAATAGGAAATACAGAAATGCAAATCGCTAATGAAATAAAAACTGCTAAAAATATAACAAAAATATAAGCATTATAGATAATATAATAACTATTCATTTAATTTTAATTACGAATTATATAATTAACTAAAAAAAATGTTAAAGTATAATAAATAACTACTATTTAGTTGTAATACGTGCAAAGCAAGTAATATGCAATTAAGTAAATAAATAAGGCCAGAGAATTAAATAAAATAAAGAATTGCGAGAGAAGGTGCAGCCGTAAGAAAAGCAAACTTTACCCGAAGCGCTAGAAGTTACAAGAAGATTAGCTAAGAACCAACAGAATCTTATCAATTTGATTGTTTAAACATTCCAGATAATTTAAAATTAAATATTATTTCAAACACGGATAAGATTCTATTGGAGGACTTAGCAATTCCGCATCTGAACTTACAAATCTGCATAAATATATTGATAGCCTATTTTTAAGTTCAGATTTATAAATACCATTGAGTTGGTTATACAGCGAAGACGAAAATTAAACGAAGGAAGAAATCACTTTAATTCAATTTTTAGGCATGTACTAAAAAAAGTACAGTCCATACTATCTACAAAAACAGCAGGCTTATTAAAATTACATATTCTGGACTTATGTTATTTTACGCCTGATATAGATTATAAAAGAAAATATACATATCTGTAGATATTAATTAAATGTAATAATTAAACTAGAAACTACTTGAATAAACAACATACACACAAACAAAAGGAAATGTAAATTAAATTTTAAACCAAAATAATCTATGAGTCTTACAGTAAGGTTTATTTGCAATTTGCAATTTTTTATAAATTTTATGTAATTAAGAAAGAAAAAGCTGTGTACATGTCACCGATCAATTGTAAGAGTAGGCACTTTATAATTGGGCTAGGCAAATTCTAAACGGTCTGTTCTGACAATCGGCAAAAGGCAAATTCTAAAGTATCTGCTATGACAATCGGTCGGTGACATATATTATCGTTGAAGCATGTACTAAACATCAATGTAAGTAACATTTTGTAATATCAGTGTTGTTTTGCGGTGTATGTACATATGTGTATAGGTGGTAGTGGGGGTTGTGGTGGTGGCAGAGTTGAGGGTATGGGGTACCTGAAGAGGAATGTCTCTCCAGTGCCGAAGTACGCCTGCCGGTTGCCGCGCTCGTCCTTCTGATTGCGTTCAAACCAGCGCGTCGAACAATATGCACCGAACACCTTAACAACATTTGTTTATTTGTATTATGCCTATATATTACAAAAGCAACAACAGTTTTGTCCAATATTTGGCCAATAAAAATCTTAGTACCTAAAACAAAGTGGCAAACAAGCAAGTTCCTATATAGGTGACCGATGCCCATAGTCATCTTCCAACAACCTAATCAGTTGCAGATGCGTTGCTTACATTTAATAAACAGGGAATTTAAATAAACAAGGATATTCCCCTTCCCTTTTCATCACTTGTCCGTGAAATCCTTACCCGTCTTCCATCCCATTATTATTAAAAAAGGATAGTATGGGGAAGAGAAACTACAATTAGGCCTCCGGCACCACATTCGGAACATCACACAAAACGCAGAATACTTCTACTTCACGCCTGTTTTCTATGAGGTCGTGGTATTTCACCGGTCGAGCCTGCCGAGCCGATCTGGCGACAGATTTGTTGTTGCGGACTACCACTAAAAGCATTACTCACATTATTAGATTAAATTCTTGAACTCAAGGTGAAGATCTATTAATCAATAAACGCCTTTTATTTAATTTCTACCTTTAATGTCTGTACAATACTACTCTGAAATATTGTAATAAGTTATCAAGCACAGAAAACTGTACTCACTTCGTTATTACACGTCTTTATCATCAACAGCGTCGGCTCGTGGTGTTCTACTCGAACATAGAACGTGGTGAGAGAACAGCCGTGCTCTTCCGTAGTGTATAGCAGCACTGGCTGGTACATCGTGATCCTCACCGGCAGCCACGACCATAGAGTGAACAGCTGCAACATGCGACCATAGATTAGACCATAGACAAAGCAACTACTGGCTGAATTGTATGATACTACAGTATGTTAACAAAAAAAAGATAAATTGTCTATACTACTCAAAATGACAGATATTTGCAAAGTTTAAAATCTTTGGAGGATATGCAAAATATCTTATTTATGGTAAATCGATTATTATTTATAGAGGTTATGAAAAATAAATTACTAAATTGATTAAATATATATATATAACGGACAAACACTGACAAAAGGACGACACAAAATTAGTTGTGTCATATTAGTCGACATCTACCAGTGCTGAGTGCGTATCCGATGCTTTATGGTACAACATTAAGACAGTCGGATTGTACGAGCATACATAAAGACAAACATTGCATGCAATATTAACAATGGTACTATATATATAAACATTAAATTATTATAGCTGTATCTACCTAAGAAACCAAAGAAGCCTTTCAAGTAAGTAGATCACGTGATTTAGCTTACAGGCTAAAGAATTAAACGATAAAAATTGAACTAAATATTTACAAAGCAATATAAATTAAATTTGAAACAATTGTATTTGGTGCATATGATTTCATTTATAAATTGTATAAATTAATGGATGAAATATCTACGGACACTAATTCAACTAGCCACGCAAAGAATTTGTAAGTAAATCAAGGAATCTAAACAGTTTATTGTGAAAATACTGAATGGTGAGTTTATTTTAGTGTCTACACAATTAAATAATACTATTATTTGTCGCGGAGACATTCTAAGAGACTAGAAAGAAACAAAATAACTTTTATTTTAATAATTCAAAGTGAAGAAAATAAAGATAACGGTATAAAACAAACAATTTACAGTACGATTCAACACTATTTAATATATGCCAAACAATTAAAATGCAATAACTTTAGACAACTATGTGTTAAGATACTTCCATAGATTATGATTAAAAGCATAGACAAATTGTCAATGCCGCCGCGACATCTACAACCCGAGTTAGTGATATTAACATCAACCCTAGTCCGGCAAACCTTCTGCCTGAGGTCGGATGCGTGCTGGCGCTGGTCCTTGAAGACCGCATTAGGAAATGGGAACCACAGGGCCAGGTGAGAGGATCGTGGGCTCTGCGAACACCGAGCTACATAATGTCAATGCTATACCGTCCCTACTATTTGACACATATAAAAAAAGATTTTAAACGATGGTTATGAATGACTTATTGGTAATTGGAGTTTCGTGACATCAATTTAACGCGTATACAATGCCATGATTTCCCATGGATTTAGGTGCTAAGTATCGGATCTTGCTTTACATGTTTATGAAACCAAATTAAAAGGCTCCTGAAACCCACGCTTACGCATCTTGTAACTTATTTAAGGTGGACAGAGATCACAGTCGCTATCTGTTTTTCACTGAGTCTTTTAGGTTTAAAATGTGAGAGGGATCAAAGGGAAGGGCAATGGTCCAACCGCTATCGACGAATCACATCACCGCTTACATACTGTTTGGACCTCATCTAAAACGATGTATGGGCTAATAGCCTAAGAAGTTTGACATGACGGAATTGGGTAAGAGTTGACCGAGCTCTTACTGTGGTCCAGTATATGATTTAATTTCATTCCTGTAAATAAAACACAAAACAATATCTATATATCTATAATCTACAAGTCATTAATTTTGATTATTCGATGCATTTTAAAGGGATTATACGATATTAGTATCCTTCAGGGTATATAAGGATGGACAGAAATGCAATATAATAATGTAAAATTAAAAGATTTTATACTATGAATGATATACGGGCATTTCTTGACATGAGTATTTTCAATGACATTGTCTTTAAGCATTATTAACCTCGCGTCTTAGGGTTGATGCTTATAGTTTTAAGAAGAATCAATAATGTTATTAATTAACTTTATATTAATGTACTTAAATTATAGAAAACATAAAATTTTACAGACACTGAGAATGACGTACACTAAAAGACATGAGATATAAAAAATGTTCATGCAAATATGGTTGATACAGAGTACATTAAAGATTTTAAGTTGTGATTCTAAGGATAACACAATTAGACTTTTAAAATACGAAGCGTAATTTGCATCTGAACCAACCATTGTACGCTTTAAGGCTAATAAAGTAGCAAATAAAAATAAAAACGAAAAAAAAACGAAGCGACGTCGTCGAATCTCGAAGATTTCTTGTAAGCTAAGGCTATAAATAAAATAAATAAAAAAAACACCTAAGTGTTAAGCGGTGCATCTAAACATCGATAATGTCGCAAGCTACCAACGGAGCGACACTTATGATTTGTGACTTAATACTACGTAGGTCTTACTTCGCTCAGGTCTAGAATCCGCGACTTGATCGTTTGTATTGGGTAAACGCCCATCGATAGGGCGCGCGGGCCCGGCGAGTGTGAGCCCTAACGGGAAAATCGACACACTGTTAGCACTCACACAAAACAATCGATAGCATGCCACAGTCACATCACTATTCTCGATGCCCTTCTCACAAAATGTTAATTCCAAAAGCTATATTCATCGGCTCTTACTTTAATAACATTTGGTAATAATTTAAAAAAAAGAAATCATCTCACATGCATGCCATCTCTCTTGAGGCGATTGCAAAATACTTATTAATTGTTTATATATTATCATGTGATGTAACCTCACAATATAAAATGACACTTAAAAACAATGAAGATAGTAAAAAATCGACAATCAAAGCCAAAGGTGAAATTAACGATGATTTTAATAAAGTATCAGCAAAAGAAACTAAACTCTGTCGTGATACTGTTTTGAGTGGAATGATCACATCGAAGGAACACAACACCATCATAGACAAATCTCTCGCGACACAGACTGAAACATAACAAAACTTCGTGTATCGACAAAGGAAGGACTGAGATGTACATATTACATATCGAGACACACGAATGGTGTATGCCGATCGGATCTGTGTTCAGTCCGACGGGCCTGAAGTTAGTCGTGTTAGGAACGCAATCGAATGATTTTATGAAAAAGAGAAGCCAAAGCCACGCCTAATGCTGTCGTGTACGATACCATTTGTTTGCACGTTTCCTCAGACATTCTCTGCAAATCAAGTAAAATCAATTCTAAACACATTATATTCGACCATTTGTACGGTTATGTTGCGTTTCGATGCAGTGTACATGTTGAACATACTCTGTACACTCGTGTTAATTTAATCGAACAATATATATAATCTATCGTTTTTTTTTTCAATTTTCCAATACACCACAGATTAATAATAAATGTGAGTGTCTAAAATCCCCTCTTTTGTGACATGAACATGTTTATTCAGTAGAATATCAAAATACCGTGGTTTAGTTTCATCTGTAAAATAAGATTGAAGTAATAATATTCAACATAAAACGTCTGTAGTACAGTCAACTACATATCAAGTGAGATATCAGACACTATCATTTGATACGTAGTTAACTGTACGTATACATTGCAATTTCATACGGCATTGTCTGTACTGACCTCTCGTATGGTGAGGGTGTGGGACATCATCTGTATGTTGACCTGCGACTGGCTGGTGGGCAGGTTGTCGGAGGAGCGCGATCGCACCAGCCGCGACCCTGTGATCACTTGCTTCGACTTCAGCGTCATCTCCGTCTTTATGAACACCCGTGATATGTACTGTGAACTGTTGAAAATGTTTTGTTAATAATATACGTAATACGATTCATCTATTGATATAGTCATACATACATATACTATAATTAAGCTCATAATTATCAATTTTATTATAAAATATTCATTTCGTAATAGATTTTTTGGTTTTATTATTGCAATGTTAACGGAAAGTTGATCCAATTTCACTACATTTCTGTATAAAGGCAAACCCTGTATTATAATGAATCGTCAAAAATATTAATTTATTGGCCAACATCGAGCTGTAAATGTTTTTATATGTACGTATAATATGCTTTGTACTATATAAGTTTTAATATTTAACTGAACAGATTGGACTGACATACTTTTAATTAAAAAAATCTTCCATCCTATCAAGCTTTTGCCCATTTTAAAATAGGAGCATGTCATACGACGCGACGTTACTAACGACTTAAACCCTTTTTAGTACAATCAGGTCAAACTTTTACAAAGTTTTTGAAAGATAGCCCCCGAGGTGAATGGAGTATTAATGCTCGATATCACTTAAGTATAAAAAAGTAAAATAAGTTTTTAAAAGACAATGATATCTCGTTTCTTTAAATTTAAAAGGATAACCAAAAACGAAATAATACTTATATAATGGAGACATAATAAATATATTACGTTTCCATTATTAATATCTTGTTAACATCAGTTCAGAGCGTATCTGTAGATAATCTCAAAATGTATTTTAGATACGAGTGTATTATTCCAGAAAGTTTAACTTATTTAGACATTCTTATTCCAGTTATGATCCAATTAATAATTTCGCTTCGTATTTTGTATCAGAAAAAATGTGTACCACATACAAAATATGGTACATTATTAAATTATTAATCTTACGACCAATTGAAGTAAGAGAAACCTCCCAAAGCTTCATCATCGACTTGCACTTCCACTTAGTCCGCACCTCACTTTTAACTAATTTATCTGAGCAAGCAATCAGTTAACGAAATCATTTTATCCTTTTATTAACATTGCACACGAGTCTTAAAAAAGAAATGTCACCCTACTGAACTCAGGCGGCGGTCGCACTATCAAGACCTTCAAGAGAAACATATTTCGACCAAATTACCAGTTACGGGTAGCCTAATTCTGGTCCTCTTCCTCCTTCCACCCTTTTCTAATAATAGAACAATAGGGGAAGATAATTTGACGAAGGAGGGGATGGATAGGAAAAGGAAATATCCTTTCTTTATTATCCTTTCTTCTGTCCATTAAACTTATAAAATAAAATTTTAATTAAATATATTAAATAAAATTAAAATTAAAAAATACTACTACATTAAAGTAACCTTAATACCTTACGAGTCTACTTTGTTATCATTTTTTTATTGTTCTCTTCCTTTTTTCGTTTTTTGTGTTCTTTAAAAGTGCTGAGTTAGCCTATAATTATGTTATGTGTTATGTAATTTTATGTATATGATGACATTTTAGCACAGAATATGTTGGCTTCCTATTAAATAAATAAATAAACTTGTTGCAGATGTTTACAGGTGGCGTTCACTTAATATCAGGTGAACTCCTTGCTCGTTTGCCATATTTTATTATAAAAAAGAAGAGAATGCTAGTTTAATTTATTCATTATAAAAAAACCAATGGTCGTCTATAACAAACCTCAAGGCCCTTATGCTGAAAGCGGTCCTGAGAAGCTTGGTGGGTGAGGAGGGCATGTTCCTGCAGAACTTGTCGATGGCATGGTCTACGCCATTCTTCGTCGCCTCGGCGTACCACTCCGAATTCGTGTTGGTGGAGTGCTTGTGAAACAGAATTAATATAGCCAGTGCTACCCTGTAAAACACCTGCAACAAAATATTTGTTACAATTGATACAATAAATATATGATATACTATCATTATCAACCAAAAGTTAGACGAAGATCTCATTAAGGATCTCACCAGAAAGATCCATCTCTTGTCGCCCTCATTCAACGTGTTTCAGCAACCCTAATCGTTCTAATAAAGGGTGTATTGCACGGATCAGACTATCTTGTAGAAGCACTACCTACGCGGCGTTCTGTGCACAATGATAAAATATAGATACTCCAAGCATGAATATAACCAATTACAATTTAAATTTGATGATAATTCATTAAAATGGTTTTACTTAATTACGTGTTTATTTTAGTATGTTTTATAATTATAGTATAAGAATAAATAAGTAAAAATTAAACAACTTGACCAGTAGAATCGAGTCCAGTTACGCCTAATTAGATATTAAAAATCTAAGTGTTGGTTTCTGATTTAAGTCGGCAACCCACTTCTGATTTATATCAGATGAAGGTATAATCTTATCTCGTATCTTAGACCTTCATACAGAACATAGCTTTATAATGATTAACGACCTTAATGCCTTCATTGAAGAAGCAGTCGAGGACGCGCACGAGGTGGGGGAAGGGCAGCGCGGCGAGGATCCACCACTGCCAGTCGGCGTAGATGCGCTCCGGCCCGATGGCGCCCGACAGTCGCGACAGGTGCTGCGCGGCCGACTTCTGCAAGCAATGCAAGCGTTACGGGTACTCACGAAAAACAACATTCATTGTGTAATAAAAGTTGCAAAATCCTATGGAGTCTTAGATGATAGAAAATGAACGCTAAACCCACGTAACAGTTGACACCTCTGGAGCAGTACCATGATTTAAATAATAACGGTAGACAATAAAATAATTGCAACACACGAACTCAAAACAATTCACAGAAAAGGACATATTTTTGTGCAGAAAATCGCGAATTTGCGACCATTTTAGTTATCTAATATCAGGTGAACCGTTTAAATATTTGCCACAAAGGAATTATATCTTAAATTAGTTGTTTCTTCAATGGTAACATTGTCGTTAATAAGCCAAAGCTTGTCTTAAAATATTATCCGTAAATCGTAACCTTACTGGCAGATGGTATCAACCGTTAAGTCGTATATATATATATATATATATATATATATATATATATATATATATATATATATATATACTGCGAAAACGTCTCGTTACGTTACGTACATTACCTGGGCCCCCATCGTTATTAACGATACGCCCACCACCCTAAAACGATTAAGGGTAAATCAAAAATTCAAGTAAGCTTCTTATCGCGACTACACAAATGTTAGTAAAGGTATTACGTTTAATAACTTTCGACCACCCTAAAGAATGTTCACACTTTCCTAGAATCAAAAATATATTGCAAGTAACTTTATTTAACTTATGTATTACCGAGATAAATTGATGTTTTTATTAAATTTATTATTCACTGCGTTATATTATCAAGTATTTTTATCTAGTTAAGAAAGTATAACCGTATGTTTACATTATAAATCAGAAAATTTACTTTTTATAACTGCGTCATTGAATGGACGCGGTTAAACGTTTCCAAATCCTTCCTATCCTCAGCTAAAATCTTAAAATAAATAAGTCCAGTTGGTAAACAGAAACAAGAACCTCGGATGTAACACAGGCCTTATGCCATTGCGTGACGGGGCGTCACAATGCCAGCCCGCGATCGGATCCGCCGCGACGGAATCACACGCAACGCACTAGACCTTTTTTTATGACCGACAATATTTCTGTATGTACTGTAACGTTTCACGAATATTACGGTCAACGCGTGAATCAATAAAAGGTTTTCTTTTCAAATGGTATATGATCGTATTTCGGTTATTAAAATGTTTTGATATAACCGTTTCGGGTTTCCACAGGCGTAAAAGCATGTATACAAGCTTTCTCTCTTCCTGTGTCTCTGGGAAAAACTGTGATGATAATATGTTGTATGTGAATGTTTTCGGCAGTGGAAACCCACGGTAAGGGAAACGTAAAGCTCTTATACTCTAAGTAAATTTATGTCAAGTATCAAAATATAGACATTGGATTCTTTCGAAATTTTTGTCCATCTTCATTTTAAGACATTCAAAAAGGAGTACGAGTACCTATTTATAAATACTAATGTGGCATACACAATACACACTAATAATTATGCACAACACGAAAAACAATGAACATTTTGAGATTAAAACTAATCAATTAATTTATATAATTCTAATCAGTTTTTGTTGTAAATACATCTATAGAATTACATACTTTTTAGAATTTGTAGTCTAAGAAAGGAATCTATTCGTAGTAAACCAATAATAAAGGCAGTACAAATACCACAACAAAGGGCCAGAACGTAATCGAACCCATAAATATTTGATAAGAGTGTCGAGAGGTCAGAGGCGATGGTACTGACCGCGAGCATCGATTCCTTCTGGCCGGGTGAACGACACCGGGATAACCAATCGATGGAGCGCCTTTGAACTCTGTACGAACCTGTCTTCAATTATGTCAGGACGGCAAATCTAATTTTTTATTTAGACTATAATGATAACGTTTAATTAATCGATACCAAGATAAAGGGATAAAACAGTATGTTTGTTTGTTAAAAATCAAAATGATACCATAATAAGGTCAATGAAACACTCAGACCAAAAATTATTTCGAGATTATATCTTGGTAATACGTCACTTTTTATTAATATAAAATCTTTATTTACCTATTTGGTTCAGCGCGTTTCTGTTAGCAATCAACGAAGCCCTACCCCAAATAGAGGCCGGTCCCTTGGCACCCACTCAAGCAGTACACTTATCTGTCGACTAAATCGTTGGTCCATTTTAGTCCTTTTGATTCCATCGGCCATCCGTCATACAGCAATGTGTCCTCTCCATTGCCTATTAGGTTTAGCAATTCTACACCTATACAACTACGGATAGGTTCGTTTACAGCAATGTAATCAAAAAGAAATCTTACGGCATGTTTTTTGGCAATCTGCATGACCGTCTTCCAGGTGACCTCGTTGTGCAGCTTGGTCTGCGTGATGAACATCTTCTCTTTGGACGCCACCAGACTCGCCATGCAGTGGTAGCACTCCTCCTCTGTAAACAAACCACAGTTATGAGATTTCAGATTAATCACGTCTTTCGTTGAGTACTGGCTTTTCGTTGAGTGTGGCTGCACACGAGTCCTTATGAGCTGAGCCCCGCGGTTTCACCTACCGTGCTATTTAATTTAACCAACAGTGTCCATCCAAAGCGGAACACTATTTAATGTTTTTGATCATATAAATCTAAGATCTTATATCACATGCAAACTTTCATCCCCTATTTTAGAACTTAGGGGATGAATTAAGAAATGTCCTTCCCTTGGTGCTTGCCTACGTGATAACAGACCTCTCATAATTGAAAGTTTTTAAGGCCAATAGTGTGAACTGGGCGGTCATAATATTTAGCAATTAAAAAAAAGTGAAAAGGGATAATATAAGAAAATTAAATAACCTGAATATCATTAAATACTCTGTCAATATTTAACATATTGTCTTCCTTAAACTTCCAATTTATATTTATTTATTTATTCGCAAGATCAACAGCAAAATTTTACTTGATACTTACGAATAATAAGAAACAGACATCCAATAACAGGTCCTAGAGAATAATTGACATGGCAACATAGTTGAGTGAGGAAACACATAGTGTAACAATAAATAATATTTTAAGTTTTACAAAAGAAATTTAATATATATCTTTACAAAGTCGTAACACAGTCGCTTCTACTGACTGTTTTCTTAGATCTTTCAAACTACGCAACAGCTTTCAAAGCAGAGAACAGTAGAGATTTCAAAGATTTGTCGTAAAAGACGTACTTTTGGGCGCTTACATTTCCAACGCTGGTTTAACCTTACCAGATTAAAATAATGTACTAGAGAATTGTATATCTTAAAATTATCTACAAAAAGTCCGCCATGTCATATCTATCTTTCATGGATAACTCATCATCCAAAATAACATGTTTGTAAGCAAATTTGTTCATAGAGTATTAAAAGTAGGTTTTAATTGCCTTTTGCGCTATACGTTCTGACAAATAGCTTAGAAGACATCAATAAGTTTAAAAACTACAGAATTTAAAATCTAAAAGACAGATGCTCACACTGCCGCATCCCGCACCCCTTGCTTTCACCCCATACGCTTAAGCTCAATGTGTTTTCAATTAAGGGATCGATTCGGGTATAACTCAACCAGCAATTAATACAGGTAATAAGGTACACAACATAAATTAATTCTAAGGCGGAACAAAGTTTGCCAGGTCAGGTAGTATGTTGTGGGTGGTTAGGGTGGGGGCCCTGATCGCCCTGCAAGGCGATTCCGGGAAGACGGCAACATGGCCTGGCCCTATGCGCCTGCTCCCCAGGGTCTCGCGCAAGCTCAGTGCAAGGGGCACCGGTGCGTTCCACCGGAGATCCCGGAGCCCCCACCTATCGCACTCGAGGATGGCCACCGGTGGGGTTTAAGTGAGTAAAAACCTCACATAACCCTGTCTTTCCCCCAGTAGCAGGGTATCTTGGTTAAGATTTCCCCCTCGAAAACAAAAAAATATATAAAAGGTCAGGTAGTATGTTATAAAAGAGTTAATCGTAAAAATCACATGAGAGGTGCAGCGGGCAGTGTTGCGTGAATGTATTCAATTAGCGCACCAACTGGGCGGGAACGTCGATGGTGCGCGGACGCGATACACACGAGAAGACAGGGCAACAGATGATGTAGATGTTAATGTTTATTCGTACAAGATGTATTTGTTTGTGACATCTGTTTATTTTTTATAATAATGTTGGTACTACACATGCACAATAACATGAGACCTGTATTCCCTCACGTCTATCGTCCCCACATGCGCCCCCTTAGTTTCTACACCTAGTAACGAATAACGAAGGTACAATATTTTCAATAGTCTTGTTACTTACTGATAATTTAACGCACACCAACCAGACCTGGAGCATATACATTCTGTACAGATATTCCTATTACGTAAGCGAGCACTAAAAAACGTTTATATAAATTCATCTTTTTAATTGTGAAACCGGGGTACAGCTAGTCTTATAACAAACTTGTATACTATACAATAGCGCCCCTTTGACATCATCAGACTCAGATCTCATGTTATTGTGCAAAAATAGTAGATAAAACGAGCTTCGTGTACTTTGTATGATAGTGTTCGCTACGTACCAAATGCTACTTCTATACCCCTTGATCGCTAGTAACAAAGTCGTTAATATTTTCTATCGGTATTAATTATCAAAGCAATTAAAATTTGCGCCATTTTTAAATTAGAAAAGTTCTAGAGTTATTCGAGTACGGCACAAATACATTTCTGAAGCCGCAATCGAATGCTGAAGGTTAAATCGCAATGCAGAATCGCAGCAGGCGCATTATGGAGAACGTCATTGTTAATGCCGTTTATAAAAATATATAGCCTTATATATAAACCCATTGAAATAAGATGACTGAAAAGTTGACAATTTATTTTACATTTGATGAAACCCGTTATATTTTTTGTAGTGTAAATTATATATATACAATTCACTGTATATGCTGTGTTCGTAATATAATATATAATTAAATACTAATACGAATGTATAATATAGCGGGTTACGGACGGAATGGCGAACATAAAGGGATTACTCCGTTTTTTAAATATTAATCAGTCAATTAAAACGCAATAGTAAAGAACTGAAAAGAAACCTTTAAGAGCTTTCCTATTCGAAATTAATGGGACAAGGTCGAGCCAACAATCCATTTGAAATTGTTAGCGCGGCCCGTGATACTGAGTGCTATATCGCTAAGTGAGTCCACCCCATCCCCACCATTCTACCGCCCGCTAGCACCTAAAGATAAAAGGCCCGAAAGGCAAACTGTCTCGTCCATTAACGTGAATCGAATTTAATTATTAATTTAATTCGATTGTTATTAACATTAAAATGACGCTGTTTCAAGTTAGAAGTATCTCATTTAGCATTTATGCATATATCTAAAGTTTTTTATACATCCAACGTCAGGTCAAACTGTCTAAGGAGTTTTTACATTTTGATTGACATAACTAAAGAGGTTTAACGCGCTGGCCGGTTAGAATAAAAAGCTTGTATATTATAAGAAGAAAATAGTTTTATGTTTTTGTAATGTAGTTCTTATTAAATAAGGGTTTTTTACGTACAACATTTCCCAATATATGTATATAGTAAGTGAACCGAACTTTTTTTTAAATAACCAATGGAATGAGCATTAACTGAGTATTAATGTAAAACGATATCTATGACATGTGCATTTATTACATAAGTTTTGATTGAGTCTTTATTTTTATCGCAAGTATTGCATACCCCAGTTTATTTATTGTACAGTAAAACAATTAAGTTTTATCAGATAAAGACGCATTCACGTGTCCGAGGACGCAGATAAATGTTTGATTGTGCGCGCATAAAACGTGAGCGGCCGGACCCGTTGCGGGCAGTATAATGTCTCGCTAGACGTTTATTACTGCCCACGCCCGATTGCACTAAATTAAACCAACCTTTATTATAGCTACAGCCTGTTATATGATCGAAACCATAATTCTAGAAGTCTACTTCTGATCACATCATTTTCGACAGCGAAAGTAGCTTCATATATTCTAGAATGGCAGCCACGTATTGAACCACACAGCGTGGGAAGACCTCAAGAAGTATCGATGATCCGGCCTAGATTGGAGGAGTTCACTGTATGGGCGGCAGTGGGGGACCTTTCTTGATGTCGTAAGAACCTATCTATGTTTAGTTTATTAATAATGATAAATCAGCCTTTTTTTAGAATGTTTCCCACTTGCAGGGACTCAGGTCTCCTCTCGGAGAGAGGGAAAAAGCCGTAATCCACCACGCTGTGGGCCAGTGCTGGTTTGTGGATGGCACATATCTTCGAATTTGGCTGTTCTAAGAACATGATGGGTTCCTCACGATGTTTTCCTTCACCGTTATTGCCCACTTATCAAACATAAAGTATATCATACATGTTTTGTATGCATAGATATCATAAAATGAACTAAAATAATATAAATTCAGACGTTATCGTTCAGGTTTTACTAATTTCCAAATACTAAACTTATGCTGGTTGGATAGTTTAATTGTTAACACATTATCAGCGTCGTAACAGATTGCTGATTCGGCATCTTGCCAGAGAGAGCCTCGTCTTTCGACTTTCTACATGCCATAAACTCTGGTTCGAACTGCCTAGCTTATGTGTGATCGGAGGTATGGCAATTTTTTTTAAAAAAATAAGTAAGGTATTTCTGATATTGTCATGCAAGATATACAAACATACACGCTACCAATTAAAGTAGTTTCCAAATACTCTCATTTGAGTGTAAAAGAAAAACATTTTTTTCTATGCAATTTAAAAAAAGCCGTCTAAAAATTACCCTGTCATCAGAGATTTGAACTGTGATGATTATTTAAAGGTTTATGAATTTGTTCAATGGATCACCCCGCAACTCGGCTATTACCATTTGCAAAATATTAAACCTATAAACGTAACCGACGAGAATGTAATAAATAGAAGCGAGAGAGGTGTGCCAGAATGGCGAAATGGAAATACATAATCTCTGCCTACTCCTCTGGGTTACGGGCGTAAGCACATATATTTTTTATTCAACATATACCAAACTGTAGACGTATTGAATAACATATTTATATATAATATTATATGTATTAAAAGACAAACAATTATAATTTATAGTTAATATAAAAATATGAAATGGCGCTTTCTACATTTTAACGTCATATTTTTAGCTACCGGAATTTCTTAGATAGAGAAAGGTACCAGATATAACGAAAGTAAAATATAAAAGCTATTATCACACAGCATTAGTTGTTTATAAATGACATAGCTCGTGTCCGAGTTTAATAATCATTGAATAACATAGACACATTTCAAGACGCAACAACATATGCAATAATTTCATCCGACGACATCCCTGGACTTATTTATTCATAGCAGTGATTATAAAGGCTGCTTTATACACCCAAACATTTCGATTGATTAAGGTCTATGACCTCTGATTATAATTCATGGACAAACTAATATTGGCACGCACATAACGTAGACGGTCACGGGTACAAGCAAACTACCACCAATTAATACAAGGTAATTTGAATTCAATTACAAAGGTTTACAGCAGTAAAAGAATTTCCAAAAACACGTTAGGGATAGTTAACGTAGTAATTATCGCAACTCTATCTTACTTCCATCAACGATGAATCTTTTAACAGCTCCAGATTACGACATAATAAAAAATGTAACGCGGTCAAACTACAATTCACGAAAGTCATAAATAACTTGTAACTAATGTGGAAACAAATATTACCGATTGCAAAAATATTTTTCAGCAATCGATTCATAAATGTCAAAGTTGTGACGTAACAAAAATACACGCGGATTGAGAACAGTCTTGTTGAAGTCAGTTACAAACAGAAAGATCCATGTTATGTTAAAAAAAAACGTTAATTTTACCATCGAACGTGTTTAAGAGAGGTAAGTCACTCAAAATATCTCAAAGCACTCGAGCCGTCTACTTTCGTACGCAAATAACATTGGCTATAATAAATCATTGGTAAATCATACTAAGAAAGTTGTTTTCGGCGTCTATTTTCAGAATGCTTGAAATGTTCCAAAGTAAACCGCATCGTTATGCCTTTTACACAATTTATCTTTTACAAAATTTATATTTTGCACAATTTATCTTTTACACAATTTATCTTTGTATTTAATTCTGCAAATTTTTACAATCTATTTTTAATATGTTGGTGAGTTTTTGATGAATCATATTAGAGTACACAAGTTCAAAAGATTTAAAATTAACATTTTACAATGTACATGTTTTTGTACACTTCGTTTACATACCTAACTAAAACAGCTCTCCAGTATTTCAATCGGACAATTTAAGACAGTATATTCTAAGCCAGGGGTCGGGACACTTTGACGGCCAAATATTGTTAAATATATTGTAAAACATTTTCATACGTTTGAAAGCCTGCCCGCCAGATTTTATTAACTACTAGTGACCCGCCCGGCTTCTCCCGGGTACCACTAATTCTTTGATCCGATGGCTATAAAACACAGGGGAATATGCCAATCTGGACAGTCCAGAAAGACAGAAATTGGACCAGCCGTTTCGGAGTCTATAGGGAACATACATACTTCGCTTTTTATATACTTTTTTTTTCTTCATAAAAAGTAATCCTATGTTACTTCTAGTACCTCCAAGAATATGTGTACAAAGTTTCTTGATGATCGGTTGAGTAGTTTTCACGTGAAAGCGTTACAAATAAACGTACATTCATATTTATAATATTAGTAGGGATTAGCAGACCTCATAAATTTGTTTAAAATTTATTCGAACCTAACTTAAAACTACTTGCCAACATCTGTATGCAAATACCGGCGTAAAATAAGTTTTCTGCGTTTGAAGTAATACGTCCAATTTCGAATGATTCGTGTAGACCATAATTAGCTGATGATAAAAAATAAACAGATAAATGGTACGTAATACTCATTTACATGCTTTGTTATAATTACATTCTTATCTTGTTACATTAAAAATAATTACGGTATCGTCTGCAAATAGAATGTTATGAACAACGTGATTGTATAACAGATGTTGTCAATATTAGTGGAGCCGGCAGTACGAAAATATGACCTTTGACCGTATCGATAAGATCGGCTCGTTGAACGCAGTGCTGTGTACACAAGACATTAATAACTCGTGACGTAAAACTGTCGAAATAATTAATGCGTTTCCGTCTCTATTATCAAGTTTTTTGTAGTCAATCTTGAACCGCATCTGTTTACGCAGACAGCGTGGCATTGCTGTACGTTTAGTTTTTTTAGCTAGGAAAATCGTTTCCGTATAACTTGGCTACATACTTTTTTACTTACCTTACCGGGTTACCTTACTTCAGGGCATTAAGTATAAGAATTTGGATACGGTTTTTAAAAATAAAAACTACTACCCGCCCTGCAAGTTTACTTTAACGACTCATCATCATCTGCCCTATTCCCGCGTTTAAACTTCATATATCTTCAGATACCTATCAGTAACGTTTTTATTATGTATAGAATAGTGTCTTTCCCGTAAAAATGCGAATGTTGATGAAAAGAAATTAAAAATAATTTATAGCGCCATCTTTAGGGCTTGCATCGTTGTCAATGGATATATCATCAACATCTTACTGGGACCTTAAGTTTTTGTGACACGTCAATATTCGATTTATAAATATCTTCCGAAAAAAAAACGACATCTTGTTCCTTGTTATTTTAATCAACTTTTTTATTCCATAATGAGGCAAATTAGCTAGTGGCTAACCGGTAACAATTAAAGAAGTTACGGATACTTTACTTTTTTACAGGCAAGGAGTGGAAAACTAAAAGGAAAAAAGTGAATGATAATTCATAAATAACTCCACGTCACGCCTGTATTCTGTAGTCACGCTACTTCTTAATTAATTTCACAATTCATACAACTAGACCATTTTCAACTAATTACATATATGGACATAAGATAAATAGCTTACCGGTAACATCTACAAGTTACTACGTCTTAAAAGTCTGTGCCGAAAACTATAATCCTTCTTTTGGCGTCTCCTTGGAGTTAAATTATAAGAAGTTCTACTTTATTTAGATAATCGTAAGACAACCAGCAAACGGGTCAGAAGCGCCCAACATATTTCTGAAACAAACCGCTATCACACACAAAGGGAACAATTAGTGACAATTATAGCATAAAATTCTTATCCAAGTAAACTTTATTAAATAAATTCGGAACGCAGGCGATTTAAAGAAACGCATTATATGTCATTGCTTAATAGCATCGAGTCATTATAGTAATTACTTTACTGAAGGAGTAAACTTTATTTTACCAAAAATGGCAAAGATTAATTTTTGAATTGTCCGACGTGAATATACGAAACCAATTAAATTTTTTATCACCGTTTTATATTCTTAGCTAATTCGACATACGCATGACAGATTTGGGAATAGGGATTTTTACCGAACCCCAAAAGGAGAGCAATGTTTTACGGGCGTAATATTTTGTTTTCTATTTTATTTTGGGGTACAAAGGTTTCAATGTGCTTAAAACGCATATACATATGTATATGCGTTTCATAAAACATATATATGCTTCAGACCAGTTCGGTGGACGAAAATGACCGCAATTATCTCGATATGCCGCTACAACGTTAACGATCGCTCGTATAACATTGGCTGGACTACGCCGTATGTTTCTTGCCTTGACATTGTTTGTGTAATTTGGCGTTTACTGACTACATAACAACAAAACACCAGGGTAATGTATTTCCTCATATCCTTTTCATACTTTCTCAATTTAAATAAAAAACAAAAAATACATATTTTTTTAAATAAAAACATTTTATAAGACAACTTAAAATGAGCTAAGAGTTAGAAAAAATTTTCTTTGACAAAATGTATGTTTTATATTCTAAATACGGCTCTGTCCGAGTCTACGTCACGATCCTATTTTAAATTGAAAGTTAATTATTGAAGCTATAAGCAAATTTACAAACGTACCGCAACATACGTAATACGCGCGACATCACTCCGTTATTGTCCTAGTAGACGTGACGTAAGCGCTATCATACGTGACGCCTCACACGATCCGGATCGTTAGCTCTTTATCACGGAGTCACGTGCTTACAAATGATTCACAATTTTTACGACGCTCGACAAATAGCGGAAAAGATAAAAATAAAACCAATTAATAGCTATTTCATTCATGATATCATCTTATTTGTATCTTTTTTATATATCACGTTATTTTTATTACAAATCGAGTAACCTTTACGTAAGCAAAGATTTTCATAGAATTAATTATAAGTAGTATGCAACGATATCGTAGATTAAACTAATATATAAATAATGGACGACGAGATTGTTAAACTTCAGTTCTTCTCTGTTACTACTATTGTTATAGGGTAAACTTATACCTAGCCTGACCCGGGTAACATTGTTCTGCCTTACCGTGGGTTTACACTGCCGAAAACATTCATAAAACATATTGTCATCTCAGTATGTTTAAAGCAAAAGAGAGAAAGCTTGTTTCGATACGAGATTTTACGCCATGGTTAGAATTAATTAGTGTTGCGTTACCTTGTTAGCTGTATCAATTGCTGGATGGGTTATACCCGGGTCGATCCCTTAATTGACACATTATCTATACTGATAAATAAAATTGCAGAGTCTGTATGTAATATCAAAATAACATGTCTATACTCAATATACATAATATACGGTACTTACAACGAAAATACAATTTTTAAAAATTTTGTCTGCCTGTTTATTCCGGATAATCTCCGAAACGACTAAGCCGATTCGGATGGGACTTTTGCTGGAAGATAGCTAATATTGTCGGGATTCAAATAGGCTAATTTAATTTAAGCAACATATTTAGGGTTAAAAGTGAAAAACCCCCGAAATTGTTATCTCGAATTTATTTCTACGCGGAAATGCGAAGTCGCAGGAAAACAGCTAGTACACAATAAAAATATGTTTTTTAAGACAAATCATTGAAATTCTCTAATTTTCTCTACTATAATAATACGCTCGTCTTCAATCAATTCATCGATGAAACCCGCATTAAAATATGTTGCGTAGTTCAAAAGATCTAAGGGAACAGACAGCGGAAGCGACTCTGTTGTTATGCTATGTTGTTATACTATGTAAAGAAGAGATTAATATCACGCATACGAGGGGAAAGATTTTTATCGCTTAACATTTTTCAATTCACTGATTTTTATTTAGAATCTCGAGTCTTCTAAAGATTGCTTCAATTTTAATTGCGATTGAACCACAATAATTACAGTTAAGAAAAATTAAAACAAAAATGTTTAGGTTTAACTTGAAACATTGGACAAGGCCTCATCCTGTGATCTCCCGCAACCTTGACCAGATCATCGGTCCGTTTTATGGGAGCTCTCCCATCTACGTACGCTGCGTCGACCTGTACTGGGCTGCCATTCCAAGACTTTTCGGCCCCGTCAGCCATCAGTTCATCATTGCCACTTAAGTGTTTTCTTTTCAACTCTGGTCATTGTCGGTTGCTTTGCTTCTACTGCGGATCGCATCATTTCATACGATCTCGCAGAGAAACTCCGAGTATTGCTCTCTCCAGTACCCTTTGAATGACCCTGAGCGGTCTAATGGAGCCCTCAGTCCAACATAAAAATGTACGTAATGTATTCCGGTAATGAACAATGACCACTAAACTATCGAGCCAGCTCAGTGCCTAAGCTTTTACAACATTCACGTGCTGAAAAATACTATCAGTTCTGAGTGCATAATGATTGGATACATTTTACGTAATTTCTATACATTTGTGACGTACATTGATAACTTACATTGATAACGACACTGAGATAACAGTGAATTTTAGTACCTCAAATGAGTAAACCTCACTAAACGTCAAACGTGAGTCAAATGGATTATCATTTCTATCTAATATTTAATGCAAACTTCCGTATGTAGCATCGTTACAATATAATTATTAATTTTGGGCGCGGGCCTCTTGTGTTTAGATTTGTTTCATTTTGGTCGTATTGCCATCTCCTTTGACATAAGAGGCAAACAGACAAGGAGTTTATTGTTTAAGCGACTTACACCTACCATAAAAAACCTATTTGATATTGTATACATACGTATCATCTAATCCGTCTCGCTGCTACAAGAACCTGTTCAAAACCAAACGTACTCGCAAGGTTCCAATAGACACGCCCACGTAAGTGCAGCTGCGCGACAGAGGACATTCGACGCCTCGCACGGACAAGTCGCCGCTGACAGTCACGCAATGTTTGCATATTGTTTCTTTTTTTATGTTATAAGGTGGCAAACGAGCAAGCGACCGCTACCCATAGATATCTGCAACAACCAAATGTTGCAGATGCGTTGCCTACCTTTAAGGGACAGAGGAGGGAATAGACAGGAAAGAGGATATTTCCTCTTCCCTGTTAACCCCCTCCCCGTTCCCATTCTATCCTTATAAGGAAAGGGTGGGAAGGGGAAGAGGAATCAAATTAGGCACTTCACTCATCAGCCGAAACGCAGAGTACTTCTAATTCACGCCTGTTTTCTGTGAATACGTGGTATTTCACCGCTCGAGCCGGGCCATTCGTGCAACAGATGTTGTTGTTGCGAGCTCTACCACTGACAATGTCTTACTCGTTTAGCTTTGATATTCACATTAATGATATTATTTGTTTGATATTAGAACAGGAAACAAGGAGCAACATATACCGTAATGTTACTTCTCAATCTTAGTGCATAGAATATGGTCCACAATAATAATAAAAAATATGCGCTCACGCCAGTAGCCCAGAGGCAGAGATCATGGATTTCCATTTGGCGCGATCCTGGCACACCTCTCTTACTTCTACATTCATACGCATACATGCTCGTCGGTTATGGCTGATCCTTATATCTCCCTTTTTCAGTTAATCACTAATCTGATCAATATAGATTTTCCTAGGGCGTCCCCTACTAACACTGCCATTCACTTTTGCAATAACAAAAAAGAAAAAAAAACATTTTTTTTTCAGAACCCAGTAAAGACGACATCTAAAGTGACAAAAGAACTGGTCACACAATATGTGATATGGGGTAGACAGTAAAATATACAAGAAAATGAAGATCATAATACAAGAAAGATATCTCAAGTTTAAAGACATAAATTTTAATGTCGAAAGGTTTTATTAGATATTTTAAATATGTAGTCTTCACTTGCAGCCCCACCGCACCGTCCTTGGTCTCGAATCAGAGTAAATATTAAAACCATTATACTTTGATGTGGTATCATATAAAAAGAAAAGAGGCAAGCTTCACAGCTGGCTCTTTTCAAACGCGCCTCGTAAACTACATAATGACTATCATTACCAGTACTAGTGGAATTTGCATAAGCATCGTTAAACATTGTTTTGAATTTGCAAACTAAAATCTTATTATTTAGATACTGTGCAAAATTAACAATATTTTATTATGACATCGACCTGTAATAATTGTGTGACAGGATTTTTTAATATCATGTCTATGAAAACTTGAGAATTTGTTGATCTTGCCTTTTGGCTTTCCTGCAATCTGTGAGAGTATGAAAAGGGACTGAAGCAAACCACCTACATAAATGTTATAATAATATCTATTCTATATATACAGTAATCATACACATAAAAGCGATAAGTGTACGTATGATCCCAATACACTCCGGCTGCAGCCATTTAGATAAAAAAATTCAGATCAGCATAGATCCTGTGAAGTTTGGCGGCGTTCAGACCAACATAATTAGAGCTACTTGGGCGAAACCGGGCGGATCACTAGCATAATATATTGTCTGAGTTGACAAGAACTACACTACTATTCGTAATGGAAGCTTTAAGATAAAATAAATTGAATGAAAATAAAGCCAAAAGTAGATGAGCCCTGTACCCACTAATGTAGGGTCGGCACAATATGATTATTGACCATACTGTATAGGTTTTGGCTACAGTTTTTACGACCGGCCGCCTGCCTGGCGCCAACCCTCCTCGGGTATTATTGAATGAAAACAAAGCCATCTAATTAAATAACTAATTTCATTAGGATTTCATACATAGAAAACGCAGCGTCGACTTATAGCGATATACTGCGTTGATCGACGGACGGACGGTCAGCGCATTCCAAGCGACCTACGCTAACATCGACTATCACTACTTTAAAAAGCATTGAATTTAATTGAAAAGCGAAAGCAACGTTCAGAGTTCAATTTAAAATCGATAGATTTTTTAAAACATCTATTATGTGCACAAAACTGAAGCATTTCATTATAACATAGCAGTGGGCGGCGGTGCCAACGACCTCCATTTTTACAAAGACGTGTAAAATTATTTGTTCGGTGCGGCATCGCGCGAGATACGTTAAGCAAATAACATTACAAGCTGGCCTTACGCCTAGACTACAGTGGTAGAGCCCGCAATAACAACATCTTTTGCACGAATGGGCCGGCTCGACCGGTGAAATACCACGACGTCACAGAAGACAGGCGTGAAGTAGAAGTATTCTGCGTTTCGTCTGATGAGTGACGTGCCGGAGGCCTAATTGTAGTCCTCTTCCCCCTCCTACCCTTTTCTAATAAGGAAAGGATGGGAAGAGGAAGAGGATTTGACGGATGAGGAGCGGATGGACAGGGAATGGAATTATTCTTTTTTCCTTCGTCCATGAAGGTAGGCAACGCATCTGCAACTCATTAGCTTGTTGCGGATGCCTATGGATAGCGGTACTTATTTCCAGGGGCCACTTGCTCGTTTGCCACTTTGTAATATAAAAAAAAGAACACCCAAATGAGAGAATTGGAACAAGATAACGATATGCCGTGTTAACTCTTAACAGCTATCCACCCTTTAGTTGTGAGATATGGTAATGAAGAGTTTTAAATTATCACATAAACTACTTTCGACGAATATCTTCATTGTCAAAATAGTTCAAAATAAATGAAACTCACGCCTGCCACCTAAAGGTTAAGCGAAACGAGACTATGTTTCCCATTTCGCATATTTCTGACACCGTTCCTGCTTCTCCCATGACCATATAAACATACGGGCATGCAAGCTCTTCCATTGCTGGCATTGTTAGCATAGGCGTTTGTGACCAATCTTGTCGACATATGTACAGCTAGCATATGCTTTAGCGAGACAGAACTTTTAACAGACATCAAAAAGGAAAAGGTTCTCAATTCGCTTGTATTTTTTTGTATGTATGTTACCTCAGAACTTTAGACATTTATAATTTAAAAAACATATGCAATTGATGGGTTATGCTTCTGGATTGGTCCTAATTAAATTTTAATCCGACCCGTTAGCGGTTATTCAGGATTTTGTAATATTGCAGTCAGTTTTTAGGTTTACTGTGCTAAAATTATTGTAATATATAGGCAGTTTAGTTTATGCAGTTGACGCTGCGCCGTATAAACATTTAAAGTTAGCTAAATAAGTCACTTTTATTGGAAGTAACGCAAATAGTTACATTATCTGTACATTATGAGAAGGATTACAAAGTTGCTCCGGTGTCATGATTATTAGCATAGCAAATTGCCAACAGTTTATACTGGATGCGATACGACAGGTTTACCCACTTTCACCGTCTGTGAATAAATAAACTTATTGCAATTGAGATAAGAATGATGAAGCTAGACATCATAAGCCTTACAAGAATTGGGACTTTTAAAACAACTCGTGAAGATTAGTATCTAAAACATAAACAAGTATATATATTATATATATATATATATATATATATATTATATTGGGGTGTCTTAAATGTGAATATAAAAACGAAAACATTATCTTTAATAATCTTTCTGCAAGCTTGCGTGTGTCTAAACTTGCAGACAGTTAACGTTTACGGTGAAAATATGAAACTGGTGCAAGTCCTTGCGTGTCCGCAGAACGAGCCTAAGGCCGACCACTGTACGCGCTGTCACGTGTGTATCGATGATTCACTGTAGTCTATTCTCACGGGCTATTTCATTGTCTATGCTACAAAGATGATGATGAAATAAGACAACTCTATGTTACAGTATATATGTACATATATTCTGAGTAAGCCGTTATGAATAGAATGAAGTAATCGTTGATTTCGAGGTCATTACGAAATACAAACATTAGGTACGATTTTAACTTAATGCTATATGCGTTACACATTATTAAAACAAGGTTTTTAGGAAGCGACCTGAGAACCAGTACAAGAGATATAAATATATATAAAATAAAAATAAATAAATAAATAAGAAATTTGACTGAATTTAAATTAATAATTGTCTTGAAACATTCTCGAAAAACTATCAATTTATTCAAATTAATTAATAAATATAAAATAGCGAACTATAAGATATAAAACCAATGCCTACTATCATATTTCAGGACTACCACACTCCTACACACATACACTAACTTTCTGCCACTTCACTCTACTGTAAGCCGCGTAAAAGAACTTGGTTCCAATAAAGAAGAAAAAGCTTATAAATAAAAATAAAATAAAAGCTCACGCCCGTAACCCAGAGGGGTAGGCAGAGACCATGGATTTCCATTTGCGGCGATCCTGGTACACCTCTAGCTTCTACATTCGTACATATATCTACGCATATATGCTCGTCGGTTATGTGTACTCCTTATATCGCCCTTTTTAAGTAATCACCTAAAGTGATCGATATAAAATAAGACGGAAGAAGATTATGTAACGAGTAAATCAGATAAAATACTATTATTTAGTTTACGAAAGCAGACGCGTGCGCTAGGTGAGCTGCAGAACAAGTCCAATGGTTTCTGTTAACCAGACCAACAGTCCGGACGGTCCAACGGTTGTAAAACTACAGCTTTTGATGTAGCCGTGTTTACGTCCGCGCTCGCCGCTTCCGCTTTTACAGTTCGGTTTTACGCAACGACGACTGTTTTTCATATCAGGAGTTTTTATTTTGCTCTGCTTGTTCCACATTTGTTACAATACTTTTCTGCCTATTATGACTACAACCATCAACATGATATGAATACGTCATAGTTTAACATTGTACATATTCAATGTACAATGTTAAACTGTGTCATACCTTATTCTGTGTATAAATCTTTTAGCATATAATATCCTATAATAAAAATATCCTAGGACATATTCACACACGGCCATCTGATCCCAAACTAAGCGTGCTTGTGCTATGGCAACCAGATAACTGATATACTACATATACTACTTTTATTTTGTAAATACATAAATAGATAATTACACCCACACTCAGGACAAACAGACATGTTCATTCACACAAATGTCTGTCCTGGGTGGGAATCGAACCAACGACCTACGGCGTGAAAAGCAAGTATCTTACAAACCACGCCAACCGGCCCGTTTATACCACCGGCATATACCACCATCCAACAATGATTTAGCATACAAAAGCGTAAAGGTAGAAACGATCACCATTATCCATTTCACCACCATCGTTAAATGTATTCCATCTTAGAACTAACCAAATATAAAAAAAAAACATTAAAAGATAATATTTAAAAGTATAAAATGCTGTCAAAGCCAAAGCAAAACTCAAATAAAGCACGTCCGTTATAAAATTAATTTATAATCAGCTTTAAAAGGCTTTCCTCCTAAACTTGAGAACCGTCGACGAAGTAGAGATTTCAATTCGTTAAGCCAGCCGGAGTGAGCTCGAGGGCATTCGGGGTACCGTGAGGAGGGACCGAGGGACCGGGAGGTGTACAGTGGGGAGGGTTGAGGTCGCGACCTATATACCATATAGTAAAAGCGCTCGCACCGGAATGAAGTATTCGCAGCAAAATGAAAATGTTCTGCTAAACGAAAGCCAAGAATATTGAAACGTTTTAATGAGATGCACGATGAATGCAGAATGCTATGTAGTTTGTAATATATTTCTCTACTGCCAAGAACGTGGTTAGTAAGTAGTTAAAATTCGTGTCAATTAAAATAATTTTATATCTATTTATCTACAAAAATGAAGTAGAATAACACTACTTCTATTATTTCCTACTCATGTTGCTATGAGATAGATATTTTCGGAAGCAGTAGTTGGTTGCAATAGGCAACTGTACAATTCTCTCGAAGCTTCCATTCCGTAGTGTCGTGAACAGTAACACTAGCTAATAACTTGTGATCCAATAAACGTTAAATTACCAGGTTCAAAACAGTAATCTCTATCACTAATCATAAAAAAATCTAAAATCATTGAACATTTTATAAATTACCCTTGGCCAAAAATTAAAAATGGCCGTCAAGGAATACTGTGCGTACATTCAAGAAACATTCCTGAATGAAACACTAAAACGTCGAGTTTTTTTTTCAATCGTCACAAAGGTACTTGACAATAAAGAGCCGTTCGTCAAGCAATAAACAAAGTCGGAGCCATTGACTGTCGGTACACGTGCGTCGGGAATTTGAACCGGAATATTTTTGTTAACATTAACAGGCCAACAAGTCCGCATCGTTTAGTAGTAAATAAACGTAGATTTGATGCAGGAAACATTTAATAAAACAATCAATATCCGATAGACAATTCTGAGAAAATAAACATCGCAATTGAATCTTTATTACTGATGTAATAAATCTGGCGCTTGAACTATCAACAAAAGTGTCTTAGAGGTCAAAGCACACATTTCTTCATGGAATAAAAATTTATTAAAGCACTTACGGTCGAAATGAGAGTACTAGAAAGGAACAAAGACTTAAATTTTTCATCACTTACACGTTATTTTGCATCCCTGACACCCCTATCCCTTCTGCCAAATCAATAAATCTATACAAGGAAACAAATAGTTCAATTCATATTGTAAAAAGAAGAACTTTGTATCATATTAGATCACATACACTAGAATAAATTATAAACAAATTTATATTTATTACATCGCAGTGTGAATTCACCTTTATATAACACGTGCGAATTGAAAATCGCATTCGAAGAAGAAAAAACCGAACGAAGCCATGTTCTTTGTACTTAGTGCTATGACATCACAATGCGCTGGAGCGTGGAAAGCTTAGCTTAGCGCTTGCTCCAGATCTTTGTAAAGATTGATATTTTTTAAATTTCCAATTTGCCTAAAAGGAATAAAAATGACAGTGTAATATTACCAGCTCGTCTTTAAGCAAACGTAATAAACTTGATGACAATACTTATAAGATAATTCAAAATAGAAATACTGCACAAGAATTTACTTTTTGGCATTAATTTAATGAATGATATAAATGAACAATAGTTGCTACACTACCTAGCTAGGTAGTGTAGCAACTATTGTTCATAGGTACAGGTAGCTACCTAGACATGCGACTCAAGGCTGGGGAGATCTATCACTTATCACATTTAGATTTACATTACTTTTTATGGGGAGAGGAGAGATGTAGACAGTCAGATATGTACTTTGTGCTAGTAATAAACGTAGTTAAACAAAAAATAACTTGACAACAAACTCCTGTAATAAAATCTAATTTGGCCTCTAGCTACAAATTGTCTGTCTGGGTCTGAGTGGGACGGGCGGGTCTCTCAGCCTAGATCTAAATTATGTCATCCGACGCTTGAGGCGCCGTCTCCGGCACAATATAAGGGCTATTACAGCGAGGATGCGGGCGGGGCGGATGTGAAGGCATTACTCCGATAACATTCCCTCCCCGGTTCGTTACGCGCACGATCGTTATTAAGAGGCTTTGCGTGACTTTCATGTATAATATGAAACATTGCATCATATTGATGTTGAAGTTAAAAGCATTTATTACAGCTACTGTATAAACTTGCGGGAGATTATAGGTTAAAATATGATAAAAACTTCAGAAAGCATTCTCATAGCACTAGGAAGCATAGAAGATAAATAAACGTGGAATTGTAATTTGTACCTCGCGCTACTTCGTTAATTTTTCTACACTAATATAATAAAAACATATGATTGTTTGTTAGTTCCGAATAAACTCAAAAACTACTGAACAGATTGTATTTATAAACATACAATACTAGCTATTGCTCGCGGCTTCGCACGCATTTATTTCTCATTTTCCTCGCTGGATTTGCTTGTAATTTGATTCCGCAATAATACCTTAGAATTAGACGTAACATGCGTCAAAAAATTGTTATTGACAAAACATATAACGAAATGTATTTTCAGGATAAAGGTCATTTTATGTCCCCTCACAAGGTTTGTGCAAAATTTGATGAATATCAGTTGAGTCTTTAAGGTGTTAATATTACTAGTTAGGATTACTGATTGTAGTATTAATGTAATATTCAAGTATCAAATACGGAGTAGCACGAGACCGGAAGAGGAAGTCCCTCGGTCTCAGACGAGCGCCCGCGGCACCAGGAGGCATGTGACGACGGGTTTATTCAACATTTTTTGTTCAGCCCTTTTAACCTTTGCGGTTGTGAATAACCGGCGGCACAAACGTTTTTGTTCAATTATGTATTGTGAAGTGTTTATTCCGGTTAATTCTAGTTCGAAGTTTATGGAGCTTTTCTAGTATTCATTTATTGATTTGAAGCTTTGCCGCCCTCGCCATTTATACCTCATTTATGCAGCACTTTTTTCAAATTGGATAAGCGTAAAAAACTTGCAAAAGGTTGACTTTATGAACACATTTCGTCTTAAACTAAAAGGAAATAATCACAAGTGAAGAAACAAGTGCTTACTAAAAAAGAACTTGTAATTCATTTTGTTACAGAAACAAAAAACGTCCAGCGCCCCCAACCATCAAGATGTATGCTGTAATCGATGGACTGTGACAAACAATGTCAGGGTGGAGAGCGTTGTAGCGTTCGGAAGTAACAAGCCGAAGCATAACAGTCGACATGCGACTAAAATTTAAAAGAAAACAACTTGTAACGCGACGATCGATGACCCACCAGATAAACTACTTCCTAATGATACAACCGCACGCTGAACGAACATACAATTATATCTTTACCACATTTAAGGACCTCTCTGCGATGTGGACGGCATTGTGTATTAACAGTTTCGAGTGTGGCGTTGATATTGTTTGTCTAGTAATAGACCAGCGCCCTCTATTGTTAGAATATTCCATTGAACTATGCTTCAAATAAGTGACCTTAAAACGAAGGCAAGTATGTTATCAAGTATTATTATTTATATCCAGGAATAATTATATAATAAATAAACGACCTTGCTCATTGTAACAATTGTTAAAGTATATGTTACCGTGGGTTTCCACTGGCGAAAAATCGTGTCCCGATACAAGGCTCCACGCTTGATCATGATCTTTAAAAAAAATGGAAAGGCAATATGTCTTATGTGAATAGTTTTAGCAGTGTGAACCCACGGTTAAAACAACATATTATTACACGTATAGTAGTAATCTTAAGCTATCTTGCTGAGGCCATTCATCCGTCGCTACAATCAATCGAAGGCCTGCTCCCTGGAAACGGCGTCGTGAATATAAATGAGTGTGTCGTATGCGTTCCGATCTCTTCATCTCTATGTAGCGCACACAAGAATAGACTGTTCGACAAAATTACGAACGCTTTTATAGATCTGGCTTTAAATACGCAAGATTGAGGTATCCGTGTTATCTAACTGTGGCTTTTACGTAAGTGTACATTCATAGGATTTTAATAAATGTAAACAATTTGACCTATAATGAGAATTAATAAATAAGAAAGGTGTTAACTACTAACGTAGTTACTAGAGTAACTTTTAGTTTTGTTTCATATAAATCTAAAAAGGCACCGAGATAAGCTGAATGATTTAGGATGCGACTGATTCACAAAAGATAGTGGGTTCTAATCGTATTAGCCTTACAACTATCTCCCAGCACAAGCTTGTTTTGAATCACTGTCAAATTATTTAAATAATTTATGGCATACGATTAGTAGGAGTACTAACGATCCGCATCTTAAATGTAGGGGTATAAAACCCTCAATATTAAGCTGTCATAAGCTATAAGAAGTACAACTTGTATAGTAGTGTCCCTAAATGCACAGTAAGCAACGAAACAAGTGGACCGGCAAAAGGTGTGAAGATGACACTAAGAAGGTAATGTACACTCCGACCCATCCGGCCGACAAATTGACGCTACTGATTACCTCGCGAACAAGCGGCAGGTGTCCGTCCCAATTCATCTCATTTCAATTCCCGCGTTCGAGTCGGGCTATGTTTAAACAATCAAATTATTCGAACTCAGACTAAAATTAACGTGTGCCATATCGGTCGCATTCCAGGCAATTATACGTGAGATCGGGCCCGACTGAGACGTAAGGAATTGACAGCGCGACGAACGCAATTCAAATCTGTGGCGATACGTTCAACATTTATCGTATCAACGTCACGATAAACGGCGAGCCATTTTGAGTTTTATTACCGAGCAGGAGAGCTCTATGTCGATTTAGATTTAAACAGAACAAAGAACTTTGATTACAAGTGAAACCCGACTTTATACCTACCGAATTAATGTTTGAAATCGGCTAAATGTATGGCAAAAAGCTTAGAGAGGCAGAGCTCCGGCAATTTGCCTATTGCGGTGTTCAATTATCGCCCCCCGCGCTCATTACTGAATTAAGGCGGTTGGGACAGTTTATTTCGTGACCGCCATTCCGAATCGGGAGGATAAAACATCCTGCATGTAACCGGTTGTTACCTGTCGCTTCCCATCCACAAAATAATAGATTGTTTATGTACAAAAGTACGTATTTTTGATTTGCAAAGATGATAGCCTAGTATTGGTTTCCTGAAGTGTACATTGCAACACAAGCTACAGAATTAAAATAAGGTTACACAAAATGTATATTATGGATAAGAGTATTCTTATGGATACCGATTTTTAATAGGATTATAGGATCCAGATTAACTAAGAAATGAGAATGACCCATCCCTTAATTAATATAGAAAACTAGTGACCCGTCCCGGCTTCGCCCAGGTACCACTAATTATGTTAATCCGATCGCTACCAAACACAACAGTGGTAGGGCCCGTAATAACAACATCTTTTGCACGAATGGGCCGGCTCGACCGGTGAAATACCACGACGTCACAGAAGACAGGCGTGAAGTAGAAGTATTCTGCGTTTCGTCTGATGAGTGACGTGCCGGAGGCCTAATTGTAGTCCTCTTCCCCCTCCTACCCTTTTCTAATAAGGAAAGGACGGGAAGAGGAAGAGGATTTAACGGATGGGGAGGGGATGGACAGGGAATAGAATTATCCTTTTTCTGTTTGTCCCCTCCTTCGTCCATGAAGGTAGGCAACGCATCTGCAACTCATTAGCTTGTGGCGGATGCCTATGGGTAGCGGTACTTATTTCCAGGGGCCGCTTGCTCGTTTGCCACTTTGTAATATAAAAAAAAAAAAAAAACACAAGAACACCCGCTATGCCAATCTGGACAATCCCTGTAAATTTAGGTCTATAGGGAACATACATACATCCCCTTTTATATACTATGTAGATAGACTATATAAAAATCACACTCGACTTTCAGTATAAATTGAAGCGCCATCTGCTGGGTTTATTTGTGAATCTAAACCATCCACTTGAACACATGCACAAAAATTGATTCAAATTGGTTTAGCCGTTTAGGAGTTCACTGTCAACACACATACACAAGAATTATATATATATATACAGAAGATAAAAAAATACAGAGGAAACTGGAAAAGTCACGTGACGTGATTTCATAATTTCAAAATGCATCGGTAGCAGCGGTAATGACGCGGCATAAAGTGATCGTTAGAGGCGGGTATAATTAATAAAGCGACCGCAGCGAGCCAATAAAATTAACGGCAACAATTCCTGTCCTCGTTGTGTTTCCCGGGCAACGGAATGAGCTTTAAAATTAATAGCCTGTTATACTAGAGCTAATAGCTTCTAAGCTTTAACATGCGATCAATTAACAAATCAAATTATAGTCCAAGTTGATTAATATAATAAAAGTTCTCTTGCATTTAATTACTAATAAAACTGAACCAGGAGACATAATTACTTCCTAATAAGCAAAGCATATAAAAATTACAGAAAATTATTTAGTAAGTTCTCACATTTAATCAAATCAGTTCAACTGATTATGACGTCTTAAACATAACTAAGAATAAGGTTATTAAGGTTTGATATTCGAAGCCCCGCTCGATAGTAAGAAACGACAGCAAGATTAGTTAAAAATTCTCTGACTGGAATTCAAATCCTGAGATGATACATTTTAATTCTATTAACAACTCTTTCGTTCTATATATTCACCAACAACTCCAAAGCAATAATATAAGAGTACTGACCAGGCATAAAATGCAGCAGCGCCGCAGTGATCGGATAAAGGCTGGGGCTGTAGGTGATGTCGGGGCAGGCGTAGCCCAGCACGGACACCACGCGGTCGGCCACCGCGCGGCCCTTGCGCGTCAGGTGGTAGCCGAGGCAGTGAGTCGCCTCCACGAACGGCGGCAACATGATCGGCTTGTCCGGCAGCTCCACTGTGCCGAATACCTGGAAGACAGGAGAAATTTCAGCTCAATGACTTAGACAATGAAATTCTTTAACAATAGCAGGCATTTGAAAAACTGAACTTCAGTGTTCAGTAAA
The DNA here is from genome assembly GCA_029849275.1 of Papilio elwesi. NCBI lineage: Eukaryota > Metazoa > Arthropoda > Insecta > Lepidoptera > Papilionidae > Papilio > Papilio elwesi. The sequence continues at coordinate 1,540,979 of CM056687.1, read as the reverse complement.
AAGTGCGTCGGAGACACTCCTGAGTGAGATATTCCAAGCCCGATTACCATACCATTCCGCGTCTCTTGTTTTTCTCATTTATTCTTTCCTACACGAAGGTTGACAACTCAGCTGTACAGTGCCATTAACAATGGGTCGACTCCAAACATAGTCAGTGGCAGAAACAAACGCGGAGGTATCTCTATAACGAAGGTGCCATCAACAATTGGCGCATTTTCAGTGATTTTATAATAATTTTTTATATAAATTTTCCATTCAAAGATTGCGAATTGATTGAATAAACACATGGTGCGCTTGTTGACTACCTGTAGACAAATTCGCAAGTGCGCTCGTGATTATCCAATTTGCGCGCGAGGCCGCTGATCCGCCTTTACGGGCCCCTACAGCTAACTAACGATGCCACTAAATAACTAAATTATTCAATTGCTTTTAGTTCGCTATAAATTATTATCACAGCTTAGTATGGTCCTGTTGTATTTTGCTTAACAAAATACAGTAGCTTAATGTGTACAGTTTCACAGTTTATCCCGGACAAAAAACTTGACACGAGATTTTTATATATATAAAGATTGACAAGGGCAGCCTTACATCTCACAGACCACTCTATAATGTTCAAATTTTAAGATTTAAAATGTAAACTGTAACACAGCTTGTTACAATCACAAGACCTGAATATAATGTAGTCATGTTGAGGTATTAAGAGACTGTACAATATAATTTGTATTCTCATTAATGTTATTTGCATTAACCAGTCATCGACAAACTTCGGCGCGCTCTGATCAATATTTTCGTCGGTGTAATAAGGAAACTTGTATTAAAGCTACTGTTTAAATACTAATACAAATATAGCTCAGAAATGACCGTGAGTCGCTGTATTCTGCTTATACCTTATTGTATACAAACGAACAGTTTTCGCTCGCGTAGATATACAAAAAATATAGCCAAAGTTAGTCCATTATAAAAGATCTACCTATTAATTAATTTTTAATTTTATCCGGAACAAACAAACAAGCAAATCTTTTCTCTTTGAAATGTTTATCCCATCAAAAACATAAATTGCAAGTGGCACAAAAATTTGTGAGATCTCATAAAAGAAAACCAAGTCAGTTATTTATTTGGTGTCTATGGAAGCATTTATCCAACAACTTTGTTAAAAAATTACTATCTAATCACATACTTATCAACATTTATAGTGACCGTATCAATAAAGAAACCTTTATTTCTGAAATAATTATAATCACATGACATTTGCATGGCACTATATATAATTTATATACTTTATTCTGAAGGGTATTGTTTATTTACGTACTTAGAAATAATAGATAAATCTTTCACAATTATGGTGCCATTCAATTGCAGTCATTATAATTATTATATAAATAAAGTTGTCTGATATTGATTCGATGCCTATAAATGTTGAACAGTCCCTTACGTCGAAGTCGAGCGCGCGAGTCGAGTTGCTCGAAAGTTCATACGTTGCGCCGCCCTCTCCCACCCCGCCCAATCGATTGTCGAAACTAATTGATCGATATGAGCGTTGTATTCAGAATATCTATTCTTTTGGATAACTGTACTATATATTCGAATTAAAAACAAAACAAACAAGCAATATAGCCAGTTATAGTATATCTCTTAATCACCAAAAATACAGACTTCTAGCTTTACTCATAACGAAGTTACAATGGGGTCAATAGTACCACGAGTCGAGAGGATGGTTACGGCCCGTGCTCGACTTGGCGGCTGCAATCAGATGTGGATATATGTGTGAAATTATGTACATGTGAGAAAATTTTACGAAGGCCTTGTCTCCCAATATAAGCAATATTGGGTGACAAAGCCTGGATATTTCACCCCTATTAAATTGGTAGATAAACAGTCTATAAACAAAGTCATAACTTTTCATTTTATTCTGATCGTTGCAATTATTTATAGTATCGTTTAATAAAAGAGTATCCTCTGAACCATTTCCCCATCTTCCATAACAAAATACTTTTGAAATCGGTAGGTATAGGACAGTATTAACTACCGACATTATAAATACATAGACTTTTTAATGTATTGAGTTACACTTTACATTTAGTTCACTCTCATAATGAAACAATACATGACCATGTTGACCAAGATTCGGTAGGCCTTAAGATTATCACAGTTCTGGGTTTAGTAATCATATTATTAAAGTGTCTCCACTCGCATACACAGCATAAATCTAATACGCAAACGTGTAAGTTCAACGACCGGTAAATCTTAGATAAGGGCATTGGAAATGCGTTCGAGAGCGGAATATCAGTAACGCCCAAAGGTGCGATGACCGTGGCCATTGTTTGCGCTACCGATAAATACGACAAATCGCTCGGTGATCGTTTATCAAGACATGTACCGGTCGCCTTCGCTGTGGCCGGTGCCAGGTCTTTATATAGATGTCAACAGCGCTCTGGGTTTGCGGACGCAGCGAATGAAAACCCAGCCGTGTTTATATTGATGATTATTTTAATCCCTTATAAACAATTAACGATGTAATCAATGCTATCTAGCGCACAATGATATCAACCAAAATTCTTATTTGAGTTACATAGGATATTATAATTTACCCACTAAAAGTAAAATTATTCCCGAGGCGGGTTGGTTGGTGGTGGATCATACTGTGCCAACCCCACATAAAATGGGCAGGGAAATTATGATACTTACGATATGTTAAATGGGTTTATAAATCGGCAATAATTTGCCGATTGAGGTATACATAATTGGTCGCAAAACACAATTCGCCCTCAACGTACGTGCAGAATATTTCGCCGGAGATCAAATTGGATCATTTTACGAGCGATACGATAAGGCTTTTAGTATAGCAACAATTTCACTAAAGGAACCATAAAGTTTTACTGTCGATTTCGACCGAACAGATAAACTCGAACGGCGAAACGGTTTATTTGCGAGACATTGCGAGCGTATCGAAAACATTCCGTTACTTGTCCACTCAGCAGTGGGTGCGGACGTACGAGACGTGGTCGTATGTATATTAATTACCACATTCGCTTCTGAATACCGTGTTATCCTATTTACTACTTCAAACTAAATCTGACATGTATAAACTAATGGCAGATGCTGCCTTATAATCCGAATGTTTATCTCGTAAAAACGATTTGTTTCATAATGCTTCCTCAACAATATACGAGTCATTTTAAAGCACAATATTGGAGTCAAAACTGCTCAGCAATTCTATAGAAGCTGAGATAAAAAGTTTTTCTTAGCACGAGTGCTTTCTTCTAGGGATATAAAATAGACTGTTTACTACATCAGGAGACAGAAATCTATCTGTCAATTGGGAAAAACTATTAATATCTATTTGGCAAGCAGTGATTCATGTGTCATGGAAGACACTGCACTGCCAATAAACACTAGTTAATGACATTTGTTTATCAAATGTTTAAATAGTCATTATTTCCTAATTGAATTAACCAACTGCACAGTAATGACGTTTATTGGTGAGACATGACGCCAAGTTAATATGGTATACACGTTCAGTTACCAATAAAAGCGAAAACGCACTTCTTCCGAAATAAATTCCGTCGTTCATCGCCTGTACCGCAAAATATTGTAAAAAAAAATACCAGCGTCAGTGTTGCCGTCCAATTATGACTTCGATATCTCATCACCGCTTAACATCAAGTTATTTCGTTATAAAAAAAATGAAGTAAATTTTCGTTACCTACATTTTACATTAGACGCCACTCGCAATTCGCAAAGCGGTTTAGTTTCGGAGCGTGGACGTGTTGATTTACCAGCTCGGAAAAAAGATAAAGCTCTCCGATGCCCGATGTAGCGTCATCACGTAAACAACATCGTGACTTATGCCTCTTCTATTGTTATGAACTTCGGTTAGTGTGTTTTCTTTGATGTTGGGTTTTGTCTATGCCAATAAGTTACCAGTGGCGACTGCCAAAATATGCTCGATACGTGACGCAAATTATAAACAATTGTTACCCATGCATTGTGTGTATGCACATTCCCACTCAAAATAGAATTGTTGTTATCATATGTTCGCTCCGGCCGCCGGTCTACTAAGATTCTTACACTTGATTCAGGGCTTGATCTTTTATGAACGTTTAAAATAATTAGGTCATAACTCTATAGAGTGAAAACCTTAGGAAACCTTTATATGGGTGAAAGACCATTTCAAAGGGTCCATTTCTCCTCTATTAAAGTTAAATACAGCGCATTGAAAAAAAAACGGACAACCTTGAATAGTCCCGTTTGGTTTTTCAGTAAAACAAACATTAAGAGTGCGTTTAAACCATATTGTAATACAAATAGCAGATATCCTTCGCGGTCAAAAAGTGGAAGTCTCGAAAGTGTCCCAGTTTTTTGACGCTTTTTCTTTCAACACTAGCTGTCTTCTTTATTCTTATTATTTTAATTACGCTATCCTTTGTACATCATTTGACATGTGTGAATGTTGCTGTCACTGTCTTTGGAACACTTTTGACCGGTGACGTTGTATGAATATTACGTATCTCTAGTATAAAATATCGTTGGTTTAAAATAATAATACAACTTTTTTTATATATAGAACCTTATTTTTGGAAATATAAATAAAAACATACGTAACTAAACTGACGATTGAAAATGGAACACAAAAAAAAGAGCACGTCTCCGGGCGCCGCGCTGTCACGTAGCGCTCCCCCCTTCAACCGGTCGTCCTTCGCCGAGTTGACTCGGCCTTGAGGCGACCACAGAGCAAATACGCCGTTCAAAAACAAAATCTTTTGAACCAGTATCACAACACTACATTTAAGAGTATAGTTATACTTCGTGATAAAAACGTTAAAATGGCCGTCAGCGTAAATATTTGAGTTAAATGTTTGAGGAAAGAGCAACATTGAAGTGCGTGAGTGAAATGTAAACACGTTTTATAATTATACCGAGTTCTCGGTGTACGGAATATAATAAACACGAATGAAAACTTTTTAGTTTACATTAACTGTTTTAAATTTCACAATAAAAATGAAGATACAAAGAGAAAAAGCTCATAAAATATCAAATTGAAGTAATTAAAATCATTGTACACGTCTTAATTCTAATACCACCTATATATATATATATATATATATAAATATATATATATATATATATATATATATATATATATATATATAAATCAATCAATAAATCTATCAATCTCCAGGTACCGCTTTCGAAACACATTAAAAATTGAAGCTCGATTTTGAAACGTGATGTTGACGCTGGCATATCACAAACCGTCATTTGTTTTTCAACACGGAGACTTGCTTGATTTTACAAAGTCGCCAATTGGCGACTTAAGGTGGCTTACATTTCTGGTCCCGGATGCTCCATCTGGAGATGTGTATGTAACAGTTTTACCTTAAACAATACCCCAAGATAAAATTTACGAATTTTGGTTAAAGAAATTAAAAAAATAACTCTTGTATCTCCTTTTTGGGGTAAACGGAGTCGGTTTTGTAGACATGACGTAAGAGGGTAAGTACATACATCATACAGGCGACGTTTTGATTCGCGTTCGCCATACAAATGCACTCGGGGGGCGCCTTGATACCAATTCAAATATTTTAAGTGTTGTTATTGAAAGCTTTCGACACACGTTCGCTAATAACAACTATAAATTACTGAGATAAACAGCCGAATGGTTCAACGAGAATTGTAAATACGCAATGGAACACTACGTCCTTCGAACACAAAATACATTCTCACGACTATGTATTTAGTCCAGTGGTATGTACTTTTTTTTCGTCATTTCAATAATTGCGTCATCACTTAATAGAAGCCAGCCATCTCTACAATGATCACGCTTTAATTTAAATATCCACCGTTGGACTTATTATCCCAAATTAGATTTTCGCAACATCCTTGCTAACCACTTCAGAAAAAAATACTAAGTTGCTTTGTAGTTGTAGTTTTATCACGGTGTCACGTGTTACAAAATGTCCTTGGATAATGAGAATGTTCTGACAACACTGTCATTTCAGTGTGAATAATTGTTAGCGGGCACAATGATGGAGGGGCGTCCGTGAATCGTCCGGATTATAGTCCAGCGGGCACAATGGGGACGTGGGCGAAGCGCTAAGGCACCAATTAGTGCAGAGCCAACCTCGACGCGACCTCTTGCCACCGACAATCAACGGACTAATTCAATAAAATGCTACCGACAATTACGAAATTACAAATTTTGTGCGCGACTTATGTTTGTTCCTTGCTTATATATGGACTACGTATTTGATTTTGCTTTGTTAATTGTACAAACACACAAAAAGCAGGCCAAAGCTTTCCTCCAGCTTGAATGACAACAATTTCAAAAAGCTTATCAGTATAAAGTTGGAAGCATGATTGATTCAATTTATCATAAGCTTTTAATTTTCTATCAATCCCTACTAATATTATAAATGTGAATGTAAGTTTGTTTGTTACGCTTTCACGTGAAAACTACTCAACCGATCACCATGAAACTTTGTACACACATACTTGGACGTACTAGAAGTAACATAGGATACTGTTTATGAAAAAAAATAGTATATAAAAAGCGAAGTATGTATGTTACCTATAGACTCCGAAACCGCTGGACCCATTTCGATGTAATTTACAAGGATTGTCCAGATTGGCACTTTCCTGTGTTTGGCAGCGCGAAGCCGGGGCGGGTCACTAGTAAATCAATAAATAAACAATATCATCCTCTACAACGTCAGTCACATTTTTAACTAACAAATTTAACTAATATGTTCAAAATAAAACTCTTTTGAATAACCAAATAAAAATAGTACCTTTATCTAAGAAATTTAAAAGAATGAGGTTTACGACAATTGAAGCGCGCAATGAACTAAATTTGCTATTGCAAAATTTCGCCCAAAATAATGTTGGATAAGGACTGAAATAAATACGCTGCCGACGTTATACCGCTCGCAAATAAGATCGATGATACTATTTCGGTTGGAGCGAATCCACAAGGCGGATTCCGTCGGAAATAACTCCCCGCTACATACAGCATCGCCGCGGCGGCCGGCTGTAAATCTTTTGCGGCGGTAAGTCGATTGTGAAAAACATTCCGGCCACCTCGATAGCCGTTACGTCACCGGCCAACAAACTAACCCGTAAACAATGGACCGATAACGCTCCAATAAATTAAAATTACAATAAAACCATTCGCAAAAGACATCCAAATATCGAATCGTGCGCGCGCAATGACATTGGTAGTTCTTCCTTTAAACTTTCATAAGCTACCGTTGACTGACAGCTGAATAAACAACATGACTTGCGAAAGGCGTGGCTGCCGACACATTTGCATCCGCATAATAGAATATATGAGAAAGCTGATGTATTATACGTCAATCAGGCAATTTAACAGACTAATCATAAAGACCCATATGTGCAAAAACAAGTGAATCTATTCATCAAATGTTACTCTGTCATGAAATAATATCTAACTCTGGTCCTCTTTTCCTTCCCATCCTTTTTTGATAAGGAAAGGATGGGAAGTGCTCTTCCCAGAGGATGGATAGCAAAAGGAAATATCCTCTTTTATGTTTATCCCTTCGTGTGTCCATTAAATGTAGGCAACGCACAGATTGAGCATGTGCGGACACCTGTGGCCACCTTCTTCTATATAAAAATGTAATACTTGATAAATAATTTCAGGAGTCCATATAAAGTTTGCTGTAATAAAGTCACCAAAGAAACAACCGGGACACGAATTTCTTCCGCTAAAGAGTAGTTATCATTACAGTGAGTGCAGTCATATAATATTTAGCCAAACAACACCTTTCATCTGATGACTCAAGCCGACTATATTTTACTACCGCTGTTAGTACAGTAGTAGTGCAATATAGTACTATTACTACTGTACTAATAGCTAACTGTACACAAGACAGATTTTTTTTCGAGTTGTTTCGACCCCTGGTGTATGATTCTACCCACTATCTATAGGTTATTCCATTATCAATATAAACTTAGCCACAAGCGGATACCGATTGTATTTGTTAATCCTATATAGTACCTATATGCTACAGTAGTCTAGATATAGTTAACCCGGGTTTTATTGTTTATTTCTTTTTATATATTTGTACGTCGGATTGACGGACATGTTTATTCCCCGGTGGATAGTTTAACAAACGTTAACCTAACGCGATAACGTTATCGTTTCTGATAGTGAAAAATACTAAGTAAATAAGCAGAGCAAACATCACCAACTTAATTACAGATCTAAGGTAAATCGGTGTTTTAAGTAAAACACTAAGTGTACGTGTTAGAAACGTGCGTGTAAATATTATTTCGAGCCAGCTATTTGTTACTCCAAGATTTTTTTATTCCAGCATATAAAATAATAGGGATATTTATTTTATAATAATTAATGTATGTAGCAAAATATATAAGGTATTTTTTACCGTAGAGGTACCTATCCATCTTGATAGTGGACGGGAAAATGGAAAAAGGACCACTTAAAACTCACTATCTAACCTGTATAGTTAATATATAAAAAACCGATGCATGTATGTATACATATGTTACTTATAACTCCAAAACGGCTGCACCGATTTCGATGATTTTTTCAGGAAATGTTCAGATTAGGCTAGCGCGTCATCGAGTTATGTTTGGTAGCGATCGGATCAACTCAATTAGCAATATTGGGGGATGTAAACATATATGTACTAATGTAATAAAAAAATGGTGCGTGTATGGGCATTAGAAGTTAATCTCCTTTAGCGTAGCTTTTAAAACATTGAGGAAGCAAAAATAATCGAAGAAAAATATAAAAAAAATATCATATGAACGAATCCAATATATTGTTAAGAACAACATCAGCCTGTATATGAGTTAAGTAATTTAGTATATGTAAAAAAAATATACATACATTTTAATTCTCAAGTAAACTTGCCAAAAGAGCAACCTGCAAGGTTCATGGAAGGACCAAGTGTCTGGATGTCTAGTGACTGTAATATATAATTTCAAGTAAGCTATTAAAATGCGGCTGGAGATATCTATAAATATTCCGCAGTCAATAGATACAACGGTTACAAAGTGTTGGTACGGGCTCAATCGAGTCTAGGAGCGACAATTTCCGTATCAATCTAGACTAGAGCGCAATGTAAACACATTCGATAACCTTCGGCGTTGTTTACTGCGCCTAGCTTGATTGACGGCGTGATACCGAGATATCTGTTTGACCCGCGGGCTATCAGCTATGCTATGATTTGCTGTAGTCCGCTGCACTGTGGCAGGCGTTGTGTTTATCTGTATGTTTGTAGGTCATTTACGTTTATGCGGTTTGCACGTTCACATGCGTCGATTAATGTGTTGCTTTATGTATTTTATCAAAACATTTACATGAATACATAATGAGTTGAATAAATACATATAGTCTAGTTCTTTGTTTATTAAAAATTAGCTAACATCTAAAAAAATAGCAATGTCGCTATTATCTGCAGTTTATGTCTCAGAAAATTATTTTATTAGGATATCCTAACTATGTAACGACTGCGAGTTCGACTCAAAATTATTCCCTTAATAATTTTACAGTTATGTGGATTAACTAAGCTTAGCCCTTATTATAAAAGACTAAGGAGATTTTACCGTTGAAAATAAACGCGATTAGTTCGACCTAAACTCGATTTACGCATTTAACGGAGTTTAGAGCTCCAAATTGCATTTCACCAACATAAACTAAACGTAGTTATGCTCTGAGTTTAAATTCCGAACGTCCCATTATTGGCGTTTAGCTATGTTAACCCGTTTTCAATTTGACAGCTACATATGAGACAGTTTTGACGTTGACTGTATAACTGTATAACATGACATCTGCGCTTACATTGAAGGCGATGTTTACGCTTTACGTCACTAAACTTAGTTTTCGTAAACTCGATAAAATTGTAGCTAGTGAAATCCGTTTAACGAAAACCAAGATAAGAATCGAACTTATAAACTAGATTAAGCTAAAACGTAGTTTTATTAAACTTATTTTCGAATTCTAATGGTAAAATCGCCACTTAAAGGTAAACAGAAGAGACAGTAATAAATTTATTTAGTCGGCCAATTTCATCCATTAATATTATAAAATTGTTTCCACACTATTTATACCAATAGATAAAAAGCGTTATTCACTGTTCAACGTTGTGATATAAAGACCACAAATTGTATCGCAATATAGTATTTTTATTTTACACCTGAAACAAAGAAAGTTGCTGCGGCTGATTGGAAGTCGAACTGAGACAATCCGATCGCATGTCGAACGCCTGCCCTGTTATTTTTATACTACAAAGAGGTAAGATGTTAATATAACAAAATGTATATCACGCTAATAAAAAAACCGTACGAATATAACCCTAGTTATCTATACAATTTCGTCGCTGTGTCAGAAAGGATCGAAATACCAAAAGGTCGTGGGATAAAGGCCTCAAGGTCGCGCGGGACCGGCACGTGGTTAAACCTGTCCGTGCCACACGCAAAGGGCCGGTATCTCGAACACGTCACGAAAACACTGGCTACATTAAAACGATCGGAAACTAAAGAACTTTTCTCTAAGACTACAATTTGTATGGAAAATATTAGTAATTTTTATAATTACCAATACTGTACATTTATACCTTGTTTCACAGCAAGATGTGATTTTTGTAAACAAAGATTTTTACGTTAAAATACGAAAATTCCGAAATATTTTCGACAAAACAACTTTTACTCATATTACCTTATAACATTAGCTATACATATTACACAATTTCAATTTACTTTATCTCACGATTTACATAAAATTACAACATTTCCGATGAAAGTATAATGCGCCCATATATGGTAAATTGCGTTTTTTTGTGTTTACAACAATCATATCTTGCAATGAAACAAGGTTATATCTCTGGTAACCAACCCTCAGAGATTGTCCACCACCTCTAAATCTGTATACTTCTTCATTTTGTTTTGAGCGTAGGCGTAAATAGGTTACCTCGCGATCGACTATCTACCCAGTGCATGTGCCATTTAAGTTTGTTAATCCAATAAGACGCAGAGAGATTGTATATCTCCCTTGCGTAATCTGTGGCGAGTAACTAGTGATTATTGCGCAATCATTGCAGAGAAATGTCTCAAGCACTTGACGCTCGCCGGCGATGCATTGTCTGCATCTGGATTGGATATAAATGGCAAGAGAATTGCTAAATCATTAGAAAGTGCAGTGGGTATTCCTTTTGTGCTTTAAAGTTTATGTTTAAGACACAATGAATTGTTTACTTTGTCTCGGAAGAATTAAAAGTTAAACGGACTCATGCCGTTTACCCAAAAGTTAATTATACGGTTACTGTGCTCTACTTTGTTAACAATTCGGTTAATTTGTATTTGACTAAGTTATTCTGTAGAATAAAGATAGTAATGACTGAGGAGAAAGCACCTATTTCCAGTGTCATCTTGTGCACATATATACATATAGATGGAGTTATGTATATATCATAAAATGGTTAATTTATGCATGTTATCAAAGAAAACGTAAGCAAGTCCAGATAAATAAAAAATCGAAAGAATAAAGTATAGAGTTATACTTGGTCTATAGCAAGATATGATTTGTGTAAAGAAACATACGTCATTTACCATTCATGGCGGCCATTACACTTTTTATACTTTGTAATTTTGTGTAAATCGTGAGAAAAGTTGTATAATATAGATGACTCAAGTAAGAAAAAGTTGTGTAATATTTTGGAATTTATGATTTATTCATGTATTAACCTATGTTTATAAAAATCCCATCTCGCTGTAAAACAAGTTGTAGATACGTGTTGAAATCAATTTTACTATTTCACCATTTTAACTAAATACTTAAAGACTTACTGTGATGAAACAAACGCCTCTGGTAGTGTAAATGTTTACAGTGATTTGATAAGAACTTGTAGTAAAGCAACATTTAAGTTGTGAATTATATAGAAACCGATGCACAAACAAACAAAAATCTTGATCAGATAGCGTTGATTCAACGTAATACCGCAGTGTCACGTTAAATTATAAAAAAAATCATCCTGTCAAAGTAATTTTAATCTATTCTCAATTTTGAGACATTCCAATAATCACGATGGTTACGCGTAACGTCAGGTATGTTCTGAAACTGTTGATAACATATGTTACATGTCTAAAATGTAAATTTCTAATGACATATTATAATAATAATATCTTAGGACACATTCACACACGGCCATCTGATCCCAAACTAAGCAGAGCTTGTACTATGGCAACCAGATAACTGATTCATTACATATAATACTTTTTTTTTATAAATTCATACGTAAATAGATAATTACACCCAGACTCAGGACACACAGACATGTTCATGGACAATGTGGAATCGAACCCACGACCTGAGGCGTGAAAAGCAAGTATCTTACAAGCCACGCCAACAGGCCCGTCAGTCAACTACCCGGCAATTTAAAATCAATTGCATAATTTTACTTCAATAGGCATATACTACACCAAAATCAATTATTAAAAACATTATTATCCGTCGCAATAAAATAAAATATTACGTGTAGCAACAAATAATGAACTTACAGTCTCGTAGGTCTATCGTAGCGACAATTTACGAGTAAGCCAATGTTAATTAGCCAACCGACTGAGCGAAGCTTTTGATTACGGAACGTAGTACGTTAAATTAGCGTACTAACGAGCTCACGTACGCGGCAATAATTATCCTCCGGTAGCTACATATATACAACATTGATAACATCTGAAAACATTTACTTCTATTTTAAACTTGTAAAACCAATTTGTGTCATCCTACTAATATCATGCAAAAGTATGGATGTATGGATGTTTGTTATTCTTTCACGCAAAAACGGCTAAACGGATCTGGATGAAATTTGGGACAGAAATAGATTACAGTCTGGAATAGCATATAGGATACTTTTTATCTTGGAAAAATGAACGGTTCGCGTGGGATACATTTTTTGGTTTTTCATCTACGTATATAAAAGGCAATGTGCATGGATTCCGAAACGGCTAACCAGCCGGATCCGGGCGGATCACTAGTAAGTACTGTATATAAAAAGCTTTAGTGATATGACTGATTCAAATTGTATATTACTTTACTTTGCAGAAGCAATTAAGAATACCTCTACGACATCAATGTGTGGTCGTACAAGCGTTTACGTGACTAAGTTGGAAATTTTCTGTAGTTTCACTTAAGTCTTTATTCTTTCTGAGAGTGTTTGATAATGAAACGATAATCAATTGACCTAGGTCGTTACATTTCAAGGTTAGTATCGTAACAGAATCGATGAATTGGCAGACTATGTGACACGTTACATAAATGCCAAACGTTAATCCGAACGGAACGTGCGTGTGTCAGTAAAGTGAATATTTTATTAAATAAAAAATGAGGATAGGTCACTCACTATTGTGCAATGTTTTTAATATGGTAGAAGGCGGAAACTAGCAAGCAAATCACCTGAAGTTAAGTGACCGCTACACATAGACATCCGCCACAAGCAAATCGCAAGTCGCATACAAATTCATGGACAAGGGAGATGATAGACCCTCCCCTTTCCAATCCTCTTCACCTTCCCATCCTATCATTATTGGGAAAGGATTGAAATTGGGCCTCCAGCAACTCACGCACATAAAGAAACGCAGAATACTTCTACTTCACGCTCGTCTTCTGTGAGGTCGTGGTATTTCATCGGTCAGGCCGACCTATTCGTGCAACAGATGTTGTTGGTGGCACACCACTATTATATCAATATATATGTAGATAATCCCTCTTTCTGTCTTTGACCTTTTAAGGGGCAGTATATTAAGTAAAGTCAAGATCGGGGGAGGGATAATTTAAATAATCATTGATAAAGGAAACCTTATCAAATATCATTCATACACATTATCTTTTTACAACCGATTCGTGCACATTCCAAAAAAATAGCAACGTGAACTAAATAAAATAACTTGGAAATGGATTCAATAAATCCACATCAAGTATTAAACTGTCATTTAATGAAGTTAAAATAAAAATGTTGACGTCTTATTTCTTGTAATAACCAGGACTTATACGGAGAAATACAGCATTCGTTAAGAAACTAGGCTAACTTGATAAATCCTTTTTGACTTAATTTTAAAGTCGCTAATTGCTTTAAATCGAAATAGTTTAGAAGTTTCGTATAGGATAAATAAAAGAGTTGGAACTGAAATTACCACGTGCTTGACTTAGCTTTTTTTCTTCAAATTGTAACTATCACTATTAAATCATTAAAATATGACATTTAATAATATAAGAATTTGCTAATAATAGTCATATGCATAACATATCAGAATATCATTACAAAATATTGATATTTAAATTAATATATAAAGTTACATTATTTGGTCTAATGAAGATATAAATCGTGATTAAAGGAACTTAAAGACCTATAAAACACTTATAAGTAATATAAATACATATTAATATTAATATCGAATCAATACATTAAGGAAAATAGGGGCATAAGAATTACAAGTGTTCTCGTATTGATTTTGCGTGAAAATCATACTAAGTCTAAAGAGTGAGTTCGTGCATTGATTTTTTTTATTGAAATTAAATTCAAAAATAGGGTAGTGGGTATTGTATGCACTTATAATGAACGTTTATAATAAAATCATTTAAAAATACGAAAGTGAAAAATCCTACGCGAACGGACATCAAAATCGCCTGTACGTAGATACACACCCATGGCTTTCCTTATAGGAGTAATGCGGCCGGCGTGAAGCGTTGGACGTCGAACTATTGAAATAATTTATTTATTTTGATGGTAGATATATTTGAAGGGAAATATATAATATGAATAATGCCGTTTAATATGTGGTGGTTGTTTTGGAATACGGATCGTATACAAGCGGTATACAGGGTCCAATTTCCGTAAAATGTTGCGTTGTGAAATTATGCTGGAAATTGTATAGACATGTTCTCACGATGAATCAATGTCTATAAACCTATACCGGCTAGGGTGTAGTTGGTGAGTTATTCACTAATTATGCTTTGGTTTGGGAAGAGTGTGTTTTTGCACTTCGGTGTATTAAACGTGCTCAGAACCATGTCTTAGAGCTTCGGCTTTTGAAAATGGGTAATTGGCGTCTTAGAGGCTTGCTTCTATGATACGTCGAGTTTATATGTAATTGCCAACTAACTATAAACTTATACCGGCTAGGGTGTAGTTGGTGAGTTATTCACTAATTATGCTTTGGTTTGGGAAGAGTGTGTTTTTGCACTTCGGTGTATTAAACGTGCTCAGAACCATGTCTTAGAGCTTCGGCTTTTGAAAATGGGTAATTGGCGTCTTAGAGGCTTGCTTCTATGATACGTCGAGTTTATATGTAATTGCCAACTAACTATAAACTTATACCGGCTAGGGTGTAGTTGGTGAGTTATTCACTAATTATGCTTTGGTTTGGGAAGAGTGTGTTTTTGCACTTCGGTGTATTAAACGTGCTCAGAACCATGTCTTAGAGCTTCGGCTTTTGAAAATGGGTAATTGGCGTCTTAGAGGCTTGCTTCTATGATATGTCGAGTTTATATTTATTGCCAACTAACTTTTGTACCGAAATTGATTCTGTTTATACGGATGAAAATAGAGGTAGAGGATACTTATTGCCTAAGCTTGATTTCTTGTTGGTTCGCAAGCATGTCTCGCAAGCGCGATTATACATGCTCGCTACAATAACATTACACGGGTGTTTATTGTTCATAATTCGTCATTGATGGTTGCGGAGTGTTGATTGGAAATTTCTGCTCTGAAGCGGCTACGCCTAGAGTATTATCTTTATCGCCTGTCGTGGAGTGTGTAGAGTTGCAATTCGACATTACGGCATCTGATATGCTGCTTATGTTTGGTCTTTGGTACATCTTTTGATGGATCATTGATGGGATCAACGAGTCTTCCTGTGACAGGTATATAAGTGGTTCGTGGCTAATATGCTCATTTGTATTATTCGGAACGGTTGAGGATAAGATATTGTCGTTTGCTATGGTATTCTGAATTGTAGTATGACACTTGTCTTAATTATATTTGCCCAAGTCGGGTCGCTCTATACGGGATTGCAGACTGTTTGCCCTCCATGATTTACAAATCGTTTAAGTGGCCTGTAAAATACCCATGTTTATAAACGAATGCGAATTATTGTTTGGTGATGCAAATTTGATCGAGACTGACATTATGCGAAAATGAGGCGAGTTTTATACTCCTAATGCGCTCCGTAGGTCGATACCTATGCTGACAATGTCTTGGTGGTGACGCCTTATTATACACTTGACGGTGTTTGTAACGCATTGATATGCGAGAAACGACTGAATGGTGTTTATTCACCAATAATGAGCTAAAAACTCTCTTACTGGTTTACCAGTATTTTTCTGCGACATACGGTGGCCGATCTGTTGTCCCTTGTTCGGGGGGAGTGCAACCGGTGGACGGCACTCACCATACTGCTGGAGCTGTGTACCTCCATATATTTTTAAAGACAAAAATATATGTTGCGATAGTAGGTTTGTATCGGGTATTTGAGAATAAAGCATGTAAGCCCTTTACAAGTAAAATTTTAATGAAATATTTTTGAAACTGCAATTGATCAATAAATTTAACATATTATTTTGGCAAATTTATATAGACTTTAAACACTTTAATAATAAGCATCCTACGGCTTCAATAAGCTTGGCGAATCTTTCTTCCTCTATAATTCCTAGAAGAACTAGTTATTACAATTCACAAAGTAGAACAAAAATCTACAACTAGACGATCACTTATAAATATATCATTGGCCTAATATAATATAAAAGAGACGATCTTGGTGGTGTTTCGACTTGGAGACATTTTATGTTTCCAAGTCGATTTCATTAATAAACTTCTAATTTTCCCTTTACGGAAAAAGGATGGTTACAGAATCTTCAAGAATTCAACAACGGGACGGTAATCCTCGAGTTCTGATGCAATCGTGCCCGGAGACATAGCCATATCACGCTTAAGAAACCACAAAGCTTGAATCGAAACTTCTTAAGACCGTCACTATTCATGTGTTAAATGTTGTTAAATTGATGTCATGATGTTGATGATGATTGCATGTATTATGATATTATTATCTAGTGCTATTAAAATTCAGTCATAAAACGGCGTGTGTGCCGTTTGCAAGCGTCGCAATGCGTGTACTATCGTGACGTCCTGCTGTGTCGTGTCGTGACGTGTCATAACGCGTCGTAAGGACTAGACCGTGCGGTCATGCAGAGTGCGGTGTGCGCGAATTACGCGCTCGTTTGCGTTAATAGCACTTGTTTTGGATGTTTTATACGTTGGTTAGTTATTTAATCATCTTAATGATTTATTATTATATTATATGGTGATAGTAAAATTTGATTCAAATGAAGCGACCGCGTGGTTCGTTATTATCTGACGCTAGAGGCTGGGAAAGCAAAGCCCATGCTTTCCTACCGTTTACACTCACTAGACAATGTTTTTGGAGGCCGTCGTGTCGATTAATGGAACGCTTCGGTTTCTAAACTAAATCTCATTGTCGAAACATGGGTTATATTCAGCCCAAGTAGATCATGTCAAAAATGTATTCAAATAAATACCGATTGAAATCAGGCACAAGTCCAGATCGATGTTGGCAGTTTCTCAATCATATAAACAAACAGAAAAGATGCCGAACCAGTTCTGTGGATGCGAAATCATTGTATATCTCTTATCCGTCGTCACGCAGATCTCTCTCGCACAGCAACCGTTGCAACTGTTGCATATAAAAGTGATTGAAATGCAAATGACAGCCATTTCCGTTGGCTGCGGCGTCGATACGTACAATTCACGTGTTTTGCGTAGACATTGCTAAGCTAGGCTACCTGAATAATAATTTAACCTTGTTTTATTAATACCGTCTAGACTAGTGATTCATTGGAATATGATTTAAAGGTAAAATGTATAAAGCGCATTGTGAGAAAAGCGAAACGTATTTTTTTTGCAAAATAGTATGTTTCGCAAAATACTTTCTACAAAACATACTAATCATATCATATCTTATCTATCAACTACTAAAAACAAGAAAACAAAAAGAATTATGATAACTTATCACGATTTCTACAAACTGAAATACTCCCGCCTCAATTCTATTCACTACTTTACTTAATATTAAATACATTTTCTTGCATCAGTAAATTTTATTGTGTTTTACTTCTATTCCTAGTTTTCATTTAAATTATTACAGAAACTCTTTTCTTCTATATAATTGTATCAATTTTTAATAACAGACACAACTAATCACAAACAAAAACAAACCGACTCTCTTAGGGGTGTCTTAAGACATGCATAAATAAAAGAGCATCGGAAATCGTTCAAGGGTATCGGGAGAAGGCCCATGGTTACAAATGTAGGAAGCAGTCTAGCAGGCTCCTTAATTTCCTGAACAGCGTGGACGTGACCACAAGCCCGCGCTCTCCCCACCTCGTGACCCGGTCACCTGACAGACGAGGACGTAATCGATGCGTGAAATCTTTCTCAAAAACACCAAACTGATAATAACGGCATATTAAACCGCTAAAATTCACAATTGAGTCACGCTCTGAAATACTATTTGTGTATATTTGTTAATAAAAGGTGCCATCTAGTTAAATATTTTACATTAGGTTAGCTGTATGTAGCATTTCAATCGCATTCAATAATTAACGATGACACGATATTATAATAGACTAGTTGTTCCCGTGTTGAAAGGATGAATGACGAGAAAGTAACGAAACAAATTTATGTTGCAAAAGTAAGTGGCAGCGTTGGCAGGGGACGCCCAAGGAGAACTTATATCGACCAGATTAGTGATATACTAAAGAAGGACGATATAAGGAGTACCCGTAACCGACGAGCATGTATGTGTAGACGTATGGATGTAGAAGAAGCGACAGAGTTATGCCAGGATCGCGCCTAATGGAAATCCATTATCTCTGTCTATCCCTCTGGGTTACGGGCGTGAGTGCATATTTATTTATTTATTTTTTTGTTCCCCGCGGCTTTGCACGCAATTGTTTTATCTTCTCCGGAAATGTTTTAACTTGATTTCACGTAAAATTCCTACTTGTGAAGGTCAATGATGGAAAGATTATTGTCGTGTTATTACTATACCTAATATAGGTTTTACTTTCTTATCACTCGGGAAGTTTTTTTTTTTTTCGGGATAAAAGGTAAGGGGGACAAAGTGTTCATGATGATTGGTTGGGTCGTTAATGAGTTAAAGCGTAACAAACAAACTCATATTCGTATTTATAATTAGTAAGGATGTGTTTCCCTTTCAGTTAATTTTATAGCTCGATCTCATAGCGTTTTCAGATTTTAATTAATTCCGGATGTTTTGTGCAGAAGCAGTGGGTGATGATTTTAAATTAACAGTAGTGTTTATTGTTTTATTTAAAAGATTTTACAATTACGTTGCTTTCAAATAAACATTTTTTTTATTTTTTCTTGTTTTCATTGTAGTCATTTTTTTAATAAAACATATTTTAACATAAACGTGAAGTACAAGTAAGTTGTGACTAGAATTGAGAAAGGTATGCTTCGGTGCTTCGGGCATATTGCAAGAATGAATGAAGAGAGAATAACAAAACAATATGTTGCAAAAGTGAGTGGCAGTGTTGGTAGTTGACGCCCTAGGAGAACTTATATCGATCAGATTAATGATTTACTAAAAAAGGGCGATATAAGGAGCACCCATAACCGTCGAGCGTGTATACGTAGATGTATGAATGTAGAAGAAGCGAGATCGCGCTAAATGGATATCCATGATCTCTGCCTACCCCTCTGTGTTCAGGCGTAACCGTATATTTATTTATTTGTGAAGTACATCTTAAGTTACTAGAACATTCCTAATGTTATAACGGGAACGGTTCACACACGATATCGCGACTCCGACAACAGAGTTGCATTTACGTGGGATTGGAATTGACCATTCAGTTTTCGATTGCAACTATGTACATACATTCTGTATTTACGAGGACGTTGTAGTGCCCTTTTGTCTTTTCCTATCCAATTTAAAGTAAACGGCATTTTTGACATTGGCGGTAAATTGTTTAATGTGAAAAAACAGTGTTTACCGTTTTTATATCTGAGAAGATCTGATAAGATACCACGCCTCAGGAGAAAAACACTTTAGTCATATACTTGTGCGTAAGTAGGGGCTTTTGGACCTTCAAGGGAGCGCATCATTACCCTGTAGTAATGAACCTACAGAGTACAGACATATCATGGGAATCAATACTAAATGTAGCTTCTACGGAGACACTACCTGAATATGTACTTTCAATGTCCAGAAAGTGCCAGAAACGAAAGAATATGATAACCTAGTCAAATAGAAATTCATTGACTTCCATGCAGAGGGCGCTGGTATTTCGGAATAATATGAGAGAAATAAAAATGAACTAAGAATAAAAGTGGTACAAGTTCTTCGTGGCCATTAGTGCTTCCAGTGTTTTAAAACCTAATAAATAATACTTGGTGTTGTCCCGAATTAATCGATAATGTAAATTTTAACAGTGGCAACACCGAGCGTAAGGTACTCACGTGATCGCCATGTAACAGAGGTAGGTGAGAAAGCAAAGTGTGCAGCTATTTTTGGACTTGGCCCGCGGCCACTGCGCGCGCCGCGTTACCTATGTAAGACAATTATTGCCTTCTGGGATTTTTGTAAAATGGCCGACGGTATTTTAGTTTTAATGTCAAATTTGGTGCCAAGACCGAGAATAGCTTCACAACGATCGGCCTAACGAAGCGTTCTCAATAAGCCATTATCGTTTCCCTCGGAATCGATAGTTATATTTAGGAATCGGATCAATGTATTGCCCGAGTTAAAAATAAATATAGGTACGCAATCAAAATATTATTCCTTGTTGAGAAATATAAACAAAACAAACGATAATTTAATTTAATTTCAAACAGTTCCGAATCTCCAGATTTAGCAATAATTATTGCATATAAATGCTTTCACATTTACATAGCGATGCATCCTTTATAAAAGCGAAAATGTATGTAAGGACCGAGGTCACATAATGTTAAGACAGCCGCGAAACAAACAAAAGTAACTTGCATATAGTTTAACACGTGTTGTCTGGAATTCGAAATACATACTCATTGTATTTATTTCGTACTTATCCAAATCTGTGATCTGATCAGAACTTGCATATTGTTGAAGCCGTACAAACTTGTCTTTTGCTCGTAAGCAAGTTTTGTTAGCTTAGTTTTATATAGTTCCGACCAAAATATTCAAAGCCGCACTTCTTATTGCAATGATCCGTAAGCCAGGGCAGTGACATTCCTTGTATTAATCCCAATCGGTTTAATATTTTGTAATAATCCTCCCTCGGCATAATCCCATAACCTTGCATCTACTCATAATCACAATATGCAATAGGATTCTTAAACAAATATGTTAAAGAAATTCAAACATTACACAAATTCAATGAAATATAATGTATACAGAGTGGCTACAATAAAGATTGATAATATTTTCCTATCTGACGTACGATTGAAAAGAAAACCAATTGGTCTAGGTCAAGCGGGAAGGGAAAACATGACGCGTCGTCACATCCGCGCATACCCGGGGGTTAATTATAGACCGGTCTGTTGTCACAGCTAATCTTGATGAGCTGGGTGAGGACTGACATTGTAACGGATTGGATTCTTCAAGGAAATTTATAAACCTGTTCGTCTGTTGGTAAACTTACTAGTAAACAATAAGCGTGAAACGTTCAATTTAACACGATTATGACAAGTCAGGTCGCAAATCTACACAATTATTAAATATGCGCTCACGCTCATAACCCAAAGGGCAAGATAGAGATCTCGGATTTCCATTTTTTTTATAATATCCTAGGACATATTCACACACGGCCATCGGATCGTCGTTTTGTCGTTATCCTAGCAGATCTTGCCGCTTCATCTACGTCCACACATCTAAGCATACAGTTCCTCCACTTATATCTCTCATCGATACTATGAATGTATATAAATATGTAGTGTGTGTATGTGTAAAAAATTTTTTAGCACAACCTACTCTAATAAGGCAATAAGGCTTCCTTTATCTTTATCCTTTAAGTGTTAGCCGTCATACGTCCAAAAAATCTCCTAGTAAAATCAACGTTAGATTTAGATAACTTGTCATTTAAAAAAATTAGTTATTACTGGAATATGTGAATGAGTTGTATACATAATACCTTAAAACAATATCCGATAATCTTATGAGGTACAATCAGTATGATTTATTAGGAAACAAACTTAAACGCAAGGCGACAATCTGTAAATAATGCAAGCTTACAGCTGACATTGATAAATTTATTACGAAACAGCGGACTCATAAAATTTTTATCAAGTTTATGCAAGTCGTATTATCATATATTTTTATTATATACATAAAAAATAATAATTTGGTAACGTTTTTTTGGGAAACAGTATACTATTTACAAGATTTTTCATATGGCGTCTAATATGAATAAATAGACAGAATCGTCCTTTTGATTCCACTTCACGCCTGTCTTCTGTGAGGTCGTGGTATTTCACAGGTCGAGCCGGCCCATTCGTGCATCAGATGTTACTGCGGGCTCTACAACTGTAATATTAATATTATAAATGCGAATGTTTATAAGTGTGGATGCTTGTTATTCTTTAACGCAAAAAAGGAACGAAATTTGGCACAGAGATAGATTACAGTCTGGAATAGCATATATAACATATATTATATAACCTATAACTTTATATCCTGGAAAAATGTACGGTACGGATTTTTTTGTTGGTTTTTGTATACGTACATAAAACGGTTACACGGGCGAAGCCGGGAGGATCACTAGGATTATATTTATTTGCAGAAAACCCAACCTTACACTACACGACTATTTGATAAATACAATATTCGAAGGTAACTAAAGGATGTGATGAACTCCGAGAATATATATGCAACGAGGGAAAGAAAAAATTGACGTCCTGAATGTCATGATGAGTGCAAATTCAATATATCTGTGTACAATAAACCATATGGCTTTCTTAAACACGTGCTAATTACATTGTAAATACATAGATATCGAAACTAAAACTGTAATTAAAATAAAAACAAAGCGTGAATTCTTAATTGAGCCGATTGCGTCGAAAGCGAATTCATCAAGAGAAGATTTAGCAAAACCCCGGGTTCAATTAAAGCGGGGCCTCGCCGCGCGCCGTCCTAATCGGATTGTTCTAATGGGATTACGGAATCCCGAGACGCAAAGCGCTCAGCGAGCGACAAGCAGATTTCGCTAAATACTCATAAGTCTTGCTATTCAATATTACAGTGTTTTCAAACACGAATGACCAGATCTTATACTTATTGTTGTACATAATATATACTTGTGTATAGAAGTAAGAGACACATTATCCTTTATACTATTACTGAAGAGGATTTGTTGTAATTAATACACTCTGAAACTACTGAACCAATTTATCAAGCAATTTTTTATTATTATTATGTTGAAATAAACAAGGGAGGAAAGGCTATAAATGTCGGCCTTACCTTGAGACCACACAATGACCCGTTCACTAAGATTTCATTACGATTCAAGTTCGTTTTATAAGATGGCATCGTTAAACTGAATTCGAAGATTGGCATGTGATAGGCATCGGCATCGAACATGTGAACTATTCTGAAAGTGACAACAATTACAAACATATCAGTTGGCGACATGGTCGAGCGCGAGGTCAAGGCACCGCGGCCGTTGGCACGGCCCATGATGTCTCGACACTGTGATTGACGGCAAGGGACGCGTGCCGAAATACGATATGGCGCAGTCCAGAATTTAAGTTATCGCAGATATGGAGATAATCGTTTTGCAAATATTCTATCGGATTGCATGAATTTCTGAAATTTCCATGTAAACGTCCAAATACAATCTATTAAATTAAAAACAAAAAGCATTACAAAGCACAAAAGATACAACAAGTGGCGAATCGAAATCATCAAGTCCTGAGACAGCACACGCCAATTGAATGCACAATGATCGACAACACGTAAATCGGCTTCGGAAGTCAATGCCGGAATGGTCAACAGGAAGCGTGACATCAGCGAGTTGGAAGCGGATATTTTGAGAGCTGCATGCCTTCGCTTCTGAGAAAACCGGAATATTGGCGAGCGAGCGGCGCGTGCCCACGATCACACTTCTTGACTCATCGTTAGCGTTCTGATTGCGTTTGTCACCGAAGATTGGGTAAACAAATCTTTTAAGTCTTCGAAATCTTCGTATCGTACAGTTCCGGTCGTTAATAATCCAAGTCCGTTTTAGTTAGTTTTGTCCGGATTTTTTGCTTGCTTGATTATAGTGAGTCAATTTTCTTAAGTAGTTAAGTGGTTAACTATATCTAAGAAGCTAAAGATAGGTTTAGCGTCCGATTGGGAGTTACCCTGGAGTTACCAGATTTTATTAGTGGCTTACTAAGTGTTAAAACCCAGTCTGTGATTCGTTCAGTTTACAAATTGCTAACTGTTTATAATACGCCTAGTCCGATTATAAACCAATCAAGTTCACAATTGGTCGGTGACAGATATATCTGGTGATATCAGGGTGAGGTGAGGTTTATTCACAAACAATACACGCCGCGATACTTACATTGAGTGTGCATGTTTCATCGCAACCTTCGAGCGATTATTTGGCGTGCTCGCTTTTGATGGATTACGTATTATAGATTGCAAATAATACGCGGCTTCTATCTTAGTCGTGGATGTGGTTAAATTTAGCTCACTCACGTAGATGCACCGAAAAACGGCTCGCCTATCGCAATTTATAAGTTCTGGTAAGGTAACACCAATATAAACTTATTTATACTTGAATTATTTAAATAATGTGTTGCAATCAAATACAATGATGAAAATTGAACACGCATCAACTGTATTGGCACAGAGCACAGAGCAGGTCCAAGGCAGTGGCGACACGTTCAAATGTTTTTCAACGACAATTAATAAAAGAAACAAAAACATATGAAGAAATTAAAAAGCACTAGTTTTTTTTACTTTCTTAACTCCAGTGTTAATGTCATAAATAATCGTAACAACGTAATAATTATGCACCATGAGATTAAACATATATTTGAGACTGACAGCTGATGATAACTTTACCGGTTATATACAAGTTAATGTAGTTATAGCGATCATGGGCACAAGCGAAGGTGATCGGGCGTCAGTTGACGCCGTGCCAATAGCGCGGGCCGAAATAATAAAGTACATAATGCACTCGGGCTTAGAGAACGCATCGCGCCGGATTATTGGCAGACGCGGGATTTCATCGAGCTACCCGAACACTCGGCAGCGCTGCGAGCAATTCAAGGCGCTTTGCAGATATCGAATTGTCTATTCGTCGATATATCAACGACTCATGTATGACTTGCCATGCAAAATTATAGTTTTTCGTTTTTTGAAAAATTTATGAAAACCAAAAAGGATGACAAAAAACATAGACTATCATTTCAGCCTGAAAAACTAGTCTAAGCTGCAAGTTTTATTCGACGTCCAAAGGCAGAGAGAAGCCTTAATAAAGTTCGATGGAAAGATAATCTAGCTTTCACACTCTCGATAGAGGATAAGCAGTAAAATAATTGTAAGTTGCTAAGCAAAACTAAAAGAAGGTAAAATATTAAACTGATTTTATTTACAAACAACCGTATTATTCCGCGCACTTGCGACATGTCGGGGCCTTTAAACGGACTGTTTGTAGATTAATATGTAATTACACTATCTATAAGTAATGCATCTAGAACACGCAATGCCTTAACACGATTGAATGTAAAGGCCAAAGGTTTTATTACTAAACTATGCGATAAATCAATAACTTTAATAGTATACCAAAGTTTACTTTAAGTGTCGTGGTCCAAAAATTAGACCTACTTTTGAATGCTGCCAGGAAATTTTAAGATTTTTTCGAGTAAAATTCGTTTATGTATATTTTCAATTGAGTCTGTAATTAAAATTTGTTTTAAATGGTGCGGAAAACCGAAAGGAAAGTAATTAAATTAGCGTAGGTTAACATTAAGATTTCCCGGCACGATGACGCATTCTAAAGTGCGCCACTCTGTATGTGCGTCATCCGAATTCTGACACAAGATATAAAGGATTTTTTTTAAAATTTTGATTTATTTCATAACATATATTGTAAGAGTTGCGCATATTAATGTGTTGAAGATGCATTTGTAAATAATATAGCTGTCTCATAATCAGCTCATAATGTACCACAGTATGCGATCCTCCGCGAACCGCATCTAGTGACTTCCCGCAGTCCTCACGAGGTCATCTGGAAGGATACCACACTTCCGGTCCTCATCCCTGGCATCCATTCCAGAGATACATTCACCACAAACAGATTCCTCCCATATGTAGTTTGATTCATCGCTATTCGATGTCTGGGATTTCCACCGCATCCTCGTTTCCTCCAGTCCGCCAATACATCCTTCCAATATTCATCCATTGTCGAAAACATGCTTAATCAGCAGTTATAGTTGCAAAATAATTTCATTGGTGTATCTACGTAGATGATGCAATGTAACACAAAATGAGACATTATGACTAGCACTAAAATTGTCAATCATCTTAATTCTACTACTTGATAAATAAATAAATAAAAAGGCTGATTTATTATATTTATTATTATTAGATAATATTTAGCATCGATAAAGCGAAGGAAGCAGAATGGGAGGGCTAGACTCGAGACAATACACAGAAATTCCAACGAAACAAAATTAAAATATTTCCATCGTCTGGTTATTTACATTTGAATTTTGTTAAAGAAACAATACACGGAGTTTAATTACATACGAGTACAATTAATTTAAATCTTCCGAGCCATGGCTTCTGTATCCCATTGTTTGCAACACAAACTTGCTAACGTAATTTGTGTTCGCTAAACAAGACAATACAATTGTTACAAGTTTACACGAACGAGGGCAACGAACCGAAAATCAGTTTTAGGGTCTGGATCTTCTTGAATAAATTTTGTTTACAGTACTAATACTGTTTTATCTGGCTGAGTTTTCCTTGAACAAAAACCTATACTTACTTTTTTAAATTAAAAATAATTATACAATATTTACTATATTTTAAAAACTACCTAACCATAGTGTCCTAACAACAATCAACATTGGTAGATCCCGCAATAACAACATCTTTTGCACGAATGGGCCGGCTCGGCCGGTGAAATACCACGACGTCACAGAAGACAGGCGTGAAGTAGAAGTATTCTGCGTTTCGTCTGATGAGTGACGTGCCGAAAGCCTAATTGTAGTCCTCTTCCCCCTCCTACCCTTTCCTAATAAAGAAGGGATGGGAAGAGGAAGATTTGACGGATGAGGAGGGGATGGACAGGGAATGGAATTATCCTTTTTTCTGTTTGTCCCCTCTTTCGTCCATGATGGTAGGCAACGCATCTGCAACTCATTAGCTTGTTGCGGATGCCTATGGGTAGCGGTACTTATTTCCAGGGGCCGCTTGCTCGTTTGCTACTTTGTAAGATAAAAAAAAAATCTTGATATTAAGATCCAATAGCTATTCTCTATCCTTGGGGCGACTTATTCTTTGTCCGAAGCGAAGTCGTTGACTTTATTAGTCTTATTTTGAAAGTTTCAACTTTTCCTCTTTTCTAATGATTGACTGAACAAAGTCACTAAAGTTTAACACAGGCTAAATTGTTGTTCTTATTAAACTATTGGAACAAAATTTCAAAACTGTAGTGATTTAAATGCAAGAGTGTGAGAAGGAATTACATGAATTAATTCCCTCCATATCCATTCTACCATCGGACGTTTAGACATAAGGCAGGTGTCCATTCTTTCATAGTAGAGAAACCTCGCGTACGAACGAAGCGATTCGAATTTTCTTTTATCGAACGACGAAGAATTGGAATAAGTTGCCAGGGTTACCGTCCGATTATGGGAAAATTAGTGCGTAGTGTTGGGATGGGTTGTGTACAAGCGCTACTTTATTCATTGTACAAAAAAGTAAAGGGGATCGCACACCTACTCTAGGCGACTAGCCAATTAAAATCTACAACGATAATTATGTTAAGAAAAAGTATGTTGAAGTAAGACGTTTTACCATTAACCTTATCTGTATAACAACATCGTGATACTTTCCCGCGAGTACCGTACACGCGTCCGCGTTGTTGCCCACAAAAACATAATCGCTATTAGCCGTGCACCAAGACAATGAGCAGACCGAATCACTTGCTAACTGATACGCGCCAGCTGTTCAATACAGGCCACCTGCACCCGGTTACTTTTTTACTTATCTAAATAGTTTGTTTATTTTAAACTAGATGTCGCCCGTGGCTTCCGGATCAAATAATTAGCTAGATTCATTTGTATTGAGTAAATAAATTAAACGTTTTTGGCGCAAATGAAGAGCAGTACCGGATTCCCATTGAAAATTATCAACCCCTATTACATCTTCTAAGATTTTTTTGATGAAAACAATTTATGTTTACGTGTAAGAAAAAATGTCATTCAAGCATTTTCGATTTACGATCCAATAGTTGGCACTATGAACAGTAGCCGTATGTATGTCGTATTTCGTTCAATAACAAACATAAGTGTCAATAGAAAAGAAATTAATAATTTTGTTAATTTATAAATTCGCACATGAAACGCCAAGTGCCAAGATTTCAATTACCATTATGATTTTAGCAATACTTCAATAGACATTTTAGATGTACTTATATTAAAGAAATAAGTGTGTCGCGAGCCTAAGCCGGTTTGTTTAGAACGCGATATTAATTGGCATGCAGCGCGCGCGGCGAGGATGCGCGCCCGTTGATGTCGTACACACGGCGCACCCGCCTTATGTAACTGTAGAAACTGCGCGCGCTACACCACTCCACAATATATATACATTTTGACACTTACCTATAGTATTCGATTACTTAATATAGGCGGAGAAAAACATGAAAATGTTAGACGGAAAGTGTATATATAGAAACTAGTAACCCGCCACGGCTTCGCCCGGGTACCAATCATTATGTTGATCCGATTGCTACCAAACACAGAAACACCCGCTGTGCCAATCTGGACAATCCCTGTAAATTTCACCGAAATCGGTCCAGCCATTTCAGAGTCTATAGGGAACATCATACATAACTTCGCATTTTATATATAATTTTTTTAATAGATAGATAGATAAAAACCTATTCTCAGACCTGTCTAATGTATATGCAAAATTTCATTGAAATCGGTTAAGCCGTTTCGGAGGAGTATGGCAACTAACACTGTAAAGGGGAATTTTATATATATAGATTGATTTTAATTCAATATATTTATGACCTTAAATAATTTTAGGCTACCTAATTCAAGTCATAAATACTACAGAAGATATAGCGTTTCGTATAGTAATGAAATACGCAACGAAAACAATGTGAATCAATGACATTTTACAAGAAAATATGTTGAAAACAGGATTTGTACTATGATAGTGCTACGAAAATGCGTTACGATGTAATTTATTCATAGTTGAGAGATATAATGAGTCACCAGCGACGACACAAGCCGCTATCTTATCTACATCTTGTTTTCGCCGAGCGCCGCGCTCCACTGAATCAATATCGCCGACAAACAAAAGCGCTAGGAAACATTTTCGGCGACCACGTGACGCGCCGACTTGCACGCTGTAATTTCATCTCGAGGCGGCCGTCACGTATGCGCTTACTAACTTAACAATGGAGAGCGCACTTAGTGAAGCCGACGAACAATTTTCATCGTTACGTGTACTTATAATAAAGGCGATCATAGTTTGTAGAGCATGTTATGAAATCGCTCTGTTACCTGAATGGATATTTCGTCCTTGATTCGATGACCTTCTAACTGGATACTTGTTATCAGGAGTCGCGATATATCAATAGAATTTGGGCTGCGATCAACAAAGTAAATACACGCAACCTTGCCGTTCGTTTTCGCGAGATAAGGTGTACTTTCCGATCACGTTAACGAAAAAAAGAACTTTGCAAGTAAAGATCACTGACCTGTGTAACCATGTCCCAGTAGAATCCGTCGAGCATGGACTTGCCATGTTGGTGTTGGCGGCAGAGGGCGGGCCAGAGCGAGGCGCGCACGGGGCTGTTGATGGGCCACGAGTTCTCGCGTATGACGAGCTTGAGGTCGCGCTTGCGGCCCTGCTGGAAGAGCGGCTGCAACTCTTCGTAGGTCTTGAGGGGCGCCTTCTTGCCTGCGAATAAGGGCGAGGGTAAGCACTGCGTCCAGACCGGTGTATCGTCGGGCGCGAGCGATTCATCGCTTGGGGCGCGGAACGCTGCCGGTTCTATATACATGGCGGCACGATCGCGTCGCACATGCTTCCTGTGCGCGCGCGCCGGCGGCACTGGCAGCTGTCAGCCTCCGTCCGGAGCGCGCGATAGCGAGCCGGCGCGCGTATAGCTTGTTTATCTGACCGTACAACGCCGTCGCGGCCGTTAAGGCCGAACCGCCTTAATCCCTTCTATAAAGATAACTGATAACAATGCACTTAACCTTTTAAAGTTGAAAAATTTGATAAATTATTTTATTTATGAAAAAAATACTAATAATTATAATACTTAAAATGTTCTAAAGTGAGGAATCTTTAGCAAAAAGTGAGACGGATTTGTAAGAGCGGATTTTTTTTATTATTCCTATTCATTTAGCTTTAAATGATTATTAAAATGATTGATTACAGTGTGAAAGATTTATACCTACTATTGTTATACCATTCAAGACCTTTTTAAGTATCAGAATACGAGCATATATGATACAATAGTTATAGTGCTATAGTATACTTATAAACTATGCTATGTACATATATCAGATGTATTTTCAAATGGCACATACGCAAAGAGTATTATTGAGAATGAGGTAACGCTTCTAATTGCGTCGCATTACCTAATTGCTTAGTGTTAGTATCAAGAAAAAAAATGGTGGGCTATATTGACAATGTAGTGTAAACACAGTGGCACATCAACATGCAGAAATACAAAAATAGTGGTCGAACGGTAGCGAAAACACACGCGCCCCGCTGGACAGTCGCCAACGGTACACTCATGAGTAATTTCATGCAATCAAATACTTACGATTTATTTATAAAATCACAAAACTACCAACACAATGTAATTCTTAGTAAGAATGTCAACTGCCTTGTAAAATATGATACCGGGAAAATGATATACATGTATAGACATTTTTCAACAAAACGTTTTGTTTTTATCCTAAATCGTCTTGTTATTTCCGTGATTGACAGCACCGTACATCATTTAGTAACATTCTTGAATCACTCGTACAAGACCTTAATGTAAATAACAAAGAAATATTCACTCACACCCGTAAGTAGACAACGGACAAGATCCTGATACACTTGCCCTACCTATCCCTACTATCTACCTATTAAATGGGATGACCATCCCGCGACCGCGTTCCCTACTGCTACTCACTCTTGCAATACAAATTTGCCTCGTCACTCGTCGTCCATTTCAAATTTTCAACATGCCCGTACCAACATTATAAGTCTATGGCAATCATTTATTTCGTATCTATAGCGCATAGTAATTAATTTAATTAATAATTGCGGGTAAATTAAGCACCGTAGCAGTGACAGTGTTAAGTAAAACAACAACAGATAAGACGAGGTTATCTTGCTGCAGTCTCAGCGGGCGCGCCGATTATCGCGAGAGTTAATTTTAAACCGTATAATGAGAGAGTCACAACACGCACACCCATCTCAATTGGAACAACAAATATTGTCGTCAGCACTGCGAAAATTCTCAAGCTATATATAATAAAAGTTTAAATAATATTTTAGAATCGCTTCGTTGGTATCTAATTAGAGTTTGTGTTTGCAAAAATATATAGAATATAGCAGTTTAACGTAATGTTAAAATTTGTTTTATGTAATCTACTAATGTCACATACATTAATGTAACTGTAGTGTACCTATTTATTTACAAGTTCATACAAATTATAGATTTGTAACATAAGACTCGCATTCCTGCTATCTTTGGGAGTTAATTCGAGAAAAGGAAAGGAAATGTGTTACAGGAAATCGGGCAATCGCGCGGTATTTGAATTGACTAATAAGCGCGCGCGGTGCTCAGGTTGACCGTTAGATGGTACTATATTCCGAGAGGTTGGTTTATAATATTCATGTTACTCATTACTACCGCCATACTTCAGATGTTACGCATCATATGCGACTATTGTAAGACTTGCTACATTTTTTTTCTTTTAAATCATAAAACAATTCAGATCACAGTTTAATTGGCATTACAGGCAACTTTTATATAATTCATATATTTATATGCTATACGGTTTTTCATTTAATTTATTTAGGGCTGGATCAGAACATATAAACAGCAACTTTATTGTTTACAAAATTGTCGACTCGAATAATTAGTAATTAGTAGAAAGAGATAAACATAAAGTAATTATAGGAAATAATAGACACAAATAAAAACAACAATGTAATTTCTAATGAAATACACGAAGTCGATTGAAACTTTAATTTAAAATGTATGCAGAAAACGAAACATTGCCACAGCACGCAGGTATACATCCAGTGTGATACAACTCACGAAGGTCCCACTGTACAGATTTAAATAGCTTGTGCTAGATATCATTACAATGTCTACAATGTCCAAGCGCCAATAACGTTACGGTTTAGGACAGTGCTTCCCAATCTGTTATATTCCCGTGCCACTCAATAAAACTTTTTATTAATCCCAGGATAACCCTACCTTCCCCTAAAAATGTGTGTCGAAATACAAACGAATGTACTGTATTTTACCAAGCCAACGCTCATAGTCGACCACCTTAAGTTATTAGTTATAAGGTTCATTTTAAATTATATATTGCAGACATAATACATTATAATAATGCTTACAAAGTAACTGATTTAACTTCTCAGTATTTCCAACTATTGCAACAAGCTAAGACTTTCCTTAACTTTACTATTGCTGATTAAAATTTTCTAACTTAATAAAGCAGCGGAGCAGTGGTGACTCTGCTGTTTAGACTCCGACTTACGTACTGTAGGTCGCGGATTCGAATACAGGCGCTTTACGTTGTGTAATTTATTTCATCACCACTGCTTCAAAAACGGTGAAAGAAAATGTAGTGAAGAGACGGGTATGTTCTTAGAACCAGTAAATTCAAAGATATGTAACATCCACCAACCCGCACAGGGTTAGCGTGGTGAATTAAGGCCCCTTCCCTCCCTCGGAGAGAGGCTTGTGTCCCTGCAGTGGGGAACATTCTAAAAAAGGCCGATTTATTTATTAACTTGATAATTAAAATTAATTTGATAAATACAAAACGTTTTCAGGACAAATCAAAACATTCAACTAATAATTATATCTCTCTCAATATTTTAATGTTTCAATAATAAAAACATTTTACGGTAAATATTAAATTCAACATTAAATGAAATTGGATAAATATTTTGCTTTGAACACCTATACATATAAGAAATAAAAACATAGAAATAATATACTTGTCGCAGCAATATTTATAAAGTAAAAAACTACATAAACTAGTAAGTGACCATAGGAAAAAGAACTTGTCGTTACAAAATATTAATGCAAATAAAAAATAATACAGATCACGAGACGACAGATATATGTTAGTGATTGACTAAGATGGTCCGACGCGGTCAACATAAAAGTAATAACAAACCACTGAACGCAAAAGAAAACCAGAAGCTCAGTGTGAGCACTGGTAAATTTACAGATGCCTTTTAAAGGCAAACGGTCGTAATAAAAAGCAACATGCAACTGAATGAATACAGAAGCACTGTGACCATCGTTCTGTTCAGTTTTTAATGAGACAGGACAATCGAGAAAGAATGTCTACAAAAGAACAAGATGTGATAGAAAAGTAGAAAGGTAGAGGATTGGACGGCCATATCCATTACAGGTAGACAATGCACCTGGAACTCATTTGCTTGTTATGGATGCCTATGGGTAGCAATCTACCCACAGGCATCCAATATGCTACCTTATCTCGATTAAAAATCGAAAATAAATATAATGCAAGTTGAAAAAAGAAACATGAATTCAAATCGATACATTACGCCAGGCGCTATTTAGGTTATCTGCATGAAATTGTTCAGGTCGATAACACCGCTTGCATAACGCGAACACACATTTTCCTCTTAAGATTACAACAAACCCACGCTTAATAAAAATACGCTACGTTTTAATTTATAAAAGATATATTTTATTATTTCTTATTTTATCTTTGAGCGCACAATAGCCTGCAATAGGTAATCTAAGAAATAACCTAAAATAAATTTCTCAAAAGGAGGAAAACGAGTAAGCGTTTCACCTGATATTCTTTGACCACCCATCCCATTGACGATCGCAATGTCCCTAACAAAATATTAAACCTCGGCTCGGGCATAACTATATTTATATTACCGGATTAGGAGGCCTCCTAACTCTGAGGTCGCCTCGGCGGACGCTCTACAGTATAAAGCTAAGCAACCTCACCCCCCGCCCTATGGGAATACGGCGTGGGCTGTCACTTAAAAAAATGAACTGGGACTAAACAACTGCCTATCACTTTAGTTAAATACGAAATGTTGTTTATATAAAGTATCAATATGTATGTCAGTACATAATGAGAAATGTGTTTTATATTTACTGTTGTAACATTTATTATAATCATGATAAATGAACCTATATAATTAAGCCGAATCCATAACCCGCATGGCGGAAACTATTTAGTATATATAGTATAGTCATCACACAATAGAATGCCATTTATAAAAAACTAAGAAACAGAAATAAATCATTAACATTACGCCCGAGTTGAATAATAATGATAATTGCTTTATTGCCATTGAAAACATATTTATATTAAAAAATATAATTATGGCACAAGGGCGTGGCTCAGTGTTACCAACATAGGATCAAGATCATTCTTCAAACCTTACAAACTTGTCCGCACCATAATCAATTTCGCGATTTCATAATTAAAATTTTGAAGATTGCAAAGTGTTATTTAATTCACTTAAACTAAATTATATAAAAATCCACTATGTTACTGACGAAAAAAATATTTTATAATGTAAACAATTAATTACATTTTCAAGCAATGAATAGGTTCGCGCCTAATGGAAATCGATTACCTCTGCCTACCCCTCTGGTTTAGAACGTGACTGCATATTTACAATGCGAAATGAATAGTTGTGAATACTAAAGAAAGGCGATAACAAAAGTACCCGTACCTACCATAATGCCCAAATGCAAATTCCTAATATCTGCCTACTCCTCTGGGTTACAGGCGCGATATTACTTATTTTTTTTTAAATAGAAAACTGTCATATCTGATCTATTGCAACAATAATCGCTAGATCCGTTTACAAATCTGTAAATAAACACAAACATTTTCAGTGAAAAGTGCTTACTTTAGAGGTGTAATTCGCTTATAAAATAACTGATTAATTAGCAACTGTTCGTGCACGCTAGCTCGTTATCAATAACAAAACAATACTCAATTAGAGCTTGAAAACCAACTAATGTAAGTCCGTGACTCCCCGATAAAAGGTTTCATTGCGCGCACATTACTTTTCATTCATCGGTAGCGATCTCACGCGATCTTTCTATAAAATAAATATTTTATAATGAGACAAGAGAATTAAAGATAGACCATTAATATTAGCAATCTAATAATAAGCAGAAATTAAATAACTAAATGAATTACACAAATACGTGTTAGGTTTAGCATCGCACTCCTAAACATATGTATATGAAAGGGAGGGATAAAATTCACTTAGTAATAACTTACAACTTAGTTTCCAAATCAAAAGGTGACAAAAAAACTATTCGGGAAAAAATAACTTCCCCGTCTTGGCATTGTGTGTGTATGTATCGGAACAACGCCATTTACTTATGAATCATTTAAATTGAGTATGATAGTGTTTTGAAAGTGTTTGGACTATCCTATGTTGTTGTGGCTAAGAGTCAGAATCGGCGCGACCGCGTTGTAAAAATTAAATTAATTATAGTTTGAAGGGGATTTCACAAATAATTGAATATGCAAACTAATTTTTGTTAGTCTTGTTGAGGACACAAATAGAGGCTCACCGGTGGCACGGGGATGTAATCAGATAATAGCTACCAAGCGAGCCGAGGCTCATCCCTCCCGGGCACGGCACGGCGCTCAAGTCGGAATGCTAAGCCCGTAATGAGTGACAACCCAAGTCGAGGGCCCTTGAGCCAGTCACTCCAGTCGCGTACGCCGAAGCGAACTTAAAGCTCAGCTGCCTCCCATTCCGGTAAAAATAATAAACTAACGGCCCGAGCCAAGGCTCCCTCGATGGAGGGAGCCCGAGCCGAGGCTCCCTCGATGGAGGGAACCCTCGAGCTGAGTTGCTCTTTAAGAGGATTAGGCTAGGCGCCTTCTACGCCGTGCCTTTTTTTGGACCTCTCGATACGTTGGGGGTTGAATGAAGAAGACAAAACTGTGGTTAATTGAAAGACGAGTATTCATTAAAAAAACGTTAGTATGTCAAGAACGGTGACTTCGCACTTCTAAAAAACATCTCAATAGCCTTATACGACAAATATTTCTTAGTAGCACTGCTGTTCCTGTTTCTTATTTTTCCCCAATTTCTCTTCTTCATGTTAGTTCTGTCGCTTCTAAATATTAGGTTTACGCCAAACCTAAACAAAGGCGCGACCGCCGCGCACACTGTAATAAAACTGTATTGTTTACACTACGGATGTTCCCAGCAGAAGCTATAAAATCATTAAAGCTGATAAAATTTACATTTAATGGTGGACAGGAACACTTAAATTATCTATAATCTCTTACTCTACATTAATTATATCGAACAATGTTGGAATCGTTAATACTCGTACGTTACAACCTTACAAAGTACTTACAACACGTAAATATGAAGTTGGTAGCGGGGAAATTTTGTATCCCTACTAATATTATAAATGTGAATGTAAGTTTGTTTGTTACGCTTTCACAGGAAAACTACTCAACCGATCATCATGAAACTTTGTACACATATTCTTGGAAGTACTAGAAGTAACATAGGATACTTTTTATGTAAAAAAATAGTATATAAAAAGTGAAGTATGTATATTCCCTATAGACCTATGGACTCCGAAACGGCTGGACTGATTTTGATGAAATTTACAGGGATTGTCCAGATTGGCACAATCCTGTGTTTGGTAGCGATCGGATCAACATAATTAGTGGTACCCGGCGGGTCACTAGTTATTATATATTTACGCGACATTCTTTTGCACAAAATTATACCTAAACAGATTTTCATTGTTTTGCGCTTGATTGTCACTGTGAGAATAGATTGGAGAGATAAAGATATAGATAAAACCTACAGTTTACATTGTACATTGAGCATGAGGTGGCCGTGAGCGGGGAGCGTTCAGCCTATACTGCGTTCAGACTACCACAAACCATATTAGGGGTTGGTATTCATGGCTAAGGCCTTACTTATTTTATAACTGAGGAGTGAATAAATGAATACACGTGTATTTAATCCGGCATTACTTCCTCCTTCCTCTTGCAATGCCGTAAATGGCGTCCTATATGAGACTTCAGGGAAAGGGCAGCAGTGCCCTGCCAAAACTGTTTTATTTAATCTATACAGTGTCCGGTGTTGCCCGCGTGATGCATATATTAACCGAAATTAATAAATGCCTGTAAATTCTGAGTAATGTAGATTTCTTATGTTTGAAATATTTTAAAATTGGCACGGTGGCTTCTGGGCTTACCTCTCACAAATTAACAAATATTTTTTCCTGTTTACTAAGGATACTAAAATAATTAAAAATTATTTTTTAATAATTATAAGAATTTAATTAACTTGAACTGAGAAGTGTATGCCTTCGGTGGTTCGGCAATGTTGAATGGATGAATGAAGATAGAATAACGAAACAAATTCATGTTGCAAAAGTGAGTGGCAGCGTTGGTAGGGGACGTCCAAGGAGAACTTATATCGATCTGATTAGTAAGATACTAAAAAGGGCAATATAGGGAGTACCCATAACTGAAGAGCTTGTATGCGTATGAGATGTGTGCCAGGATCGCGCCAAATGGAAATTCA
The DNA here is from genome assembly GCA_029849275.1 of Papilio elwesi. Classification (NCBI taxonomy): domain Eukaryota; kingdom Metazoa; phylum Arthropoda; class Insecta; order Lepidoptera; family Papilionidae; genus Papilio; species Papilio elwesi. Next base: position 1,502,915 of record CM056687.1, on the reverse strand, counting down.
TGATCTCTGCCTACCCCTGGATTACGGGCGTGAGCGTATATTTATTTATTTAAAAAATTAAGTTTCGTGCTTGTTTTTACTTTGTTGCTATTAAATTGTTATCCTATAATGATCTAGTCACAACATCCGAACGTCGCGCAATAACGCGCCAAATCGTTCAATAGTTATACGACCGACATCTACCGAGGTTGGTTGCAACGCGGCGTAATTAAATCCGGCGACTAGTAACACTTGCGCGATTCGATTTCCCATCGCCATTAAGAGATGGCACTGCTGTACAACGCACATCACCACAACATAAACTCGCGCGATATATGGTAAACACGAAGAAAAGCAGAAACGTAATCTTTGCGAGATGTTTCTCCTAAATTTATCAGTTCACGTGTATTAATAATTGTAATAGGTGTACATAATCTATCTTTAGCCGAATTACTAGCGAAATATTTAAATTTTCTCTAAAACGCTGTTATCGATATAATTTTATCCATTCTTATAATCCAGCTTTTTAGTACTGAAATATTTAAAATACACCAAATGTTAATGAAATTCATCTTGACTTTTTATAAAGATAAAGTTTCTTTATGTTGGCACCAACTTGTTAAACATTGTGACAGACGTTCTGAAAGCATTTGTACGTTCAATAGATAAGAACAATAAACATATATTTATTTATATTCGATTGCCTGGCTCAGCGGTTTAGGCCCCGACTTTCGTACTGTGGGTTGCGGGTTCGAACCCAGACAGGCGCTTTACTTTGCGTAATTTATTTCATCACCACTGCTCCAAAAACGGTGAAGGAAAACATCGTGAGGAAACCGGCATGTTCGTAAAACCATCAAATTCGAAGACATGTGACAACCACTACTACCCCGCACCGGGCCAGCGTGGTGGATTACGGCCCATTCCCTCTCTCGGAGAGGAGGCCTGTGTCCCTGCAGCGGGAAACATTCTAGAAAAGGCTGATTTATTATTATTAAGTATCATTATATATTTGGTTTACAATTAAAAAAAACCCTTTCGTAAAAGTTAGACCAATAGACTACATATAATGTACAAGAAGTGACTGGTAAATCCACGGAATCGAATAAATGGAGTTTTGGATTGAAAAGACTGGAGGAGTTATAAAATGACCCCCCCCCCCCACTCACCTTATTCATTGCTAACAAAAGTGTTGTTTGTACACACGAATATTTTTAATTTAGCCGCCTGTTGTTCATTAGATTCTTTTAAATTTAATTCGTCAATATTAACTTCATTGAAATTCTGATTGTATACACAAACAGTGAGATATTTAAGATAACTCAATTCGATTTTAAGAAGTGTCACTGAGTCATTGTCAGAACTATAACGGAGTTCTTCAAAGAACTGAGCAGATTGAAAGATGCAGGAAATTCTGAAACACGTCCAAATGTCAATGAGCGGCGTGCCCTGGCGACGTCGCCAACGATGTCTCATTGCCCAAAAATCGCAATGAGGCATACAATTACAATTTAAGAATAATAAATAAATTCCATACGTTGATTATTTTCAGAGTATGTTTCAGTGCGGCGGTTCCGCAACAATTTGATGCTTTGGCTTCGAGTTTATAAACTCTAAACTAAATTGAAATAAAATCGTAGTTTGAAAGTTCTAAGCGAAAGCGACTTTGTCTTATACAGCGTACGGGTATTGTTAGATGAACTAAAGTTGTTGCCTAACCCAGGAAGGTATATATTTATTGTTACGAGCAGTTGTAACCTACATTCTCTATTTACTCATCGTGCGATTTGCTAATAGTTTACAAGCTCAGCGAGTGTAAATTATTAATTGCAAATAGTTTGCCCTACCTACCTACTATTGTTTCTCTGGTATTGAAGGAAAATACTTTAATAGCGTGTTCATTACACACGATCAGCCTAAGGACGATCAGTATACGTCCACGGGTTGACGATAAGTAAGTCATTGCCTTGTTCTCTACCTCATAGCCTGTCTGTACTCGACCGGGTTCGATTTCCGCTTATGGCATAATATTTTTTTGCCTTTTTTATGACTTATTTAAGATTTAATAAGTAAAATTTAAATCTGATTGAGTTATAACACAAAAAGGCGTAAATTTTGTTCCGACAGCGTCACTTACTGAATACATGGCATGACTTTCATCGGAAATTCTGTTAATCAGAGGTAATCGTAAATCGAAAAAGTGTAGTGAAATTGTATAAAATGGATATTTATAAGGAAATGAATTTACGAAGTTGAAGTTGAAGAAAGTAACTATAAAAATAAATGCTAATATTTTTACTGACTGGCACAGATTTACTAGCAAACATTCTGGGGTATTTAATCATGCCTATGCAAAAGATTAGACCGTTATAACACGCCCTCACGCCACTATAATTGTGTTCCCATCCCAGAGTCAAGTTTCACAGACAAACGTATCGCAAACTGACGCGCTGTCAGCGAAAACGGACCAGATGGTCTAGACGCTCGAGAATTTATCATTTGAATACCTAAGGATTGTTCCTTAGTGTAGTTGTCAAGTATTTTTTTATTTAATCATTTATTTTCAGATGTAACATCATCCATGTTTGTTAGTAAAAATACTTAAAACTAGGTTAGTAGATCTTAGTATATAATTAAGATTCATATACCAACGTGGGCGTCGACCCAGTGTTGATACAGCGGACTATCCACACGACTCGCTATCACCTTCAGAAGAGAGTTGCGGCTGCCGAGCACCCGTCGCATGAGGGACGCTACGCGCTTAAAAATATAATCCAATAATTCGATATTTCTACTCTCATCACTTAGACTACTAATTACGTGTAGACAGTACTAACACGGCTCATAAAACCGCTAACACGCGACCATCCAAACATAAAAATATTCAATAACACGCTATTTTCGCAACGTATCGATTACGCAAGAATATCTTGCAGCCATTACACGTAAGAAGCAACAAAACATTTTCATTGCCAATAAAGAATTTATTGCGCGGACATTCAAGTTATAACTAATTTCATTAATCTCCGTATTTTACTACTGTAGTGTATCGGTACATCACAAACAAGTCCTGTCGTAATTATCTTTCTTTCCAGATAGCTTCCAAACCACAGTTGTGTTCTATTTAAAATTCATTTCGTGACGCCTGTGCGCGGCTAAATGATCAGCAGATAAACAATTAGCTACACTGAGCGTTACTTATTGTGACCGACATGTTACTGCTTGCCTTGGAGTCATTTACAGATTTGAAGTGGCAGAGGGCTGAGAACGCTTTGGATAAACCACTTTCAGAGTAACAAAAGCTAGACGGCTTCCTCTTAAACTGTTATGCAATTATTAACTAATTACTACGAGATACAGGCGGAGCCTAGTGCGGTGCACACTGGCAATTATTGTTACAAATTGTGACGCCAAATAAACAATGATCGTATCTCTCTTAAACTTAAGTGTGGCCGGTCTGAAAGTTACTGTAATAACTTTAAAATCTTACCGCTTAGTTAATGCAAACTTTGAAATTATGGATGCCTTTTAAAGGGAAGTAGTGGTTACGAGTCGGAAAAAAACACTACTTTGTTATTGCAGAATAAACCGGATCGATGGGGGAAGTACAATACCACCGTTAGCGGTATTCAATGAATCATTATTTAATTCTATTTCTAAGGGGTGATGATTGATTCTATGTAGAACATTAATGCGTGTACATAGAATACACTAGTTTAAAAGTTGTTTCTCTGTTGTCAAATACCAAGATCCAAACACGATTAGTATCAAATACATTCAATACAAGATTAGTGTTTTTCCTAAGCATTAGTCTTTCCGGTTGCAACATGTATAAGCAAAAGGAGATGAATAGTCATTTACTACTTAATTATTGCACCACTAACTGAAAAAGTTGAGTTATTATAATAAATAATAATAAGTCAGCCTTTTTTTAGAATGTTCCCACTGCAGGGACACAGGCCTCCTTCTCCGAGAGAGGGAATGAGCCGTAATCCACCACGCTGGCCCAGTGCGGGTTGGTGGATGTCACATGTCTTCGAATTTAGTGGTTCTAAAAACTAGCTGGTTTCCTCACGGTGTTTTCCTTCACCGTTTTTGGAGCAGTGGTGATGAAATAAACTGCCTGGATTCGAACCCGCAACCTACAGTATGTAAGTCGGGGCCTAAACTGCTGAGCCACCACTGCTCCTGATTATAATTGGATTGGTTATCCAATATTTGATTGGTTAACCTTAAAATCTTTTCCATTTAACGTCACACTCAAATGTGTCTAAGAAATGTATCTATCAGAGTACGGAGCTAAAATGACTATTACAAATATGCAGCAAAAAAATTAACATCGACGTGATATGTTTTAGGTTGTTTTCAGTTAAACAAAGCAAATTAAAATAAAATAAAATGTATAAGCATGGAATTTAAAAGGGTTATATGATGGTGTCGGCACAGTCGGAGGATGCGGTTGTTGTTAACAATCCGCCTGTGGATATGTCTTCAATCTAGCTCTTGATTTAATGATGTGTTCACTCGGGTAACAGACGACATATGCACGCGATCAGCCGAACCAATCAAATGCTGTTAATTGTACTAACTTCTTTGTTATTATAAAACTTCCTAACCCTTCCAGTGCTCAATATTTTACCTGTCTACATTAATCTGCTGTTCTGCCAGATGTCACCCCCTGGTTACCCAGGTCTAGCATCAGCGTTTAATGTGACCCCATCATGGAAAGTCGCTGCTGATTTAGCACTTCGCAAGTTGGAACGTGTTCGAGTTCTTCTCTTCGTTTTGATGTTTAAACGTACAATTACTACCAACGCTTTGCTCCGTTTGCGTAGCTTCTAGTTCTTCTAACTTCGGTCTTAACTTAAATCTAAGTGTGGGAAGTAATAACCATGTCTGTTGATTTATCTTATAAAGATAATATCTTATAAAGGTAGAACATTAATTTAAAAAAGAATAGGTTACACGAATAGTGGCTTGCTTGTTAACAAACTACGCAACACTCATTCATTCATAAAAGGGGTCGAAAGGGTTCCATACTGCGCACCTTTCGCCAGGTGGTGTGGTTTCCCCCTCTCGTGTTCATTATGTAGATCATGGGGGCCGTATTGCGCAATTCTTTTGATAAAGTATTAATATCCCTTAGAAAACGCAATAAGGCACATGTTTATGCTACGCACAAAGTAACTTTCTGACAATTTTTATTTTAAAGAATGGCTCCTTGTAAATCCATATGACGCGTTTGTATTGTTAAACACAGCCCATTAAATCTGCAACAATTCACTTTTGTGTGTATTTGGGTCACAGACATTTAATTACATTTCTTTGAGTTGTGTCAAGGTAATCTTAATTCAGGACTAATTATTTTTTAAAAGATTAATGATATTCAAATAAACAGGCCTTTTCAAAGTAAACAGGGTAGACAGGCCTCAATATGTAGCACCAACTAAACATGTGTGATTGTCTGAAATATGTAATCGCAAATTTTAAATTGCTGACTGACTGAAACTGAGTGGCGATCAAAATAAATAACAATTAAATTTTAATTCATAGTAGAAGGTGGCAAATGAGCAAGCGGTTCACCGAATATCAAGTGACCGCTACCCATAGACATCTGTAACATGCTAATGAGTTGCACATGCGTTGCCTACCTGTATGGACAGAGGGAATAACCAGAAAATGGTTTCCCCTTCCCATAGTTTTCTTATTAGGAAAGGGGGAAGAAGACTAGAAATAGGACTCCGGCACTAATAGGACATAGGACTAAATGCAGAGTACTCTACTTCACGCCTGTCTTCTGTAAGGTCGTGGTATTTCAACGGTCGAGCCGGCCCATTCGTGCAACAGATACTATTGTTGCTGGCTCTTCCACAGTTAAAATTGACACCGATACATTGGTTGTTATCTCACTGTTACAGCTTACGAGTCCTTGTCAATTAGCTAACAAAATGATTAGGTCATGGTTTTTTTCTGGGTGTCTGTCAATCCTTGTTTTACGTGTTTACATTCAGGTCAATGCCAAATACCTGAATCAAAAGACTATATTAGCATTTCAAATATATGTCGTCAGATCGGTGTGGATCAAGAGACAACATGGAAATTTTCAGTCTTTTATAAATCTTGGTAGTGGAAAAATTTTTATTTCTTTATAGACTGAACACTTTTAGTAGGAATGGTCTCTTTTGTAAAGTTACACATAATTTATTTTCAGTATTTTAATTGCTTTAAATTAGCAAATCCAAGCCGAATCTTTCCTCTGACCAGACTAGAGGATTATATGGCCATGATTGAGTTAATTTGTTTTAATTTAACGAACACAAAACAGGAAATATTGTTTCATAATGTAAAGCATCCGTGAAGCAGCAAACCTCTTGATTGGCAGCGATAAGAGAATCTCGAGAAGGCACTCGCGATTAGATTACCTACTTTTAAATTATTCTGTGAGTTGTTGATTAACTCGAGATAAGTAAATTTCTCTCCACCCTCATCAATTTAAATGTCAACATAATATGTGTAGGTTATCTCTCGAGGTTTACGTAGGGCTCGGCATAATTAAATATATGTTATACTAGTGATCTGCCCCGGCTTCGCCCGGGTACCATTTATTCATTATGTTCATCCGATCACTATCAAACACAGGAACACCAGCTGTGCCAATCTGGACAATAGTTATAGTTCTATAGGGAACATACATACATCGGATCTTATATACTATGACATCTAACCTCAAAAACTCATAGTTTTATGCTGCATATATAATGACAGAATAAAATAACAAGAAATATAGAAAAAACTCAAACAGCTATAGGCAATTGGATTGGATAATACAGTGCAACGGTATTAGAGTACTCAGAGTTGGAACTTCATTACTGGCGTTGAACTAGATAGATTATTTAAAAAATTTTGTAAAAAATATTTTTTTTTATAAAAAGTATCCTATGTTACTTCTAATACCTCCAAGAATATGTGTATAAAGTTTCATGATGATAAGTTGGGAAGTTTTCGTGTGAAAGCGTACCAAACAAACTTACATTCACATTTATATTATTAGTAGGGATTAAGTCAAAAAACAACTTTTACAATGGTTATTAAAATTCTACTGAAGTATTTTCGGCTTAAGTAGCAATATTTTGACGGTCCGCCACCTGCATTTGTATTAGGCGCAAGATCTGCCTCAAGAGCTAAACAACTCCCCGATACCAGCATCTATAACCGCATACGACGGAGCGGCCTCTTCTTGAAATAAATAATAAAAATACAAAAAAAAAGTGATTCGATCATACGACGCGAGCTGCATAACCTGACCACTACGTTATAATCGGATAATGCACAAACATACAATTAAAGTGTATTATTGTCACAACATACGTTTACTGTAAGTGTAAGTACTTAAGATATACAACGGAGCATACTCAGCCGAGATTTTCAAACTGATAACGGAACATTAGTGGAGATGAGGTGTTTGTCTCCATTGATAACGAGTGCACGTATATAGGTCATAGCACGAGGATAATAGTGTACAAAGATTATACATTGCAAACATTGTTTGCAACTCTGTTACGATTTAAGGTTTAAGCTACAAGAAAAAAATAGACTAAACGAATATACATATCTATATAAAAGCACAGTTTATGAGGTCACCCTAACGATAGGTGGCAGACCCTATCGCAGAAGCCCCGAAATCAATCAGATATAACATAATTAAAGAACCACACAACAAAGAGCTTCGATTGGGATTTGTATAATACTTGCGGATAATATAATACACGACCCGTATTACTAAATATACTACGATATCACTCAAATCTAATATGATTGTTCTGTAAGATTCAATGTAACTTCTAGACAGATATTAATCTACGTAAAATTGTTGTTATTCTTTTTAAAACAACGAGTTATATTACACATAAGTTAACTTCATGGATTCGTGGATAGTAGCAAAAATATTTAATAAATATCTTATTTTATGCAGCGGTAGTGATATCGCGATTGGCCTCAACTCACACGATTATTTTCAGATTTAAAGTTACCTCATAATGTTTACCAGTCTAGGGAACACGTGGCGAGATTGGGATGAAAGAAAAACTAATCCGAATCTATTTAAACATACATACATTCATAGAAATAATATTAAATTAAACCTTTGTACATTTCTTTGCGTATTAAAAATACTTTGTCCCATACATATATTAAAAGCTAATGGTTGATCGTATCATCCATAAAAATGCACTAACCAACCTAATACCTACTGGAAAGCCCTATCTCGGTATTAGGATAAGTCTTGTAATCTCTGTAGTACTTTTTATAATGGTTATGCTTGTGAACACTGACTTAATCTCTAAAACCAGGGAAATCCAACATAAAACGATTATACTAATAATAATTTATATTAACATGAAAAAAGCGTTAATGTCTTGTTACTCTATTGAGGTAGGCGGTTATGGCAATTGTTAAATTGGATCCGTTTAGATCCCAAATAAAATAAAAAAATGTAAGTGTAAGATAAAGATAAATAAAATGTGTAAGAAGTGCGGCTATTGGCACTGAACTGTTATTTTTAAATTGAATTAAAGTTTGTTATTTTTAAAAACCACACAAATTTTGACAAGACAAGGGGGTCTTCACCTAAATCGTTGTAAGGGAACATTTTAAGGTTAGACTTACACAAGACAAGATAAATAAACAGTAGAATACAAAGTAATACAAACAAGCATACTCAGTGTTATCGCAACCTGTGTGGCGAATTTGTTTACTTAGACCACATACAAGGGAAAGTTTATCATCTACCTACTAACGGACTACTTTCACATAATTGCCCACGAATTCCGTACGAATTCAAATCAAAATTGCCACACATCGTGTGCCGCCATGTAATTAACCAGTGAAAATCTTGCATGGTGGTACACGGGTAAATTGTTTTGAATGAAAGTACTACAAAAAACTAATTCCGGCTTTACGCACATTAAGTTCAAGCAGAGATCTTGATTTGAAGCTTTTACTTTAAATTTAAGCCAACCGGTTACAGTTAAAGTTACAAACATATTGTAACTTTTTAAATATTTATATACACAGTATAGGTAGAAAATGTTAATGGGCGTCGATGACTACCATTAGGTGATCCGTTGCTCGTTTTTTTCCTTACATTCCTATAAAAATGAAGCAAAGTATCTCTCTGAAACAGGTAGGTTTCATATGATTTTTATGGAAAACTAAGTTAAAATATATTTTTAAATGTTTTAATCAATAGCCTCGTGTAAACAAGTATGCCACATTAATGCTTAACACGATAAGGGCCTACGCTTTGCACTGTAATGGCCATCACATGATTAACTGAGGTGACTAACTAAAATTGTTTACAAATGCGAATTGCAATGTCCAGCTTTATATTATACACACTAGATGGCCCAGGATGTTGGCTTGCCTGATATTGACAGGTGTCAGCAGATTTTAATAAAACATCTTCTGGAGAACGATGGCAGCGCCACCTAGCAGGACCCATTGCGAATCTAAACCTAGTATGTTTGAATGGGTCCGGGTATGGTTTAGATTTCATCCAAAACAGTTTAGTGAGACCTTTACCTTTTAATTTGAAAGATTTTTCATCATCTGTAGGTTAGAAGGGGAAGTTGATAGAAGACACTATAATAGTTTAATAGGCAATAATTTAAAGGAGATTCAATGACTACATGTATAGTATATAAAAAATATAGATAAAAAAATGTTACATGTTTATCACTGTTTTTCCAACATATAAATAAATAAGACAAGTGCTATATCTAATGATATTCTATCACCGTTTGTTTAACCAAACAAAACAGGTTTATATAGTAGAATAATACCATCGTACTAAGTGCTAGAAACTATATTGTTATTAATATAACTGGCAATACAACGAGGCCATCAACAAAGTAACCTTAATACTAAGCCTACGTTTTATTCCTTTATACATGAATATAATAAAAGTTAAGCAATATTATTTTTCGATCGAAACGCAGCGATACCTATGAAAAACTAAAATCTGGGTCCGTCCTTAAATTACTACCGGTACAGTGGTAAAGTTAGAAGCGGCGGCAGCTGTTGCACAAAAAGGGCTCGACTCTAGTGTACTAGACGTACACAATTATACTAGCCGTAGGTTTACACTGCCGAAAACATTAATATTGTAGTCATAACATATTGTCATCTCCGTTTTATCAAAGAGAAAAATACAGAAAAAGCTTGTATCGCGACACGATTTTACGTCAGTGGAAACCCACGCTAAAAGCACCCTATTACACTAGAAGTGCACCATTACGCTACAAGTACGGTGTACCGGTATGAAGTAGAGGCATATTTCTGCGTTTTCTCTGATGATTGTAATGCGGCAGGCCTACTCCTCTCGTTACAGTTGTCAAAGCATCCATAACTTTTTAGTTGGTACTGGATGTGGACACCAGCGCGGTAACTTTGGGGGAGTTGCAAGCGATTCACTCGTTTGCCGCCTTCAAACGTAAGAAAATTAAAAAAAAACAATGACAACAGCTTCTGAGAAAATATTGGCTTATGGCCCAACGTTAATAGATTCGATGAAAACAACGGATTTAATTTGTCTAATCATCAGATCTTTGTCTCGGTGTACATATAAAATAGTTGTGGGAAAACTACTCGACGTAATAATTCGCGAGAAATACTGGCGACGTGATCAGACGCATGCAAATGTAGGCAACGTTAAGGAAGAACAACGGATCGTTTTCGCTTTCAAAAATCAAGGCGAGTTAAGGGCGGGTGACGTTCAGTTAACAAGTATCCGCTGGGATATACTTTTCGATATCGAAGTGTTAGTAGAGTTAATGCTCTTGAGATGCGATTCTTAAGGCGTGACTTTGAATAATAGGATTAAAAATAGCGCTATAAGATAAGGGAAAGGGTGTGGCTTAAAAGTGGATGTTGTGACTAGCATTGAGAAAAGTATACTTGAGTGGTTCGTCCATGTTAAATGGATAAATGAAGGGAGAGTAACAAAACAAATTTATGTTGCAAAAGTGAGCGGCAGCGTTGGCAAGTCGAGTGACGTCCAAGTAGAATTTATATCGATCAGATTGGTAACATACTTAAGGTGGGTGATATAAGGAGTACCCGTAACCGACGAGCTTGTATGCGTAGATGTATGGATGTAGAAGAAGCAACAGAGATATGCCAGGATCGCGCCAAATGGAAATCCATTTCTGCCTACCTCTCTGGGTTACGGGCGTGATCGGATATTTAATTTTTTTTTAAGCTGTTAATATCTAACTAATTATATTTCATAGTGCTATACTTTTAAGGGTCCAAAAAGGAAAGAAAATTCATTGGTAATTCGATACCATCTTTGAAGATTTGTATTTAGATATTTTAATAAATTTTGCCTTTTTGTCTATAAAGGAAGTTCTTTTCTGCTGTGACTGTAATAAAATATACGGTCAATAGATTACGTGCATGTGTATCAACTGCAGTTTAGCTATTGTTCGTGTGTTTGGCCTCTGATGTTGTACACACGGGGACATATTTCGAAAACAATGCGCGACGCGCGCTGTTTCTGGAAACTATTCGACCGCAAGAAAGAAAACGGTGTGCGCAGTATCGCGTCGATGCTAGTTACTACCAGTCAACTATTTACTAAAGCTACAAAAACATTTTTTTATATTAAAAAATGACGTAGGTGGAACTTCTTAAACGTTCAAATAAGCACTCACGTATCTGCATTCTAATGGAATAAACAGACAGTAATTGCTATTTTTACCCATAATGCCATTACATTATTTTTATTATATTATTTTTACCCGAATACATTACCCGTTACAAATATGAGTGGTGACCCGATTTATCAGAGCCAAACATAGTAACAGATACGATATAAGAAACACATAAATATACCATATGTTACTTGATGATTGCATGTTAGATAATATGGGCATTAATAAATCGTAAATATTTTTGATGATCAACTTTCCCAATTTGTTGTCGAGAACACGAAGTATTGAAAAAATATAGGTTGCCTACTTTTTCCTTACAGGCGGCTTTATGCCTGGCAACTTCTTACCTGTCAAACGTCATTACAAATCTATTTCAGATTCGAATAAAAAGTGATGATGATGCTTCTAGCAAAAGTAGACAATTGATTGGACATTTGATTTTTTTCCGTTGATCAGCCTTTTAGAAACCAAGCGTAAATATAATATCGCATGTAGCATACCGTATGGATGTAATATAAACTGTCTTCCTCGGCCAGCAACAGAGTTTCCGCAAACGCATAACGTTACACGGTCACCATACAACAACTAGCCACCGCCGTATTCCGCGAATACGAACTCGCCAAATACAGGGAAATGGGGGCCTATCCATTTGCCACTGCGGTGGAATAGGTTAGTTCGTTCGTCACATGTACCATTCATTCAACAGTACACTTTCAAGAGTTTGCATATTTTCAACGGCTCGTATGAAGGCGGTTAAAATTAAAAACTAATTTAACGCGTTAATTCTCCACACTTCAGCTTGGTCTCTGAAATATCTTTGATTTTACCAATAAAATAACAATCACCTGGGTGGTTAGATGATTAATGTATAAACAGCCATACAACCCCTAGCAGTGTTACCAGCGTTTATGTACGTAATCAAGTAGCGAGAAAAGAAAAAGAAAGAAGGCGGTGGCAAGATATATATATATATCCTTCTATTTTGACACTTAAGTGGCTTTATAATGTTACTATCCAATCGGGGTATGCAGTAGTAGACAATCGTTCTTCACATTTCCGATAAACATGCATGATACAGTAGCAGCGACTGTAGCATACCTGCCGGTTCAACCATGGAGGTACTATCTTAAATACGGTGATATTTTGCCTAGCAACACTTCTATTTCTCTTTACCCTTTTCTGATTGACAGGCGACTAATGTTTTTCTCGGATATGTATACATGCATGTATGTACGGCTTGACCAAGTCTGATGAGGTGTCTTTCGATTCGTATTCTTCCCTGGAGTGTCCAGGGGAAGGTTTGTTTTTATTAAATTAACTATTACTTGTTTACTCAGTTAATAGTCCGTCAGTCAGTTTGTTAGAAAACCTACTTGCAAAGATTGTGGTGGATGTTTATGGGTAATTTTGCTCCATTCTACAATAACAAATCATTAAATACTATCTACCTACAGTTAATGTTATTTACTGCGGATACCAGTTAACCGGCATCTGCTAGTTAAAACCGATTTGTGACCGCCCGGTCAATATACTTGTTGAAGGAGCCATACTGACCAGAATTGTGATACTAAATATGAGCTATATTATAATTAATGTAACGTAATATAATGTAAATAGAATAAGAAAAAATCGAGTGGGTTGTGTCAAGACGTCGCAAACTGTTGTCGCAAGGTATGGTTAAACAGGGCAAAGTATAACATGTTTATTTATATAGAACAGAACAGAAGCTAACGCAATCGTCCCCAAGCCCAATAGTGTGTCTGATAACATCACAATGCCTTGCTTGTACAGTTTACAAAAAATCTTTCGTCGGGAATTAATCTAACAACCTTACAGAGATACTATAGCTAAGGCGCTCGCTGTAGAAAAGAATCCATGCGGGATGGTGAGACGTCGTCTTATTAACGTCTTATATTGCGCACGCCTAGTTTTGAGGCAAACATAAATATGACTCAAAACAAATTAAATAACACCAAAAGACCGCATATATATGTCTTGCAAATTAACAATAGCTGCGAAAAGCGTACCGACGTGACATAGGATTTTTTTTTACTTACACTGGATAGATCGAATTAACATTTGCGTGAATCATTCGAGTTAACATGAACTAAAAAACTCTTCCGCAACACCCACAGACTTGTTTATCCATGTTTGTTCATACATACATATATATACGTATACGCATGATCCTTTTTCATCAATAACGGATACTATTAATAAATATTTTTCAGAACATTACCAGTTCGCCTGTCATTACATAGTCAAGAGTGCTCGCGAATTTCGCTACTTTAAGTACAGAAGGAATATTTGTGTCAAAAACCTCGTCACTGATATAATTTGTGAAGCTTTAGTATTCAGGTTTTGGAGGTAGCTCAAACCTATTATACCCTTAAAAAGCACTTAGCCACCATCTAATTTTTTTTAATTTCATCAGTTAGTCAGTCAGTATTTGCCAGTATAAAGGACATTACCGATTTTCGTCTCCTATCTAAAATGTAAACCTTAAAATCCTTGTCAAAAGTAGACCACCAGTCAGCGTAAACTTTATTACATTGACACACCATACAATCGAGAGAACGCATCAGAAAGAACTAAACTTATACCGCCCTGCGCCCCTTTCATTATTGATTCATCATCTGTCTGCTCTTTTACCGCTCATGTGGGGTCGGCACAGTATGAATGTAGTCCATACTTAATAGGTTTATTTTACAGCCGGCCTGCCTGACGCGAACCATCCTCGCGAATAATTAGTTGTACTTAAATCTTGTGTGATCAAAGACGATTCCGTTGCCATCCCTTCTCCTCAAGTGAGTCATTAGCTGATCGGAATTCATCTCTTTGTGATAATAATCACGCGCTAAATTCCATTTCTATAGAACCAGGGCCCAATTCAGTCTTCATGGAATTCCACCAGTATCTCTTCTGTGGCGTAATACATCACGTGCTTACTCTTCAGAAGGCAGCATGCGGCAACATGTGTAATGTTATGATGAATGTCTCAACATAACATTTACATCAACTTTCGAACTATTTTTATCGTTGGCTGCATAGTTCAGTCTTGATAATGCACATAATTCATATTAATGTAATTATTTCCCCCACCTTAACTGAAGAAGCAACTTCCGACTCAAATTCTAGCAGCGGATTTTCTTAATAATACGAAGAACGAAATTCCTTTTTTCACAGACCGCAGGACGGAATTCCGTGTATCCGAGTAAAAAAAAATTAAACTGCGCATGCGCATGAATGCATGCATAAGGCACATATGCGCGCATTCCAAGCGAATTTGATCTGATTTGCAAGTCATATACACGCAACACACCCGTCAAGGAAATGCAAATATGCATACTCAAGCATGTATGCGAGTTTTCGCCTAAAAATTTGTTTCTAGCATGTATGCTTACACATACATATAATATATTGTATTTAGCATAATTATATGCACACACTATAATGTGATTAAAACATGATAAATGTGGTATGATAGTAATGTAGATACTAATCTTTTTCACTTTACCTTATTATGTAATTGAATTTATTTCCAGAAAAGGATTAGCAGTAATATTTTCATATTATTGCTAATCCACTCATCATACATATTTTGTAAAATTTAAAATTGTCAGACATTAGAAACTATAAGATTAATACCATATAATGTTGTATTTAACTTTTCTATTTATATCCACACACCATGAACAAGCTATATATATTAATTACCAACTTATAACTCTAATAAATATTATTAAATATATGTATTTTCTTGAATTCAAATTTAAAGTCAGGATGTCTCTATGTTTAAGCCTAACATACATAAGCCTCATAAATCCTATAAGACACTTTATGTTTTAAGCAAACTAAAGATTATGACCTTGTTAAGATAAATAAAACAAGATGTGTATTGTATGTCATGCAGTAGGACAAATGAAGCCATTTAAAAACTGCTGTAACAAGATTATTGTAATTATTTGTTCTGATAATTAATGTAGAGATACGTTAACTGTACATTTTCAATTTGTCTATCTTAGATTGTCTCGGTATGATAAGATATTTATTATTGTAATCATGTCAATTTAGCTTTGACCTTTAGTATGTTTAACAAATTTAAATTGCAGAAGCTAAGAAGCTTTTCAAGAGAAAAGAGAGAAAATTTCCATTATTAGTTATAAACCTTACCTGGTGGGCTGTCTGTCAGGATCGTGATACCGGTTGGGTCTACATGTGGGGGGAATGCCTCATACAGATCTGGCTCCTCTTCGAGCACGGCAGACAACATTGCGGAGGGCATTCCGGTTCGGACAACACTCACACACACTCACTATGACTAGACACTACACAACACTGCACCAGACTCACTGAATGTTCTTAGCTCGCTCGGAACTCACACCAATGAGCATCCCTGAGCCATCGCTGGACCATCACCCATTAGTATGTCCCTTTACAGTTGATCTAAGTCAAATCTTGCTGCACCATTTTTAAATCTAAAACAGACAAAGCTTGTGTAATCACTGAAGAATAAAAAAATTAATTAAATATATACCAATGTATTATCTAGAGATAACATTTATCTATGTCATAATGAAGGAGCTTGATTAACAGGCTGAGGACTGTCAGGTAAATGGTTAATTGAGTTTAATTTAAATGTTATCCCAATCAGCTGATTGCCACCGCTGCCAGAAGGGGCTCGACAATAAAAGTCTATTTTAAGAATACATGGCAGCTGATCGGGCACTCTTCAATGTCAGAAACGGGCGAGCTACGCCCGATTTCTGAACACACGAAATACGAACGAAAATCTAGGGCGTGCACTCACCGAAATCCTGACGATAAATGATGCGAAGCAGGATTTGCGACTCCGTATTTACCGCTTTGGTGTCCCTGCGGCAACTAAATCAAGTGGCTAGTTCCCGGCCTAACGTAATCTCGAATGGGATAATAGTTTCGAGTGGGAGCCGACGCTTCTGCTTTGTCACTTAACTCAGCCACTCTGTACATCACACGGATGTATCATTTACTGACCATGCACACGGATGCATTATAAGATCAATCACTGATATGCGGGATGATTCCACAACCCTTGTTTCGTCTAATCGAATTATTAATGTTTCCGGTGAAAGTCGATTATAATTTCAATAAAAAATATTTTTTATGGTGTGTTGATACCTATGGTACCGTCTAAGGTATACGTTTCAGTTGTAAAATTTTACTGGGTGAAGGGAGCGGCACGTCTGCTTTATCCGCGATTTGCATGAACGTGAAACAAAAACGACATATATTAATATGTATAATATGTATATACGATGGTACACTGGGTACACCGTACGCAGTTTGCTTCGTGTGGTACTAGTAATGAGCATAGACTAGTAGTCGAAAAGTCAAATGTGTTTTAGATATCTATGGTTTAAGGTCATTTTAATCACACAGGGATATAAAATAATGAATATTTCGAAAAATTTCAAAATAAAAAAATATGTATTTTATTACTATGTGCCATATAATTCTTTCCGGATTTTAATATTTTTAAGTAATTCAACCACTGTTGAATTGTCCAATTGTACACTTACATTTGGACGATATTATGAGTAATATGGTCTCACTAACACACAGTATAAATATTATGGAGAATTTCAGGTATTATCTGGATTTGCCGTGCAAATCATGTCATGAGAATTAACGAGATCGCAACATACAAACTCTGCAAAGAATGAAAAAGACGTCGAATATATTTTGTCCTTGTCACAGTTTCATTTTTTTTTCATTGGTTATGAATAAAATTGTGACCAGCACAGCGATATTTTTTGATATGTTAGCTATAAACGTTGTAATTATTTGAGAAATATCCTCGCTTAGCACTAATGTCTGTGCTCGTTATTATTATCATAAGATTAAAAACATGGTGATCTGTTATATATTAAGCTGCAAGACCCGTAGTGAGCGGACTAAGCTTATTCGCCAATTTGAATTTGATCAGGTTATATTTTCGTTACGAAATTTTAGGGATACCAGATGTGATATTGGAAATATGCCTTAACTGATGTAGGAAATAATGTAAGACTTACAAAATTTATAAGCTAAAAATAAACGTTGAGTGCGTTGGTACGGTATTTTGGTGCTTGGTATGTATAAAAAATGGTAGGTTATGAAAATTCTCCGCAGTAATAATTATTATTCTCGTCCGGTTTTAATATAAATATATCTCTTGGAATCTAAAGAATCAAGAAATGATGTGTAGAACGAAAGACCTCAGTTTGTTTAGCCAGTAATGAAACGATTTAATCCAACTAATCTACATCCAAATATACGTTATTTGGGCACTAGAAGGTTTCAAAGGTGATTTTTATGTATTTATACTACTTATATATATATATATTTATATATATATATATATATATTACTATTATTTCTAAAAATCTTCTACAGATGTTAAGCATCTTTTTTATTGCACAGTTGTAGCAATGAAGTACATCTTTTGTCCCTATCTAAACATTAGGTAAAAGTAGGTGCCAAACGAGTAAGCGGATCACCTGATATTAAGTGACGGCTACCCATAGACATCCACAGCAAGCAAATGTGATGCAGATGCTTAATGGACAGAGGAGGGCACAGAAAGGAAAAGGGATATTTCCTTTTCCCCGCCAATCCTCTTCCCATTCCCATCCTATCCGTATGAGGAACTGTTGGGAAGGGGAAGAGGGCTGACTTGCCTCCGGCACCGGCGGTAGCGCAGAACCTGTTTTCTGTGAGGTCGTGGCAATTCACCGGTTGAGCCGGCCCATTCGTAGAATAGATGTTGTTATTGTGGACACTACCACTGTTAAACTTCGACTTTTAAATTTCGACGGGCTGGTTGGCATGATTAGTAAGACACGAGTTTTTCACGCCACAGGTCAAAGGTCAGACATTTGCGGAGATGAACATGTCCTGAGTCTGAGTGTAATTATCTATTTGAGATTATCTATTAGAGATATTTTTTTTTTATTTTTGTACATACATAACAAATAATTGTTGTTCTGGATAGCTTTTTTAGATGATTATATCGTCGTTGTAAATTTTCGATTTGGCAAACTATTCAGCCCCAAAAATACAAAAAAATATCTCTTAATATGCGGGGCGTGGTAAGTATTAGATTTATATTACTGAAAAAAAGCAATTTTCCACAGTTTGGTAGTCATTATCTGCTGGTATTAAGCATTTACGGCAGCAACAGGTACTCTTTGACGTTGGGTATTGTACAGAGCAAATAAAGTCTATCATCTATGGTAAAAAAGATTGTCACTCTAAATTTGTCTTACTCTACTCTTCATTAGAATTTTGTATTGCGAAAAAGTTATAAATCCTTACTGTTTTTATTATGAAGTCGCACTTTCGATAGAAAGGAAACGTAATAATGTCAACCACGAAAACAGATTGTTTAAAAGGTAATATTTATGGCAAACATATTGAATGAACCAATTTGTGGGTTAAAACTTTAATAAATTATTCATTTGCAGATACCGTGACAGTGTTAATTAATGCTATTGGGGATAATGAAAATTCTGTCAATAATGTTGTAATTAAGTCCCTGACGAAAATAGCAAACGCATATCCAAATGAAGTGATAGATATATTTAGTGAATTTTATAAGAATAGCGCCAAAGTCAACAATACCCAGCTGAGCAATGTAGTCAAGTAAGTTGTGAAAGTTTAATGTTATTTAATGATCAAAATTTTCTTAATTTTGAGTTCATTTGTACCTTGCCATATTTATCATACTTGCTTAGTTTTAGGCTGTCATCACATGGCATATTTTAGCAGTAGTTGTAACTTCAGGTAAATTATTTTGTACTGCCACACATCCATTAATCTTTAATTCAGCTTTGTATACGTTTTTCAGCTTATTAAAGTAATCAAAATAGTTAAATATAAAGTAGTACACTTATTAGAAATAGCTGTTAAAGTTTGACATAATTTAATATTTTTTTATTTTGAAATATTATAGTACTGCAGATGAACAAAGATTCATGTAAGTTCTTAAATACTTATTTTATTAATATACAACAGACTTTAATTTTTCTCAGCAATTCTTAGTCAATGATAAGCTTAAAGTTTAGAAAACATTGACAATAGCTATGCTGAATATTGATTTGTTTGTGTGCATTATGTTTCGAAGTCCACATGACTTAGTACTGGCAAAGAATCTCTTTGTCCTTTTCTCTGTCGCTGTTGTAAACTTTCTCTGCACATCTAGTTTTGTTTGTTTCATAACATCGTAGTACACTATTCATGTGTAATCTGCATAATAATTAAGACTTAAATTACTAACTAATAAATAGTTTCACAACATAAAATAATATTAGAAAAGAGGTCTTGTTTATTATCATTAGAGCTTTTAGGACAAATGTACAAGTACGCTAATAATCATATAATTTAATTTGATCAACATCTTAAGGTACATAATTTATATTAGATTAAAGTCAAGATTTATTTAAATTTTGATCACTCATTGAACTACAATGAAATAAATCATAAAAGCTTACAAGATAAATTTAAATGAAAAAAAAACAACTACTGTTCAAAGTCTTTTCTGGCTTTGAGCATGCAATAAAATTTGGAAGAATATTCATGTCTAGTATCCAGCACTCAAGACAACAATAGATGCATATCTGCAAGAATAGATATAATAATATAATAGATACATATTTGCTTATGTTATAATTTTGTTAAAGGTAATCTTATAACTGTCCCGACTGTTGCCATTAACAAGTAAAATGCTTAGATGAAGGTCTATTTTCATAATCATTGGACATATCTCAATTGTCAATGTTGTTATAACAAAATATCATTGTTTTAAATTTAAAAGTCCCATAGAGTATAAAGTAATTTTGGTGAAAAATGTAAAAAAAAACTCCTTGAAATAACTACTTGGTTACAAAATTTTGTATGCTAATTTGAACTTTCGATTAACAGGGTTTTAGAACAAACATGTGTGAATCAAGTGAAGAAACTCAATTCAAAGACAGCGACAGGCTTGGTGAATGCAATGCTTCGGGCTATGACAGAAAACGCAGCTTATGACCCTGTCACGCAGATGGGAGCATCATCTGTGCTTGTTGCTGTAAGCCACGAATATTTGGATCTGGTAATATTTCATTGTTATCAATAACTAATAATTTTTATTATAAGCCTATAAAATAATTTTGGACATTGAAATAATTTCCTTGTTTTCTACTCATATAAGTCTATAGTAGTAAGTAAGTTCTACTTTAAGAATAAGCCAGCATAAAATCATATTAATTATATAACATATATAATAATAATAATATCCCAGGACATAATCACACACGGCCATCTGATCCCAAACTAAGCAGAGCTTGTGCTATGGCAACCAGATAACTGATATACTACTTATACTACTTATCTTTTTTGTAAATACATACTTAAATCGATAATTACACCCAGACTCAGGACAAACAGACATGTTCATTCACACAAATGTCTGACCTGGGTGAGAATCGAACTCACAACCTGTGGTGTGGAAAGCAAGTATCTTGCAAACCACGCCAACCGGCCCGTCAATTCTTAATACACATTAAACTTAACAAGATTTTTTTATTGTTGTATAAACCAGGATGGTCTCTTTGTAGTCTCTGTCGTGCCATGTCTGTCTCTTCATCAGGGATAACATTGCTTATGTATGGTTTTTTTAATATATTTTTTATTTCGTGATCTTTTATAAATTCTATTAGTTATTCGGCTATTCACTATGTGTGGTAATATTTCACCAAATGTCTAGTTGATAATGCTGTGATTGGATCAGGATATTTTAAGATTTTTCACATATTACAATGTATACCAACAATATATTCGGACATGACTGTGGTGATGGTTGATGGAATGTAGAAGAATTGAATGTGTTGTGCCAAGCCCACTTAAAATGAAACATCTAAAAGAACAAAAATTTACGTCAATGTTATTTGCTAACAGTTTTAATCACTATCAAAACTGTCAAATCAGGTTACTAAATTTTCCAAAAATTTGTGGCTTATTATTTACAATGAGTGGTATAAGGAGCACCCATAATTGACGAAAATGTAATGTAGAAGAAGCGAGAGAGGTGTACCAGTATCGGGCTAAATGGAAATCCATGATTTCAGCCTACCGCTCTGGTTTGCCGGCGTGAGAGCATATTTTTTTATTCAATCATCATTTTAAGTTTGTGTTTGCTCGTTTGATCAGAAGATTTTTGCGAATGGCGATCATATATCAGTTATAAAATATAACAATGTACAAATATTACTTATTGCATTCTATTTGGAAACATTACAAGCAGGATCATAAGAGAATACATAAATAAAGGTTAAGATAAATATGTTTTGATTCCGAGCTCCGGAACAGACTGTATGATTCATGTGCTAATGTAAATATATTGCCTTTGTGTGTCTGCCATGTGCAAGCATGATTTATATTATCTCTGTAGAGATATCAGAGCCCGGCAAATTTTATAACATGCGTTAGGCGTTATGAGATTCGGTTACCTCAGAATTGAATTCCATTATAATATACTAAGCAAATATCTTCTTTTATTACAAAAAATAACGAATGTTTGTTATTGGTACCCATTATTTAATAAAAATAATAAGATGTAATTATCAGAAATTATTCAATAGAAAACGAAGTTATTTTAAATTTTGATACGTATTCGGAATAATCTAGTTTTCAATTTCTAAGTTTTTTGTAGTTTGTAAACTACCTAACATGTAAATATCTTGAGAGTTTCTATAAAAGACAAGATTTCATACAAACAACTTAAAACGATAACACTTCGGTCTAAATGTTATTTACAACTTGACAAAGTGATAAGATGTTTATACAGTTGTAATGTGTTGATAGTCTAAAGTCTAAATGACAGAGACGCACAATAATCTTCCTTGTTTATATGTGTAGAAGTATTTTTTCAAAACGGGGTTATTATGATGATACCATCGCCTAGACTTGGAAACAGCAGATCTTAGATTCAATTGCGAATCGTATTGACCAAGTAATATAGCTCAATTCACCTTGGCGTGCACCGCTTAAAATAACTTAATGTTTCCAGGTGCTTAGGTTACTCATCAACCAGGTGTCGCCGGCGTCGGTGCCGCACTACGCCATCGTGCACACGCTGGGCACGCTAGCCGCGGTGAACACGCAAGGCGTGGTGCCCCATATTAAGGAGATTCTGAGCAAAATGCTCCCTCTGCTCACATTAGTCAAGCAAGACGGCCTTAAGCAGGCCTTCGCTTACGGTACGTAGCCGTAAACTATTATTACATCATGTATTATTTAGCTTCATTTGACCCGTCACTAAGAGTTGAAGTTACAACTGATGATCAGTTATTTTATGATAAATTTATCAACTCTCGTAGTTATAATGCCAAATGTTCATCAGAGTTTTATTTGACCTACATGGCAGAGTCCAATCGTAGATCCGATCCCTTTCGTAGCCAAGCAAGGCTTCAGAGCAGACAACAACTTTACCAATCTTCTTTTATTTACTTATCTACGAGATACATTACTGTAAATAAAATTAAATATGTCGCATAAACTGATAATGACTGTTGGCGATAATATATGCACTCAATTAAAAGACAGTTTTTTTTCACGTTACACTCTACACTTACTTTCAAACAAATACAATAATAATATGTACACGATACATACAGACTCATAACATATATACTCGTAATATGGCCACGGCGTAAAAAGACACTAGTAATCAATGCAATACATTTTCCACAGCATTCGGGCACTTCGCCGTCGCCGTTGCCGAACAGATAGGCGACAATGTCGAGAATGACAATATTACATCTATCAAAGAAAATTTTGTTACGGAATTCTCCATAATATTCGATGTACTATACAACCAGTGGCTCGCATCTCACGAAGCTAAAGTATCCGAATCAATATTAGAGGCGCTCGGCCCAATAACTAGACTGATATCTGAACGACAGTTTAACGAAACTGTGAACAAATTTGTACTTTCATTGCTGTCGTTGTATCGAAAGCCGGTATTGAACTTCTATTACGTTAGTCAATGTATCTCCTATCTACTTTCGCCGTCGTCTTTGAATCCTAAATTGTCATTAAATGACAACGTAATAAATGCCATTAACCATGCTATGTTCAATTTGGTCCTGCTCGAGCCGGATTATGATCAGCCGCACACAGTAAAGAATCATTTCGAAGTATTGAGGTGTTTCGATCACATGGCCGGGCAGTTCCCCGATCAAACTATCGAGGGTCTTCTACATCAGTGTAAAAATAACCACGAGAAAGACAGGATGAAAGCTGTCATAATACTAACACACTTGACCACATCGTCGCAAGTCTTTATTGATAAGTACGCTGTCAAATTTATAGCTATCCTGAAAGTTATGACTGCTATGGAACAGAGCGTGAAGATGAAGAAATTGCTAATTAAAGCGATTGTAGGATTAGTGTATAGAAATTGTATAAGCACACCCGATGACTTCTCTATGGTCGAGTTTATCATCAGGCACTGCGGTTACGAGGGCCCGGCAAACATTCCAAAACACGACATATTAGATCTGCACGACACTTGCAAGAGTTCCTTAATTCTCATGTGTAATACGGTGACGAGTGTCAGAACGCAATTACGAAATCTATTACTTACAGCGCTAACTGTGGAAGATTTTACTAGTTCGATAGCTACAGTGAGTCATTGTTTAACATCGCTGCTGCAAAACAACTCGGACGTCATCGTCGATGAACCTACGGACAAAGTTGTCGAATTCAAAGTATGTGCCGATTTAGTTTTTGTTAGATGCATAACCCACATCGTGGATCCAGATGAGAAGGACAAAAATAGAAACTTGTTGATATTCCTAGAAGAGTACTCCGGTGACGTTCATAAGAATTTAAAGAATTCTTGGACGGTCGAAATTCAAAGATTAATAAAATTTGTAGATAAGATCGAGTCTAAAGATCAGTGGCATAGTATGTTACTGGATATGTTGGAGTCCGCTATCGAGCAAGTGAATAGCAACAAATGGGCGGAGACAATGGCGACGTTACTATCACAACAAGTACTAAGCAAGAAGCAGTCGCCGATGATAAAAGGAGTGTCCCTACAGTATTTGGCTATTCTCTCTTGTCACATGTCCAACGCGGCGGCAGTGGAGAAAGTCTTGAAAATAATACTGTTTGCTTTAAAATCGATACCGATGGAGAGTTGCGACTACGTCAGCAAAGCAGTAGGTATAGCTTCCAGGCAGCACGGTGAAGATGTCATGAACGAATTAGACGCAATATATAAAGAGAACGAAGCTAAGAGAGGCAGTAAAATATTTAACTTCCTATCACCGAAGAGTTCAAAAAGCGAAATGGAAATCAGTATAGTGAAATACGCAGCTATTTCTTGCTATGGAAAGGTGGCTAACGAGTGCCTGGACGTTCATGTTCTGGCGCGTCTCGGAGAAAACGTAACAACGATTCTGCACGAAACATTGAAGTCTAACCCGCCCTTTGATTTGTGCAAAGCAAGCTTGACAACTCTTTATGAAATAAGCAAGCCGCTTCAACCAGCGTCGCATCATAACATCACACTACGAAATCGTTGGCAATTACTGAACGCTGTCCTGTCTCAAATCTACAACTCAAATATTGACGGGCGCAACGTGGAACTGTACCCGATAATAGTGAGAGCTTCGAAATCCTTGACGAAACTACAAAAAGGAATATTGCCGGAGGAGAGGAATACGATACTGAGAGTTCTATTAGGAAGTATATTTGAAGAATTATCGTCATTTAAGCATAAATATGAAATTGAAGGGAACGGGGATAAAAACGATATTTTAGCTAAAACATTAAATGATTCACTGACGCTACTACATGAACTGATCAGAGAGTTCATGATACAATCAACATGTTTGAGCACAATGGACGATCTGGTCGGATTGCTGATGGAGTGGATACGTAATGAAAACGATGAAATCCGATCAGCGGCCATGTTAATCCTTCAAGTTGTTTTTGATTCGTATATTAAAAATGTAAAGCTGAATTATGAAACGCCGAGTAAATTTGGCCAGATGGGTTTCCTTCTAGGGTTACTAGTGCCAGGCGTCGCCGATACTAACTTCCAAGTGAGATTGACCACAGTGGACTGTATTAAGTTGATAATTCAAACGCAAGATTTATACGAAGGTCACGTCATAGAAGCGGACGATGAATGTATGGTCAGTCTCGCTCGCCTTCAGAACAATATACAGACCAATGATCTGAATATGATAAGTGATTATTGTATGATCTTGTGTGATACAATATCTCCGAAGATCCCCCACCATCATACGATGCAGTTCATTGAGAGTTTGTTGGAGGGCTACGATAGCCAGGAGTACAGGAGCGTCGGGATCAGTGCGGTGTTGAATGCTTTGTTCATCAAGAAAGGTCAGGATCTGTACCAGAATATCGAGAGGATAGTGGAAGTGATGTTGAGCACGATGGACGAGGTGAGCGAGGAGGCCAGGTCTAGGTTGCTGTTGCCGCTGACGTCACTCACGCGGCACCACTCCAATGCTGTTACGGCTGTTCTATTGACTCAGAAATTGCCGTTGAAACCGTGAGTTTTATTTCCTTTTAATGTTTGAATGATATGAGATATTTAGAAAGGAAAGCAAATCTTTCATTATCAGATTCTTTCAATTACTTGTTTCTTGAATTCTTCTTACAATAGCTTACTACCATAGTCTGTAATTTTTCTATTCAGTCTTAAGCTTGATTTAATAGTTAACATTTATGTAACTGGAAGCTTTCCATGTACTTGAGCGGTTGAAAACTTGAATACATACAAGACTAAAGTTTACTTCTATCCGTCTTGTTTCTAGATCCGTGATGTCTTGCTGGCGATGTTTAGCGAACGATGAAAGCCTATCTGAAGCTATCATTGAGAACTTCCTCAGATTAATGACTTCCATTGAGCTGTACGAGGACCCCTACCACATAACCGAGACCCACATCGCCGCGCTGCAGCCGCTTACAGTGAGTTATGGCATTAGTTAATTGTTTAATACAAAACTTACAATTGCATACAATTTGTCACACAGAGTACCTTTGTGATATAACTTGTTATAATGATTAAATTAGTAAGTACACATAAGTATCTAAGATTTCAAAACTTAGTCACGCTAAATTCGCGAGGCAAAGGCTTGCATTTAGAACTTTCGATTGGAACACTCAAAGTTTAAACTAAACAAGACTAAAAAGCTTAAATGCTTATTAATTTCAGCTTATAAGTGCACTCGGTGAAATGTTACAAGTGGCTACAATAAAGCCCATCTGTATCGCCAAGTTTGCGGATCTCTTCACTGTCCTATACACTACGCTAGCCTGCTACTTAGAGGCGGAGGCGCCGGCGTATACCGTGCCTTCAACCAAAGGGCAAGAGAGGTTCGGCTTCGTGCCCAACAGGGACGCCATCAAACTCTCACCCGCCAAGATCACCGTGTACACTTTCAGCGCTTTCCTTGACCAGGCTGAATGCCATAAGGTAAGTGTGGGATAGCTTCCTTTAGTGACCTGTTAAAATAAAAAAGATCTCCCACTACAACATAGTTTTCTGATTGCTTAAATCAGAAAACTACGTTGTATTAAACTCCCACTTTGTTCAATCTCTATATCACCGGCATTGAGCAATGCACACATCCGTGCCTTCGCCAGGTGCTAATGTTGCCTACCTTCATCTGGGACCTAATATGTGAAAGTGCCCTTAAACTGCAGTCATAGAACAGTGTTGACGTCTATTACACCGGCTCTACCCCGGAAGTACCACGAACCACAGAAGACTATTGTGAAGTAGAGGAATAATATGATTATGAGTAAGGTGGCAGAAACCTAATACTAATATTAGGTTTTCATCCCTTCCTCTCCCTTCCCAATCGGCACCCTGCTTAGCTGGCAATGCATCTGCAACTCAACTGATCTTTGTGTATGTCTATGGGCTGCGTTGGTCTATAAATATCACTTGAACCGCTTGCTTGTTTAGGTAAGGGAGGCGTGTTCGCTGTGCCTATCTGTGGAGCATGGTGAAAGCACACTGGGCGAGTTGGCGACGCTGCTGGCGGGCGCACTGGGCGGCGCGCGGCTGGCAGGCTGCGCGGCGCGGTTGGCCCGATGCGCGCGCGCTCCGTTGCCGCCGCAGCGCTGCGCCGCCGCTGCACTCCTCGCCAACTTACTTGACCAGCGGTGAGTAGAGACAAGTAGTTGTAGCAACAACGATTTAACAGTAGGAAACGTCCGTAGCGGCTATTAAATGGGCCGTCAAGACCGGTGAAGTACCAGGACCTCTTTAAAAACAGGCGCGAAGAAGATTGATGTTGCCTCTGACAAGTGAGCTGTTACTACTAATTAACTATTAAAAGCTAACAAAACTTGTACAACTCATCTGGTTGTTGTATTTTTCTACATGTATCAATCAATATCGGCACAATTGCTTACTCGGTTGCTTACTCTTCCTCAAAAAAAACAGTATGGGCGGACACACACACACACGAGAGTAAATAGAAGGGACACAACATCCCTGGCAAGGCGCGCCAATAGATGATTTAAATCATAACCGTGGCCTGTTACGCTATTGGTCAAGTTTGATTTTCTGGCAAAGCGATACTGACTTTAAAAGTTATTGGAGCTTATTTAATTTATTTCAGATGTAACGATAATGCGGTACTGACGGAGACAATCCTGGCAACGTTGAGCACGGGCTGGAAGGACGAGCACCCGCGCGTGCGCGCCGCCTGCCTGCGCGGCGCTGCCAACGTGTCGCGGTTGTGCGGCGCGCACAGGGCCAATGCCCTGCCCGCAGCCCTCAGCGCGCTCAGCCAGGGCATCGACGCGCAGAAATCACAGTGAGTTTTTACATACACGGAATATTGGATTTATTATAATTTTGACCCTTTCTTCGCATTCGTCTCTCAATTATTGTGCATATAATTATAGAATTTTCAAATCAATTTAAGCATAAAATTTGATAAAAAACGGCATTACTTTCGCGTTTTTCCTCGGTTTTTGTACGGACAAGTTTCGGACCTGTCGGAGGACCATCTTCAGGTTGAGTGGGATTAATTCGCGGTCGCGACCCGCCTCACTGCGCGCCTGTGCTCGTAACGCGCGACACGACCAGCGGGGGGCGCGGGGGGCGCGGGGCTCCAGCGATGACAACGATCTCGACACGGATGCGTTATTTTCTATGTTATTGTTCGTATTACTAATGTCTCGTATTATTAATAATGTCTCGATAGGTTTAATAATTTTAAGTTTAAGCATTGTGCAAAAAGTTTTATTAAAATAAGAAAACTTTTAAGATAAAAGAGGTTTTGGGGCCACAAACCTTTGGGCGGCCATACCATTTGATCATAATCTGATGAATGGTTTAGGAACAATCGGAACATAGAGGACAAAGAAATAAATAAACATACAAACATTATTTTTTATGTATATAGATTTCGATCTAATAACGAATCAGCATTTTGTTTCCACTTTGGATGTGACTCAGAACTCAATTTCTGGAAATATTTTTGAATACTGAATCAATACATTCATTTCAGGTCTCCGATTGATAACGTGCCTCTCGCAGCCATCCAAGGTCTCAGCCGTTTGCTTGCAGATCTGGATAATCTGGACAAGGAATTCGATCGAGAACTTCTATCGATTTCGCAGAAGATACGGCCATTCATGAACACGGACTGTTCGCAACTGCGGGAATCGTCCATCAGATTGTTTGGGATAATTGCAAGTAGAGTTAATTCTGAGGCTCTGGTCGATCAGGCTGTTGGGTCTCTGCCCTGCTTCTTGCTGCACTTGTGTGATACAAACCCTGCTGTTGTTCGGGTAAGTTTGAAATAACTAAAATTACTTGTTTTAAGTACTTATTGGAGACAACCATTTGAACGCAGTAACAATAATCAAAAGGATGCTGGTTGTAAATGTGTTTGTACATAGAAATGGTTGGATGTTGTAACAATAGAGTATACTGAACACGCAAAACAATACGCGACTGTTTGCTTCTTACTATTACATGAAAGTAAGAAAGAAGGAAAACAAATTTATTGTCACACACAGAAAAAATACACAGACTTACAACAACAATAATGAGAGGAAAAGTGTGACAAGAGGTAGACAGCTCAGCTGTATCGTTGCTAAAACTCACTGCTACCTATTTGGTTATTTTAAAGAAGAGGAGGAGTTTGTCTCGTTGCAAGGAATTATTCTGTGAGTGGAATATCGCGAAAGGTCCGACTGTACATGTAAATCCCTACTAATATTATAAATGTGAATGTAAGTTTGTTTGTTACGCTTTCACGCGAAAACTACTCAACCGATCATCATGAAACTTTGTCCACATGTTTTTGGAGGTATTAGAAGTAACATAGGACTTTGTATGAAAAAATAATTGCATTACATTTTAAAAATAAAAAAAGGTTTGTCAAAAAATGAAAAAAATGTAGCTACTTCAACGTCATATTATAAATGCGAATGTTTAGATGTTTGTTACTCTTTGACTCAAAAACGGCTCAACGGAACTGGATGAAATTTGGTACAGGGATAGATTATAATCTGGAATAGCATGTGCTATTTTTTATCCCGGATAAATGTACGGTTCCCGTGGGATACGTTTTGTTTTTTACGGGTGCATATTTACATATATAAAAGACGATGTTCTGTATAGATTCCGAAACGGCTACCCGGGCGAAGCCGGGGCGGATCACTAGTCAACTATAAAGAACTAATAAAAATATAATTACGTTTATCAAACACTAAATCAAACGAACAATCTAGATTTCCTAATAATAATTAATAGTAGATATCGGAGCAGATAACATAATTTTTCTCATTAAATCAGACATAGTGAAACGTGTAAATATTGTCTTTTCTCTTTTCATCTTCCTTTAACATGGGTTCGATATCCCAAGTTTTGATCGGATGATATGTAAACATGTCTCCTTCATGTTCCAGGCGAGCAAATTCACACTGCGCGAAGTTTTCAAGACATTTAAAGTGAAGAAGTCAAACGAGTTTGTACAAACGCACCTCGTGGACGAGGGCCGATTGTACCTGGACGAGTTCCTAACCGCGCTGCTGCGGCAATTAGCTGAAGAAATGCCCGCCTGCGTGGTCAAGTGCCTGCAGTCAGCCGTCAACTACCTGCATTGCGCTATCGAAGAGATGAAACCACATCCGCCATTGTTGCTCGGTGAGTTTTGACATTTCACGATGCCTCCATTGTTGCTCGGTGACACGTGACATTTCACGATGCCTCCATTGTTGCTCGGTGACACGTGACATTTCACGATGCCTCCATTGTTGCTCGGTGACACGTGACATTTCACGATGCCTCCATTGTTGCTCGGTGACACGTGACATTTCACGATGCCTCCATTGTTGCTCGGTGACACGTGACATTTCACGATGCCTCCATTGTTGCTCGGTGACACGTGACATTTCACGATGCCTCCATTGTTGCTCGGTGACACGTGACATTTCACGATGCCTCCATTGTTGCTCGGTGACACGTGACATTTCACGATGCCTCCATTGTTGCTCGGTGACACGTGACATTTCACGATGCCTCCATTGTTGCTCGGTGACACGTGACATTTCACGATGCCTCCATTGTTGCTCGGTGACACGTGACATTTCACGATGCCTCCATTGTTGCTCGGTGACACGTGACATTTCACGATGCCTCCATTGTTGCTCGGTGACACGTGACATTTCACGATGCCTCCATTGTTGCTCGGTGACACGTGACATTTCACGATGCCTCCATTGTTGCTCGGTGAGATATGTCACGAATATACAAATTTATCTCTGACCCGTTGTCCCCGGGTGGCCCATAGGTGGACGCTACGGGGAGGCGGAAGACCTTAACTCTGCCAATTGTTGAGGATGTTGATAGGATGTGGGGGAGTTAAGCAGGCGGAAAAAATGTGGAGCCAAATATAACAGTAGTCATTATGAACATATAAACTGTGTGTATGCTCCTATAACGTTATATTTTGTTGATCCCCAGGTCTTCTTTACGCAGAACTTTACCGTATCAAAGAAAAGACCTCTGAGGACACGGATTTAGACCCGGACATAACAAAAAGCGCCCGGACTCGTCTATTACAACTGATCAAAGACCCCAACCCGTTGGTGAGACAGAACTCTGCGCTGGCCCTCGCTAACATATGTCTTGTATGCGCGCACGACGGATGACCACACGACCACATGGTGGTGAAGATGGTGGAACTACACGGACGCTACATGCTGCAATTCAACCGACAAGATTTGAAAACATTGCGACGTATATATAGATCAATGTGAAGCGTTTAACATTTGAAGGTATGTTCGCTTTATTATATATATATATATATATATATATATATATATATATATATATATATATATACATCGCTTATTATTTACGGCACTATGATATATTCTACCTAGTTGACTTGCAACTAAACTTACTGGATCATGTAGTGTTACATCTGATGATTGAGGTGCAGAGGCATCATCGTAGTTTTTCCCCTTCCTATTCTTTTATAATATGGAAAGGATGGGAAAGGGAAGAGAATTTGACTAGGAGGGGATGGATAGGCAAATGAAATACCCTTGTTTCGTTTATCCCCACTGTACATTAAGACAATGCATTTGCAACTCATTAGCATTTTGCAGATGTCTATGAATAGTGGTTAATATATGAAGAACTGCTTGCTCGTTTGCCTTCCTCTGTTATAAAATATGTAGTGGTATATGATAAATGTGTATTCTCGCATATAAGCTAAGCTATTACTTAAGACATAAGACATATTCGCTTTAAAACTATTAAAATAAGCTCTTCACTTAGTTACTTGTGAGCCGTTCATTTAACCATGCGGTTTTTTTAAAAACATTTCCAAACAATTACAATCCGTTATTCAGTACTTCATGTTACAACAGTTTGTTGCAGTTTTAAGCAGTAACATTACTAGAAATTAATTGATTCAACTGTTTAAAATTATGTATAAATTTTCAGGTGTACTGTATAGCTTATTTTAAGACTTGGCTTCTAAGGCCATGTTCATACCAAACGTATTATATGCCGCCGATAAAATTATCGTAAATCCGAATCCATAATTATCGGATATGCGAAGTTAAAAAATGGCCAAATCCGAAATGAAAGTTTCGGAAAATGAGAGGCTACATTAAAAGTCTACTATCCTTATCCTAAATTACCGAATATTCGAATCCGAAATTTCGTACCCATAAGATTAAATATGAATTGACATAAACTACGATACACGCTATCACAGTCGGTGGACAATACGTTTGTTGTGAACACGGCTTTACTATTAACAATATGAGTGAGTACCTAAGGAATTATATTCAGTGCAGTTACAATTTTTGTTGGATATGACCGCGAGAATTACGCTATATGTCTGAAATAATGTTTGTTGGTGAGTGTTCTGGTGAGACTGAAAACGAAAAGAAAAATAAACAATAAAAAATACTAGTTCAGTAAGTCCTTATGAAATTGTTAATTAATTTTATTTGTAATTAAAATTATTGTTGAATATAACAGCTTATTTATGAGTGACGAAACCTGTAGATGCGATATGCAATGTACGAGGTTGATTAATTGTCAATCCGTCACGTTAATCTTGAAGTATCGTTTGATAGGCGTTTAATGGCCATATTTGAATTTATTGTTTTCGCAAACAAATCCCAGGCATCTGTGC
Organism: Papilio elwesi; assembly: GCA_029849275.1. Lineage (NCBI taxonomy): Eukaryota > Metazoa > Arthropoda > Insecta > Lepidoptera > Papilionidae > Papilio > Papilio elwesi. Next base: position 1,469,494 of record CM056687.1, on the reverse strand, counting down.
GCAAGACGCTCGGACATTAAATTCGTGACGTTTCCTAAAACAATGAACACACGCGTGCGTTTTCTATCTCTCTCTCATGCCGCGCTTCTCGCTTACACACTTTGAACGATGTATCCTGCGGCATCGTGCACGATCGGCAACTCTCGGCAATTCTCGGCTCGAGCGTAACGGGGCATTTTGCGCGAATGTCATACAGTGTTCATCAATGTATAAGACGTTGTCGCGTCAAAATATAATGTACATTCATTTCAGTTGGCCTGACTTAATTTTTACTGGCTACAGTAGTCAAGAGTACCAGTGCACGACTTTTGCCATGTGACTGAAGCGAGACTTTCAGTTAACCTACGATCATTTTAGATATGCATCAAAAATAGACATTACTAGTCATGCGATCTCAATGAGTTTGGGTTTCTAGAACATTTGTCAAATTTCTATTCCAATAAACGTTAGCTTGCGGATATGTAGCGGTCACTTGATAACAGGCGATCCGCTTGCTCTTGTACTTATACTTGCTCGTGACATGTCGCCTTAATAGGTTTCGTCAAAACAAATTCTCTAAAAAATGATCCAATTTTAAATGTATTCTATTGTACCTACTTATAGAGTTCAAATGAGTTTAAGCAAGCATTATATAATCGAATCGGACGGACATTGTGATATTTGAATGTAAGTTTCATTTTGTTTTTTTTTATTAATGTTTTTTTAATGTGTTGATTATTTTAAAGTTGGAAGTTATTTAGTATCGATATGATGACATTGAATTAGAATTGTATGAAAATATGTACGTTATTATATTGATACATCAAATAAATTTGAAAAATGTAATGTTTTTTATATATTTAACGTTGACCTGATTATAATACGAATCAATAGTACTTAAAAAGACTATAAACAAGTCCTAGTTTATACTAAAAAAAATGTTGGAACATGTATATGTTGCAATAATTTATTTCAAGTGCGTTGTATTGTGTAATGTGGACGCACTATATTCAAAGATACACGCACAAAATCAATACTTATAGCTATGTTAGCTTTAGATTTTAGAAAAAAATCAACTCTGCTATTTTAATTGTATCCTAATAAAATAACGAAACGTTACGGCGCACTGCTGTCTTAAAAAATATGACGCAATTGGTTATAAAAATGTCAAATCAACAGAAGCCAACATAATTGTGTTGATTAATTATATTATAAGTGAATCAAAGTAAATGTTTAATTCATTCAAAGTGGAAGGAAATACATTCAAAAACCGAATACTTTCTGAAATATTTTTTATTCGACGATGAAAAAATGACGTACTAAAATATTGTTCGCTCGAGAGCATTTCAAGTGAGGTCCTAGTCCTTCCAGTTACAGTTTAAATTCAAAATAAAACGTTGCATGATTTGTTTATATTCACAGAACCAAATAGTACAGTAAATTAGTTATTTCTTGCATCGTTTTGGTTTCGTGTACAGCCAGAACACTTTAGTGGCGTCGCAGTAGTCACGGATTTGTCGTCGGTCCCAAGACGTGGACTCCATGCGCCATTCCGGTGAAACATAGGGTTGTTTGTATTTTGCTATCGCTACCTATAAACGAAATAGTAATGATAAAATGCGCATCCTTCAAGAATCTCCAGAAGAAGCGAAAACTTAAGAGTTGAAGTTGCGCTGCCTACCTTAGACAGAAAAAAAGGATTTTTCCTTCCATTCATGACCTCCCCAGTCCAATCCTCTTCCCCTTCCCAACCTATGTTTTGTAAAAGAGAATGGGAAGGGTAGAGCACTAACATCGGGCCTCCTGCACTTCACTCATCAGACGAAACGCAGAAGCATAAAATACTTCTACTTCTCGCCTGTCTACTGCGAGGTCGTGGCATTTCACCGGTCGAGCCTGCCCATTCATGCAACAGATGTAGCGGGTTGTCTAGTGGCATAAGAAATGTATACCCTCATGTGTTAATTGATAAGCCACAAGTGGTTCGCCGAGTTAATTCAAGCCACATGTCAAATCTAGCTCCAGCCATTCTGTTGTCAAAATAAACTTGATCCCTAGAACTGCCAAAGGCGATGTACGCTAGTGTTTTATCTAATCCGGTTTTTACGATTAGTGTTGGTATCCAGTATCCTATAAAAATACCTCGTACCATAGCTTTCACGCTACACAAATGATTTACCGGTGACGTCGGTGCATATATCCCGCGTAATGGCGCCACGATGTTTGACGTCTGAGTGACAGGTTGGAAGTCTGTCATACGCGTTGTGTACGAACTGTTCAAGAGCAGATTACGCTTACTGAAAGTAAAAGTAAAGTGTTTTTTAAATCCAAACGGATATTAAATATGAATCCCTCAAAAAAGAAATTACATAAAGCGCATGTTTTCCACCACTGCTGTTATTTTATCTAACAACCACGTATCCAAAAAGAACGGGTTGTTGCTACAATAAATCGTTGTTTTTAAGGTTCCGTAACCCAAAAGGTTAAACGGGGTCCTTATTACTAAGACTCCGCTGTTCGTCTGTATGTCTGTCTGTCTGTATGATGTATTTCGGTTGCTATACAAATATAAAAAATAAAATAAATATTTAAGGGGGCTCATATGCAAAAATCGTGATTTTTATACTCGTTTTTGCTCGATGATAAGCAAAAGGTAGGACGAAATATTCATAAATAATTCATAATAGGAGTAGGTTGAAATATTCACATAATATTTAGTTACTTAGAATATTCACTATAACAATTAAAGTAATATTTAATGGGGGCTCCCATACAATGATATGATTTTTGTGCCGTTTTATAGATTGTACGGAACTCTTCGCGCGCGAGTCCGTCTCGCACTTGTCTGGTTTTTTATTAACCATTAGAATGCAATCACTTTTTTAACCCATGTTAGATTTGACACGAAGCTATTTCCTTCTTACATTTCATTGTAAATATAACACGTATTCGAAACTCGTAAGGCTAAAATACAAAGTCTAAAACAAAAACTTACTCCACATCGTCGATGTCGTCTAAGCTGATGGAGGGAGTCATGACGAGTCGTGGCCGCGTCTGCCTCACATTCTCCAATTCTAAATCTTTAGATTTCTCCTAAAAGTAACATTCATAAAAGTGTCTATTACATGGTTCCCAACAAATTTGTAAAACCCGTAGCAATATTACATTGCTCGAAAGTACGACAGTGAAATCAATTTCAAAAGACGTGTCCTCTCCTATTTTCACGTAAACCTGTCTGTTCCTTACAACGGTAATGAATAACGATGATAAGTTTAATTCAGAGGAAATGTTTGTTAAACATCTGTTGCACGAATGGGCCAACTCGACCGGCGAAATACCACGACCGCACAGGAGACAGGCGTGAAGTTCCCCCTTTTTATATAAGTGATCACCGACGCCCATGAATATCCGCTCTGCCAGAGGATCAAGCCGACCAGTAAGAGCTCGGGCGTTGACCATTCGAATCTCCGTTGAATGCGGTCAAATGGAAGAAACTGGTATTAGGGAGCTCTAGCCCAGAGATGCGATCAGTATTCCACGTGACGCTGATATTGTCCTTTATACAGTTGAAGGCTGGCAAGAAATACTGCTTCGCTCCACTGAGAACACCAAGCTTTTTGGAGGTCAACTTGGCTTGTCTTCCAAGTGACCACAAAACTGAAAGTCACAAGAATATGTTAACGCCAAGAATATCGATTAAGATGGTCGAACCAAAGGGTTATAAGCAGAACACAGACAGGAACAAGGTGACACCCAGTCGACCTTGTTCCGGAGGGACATTTTGCTCTTTTTATTGATGGGTAGAATTTTTTCCGTGTGGGTTTAGTTTTGTTTTATTTGATATTAGAAGTAATACTAAATTTAGTTACTTTCATTATGTTTTGGTTTTCTAATTGTACATTGCCGCATTTCGTTACTTAATTTGTACTCTTAACGCCATCTAAAGAATAAACTAATTTTCTTTACTATGGGAAGGGACTCCGTGATAAACATTCAATACTCAACTGAACTGTTATTTTATCACACCCAAATTGGTTAAGCCGTTTCTGAGATTAGCGGTAACAAACGAACAGACAAACTTACAAACAGACTAAAATTCTATATCATTGTTTTGTTTTTTTTTGCGTTTATAAAGGCCCCCAATAATAGTTTTCTTCAAATATCCTTCCATGTACAGACAGCGATCAGTTACATTTTTATTATATGTATAGATTATGTTACATTTTGCGTTTTAAATATTTTATAGATTACAGATGATTGATTTATGATTGACAATTTGTACGCACGTAAACAGCTTGCATCTGATGTGGATTCGTTCGAAGAATCGGTTTCCGTGGTATCATCATATCGAAAGGAGCTCTCTCTCCGTCCCAGCTCCTCATGGTATGAACATATTTCACATATCTCCATTGCTCTCGGATAAAAGGCTTTTTCTCTTTGTACACCGTTCTTACAATCGGCTTGAATTCATTTTGTCTAAAATCGGTGTTCATTGTGGTACCATGATCGAATATCAAAGAATCGATACGCTGTTGTCGATTAGTCATATTTCCTAAATTGTTAGAACAATTTAACTAATTAAAAAATAAACAAGTCTAAAAAATCATTGTAACAACAAAGTAAGACTCTAAAATATGAAAATGCATGTCATATACATGAAACTATGCATTGTAAATTTGACATATATATTTTTTATGTATCAAACTGTACAGATAATATAATGATTTTAAAGTTTTTGGAACGGAGGTCGCGTATGGGACAAAAGTGTAGGGCCTACCAAAAATTATTGGTTGCAGAAAGTGATGACCCCAGCATGTGGATGGCATTGGTGGCGGAAAGCCTTAAATGAAGGTGATGATGAAATATTAATATTGGAATAAAACCAAGCTTACACATTTTTATCGCGTTTATTTACGTTTTTGTTCCAGACGTTTCGAGTACTACACAGCGCTCATTTCATAAGCATTTTATTTTAGCTTTATAATATCAGGACACACTTCACACACGATCTGATCCCAATCTAAGCAGAGCTTGTGCTATGGATACCAGTTAACTGATATACTACATATACTACTTTTCTTACGTAAATAAATACTTAAATAGATAATTACAGCCAGACTCGAACAAACATGTTCATGCACACAAATGTCTGTCCTGGGCGGCAATCGAACCCACGGCGTGAAAAGCTAGTCTTACTAAACCACGTTAAACGGCTCGGGTTTTCATTTCAGCTCTTATTACCTATATTTGTGGAGAACTTTATTGAATTTTTGTGGAAGGAAGATAAATTGAAAAACTCATTTAAAAATTAATACATTTTCATCAATTGTTATTGCTTTGTATTAAAATTATTAAAACTATCGTGAGACATTATCAATAAACTTTTTATGAAGGGCATGCTCTGCAAGTACCTCGGCGGTAGCAGGCGCGCGGTGCGAGGCGGGACTTAATGCGACCGCGAATTAATACCGCTCACCCTGAAGACGGACCTCCGACAGGTCCGAAACTTGTCGGTATAAAACACCGAGAAAAACGCGAACGTGAGTCGTTTCATAAAAAGTTCATTGCTTTGTATTGACGATCGTATTTTCGAGTATTACAACGTACAATAACACACAAAGGTATTTATAAAATAATTTATTTAAATTAAAACATTATCAGGTAAATAACATATGTCTACGTTAACAAATAGCTAATTTAAAATTAAAACCCTTATATAAATGTATTTATAATAGTAAGCTAATAAAAAACAAGACTAGACGTCCAGGTTTCTTCGTTACCTATGAACCTATAGTGTTTGTACACACACAATTGTTTTACAACACTAACTAGTTAAAACTAACTTATTTTAGTGCGAACCAATTCTTCATCAGCTTATAAAACTTCTGCAAGTAAAATGATTCTTGTTAACTTCACTGTACCTGAAATAAATATACATTAAACTAAACGCCAAGTAACTGCGCTTGTCATAGTCACCACCAGCTATGTTCGACTACCGGCAAGAAGGCAAGAAGTGGAGAAGTGGAGTTTATATTTTTGGGTCTTGTCTAGTGTTTGAAGTGCTGGAGCTCCCTTCCCCCTCCTCTCCCCTTCCTTATCCCCCCCATGTGTTAAATACATGGCAATGGATCTGGTTACCGATGTCTGGTCATTTAAAACTTTACTTTTATATAAGTTTAGCTTGTAAACATTAAAATAAAAGCTCTCAGACCTTTATATCATATTGGTACAGACAGATACGGAAGACACAATAGTTGAAAAGCAGTTAAGAGTAGTGTCGTCTACTTTTATTTATGTGCCGTTAATAATGCTTGATACTTATGAAATTATACATTCACTATTACAATGCTTACTTCCGTTCACATTCAGCCTGCACTCCCAGATACTCCGGGAACGTGGGTCGGGAATGTGTATGGGCTACATATCAAATAAACGAATACTTACAACGATAGCTCATTAATATAGTCAAGTTTTTTTAAATATAATTTTTCAAGAAAGCCGTTTCGACCAAAACAGCTTGGTAGCTTCGCAGTGACTTCTCAGTTGTTTCCTTTCCCATTTCATGGAGTCCATTCGCCATTCCGGGGCTACATTTGGTAGTGATAATCTTGGGAGCGCCACCTTGAAATTAATATGGTTTGTATGCCGTTTGAGGTAATTAAATTGCAGCAATGCTTGTGTTATCAATTTCATTTTTATTTTATACTTTGTAGAGCAGGGTTTTGGCAATAGATCTAACATTCACTGCCATAACACCGAGGTAACAACCCTAATATGTCTTAAAAGACACTTAAAAAGGGACTCTAGGGTGGAGGAACGTGAAAGGGTTTCTGTAACTAGTTTAAATAATGATAAGAGTGAACGCTCACCGGTCGTGGCGGAGCATACTTCTCGCGTAAGGGCGCCTTCATATCAGATAGATCTCTGCTGTCGCGGAATGCTTTTCTTGTTTCCGAGGTATAAGTGCTCTCCATCAGTATGTTTCGGGTTCTGAACAATTATAATAAATTAAATAACATGTCGCTTATAAATGAAAAGAAAGGTATTTCTGCGTCCTTTAACTTAAGTTTTGATGAAACTTTTTTAATAGAAGGTGGCAAACGAGCAAGCGATTCACCCAAAATCAAGTGGATGCTACCCATAGGCACCTGCAATAAGCTTATGAGCTGTACATGCGTTGTCTACCTTTAATGGACACAGGAAAGGATATCTTATTTTCTATTTATGCCGTGGCTGGTCAAATGCTTCCCAGAGGAGTAGAATTAAGTCTTAGAAAACTAGCCAAAAAAGATATTTTTTTTAAATTTGTTAACTTACGTTGCGTCATCGACGTCGTCAACGATGACCGCTGGTGATATGATAAGACGTGGTCGAGTTTTTCGGACCTCGTCCGCTCTCAGATCAGGGACTTTTTTCTATGAGTAAAAAATATTTAAATGTATGTCTGTGGTTGCTGGCCGATAACTATCAAATATGAAAAGGATTTCCGAATGATGATGACCTTACTCTTAATTAGCCTACGAGTCGTATTGCAATCACCACACAACAAATTATCTGATTTTTAGGCGAAATCGAAAACTTTTTGGCAGGAATTAATTTTTGAGATGCGATATTTGAGAATATAGGCTTGATTCTGAAAGATAGGATTAGAAATAGCGTTGTTAGGGACATGTATGGCTTAAAAGAGGATGTTATCACAATTTTGAATGACATGCTTGGTGGTACAGGCATGTGAATGGATGGTTGAAAGAGATGTTGCAAAAGTGAGTTATAATCTTTACATACGTAAGTACGGTGTACATGATGAGGATTCGTTTGTAGAATTTGTTTGGGTCCAATCAATAAGTCGAAAGGTACGAGAGAGCTTTGCCATTCCGTTAGTGTCTGAGTGTATTTTAAAGAAGCTTCCCTTTTCTTCTCTATGGTCCCTGATCTTGTATGTTTTTTCTCTTTAAACTCTGCTTCTGCAACTGGTTGTTCGTCGTATATCTGAAAGTCTGTCCTCGCAGTTGTTAAATAATCGAAAGTCATAGAATTAATTCTATCATTCCTGACGGACATTTTTATTATTTTAAATTGTGTTTGAAATATTAAGCGCAAAACTATCTCGTAGCGCTTAGCTGTCAATGTCATTAAAATCATGAGCATTTAATACAGATAAAACAGTTTTTCATGTATGTGGAAAAAAAATACCAATGATTTTTGTAATTTTTGTATTATAATTATTTATCGGACGAATAAAAATCTACTGGCACATACAAGAGGTCACAGTGGAACGAACATACACCTGTAAAAAACATTACCCCTCTGTTGGTTAGGCAAAAAGTAAACATTACGATGCGGGGTCAGGAAAATTGTCGTGCCGTGATTTTCAATTCCTTTTACTTCACGTTTCATCTATTTTTAACTATAAAGGAACACAGTGGTAGACAGTCCGCAACATCTGTCGCACTAATGGGCTGGCTCGACCGGTGAAATACTACCTCACAGAAGACGAGCGTGAAGTAGAAGTGTCATGCGTTGCGTTGCCAATCCTATTCCCATCCTTTTCTAATGACGATAAGAAGGAGGAGACGATATGACGGGCGAAGATACGGGAGAGGAAAAGGAAATATCCTTTTTTTCCCTAGGCAATGCATCAGCAACTCTTTGTAGCAAAATGTCTATGGGTAGCTGTCATTTAATATCGGGTGGCCAGCATGCTCGTTTGACATTTAATTCTATAAAAAATGTATATTGTTTTTGGTCTAAGCCTATGCGAATTAAATTCAATAGCTCACGTATTATATAATAAAAAAGCGTAGAACTGTTCCGACTTTGCATATTTTTTGTTTAATTAATTTCTTTACGTTATATTCAAAAGTTATTTTGAAAAAAAAAACAACTGTTATATAACGAATTTAAAATAGTTTTGTTTGAGTTGTCTTTTTTAGAATGGTTTTGCAACATTTAAGCAACATGGCCGTAGCCCAGAGGGGTAAGCAGAGATTACCAATTTCTAATTAGCGCGATTCTGAAACACCTCTCACTTCTACATGATTGTTCATAAAAATAAATAAATAAACAAATTATTTCCTTGTAATTTATTAAGATTGCAATATAAAACAAAGACAGTATCGTTCGAAAGTATCATACAATGAAGGAAAAAGAATTTTAAAAAATAAATAATTTATATATCATCACATGTTTAGGTAAAACTTGCATTAAATTGAACGCACTCCAAAACCAATCATTACTTCATATTCCCATCTAAAATGAAGTCAAATAAATTAAAATTTAAAATAAATACATTTCAGTTACAACTTTATTAACAACATTTTCAATAGAATATTTTAAGAATCGAAAAGTGGGAAAAATATTAATTTATGCAATTAAGTGAATACTCAAATATTCGTTTAAAATGCTGTCACGAACGTTACCTAAAGGGGTATGCAGAGGTTATAAATTAACATTTTAAAAGATCCTTGTCGATTAAGTACGCGTAAGAAACTAAGGTGAAAATGTATTGCAATTAGCTCTAACCGTTCAAATCTTTTAAAACATACAATAAAAGTTATTGGAAACGCTTCTAGTTTTGGTTGACATGAGATCATGTTCGTATTTTAACAAAAAAAAATAAGTTTCGTCACTGATTTAGAAATTACTTATGAATAATAACTAAGCATTGATATATAAGAACGGCGTCTAACGAATATTCTAAATCAGGGAAACCGTTTCAATTGCAATGCTACCGACATTTATAGAAATATTATAAATGTCGCGACGCCTCCGTTTACTTCATGCGTTATGCGTACAATACAAAGGGCAAACATTTTATAAAGTTTACAATATCATTACCACAATACTACTCGTGATCCTTACGTGATAGGCGAGTTCTGAGAGTCTGCTGCATGTGTGACGTAGGGTGACGTCATCACAATTTCTCGAGAGTTTCATGTTATAGTTCACGTGTAGTATCTTATAGTAGATTTTCAAAATTTACGAAAATATTTTAAATTTAATTTTTATTCATTTAAAAGATTGAAGTTTAGTTTTGGGAGGATATTAAAAAAAAGGGTCTCGGTTAGTTTTATAATGCTTTAGTATGATATTGAATAACGTTTCATACAGCTATTGTTGTACACATCAATAGTAAGTTTGTATACAGGATGTTTTGTTTATGTTAGAAATTACACGAATACGCGCTACTATCGACTTGACACAGCTTTTGTATTTGGCAACATTGGTCTTAATCAATAAATAAAATATATAAGGGTTAAGTAAACAGTTTGTAAAATCATATCTTAAACACAATTCTTTCTTACAGATGGAGTCTATTGTTAAAATATTTGTAATTATTTTGAAAATATATTTAATTGCTACACACGAAACATAAAATCTTGCTGGTTGTACATATTTTTATTTAAAAATAATATTTGACAAAAACGAATTCGCAATTCCTAACCTAACCTATACATTTGACAGATACCAATATGTCATTATTTTATTCCTCGATAAATATATTTTTTTCTCGCTAGAGCCCCTTAAATGCATGTAGATTTACATTATTTAAAAAGGACGCAAATTGCTATTTCATTAAAATGAAGATAATTAAGAATTAGAAAAAATAAAGACGTAGAGACCTATTATTTTATACCTTAAAAATTATATTTACAATAGAATTTATATATATTACAATTTTCAAATAAATAAATAGGTAACATTTTATCAATTATTATACACTAATACAGTGGTAGTCCAACCTTCTTTTACCAACCCCCCAATGCGAAATCTGAAACGTCCACAGGTGGGGCTATAGGTACCATATTGACTACCATTGTACTAATATTTTAACTACGTGCAATAATCGATTCCGAATAAATAAATTAGTACAGGTAAAGTTACACTTAAATCTAGGTACTCTCAATAAAAATGGCGGCAAAGTTGACATAATTAGCCGCCTAACCTCAATTAATTTGAAACGTTTGCATCAAAATGAATTGAATTAACAAAAATAATGCAGATATAATAATATACTTTGAGGACATACTTTTTCCATTTATGTATTTAAGTTTTCGTCAATCTGGGATGTTTATTTCTGCCCAAATTGGGCAGTGGGGGGAGGCTGGGCCGCCCCAGGACCAGCCGCGCGGGATGGCCAGATGACTGAGGCCAGTTCTGATGGCCGCTGCGTGACCATTGCAGTTGCTGTTGGCCACGTCACCTGCGGCCAAGATGGCGCTCTGGCCAGAGCAGCTGGCGTCCACGGTGGTTGTCACCGATTCATTCAACACCGATTCGCAGTTCTTTAATACTGAAAGAAATTAACATTTAACTTTATAGCTTAACTGAAAAAATGTCTCCGCCTTCATGCATGGAGTATGAAAACTTCAAGTCACGCGAAATTTATCAATATGATATTGAGCCACTTTCTCCACTCGACGCGTGATGTCGCCACTCGCTCGCCACACAAACACTCGGCGGAGAATGTGATAAGTGATAAGGAGTGCTGCGGACTGCCGTCTATAGATACCGCAATGCGAGTAATGTGTCAAGACCATTGTTACATAATATAATAAATCAGCCTTATATAGAATGATCCCCACCGCAGGGACACAGGCGTCCTCGCCGAGAGAGGGAATGGGCCGTAATCCACCACGCTGGCCCAGTGCGGGTGTCACATGTCTTCGAATTTGGTGGTTCTAAGAACATGCCGGTTTCCTCAGGGTGTTTTCCTTCACCGTTTTAGGGGCAGTGTTGATGAAATAAATTACACAAAGTAAAGCGCCTGCCTGGGTTCGAACCCGCAACCTACAATGCGTAAGTCGGGGCCTGCTCCATACGATTGTTATATAATTGGAAATAAAGCAATGACGTCACTGTAATAATTCGTTTCATACTTGTTTTATTTATAAAGAATGTAGACAGCTAAGTCAAGGCATAAGACTAACGATCGGGCATCGCCGAATGTAATTATAATAGCTGATCAACTTCGTAGTTCAATGTGAAGGGTTTATTATACAATGCAATTATTTTAAACGTTTATAGAATCGATCGTATTGTTGCCAAAAGCTACAGACAATTTTATTTATTAGTCAGACTTGGCATGAGTATCACATGTTAAATACTTTTATATGCCAAAACCTAAAACTATAATACGGATTCTACCAGATCACGTAATATAAAAGGCAATGTGTATGTCATATAGATTCCAAAATACGTTCATTTCGATGATTTTTTCAGAGAACATTCAAATCGGCCCAGCCTGTTCCTGAGAAGTTTAGTAGCGATTGGATAAACATAATGACGAAGCCGGGGCGGGCCACTAGTCATTGCACATTCAAATTAGTGACATACTAAAGAAGGGCGGTATAAGGAGTACTTGTAACCGACGAGCATGCACACTTATTAACATGTTAACAACCACCCCCATTTATTTATTATTAATCGGACGCGCTCAAGTATGTCCGATGACCGATTTTTTTTACGCTTTAGGCTACCCTAAGCGCACGGCTCTGCATAAATGACTGATTTGTGGTGCACGGTACAGGGTCCAAAGTACCTCCGATATGAAAATCTGACGTTCTCGAAGATATACAGAAATCGCCGCTTGGGCTCCCGTACCATAAGGAGTAATGTACTTTTAGTACAAATTTACGGGTGAATTCTATAGAAGGAAACATTTAAAGTGATGAAAATGTAAATACCATATGAAATATACTGCTCTTATTTTTTTAAACTCCAATCAATAAACAGGAACGATACGCAAATGCATTGCATCTAGAACATTCTCGACCTCAGCCGGCCAACGAGTTATCTCGTTTGTTGATTTAGCGTTGACCGTGTTCCTATCTTGTAGTCAAATTATTACCATTCGAGAGATCGTTACAATACAAAGCCGCTTGTTAATTGCCTTATCAATTAGTAGCGTGGTACAAGTGGCAAGATATGAGAGATTTTAAAATGCAGTGCTACTTATAATAAAAAAATGAGTTCTCTTTCAACCTATTTTGTTAACGAAGTAGACTTCTCCAGATCTATTTGTCGTTACGCTTTTTAAACCGTGAAATAATAACTAACATAAATTATTTTGAGAAATACGTAATTTTAGAAAGATAATTTTGATTGGCCGCTCGACCGGTGACCTCCACGACCTCACAGAAGACAGGCGTGAAGTAGAGTATTCTGCGTTTCGACTGATGAGTGCGGTGCCGGAGATCTAGTCCTAGTCGTCTTTACTTGATGGTGGAGGGGGTGAATAGAAAACCCATTTTCTATCCATTAAAGGATGTGCAACTCTTCTTGCAGACTCTTATGGGTAGCGATCACTTGACACAGTAACAGCTGTGTGTGAAATTTTGTTTCATGGGTTTTGGAAATAAAGAAATGTTTAAATTGCAATACAACACGAAGTCCCATTTGTAGGAACTGGTAATCTTATCGTCTATAGCAGAACGACAATCTAGTCAAGAGATTCATAAACTATGGGTCGATAGCAGTGAGTGGGTAGGTAGGACGCGACCGACGAGCTAACAGCCGAGCGGTCACTGATCGATGACAGTGTTGACGTTAGGACATTCTAGTTTGTAGCAATATCTACCTCTTTTTCTAATACAGTAAAGAGGGAGAAAAAACCAATCCCATGATTGGAAATTTTTGATAGATGGGTCGGAGCCCAGTTAACTTTGGAGACTACTGATCTAGTCTAAGTCTTTCTGTTAACATCTCGACGGCACTTGTAACTTGTACCGCGTTCAATGACTAAGATCGCATCACGAAAGCGATGTTTTACAACAAAGGGTGTTGAGCGTCAGCGACTCGAGGAACAAATAGAGCTGTTAGCTCTAACTTGTTGTTGACGAGTGTAATTACACTAGGTACGCGTGACTCTATACGACTAAGGACAAAAGATTACACTTAACATGTATATAACAGTTTAAAAATAGTAGTTTAAAATTGTAAGAAACAAAGGGTATGCTTAAATTTTCATTTGGTTGCGTCTATTTGACTGGTTTGTTTTAGAAACACATTTAAACACAACATATAATCTCACTAATCTTAAAGGGGTGATCGGAAGTAAAGGTACTTTTAATACTTTATGTGTATTACGTAATGTCAGAAAGTGTAACAGTGAGAGCAACTTCTGTAGAGTAAAGTTTTTGTGTTTTTCGTTTGCTAAAACTTTAACAGTGGTAGAGCCCGCAATAACAACATCTTTTACACGAATGGGCCGGCTCGACCGGTGAAATACCACGATGTCACAGAAGACAGGCGTGAAGTAGAAGTATTCTGCGTTTCGTCTGATGAGTGACGTGCCAGAGGCCTAATTGTAGTCCTCTTCCCCCTCCTACCCTTTTCTAATAAGGAAAGGATGGGAAGAGGAAGAGGATTTGACGGATGAGGAGCTCTTGTCTCCTCCTTCGTCCATGAAGGTAGGCAACGCATCTGCAACTCATTAGCTTGTTGCGGATGCCCATAGGTAGCGGTACTTATTTCCAGGGGCCGCTTGCGCGTTTGCCACTTGGTAATATAAAAAAAAATGCAAGAGCAAACGAATTTCTGTACAGTATTTTATATTTTGAAATTCTAGACAGCATACCAGGCAATTATTGCAAACTTATACCCAAGCCTTATTTTATAGTACTAGTATTAAAGGCAGAACTTACAATGTACATTGTCCCAACGATGAAATTCCCCTGCGAAGAGCAGTGGCAGCTTGCAAACGAGGGCAAGCGCCGCCACCTCCTCCAGCCGCGCACACTGCTCCTCCCACAAAGACTCCCGGCAGTGCACGTTCACCATAATCACCGGCCGCCCGCATATTAGGAATACTGTCAAGGCAAAACAACATTAATTAGACAATTATAATATACAGAAACAGAGCATAGCATTTGTTGAATTTCTTTAATTTTTCAAAGGCATTTGATTTTGTTTGACATATCAAATTTATAAGAAAACACGCAAACTTAAAAGTGTACACGCATCTAACTGTCCCTACTAACGATGAACAGAGTGGTCAGCCCTTTCACAAAGTCATCGAGGATTGTTCGACTTTCCTTTCGAAAGCAGACTGTGGTGTTCCTCAAGGGACTACCCTGGCGCCGATTATGTAACCTTTTAATATGTTATATAATATGTATCTTTCACGTGCCTCCAAAAGATACTACGAAGTAGTTTACATAGGATGATGATATTGTTACATAGTGCAAGTACTTATTGTACGTTATTATCTTTAAGATGGGTCGCCTTAATGCCTGCCTGTTATTTGTAATGATTTTGTATTAGTTAGAAAAACACAACAACGCTTTGTTGTACTAGCAGCTAAATAAGTTTGTCAACAAGAGAGCTGATCGTTCATGTAAATATTATTGTATTGCAAAGCGATTGCTATGGCTTATGGCATCACAGGTCACTGCACGAAGTATGTATTACTTCGACGGATTATTTACACTTTGTAGCTGGTCAACTAACTAACTATTTATTTCATTACTAATTAAAGTGTTATTTATCATATACTAAAAGTGTGTTATAGTTTTAAATCAAAACTAGTGGAGCTATTACAGTTATGAACCGTACTTCTGGTCACAAAAACAACACAAAGCGTATCACGTGAAAAATTATATATACGCTTTTTGATAAGTTAGTCTCCTTATGACACTTTCACTTACACCAATGCAAATAAAGCATATAAAAATTAAATCTTTAAACAACACAGACAGACAACTAACATTTGATAAAAACGATATTTTTAAATAGTTACTTGAGTTAGCGTTATTACTAAATAATGTATGTTTTCCACAATATTTTTAGGGAAATCAGACCGTGATTTTTTTCCGAGGACAGAAGACAGATAGAATTCAAATGTTTTATCAATTTATTTAAAAAAAAAACGTAACAAGAAACAAAAAATATGGCAAATAACAGGTTTTTATTTTTTTACATTTTAGCAGAGTATACATTTACAAAAATAACAACAAAGAGCGAAATGAAAAGACGAAACTCTCGTGAAAGTTACACTTAATTTAAACGTAAGATACAAGAAATGCACAAAACTCCCAAGGATCTTAAATTGAAAAATCTTAAAAGAAACGGAAAGAATATATAAAATATGATAAAAAAATGGTATGTACGTACGACATTTTTAGTATGCATAAGTCGACGTTGACCGAAACTAATACATGTAAACTAATTTATGTTTTAATCTAGATAAGCGTTAGATTCATATAAAGATGTGAGATATTTCAAGGAATATTGAGTGAATGTCTAGACAATTCTCTCGTCGACCTAGTTTGATAGTAAGGTTTCAGTTAGCGGTGGAAAATTCTCAAATACCAAGAAGTATAATTCCATTTGTAAAGACATTACATTAAATTGCTTTGAGATTAGTGAGTCGCAGTAGAGTATCACGTAAAGATAGTCCGATGCCTACTACAGGCAGGCAATAATCTACGAAGAATGAATATATCCTTAACATACAGGTCTTTAATAAAATATAGAGGTCAGTTATACGTTAATCCACTATACCTAGTTTAATTGCAAGATATGATTGTCGTAAGCAAACAAACGTCAGTAAATGGCGGCCATTACACTTTTTATACTTTCATCATAAATGTTGTAATTTTGTGGAAATCGTGAAACTGTGTAACATGGATAACTTATATTAAAAGGTAATATGAGAGCAAGTTGTTTTTTGAAAATATTTTGGAATTTACGAATTTTAACCCTTTGTTTACAAAAATCACTTCTTGCTTTGAAACATGGTATAATGATTCTATTATTTAGTTCGATAAAGAATTACTAAGTATGTACCATACTCCGACGACACTGCTACTTCAATTTACGATGTAAATTTTCTGGTATCTTTTTCAATCCTTTCTTAATATACCCAAGCTACTGTAGCGGATAGAAGCATTTCTAAATATAAATGTATCAGCAATTAATAATTTTCGCAGTTCGCGCCAGGAGGCGCTAGGTATCAATTTTTTTTTATTATGTAATAACTAGCGCTTGACAACAATCCCACCTAGAGTTAAGTGGTGATGTGGTCTAAAGATGGAACGCACTAGTTTAGAAACAGCCTATTCACTCTTCTCTTGAAGGTACCCACGTCGTAATCGGACGGAAATACTGACGCTGGCAACTGTGCTTTATATAAAGTGAAAAGCTGTCCTGGTGTGAAGTACCACCGAACCTTAGAAAGGATTCCAAGCTTCCTAGCAGCTACCTTCGCCTTAGATTCGATGAACCGTCCGAAGTTAAGGTTCGCCGAGATCTCGACTCCCAGTATCTGCAGACAGTCGGTAAATTCCAGAGATACATTTTATTTTACATCAATCTCAGGTAACTCCCGAATTGTGAAACTCAACTCGATGAGACTCTGAAACTGAAGTTCTTGTATGTAAATCGATACGAAAGACTTCGCTACGATAAACCACTATAATTTCATGTACCCAAGAAACAACTTTAAGACCTACAAAATAAGTTTATATATTGCTTGTAGTGAATTTGCGTGCAATATTGAACAATTGAACAATTTTAACAGCGCGTAACCGCTATCGCTTGTCAGGCCTCTATCGGCGACTCGCAACCTTTCCGTTTCCCGTAAAAATAACGACGTCATCATTTTTATATTCAGATATAATTGTCATATTTTGTATAATGTTATTTAATGAATTCCATTGATTTTGTTTTTAACATCATATAGACTTTTCCGACAGATTTGCAACTTTGGTGTAGGATGTACAAGCCTATATAGATGTGTCAAATTGTTGTATACCTAAATAAAGACAATAAATAAGAAGCAAATCAACAAAAGTCGTTTGTCTGTTTGAAAGTAAAATAAGTATTGTACAGGAACAGAGAATATTGAATAAGGTTACTTAACGAGTTACAAGTACCCTTCGATTATATTCTCACTTAGTATAAGCCTGATTTGAATTTTAAAATGTTGATAAATTTATGCAACAATGAGTATGTAAAGCAAAAGAAATAATAAATATAACTTTAGCAAACGTAAACTAACACGCTTCAACAATTGTCCTTAACTATATTTGAATTATTGCATCATTACAACCGATTGCTCATTGAAATACGAGACTTAAAATAGCATTTGAGTTTTTAATTGATAGAAATGTTATTACATTCCTTGTTATTTATTTATTATTGCCGTATAGAGCGCCAATAGATTTGCGATTCATGGTGTTTCAAGTGAACTTTCGATAAAGGGCTCACGTGAGATCCCTAATTTCTAAATTAAGCATGACAGAATAAGTCCCCCTGCGTAGTTTGTTCAGTAGACCTATTTAGGTGTCTATGCACAGCAGGATACTTAGGAGAAAATTAGGTGGAGACAATTGGCGGGGAAATGATCCACTTATGGTCGGGAAAGCATCATGAACAATCAACGGAAAGAAATATTTGTATTGTTTTGATTAATTTTTACATTAATTTGTCAGTTTCGTGTGGCGACGTGTCTAATAAAGAAATAAAAAAGTAGATCATTTCGTAACCTAAATTTATATGTAAACAAATTTAAACCACGATGGACGAACATATCGTATGATGTAAATTTGCAAACGTCGGATATCCGGGCCACGACGTCACACTCGCTATATAATGCAGAGTACAAAACGCTTAGATATGCCAATAAAGTATTTATATCTCAATATATTTATTAGTCCCAACATTTCCTATCGCATGCCCGATTTTAGGCAAAAAAAATAACTTACATATTATGTACATCTCTACCCCTAAGAAATATATACAATAGTTCTCAAATGACTCGTTTTATGTTTTAGGCGAGGCTATGTACTCTAGATACCAATTTTAATGAAAAACAACAACAAAGTCCGAAGTCCATTTTACTTTGAACGAACTAACTTTAAAGTCCAAACAATATACAGTACAGTACACTTCATATTTATTTTATTTTTGTACATGTTGCTATATTATAATTACATACTGTTGTACACACTACATTAATTAAACTATACACAGTCTATTTTCTTCACTTAAGTATAAAGCATATTTTATTTTGTTTTTCTGATGGCATGTCTAAACGTTTTATAGCCCAACAATCATACAAATACTTTATACCTATGCTTCATGTTGACTCTGCAACGACCAACGGATTTATTGCTCACTCGATATGGACTAATCCCATTTGTTCTATTTATGCGTCGGCTTTTTCATACATAAAACATCAGCTTCGTCGGCTGAACTTACTTGTGTTTGTTCTTGCAACGAGAGGAAACTGAAAAATATGACGCAGTCCTGTAGCTTTTTAGCAATCAAGTAAAGCGACGTTAACAAACTAAAGTAAATTATGTAGACATGAACTTACTAACAAATCATCAGCCTGTCATATTTAGTGACTCAAGTTTGTATTTAAAGTTTAGTTTACTAACTACTAAAGGAATCAAAAACAAAATCAGGTTTACACTTCCGCGACGTGTTGCCACGCAATGGATTATCATAAAAATCTAACCGGAAGCTAATTAACATGGCGAGAGCTAACCGATGCTATTCAAGGCTCTCGGGCCGCATATTCTTATGGCACATATCAAGTGTACTCGTTACATGTGTCCAGAAACTTATCGTATACATTCGAAAGATTAAATGTTTTCTTTTAATTATTACCTTTGAGTAAATCTTTAGTCTACATTATCTATAAAAATATGTGATTCTTGAAGATGCGGACTCTAGATAGATATATTTTGGACACGCGGATTATCAGCTAGATAGCTGTTAAATGTCCGGGCAAAAAATCGTTAACCGGGCTTAAATGTTAGTTCTGCGCAATTTCAGGGATAGTGATCAAAATACTTAATGTGTTTCGTGTGACGAGTGAGGTGCCGGAGGCCTAATTCCGATCCTCTTCCCTTTCCCATCCTTTCCTAATGAAGGACGCGATAAATTAGGAAAATGAATCTGTCTATCCCATCCTCTGTCCAAGGTAGGCAACTATCTGCGACTCATTTGCTTGTTGCGGATGCCTTTGGGCGGCGGCCTCTTTATATCAGCTTGCTCGTTTGCCATCTTGTTCTATAAATAAAGGTTCTTCTATAATACTCCTTACGAGTACTAACTATAAGTTTATGTCCTATATTCTTGTTATTAATTATACATAAACTGCACTCTACCAGACGAATTGAGGTCACAAAACGGAAGCGGATGTCATTAGCGCTTCCTTACAGTATAAAAGGTTTTTCATTGACATTTAGTTGTCAATTATATTAATAAGTAATGCTCATTAAAGCAGCAAAAAATTACATAGACCAAAATAAAAATAATTTTATAAAAAAAAAACAAATGGCAGTCATGAGGGCTGCCTGAAACTGAAAACTCAAAACAGATGAGAACACGCGAAAATACTTCAAAAATAAATAAATAATCAACAAAAATAGAACCTTGTATCTTAATAAAATATAATAGTTCAAACTTTTGATTGAAATAATCATGTTGCTTACGCGTGTTGTTAACGCGAACCTATTGCCAAATAACGTCGAACGCGGTTAAAGAAGCTTTCACTTCAGAAATAATGATTACCTGTGAAAAGACAGTAACTCGATAATGAACAGCGAACTATGGAAACTTGTTGCTACCCGGCGTTTGGAAGTACTTATCTTGCGTAACACTTCTCGACTCCAGGACGGAATTGTAAATCTATTTCTATTACTAGTCTTCCATTCCAACTAAGCGTAAGCTTTTGCTAGGATGGATGCATGGTTTACAATAGTCGAATGGCGGATTCGAACCCACGACCACATGTTTCGCAGTCCGTACCCTTAACCATTAGACTGTTGGCTATCTATCTATCTCTTTCACATTATCAAAAGATTAATCATGATTAGCGTATAATTTTTGCTGAAAGTTTTTACTATTTGCAACATAGTATCTTGCTGTTCCGACCTTGATTGCATATGTGGGATCTTATTAAAATTCATCAAAAGAAACTGACCCCTATTGTAAATGGAATAAGGTTAACATATGCGCTCGGATCAGGGTCGCCGCAAAGTCAATAACACTTGTGACAGCCTGTTACAATATAACTAACTTCACTGCATCATTTACACCATGCGATTTAACGCGGTGGATCTACAATTTCTGTTATATTTAGGATGCCTACTATCTCTCTTTCTTCAGCCATTAGTCGCCCAGTACTGGACGTAGGCCTCCCCTATTGATTGCCACCAAGATCGGTCCGATGCCGCCGTCATCCAGTGGCCTTCCGTAATTTTGACCAGATCATCGCTCCTAACAACGCTGCGTCGAAATGTACGTGGCCGCCACTTCAGTACTTTTCCGCCTCATCGGACATCCGTTCTGCTACTAATGTGTTCGGCCCATTGCCTCTTAAGGTTTACAATTGTTCGCGGCAAGCGGTTACCTTGGTTCTACCACGAATCACATCATTCCTGATGTGAACTCGCAGAGACTGCGAACATTGCACTCTATAGTAACTTATAAGTGACCTTGAGCCGTCTCATGGAGCTTACACTAACTATTTAGTACACTTAACTGAATACCTGGACCATAAATTCATACACAATTTTTATATCTTTAATATTTTTACTTTACTTTTATATTTGATTTCGTAAACAAGTCAACATCGACTTTTTATTTAAGGACACTGCCATATTAATCGTAAGCGGCTGTGTCTACTCATACTCTACAAAAACAGGGCTAAAAAGATGTAATTTTTTCCGTCTGTTTAATTGAGATATTTATTCGCGTTACGACTAAAGTCGTGAGGTGTAAAGGCGTCGGGTACGTATCGTGTCCTTTGCCTTGAACGCGTGGACGGAACCGGTCTCACAGATTTTTTTAAACATTCAATAAACAAGTGCAACTCGTTATAACGGTACGGTTAGTTCCACGAGTTTATACCTGCACAAGGTTTGATATTTTAATGTGAAGGTTGTGGAAAAATGCATTAAATGATATTAAGAAACTGCATACGATTTTTTGTATAAGTCATTTAATATATGAAAAGGTAGCCTAGTTTGACAAGCAAAATTTTTTTTCTCGCAAAATTTAGGATGTATTCACAGTCAAGTCATTTTCTGAAGTGGAAACTTCTTTAGCCGCGTCAGACAATATTAGGTCGGGAAAAATCTGATAGGTTCGCGTGAACAACATGCGCTACATGCTTATTTGTATTAGGGATAGTTTCGACGACGTATTTTTCATTTATTTGTCTCGTATTTAATTTTGAATTTTATTGTTATGATACTAGGGTTTATTTCATTTGATTATTAATTTATTTTTGAACTATTGTAGTTACTGTATTTTTATTAAAGTGGCCACAAATGAGACGTCCTTCGATATAACTAATGCTTTCAATACATTGAAATAGACAACGAACGATTATCTCCACGTTAGCTACATAATCGTTTGAATACCGCGCCTCTTTCTATCTCCAAGCAGTGCAAAAAGTTAGTAAGTCCTGTCCAAGATTTTGCACAAAGACTTGTGTAGTCAGTTATCGTCAGGCGAGCGTCCTTCTCAGTTCATCAATTCGTATTAACTAACGAGGAATTAGTAGATATTGCGAAGTTTACAATTGATATAAGGGAATTTATCAGTAAACGATTACTAACTATAATCATTTGTGTAGTAGGTCATGTAACTGGTCTACAAACTAGACGATATTGTCGATTATACATGCATTAAATTTAAATAGCATGGGTATAATTACAACCTAACCTACTGGAAGTATGAGAATCATCCAAACATCCGACTACTGTCGCATTACAACAAACAAAAATCCATCGAACAATACATTCAGGTGGATATTTCGAGGTCATTATTATATTTATACTAGTGACACGCCCCGGCTTCGCCTGGGTACCACTAACCAAACTACCACTACACCAAACACAGGAATGTAACAAAATGGACTGGACAATCCCTGTAAATTACATCGAAATCGGTCCAACCGTTTCGGAGTCTATAGGTCTATAGGGAACATACATACTTCGCTTTTTATATACTTTTTTTGTACAAAAAGTATCCTATGTTACTTCTAATACCTCCAATAATATGTGTACAAAGATTCATGATAATCGGTTGTTTAATTTTCGCGTGAAAGCGTAACAAACAAACTTACATTCACATTTATAATATGAGTAGGGAAGTAGGTATTTCTTACAGAAGCATTCACTGATGTCATATGCAAACTTGAAATAATTACGTTACCTCAGAAAAACTGAGCACAAATTATACCGGCAGTGCGAATAAATATTTTAATTAAGGTAAATTAAAAAGCATCATTTAAAGACACTAGATCTTTTTTACAAAGTATGTCCAGTCCAATTGAAATTCCTGCAGAGGAAGAGGCTCAGTTGGCACTTGCCCTCGGCAGCAACTCTTACATTATTAAAAGAGACGATAAGAGAAAAGTACCAGTTAAAGACAGCTACATTCGTACTTAATAAGAAGACATGTAGTGAACGCGCCCAAAAGCCATAGGGATATAACCAAATCTCATTTACTCACTTAGAGAAGTAAATGTGGCAGGATTATGTTTGCAGTCCCCTTACGTTCCATACAAGACGGAGACCAAATGCTAAATATATTTTGAGCTGGTATTCTTGGAATTCATCGTACTCCGATCGTCGAACCCCAGGTCATTTTGTCACCTTCCAGATTAGTTTATAGATAAGTTAATCTTAAGTCCGGTTACTAACACTCGATCAAAGAACTTCAACTGGCTACCGACGCTGATTGCTCAATGGGTGCACAAATTGAATCAATTATGCAAATGGCGCTATCGGACCGGCCATTGTTCGCCGAAAGCGTTCCGTGCACCTCGCTGCATGACAATATCACGTATACTATTTACCAATCGAAGCACCTATTCAGTAACTTACTGAAAACACGGAATATTGCTGAACACTTCAAAGTAGTCTACCGAATATACACCTCTCCAAACGGATAGCCAACAGTTACTGCTCCAGGCAAGTAAGTTGTAATGACGGTAGTGAGTTTTACAAATATGCAGAAGAATGCTGCTACCAATCTTATGGAGTCTTGGATCATGGTAGGCATATCAATGCCTACCATATTTGAGTTTCCATGTCTAATGTTTGTTAAATCTTCACTTTTGCATGGATAAAGGCTACAATTTGTAATAACATTTATATAGGATAGGAATGGTTTCCAACGATAGAAGTTTCTATGTTTTATCAATACAACGCGATCTATTTTTAGCTTACAGCAATTTGCAAGTTTAACGAAACTATTCGACCTGGTTGGACCTAACTTCTACATGATGAAAACGATGTTGAAGTATTTTTCGTTCATTTTTAAACTTGTGTGTTTGTAATGTGATCTTTTCTGAATAGGAGAATATAATAACGTATTACTAAAGCAATTAAAACATTCACAGGGATGTCCCAGGGTGGTTAGCAGTGTCTATATATATATCTTTTATATATATATATATATATATATATATATATATATATATATATATATATATATATATATATCTATATATATATATATATATATATATATCTTTTATAAGCGATCCCGGCTTCTTCCTGCCTATTGTACACTATATTAAGAATTAGGCTCTTAAGCAATATGTCTCTCATCTGTTCGATATAATATGTTAGCTTTTGCTTTCTCTGTTGGTAGTATTCCCAGTCAGATCAGATACTTTTTGAACTCTGATTTGAAAATTCTCTTAAATGCAATGGCTTTTTACTTTTGTATGGATGTTATGGAGGCGTAGAATAATCGAGTTGGTGAAATGTCGACACAGAATATAAATTTTCTTTGTCTATTTGCAGCAATACAAAACGCATCCGAATCGATCTGCGAGTCGTACTTACCTTACGATATCGCACGCAATACAAGCAAACGAAACGCCAACGCACGTAGGGTTGACACATTGATAAAACAATATCCTTATAATTAGAAATAGTTTTGTATTAGACACGGTTCGTGATCAAATGGCATTGAATCATTTTTATACAAAATGTTTATTAACTTTAAATTTTCGTCTTGATTTAAAATGAATTGGCGATTGTTATGAAATGTGTAGAAATGAATATGGGAGACTATATACCCAACTTTACAATCAAATACCCGATTGATAAATAGAACTCATAATTAGGTACATACGATTGCTTGTACTTTCTCAGCTGTATTTATTTCTTTTGTTCTTTAATTCTATTTAATTCTAGAAGTCGATTCAACTTTGGTTAGTGTAAGCCCGTATCCGCCAACCCTATCATTCGTTGCGGTTTCCCGTTCCCGCGGCGTATCGTACGAGTGGTATGATTGTTTGCGCAGTTTTCTCAGGCCGGCGAAATTGTTTCTGGCCCGATATAAACATCGCCCGTTTGTTACATGACCGCTTGCCGACTGTATCTAAACACGCCGGTGTATTAACAACAGCCGAGCGCAACATTCTCAAGCTATAGGGTTTCATTTCGCAACACTTACGTACTTACATATATATACATATATGTTTATTTTTTCATTGAAAAAGGTGGCAACCGAGCAAGCGGTCCACCTAATATTAAGTGGCCGCTATCCATAGGTAGCTATGGGTGGCGGTATATGAATTGCAGATGCATTATCTTCCTATAATTAACAGTGGAGGGGATAAACAGAAAAAAGGGATATTTTCTTTTCCTATCAATCCCCTCCTCCGCCAAACCCTCTTCCCCTTCCCATCATTTTCTAATAAAAGGCGGAAAGGAAAAGGCACAGAAATACTTCTACTTCTCGCCTGTCTTCTGTGAGGTCGTGGTGTTTCACTGGTTGAGCTGACCCAACAGAGTAAGGCCTGCAACAAATGTTGTTGCAGGCCTTTTGGCAGAGGATTGGACATGGAGGGGATAGGCGGGGAAAAGGGAATATCCTTCTTCCTGTCTATGTCCTGTCCTCTGTCCTCTGTCCATTGCTAGTTGCGGATGTCTTTGGGTCGCGCTCATTTTAAGTCAGGTGATCCGCTTACTCGTTTGCCACCTTCTTACATTAAAAAAAACTGCAATCTGAACCACATAAGTTCGATTTCCATACATGTTCTAGTGATATATTTTACCGAAAGAATAATATTTATACGTTTAAAAATAGTATAACTCATAATGAACCGTCCCAATTCATGAATAATAAATAGTGAGGTATAAAAATCGGCTGACTTTCAGCAATAGATGTCAATGAAATTGAAGAACCCAGTCACCGTAGGTAATAGTAATACGTTATGTTTAAACAGAATATTTAAACATAACAAGTCATTTGTTATACTAAAAACATAACAAAAATTCGCAGCCTTTATTATCAAACATTTCCTCGATTAGACTGCATTACCGGCAGAACTCCCGGGAGAAGTAACCGCCCTTGACTCCAACTAACGGATAATTAATTTAACACACCGCCAACCTCACAAAGATCTGTGAACACATGCAGTTACTGAAGGCGTATTTTTAGAAGCCAGACGAAGACGAAGAAAAAAACTATTGCGCATAAACATGGCACCTACATCCAAGACTTCAGTAAGTGTTTCGCACTAAATCATACGAAGTCAAAAGATTTCGTTGTGGGTTAGAGAGAGAGTTTAGATTTCATTTGAAAAAAAAACGCCGGCTCGTATGTTAAACGTATTCATGAAATGACTAATTCAAGGTTTAAGATTGTAATATGAGCGTTTATTATATACAGGATGATCCAACGTCAAGCCGAAAACAAGGGTTAGCCCAGGTAATAAGCATTAAAAATACTGAGGTACCACAAATCACAAACGTGAAAAAGGTAATATGTGTAGACGGGACGGTTGGCGTGGTTTGTTAGATACTTGCATTTCACGCCGCAGGTCGTGGGTTCGATTCCCACCCAGGACAGACATTTGCGTGCATGAACATGTCTGTTTGTCCTGTGTCTGGGTGTAATATCTATTTAAATATGTATATTTAAATAGATATATTTACAAAAGAAAAGTAGTATATCAGTTATCTGGTTGCCATAGCACAAGCTCTGCTTAGCTTGGGATCAGATGGCCGTGTGTGAATGTGTCCTAGGATATTATTATTATTATTATATATGTTGTAAAAACAGGAAATAAGAATTAAAACTAATTTGATGTGGACTAACCTTGTGGCGAGGCATGGCAGCCGTCAGTACGTAGGGCTGTCAGCGCGTCGCTCAGCCGACGCGCACCTTCTGCCTCCGAAAGGAGGTGCAGTTGGTCCACCCCTACGTCCTCTACCGTGACACTCTTGTGCGAAGACTCATAGATGAAGCCCAGCGATGGCCTGCAACAACGATATAAGCAAAGAGGTAAATTTGTGCCTAAGCTCTCGTCATATTAAGCTCGTGCTTTCAATTCCTCTTGAATGGTGATATTTTTGGACCATGGTACGCACTAGGTTAGCATTAGCGTATTGCCTAATCTCTTGAAGGTACCATATCTACGTCACGATTTGACAGACAGTGGTAGAGCCCGCAACAACAACATCTGTTCCACGAATGGGCCGGCTCGACCGGTGAAATAACACGACCTCATTGAAGACAGGCGTGAATAGAAAGATGCTTCTGCGTCTCGTATGATGAGTGAGGTGCCGGAGGTCCAATTTCAGTCCACTCCCTTTCCCATCTTTTCCTAATAAAGATAGGATGCAACATTTGCTTGTTGTGGATGTAGCGGTCACTTCGCTAACTCGTTTGCCACCTTCTTCCACAGATAATGTACATATGTATAAATGCGTGAGTGTGTATACATTAGGTAATGTTGAGCAAACGAGGTGCGTTAAATAAAGATTTTATCTGAGTCGAGACTCAAGTATAAATAATCGACCCAGTTCCCGATAACTATTCTCTAATGTAACCTGGGAATATAAAAGCTCCGAGAATAATCTATCTTTATGATGTAACCGAGATTCATGGAGTTCATTCTTATTTTAGGAAATTTAGCATCGTTACAGACTTATTTAAGACTAGTGACCCGCCCCGGCTTTGCCCGGATGCCACTAAATATGTTGATCCAATCGCTACCAAACACAGGAATGTGCAAATCTGGACAATTCCTGTAAATTTCATCGAAATAGGTCCAGCCGTTTCGGAGTCTATAGGTCTATAAGGAACATACATACTTCGCTTTTTATATACTATTTTTTTTTCATAAAAGTAACCTATGTTACTTCTAGTACCTCCAAGAATATGTGTACAAAGTTTCATGACGATCGGTTGAGTAGTATTCGCGTGAAAGCGTAACAAACAAACTTACATTCACATTTATAATATTAAAAGTAGGGAAGTAGGGATACTATCTGGCTTACAATAACGAGCCATCTGTTATTACAATTCGAGATGAATCTCACAGAATGTTTCGAATGAGAACTGCATAACACTGGACTTATTCAGTGATTCTGACCTCTCCCCTGCGACTGATGTCTCTATTGGCTCGGAGTTGAAGGTCAATTGGACTCGAGACAAGCTGCAATTGACGGGACGAGGCACGTCTTCGCATATTTTAAATTGTTACTTCATGAATTGTAAATATATTACGGTTGAGTAAAATAAGAAAGAAATCTTCACGTGTTATCCTATACGGGGTGGACGAATGTATCAACATCCTAATCCTAACTAATATTATAAATACGAACATGAGTTTGTTTGTGTGTTACGCTTTCACAAACTACTCAACAGATTATCATGAATTTTTTTTCCATATGTTTTCAAAAGTATACAAAATTACATAGAGTTACCCAGGGATAGAAAATTATACCTCACCATTGGTTGCCATAGTAAGTCAGTATGACATAACAATAACAACTTATTTACATGATGTTATTGTCATGTCATACGTTGCCATGGCAACCGATAACAAATTTGTGACATTTAAATGTAATACCAAATTATAACTTATACGCGAAATCCAGTTACAAAAAAATCCAATCAGGAGTGAATGAAACAAGACAGGCGAGCGTTTGTAGGTCTCTGAACTCAAAAACTTTATTTTTAAACGGTTTTTACCATAAGAAAACATCGGCGTATTTTCTCAGCTACCTATGCAAAACTAAAGCGACTAGCTAGGACAACATATGTTATCTCTTTCTATCTTACAATGTTATCTGACCTCAAATTGACGACAGTTAATTTACAATTATGTATCGGATGATAAAACCAACCACTGCCTGTACACAATTATACGTATCGATAGATTCAATCCGTAACATATAGTTTAATGGACAAACAAATCAACTTCTGCACAATCGGTGACATACGAGGCATTGGTAAGGCTAATAATGACACGGCGCTCTAGACGCGGCCACATAAAAACTATTATTCAGGCACGCAAAGCTACACTTCGTCGTTTCGCCGCAATTTAACTTTGAAGGTGAACATATCAAATAATCATACATACAATCCATCCATACTTTCTTCGGTCTTCTACTATTGTAACGATCCACGTTAATTCTCATTTCTTTTTTTATGCTATATGTCCTTCATATCATATAATAACATGTCAATACCACAGTATAAATATTAGTAAATCATATCTATCTATCTATTAATAAAAAAAATTGAAGTGTCTGTATGTAATATCAAAATAACATTTCTATACTCAATACACATGATGCATATACGGTACTTATAACAAAAATATAATTTTTACAATGTTTGTCTGTCTGTCTGTGTATTCCGGGTAATCGACTGAACCGATTCGGATGGGACTTTCACTGGAAGATAGCTTATATTGTCGGGATTCAAATAGGCTAATTTAATTTAAGCAAAATATTTAGGGTTCCGCGCAAAAAGTGAAAACCCTCGAATTTATTTCCACGCGAACGAAGTCGTAGGAAACAGCTAGTTTTAAATAAAAAAGTATTGAAATTACTATACCCGTGACGAAATAAAACGAAAGATGTACTGTGTAGTAAAATGTACACGATTTACATTAGATAAACAACTTAGAAATACACAATAAGGTACCTCCACAATAGAAAACTATTATATTAACTTGAGAAGTGTTGTAGCTTAAAGGAATTACTCTAGGTGCATGTCCACTCTTTGAAGAAGGTAGGGATCCCAAAATCATTATAGAAACATAGGGAGTGTTATAGGAAAACTAGTCGCGATAGCCCTGTTAGGAGCAACCAACAACTAACTTTAGAATACTTAACTAACATAAACTTGAAATGGATTTAAAATTCATTTGGTATAGAAAATTATACATGCAATGTATTATAAGTCGGGAATAAAATAGTTTCACTTGAAATGTTATGTATGCCGGATAGTACAAAAGAAAAATGTGTCAATGTCGTTACGCTCAGGCCTGTACAGACTTAGTTTCGGTTCATGATTTCAAATTTGCGATCGTCTTTATTGTATCAAATCCACAACATGAAGTGACAGACGCATTGCCTGCTTTTTTCGAGGTTTAGAATTAGATAAGGAAAAATGCAGAAAGAATTTGCAAGGATAATAATAGGATTAAAAATAGCGTTATAAGGGAAAAGTGTGGCTTAAAAGTGGATGTTGTGACTAGAATTGAGAAAGGTGTGCTTCGGTGGTTCGGGCATGTTGAAAGGATGAATGAAGGGAGAGTTCAAGTTGCAACAGTGAGTGGCAGGGGACGTCCAAGGTGATCTTAAATCGATCAGATTAGTAACATACTAAAGAAGGGCCATATAAGGAGTACCCGTAACCGACGAGCTTGTATGCGTGGATGTATGGATGTAGAAGAAGCGAGAGAGGTGGACCAGAATCGCGCCAAATGGAAATCCGTAATCACTGCCTATCCCTAAGGGTTACGTACGTGAGCTTATATTTATTTAATTTGCAAGGAATTGAGGCAGCATTACCTCAATCATGTGACATGACTCAAATGATAAATCCCACTTCTTCATGGTGGTATCGCAGTGAGATCGTCGGTCTAGCTTGCCATTCGGACAACAGCGACTACTTGTGACTCTGTTTTTTTTTTTTTTTATGGAATAAGGTGGCAAACGAGCAAGCGGATCACATAAGTGTACGCTACCCATAGACAACCGCATCAAGAAATTATGTTGCAGATGCGTTGCCTACCTTTAATGGACCGAGGAGGGTATAGACAGGAAAAAGGATATTTCCCTTTTCCCGTCAACCCCCTCCCCGTCCAATCCTCTTCCCGTTCCCTTCCCATCCTTACAAGAAAAGGGTGGGAAAGGGAGGAGGACTCAAATTAGGCCTCCGGCACCTCACTCATCAGACGAAATGCAGAGTATTTCTACTTCACGCCTGTTTTCTGTGAGGTCGTGGTATTTCACCGGTCGAGCCGGCCCATTCGGCAACAGATGTTGTTGTTGCGGGCTCTACCACTGTTAGTGTTACTGTACTGGTCTTAGCTTTAACATATACGCAATTGTATATGTATGTTTATGTCCGGGCTAATATGTTCGAACACTACCGATAGGGCGGCGCTGAAAATCAGTGTGCTGAGCGCTATCCTATTAGTTTAAACTTAATTTAACTTGTAATTTATACCGTATTATAGACATTTTGAATATGAAACAAATGAACTATTTTTTAAATCCAAAGTCGGTAAAAAGCGACAGAGAGCGGCTACAAACTTGCATCAGAGATCGATACTTTGTTGAGCAAGGTCATGGCCGTTAATAACGTACTACTCACCCGTCAGTTCTTTCGGAGCAGCAGTAATCCCATTTGTGGCTATTACAGCGCCATTCGCGTACCCTCCTCAGCGTCGGGTTGTTGAGCTCGTCGCAGATTATTTTGAGGGCAGCCGGATCCAAAACATCTTGTATGGCTATTATTGATAACCTGATAAAACGAGAATAATGTCGAGTGATGAATCCAGACAGCTCAAATCTCCACAGTTCTGGGCTAATGAATGACAGGTCTTACATTCAATTCTTAAAAAAATAGTATAAGGTTAAATAGTTTTGATCCAAAACTATCCAGGAAATGGTGATCTTGGATCTTATACAGATTATAAAGTCCGCCACAAATAATAACTATTTTGTTCTGCCTCAGTTAAGTTTAGCAAGCAATACAAATTAATTGGGATATTAGATAAAATTTTGAAAACAAAGAAAAAAAAGCACTGTATATTATTAGGGGTTAGAATTCCGTTATACAGATATGTCATTTATGGAGACAGCTATATTTAAGTACTGATAAGTCCTAAGTTATTGTCTAGAAAAAAACTATGCATAATTACAAATCAGTTGTATTCTATGTGATTAACATTGTACATATTTATAGTTGAACAATTTATTACTTGTTACAACATCATTCTATTCTCAATTACTTATCGTTGCATATCTTATCTGAATAGTCCAACTGTTATCTTAAATTAAGTATTGAATTACTTTATTTAAGATAAGATTTTTTACATTGAACATTGTCACAAAACGACAGGTAAAATAATGCATTCGTGTCATTAAAAATATTTTAAAATCTCTGACTTTCAGTTACTATTTATTTATTTATAATAACTTTTTGTCAATGAAAATTAAAAGTACTTGTACACGTTTTCTAGTTATCTATAAATAGCGACCCAATCCAGCTTCGCACAGGTAGTTTCTTCATAAATACATACATATTTAAGGTAATGCAAATTGTCCAACAGCTGAAAGTTATGCCAAAAGCGCTTAGATTACGTACATTAGAAAAGTTAATATGGTTGTTAAGTATATAGCAGCAATAGACAAAAAAATTAAGGTAAAAAAAGCCAATTGAATAATATTACAATTATCTCAGAGTGTTTCTATCAAATACAAAACATTGTATTTCTTATGTATGATAAAAATAAATTACTTCAACCAAATTCATAAAATTACAAGGGCAAATAGCACAAGCCCTGCATAAAAACTGGGACTTACTTGTTTTCCAAAATAGTCCTGCAAACCACCTCTCTAACACCAGGATTTGTTATCTTTTCTATACTAAGCTGATTTAGGTTCCACGATGCTAGACGGCAACACCTTATACCGTCTCTTTCATATGTAAACAATTCCTCAACTACCGGTCGGTGAGAATATGCTGCCAATAAATCTAAAATATCATTCACTGGAGCTGTCGCAAATCCATTCGGCAATGTTATTGGCAGTTTATTTGGCATAGATAAACTCTTCCTGTGGGGTGTTCTCACTACTTCAAGCCCGCCATTTAGGCTGGGCTCATTTAACAAATCTTTACCCCATCCATATGTGTGACCATTTGCTAAAACCTGAACACTCTCACATTTCCTTGGTTCCAGGCTCAAGTGATGTTTTACTGTGCTAAGTCTAACTATATCCATTCCTCTTACTTTGATCAAATCATCAAGAGATTTGAAAGGGCCCTTTTTATTGCGGTAGTCCACAATGTTTGCAGCTATTTCCTGGTTAAGACCAGGTACACATTGTAGTTGAAAAACACTTGAGGAATTGATAGAGCACAATTTGTTTTCACTTGTAAATCTAACACTGTCCAAAGAATGTGTACATGAGCTAGCACGAGATATCTGCTTTCTTGTGTTTGCACATATTTCCGGCCTCAGTAGTTCAAGCTTCTCCGCTCCAATGCCTAAAAGTTTTTAATTATAACCATTATTGGTATCGAAAAATAAAGAACCTATTAGTAGTCTACAAAATAAATTAAATTAATATACCATGTTGTCAAGCCAGATAAACTACTTGTAGTTAAAATTACTGATATTTTGCATATGACATTAAAAAAAATATAAAAAACGCCACCTGAGACTAATGCAAGGTCGTCAACGCGCTTAAATCTGCCAATCATCTGTCGATGGCGGACGATCTCTCGCGCCAGCTGCCTGGTGACACCTGGCAGTGTCATCAGCTGCTCCTCGGTCGCTGTGTTCACGTTCATCAGCTCCGGATACTCCTCAGACGGTGGCAAGTTGAAAGTGTGACTCAAACTGGATTTATTTAATTTCGTCCGCCTAACAAAGCCTCGAAAAGATCTCCTACTAGACTTACTTCGCACTGAGCTCGGACTTTGCCCCATAATGATTTTTGCCACTTCAAATTCAATCGATCATATTACAAAGCAAATATGTAATTTGATTGAAAAAAAACTATTATTAAACACTAGTTAACTGGAACTCTGATTTCAGGAACACTAAGTACAGTTTGACACTAAATCACTTGCACAGGCCTTATCTTCTAATATTACCTTTGCCACCGAATTTTGCGCACGGTTATTTTTTTGAATAATTTAATAAACATTTAGTACACGACTAGTCAAAGCCTTCGTTTGACTGACGATGAGTTTTGACAATAATGTCAATGAAATGTCATAACCGTGACAGCATTTCTAAGTTGCAACATTTAAAAATTAAACGAAAATCATCTATTTCTGTTTAAATAAATATGTAATGATGCATGATGGTAAGAAAACTATATCACAAACATATAAAATTCAAGTTTAAAATTAAATAGGAATATAGAAAGTTGTTTTTGTCACAAAAAATTTAATATTTAATCTCGAAAATATGCTTACAAATCCATATAAGGTAAGGAGATTAGGAGAACCTAATTGGTTTATAGAGGTAGAGTACACTGTGGGTCCTGTCGATCTAAGTTAAGGATAAAAAACTTTTAACAGAGCTACGCAGCATCAATAGCTATTACACAAAAAAAGCAATGACCTAAAGTAATTCTCTTAAAGGTACCCTTTAGTCAACACAGTGGTCCCTCATCACTGCTTGGTCGTTTATGTACTGTAGGTAGAATAAATCTTCTAACCGGTTTCAGAGAGAAAAGATAGGAATTAAGAGACATCAAAATGGTTAATTTATATATAATAAAGTGATGATTCTTGTTTCTAGACTTTTTAAGCCCAATTACTTCAGTTAAATACTCCAACTGCTAGGCTGGGAATGAGTATCAATTGTGAAAACTAGTCACTAATTTTATCTATTATGTGTTAATTTCACTATAACATAGTTATGCTCTTGAAGCCGACGTAGAGTATAGTTCAGATACAAGTGTAAATACATTTGAGTCATAAATAAAAATCACATTCAGAGAACACTATCAGTGCTATTTTATTTGAAAATCTTTACAATAATCGCCAATAAGAATTAGAATGAAGAACTGCATGCTATGTTGTATCAGACTAAGAAATACACTGCGATCCCTCAGTAACACAAATCATTACGGAGTCGAGTGCTCTGTTCCATTAAATGAAATCAAACTTCTGTTTTTCTAAACAAGACCAACATTCACGAATTGCGTCTTTGTTGTGCATAATAAATTTTGGTAATGAAGCCACTTCCAGCAATTTCTGTTTCTTAAATGAAACTATTTAACCAAGTTCGTATGTGTTGGAATCAAACACCCATACTTATTAAATGGAAAACATTAGAAATGTTACCAACATAAAAGATGGATGAATTGAGCGGACACTTTATGGAATACATTCATTGAAATTTTTCATCAATAACTATCAGGATAATAGTCATATATTATGCGTTATAACCTATTGTTTTATTATAAGAATTATGTAAGCTCTAGAGGCTCTTTAGAATTTGTTTTGTACATACATTTATTGTACGTAAACACTATACAAAGATATCATTAAATGTAGAAATGACTTACATCAAATCATTTTTATATGTAATAGTATGAATTCGAATTCTATGTGCTTCAATCCTGATAGTTATGAATTATAAAAGTACATTAATAATATATTTATATCTTCTAAAATACAAAATAGATATATTTACATAAATATTATGTTCGCAGCTATATACGATAAAATTAAGCTTTAGTCGTCATAGACAAAAAGGGATAATATAAGACTCACCATAAATATTTATATACTAATCTAAAAAAGCGTAAAAACTATCCACTGAGAATTTATTACTATATCACTATGCCTTTTTATATTAAGAAAATATAATAACAACCAAATTGCATTCTATGCTCAGGGATTAAATTTGACATTTCCAGTGGATTTTTAAACTGCTTAAAAAATTAAAATGCTATTAACTTTAATATTATTCTCATTGAATAAGTTTACAGTAATTTAAAATTCAGCTCATATCAATTTCGCTTCCATTATATTTGATCTAATTGAAATAATAAAACATTTCAAGAACTATAAAGAACTGCATTATTTTCTTTGCCTATATTTGAGGGGAATAAGTGGCTGATCACGACACGAGCAGATCGGGTAATTAATACCACTTTGTTCTATTTATGTATATCACAGAGAAAGACGCAACAAAAGATGAGAACTATTTATTAATAGAAATTAAAATTTGACTAGTTCATATAAAGAGAAAAAATATATGAGCAATAAAATGAAAACAAACCAGTATTTTCTAGTACATTATAAAACTTCGAGCTGTGTGGAATGATGGCTTAATGCCATCCAGCTTTCGACGAAAACCGCGTAATTTGTACCCAATTTTATTTCAAGATTAATAATTATAATATCCTACGTACGATTACATTATGCCCTCTTTCTTCTATTATTAATATGATAGCGATATCCTAAGTAAAGAAATTTTGTCATACGCCTTTTCTCACAAGTATAAAAAGGGTCACGCAGTGCGGCAACACTTACGTCACACGTCCAATAATGCAGTTGGTCACTTTGACCTCATTACAAAAATAGTTTTGCTTCTCTGTGCCATCGCACTCCTAGTACAAACTTGCCAAAACCAATTACAATAAGTCCAATTACATATTAAGAATATTATAATACATTGAAAATCGATTAAACTTGGACAAACTTATTTATCGCCTTCTTTTTGTATTTCAATGTAATTATTACAGAGCAGTATTGTCATACGCAAATACTGGTATTGTTACTATTTAGTAGTTAGTGTGTAAAAGAAAATATTTTGGACGATAACACAACACGTGACATGAATGTACTGTCAATATGAATTTTGTCTTATTTATTCAGCGATTTTATTGTCAACTTACGTTACAATAACCAGTTTATTGTAAAATGTTGGTAGGCAGTCAAAGAACTTAAGACGAAATGACGAGTGTAGTAGAAATTGGGGCCAATTAGGTATGATTACTTTGACATAAAAGATGAACCAGACGCGCCCGGTCCATTTAAACCCTTTTTTAGTTAATTGTAAAACTTAAAAATGAACCAATGAGTAAATATCTAATTCTTTAAAATAATGGCCGGATTCTAAATAAGCTATTAATATTTTTGTCTTCATTAAATCTTGATGAGCTGCCGTAAAAAAACTTATTGAATGAAAACTAATCTCTGAATAAGTTTGTCACATTATTTCAATAATACTACTTTACAACTAAACTATATTTTACGCAGGTTAATAAGTTACAAATCCCAAAAATTAATAATTACCATTTATAAATACTTAAGTTTAGGAATCGGATTCGGAACGCTAAGCCCATTGTATCCATCGATTATTATATTTTTTTTACGAAGCTACGAGATTATTAAATATTTTAAGTACCTACGATATTGTCTGTGGTCTGCTAAGTGTGCATGTTTCTTAATAGTAAAATGTTTTATTAATAATAGTGACCTTTAGTGCTAAAATAAAAAAAATCACTAACCGAACTTTTGTGAATGGAGAAAGCGAACGGGCAAGACACATTTTAAAAATGAAACTCCAGATTGTATTCGATAATTTTACTAAAATAATAAGCACCAAACCATGTTTGGAATGTTCTGTATTGCACCACAAAAAAATTCGAATTACAAAAAAATGTATACACTCGTTATCATACATTTTCCAATAAATGTGGCCAGATATAAAAATTAATCTCCCGAAGAAATTATTAGTTATATTAAAATAAATAAATTCGGCTACTACGAGCAACATTAAAGGTCACCATTAATTTCAATTTCAAACAGTTTACAAGACACGAGTGAACCGAGCGAATTACACATAATGACAACTGATTAAATAAGTGTTTGCCAACGCTATAAATACATAGATAGGCCCTTACAATATACATATATGGCATTCAATTTCAAGAGCTATACCAGTACAGATTTTTATCACGGATTCTATTTACCAAGAAAAGTAGGCAGAGATATGAATCGGTATTCATTATTCGCTAACATTTTAAATTAACAATAACAACAACGCTCTGTGATGTTCCCATTTTATTGGCAGATATCGGAATTCAAATATAAGGTGGTAACAAAAGCGTGCGATGAGGTTTTTTGGTTGATGAATTAAACATAAAGTTCATGGAAAACAATTGCGATTAAGTTTTCTATCGTTCAGACCAAAATTAAAAACGCTGTAGTTTTTGTTTTAAGGTAAAAGTAAGTATTTCTTTGTAAATCTTGACAATTCAAACAAAGTCATCATTCAATGACTTCTCGATTGTGTTTAAACCGCATATACCATCATCCATGCCGACTTCGAGTAGGGCGACTGCTTTTGTTCTCCCTTAATTTGTGGAAAATTGGTGGGTATGCTCAAGTATGGCTAAAGGCCATACTAGCGCTGAAGGTACGTAAGCATTTTTTTTAAACCGAACACATTCAAAGGGACAGTTGCTGAAATGTGAGGGTCTATCTATGCATATACTATAAGAGGTCACGGCGAGTGTTACCTTATTTAATATTGACTATTCTTTAATAAGAAATATTCAACGAATTCACGTCAAAGAGTAGCTGCCGACCTTAATGCGGCACGCAACAGGTTAACCAGCGCTCACACAGACACGGCAACAATCACAAATATCACAATTTTGTACGTGTACACAGTAGTTTGTTAAAACTCTCACAATACTGGCAACCCTTCCTGGTTAAGATCAAATCCTACTCAATGGGTAGATTTTTAGGGTTACCATTAAAAGATTTCAATTTATTACCAATATGGAAAATTCCAACAAACGATGTGTGAATTTTGCTTACAAACGTTGTTGTTTTTGCTCACAATAAAATCCGACAGTTTGTACAAAACAGTGACTCCATTATGCATGAATATCGCACGGCCAGTCTTCACAGAAGATCACATATTTTGGAACTCGCCTAATTTCAGTTCTAACCCATTCCTGGTATATATACAGAAGGCCCGTCGTATCTGTGGCGAGAGACTTTATAGATATATACAGACTTTATATACCTGAACTTTACCTTCTAAGGAATAATGAACCACGGAGAGGTCAAGCTGAGTCTTAAAAACTCAATTAAAATCAGTACGAATTAATTTTTTTAAAAGCTTATTATTATACGATGAGCTTTTATTTAAGGCATTATTTATCATTAAAATTGTTAATACAAAGCAATTAAATTGATATAAAAAACATTTTATACCATCATTATGTGTTTCAGAAATTTTTACGGAGTTATTTTATAGTTTTTATTACCACAGACACGACGGACGAACCGTAGGTATATAAAATGCTTTTGACGGCCATTGTGTACCATTGTGGTCTTGCGTATTAAAAAAATGTTATTCCTTAATACGTATTGTTGCCGGCACATAACCTTATAATAACGTTCCAGTTACACTTGAGGCTAACTAAATAAATACTTAATTAATATCATTAAAAACATATTACAAATAAAACATTTATGAAATAGGAAATAATTTCCGCTTTTCGACTTCACTGTAGTGTAATGGAAATGTATTACAAAGTTGCTCCTAATGGTAGAATGGGACACATTTTCCATATAACTATATTATTTTATTATATATCATTTTACGGTCAAAACAAATTATATAAGAAATTTAGTTATTTTTAGTCACAGAATACTTCATCGATATTAGAGAGAATTATAAAACAGTTATCTTTATTCGCTTCCCCTTACTACTTAAACTTTTGCAGGATAAATAAGGAAATGTTACGAGGAAAATGGCCCAAACAATACATCTAATCCTTTTTATAAACAATACATTAAAAATAATCACTCTTTACCGATATTAACACGTATACGCCGCGCACTACCGCCGGATATTACGTCACAATCGATTTCCGCCAATAGCTAACGTCCGCCGAGATCGACCGACCAATCGCAGCGCGTGAATCCATTCGACAGTAGCAAGCGACACCGCGACGTACAACTTTGGGAGGTCGACAGTATAGATGTGCACGATTTACAACGATGCGTGAGGTCACCGATGCGTCGACAACGAAGTACAAGCCAGCAATGTATAGACTAAGGTTGAAACAGTTGTTGGCGCGGTGCGCAAGCATCGCTCTCGGTAGGAGCCGGAGCTAGACAGAGTACGTGTTCGCTCGCCGCATTAATGTTGTATCTGTAAAGAAAACATGAATTGAAATTAAGATGGAATTACATACCTCTGCGATTGTGTATTTGTGTTCTTAAGTTAAAAGTATTATTACCAAGTTCTAAGTGAAGTTCAAGTGTTAAGAAGTGCTGAATTCTAAGTGTTAAGTATAAAGTACTAGATACTAACGTGTCGCTCGCACTGGGCTAGCAGTCGGAGGCATTGAGGTCGAGCGGCGCGCGCTTGGCCCGCGTAAGGCGGTCCAGCTCGGCGGCGGCGTCGGAACGTGCGGCGGCGGCGGCGGGCGAGCCGTCCACTGCCCGCGCGCCCGGCGAACCAGTCTTCTTGTACAGCAGCGAGTTGAAGAAGTTCGCTAGCACGCCCTCGTTGCCGGGCGTGCCACCGCCCATAGTGATCTTTGTGCCGTCCAACTGTTGGTACAAAATTCATTAGCACGATATGTGAATGCGCGGGGCGCTAGGTCGTCGGCCTGCAGCGTGTGTACCTGTGCTGCGGTGCGCTGTGCGGCGCGTAGAGGGGAGTCTGCACGGGGCGCTGGTGCTCCGGCCTGCAACGCCGCTAGTTGCCGCTGCAGGAACGCTTGCTCATCCTCTGCGCATACCTCCGCCTCCCGCAAGCCGCCACTCTGAAAACATAGGGCATTTACTAACATTATTCTACACTCATACATACAACAAACGAATTGCGAATATATATGTAGTTTTAGGGGATTTGACGGTATAAAAGGCGATGTGTGTATGAATGTATATATAGGCCCCGAAACGGCTGGACCTATGTCGATTAAGTTTTCAGGAAAGCATCGGTTTGGTCTAGCGGGTGTTCCTGTGAAGTTTGGTGGCGATCGGATCAACAAAATTAATGCTACCAGCGTTAAGCCGATGCGGGGCAGTAGGGTTTAAAAAAAACTGCACAAAAACAAAACAACGCTTAGTCACAAAACCTTATTTTTTTTGTTATAAAAGTATCGCTATATTTTTGTATGGCAACCTAATGTCACAATATAATAGCAATACTGACTTTCCTGGTGGCGGGCTGCACGATGATGTCGCGGTAGTAGTCGTCGGGCTTGCAGGACTGCATGTTCTCGTACAGAATGCTGATCTTCTTCATACTGTCCCAGCCGGCCGGGCTGGAATGCACGGGGATAAAGTCAATAGGAATCCCTCATACATAGTACTTTTCAATTGCCCTTTATTTGGCGAAATACAAAAGCATTCCAGTAGCGAAATAAATATAATCCCTAAGAACGCTCGTAGACGTTTCGCTAGACAACGGACCGGTGTTTTTTTGCCGGATTTGCGTTGGACACACAATGGATACCGGTCCGTCGACCAATTTACTCCGAATGCAACGCCGGTATTGACGGTCCGTTGTCCGTAGACAAGCGCTCTAAAAACTAAAACGTCTTGCTGTATCGACAACGTAATTACAAGATCAAAAGTGTAGTAAGTTTCGAGAAAAACGATGAAATATCTATTTTGTTAAGTTTTCGCACACAAGTTGATTAGGTAACGATATCTTTATATATCCATGTACATGTTCCAGTATAACATAATACAGGAACATGTACATGGATCCTGAAAATCAAGTCCACGACCCGAAATATAGGATCCACATAATTACTAGTAGTACTAAAAAAAATACTAGCAATAGTGCTAAGGATTCGCGTTGTTAACCGCTAAATATTAAGCAGAATACGTCATACAATCTTACTATTATTAACAATGCGAAAGTTTGGATTGATATTTTTCACTCAATAATACAGATTTCTGAACGGAAATTAGTTTATAATCAGGATTACAACTTTTTATACCGCCTAGAACCACTATAACAGGTCATTTGTCAGGTCTCGTACACATCAAAATTTCCAAGCGAAGTTATAGGTAACAGCAGTATATGACAGGTATCTAGGCCTAATTTTAGTCCTCTTCCTCCTCCCACCCTTTTCTAATAAGGAAAGGATGGGAAGGAGAAGAGGATTGGTCGGATGAGAGATGGACAGGGGTTGGAAATATGCTTTTTTCTGTTTGTACTTTGTCCATAAAGGTAGGCAACGCATTTGCTCATTAGCTTGTTGCGGATGCCTATGGGTAGCGGTACTCATTTTCAGGTGCCGCTTGCTCGCTTGCCACTTTATTATATGAAAAAAAAGTAGTATATCAGTTATCTGGTTGCCATAGCACAAGCTCTGCTTAGTTTGGGATCAGATGGCCGGGTGTGAATGTGTCCTAGGATATTATTATTATATTCTATAAGCTTAATGACAGGTGTTTTTTATTGTAATAACATGCAATATGAGAACATTTTAAAATACGCAGAATAGGTTTATCTTAGCAATACGGCTGCAGCGTGAGTCACGCGTCGCCTCGACACGCGCCAAACGATTCACTTATCAGAGTATAGCGTCATTTCCAATGCAATTTACAACATTCACTACTGATGATATTTATAACAAATCTAAACAAAGCGTAATCTAAAATGTTTCGCCTAGTCATTTTCACATTTGGTTGAGTACATAAATGCGTTTTGGTTTGAAGGTTTCAACGAGGGATTTGACCAGTGGTAAGCAAACTATCAATCGCTAAAAGTTTCATAGGGTGCCAAGCGATACGTACATCGATAACAAGTATATATATATATGTATGTATATATATATACGCGAGACAGTGATTACTTTCTGTAACATTAGCAAGGCATGTAGATTTATTCTCATTCCAGTCGGATTCATAGATGGAATAATATTAGTAAGTATTATACATAGTTATGTTACAATAATATCTATTCCTTTCTTTTGTTTTAAACTGCCGATACAGTCTGCGCACCCCTTGTCTAGACATTGCAGGCTTATATTGTCCAATATTATACGATCAACAAGTTTCGTCTCGACATTTTAATGGATCACGACAAGAGGGGGACTCTTGCTGTGACGCGCCTTCCAAAACAATAGTAATGTTATTTCTAGATTAGTATTATAATTGTTCTATTAAAGTATGCGTTGATG
The DNA here is from genome assembly GCA_029849275.1 of Papilio elwesi. Classification (NCBI taxonomy): domain Eukaryota; kingdom Metazoa; phylum Arthropoda; class Insecta; order Lepidoptera; family Papilionidae; genus Papilio; species Papilio elwesi. The sequence continues at coordinate 1,426,355 of CM056687.1, read as the reverse complement.
GTCTAGTAGTCTTTTTTATGTTATGAGGTGGCAAACAGCAAACGAATCACCTAATGTTAGTGAGCACTGCCCATAGACATCCGCAACAACCAAATGTGTTGCCTACCTTTAATGGACAGAGGGCCCTCTTCTAGACAGGATAGACAGGAAAGAGTATATTTCCTCTTCCCGTTAACCCCCTCCCCTCTTCCTATTCCCATCCTATACTTATAAGGAAAGGGTGGGAAGGGGAAGAGGAATCAAATTAGGCCTCCGGCACCTCACTCATCAGACGAAACGCAGAGTACTTCTACTTCACGCCTGTCTTCTGTGAGGTCGTGGTATTTAACCGGTCGGGCCGGCCCATTCATGCAACAGAAGTTGTTGTTCCGGGCTCTACCAATGTTAAACCTTCTAAATGGATGGAGTTTTAATATTTTGATACGAGGATTTTCTTTCAGATATTTGGATCTGAAAACTTATGGTTACCAGTGGAATGCGTCAAAGACCTCGTATTTAAACTTTTTCGAGTAAGCCATTATACCACGTAAACTAATTTTATCAAGTGATTTCATATCGAACTTGTGACTTTCAGATCGTAAGTGAGACTCCACTCTTACTAAAGCCAATTATAATGATTTTTACTAATATTTATCTATTAACTGTAAAAAACATATAGTGATATATGTAAATAAACAAATATGACTAAGATATAATGTGTAAACTATTTAACAGTATCCGTTGCACGGATGGACCGGCACGTCCGATGACATACCACAATCTCACAGAAGACAGGCGTGAAGTACAAGGATGCTTCTGCGTTTCGTCTGATAAGTGACGTGACAAAGTCCTTTCCTAATAAGGATAAGAATAGAAGATAAAAAAAGAGGATTGGACGGAAAGTGAATGAATGGGAATAGGAAAATATTTTCCTGCCTATCCTCCTCTGTCCGGATGACGTGTAACGGTCACTTAAGATCTGGTGAACCGATTACCCCTTTGCCACCTATTTCCAAAGAAAAAAAATGTGCCCAACTGCCTATTATAATTAAAGCTCGTCTCTGAATAGAATGTCATGGTATAACATGATAGTCCGAAGTTGACCATGTACCAGCTGGCTTTTTGGCGTTTATTAATCCTATTAAATAATTTTATGGGTCAGATTTAATATTATAAAAATACATGTACACTCACATGAGAACCGCGTCCTTCTCGACGATGAGTGCGGGCGTCCGGAAGGGCAGGCCGTATATCCGGTGCATGAGGTACTTGTACAACATGTCGCAGTTCTTGTCCTCCTTGGCGCTGGTGTAGAAGAGCGCGGCGCCGTACTGCAGGCAGAAGCGCCGCACCCACTGCTGCATGAAGTCGAAGTGCTCGTCGCGGTAGTCGTGCTCCTTCTCCAGCGTGCTCATGTAGTCCGTCTGCGGGGAGAATGGACATCAATCAACAAGCCTGGGAGCTAAATAGGACAACGCCTGCTCTTATATCAGCATCCTCATGAGTACTTTCAAAACCTATTGGGGCAGCCCACAAGCAGCAATCAAACCCGACAACAACCTGACTTGTTTACTAGCAACCCTCACCTTGGTAACAACGACGACTATATCTAATCCGAGGTTGGTGGCAAGCACGGCCTCCGGCAGGGGCGCGTCGTCATCGTCGTCGTGCGCCAGCTCGTCGGCCAGGTTCCTAGAGGAGCGCTTCATGGGAGAAGTGGCCGGCTCCAGCTCGTCGCCAGGCTCCGTGTACCGCTGCCACTTCTGTGTCTGCGTCTTCTTGCTGTCCAACCTTTGCTCTGCAAAGATGATACAATTGTGACAGAGATACACGAGATTAATCTGTTTATTAATACGAAAAGCGAAGACTTCGTTAACATGTTTATATCGAACAGTCGAAAGCGACTGCGAAAAATGCATGTTATAGAAAACTAATTCCTGCCGTTCCTACTAATTCTTAGTGGTTCATGACGATGAAAGTCAGCTTCGTCCCCATGTATATATATTTACACCTGCTTCACAATTATTACCAACAGAATCAATCTATTAGAGTCCTAACAACGATGAGGTATAGATCGCCAGCAGTTTAATTTTAAAAACCACGTCCAATAGGATTATTTTAAAATAAATGGCTTACAAATTGGAACCCAATAACGAAGCATTTATAAACTCACATTTATCTACGCACATTGTGTTTAATAAACCTGTAGGTAGCGCAGAGTACAATGATGCTGACATCATTGTAGTGGTTAACACACACAAGTATTTATTGTAATTGGTCAGCCGGTTCCTTTGCCAACATAGTTTAGATTAAGAATTGCTAACTAGACGAATAAATGAACAACTTCTCAAGTTTTAGAAATCGGAAGAAAATATAACTATCACACATAGGGCGTGATATCTTTATACATATTACTGTATATATATACATACATATATTATAACATTCCAGAAGAACTTCGGGAGACAACCAAATTGTATCTCTCTTTCATGCGCATAGATCGTCCACACAAACAGTTGTTAGTTGAGTTAGTTCTTAGTTGAGTAGGCTAGAAACATAATCGTACTCTAATCTCCTTATATAGGCTGTCACTGTCACTCGCCTTGAATGTACCGGAGACAGTGCAAATGTGAAACAGCCTGAAAATATGTTTCAGTCTGCAAAAACGCATAAAGTAACGGAAACGTGTTCCCGTCACAATGTAACGCAAATTACAATACTACATGAATTGCAGGCTTCAGCTTCTGGAATTAATGGGTAACAAAGCGTGTGATATATTTGTCTTAATGGACAGAAATTTAATCAAAATAGAATAAGGCGTATAACATAAATTATTAATAACATCTCGAAGTCTTCCAAAAGGAAATTAATCATTCATCCAAAGTTCACTATCTTGTATTCATTCATGAAAAAAATACCGTAACACAGTGCTGTATAAATTTGTCAGCGGCGGTCATTTCCCGCGCTCGTGCACTTTCACAAATATAATTACAGCCGAAAGCGCCGCTACATACGTTTCTGAACCGAAATGTTTGAGAACATTTCGAATTAGCGTCACAACTTTCCTTTGACTTGTAACAAAAATATTAAGTCAAATATACTCCCGTTTGTACATACTTAACGCCATGAATTGATTCTCAGATAATTAAATATAAATTTGGGTCTACTACAGACTCGTTCTTTCATTTTTTTTGGATTTGATTGGTAAAATTAAAAGGCACAGATTTATATAAGAATAAATTTCACTACAAAATGTCAAATAATCCTACCTACATCCTACTTAATATTATAAATGTGAATGTAAGTTTGTTTGTTACGCTTTCACGTGAAAACTACTCAACCGATCATCATGAAACTTTGTACACATATTTTTGGAGGTACTAGAAGTAGCATAGGTATAGAAGCCCATAGGGCAATAGTATATAAAAAGCGAAGTATGCATGTTCCATATAGATCTATAGACTCCAAAACGGCTGGACCGATTTCGATGAAATTTACAGGGATTGTCCATATTGGCATATTCCTGTGTTTGGTAGCGATCGGATCGACATAATTAGTGATACTCGGGCGAAGCGGGAACTAGTTATTAAATAAATTGAATTCGAGTGTTTAATCAAAGCCGAGTCAACCAAACTTTAACATAAACAAATGTCAGGAAAGAGAATTCCGTTAACACTTAAAAAGCTCACGAACTGAGAATAAATTATTCTAATTATATGTAATTTATTTTGTAACATTTCTTTAATTAACTAGTTAATTGTCCCATGAGTTTTAATTTGATCAAGGTACTGTTTTGTATAATTGCATTAATACTTCAAACTTTTTTTAATGGTAAATGGTGGCAAACGAGTAAGCGGTTCTGCCGATATCGAGTGACCGCTGCCCACAGATATCTGCAACTGACTAATGAATTGCAAATGCGTTACCTAGCCTACCTTTAATGGACGGAGAAGGGTATAAATAGAAAATGGTTATTTCTTCCCTCTTCATCCCCTCCGCCGCCAAGTTTTCTTACCCTTCCCATCCTTTCCTTAATATATATAAGCGAAGGATGGGAAGGGGCATCTCACTCATCAGACGAAACTTCTGTGAAGTCGTGGAATTTCACCGGTCCAGCCGGCCCAATCGTGCAACGAATGTTGTTGCGGGATCTACCACTGTTTAGTCTTTCGTGTTTGATTGAGTATTATTGAATTTGTCAACATCTCTGATCTTAACCAGATGAGTTTTAGTGACTTTTACTAATATTCTTAATGGTATCGCAAGATAAGATACAGTTTAGATAGTGGTCTCTAGTGCCCAAGTCACAGAGGATTTGATTCAACGGTTTCCTGACCTAAATAAAATACCCGAAAAATATATGTGATTTTAGGAAGCCGCATAAGTTATTAGCGGTAAGTTGGGTATTATACAGTCGAAATCTTATTATAGCGATAGAAGTTTTAACTATTTAAAAATAAAAATGGAACGGAATTTTCCTATTAGACCGCCGATAGGGCAAAATGGTAGGACCGCCATAGACAGACTTTTTTATGTTATAAGGTGGCAAACGAGCAAGAGGATCACCTGATGTTAAGTGAACACTACCCATAGATAACCACAACAAGCAAATGTGTTGCAGATGCGTTGCCTACCTTTAATGGACAGAGGAGGGATAGACATGAAAAAGGATATTTCCTCCCCGTTCCCACCCTATCCTTATAAAGAAAGGGTGGGAAAGGGATTGGGCAGTTAGTGCCTTTTGATTGTTCAAAGCATGTCTATGGCACCCTTAAGAACGGCGGCCACGAATAGCAATACAGCGCGGGTACACGAGGAAGATGGACCGACGATTTAGTGAAGGTTGAAGTTACGGGATGATCCAGAGAGAGATCCAGCAAGTTTCAACACGATTTCCAAACCAGATAGAACCAGATTACGTCAGATCCGCGTGTGTTAACAAAACACATTCAAACTTTGATCAAAAGTAATATAACCTGTCGTCAATGTGTCACTAAACAAAGCAGCTGGCTGTAACGTAATGTGGCATTGATTAAGCTATGAAAGACGCCGATGACGTAACAGAGTGACTCACCGACGAGATATAAACATTATGCTGGACCTTAATATTCTACTAGTGTCTTTGAAACTCAACCACAAGTTGTAATCAATTTTAAGCTTAGAGCTTTTACCTTTAAGCTTTAAAATCGTCTAACATCGTATCCGGATCTTTCATTCACTCTTAACGGAAATATTTGCATCGCAAAATAAACGTATAATAGTGATGTATCAACTTGTATTCTTTTATAGAATAAAACTTATACAAAAAAAATTGAAGAAAGTCATTATATGTAGTTAACTCTTGCTATTTTTTAATCTAAGAAATATCTTTAAGGATTTTACTGGATTTTAATTTGATAAAGTAAAAGCCTATTTAAGCCGGATTATTTTTTTTGTATTCAAAATTCAAACAATAAAAACTCATCAGTTCAAGTTTCTCTCGGAATTGAATCCCCACTAACGCATTCTACGGCAAACAATCTGCTACTAAACTTTGAATGTAAATTGACTGGTACAAAATCATATCAATCAATTATGACCTAAACAGCTCATTCTAAAATGCCACAAAGGAAAACACAAACACATATAACTGATGTGCGCTAAAACAGGTGTATGTATAAATATACATACACCTGTTTTAGCGCACATCAGTTTCTCAACTTTCATATGTACCAAGACTTAACTGTTCTTGATAGTAATTAAAGTGTAATCCATTAACCAGACAATCTTTATACGTTGGTCCCTATGACTACCTGTGATCCTTACTCTAGGCCCAGTCTAGAAGTAGAATCAACATACAATAATCAAATTAAGTATTCGGTGGCATCTAATGTATGAAAAGAAGTACTATTTGGAATCCCTAAATTGGGATGTATAGTTTAGTATTGCAAAGGTCATGTTCATTGGGATAACCTGCATTTAATGAATGATACAAATACCACAAAAGAAACTATAATCGCACTGGCATGAAAATTATATACGTACAAAAGTTCAAGTGATAAGGGTACAAAGTTGACCTAGGCTGTTATGAACAATGAAAGATCTGAGAACGTCCATAAGCTGTCATCAGAGCATAAAATATAATATGAAATGAGGCCAAAAGTGCGTATAACACATCAAAATGCTTAATATTGGTTATAGTCACCCAAATTCAGTTTTATATAGAATGAATAAGAAAATTTATTAATTTTAATCAGAGAAAGTTTAAGCATAATCTAGTACCTAAATAGATTTATAGAGTACAAGTGGTAATTTTGAAGGACCAAGATTATTGGGAAAAACTTTCTTCATTAATCACCGGAGATTTCAGTTTTATTTGTACTAGTCACAAGTGGTCTGTCCTGCTAAATTTTGCAGGTAGTAGCAGCAGTAAGGGGACACATTACAAACAACTCCACAACTCAGTAGTCTGAGACTGAGACAAAGATATAATTCCAGCCAACCCAATTATACAAAGAGTTCCAATATTTTTAGGTAAAAAAATATCTGACTTAGGGTCAATAATCAAATATTCTTTCTTAACACTCCCAATGATCTGCAGCTCCATATTAAATGAGCTTTCACTCATTTATTTATAAAATTAAATTGTGCAACATAGGTACCAATTTACCACTCAGAACCCAATTCTTAATTGGCAGAGAAAATAATACATTTTTAAAAGTTACTTACCAGGCGTGAGATCTAATTTATCTATATGGTCACCGAGCATTGATGCCCAGCTTTGAAGTTGATCTAGTATACCCCAAGGTGTGGTCATGGCTACTGTGAATACAACCAGGGTATGTGGGAATGTTTCTTCACTGAGTGCAAACTTGAGCAGGTTTGTGTGTCCTGGATCACCATCCAGCACCCATACACTGAGCCTTGTGTGGTCTAAAACAAGTAAAGGTAATTCAATATCATTTAAAAGTATTGGCCTTTAACAGTGGCATACTCAGAAACAGCTGTTTTGTCAATATGGTGGTATCACTGGGGAAGCACTACCTCAGAGAATACAGGTGTGAAGAAGAAATAGAATGCCTCTCATAAACTTCTGTCTTTCAGCTGATGGGTGCAGTATCACTATCCTTTCCCCTCATATCTATCAACCCTTTCTTACACCCTTCACACGTCTTTTAATCGCGGCATCTGTTGATGAGTAGTGATGGCAACTTACATCACATCACTTGCTCATTTGCCTTCTTGCAGCATAGTAAAATCAACTGTTTATTTATTTTACAATGTTATAAACCAATAAATAAATTTATCAATTGAGATATAGATTTTTTTTATTTGTCTCACAAAGCAAACTTAATAATATACAATATTTATTGTATATAATAATTAGATTGGATTACAAATTGTTTTACAGATGTAGCTCTAAGGTTCCAGCTACAGGTGGAAGAACTGGATTTATGTTTAAGAGCCTTGGCTTAGCCATCTTAAAGGCCATCCTTAAAGGCATATCAAAGACTTTTTGTAATTTCAATATCTGAGATCCCAATGACCATTACTTTAGTAGTCAAACTATAAGTTAGACAATTTAACAGTAATATACTTATAGCTTACCACTTTAGTCCTAAATAAATGTCTCCAATAGCATGGTGACTAAGCATCTTGTGAACTGATAGTGACAGATTTTTAAGATTCTAATGTACAAAAGTTTTCCAAAGATGGTAATGTTGATAGGCTAACTTTATAAACAAATATAAAGGGGTTTATAAAATATAAAATCACCTGAATTGATTTTGCAATAAAAGTAGCAATAAAGATGTTACTAAAAATAATTCTAATACATGTATTGAAATATAGTCAAAAATAAATTGATTTTTTCACAGTGGGGAAAAACAAGCCTCACCATTTTCTGCAAGCTTATAATTTTTTACAAGTAATATCTCAACAATGCATCGTGTTACTATATTTAAGACTATACTTTAGACACTTTTTTCATAAAGCTTTGGTACAGTGTTTTTATTTTAACATATTCTAAAATCTTAAATGTAAGTAGCAATAGCAATCAGACATTTTCATTTTCTAATAAGAATAGTATGACATTAAATAACAAAAAGCACTTACCATCACGATATTCATCCCTTACATCTATATAAGCGTATTCCAGTGCTGACCCTTTCTTTGGGTCTTCAACTCCTTGTAACTTGGCTATGAGTGTGGTTTTCCCAGTTTCGTTATCACCCAAAACTAGCAAATTCTTGTTTGAAGGTAGTTTAGTGTTACCCTGGTTTTGAACTTCTTCTAAAATTGCAGACCTGGAAGAGACATTCACTATAATTACATTAAACTTTCTATGAAACGGCTTTACTCACGTTCGCGTTTTTCTCGGTGTATTTTGTACCGACAAGTTTCGGACCTGTCGGAGGTCCTTCTTTAAGTTTATTGATAATGTCTCATTATAGTTTTAATAATTTTATAATTACATTGCAGACTATGTATTATATACCTGGGTCACTATATGTGGTCAGCATGTTTATGTATGAAATGGAGTGTTACTTTAAAAATTCTGCGGCTTTTTTACACACAAAAGGTGTACGTCGCAGCTAGGTCATATAGTTTTCAGGTAAGAATCTTGACATCACGTAGGTGTGACACATTGGATACCCTACATGGATGCTGTATGTTACTCTTAAAATAACAATTAACTATTACCATAAATTGTCCTTCCCATCACCGTTTTCTTTCTTTCTGGATCTAAGCCCATTTGCCTGGCCGTGTGTCTCCATTCTTCAGGAATTTTAGACGATAACAACGGCACTGAGGGCTTTTCTTTCGTTTTCGTTTCGGCTGTTCATACGTCACTCTCGCCACAGACAGACAGTATAAAGATAGACAAAAATGTTCGTGAACTTTAGTACTATCATATAGTAATTTCATAAAATTAATTATCAATTACTTCACAATATTTGATAGCAGAGCTACATTGCACTAAAAAATTTAGTAATAATATAGTAACCATATTTAAGACCTCCTGAGCTAGATAACGATCGAATGGGGCTTCTTCTTTTATAACCTCTGTCTGTATAATAAGAGAAAAAAAGTAAAGTAAAACCCTAGAAAGCATTTTTAATGTTAAATTTGATCCTGTTAAAGTGTATTAGTAAAGTTAAGCCAAAAATTGATTTTAATTATGTTGCTTATGCTTCCAATCCTATACGAAACTGGGTGTTAGCTTATGGTTTCTGTCAATCTAATCTATGTCATACCGCTAACATTAAGTCGATGTCAGTTGTCAGTTGGACTACAGAAATACAACTGTCAATGTCAACTCAACAAGTCAACTTACAAAGAACTGCAAAGAACTGTATAGAAAAGAAAATATTAAAACAAAATCCTTTGTAGGAGGACAGGAGATCCTTAACCCAGACTCAATTAATTTCCATCACAATTTGTTCTAATTTATTGTTCTTCGTCGCCTGTTATAATGTCACGAAAACCAAATAGCGGAAAAAAGAGCAATTTGTCCCAAGTGAGTCATTGTTTGTTTTGTCTTAGAAAGTTCGCTTATTTTTATTTAAAAAAATACAAATAATATGACAGCGCATATATTAGTAATTCTTTATCCTGAATTTTAGTTGGATTTTAAGCAGTTTAATAATGAATCAAAGATAACAATAAGTAAGAAAATAAGTTGAAAGGAAAAAGTGGAATAATCATTTTTGAAGATTATTTTATAAAGTTCATCAATAATCTATAAAGAATTTTCAAGTCAAAATTATTTCATAACATTAAATATTATCTAATAATCTTTACCCATTTTTTGTTTTAGTTTGGTCTATTAGATATTCCAAATTTTGATGATGATGAACCTCTTGAACTATCGGATGATGACATAGATCTGGAAGCTGAATTAGCTGCAATCAGTGGTGGTGGAGGGGCTCGTCAAAGACCGAAGAAACCTGCACCACTACCAGCGGCCAATTTAGATGCAATGATAGCTGCAAGCTTGAAGGATATTCCATCTGATGATGAAGGGTCAGGTATGGTGCTATTTTAGCTTTGTTGTTTTTATTTTTTAAACAATTATTTGAAAACTATTAAATTCTTATTGCAACTTTGAGACCAATTCATAGCCATTACATATCTGTATTAAGCATAGTGCCATTAAACAATTTGAAGTACAGTGGTAGAGCCCACAACAATAACGTCTGTTGCAAGAAAGGTCCAGCTCAACAGGTGAAATACCACAACGTCACAGAATATAGGTGTGAAGTGGGAGTATTTCTGCATTTTGTTCTGATGAGTGAGGTGTTGGAGACTAATTCTTGTCCTTTTCCCCTTTCCAACCTTTTCTTATTTTCATAGTCAGGCAAATTCTTTGTTGGATGGGAGGAATAGTAAAAGGATATATCGTTTTTATGTTTATCCCCTCTGTCCTTTAAAGGTAGGCAACACACTTACAACTCTTTCACTCAATATTATTTAAACTGCTTGCTTGTTAGCTACATTCTTGGATAAAACAATAATATTAATATAATGGTTTATTTTATAAACCAAAACTATTATAAGAAATTATAAATATTCTGAACAATTCTAAGAGATGTTACTTTATATGAATAATTTCTGTTTATGACTATCTCAACTGTAATTTCCTCAATTCATTACAAGGAAGGAAATGCATAATGGTTAGCAAAGAGTATAATTCACTTTAAAACAATGGAATTTATTTGCACCTACTTTTTACTTAGATTGAATCTAGACATCCTGAGATTTTATGTTAACAATCAAACAATTAGGTCTAGAACTTGCTTGTAATTGCTAGCCTGGGATTCTGTACTGAATCATAAATTCTCACAATTTTTTAATCCTGAATGATTGAAGACAATAAAACAATGTTCCTAAGTTTAATGTTAGTAAGTAAATTCATGACCTAGTTTTAGTTGTCATCTTATTTACAGAAAACCGTTCACTTTTGTGGTATGCCGATCCGTGTAGTGATTTCTAGAGTCCACTGGTAGTCTGTGTATCTTGCTACCTGGCTGGCCCACTGCCATTTTAGTTTTAATACACGATGTAGTGCGTCTGTGTGTTTGCAAGCCATAAGACAAGAAAGGCAGATGCAAGTCTCCATGACAAAAATCATTTTTCATATTTAAGTCAGGCTTTAATTTGATTATTCACTTGTGTCTATTTCAACGGCATATAATTCTTCTATTGATCTCGTTAGTCTTTGTGGTGCCAAAAGATACTTGGTTTTCTAAGTATATGCTGCTCTACATACTTTAGTTCTGCACTTTCAAACATGATTTTTCCTTTTTCACTATTAGTCATTATTTTTTATTTACTTAGGTACATATGTGTATGTTATGTTTACTTTTTTTCGATCCCAGTGTACTATCCTAAAGCCTACTCAGATTTTGCACAAAAATCCTATGCCATTCTAGGTAATCTTATTTACAATAAGCTAAATAAAATTTTAAATTGATTTCTATTAACTAAAAGATTGTGTAAAGCTAAGGTTTCTAAATGGCTAGAAGAATTAGACTACGAAGAAACTGAAAACGTATTGTATAAAAACTAAACTACTTTAGCTTTAAGCATTTCTATGTCGACAAACACATGCAGTCAAACAAAATTTGCGCATTCACTTACAAACAGCACATCCACCCACCCTCACGCTTACACACTCACACGCGCACACACACAAACACACACACCGTATTACTTTTTATTTTTTTTGCTTTTTACTAACTCAAAAAGTTGTGTAACTTTTTCAGAAACAAATGTAATCACTTTAAATATTGTATAGCTCTGTATGTATTCACTTAATAATGTAGTTATGATCTGTGGGGCGAAGGCCTGGTGATCCATCACACAGGGTCATCCCTAGTTTGGACACCAGTCCCCTGCTTATTAGTGACTATACATAAATTGTGTAATTGTAATTGATTGTGGGAAATAAACGATCTATTATTATTATTATATATTAATCCAACCTAAACTTTCCAACTTCTTAACCAGAAACCCATACATTATTACTTTTATATAAAATTTATAGAACCAAATGGTATTTCTAGGTGATGAAGATGACCCTGATCTTCTTAGCGAGCTGAACAAGCTAGCTATAGAGGATGACGAGGCGCCGCCACCCCCACCCCGCGCATCCCGCCCCGCACCTCCGCCGCCCGCAAGTACAGACAGCAGCATCATCAGCATGCTCCAAGATAGAATCACAAACTATAGTGCGGCTGAGAAACACGCAAAGGAGACCGGAGAGAGTAGTCGAGCAAGAAGGTACTGTTTGTGTATTATATATAAATAAAAAACAGTCTATTACTATGCACTGAGTATGACAGCTTATCATTAGAACCAATAATTGAATTCAGGAACACAGCTAATATAAATATAAATGATTAACAAGTAAAGGCATGTGTATGCAACTGAAGAAAAAATATGAACGGAACTGATGATTTACAATTTAACATTATTTTGTCTGGAAAGTTTATAATGTATCGAAGTAAAATTATGCGTTGTGTTATTAGGGTGCAAATAGTGATAATTCGGAAGGAAGTTAATTTTAGGCTAGTTGAGGTATGGCAACATACACTTGTGTGTTGTTGATGTTGCTACTTAGTAGTAGGCTACTTTACCGCAACTCCACGACTAGCGCGTATTCTGCGTGTGGGCGGGACATGGATCACTCCAGCCGGCCCAACTCCCGGAGGTGTTGTTACTTAATAATCTCTCTGCCGATAATCTGTAATAGATTGTCCAGAGAATCATGAAAATGAAGTAATCATTTACAATTTGACGTATCGACCCAACTGTCGATCGTCGACATGCGTCAGTAGAACAAATATAAGCTGTGTAGCCATTGTTTATTACCATACCTTACATTATTTACTTACTTATTGGAATGAAAATAAGCCCTTAGCTTTACTATCCACAGATTCGGGCGTGGCTTAAAAACTCTTAATGATCTACTTAAACAAGCAAAAGCGGGAAGACCTATAAAAAGCGAGGACATACCACCACCGGTCACTCTGGGCAAGTCAGCCAATGAGCCTGCCGCACCTGTGGAACCCATTCCCAGTGCTCCGCCTCTATCTCCGTCGGTCCCAGAACCGGAAGTAGTAGCTGAAGAGCCACCTATAGCCCCCGAACCTACAGAACCTCCGCCGCCACCGCCCAGGGTTGAGTCACAAGGGCTCAGTATGGAGAGACAAGAAGGGTTGCAAATTATTTTGAGTGAGTGACATTGTTTCATTATATTTTCCAAACAGGCCCAAGCTATTAGACAGAATAGATTTGAAGGTGGACTGTGTAAACGCTCAAATGTTATGTGTTGGTATTGATGGGAAATGACCATTTAAACTTTGGTTTTCCCTCTACCTTGACACAGTTATCACACTGACTAATTATAAATCTTTTTTCTAGGACGCAAAGAAGAGTTTAAAGCAGCGGCCTTGTCGTGCAAGCACTCCGGCGATAAGGCTCTAGCGCTGGAACATCTGAAGGTGGTGAAGCAGTTCGACTTGGTGGTGGAAGCTTACAAAACCGGTCAAGAGATGGATCTCAGCGAGCTGCCCACGCCTGAAGCTATTGCGGCTAGCTTCAGGTCCCAGCAGAGAGGCGAAGAGAGCGTGCAAAAATCCACAGGTGGAGAATGATTTGATTATTAAAACATAGTTAATGATAAGGATTAGACTTATGAGTGAATAAAATTATTTTAATAATTAAATGGTTCACTATTGTTAGGAGTAGAATACACGGAAGTTATCAGAAGAATTTTTCTTCTCTTACTGGTTGTTATTTAGTAAATTACAAATTTGATAAAGTTTTATTTTGCTACAAAACAGTCTACGTTAATATTACTAATTTAGCAGCTCTTCCATGATAGCTTATTATAGTAAAACAAACATATTACTGAATGAATAATTTGATCACAGAATCTCCTAACCCTGAGCCAGCTCCTGAACCTGCCGGCTTGATAACAGCTTCAACACTCGCTGAGGCTTTGAGGCAGAGACTTGCTGCATTCCAGGTAACAAAAAATTGCATGATGGACAATGACAGGATATTCTATGAATGTTTTGGTTCAATTGCTCCTAACGCCGTATCACACTACTATACAGCGTCTATTTTCAGAGTTGCTCATCTAGATTTGATGTGTCACTAAGTATATCCTCTATATTTGTAGGAACAAGAAGCGAAGGCGAAGGAGCAAGGCAACTCATCTAAAGCGCGTCGCATGGGACGTATCGTGAAGCAATACCAGGATGCGGTGCGACTGCACGCGGCCGGCCGGCCCGTGCCTGTGGACGAGCTGCCCACGCCCAGCGGGTACGCCCCACTGCCCACGGGACAGGTTACAACCGCACTTTTATCTACATGTGAAATGAAATCTTCAGAAACCTTTTTATCTCTGTTACTTAGTGAGTTTGCTATGAATACGGGTTAGTGGTGTGTGATGACTTTAGCGTCAACGACAAGGGCTTGACCTAACAACACCAACTTCTGATGCCTGTCACGCCTTCCCCCAATGTTGACAGTTAATCAATTATTAGCAACAATATTACGTTCTTTACAGGGCAGTCGCCCCGCATCTCCGGCAAAGCCCGCGCCGTCTCCAGCCCCGTCCCCCGCAGCGCCCCACCCCGCGCCTCGTGCGGTGTCCGGTCCCGCCCCCGCGGTCTCCGCATCGTCCTCCCGTCACGACCGCCAGCTGGCGCTTCTATTACACAAACAGAAGGAGTTCAAGGACGCCGCACTCAACGCTAAGAGAACCGGTAAATACCTTAAAAATATTATATGAGAAACAAGTCGCTCTTCCGATGTTTAACATACCACCGTACCAATAGACATCTACAACAATTAGATGTTGTAGATGCGTTGCCAGTCTTTACGTAGGTAGGTAAAAAATATGTATTGTCCAATGGTAAACAAATAAATTAATATTTTTTTTAATTACATCATATTACAGGCAACATCGAACAGGCAAAAGAGTATTTGCGTGCTGCGAAGGGTTTCGACCCCCTGATCGAGGCGGCTCGCGGTGGCCTCGTGGTCGACCTCAAGTCCTTGCCCCTGGCGCCGCAAGATAAGAAGCGAATCGAACAAACGTAAGTGTATTTCTTATATCATGGACTAGAAACATACAATTGAAAATAGATTTTGTAAAGTTAAATTTATTTAAACACTTTTAATGCTGGCTGGGTGAGTGCGGGTCGCCAATGGGCTAGGGGAAGTCGGTGGCCAAGTTTCTGCGTACGGACTCTAAAGAATATTGATATCGTGCTATATTCTATATCGGTGAGAGTAATGTTCGTGTCATCACATTTAATATATCGCCTTAATTTCAGATTCGATATAGTGTCCAAAGAGGACTGCGAAGAGTTAGAAGAGCAAACCGCCAACATCGAGGGGATAGAGGACGGCGACGTGCTGTCTCGCTTGCAGCGCCAGCTGACCGCGCAGCTGCAGCTCTGCCTGCGCCACAAGGAGCACTGCCGCGCGCTCGGACACGTGGCCGATATGAACCGTTTCGAACACCTCGCCACCAGCGTCAAGCAGGATTTAGATGTTGTTGTCGTCGCTAAGAGGTATACTCACCATCTGTAATAATGGATTTTGAATGGTTAATAAATACAGTGCAAGTGGATGAATACGTTAACGTATGTACGTGCACGCATACGTACTTGTGTACGTAGACGTGTACGCATCTGCACGTGCGCTGTAATTTGTAAAATCTTTGTGATAAGATTATAAGGGTAGAATATAGTCTGATTTGGACATTTTAAGATGATCTAAGAAAGATTTAAACTACAAAGTGAAGTGACGATTCCTGTTGGAGACATGATAGGCGCTGAATTTTGTAAAGGTATTGTAGAATTGTGGAATGGTAAGAGTAGCAGAATCTACTTCTTTATGCAGAATTAATATTTAAGTCGTATCTGTGGCAGATTTACGTATTGATAAACAAGTAACGTTATTTTTTTCTTTTAAATTGTTATTTATGTTCATTTTGAACCCTAGTGTTAATTGCAAAGAGCCTGTAAGTATTACATATAATTAATTAGATTTAATTACCCTTTTACTTGTGTTATTTCTGCGAGTTCAAAGCGAACAGCTATAAAACAGCGCAGGGATGGTTTAGGTCATCCCTACGTAAGGTGAGTGCCTTGTTGCACATTTTTTTTATTTTAGGTTGCTTACATTCGTTTATTATTTGTTGTGGCAATAAAAGGTTTTTTTTTCTATTCTAGGATACCTTGCCGTTTCAAAATATAAATGTAAAAAATTCGTTGAATTTTCAGCTTAGGCCAGAACCCACCTAAGTTCCACTACGAGAACAAAGAGTTCTCGGTCGTGCAATGCAATACCGACCTTAACGAGAACGACCTGGAACTGACGATCGTGCGCGGCATCGCATACAACGTGCCCAACCCTAAGGAGGTCGATACATACGTTAAATTCGATTTTCCTTACCCACAAGTGAGTGATATACCGATTAGTTATTTTGTTTTTTCTCCACTGGCAGCCGACCCCTTGGGATCCCATTCGGGGACTCTTGAGTCTTAAGAGCTCGGTGACCTCTTAGTCCGATGATAAAAACAAAGTAGCGCGTTCCACCTTAAGCGGCTGACGATGCACACAAGGCAAACATTGACAAGTCGTGACAAACAAACTGACAGCCGAATGATTAAGAGGCTCGTCGGCTTCCAATCGATAGTATACATCCTGATACCTTAAAAGCCTGGATTATGAATTGTCATGAATCCGACTCCATACTATGTTACGTACTGAAAAGTGAAATCAAAGGAAAGCAAAAAGGAGTTGTGGGTGTCTTAGAAAGGAAATACCAATTCTCCTTTCGCTATTTTCAAGAGAAAAGAATATAAGTGCCTTTTTTTAGTTAGGATGGTATGCCGTTGCAGGAGGCGCCGGTGTCTGACCGCACGGCGACCGTCAAGGACACCAACAGTCCGCAGTACGACGCGGTGTTCACGTTGCCCATGCAGCGCAACAATAGGCAATGCTTGCGTGTCTTCAAACGGCACGCGATTAAATTCGAAGTGTATTCCAGAGGGTAAGTGTTTTAATAGGTTATTTTATCAAACACAATGTGTAGTATTGCCATTATATACATTATTATTTCTAATAATTTCTACACTTAATTTATTACTCAAATATATTATTGTTTGTTTATAATTGTGTAGTTAACTTCGTAGTGCTTTTATTCTAATAAAAATATGTACGATGTAAACAAATAGATTCAATCAAGTTCTGAAATAACTCTAGTTATATCAGAACTTGTTTGTTTTTTTCAATAGACTAATTTTTATTAATGGCAATTTTATTATCTAACGTGTTTGTATACGTCATGTGATTTGAATTAACATCAATGAATAGTATCATTTAATAATTTTGATTGGATTTGATTGACTATTAAAATTGGTCTCATGGGCAACATTCGAATGTACACAGATCGTAAATCATAGCTTTCATTTGAAAGGGCTGTTTCGATTTATTACATGGGATTTTATACACTTTTTATGTCCGTTCCTATTGAACTCATTGCTTGCGAGTGGACATGATATTTTCATTTCATAATTGCTTTTATCTATATATGTTACTGGTATTCCTGTCACAGATTAACTCCTATACAATCATCTAGTATCATAGACATTTTAACTTCTTTTCTGCAAATATTTTATATAATTGTACTGACTTGACTGTCGTAGCACCCCCCATTTGCGCGCCTTTGGCCCAACTACTGCCCCCACGAAAGACTGCAGCGCCCACTACGGGTCTGGAGTCTTACGAGTCGGCCTATTTGGGAACCCATAGTACTTTAAATTCGTTTAAATATTCCATCTTCTAAAATGTTGGATATCATTTAACTTAATCCAGCGTGAGATATGCAAATGTATCTTCAGAAAATAATAAATAAATAGTAACTGTTATTGACAATTTTAAGTTTAGTTTCTAAAGCTGCTTACCCCGTTGTAAATATAAAGATGTGTCAATGTACTAGTCTGTATATATAGGAATTGATCCTTAGCCTAGAAGAAATTCCTTCCCCACCGTTTCCTTTGCTATTGTATGTGCATGGTGTAATTAGAGTGGTGTAGTTGAGTGGGGCTGGGGCGTGGGTGTGCAGATGTGACGCGCTGTCGTGTTGCAGCGGCTGGTTCAGCCGGGACACGCTGCTGGCCACTGTGGCGGTCAAGTTGGCGCCGTTAGAGACACAAGTCACGTTGAACGAGGCGTACCCGGTGAGATATATTTACATTCATTCATTTGCTTCATTTATTGAGTAAATGCACCCTAGTAAAGACATCGTAAAGTACTCGAATCTTTGGCAACAAAGCCATTAAAAAAATTATTCCAATACTTGATATAAGTTTGCGTAGAATCGTATTATATTTTATGTTATTAACTCGAATTTTTAATGTTAAAGTTGATGGACGGCCGGCGACCTGCTGGCGGGTCGCTGGAGGTGAAGCTGCGCGTGCGCACGCCGCTACTACAGCAGCAGCTCGAGCGCAGCACGCACCGCTGGCTCGTCGTCGACAGTTAAGTCGAGCTAAGCTGTCATGTCATCTTGTTTAATATTATTTTTTGATTTGTACAGCTTTGACAAATTGTATAAAATTATCAGCTTGTATGGAACATTGAATGAACTTCGTCAGAGTCAACAACCACGAACTTGATCCAATAATTATTAATTATATCTCATACTAAGTAAAACTTCAATGTAAACGCAATTAGTATCTGTTTACAATTTGAAGATTTGACTACTACAGTTTATAATGTGTCAAGAAATGACACGTCAAATTGTGAATGGTTCGTTCAATTTGCTTATAGATTATATCTAGTACAATTTTAGACGAACTAACCAGGTCTAAAATAAATTGGTATTTTTTAACCTACATTTGTTACTTATGTAGCTGATGAATTCCGTCTTCGTAGAATAATTGTTCAGTCCATTTGTTTAAGGTTTCATTAATCTGTATTTTATAGCAATTTTAATTAAATCGCTTATGACAAAGTTCAGATATGAAGAGCAATTGAAAACATACTTCTATATATACCTTGTTTCATAGCAAGATGTGATTGTTGTAAACAAACAAACGTCATTTTTAAAAAAAGTTGTTTTTTGATAATATTTTGGAATTAACACGAATCTTAACGTAAAATCCTTTGCTTACAAAATGACACCTTGCTGTGAAACAAAGTATAGTCACTATAAGCATCTCCCTGGTCTTCTCTCACGTTGTATGGTGTCTCCACTGTTGGCTCGAGGGCTCCCTCCGTAGAGGGAACTTCAGCGCGGGCCGTTACTTTATTAGTATTACCGGATTGGGAGGCCGCCGAGCTCTTAGGTCGCTTCGGCAGACGCTCCATGGAGTGACTCGACTCAAGGGCCTTTAAGAGAGGGACCTCGGCTTGGGCTTTTACTCATTCCGCGTTTAGCATACCGATTCTAAGGTGCCCGGGATGGCCGAGCCTCGGCTCGATCGGTAGCTATTATCTAATTAGTAAACTTAGCTTGGGCTGTTACTGCAGATGTTGTGTGATGTGTCTTTCTCATTTGCCTCTTTATAAAATGAAAAAATAGGTTATTTCGCAATCGCGAGCGATTCTTGTACATATATTTCGGCTATAACTAAATGTTGTTTATAGGTACGCACGGTGTCTTTATATGTAGGTGCTTTTCCTGTGAAAACGTTAATTTCCACAAAGTAATTAAAAGCGCCATCTATTGTGCTTGCATTGTTATCAATGCAGAACAACCTACATCTACACTAAAATTCTATGAGATGGCGCTGTATGATATTGGATAACTAAATACACTTTTACCAGAAAAAACGCGACCATTAAAAAGACAGACTCGGTCGCCTAATAATTATAAAATGAAATATGGGATAAAATATTAATAAAAATACTGTAATAGATATAATAAATAGATTAAAATTTTAATTACACTGTTTGGACATTTGTAATTAGAATAAAAATTACCATTTTTTCAGATAATCTTTCGAACAATCATAATGTAACACAAAGAAACAAAAACATTGTGACAGACAGATATATTTGTGATTATAATTTAGCTGAGCAAACAGCTGGCAGATACAAATGAAATACAAAGATCTCTCTTGTGTAAATACTGAAAGATGTTTCTCAGCTCCGGATGGAGCCGGGACCCAAATGTGAAGTCATTCCGCCAACGAGTACGAAATCTCCGTTTGTAATTAAAAAAATTACAAACTCGAAGAGAGTTAATTGTACGAATATCACAATTAACAAGTAATCTATTAATATTACGTATCTTCAATATTTTACACAACTAAATATAACTATAACAATGCGACGATATGATAAAGTGTTGTCAACTATATTACAAAATTACATTGAACCAAAAATACAACGGAATATAAAAGACGATAAATTAAAAAAAATCTGCTTCACTTTTAAATGTTGAATCTGTATGGAACGCCGTATCTGGAGGTATATATAATCTATGTTAAATACATTAACTTTACCAAAATTAAGTGTTTTAAAATTATAGTTGTAATGTTAACTTTAAAAAGTTATTGAAATATTGATATGCTGAATGGAAATGTAAATCATAAAGAACTAGGCTTTAATTATTTTAAGTTGTTGCTACAAAAATAACACATTTACATAGAGGTTTTTGTACATATTTTTTATTTATTTAATGGTCTCCTAAAAACCACTTTAAATGTTTAAGTTAAAAATACGAATAAATATAAAAATGTAGGTAATATAAATAATCAATTCACAGCTATGTAAATAAATAAATATAATATATTGTTATAATAATAAATCATATTGTTTCCCATTACCCAAGCGCCTCAATTACCTATATTTATTGACTATTTTATTATTGTAGATGTGTAATATGATTCAATGTCAATGAAATAAATGTTATTTTTAAAGATTTTTTTTTATTTATTCCCATTTCTTGTATACATAAAATGTTTGATTTTTTTTATAAAACTACGTGAAACGCCATCATCATGGGAATTCATATTTATACGTGATGACTTCCCTTGTCCTTAGTAAGTCTTGACGATTTCTAACGTCATGAAAATTAAGGTTGTAACGAAACCTCACCTCCACCTCCGCAGGTGGGAAACTATCCCTCCGCATTCGCCTCAAAATATTTTTTAAAGAAAGAAATGCATAGTTATTTTGAATAACGTTTTTTTGACTATTTATTTAATTGTAAAATTATCAATTATTACTCTTTCATTTGCACTTTTCCCTATGCTACCTAACCACCACATCCGCTTCCCCCCCCCTCGCTTCCGTTACCATAACATCTTCCCATGTCTTCAATCTCAGTGAGGATTTCTAAAGGCATGTCATCTACATTTAATCATCGTGACCAACAAAGGCATCCATTCATGCCTTTACAAGTCTTGTCAAGAAAGTCATACCATTCGTGTGAAATTATAAGGATAATTTACAACTAAAATGTAGGTTGTTCAGTCACGTATCAGGATCGTGGAATGATTGGTTTTGTTAGAACCGATCCGGTTTTGACCGGTCGAATATCGTGACTATTCATTAGGATGCAAGAAGTCGGTAATGGCTGTACATTTGACGGGTAAATATTTTCGCCAGTTTCGACAACTTCGTGACAAATTAATTTGTCACAATACTGTATGGCGAACTAGAAATCGTCGGCACAAAACTCATGATCGGATCGGATCTCGTACAATGTCAATAATTTGATATGAGAGTCACGGTATTTGTTGAATTTATTTATTTTTCGAAAAAATAATATTATATGTTTCTAGTTTTTATAACAAATTATTTAATTAATCGGTAAATGCTATCATGAGCATAAACCTTTATTTAACATTGAGTGATAATTAAAAATGTGTTTATACAGTTGGAGCCATGTCAATAAACATCTATGTCGTGCCTTCATGAACAGGGGTGAATAGGCTAATGCAAAATTTTGCATACCTTTTTGCGATCACATTAATACTAACGTCTTGTGGGATTGGGGTCAGGTTGTTTTCAGGTATAAAAAATCTGATAAAATAAACAAAAAATATTTCGTGGCCCATGAGGGGATCGAACCCGCGACCTTCGCGTTATTAGCACGACGCTCTAACCAACTGAGCTAATGGGCCAGTTGCACATTTATCTGAAAATATTGGTTAAAGCACGTTGTTACCTTACGTTGCATAAATTGAATTTTGACTCTTTCTTGCCACCCCCAATATATAACATGTTCATTATATAATACGTCTAAATTGTACAGTTAGATTACACATTAGACATGTTATCTACTTTTTTAGTCTAGGCAGTGAAAAATTCATAAATATAATTATGACGTGCGTGAGAAAGTTCCCGCAAATTATCAGTCAAATAGATGTTTTCGAGTCATCGCTACGAAGGCAAAGGTGCGCGTCGCGTGCGGCTCGCGTGTGTGAACCCAATCAGTGCGTGGATCAAAATAAATGTGTACAGTCAATCACTTTATTTACGTTAAGCTTAGCAATAACATTTAGTTCAGTAATAACATTTTAGTTACAGAACATGATAAACATACGATAAAATGTAACGTAGGATGAAATCCGTCACTAAGTTTTTCTGACTTGTGCGATTGGTTCTTGTCAAATGGTTTATTTACCGGTGATAAATCTAATATCTATCATACTCTCGTTGATACAATATAAACGGAAGTAGATTTATTATAAGCATAAAATACATTATAAGTAATTTTAATGTTAATCAAAGAATTGCCGTCAACCACGATACATAGTATATAACTATAACATCGGGGTTCCTAGATTATATTCCAGCAACGGTACATTTTTGTTATGTTAAAAATGAATAGCAATATTTATCTTTATTTAGCCTTATAGGGTTCAAAATAAGTACCACTTATACTTCTATGGCTCACAAAAAAAACCTATGATTTAATCTTTATATTCGATTCGCCATTATTAACAATAAGTGTTACTACTACGTAAATTCTTACCACCATCCACACCGTGTTCCTACAACGTTATTCACTCAACCTATATGGACTGCTGGTCAGTCTTCTCCCACGTGACCAATGACGCACATTGAACCTTCGCCTGGAGTACACGTGATGCCCGGATTAGAGATGGATGATTGAGCTATGTATGTTTTAACTTTCGTATCAAAGAGAAATAGGAGGTCGCGTTTATTAGAGCCAGTAATTTAAGTATTTGTACCACGTTTCACAGCAAGATGTGATTTTTGTAAGCAAAGGTTTTTACGTTAAAATTCGTATATTCCAAAATATTTTATCACTATTTCCATAAGATAACATAACAATAACATTTCCGACGAAAGTATGAAAAGTGTAATGGCCGCCATGTATGGTAAGTGACGTTTGTTTACAATAAACATATCTTGCAATGCAACAAGATATATGGGTATTTATTAGTATCCTTAACGAAATCAACTAAACAACAATATCCGCTAAATATAACAGCTTGATACAATTCACAAGGTACCACATTTATTCCTTTTTAATAAACAAAATGGAAACAAACAGATGCATCCAGAATCCAAGAGCATGCGTTAGTCGCCACCTCATAAATCTTCATGAAGACAACAATGCAAAGTGCAAAGTGAACTTGGCAACGTTCTGTGTACAGGAGAATAACCGGTAATAACCGGTTTTTTGGCGGCGAGCCTCAAGCGACACGCCCTCTGTTGCGTGTTACGTAAATACGTGTTATATTGTTATTGCTAATTCAATTGCAGGCGCAAGAATCAACAATTACAATATATTTCATAATACAATATTCAAATAATATAATATAAAAATAAAAAAAATCAAAATAAAACATCAATGTAAAAAAATATATAATAAAATTTTAAACCGTTATACCAATATATTTTTAAAAATTTCAACATTCAAAATACTAAATTATTGGTACATTATACATATACATTCCGTTATAAGTATTTGACTTTAAACAGAGATGGCGCTACTGTCTACGTATAAAGTAAACGACATGACGTGTGCAATTGCAACTGGTCAAGAGATATATAAAAAAGCCTCTGTATTTATTTATTTATTAAATTAATAGTCTTTTACGAATATTTAAATTTAAATTAGTAATTTTTCATAAATTTTGTATCGGCCATTAATTCTTGCCATTTTTTAGAATTCGTTTTCTAGCGTATAAAAAATTCTCCTCATTTCTTATTTAGTTCAATTGGATTGTACTACTGAGATATTTGTCACATTTCCAACCTAATAATAATAACCGTAATTGTTGGTAAGTCGATATTGCTAGTCCTATTCACGCCAATTTAATTTGATTGTAAACATTATTTTATGAAAGGAACAAGTATAAAATATATTATAAAAAGCAAATCGTAAAACAAACATAATTTGATTATATTAGTTAGACAAAAACAAGTACTTGCACTATATTTTGTAGTGTAAATGTTATTTTTGTAATACAAAGTCAAAATCGCGCTTCCTAGTTTCGTAGCAAAATTTCGCATTCGTTGCAGCAGAGCAAGGGCGGGCGCAGGCCGTGACGTCACGGGCGCGGCGCTGGGGTCGCGGTCGCGCTCAAGGTCACGCCTAAAGGTCACCGCTTGTGAATTTCCTTTATTATTTCAAGCAAAACATTATTTAATTTTGATATGAAACTATATATAATAATATTACATTTATAGTTATTCTATTTATTGATTTAATGCTGGTAAAAAGTTTAAGGTTAGGTTAGCTTAGAGTGAGATGCATATGGCAGCGGCGGCCCGAGGTTAAGCGAGAGGAGAGGTTGCGGCCAAAATGCCAGAAGAGGCGCCAGACCGAGATTGTCTGTCGGCGACCCCAATTTTTGATTGTAACTTTGCATACTTATTAAGGACTTATATTTTTTTCGTCCCTAAATTCGGCACAATGAAAAAAGGCATCGAGAGATAATCTCGCTGTACACTGATTATTGGCTCTGCCCTGGCCAGAGCAGGCATCTATGTGGTGAAAGATCATATCATATGAATCCTGTCTATACCAAGTGAGACATATAAAAAATACCATAATTTATTCCATGTACGAGTGTAAAAAAACCACACCAGGATTTTGATTTTGCAAAATATGTATGCCTATGGAATGCCTACCTATTTCTATCTGTTGATTCATCGAACCGATGGATTTATTGGACCGATTTCGATGAAATTAACAGGGATTGTCCAGATTGGGACAGCGGGTGTTCCTGTGTTTGGTAGCGATCGTATCAACATAAATAGTGGTACCCGGGCGAAGCCGGGTCACTAGTAATCTCATAAATTTTGTTTTATGAAACGAGCGAACGAATCGGTAAAAACCCCGCAGGATTCGTACCTACGTCATGACTGGCTGGGCTCGGCCGCGCGCCCACATTTTGCGTCCGACGACGTTAGTTTTTTTTTATAAAATCCTTGTATTTTATATGGGTATCTTACTTCGTATAAAGTGTAAGTTTATTCATGTGTATTTAAACCCTCACGCTTTTAACCAGGGAAGGTAGACAGAAGTTACTTATTTCTTTTTGGCATGGTTGTGGCACACTTCTTTGATTCTTCATCTTTACGTCTACGGATATACATATTACATCATTCTTGTTAAAATGCATTTTAATTTACACTTTCCCTGTACAAATTTCCAACATACTTTTTTATGTGTGAAGATGGTAAACGAGCAAGCGGATCACCTAATGTTAAGTGAACGCTGCCCATAGACATCCGCAACAAGCAAATGTGTTGCAGATACGTTGCCTACCTTTAATGGACAGAGGAGGGCTGTGAGGAAAAAAGGATATTTCCTTTTCCCCATTAACCCCCTCCCCGTCCAATCCACTTCTTTTTCTCAGCCTATCCTTAGGAAAGGGTAGGAAGGGGAAGAGGACTGAAATTAAGCCTCCGGCACCTCACTCATCAGACCAAACGCAGAGTACTTCTACTTCACGCCTGTTTTCTGTGACGTCGTGGTATTTTACCCGTCGAGTCGGTCCACTCGTGCAACAGATGTTGTTGCGGGCTCTACCACTGCTGTCTGCCTGTGACAGAGACGCCGTGAAATTAGCATTGAGTACAAATATGTCATAATACTAGCCCAATAGTTTACGTTAGTCCAGATATATCTTAATACAATGGGACAAGAGAATTTGAACTTCAGTTGACACCTAGCGATGGGTTTCATTCACGTTCGGACGTAAACACTGCCGGGTTGGGCAGGGGTCGATCGATACAACCTCGCCACTCGCGAATGTCAAGTTGAGGGGCGCGGGCAAGGGGAAGGCCGGGGGTGCGCTGCTGACGTCATACGCCCACGCTACGGGGTGTCGCACCCCATCCCTCGCTCTGGTACCAACGCCCGTTTTCATTACCTCCGTATCTCTCCCACGAAGATGAGATCGATTATGGACTATAAATTCTAATTTTACAATGGTGTTATTTTTAATAATAAGAAAGTGATAATATATAATGGTGTTATTATATATCCTTTCAAATTATTTTGAAACCAAAATATATAAGCGGATATATATTCAAGAAGCGAGCCTATATTTTTGTTAAAGGCCGGCAATGCATCTGCAGTTCCTCTGATGTTGCGAGTGTTCATGGGCGTTGTTGATCACCTCGGTGTTCTAGCCGCTCGTTTGCCCCCTTCTCTTATAAAAAAATGTCCGTTTTTTCACTCTGGCCCAAATTAAAGATTTTTTTAGGTAAGGGTCCCAAGTAATATTAGTGAAGGTCTGCTTATGACAAAAAAATCAATTGAAACTTAACATTACAACTTAACTTGAGAAAACTGGCCGTTTCATTTAGAACCTTGAATGTTTGTAATTTCCCGAGCGCGTTACGTAAGCGAAGCGATGAATGGAACGTCTTGGGTAGGATTCCGTGGACACAACGTCTTAACAGAATATTAAAAGGAAAGTTCTAGAAAAGATTTAGATTGAAAAAGATCTAAAAAATATCGCCGTCAAGAGTCAAGAGTTCGGGACAAAAAGCCCAAAGTAGACCTACATGAAAAAAATCCTGAAATGACAGGTCCTAGGCCCTACTGTGGCTGTAGTGTTTCAGAATGAATGAAAGGCTCTGTTTCTGTGAATGTTAACTACTGAGCGGTGATTTAAAATTAATGTCACATAACATTTTTTTTATTACGTACGGTCGGAAACAAACAATCAGTTTAAATGAAGGCCCGTGACATGCTATCTTTCTATCGTTGCGTAGGCCCAAGACATCGGTCGACAACCTTTTGACAGGCAGGGACCACAAGTTGGTAAAGGAGGCCCTCAATTGTGATAACCCCAGAAGCTTAACTTATGTACAATTGGTCATAATCCATAGAAAGGAGGGAATCAATTCATTTATTTAAAATCTATAACATTTTATGTTCTATGACTGATTTACAAAACTTCCACGGACCGCACTTGGCTAGTGGCTGACTCCTGGCTCAAGACCTCCGCAATAATAGAAAGAATGCGTTTCAAGACGTTACAAAGAAATAATGTTCTAACATAACCCAAAAAAAGGGAGGGAAGGGAATTTGTTGACTGCCGTAATTGAAAAACTTTCAGTAAACCGGGAATTATTCTATTTTCTGTATGTCATCTTTTTAAAGGCCCAAGTATTTGAAACTCATTAAGGATTTTTATTTTCCTATTTAAGGATAGGATGGGAACGGGAAGAGGATTAGACGGGGAGGGGGTTGACGGGGAAAGGAAATATCCTTTTTACGTCTATGCCCTCCTTTGTCCATTAAAGGTAGGCAACGCATGTGCAACACATTTGCTTGTTGCGGATGTCTATGGGTAATGCTCACTTAACATCAGGTGATCCGCTTGCTCGTTTGCCACCTTCTTACACAAAAAAATTATAGCTTGTGTTATATGTAAAAAATGCAGGAGCGTTGAATTTAGCCAATGATAAATAAATTGAAAAATTATTTTAGTTGTCCTATTCAATTATTACAAAATGTGTTACTCATTAAGATCCTATTTCTTCCAAAAAGTAATTACCCCCTTTTCGCTAACAAGGCAGTTTCGTTTCGCTGTGCTATGACGGGACGTAATTTGTAAGCGAATACCTGAACAGTGGTGTATTAAGGATTGCGATTGCCCTTATCCTTAAGATAGGTTTTGTCAAGATAAAAAACTAAATATTACACAGCAGCTTATATAGTTTACATCGAAACAATAATTATTAAGTTCATGTAAAAATTTGTCAAGTATGAATTTTGGTTGGCTTCCCAAATTAAAAGATGTTTCATAGAACACTAAAGCTTATTTAACTTGGACCAAACTACAATCCGCGCGGAGTTCGACATCGACCGCGACAGGCATGAATGGGGCGCTGACGTCAAGCGCGGGCGAGTCGGCGCACAACGGCCGGCGGGGTGGCAGTCGTGGCAGGAGGGGGCAGGAGGTGGCAAGGGTGGCAGGCCTTGAACTTGCATCGATCCTGTACGCTCTTGCACTTGAAATGCAACCGACATTGAGTTCGCAATTAGCTTCAAATCGAACTTTGACGCAGTACTACAACTTAATTATGTTTAATTCTAACGACAGTATAATTCCAATGGGGTAGTTAGAACTGTACATAGTCATTCTGGTTGTCTGTACTGTCTATCTGTGAAATTTTCTGTAGTTTTAGTTATATCTCAGTACTTGTAGCACGTTACGTGCCTTACGTAACAGTTTCACTACTGGTTTACGTCCCCCTTAAGCTAGTCTTCGAACTTCTTGCTCATACTTATAAAATTAAGTTCTCACAGCCTTATTGTAGTGTTTTGTAGCCAAAATTTAGATACCAAATGTGACAATATGCTTTATATTGCATATTAGATCTAAGATTATTAATAATAAACTTATTAATGCTAATTTGTATTTTACGGATTCGTGCGTCTAGCAATTGAGAACTTATTTTTTGAAAAATCTTCTAAATTCTAAACAAAAAATAAGGATGAATAATTGCCTTCCTGTGATCGTGTTTTTCAGGATCCTGTTAATTAATATCGTTTACGAGTGATTTGAATATAATTAAAAAGTTCTTAAGTCTTTCAAGCCTCTAGCGGCCAATTGTTCAGTTTTGGATTTGCTAACTTTGTCCATTGTATTATAATTTAAGCCAAGGAATCTGTACTCTTTTGCTGTTCACGTCGTTTCTGAAAGTCGCGGTGCAACGTGACATTTTATTGGATAATTAAAACTGTTGAGTCAACAAGTATTACTTATTATTGGAAAATTACCAGAAGGTCGTCATCGCAAAGCCAGGCACGGCAATCGAGCCATGATACATTGTTGAGTAATACATATACGGACACAACACATAAGTTGATAGGAATTGTTCAATGGAAAGCCATGAGTAGGCACCATCCATTAATCAATGATAATTATTGCAATCTGACTATTATAAATGCGAAAGTAGGTTTGTTTGTCTGTCTGCAAAATTTTGACTTCTAAACAACTAAACCAATATTGTTGACAAATTTTGGTGTAAATTGGACGTTGGCAAAACATAAAAACTTGAAAGGTTGTGAGGTATAATTCTTTGTACGATTTAATATGATATAAAAATATTTATGGTTTTAGTAAAAAAAGCGTAACAGAAGTTTAGAATTTTTTGCAAATACTTTTGACTTTCACTCAATAGATGTCGCCCGTCAGCTTTCATAAAATTAGAAGCGCGGTGTAGACATTCTGTTTGCGTTGATCACGTCCGATGTTAACTTAATATTCGTTACATAGGCATCGGTGGAGGGGCATACCCAAATGATTCGAAAATGTATTGAGTATTTTTGTATAACTCTGCTTCGGCGGAGTGAATATATTCCTATGAACAAACTGATATACTGATAGAATATTGCTTTAACAGCTGTTATCGCAAGCAGTATTTAATTTAACTGTTTATGTAAATTTTAAACGAGCTATTCGTTTCGTATGACCTTTCGACTTTCGTCAATCCAGAATATAGTTGTTATTTTACCAGTAACCAGTAAAAAACAACACAGGAATCTTTGACTAGTACAATCTTTACCAAAACCGTCGAATTTCACTTCTCTCTCTTTGCAACAACCTTGTGGCAGGGGAGCCGACGATGCTAACTTCTGCATCCTCGAGCGATATGGTGATATTGAAGATTATATGAGGAAAATGAATGACTTTACTTTTAGAGGTGGGGAAAGGGAGGGAGGGAGCCTTTGTTTACGAGTTTCGTTACTTCGGCTTGTTGAAATCTGCAGATTATCTTATCACGCTATCTTAGACGACTGATTTGTAGTGTAGGCTACTTAACAGGGTCGAAGATACCCTAGTTATGTAAATCAGACGCACTCGAGGATGTACAGAAATCCCCGCTTCGGCTCCCGTACCATTAGACAAAAATTGAGTCATCATAGTGCCAAGCCAAGTGTGTCAGCCCGTCATTGCACGTCACGTCGGCGCGCCGTCTACTGACGCGTCAAAGCGCAACGTCACGTGACGCAGACGTGACGAATGACGGTCAACGCCACGTCGATGACATCGAGTTTTGTTTCGAAGACCAATGTAGGTTGAAGAAAAATACGTTGTTAAGCATTTTTATTACGAGTTGTAAACGAATGGCTTTATTGGTGAGTGGATAAGAGTTTTAAGAATTTAAGACAGATATAGGAGAAAGAGTGAGTAAGACGCTTGTACATCCCCCCGTACTAACCTTTTCCATTCTATGCTTATTAAGAAGGGATGAGAAGAGAAAGGACTAAAATTTTCCACCGCCACCTAACTCAATAGACAGAAGGCAGAATTCTTCTACTTTACGCCTGTCATGTGTGGTATTTGACCAGTCCGGGGGCCCATTCGTGCAGCAGTTATTCCTGCGGCCTCTACCACTATTAAAACTATATTGGTAACATAGTATATAATGTATTACCGTTACCGACATGGATCTTCTTAGGTAGACGAATGAATCTTCTTACATAGTATTAAATTAAGTCGTTTATGTATGTATAACATCTTGTTATAGTAAAGTAAAGCCGATAATTTCAAGGATTTGTAATGTGATTTCGTAAAAACATTTTTGTACGCTTCCATTGCAAACGCTGGCTAAACCGATATATATCGAACCTATAGAATCCGAAACGGCTGGACCGATTTCGATTAAATTTGCAGGAAATGTTCAGATTGGTACAACGTAAAGTTCCTGTGAAGTTTGGTAGCGATCGGGGCGAGCCACTAGTATAGTGTAAAGTTGATTAGCAAAATAATTTTCTTAAGGCTTTCTCGTATATTAGTATTTCCTTAGCTGACGCCGACTGCAAAAATAAATATGATAAGAATTGATTTATATTTTTAATTGCATAAAATTATTGTATACTTTTTAGTGCATTTATTGTTTTTGATATATATTTTTTGAAATTATTTTTGTTTATTTATTCTGGATTCGTTTAGATAACATTTGTCTAGTTCCTACAACAACATACACATAGCTGGTATGTCAAATTTTACATTTAATTGAGCCCGAATACATTGTAACCCGTATCACTTGATCCACACTTATATCTTATCTGTGCAATTGACTGATGTTTTAACACCATTCCTTATCAATTTAAATATTGAAGTATGTTAAGCAATACGATAAATATATAAATAGTTTCAGTGAGGTTCCAGAGCCTGACTGTCTTGCAATGGTCGAGGGTTCGAATACTTTGTTCATTTCCTCCACTATTTAAAAAAAACCTTGGAAATTATCTTTTTAGGAAATCATACGTATATGTACTTAATATAGCTGTGTCAAAGAATGAGGTGTCCCTAAAATGCTGCGTAAGGTGTAACCCCTTCCTACTTTCAGGACTTCAAAATCTAAAGCAAACCTTTTTTATTTTATTTTTATCCTAGGACATATTCACACACGGCCATCTGATCCCAAACTAAGCAGAGCTTGTGCTATGGCAATCAGATAACTGATATACTACATATACTACTTTTCTTTTGTAAATACATACTTAAATAGTTAATTACACCCAGACTCAGGACAAACAGACATGTTCATGCACACAAATGGCTGTCCTGGGTGGGAATCGAACCTACGACCTGCGGCATGAAAAGCAAGTATCTTACAAACCACGCCAACCGGCCCGTCTTCTTGACCTTGAAGTCTAGACCTCGTATATTTGTTTTTTAATGTATAACATAAAGGGTTACATACGAGGTAATGCGTGCGAGAGGCGCGTCACGTATGCCTTCTGTTATTAAAGGCTGAACAGGCCGTCTGCTATTAACTTAACTACAACTTAATGATAAACTTAACGACATAGTTCGTAGTCCGCCAGCTACGTTTGACGTTTACGCACTCATATAGGAAGGACAGTGATCCGTATTCTTCTGCGTTTTCTATATTAGATATTCATTTATAAAGTTGGTAAAGTATCTGGAATACCTTCAGATATGATGAACTGTATCCAGAATGCGATAAAAGACCAAAGCGGTTGGTCTTTAACATAAGGAACCGCTTGCTCGTTACCAAACGGGTTTATTCTATAAAAAAAACCCTTACACATTGTACATCCGCTAAATATATCTTTTTCCGGTATATCCATTCCCTCTGTCCATTAAAGGTAGGCAACGCATCTGCAACACATTTGCTTGTTGCAGATGTCTGTGGGTAGCGCTCACTTAACACCAGGATCCGCTTGCTCGTTTGCCACATTATTCCATTTAAAAAAAATCAGAAGAATTTATCTTCAGAATTGCCTGAATTGAATTGAATTGAAATACCATACTGTAATACCTTGCTTATAACAACCATTATTTAATAAAACAAGGAATCCCTATATTAACCATAAGTTGGGGTTATTCGATGGTCGATAACATCCGAGTGTAGCTTAGCTTAGCTTAGCTTAGATGTGGACGTTAATAACAGCAGTTGTTATCAGGGCAGCTATCGTTGTTATCGCGGCTATCACTGTGCGATCGACGCGGTGCGAGCCCGGAGCAACACGCGGCCCGCGCGTGATGGAATTTTACGTCAACACAAACGACTCTGTTGTAATACGTTCGCATTATCCATTTAATTGGCTAAAACTTAGTATCAATGTCTTTATAAAAACTTGTTACAATTCTACATATACTGGAAATGTGCTTAGGTACGCATTTTTTTTCAGTAATATTTCATATCGTATTAGTTATTTTTATTATATTCTACACTATCACGGGGACGGGCACGGTGGTGGACAGACCTCGTGAGAACGGTCGAACGATGTCGCTAGATACGGTGCGCGGAAGACCGCATACTGTGGTTGGCATTGGTGCGTATACGTCTTTAAATTGCAAATCTTGTCGACACATACATACGTGACGATAATATTAAATAATTATTTACATGCAACTCTCAATATATCGCTCGTTTTTCTTCACCTTCGTATATCTTTCTATTTATCTATCCTCAAATGATAAAACCGTGGGCCGTGCAAGGCACACCCAATGTCGAGACACAGTGTAACAATTAAACAAACTACCCATGTTTATGGGTGCGGTCCCACGGTCTGATAGCAGGAGACCTTGTCCCCACCGTTATCATGGTGTAATCAAACCAACACAACAACAAGAACGTAGGTTAAGAAGGAAAAGTGTTTAAGCCGAAATATCGACTTGATGAATTAAATTATACCTAAATGATAAAATGCAAAAAGTAGCTAATAATGCAATCCAGTCGGAAAGTGAAGACTCGAAAGCGTCCTAATTTTGACGCTATTTCTACAGCTGACGTCACGTGTTTACATCTACGCTTAAGAGACAAACATTAGCTGTCCTCTTTTCTCTTATTATTTTTTTACTCTATCCTTTTTACACCATTCGAGACGCGTGAATGTCGCTGTCATTGGAACACTACGCGGCGATTTTGTATGCGTATAACATATCTATAGTATAAAATATTATTGCTTATATTTTTGTTATCATAAATACAACATATTATTTGTCGAACTTCTATAGGTGTAATAATAATAAAACAATTACTAGATTATTATTACATCTTTATATATACGACGGGTCGGTTGGCGTGGTTTGTAATATACTTGCTTTTCACGCCGCAGGTCGTGGGGTCAATTCGCACCCTGGACAGACATTTGTGTGTATGAACATGTCTGTTTGTCCTGAGTCTGGGTGTAATTATCTATTTAAGTATGTATTTACAAAAGAAAATTAGTATATGTAGTACTGATGTACTACCACTATCTTATAAACCACGCCAACCGGCCCGTATTATATTACCTTTGTATATATGTATAATTCTTCTGTACGTGTGTTGACACTGAACTCCAAAACGGCTGAACCGATTTGAATGAATTTTTATGTATGTTCAAGTGGATTCGAGGATGGTTTAGATTCACAAATTAACCCAGCAGATGGCGCTGCAATCTATACTGCAAGTAAACTGCTGAATCGACTTGAATGAACTTTTGTGTATGCATTCATTAATTTTGTGTATGTATTCATTTAGTAGTCTACGTATATAAAAGGCGATGTTACCTGGGTAACATAGGTTTAGTTAATAATGTAAACACTAGAACATTCTCGTTTGTGCAGACACTCAATAAAATGTTATTACCATTATTTATTCTGGACACGCGCGATGAGGCTTGTGTATCTAGAGGCCAAGCAAGGTCTGACGTTCTGAGGTCACATCTATAGAGTCTAGGCTTCCTACTTGTGCTTCACTGGGACTATACGATGAGCTATAACTTAACTCTTTATATTGCGGTGTAAGTTGTTATATAAGAGGCAACATGAAGGTACATTTAGAACTAAAATGACAATGTATATTTTGGTCATAGAAGTCAGACCATCTTTCCTATATATCTATTCCCAATAACAATCGTTTCATCAATGACTTTAACTCCTTCATACATGTTTATTTATTGTATGTCTTTGGGGAGTAGATGGTGCATAAATTATCGAATAACATATAAATATATGAATAACTATGGGAGGCAATCTCCATAACGAGCTATCGAGGTCCTTGCCCCGAGTTATGTTTACACGCAAACCATTGAGTGTGGCGACCTCTGTCGGATTAATTCCTCTGTTTGCTTTACTTTCAAAGGAGGTTAATGGCATCGGCCGAATTTATTGATAATACAAAAGCTTTTTTGATCTGTCTTCTTATTTCTATATATTTAATGACCCTTCTAATATATGTCTATTCTTATTGCTACTTTTGGTAATGAATGGGATTCTAGAACACTATACTGAATCTAGAACTAGTCGCTGATACACTGCGCTATGTTTTGCAGTTCAAAGCGATACCCGAGTCTTAAATAATAATACTTTTAATAAACTGGAACTGGACTGGAGTCGGACTTCCGGTGCCTTACTCATTTGACGAAACTCGCTGTTTCCAGCGACTTCGTCCGCGTGGAAATGAATTCGAGAAAACAATTTCGAGGGTTTTTCACTTTTAACAATATTAGCTATTTTCCAGTAAAAGTCCCATCCGAATCGGTTCAGTCGTTTCGGAGATTACCCGGAATAAACAGACGAACAGACAAGCAGACAAAATTATTAAAAATCGTATTTTCGTTATAAGTACCGTATATACATCTTGTGTATTGAGTATGGAAATGTTATTTTGATATTACCTTCAGACACTTCAATTTTATTTATCAGTATAGATTGTTACGCCTGTCTTCTGGTAGGTGGCACTTGTTCAATAGATTTTGATGTTGCGGGCTCTACGTAGGTTACTCCTGGATAATATAGCTTTCGAAAGATGAAAGAATTATTAAAATTGATCCTATTGATTGATTGTTTTACCCGTTAACCTGGTTAAGCCACGGAATACGTCACGGCGTGATATAACCGTGGGTTCAAACTGCCGAAAAAATAACATAAAACATATTGTTATCTCGGTGTAACCCACGGTTATATGATTACTTGACATTTTAGCGATCTAGATATTGATACCCGAAAAACTGCTCAGAAATCGAAAATACAGTAATTCGATTGCCTACTTTGATTTTAGGTTTTGATCAGAATTTTTTTTATCGAGATAAATGTCCATCCAGACATCCATTCTAACTAAATGTGTGTGTAAAATAATAATAATAATAATATATAATATAGTAACTTTTTATGACTATAAATTGATTAAATATAAAAAAAAATCGTATCATTATTGCATTGTTAAATTTTTACTTCAATACAGTAGCATTTGCGTGAGCTGTTCTTAATATATCGTAGAAAGAAAACTCCAAGAGAGGATGAACAGGGAGTGAGTTACGTGGAGCACAGGGCAGGCACAAGGGGAGGAGTAAAATTAGGCCTCCGGCACCTCACTCAACGGACGAAACGCAGATTATTTCTACTTCACGACTGTCTTCTGTAAGGTCCTAGTATTTCACCGGTCGAGCCGGCCAATTCGTGCAACAGATGTTGTTGTTGTCTCACACAGATCTTATACAGCAACGGATTTCTAAAGGATAATAGATGTATGAACGGATTGTGGACTGGATTCATTCTTCTCCGTTTCTTATTTCTTCAACTAATTAGAAGTCAGTTTTTATTTTTACTAAGCAATATTATTACATATTAAAAAGGTCATCCAATGAGAGATTAATGTTTCGCGATATCACAAGCTACGGCTTATATACAACCAGGACCGGATTTACAGCGACGAAATTAATAATTTTATTAATTAATTTAACAGTAGTAGTGGCCCGCTACAACATCTATTGCACGAATGGGCCGGCTCAGTGGTGGAATACCACGACCTCACAGACGACAGGCCTGAAGTAGTATTCCGCGTTTCGTCTGATGAGTCAGGTGCCGTAGGCCCAATTCTGGTTTTCTCCCCCTTCCCACCCTTTTCTTATAAGGAAAGAATGGGAAGGGGAGGAAAACTTGACGGTGGAGGGGATGTATAGAAATTGGAAATAACCATTTTCTGATTGTCTACTCCTCTGTCCATTACAGGTGGGCAAGGCATCTGCAACTCATTAGTTAGTTGCAGATGTCCATGGGTAGCGATCATTTGACATAGGGTGAACCGCTTGCTCGTTTGCCACCTAGTACCATAAAAAAATACAGTGCATTTCTATCATTAGTTAAATAACTTTAATGTTCTAACATAAAGTTAGTAACCGTGAGTAAGTCGTGTTTAATTTGACTGTTTTCTAAGCATTCACTCATTCAACCCTTTAAATCGCCAAACAATATTGAAGAAGACATAGATCCACCATAGACCATCAAAAAGACGTATAGGCAGACCATAGACTATCAAATAGACGTATAGGCAGACCATAGACTA
This sequence comes from Papilio elwesi, assembly GCA_029849275.1. NCBI lineage: Eukaryota > Metazoa > Arthropoda > Insecta > Lepidoptera > Papilionidae > Papilio > Papilio elwesi. The sequence goes on along the minus strand of CM056687.1, from coordinate 1,389,098 downwards.
TCAAATAGATCTGCGGGCAGTCTATAGACCATTATTTTTTTAGCATTTGACTCTCGAAACGAGTGCTTGAAACTAGTATTGACGATAACTAGAAAGGTTATTTAGTTACGTCAATATAAAAGGACTTCACTTGAGCTTAATTGGACTTTGAATTTATCATTGTGTTATTAGTTAAGCCAAAATACTAAAGTTGTTTATTTTAGTAGTGTAGTGACAGTACAGTTTTTTTAGTTTTTCCTTAGTACATCCCTGTGGCCACTAACGTAGTATCAATAGTGACCACTTGTGGCGTAATCTGTGTGTCGCGGGTGCGGGTCGCGACACCAGATAGCCGGCCGGTGCAAGCCGGTTCCTACGCTACACGCCGACGCCTCTTCAAAACATTGCCTATTCAGATTTACTTTATTTGCATATTTATCAAAACAAACCTTTTTAGGTTATGATTGAACTGTAGAGAAATATAAACATGTTGTTTGAAACAGACTATTATTATTGGAACTAGAATGGACATTGAAATATAAATGTTGGGGGTTGACGACTACCTAGATACCATAAAATGGCAGTATTTAGTTAAGCGATATTATAACCCTTAATCGACAAACTATGCATAGTGTATACTTAACTTTTTTGTATAAATTATACTTTAAAGTTCATAGCAGTGCAAATCTTAATGAGATAGTTCAAATCCTAAACACTTTGTAATGTGTAATTAAAAAAATATATAAAAACAACGTTTATTAGTGCGTAAACGGTGTGTGTTACAGTTTAATCTTTTAAAAATAATATGCGTTAATGCCCTCGCCCAGAGGGGTAGGAAGAGGTAACAGATTTCCATCAGGCGCGATCCTGGCACACCTCTCGCTTCTTCCATACATCTACGCACACACGCTCGTCGGTTAGATTGCCTTCATACAAAATATAATGAAACTAATCCGATTGGTCAATACATTCATCATTATGCCTTAATCCCACTCATGTGGGGTCGGCACAGTGTAACTGTAATCCATACTTTTTTGTCTACAGTTTTTACGACTGGCCGCCTGACGCCAATCCTACAATTAGCATTTTTAGAGTACAAACCGGTTAGGATCTAAGCTGATAGTAGATATTGTTTTCCCAGGCTAAATCCCTACTATTATAAATGCGAAAGTAACACTGTCTGTCTATTACTTTCACGCCTAAACTACTAAACCGATTTAAATCTAATTAGGTATAGATATAGTTCAGAGCCTGAGGAAGGACATACTTTTCAATGCGATAGAAGGTTTGGCCTAAAAAATTAAAAATGCTGCCCAAAGTAAAATTCGTAAAAAATAATAGTACCTCCTTGGAAGCGATACGATATCATTCTGTGAACCTCATTTACGATAACAGTTAACGTTAAGATAGGGGAATCATTAACGTCAAGAGTTAAATAGTAAATTTGTATGTCATCAATTTTAAATATAAAATGAGACGCAATTAATATACACACTCCGTTTGTCACTAATTACATATTAATGGTAAATTAATATTCATTAAATTAATTTTGTAATTATTCAATTAATTACACATTAAAGTATAATTATAAGTTGATACTCTTATCGAGATTGTTTATCGGTTGATGATGTAATAAGAAATTCACTAACTCTCAAAATGTGATTTGTTACGAAGAGAAATAATTATTTAATATATAAGACAAATAAATAAAAGCACAAACTCACGTGACAAGTGCATTGTATAGGACTACCCTGTTGCATTTGAGACACTTATATGACAGGTAAAAACGGAAAATATTTTGTTGTATCATTCCATTCCGGCTGGGTCATTATTACGTAGGTATTTCAATGTAGGTGAATCTTGACACTTACAGTGAAGAGTTGTTATTTCGAAGTAAAATTAGATAGAGTGCGGTCATAGAATTTTACATACATATATAAATTAAAATAAAAATATATTAAAGGAAATAAAGAAGCAAAAAGCTTCTTGGCCCATGAGGGGATCGAACCCGCGACCTTCGCGTTATTAGCACGACGCTCTAACCAACTGAGCTAATGGGCCATTGCGAACGAGGTTGAAAATAAAGAACAAAATAAAAAGACAAAGAATTAACAGTTAAAAAGAAATTTTAACCGCAACACCGCTTCGCGCAAGTATCAATGTGCCTCAATGAAGGGATCAGACTGCGTGTATCAAACCCTTCTAGCAATTAGTTATACATAAACTGAAAGAATACAATTTAATTTATACGGATATATCTAATTATAAAGTCGACAAACAATCGTCTGCTTGAAGTATAAAAATAGATTGACCCATGGGACCCAAACCGCGACCTTCGCGTTATTACCACGACGCTTTACTGAGCTAATGGACATTTGAGGATACTAGAAGAATTATAAGGATTTGTTAAAGAAAACAACACACAGGGATCGCGCGTAAACCATGACGCATTGATTTCATGAATCCCGCAATGACATTGGGAGCATGATAGGATATAGGATGGATGATAATTTCGTGTCACATATTGTGCTATACTTTTAACCGACTATTTAACCGACTTCAAAAAGGGGGAGGTTAACAATTCATCTGTATGTTTTTTTATGTTTGTTACCTCAGAACTCCGCTCCTGGTGAACCGACGCCGACTGCAAAAATAAATGAGTTAAGAATTGATTCCTATGTTTACTTGCGTAAAATTATTTTATAATTTATAATTAGTTTTTTTGAAGTCGGTTTTGTTTTTGTTAAGAACATTTTTGGTTTATTTATTTTAATATGAGGCGATACTCGTGTCGGCCGTGAGGTTATCGCTTCACTATTTATTACGGCAATTATTTTTGCAACAGTTAAAATTTAATTGCTTGCGTTATATTAAAGGTCAAGCCAAGTTGTTCCTGTGTACGTTAGCCGTTATCTGACTCTCTATTGTTTTGGTAATATATTATATAAATAATTTTATAATTAATGGCTCAAGATTGGCGGTCACTTACAGGACGGCGTAGCGTAGTTTTTACAAGGTGGACTGATTAACTGGATGAGGGCGGCGATTTATCCTTGTGCTGTTTCATAGGGAGGTCTTGAGGAGGTATCTAGATCTCCACATTTTGTTATCGAAGAGCGCCTTGAACCCGAGCTGCAGGTCCAGAGGGAGCCGCTCCGCTGGGAACCTCGGTTACTTCGTTTGGACTGCTGTATTAGGGGCGGCTAAGATCCTAATTTGATATAGTAAACTGGCTCAGGGACTTTGAACGGGACTGTGATGTAGCTTTGATTGTTACTAAGTAACTTTGTGATATACGACTGAGATAACTGACTAGTAATATATAACACTTAGTAATTTATCTCTTAAGCACACTGCAACTAAGTAATCAAGTTCGCTCGCACTCCACCTGCTTGTGACATGACATAAAGCCCATTTTAAGTGCGACTCGGGTTTATTTAGTCGAGTTGTTAGGATTTTACAGTCGGTAGTTGCGTAAGTCGATCTACTGACGTTCACCCGTGGGTCGTGGGTCTTGGGCTATTAAATTGGACATAGTTAAAGCTAACTACGGCGACTAGCATTTTGAACTTTTGAAGTTTGATCTGTTATGTAATCAGCTCATGTTAAGATTTTTTAAATTTAATTTTTGCTCAGTACCCAGAATATAGGTACATTACATTTCATGTTTTTATGTATATTTTATTAATATTGTGCAGGGAATTTGACAGGTATTGTACAGAGAAAACTGTGTTTACTTTTTCTCTATCGGCCAATAATGTAGATAAATCTTTGACACATAATCACGGATTCTGGTGTCAAGTGCTCCAATCTAAGTGTGTCTAAATGTTGGAGCTACTTGCATATTTGTATGGACCCATATTCTCACAGATATTTTATTTGGGTGGGGGTTTTTTAAGCAGATAATTTAGATTCTAGAGATCTCACCTCCATCCCCAGTTTTTAATATTTACCCTTTACTTCTTACAAGCCATTAGTCGCCATATCGCTTAAAATCTAGTAAGATACTTGGCGCTTATATGTAGAATAATGTTAAGTTATCACAGTTAGCTTGTTGCTAACAAGTTCAAATACCACTTATTATTAATTTATCTCATAGTAACTGTGGTAAATGGTAAGCAGTCACGGTTTACAACCTATACGGAATTTTCCAATGGTATAACCAAAAATCAACTATTAAAACGAGAACAATTAAATTTAAAAACAAACAGTGCCGTGACCCCGGGCCCGGTGCCGCAGACACCTTATCTTTTATTGACATTCGCCAATCTCCCCGTGGCAGGAGGCATTTGCGTAAGCAGCAATCACCTAATCATACATCCAGTTTAACAAGACCCGTTGCTATATTCACTCTACATATTGAGCTACTTTTAAAGATAGGTCTGTTAGTAATGGATTCGTTATCAGTAGACGAGTCAACGTTGGGGCTCGGTAATGCACAAGCCGTCAGTCGGCGACCGAACGTCGTCGACTCAAGACCTACAATAAGGATATTACATGTTTTAATAACATAAGATTTTTACAGTTGAATACTGATTCGAAATTAGTTGATTTTTCTGGAAAATATGTGAATATAGCAATGACTGGCTGATTTTTTGCTACAATTAAAAATGATATAAACGATATAAGAAAAAGGATAGGGAACCTGAGAATCAAAGATGTTACATACCTCCATATGGAGCGTCCAGGACACAAAAGGGAACCACCTCCAGACGCCAATTGGCTACTTACGTCTTCCTTAGTTAATACAGTTGTCATTCGTTTCCCGTATACGAAGTACTTAAAATAATTATAAGTATACGAAAATCACATTCCACAACAATATTTACCCTAATGTACAACGATATATAAAAGACAATAGATTAAAAAGTTTTGTTTAAATATGTTTTATTAATCTATGCTTAGAATATTCTTGTATCTGTATCTGTCATTGCTTTTGTTTTGAAAGAACAATCTTCTCCTTACATTTTAGTATATCTAACATACTATTTATTACGATATGAAAATATCAAGATATGAAACATGATTATGTTGATAAAAAATATTATCCTTATTAAAATTACAATATTATTTACGTAGTAATATGTAGAATCAAAAGCCAATGACGTTATGTCAATAATAAGGGGCATAGAGGTCGAAGTTTTTTTTTTTTTAAAACACAAAATCCGTACTAAGCCCTCTTTCATTGTCAAGATATGATTGTTGTAAACGTCATTTACCATTACATGGCGGCCATTACGCTTTCGTCGGATATGTTGTAATTATGTGGAAATCGTGAGATAATGAATGAAAGCGAAATTGTGTAATATGGATAGATGATATGAGAAAAAGTTGATCTACAAAAATATTTTAGAATATAACAATTTTAACGTAAAAATCTTTGCTTACAAAAATCACATCTTGCTGTGCAACACCGTATCTGCCAGTTTCTGTCGTAAACACGTAGAAAGTCAATTAACCGGCATCAATGATAATAATGCAGCAATTATAAATGTATTTTAAGTATCATTTTAAATATATACATAAATAATCATTTTGATTAACAACGTATTTACCACAATTAACTTCAGATCGTTTGTAATTAAAAAGATAAGCGAACGCATCATAATATATTAGCTTAGGGGTCAAAGAAATTACAGTTTTGTACTAAAAAATTAAATTACTTTCAAAATTAACTCATTAGCGTGTCGCAGATGAGTTAACAGTCACTTAATATCGAAAACCGCTTGCCACAACTAGTCTTTGGGAGTTACAATTCCGTGCGCCAAGCGTAGGGTCGCTTACAAGAGTTAATGGCACAAAACAATAAAAATGTTCACGTTGTAAATGTGTGAATAGTATGTTATTCAACATGGCCGCCTGTTTCCGAGCAAAACAAAGCCACGCGGGCCGCGCGTGGTCGTCGCGCGACTCGCTTTATTAATAGAACGCAACGTGCTAAAATCGACATCCAGTTCAGCTTGGCACACCCCGCCCCCTTCCGCGTCTAGTACGTTGTACGCAACCGAGGGGGGCGTTACGAGTAACGGAGGTCAAGGCGAGCTGGCTGTTGGAGTTGTAACAGCGCCTCGCCTCCGTCGGTGTGAAGGACCACGCCCTGCTGGTCATACGTCTGGCGTTCCAAATTTGAAATAGTTGGAAATGGTTCGTTTGGACATAGAACGCAGAGCTCGATGTGAATTTGGTCGGCTGATTCATTGACACTATTACTCTGGTCGCTACAATTAGATTGTAGTGCTGTATTTTTTCATACATTAAATTGCACCTTTTTACCAAATATGTATTACGTACGGTACAATATTGGTTGGTGATTTTTCCACACACATAAGTTTGTTCTAGTTCTAGGAAGCTGACAGCCTTTACCTTATATCGAAGGCTAATTCAATAAACATTGCAAAAGTAAATTAATGCTTGATTCTATTCTCTCCTTACAAATAAATGTTGGACAGAAGTCAAGTCAATAAAATTGTAAACATTAAATAATATCATACTGTATATGCAACATACAACATACTGTATATGCAATATACAATTCGAAAAACTGCTGGATTATGTAAAACCTCCGCTTATTCTCCAAATCGCATACTTTACATAAACTAGTACTTCTGATTCGATAATTTGAGGTTATGTGTTGAATTCAAACATAATAATTTAAGTAAATAAATATTTAAAGTAACTCCATTATCAAGTTAGGACTACAAGAACAGTTATTATATATTTTATTTACAATGAAATACAGTCTGCAGTTAGCAGCTGCAGAGTAAATATGAAATCGCTTGCGGCCATATGCAGTCGGGCGCAAACCGGTCACAATGAATCACAAATACACAGTCAATTCTAGCTTCTTTACAAGTGTGAATTGAATTTACGTCGTAATTTTCACATACGAGTACACATTGTTACAAATACATGCAGTAGACACATGTGGATATATTTTAACATCTCCATAAGTTACAATATAATAACACAATTCTCTGTACGGGCATTGATACAAGATGCCACTGATGATAATTTAAGATAATTTTTAAAAATCCCGAAATCTTTCAGCTCGAAGTCCAGAACCGTGTTGACTGCCCGGGGAATGCGTGGATGATCTTAATGACGGGTTCAGACTCAGGGGACTTCAGGTTAATTGACGGGAAGTTTTTAAGGACTCGCCATATGAACACGTCGAAGAAACTCTCTGACTTTACTCTTGGTCTCATGGAAAAAAGACGTAATATGAGTCAGTCGTCTACTGATGTGGAGAGGTAGATTAAGGTTCTCCAGCTGCTAAATATGTATAGTGGTGTTGTTGTTCACTAAATATGAATATAAGACGACGGAAGACGATGGAAGTATTGTAATGATTTAGTCGGAACTTACTTTAAATATATTATTTCAATATTTATATTTGGAGATTAAATCCGGGAGCAATGCAGACGTTGTGAGGAAACCCGTTTTCGTGGAATTGCTTGGAACTGAACTTTTGGCAACTGCTAATGTGTGAGATATTGCTTAAGGCCCCTTCAATGTGGTTCGAATTTAATTCCGAAGTAGCTGAAAAAGCTTGTGTATTTTTTGTTATAATTAAAAATTGTTGATCAAATCTATGAGTTGCGGCACGAATAAGAAAGAAAGCGAGATACAAAGTTTACTCTTAAATTCCACCACTATGGATGGTTCTATTTAATTTAGATATAATAATATCCTGGGACATTACTCACACACGGCCATCTGATCCCAAACTAAGCAGAGCTTGTACTATGTAAACGAGATAACAGATATACTACATCTTTATCTTTCTTATAAATACATACTTAAATAAATATTTACACCCAGAATCAGGACAAACAGACTTGTTAATACATAAAAATTTCTGTCCTGTATGAGAATCGAATCCGGCGTGGAAAGCATTTTACTAACCACGTCAACCGGCCCGTCAATATAGCTGATAGCTAGATTTCTAAGAGTTCCTTGTAGTTACAGGGTATTACGCAGGTATAGCTGGAGTTATTAACAGTGCTGTGACCGGCTATTTAAAGCTGCCACTGTCTACTCCGACTTGGTTTAAAGACAGTTAGCTTTTAGTTGAGCTTGGGCAATTTAGTCGAGTTTTTGTCGAGCTCAATTTAGTTCAGAATGTGAAGTGGTTATAATTAAATAAATTAACGTACTAGTTCCTAGAGATTTGTGTGGTTCTCATCTGAAAATAGCAGAAGTAATCATTAGATGGAATATAAATACCGATGTTTTGGGAAGTCAGCCAACCGGTTTTATCTGGTTAACAGATGTTAGTCTAATCCTACGAATTTTCCATCTCAATATTCTTGTATCTTTGAAATAAAAGAAATATTTGGGAGATAGTATGTCTGTTTGTGGTACGGGAGCAGTGGCCTCTGCACTTGATGTACTTGCGTGTCTATAAATAATGTATATAAATAACAGCTGTCTTTCATAGAAATATGTCAACGAGCACGCGGTTCACCTGATATCAAGTGACCGCTACTCATCTGCAACAATCTAACGGGTTGCGGATACTAATTAACCTTTAATGAACAGAGGAAGGGATAAACAGAACAAAGGATATTCTTCATTCCCCCATCCGTCAAATCTACTTCTATCCATCCTTTATGTATTAGAAAAGTAGGGGGCAGGGGATCAGAATTAGGTCTACTCATACGTATGATGCCGATACTTCTACTTCTGTTCTGAATATAACGCTTGTCTGCTGTGAGGTCGTGGTATTTCCCCGTTCAAGCCGGCCCATTAGTGCCACAGATGTTATTGTTTCGGGTTCTACTTTTAATTTCAAAATTTGCGTATAATACTAACTCTTTCCTCTGCAATACCATGAATGACTTCGTTTGTGTCTAATAAATAACTTATAAGTGTTATCAAAAATCCCGTCACGCTATGTCTAAGGTAATTTCAATACATAGACATTCCCATAAGTGTTGTTTGAGATTTAACTTAAATCATGTTCGTGTTTACTCTACCCAACAGAGATTCAATTAAAAGTTTCTTTTGGAGATTACAATTATACGTAACTCTTCAATTTATAAAAGGATTTAATAAGCTACCAATTTTTAATTCATAATATAAACTGAACACAATTGGAGTAGACAGAGATTAAGGCTAAGTTCTAAGTATGAGAGACAGTAACCTTCCATAATAATGGGCATAAATATCAAATGATTTTGCGCACAACAGAACTTAATAGACGGTTGACTAAGTTATATTATTCAACTAGATATAAATCCTTACATACCAATATCAATTAAAATTGCTAGTGTACAATATCCACGTTTAGCAAAGGATGTACATGAGAAAAAAAACGAGTATGTGAAATAACGTATTATACGCAGAAGGTGAGCCAGTTACGAACGGATATGAATAAGGCAAGCACGGTGGGTGCGTCGGCCGATCACGCCGGCGAAGCGTGCCCGCTGACGTCAGCGCACGTCACCAAACAACACGGGCAAATCCACAAACAACTATCGACCCTCTAGATCTAAGAATAAGAATTAAAATCGATAAATGTGCAACCCACACATGGAGTTTTCCATTCTCTTTGCGTAAGTGCACCTCGGATAAGTATTCTCAAGAAGCACATTTTCGATTGCACGTACCTTTATTGCGTCATCAATACAAGAAAAGTTCGAACGGAATATCAAATCTGTGAAGTTTGATATTGTTTTAATACAGTTTAGAACTGGAATAATGAGCCAAGATCGAGTGTCGGAGACATCGAAAAACAAACTCGCAACGTTATCGCAACTACCGAGGCTATAAAAGCAATTACAACTCAGTCTCCGCGCCCAGTGTGGATCGCACGGGTACACTAGAAACATCTATAAGCGACAACAATGATTGTAAATGCAGAAAATATATTTTGTTAATTTGTTTTTTGACATGATGAACAAATCAATGCTCTAGTCAGCGATGTCCAATCTTTAGATGAATCATCTATTAAAAGGGATATCCCGGACACTCAAATAAACAAACAGATGATTGGCGATAGTAATGTAAACAAAAATGTAATAAACGATAATTTTTACATAATATTTCAATTAATGAATGATGTTATCGACACACAAACAAACATGCGGTCAACCTTACTATACTACGTTGTCAAGGAGCTTCCGGGATAGATAATAATCATGTAAAATGGAATAGAAAAAATAAACTATGTAGGTCAGGGTACCTTGTTGGGTTGTTTAATAGCTAAAGTAATATATCAGATAACGAAATCGTGGTTACTGATTACCTACTGGGCTATTTTTCAGACAAGTCACTAAAATACAGAGCAGAGTTGATTGAAGCCAGAACTGCTGATTGTCTTGGAATACAGGGAAAAAAATCTTTTCAGGCTGAATAGTTAATAGTCTTTGCAAAATTAAATATAGTTTTCTTTCCAGTAAAACTTCCTATCTACAATATCAAAGGTATTTGTGAGACTGCCGCGCGACACCTGTATATCACTAACATACACGTATAATTAAAATAGCAAAATTATAATTTTATGATATATATTTGTTATTGTCAATAGGGAAAACGAAATTGTCTAAAATAAGATAAAATTAACTTAAAAAAGTTGTCATAATATTAAGTTAAGGAGCAAAAGGTTAGCATGGTACGAGCATGTTATGAGGAGGGAAGAATGGCATGTGACAAAGAAAGTTTTAGAAATGAATGTAGAGGGATATGTCGGTAGGGGTAGGCCTAAGAAAAGATGGATGGATTGCGTGAAAGATGACATGATCAAGAAGGGAGTGACGACTGAAATGACGGATGATAGATTGACATGGAAGTCGAAAACTAATGTCGACCCCACATAAAGCGGGAAAAGGGCAGGATGATGATGAAGATTATGAACGTAAAGGGGGGTTGAATGTTACTTACTAAACATCAGTTAATTTATTATGCGTCTGTTAGTTGACTTAAAAAAAAGTTTTGATAGTTTCTTTTACAATTTGAAGACGAATCCAATACCTCTAAGGCTTGCAACAACTAAATCTGTTGCACGAATGGGCCGGCTCGACCGGTGAAATACCACCACCTCACAGACAACGGGCGTCAAGTACAAGTACTCTGCGTTTTGTCTGATGAGTGAGGTGCCAGTGGCCTAATTTCAGTCCTCTTCCCCTTCCCACCCTTTCCTCATGCGGATAGCTTGGGAACTGGAAGATGATTGGACGGGGAGGGGTTGGCGGGGAAAAGAAGCTATCCTTTTTCTTGTCTATGCCCTCCTCTGTCCATTAAAGGTAAGCAACGCATCTGCAACACGTTTACTTGTTGCGGATGTCTATGGGTAGCGCTCACTTAACATTAGGTGACCCCCTTGCTCATTTACCAACTTTTTGCATTAAAAAAATCTCGTTTATTGCATTATCTTTGTAACACGAAACAGGAAAATGGCAGATGTCGTTGTATAGAGCAAGGGCAGGAATAGTAAGTAACGCGTATCGGACATATGAAATAGGTTCTTAGAAATATAAACAAAATATTTCATAATTTCAACTTTATTCTTCCGTAGGAGGATAAAGCTCAGGCAGGCCGGCCTTAAAAATAGAGCTTTATACCGATTCTATGGGCATGCCATAATTTTATTCAAACAGCAGTTGCAAATATTGACTTAACGGCTTACAACTTGGTGAAGTCCTTTTTACGTCTTGTGTAACAATATCCATTTATATCGGGTGTATTTTCAATCGAGGTATCAATTGACCTCGGGTTTAGATTTTAATGACTCCATTAGACATTTTTAACCAACATTGCAGTAATGCGGTCGCCTCGTTCGGTACGTATTAAGAAAGCTGGTCTCGCTGTTGCGGCGGCGCGGGCGCGGCGTGACGTCATGTGACGCGCACGCGGCGCCCGCGTGCTGTCACGCCCACCGCACCCGTACTCCATGAGGTCTGTTGCTGGCTGGTATTGCAACGTGTTTTAAAAAACATCGAAGCGTAAAATTGTTTAACCTAACCGAAAGTAGTATTGGTTGGAAATACCACTAGAGACCAAGGTAGTTGTACGAGACAGAAAGTTAAACCGATAATAGAACGCCAGCCATAAGTGTGATATGGATGGAATGTGGAGCACTGTCGCGTTGAGCGTTAGTTGAGTGTCAGCGTCTGGACTCATTCCTCATCTCCTTTTTATAAGCATCCCTCATTTGGCCGACATATCGTCTGGAAACGTGTCTGGTTTGGCGGTTGATCTTTGCCACCATATTCCAAAAAAAAAAACAGAAATTGTTTATTCCACAAATCGAGACGTGGTCACCAAGTAGTTTTTATGTTATTTTACCAGCCACAGACACAGACCACAGATGTCATGAATATTCAGTGATTAATATTTTATCAGCTGGCCTAACGCCTGCTACTACATTATTTAAATGCGCTCATTTTTAGTCTCCGGCATGCATTTAGTAACATTGCATCACTGCAAATGGAATATTTTCAATGATGTTATAATTGGGTACAATACTGGTTTTAGTTGCAGATTTTAATCACATGCGTATTTGTTTGCGTTATTGCCCCAGGTAGGTTCCAGTTTGATTTTTCCTGTCCTACTTAAATTTTACATAGATAGAGGTGCTTAGGAAAGCGACTATACCTGTCCAACAGTTCATTTAACCTCTGACTTCTCCACTAGTGATGTGCTTACTTCTTACGCGTTACTGAAATTAATTGATTTTATTCATGAGGAAGTTATAATCGCTTAATTTTTTTCCTGAATAGACCTTATATTTAACGCTATACAATCAAGTGGTGACTGACAGTTCATAATAAAAAAGAATATCCGATTCCATTGTTTTTTTTTACATTATTCAAAACATCTCTTTTGCCCATGACCCTTTTCCCCACACTAGTCAACCGTATCATCCCTGTTACTGAATTAAAAAGCATAAGTGTTTATTACAAAGACAATTACGTATGAATAACCGAAAGTCCATTACGATACAGTGTGACATTCGGACGTCATCCATCGGATCTTATTTGGTAGGTATGAGGTATCATACGGCTAGCGAGTGATACATTGATGGCATAGTGGAAGAGTTAAAGGATGCAGTTCGTCATCCGCTTGTATAATATGCGTTGTATGTTGCGTCACGCAGCGCGTCGCACGCGGTCTTCGCGTGATCTTACTCGCGGGAGCTCACACGGTGCGATGACGATTGGGCGCCGATATATTGACATCGAATACAATTAAAAATTCGTGCTCTGTTGTAGACAGGTTTTCACCCTGTGAAATTTGCAATTTAATGATCCGATAGTAGTTACCAATCCAGCCGTAGTTGGGTACTGAGACAAACTTATATCGAAACTCCAAGCCGAGGTATTCTCTCATGAGTCTATGAACCAGGTTATTTCTCAAATCTTTCGGCCAAGCGTCTTGACAGCTTATATGTCTCTAAAGGTCGGCCACATAGACGAAGTATTCGCGTCGAAAGTCCTAATGAATAAGAAAAACAACCCTTTTGACTTGCCAGTAACAAAAATAGCAAATCTATTTGTCTATAGGTTAAAAGACACGAGTTTATTTTTTATTATGAAACTCTTTTAGTATCTACTACTATAATTTATGTATTTAAGAGCTGAATTAACACCAACCATATAGCATAACTCCTTATATTAACTGTCATATGACCGGAAAGAGATACTATGACGAGTATATATAGATATAGTGGCTGACAGATACTAATGCAGTGGGAAATGCACATTTAAACATATAATATGCATAATATGCATGAAATGTGTCTGAAGCGTGCATATAGTAATTTGTAATGTCTCTTTATTTTATAAAGTTCCAGGTCAGGTTCCACCCCTTTTTACGATGTCATCCTTTCATTATTAGAATTAGACTGGGAAAGAAAAGAGGATTTGATAGTGTATCAGATAAACAGGTTATAATTAATGGTCCTGTAACAGGTAGGTAACGTAACGATTTTTGTATCTTCTTGCGAGTGCCTAAGGTAACGGTACTTGGTGGACCGCTTGCTCGATGGTCTTTCTTATCAAGGATCCCTGGAAAATGCCGAACTCACATAAAGCAGGAAACAGGCACGGAGAAGACCCAGGCTGGGTAAGTTGTCGGGTGTACTGGGAATGATCTGAGTTGTTCTTCTAGCAGGATATAATCCGGTTGATAACTATGATAAATTTTATACCTAAGGAGGCAAGAGGAGTTCTGGGTAACAGCCACGTATTGATTTGATTTGTGAATCTCTTTCGGTTACTCAGTTAGTGGTCAACATTTTTGTTAGTGCTAAGTAAGGCCAGGAAAATAGATATCTGATGTAATGAATTACAATGTATCTTGCGCAGTTGTCGCCACCTGGTAACAATAGGGAGATAAAGCAACTGGTGTGTTGTTTTGCGTGATAAGAAAAACTGTTTTTCATCTTATACTTTCATTACTTGAAATTCGTAATCGAAACAGTTAAATGGGATTTCCGTTTCGCTATTTTCTATTCTTAAATAATAATTGCATTTGTTAGCTGCGTTATAAAATAAATAATTTAACAAAGGGCACGTAACTACGCATTTGAATGTTTTACGTTATCTGTGTACAACGAAATGGCGCGTATTTTTACACGCGACCTCGAGGAAGGCGCGTTGTTGTTGGTTGATGCATTTCTGCATTAGCGACGCAGATGGTTCTCGAATATTTTTTTTTAATTCTGAATGTATTCGTAACCTTACTTTATATCTATGGTACCTATAAGCAACAAGTTGATTTTTTATGTTGTAGTCATCTGTGCTTAAGACATTGACATATATTTTCGTGCATGACACAAATATCGTTATGTTATAAACGATTAAACAACGCCTTATAGTCACAAATTCTAATTAACTATGCAGTTTTACTCATAATCTTGTAGGTAGTTCATAGGAACAGCGCGTTTTCAGTTTATAAAACATTAGTCTTCTAAAAGTAACAGGACGTCTTTAAAACATTAATACCGTTTTGTGGATTCCTCCTTATGATGCCTAACTAACTTTTCATTTTAGAACATTAAGAATAGATTTAAGTTACGGTTGTCAGTTGAATTCCCAAAAGATTAAGAGAAGATTAATGATTTTTTATCTGCATTTGCAATAATATTTGTAAATAAACTCATGCTCCAGTTTTCATTTTACAATATTCTAAGACAGAATGTCTAACCTCGATCTGTAATAAGTGTTATTAATAGTATGGTGCCTAAAATAGCTTGATCCATGTGCAGCCAAAGTCCAAAGCCGCGCCCACATCGTCTGAATATTTTTAATCTGGTATAAGATGACAGCTTTCGTAACGATTGTCTGTGCCTTGCGTTCCCGCGCTGTCAAAAGTAAAACCTCAGTAACGTTGTTTTTTGGCGGGAACTAGACACGTATTTGAGACTTGTCATTTTTATTTAATTACTTTGAAACTTATTATATTGTTCTTTATCTAAAAAAAATGCATGATTTGCTAATTAAAATATTTCCGGCTCAACGCCTATCAAACTGTGCGAACAATTCAAATTGTCTCTGACACGTTAGAGTGTTATGTTTTTTATTTATTTAATGGCTTTAATAATGGAGTTATTTTTCAGATTTCTACTTCGAGTAAAATAATTTTCGTAAATTTATTCCCGGAATATGAAAAGTGTTATTTGAACTATTACGCTATCAAACAAGAAGGATTGTACACATAAATCAGAACTAAGTATGAGTGAGGTCATAGAGTCATACAATATTAACGTCCGGTTTCTGAAACGTGACATTTTTATTCAACTAAATCCTGTCAAATTCATTATCATGACAAATCGAATTTAGTTTCTAAAGGAAAAAGAAAAAAAAAGTAGTTGATCATGCTTCTAGCAAGATGAAAGACATTTGATCGGACTTTGACATCTAACTAGTCATCAGCTTTGTTGATTATCCTTTCAGAAACCGGGTGTTATTATAGAAGTCACGCAGGTAAGACATATAAAAGGAAGCATCCTTAAGGAAAACTTGGGTAAAATGTCTTATATGATATAAAAGGAATAAAGAGCAAAATAAACGTTGTAGCTACACTACAAGAATAAAAAGGGCGTGGTATAAAAATAGCACGTTACAAATAACGAAGTCGATATGACGCACTGTAAGAGGATTGTAAAATTATTAATTTTTTACATTACATTCACGTTGGATTACTTTCATCATTACATCAAGTAATTATAACAATTAAGTCAGGCTACGTGTCTTCTAAGCTGGCTAAGGAAGTTGGGAGCCTTGTCCTCCACAGGGGTGGAGTTGTCTTGGCGAGATCTGTTCTTGCCCCGCAGGTCGGATATGCGTAGGCATTTCCTCAATTATAAAAAGGCTACTAGGTGACAACTCGGTTTTCATCGAGCTAATGAGGTACCGAGTAAAATAGGGCGGGATCACACAATGCACACGAATCAGTAACCAATTGATTTTTTTGTATAGATTAATTAATCTTAAAATCGAATCAATAATTAGACCGAAAGTAGAATTGCTATGGAGCTTTAAGCGAAAGATTTCGCTTCATAAAATTTGTGCACGATGGTGTAGGCAAAAGGTTAAAAACTCTTGTTGTTGGGAATTAAGACATTTTATTAACGTCTGTGATAAAAAAGTTGAGTGATATGTGTTTGTTCATTTGTGTTGTTTTTTTTTGTAAACGAACTTTCTTCTGTCTAATAAAATAAAATGCGGGTAACAAGGACTAATGTGTACTATTGTAGCGCAATCATCCTTACCAATATTATAAATGTGAATGTAAGTTTGTTTGTTACGCTTTCACGCGAAAACTACTCAACCGATCATCATGAAACTTTGTACACATATACTTGGAGGTATTGGAAGTAACATAGGATACTTTTTATGAAAAAAAATGGTATATAAATAACGAAGCATGTATGTTCCCTATAGACTCCGAAACGGCTGGACCGATTTCGATGAAATTTACAGGGATTGTCCAGATTGGCACATAGCGATCGGATCAACATAATTAGTGGTACCCGGGCGAAGCCCGTGCGGGTCACTATTTTATTATAATCATTTCAGTAATCAGGCATTGCTGGTAATTTTTTTGACCATTTCGAAAGTGCAGTGAGATTTCAGATACTTCGCAAAAAAATTCTGATTTTTTTTCTAGTTAAGCTTACCGTTTTGTTGCCATGTTGTACAATTTTGGTCATGATTTCTTGTACTATTATGTTTACCTTTCGATGGCCCTCGGCCAATTGGACCGGCACGTTTCTTGTGAATGCAAAATGCATCATCCAACAGTGATCGGCTTGTTTTTCCTCGTACACGTACATATTTTGTAACTCACTATGGAAACATTTACATCTGACAACAATCCTTTGTATCTACGCTGATTGGAATATTCCAGACGAAAGATACAACGAAATCTGTAGTTAGTGTAACAAGTCTCTTAACCAAGATTCAGTAAACTGGCTTAAATGTAACATTAATTATTTGATTTTTGTACCCATTGTTATGCTTTGTGAGCGTAGATTTTGTACTTACTAATATTTATTTTAACCAACTAAACTTAAAAAGCTTCTGCTATGATACGGTTCGCGACAGTAATCGCATGACGGATTCGAACCCACGACCATACGATCGGCAGTCCGTACCTTTAGTCATTAGGCTATTGGTGTTAAGCCGTAAGTCCTTATTGGACGCAGACTTTCCAGAAGGAGAATTAACAGACCTTCTTAGATAGTGGTGATAAATCAACGTAAAACGCTGCAGAATTAAAGTCAACTGTCAAATTCAAACTGGTGGTTTAAATGACAAGCAGGAAATTTCTAACCTTAACTTAATAACTCGCGTAAGGAAATATATTATCTGTTATTTAATTAATGACTATGATATCCATGCTAATTCCAAAACTTGTCAAAATCCGCGCCAAACTCAATGCTTGAAATATTGCGCTCGAGACATTGATAACTTCAAGGGCGGACAGTGTCGTTTATACCACCAACATCGAACTAAAACGAGCTGCGTCTATAATTCGAAACTCACCAGCGACCTTGCGAGTCGCTTCCGCGTGCTCCTCTGAGGGCGTCGGTTCGAATCTCGACACAAGAAATAAACTTTTAAATAATATTTCTGAATCGGTTGGCAATGTTGTTTGTTTTAAGAATGTAAACATATTTAATAGTTTAAAAAGTTTCTCCCTTTACTTTAGAGGTTTTATTCGGCTTAGGAAATAACTAGTTCTGCATTATGCATTTATACAATATATTGATCGGATCGTCGGAGTCCATGCATACATACACATCGCCTTTTATTTATATATATATTCACTCACTCCCGTAAACCAAAGAGGGGACAGAGCTTACAGATTATAGTAAATATTACACAAAGGAAAGATTCATTTACTTTCATGTGTTGAGTCACGTCTTGGTCGCCAATGTTGGGGGGGGGGGGGGGGGGGAGAGAAAAAGACAACACTTGCGTGCATTTTGCACATGCGACATGGTACATGGTTGCCACATGTAGTTGATAAATTCTGTATGTATCTATACTAATATTATAAAGAGGAAAGATTTGATTGTATGTTCGTTTTATAGGCTCCGAAACTAC
The DNA here is from genome assembly GCA_029849275.1 of Papilio elwesi. Taxonomy (NCBI): domain Eukaryota; kingdom Metazoa; phylum Arthropoda; class Insecta; order Lepidoptera; family Papilionidae; genus Papilio; species Papilio elwesi. The sequence continues at coordinate 1,370,562 of CM056687.1, read as the reverse complement.
TGAACCGATTTGAAAAATTCTTTCACTGTTGCGAAAGCTACACTATCCCCGGTTGAAATGGGCCGTTCCAGAATAAAATGGGAACAGATGTGTGTATGTAACACACGTCGCCTTGTACCTGTAAAAAATGTATCCCACTGGAACAGTAAATTTTTCCATAGTAAAAAGTAGCCTATGCTATTCAAGACTATAATCTATCCCTGTACCAAATTTAGTCAACAAACATCCATACATCCACACATATAAACATTCGCATTTATAATATTACTAGTTACCCGCCCCGGCTACGCCCGGGTACCATTAATTATGTTGATCCGATCGCTACCAAACACAGGAATGTGCCAATCTGGACAATCCCGGTTAATTTCATTGAAATCGGTCCAGCCGTTTCGGAGCCTCTACGTCTATAGGCATACATACTTCTTATATACATACATACATACATACATACTTCTTATATACATTTTTTTTTCATATAAAGTAACCTATGTGACTCTTAATACCTCCAAGAATATGTGTACAAAGTTTCATGATGATCGGTTGAGTAGTTCTACACATCGCGTGAAAGCGTAACAAACAAACTTACATTCACATTTATATAAGTAGGGTTTGGTAAGATTGTTAACATACATTATTGTGGTGCACGTATTACGATACAACGTCCGATCGTAGATCTAAGGTGTTCAGTATTTATTATCGTTAGTTAGAGTTCAGTGAATTAAATTATAAGGTAGGTGCGAACAGCGCAATCCGGTTCCGAATCTAAATTGAAGACGATCGAATTTGATAGATTTAAGATAAACAACATGGCGTAAGTCGTTGTAACTCAAATAAAGATCAACAAATGAGACAGTTTGTGAGTTTAAGCGAAGACAGACCTTGTTTTTTTTTTGGGCGTCGCTAGCCGCCTATTTTATTATCAAGTTGCGTCTAAATTCAATGGAATACAGCAGGCCAGTATAGAGTGGAGTGAAGGTCTAAAGTGAAATTCTAATCTTCGTTCCTTGTGCGTATGGCAACATTGGAACAAGTTACCATCATCATCGTGTCCGTCCATAAATGACATGGGTACCTTCAAGAGTGTATACGCTGTTACTATACTAGTGCATACCACCATTAACATCAGCTCGGATTGTGGTCAAACAGAAAAAAGGCATCGTATTACTGGACATTTCATTTCATTTGTCTTTTGCCGTCTTCATTGTACTTCTCTGGTCACCCCATTCTTTCTACATGTGCTACTTAGTTTCTTTACATGCTTGAATCTCGCGTAACGACTAAAACAAAGCCCAATGTCAACGCACTAAGTCCCGCGTGCGCGTGTTGTTATGACTCCGTGTTATCTGGCATTATTAGCCCTTATCTATTACTTCGGCTAGGCTCTATGAGATAGAGTGCTTATCAGTGAAAGTGTATGTAATTCGGGTGACGATGACGTCACGATCACGACCGGACCACGTGGCGGGTGCATGGGCGCGCCGTGGTGGCGATGATACGAACCGCGCGCAAATCGCGCTCCCCTTACGTGAGCTCTACACGTTAAAAATAAACAAAACCTAATCAAACTTTTTGGTGAGATGACAACCGAGTTACTTGACTTGAACCTGAAGCCCCGGACCTGTTTTTTTGTAAAATATTGGCTATTTTTTTCAGCTAATTTCATCACAAATTAACTTAAACTATCACAGTATGTTTTGTTAAAGCTCACGGGGGACTCTCCTGTCCATTAGTGCTGAAAAGTACTGGTAGTACAAGTAAGAAATGAGATACAAAAACATTAAATAAAAATAGTTTAATTTCGATGTGTAATTTTAACGTTAACATAAATTTTATTACAAAATGGTTAGTCTTATCCTAGAAGATAGTTGCCAAGTAATTATTTACAGTCCACTAGCTGTCCCGGCAAACTTCGTTCCGCTCTGTAATTAATAGATGGTTCGCTATTTTGGAGATAATGGCTTACACATAAAAGGTAGATATATGGTGTCAAGGGCTTTTTGTACGACTATTTAAGATTGATATTTCCATTATACATAAAATATGTGTAACTCTAACGGTTTATGCAGCGCACACCAGCATAGCTCCATATCGCGGAATTTCTTGACACTTGACACTTATCGTTTCATTTTGAACAATTCACAAAACATCTGTATGAATTATAGCCTATATGTTATTCTGATTAGCTATATTATTGTAAAGTTTCATTAAAATCCATTCAGTAGTTTTTGCTCGAAAGAATAACAAACACCAAAACTTTCGCATTTATGATATTAGTAGGATAGTGGGATTCGGTGTATTCGAACCAACAACAACCCCACAAAATTTAGTTAGTAGCTTATTAATCCCAAGGAGGGTTGGCGTTAGGCAGGCGGCCGGCTGTAAGAACTGTAGCCAGAACCTATATAGTATGGACTATGGTCACATCGATGTCCCTACATAAGCGGAAAAAGGGCAGGGTGATGATGAGGTTAGGTTAGTATTTAAGTAGGTAATATCATAAGTAAAATTGCATGGAGGGTGAAACCGCGGGGCACAGCTAGTATAGAATAATAATAGGTCTAGAAACTTATATAAAATTTATCTATTCGTAAATGTATACATAGAAAAAATATGCTTTCTCTGTCGAGTCGATGAGTTAAGCTCGCCTGTAGATATTTCATCTTGTTGGCACATCGTTTATACGCAACACATTTACACACGAACTTTGAAATAAATATATAAATAAATAGTATCGTGACGTAATAAGGATCTCTGCGTACTTCTTTGTCACAGGTGTGGTTTTATTTATGGTAAAAAGTGGCAAACGAGCAACTGGTTGATAGTGATTGCAACGCAGAAATTGTTATTTTCCTATCATATTTATTCCCTCCCACCATCAAGCCCTTTATCCCCATTCCTTATAAGCAAGGGAAGGGAAGGGGAAGATGATTAGAATTAGGCCTCCAGCACCTCACTCGTCAGACGAAACGCGGAATACCCTAATACTTTACGCCCATTCGTGCAACGTTATTGTTACGGGCTTAACACTGTTAAAACAGTGTGGAGTGAAACTCTTGTATTTCAAATTTAAGAACAAAATCCTTTGGCATGAAGGAAGCTTCCCACATCTTTAAATTCTCTACGCGACCCACAGATAGCGTCGTATATCTTGTATAGAACAGCTGCAAAGTGTTCTGTACATTGACTGTTTCTAATTTTTTAAATAGAAATAATATGTAGACAGCGTATAACATTTTAATTTAAGAAAAAAAAAACCATTTGCAAGATTTTCTTCCCTTTATTTTTATTTATTTCTGTTTAGGTAGTAAGATACTTGCCCTTTCTTGAAAGACACCCCTGTAGTGTAACTCTGTATCTGTGAATTTATTAGATGGTATGTACACGTCCAAGGAACAAATTCTTGGTATCCAGATTTTGTCGTTTAATTCGTGTTAAGTGAAATTGGATTTATAATTGTTAGATGGCGTTGATGTCGCGAGGGGTTCACTTCTCGGAATAAGGCTACATGCTACGAAGTTGCAAATAACATTCGGTTGTGTTTTAAAAGTTCATTACGATTGTACTTTTAGAAGCTTTCTGTGACTTAATTTGAAGAAGAACTGGAAGGAGTTTAATTTAGTAATTTTCCTTACTAAGTTAATTAAGTGATTTTTTCTAAGCATTGTCGCCATATCAGTCCGATAGATAACTGTTGGCAGTGTTATCAGAGGCGCGGCTCGAGCGAGCGGGTGCGTGCGGGCAGTCGGTCGGCGGGCGCGCGCCGCACGCAGACCGACCCGCGTACTTGCCGCCTCGTCAATCTTGCAGTGCAGTGTAGTGCAGTGTCCGTGTGCGCCATCAAGAAAACAACCAGTTTAATTCAGTAATCTTTTTTTATAATCTTTCTTTGTAATATTTTAACCTCAACAACTATATACAATAATGTAAGACTTAAAGCTAAACTACGTAAGTAGTTAAGATAGGACAGTCTTAAATGAGTACTAAAACTAGGTAACGATCATGAGATCTGGATCACAGTCGAATCACCCGCGGGCTCAGTACGCGGAGAGCACGGGCGGCGTGGGAAGCGGCGCGGGTGCGCGGGGCGGCGAGGGCAACAGGCGCAGGGAAGGCGCCGGGGCGCGCTCCTTGGCGTGCCGCTTAACGTGCTTGGCGAGGTGGTCGGAGCGCATGAAGCGGCGGCTGCATACGCGACACCCGAACTTCTTCTCACCGGTGTGCGTACGCTTGTGCCGCGACAGCTCGTCGGAGCGTGAGAAGCGGCGCTCGCAACCCGGCCACGCGCATCGGAACGGCCTTTCGCCCGTGTGTGTGCGCGCGTGCGCCTTCAGGTGGGACGACTTGAAGTAGTTCTTGCCGCAGCCCGGGTACGAGCATTCGTAGAGACGACGGCGCGCGGCCGGTGCGGGCGCGACCAGCCACAGGGCCGCCGCCGGGAGCAGCGCGCCTGGCACCAGGACGGCGGGCGCGGGCCGCGGTGCGAGCGGCACCCAGCCCGGAGCCGCGGCCACGGCCCGCCCCTCGTCCTTCGACGTGGCTTCGGGGTGCGGAGAGGGCACGCGGGGCTGCGGTTTGGGCGCGCATTCCGGGTGGGGCGCGGGCACTCGAGCCGAGGCCTTCGGCTCGGATTCTTGGTGCGGCGAGGGGACACGCACCTCTACGCTCTCGGGCAGGGTCCGAGCGGGCGCCAGGGCGGGGGCCGTCTGAGCCTGGCTGGCGATGTATTTCACTTGGGAATAGCTGTGGCCGCGGTTCATTTTAAATTTCAGCGTTTTGAGTATGTTGACATCGCTGCGCGGTGGCGGCGGCGGCGGCGGCAGCGGCTCGGGGCTGCAGGTGCCGTCCTTGTGCGCGCGCATAATGACCGAGGGCCGGGTGCAGGGTTCCGGCGATGGCGTGCCGAGCAGCAGGCGGGCCAGCTCACAGCGCGCTCGCTTGCCACACTCCTCTTCACCCTCGGAATCGGACGGCTGAGGCGTCACCAGCCCCGCCGGCGGGGACTCGAGAGCGCGTTTCACAGCCGCCTTCTTCAACGGTAGCTCCACCTGAGACAAAGAGAGGAACGTGAGTGAATGGACGGCTGACAGGCCGCGGCACGCGCACGATGCGTGTTCGCGCGCGCCCTCGCTTTCGGTCGCACGGACCGAGGATTTTTTTTATTATTTTGAAATTTACAAAGTCTTCTCGAAAGTTAACACTCACTTTGCAGTCCATCAACGGAGGCGTCGACGGCGGCGAGAGAGGACCGCAGACTTCCAATATCGTCGACATATTGATTGGGGCTATATCATTCAATGAAATAAAAACTTTCTTTTTAATAAAATAAAAACTTGACGCGAATGTTGCGACAACAGTTCCTTAAGACCCGTGTAGCTTCGTCGGCGAGTGGCGGACGAATAAACCGCACGGCGAGCGCTCGAGGTACGAGGCGCTGGCGGTCGCGGTGGCGGCGCAGGGCGCGGGCGGCGCGCGGCCAATGGCGGGCGGCGGCGCGGCGGCGCGGCGAGATGGCGGCCAATCGCGGCGCGCGGCGGCTCGGTGATCACGCAGCGCGCGCGTGCCGGCGCGTGGCGCGCACGTGCACACGGAGTGGCGGCCGAGGTCGCCGCATGACGTCACCGGCGCGCCCCCGCATGACGTCGCGCAAGGTCGCGCCGCCGCCGCGCTGCAACGGCCTGCAGCTCGCGCAGGTGTCAACGACCCGCGCCTGCCCAAATGCTCATTTAATTAGGCCTAATATGATAGCCACTGTGAACTTGTAGGCGAAACTCTCAAAGTACGTCAACTTCAGTCTATCTGTACAGCCTGTCTGTGTGGTTTATCACTATTACGGTGTTCAGCAGGCATTACACATCACAACACTCATGTCAGTTCTACTTAAGTTATCTCAACAAAGCTTCTTATCAAGTGTTTGTTTGGTTATAACGTGCTGTTATCTCTTAACATTATTAAACATGTGTTAAAATTTTATAAACTTATAAATAAAGAAATATTTAAGAAAGGTAAATAAATCACAAGTAAGTAAACTTAAGTTTCCCACGGTTTGGTTATCACGAAGCATTAACAGGTTCAAAGTAGATAGCAAATCAACAAACTGTGGTAGGCGTTAATTTAAGATTTACAAACAAAAATCAATCGGTACTCCGTAAACATCAGCTGACGAATTAAATATCTTATTCAACGTAAGAATTGAAGCCTAGACCCCATTAAAAAGTTTTACCTGTCATATCTCATGTACGACACATTCTATATACAAACAGTAACGTAGTAAAGATTTTTTTCTATACCGTAGCAATAATTTGGCGTTCCTAATGCTAATTAGAAACAAACAAATAATTCAACAGCTGTGCTCTAGGGTTGACAAAAAACTATAGGAAAATTTTTGTTGTGAAACCGAACAGGTATCACAAACATGTTGATACGTCGCGGCGCGTCAGTGTGCGTCGCATCACGCGGGGAGCGAGTGACCGCCCGAAAGTCACAAGCGACAAGCGACACTTCCAAACACCCTTTTCTGTGTTTGGTAAGTACACTAATTTTATCAAACTCTATCTCAAGATCAATAACAAATATCTACGTTGTCATTATATTGTATTTCCAAGCCAACATCATATATATTACCAATATAGAAGAATAAATTATACAAAAATAGTTAAGGCTCTCACTGAATCTCTTCAACTTAAAATTTATCGTGTAATATAAAGTTAATAGAAAAATAAAAAGTAACGGATGAATTAAAAATCTTTTTAAGGTATAAATATAGAAATAAACACATTATACGAGTATACCGTCGACCAATGGTCTGTTTAAGTAAATAAAAAACACTTAATTTGCTTGGAGTGTGGATTACAGCTATTACTTTACGCCACTAACTAAAGTTTTTAGATCTTACCGTGGGTTTCCACTGGCGTGACATTGTGTCGATACACGGTTTCTCTATCTTTCACTCTGAAAAGACCGAGATGACAATATGTTTTACGTCAATGTTTTCGATAGTGTAATCCCGCTGTTAAAGTGACATGAGCCTATACAAACTATTGGAATTTTTTTGACTAGTAAGTTTTACAATCTAACTGGGATTTGTACGTTTTATTATCAAAGTAAAGCCATACATACACATAATGGACAGAAATACATTTAACAACAAATATTTACAATGACTTGTACCACACGCATTGTGCTGCGTGAGTACAGTGTTGCGGCGTGTATCTGTGAGCGTGGGGAACTCGCGCGCGGTGACGCGGGCCGCGATAGCGCGCCTCTGACTCACACACCGCTGACTAATGCCTCCCGCCCGCCGTTGACCACTTTCTGTGTATTTGAAATTGCATGGAGTTTTCAGTTCCTATTTGTAAATATTTATATTTCTACGTCCGATAATCAACGATATTTTTCGAGGCAGTTTCTGTTATTGAAGGCACACTAATACATGGTCAACTGGCAACACCGTAACTTGTAAGATGTTATACCCAATTAAATAGTATTGCGAAATGTATGCAGAAGTTTCTAGACCATGTGTATAATATATTTAATTTACCATACACTAGCTTTTAGCGGCTTCTTTTTTGTTTTTTTTAATTGCATCTAGATGAGGGAACCTATAATTATTATATACATTAAATAAAACCTGCTGATGTTTTTACTTGTTTAATTGCCGAAAAGGAGAGAGGGAACACAGACCTAATGGACATAAAAGACAATTTATAATTAAGTATTTGCGTAACTTATCTTACCTAAATAGCACTTAATAAATTAAAAACGCATTGTATCCTATAACATTCTTCTTGCTTAACGTAATTTTTGTTTATCTTCGGGTCTGAAGGGTCGTAGCGTTATTTTAAATCCTCCACTTAATCCCTCTTAAAATTTCCCTCATAACGCTATTTTTAATCCTACCATTCAACGTCACTCCTAACATACTTCTCAAGGATCGCATCTCAACGGCATTAACTCAACTAGCACTAAATAAATAATAACGAAAAAAAATTTTTAATGTTCGTTCTGTAGTAGATATCTCCCACTTCTGAAAGTAGGCCTCCCCTATGAATCGACACAAAGTTCAGTCCCTTTTAGATCTCATAAAGTGGACATTCACAACCTTGGTCGTCGGTTCACCTTGTGAGAGGCTGCCGTTGTAGAATCCCTACTAATATTATAAATGTGAATGTAAGTTTGTTTGTGACGCTTTCACGTGGAAACAATTCAACCGATCATCATGAAACTTTGTACACATATTCTTGGAGGTACTAGAAGTAACATAGGATACTTTTTATGAAAAAAAAGTATATAAAAAGTGAAATATGTATGTACCCTATAGACCTATAGACTCCGAAACGACTGGACTGACTTCGATGAAATTTACAGGAATTGTCCAGATTGGCACATTCCTGTGTTTGGTAGCGATTTGATTGACATAATTAGTGGTACCCGGGCGAAGTCGGGGCGGGTCACTAGTACAATAAAATACCATGATTAAGGAAAGAAAAATAAATTTTAATATATTCATAAATGTGTCTGTCGATTGTAAGAATATATCTGTCTGATTATTGCGAAGGTAGCGATGGACATACGGGTGAGTTGCTTGCTTATTTGTGAGAGTAACGCCCGGGCTCTGAATGGCTGATCAAAGGAATAATTAGCTAGATAACTGTCAAATGTCATTTGAGTTGGTCGAAACAGGGTCATCAAGTTTTTTCTTATAGAAATTAAAATAGTTTGACATGGCCATGAACTTGACGGGGTGTTAGTTGATTAAAAAAATGATGTCAAATCGACTTCAGTTTCTATGAGCAAATGATCATGCTTCTAGCAATGAAATGACATTTGATCAGACATTTGACAGCTAGCTAGATAATTTTCCATTGATCAGCCTTTCAGAAACCGGGTTCTTGTTTTCCGTCTAAACCTGTGTCTCCATGCAGGCTAAAACAGTAGCCGCGCCGCGACGCGTGAAATGCCGCCACGCACTGCTGCCACCGCTCAGGAGTTATTTTTACCACGCATGTGTGTAACATCAAATACGTACTAGTGATGTGACTCGAATCGGTTTTACTATTAACCGAGTAGTGATACATCACTAGTAGGTATACTCGATTAAACTACAAAACTTGTGGTAAGGCATTAAACGAAGGTTTTGCAAAAATGAAACTATAATGCAACAGCAGGCTTTGTGTCTATCTATACAACGAGACAGACAGACATACCTCACAGAATACTTGCATGTGGTTTAGGTTAAGCGTTATCCTTATCTAACTGGTAGTTTGACTGGTTGTTATAGATCTACACATTTTTTGTTGAATAAATAAGTTCGAATGTAGCCTTATTACTTTTTTTTTAAGAATTCACATCACTATAACATACCCATTACACTATGGCGTGTGTATGTGAGAGCGCGTTGCGGTGTGTCTGCCGTGTGTGTGTGTGGGCGTGTCGCGTTGCGCCGGTCAGGGACTGTGCCGGCGCACGCGAGCAAAGCGTGATTTCGTTTTCACGTTTGTCCCACATTACTTACACCTTTTGTCATACTATTGTATTGCAGTCTTTTCCGTGATTGTATTCTGAATTCGAATCAGAAAAAACATTATTATCTTATTTGTCCTGTTAACGATACTGCTAAAGGTATTTTATTTAATACAAAATCTAAAAAATACATTCGGAAGCTCCTTAAATTTGCCTTTATTTGCCTAAAGCAATCCAGATGTTATAACAAGAAAGTATAATTAATTAATACACTTGTATGAAGTTACAAAAAAGCCTTTTTGTAAAAACTTTCAAAATCAGGTACAAAAAAGTTGTTGCGCATGTTTCAGAAACCCATCCCCTTCGCTCAAAAAAGTGTTATTAACAAGCTTGAACATTCGTTTAAATGTTGTTCACATCCCACAAGTTTAAGAACACGAATAGTACATAGTAGCGACATCTGTTGACAACTGTTAATTACTTAGATCATGGCCCTTTGTATTTTATTAAGTCTAACTAAATTTATGTTCATACATTATGTTCATTATTATTTCTCAAATAATAATCAAAAACTTAAGATTTCAAAAAGCATTCCTTGAAGAGACATGAATCTTTTTTAATCATTAGTTTTATATTCGGCCCATAGATGTCGCGCGACAATTTTAATAAACTTAGTAACGCGGTGTAGAGATTATTTACGCGTTGGTTAGGTCCGATGCGAAGTAAATTTTCGTCACTCTGGTTTCCCTTCAAAACGTATAAATCTTTCGCCTTTTACTAAAGATTTCCGTGGAGGGGAACACTCAAATGAGTCTTTAATATTTTTGTATAGCTCTGCTTCGGCGGAGTGATAAATCCTCAAATACTATTTTACAAAATTAATGTATACCTATTATCTAGCTTTTAGGTTCGAGTTTGATTGAGATATCATAAAATTCAGTTAACGTGCGTAATTTCAGTAATTTTTATCCGATACAAAGTTAAATGTAGGAGTGAACTTGAGTGGTTATTCTAATGTTTTTTTAGCCATTAGCTAACCTAACGCTAACTTTGTTCTAATTTAAACTATGTAAAATGTGTGCTTTTTAATGTTGTCAGTGTACACCTACCTTGCTACAACTTTCTTTTCCTACGTGACGTAAGGATTTGCAGTTGCCAATTGTCAGTCAATGATAGTAGTAAGATTTCAATTCATACCCAATATGTTTAATTTAAGGCGCTTAATTTAACTTCGAGCGAAAAATAGTTTTGTTTGTTGGACTGGAATGTATATATTTAAATATTAATAAATACATGTATCAAGTATTAATAGAATATTGGCTCGCTTAGCTTGCCCTACATCTACGAAGTCTGTGAAGCCTTCGGAGAAAAAACGACAACAGTTTGCCAACACTTAGCAAATATTTAGTAGTACTCTAGTACGATAATGAAAATTACGTGTTCTATTTTATTATTACTTCTTTTTTAAAAAAAAAGTTTTTTAAAGTTAATACAAGTTAACAATATAAGTGAGCAAGCGACATCTTTGGAAAATGTATTAGAAGAAATGGCAAGGGAACTGGGTAACTGGGACTAACGTTCGACGATATCTATGCGTCTTGAATACATTCAAATAACTTTTGCAAATGGTGCCATCTATGGGTGTAAGTACGCATTAAATTAAGTATCCCTAAAGTGGATGTAAGACATCGATTTCGATTCAAGAAAATAAAAATGATTACGTAAAACTTTTATTTATGAATTCTACTAATAACTAAGTGCCGTCGTCTTCCAAATGTCGTCGATTATTAAGGCAACAAGAACTCTCAAGCGCGGAGCAGAGACTGGGTGCTCCTTTCAAAGCACGGGCTTAGATTCTTTAGGCAGAAAGGTTTAGGTATGTATTTTAGCCAACCAATAGTAACTGACTCACATCTGACATAAGTGATGATACTTTTGTCACAATATTTATCATAAAACTTTTATGTTAAGGAAATTGACATCTATTTCTTAATAATTCAAATAATTTCTTTCCTTCACTACCTTAAGAAATAACGGATATGACCAAGAGATGGCACTGATTCACTTCATTTTAGAACGATTCACGATGTCACTTTAAAATTAGTTCTACAGAGTACTATTCTATACTTGAAATAGAGCACAATCTCTTTGTAATTTAGTGTCACCAAAACTAGGCATATAGCGCCATCTGTTATTTACTCAGAGAAATACAATTAGCGATTTATTTAACTTCCACATAGATTTACTGACCCACAGGCTGTAGGTACGTTCGTTCTTCCACTAGATAATAAGTACTTTTTTTTTATAAATCGCTTAAAGAAATAAAACTACCGCTTTTTTATTTACGCATAAAACAAAACTATGTTTTTGGGATTTTACAAATTAATTTTGTTTTTTTACATGACTTGTGTACGATGAAATATTTGGCCATTACTGATCAAGATGAAATTATATGAATTAATTACAAAAAAATTGGAATTCTAATGGAATAAAAAATGTACAGAGCTTATGCAAAAATAGAACAGTCCAAATATTTTACCTAGGATATATAAGTAAATCTATATATGCACGAACAATCTATTTTATTTTTTTTGGTAAGCAATCAGGGGTGTATATTTAGAAAAATATTAAGTTACAACTAAGCATAAGCACTATGAACATGTTTACACATATAGTATTAAATTAGGCTGTTAGTATTTACCTGTGTAAATGATACAAATACTATAACTAACAAATACATTTATATTACGCATTCATCCAGCCGTTGAGCAATATTAGGTACGTGATTGCATCCAATGAAATCCTCACACAGTGTCAACAACATCTATTGTAAACGGGCTGGCTCGGCCGGTGAAATATCACGGGCTCACAGAAGACGGCGTCAAGCAGAAGTATTCTGCATTTCATCTTATGAGTGAGGTGCCGGAGGTCTAATTTTAGTCCTCTTTTTGTATAATACCAGGTGGCAAATGAGCAAGCGGTCCATCCGATTTCAAGCGACCGCCACACCCATAGGCATCTGCAACAAGCTAATGGGTTGCAGATGCGTTGCCTACCTTTAAACAGAGGAGGGCTTAGACAGGAAAGAGGATATTTACTTTTATTATTTATCCCTTCTCCGGTCAAATTCTTCGCCCTTCCCATCAATTTCTGATAAAGTAATGATGTTAAGATAGAAATGGGAAAAGGAGTAGAATTAATTCACTAGTTGTTGTTGCGGCCTCTTTCACTGTTGAGTCTTGACCTTCCCATTCATTTCTTTTAAGGAATGTCAAATTCTCTTCCTCCTCCCGTTCCTATCCCGAAGGGGATAGATAATGGCTTACACATAAACGATAGATATATGCTGTCGCGGGCGTTTTTGTAGGACTATTAAGGGCAAACCTTCCTATTATATACATACGTGTAATTCTATCGGATTTTTTTCCTCCGCACTTATCGTTATATCTTGGACAATTCACACAATATATTTATAAAGTATAGCTGATATATTATTCTGATGTATAAGCTACATTATTGTAAAGTTTCATTAAAATCGATTCTGTAGTTTTTGCTTGAAAGAATAACAAACATACATATTTCCACACTTTCTCCTATATAATAAAATAAAGGATAGATTCGGGTATAAGCCGTCCAGCAATTAATTCAAAATTGCTAATAAAGTAACACAACATAAATTAATTGTAAGCGCAGTTCGCGAAGGGCTCGTGAGCTGCACATTGGCGCATTCGCCACATGTACGCATCCTAAGGCGGAAGATTGCCGGGTCGGCTAGTTAGTTGACAATATAAAATAACTATTGAAGAACGGATTATCTGCTTTTGCTTTCTGTGATATTTAAGTGAGGACTTTATTCTATGTGTTCCTTTTAATTTATTATATTAGTAATTTTAAATACACAAACTCTTCCACCTGTTCAACCTCTTTGCCGTTAACATTTATATCAATGACTGTCTTTCTTTGTTCTTTTTCAAACACCATAACTTTCGTTTTGTCTACATTCATCTTCATACCTTTACTTTCCAATGACTCATTCATTACATTCAGCATAAATTGTAAATCTTGTCATCGGCGTACAAGAGACATTTTAGAACTACCCACCACATCTTCAATCCACGTCTGTAATAAATTTTATTGTTTTCTTAGCCATATTTAGTATCCATAACGCACTTGAGTGGATTTAAAAATAAAGAAGGTTAGGAAGGAAAATAAAGCGGTTCACGTGGTGTTCATTGACCGCTACCCACAGGCATTTGCAACAAGCTAATTAGTTGCAGATGCGTTACCTACCTTTAATGGACAGAAGAAAAAAAGACAAACAAAAAAAGGATATTTATTTTCCTTACATATCCCCTCCTCCGTAAAATCTTCCCCTTCCCACCTTTTCCTTATAAGAAAAGGGTGGGAAAGAGGACTAGAATTAGGCCTCTTCACCTCACTCATCAAATGAACGCAGAATACCTGTCTTTTGTGAGGTCGTGGTATTACATCGGTCGAGCGAGCCCATTTGTGCAACGGATGTTGTTGCGGGCTCTACCACTGTTAGAAAATAAGAAATAGGATAGGGCACTCTTTGATGCCAAGCTTATCAAGGGGTTTGTTCGGTATTAGATCCCGAACATTTGCCTCCAACATCACATCTCCAGAGCGTGTAACTTGTGAGTTTCGGTTTGCCGTAGGGTTCATGTTTTGGCAGCCTACAGGAATATGGTTACAGTGGTAGAGTCTGCAACAACAACATCTGTTGCACGAATGGGCCAGCTCTACCGGTGAAATACCACGACCTCACAGAAAGCAGGCGTGAAGCAGAAGTACTCTGCGTTTCGTCTGATGAGTGAGGCGCCGGAGGCCTAATTTCATTCCTCTTCCTCTTCCCACCCTTTCCTTATAAGGATAGGATGGGAATGAAAGGAGAATTGGAAAAAAAACATGGGAAACATCAACGATTTGACGAGCATTTGTGGATTTGCTTATATTTCAGTTCTTCTATATTTTCCCGAGCTTGTACATTTCACTGCTGTTTAGAGTCATGCGTCTCAAAATTTCATTTATGCAACCTCCTTGATTTGTGAGCCTCCACATTGTACCACGTCGTGTGTCATTGCTAGGTACCATCATTTTGAAATGATCATATTTCGCAAGTATTTTCCTTCAATAATACTATGCTTGGCAACAGAGTGGAGTAATGTGATTACATAAATCCTACTCTCCGGTTATGACGTAGGCACTTTTAAAGAAGGAATAAATTTACTAAGCTATTGCATAGATAGATTATATCGTCAATTAAAGTCTAGACATTTGTCAGATACAAGTAATAAGTACTTTAAAACTAAACAATTAACACGACCGACTCAGATATTGGGTTTTCGCTAATGATCGTTCCATTGTGACCTCCTGTAGACTAAACAATTTGACCGAATCTGAAAAGTGAGATGTCATTCGATTCGTATGTTCACAGTATGTTCCTCTTCCAAATCCCTCTATCAGCCGTATATCTGTAGTCACACCCTTCTTACTCGTATAATTTTTCACACAATCCACCCATACTTTCTTCTTTCGCTTGTTCTTTTGCTTGTTGTTGTCTATGGGTAGCGGTCACTTAACATCAGGTGACCCGCTTGCACGCAGAATTACTCCTTGAAAAAGTTAAAACTGAAGTTGGTAATAAAAAAAATTGTCAGCATTACATTAGCCTTGATAAGTATTGATCCGTACAAAATGTGTAATTTTTTAATTTTCACAGTACTACAAACCTGGGCACTGTATCTATACGAGAGTATTGAAGTAGATACTTTATTTAATACAACGATAATTCATTCTTGTTGGCTTAAGTTAAACAAGCTTGTATCAATAAATACAAAGTAACATCTATGAATTTAAATGTTGTCGTAACTAGTCCAGTTGAACGGGTTGATTTTTAATTTTATTACACTAACAGCTATCGGACTAAAGTCGTCAATACTATTATCTCGTTCTGTTGGAATGCCAATGGATTAATAGTGTAATATATGATAAGACAGTCAAAAAGAAATCAAAATGAAATAAGTAGAACATTCTACCAAAACAAAGTCAAAAACTTCTGTAACGAGAAGACCGTAACATGATAGTAATTAACACAATATATGATAGAAAACGTACAGGAAGCATGTCTTATATATTTTTTTTTGAGAATTCCTTCAAAAGTCTACACCGCTACGAGCCTACGCGAACTCGTAGAGCGAGGGGTTGGAGGGGGGACCTAAAGTGGGCGGTACCGAAGCCAGCCCTCAAGTTAGAGCTCGCGAATTGGTATCTTGGCGGTGTTGGTGTGTAGAAACCGCCTCTAGTGTTGCCCCGTCCGCCGAACGAGGTGGACGTATCGTGCGCTGTGACAAGTTACTCGTACGTCGATCGTTGATTTCACGTGTTGTGTGACTGTGTTGTGACATGTTGGGAGACGCGGGAGCACGACGCTAGGTCATGTCGCGAAGGAAACAGAGCAACCCGAAACCCCTGAAACGTAAGTTGGTATATAAATGTTATGGTGAGACAATATTGTCTGATACACAACTTGCTTGGATCAACAGTTGTCTTTCAACTTGAAATTATAAAGTATCATTGGTTTCGTGTTTAAATGCAAATATTATTATTTTGTATCTTATAACCAATTAATATTTAATCTATCTAAGATATTCAATTGTAAATCTAACTTTTTTTATCACATAGATTTTATTTCAATTCCATAAAAGAACTACGAAATGGTTTTTCTTGAAACTTTACATAAATTAGCTTATATAACAAACAAATAGATAGTATTTTTAGAGGAAAGATTTGTGTGCAATGCGTAAACTTTAAAACTATTAAAAAGGTTTTAATTGACTTAACATTACATTGTCACTTTATCTGGGACTTACAAAGGGTATATTTTTACGTGCAATATTAAAATTCTCTCGCGAGAGGAACTAGTACATAAGAATTGACACTAGCGCTATTTTATACATTTAGAGTAAACAGAAATTAATTAAATAACGAGATACGAACATTCCACAGAGCATAACATTCTAAATATGACTGACGGTGATAAGTTACCATGTAACTCCCATCTGGTAAATAGTTACCAGTCTAGAATATAATCTGACAAAGAAAAGAAAGGAAGCAAATCATGTCAAATTTAATATCATATTTTTTGCTGTCTTATTAGACATTGGGGCTTCTTGGGGCCTTTCACCTCAAAAAGCCATAACATAGATCCGCCCCTGGCAAAGAAACAAGCCTCTATTCAATACAACACAATGTTAAGCAAATACAAATACTTATTATACTGACTTATTACTCATAGAGATCTGCGACCACCACACAGCACAGTGTACGTACTAAGGTGCAAGGGTTGCTAGCCCTTGAACGCATCAGATAAGGGATGGAGGTATTGGAACAAGGCAATGGGAAGGAGCTTCATATACTTCAGGCAAAACTCGGGACCATTAAATACTTCCATCACAAACACTCTACTACTTTTATCAAGGGATAACCAGCTCGGGTTACATTTGTATGCCATTTTTAAAAAAAAACAAGGTCTGGCCAGTGTTGAGTGTATGTGGTAGGCATTCCTGATATTAGGCTGGATTCTTAAAATATATGCAAATAGCTCTACCTACATTGATTTAATAAAAACGTAAATGATTGTTTATTTTATTAATAATAAATAAAATAAATAACATGCGCAACTGTGTCGCATTTTATTATTAAGTTTTACTACCCGTAATAGAATTTTTTCTTATGGAATTAATAATTTTAATTAAATAAATATACGATCACGCCCCTAACCCAGAGGGGTAGGCAGAGATCATGAATTTCCATTCGGCGCGATCGTGGCACACCTCTCTTACTTAACTTAATTATTGACCAATTATTTTTAATTATATTTTGAGAAGCCCTGAGTTAATAATAAATTATAGTTGATTGAATTCTAATAGGCTCTAATGAGTCTGTCAGTATTTTCAATAGGATTTTATGAGCCAGATTAAATATATTAACATGTTCCAAGCGACTTTTATATGTAAATAACAATGTTAATGTATAATTTAGTTTATTTTATATTACTTTCATGATAATTTTGTTGGAGGCGCCTCGATTTATTTATCTCACTTCTGTCTTTTCAATACTGACAATATCTATACTGTATAATATAATAAGTTCACAAGTTTGTTTGTTTGAACGCGTCAATCTCAGGAATTATCAATTGAATTTGAAATATTGTCCAATTATTAAGGTTAGTTATAGGCTATTAAAAATCACACTACATGTAGGTAAACTTACTTCTTCTAAATTAAAAGGCGACGAGTAAAACTGCAGAGCACAGCTAGTCATGTTACTATCTACCGTATAACATGGCTAAAATAAGCCAACATGGCATAATTATTAGTCGCCAGAAGTGGAACCTATGAAATAACATTAGTTTTTTTAGCATTTTCATTCTAATTATATTGTGTATGTATTCGGCTTAAAATATAAAATACGCACACTAAAATGGTGACAATAGTGGATTATTTATAAGGATTACTAGCGCCATTTATGACAGTAAACATGTTCTGATAACATTAGCATACTTGTGACGTGAACTTATTATATATATTTTCCCAAACACAACCCTACGTAGGTACGTTACTACTACAGGGTCGATTTTTGAGAAAATTCGCTCACATTTTTTACTCGACAACAACCTCGGCAAAAATCTATGCTATTTTTAAGATATATAATAAAATAAAGACTGGTCTTACCCACTCACACCAATTGATTGTACCGTACAACTAAAAAATAAAACCAAACCTACGTTTTGACATCTGTCAAATGAAAATAACTCGTCTCATGTCACCGTTGGCATTCACTAGCAACAGTAGTTTAACATCTCTAATTTCGAACACTTGTCTCGGATTTGAACATGAACTCTTTGTATTATAACTCGAATTAGAACAATTACTTTTCGCTTTATTTATTTATTATGAGAGATGGTGGCAAACGAGCAAACTGATCACCTGATGTAAAGTGAGCGCGACCCATAGACATCCGCAACAAGCAAATATGTTGCAGATGCGTTGCCCACCTTAAATGGACAGTGGAGGGCATAGACAGGAAGAAGGATATTTCCTTTTCCCCGTTAACCTCCTCCCGGTCCAATCCTCGTCCTTTTCCCATCCTATCCTTATGAGGAAAGGGTGGGAAGGGGAAGAGGACTGAAATTAGGCCTCCAGCACCTAACTCGTCAGATGAAACGTAGAGTACTTCTACTTGACGCTTGTCTTCTGTGAGTTTGTAGTATTTCATCGGTCGAGCCGGCCAATTCGTGCAACAGATGTTGTTGCGGGCTCTACCACTGTATACTGCTAGAAGTTTGCACCATGCAGTAAGCACAAGTTTTGTAAGTTTGAGAGATGCTAGATATAATGTTACTGAAATGACAGTTCGATCGGTCGGTGATTACTTTATAAGGTCAATCGGAAAAGCCAGTGAAAAGTACAGGAAATGTTCATTTCAATAGTTCATTTCAAACGCGATAAAATCCATTAAACAAAATTTATGCATCTAATACATTTAATTAAACAATAACAATTATTAAAAGGCAATAAACCAAATAAATGAATTTTAAGACTTTAGAACTTTTAACCTTAATTTAATACTGTAAAGTTTTTTTATTGTTAAATTAAGCAAACGATCAAACGTTTCACCTGACTTTAAGCGATGACCTCTAATCATAGATATAAAAAACCCAGAAGAATACCAAATGCATTGCCAGGTTGTAGGAAACAGGGTAAGCAGAGGCATTGAAAAGCAGTCTGGTAAAAGCAGCCGATCGAGTTGAAGCTTTAGAGCACCCTCGACTCGGAACGCTAAGTGCGTACTGAGCTTGTGCCTAGTCGCTGGAGCGTCTGAGCTGAGAGAGCTCGGCTACCTTCCAATCAGTACCTCGCTTAGTTACTTAAAAGAGATTTAATTTAGGTGCTCTGCCATCTCAAGCGAGGTGAACTTGTAGATGCCTCCTCGAGGCAACAGAAGTTTTCTATGAGGTCGTTTTAATTTTATCAAGTGACTTTGCAATTTTAAGTACAACATAGAAGTGCTTTCGTAGATTTCTATAATCCGCTGTGGTTCTGTATGATCATGGTACTGGCCAAATCATGCCTCCAAGTAATAGTGGCAACAAGTGGCCCTAATACCACGAATTTAATCTTTATATATTCAATTCCGCTCACTGCGAGCGTTATTAGACGGCTCAAGGTCACTGAAAGGGCAATGGAGAGGGCAATGCTCGGATTCTCTCTGCGTGATCGCATCAGAAATTCTGTGACTAGGCAAAACCAAACTAACCGACATTACCCGAAGAATTGCAAAACTTAAGTGGTCTTAGATGGCCGAAAAGTCCTAGAGTGGCGGCCCCGTCGTCGCAGCGTAGGTAGACCTCCCACACGACAGACCGATGATCTGGTTAAAGTTGCGAGAGTCTACTGGACGAGGGCGGGTCCTGTAGTGAACGAATATTGGCTGATGACAACGTCGCCGATATTTAATTCACAGTTAAAGTTAATAAAAAATATATACTTAAAATTACCTAATTTTATAATTTTGCCTGTAACTATATTTGTCACCTAAACGACTGGAACGATTTTAGATGAAATTTTGTGTACATGGCTTCCTGGATGGTTTGAAATAACAAATAGATCGTGTAGATGGCGCCCTCATCAGCAAATCTTAAATTTTTAACAAATAACAAACCAACAGACATCTGTTGTATCCGATACAATTTGTTTTGTTTTTCAGCCAAACCTTTATAGTACAGACTACGGCCTGACTGTGCCGACCCCAATTAACGTGGGAAAACGATAATTTGAATATAATTACATTATTTAGAATAGTGCATGGCCTTTGATATTAAAACCTGCTCTAAAGTGAAAGTGGATCTGTCTATCTGTTACAAAATAACTGTAAGCTGTAGTTTGACTCGTGGAGGTACACACTGTCGCCTCTTTCGTCCAATTTGACTTTGTAATTTACTAACTTGTCAGCTTCTCGTGTCGTCGCCGCATTCATAATTTAACAACCAATGTATTGCTTGAATTGTATTTAAAAAGTAACCAGATTATTTTCTTTTTCAATGGAATTGTTTCATGCCGTTTGTATGTCATAAAAATATATACTAATATTATAAAGAGGTAAAATTTATGAGTTTGTATGTTCCAATATTCTAAAATCTTTCGCTGTCAAAATGGAATGGAATTCAATTAAAAATCTCGCTTTACATTGTACGTTCTGGGTAAACTCCGAAACTACCGAACCTGATATAATAAAATCTTGTCACTAGGTACTCCTAAAATTAAATTACTATTTGGTCCAACCTAGAAGATCAGATTATTTTTTTATTTCGATTAGCTTTAAATAATTGATTATAAAATAATATAATTATTTATTATTAGTTCTATATAATAGATGGCGTTGTTATTTAGTTTATTGACACAACAATTCAACATTTTCTGTCGTCTAGGCTGTTGTAACACGTCACGTGGTTTTAGATAATTAGTGCTGGGGCGGATCACCAGTATTTTATATGTAATATTTGGTGTTTAACTATTTAAACACCAAATATTACACGAATGATAATTGATAAAGGTTCCACAAATACCTACCGAGTATTGAATTCAAGAACCCTTTTATAATCACATATTGTAACCGTTAGACCAATGGAGCATGCATTAAAACTAAAAGATTATTACAAGAGACTGTGTGTTCAGTGGAAGCTGATAGTAGAAAATTTTGTTTATAAGAAACGAATCAAAGTACGATCGAGTTCATTAAACCGTTATCTCCGTATTAATGTATTCTTTGATTGTTTATTTATCAATGTCGCTGCGATAACACTGCGTTGTTACATCGTTAATTATAGATACAGCTCTGGAAATGTACAACAGATTGTCAGTTCGTCTAGCATCGTCTAGAAGCATTTCCTTATGCAGTGGATCTTTGGTCGAGGAAGGATATATTTAACAAGATCTCATTAGCTCGATGTAAGTTTGTCGTGATGTTGAATCCTTTAAAAATTTCGTATTAAACCGAATCTCCAAGATTTGTGATTTTGTTTTAAGATTGAAAACAACGCCATCTAGGTGTTAGTATAATTAACAATAGATTCATGGGAACTTTATTTATGTGAGGAAGCGTGTTTGTTTACCTGACGCTATGTGATACAATATTCAGACGAAATTCAGAAGAAAAATACTTCTATATCGGTATGGGGATCGCAATACCGGACCATGTTACAATTATGTGCCCGAACGACGTTAACTTCGTTAGTTTATAATCGGATTAGATATCGAACTGACCGTTTATAAAATATCGAAATCAAATCATCAAATTGTGAACTGATATCTTACTTTGCGTTATTACCTAAGGGTTTAAGTTAGAATGGAAGGTTGGCTAGGGTTGATATCATAATTCAATATATAAACATAATATCTTAAAAATATGTTATATGTTATATGAAAACATAGATTGGTTACGTTTTACGTTACGTTTACACGATACGTTAAATTATCAAAGATTCGTTGAGTTTTAATATGCCTCGTCCGATTATAAGCTGACGGCGTTCACAATTTTTCGATGACGTATACACATATAAGGTATTGACAACAGATTGACTCCAGAAGCTTTCATGTAGTAACTGCAATTCCCAGCACAGACAGCGTAATTCTCTTTGAAATTGTCGCGGGTCACAGAATACGTCGTGTTTGGGTCAAAAATTGAATAAATAAAATATAAGAACATTACATTACTTTATTAGCCGTATTAGTGGTTAAGTACAGAATATTTAATATCCGACGCACATACAGTAAACTCTGCCTTATACGTGTCATCCCGGATCCTACCCGAGACCGACTAGTCCCAAATCAGATCAAATTTCAAATTCATACAGATTAAAAACAAAAAAGGTATCTTTTATAATTGATTTCAAATAAGTAGATCAAAGGGCGCAGTAGTCATACAAAAATTTTATTGGTTTGTGTTTGCAATAGATACAGCGCGGACTAACCGTGCGCTATCGCTGGCCGTGCCGTCGATAAGGTCCCATTTGTGTAAAAACTATAAGTTTATTTATATAAATATAGACAGATATATCACAGAAGCGGATTCTGCAGAAGAGATTATAAAAACATATCATTTTATAATTATTTATTAAACTTGAAAACACGTTATTGTTCTATTAAAGACTGACAATTTTTTTATGATTTTATATATATAAAATTTACAATATACAAAACATAAACCAACCAGCGTATGTGTTTTAGTGGAAGAAATGAGAAAGATTTGCCAAAACAATTCAAAAGGGAAATCCAATCAGTCTTTTCTCACTTATACCATAATTATTATATTATGTAATTTCTGTCAGTTATTTATATTAATATATCAAGATTATGTTGACATCATACACGTGACCCTTAGAATCGACAACGGCGAAATACGCAAGGCTACAACCTAATTTGGTTTATTCGATTTAACAGTGTCGGTCCCAGATTTAGTTCGGCAACCAATCTATGTAATCTAGATCCTGATCAAATAACAGATTAGGTTATAAATTTATTATTATAAATTTAATGACGGACAGTTCGTGTGTTGACAATGAACAGTAGTGGAATATAAAATTTAAAAAAAACAATGAGCATTGTAAACTTACTTATATAATTTATCTGTTTATAATAAATTTAAAATAAATAAAAATTCAAGTGTCAGTGTTTATGGTTTTATAAATCAGATGTTTATTATGTTAGGTGCCTAATTCACATTTAATTACCATATAACTCGAACAACGTATTAATAAAGATTTAAATAAAAATTATACAAAGCTAACTAGCTCAATCCCAGATCATATCTTTTGGATCTCTGTTGAATGGACTGTATCTTAATTTGTGGAGAATAAAACGGTAACCGGTCGTGGAGTGATAGTCGCATGAATTCTATTCCAATGACATTCCTGTATTAATAATATAATTCCGTTAGATACAGAAGCTTTTTTTTTAATACGGTTATAAAAATAATTGTTGCTGGTAACATGAGACGCGTCTCAGATGAAATAGCTACATAACAAATGATAGGATCCATGGAGAACTGGCTAAAACACTTAACGTCTGTCATAAATAGTTCACTAAAAAGCACAAACCCAACTTGTCATTTTTCAGTTTCGATCGTTCGAGATAACAAGCTAAATAAAAAATATAGATACGGAGTTAGTGGCAAATTAAACAATAAAAAGAAAGAAAATAAATTACATTCGAAATATTAGTGACACTGGCCGAAAATAAAGACATTTTAGAAATTAAAATGATGTACAATTAAAAAGAAATATTTTTTTAAACACCATCCTATGTTATTGCCAGGTATAAATAAATCTAAGAAAAAAACTTGTAACCATCTTTAATTATCTATTAATAATAAATGATGACAAACTCTTATTAGATCAAATACTTCAAAACTAAATTTGCGACTTACAAACCGAGTTCAGTATTCACTAAGAATCCAAAACTGGCCTGTTATTGATCTATAAATAGATTTAAAAAAAACAATGGTTCCTTTGAGGCCGTGGCTAGAGCCAGGCCTAAGAAGCGACGGTTGATAACAAGATGTAATTGCTCGGTGTATTACAGATTTTATTCAATACTGAGATAGTGTTGAGTGGATGACGCGCCACTTGAGTGTAATGGATGCAGATAAGGCCGCTTGTAGTTATTTAGGGTTCCCATCGCGTTTACACCGACGACTTGTTTTTTTAAATTTATACCGCTTCGGTATTCGTGGACATGAGTTCCTTTTTTATGTTGTTTTAAAATAGTTAACAAAGAGCGATTAATGTAATTTAGATATCAATGTAAATTGAATTGGACCTATTTGTGTAATTAATATTCAGAATCTTTTTAAGCTTGGTGTTCATGTTTGTTTGTTTGTATGTAACGTATTTTTTGTGATTTTCAACTCCTTTAAAACGTTGTATGTAAGTCTCACACTTATCAAGGACTGATGACAATGTATCAATTTAAATACTTTGTCCCATTATCGGATCCATGATCTTCAGGATTTGTGATTGAGAATAACGCCACCTATGTGTTAAAGTTTAAATAACAATTACTATACCTATGTAATAGAATTAAGAGTATGTTTTACTTTTTAAAGTATTTATAATTAAAGTACCTTTTAATCTTTATTATAATAATGCGATTGTCGAATAGAAATGCCCATTCTGAAGGAATTGATTTTAAATAGAAGATACTCTTGAGTGGCGAAAGGAACAAAATATTTCGGTAGGGTTAATAAGTTTTGTATGCTATATAAAGTAAAAAAAGTGTGAGTTTTGTTCTGTCGTTGCATAGTTGCCACAATTATTATTTTTACAAATAAGAGGTTGGTCTTACTCATTTTTTATTATTAATAAATCTAGTGTGATACAATGAAGTTGTTAAATACATGTTAATTTACTACGCGAGTTTTCAGTTTTAAAAAAAAATGTTTAATTAATCAAAGACCTTGCCTTTAAGAACGTTATGATTGGACATTAAACGCCAGCACTTTAAGACTTAGCTCGTAAAATCGCATGTAAATAAGCAATAACATAGAATCGCATTATATTAGTCTCGTTGCGATAAAGCAATATTTTGCAATAGCAACGACCTACTATCGTACTTTAAAAAGTTAAATTACGTACGTTACGTTTGTACGTTAAATTATTGAACATTAATTACATGAAAACAATAAATTATTAAATGGAAAAAATCGGACCGACAATCTATCCGTATCTTTTGTAAAGTAACATGATTTCCACTAGGATTAGGAGACCTAAGAGTGAGATATTAAGCAATATCGAGGAATTTCTAGGGTTAGAGAGAAGGTTCAGCTAACCTCGTTGTCTATTGACTAAATTTAGGGATTTAAAAAAGTTTTTGTTCAGTAAATATTTTATTGTCAGTCGAAGTGTCACTTTTGGATAAGCCTTTCCCCAGGAGTGCTTTAGTAAACATCGACGAGGGCTAAATCGTTGCCTAGGGGCCTTAGTCATGCTACTTAAAGTTGAAAGTTATGATACACCATACCTCACCATGGTCAATAGGTCTTATAAAAGGGATTCAAGTTAATAAAATGGTAATGCGTAGCGTAATATTGCATCTCTCTTCGAAATGGAATGATTTTATCCCCAGAAGAATCAAGTTAAGCGATATTGATAGTATAAATTCTTTACACACAAGGCTAGAAATCAAGATAATTATATAAATATAGGCTTTTAAGGTTTACATACATTATCATGCCTTTTTTCAAGGAAGGATGTGATTTTTGTAAACAAAGTTTTGACGTTAAGTATCATTTTTTTTATAATACCTTATAACATTAGCTATTCATATTACACTATTTCATTTTACTATAGATATCACAGAGTAGGTGACTCAGCGGTATAGGCTTATGAACTGTAAGTTGCTTGTTCGAATCTGTGGCTCTGTGTAATTTATTTCATCAACACTGCTTCAAAAACGGTTAAGAAAAACATCGTGAGGAAACCGGCATGTTATTAGAACCACCAAATTTGAAGACATGTGTCATCCACCAACCCGCACTGGGCCAGCGTGGTGGATCGTAATCCAAAAAAATTCTATCTTGCTGTGAAACAAGGTATAACTAAATACAATATTTATCAGTAATTTGTTAGTATCAAAGATGGCGTGCGGAGGTACATATTAGGCAATGCACTTGATCAAAGAGAATTATGCCAAGCGGCAGCATCAAAGGGTCATTGTGAGCGCGCGGGCTGGCGAACGACTGGAGACGGCCGTCCTATTGTGCCGCGGAATTATACCCAACCTGCCTACCACAGTTTGCAGATATTGTATGTATATAGTTTATTTTAAATTGAATTAATGATTCATCGCTTTAATAATAAGGGTATTTGAATAACTTTTTCGTACTATATCATTATACAACACTAATC
Organism: Papilio elwesi; assembly: GCA_029849275.1. NCBI lineage: Eukaryota > Metazoa > Arthropoda > Insecta > Lepidoptera > Papilionidae > Papilio > Papilio elwesi. Next base: position 1,344,116 of record CM056687.1, on the reverse strand, counting down.
TTTACGTGTTACGACCAATATGTATAATATCTTGTATTCATCAATTTACCCATGTTCCAACCAAATATAACAATCGCAAGGTGTCAAGTCATATGACTTAATTTAAAATGTTTTAAAATAGCGGAAAACAAAAAGCAGATAGAGCATGTATGTGTAGATGTATGGATGTAGAAGCGAGGTGTAGGATCGAGCCAAAGGCCTCTACCTACCCCCCTCTTGGTTAAGGTAGATAATTAAACTGGAATATATGTTTATATGATCAGCTTGAACCTTCAGTTTGAAAACCACCGTACAATTGGTAATATTTCATTAGTGGAGGCGGTCTTTTCAGAGTTGTCGCTCTTCTTTCCGCAGCCATTACCTAAAACGCTTACCTTTATGCCATGTTTATTGTGCTTACCATCTTTTGAGCTTGGAAAATGTCTACTAACAAGAATTAGTTATTTATTTAAATACTGGCTGTTACCCGAGGATTCGCCCACAAAGGGTTTTAACAATGAGTTATCAAGACACATTCCTGGTGCAAGGATAAAAGTTCCACAGTAAGAAATATTAAATAGGACCAAAGGTAGTGCTGACCGCAGAGTGTACGTACACTCACATACTGGGGCTATAAGCTCAAGCTGGGCCTCAATAGAAGTGTGCCGATGAACATCTAATCCTGTCCGCGTGTACAACCAATTCCAACGTAGAGGGCGCATATATGCGTTATTCGTTTCGTTTATTTTGAAGTGTTTGCAGCCATACACAGCTTAGGACACAGAACATAGCATTAATACGCTACTGCATACGCTGTGGTATGCAAATTAAATATTCTGGGTATTGGATATACGTACACAATTCACAATTGATTGTTAAAATGTAGCCTATGTCACTCTACAGCCTCCAAACTATCCCCACACACAAAAATCATATTATAACATCACTCCATTACGACACGAGAGAAGGACAAACAAACGAACAGAATTATTTTTAATATCTATCTATCGAAAATATATTACATGTTAGTCCGTCCATTGAGTGTTTGTAAAATCATATTCTTGATGTTTGGGGTGTCTTCTCCCTCTGTCCCGCAACCCTCCGTTCTCACGGTGAACGCGTGCCGCAGTTTGACTTTATGGGGTTACTTCTATTAAAGGGTGGGCCAATTTATATCGTCCAACTAAATTCGAAGAGCGTTTTAGACGTTTTGTCATATCCAGTCTCCGATTAGTGATTTCTATGTGGCCACTCATCCCTACTAATATTATAAAAGTGAATATAAGTTTGTTTGTTACGCTTTCACACGAAAACTACTCAACCGACGATCATGAAACTTTGTACACATATTCTTGAAGGTATAAGAAGTAGTAACATAGGATACTTTTATGAAAAAAAACAGTATATAAAAGTTAAGTATGTATGTTCCGCATAGACCTATAGACTCCGAAACGGCTGGACCGATTTCGACGAAATTTGCAGCGATTGTCCAGATTGGCACATTCGTGTGTTTGGTAGCGATCGGATCAACATAATTAGTGGTACCCGGGCGAAGCCGGGGCGGGTCACTTGTCTTTAAATAAAACGAATTAAGTTCCAGCGTTTTGCTCTACTAACTGTACTGTCTTAAATGATCGATCGTCATTTTGATTTTGTTTTCAAACAGGCTGTCTTCATATAACTTCGTTGTAAAATTCCCAAGAGAATTTCAGAGCTCCAACTAAAATGTGCAGCTATATATGTTAATGTTCAAATATTTTTCAAGAAGGATTTTAAAATGTGTACAATTTTTTCTGTGGAACTTTTATAATTCTCTGTTAGATAGTTTTAAGTGAATTCCAAAGTAGTTTAATTTTGTCGGGTTGAATTAAATAGAAAAACACGGCTCCTTATTTATGTGCGATTCAGTCAAAAATAACATTTTGAAGATAAAACAAAAGACTGTTATTATTAAATTTCGGACACAATTTATGATTGTCACAGAGCAATAATAAAATGAAAAAGCGAGAGATGGTTATATGGAGCAAAATTGAGGAGGCCTTTACTCTGTGGATAGGTCCTTAATAAATAAAGTAGGATAGGCAGGACTATTTAAAAAGAAAATATATATAATATATAATTAAATTAACATTACTTATTGTATTTGTGACATAGGAATTAATTTAATTGATTTGTAAATGCCCCAAAATTATAATATCATGATATAATATTAACATTTAATGTAATAGCAATCTAGTTGATTCAATTACTTTATTAAGGAATAAAGGGAGTTATTGTAATTAGTATACAAAGCGACAATGAAATGATAGAAGACGGCCAAATTAATATTTTACCTGCAGCTATACTTTTAGCGTTGTACTTAATTGCTGCAGTATGTGTGTTTGTCACATGAATTCCGATAATGTCGTACGATATTAATTAAGCATTTCTGCTTAAAACCGCACTGTTTTATACGCTCCTTGATATTTGTTTGCGCGAGCGACCGATACTTAGAGGAAAATGTGTTTCAAATGTCATCAAAACAATATCACGCCTCTCAGCAAAACCTTAAACATTGTAAATATTTTGTAAATCAAAAAATGTCTTCAAATTAATGTCTATGCAAGACAATAACTTTTTCAAGTTAACGAGACAACGATATGTAAACAAATTTAATACACAACCAATTAATTAAATCGCCACAAAGATCGGCCTTCATCCAGAGGAACCACGAAACGTTGACCAGATAATCGGTTCGTCTTGTGGGAAGCCTACCTTCGCTATGTCCACCTGTACGTGACCATAATTCCTGACAATTTATATTTGTCTCTAGTCTAATTGCCGAATTGTTACGTCATCAATTTCGTCGATGAGATTTAAGGTGAAAAACAACCTACCAAGTTTAATTCCCTTTTTCTTCCCGTCACCTGGAAATTCCCGAGTTACATTTATAATGATGATGTATGCATGCTTACCGAGTTGCCTATAAACTTGTTTGAGACTGATTCAATGATAAATGTTAGTCACCGCCTGGAGCCAAGGTTAGTCACTCTTTTGTCCGTCGATACTTCCAATTTAACATTTTCATATGTACGCTATTGTTTTAATGTGGTTTTCCCTAAAACTAGATCATTTGTGCGGATCAATGCCCTGTCTTGGCCGGTATGATTTTTATAATAGGTAGACTCGTGGCCACGATATAATTATTGGCAGTGGAATCAAATCAATAGAAAAAACTCACAATCTGGTACAAAAATATACACCCTTCTGCAATAAAACAAACAATAAAAACAGAAATACATACATGAATAAATTCGAAAACAAAACAATTTTAGGGGTAGTTTTTCACAGGTCGACGCAACGGTAGACCTTCGACAAGATCTACGACCTGGTTAAAGTTGCGGGAGTCTGTACGAGGGCAACAGTGTACCGATCGACACGATTGTGTGGAAGATCTTTCAACACATTAAGCCTAAGCCAAGTGAAACCTTAAACATCACAGCCAAGCGCTTCTAGAGGCCATTCAGTAATCAAACGCCATCTGTGTGTTAGACTGGACAACCTGATACCGACGGGCGCGTTTATTTATGGCCCTGCCAGAAAACCAATCTTAGATATTATCTAGCGATATTTGAATTTTTTATTAACTGTTACCGACCGACCGTTTATAAGCGGTCCTGATTTTATTTACATTTGCTTGATAAATTTTTATATTGACCCACTCGGATCTCCTATACAGATAACGTATAGGTGTTAAACAACATTCAACATTATTTTAATATTAATATTTATAAACACAATATTTCTGTTTTATTTGTTCATAAATATTTTTGACGATTTACAATATGTCAAATGAAAATATTTGTTGCAAATATACGGAAATATGCGTAGAATTTATGGAATTTGTTTTCCTTTTTCATAAATTAAAGTTTAATATTTTTTAATTTTATAATTTATCGATCAGATTACTGGCTTACAAAAAAGGATGATATAAGGAGCACCCATACCCGACGAGCATGTATGCGAGATGTATGAATGTAGAAAAAGCGAGAGAGGTGTGCCAGAATCACGAAAAATGTAAATTCATGATTCTACCCCTCTGGGTTACGGGCGTTTTTATTTTATTTTAATTATTTATGACTTTTCACCATTGAGCAGTCCAGAAGTCAAAATATCCGTATTGTTTTTTTCTAAACAGAAAATGTCTTTAAGGCTAGCTGGCTTATTGTATGAAAAGCACAGGGGTCTAGATATTCAACTCAATGAAAAGCACAGAGGTTGAGAGCTTGTTTTTTTTTTAGAAAATGATTTCTTTCCGTTACGTATAACATGTCAATCGATAATTTTTTTCGATACCAATAGATAAACAAAATAAGGTATCAATGCTTGGATTAAAATCGCTCAAGAACGGACCCGATAACGATCTACGAGATAAAACCTTATCGTTAATCACCTAACACGATTTACCGTGTAGGTACAGCCCTGGATTACTTGCTACCGGCGTTAATACCTTTGATTTTGCAAATAGAATATATTGTTGTTGAATATTAAAGTGTCACTTTTGTTCTATTTAAATGAAAGGACGGAGGTTTTAGATAAATGAACACTAGATGTCAATAAATAAACTACTAACTGTTTACAATGAATCCCATAAAATTACTTATAGGGTTCACAAAGTCTATAAAATGGATTTGCAGTCCATTCTTTTTGTATACGTGTTGATTGTTTAACAGATGATTTCAAGTTTCTACCTACTCCAAAATGTTTACTAGCTTAATGATACCAGTGCATGAGTAGTGTTAATATAATCCGTAGAAAACATAACACCGGCTCGTAATCTGATCGCTATCTTGAAATCGCGCCTCGAGAATTTGACGATAGCGCGCTTGATCGATGTTCCTTTATTGTGTGTTCTGATAAAAAAACCTTTATCTGTCAGAGATTATATTTTACTCTGTACCGAGGCTTGGGAATGTTCAGAGGAAGCAATTTTATATTAAACAATTGTATAAAATAATGCATTGGATTGATTTAAATTAATTGAAATTTTATGTTCAATTTAAGTTCTGTTTTTCTCTGTAACATAAGGTGTTTGTGTGGTGTCGTCCTGGCTGAATTGACTGCTACTAAAGAAAGAAAAAAAATCTAATTTAGATATCGATTGTTCCTCTTTCAACTTCGAAGAAATTTACCTGTCAAATCCTTGCATATGTAATCCTTGTATTTAAGTTGATACGGAAGCTGAATGACGTTTTTTGGGAGAAATTTAAAATATTTTTTGGGTTATTTTTTATTTGGACAGTGTCGAGTTTTGGCGAAAAACTTGATAAGGATCGTTAATTTCAAGAATTCGATCACTTATTGGGTCTAATCATGCGATCCCAATTTGAATATTGTTCCTGTTGGCGGGCGCGTGCGATGCGAGACATAGATATCGTTTAATTTATTTTCTCGCAGATTGATAAACAGTGAGATGTTATCAGGCGCCGTGGCAGGATTTATGCGGTCGCGTTACATGTCGCGTGGGATGCACATGTACAATGTTTTTGTTACAATTAAAATGTTACACTGTAACACATTGCTTGTAGTGTTGCGAGTGCGATTTACGTGATGTGTTTTTGTGACCAAGTTTTGAGATAGCCGTATGATATACGATCAAAGTTTTGAGCGATTTCGCATTCCAAAGACATCATTCATTAAAAAAAGATACGCAATTTCAACAGCCTAGAGTTATTATAGTGCAAGAGCCGGCGACGATCTGATCATCATTTTATAAACTAACAGCGAAAGTAGTACGTCCTTCACTGAGACTGGTCTGTCTACTCTGGAATACTATTAACGAAGGTACCTGATATCTTCCAAAGCTACCGGGATCTTCACTTCATAATCGGGAATCGTTTTTACTAGGGACACACACAGAGAATCTTTCAGATATTCAAAAAGAAGGTCAGATCGTCGCCGGCTCTTGTACTATAATAACTATGGTAGTGGGAAACTTCATTAGTAAATTGAACAAGGACGAGCTTAATATTAATATAATTATTTTATTTTCTCCGTTGTATAGAAATGGTATATGACAATTATCAGGTAGTCCAGACAAACAGGAGTACTAGGAACCGATAAATGGTCTTACTTCCCAGAGATACCGACTTACCTTCCTTATATCCTTTATCGCAAAATGTGTCGAGTAGATTAACCATTAATCATTTAACAATCTTTCTTTGTAATAATAAATTTCATTAGTACTCAGTCAGGTCATAGCTTTTACACAATGAAAATGTAAGTTGTAAAATATTTGTCGATATTGCTAAAGTTTATTTCAAGGGTTAAATATTGCGATACGATCGTGCACAGAGAGATTGTTCACAACCACACGACACGACTACGACACGATGCCTTATCGATTTATACTTTTTTATTGTAATCCGATTTGTCAATGAGCGTTGCAACAGTGGTCAAAGTCGATCAAATTATATCCATCCAAATATATTATTCAACTTTAACATGTCGTCACTAAGAATACTTTGTACAGATATAGTGAGAAAAGATTTTCCTTCGTAATTTTTCTTAAAAGTTGGTATTTAGAGCACCTCCCAAATAGCTTCTTGTAACTCTGTGTCTGTATATTGTACAATGACATTATTCATTTTGACATTTGACACTAAACAACTAAAGTGCTATATTAATGATCATTCATTGACAGTTCGGGTGTCATCGTGTTCCGATAAATATACGAGTTTTCCCGAAGGAAAATAATTCCTCACTACATCTATACATTAAACGCAGCTACATGCAACAATCAAAAACTTTGTACAAACTAACTACAACTACATACAAACAAACAAATTACAAACTAAGGAATGTATATAATATCTGCTCTTTAGATGTTATCCTCTTTCCCTTCTTTAATCTCCTTTTCCTTCTGTAACTTTCTCATCTTTTCTACGCAAAATATGTCAACGCAACATTTTAAGATGTCTCCAAACATATCGATTGTTATTGCAATTTTAGAAGAAAGGCTTACAATGATGGTCGGCATCAGACATATTTTTTATCCTGGGAGATTATTCACACACGGCCATCTGATCCCAAACTAAGCAGAGCTTGTACTATGGAAACCAGATAAATGAAATACTTAAATAGATAATTACACCCAGACTCAGAATAAACACATATATTTAGGCACACAAATGTCTGTGTGGGAATCGAACCTACGACCTGCAGCGTGAAAAGCAAATCCAATCGGCCCGTCAATTATTACCAGTTTGCGTAAAAGTTATCACTTTATTTAAAAAAAAACTCTCTATTTAAAATACACGTAGCTGTGATGTTGACAATAATCGGTATCGATAAAATTAATCGATTACAACGATATAGTTAGTTTCTGGCAATATTCTGTGTAGTTACACTTGTCCGAGATTCTCTTGCACCCAGTTACATTGATAAGACGATATCAGTACATGTGTAACATTTGTAATGCGTCCGCGTCGCTTGTCGATTGCGATCACCTTATCTAGTGCTTGCTACCGTTCGTAGATATCGATTTACAATTATCGATTTACTTATCGATATTTTGCCATATCGATAGATATGTTTTGAGTTTATTTTGGAAATTATATTTCAAAATAAATATATAACTAGGTGACATTGTTGTTTTGAGCCAACTTCGCTGCACAGCGGATTATAATCAGGATTAAGACAAGATTATAGGACAAGAAGTATACTGTTTTCTGGTAGTTTTATTTGTAATTCTAAAACACAAGTGATCATTTATTACTGAGTCACGAGTGTCCAACATTAAAATCATAAACTCATATCTACCTAACAATTATTTTCCCAGTTAACAGCGCACAGCTTGTACGATAATCGAGTTCCCAGATAACATCCCACACCATGCGTCCATCACGCTACTGCCATCTCCCTCGCTCTAATATAAATTATACTTGCGTCCTTTTTGCGCTTATCTCGCTAGTTACGAATTTAAAAACTAAAATAATGAGCGATATATCGCGACCGCTATCGCAGCATCCGCCAGCGTATCGCTAGCGATAACAGTACATCTGCCATGTCAATGCTCGCCGATTTGTAATTCGAACACAATTGCACACGCGTCCCTATTATTAGATTGTTTTTTTCCAGCCAGTTTCACGTTCCGATTGACAGGTGTTATCATATAAAACCTCATTTTATATTGAAACATAAATTAATATACCGTACCATAAATATATCGCCAAATAAAACGGCTTTTATTGGGTATTAGGCGTTGTATGAACATTTATGGTAATTTTGTCGCGCGTGTTACTTTTTTTTGTCGAATCGAAGGCGTAGGCTGATGTATTTGAATAAAATTTATATAAATTCAGATAAATTAGCGACGGAATTTTGTATTTCATGAGAATATTTAATATTCATAGCTTTTTCCTATTACTTTATTTAATTATTTAAGTTTTTTTTTTAAACAAAAATTCATTTAAGTTAGATAGTTAAATATTATTTACGTTGCTTTCCAGGTAAATGTAATTGTCCCTTTACTTTAAACTGGCCAATTTAAAATTAAAGTTTGACGTTTAGTTTCAACTAGAGAATATTTATCACAAACCATATCTTTTTATAGTATTAACTTGTAATTTTACTAGCTTGTTTATACGTTATCCCAAACCCTTTTTTCCCTTTTTTGTGTCTAGTTTTTAGTGCTTAATTTAATCTCAAAGTCATTGAAGTGAATAACTTCAATGTAAATTATCAGTGAGATAATCCTTAGGAAACAGGAATACTTACTAATTTATGTTATAGTAATATAAATTAAAAAAGTGGACCTTTTTTAGAATGTTCCCCACTGCAGGGACACAGGCCTCCTCTCGGGGAGAGGGAATGGGCCGTAATCCACCACGCTGGCCCAGTGCGGGTTGGTGGATGTCACATGTCTTCGAATTTGATGAACATACCGGTTTGATCGCTATGTTTTCCTTCATCATTTTTGGAGCAGTGATGATGAAATAAATTACACAAAGTACAGCCGCCTGCCTGGGTTCGAACCGTTGAGCCATCACTGCCTATGTTGTGGTACCATATTTTATTTACTTTTGTTTCTCGTTTAAATAAATCAATAAATATTCTAAACTTACACTTTGATATTAAATTTTTTGAATTTAGATCTTTTTTTAAAAATACAACCATCACTATCATCCATCTCCCTTTTTTTCCCACTCATGTGGTCGGCACATATATATGATTGTAGAGCATACTGTATAGGTTTTGGTTACAGTTTTTACGGCCGGCCGCCTGACATCATCCCTCCTCGGGAGTAACAGGTTGGGCTTGTTTTATCAGTGTGACCAAAGACAATTCCGTTACCGATATAGTTATATGTCGCGCGGACTGTTATCGTTTAAAAATAAAATCATACATACATTCTATTATTTTTGATCCAAGCTTCCGATACAATCTGTATTTGCTGTTCTGTTCTATTCTGTTACCAGTTCCTATAAGAGATTCCATTACAAGCGTATTCTAGTTTATTTTCTTATTGTTTAATAAAGCAGTAATATAATTAGGTAATGGGCCATTGTGTACAGAGTAACATGTTTCAAATCGTACACGATTACCAGTCGCCGATAGATATTAATTACTATGTAACGAATATACATTTTGAGCGATATGCCGGCGATAAGGAGTAGTCAATGCAACCTAAGTTTACATCAGGGAGTTGCTTTGTCTCGGCACTGCGGTGATAAGTCACGTACGTATCGGATATGAGCAAGCAACGATAGCTACCTTACAATATTCATATTATAATAACTCTGTAGCTGTTTAAAATAACAATTGATGCACGTCACCCTTAAACACTTTAAAAAACTGCGTAAATCGTACTTTTTTTGCTTTCAGTTTTTTATTTGACCATAGGTCGGAAACGGCCACAATATATCCTACTGTCCCTAGTAATAATATAAATATGAATGTAAATTTGTTTGTTACGCTTTCACGCGAAAACTACTCAACCGATCATCATGAAACTTTGTCCACATGTTCTTGGAGGTACCAGAAGTAACATAGGATACTTTTTGTGAAAAAAAACCTATAGGTTCCGAAACGGCTGGACCGATTTCGATGAAATTTACAGGGATTGTCCAGATTGGAACAGTCCTGTGTTTGGTAGCGATCGGATCAACATAATTAGTGGTACCCGGACGAAGCTGGGGCGGGTCACTAGTAATATTAAAATTGTGAAAGTTTGTATGGATGTTTGTTACGTTCACGTAAAAACTACGGAATGGATTTTATTGAAACCTTACAATAATATAGCTCATCAGAATAATCCATGTGTAAAATATAACGATAAGTGTCAAGCTATTCATGTCAATCATGAAAGAGTTAAGCTCAGGCTGGATAAATTAATTAAAATGTATCTTCGGTTAAATTAAATGACATGGCGGGTGAGACCGTAGGGCACAGCTAGTATTACATAAAACGTTTTTTACAATGTGTAAAAATACGTGCAGTATATAGACTGTTATATAAAAAAAAATCTCGCTAAGACGTTTCAAACCTTAGTCATATTTGCAGCCTCCCCTTATGTAACAAAACCTGGATGTCTTGTCAATAATTTAGTTAGTATTGTGAAGGCATCTTCAAATTTTATATTAAAACATTTGCTTTATAATCGCTCCCGTGCATACCGTAAATAGAAATCTTACCTTATTTTGTATGTATTTATGTATGGATGTAAGTTTTGTATGTATGTATAAACCAACATCATCACTGGACATAGGCCTTTCCAAATGCCTTCCATAGTAGGGGGTCCACTGCGTACCGCATCCACCGACCTCCTGACATCCGTCAGGTCACCGATGACCTCGTGAGGATGTCAGGAGATCGCGGAAGGGAGGCGCCCCAAGCTTCTGGTCCGTGGCATTCCAAGATGTATGAACATTTGTAACTCTAATGCCAAGTCTAGTAGAGAATGCTTATAGGCTATAAAGTTTGAATAAATAAATTGAAGCCGATAGTATTTTAAATTGTATATTATTTCGCAATGCTATCAGAGGTCCGCAATGTTGGTTACGACACCATCTTTATCGAGAAGATGTCTTTATAATGGTTGTGTAAATAACTATGTCCATTGGTATCATGCGCTCGGATATCAGATTATCGTGCCGTGTGTTATCTCGGTTCAAAACGTTATCAGTCAATAAAAAACATATTGCTGTCCCTGGTGCGGTTAGATGGTAAACTCATTTCAATTTAACTAATTGCTTGTAAATATTATATGAGTCTAGTTTGTATTTAAATTAAATTTTAAATCCAGTAAACATGATCATGAACTAGTTTCACACCAAATAACTTACACCTTGTAAGGTTAAGAAATTATGGATTCTCATTTGGCACGGAGCTATCGCATCTTTTCTGCAATCACACACTTGTGGGTACGTGATGAAACGATCCTTTCTTTAGGGCGCGTTCTCATTCACATTGTCGTGTCGTTTAAAGCGTTGTGGATTTATTTAAATAGAGGTGTTCACATATACGACGACACGATTAACTATCGACCACGAATTTTTGGAGTGTCGATAGATTGTCAAGTATGGGAACAGCTGGAGACGACAGTCGTGCGGCAAATGAATCGATAAATAGTGGGAACTCACCCTATTTTAGAGTGAAACCTCTTTTCGACTCCTACCATAAAAGATTGAAATTGAAATAGTGATATCACTCGATAGATATTTTCCTACTCTTTCTTCTAACTCTAGTTAATCCTACTAATATTATAAATGCGAAAGTGTGTAAGTATGGATGTATGGATGTTTGTTATTCATTCACATAAAAACGGCAGAACGGATCTGGATGAAATTTGGCACAGATATAGATTACACTCCGGAACAAAATATAGGCTATTTTTTTTCCCGGAAAAATGTAAGGTTACCATGGGATGATTTTTTTTGTCTACGTATATATTCCGAAACGGCTACCCGAGCGAAGCTGGGCGGATCACTAGTTGGTCATAGTTTTGTCCGATCAACTTGTTATCTCCGTCTGTACAATAAGGTTAAAATCCTGTACCTTCTATATCTTATAATGGTATCTATAAGGTTAAAATCCTGTACTATTAGGTTTCGTAGTGCAGGATTTTCTTTTTCTAACCACCGGCCGTGGTTTATCGAAAAAACGAACTATAAAGCTCTATAAATTTTTTGAGATCCTTCAAAAATGGTATCAGTTTTGATTTTAATAAGTAACTATCAATAAACTATAAAAGAAAACTAAAAATAATACAAGATACAATAATTCAATATTTCCGGACACTCTGTATAACCGCTTCTTGAACTTTACTGTCAGATAAATTATACAATGGCGAGTCTGACAGTTGTTAGTACATCGTCCATTTTTTTATGTATGAAAAGGAGGCAAACGAGCAAGTGGATCACCTGATGAAGTGAACGCTGACCAGACGTCCGCAACAAGCAAATGTGTTGCAGATGCGTTGCCTACCTTTAATGGACAGAGGAGGATAGACAGGAAAAAGGATATTTCCTTTTCCCCGTTAACCCCCTCCCCGTCTAATCCTCTTCCTTTTCCCATCCTGTCCTTGTGAGGAGGAAAGGTTGGGAAGGAGAAGAGGACTGAAATTAGGCCTCCGGCACGTCACTCATCAGACGAAACGCAGAGTACTACTTCATGCCTGTTTTCTGTGAGGTCGTGGTATTTCACCGGTCGAGCCGGCCAATTCGTGCAACAGATGTTGTTGTTGCGGGCTCTACCACTGTTAAAGCTAAACCATAAAATCTTCGTAGTTTTTTTTGATTACATTTAAATGGAATTAACACTTGATAATTACGCCGATAATATTTCACTTCTCCCTAAAATTCATATAACAATTCTTGGTATCGTTTGCGTCGTGCCGGCGTGACCTACAATTGAGTTTAGACGCTTGTGATCTGTGTAACTAATATTACTTTTACAACGTTATTTGTTTATCAATTGATTTATGAGGAATTCTTGGAAAAAACGCCAATAGCCTAATAGTTAAGGGTACGGACTGCGAAACATACACAACACTGTTGTGAGTTCGAATCCGTCATTCGACTATTGTTGTGAATGGTTTAAAGAAATATTAATAAGGAATTTAGATAATCTACAAATATTGCATATACGTGCCCAATTAGGATTTGCTACAGACAGGCGGTTGACCGTAAAATATATATAGCCAAAACTTATTACAGTACTAGTAGTAAATAAGTGGGAAAAGGCAGCGAAGGAGGAAATCCTGCATTAAAAACTATTTATAGCCTATCTTTTCCGCAGATATTCATCCATTGCTAGACGAAGGCAGTCCCCATTGATCGCCACATACATCTGTCGTACGTCCTGTACTATCCCACTGGATGTGGACTGGGTATCACCTACATATGTATGTCGATCGCAATTTATTTTACAGGTACTAGTAGCGCAGTCTAATATAAAGTCATACCTAAAGATTTCGAGTCTTTTTTGTATGTTTCCCCACTGGAGGGACACAGGCCTCCTCTCCGACAGAGGGAAGTAGAAGTATAGTTTAAGATTTTTTTTTTATTACAGTATACATTTGAATACAAAATTTATTTAACGTTTCGCACGATGGTAATACGTCAGTTAAACCTGTTTATTATCGCATTCGATTTCAATTATTAAATAAAAAAAGAATTGGTCGTCATAAGCGTCAGAGCGGGGCGATTTGGCCGCTCGCCTCATCTCGATGATAAGGAACAGATAAACAGCTGATAGTAAGTAATGGACCACGTTCTCTCGCTGATAAGATACCCGCTAATGAATCTTCGTTTTAAAACTATACATTTGCTAACGATCGATAGTATTTCTAGACTTTAAATAACACGATCTTTGGTTGTGTTCATGGCTGTGTATGCATAGATAAACATATCAAAGTATTGAGTAAAAAATGTAAGCAATTTATAACCAAAACGTTGTTGTAATTTTAATAAATAACATTTGACATCTGTCAGTCTTAGCTTCATAGTGATGTACACTTTAAAACATCAATTAAATTGAATGAATCGATACGGTCTTCAGTAAATAGTGAATTTAATACAATGCTAGTGAAAAAATTACTCAAAGGTACTAGTAATTATAATCAAGTTAGTTAAATCCCTGCAGCCATTTTAAATGTAGAAAAAAAAAATAAGATAAGTAGATAATTTAACAAATTAGCGTTTTAATCGACTAGTTCTTACTACAATTACACTTTGGGTGACATCCCTAGTTGTGGTTCGTGGTTGTGGTGTGGTTCTAGTTGTCAAAAAGAAATAGGGTTCACCGACGTAAACTTGTACCGACGTTCAGTTATTTATAATAAAAACTGCTTACTATGTTTAGAATGGTTTATTTGGGGAGGTAAATCGTAAAATGTCCTTCTTTTATCATTATTACAATAAATATGTAATTTAAACTAAAAAAAGGTTAACCAATTGTGCAGTAATGAGTCCATTAAACTGGCCTTACCATGATAGCATGTTTCAGTTTAAAATTTTTACACATAACCCGTATGATCGAATTCAAAAATTATACATTATTTTGTTATGTATTTTCTATGAGACTTCATAAATGTTCACAAATATTTTTTACAATAAAGATAACGAATGAATTCTATTCGTTATGATTGATACTGTAAGTTTGCCTATCCTAGGCATAGTTTATTAATTACTAGCTGTGCCCCGCGGTTTCACCCACCCTGCATATTTTACTTAAATACTAACCTCATCATCACCCTGCCCTTTTCCCGCTCATGTGGGGACATCGACATGACCGTAGCAAGGATTAATGTGATTGCACATATGATTGTTTTAACTGTGACCATACTATATAGGTTCTGGCTACAGTTTTTACGGCCGGCCGCCTGCCTAACGCCAACCTTCCGGAGTAATTAGCTACTAACCTAACCTATTAAAAAATAATACAAACATCACCCCTAAAATCGTCTACACGTGTAAACACTATAATTACCAAGGAGCGGCGTGCGTCTCCGAAAGAAGTGTGTGTGCTATGAATATCTCAATGCACAGTGTGTCTAGCTGAAGCTTGCAAAATCTCCGACTGACCTGTTTTGAACTTTATGTAAACTTTCAATCATTATCATTTTAAAATCATTGTTGAGGGTTTTATTGCATTTATAAAAGCCCCAATAATAGTTTTTCTCAAATATATTCCATGTACGGACAGCGATCAGTTACATTTTTATTATATCTATAGATTGGTTTTCATAAAGGAAAAATATTTTATAATATAACACGCATTTGTAAATTGTTATATTAATTAATTTGTAATAGTAAAACGTAAAAACCCAGTAACAAATTCGTTATTTAACAAAGTTATTACTTCAGAATAACAGTATTTTTAAGGCGTAATTTTTTTTGTTTATTGTACAAGAATGTCTCTGTGACGTCGACAGTGTAAGTCCCATGTTATTGTACACGAGTAGTATGTATACTTTAAAATTAATACTAGACACCGTGCTTGACCCTCATTTACTGAGTGGAGCATCCCGGGACGGGTGCGGCAATGTTTGTTTCCATTGTCTCGTTTAATTAATTTTTATTTTGTTTGAATGTTATTCTTTGACTGAAATGCAATTATTTTAATTCAAAATTTTATAACTTGTGGCCAATGTCAGCTGGTTTAGGTGTCAGTTTGTGCCAAAAGCATTGTAATAATTTTTTGTCATTGAATTTATTGTTTATCGCTCTGTTAAATTACATGCGACAAAGTACAAGTAATGTTTTATATCTTGACTAGTGTACAAGCGTTTAAAGAAATATTTTATAGACTCAATTAAATGTATACATATAAAAGTACATTTGTTAATTTACTATATTTTATAAAAAATATGTACCTTGATTTGACTAAATAAATTCTTCACTTCATTCATTAATGAATTCAACAATAAATTTAATGTATGTTATGGCCAGGGGGTAAATTATTTATTAAGCGTCAAACAATTCACCGTATCGTATGAAACAATGGACAACAGCTGCTAAAACTTTTAGATTGTATCGCGTCACCTATTAACCGGCCGTGATTAAACAATGGGGCTGTAATCGAAAAAATAATTCAGGCAATTTATCTGCCGCCCTGACTGATTCCCGCGCCGGCAATTTGTCTGCCAGATTAGAGATGGCTCGATTGTTAACTGAGCTCCTAACGTAATTAGTAACTATTTGTTTTTGCCGGCTTATCGTGCTTTTCATCGTAGTTCCGACCTCGACAATGGGGAAAGGCTAAATTTTGAAATGATTCGATTAGGTGAGACGTTTTGATTTGTTGTCTCATTACTCTAAAGCTTTTTTCTACCCGCAGTGCTTCTCACATTAGTTGTGCATGTATAAGTAGTGTGTGTGTTTGGGTTAAAAGAAAATTGGATGTTTGAGAATTGTTTTTTTTTATCAAGTATTATCAAGTATATCGGGTATTTGATTTTGTATTTGTGTTCTGTTTTGTAACTTTAAAGTACCAGAATGACTGCAGTCGCTGTCTGGTCCTGCGTTTAGGACTGGAGATTAGGATTAGAGATTATTACTAAACTAGTGACCCGTTCCGGCTTCGCCCGGGTACGACTAATTATGTTGATCCGATCGCTACCAAACACAGGAACACCCGCTGTGCCAATCTGGACAATCACTGTGGATTTCATCGAAATCGAAGTCTATAGGGAACATACATACTTCGCTTTTTATATACTATTTTTTTTCATAAAAAGTATCCTATGTTACTTCTGGTACCTTCAAGAATATATGTACAAAGTTTCATGATGATCAATTGAGTAGTTTTCGCGTGAGAGCGTAACAAACAAACTTACATTCGCATTTATAATATTAGTAGGGATCAGGATCAGGGAGGATCATTGTTGCAATGACAACTAGGTAAGGCCCAGCTCTGGTAAATAATTTGCTGGGAATCACCTGAGATTATCCGATTATTGTGTAACAAGCTGGACGAAAAACATTTCCCACGTTATGTGCCGAACATTATGACTACCTGACGCCAACCGTCATTGAACGATTGTCAACTCTCAGAAGGGTTCTGGGCGAAGGGTGAACACAGCGGATACAAAAATACCGAAGTGTTCTTCGGAACATATAGATAAACGCCATTCCCTTCCCTTGTGTTATTTGCGGACTGACTCGGCCTATTAAGGTCTGTTAAGAATAAAAGACAATACACCTAGTATGAACACTGGGATGTGATAGGGGATTTTTTTTAGAAAAGGTAGTTTTTTCAAACAAAACATAAAGTCTTCACACTGCCAATTTTTTTAAATCGTAGTTCTTCGATATACTGTTCTACATAACGCACTGCGGTTACGGAAAAAGCCACGTGTGGTGCTACACATTGTTCTATAAAGTCGCGGGTGGCCCCGGGTTCAGCTGCATTGTTCTACGAGGGCTCTCGTAATCTTACGGATAAGTACGTGATTTTATATCATCGAATGAGCAGCAAAGACATTGATTGTAATTTGCACCGTCTATGACGTCAGATCTAAAATTATAATTTGCACCGTCTATGACGTCAGATCTAAAATTATAATTTGCACCGTCTATGACGTCAGATCTAAAATTATAATTTGCACCGTCTATGACGTCAGATCTAAAATTATAATTTGCACCGTCTATGACGTCAGATCTAAAATTATAATTTGCACCGTCTATGACGTCAGATCTAAAATTATAATTATCCAAATAGTCTAAGAAGTTATTTAACGTAAAAAAGATACTGTAGCAAAATATGAACGTAATGGAAGATATAGTGTTAATTTTGATAACAGACTGAAATCTTAATATATGTGCAAATACTATTGTTTGTGTAACATTTATTGACCATAGAGATTATGTCCTGTCGCTTCTTAATATGTATTCACAATCCTATTCTTGTTCACTAACACCGTGTTCTCACAGCCGAAGATATTCACATTAAGACAATATTTTTTCGGTAGTGTGAACTCAATAATACGCAAAGTATACAACTCTACATATCTAAATATATGCAATTTAATTGTTTAGTGTCTAATTATGATGAAAAAGACCAAACCGGTTACCTTACTTCTAACATTTTGATTCGCCATTGAAATCCTTGTACTTACAACGTTCGCTGTAACATAATCACCTGTCCCATCTCGTAGTACATTGTTCTTTCCTTCAACCATCAAACCAAACTCACCCTTACCGACTTAATGAGTGAGATCTAAAGCGCTTAAAGCGTCTACCACTCGACCTACGGCCTCGCGATACATTTCATCTCCCACAAGCATAAACTACGAAGCGGGCGTCAATTGTTAACAGCCTCTCGATTCTCGTGAATAGATACAATCGATTCTATCGTTTATTTTCTTGCACTAGAGTGCTCGATTGTTTCATTCGATACTATTCCCCCGCAGCCGTCTAGGTCATGCGTTCCTGCATCAAATTCGATGCGAAAGTGCACACAATTCTGTTCTTTAACCTTATAACATTTGAGACGAGATTCGCGGTTATAATTTTGACGAGTGATATCGATTAAGCTGCTTTCAGTTAAAGAATCGATTTTGGACTCTTTTGTATTCTAGAAAGGTATGTTTTATGGTCGATTAATGTGTGGGTTTTTTGTGTAGCTTATTGTTTAGGACAGTCGTTTGTTTTGACGGGGCGCGTCGGTGCGCGGTTACGGTGACTGAGATTGTCCGATTGTGTGTCGAGCGTTTTAGATTGAAAGATAACGCGGGGACTCACGGACCGCGGTACAAGGTGACTACTATAGTCATTTTATTTAAACAATGTCTTTTTATTTTATTATAATATTCTACAGGTTAATATTATGAACTAATTCGTCAAAATGGATGTTGTGACTAGAATTGAGAAAGGTATGCTTCGGTGGTTCGGGCATGTTGAAAGGATGAATGAAGAGAGAGTAACGAAACAAATTTATGTAGGGAAAGTGAGTGAGTATTGGTAGGGGGCGCAGATTAGTGGTTTACTAAAAAAGGGCGATATAAAGGACCATCCATAACCGACGAGCATGTATACGTAGATGTATGAATGTAGAAGAAGCGAGAGAGGTGTGCGAGGATCGCGCCAAATGGAAATCCATGATATCTGCCTACCCATATGGGTTACGGGAGCGCATATTTATTTAATAATTCCTCAACTTCTATGATATCTATAACATCAGTAGTACAGCTCTAATATCGTCTTATTTAGTTTATTAAATACAAATTACCATCTGGTCGATATTGGCCCAACTAAGTCCTCAAACTAGAAGTTCAAAATTAAAATTACAACATATTCTAATTATTCGATACCAAATATATTTTTATTTAATGTGTGCTATATCTACCTCCAATTGCGCTAACGGATCGTTCCATGATGGTGTAACAATTATTGCCATGGCATTTTATTAATCAAGTGTGTCAAAATTATTTGTAATGCAACTTAAGTTTAAATTACCAAAGAAAAGTATGTTGTCTATCTGTAACACCGCTGTGTATCAATGTATGTACATTGCGTTATTTCATTTGCTCTATAATGTTTGTGTGTATTTCTGTTGGTCCGTTAATGGTCTGATGTCAAGATAAGATAGCGGAGCTACAAGCTGTTACTCTATAATTAAAGATATGTTAGTAATCCGTCTACGCTTTCTATACTTAACGCTTTCCTATTTGTTGTCTAGTATCTTGTCTCTGGATAGAAAAATTTAAAATGATACACGAAGACTGAACTCTTCCCTTCACCCAGTCCTTCTTGTAATAAGTTTCTTCGCAGGGTTTATTTGATTCCATCATCTTTATATATACAATTCTTCTGTACGTGTGTTGACAGTGAACTCCTAAACGGCTGAACCGATTTAAATTAATTTTTTTTATGTATTTAATTGGGATCGAGGATGGTTATGATTCTCAAATAAACCTAGCAGATGGCGCTGCAATCAATGTTGGTATTTTCCATATAGACTCCGAAACGAGTGGACTGATTACAATGTAATATTCTGGAAATTGTCAGATTGTCCTACAAGGTGATCCTGTGAATTTTCGTAGCATTTGGATTACCCCGAGCGAAGACGGGTCACTAGTATATTATATAATTTCTTTTTCGGGTATGTAAAGTCAATTTTTAATTTCATAATATTGGAATGCCTCAATGTTGCCAGGATGCTTATTCACTGCATCGAGCGACCAGTTTGTACTGACGTGTACAGGCATGGCCCAAACCCGATGCGGACACGATAGTTTGCGGTAATCTGCGCCTACGCACTATTGTTTAAAACTCGGTATGCTCATTTTGTATGAGGCGATAGCATCGGCTCGGCGCACAACACGGGCTGGCCCCTACACTCTATAAGGCCGGGGCGCTATTGCCAGCCTGATTTAAGTACTGTATCAGTGGCGGCTTGTACCGATGTTAGAATCGCTTCCTTGACTCTCTTGATGATTTTCTCCTCTAAAGGTTTATTTAAAAAAACAATAGCTTTAAAACAAAGATAATCTAATGGTGTGTTTATCAGGAGCTTACAATATAAATTGCCGCTTTTTGTTCCTCATTTTGGTGGTGCTTTTAAGCCAAAATCGTCACGAGCTACAGCGTCCCTTGAACCACTTCGTACTTGGTTTCCGAGAGGCACTATTACCGTAGGGGCTACAGCCATGTCTGTGGGCGAGCTTCGATTGCTGGCTTCGGAATTCTACGGAAAGCAGTGGTACCTTAATGGTGGTGCTCCCTTAGCGCTTACGTTGTGACCGTCTACGGCACGGGGGCTCTATTTCTGTCGTAATTGTGAACAGAAGAGCTTAGAAATTAAAAGAGTACGAGCACCGATAGCAGAGCCTGTCACTAATTCTGTTGCTTGGTGATGTTCATCCAAATGCTTCTGTTTTGTTCGCTCTTTTTTCACAGAAGGTAAGTGTTGTCTGCACCGAATTAATCGTCCTAAATATGTCATTTGAATGGCTTCCGATGTGTCATGTCTGACGGTTTCAAAATGAGCCATTTCACTCCGACGTGTGTCGAATAATGGTCGGAGTTGTCAAACAGCGATTTCAATCTTTGAAAATTATCGAATAATCGACGTTACGGTTGCGCGTACACCGGATGTCAAACTGAAGTATGACAATGCATTTATTTCTACTGCTCGAATATTGTACTTTGAGCTTTATTCTATTAATAATAAAGTTTATTTCATAGATTATAAGTTGAACAAACATAGTTGTGGACTGTGTGCTTATAATAACAGTCATAGCGATGTGGTTTTAGAGTTCAGTGAGAGGAATAAATTTCTGTTTTTGTATATAGTAAAGTTTGACGAAAAACATGTGGACCCGTAACCACAAACAATAGACATAGTCATGGAAGAGAGCGGAAGAACGGAATAAAATGAAAGAAAAAAATTTATTTTCAGCTGTAGACATTACGTTTATTAGGAATGTGAAAGCAAAAGGAGTTTAACTCATACATTTACGATGTACAGATATTAAGAAATGGAGCATAGAAAATAACAGAGAAATAGATGTAGTGAGGAATTATTTTCCTTCGGGAAAACTCGTATCTGTATCGGAACACGATGACACCCGAACTGTCAATGAATGATCATTAATATGGCACTTTATTGTTTAGTGTCAAATGTCAAAATGAATAATGCCATTGTACAATATAGAGACACAGCGTTACAAAAAGCTATTTGAGAGAGCACGTAAATACCAACTTTTCCGAAAAATTACGAAGGAAAATCTTTTCTCACTATATTTGTAGGTACATTTTTAAAGCTTGCGTACAAGCTTTTGAAATAAAGAAATTTGTAACTGTCGTCGAATTGTCTATGACGTGTTCTGTGGTATGGGAATCAAAACAATGCTGTTCGTACTTTGTCATTACTTTACGAAATTCATTAAATAACGACGGAACCACATAAATGCTTGAACGATACGGACTTGGCACATTTTTATTGATCGAAATCTGACCATTAAATACCTGTCCGATGGTATAGTTGATAGAAAGATTTATGTTGTTTAAATAACACATTCGAATTGTATTTTTTGTAACAACATTGAAACCGCCGCGGTATGTTTTGAGGTTATCTTGCCTGATTGAAATTCTCCAATGAAATTCTTCTATAATAAATGTTTATGGAACGTAATTTCTAGTAATAGTTTCTATTAAAATATATTTCTTAAATGAATTTAAGTTAATTAGTTTTTTGTTAAAAGATAATACAAAAAACCAAGAACAAGATTCAACAAGTGACGTATAGAATTTTGTATCACTTGTATATATATATATATATATATATATATATATATATATATATATATATATATATATATCCTTACAACGCGTACAATATATATATATATATATATATTGTACGCGTTGTAAGGATTCAAAAAAAATATTTTTTTATAGGATAGGGTGGCATATGACCTAGCTGTTCACTCAATACTAAGTGACCACAATTTGTTCGAATGTTCCTAATTTCAACGGAAAGATATTTCCTTCTTTTTACCATCCCCTCTCCCGTCAAATCCTTTTCCCCTAACCACCCTTTCCCTATTAGTTAAGAATAGGAAGGGGAAAAAGATCATGGTTCTTTGACGCAATATCTGCACCCTAGACATGAAGATTCGCACGACATTTGGGAACAAACAGTAAACCAAACATCCACAAGTAGCAATAGATCCTGTTTATGGTTCCGGGTACTTGTTATTTATTTTACTAAATGCCACTAACCTGACCTAAATTATTCACGTAAAACCTCTTCTAGTCAATTTCGTATGCAATACGATTTTCGTTCGTTTGTCTGTTTTATTATTTATTTATCCTGCCTACATCCCTCAAGCCTTAAAACGAAGGACACTTTTCTCAATTCAGCGTGAAAGACGAAGAATATTTTTAAGTATTAATTAATATCCTAGGACATATTCACACCCGGCCATCGGATCCCAAACTAAGGAGTTATGGAGCTGGAGTATGTGCTATGGAGACCAGATAACTGATATACTACATATACAACTTTTCTTTCGTAAAGACATACTTAAATAGTATAATTACAGACTCAGGACAAACAGACATGTTCATACACACAAATGTCTGTTCTGGATGGGAATCTAAACCACGACCTGCGGCGTGAAAAGCAAGTATCTTACAAACCACACCAACCGGCCCGTCTTCTATTCTATCTTATACCGTATTATATTACTATCATGTTTTTAAACTAATAATAATTTATTTCCATTTCAATTCATGTATTTCCTCATAAACTATGACACGGTACAAATGTAGATTGTTAGTCAGGTGGAAAAGCTTGCTCAGTCGGGCTCATAACTCCTCGGCTGTGATTGCTCTCAACAACTTGCCGATCGACGCATCACTCCGCCATGATTTACCACCAGGTCAGGTCGTGCCGATTCGACGATAGGGGGCGTCGATGTTGCACTGTAATTATTTATACTCTGTGTACAAACAAAACTCGTATTATTTAGTGATATTATAACTAAAAAATGTGATTCTATATTTTTATTACATTAGAATTGTCTTGGAGGCTGGAATGAATATTTATAACTAAAATTCTATGTATGTTTTGTGGAACGCAGGCCAAAAGCTTCCGATGTCTGTACTATTTAATACTTTTGAATCGCGCGATTCGCGTGATTTTCGTCCGGCGTTATATCGGTACGGTTCCAAGCTCACGCGACCGCAAGTGTTGGAATGTCGAACGGAACAAAATAAGACAATTACCTGTTGGCAAATGTTCCGATTTGGGCCGCCGCAATCGCCTCACGGCCCACAATCTCGCCATCGGTAATTTGGTAATAAAATGAAAATACATTCGCCCTCTTATCTATAATCCGCTCTATATAAGTATATCCAACTCTATATAAACATTCAATAACCGAAGCGTAAAACGACTTAAGCGCCTTTACAATACTTCGAATGCACTTGAAACTGCCCGGTGACCTGCAAACAATTTTATTGCTCTAATAAAACATTCGCTTACACTTTAAGGGTTGAAATTCCTTGACGGGTTTCAACTCGTCTGCTTTTGCGGATTCGTGCCGATTTCGCGTGGCTGCAAATTTAATTTTCTTTAATAAGCTTCGAGATTTTGCGGTTAAATAAAATGTACTTTAATTTTAGCAATCGAAGGTCGATTGTTGAGTGTCGTGCCGGGCTGGCGTCGGAGGCATGTATCTAGATAGGCAGCTTGTTTCATCGGGAGAGATGCGAGCGTCGATAGCGGCCCCGCCCATGCTTTTTTCGTGGTCTCTCTAAGTAACAATGGGGTGATCTGCTAACTAAATAACGAGTGCGATGCATCAGTGGGAACGATGTCGATGCGAGCCGCTTCGTGCTTTATTTTCGACCGGTGTTGGATCACGGACGCTCTGATTGAGTTTTGTCTCGCTGACCGCTTGCCGCGTCGTATACTCGACTTGCAGATGCCCTGGCACTATAAACCAGTTTATTATTCACTTGAAACACGTACTAAGAGTATATCTTTTATTACTACGAAATAATGAAATTTAAATTAATTGAAAGGATGAATGAACAGAGAATAACAAAACAAATGTATATTGCAAAAGTGAGTGGCAGTGTTGGTAGCGCACGCCCTAGGAAGACTTATATCGATCAGATTAATGAAAAACTTACTAAAAAAGGGCGATATCAGGTGCACCCATAACCGACGAGCGTGTATGCGTAAATGTATGAATGTAGAAGAAGCGAGAGAGGTGTGCCAGAATCGCGCTAAATGGAAATCCATGTTCTCTACCTACCCATCTGGGTTACGGGCGTGAGCGCATATTTATTTGATTTACTACGAAACGAAGTCTCTTCCCTTGTTTTGGCTAGTTTTTACGGCTGGCCCGTCTGACGCCAATCCTCCATGGGAATAATCAGCTGTACTTATGTTTTATTCTACCAGTGGGACAAGATGCCGAAATAGTTAAATATCGCGAGAACCGACGTATATCTTCTCGCTAGGTTCACCGTTACTCTACATATCGCTGTCTGGCATTCATATGTTCTGTGTTCCTCTTCCTTCTTCTTTTTTACGCTGCGTCGACCTGTACGTGGCCGCCATTCTAGGCTCTTACGGTCGTATTGGTCATCACTGTGACTAATCTGTCCGACCCAATGCCACTTGAGTTTTGTAAGTCTTCGGGCAATGTCGGGTCACCTTGGTTATGCTGCAGATCACATCATTTCTTCTTTTCGTGATCTGCGTGATCGTAAAATGTGAACTCTACATTGCCCTTTGAGTGACCTTGAGCCGTTTACTTGTTACTCGTAGTGAGGGGCCACGTCTAAGTTCCATATGTCATCGCTGGCAACCAGCCCTTCTTCGCTATGGGCATAATATATTACATTTTTATGAAGGGGTAAAAACGAGCTTATGATCTGGTTATTACAGAAAGGTGTGATTTACAAAACCGCCTTTCGGGTGGTACAAATTACAGTAAATGTAAAGATATCAGAGGTTAATGTGGTTGTAGTGGCAAGTTTGAGGCGACGTTCGTTCAGTCAAATCAAAATGTATAACTACACTACTTCAAGGAGGAAGTTCAAAAGGTTACAAAATTATCGATATACTATTGCGTTGTATTAATTCACAATTTTCCGCTATATTTCAACATGGGGTTTTTATTCGTGCCACTAATTAACGTAATATCGATGGTGTGTGATGGTGTTTTCCTCGTACAATCGGCTTTATTTATAGAGTTATGCTTTGTTTTGTTACACGGTACGTGATTGTGGGTCGTTAGTGTTAGGGTACAGCAGGACGGTAGAACCCGTGTAATTTAAATATTTAAACTAAATAAAAACTTATGCTTTGTTTCTATTTGCAATGATCGATGTTTTATTAATTATTCCATCCACATAGACTTGCAAAAAGGTGACCTTCTTTTGTGAATGCGATTCTAACCCCGAATTACTCGGAACTCGGACTGATATGGGCAAAGCTAACTATGCGGATGAGTTGGCAATTAGCCTGCAAACAACTGTAATCATTAGAGCAGTTGGATTTTTTTACTATCAGCGATGTTAGTCAAGTTGCATTGAGTTTTCTTAAGTAAGAGAAGTCAAGTACATCAAGAAAAGAAAAGAAGGAAGGGACGCGAAGAGCGCTGGACCTGTAGCACCTCGCTCATCAGGCATATCGTGGAAATATAAAAATTACGACTCCTTTTTCACCTTTTTTTATAGAACAAGGTGGAAAACGCAGAGTACTTCTATTTCACACTTGTCTACTGTGTGGTCGTGGTATTACGACGGTTGAGCCTGCCCATACGTGCAGCAGTTGATGTTGCAGGCTCTACCACTTAAAAAGTTAAAAAAGGTACCGCGTGGTAGGAGTATGGCAACTTCATTTTGCCTCTGCGCCTGTTTTCTATAAGGTCGTGGAACCCCTGCTCACTCTACAACTTTTAAATAGGTTGATGATAGTTTTAATTAATAATAATATTTAATATATTTTTTCTGTATCTGTGTGTATGTGACTGTATTCCACAGAAACGGCTGCACCGATTTTGATGCAATTTTGTGTGTGTGTTTGAATGGGCCCTGGGATGTTGAACAATGAAACGGTTCACGAAAAAACATTTAAACTAAACCAATGAAACTAACTAAGAGCAGGCAAGTCAACGTTTGCTGGATCAGCTAGTTAGTTTATAAAAATATGCCGTAATAGCGTTGACCGTTGTGATTTAAACGGTGTATTAAAATGGTAGTGAGTACCATCTATATATATAAGCAGATACTGACCGACTGACATACCCTACTCATGATAGAAGCGTTGCTGGAGTTTCTTCCGCCACTTCTTCTCCCAGCGCTAATGCTTTCCGAAGTGGTAGTAATGTTAGTTGAGGTAATACTTGTAATCAGATAATGGCTACCGATCGAACCGAGGCTCGACCCTCTCGGGCACCCTCGAATCGGAATGCTAAACGCGTAAAGAGTGACAGCCCAAGCCGAGGTCCCCTCTCGGGGGCCCTTGAGACCAGTCACTCCATGGAGCGTCCACCGAAGCGACCTAAGAGCTCGGCGGCCTCCCAATCCGGTAATAATAATAAAGTAACGGCCCGAGCCGAGGTTCCCTCTACGGAGGGAGCCCTCGAGCTTAGTTACTCTTAAAGAGGCTTAGGCTAGGCGCCCTCTGCGCCCTGCCGCCTCGTGCCCGGTGTAGCTGTAAATGCCTCCTCAAGGCAAACAGTGACCTTTCAGTCACTGACATACTCACAGCCCTAACTACTGGGCCTAGAGACTTGAAATTTTGCACACAGATTCTTTTATTACGTAGGCGAGGACTAAGAAAGGATTTTTCTAAATTATTCAAATAAAAGTCTAACGAATTCTTTTTTATTTTCATACAATAAACTGTGCAACAGAAAATTAAATTAATAAAGCATTTAAAAAATAATATGTTACTTCATTATGAATTAACAGTAAAGTAAGTGCACACAACACAAGTATGGGATTGGGCGGTGGGGGGCGGAGCAAGGCCCCTCCTCCCCCAGCCATGCTGGTTCGGTGACGTAGCGGACAGGTTTGCTCGAAGCTCTGGGTTCGAAGTACGCCGCGCCTAGCGAGCGCAGTGACTCATTGTTACAACGTTGTTGTAACTTTAAGTTGGATTTTAACTTGAATGATAATTTATTAAAGTTGATTGGAATATAACTGTGAAATTAGCAAGATTTTTCTCATTTTATAAAAGAGATAGTGTTTGGGCATTTTGCTAAGACGAAACACAGAAATAAATCTATTATACATCAGTATGAAAACTGGCAACATTTGCTAAAAAGAAGAATTAGTTTCATAATTTTCTTAAAGAATAAGAAGGAAGAGGATCGTTTATGGAATTGACAATATGTGCCTGTGAATTAGGCTATAGCGAATTATTAAATACTAGTGACCCCGGGTACCACTAGTTATGTTGATACGATCGCTACCAAACATCCGCTGTGTCAATCTGGACAATCCCTGTAAATTTCATCGAAATCGATCCAGCCGTTTCAGAGTCTATTAGGAACATACATACTTCGCTTTTTGTATACTTATTTTTCATAAAAAGTACCCTATGTTACCTCTAGTACCTCTAAGAATCCGTTCCTCATTAGGGGGATAGGATGGGAAAGGGAAGAGTATTGGAGCGGGAAGGGGGTTAACGGGGAAAAGGAAATATCTTTTTTCCTGTCTATGCCCTCCTCTGTCCATCAAGGTAGGCAACGCATCTGCAACACATTTGCTTGTTACGGATGTCTATGGGTAGCGCGCATAGGTGATCCGCTTGCTCGTTTGCCACCTTCTAACATAAAAAAAATGATGATCGTTTGAGTAGGTTTCGCGTGAAAGCGTAACAAACAAACTTACACTCACATTTATGATATTATTAGTAGGGATTGCGAGTTACTTTACTAATTGTAAAACTATTTTAATAAATAAATTCAATTATGGGCAAAAAATATGAAAGTGTCGCCAGTCCTACGAAGAATGGACCTAATGTAAAACAATTTGTCAAAAAAAATAAGAACGAACAATTACCACAGGGCTTACATTTTAAAATCTTTAAATGTTTATCTAGTAGGGTAATTATACATAATAATTAGTGATATATGACATTAAATATCTAATATTGAAAATAATAGTTTTATATGATCATAAGTCATTAAAGATAAAAAAAATACATTTATAACCTCAATTTTTTGTTAAACAAAAACAAAGAGTTATTTAGAAGGAATAATAAAAACTCACCTTTCTGCAATCCCAAAATAAATGAAGTTAACATAATATTTTTTCACTTTTACACTAAGATTCTGAACCAAATGATGATGAATGAAATGTTAATGTTAAGTACAAAGTTCTCTTTCCCTTTATTTGAGGTCAGGCTTCCTCACTTTTGTGGTGTATCGTGTATTCTGCTCCCCGTATCTATTTCGAATACAAAATCTATGTTTTTATATGTAATTTATAGTGATAGGGTTCTTCCCTTTACATTGTTCTTAGCAACTATGATATAATGTAAAAAATCACTTGCATCGCTCGCGGAGTCACAACTTTCAATGTAATTATGAAGTTTTGACCGTCCACCGTTAGCCCTATACCCATTTTGTGAACACATTTGGGCCATTGGCATTTCTTATTACATTTATAGCACTTTGACGCCTTAAAGCTACACTTATCTGTCGCGTGATCCTCCTTCCCGCAGCGCCTGCAAGCGAGCCGCCGCCCACGCGGTGCAGGCCGGCCGCCTGCTCGAGTCCCGAACCGCCCGGCGCCGAAGCCGCCGGCTGCCTCCGCATGCCTCTCGGCCGCCTCCAAAGCGAGCGCCAACTCCACCGCCGTTTTGTAGTCCAATGTGGTTTCTACGAACAGACGAGACAGCATTGCTTCGTTTCGAAGCCCAGAGACGAACTGGTCCCTGATGTTTTCTTCAAGCGTTCTAAAATTACAGTGCTTCGCTAGGTGTTTTAAATTTTGAAGAAAAAATCTTACGGATTCTGTCTCTGTCTGACGTCTTTGCCTAAGCAGGTACCTCTCGGACCTCCGATCTTTTCGGCTCAAGATGATTGCTGACTATTTCGACCAACTCCTGGAATGACTTGCTCTCTGGATGTAACGGTGCACACAGGTCGCACATTGACTCGTATGTCACTGCGCCGACGTGCGTGAGCAGCGTTGCCACGTGTAGCTCATCATTTATTGCGTTAAGCAAAATACGCGGTCCAGTTGTTACGGTCGTTGAGGTCGTATGCTTGTAGCTTTTCGAAAGGCATTGTCATTGTTTAACGCGAAATAAATCACCACGTCGCCAGTTGTGGTGTATCGTGTATAAAGTAAATGGCGGTTGGTTTGGGATTGACTTTATTAATATATGCAGAGGGTTTTAATGACCTACCCACATTTTAACAATATATTACAACTTGTATGCGCCAAGACAATCTGCAATGGATTCTCGGTTTAGGCAATTGGATTCTCTTGGTTTTGCCAATTCCTGTGTTTGGTAGCGATCGCATCATCATAATTAGTGGTACCCGGGCGAAGCCGGAGCGGGTCACTAGTATTTTATAAATTATCACATATGAAAAATAATATAAAATGATGTTATTTACATATTTTCATTTTGATGCGGCAATTTAATGACTTATTAGTATTGTCTGATCCACCCTTTCTCTTCATCCATCAGAGGAGGCGTTCCATTTGCTGCATAAACAAATTAGTGTCCACAAACAGGACGGACGCCTAAAGAGATGTTATTAAGAAATAAATTGGGAGGGCTAGGGTTGTCACTAATGAATTGTTACGATTTTATTATGAGTTAAATATTATTTTGTACATTTTAAAGCTTTTAAAAATTAAAAGTATTTTTTTTAAATAAAAAAAACACAAATAATGTTTGAACTTTAACAGATACGTGTATCCACTCACACTTTTATATCATATATACTAATATAAAGAGGAAAGATTTCATTGTTTGTTTGTTTGCATTGGCTCTGAAAATTTTGAAAAATCCTTTCACCATTAGAATCCTACATAATCCCTGATAGGCGACATAATTTTTTATTTATATTTTTTGAAAACTGTTAAACACCCGCGTGACGCCGTGTCGAGCCGTTATTAAAAATTTTCAGTTTTGATAACCGTTTATAGAAAAACCGGCTGTGTTTTTTTGTTATAACCGCAGAAAGTGTACACACGCAACCTGTTCAGTCCTCATAAACTTAATTTACAATTAAAATAGATCATTCGATAAGTTTAATGTAACAGAAATGATGAAATCTAAAAATATTGTAAGTTAATTGTTCCAATTGTTTATCGAGGTGATATCGAGCGAGGAACCAGTTCTTCATATCTCACTCGTGGAAGTATAACGAGGTTTTTGGAAGTTATGTTACTTTATCCACACTATCATACGAACTAATGATTATACGGTTAATTGCTTAATTTAGTTATCTATACATGCGCTAAATTTTGACGATACATTGATAAGAGTTCCCATGCCGAACAGCAGAGCCCTCTATTGTATGGATTCATTTACACAAACTGTTATAAAATTATTAATTAGTAATTAGCCGGTAAAAACTATAGCCAAAACCAATATGGACTAGGGCCACTTAACATAAGTAGGTGGTGACAGATCAAGATTTTTGTCTTCTCCAATTGTTAATTGACTAAAATTGTAACATTGTAGCCTATGGGTTAAAGAAGGAAAGAAAGGCATGATTAAGAAAGTAACCAGTGAAATGACGGATGATAAATGACTTAACACATTGTGCCGACCTCACATGTTCCTTCATAGCGTGGCGCAGGGCAGGGAGGTGATGAGGCAATACTGAAGTTCTCTATTAGTTTTGAGTTCAACACATCAGCTGAGAAAATAAGCGGTGGCGATTCGGTTATCGGATTCGTACATCATCATTGGAGATGCAGGTCCCCTCACAGTTTGTATGGTCGATGTCAATTGATTGACAGAAACAATGTAAAATCGGTATAAACAATTTATGCAGCACAATTAATGTTTAATGTAATAAGACTATGATTTGTCTCGTGTCTTACAACTTAAAGTGATAAATTTTCTTACATGGATTTTTTCTATGCGTGCATCTTTCTGAAATCATCTTTTGTTTTTTTTGGCGTACTCCTTGTAAACAGAAGAAGAGGTTAGATATTTCCCTCTCTTCTCTTGTTTTTTTTTGCGTTCATAATGGTAGTTTTGAAGTAAGGTTGACGATTTGTTTTTTTAATAGAAAAAAGTTTGTAGTTATTTTGTATTGGATCATTTAAGAGAAACTCGTTTGTCGCAGCCCTAGCGGCCCGCGACGAGAGCGACCCGCGGCAACGCATATAAATTAGAGATTTATTCGTAATCTTTCATTTTTCACAGTCGTTTAATACAACAGCCGATTGACGCCGTGACGGACAATTAGGAAATGAGTTTGTTTTCACTCACCATTTTTGTTTGCAAATCTTATGTCGCAAATTATATTCGAGAATTTTTCGATTACAAGAACTGTTTCTTTGTATTTTTTAATGTTACCAGACTATACAAGTTTTGACGTGTAATGTTTTTTTTTCATTTATTTTATCTTTAATAACGAGTTTCAAGTTAGGTACAAAACTGGAAATTGAAGTCATCTATATGAATACTGGTATCACAGAATAGATAACTGGTATAGAACGCTTATTTAGGTATTAGCTTTTTTAATATTTTATATGTTGTTACGTTTTTAATCCACCTTAGAATTAATTGGGTATTTTTCTACTTCTACGGATTGCAATAAGCAAGACATGTTATATTTTATCGATGCAGAATGAGTTCACTGTATTTTGAGGTCTTGCAGTTGTATGATTGGTTATCGGAGTAGAGATAATTAATTGAAAATACGTGGGTACTTCGCCAGCAACTTTTGACATTGGAACGCCTGACATCTCAGTCGCCCGTGACCATGAGCGCTGTAAAGTACTCGAAACGTCGGGAATCAAGAAAACGTAAAGTAAACGCGACTAAATCCGTAAAATTAGTTTTATTCCAAAGTGTAGTATTCGTAAGTGAGTGGCAGCGTTGGCAGGGGACGCCCAGAAAGAACTTATATCGACCAGGTTAGTGACATACTATAGAAGTGCGATATAAGGAGTACCCATAACCGATGAGCATGTATGCGTAGATGTATGAATGTAGAAGAAGGGCGAGAGGTGTGCCAGGATCGCGCCAAATGGAAATCCATGATATCTTTTTATTTGTTTATTTAGTTGTGTAGAATTCGCGTAAATTTTAAAAATTATTGTGCTTGTAGCAATCAGAGACATTCACACGTTCTTGTCATTGCTAGCATCCCTTTAATATTATTAATTTCTATACTTTACCCTTTACTGTTATAACATTTGATCGGTATCGTCCCTACTTTGGGTACCATAGACAATATTTTTCTGACGTCGTCATGTAGCTGTTTAAAATTCGCGCCGAAGTTTCGCGCGCGATTTGTAAACATGGCGTCACTTCCGGCGCGGCCGCGGCGGAAATTCGAGCCGTCTCTGAAGGGAAGGCGGGAAGCGCTCGGGATTAAGATGTGACGGACAACAACTTTGTTTTCGAATGAATAATTGTCAAAAAGGCAATACTATTGATGTCATTGTTTCTGTATTAAAAGATATTTTATACGATATATTTTTAAACGTAAGAAACTTAAAAAAATTAAATATGCTTAGTACAAGCGGTAATTGAACCCCTAAAGTTAAAAATAGAGTTATCTATGTATCAAATTAATACATATCTTCCAAGAGAATGGGAAGAACTGTCCTGCTATGTATGTTTGACTACACCAATCTCAGGAACGAGTTGTGAAACCGCGAGGCAGTTTGCCAGTTACAATTTGATTAAAAAAAAAACAACAAAAACTTCTAACCTACAAAAATGGGAAGGAACTGTTACTTCATAATCTATTTTATAAATACGAAAAAAATAAAAAGTAGCATTAACGAGTTTTACATTTTTAAATTACTTTCGCCAAAATGTAAGGCGCTGGGAAATATAATTAGGGTAATTGGAAAAAAGTCTTTAGAGGCAAATATAATTCATCGCCTAATGTTCTCGCACTCCCGTTAATGTTGCATTGGATTAAGGGATAAGAAAAAAAATAACGGCCGTATAATTAAAAATGTGATTTTTTAAATGAATGTTACCGGTACGGAAAAATAAAAAAGATGTAGAAAATAATTATGCTTTTAAGACTAGGTTTTTTTAATTTTTGTACTATTATAATTACCAAAAAATTGCGGCTTTCTTAGCTATGCTGAAATACTGTAAATAAAAACAGATATTCTAGAATATATCACACACAGATAGTTTTTCTACAGCCCTATAAGCAACCAGTGGTCCACAGAGGAAGGAACCTTCTCCCAACGGTGGCTACAATTACCGATATTTATATCGGACCTTTTACGCATCTGTTTAGCGGAAGCTTAACTATATTCATTACTGTAATAATAAAATTTACATTTTCCTTTGTTACAGGTAAGTGGGTAGTTTGAATGGAATTCGTTTCAGTAAATGGACACGAGAAATTCATTCTCCAAGCGGATGGCGACGAAATTACACACAAAGAAGTAACTCAAACGTTGGTGTGGTCCTCATTTACACTTTAAAATAAGGCTAATTTTTTTTTTTCACACTTTACTTACTCACTTAGATTAATCTAGGTAGTTTCATCGTGATGTAATAATGTCTATGTAACGTAATTAGCCAAAAAAACATTCCTTAAGCTAAGTTCTCACTAAATTTTATCTTACTAGTGACCCTCCCCGGCTTCGCTTGGATCGCACTAATTATGTAGATAAGATCGCTACCAAAATTTACAGGAACGCCCTCTGGGTAAATTTTAACATTTCCTGAAAATTTCATTGAAATCGGTCCAGCCGTTTCGGAGTCTATAAAGGACCCACACATATCGCCTTTATATATATATATATATATATATATATATATATATATATATGTATATATATATATATACGTAACTACGTACTTAACTAACGAATAGGAAAATAACAAATTTAAATCGATGTGACTTTAAATGAAGTTCACATTTTAGGCAGAATGTTCACTGTTTGTTTTACACTAACTTGTGACTTTAAAAATAATATTTATTCAATAGTTTTAGATAATTAAGAGCGAACAACCTAATTTACTCTAACAAGTTAGGCCTGTTACCAACTAAAGCGATGCGTATTGCGACGCGTGCATTGTCATATCCGTAAGCGCGAATCAATGAGCTCCACACGGATGCGGCTGAACTTTTTAATCTGCTCAGACAATTCAAATGTTGCATTATGCCAGGGAGGTGGCGAGACAATGGCGGGGCTCGGTTTAGCTGCTGAAACAACCGGAGTGGGCTATCTGAGCCTCGCCCGTGCGCCCGGTTTGTTTAAACTTCAGGAAAATGGCTTTTGTAGTAGGCCTTTTTAAATTCTGGTACTTGTTATGTTCAATGCAATTGTTAGTATAATTTAACGATTAATAAATTACATACTATTTAACTCATTTTTAGACAAGAGCTTGTTACAGATATCTATGGCTTGTGAATCTAGATTTATATATAGTTTTAATACAGAATTATCATAATACACTATATACACTTATGATTATACTTCAACTGATAATATTATTTTATATCTTTTGGGAGATTAAAAGCATAAATAGCAATATAAACGAGTCTGTCGCCAGCGCCATCTATCTCTTGAGCGGTCGAGCGCTGGAGTCTGAGCGCGCCGGAAATGAACCGGCTTACGCGATCGGAATACCCGCCGACTTTCACTTTGGTGTGCCCACACCCTTATTGTTGGCATTATTCTTAGTGGGTGAACACCTTAAAATAGTTTAAGTGTTTTGCATTGGAATAAAACTAAGTATTCGTGTATAAGAAATCATTTTGGTTTGAATTGTTTTGGTTAAGTTTTACTGAATAAATTATGTCTACTTTTAAATACTAATTATGTTATAACTAAAGTTATACTTTTGCGACGGTTTTAGCTAGACGGTGATATCAGAGAACACGCGCTTGTTACGTAATTGTGATATTACGAAGTCAAAAAGCGTCCAAATGTCGGAATCGCCCGAGTGTATGCAAACGCCACGTTTCCAATCGGTTATTGTTTAAATTCGCCTCCTTCAAGGTTTGAACAAAGCCTTCTTCCAACTTCATCAAATACACACTGGGTTTACCATTATCCGAATCGTCGTTTCACCTTATTTAATATAACTAGTGATTCGCCTTGACTTCGCCAGGGTGGCACTAATTATATTGAACTGATATCTACACAACTTCACAGGATCTAGGTCTAGCCAATCTGGAGATTTCCTGAAAACTTAATCATACACACATATACGCCCATGGACTTATATAGAATAGATAAATGCTGTCTGGGCAGCCAGGTGCATGTAGTCAGCGGGAGGAACGAACAGGCCGGGTATCGGCAGCGGCGCCGCGGCGATAACGCAGCGATCACGCTGCACTATCGGCCGCGTGTCACATTGTTCGCTATCGAGACGTGCACTTTCGCTTGATAGTTAGGGTTGTCTTATTGTTTTAATTACTGTATATTTTTGAAATGTAATGTATTTTTTTATTTCTTAAAATGAATTATTAAACACATAAAGTCGGTATACTCCGAGGACTGTCAAAAAGTCAAAACTACCAATAGCTTTTTTTAAACAAAACTGTGAAATGACAAACCAGACTTAGTACACCAATACAGCACGATTCTCATCATGATAAGTCTGTTGTAACTGGGCCTGGTGGTGATGTGAAGTCATTGGTGGTTTCTATACAAAATTCATTAATATGCTCATGCAAATTTGTTAAAGGGAACACTACAAATGCTTTACTAATATGGCGTGCAGGCGGACTTACAATCTTGTAATAGTAACCACACCCTGGCGGTGAAGGGTATATCTACCAATGTTTGAGAGAACTTTTAAAGATTTTTGTGTTTGTTAAATAATTAATTATTTTATCAATTTCTATTTAACAACCCAAAATATAACAATAGTCTATTGTAGGAAGGCGCGTTCATCAAGTGAAATACAGCGTAATAGGTAAATGTACAAGTTATATTTCGTTAGTGGGTACTTCCCTGTGTCGGAACGGTGCAATAATGTACGAGTAATGGCTACCGCGGCTTTGAAAGGGTTGAAACAAACGTGGGACACAATTATCTCTAGTTATCGTATTATCGTCGTATAGTAATAGAGCGAAATGCAAAAATAACAAGTAATAGTCACGCCGTTCGGCTACTAAAGTGACAATGTACCGGGCATACATACATGCACGCAAAAACGTTACCCTCCTGGGTCAGTCGTGTAGAAACATTACCCCTCTACTGAGGTGGTTGGGTAAAAACATTTCCCCTCTACTGAGGTAGTTGGGTATAAACATTACCCTCCCTCTGGATCAGTCAGTTAAAAACATTACCTTCCTTTTGGGTCAGTCGGGTGGAAACATTACCCCTCTACTGAGGTAGTTGGGTAAAACTATTACCCTTCAATTGGGTCACTTCGGTAGAAACATTAACCTCGTTCTGGGTCAGTCGGGTAAAAAAATTACCCTCCTTTTGGGTCAGTTGGGTAAAAACATTACCGTCCTTCTGGGTCAGTCAATATGTTTGGAACTTATAGGGGTGTAGATGGATTTCCGAGTTATAAAAATTAAAGCCATTTGTAGGTCCGGACCTAACCAACTCCAAACCCTAGCGGAGCCCAGACTCCGATACCACTTACACCCGATAGTGCATTGTCCCCGATAAACTTGTTATTTGTTGATAAAGAGAAAGTTGCTATCGCCGTTGTATTTGTAAATACTTGAAGACGTTAATTAGCGAGATACGAGGGGTGACTCGTTCGAGACCTTTATCGTAATGTCATCGCTTCGATAGATAGTTTTTTTTTAAATTATTCGTGGAATTTCACTCGGCTACAATCTTTTTGTAAGCTGCCAGTTTCCCTGTATTGCAGCGTATAAAAAAATATGCACAAACCTTTGTTATATCTGTTGCCATGGTTGCTATGCAACTACGTATATGCCACTAATTATAATTATTACACTGATAATTCCAAGTTTGTAAATTTACACATACCCAGCTAAGATATTAATAAATGAACCCGTGCAAACCCGCTAGCACACCTAGGAAGCTACTATTCGTGTACGAAGTTTTTAAAAATAAATTAAAAACCAAATTCTAAATAAATGACAATCGTATACCTCATTCTCAATAGGATATTAAGTGCCCACCAAATCGTTTTTGATAATGATATAAGCAGTTGTAGATATAGTGTAGTAAATTTGAATCCACCATTCTAAGTCATAGCTTATTTAGACTCATATAAACGATTTTGTGCGTATTTTTTTATATGTACTAATCGGTGTTAAGGTTATAATCTTGAAGTGTTATTAAATAACAGTATTTAATTTTAACCAATTCCATATTATTTAAATAATATTATAATTTAATTAATTAAAAAAAATAAGTTAAATCGTATCGGAAATCTAATTTTAGAGTCTTCTTCCTATACTTTACTAATAAGGGAAGTTGAAGGAGAGGATGGGTAGGGAAGGAAATATTTTTTTTGTCCATTAAAGGTGGGCAACGCATCTGCAACTCCTTAGCTTGTTGCAGATGTCTATCACTTAATATCGGGTGAACCTTTTGCTTGTTTGACACCTTCTGCCATAAAAAATGTTATTTTTTTATGTAATAAGGTGGCAAACGAGCAAGCGAATCACCTGGAGTTAAGTGAACGCTACCCATAGACTATACCTTTAATGGACAGAGGAGGTCATAGACAGAAAAAAGGATATTTCCTTTTCCCCGTTAGCCCCCTCCTCGTCCAATCCTCTTCCCGTTCCCATCACATATTTACAAGGAAAGGATGGGAAGGGGAAGAGGACTCAAATTAGGCCTCCGGCACCTCACTCATCAGACG
The DNA here is from genome assembly GCA_029849275.1 of Papilio elwesi. Lineage (NCBI taxonomy): Eukaryota > Metazoa > Arthropoda > Insecta > Lepidoptera > Papilionidae > Papilio > Papilio elwesi. Next base: position 1,305,686 of record CM056687.1, on the reverse strand, counting down.
AAACGCAGAGTACTTCTACTTCACGCCTGCTTTCTGTGTGTTGGTGGTATTTTACCGGTAGAGCCGGCCCGTTCGGCAACAGATGTTCCTGTTGCGAGTTCTACCACTGTTAAAATTTTCTAACTTATATAAATTATTAATAATTCCTTATTATTAATTACTTGATATTAGATTAGTTTATATTTGTTATTTTATGCGTTTAAAACAATTTTTATATGTGACATCTCAGTGTTTATTCGTAAAATAACCAAGTGTATTCAATGTACAACATTAATCACTTCTCGTAAGTGACAAAATCATATATTAAAGTTCACTTCGCTTTGATAATTGCGGGTTTAATTAGTAGTTTAAAATGAAACTGTTTGTTTTGTTTATCGAAACACATTGATATAATAATAATAACAATAAATCAGCCTTTTTCTAGAATGTTCCCACTGCAGGGACACAGGCCTCCTCTTCGAGAGAGGGAAAGCCGTAATCCACCACGCTGGCCCAGTGCGGGTTGGTAGATGTCACATGTCTTCGAATTTGGTGGTTCTAAGAACATGCCGGTTTCCTCACTATGTTTTCCTTCACCGTTTTTGTGCTGTGGTGATGAAATGAATTACACAAAGTAAACGCCTGCCTGGGTTCGAACCCGCAACCTACAGTATGTAAGTCGGGGCCTATACCGCTGAGCCACCACTGCTCTTGATAGTCAAATACAAACGTATTGATAGTCGAATGAAATCTTAGTAACTTTAACTGTAATTATATTGAATTACCAGTTGGAACCCACATGAAAAAAGAATTCTGTCTACTGTCCACTCCGTTTGGATTAGGGAAGGGAAGCAAGCTTATAAATAAACAGATAAACATATCCAGTCTTCTAACACCGAGTTCACACTGCCGAAAACATTCACATGTTATCTTTTTCTTTGTCTGTGAAAAACATAGGTGTATTATGTGGGTTTTCAGCGGTGTGCACTCACGGTAAGAACATTGTGTCTGCATTAGATAATGCTATGGCCACTCTTCAATTTTTATCGCCTGTCTTGCGCCACTACATATCTTGAAGGAAATACAAGATAGTAATTGAAAAATTAACTGCGCGTGTGGTCACTTATTACGTGTAATAGAGTGGTGTTGATAGCAATTGCAATAAATCGTGATACCGGTTCACAGTATAATTTAAATATCTTTATTTGCTTGTGTAGGACACCTAAGTTTGCGTATGTTTTTTTTAGTTTTGTCTTCTTCATGATTTCAACGTAATTTTATTAAAATAGTCACTTTAGGCGATGCAATATCGCAATAGATGTAAAAATCATATTTTGATTGTAAGAAAAATGGCGCTAGAAGTTTATCAGGCGGAACTGAGACCATTCTAGTATAGATTGAATAATAAATAAGGAACTAATATTTTATCTACCTATCTACTAATATTTTATATATCTATCTTAAAATCTTACGACTTTATACTTCTAGAATCTACCCATCATGGATATGGATCGTAAGAAAATCGTAAATGTTGAAAGCATAAGTTACGTAAATACGTAAATTGACTATTAAGTTATAACTTTGGCTTTTTAGAAAAGTATTCGGACTAAAAGACACTAAAGGGAAATGTTAGATATAAAATCGGTGTTGCCAAATTATCAATGAGAAATCGGCAAATATCAACTGCCAATGAATAGAATTATAATCTTCGGAACACTTAGGAAGGTCTTTACGAGATTTAAAAATTTTAATATCGGACGACGCGATCAGTTAAGGCGGGAAATAAGTGTAATGGCTTATAAATCAGTCGGTATCACTGTTATACCGGGTCTGTCAATAGCTGAGAGGTGGGCTGTGCGACGGTACTAATGTGGATGTTCCTATATCGACTTAGTAAATATTTTTATTCTGAAACCATCTATATTTGTTAGGCGGTTTGTTGTTTGGTTAAGATCGTATAAATTCACATCACCGGCATTCAAATATCATTTAGATAAAAATTAAAATTAATAATACGCAACTTAGACCACCAAGATTTATACATACCATGTTTATAAAAAAAATTGTCAAAGGAGTAAACGCTTGAACCCATATCAAATGACTTCTACCCATAGGCATCCGGCTAATGAGTTACTCTACTACGCATTTTCAGTAGCAGAAGGTAGTCAACCTTTGATGGACAGATGATGAACGGAAAAAAGGATATTTTATACCCATCACCTGCCCCGTAAAATCCACTTCCTCTTCCCACCCTTTCCTTGTTAGAAATGGATGGGAAGGCAAAAGGGCGAATATGATTAATTTAGGTTTTAAATAGGAGACTTTAGACCTATTTTTCGGTTTAGACTGCTCCTGATGGATGTCTTATTAATAAATTCGTTACTCAAGTGGTTGGCAATGTTAGGTGACTCTCGAGGTCGCTGCATGATCATAAGCAAACTTGCTTAGATGCGTTCGCAGCACGACCCCTCCTACCCGAGCCGCAGGTAGCATGCTCGAAAGAAGCATGCGCATTACTAGCAATGTTGCGACACAAGTTCTACTAATGAGCACTTGCTCAATAAAAGCATGCTTTCGTGCTGGTAACGAGTACGTCTGTTAGTACCTTTATGGGAATCTTTTGCGTTATATTATGTATGAAAAGGCAAAACAACCCTAATGTTAAATTCAATAAAATCAGTCGATCTTCTCTATTCTTACTTTCATATAGAGTCCATTATCGAGAGTCGGAGATGCCGGATAGCGGCCATAATTTGCAATAAATATAAGGGCGGAGGTGTCAGCGCCGGAGCCTTTTGTTGGGGGTTCGATTCCCGAACAACTCGAAATTTGCATCGGCCGAATTTGTTCACAATCATACTCGATAATCTGCATTGATTAATAAAGCAATTTTTTATGATGATGGTCATATTTTTATTTATTTATTTAATGATACATTCACTCCTGTACAGACGCGCCTCTTTTTAAAGTAAAACTTGTGAGAAACTAACTAATAAACTTATCTATAACCTTAAAGACACATAAGTCGACTTGCTGATTCAACCCTAGGATTCCCAGTTTCGTAATTACCGTTCAGTGCAGTGGTGGCTCAGCGGTTTAAGCCACGTCTTACGTAATGTAGGTTACAGGTTCGATCCCAGGCAGGTGCTTTACTTTGCGTAATTTATTTCATCACCACTGCTCCACATACGGTGAAGGAAAACATCGGGAGGAAACCGGCATGTCCTAAAACCACAAAATTTGGTAACATCCACCAACCCGCGCCGGTCCAGCGTGGTGTATTCCGGCCCATTCTGTCTCTGGAATAGAGGAGGCCTGTGTCCCTGCAGTGGGAAACATTCTAAAAAAGGCCGTTTAAAACTTATATTATATATGCGAATATTTGTAAGTATGGATGTTTGTTACCCTTTAACTATAATCTTAAATAGTCCTACAAAAACCAGAAACAGCATATATTTATCCTTCAAAAATAGTGTACCATCTATTAATTATAGGGCGGAGCGAAGTTTGCCGGGACAGCTACTCTATGTACTATTTATGTAGCATCCCGGGGACGTCTTTAAAAATAAAATTTCATACGAAGGTATCATGGTGATGATGGAATTGCAATTAAATATATATTTTTAGTGGCTTAAGTAACACAGTTGTACTCCTAGTGCAGTTCTGTTGTACTACTAGTGGCCTACGATTAGGAAATTTATAGCTTACACAAAAATATAAAGATCCCAAGTTTCATTATATGTTAGTAATTGATTTACTAATACGCGCAACGTATTAAACGATCATATCAATTATTCAAACGCAATATACACTTTGTAACCGTCGTGTAAGGATTGCGTTAGTTATTACAAGTTGGGGCTATTACAAGAGCGGTTAAGATACGGCTGTGCAGCCAATGCTGTAATCTCGGCGTGAAATGCGATGGCGCGGTGATAGGGCACGCGGGCGTTGCCTAAACTGCGCTCGGAGCTCCGCGCCCAACGCCGCGTCACTTCCAGACGTGTGCTCTCCATGTTGTTGAATTGCTTTAAGAACGGTTTATAGCAATAGGTTTAAAAATGAACTGTCTATTAGGTTAGCAAATTCGCTTAAAGTTTACAAAATTTATCAAGAATTTTCACCTATCACCTAAAGACATATCTGATATTCGAATGAACCTTCTCGTTTATAATATTGACAATAATAACTTTAAGTTATAAATATAAAAATAGTAAGCCATCGCCAATTAGTTTCAGAGATTTTAAATAAAATTATATACATCCGCCATTACTCACGTCTCCCGCCAACCGTCCGAAAGGTGTTGTGTTGCGTGTAATATCCACGTGCATTATCAACAGTATCGAGAGGCTGTGCGTGGCACTCTACGCGGAGTGGCGGCTATCGGGTGGGTTAATGGCGCGAGAATCGCTGATAGCAACCCCCGTCCGCCCGCCGCCGCGCCCGCCCTCGCTCCGCGCCGCCCGCCTCACAAAGTTGCAGATAGATATCGGGGTAATTGCGCGGGAAGAGATAACCGCTCGGATAGATTTAGTTTTGATACTTTAGTTTATGTTTTCGACCACTACTAACAATTATTATTTAATAATAAAACTTTAATTAATACCCTCGATACCATCTCGCAGACCGACGCCTAGAAATACTTACACATAACTATATTCGAGACTTCCCTTTTATGTGATAATAGTTTAAATTAAATATAATTTTTTGGCTAAAGGCTTCGCCTTCAAATCTTAAGACATCATTTTCAGGAGTGAAAGATTAATCCTGATTATAATAACGTCAGCTATAAATCTGTTATCTGCGAGCAGAGAGCGAGCAACTGACCGATGGGCGGACCACCGTGCGTACATCGGACCACATCAATTAACATCAGCATAACATAGCGATTCGTCGGCGATCCATCACCACGTCTCGGCTCTATGTACGATGTTGAAGTATAGATTCATTTACCTCGATTTGCTCGCTCGACACTCAGCTTGACGCGTGTCCATTGACTCACGTGGTAAACTAGGATGTGTATGAAAAAGGACTATGACAAATTTTAACCTCCATATATTCATTCCAGTTGATAACTAATCATTGTAAATTAATGATATTGGTGAAAAATCAGTCACCTGTTGTTTACTAGGGATATAGTTTTTTTTTTATTTGAGAAGGTGGCAAACAAACAAGCGGTGCACCTGATGTTAAGTGAACGCTGCTCACAGACATCCGCAACAGACAAATCTGTTGCAGATGCGTTGCCTACCTTTAATGGACAGAGGAGGGCATAGACAGGAAAAAGGATTTCCTTTTTCCCGTTAACCAGGATGTTAACGGGGGAAAAAAACAAAAAGGAAAGGTTAAAAGGAGGAGGATTGGTTAAAGTTTGTCCCCTGCTTGCTTGTTACTATAAAATTGGTTTAAATTTGTCCCCTGCTTTTGTCCCTTGGGTGGTGAGACAAACCTGGTATAATGTAATTATGAATTTACTTTACACAAATCTCATTTAGAAATATAGCGTATAAGGTCTTAAAGTATTTCTCACTTATTCCCAAAAAACAAAAAGTAATCGCTTTTTCTGTTTCAAGTTTAATTAAGTTACACTTTTTTAATAGGAAACAAAATAGTTTGAATTATTCCTAAAGGTGAATTGAAATTGAATTGACTCTAGTAGTTTCGGTGTTTCTGACGGCTTCCGTAAATGTCGTGTCGTGGGACTGTGGAGCCACGGCTAGGCGCGGGGCGGCTGCCGGCCGAGATGCCTTACATGCCTTTGTTCTGCGATCCGATATCGCGCCGCGATGGATCAGCCTAAATTATTTATCCTTTTTCCTACACGCCGGAGCTGTGAAAATTATAGAAGAGGCAATTTTCCAACATTATATAATTTAATATTTCTGTATATTTATTATGATCTGTGTAAACGCCGTCATAGTTTCAATTTTCAATGATGTAGACAAGCGCAATGTTCGGATTTGAGATTTTAAAAAATATATTTAGTCAAGTTTTCTAACCAAAACACTTTTTGAAAACTCAGAGAAATTGTGTACCTGCGCTTTGTGGTCGTGACGTACGAATGGCATTATGCCTTACACGTAACCATTAGATTACCTGGTATTAATAACAATGTATTTTACAGCAATAGATGGCGCTAGTAGTCTTACAAACTGCTATTCTGACAGCATCTTTTTTGCGTAATAATAATACTAATAACTTTAAATACTATTAGTATTTCACAGCTTTCTGTTATTAATTCCATCAGTAGTTTTAACTCTTCATAGTTGAGCGGTAGCTATCTGAGCAGAGTATGAAGAGCGAAATATTTCATACGAGATTAGAGTGACAAGGGGCTGCAGATTGATCATGCGGGGGTGACGTTATCGCCCTGCCTCAGATACCTGCTCCAAGCGATCGGTTATTTTCGTCGGCCCATCCAGATGCGATCGCCTGGAAGAAATATAGGAGCACGGTGGAGCAAAGCCGAAATTTTTGAGGTTATGTCACATCATTTACAACGGAAAAATTTATTTTTATGTTTATTTTTTGAAAAATCGTTTTTTAGGACAAAGAACACCGTTTTAAATATATAATATTAGACGTGCTTACTTAAAGTTTTATATTTTATGTTATTAAAGAACGAGGCAAACGAGCGGTTCCTCTGATATTAAATGATCGCTACCCATAGACATCTATAACAAGCTAATGAGTTGCAGATGAGTTGCCTACCTTTAATGGCAGGACATTTCCCTTCCTACCTCAAATCTTCTTCCACTTCCCAATTTTTTCCGATTAGACAATATCTTGGAATGAGAAAAGCACCAGAATTAGTTTTCCATCAAATCAAGGACAATTAATAATTTTAGAACATTACAATACACATTATGTGTGACTAGCGACTCGCCCCGGCTTTGCCCTGTGCATTTAAGAAAAATTATAAATAAAATATTATATCGCATGTGTTCATCAGGGATAATGTAGGTTTCTAATGGTGAAGTTTCAGAGTGAAAGTAATTTTAGAGTTAATTTTATCAAACATACAATCGATTTAGATAATCTTCAAAATAGGTATGATATTAAAATTAAACACAGTGAAATATATACAGCATAATACATTTCGTTTGCTATAGCAGAACAATCGATTGTATCGATTACCAAACATTGTTTTAAAATCGATTCCGAGTTAAAACAAAGCATCGTACGTCGCGTAGTGGAAGCGCGCCGCACTAGCGCCTCGCTATCGGCGTCAGATGCTCGTTAGCGGCCGAGGCGAGCCAAATTGCGCGTGACGATAACACCGCTATCACCCCACCTTCATTCAATAGGGATGTTTTTAAAATCACTCGGCTGGATTTTTGTATAGCCTAGCCCTCAGTTGACAAGGCGTGGGCATGCGTTGGGGTGTTACGTTATTCAATGTAATGATATGCTTAGTGGCTAAGCTTTTAAGGTTAACTAACGGTCGGAGATTCGATTTTTACTAGCTTGAACAATCTATAAATATAAATTTACATAAACCAAATGTTACACACGTCTAGAAGGATAAATGCATACGCATTGGCGACTTCGTAAAATCCCTGTCAGTCATTCGTTTCCCGCGGCACGAAATTAAAAGATCCGTGTTTGTAATTTAAAAAAATGACGGTTTGTGCAGTGAATTGGTATAAAACTATGGCACCTGGCATCTTACCTAAGATAAGTGTACGAACATAAGGCTAAATATTTGTTATCTATATATGTGTAATGTAATGTCTGTTTGATTTTGTAAATAAATAAATAAATAAACATCACATTTCACAAATAAATAATTAAACTTATGATTTACCTTGACTAGTTTATACACAACTTAATTTAAATTTTAAAAATAATATTGCGATCCATAAAATTATATATATATATAATTATATAATTATATCTATCCTAAAAATAAAATAAAGTGTAAAAAATGTCAGATTTGTTATTATATATTTTTTGTTTATTTAAAATTTAATTTGATTAATATTTGTATTTTTATTATATTATTTTAAAGCTGTTTTATTGGAAATAAAAAATTTGAACTCACGTGCTTTGTTAATTTTTTTTCAATACTTTAGTATTCCTACTAATATTATAAATGTGAATGTAAGTTTGTTTGTTACGCTTTCACGCGAAAACTACTCAACCGATCATCATTAAACTTTGTACACATATTCTTGAAGGTATTAGAAGTAACATAGTATACTTTTTATAAAAAAATAGTATACAAAACGCGAAGTATGTATGTTCCCTATAGACCTTTAGACACCGAAACGGCTGGACCGATTTAGATGAAATTTACAGGGATTGTCCAGATTGGTACACTCCTGTGTTTGGTAGCGATCGAGGCGGGTCACTAGTTTCCTATAAACATCGTTATATAGCGTAATAGTCCTACAGATGTATAATGATCGAGTGTATTTAAATAAAGGGTTTTATTAAAATACACACGATTTTTTATTTATCTGTTTATACATTAAATAGAAATCTAACATGCACTTCTTCGAAGACTAAGTAAGTAAAATCCAAACACAAAGCGCACAGTAAACGCCAAATAAACAGATATTTATCCACAAATTACTTCACAACACCCGTGTTATTTACTCTTAGTTATATTTTCAACTTTATATTGAATGAGTATAAGATTGGAATTCGCTTGTACTGGAGCCCCAGCCTGTTGCTTTGCCGGATATTACCCTTTCTATCAGGCGCCGGCTGGCTCGGTAGAGTATCACCTTGTAATTCGGCAAATTACCTCCAGATCTTTCTGTAATTAAATACTTTACTACAGTCCCGCCTTTTATTTGTTAGAATTTTATATTTACGTGAACTACGTCAGATTTTATTTTGGTATGGTATGTAAACATAGTTTAAGAAAGAGCTTTTTTAGTCACGATGTGGTTAGAACATATAGCATGGCTTGGGGTTGTAAAGGGTAGGGTTGACTGTATGGCAAATTGCTGCGTTTGGAAATAATACGCTAGGCCAGTGTACACCAGTGAGCGTAACCACTAGCATATTGTAATCGCTATTCATTCGGATTGCATATCTATAAAATCGCCACAAATTTCTTTTGAGAGAGAGATAGAGATACCGTAGTAACTTGATACCATTCTAGAATTCTTGCCTTATCTGTGATGTACGCTATAAATTTTTTCACCTGTTTTCACTTTTTTAAATTTCTTTTTGTATTGGTTGTTGGAACATGTAACTCCAAAACCGAATGCCCAAGTGTCTTAAAATATTCGAGCAGAGTTCATCATTTCGTAGCAGTCGTGTTGAAAGCTAAGGATAAATAAAATAAAAAATATGATACGTTTTTATTATAAGTGAACACGTCACGAAAAAGCTGAAATATCGCGTTGCGACATTTTTATTGAGGCCTCTAGAGCTGTGTTATCTGGAGGCGAGTGAGCGAGCGTGCGACGGCTTATCGTCTGCGCCCAGCCGCGCCCGCGATACAATCTGCCTAATTAATTTCCCACCACAAACAATGCCGGCGCGGTAGTAAAAATGTGTGTGTCTTTTGTACACCCTTGTCATAACGCACCCACGTCAGGGTAATTAATAAACCTGCATGCATTAGCGCGGTGCTAAGTACGCTCTTCGCTCGTGCCATCGACGGGTGCGGGAGCTTATTTTTCAAAATATTAAAATCTTTTTGAAGTGAAAACTCCTTTAAACGGCTCGTGAATGCGCAACGAGTGCGTAACAAAAGTGTGATGGAGGACGGGCGAGGCGATCGGAAGTTGTTTGAATTTTGAACAGTTCCGACACACTTTCTTTTTATTTATTTTTCTTGTTCAATATAATACGGAAGAAGGTGTCAACAAGCGGTTTACCAGATATTAAGTGAGCGCTACCCATAGACACCCGTAACACGTAAATGTATCGCAGATGCGTTGCCTACCTATAATGGACAGACTAGGGGACAGTCAGGACATTGCCCACTTCTACTCATTCCTTTCCCGTCCAATCTTCTTCTCCCTTATCTTACCCGTATAAGGAAGGGATGCGAAGGTGAAGAGGATAGAAAAGGTCTCCAGCACCTTACTCATTAGATGAATCGAAGAACATTACTTGACGCCTGTCTTCTGTGAGGTCGTGGTATTTCACCGGTATGTTTTACTCTGTATTTATATTAAAATGATCCGTAAAGGTATATTTTTCTGCATTCATTTTCATGGCTCTAACTGAACTCAAGAAATCATATTGAAATAAGTTAATAAATTTTACCAGAACCTAAACTCGTAGTTACCTAAACATAAAACTGGTGTATGGCCGCGCTGTCAGTGTGAAATTATGGTAAATGTGTATCTTTCGTGTGAACACTCGTTAGTGAACAAATATTATCTTGACATCTTTAAAAAAGTCTAAAAGTCATGCTCCGATTACATTCCACTTATAATTGTTTTAAATATAAGAGATAGTAAGAGTGTTAAAGTAATAGTACTAATATACAGACATACAAACACGCAAATTATTAAACATCTCATTGAAGTCTTCGAAGCCTAGTCAAATAGATTTATTGAGGCTTGAGATTTTTCGTAGTTTTCGTAATGTGTTAACGGTTGGACCGTTTTCGATGAAATTTTCAGGAAATGTTATTGACCTAGCGGGTGTTCCTTTGTTTGGTAGAAATCGGTCAACATAATAAGTGCTAATCGGGCGGATCGCTAGTGTTTTATAAAGAGTTTTTAGAGATTCTAACTGTCTGTAACTGTTAGAGTATTTTTTTAGCGATTATAACTGTCTAACTGTAACTTTCACCCCGTCTTCCATATAAAAGTACAAGTGTATTCATTGATGTGAAACTACTTGTTAGTCAGAAACTTAGATAACCGACAGTGACATCACCGTACGATCGATTATTTAAAACAAAGTGCGTTATCACTTGAGGAAGAAACGCGCGGCCCTCAACACTAGATGGCGTGCATTTCTATATCAGGAATAATGTCTTCCGTTTTCCGGCATTAGTTACAAGTTTATGAATACGCATTAAGTTCAATTGTACAGTGGTAGAGCCCGCAACAACAACTGTTGCACGAATGGGCCGGCTCGATCGGTGAAATACCAGAACCTCAGAGAAAACCGGTGTGAAGTAGAAGTACTCTGCGTTTCGTCTGATGAGTGAGGTACCAGAGGTGAGGTTCCCATCCTGTCCTCATAAAGATCAGATGGGAACGGGAAAAGGTTTGGACAGGAAGGGGGTTAACGGGGAAAAGGAAATATCCTTTTTACTGTCTATTCCTTCCTCTGTCCATTAAAGGTAGGCAACGCATCTGCAACATTTGGTTGTTGCGGATATCTATGGGTAGCGGTCGCTTGCTCGTTTACCACCTTATAACATAAAAAAAGAAACAATACACTATTGGAACCTTGCGAGTACGTTTGGTTTTAGCGCTCACTTAACATTAGGTTATTCGCCGGCTCGTTTGCCACGTTATTCCATAAAAAAACCTTTTTTTAAGGAGTTTCATCACTCCTTTAGTGGTTTTAATTAAAACATCATTGTCCAACAAAATTAAAAACGTGATGGGTTTTAAAGAAAATTACATTTTCATAAATAAATAAATATGCGCTGACGCACGTTACGCAGAGCGGTAGGCAGAGATCATGGATTTTCAATTGGCACGATCCTGGCACAACTCTTTCGCTTCTTCTACATTCATACATCTACGCATACATGCTCGTCGGTTATGGGTGGTCCTTATATCGCCCTTTTTTAGTAAACCACTAATCTAATCGATATAAGTTCTCCTAGGGCGTCCCCTACCAACGCTGCCACTCACTTTCGCTACATAAATTTGTTTCGTTACTCTCTCTTCATTCATCCTTTCAACATGCCCGAACCACCGAAGCATACCTTTCTCAATTCTAGTCACAACATCCACTTTTAAGCCACACTCTTCTCTTATAACGCTATTTTTAATCCTATCATTCAATTTCCATAATTTTTCATATAACACGCACAGAATGTTGCCAGCTTTAACACATCAGTACAAAGGAATCCTAAAATCTATCACGAGTTAAACTTACTGTGGATTAAATTCAATATTCGAAAGAAGCTTTCTTATTTCGAACTAAAACACTTGATAAACTCCCCGGCAACCTCTTGAGATTTACACAGAGTAATGATTAGTGGTTGAGCTGTGTGTGTCACCAACTCTATCTGTGTATCCACGTCCGCACGAGAACGTCAGACGTCAGCGTGTATGTATGCATGATGTGTGGGTATGGGTGTGTGTGAGGCGCGCCTGTGTGCGGCTGGCGGGCGTCGCGGGCGATAAGGATGTATTAGCACATTCCGCCCGGCGAGCGCCACTGTATTTATTCTTATCCGGTGTAAGGCAGGTTACACCCCTAGTGACGTCCCGTAGATATCGACGGAGTTACGACGCCCGTGCCTGTGTACATGATTTACCTTGTTTGCTGGGAAATTAACGATGTTTGATGATTTAGGCTCGAGTTAATTAGACAAGGGATGGGACACGTCTCACAAAAAATTTATACCAGAAAGTAATTCGCCACTTAATTGTCAGTCATTGAGAACATTGTCATATTCTGTACAACAATAAGTATTTTTGTATTATTAAAAGCTTCTGGAGCGTTATGTAAATCAATATAAGTTGACTTTGAATTATTTGTTTTCGGTTTAAGGCTTTCGATTTTTTCTCGCTGTCCACTAACTTAATTATTTGGCTGTATCATCACCTCGTTGCCCTTTTGCCACTTATGTGGGGTCGGTACAGTATAAGCGTAGTCGGTACTGTATAGGTTTTGGCTACAGTTACAGCTACAACACTCCTCGGGAATTATTTGGCTGTATATTCGAGATATAATGAGAGGACTTAATTATTGTCATTAATTAATGAACATTAATGTATCTTTTTGAGTTGTCTACTACGTTGTTTTATCCAATATATGTAGTGCAATAAAAACAATATATAACAAAATTGTATATTAAATCTAAAGTATAATAAAAATAATATCGATATTTAAGTGCGCCCACCCCTCCGGGCACGCGAAGGGGTGAAGCTTGGCGCTGCGAGATAACGCCGATAGCATCTCGGGGTGGCCTCCCCGATAGCGAATAATAATTTTATTATAGTGCTGTACCACCCCACGTTTATAAACAACCTGCCCGCTCTTTAATGTACCTAAACGTCTTTAAAACTTTCAATCGCCTGTTAAAGAAAATCGAATTGTAGTAGACAGGGACAAAGCAGTGATACGGCGATACAATAGTCTAAAACGCTAATTCGGATTTTTGTAAATGTTATACAATGTTTTCCATTCATTCAAAGACAATGACAGTTAAAAGTTGTGACCAATTAATAACTGCTTGAAGTTTTGCTTTGCTTTTTTATGGCAAAAAGTGGCAAACGAGCAAGCGCGTCACTTTGAGTGATTGCTACCCATAGGCATTTGCAAGCTAAGGAGTTGCAGATGCTATCCCTGCCTTTAATGAACAGAGGAGGGAAAATACAGGAAAAAGGATATTTCCTTTACCTGTCCATACCCTTGACCGTCAAGGCTTCTGGCACCTCAATCATCAGCCGAAGCGCAGAATACTTCTACTTCACGTCTGTCTTCTGTGAGGTCGTGGTTTGATCGAGCCAGACAATTGGTTAAGTCACTGTTGAAATAATAATAATTATTTTTTACTCTGATTTCAAATCTGGTGATTAAAATCGAATTCTAGTAGTCTGTTCCACCATTTCTTGGATAAAATGTATTTGGTTTGATCAATCTGCCTGCAATCCGAAGAAAAACATCCGCCTATATGTCTTTACTCTTACGGCTAATTTTTAATATATTATTTAAGTATTCACTTAAATACTATACTCTTGAATAAGTGTTCTGTGTTGACTATAAATGCATAAAAAAAGTTTTTGCGTCAATCTTTTGTATAGTTAAGGTTGGTTTATTACAGTAGAAAAAGATGCAACAAATTCGAAGATATAACCATTAAGTCTTGGTTAAATATACAAATGGTACACTTTAAGTGACCGTCAAAAATCGTGCTCGCATCCGGCTGAGCGGAGAGTGGTGGGGGGTGCGCGCCGCCTGCCCGAGGGAGAAGGGAAGGGAGCCCTTATCTCGAAGTCGCAGATTGAATATATTTCATGTGTGACTTCATACGAGATCCTTTGGAGCGCACTTAGAGAGTTTTTGTACAGTGTTCGTATCAGTTCAGTAGCGCGTGTGTGCGTGCTGACACACACTAGCGTACAACTTCCCGATGGTGCGTTCAGTTTTCAATTATGTAAGTGTTTTGTAGTTTGGAGCCATGATTAAGTTATGTATAGGTAGGGCTGTCCAGCCTATTCACTGTTTGAAGCTTGAAGTTTCTACTGGCGTCAAATCGCTTATGTTTATACATTTTTTATATTTTTATGTAAACAACAATACTTTGTAAATCGATTCCCACGTGATCGCGGCCTCGACAAGCTGAACTGCTCGATTAAAAAAAAACATGAAGCAAACGGCATATCTAAGCGGCATAGACTCATTAGTGCGCTATCGCCGCAGACGGCATTGTTAACAAACTGAATAACTATCGCGTAATGAGCACGATACGCGGCCGCGGCATCGAACCCGACGCAGCCGATGCGATAACGCTCGCTATCGCCGCACCTGCCGCCGCTCGGCTGCTGCTAACCCCGTGGCGACCTTCGCTGCTGTGAATTACTCTAAATTATTTTAGAAAGTCCTTATATTTATAAATAGTAGACCCCAGCACATATTGTCTTGCTTGAACGTTGGCACGCCGGTTATATACGGGCTTAGCTAACGTTATTCGCCATTAAATTAAAAAAAAACTCCTGGAAATCAATGTCAGCGCCACCTACCGGCTCCAATTGTGAACTTAAACTATCCAATTTAATTAAAATCGGTCCAGCCGATAAGTCAGATAGATTAAAATAAATTTATTTAAAATATTGTTAAAGTATTTTAGTCTCTTCTCAAATAATTTCTTAACGGTAGAGAATGCTGATGCAAATTATTTGGTCGTTACGTGTGTGGGTAAAAATATTTTTAAGAGAAAATTAAATAAACATGATCATGATTCAATCATGCAATATACGTTTTTACTCTTTTCACATTCGTCTTCTTAACATCTCCGTATCCTAAAAGTATACTTTTAACTTCTCCGATTTACCCAAGTATACTTTTTACGTCTCCAAATCACCAAAGTATACTTTTAACATCTTCGAATCCCTAAAGTATACTTTTTACATCTCCGAATCACCAAAGTATACTTTTAAGATCTCGGTATTACCAAAGTATACTTCTCTCAACAATAGTCACTATGTCGTTTTTTAAGCCACACTTTTCCTCTACAACGCTCAATGACTTTATTTTCATCAATTAATTTGTTGTGTCAAATTCATCTCTATAGACGTGCTATTAAAGTGGTCACTTACAGTTGGCACTGCCGAAAAGAATCACATAAAACATATTGTCATCTCAGTTTGTTTAGAAACAAAGAGAGAGACACAACATGTTTAATGTGAATATTTTTGACAGTGTGAACGCGTTGTAAATCTTACCATTAGTTTAGTATTCAAGTCGAATCCAAGTCTAATTGATGCAGTTTTTTTTAGTTTATTTATAACTCTTGAATATTTTGGGCCACGTGTCAAACGACACGTAGTGCTGTTGTTTAGAAAATAACAGGATAATTTTAGTGAGTAAAGATTTTCCGTCGTAATTTTTCGGAAAAGTTGGTATTTACGTGCTCTCCCAAATAGCTTCTTGTAACTCTGTGTCTGTATATTACACAATGACATTATTCATTTTGACATTTGACACTAAACAATAAAGTGCCATATTAATGATCATTCATTGACAGTTCGGGTGTCATCGTGTTCCGATAAAGATACGAGTTTTCCCGAAGGAAAATAATTTCTCACTACATCTATGCATAACAAAATCTTACAAAGCTATACCATATTACCCCTTTTATTAAACTTCAATAAACCTTACAATCACGATATCACTTGCCGGTGTCCTATTCTCGCCCGCGAGCGGGGGCTGCATGGGTGAATGGGGTTGGGGGAGGGGATGATCGTTGAAAAACGTGAAAAGTGACCGAGATAAGGTCAGTTTTGGCCGCGTGGCCGGCGCGATATCGTTAGGGGCGGCGTCGCTTTGTGCAGCTCTTGAAGCATTGATTTGTAAGGGATTGTCGAATTTCTATGTCATAAGTCACAACAAAGTATTACATCATGTATTTTAATACTAATAATATAGATTTACGATACATATTTTTATATTTACCAGAATATGTCATCTTAAATTCGCAAACAACAAAAATACATTTAACAATTTTGTAACTTTATTTTGGGTTGTTGAAAATGCGTTTTTACGTGACTGACCACTGAAAAATGGTCTTGTGTTTCTCACTCATGTATGTATTTATGTATGTCCGTTTCATTTTGACCTGTTGCGAGCCTGATTGACCGATTTTGAAGTGTGATTTGTATGAGCTTAGTATTCTTGACTAGAGTGTCTCATAGGGGTAAATAGTCAGTCGTTTTTTTTGCCTCCGCTTGATGCAGCTATTAGCTGGTATATATATGCTGAAGTCTATCCTTCAATTGTCATGCTGAAGCTGAGTTGAATTGTTCAAAGGACAGATTGACGACGACGATTGGAACGACGAAGCCAAGGCCGACGATCTGGTTAAGGCTGTGGGAATAGACACTAAACACACACACAGCGCAAAAATAACATAACATGTTGCATGAATGGGCTGGTTCGAACGGTGAAATACAACCTTACAAAAGACAGACGTGAAGTAAAAGCGGCGTTTCTTCTGATGAGTGCGTGCTGGAACTCTAATTCTCCACTGCCTAAACCCATCCATTTCTAATAAAGGAAGCATGGGAAAGGAAAGATGATTTAACGGGGAAGGGATAAAAATGGAAGGATATATCACTTTTTTTGTTTCTCCTCTCGTCTGTCCATTAAAGGTAGGCAAGGCATCTGCAATTCATTAGCTTGTTGCAGATGTCTGGTGATGAGTAGCGGTCACTTAATATCGGGAACAAAGAATAACTTCTAAAAGATATGACAGGAAATATTCTTAATCTTTTTCCGCGTTGGCCCACCCCTATCTCCAGTATAACTCCACTGAAACATACGTCCGGTAGCACGCACCCCCGATCGTGTATTCGTGCACTTTTTGCACAAGCGGACATTGAACTCAAATGATATGTATACCGGCGTTTATGAATGTTAAGTTGACATAAGTGCATGCTTATCTTTTTAACATACTAGCTGTCCGTGGCCATTATATCTCGGTAACATATCTTTATAATGCTAGAGAAATTTATAAGTTTTATAGTATACCCCTTAAAAACAAACAAATTTATATCTTATTGCATGTATATAATGAAGCAATTCTTGTATATGTATGTATATCAATGTAGGTGTCTTTCTCAAAAAAAAACAATTTTAAAGCGCCATCTCTTGAGCCATGGACAACACTGGAATCTTACTGTAATCTTATATGCATAAAGATATATGATACGATACATTTGCATCTAGATACATATATATTAAATGAAGTAGAGATTTTTAATGGCAAGGGATGAAAAAGATCCCAGTCCATACACTCGTTAAATGATATGGCTCAGACATTAATAGCTTTTCTGCCGCAGATAAAAAAATCGAATTATATTAGCGGCGTTTTAATTGCGGGGACGCAGTACCTGAAATATTTCCTGAAATGCATCATTGAGCTCGGCACGCCACTGGCCCCCGCGCGTGCGGTCGTCAGATCGCGCGATACGCCTCATTTGCATTTCGCTGCAGATTTTTTTTCTAGGAGTAACGTATGCACACTTATTACTAGAATAACGCTTGGTCCAAGTCATAAGACATGTTCTTTTCTATTTTTTTATTAGAAATAAATTCTATAAATGTATATTAGGTTTAATCATTTACGTTGGAGAAAAATACTTTTACGCATTTTTTATGGAAGTTCATCATATTTGCTTTCACAATTATTTTTCTTTATTCACTGTGTCGTGCCACTTTGTTTTGCGAGTCCTCTAGTGTCATAATTTGTTACTTTTGCGCTATTAAAATATCGCAGGCCACTAATGCTTTCTAAATAATTTTGCACCTCTAACACCAGACAGGCGGAGTCATAGTAACACTTGTTTTTTTTATGGAAGATGAGCAAGCGATTTACTTGATGTTAAGTGGGCATAAAGACATCCGCAACAAGTAAATGCCTTACCTTACCTTTTATGGATAAGGGAGGGGATAGACATGAAAAAGGATATTGCCTTTTCATATTTATCACCTCCCCAGTCCCCCACCCTTCCCATTCTAATGGAAGAGAACTTGACACCAAGCCCCCGGACTTGTCTGTCGATACATACAATAAATTCCGCTAACTGCTTTTATCTTAAGCTCACAGTTTGTGGGTCAATTGCAGTCCTTCCAGGTCATGACTCGTTGCCGTTGTAATGATATTATAATGTTATTTAATTTTACTTTTTTATTCGCAGGTAAGTAGGTTATCAGAAGCAATCGTCCTACAAGTACTGGTACTAATTGCGACCGCTTGACCGTAAGTAAATTCCTACTCAAAAGGATTTATCGCTCGATTCAAATACATTGCGCCTTACATATGAAAAACATATGTAGAATTGATGCAATTTGTTGTTGGCAAAGCGGCTTACTAAATAGCATGATTATAAGTAATAATAACTTAGTTTTACTTGTTCCGTAAGGACTGCTTGTTAAAAGTTGCGTAATTTTAAACTAATGTAACTTTGCCGATATTACAAAGTTTGATGGGACGCAGGACACATGTTTTCGTAGAACCGTGTACTGTACGCAACGGAAGTACGTGACCGAGAGAATGAACTTCGGTGGAATTGTAAGGAAGGATCTTTGTTGCAGTTTGAAGGAAATTGCGTTAAAGAGCTGAAAATATTGCCTGATGATAATGGTGACATGTGCGACAGATTTCATCTTTAACTGCATCAACCCTCAGCAGTGTACAGCAGGAATAACAAAGAATGTTAGTGTGAGCATTTTTTAACAATGTCCATAATCTAAGCACCTGATAAGTTATACTTTTATTAATTTCTAATGACACACCGAAAACGTATAATAAGTGAATTAGATGGCGCTATCAAGTGTTTAGTGTATAATAAGTTGACTAGATGGCGACACTAGTGTTTTTGAACGCGCTATAGAAGTGTTTTTAAGTCTGTCTCTAACTTCACACGCCACTGATGACTCACGTTACAAAACACAATACAGTGAGTAAAACTCATTTTGTATTGCCCTAAAATTATAAGTGATAGGGCAAGTGGGGTGAAAGTATCCAGCCTGACGTCGGGGTGGGGGGGGGTTCCGTACAAACACAGCAAAAGTTCACGTCCTCGTTATCTCATCTGTTTGACGGATTCGTGCCGACAACGCTGCGTATTCATATTTTGTGTACAGAGTATAAATATTTTAGAGGCATTTACACGCACTTTTTAATATAATCGACTGTAAGTACTCACTCAGTGAGGCTTAATTTAACTTGATTTATAATGCAAAAATTACAATCTTATTAAGGGTGTCCTAGACTATTGGACATAGAACAGAAAGCCTTTATCTTAAGATACACGTATCAATGTAAAAGAAACCTGAGTAGACAAATCGTGATAAATTCGTTATATCTGCCCAAACGTACACTCTCTACAGATGTGAGTGTTTACTAATTGGTTTCAGTGTGTCTTGCCGTCTATAACTATATTTTACTTGATATTAATCAAGTTTGAAGAAGGTAACCCATTTTTGATACAATTGTTCAAAGGGGAATAAATGTAGTAATTTTTGAATATGAATTATTTACTCTATGGAAGAGTAACCTGTGTGCGCAAGATTCTTCAGTCTCACCAGTGATAAGGCGAGCTATTTAATCACAGATAACATCTGCAGGGCGGCGGGGCGGCGGGCGGGCGGCCGCTATCGCCGGAGGCTTATCGCGCCCCCGCCCTGCCTTATCAGCCCCGTATAAATTCCCGCCCGATTCTTATCCTTGATACTCGGCGCTTTCTCACTTTGTTATATTTTTGTTGAGCCGTTATAAATTGTAATTAAATTTACTTTTTTTATATTTAATAAAAAATGCGCTCACGCCCGTTACGCAGAGGGGTTGACAGAGATTGTGGATTTACATTTGGCGCGATCCTGGCACACCTCTATCGCTCCTTCTACATCCATACATCTACGCATCTTGTATGCGTCTCGTCTGTTCGGGTATTCCTTACATCGCCCTTCTTTAGTATGTTATTCTAATGTTAGTTTCTTTATTTATTATTTTTAAATATATAGGAATACTCAACGCTGAGTTACTGTAAATCGAAAAAGAGCGCTCTTTACACCAAGTTATACGTAACATAGTAATTGTAGTTCATACAAAACCTTTTAGAACTATTTGCCCGTGTAACTATAACTCTATTTGCAACTAGGTCTCACTATCTGTCTGTTTGTCCGTTCCGCGAAGGCTATAAAACTCGATCAGGTCCCGTATCGCGCCCCGCTAGCTGATACCGCAACAAATACTTTTTATCTCGCCGGAGAGCTTTGAAATTCTTGAGCTTTCAAGCTCGCCATGTTATTGTACTCTACTGTCTTGCATTACTTACATATAATATTATGCAACGTTATTAGTTGGCACATTATTTATTCACGTAGGGCTACAAAAAAACTTTTGGTTTTAAAATGTTACAATCTTACAATTTAGGATTTATTAAATTATACACTGATGAAATGTGTTAATTTCAACAGTAGATCACACAGCTACGATAGAAGTAGCTTTTGACAGTGGTAGAGCCCGCAATAACAACATCTGTTGCACGAATGGGCCGGCTCGCTGAAATACCACGACCTCACAGTACACAGGCGTGAAGTAGAGTATTCTGCTTTACGTCTGATGAGTGAGGTGCCGGAGGCCTAATTCTAGTTTTCTCCCTTCCCACCCTCTTCTTATAAGTAAAGGATTGGAAGGGGAAGAAAACTTGACGATGGAGGGGATGTATAGGAAATGGAAATAACCATTTTCTCTTTATCCTTTGTCCATTAAAGGTGGGCAACGCATCTGCAACTCATTAGTAAGCTGTACATGTCTATGCGTAGCGATCACTTGACATCGGGTGAACCGCTTGCTCGTTTGCCACCTAGTAGTATAAAAATAAAAGAAATAAATATAAGGTAACGTTGACACAAAAAATGTGTCATTTTTTTAAAACTTTGTAAGA
This sequence comes from Papilio elwesi, assembly GCA_029849275.1. Classification (NCBI taxonomy): domain Eukaryota; kingdom Metazoa; phylum Arthropoda; class Insecta; order Lepidoptera; family Papilionidae; genus Papilio; species Papilio elwesi. The sequence continues at coordinate 1,284,429 of CM056687.1, read as the reverse complement.
CTACTTTATCAAATTCGTGATTAAAATTAATATGTCGCTTGATTTTTTTTTATGTGAGAATGTGGCAAACGAGCAAGCGGATCACCTGATGTCAAGTGAGCGCCGCCTCATGAACATCCGCAACCGACAAGTGCGTTGCAGATGCGTTGCCTACCTTTAAAGGACAAAGGAGGGCATAGACAGGAAAAAGGATAAGTCCTTTCCCCCGTTAACCCCCTCCCCATCCTATCCTCTTCCCCTTCCCGTCCTATCCTTATGAGGAAAGGGTGGGAAGGGGAAGAGGACTAAAATTAGGCCTCCGGCACCTCACTCATCAGACGAAACGCAGAGTAATTCTACTTCACGCCCGTCTTCTGTGAGGTCGTGGTATTTCACCGGTCGAGCCGGCCAATTCGTGCAACAGATGTTGTTGTTGCGGGCTCTACCACTGTTATAATAAAATAGTATAAAGTACGGACAACAAATAAAAGGGCAAATGTAAAAGTAATGAACATTGATAAACAACATCTCCCCTCGTCCTTGCGTTACATTTACATTCCCTTCCATATGCGGTAGTTGAAGATATTCCCTACGGCCTCACGATGTATCCGTATCCATATCTGGGGAACCATCGCTATTAGCAATGTTTGCAGGTGTTTTAATTGACGCCATCGATATTGAGCCGGGAACAGATATAAAGAGCGCACACCTGCTATAAGTTTTCGCATAAAATATGTTGACTTAAAGCTACGCCCCACAATAAATAATTGTTTAATAATTAGCTTATCTTCTATGTAACGGAATTATCTGTGTATCTTAATACTGACCTCAAGATGTCCAATTATTTCGGAATTTTGTCCGTATTTTAAGGACTGATCAGAATATATTTTTGCATAAATTTGTCCTTACGTCTCGACCAGGACTCTGTGTTGTGGGCGGATTCGTTTGTTTACCGTATCGTACTGTGTCCTTCTCAAGTGGTCGGAATCGGACGAGCTACGTTACGTACGACCTCTACCGCTGTTATTTTAGTTTTAGTAAATTGTGTGCTCTTTATATTCCATGAAAACTGACTCGTTTACCTCAACTCACTTATAGTTGTGCATTATCTCCGTTGTTATTGGCCATGTTTGTGCGTCGGTTCAGCGCGCAGTTGTGTACACACGTGCACGCCGATGAACAAGCCTTATTAATAAGAATTAATTATTTGCTGGGACCGCTATCGGGCTCGCTTCCTGTCCGTTACTGTGTGAGATACGGCGCAATGATTACATCGAAACCGGCTAATTAGACTTATCGTAGACCAATTATTTATAAGCGCAGCTTATCGAGCCATTGTTTTAAGTTCGCTGGTGACCGGTGACACACGGCCGGCCCCGACGCCAAACTTGGAAACTTTATTGTTATAATAATTTGTCCGTATATATTTTAAAAAGTTAACCTATTTTTATGATTTACAAATGAGAAAATTATATGAAATTGATTCGACCTGGGTACCTCTGGGTACCTGGGTAAGACTGCAATGTAAAGGTAGACCAGGAGAAGCTGTTACGTGAATGCGCCGGTTTGACTGTGAATTCTGCTGTAAAAATACGAGATAATGTCTCATCATAATTACCAAGAGGTCAGACCCCGAAGTGACCTGTAGATCTTCTGCTTTTTATACTAGAACTACTTTTTCTCCATGTTCTTAGTGTATGGATAGCTGACTATATACTCGTAAATATTGTAGGCATTTACAATGATTTTTTTCAAAGCGTTTTTTGCTGGTTAAAAAATAAAAAAAAATAATGATAACCAATTATTTATTTTATTTTGCTTATTAAGGTCACGATATGAGAACCAAGTTATATTAAATCATCATCGGTAGCTAATAGGTAATTGAAGTAAATAATATTTAAAAATCATTTGAACGAATGATTTAATAAAAAATCATACATACCTATAGATACCAAGAACAAAAATCACATATGTCTAGATTTATCCTCCACGACATCTCAAACTGTCGAACGAATGTAATTGTATCACATACATTAAATGCCAAATAGTCCAAGAAAATTGCATATAATTCCTTCGTCTCCCAATGCAACCGTTTAAATGGTTCCTTTATCCAGTAAAATATAGATAGACGCATTAAACACAAATTCCGTACGCCATCAATTGCCAAAAGCAACGGTTAACGAAACATATAGCCCATAAAAATGTTAATACTCTAATGCAATTGCACATTACTTATATGTAATTTGCCACTTTTAAAAACGAAAAATGTACTGTCGTCGCTTGGCGTAGAGCATAAGCGGTAGCGTTTTTATTCAACTTTATTTTTATTTCTTTTGTTAAAGATACTGTTAAATTTTTATTTTTTTAATGATTATTAAATACCGAAGTACATATTCAAGGCTTGTTTTTAGAGTGAATGATATTTTTTTTGTATTTTTCTCTGTAAGTAAAGTGGTTAGATTAATATGTCTGAAGATATTTAGACCGAAGTCTACATATAAAACACTAATTCAATTTAGACATTAACATTTATTACACATTGAATAATTCTATATATTATAATATATAATAATATGATGTATATATTTCTTTCTTAGCTAGATATATAGTATATAGAAGATGAATTAAAGGATCCGCTACCGCTCACATATTGCGCCACCGTAGGACTGTCCGGCGGTTGCAGAATTCTTGAACACGGCCGTTAAGGAAATGGGACATGTAAATGAAGGCATTGGTCGAGCGTGCGAGAATTGGCCGCGATAGGTCCGCCATTCGATTCCGAATAAGTCTCCGACGTCGTCATGCATTATAGGATGTTGTTAGACCTACAATCGTTTGCGACGTTCCGTTACAATTTTATCATAACGAGTGCTTGGTAGGATCTTTGGATTGAATTTCTAACGGGCAACTTTAGCAAGCCCATTAAAAAAAATACATAAACCCGACTGACTGTACCCCATATGAAGCTGACTCTGTGACAAACCTTTAAGACACAGAGGAAAGGACAAACTGGCGAAAAACCCTGCCTTCTTGTCAGTCAGGCAAAAATATGAACTACTAAAACGATGAGGTTTAACTGTGAAATTGTTTCATACTTCTGGTAATTTGTGAACCCCCCGAAAGGAGACAGCAAGGGGCTGATTTTTATGGTGATCAGTAGTGGAGGTTTTAGTGTGATAGTGGAGAACCATGAGCTGAGGATGATATAGATGGAACTCGGTTCTTTTTCAGTTCTGATTATCCCAATTTAAGATCTGTTGCATGAAATTTCATTAAACTTTTATAAATATGTGTAATATTTATAGTTTAAGGTATATTTACGGATCCGGTGTAAAGTTTAAAGGAAAAATTATGACTATACTAGCTGGCCCGGCAAACTTCGTTCCGCCCTATAATTAATAGATGGTTCACAATTTTGGCGATAATGGCTTACACATAAAAGTTAGATATATGCTGTTGCGGTCTTTTTGTAGGACTATTCAAGGTAAACATTTCCATTATACATTATATAAGTGTAACTCCAACGGTTTTTGCAGCGCACACCAGAACAGCTCGCATATGACGGAATTTTTTCCTCCTTACGTTACACTTATCGTTAGTTTTGGACAATTGACACAATATCTTGATAAATTGTAGTCTTTATATTATCCTGATGTATAAGTTATATTATTGTAGTTTCATTAAAATCCATTCAGTAGTTTTTTCATGAAAGACTAACAAACATACATTTAATTTATACATTTTATAATATCAGTTCTGTTGCTGAGTTGCGTTAAACGAAAATATAAAAACGCGTTCAACTGTTGTGTTATCCTTGGTTGCAATTTAACAACAAAAAAAGCAGCAGTATCGACGATCGTGTTGCCAAAACGCACAGCGGCAAGCAGGGCGTAGTAAACTATGTCGAACAATACGTTTTTGTGCCAAAAGCTATAAGAAATGGTACTGGTACTGGTGAATTACGCAGTCAGCTATTCTTTTGTGTTCAAGCTATTAATGACAAATACATACAAAAAGAGATTTAATTTAATCCAAATAGTAATTAATAGCATTAAGACTTTTGAACGTTAGTCTTTTGTCTTTTTTAACAGTGGTAGGAGAGCCCGCAACCACAACATCTGTTGCACGAATTGGATGGCTCGACCGGTGAAATACCACCTTACAGAACACAGGCTTGAAATAGAACTATTCTGCATTACGTGCAATGAGTGAGGTGCTGGAGGCATAATTTCAGTCCTCTTCCCTCTCCCAACCCTTTTCTAATAAGGATAGGATGGCAAGAGGAAGAGGATTGATTGAGGTGCCTCGCTTTGCCACCTTCTACCATAAAAAGGCTCCAAATCAAACACTTAATACAAACACAAATAATAACTCATGTTTTAGAATCATTTATTGAAGTTATCTCATTTCATTCGCCCAGGATTTCGGATTAAATCACTAAAATCTCAACATACTTATAAACGGTCCATGGCGCATGGAGCGGGAAAAGTCGACGGGCCATTTTTTAACCCGAACGCCCCGACAATTGTTAATAACGTACAAAAGAAATCAGATTTTAATCTTCTTGATCCGAGAGAACAATATTATCGGACGTGAAAAAAAACACGGACAAAAACGGCGACTGCCCCACAATGGAGTAACAAATGCTCGCGACTGTACTTGATAAACGAGAAAGTGACTACCGACACCACGACGGCCACCTACGATTCCATCGATTACGCACCGATACATGGACGTTTACATATCACTGGTCCGTATACTATGCTGTACTGGAGCGGGATTCGATAGGAAGATTAGCGATATGATAGTAGATTGCCTTGTGTGGTGGTGTCTTGGTTAGTTTATTGGTGCTAATAGGGTATTGTTTGTGGTGAAGAAAGAAATGTTCTGTATTTATGTGCTCAGATGTACCTCATGTTTAATTTATCATACACACACCATGAAACACTGAAAATGGAATTTACAATACTAATAAAGTACTTAACTACAGTCTATTTTTTCACACGAATCAAAGCTAGCGATGAGTCAGTCTACACAAGGTTTGTCTGCATGATGGCACTCTTATTCCTTTGTTCCTCAACGAGCAGTTCTCGGGTCATTACAATTTTACGTTGCGATCTATGCTTTCAAATTTTACCTAAGGATTATTTTGGTACTTCCACCTTGATAAAGAAACTAATAATTGTTTTAACTTGGCACCCAGACAAATAGATAGATTAATGGGTACAATAGGGAAAATAAAATAAATATCTCTGAATCATCCGATCTTACAAATCAGAAGAGAATACATTTACACGGCACAAGTTACAAGAGACGCAACGGGCTGCAACACGATCCTCACTAAATTAAGTCTTGAGCGAGCTTTGTCGTGAATAACAAATGTTTAAAACTGTTTAAAGGTATAAAACACTAGGTCCCCATTGTTATGGCGATCCAATCTCGCTCGCCACACAAAGGGCGGGCGCGTATCGTGGTAGCGGGCCGCGTTTGACAAATGAGCCGGGCGCGCGCCCACCCATACAGCTCCCCGTATTATGATACTACATATCTAAATGTTTCGATCGCGATAGATGCTCAGTTTTATATAAGGTGTCACATTCGGTGTGTCCTGTTATCCATGATAAATTGCGAATTAAATCTTAGAAACATTATTTAAATTAAGTAGCAATGTTTAAATTTATCATTGTTAATAGACGCCACCGATTAAATTATTGGCTTACTTAGAGTTGGACTCGCGCAGATAGGGTTCCGGACCGGGTTCGGGGTCCGGGTTTCAACTGTCTAACTATCCCGGTTCATGAGTTCCTGGTGACAGACGGTCGGACAGCTAGTCCTAGTAATAGGGTCCCGTTTTACTCTTTGGGTACGGAACCCTAAAAATAGACATTGCAACAATCCAACAATTTAAAGAATGTAACAATAGATATTTTGATAAATATAAGGTATATCCAGATAAAACCGGAAATTAAAAATAAAAAGCTAGGACTGTTCGAACAGAAGTCTGTTATTACTTCTACCTCCGTAGGAAAATGGCGTGAGCTTTTTCTGTGTCGACTCTCATCGATAAGATAAGTAGTTCATGTAAGAAATTGACTAAGTACTTTAGAATCCTTGTGTATTTCTATGTTTATATTAGAGTAACACTGTTCCCGGATATCGGTGCCCGAGGATCTCGGTCCGTATCGTGCGCCGATAGTGTGCGCCCATTTTTATTTGACACAACAAAGCATTTAATCGGCCGTATATATTATCCGATTTCTGTGGTCCAAGCTAAGAGATGTTGCTACAATCTACAGACAGCCATAAATGATTCATTAATAAATTTAAGGTTTGTACGAGGCGGGATTTTTACCACGATTAGCCTTTTTGAGCTCCCGATATTTCGGCACAGTTGCATGCGCTCCGGTCACGAGCTGACTGGAGTTATGCGGTAGTGCGAAAAAATGTTATAACTAGCTGTATCGATCTACCTTCTTTCTAATTCTGGGACCACTACTAATGTTCGATTTCTCACTGCACGGTAAGTCCGCACTCGATTTTATTTTTTATTGTCGACAAAATTTCCGTCTCTTACAAACCACGGAAGTTTAAAGTTTTATTAATAAAGTTTATTTATTAATTTTTGTATTTGTAGGCCGAATAAAATGCCCATTTGATAGTTGTATAATATAAATTTGTGCCTAGATTTATGTTCTTTGTAAATGGTACAAAAGTATGTGACCAGGAATGAGCAAGTCAAACCTTGTTTGGTTCTTTAAGGTACTTAACCTTAAAATCTGATCAAATCTCTCTTCAGATCAAATTATACTTCTACCATTAAAAAACAAAAATGCGTATTAAAATAATATAACAAAATACGAATATATCATGTAGTCACAAAAACACAATTGAACCCGCCCCAGATTCACGGGTAGTTTCTGCATACATACTATACATTCATTTAGGTATTCGCGCCAACTGTCAAAGGACTGACAGTTTTGCCAGAAGCGCTAAAGTTACCCACATTAGAAAAGTTAATATGGTCGTAAAGTTTTCTTTTTCCGAGCAATTTTCTTCCTTTTTTCTTTTATAAGAACCTTTTCCAGGCAATAGAAAGACAAAAAAAGAATTAGCGAAATCGCTCCAGCCGTTCACGCGTGATGCCGTGACCACGGGAAATAGGGATTTATTTTTATAAATGTATATAGATACTTAATGCCTACACATTACTTAATCTTCCGATATATATCTAAATTTAAAATTACTTACACCGTTTAACAGTTCGTTTCGACCGCTCACCGACGTACACTTGCACCGCGCACATCTGTCGTGGCGACACGTCACCGCCCTCTATCGGTGGTAATGATTCACACGGTGATTTCATGTCGCGGTCAGCGGGTATCTTATTATTATTTCATTCTAAATTCATCATCATATCGGTCACAATACTTTAATACAAAGAATCGCTTTGTGGCAATGTAAATGAATAAATAAATATAAATTTGCACGCCCGTAACCCAGAGGGGTAGGCAGAGATAGTGAATTTCCATTTGGCGCGATCCTGGCATACATGCTATATATACATATATACATGTGTGAATTCTTTATGACGAACTTGTTTAGGAAAGTGTAAGAAGGCTGTGAGGAGTAAATTTTGTATTTTGTATGTGAAGGTGGAAGGAGCAAGCAATTGTGAAACTAGCTGAACCGTAAGACTTCGTTCTGCCTTAGAACTGATTTATGTTGTTTTTATTTTTAATTCTTTTGTATTCCCTTAATTGAAATCTTTAAACATAAATATACGATATTTAACAGTAACAACATCTGTTGCACGAATTGGTCGGCTCGACCGGTGAAATACCACGACCTCACAGAAAACACGCGTGAAGTAGAAGTACTCTGCATTTTGTCTGAGGGGTGCGGTGCCGGATGCCAAATTTTAGTCCTCTTCCCCTTCCCACCCTTTCCTCATAACGATAGGATGGGAATGGGTAGAGGATCGGACGGAGAGGGGGTTGGTGGGGAAAAGGAAATATCCTTTTTCCCCCTCTATGCCCTCTTATGTACATTAAGGTAGGCAATGCATCTGCAACACATTTGCTTGTTGCTTGAATCAGGTGATCCGTTTGCTCGTTTGCTACCTTATCCCATAAAAAAATCTGTTCCCAAGTTCTAAATTGCAATATTACATTTTAATGTTACTTTATTTGTAAAATAAAGTAACATTAAAAGTCAAGGTACATACAAATGCTATTAAACCTTCGGAAGCTTCCACACTGGGTGTGTGATGATGTGTAATTAGGCGATCGATAAATATTCAGTTCCCAAATTAAAATGAACAAAAGTGACGCATTTTATGTTAATTCCGAACGCATTAATATAATAATAATATTAACCAAGTCGCGCTCACAACAACTTACATGCGTAATAAGTACCTCAACAACACTGCAACGTACAACAAAAGGACAAGCAATTTTAGACCTTGACATTAAACATTTAAAGTTCTCATTACTTCATGACCACACTAGTTATAGTAAATTATTTATAGGAATTGTCGTTTTCGTTTCCTTGACATCTAAGACAAATTCCAAGTCTAAATGATAATATCCTGGTAAATAACAATTATATCTTACAATTTAACACCTTGGGTAATCTTAACGAAAATCATTGGTTAATCAACAACATAGCAAATGCAGCGTGAAAAGAGATTGTTTCATCCTAAAGAAGAAGAAGAGGTGTTCTTCTATTAAAAAAATTGCTCACTACCCATATGCATCTGCAACAAGCTTATGCAGATCCGTTGCCTACCTTTAATGGACGGAAGACTACAGAAAGTATATTTTCTTTTCCTGCCCATCCTCTTCTTCCCATCCCTTATCAGGAAAGGTTGGAATGGGGAAGAGACCTCATCAAACGAAACGCGAAACTCTACTTCACGCCTGTCTTCTGTGAGGCACTACAGATGTTTGCTTTATTCATACAATATATTTAAGCAAGGCCTTTTTTGTTACAGCTAAAAAATAGTCAGCGGAAACATTTGTTTGACACTTGCATCTAACACCTTAAAATTCTACCATTATATAATCCTATAAGTGTTTAATATAAAAATATACAATTAATTACGAAGTCCGTTTGTATGTGATTGTGGCCTTGTGCTTGTGTGAGGTTGTACTGTTTGATATATCGTACATAGGTCATCAATTCAGATGTTATTGTGACATTCTCCAGAGATGTAGACGTGAGATAGCAGACAGGACGCGCCGGGACTCTATCGCCGCGTTTCAGGGAATCAAGTGGAGCTGAATAAAGCTCGATCAGAATCGGCCAATTTCGCAAAAACTACACAACGCGATCCGTTGTAGCGATCGCTGATAGGGTTGTGGTAGCGACAGCAAAGAAAGTTCCATTAATGAGACTATTTAAATTTATTTTTCAATAAGGTTGCTTTAAAAAGTCGATCTAAACATAAATATATATATATATATAAAAACGCGACTACAGCGTGAAAGATATGCATACTGTTTAACAAGAATGTGTTTCTTTTCTGTGCAGGCTTACGGATAATTATAAAATACATTTAAACTTCCTTGTAAAGTGAACTTCAATTCAACGCACTGTTAATTTTAAGCCTCGCTAAGAATATTTCACCACTCATTCGTGTCGTGAAGCATCCAAAGACGCAATCACAAGCTACCCTCATTCAACTTTTCACTTAAACACTGGTCACAATTCACTTCCTTAGACACTGTTCACAAACAATAATAGCGGTCTCCATTTTAATTAATTCCAAATAAAAAAATAAATAAATACGTGATTGACATTTCTGCTAACGCCCCCCGACTCGCACACACGAGCTGTGCGCGTATCGTACAATCTAATATTATTCTGGGAACGACCTTAATAAGTCACTACAGAATGTTATCTATCCCATTTTATCAGCCGGCGCGATAGCGATCTCCATCCAATTAGCCTCACAAAGCAATATGGCCCGTCTCGGGCACAGTTATGACGGGGTACTGAATAGCATCTCTGTTCTAATACTTCACTTGCACGTATAGTATTGCCTTCGAAGTGTGACGTAACGCACGTTGCCTTATATGATACTTTTGACCTGCCCCGGCTTCGCCCGGGTATCACTAATTATGTTGATCCGATCGCTACCAAACACAGGAATGTGCCAATCTGGACCCTGAATCCCTGTAAATTTCATCGAATTCGGTCCAGCCGTTTCGAAGTTTATACGTTACGGTCTTTTTTTATAGAATAAAGTGGCAAACGAGCAAGCGGCACCTGGAAATACCGTTACCCATAGGCATCCGCAACAAGCTAATGAGTTGCAGATTCGTTGCCTACCTTTATGGACAAAGGAGGGGGACAAACAGAAAAAAGGATATTTCCATTCCCTCTTCATCCGTCAAATCTTCCTCCCCTAGCCATCCTTTCCTTATTAGAAAAGGGTGGGAAGGGTAAGAGGACTAAAATTAGGCCAGCACGTCACTCATCAGGCAAAACGTCTACTTCACGCCTGTCTTCTGTGACGTCGTGGTATTTCACTGGTCGAGCCAGCCCATTCCTGCAAAAGATGTTGTTGTTGCGGGCTCTACCACTGTTAAAGTGGTAGAGCCCGCAAGGCTATACCTCGCTATTTATATACTATTTTTTCATAAAAAGTATATTATGTGTACAAAGTTTCATGATGATCAGTTGAGTAGTTTTCGCGTGAAAGCGTAACAAACAAACTTACATTCGCATTTATACTATTAGTAGGGATATAATTGTATATCACCTCTACAATTGATATTGATTATTAGGTAAAATAACTATTCTTGAACCGGCACAGTGCTTTAAGAATAACAAGGAAATAATATCTTTGGCTAAGGCTCGTATATTAAAGACCTTAACGAAATCTACAAAACGACCTTAGAACTTGAAGCTATACTGGAAAGTAACGCTGGCGAATTATTTATTCTGTTTTCTTTTAAATAACTAATATCAAAGTGTGAATGTCAGTTTGTTTCGCTTTTAAACTACTCAACCGATGGTCATGAAATTTTGTACACATTTTTCAAAAGTTTACAAAATGACAGGGGTACTTATTATCTAAAGAAAACATTTCAATGGACTAGAAAATTCGGTTGCTATAGTAAGTCAGTATGACATACAATAAAAACTTCTTGACAATTTTTTATTGACATGTCATTGCCATGGCAACCGATAGCAAGTTTTTGACATTTATCTGGTATACCAAATTATTATACGCGAAACCTGGTCACAAAAATTTCCAACTAGGAAAATAAGTAACGGACGCATGTTAAGCCGAGGGCAACTACTAGTACCTTATGAATAAGCTATCGCTTGACACACAATTCCACCTAATATTAAGTGGTGGTAAGCTTACTCACTCTTCTTTGGAAGGATAAAACTCCTTCCTTCCTGAGAGGTGGGTTCTCTCAAGGCTTGTCAATGGACATGATGTTAATTTAAGCAAGGATATAGGAAAAACAACCGAGAGTACCAATTAAACTTGAACGAATTGAACTGAACATGACTGATCTATCAACAAATAACTAAAAATACTGTACCCAAGATGTGAAATTTTAACGGAATTATAAGGTTTTTTTTAAATTTACTTATATTTATTTATGCCCATAAGAAGTTATATAATATATATAAGAATATATAATGATTATATTCTGTACACTTTTAATGGCATGGGCAATGCTGGTTTGTTTCACACGTGTAGGACCACCTTTAGGAGCAAATATCTCGGTGGCTACGTGGCGATACCCACAGCGCGATGTAATTTGATCGCTTCCTATCGGCCGGGATCTTACAGCGTCGTCTGCACTTTTAAAACGTGTTAATTCGATTAGAGCGAAATCGATTAACTTCAACTGTGTAATAATCGATTGGATTGTGACTAATTATTCAGTTTTTATGTTATGATTAATTAATAATTTTGTAAGTCATTTATTGAGTTATTTGGATATAAATATATATTTCCCGTAACCCAGAGGGGTAGGTAGAGTCGTGGATTTCCATTTGACGCGATCCTGGCACACCTCTCTTGCTTCTTCTATATCCATGCATATACGGTAGTCAGTTACGGGTACTCCTTATATAGTAGTCACTAATCTGTTCTTAATAAGTTCTCCTGGGACGTCCCCTACTAATACCCTTTACTTTTGCGACATAAATTCGTCTTCGGGTATTAAATTGAATTATATAGGACTACATTTATTTTTCTTTTACTTGTTTATGTCTTCTTCACTCTCACTCTCTACTAGATATTGTAATGAGAGTGATAAAATATAGAGATTTTTGTTATAGCGTTAAAAGTCCCAGATCCCAAAGATTGCTTGCATCAATGGAGAATCAGATGCTTTAATTGTACGAGGATCATGTAAAACAGAAGTCCATAATGTCTGTTCTGAGTAATTATTTTTGTAGGTAAATGATTGAGGTATCTAAACCAATATTATAAATTTGCATGTATGGATGTTTTTTACTCTTTCACGCAAAACGACCGAACGGATTTGAATGAAATTCGGCACATAGAAAGAATATATATGAATAGCGCATAGGCTACTTTATATCCCGAAAAAATGTACAGTTCCCGATACATTTGTTTTTGCAGTTGCATATATGTATACTTACATAAAAGGCGATATTATATATATATATATATATATATATATATATATATATATATATATATATATATAATATACTTCGCCCGGGTAGGTTTATAACTAAAGAATCAAATCCGTTATCCGTCTGACAGATAAGCAGGGATATTATATTTTTGTTAAGTTATTTAATTATTACTTTCACTTATACAAAAAAAATCTTGTATCTCTCGATATATACATTTCTGATTATCCTGTATTTATCATAGCGTTATACATCTACAAGTCCACAGTCAAACCGAACAATCGGTTTTGTGGAGCAATTTGTATTCGTGTAATAATATTATTAATCAATAAATAATAATAATAAACAGACGTAATTAAAAAAAAGTGTCTGTCATTTCAACCAACATTAACGGAGTTAAATTGAGTTTTAGATACGATCAGGCCCATTGATCGAGTGATAGCGACTGAATAGATACGCTATCGTTTCCCCCTCCCTCCCCCAACTCGTACTCCCCCCGGTCCCCCCACCCAGCGGCAGGTGAGCGGCAGTAGACCGCAGGTCACGGCTCCATTCCACATTGTACTGTCATGTTAACTGACACCTATTGTCCCATTATCATTACAGCATTCGTCAGCCTATAAATATCTTGCAACGGTTCAGTGTGTAAGACTGGTATTATATTAAATTATTTATATTCGTTCTTTTTAAATAATACCATCTTAAATTAAACTTTTATAGTTTTATACAGCAAACTAGAAATTAGTCACTTAAATGGGAAGGGATGTGAAAGAAGATTGGATGTGGAGAGGATAAATTGGAAAAGGCAATACCCTTTTAGGAAAAATCTGCGATTCATTTGCATCTTGCGGATGCCTATACCAGTCACTTAGGTGAACCACTTGCTCATTTCCCACCTTCTCACATAAAAAAGTCTTTCTTTCAAGATCACGCAACAGTTATGCAAGGAGGAAAATTGCCCCAAAACTATACGCCTGTGCAATGTGTTGGAAAATGTTGCTGGTTGCTCGAATGTGTTGGATAGGTTAAGCTTTTACTGTTTCATCCAAATAGTCTTAGAGCAAGTCTGCTTTCAAGTAGGATAAAGTATTTATCGAAAGGTTGTATTTATTTAAAAAGTCCTAGTGTCAACGCTGCGGTCGGTCCGCGCATTCTCCGGCGGTTCGTCATGCTGTCACAATACAAATTGCCGTGTGAACCCCGGTATGGTGACTTAGCTAGTAAGTGGCCTTGTACTTTAGGTGGCTTATGAATTTATATTGTTTTTTCTGTAAAAGACAAAATGAAGTCATTTATACCAACAATAATGATCATGTAAAATTGGTAGCAACAAAATAACGTCTATTTGTATAAGACTTCAGCCTCAAAGAATGCCTCAAAGAATACTTCCTATTGGTGCCCAAGCGATGTATGTATCTTTACCTTTATTACTACATCATCTCCCTACCTTTTTTCTACGTTATGTAGTGTCGGCAGATCACTGCAATCCATACTGTATAGGGTTCTTACGGCCGCCTGCCTGACGCCAACCAACAGGAATCATTGGTGGTACTTAAGTACTTCCTTTACTACTTAATACTTAAATAAAGTAATAACAAATAATATGTAGTAAACACAAGTATCACGCGATCAGAGCAGGCGCGTTGCTAAGTACAGCATCGGGTGACAGATAAGGTTGGATTAGTTCTTCCCCTTTTTTCCCATCAAACAGTTGTCGGCCGTCGCCGCATTAAGAATCCATTAGGTCCTCACGAGCCCTCGCTGATTAATTCCTTCTTATCAGTCGGACTTGTATTATCAACAGTTGAGTACTGGCCGTGATTTATACGAGGTGTTATCGCTGGGAGATGTGAGATGGCGCCGACGGTGACCACTATCTCGCTTCGGGCCTTTCTTTAGCCGAACGTTGTCATAGGGGCGCCTCCTGTTTTACATTTATTAGGGTTCCACTAAACCGTGTCATATCTCGTCTTAAAATACGTAAGAAAAGGCTTACAAAAGATTTCCATCCGCTCACAGAGATACCTGAGATACCGTTTACACTGTATAAAACATTCACACAAAACATATTGTCATCTCAGTTTTTTCAGAGAGAAAAATAGAGAGAAAGCTTGTATCGTAACACGATTTTACGCCAGTGGAAGCCCAATGTAAATATTTTAAGCAACATTACAGTTTGAGGAATTCAAAGAATAATATTTACTTATGGGTCTTCTTCTCTGAAAATCGAAGGATGACTTTGTAACGTGACTTATTTATTCACTAGCTGAGAGCCGCGGTTTCTCGCATTTAATATAAGCAACGATTGTTCAGCCTAAACTAAAACCTACTTGACATGTTTAATAAAAATAGATTAAAGATTAACTTAAGTTGGATTAAAAAAATTGTCCGTACAAAATTTTATCCCCTACTTCAGACCTTCAGGGGATGAATTTGAACCTTATTTTACAGCTCGCCTACGTAATTATAGCTCGCCTACGTAATTATAGCTCGCCTCCGTAATTATAGCTCGCCTACGTAATTATAGCTCGCCTACGTAATTATAGCTCGCCTCCGTAATTATAGCTCGCCTACGTAATTATAGCTCGCCTCCGTAATTATAGCTCGCCTACGTAATTATAGCTCGCCTCCGTAATTATAGCTCGCCTACGTAATTATAGCTCGCCTACGTAATTATAGCTCGCCTACGTAATTATAGCTCGCCTACGTAATTATAGCTCGCCTCCGTAATTATAGCTCGCCTACGTAATTATAGCTCGCCTCCGTAATTATAGCTCGCCTCCGTAATTATAGCTCGCCTACGTAATTATAGCTCGCCTCCGTAATTATAGCTCGCCTACGTAATTATAGCTCGCCTACGTAATTATAGCTCGCCTCCGTAATTATAGCTCGCCTCCGTAATTATAGCTCGCCTACGTAATTATAGCTCGCCTCCGTAATTATAGCTCGCCTACGTAATTATAGCTCGCCTACGTAATAGAAGTAACAACAAAAGTCTGTGCAAAATTTCCAGGTCTCCAAAACGCCTCCAAAACTCCAGGCCCAATAGTTTGAGATTTGAATTGATATTTAGATCAGTCAGTTTCTTATTTTATTCGCATATAGTATAAAAACTAAAAGAAACAAGGTAGTCGAGTTATTCGGTAATCTAATCACACATCTGGAAAACCCGTATCGAATCTGAGAAATCAAGTGAAATAATTTGTTTGATTATTAACTTTTTACAACATGACGAATCATTAATTAGTAAAGGTTTTATATAGCATTTAATGTTCATACATAATTATTAAATTAACGATACGGATCCCTACAATATTACAGTGATATCGTCATTGACCGGTTAGTAATGTCGGCCAGTTCAAATTGTTTAAGTAGTCCAACATAAAGACGGCCGTTATACAACTAACTACGACTAATTCGGAGGCGGTTATTAACGAGTGTCCCCTCTGGCTGTGTGCGTCAATGTGGCCATTTGTCACAAGGTGGGTAGTCGTAGTTTTTTATTACTTATGTTAAAAAAAACTGTTACGAAAGAATCTATTCTATAATCGATACTTCATGATAAAGTTGATCGAATCTGTTGTATCATAAAGTTGAAGATGGGATTGTAAAAAAGAAATTGATACTAATTTCGTTGATACAAAAATCTAGTATTGTAAAATTTGCCAGTGTGTCAGGGTCGCTACAATAGTCATTGTGACGTACATGTTATTAGTAATTGCGAAAATACCCCCATCTCCTCTCCCCGAGGGATGCTTTACGCACTTTTTTTACGGAAGAATCTGGCAAGCGAACAAGCGGATCACCTGATGTTAAGGGCGCTACCCATAGACATCCGTATCAAGCAAACGTGTTGCAGATGCTTTGCCTAATGGACAGAGGAGGGCATGGACAGGAAAAAGGATATTTCCTTTTCCTCGTTAACCACCCCACCCCTCTAATCCTTTTAAGGATAGGATGGGAACGGGAAGAGGACTGAAATTAGGCACTTCCTCTCTTCCCTTTTCCACACAATGACTGGCAACGCATTCTCTTACTCTCCCCGGTTATCTCTCAACATCAATTGAGCCGCTTCATTACATGTTACCATATAGAATTTGTTATACGTTACTTTATAACTAACTGAAATTATGGTTGACTAAAGTTTCAACGCAAAACTCCTATCGCTTTCAGCGCTGCATCAAGTAAAGCCCGACTATAAATATAGTTGTTACAGCCCGATCTCTAAATTCCTAACAGCTTAAGTTGCAGTTTAACAAGGCGAGATTAGAATCGGATCGGCCGTAAGAAACAACCAGGCAGCCAGATAAACATCGTTGCCACATCGCTTTGTGTTCCAAGATCACGAGAAAACTGAGCAAAGCTCACTCCACGTTGCAGCACGGTTTGCTCTTTGCGCTGTTACTAGACCGCTAGCTGCCAAAAAAACACTGATTTTTTATTTGAATTGGTCAAGTTTTTTAAGTGTGTAAGGTAAGCCAATTACCACGTCCTTAGATGTATAAGTCCCGGTTTTTTGATTAATACAGATCAAATATTGACAGGAATACATCCATTGATTTGGGTTTCCGTCGTACATTCTTTATTTTTTATTAATTCTAAATAAATGATGACAATTCGCGTTCCTAATCGAAGCGTGTGACCCTTGTCACACAGTAGCTATGGAACCACAAGACTTCGATGTCCTTTAAAGACATTACAAAAGTAAAAAATTACAATCTGTTATTGTTAATTCATTTGTTACTATTATAGTTTCATTTTTATGCTGTTAGGTGTTGTCATTATAGGAGCTGTGACGTTTAACATTCGGGCGTTTTTTTTAACTCCAAAACTTGATTAGGTTTTTTTTTACTATTTGATACTCATACTACGTGAAGCATTCCTTACAATTTTTTAACCCGCCCCCTCCCTACTCCCCCATTTCGGTGACGACCTGTAGTATGTGCCAACCCCCCCTCGCCTCTAGACATAGTATTCCATAAATATACTTTAAAAATTTTTTTTGTCAATAAAAGTTTTAAAAAATCGGCTTATATTTTATCTTTATTAATATGGCAAATGCTGGACACATATAAATATAGGTCGAAAAATATCCTTAGAAGATACCTGACATAAATCTAAGCCCAACCACGGGGGAGACCCCTTGTGACCAAACGTGAAATTTTAAAAACCTTCCCCTTCCCTAAATGGGTGACGTAGTATGGGTACATTTCTTTAGTTGTGTCCGCTTAACAAAGACTCTTCTATCCATATGTAAAAATGTATAATCACGTTTAATTTACATGAGTATTTTCTTTGTAGCATTCCCTTGTCCATTGCAAAAAGAAGGGATGAAAATGTGTGAAGTTTTAAGAAGTAGAATAAATAAAAATATGGGCAAAGTAAAAGATTGTATCAAATGAGTTAGTAAGACGATACGGACAGCGGCGCGGAATGTGAACTCACGACACTCATCGCTCCACATTCCAGACGTGTCAAAACATTGTAGGTTATAGATTTATACTTAAATCTATACAACATTTCCTTCTCCAAGTACCTAGTGCAGGAATCCTGTCTTTGCTAACTTACTAGGTTTCGGCATGTTGTGTGCTTTGGGAGTGACAACATCCTGTCTTCATTAGCAAATGAATATCAGTATCTGGATGTGCCAGTTTTGTCTTATTACATTAAATTGCGACACACACCGAGTACGTTAGCTAGTATCTAGGCTAGGCTAGCGATTAGATTCAACCTAAATAATGAAGTAAGCTAAGTACTGAGTTATGTCACAAAGTGATTCTTTATTTTGGAATAGGACTAGGGAGCGTCATTACAGCTTTTAAACTGTGGAAGTCAAATCTGCAATGATTCGTTAAGTTGACAATTCGATGTCAGTTTATAATATATCTAGTCCAATTGCAAACTGACGAAGTTCAAAATCGATTGGTGATAGATACATATGTCAGTTCAAGCGAATTGAATGGAAGCGAAAAACTTCCGTAGTGATCCAATCACATGAGAAAGCATTTGCTTGAACGGAGCATTTAATGAGTGAATCATAAATAATTAATTCATAATTCACAATTATTTCACGATCAAACTATTCTTGGGAAGACTTGTTTCATGTGATAAGGGCCAAAAAACAAATGAGTCGCGCATGCGCGCTCGCGATCTCGCAGATAATGTGAGTGGAAATCTTGAGCCGACATCACAACTCCGGCCTTGCGTGTTGCCCACCTGTCTCCTATCAGGGCATCATAATGTTCCTCGCCGTATCTGGAACCAGGATCTGGATCCAATCTCCTCGCTATTATTGTTCTGGATCTTTAGATCTCTGCGTCACTGGATAATTGCGTTTCGTAAGGAAATTCTTCAATTGTGCGTTGTCATTTATTGATTAATTATTTATTATGAAATGTGTTATAACACAGCTGTACTACAGATTTTAAAGAAGCATAGAATTATTCTGCTGTTTTCTATTTTACATTGTACTATCACATTTTTTTTGCATTTCCCACGTTTATACATTTACAGCCAAAGTAACGTGAGTTCACAATCCCGAAAATGTTCTCACAAAACATATTGTCGTCTCGGTTTTTTCAGAGAGTAAGATAGAGGGAAAACTTGTATCGTGACATGTTTCTACGCCAGTGGAAACGCTCGGTAAGTTTAATGGTAAAAACTCGTCTACTACGATTTTTCAGTAGGTTACAAATGTGATTTGTAAAACCCGTAGATGTAATATTTGCTTTAAAAGAACACAGGTTGTTGCCCTTTAATAAAACTTATTGTGACAAAAAAAACGAAAGAAAAAACAAGTAAGGCAATGTACATTGTTTTCTTTGTCTCCTTTGCAATAAGCAACGTAAAAAAACACTCATTTCCACGTATCTTTGCTGATACGAGAGTAATCTTAAGTAACGTAGTAATGTATGAAGCACATTACCGTAAACAAATTGTCCGGATGTGGGGAAATAATATGTAAACACGATTATAATCTAAACAGATTTATTTTCGCGCCTAAAATTCATGATTATCGATTCCAGCTGTCAAGTCGATTGCTAGAATCGATACATCAAATGGAAACAAAGACGTATGACTTATCGTTATTATTTATTACACGTATACACTTCACAGATATCAAACAATGGAACTAATTAGCCTTTCCTACGTCACAGAGTGGTTATGTTTATACCCCACAAAACTGAGAACTTAAGATTTGATCCAGGAAGAAAATACTATGTAACAAGATGGACATAGGTCCATCTGGTCAGGATAAAGTTACGTGTACTAATATTAAATGGTAAAGTCACGAGCAGCTGAGTTGATGATGAGTGATGTGGAGGGGAGGAACTGGAAGTTTATGGGCCTTGACGTCTGTCTCATCAGCAAAATAGCAGAGGTATAAAATGACATACCAAAAGGTGATATTAAGAGTACTCCATAACCTACCTGCATGTATGCCTAGATGTATGAATGTAGAAGAAGCGAGAGAGATTTGCCAGAACCGACCGCGCTCATTGGTAGGTGGCGCTGCCATCAGTTTGCAGTTATTTTTTTGATGAATATAGGATGTAACTTCCCCCTATCTTTATCTTCGAGAGGAGGCCGGTATCCCTACAGTGGGGAATTCTAGAAAAGGCTGATTTATTGTTATTATTATAGGAAATACCCAAATAAAAGCATACAAGGGAAGTTATAGGCAGTATTCTACTGGGTACTTTTGCTTACTAAGTAATATTTTAGCGCCGTTGTTGTTTTTTATCTAAATTTTAATATTAAAAAGTATGTATGTTACGTAGAGACTATTATTGGCTCCCCTAAAGTTATTATCTCGTATAAATATATATTATTAAAAAGATAGTGCTTTAATGGTAATAATATTGATTATTTTAATTTAAGTTATCATATCTGTACGTTGAATCGTAATGGCAACTCGTGATTCAGATGCTGCGAGATACGCTGTTTTAAGGAATTTCCAACGAAAACGTATTTACATATCGATAATGTAAAATTAACATAACTTATACCTGGCGGAGGCAGATTTGAAATGTCCAAAGATCAATAGTTTGCCTCTTCCAAGAATTCACACGAGATATTATTGGCGCAAATATAATTATTCCGCTTTTTTTATACGACCACATTCGCTTTAAAAAAAACATTTGATTGTTTGATTGTTCCGACCAAAAAACTACTGACCGATCTAAAAAAATTCAATCAATAGCTTTTCTATTAGCGAGTAAGCGAGGCTATTTTTTGCACACTTTTACATACATCTCGTAGAGTTCCGAAGTCACTAGGTAGCTATATTCCTACTCGTTATATATGTTTGCTTCCTCCTAAAACTAAAACTATAAATACATATGTATGTGTTTATTTTAAGGTATGTATTTTTCCATTCAATATAATTTACAAAGCTAAATTTTAGCAGTAGTATGCTACATATATTTGGGTATATCTTTGCGCATTCGGACGGGAAACGTCCGCGATTTTCTCCCGATTTGAGAGACGCAGGGTACTTGCGTGTTTATCTTTGTTTTAATCCGGTGGCTTGAGATCTGCACTCGACTTACTACTGAGGGTGTGATAATGATCCTCGTAGTGGTCATCTCGTTTGCTTTAAGAACCCTTTTAATTTAGACGATGGTTTATCGGATGAGTCAGGATGGTCAGCTCGGGTTTGACTCAAAGACTTTTACAAAAGCACCATGTAGTAACACATGCGAAAATTATTTACTAACATCACGTTGTTAGAGCAAACTTCAGCGGAAATTAGTTTTTTAAAATTAAATTTTTATAACCTTAAAATTTTATTCGTTCGTTTGCTAACACAAATATTGATATAATACTTTTCGTTTATTAGCGTTTTTTCTCTCCGCGGTGCTTAGACTATTAAACTACAAACTACTACAAGTAGGTATTTCATTCGATTGTATTTCGAGTACACTAGAGTTGTCCGTGACGTGCCTACAAATGTAATCAGTCATTAAATTTAAATCGGCTTAAATTTTTACCAAATATGTCTATGACAATTAAAGCGATATTTCGCGAAGCAATTCCCGTTTGGAACAACGGCGCGCTATCGCCACCATCGCCAACCATAGATACGACTTTTATGGCGGCCAGCTTTTTTATTTGACATTTTATACAAGTTTATTCAAACACGGCGATAGGATCGGAGACTTTATCTTTCAATGCAACGTTACCGCGAGCCCGGGACTGATAGCATCTCGGCCCAGCCATTGCTAGTTAAAGCAGCCTGATAAGGGATCGGCGCGCGGCTGTGTGCGAGCGCACTCGTACGCGGCGCGCCCGTGTGCACGGAGGGGCGCCCCAACGCCGCGAGCCAGTCACTCAATTTACGCGGTAAAAGAATGACGTCGCAAGCGAAAACACGCGCTCCGTTCGGTTATTTAGCCGAGAACTAGTGTTGTTTTGTGCCAGCAAGGCGCTGTGATGTTATTGTGGCTGCGGTACCTCAAGCAGCTGGAGCTGGCGTGCGCCAGTGCCGCCGAGATGCCGCCAGGTGGCGCTGATCACGTCAAAACAATGTGTAAGCAAACTTTCTTGTTTACTATTACAACTTCTTGTTAATTGTGCTGTCGGTCCTTAATGTATTAACGAAAAATAAAGCGTGCAACAATAAGCAAATTTATTTATTTAATAAATTAAACGCTTTTTTTCATTTATATAACAATAAAAATACGTTAAAACTGTCCGTTAAATTAAAAGTCGTGTAATGACAATCTGTAGATTAGGCCGCAGATGATTTTAGTGCGAAAAGTGACAGTTATGACAAGAAAAAAATACTTTAAGGACAAGGCATTTGAAGTGGATTCCTTCAATCAAAATGCTATTAACGAAATATTTGAGTAAACAGCATGCTGCGATGATTTCGCGATAAGAGAGTCGTTGTGATATAGTGTTTTTATCTTGTTTGTTTGTCTGATACAACTGTGGAATGAAAGTAAACAAGGGATATTAAAACATTTTCCTTATATCGTCTACAGCTACTGAGATTTTAAAAATAGAAGAAAATCCAATATAAATTAGTTTTAATTCAACAGACATATTTTATGCGTTAATTAGATGCTTGAAATGTGGTCCACGTCAAAAAGACTAACAAATATAAATAGTATTTTGTACTATACAAAAAAAAATAACGCTTAAGATACTAAACGGTGTAACACAATGTAAATCTTAATATTAATGTACATGTACCATAAATATTTGTGTATATATTTCTCATGTGTTCAAATAATCAAGTTATCGGTCGGTTTCACTTAAGCACATTTATTTGTCCCCGATACATTTGCTTTTTATCTTATGCCTTTTTATACTGGCCGCCATTAAAGCCGTGTAGATTAACAGATAAAACACACTCATAGATTAAAAAGCCAGCTGTGCACACGTATTGCAGCCCTTTGACAACTGCAAATTACGATCTCCACTTGACATTCCTGACGTGTGTGGCTTGTCGATATTTTGACAGACCTGTCAAACGTGTCTGCCTACTGTTCTGTATCGTGGAAGGAAATCTTATTCTGTCAATCTTTGGACTGTAACTTATTACAATAATCGATTGTATTTATATGACTCTATAGATCATTATGCTTTGAACAAATACGCCTTATATTAATGTAGTTTTTAAGTCTCCGATTGTACCTAAGATAAACCATATATTTTTAACAACTACAAGTGATATAAATATACGCCCGTAACCCAGAGGGGTAGGTAGATATCATGGATTGCCATTTGGCGCGTTCCTGGCATACCTCTCTCGCTTCTACATCCATACATTTACGCATACATGCTCGTCGGTTACGGGTACTCCTTATATCGCCCACCTTTAGTATGTCACTAATCTGATCGATATAAGTTCTCCTTGGACGTCCCCTGCCAACGCCACTCACTTTTGCAACATATCCGAATCGATACTAAATATTATAATCGAAAAATCGAATGTAACTGATTAAATGATACGAAACTGAAATTCATTATATTTTTATGCAAATTTTCAACTTTTCAAGCAAACGTATTAATGGTAATTAACTAATAAAATATATTACAAAATTTTCTTACACGTTTTATTTTACGCATCGCAAAAAAAATTGAACAGCTCTGCCAACTCTACCGGCGATGATAAAAATGACGTGAGCCGAGTGAATGAGGACACGCGGGCGAGTTCCCGATCCTGCCGATAAGAATGGGGGGAGCGAGTGGAGGATAAGGGAGGGGGGTGCTTATCTCCGCTGAGATTTCACGTTCATTATCAACCAGCGGCTGTGTCTGATCAGCCCCGAGACGGTACTGATAAGGCGCCATGCGACGCCCTTGTTTACTGCACAGTTACGTCTATATTCGTGAAGACTCTAATACAGATAGACAAGTTTTATCATTATATATATTTGGTGTATATAGTATTTTATATGAATTATGTGTACAATATGCAAAATGTATTGTGTAATGGAATGTGCGTTTGAAATTTCGCACACACATTACCAGGTTACAGTGATATGGCGTTACCTTTTATTCTAAAAATAAAGCTGTTCCCGAGGTACATAAAACCATTAACAATATCGGTTGCTATGGTAATATTTCATGTTTTGACAATAACAACTTTTTGACACATGTTACCTACATATAATTCAAAGTTATTACATTTGGAATACCAAAGATAATTATCTTAAAAACATTTCCAGTGCTAATGATGAGAAAATGGCTGCTACCTATACTATCTATAATTCTATACTAACCCCTACTAATATTATAAACGTGAATGTAAGTTTGTTTGTTACGCTTTCACGCGAAAACTACTCGACTGATCATCATGAAACTTTGTACACATATTCTTGGAAGTATTAGAAGTAACATAGGATACTTTTTATGAAAAAAAATAGTATACAAAAAGCGAAGTATGTATGTTCCTTATAGAGTCCTAAATGGCTGGCCTGATTACGATGAAATTAACAGGGATTGTCCAGATTGGCACATTCCTGTGTTTGGTAGCGACCGGATCAACATAATTAGAGAAACCCGGGCGAAGCCGGGGCGGGTTACTAATATATAATAAACTCTATTGAATAACTCTAAAAAAAAATCGTGTCAAATTAGGCAATAAATTATGAGCAGTGCCGGCGCGTCCGCGACGCGAACTCACGTCTATTGTTTCCGTTAATGTATGAGAGGTTTTTTCCCAAAACACAAAATTTATCTAAAGGCGAGATCGCGGTGGCGGGAATCGAACCCGCTTATCACTGGCTCACATCAGGAGCGCACTGCTGTTGCCTTATCGCGCCCATCTCGACGGATTTTTTGTAGGCAACACGTAAAAGTTGATGACCGAAAAATAAATAACACAATATTAATACCAGTCAGGATTTCTGCTCACGTACTATCATTTCAGTGATTTTTTATGTTTAATAATGCTTTCTGTTAATGTACATAATGAAATCCAAGGAGAACTTATATCGATCAGATTAGTGACATACTAAAGAAGGGCGATTTAAGGAGTACCCGTAACCGGCGAGCTTGTATGCGTAGATATATAGATGTACTAGAAGAGAGAGAAATGTACCAGGATCTTGCCAAACGGAAATCCATAATCTTTACCTACCCGTCTGGGTTACGGGCGTGAGCGCATATGTCTTATATGTCTCTGCCTACCTCTCTAGGGTAATGACCGTGTGTAATTATCTTATACAAATATATTCAGCTTCAGCATTTTGTTTGCCGTTTTCATGTTACTATTACCTCTGGAATTTTACCTTTCTGGATATCCATAGCAGAACAAATCACTTAAAAAATGTTACACAAAAATAGTTCTTAAAGCATAAGTAGAATATTTTAATATTTCAATTTTAATATTACAAGTATTATAATATTTAAATTATAATATCTCTAGAGATAATATTGAGTCGTAAATGTTTCGTGCAAATACGCGTAAATTTATTTATTTAGTTTTGATTTAATTATATTGTACTATAAATAATTAATTAATATTATTGTGAGGATGTTTACATTAAATGTTTTGTTACGCATTCTCTGAATGCGAACAAGACTGAAAAAATCATACAGCAAAATCGAGTGTTGTCAATGTCTGCCTAAGCCAGGCATATCGAGACTCCAGTCATACCTTCCGTAGGATAGGCGTTATCATACCAACACATATTTCATACAAAAATATTACTTAAGATGCACATGGGATATATTAACGATGGAAGTGTAAGATATAACGGTGGAAGCGTATATTCCGGCAAGCATATTTTAATCTCGGGCCCAGCAGCGACCTCCGCGGGCCGCCTCGCCGCGGTGCCGAGATATTGCTGCAGCATCCATTTTAGTAAGATTTATTCGTCTCTCAGAGATAATACTTCGAATAGAAGAATGAGTCATACGCTAAACATATGTGCGAACAATCAAATCTGTTTACTCTAAATTCGGTTTTATATTAATTCTTTAATAGATAATAATTAAATGCATTTACTTAGTATTTTGCCTAAATATGGAGTATTCACTATCATATTTTAACTACAAAGTGACATTCGTTGCTATATGGCTTCTCAGTGCACTTGTGTGTATGCTATGAGTTATTCTAGGATATGGAATCGATGGCATGTGTTTTTGTTTCATTGTACATACAACGATTTTTTGTGTGTTTGTAGATGAAGTAAGACAATGCGATGTGTATGATGTTTTACTCATTATTTGTTTCATTTCTTAGTCTCCTATCGCAACGTTAACTTACAACTATTTACTAATATTATAAAGATGACAGATTTGTTTGTTTGGTTTAACTCTGCAACTGCTAAACTAAATACAGTAATCCTTGAAGAATTAAAAAGCTACAATACTCAGAAGTAACATGGAAGTAAACAAGGCTGAAAGTTATATAGGCTTTATGTTTTATTAACTAAAGTTCAATATTTTGATATATTCTGTCGACGCCAAACTTTAGCTAGAGCTAGAGTTTTAGTAAAAGCGTTCATAGGTGATTTATTATAAAAAAATTTACACATCTCACACAAATTAGTCGTATGGTTAATCTTCTGTATAGGATAGGCCTTGCATGCGGTGGGCCGGGCGGCTCACGCGCAGGCTAATTGATTCCGGCTCGGGGGCGGAGTCGATTGAAAGGTCGCGGGTTCGATCTCGCGCCGGCTCGTGACGACGCATTGACATACTTAGGGAATCTATTGCATATATAGTTTTTTTACTTCGTTTTCCGTGCTCTATGTAATCATATAGTGGCTCAATTGCTCGTTTGTGACGTGTGATTAAAAAAAAATATTTCCCATAATAAATAAACATGTATGAAAACATAAGTCTATAATGCAGTTTTGAAGTCTAGTGGAAATAGGTTGTCATAGGATAAAATATTTCAAATAATATTTTTATTGAAAAGAACATGCTAATAAATATTTGGTTTTTATTTTATTTTCAGTAATATTGAGGAAATATATTATGAAATAATAAAATATTAACATATTTGAATCCTTCAATGCTCTATAAACTAATTAACAGTGTGTATCATGTAACATTGAGTTACAAAATTCAACGCGTAAAATATAATAATTTAATAATTCTAAATGCTTAATAACAATACAATTTCGCTTACTGATACATCCCATTTCATTACATTGTATTTATCAGCTAAAGCGCGCGAGGCAAGAACCACCAAATTCGAAGACATGTGACATCCAACCCGAACCGGGCCAGCGTGGTGGATTACGGCTCATTCCCTCTCCCGGAGGAGGAGGTCTGTATCTTTGCAGTGGGGAATCGTACTAAAAAAGGCTGATTATTATTAACTATTATCTCATTGGTGTAGTGTATCTAACATTACGAGTCTTTATTCTTCAACAGTTTGGTCATCATGGGGTAAGGGGGGGAGGAAGTATGGCACGTCCCAAGGAGAAATGAATAGTTGCAAGCATAACTGCGCAGTCATATTAGTTTAGCTCAGTTACACTACAATTTTTAATAAGCAATTGTCAATATGCGGTGTATATACTAAGTAAAAAATGTAATATTCGATAGCCTCGTGATTTTCGCTCGATGAGCCGCTCGGCCGCGTGTCACACTGTAACGCCCGCGCCACCTTCCATTTATTTCAGAGATCGTAATCGGCGTCGGAGAGCGGGCGGCCGATAAGGCGCCGCGACGCCATCTCGATATCACAGGGTGTTCTCGTATCATTTCTACACTATTCTCTTTATCATTAGGCATATTTTCAGTTAAACACAATTAAATTATTAAATAAAACTTTCTTTTTTTGAAACTATTAACTCAATTTGGCTGGATTTTGGGAAGAAAGATACATGAAAACTTAAAAAATATAGTCTACTTGGACAGAAACGTAGACGAGTGAATCTGTTACTTTATAACGATAAAGTACCCTCTCACCATACTTCTCAAACTTCATCCTATGAATGTAATCTATATATTAAATCTATATCTTATTATTTAATCTATATATTATTATAACGCAAATATATATTATTTTGAAAATTTGATTTATTAAGGTTAGGTATTATTATTATAAATTATTATTATAAAATTTTCGAAAATTAATTAAAATTTATAATCTTTCATTAATTAATATCTATTAGTGAAGTTACTTAAAGACAATAAAAATAAAACAATTATTTTATAATTTACATAAAATATTTATTATTAGTAAATTTGGAATGGAATCGTATACATCCTATGTCTGTACAATAGAGGATTTCGAATGGGGAGTGTATGGCGACTGGGGAGGGCCTTATCATCGAAAATGGCGTGAGATTCGGTCGGTCGATAGCAGATTGAGCGCGGCGATATCGCGCGCCTCCAGAATACACCCCTTATCTTCGTCCAACTCTTTGTTTGTAATCGGCCGGGGAATCTACACTTTTTGTACTTGCCTATTCATTCGTTATAAATACGTTATCCTTAAAGGTTTTTTGATGCGCTGCTGCGATAATAAAGCTAAGTCCTTAACAAACTATTCGCTATTAAAATTACGATAACATTCGGGTATACAGAAAAATATACAATTGGAATTCAATTAAGCATATTTACTACTAAAAAAAAAGAAAAACATGAGTTTTCTATTGGTGAAAGAAATTTTTAATTGGTCCAATAGTTATCGAGTATATCCGGGACAAACAGACAACCTTATTCTCTTTATATTAGTAAGTGAAAAAAAAGATTGTTATTTGGACGTCAACGTTACCGATTTTAGGTTATATTTTGTGTAACGTATTTATCAGCACGATATAACGTACAAAAGACGTTTCATTTACATAACAGATTAAAATATACAAATTTAAAACACAAATAATGACAGAATAGACAACGAAATTCTTAACCCTAATAATTTAAACTCGCTATTATCTGTGGAATAATTAAAAAGATGTAAATTGTCTTTTATCACGTGTTAATGGCATCGAATACATAAAGTTTCAACTAACCTACATATTTAAACGAGTGGTTATCTGTCGGATGGGCGCATGCGGGCTGTATCGCAGGTACGATGGTACGATACCACGTGTCTTCGCCCCCATACACCGTCAGATATTGTCACTTAATCATTAATACCGTATAAAATTACCAAAAAATTTCAATGGAACAATCTTTGCCTCGTGTCCAACCATGGAATATGGAATGAGTTTGTCGCCTAAGCGCCATTATCCTAATGACTTACGTTACCTAAGTCGACGGTTCGAATCCACAGTTCTACCATTGCATTGAGCCATCCAATCCATCCAACCAATGAACCATTGTGAGCAGTGGTGGCTCAGCAGTTTAAGCCCCGACTTACGTACTGTAGGTTGCGGGTTCGAACCCAGGCAGGCGCTTTACTTTGTATAATTTATTTCATCACCGCTGCTCCAAAACGGTGAAGGAAAACATTGTGAGGAAACCGGCATGTTCTTAGAGCCACCAAATTCGAAGACGTGTGACATCCACCAACCAGCTCTGGGCCAGCATGGTGGATTACGGCTCATTCCCTCTCTCGGAGAGGAGGCCTGTGTCCCTGCAGTTGGCAACATTCTAGAAAAGGCTGGTTTATTATTATTATTAATGCGAGAATGAATTTATATAATGTTTCTATCCGGGGAAGAAATAAGAAACTAATATACTATAATATTTTTAGGAATAACAACTGCTTTAAATGTTCATTACTTAAAGTTCCTCACTTACCAACTTGAATTAGCGATGAACAGCGTATTTTAAAGTAACTAACTAATCCATGCCCGAAAAAAACTTAAACCTTTGTCCGTTAGATTAAAAAAAAACATTATTGTTTATTAATTAATATTCCAAATACATGATCGGGTTCATCTCCCTTCGGAAGCACCCCCCTGTCCGGGGCGAAGCACCTTGTACCGCTTATCTGGCTATCGGCGCGACGTAGGAAGCCCAGGTATCGTCCGGCACCTGTCCGAGATAGACCCCCTCGACCTTCCTGCAAGAGATAATGACCCTTACTGCCAGTATAAAATGCCCGAGATAGTGTTTACATTTGCCTAGCAATAACCGTTATTAACTGTTGACTACGTGCGAGTGCGGCCTACGAGATTAAGTGCATTCCATTGTCCCGATACACGGCCTTTACGATCAGGTTATTTCGTTTTATTTCGATGCTTTATAATATAATATTTTCTATAGGAATAATAAAAAAATACAAGTGAATATTAAAGACACTGGATAAAAAAACCTTTAATAACATCTTTAAAAGTCTGAATTAATTAATACCTCAACCATCTTAATTATAAATTTTAAGCTAAATACATTATTATTATTTGTACTCGTAGTTTGATTAGTAGTCGCCTCTCTTATTTGATCTGGTCATCCAAATCTAATTAATATTATCATTTCTTTAATACAATGTAGTGTAATCGATAGTGGCGCCGCTATCGATTCCTAGAAGATTGACGAAAACCCCGCAAAATATTGGACTTTTGGGTTTCCTTGATTATTTATAAAATTTGAAGGAATCGTTATTTGAAGTGTTTGTGTGGTAAACATCAGCCGGTGAAGTAAAAAATGTTGTACGTTATCGTCAAAAAGGTTGCAACACAGTGGTAATGTATACGGCATTGCTATCATATCTCATCGGCCGCGGAAGCGGGCATCGCTCGCCAGCGCCTTATCGCCGCTTCCCGCTTGTCTGTGTGTCTGTCACACAGACGTGCGTTCACTGATTTATATTATTCCTCCATGTCACAGTACACATGCTACGAAATTGAATACCTCAGTTGCATCGGCGACCTTGTACACATGGATTGTACTGAAAAAGTAATCAAAATGTCAAGATACGCCAGAAAAGCACAAGCATACTAAAGACAAAAACAATGTTACGTTCTAGAGTAATTGTATTTATCGATAAAATTCTGGACTAATCTGTTTACGCTATTATATGCGAAAGAATTAGAATTAAGGATTCATATTTTTTACATATTGTTAGCTATAAAAATGAAACAAACAGACAAGCAATGTTTAAAAGCTGATATATTTCTTTTGTTAAATTAGCTCTCCTTAAAAGGTCGACGGCGATCGAGAAATGTTAACAGTGTTATAAAGATGTTAAGATTTTTTGTTTAAAAATGTACATACCAAAAGTTTCACAGAACGCGATCATTCTAATGTACACCCCATACTTTATAATCACATTGTCTACACAATTTTCACACCTTCCTACACAACACATATTGCACGACAACAACATTTGATAGATGTCCACGGCTTGGCTACACGCGCGACAATACCATAATGATTTACTATTTGCCAGCCATGGGCAGTCACGACGCGGCGACGCGACGACGCGACAATAAAATCGCAGCATCTCGTCGTTAACAAGGCGACCGCGACAAGAGTTGTCGCGATGCGATCGCGCGCCAATTTGTACGCGTGTCCCACCGGTGGGATTTATTGGGCACGCGAGGAACGTTTATTTAGTCGATAGCCCGTGGACGCATAGGTGGGCTTGTCGCAGATTCAAGGATAGCGGATGTGTAAGATACAACGCCCTGTGTACAACCATTTGTTTCGGATGTTTTCATATCTTTGTTTGTTCAATTGTTCTGCAGTTTGTGGAGAGAATAAATTAATATTATTGTTAGTTGGTTACTTGGAAATATCCAATTTAAACTTTCTCTCCGATCTATTCATTTTTAAAAATCCTAGGACATATTCACACACGGCCATCTGATCCCAAACTAAGCAGAGCTTGTGCTATGGCAACCAGATAACTGATATACTACATATACTACTTTTCTTTTGTAAATACATACGTGAATAGATAATTACACCCAGACTCAGGACATACAGACATATTCATACACACAAATGTCTGTCCTGGGTGGGAATCGAGCCCACGACCTGCGGCTTGAAAAGCAAGTATCTTACAAACCACGCCAACCTACCCATCAGTATCCTTTTATAATTTCAAGTTAATGCAAATTTTATACAGATTATCGTAAATAGATGCATAATAATGAGCTGTTTTCTGTGTTCATTTATTTCTATAGAAAACATGTTTTATTTAATAAAACTTATCATCAAAGTGAGATCTAATAATAAACATACGGTGAATTCAACTGATTGATATTCAAAACGATAAATTCACGATACATGTCAACATTACGATACATAAACAGTCGACATCATATTTATTAATAATCAAACGCGTAATGTATATTGTGCGAAGCGATGATAACGAGTACATGAAAAATAAGACATGTTCATAATAATTAAGAACATGTTCCCAGTCTAATCTGACGACGACCTAACGATGACTCTTGCATTGCACCTGAATAGCTTGTAGCAGATACTTTGGGCCACTCAATATCAGGTGAACCGCTTACCCGTTAGCCACATCCTTCCATTAAAAAAATTGATTAATCCATCCACTTCAATCCAAGTCCATCCACTTCAATGTAATTTACAGTTTGTTAACACGTATGACGTCCTTACAATTTAAAACTTTAACTTTGCTAACACCGCGTGGTGACAATCAGTTCACAATTGGAGTGCTTCATAGTACTGCTGAGTGATTTAAGTTACACTTGAACGTATTAACGATAAGTATGCTGAAGGATAAATGTTTTATTAAATATGTGATAATATGAAGGAAAAGTGTGGCTTATGAATAGATGTTGTGACTAGAATTGAGAAAGGTATGCTTCGGTGGTTCGGGCATGTTGAAAGGATGAATGAAGAGAGAATAACAAAACAAATTTATATTGCAAAATATTGATATTAAGTAAGTAAGCAAATGAGTTGCAGATGCGTTGTCTACTTCTAATGGACAAAGGAGGAGGACAGGGAAAAGTATTTCCTTCTCTTATTCATCAACAATCCAATCCTCTACCCCTTCCTATCCTCTCCTTTGTAGGAAAGAATGGCAGGGGAGACATAACAATGAAAAAAACAAGTTTTAAGTTTCCTTGATAGCTGGAAAACCAATGCAGGAACTAAAATACCACGTATTTTTAATGTCTATTTAAGAATAGAATATTTAACAACCAGATTAAGAATTTTCGTCATGTACCAAAACACAAGTTAAAGGGTGCATTCCCGCCGCAAATGGGCTATCCTACGATGCTCTGTGCGTTTGATATACAGCAATCATATTCGCAATAGCATAGCACTGGTGGAAACGGGTTCAACTAAGTTATGTTTTTATATTGAAGGTTGTGTGTTATGGATGCGTATTGTCGATGGTCGCAAGATGTGTAGTTATGTGCAGAGCAGAGTTCCTATTGTGGGAACTTCACGCCATCGGACCCCGTGTCTTCCCTACTGTCGATGCATTGCTTAGCTCAAGCTACCTCTCGGCAGCTTAGTATCAGTGGAAACGGTAACATTTTTTTTGTGATTGAAAGGTCACTGTTTGCCTTGAGGAGGCATTTACAGCTACACCGGGCTCGAGGCGGCAGGGCGCAGAAAGCGCTTAGCCTAAGCCTTACGTGTAGTAGAGTAGTAGTAGTAACTAAGCTCGAGGGCTCCCTCCGTAAAGGGAGGCTCGGTTCGAGCCGTTACTTTATTATTATTAGTGGATTGGGAGGCCACCGAGCTCTTAGGTCGCGCGGTGGACGCTCTATGGAGTGACTCGGCTCAAGGGCCCCTGAGACCTCGGCTTGGACTGTCACTCAATACGCGTCTAGCATTCCGATTCGAGGGTGCCTGAGAGGGCCGAGCCTCGGCTCGATTGGTAGCTGTAATCGGATTACACGGTCACATAGTTTCGCAGCTTGGCTTTGACCTCGCCATGTAGCTATATAACACGTCTCTGGTAGGGGATTAATTCTGAATACTATTAAAAAAAGATAAATTGTTTTTTTTAATCATCACTTTATTAGTTATAAGGTTTTTGTTTTATGAAGATGTTTTAATAAAAATACGAGGAAGCGATCCGGTTGGTTCAGTAAAAGTCACGATTTGCATTACTTGTCCCTCGATCTCCCAGCAAGCGGATCGGGTTTTACTTAAATTCAAACTTAGTTCAACTTAAAATCCGCAAAAAAAATCATGAACGTACAAGTACTAAACAGAATGCATTAAACGATTCCTTGTATTATGGTGGTTTTTATTTTAATAGATCTCTAAAGCAGAGTTTCTTTTTCGTCTAAGCATCAAACATTTAGTTCAGATTTTTGATTTAGTGTGGTCGAGGCACACTAATCACCATTAAAAACAATTTCTAGTAGAATTTATATCGCTTTATCACTGACGAAAGTAGGAACATCTTTATTATTCCGCGAAGCAACAATAACTCCCGACATCGGCCGGTCTCGCCGCACGATCACACTCCAATTAAAACCGCCAACTTTACAAGGTTCGCGCTCACGCCTCCCGCGCCATGGAATATAAACGTTAAGGCTGCGCGGGAGAGGCTCTATCGTACGCCTGATGCGATACCGCACGACCCTGTCTAGTGAGGTCGCGCCTCTATCGATAAATTTTCGCTTGATATCCCATCTTTGGAGTAGGGATGTTTTCCAATTTGTTGCGGTAAGCCCATATAAGGTTAAACTTAATAAATTAAGATTACAATTCTGTCATTTAACAGTTATATGCAATCTTCCTGTTTTTAGGATTAAAATTGTCTTCTAATGTCACTTTTATATTTCAATTTATACCTTAAGAGTATTTCTTGGAGCTAGTTGGAATTGATTTCGAAATCGATATCGATATATAGATATAAGGTTGTGTCATCCCTATACGAGAAACAAACTATCGGCGTCCATGATCGCGGCGCGCAATATCATTACTGTATACTTTCGCCCTTCGCAAGCCGATAAAGGCTTAAAATGTAAATGAGACGTGCGAAAAAGTACGAGATTATCTCACTATTAGGTATAAATTAAGGGATGGGAATGAGGCATGCGGCACAATTATATTGTCACGAAGGTGGTGCCCGTGCGTCGCAGCTGAGCGGCGCAATCTGCGCGCCGATCTGAGCGCGCGCACGCCACCAGGCCGGGCAGGGCTGGCGCACTTTATTATTGATGTATCGGACAATTCAATCGATTTTTGCTTAAATTATTCATTCTAAAACCTTCCCTTCAATTAAATTGCACAATCAACACATTCTATTATTCCAATTATAAACTTCAGAAAGTTCCCATTCAAAATTATACAAGAAATTTACCAGCATATTCATGTACAAATAATTAAAAGTATGGAAACATTGAGAGTCACTTCGTTGTAATATCGAGATGAACACAGCCCTAGCTCCATGTAATCGATACGGGCCAGCTAAGCGGACAGACGAACTCACATATTTTATTGTGCGCCAATTAAAATTATTCCCCTTCCTTATTGGTTGTGGGAATAAGTTGGTCTTCTAACTAGACTTATAATTCTATTTAATTATTTATTATGTTCAGGATTATTAGCATTGCGTCGCCAGGTCACGAGCCGCGATTAATGAAACATCATTATAACCTATTTTCTACTGCTATAAATATTTCTGTGACATGGCAGTACTAACCGTTAGCTTTTTACCGTTTCCTCTTACAGACAGAAAGATTACAAAGGAAAAATTCTACTATAGTTCGTTCCAAATGAAGATGTAAAGCTTGTAAACAAAGGGTACACTTATATTTTACACTAAAATTCGTAAATTACAAAATACTTTCGGAAACCGACCTTTTAACATGAAATTATTATGTTGTACAATTTCACTTCACTTTATCTCTGAAAGTTCACAATATTGCAACATCTTCGATGAAATTATAAAGAGTGTATGGCCGCCACGTATGGTAAGTGACGTCCGTTTGTTTACAAACTTTACACCTTGATTTGGAACAAATTATATATGGTGGTGCTGAATCCTCTTCCTCTTCCCACCCTTTCCTAATAAGGATAGGATGGGAAAAGAAAGAGGAATTGGACGGGAAGGGAGTTAATGGGGAAAAGAAAATATCCCAGTAAAGGTGGGCAACGCATCTGCAACACATTTGCCTGTTGCGGATGTCTATAGGCAGCGTTCACTTGACATCGGATGATCCGCTTGCCCGTTTGCCACCTTATAACATAAAAAAAAGACAGAAAAAAAATTATACCGTACAGATGCGTATTTAGAAGTTTGAGATTAATAACTATAGAAACGTGAATTAATAAAGAATACTTTGCTTGTAACATAACAAAGATTTCAAAACTTTACAAATCTCATTGGAAAATAACATGAGAATTTCCTGGAAATGTTACACGTCACATTTTCGTAGTTAGATTTAGATTGTGAACCAACAAATGCACATTAATAAACAAACGCGGATATAAAAATTCCACAGTTCGCGTCATATACGCTAATCGACCACCATTTCACGCCCGCTGCTCGTCGACTAACGACTGCGCGGCGATAACAGTGCGATAGCGCGGTGATAACGGTTCGTTGGTAGTGTGCTTTGTTTAGATTGTATTCCCTCCAATAACATTAAAGTATAGTTTATGGACTTGAATGTTTTTTGATAGAATCTGCCCACCAGTAGAGGTAGAACCATGCTGACAATTTGATATGGACGAAAATCTGTCTGTCATCTGTTGCACGAGCCGGCTCAACCAGTGAAATACCACGGCCTCACAGAAAACAAACTTAAAGTAGTAGTATTTTATGTTTCTTCTGATGAGTGAGGCGCTTTAGGCTCAATTCCAACCCTCTTTCCGTTCCCACCCTTTTCTAATAACGAAAGGGAAAGAGGATTTGGTGCGGGAGGGAATGGAAATAAAAATAAAATATTCTATTTCTTGTCTGTCCTCTCCTCTGTCCGCTAAAGGTAGGCAACGCATCTGCAAGTCATTTCCTTGTTACTCGTTGCAATATCGGCTGCCATGGTGATATTTCATGTGTAATAACAACTTTTCGACGCACGTTACCTATGATTCGTAGTTTACAGCGTAGAAAATGAGAATCAGATAGTAAATGAATAAAATTAAATATAATTTAGTAATACAACACGCGGATGAAATCGCGAGTCAACGTTATTCATCGATGTAGTGATAGAGGCCTTCCCACGTGTGCGCCATCAGCGTGGCGTCATTTGTGATATGGTGTGTGTATGCATTCGATATCGGCTGTCAATATATAACGGATATCATATTATAAGCTTTGTGTTTATATATATATATATATATATTAGTGACCCACCCCGGCTTCGCCCGGGTACCACTATTTATGTTGATCCGATCGCTACTAAACACGGGAACACCCGCTGTGCCAATCTGGACAATCCCTGGAAATTTCATCGGAATCGGTCCAGCCGTTTCAGAGTCTATAGGGAACATACATACTTCGCTTTTTATATATTATTTTTTCATAAAAAGTATCCTGTGTTACTTGTAATATCTCCAAGAATATGTGTACAAAGTTTCAAGATGATCGGTTGAGTTGTTTTCGCGTGAAAGCGTAACAAACTTACATTCACATTTATAATATTAGTAATAGATAGATAGATAGATAAAAACCTATTCTCAGACTTACCAAATGTATATGCAAAATTTCATTGAAATCGGTTCAGCCGTTTCGGAGGAGTATGGCAACTAACACTGTTCATATGTATTATACGTACATAGTATATATACTGTTGTGTTCACATATAAATATTCACTCATAAGTGACTGGCAGGAGAATACGGATTTCTATTTGGCCATCCTGCCACACCTCTCTCTTGTACATCCACATCTACTTCCTCGTCGGTAACGGGTACACCTTGCAACCTAAGGGCGATATTTTTTTTGTTTGAATTGTTATTGGCTATCTGTATACCATCTAACATGATACGAATTTGTAGATTCTTCTATTGAGATAGGAGATTGAATCGACAAATCCTAAAGAGCCCTTTAATAAAGCCCTTTGGTTTGCATTAATTTGCCGCATATCGTCTGACTAGCGTCTAGTCTTGCGGACAAGCGCGTACGCAGCCTACTTTCGCGGTAAATTCTACTTACTAATAAATCGTTGTAAAACTGGATAGTTAAATAAATTGCGACTTTAATTCAATGAAATAAAGTATAAATTACTACGAGGTCCTTAAAAATAGCACTGTCGAACCAATTGTGGTCTTATAACAATGACGTAGATCGTTTTATTGAATACGAGAAGTTTAAGAATCACTTTCTTGTGACAGTGTAAATTAATATTTATTGTGATAGGTTGAAGGTTTAAATTTGGTTGTTCGAAACGATGCGCGGTGTTTGTTGTGGAGGACTCGCAAAAGGCAGTGCCCACGTGCACGGAATGTGCAATTTGATTGATCGTCAATCGGTAACGGCACCGCTGAGGTACGGTCGGCGCGCGGCAATGACTCACAATACTTTAAACTTTGTTATCTTGGCGGACGCATACTTAATTCTTAGAAGTGCACTTCTGCAACCTAAGTTCGATTGACCCCCGTCTGCGACATTTTCGTGACATGTGACATAAACTAGGAGATATAAGTAATTGTTGTCATAGTAGACAGATGAAAATATGTTCCTTCGCCAAACAAGACACGTTTCAGACAAGAATTTATTCTAAGCGGTATATCTCAGCAAGATGGCATCACGGAAATCTTATCCCATTTACTTTGGCATATATTCCTATCATATCCGACTTGGGTCTGGGGTGAGCGGTGAGGGATGAAGAGCGGGGTGGGGGACGCTCGAGGTCAGATATTTCAATTCTCGGTCGGATATTGGCGGGCGTCGTGACGACGCATACATCTCGCATCGGTCCGCTTTTCCGCGTGTCCCAAGCTTATCAATATATTGAAATCGTTTTCTGTGTTATGTATGTATGTGTGATCATATATATGTGTTGTACTTTGAACTATTATTATATATTACTATTAGAAATATTCAGTATGGTTCCGACAACATCATGATGGTTGGCACTACAGTGGGGTATTCGCGGCCACGACTTCACAGAAAACAGGCGTGAAGTAGAAGCATTCTGCGTTTCGTTCGATGAGTGAGGTGCCGGAGGCCTAAATTCAGTCCTCTTCTCCTTCCCACCCGTTCCTCATAAGGATAGGATGAGAAAAGGATTGGACGGGGCTCCTCCCCGTATTAACGGGGAAAAGGAAATATCCCTTTTCTTGTCTATGCCCTCCTCTGTCCATTAAAGGTAGGCAACGCATCTGCAGCACATTTGCTTGTTGCGGATGTCTATGGGCTGCGCTCACTTAACATCAGGTGATCCGCTTGCTCGTTTGCCACCTTCTCACATAAAAAAATCGATCGCACTTCTTCCTTAATGGACGGCAATGCGTCTGCAATTCCTCTGGAGTTTCGGTTGCTCATGGGAGTCGGTGACCACTTATATTTTAGGCGACCTACTGCTCGTTTGGTATAAAAAATAAACATGATTATGTATGCCAATTTGCACCGAAGATAGCTACTTACAGTTAAATTCAATTTATTTTTTGTTGACTATAATTATTGCGTTATTTATAAATAACTATTATCCATCGGGTGCCAATCTAACCCAGTTCTCCCTTTTTATACACTTTCCTAATCTAACTAAATAACCCAAGCAATGATATTTGCTAAATTGAAACGACTTCTGACATTGTGTCAATCAAATTAAGTGAAAAAATATATTAAATTTGATCTTGCAAGTGTCGCGCGAAGGCACGCTGCCATTTCCTCCACCGTCTGTCATGTCTCTTTTACATGTCAACTCTGCGAATAATCATTTTTATTTACTGGCAACATTTGATTCTCTTTTTATCTAGCTTAAGTATGT
Source organism: Papilio elwesi (assembly GCA_029849275.1). NCBI lineage: Eukaryota > Metazoa > Arthropoda > Insecta > Lepidoptera > Papilionidae > Papilio > Papilio elwesi. The sequence continues at coordinate 1,244,621 of CM056687.1, read as the reverse complement.
ACAAAAAATCTACAATTATATAATAATAATAAAAATAATGTAGTATTTATGTAAATCTCTTAACTAAACTACACCGCTTAAGATTTTAATTTAAAACAAAAATGTGAACTAACTTTACAATGGTTTATCACCTATTTCGCGTAACGAGACCCAAGTCAAAGGATTATTGGGTGTTAAATTAAAACATAAATCTTTTATAAATTGAATTCAAAATATAAATGGTCTAAAGTATCGAACGATCGAAAACAGTCGTTCGGCGCGCGTAGGGAACAAAGAGGCTTCGTGGAGACAAAACAAATATAAAGATAGATCGAGTCAACAATGTCTTATTTAGCAATAATCCCGCGGAGGAAGCTCTGCTAATTTCCTGAAAGCGACGAGGATACGCGACGTTTAGCGTTCAATGTTTTCAACTGTGTTTTACATCGTGCGATATTCAATTCGATGAAATTTCCAAACTGTAATAAAATACGTTATTTCATTCAAACCTATAATAGAAAATAAAGCGTGTTAGTTACAACATTTATAATTTAGAACGAGCACAGATTTTGCCATCTTTGATTGACAACACAAAGAAAATATCTGTGTATATATAACATTTGTGTCACATGCCTTATTATGTATATAAATAAGTGAAATTTCACCGAATTAAACCGATGAAATGTATTAGGAAAATATTTATCGAAGTAATCGCATGGTGTAAAGGGGCTCCGACTGTATCGTCACGGTTGAATAAGTTGTAGCGACAACATTGCCACTTATTGTTTTATTCAATTCCCCGATGGAGTGAGCGCGGGCCTGATTACATTTGATTCGGTTCAGCGTCGGCTTGTTTATCTTTTTAATGCGATCATTTGTAAAGTCCTCGAAAGACTTAGATTTTAACGAACACGCAGATGGGTTCATTGGTTTGTTAACATTTTAATTAAATAAATATGCGCTCACGCCCGTAACCCAGAGGGGTGGCCAAAGATCATGGATTTCCATTTGGCGCAATCCTTGCCACACCGCTTCTTCTACATTCATACCTCTACGCATACATGCTCGTCGGTTACGGGTGCTCCTTATATCGCCCTTTTTTAGTATGTCACTAATCTGATCGACATAAGTTCTCCTTGGACGTCCCCTACCAACAAACATACATACATATTTGTGTATTATATATTTATATTACATATATATTGCTATTAAGCTTAAACGTCATTGATAAATTTTTATTATTAATAAACAAACGTCAGCCATGTTTCAAGAGTTAACTTGGCCAGCATCATATTATCCTAGCCACCGGAATTTGATTTCATATGTAATTAAATTGTTCATTGCTCGATTTTATGCGTTGCATTTGCTGCGTTCTCAGTGGCGAAGAAAAATGTTTCGAGATATCGATGAAATTTCCACCAAATGTTCGGATTCATATAGCGGGTTATCCTGTGAAGATTGGAGCGGATGTACATAATTAGGGCTACTTAGCGAAGACGGGGCATATCACTAGTGTAACAAATTAAAATAATTATTTATCATTGAATCTAGAATGCCCACTTTATGAATTTAAATTACATTAAGAACTCGAAACGCGTCTTTTTGTTACTAATTTGTCACACAGAGTTAATAAAGTGGCAAGACACGCCGCGTTCTTTGTGTGCGGTTGTACCCAGTATCGCATCCACCGGGCCCGCTTCATTTCCTGCGCTTGCCTGTTGTCGAACTCTCAAACGCTGTCAAGTCACAAGAGCTAGCGATTTCTTTCGATTCAAACGAACTCAGATTTTTGTTTTCATTTCATTCGTTAATGTATTTATTATTCGTAAGTTATTAATGAAATATCGATTTACTGACCACTTATGCAATGCTGTTGCCATTTCTTAGCGTTGACCCCTATGTTTTGTTCTTAATAATTTAGGATAAAACGGTAAGTCGAACTGCTTAACGTGTCTACCACTGAACAGGTTTTTCCTTTATTTGTTTTCACTAACTTTTATCCTTTACAGATATTTTAAGATATCTATAAAAGATAATATTTGATAAAATATTCTAGAGTGGCGGCCACGTACAGGTCGACGCAGCGTAGGTAGGCCTCCCACACGATGGACCGATGATCTGGTCAAAGTTGCGGGAGCTCACTGGATGAGGGTGGCAGAGGACCGATCTTTGAGGCGATCAATGGGGTAGGCCTACGTTCAGCAGTGGACAGATATCGGCTGAAACGACGACGATGACGTTTCATTAAAATATTCGACATAACGTTCAATGTATTTTCTAATTTTGTGAATGTTAATAATAGCAATGGTTATATTAACTATACCTAATAAAATAATTGTGTAAACGAAGTGTTCGAGAAAAATTAAAAACTGTGCAATTTCTGTTAAAGGTGCTGTAATGAAACAATGTGTAACATTTTGTTACAACTTGTATCTAAAATGTTACATTGCAGGCGAATGCCAGGTGAGGGAGCACCTTACTTCACTAATATCTGTTCAATAAAAAGACTTCATCTATTATAGACATCAGCTGTCATAGTCGAATTATAGAATTGTACCTTCAATCTTTTATTTTAGCCCACCTGCCTTATAACTGCAGGGATACAGGCCTCCTCTTCGAGTGAGGGAATGAGCCGTAATCCACCACGCTGGCACAGTGCGGGTTGGTGGATGTCACATGTCTTCGAATTTGGGGGTTCTAAGAACATGCTGGTTTCCTCACGATGTTTTCCTTCACCATTTTTGGAGCAGTGGCGATGGAATAAATAACACAAATTAAAGCGCCTGCCTGGGTTCGAACCCGCAACCTACAGTACGTAAGTCGGGGCCTAAACCGCTGAGCCACCGAACGTTTGCCCTAAAAGTTTCTCGTATCCGTATGTCGTATCTCGCCTGTAACTTGTACCAGCGTCTGTTAGCAGAACGCGAGAGGATAATCACATTGTTTTGTTTATGATTCATTGCCGTTTCTGTTCATAAACTTCGTAGTTATAATATGTATTGTTACGATCGAACGCCCGCTTGCATATTTAACGTGTTACGGATCTTATTTGAATAATCTACATGAAACTTCTTGAATGAGACATGGATATCCGTTGTGAAAACAAACGAATACTATAACGGCTGTCTAATTTATTTAGAATTACTATAAAAAATTTACAAAAGGTGTTTTTTACAGGTCCGGCACACCTAGACAAAGTAACATTCGATAGGCTATCGCTAGTAGAAAAGTCAAAAACGTATGGCACCGACCTAAGCTTTTGAAATATCACGTGGTCTATAGTTGACAAATCGACAAAAATAAAAAAAATAGATAATTTACTATTCCATCGGCAATTCAGCTAATGTCAAACCATACGAATGCGTTGACAGGTGACAGGATAGTGACACACCTTGACAAGCGGTATCGAGGTACAAAGTTTCATGATGATCAGTTGAGTAGTTTTCGCGTGAAAGAGTAACGAACAAACTTACATTCACATTTATAATATTAGTAGGGATGGTAAGGTACACGTATTTATTAAGTTTATTTCTTAATGTAATTCGCACGAAGGCTCGTGGGAATATCACAGCCTTTAGCTAATCCGGACGCTATCACTTGCGCAAGCGCCGGCAATGATTTTATTCACAGATTGAGCTTGTTATCGATTGCTTAACTAAAACATCTATAATTCTAGCCATGACACCTTACTGGGTACACAGAACTCGTAACTTAATACACTTGCTTACACATAATTTTGTAAATGCAAAAATAACTATTTCTGTTCGTGATTCGTTTTCAAAATATTAACCACTAGGTGATTAGATTCATAGTCTTATACATATATTGGACCTCAAAAAGGTACCTTAAGGACACATATACATTTAGTTACAGCGGAATCAAACATAACTGTCAAAAACTTTTTAACTTGAGAGGGAATAGGAACGGCTTATGACGAGACGACTCTTCAGGTGTACACGGGGCTATCTCACGCCAGCCGCCTGCTGCCTCGTGATACGTCACTCATGTAAGTTTTCTTCGCGTTCGAATTATTGCAATGCGCGCAAAGTTGAAAATGGATTTTTCCCGCTTCATTCTCTTCTGACGTGTTCGCTTCGTTTCCGAACGCGAGCGGGCTCGGTTGACGTCTGGCATTACGTATCCGTCTTGTCATTTTACATTCAATTTTTATTCGTAATTGATAGTGAGATGCGATTTAGAGGTCGGTGATAAATAACATTATAATATCCTATGTATTATAAAAAGAACGTTATGAGCCAGTATCATCCAGTTTTTACAAACATCTTCTTAAAAAACGACAAGGCGTATATAATTCATGTCACATTTCATGTGGGTAATGTACCTAACTGGTTGTTTTTTTAATATATCGATCTAAGGTATGAGTTAAGGGACAGTTAATTTGCTGAAACTTAATACACATCGCAATACGGTATATAATAAGCGATGTGTCGATAATGAAGCGTCTACTCGATGGACTTTCATTTCCGCGCGCACGTCGCTCGATAACAAAGAAGTGTTGACATATTTAGAACAAGCCTGAAACCGAACTGGCAACACAGCGCTCGACAGCGACAGCCGTCAGCAGCCGCTAGCTGGCGCGAGATTTTAATTTTCGAATCCATCCCGCGCCCGTCGTGTTTCCCGCGTCGTCGTTTCCCGCGCTTTTGTTGCCAACGTCAAATCATCGCCCCTATTGCTTCCTCTGTCGAAGAATGACAACTTTTTTCTTTTAGGAATGTGACAAAAGTTTGACTGACGTGCGGCGTTCGCAAGAGTTTTTCGCAAATTGGTTGCCTGACTGAAATTGAAGTTTGATTGATTTCAATTGAACTTTTGACAGTGTATGATTTCGTTTACTCTGAATTTAATGCAGTAAAGATTTTGCTTATTTATATTTTAAACCTAATATAGTTACATACATTTAAACCTGAGTTTTTCTCAATACATTTTCATAATGAGAAAAACTCAGGTTTAAATCATCAACATTTATAATGCATTTTTTTAAATTTAATTTTGACGTAACTGATTTCTACAATATACAGTGTATTTTGCAAATTAGCTTGGGCATTGCTCCATCGAGAAATGACCATATTCTGATAAAGAAGTCTTGGCTGTAATAAATTAGTAAGTAAAGGAATCTACCCGTACATTTTACAATTGCTTATCCCTTTCCTCCCTCGGTGACCACCGATAGTATGTGACCTAGCGTGGTATTTTAAATACAGGAGGTACTATCCCCTCCGAATGGGTTACGTAGTAATAGTACATTCTCTAAAAAATCTTTCGCTAAATATATGGTATGCATGGTATTAATATTTTATGACTCATTTTAATTAAACATTTTTGACAAAATAATTAATATACCAATAATATGAATAAATTCTTGAGACGATGCATCTGTCTGCGGAGGTCAGTGGCCATCACTATCTTTTTTTCTGCACGGGCGCCCCCGCCCGCCTCCTCGATACACCTACTCGATTACAATAAGAATGGCGAGAGCACAACACTATTGTGCGGCTTCGGATCAACCTTCCGAGAAAAGGTGTAGTCCGATGCCACATTTAAGAGGTATAGAGAAATCTTATACGTGTATCGGTTGTGTTGAAAACAATAACACATTTATAAATCAATTAAAATAAATACTAATACGTATATAATATACACATAAGCTCAGTATTTTTCTAAATTACTGTCGCTATGTCGGACTGTATGTAATGGTCTTCTTCGTTGGTATATTCAAAATTCATAGTCTTTTATCACTTCATTTATTGCTGAAAACTGTATGGCAGTCTGTCCAGCAGTTTAGGAGTTCAGACTGACACGGCGAGGGAACTCTTTGCTGTATAATATGCAGGGATGGATGGAATTCCTTGCCACAATTTGTTTTGAATTAATGTCCTCCTGCATATTATCGACAGTTACATTAATTGAAAACGTGAATGGCAGTGGCTACAATAAACTAAAACAAGCCCGCGAAGACACTTAATCGAAATGGAGGCGCAATAATCGAGCTGCAGTCCGACTGCAGATGCAATTGTCACGGAACAGTGAATCGATGCCGGCTCCTTGTTTTTACTCGATTGCTCGATTATTCGATTCTCGTTTTTCGCCGTTCTCTAGCGATACCAGCGGCACACTGAGAGCTGTCATATCGACTCTTTGTTTGGCGTGTGGAAGAAAAAAAAAAGGCCAAAAGATAAAAGTTTCCCTAGCAAATTGGGCGTCTCTGTTAAAAACAAGAGAGGTGGAATGTAACGATAGAGGACAATAAACGTCCAATCTGTTCGATGAGAATTTGTTGATTGTTTTCTCTTTACGCTCGGTGAGTGCTTTTTTAACTGTCACTTTGACGTTTGTTTTTTTTCTTGTCTACGGTTTTATTTTTTATTTTTTACGGAACTTACATCGCCGCTACTTGTTCGGTATTTATGCAGGAATGGTGAATCCTTAATGGTTATATCTGGACAACGTGCGGACCGTTATCTGCGGGGAACTGGGAGGGGGTTCGGAGGGTGTTCGAGGGGGTACCGATATGAATCACGGCGAGTAATGGCTGCAATATCACGTACTGCACTTTGTCAACTGCTTGTAGCCTTGCACTTGCATAGATAATGCGGAGATTGCGGCTCTGGGGAGACGATCGTGACAGTGCACCACCCTCGGAGACTGAGGGTAAACAGTTGTATTTCTAGTTGGATAATAAAGTATATGAAACAAAAATTAAAGAGAGTTATTTATATAAACGTTCACTTAAAATGTTGTTAAATTTAATATATCATTTTTATTACCTATATTAACTAGTGCGTAGCTATAATTTAATACGAAAAATGAATTGAGTATAAAAAAATATGTAATGCATTTTTTTCGCTATGATAAAAATGCAAATTAAATGTATTTTACATATCTTTTTTAGCCTATGTTCTCAGTATACCAAGACACCAAGACATCATGTTACGTTTTCCACTGGTACCTTAAGGCGTTAGGCTTAAGTAATTAAGTTATTGGTTGCGTACAACGAGATTTATCATTAATAAAAAAAAATGAAAGCAATATTACTAGGGTTACATAAAACAGTCTATATAAACACAAAAAAACACTAGGATATAGAAACGTCTTTACAGCAAAAATTTTCCCCTTAACAAGAGCGAAGATTTCTTCCACTTGTGTCCGTATCAATAACCACTTGTAAAGGCTAGCCGTGGCGGGGAAAGCGCAAGCCGGCGATAGCATCTTGCGGAGTGGTGTCGAGCAGGCCTAGGAGGGCCTGAGCGCGGCTAATCTGCCTCCGCGGCCCGATCGCCGCCTCTAGGGGGCCTTACTGAACAATTATTGGGATTGTCGACGATTCTCACACGAGTGGCCTTACGATCGAGAACCGTTGGTAGCGAGGCATACATTTTATACATTTACACAGACGAATTTTTGTCAATATAATTATGACAGAATCATACCTATCAGGACCTTTAAAAAGTTAATTTTAATATTCGTTAATAAATGAATAAATTCCTTATTGGGAAATGGTAGCTATCAGGGGCAGATAAAAAAATTATGTAATATAGTTTGCTTGTATACAATGTTCCGATTGCTATCGCGTGTAATCCACCGTGTCCACAGATAACGGTCAATCGTAAAAATCGCGCCTGATTAAAAGTTATCGGTTTTTTCACCGATAAGGTGGCGCGCGGAGCGACGAGTACCGGTTACCGCTAGTGCGCGCTAGGCGAACTGACGAACTGCCGGTTATTCGATATTATATTTATTTTGTATTGTGGTTAAGTCGTCTTATAACATGTGGATCTTTTCTTAAGGTATGTCATTATATTTACCTTCGATTATCGGTTGTTTTCAGTATAATTATTTAATAGATTTATTACACATTTATTAAGGGTTTAAATAATTTAATAATCGACATTGTCATGTAAATTAATTAGTTTTTCAGTTGCTTGTATTACAAAGTCATCATTTCTAATGATAAGAGAAATCGACTTGACAAATTATTACACAATGACAGTATTATTTAGGATTGGCAAATTTAAATTTCCATTTAATATCTAACACAATAACTAGTTACCATTCATATTTACAGGTTACTTTTCAAAACATATGCCCAAAGTAACCTTTACGTCTGCTTATACGCTTTTCCAGCGGGGTGAAATAGATTTGATACAGGTCAGAATGCAATAAAACCAGTTTCTGTTAAGATAGAATAAATGAATTGATTCTTTTAACGACATGCAAATGTTTGTGTAGTGTTGTACAACTAGACCTTCTGGATCAGGAAAATGCCGGTAAACCAGGGAAAATGAAAGTTTACTACTGCGTATTGCGTGATTGGAAATTGAATCACTTTGTACTTTCTTTCTTAAATCCTATTTCCTACACAAACGGGTAAAGCATTTTTACTTCTACATGTCGGATCTTTTTGGCTAGTTAACCGTTTAACAGAAGCCGTGCGTTTATTATATTCTATGAGGAATCCTCAGTAGAAGGAATAGGGTCGTGATATTAGTGAAAGTTGGTAACCAAATATTTTTATAGGTTATTCTCTAATACAATAAGGGTTCAAATTTGATCTCTTTTCGTTGTATAAAGGTGCTTTTTTTATGGAAATAGATGGCAAACGACCAAGCAGATCACATGATATTGTGTGACCGTCACTCATAGGCGTCTGCAATCTAATGAGTTGCAAATACGTTGGACAGGGGAGGGAATAAACAGGAAAAAGTATAGTAGTGTACATCAGATGTTGTTGGCTCTACCACTGTTTAAAGGTTAAATTATTAAATTTCTATTCATATTAGTTATTCTTATACCTAATCCTCGAAACTTTACCAATATGTGTAATGTGTACAAAGTAAAAATAATACTGTGTAATGTTACTATACTAACATAATATTACCTGTATGTTTTTGCATTCATATTGTTAAGTTGTGTATAAAATGTAAATACGTAATCGTTACCTAAATCCTGTGGGTCACGGCCGGGGCAGATATTATTATATTTTATTGTATTTTATGTCAAGGTACAACTGTTCAAGGTTTTAATTTTAAAATATTACAACCACAAACAACTCCTAAGGCGTTACGTGGATTCCATAAGTACATGTAGTCACTGTTTCTGACATGCCTAAATCTTCTGCTTGTCACATTTGATAAGACCTCAGGGCAAGGCAGGAATTTTGGAATTCTACAGCATTTAGGAATATTATTATCTTGTTTTCTATTGATTTCTTATGTCTACCTTAATGCTAGTTCCGGTACAAGCCTCTGCTCTGGATAGAAAATATCCAGGGTATTGCCGGATTATCTTACACTATCATTACCTGCTGTTATAAAAGCGTTGGCACAGGAGCAAACGCGCCACCGGATGTGAAGTGATCGCTACCCATAGGCATCTGCTACTAGCACATGAGTTGCAGATCCTTGCCTACCTTTTATGGATATGGGAAGGGGATAGACAATAAAAGTGATAATTCCTTTTCCCCTTTTATCACCTCCACGTTCAATCCTCTTTCCTTTTCCGTTTTTTATCGTAAATCTGTTACTATCTTGACTTTCAAGCGAAATATTAATGTTAAATAAATATAGCTGGTGTAATGCGATAAAATATATGAAAACAATAAGCTGCCGAGTTACTTACGGCTGTTTGTTTTTATCTGAAACGTAAAATAGTTTCAGAAGCCGGCGATAACTACCGTGCGGGCTGCTATCTGCTGCGAACGTTCAAACGTTTGATCAAATGTTGGCCAAAGGGCGCAGATGTTAGTCAAGTACAAGTTAATTTAGTAAAGTTTAGTAAAAAAAATAACTGTCAAGTCAAGAAATTATTCCAATTTTCATATCTGATAAAGCGAACCGACGTTGATTTGGATGTTAAAAAAAAGTATGTAAATTATGTAACAAACAGATGTGCCATTAACGTTTATTATTAGGTATGTAATTTTACATAAGATTACATATATGTATGTGTACTGTATAAATAATACAATATTTTTATTGCCAAATGTTTGTATAGCTTGGAGCCTTGGACTCCAGCGTTTGTTGGAAGGTTGGTGTCGAACGCCCGCAGCTCGCATTTTTGCGATTTTCGCGGCATTGACGATAAGACCGATAGGTGCGTTATCGGTCTACCTTATCGTTGCCGCACCAACCACTGTTTGTTTTCAATTAATGTAATACATGGTTAAGCCTGCGATTATTAATTAGACGAGGTCTGAATTATTTAATAACTTACGGAATTCAACCGCATGTTCTAAGGGATGAAACTGTAAACAAATGGTTAGTTTTTAGAGCCTTGTAACAAGTGGCTGGCATTAGGTTCGACCTATATCGGGTTATATATTTTTATATATCTTTACACATATGACATTACTTCTGTGCGTGGTGTATCTTTGAGTGAATTCCGGGATAGTTTAGATTCAGTAAATCAATCGGGCCGGTTGGCGTGGTTTGTAAGATACTTGCTTTTCAAGCCGCAAGTCGTGGGTTCGATTCCCACCCAGGACAGACATTTGTGTGCATGACCATGTCTGTTTGTCCTGAGTCTGGGTGTAATCTATTTAAGTATGTATTTACAAAAGAAAAGTAGTATATGTAGTATATCAGTTATCTGGTTGCCATAGCACAAGCTCTGCTTAGTTTGGGATCAGATGGCCGTGTGGGAATATGTCCTCGGGTATTATTATAATTATATATAACACAGTAGACTATGCAATGCCAATATTGGGGCATTTATTTAACTGGTAACTCAGCATTGGTAGTAAAACGATTACGTAGTCATTATTGTGATGTTACAGATAAAACCATTATCGTTTTTAATTACAAATACATGTATTGTAATATATCTTATAGTTATTACACGTAATAAAAATGTAATTAATTGTTATCCGATAGATAGCGATATTAGATAATAATAAGTGTGTACATGTTGTATTACTTTGAACTCAATAACGTCACATCATAAACTACTGTTTTGTCTAATCAGACATTCTGATATCTATCCCTACTATATTTTAAATGTGAATGTAAGTTTGTGTGTTACGCTTTCACGCGAAAACTACTCACCCGATCATCTTGAATTGTACACATATTCATGGAGGTATTAGAAGTAACATAGGATAATTTTTTGAGAAAAAAAAGTATATAAAAAGCGAAGTACTTATGTTCCCTATAGACTCGGAAGCGGCTGGACCGATTTCGATGAAATTTACAGGGATTGTCCAGATTGGCACATTCCTGTGTTTGGTAGCGGCCGGATCAACATAAGTAGTGGGTCACTAGCGGGTCTCTTGTATATTATAAAGAGGAAAGATTTATTTGCTTGCATTGAATAGGCTTCGAAAGTACTGAACCGATTTGAAAAATCCTTTCACTGTTACATAGCCTATATCACCACTATACAGCTTATATCACCCGGGGAAGCTACACTATCCCCGGGTGATATAAGCCGTATTATATGTTCAAAAAATTAGGGACCCTTACTAAAACTCCAATAATGTAACTCAAGGTGTAAAAAAATTACCTAAAATATTATTTTCTTTGATTGGGCAATATGTGTAATTTCGGCAGATAGGATAGCTCGAAGCGGGGGTGGCTACCCGACCCGGGTGTCTTATATTTTCCATCTACGAGAGAATTTTTTAAACTTTAAAAAATAATTGTACTTATTTATTTGTTTGTTAAATTCAAATGCCATACGAAATCTATGCAGTCAACGTTGTGATTAATAGAAAGCGATACAAGAATAGAGATTTTCAATATTACTAACTGAGAGCAGTGGTGGCTCAGTGGTTTAAGCCCCGACTTACGTACTGGTTCTATAATTTGAGTGACTACTGAGGCGCTATAATTTGTGTAATTTCTTTCATCACTTCTGCTCCAAACACGGTGAAGGCATCATGAGGTAACCAACACGTCTTAGAACTGCCAAATTCGTAGACATGTGACATCCACCAATCCGCACTGGGCCAGCGTGTTGGATTACGGCCCCTTCCCTCTCTCGTAAAGGAGGATTGTGTCTCTGCAGTGGGGAAACGTTAAAAAAGCATCAATTTGTTCGTGTTCTTGTATTTTAAAGTGTCGTACATTCATTAATAACATCCAAATGACGCAGTAACAAGGCCTCGCTACAGGTGTTGCCACCTCGACACCAACATTACCATGCAAACGATTTGTTACACTATCTATCTACACAGATAATAAAATCCTGTCGCCGTGTGCGATAAGATCTCAATCGGTTTTTTTATTGACTTTCAATTGATGGTTCAGTTTAGTGTTACTGATGAATATTGGATTTCTTGTGAATGTTCATTGACTTGGGAAATTTTGTTTTACATTAAAAACGCTGTCTCGTTAGATATGCTGTACGGATATCAATTTAAATTACATGAACTTGTTACTAAGCCTACGAATACCACAAAGAAAGAAAACGTTTTATTATCTAATTTATAAAAATACTATCCCTATCAATATTATTAACGTGAATGTAAGTTTGTTTGTTACGCTTTCACGCGAAAACTACTCAACCGATCATCATGAAACTTTGTACACATGTTCTTGGAGGTATTAGAAGTAACAAAGGCTACTTTTTATGAAAAATAAAAAAAATACGAAAAATAAAAAAAATGTTTGCCAAAAAATCTAGCTACTTCAACGCCATATAGTATATAAAAGGCGACGTATAGACCCTATAGACTCCGGAACGGCTGGACCGATTTTTATGAAATTTACAGGGATTGCCCAGATTGGCACATTCCTGTGTTTGGTAGCGATCGGATCAACATAATTAGTAGTACCCGGGCGAAGCCGGGGCGGGTCACTAGTAATATTATGCGAAAGTTTATATATATATATATATATATATATATATATATATATATATATATATATATATATATATATATATGTTTGTTACTATTTCACGAAAAAACGGCTGAACGGATCTAGATGAAATTTGGCACAGAGATAGGTTATAGTCTGGAATAGCACATAAGCTATCTATCCCGTAAAAAATATACGGTTCCAGTGGGATAGTTTTTTGTTTTTACATGCGCATATCACTGTATAAAAAGAGATGTTCCCTATTGATTCGGAAACGGCTACCTGGGCAAAGCCGAGGCGGCCCGCCATTTTGAGATTTAAAATACAGCGCACTGTGTTGATACTTTATGTCTAAACATTTATATTGTCAATGTTTTTTGCATTCGATAAGAATTTCTAGTAATTTGACTAGCGTTGCACGAACTGCTGCGAAGTTATCATTACACACTCTTGCTTAATAACTTGTGAAGCTTGAAAACTTGAAACATATTTTGAACGAACAGATCTTATATCTTGTAGAAATACGTGAAACATACCAAAGTACCAAACCAAATATTCATGTTTTGATCAAACTAGATGAATCTCGTGTAATATATTGTTTAGATATAGCATTTTAATCCTTTTTCTAATCGAGGGAATGCGATAGGCGCGCCCGCTAAGTGGCTTTCTAATGACCAATTTGTGACGGCCGTTTCGTTACGACGCCCGCTATCGCTCGCCCACCCGAATATTTCAATCGTAATCGATCGGAATAGAAGAAAAAAAATCGATTTTCGAATGGTAAATTTAATTCGTAAACATTTCACAACACTATCGAATGAATCTACTCCCGTTACAAGTTATTAAAGCGACCGACGTGACGATACAGCGATTGGAAACTTTGAATTATTTCTAAAGCTCGGATTTGTTTATATCTCAGGTAACATCAAGACAACTAACGGGTATATACAAATCATGATTTTTTAATATAATTCTTTCTTAAGAACATACGAGACCGATAACATCAAGTAGATTTATTAATTAAACTAATTTAATCGGTGAGTTGCGGGTGGCCGGCCGTTCCACTAACAAACTAGTTGAGCTAACAATTTATTTACATTTTTTTTTCTTAAAAACAAAAAAAAAATCTAGCCTACAGTACTTGGTAACTAATAGATCTAGTTTACAGTGAAATTTGTCTAGTAGAGCCGAACGAAGGAGCTATTTACCGATATGTGAACTGATTACCTATAATCTTTTTCCCCAATTATCTCTTAGGAAACGGTGAAGGAAAACATCGTGAGGAAACCGGCATGTCCTAGAACCACCAAATTCGAAGACATGTGACATCCATACCCGTACTGGGCCAGCGTGGTGGATTACGGCTCATTCCCTCTCTCGGAGTGGAGGCCTGTGCCCCTGCAGTGCAATTATTATCTCTTAGGAGTCTGGATGGAGCCAGTGGCATCCTAACTCTGATTATAATCGCATTATTATAATCCTTGAGAAGTATGTTAGGCGTGGTTTTAAATGATAGGATTAAAAATAGCGTTACAAGGCAAAAGTGTGGCTTAAGAGTGGATGTAGTGATTAGAATTGAGTATTCATTAGTTCAGGCATGTTGGAAGGATGAATGAAGGGCGAGTAACGAAACAAATGTATGTTGCGAATGTGAGTGACAGTGTAGGGGACGTCCAATGTGAACAAATGTCGATCGAATTAGTATTATACTAAAGAAGGTGATATAAGGAGTACACGTAACCCAAGAACTTGTATGCGTAGATGTATGGATGTAGAAGAAGCGATAAAGATGTGTCAGGACGTCGCAAAATGGAAATTCATAATCTCTAACACCCTGGGATACGAACATATATGTTTAATTTATTTATTTATAAAACTAAACTTTGAAGATCGATTATATTAGACAAGTGCAGTTTTCAGAGCTATCGTATCTAAGAGGAAGTGCCAAGTGGTGAAGCGTGCGGCGACGCGCACTCGTCTAGAGGTCGCTTCGATTGCGCATTTCCTGTGCTCTGCTAACAACTAACACGTGGCAGTTATCTAACACGTTAAATTATGCAACCCACTTTAACTTGCACATATGATGTGAGACAATCACTATTGCAGCCTGCCTGCAGACAAAGAAATCTTTCTTAGAATAAATTAATATACACTCACGCCCGTAACCCAGAGGGGTAGGCAGAGATGATGGATTTCCATATGGCGCGATCCTGGCATACCTCTCTCGCTTCTTCTACATTCATACATCTACACATACATGCTCGTCAGTTATGGGTGCTCCTTATATCGCCCTTCTTTAGTAAACCACTAATCTGATCCATACAGTCTCCTAGGACGTCCCCTACCAACGCTGCTACTGACTTTTTCTACATAAATTTGTTTCATTACTCCCTCATCATCCATACTCTCAACATGCCCGAACCAAACCTGTCTCAATTCTAGTCACAACATCCATACATAAGCCACACTTTTCCCTTATAATGCTATTTTTAATCCAATCATTCAACGTCACGCCTGACATTGTTCTTAAGGATCGCATCTCAACGGTATTAGCTTAAGCCAGACCTTTAATGTAATTGGACAGGACTCATTAACAATCATTATCGTCAACCATTGGCGAACTTAGAGGGAGGGGATATGGGGGATCACACCCCCCAAATCAGAAGAATGTGTCACAAATTTTAAATTGAATTCATTTTATTATTCTATATGTAACTAGATCAACCTTGTTAACCTTTAAGCTATATAAAATGATGTATGCTCTCTCTCATTCGAATATAAGAATTGTATTGCAGCAGTAAATAACGATTTATTAAATTATAATGACATTTTTTCTTGCAGGTAAGTCCACCGCGGGTATATCAGACTTCACATGTGAGTAATGCGTGCGCTCGTTACGTCTTCCTCCGTGCTCGATGCCGCCAGTAAGATGTATTAGAGGAAACATTAGTCCTATGGATTTATTAAATTTATCGAATTTTCACTTTTGGCATCATTATTAACGTATCACCGGCTCCTTCGTACGCTTTTGAACGACGTATTGACTTTCACGTATAAGCTAAAGAGAACACAAAAATGTGGTAAAATTGTAAATAAATCACGATAAATATCAGACGAGGAATTCGAATAAAACCAGATGTAAAATAGATAAAACAACTTAGGGACTTAATTTTAAGTCAGTTAGTAAGTGTTCTTAAGTATAAGAAAAGAAAGTCTTTAAGTGTGTCGCTGGATTTCCGTAGACTTTGTTGTACTGTGTGGTGGAAACGGATTCACTAGAAACCCCTATAGAATATTAATAACAATAAAAATGTTATAAGGAGTTAATAAAATAAATTAAAATCTTTAATGTCAATTAAGTTACATTTCCAAAATATTCTTATCAAAGATTTATGCCTAAGTATATTGGAACGGCGCAGATAAAGCTTCCCACTCGTGCCCCGGAGACAAATCAGCACAATTACTTTCAGCACTAATGACGTCGCGATACCGACGCGACGCCCCGCGATTTATTGTCCGCCAGTCCATGGCTAGCTTTACATAAATATCCAACGTTGATATTAAGCTACTTAATTTCGCTATTGGCCGTTATGCAGACATTAGGCACCAAAAGTTTAACTTACATCGACACCAACTTTTTGGTTGGTTAGAAATTGTTAGTACGGTACTTTTTTAGAACTAACCACTCCTCATTCAAGACAAAACTTAATCATAAACCTGTTGAATTCCACTGGAATTTATATATCAAATGGGCACCATTGATGATAAAAAAATCATCTGGTCGACTATTTGACCTCTTATCTTTATAAAAAAAATAACTTTTTTACGATCTCAAAATTTTATTCAAAACGCTTCAGAAGTGTGGTAATACTAAATTATTCAACAACGTATCATTGATTATTCAATATTTACGTTTTAGATGTTTTATAAGTCAATAAAAGCCACGCTAACTATTAAAAAAGTAATTAATCCATCCGTCTACGTATTAGACTATAAATTAAAACGGTGAAAATAGCCCTCACCCTCACCTAATTGTCATATCACCGCTCGGTCCGCTAATAATTATCAAACATTTTTGATTTTTATCAAAACATAATTAAATTTATTGAAGAAAACGGTGAAGGAAAACATCGTGAGGAAACCGGCATGTTCTTAGAACCACCAAATTCGAAGACATGTGACATCCACCAACCCGCACTGGGCCAGCGTGGTGGATTACGGCTCATTCCCTCTCCCGGAGAGGAGGCCTGTGTCCCTGCAGTGGGGAACATTCTAGAAAAGGCTGATTTATTATTCTTATTATTAAGTAAATATCGTCGCCATCGTCGTGTCAGTCTATATTCATCCACTACTAGACCTATACCTCCTCCATTGAACGCCAAGATCGGTCCCCTACCGCCCTCATCCAGTGGACTCCCTCAACCTTGACCAGATCGTCAGATGTTGTTGTCTGTCTTTTCAGGACATGAAAGTTAATATTTTAGCATAAAAAAATAACGAAGACAAACCTCCTTCATTCCTTGTAGGAGAAATGGGAAAACAGAAAGCTCGAGGGCACCAACAAGTTTTTAACGTAAACTGCGCTTAAACTCAGTTTAATGTATTAACCTCGTTTAGGAGCGGGTGAGTTATCACGGGCCAATTTATCTGCTCAGTCACTCCAAGCTCGGGGACGCAGAATAAAGCTGCAAAAAAGTTTAATAATACCATTTAGCCGCAAGACATACGTTTCATTAAGTGAGGTACTTATGCAGAGCTTTTTAAGCAAACCACATAATCTCTAACTTTAATCTTAAAACTAGACTCCTTTAAACTTGATTAGTTAAATTCGCTTTCCTAAGATTTACATATAAAATACATTTAACTAGTGTAAGATCATTACTTTTTTAAAAATAATTGCCTTAAGACTACATTTTAAATCAAAACTTGATGTAATATTGTTCTCGTACTTAAGCTGACGTCATTTGTTTACATTCACGCTTAAGTCACAAACACTAGCTGTCCTCTTTTTTCTTATTATTTTAATTATGCTATCCTTTTTACACCATTTGACACGAGTCAATGTTGCTGTCACTGTCCTTGGAATACTTTTGACTCGTGATTTTGTACATGGTATAAAATATAATTGCCATGCCAGCGGTATACATTCCTATAACAAAAGTATGAAACATATGTAGAAAGGTACGTTGTTTTACATGGATGACAACACTAATACACGTCAATAGTTCCCGTTGTGCAATGAAGTTTTTTGTCAAATATATGATAAACTGTCAAACATATGTTGCAGGAACTGCTTTGGGGTGGGGTTCTTTGTATCGATTTGTCTTGTATTTACTATTTATTCGTTATTCTGTCTTGGATGAATTGGAAGAATAATACGACCAGTATAATGTAAAATGTTTCGAGTCATACAACTTGTTACACAACATCCTTGTTATTAAAACAATAATTTAATTCGAGATTTCTTAATTGCCCATTCTGAATGTATTTAATGATATTCTCGCTTAATCTATTTTTTAATAATGCATGTATTTTTATCTCAACATATTTCCTTTATGTCTGCTCAAAAGATCATCAAATAATTTACTAAATGGATTCTTGTGTTCCAAGATAATGCATTCTAGATATTGCTGCAGATATCCCAGATTATTCCGTATTAAATGTCAAAAGACAATTTATGGCTTCAATGAATAAAATTTGCAGCTTTATCAGTCGGATTCTAAATATATTTTCTATTTATAGGAACTAATCGATTTTTATCTAAAATTAAAAAAAACATGTGACACAAAAGTGTTTTAATTTATCTCCAACGTAAACAACGTCAAGTAAGTCAAAGTTGAAGATTTCAGAAAGTCTAACAAAAAATGATCCCAGACAACAATTACAAAAGTTGCGGCGGCAGGCCTCGACAAATATCTTGTCTAACAAATACGTTGGCGACGATATTTTTTCACCGCTGCCGCTATCACAGCGCCGCAGGGCATGGCGACCCTTGGTACACAATTTTTCAGGCCGATATACCCAACTGTGCCAACTTGAGTCTTTAAAAAGTTTATCGCTCGAAGTTCGCACACCTCGCCCCGTCGCAAATGATATATCGGCCGGCATTAATCTTCGTAGCGTTGTTAAACGTTAGTTAGCCGATGTCGGTGGTACTCGGCTCTTTGGCGTTCGATAAAAAGTTTTTAATCTGTCACATTATGTTTGGGAACATTGTGAAATGGCATTTTTTATCTGTTATGCTTCCCGCGTGGATTTAAAAATATTGTTTATCAAATTAAAATTTTGAATTATGCGTAGTTTGTATGTGATTTTTTTTTACGTTAATAACCATTTTGATTTTTTCTATTGACGCCTTTGACTGCATATGTTTTTGTCATTTATAAATTCTCTCCCTTTACAACATATTTGTTAATTTTCAATACTGTATTTGAATTTATAGCTAAATAATATCAACATAAGAATTTAAATATTTATTAATAAGTGTATGTAATAAAAACAAAACTCTGCAGTTACTATGCAAGCGCAACACAAGGCGTATAAAACCTACTACAAAAACATTTTAAAGTAGAAAACGTACTTTACAAAAAGTTATTGCCAGTCTAATAATTCTAATTTTAATTTAGCTCCTTTACAATGCTATAAATGTATGCTTTTATATAACTTTACAATACTTACTGCGACTGAAACTTAATAAAATACACATGTTGTATATCATCGGAGGGCCCGAGTCAATCAAACGGGCCACGTATCAGGCGGCGGTCGGCAGAGCGCGAAGTTGATTCGTCGGTGATAAATTCACAATATCCGGCAGGAGTTGCCGCGGCCGTATCGCTACATCTCGTAGTTATACTTTGTTGTTTTTGTAATGTGTTTGTTGAGCAACAGATGGAGCGGAACGCCATGTTTGAAACGTTATCCTCGTCAATTTTAATGGCCATAGACAATTTTATGAATATTAAATACTGGAAAATGTGATGGTGCTTTGGCGATTCGTGGGAATACGATGATGGGTCTTATATTTTTCAATTATTCTAAAGAATTATTCCAGAAAAATCTAAGTAACATGCACAAACTAACTTACTACCCTCATAGGGCGATGAAAGACGAATATATAATATGTAATGTAAGTCGTAAATATTTGAATTAATTTAGCAGACGGTGAGGCGATCGCCCCTCTAATATTCTAACCAACTTATCCTTGAATCTAAAAATTGAAATACAGATTATAAATAAATATAGATTGTAAAGCAAATGATACTTACTGCTGACAGGTGACAATAATTTTTATTATTTATTTTACAAGATCGTTGGTTTCGCGCCACGAATTATTTATGCAAATGAGAGTACAGTGCTAAGCCATATCTCCGAGCTGTCATCACGTATCGCGTGCATTTTATATTAATATCTCTTCACAATACAACTTGATACAATTTATCATAATCACACAGTAAATCTGATTACCGTAAAGTAACAGGACGGCCACGGTTCAATCACCCCAATCGGCGATAGCGTTCCAAGATCCATCTCTCATGACTTCCATATCGGACAATATATAAAGCTGCCAACACACTAGACGGCATTAGATAACTACGTCCAATTTCGGCATCGGGACCGATAACGATCGGTCTCAGTTTTTATTTATGGCGTCGCCTATCTGGGCGCGTATAAATAACGCGAATCTGCAGCCCGTATCAGTCCTATCGCGAGATGCGACGATCCCTCTTATTTATTAGGCGAGCGAGCACGCCCACGGGGCGCGTATAGCTTACAGTGCTCTGATTGTCGCCCGGGGGATACCGTTACCTGTTATTGTTTATCACATGTAATCCCTCCATTGCTCACAACTACGTAGGCAACAGCGAGATAGTTCCAGGACTTTGCAAAATGGTAGACCGTAACCCTTGTCTACTATATACCCTCTCTATGGTAGGAGTGTTGGTGTTTTTATTTCTTCTATAGTAAAGTTGATGAAGACTTGTTTAAATTATTGATACTTGGTTAAAATACTTTTTTACAATATTGCAATTTCCTCAGGTGACACCGGCCACAAACTTTCAGACTTCGATAAAGTAACGTTTAAATCGCGGTAATGGATGTCCTGACACAGTTAAAACGTTAAATTAAATCAGCAATGCATTTGAACCCTCACAATATACAATTATCACATGTCTTAAATACTTTTCCCACAAGCTGAACCAATAAAAAGGTGTATATTCAGAGTGGCCTACACCACGACGCATAATGAAATCGTATCGGCCGTACTCTCCCCAAAACCGACAAGAAAGTATCAAATATTAACCACCGAACACACCTGAGGAGGGACGGCTTGGCATGCATGTGAAGAAGACGGAAACACGCAAACATGTTTTACGAAACATAAACATATATTACGACATCTCGCTCGGCACACTTACGGCATAAAATCGAACCGATTCCTGTATTCCGAACTGCATGCGTTATTTTGTGAGCGCGCACAAGATCACTATCTGTCCGTGCGTTAGCAAGAAACACATTTCAAGAGAAACATGGCCGCTGTTGGGCACGAAACGAAACAAAGCGTTGTGACATCGAGATAAGGATCGATTGGCTCGCGAAACGTCGCGCCGTAACAGACCGAACAAATTATCGATTCATAAAAACATCGATTTTAAATTATTACCGCGCGTCCGTCGTGTCGCGCTCGCATTCATATAAAGGTGACCATTATTTCTGTAGTTGTTGTACACTTGTCTCTTTATCAAATTGACTTGTTTAATGAGCCCAAATTGAGCATTCAATTCCAATTAAAACAATTCTTCAGAATACAGTTGCAACTGCAAAGGACTTGTACTTTAATTGACCAAGTATTTGCGATGCACACAGTTATGCTTACTTGTCGGCGACAACATTTTATCGAAACCTAAAAGTGTACAATTATAAAAATAATTTTAAAATTGATTTAACAGTGGTAGAGTCCGCAACAACAACATCTGTTGCACGCATGGGACGGCTCGACCGGTGAAATACCACGACCTCACAGAAAACAGGCATGAAGTAGAAGTACTCTGGGCTTCGTCCGACGAGTGAGGAGCCGAAAGCCTAATTTGAGTCCTCTTCCCCTTCGCACCCTTGCCTTATAAGGATAGGATGGGAATGAGAGGAGGATTGGACAAAGAGGGGGTTAACGGGGAAAAGGAAATATCCTTTTTCTTGTCTATGCCCTCCTCTGTCCATTAAAAGTAGGCAACGCATCTGCAACACATTTGCTTATTGTGGATGTCTATGGGTAGCATTCACTTAACATCAGGTGATCCGCTTGCTCGTTTGCCGCCTTATTCCATAAAAAAATATTATAAATGTAAATGTTAAAGTAAATAACGGTAACGTAGGTTGGCTTAGATTAACAAACTGGTGAAGGTTCTAGAAGTCCAAAAGAAATGGCAGAGACAATCTTCAAGGCGATTCGTGGGAAAAGCCGAACTCCAGAGCAGTGGACGTGAGTTGTACATTAAGGAATGATAAAAATATGAATCGATAGACTTTCCATCTAAATTCATAACCGCATTGTCACACTAAGCTTGAGACGCGCGACTATCGCAGCCATACGTCATGCGACATCGCGCGATCGCCGCCTCGCCGGACTACCCGCACAAGGTGAGATTTGGCCGATACCCGCGATACCCCGCCGAATGCCGAATAGTCCTAACTCATTATGTCTCGCATACGATAAATTTTCCAACGTTTTTGTGTCCGTGTGACGTAATACGTGTAGGCTTTACGATATGTCCGTCGTTTTTTGCTTTGCTTTTGCGACAGACGTAGTTATCGTTGTTTATGACCGTAAGATATTATTGATAAAGCTTTTAATATAATAAACTTAACCTTTTGGTTAAGTTATTCTCTTAACTGTTAAATAATAATATAAATGAATTTAAATAGAATTGCGAGAAAAGTGGTGGTTCGTTGTTGGCAGATTCCGTCCCAAGATAACTACTGCCATATATAAAAGAAAGGCGATATAAGTAGTACCTGTAACCTACGAGCGTGTACGCGTAGATGTATAGAAGAAGCAACAGAGGTGTGCCAAGATCGCGCCTAATGGAAATCTGTCTCTCTTTACCCCTCTGAGTTACGATTCGGATTTGCGCACTTTATATAATTCCGCTAATTCGCATTGAAGCTGAGCCGATGTCTTGTACTCTACAAGTTTCATAATGTGTAACGCAAAAAGTTACAACGCTGATATGCTTACGATAAGACTTCAATAAAATTTTGTATTTTTATATTGATATGCATAAATGTTAATATATACAAATATAAAATGTCCGCTATCGGTTGAGATAAAATGCTTTTAAAAACGTCATTATTCACGACTTGTTTACAATGTGCCGATAACGCGTCTGCTGTACGTCCCGAGATTTGCTTAAAATATTTACTGTACGAATTGAGATAAAAGATAAATCGACATATCCTTTCATTTCACTTTTTCAATCGCTCCATCTCGCTCGCACTTTTGTTCATTGTATAGTTCAGTTGCCTTTTGTTTTACTTAGACGATAACATATAAAAGATATCTTTTTATATATATTAAAAGATAAATAAAAAGATAATTGTCTTTGATCTAGTTGTAGAATGAAGTCCTATGCATGCCGCACTGAGAACTGACCTAGTGTCTAGTGGGTTAAGGTACGGGCTGCATAAGCTAACAACATTAGATGAAATGGTTAGAACAATTATATCAATTATACAATTTTTCTTAACAAAATCCCAAAATAAATATTTAATTGTCCCTGCCCTGGCTAGTGGTCTGCCGACTGGTCTTTGCGTCCCGTGGCCACAACTCCATCGTCGCCTCAGTCAACCCGCCTTCGGTGTCACCAGTCCAAGTGTCCTGTCCGCCTCCACTTGAGCTCTGTTATAGGACGCCCTATATCAAACACAGGTGTCCTTTATCTAACTCTATCGACAAGAGAAATGCCAAATACTCCATGTCACGTTACGTTACCATAATTTAGTGCCTGTTGTCTTGTGTGAGCGTCCACGTCTTGGCTCCGTAAGATCTAACATACTCCTCACAAAGCCTCAGACTAATGGATACAAAGTCGTTATAAGAGTTCAGTATTTATCGCGACCGGTCTCTTGTCCCGGGGTCGTGTGGGGAGACCTGCGTTCTAGGAAGACGGACAAACGCGACAGTCCGACAAGCGTACAGTCAACTAGTGACACTTTTATGGGATAATTTAAACCTTGCGCCGTTGACGTACAGAGTATGTGGCAAGCATCAAACGCTTTTGTTTGCAACGGCTGCCTATTACACCGCATCGTAATGAAAAAAGTACGGAAGGAAATAAACTAATATTCTTTCTTTAAACCGTTCTTAAAGTATAAATAAAAGAATAAGAATTGACAATCTTATCTTTTACCTTTCATAGTTTAATTTCTTGAGATGTTTTCCTTTTATCTTCGTTACTTTGAGAATGTCATTTAAAGATCCTGGACTCTACGAACAATAATATAGGTGTAAAAGTGGACTATATGAAAAAAATTGTCTAATCCCGTTATATTATTATACTAATGACCCGCCCCGGGTACCACTTATTATGCTGATCACATCGCTACCAAATACAGGAATACCCGCTGTGCCAATCTGGACAAACCGTGTAAATTTCATCGAAATCGGTCCAGCCGTTTCGAAGTCTATAGAGAACATACATGCTTCGCTTTTTATATACTATTTTTTTCATAAAAAGTACTTCTTTTACTTCTGTATTAACCTCCAAGAATATGTGTAATATGTGAAAGCGTAACAAACAAACTTACATTCACATTTCTTATATTTTAGATAAATAGATTATAGTAGGGATTATATTCGGGTATTTGTCTTAAATTCTAAACCTCTCACTATCAATATATATGCAATACAATAATTAATAACTCGATAAGAAAGCCATTGATAAGTATTATCTAGGATCCGTCCAGATACGTACCTGCGAGTCTTCAATTCACATTAGGTGAGCTGCCGCTTGTCAACATTCATTATTTCAGACGCCAAGTGCGTTACGTGTATGTTTGAGAGGGGGCCTGGCTATCGCGGTATCGCTTGCGGGGTGGCCGCGCGTCTGATCCTACTGCCCGATAGACGCGGCGCGCGCGATTTCGCAAAACGACACGAGACCGCAGCTCGTTCTCGTTGGGTAGCTGTTTATTGTGCGATGGACCATCGTATCTGTTTCTTTCGGATTAACGTGCCTCTTCAACAATCTATGAAACGTTTTGCATACATTATTCGTGAAGATTCGATTGGATCACTCAGATTGAAAACTAAGGGTTGGGAAGGGATGATCAGTCAACTGCCTGTATTATAGTACTGCGCTTACTGATTTAAGGGCTAGGTAGCTAGTTTATTTTCCACGCTTTTCTTTAAGTAGATGATAGGTAACATGTGTCAAAAATGTAATATTGTCAAAGCATGTAACGTTACCATGGCAACCGGTGTTCCTTCCTACCTCTCGGAGATAATTTTATTGTTGGGATAAAAGTACCCCATTCTGTACCCCTGAAATATGAAAAAAAACCATTGAGTCGTTAAGGAGTTAAAGTGTAACAAACAGACACTCTCATTTATATTATTATTAGTAGCCAGGATGTATAAAATTTTATAATTTTGTTAAAAACTCACACGTGTAATGTAAATTTTATTCAAAATTAAGGTTGACATTTTTTTAAATTTTAATCTACGATACAGGTTTATTCGCGCATTCAACCTTATTTAAAACCAGAGTAGACTAAATATTTTTAAATTATTTCATTTTCAATGAAAAAAACATTTAATTTTAAACATACTGACAAAAAACTTTCTATGAAACGGCTTTACTCACGTTCGCGTTTTTCTCGGTGTATTTTTAATAATTTTAATACTGACAAAACATAAGACCACGACGATACTAGTTTTTTTTTATGGAATTAGGTGGCAAACGAGCAAGCGGATCACCTGATGTTAAGTGAACGCTACCCATAGACATCTGCAACAAGCAAATGTGGTGCAGATGCGTTGCCTACTTTTAATGGACAGAAGAGGGCATAAACATGAAAAAGGATAATTGCTTTTCCACGTTAACCCCGTCCCCGTCCAATCCTCTTCCCGTTCTCATCCTATCCTTATAAGGAAATGGTGGGAAGGGGAAGAAGATTCAAATTGGGCCCCCAGCACCTCACTCATCGGACGAAAGCCAGAGTACTTCTACTTCACGCCTGTTTTCTGTGAGGTCGTGGTATTTCACCGGACGAGCCGGCCCATTCGTGCAACAGATGTTGTGGCGGGCTCTACCACTGTTAAGAGTTTTAGTTATTTCATATTATTATACGTTACGGTATATATTAGGTAAATATGTAATTTAAAAAGTTATATACACTACCAACGGCCGAAAGACATGGAAGAGAAGCTAATATTATGCCGACCCCACATAGGTGAGGAAAGGTTAGGAAGGTGATGTTACACGTTATCAGCGGAAGCAGGATAGTTTGCACCAAAATACAGACAGTTCTAAGAGTTCGTTATCAACACGCCTGCAGAGATATGAGGGGCATCGCGGGCTCCCTCTCCCGGAGTATTGTACACCACTGTCGGTGTGTGCCGCAAGTATTAAGCGAATGAGTTGAATATTTGTAATTTAGCGCCTTAAATAATTACCATATACAGAAGGGAGTGTAAACTTTCCTTAGAAGCCGCGCCGGTGATCACTTATCATTGGGCGACTTGTTTGTTTGCCACCAAAAAATATACGGTAGCTCTTTAAAGGGAGACATACAAGTAAGACGGAGTGGAAGAACTAGACCTCACCATTATATAATAACTTTAACTTTATTATTAATAAAAACGAAATTAGCGCAATCGACCGATATCTAAGAGTAGTATAATATAAAAAAAAGTCCTGGTTGTCATTTGTAAGCACGTGTGTGGAAAAATGATAATAGCGCCATCTTACAACAGTTATAGGCATCAGTATATTATCAAGTTGTCACCATTAACAATTAAACAACATTTGGCACTTTATGAATTGTAATTTCTCTGTGCGAATTCGCGTTGTTAAATAAATTCAAAAATACAAACTGTATTTGCATACCAAATTTAATCCAAATAGTTTGGAGTCGTTTCTGGGATCGTTGATGTAAATTTATGTACAAGAATTGCTGGTTTTATATGCTAATATGAATAGGAAGTATGTGATGATACGTACAAAACAGAAGATTCAAGAAGTACAAACCTTTCTTCATTTATTACATTCATATTTGGAGGCGAACTAACCGATCACTTGACTATTATGACAGTGTGAAGTAGTTTAATTGCTAAAACTATTTAACACGGCCGTGTGCTCCGGCTTTCACTAATAAAGCGATGTATTCACTTCCGATCCTCGCGCAGCGCCACGCGGCGAACGGCCCACTAACAATTAAATATTGTATTAACACAATCTAACTTTTCTCTGAATAAACTGTTGTAAATAAACGACTACTGTGTAACTGGTCAAAGATTAAATAATCTTAAGTAAATAGGTAACCAAGTTCTTATATTTGGTGCCTACTTAAAGTTGAACTTCTTGCTCAATTGATACTTTCTTCTGAAAAAAAAAACACTAGATTGTAATACCGTATTCCGTGTAGCACGTCACTGGTACAACGTTTTGCCTTCTATTTATTGGACGTAGGCCTATGCCTAATATAAAATAAAGCCTTTATTATGTAATCCCGTCATCAGCACTGTTACTTTCTGCATAACAATTTCCTCGTTTTGTTGTTTTTTCTTTTAAAAAATCAGTAATTTTGTCATTCGAAATTGAAATTTCGGTGGTGTTAGACGGCTTAAAACTATCGAGCTAAGCGACAGGGATAGGCGTATTCTAAACAAACGCAGCTCGCGGCGGCGCAGCTCCACAAATAACACAATATCCCTATCAATAGGTGCGCGGGGTTTTCATTTTACGACGTTTATTTTATCGTGCGGCGGCTGCAGGCTGTGGCGCAGGGCGGGCGGCGCTATCGGGCCCCGCCAGGCGAGCTATCGCGCCTGCGACCAGCGATATGCCTGTTTCAACTATAAGTGCTCGTTGCTCTTTGTTCTACTGCTGTTTTATCGACAAATCTTAATACAATATTTTTATACTGTAACCTTCTTTTGAACATAAATGAACTGTGCAGTTTGGAAGGGAAGGATTGAATAAAGTAATTCACATTCAATTCAACACAAACATGGACAAGTACTGTATGCTTTTACATATATGTTATTGCTCAGGAAGCATATTACTTAAATAAATAAAAATAAATATGCGAGAGATCATGGATTTCTTCGCATACATGCTCGTCGGTTATGGGTGCTCCTTATATCGCCCTTTTTTAATAAGTCATTAATCTGATCGATATAAGTTCTCCTAGGACGTCCCCTACCAACACTACCACTCACTTTTGCAACATATTGTTTTGTTATTCTCTCTTCATTTATCCTTTCAACGTGCCCGAACCACCGAAGCATACCTTTGTCAATTCTAGTCACAACGTCCACTTTTAAGTCACACTTTTCCTTTTTTTTAATTCAAGGATTGCATCTCAACGGCATTATTTTAATATAATTCAATAAATATGTAAACCAATGTCGTGTCCACATAGAATTTTTGCATCGCTAGCTAGCTACCGCCTAGCGTTTTATAAGTACTTATGCCGCCCACGCATTCTCTTTGTAAAAGCTATCAGTAAGTTTTGTTTTGGTGTTACCACGATAAAAATATCTGCGGTGGCATTTGTTCAGATATTATGCTACACATTTGTGGACGGAGTTTATGTTTTGTAATATGTATTTACGAATATGGCAACATCGAAAGATATTTCTGTTTATGGATTTTATTGGCTCTGAATGAATGAATGAATGATGAAATGTCTTATTAAAGTGTTCTAATTGTTAAATATAAGTGATAAGCACATTTCTTGTAGTCAGGTCAATGTACTGCTCCGATTTCAATGTTGCCATCCTCTTCCAATGGTTTCCACAATCTAATAAACAATTTAGTCTTAATTTTTATGTTGTGCGCAAATATGAGAAGCATAAATAGAATAGAAAACATTTTCGTTGACTAATCGATTATTTACATATATTAAATACCGAATTTTTCTATATTTTCCATCCCTCTGGAGGTGCAATGAAGCAAGGTGCGTAGGCTCAAGTGGTGTTGGTCGGAGCTGGTGTAGTTCTCGAGCTATCGGGGCGGAGGTCGAACAGAGATGGCGCTGCGCCCCGGCCGATGGGGCGGCTGTCCGCGCGCGATAAGCCAGCTGCGTCCCGCTGCAGTGTCGCGGACTTGTAGGGCGACCATGATATATGTCGATTTGATACGGATCGCTTATCAATAATTAACTGGACTGTAGAAGAAACAGTTCTATTAAAGTTATTTTGTTATCTAAGTGTAAAATTACAAAAATATAAAAAAACAGACTACTTATCTTTTCTTAAAGCACTTTTGTATTTGTCATTTTATAGGAACTTAATATATTTTGGTCATCCGTTACTGTTTCTTTATTTATTTACTAGTGATCCGCCCTGCTTCGTCCGAGTTCGATCTCCTTTTATGTGCATAGATATACCTGTAAAAAACAAAAATCCGGGATAAAAAGTAGCCCATGTGCTATTCCACACTATAATCTATCTCTGTCCCAAATTTTATCCAGACCTGTTCAGCTGTTTTTGCGTGAACGAGTAACAAACATCCACACATGTATACATACAAACTTTCGCTTTTATAATATTAATAAAGTATAGATATCTCTGTGTAAAATAAAACTCGAATACTCTCATATTAAAATGTAACATAATGTTTTATACGTGTTTTAATAAACAAGAAGTAATAAATAATACAATAAAACTATATATTTATAAGCTATATTATTGTAAAGTTTCATCAAAATCCATTTAACAAACAAAGGTCCATACATCCATACTAACAACTTTCGCATTTATAATATTAGAAGGATTTCTGTTAGTACTGTCCCAAGAACCTTTTACTCACGAAGACAATTCACTGTCAAGTCTCACATTTTCCGGTCTGTTGGTCGCCTCAGCCTCCATTATCGCGGGCCAGCAGTATCGCGCGCCGCAGCCTCGGTCTCACGCCGATACGTGTGATTTAAACAGGCTCTATATCATAACTGCGGGCGGCGCTTCTTTAAAATTTCGCTCGCCTCTCAGACTCGCATTGTTCCGTCTTTTTTTAATTCTTACCGACTGATCTCCCGAATTCGATCAAAACGGTCATTACATCCATTAATTTAGAGAGAGATAAAGGGAAAGGTGTCTTGGGTTGGAACGGAGTACCTCTAGTAGTAATTAATAATTAAATAAAAAAAATGTATGTAAACGTTAAAATTATAAATATATTTATTCTGGATAGATTGAAATAAGTTTTAGTTTACAAGGTGATTGTATAGTGCCTTAAAAATGTCTGCAAAAAATGGTGTTTGCTGGCATTTTTCAGTTAAATTATTTTAGGTCTAGCCCGCAAACAAACGAATAACGCGCGATAAACTAGCGATAAAACCCCTTCTAAAATATTTATATGCATTTCTACCGACCTATACGAGTTAATGTATTAAAAAGTTAATGCGTACATATATGTAAATTCGCTAAATAAACAAAAACTATGCCCAGAGTTTGTAAAGATTTTCAATTTTATTAGAAAGGACAAATATATAATAATATCCTGGGACATTAACACATGGCCATCTGATGCCAAATAAAGCACAGCTTGTACTATGTAAACCACCACACCACCAGACTCCGGACAAACAGACATGCACACAAATGTATGTCCTGGGTGGGAATCGAACCCACGACCTGCAGCGTGAAAAGCAAGTATCTTACTTACCACACCAACCGGCCCGGCCCGGCCGGCAAAATGAATTCTTATACCTTGACGGTATAAGAATTCATTTTTAATCTTAGAATTCTTGAGAAGAAAAATCTGACATTATCACCGAAAGTATTACCCAACTGAACACCGATGTAGTGAAATCATTGGACTCACAACTATGACACTTCTGTCGTATGTTCAACTCACTTCAATTGAATCACTGTTATCTGAATGCAATACTTCAATCGTAAGGATGTTTCTTAAAAGCGCCGCACACGTCGATTCACCCGTTCATGAAAAGAACAATCGAAATTGCGTCGTAATACGTGACCATAATGTTCAAATTTCCCTAACTTAAGATTTCCACTTACGTCCTATTGGATATCCAACAAATCGCTCTAAATGCTATTGAACAGACTAAAAACTCGTTCGCGGATAGCGGCGCAATCATGAATGCTTATTGTAGCGCCAGGAATCTTAGGTTACATCTTAATCCTAAAACAATACTATCGCTTGCTATTACATTACATTTCTACGTCCCTTATAGAAACAACCGTATCTCGTTGGATTAAAATTCAAATTCTCTTCTACGGTATCCTTGTAGCCGCTCACCGCCCACATCAAAAAGACACATCGGCTAAATCTAGTGCAATTAAATCAAGACTGTATTGCCGATAAATAAGTTATCTTATTGAATAGCAGCGATAGTCCAGTGTTGTTTATTAGGCAAAAGGGTGGAACGCCTTCGCAAGTCCCCGAGAGGTTTGACTTCACGATAATATCGGCATTAAAGTAAGTACTTGCAAATCTCACTTTGAACACTGTATTTAGGTGAAGTCACAACTATAGAGCCTTTCGTCGGTTTTTTATTTATATTATTCTGTTTTTAACATTTTGGGGATCATATAAAACTTTTGGATGTTTCACGTCTGCCAGACGTGACCCATCCCATCCCGATCCCGGGAAGACGGCAACATGGCGCGGCCCTGTGTTGCCGTAGCACTGCTGAGCAATTGGAGCGCCTGCTCCCCAGGGTGGCGAGCAAGGTCAGTGCAAGGGGCACCGGTGCGTTCCACCGGAGATCCCGGAGCCCCCATCTATCGCACTCGAGGATGGCCACCGGGGTGGGGGGGGGGGATTTAGTGAGTAAAAACCTCACATAACCCTGTCTTTCCCCCAGAAGCAGGGTATCTTGGTTAAGATTTCCCCCTAAAAAAAAAGACGTGACCCATCCCGTGACGGCACGTGACAACAAAATCGAAGCGAGTAAGGAAACGAATCTCACATATTCCCATATTAATATTATGGCATAGCCTGCAGCCTACTTTTCTCGCAACATAAGTAAACGTTGCATTTTCATTTCGTTTATACATTACCATGCTGCACTGTTTTGTTTCTTCAGACAGCAACTCGTTCCAAGACTATCTTCACCCCCGGGGATGCATAGACGGGGGCGACAGTTGTAATTATGATAGATAAGGCGTGCAGTGAGGCGATAGTGCGCCTTCATAACAATGTTATAGACCTTCTCTAACTAATGGCCGCTGCAGTGATGTCGTAAAAATCATACTTTTGTACTCTTACACGGCAAACGCTGGCTAAACTTAAGAGATAGATCAAAATAATGTACTACAGAAATGTACATCTTAAAAAGATCTACAAAAGAGTCCGCGATGGCATACATTTATCTTTTAAGGGTAGGTTAATATACCCATTATAACTTCTATAAAAATGGTGTTGTAAACATGGTAATTGTAAAGCTATTTGGACGGATTCATTATTAATCCTTATTAAAGTAAATACGTCAGTCACCTTGAGCATTTCATGCACATTATGTTAATCCTTTACACCATATAATGAATAAAAAGTAATGCCCGCCAAAATGAAATCATTCGCGGGTCTCATACCGAGCGATGTCGGGACTGTTTGCTTGATGCGACCACCTCGGCGCCGCGCCCCTTGCTGTCGAGTATAACTCATTTAGCAATCGATACACGCATCACTTGAAAAACATAAATTTATTATAAGGCAGAACGAAGCTGACCCGGCCAGCTAGTCATAGATATGATAAAGTTACATTAAATAAAGTTTCATATCTACAATTTGAAATAAATTTATTTTAAGCTTTACACAAGTCACTTGGCCAAATGTGTACGTACAGTTACTAGAGTATACCGTTTAATTTCTAATAATTTATATCGCGCTACCATGCAAACTTGTGCTCTGTGTACATACATCAAGAATTACTAGGAAGTTGCCTTCGCAGCCGGTGCTTGCGTACACGAGCTTCGATTTCGTACAATACGAAAAACACTAATAATACTCTGCATTAGTTTGTTCTGGCGCTATCGGCATTGTGTACGTGGCGATAAAACTCTTCTGGAATTACACGAATTTATAGTAAGACAATAAACAAATTTATGCGCTAATTAACCCTCTTGGGGTAGTGTCAAATGTGACACGGAATATATGTATAGCCACACACATCTAGACTCGAAAAACTTTTACAATCGCTATTCGAGATCGTTAATAAATCTTCTTCTTCTCCCTCTTTCCTCACTTCCTTATGTGGGGTCGGCAGAGTACGACCGTAGTTACTGCCTGTGGTCGCTAATAATTATTATTCATAAATTAACAAACTACTTTTTCATAGTAGCTGGAGGTAAACAAGCAATCGAGTGACGTGACCACTGCTACTTAATAGTAAATTATAGAAGGATGCCGGATCTTACTCATCAGGCGAAATACCTCTACTTCACGCCCGTACCCATCCCATATATCAATTACTTTAATTCTTAGAACAACAACTTGATGCATACATGCCTATCTTATGTGTCAAAAAGTTGGTTTTTATATGTCGTATGCGTGCACAAAAACTAAGTTTAGTTGCCTCATCCAGTAGCTGTAGGTCTGCGTCGCTACGTGCCGTATCAGGCCGGCGGGTCACGCGGCGCTAACGATTTATTCAACAGTCGGCAGTCCGTAACGACGTTTGCTCGGCGACGCTCACGTCACCGCCTGAGCGACCGCTGCGCTTTTTGTGGCCACGATAACGCACCGCTGTTGTACCGTCATTTCTTTGTTTATTAGCTAGTTTGTATTATTTCCTTAAGCCATTGTAATCTTTTATATACAAGATTTACAGACTTAGGTTGGATTACTACGCATTAGGTATGCACCTTTGAAAAGAATTGCAAATGTAATAAAACTCCGAATAAAATATCGGAGGTAAATATTTTGTCCGATACTGCGACAACATTTTTTACATTGCTATTGTTTGTATCAAACCTGATTAAATTATATTTCTTTATGTACCATTAAGTTGTTCTCATTTTTCAGCTAAAAGCCGTCTACTGCTGGAGGTCAACCCCATTATTATATATTACAATTATTGCATTAAATTGTTATTAAATAAAATTATTGCGTACACATAGTTTTATATCTCAAAGTATGAGGCTTGAAGATTCAAAAATGTCAAACCTTTGTTGAAAATATATTGAACCTAGAAGCAATTAAGTTATTGGGTTTGCTTGATTTACTATGGAACTACATGACTCAGTGATCGTGCCACGAATCTGAAAAACAGTTTTACAGTGGTAAAGCCCGCAATAACAACATCTTTTGCATGAATGGGCCGGCTCGACCGGTGAAATACCACGACGTCACAGAAGACAGGCGTGAAGTAGAAGTATTCTGCGTTTCGTCTGATGAGTGACGTGCCGGAGGCCTAATTGTAGTCCTCTTCCCCCTTCTACCCTTTTCTAATAAGGAAAGGATGGACAGGGAATGGAATTATCCTTTTTTCTTTCCTTTGTCCATGAAGGCAGGCAACACATCTGCAACTCATTAGCTTTTTGCGGATACCTATGGGTAGCGGTACTTATTTCCAGGGACCGCTTGCTCGTTTGCCATTTTGTAATATAAACTATACAAAACGTCTCTATTCTCGTCACATACAAAAGCAATACGGCAGGATGTTGACATGTTCCGATATTGAAAGGCGTAGGTAGTGATTTCATGCCGATAGTTCGAAATGTTCCAGCTTTCGACAGCCCAGAAACTTACAAGACAGCGTTGTTATGTGTTCTGTTCGTACTGGAAAATAGGAACGGTTAGATCTCTGAAGTTGCCGTATTATTCTTGAGAACCATAAATATTATGAAGAATCTGCCATCTTTTTCTATAATACGTTTCCAATGTACGGAGCTAAAATGTTTTTTTCAAAACATTTAAATTACATATAAGTTTTAGTTTTGATTTTCAGTCTGTGCCTACACGTAAATAGAATAACCAACTTGTATATTTTAGTTTTATTAGTACAAAACATGAGTATGTACGTTATTAAACAATTAAAAGCCGACAGAAGACATAGAGTGCCCAAGTTAGAGCTGTGAAAAGACGAGAGTACGGCCGCCCGCCCTCGCGATAGCATCGCCGCCCGCCCAGCGCGCCTCTAATTGAATATATATCGAGTCAGGTGCGCACACTAATGGCTACAGATACCGGCCACAATTTTATCTTCTAGCATTTGCTCTGTAGTTTTCTTTTACCTGTGTTTATTTTTTTATAATTAGGTATTAAGCAGTGTGTAAAATAAAAAGTTGAAAAAAAATATTTACATCTGTTGTCCAAACAGTTTGTTGAAATAGAATTGTAACTCATACATTTTGTGAGCAAATCTTACTTTGTTTTTAATTTGACCACTTATAATAATATTTTAAAGATAGAAAAGATTTGTTAGTTTGTTCTGTATAAACTGGAAACTAAAGAACCGATTAAAAAAATATTTTAGTAGCAAAAAGCCATTCGATCCGCATGTAATATATTTTTTTATAATAAATAAATCTGCCCGAGTATAGACAGGGCGGGTTACTAGTACCATCTATAACCAAATAATTTTTAAAATGATTTTAAAGAATTCTTTCAAGACTAACCTTACTTCTCACTTGTCTAAGATCAGATGAAAGATGACTGCAGATTTTATTTCCATCGTTAATACAACCAACTTGTATATAATTCCATATAAAACGTTTATTTGAGCCAAGTGCCTAAGAGAGTACTTATTTATCGGTTATTTAGATTCAGTCCGATCCGAAAGGCAAACTCTATCATACAAGGGCGAACGGGAAGTGGACCTCTTGTAACGGCGTCGTTACAGCCGCTAACTGTCGCTAACGGTAGCTCACGCCCGTTATCAGTGATGCAGGGCGGGCGGAAGGCCACTGCGGCTAACGCGTCGCCCGCCCTAACACTTCCGCACTTATTTATTCTCGACTTGCGCCGATATGTTTCCTGAGATCGTTATCGGGTTGCGAAAGGGTCGAGTTTCATGTTCCGGCTCGAAACCGGTCAACGGAGACGATATTCAATGGTAACTGTGTCGTTTTTCCGGTGTTTTATTTATATTGAGATTTTATACAATTTTGTGAAATATTAAATATATACGAATCAATTATTACTTCTTACTTGGTTTAATAGGAAACAGCTTTTAATTTATCGCATCAAAAATCCCTACTTAATATTACAAATGTAAATGTAAGTTTGTTTGTTACGCTTTCACGCGAAAACTACTCAACTGATCATCATGAACCTTGTACACATATTCTTGGAGGTAATAAAAGTAACATAGGATACTTTTTATTAAATAAGCCAAGTATATATATTCCCTATAGACTTTGGAACGGCTCGACCGATTTCGATGAAATTTCCAGGGATTGTCCAGATTGGCACGTTCCCGTGTTCGGTAGTGATCGGATCAACATAAGTGGTACCCGGGCGAAGCCGGGGCGGGTCACTAGTTCAATATAAATGCATATTCACTAATACTTACGTTTATGAACGGTCTAGAGTACAAAACATTTAGTATACCGACTTAGTTAGCTAGACTTGTAAACATAAATATCTATCTAGAAATTCAATGGTTGCCCTTCTTTGTTATGTTTTACCTTTTTTGTAATCTCACGCCGGTGACCTAGAGCCGGGGGGCATGCTGGCTTCGTTCGACGCTTCGCGCGTTCGCGCATATGTACTACTGAGGGTCGTGGAAATGTGTTTATCAAATTCTTTCCTCGAGATGTCGAAATACTCGAGGTTTGTAATTGATTACAATATCTTTTATGTAATATCATATTAACACATATTGCTTAACAATTTTATATTGTTTGTTTGTTTTTTTTATAGTACTAAGTGGCAAACGAGCAAGCGGTTCACCCGATGTCAAGTGATCGCTACCCATACACATCTGCAACTAACTAATGAGTTGCAGATGCGTTACCCACCTTTAATGGACAGAGGAGGGGAACAGAAACTGGTTATTTCCAATTCCTATACATCCCCTCCACTGTCAAGTTTTCTTCCCCTTCCCATCCTTTCCTTAATAGAAAAGGGTGGGAAGGAAGAGAAAACTAGAATTAGGTCTCCGGCACCTCACTCATCGGATGAAACGCAAAATACTGTACTTACGTATACCTTCATGGACAAAGGAAAGAAAAAAGGATAATTCCATTCCCTGTCCATCCCCTCCTCATCCGTCAAATCCTCTTCCTCTTCCCATCCTTTCCTTATTAGAAAAGGGTAGGAGGGGGAAGAGGACTACAATTAGGCCTCCGGCACGTCACTCATCAGACGAAACGCAGAATACTTCTACTTCACGCCTGTCTTCTGTGAGGTCGTGGTACTTCACCGGTCGCGCCAGCCCATTCGTGCATAAGATTTTGTTGCGGGCTCTACCATATCGTTAATAGAATTTAGTTTCCACTGTTTGGTCTCTTTGAATAGTTCCTGTGCCCGAGTACCCAAGCAAGACATATTATATATTTCGTCTGTGTGTACGAACTGAACTGAACGACTGTAGTACTCCAAAACGGCTGTACCGGTTTCGATGTCTTTTTTATATGCATTTAAGTGGGATGATTTAGTTTTATAATTAAACCTGGTAGGTGGCGCTGCTGCCAATTCCAGTATATATATTCGTTATTTTTTTGACGATTAACGAAACTACATTAGCTAAACATTAAAAGTAGGCAAGAAAACATTCACTGGGTCGAATAGTAATTTTTTTTTCAAATATTTTAACTTCCAACTAGAGTTTTAAAGGTTACTCGATGCGGTGGGTTTTCAGCGTGTTGTTTAAGTTTAAAATTTCAGGGGTACGATAAGGCGGCGTGTATCGCGATCCGGTGCCGCAGCGCTGCAGCGAGCAACTTTTACTTTGTGCCGGCTACCGAGCGATAGCGGCGTGATATATTCGGCCAAGATACCGACTACCGAACTTTAGCTCGCAGATTGTTGCACTTCCAATACACTATGTATAGTATATCTTAACAGGTACTAGCTTAACTTCGCTCTGCGTTGTCTTTTATAGGTAGGATCGTATTTTGTAAAATATAGCGCCATCTAACAAAAGTATGGGATGAAAAAGATAATGAAAAAACCTATAAAAAGATGGCGCCATCATATTACATTAATTATTGACATTTTTTTGACGTATTTATGGACAAATAAAACACCCATAAAGATAAATTTAAAATTAAAAACCGAATGTTAATACAAAATTGCATGAAAATCGTTTGACCTGTTTCCGAAATTCAGATGATATAGATATTACAAAAATCGCTCGTTTAAATACATAAGATACTCCAAAGATAGTTGGTCAGGTATATTTTTTAAATACGGAAGGAAAGATAATACATTTCTTTAAGTAATTAACATGAATGGAGTAGTCAGACATACGGAGAGAAGACAATAATGGACTGAATTTAGACTTTCCATCGTAGCTTGTATCACATGTAAATGTAAAGTATAAAATTGTCTGGTCAATAACTGATCTGTAGGTAGAGTATAGTTTTAGAAATGTTACAAAAACACAAGTGAGTTCATTCGATTTTTTTATAAAAGTAAACGGCAAATTATCAAGCGTTTTACCTGATACCAAGTATCAAATCCTCCTCCCATTCCCATCAGTTCCTTACTAGAAATGGTTGGGCTCCAACTCCTCACTCATCAAAAGAAACGCAAAATACTTCTACTTCACGCCTGTCTTCTGTGAAGTCATGGTATTTCACAGTCGAGCCGGTCCATTCGTGCAACAAATAGTTGCAAGCTGTACCATTGTTAAAATACTCTAAAATAAATTGCTCGACATTATATTTATTACAATAATTGTACATAAGTAATTTAATTTAGATATTCAACACGCAGACAGTGGAACCCTAACATTACAGTGCAGACTGCACAAAGACTAGCTCTGTACGAGGCGATACGCCGAACTTCTCAAGATCCAATACAAGCGACCGTCCAAACTTATTCACAATGTTGGTGCAATTCATAAGCGGACAGCGATTGTGAGGTGTCGGAGGCCTAATTTTAGTCCTTCCCATTCTTTTACAATAAAGATAGAATGAGTAAATAGGAAAATGAATTATCCTTTTCTGGTCTATCTCTTCCTGTGCCCATTAAAGGTAGGCAATTCATTTGCTTGTTGTATGTCTATGGGTAGCGATCACTCAACATCAAGTAAAACACTCCGACACTATTCTATTAAAAAAAACATTACTTCATGTGAAGTTTTCGGTTTTATAAGAAGTTCGTTGAATGATTTAAAGTTAAACATTAATTCTAAAAATGAAAATTAATAAAAAGATGATTTGGCCCATGAGGAGATCGAACCCGCGACCTTCGCGTTATTAGCACGACGCTCTAACCAACTGAGCTAAGGGGCCGGATGGAACACCACCCGAAATACTACATTAAGCCCGTTGACAGAGCTATATTCTGATTTACATATATTAAACAATATAAAATGAATTACGGTAAGAAAATTCACTTGGAACAATTTAATAATAAGTGGATCTTTCTAGAATAAAGTATACATCTGTTATTATATGTATTTCCTTTCAATTTTATGTTCATTGTAATGTAAAAATAATTTAGTATAGTAAGATGTCGCTTGACATTCTTATAAAATCGCTTTCGCTTGTAATATTAACTCGAACAAGGCCATTGCATCTAATACAGTTTAGACGCAGTTGTAATTAAAGTGTTATGTTGGTGCGCGTCTAATGTCGCGCGAATGTCGCCCGAGTGCCGCTCTAACGCCGCATTACCGCACGTGCGATAACGCCCCGCACTCGCTGCACTGCAGATCCCAACTTACTTTTTAACACATACCAATTATATTTCATACAAAGTTTTTTTAGTTGTTGCCCGCTACTTCGTATGCATAATACAATTAATTCGATTATTTTGTACTGAGTAGATTAAAAAAAATTGTAAGTTCCAGCGACCGTAGCTACACCAGTTTTGTTTTTTATTTTTTATTTCAACCATTGTGTAATTTCGGTCAATTTTGTTGATTATTAAACTTTATTTATTGTTATTTTCTTAAAATATCAGTTGATTTTTGTATTAGTTCATTAATATTTCGTTAAAACATTTCAACTAAGCTTAAAAAGCTCGTGCTCATGACCATACGATCGGCAGTCCGTACACTTAACCATTAGGCTATTGGTGCTTAAATGTTATTATTATTAGCTAACATATCCATTCAATTAATAGAATTGAATATTTCGGAAACGATATTCTCTTATATCCCGCTAGGGACGAATTGCAAACCCTTGCATAGTGCTCATCGACGTTATAAAACAGACGATTCCTTAGGCGTCGTATTTCCTTAAATCATTTATTTTCTATCACACCGTATAACCTAATTAATTTCTATCGCATCCACCACTTTCTTACGTACCATAGCACGTAATTACGTAAACCAATTCGAATATAAAGTACGAACAAAGCCTTACGTTAAACAATATAATAACACCATATTGGCTGATTTGATAAGTGTATGTAGCAATAAATTTCTAGTATTAATTACTGGAGTCACTCCCACGCGGGTAGAGCGCACCTAATGCACTATCTGCTATCTGCGGAGATAGGTGCTCGCTGCAGGGGGACATTTATTTCGTCTCCATCCACCGCTATCTGCGGATAAGCTTAAAACATTCGGATAGTCGTGAGACAAATGAATCACTTTGCCATTATGAAGTAAAGCCGGCTACACACTAAACAATATTATAGCTTCGTTCACGCAAGTCTTAAGACACTACTAAGTAGGTGTAATCGTCAAGCGACCTGGTGGCTTCGCTGTATTAACGTTACCTACTTTTATTTTATACTATTGGAACATGTAAGATATAATTCGATTAAGTTCACCTAGTGTTAAATAACCGCTACCCATAGACATCTGCAACAAGCTAATGAGTTGCAGATGACCTGCCTACCTATAATGGACGGAGGACACGCAAAATGTTATTTCCTTTTCCTATCTATCCCCTCCTCCGTCAAATCCTCTTCCCCTTCCCATTGTCTTATTAGAAAAGGATGAGAAGGGAAAGAGGACCATTATTAGACCTCCGACGGACATGCTGCGGGTCTACCACTATGTGTAACATTTTTATATGTAACAAATTTTATGTGTAATAATTTTCATTACAAATACAGCCAACACGAGCGTAGCATACACAGAGTACATCCTTAAACTATGTCGAGAACAGTGGATAAATGGGTTAAACAATGACCATCCGTAACTGTTATCCGCACATTTTCATATTAGCCTTCAAGCCACTCGTTTGCTAGTTTGCGTCCTTCTGACTTAAAAAAAATATAGTAAACTAAAATCAGAATTCTTGTTACGTATTTTAATCAGTTTTGTTTCATGTTGACTAGCACTTAACATTGAAAATGAAATCTTAAAAGCTGTAAATTTAATTGCCTCATCAAATGTTTATCAGGAGCTAGATTAGCCGTCCCTCATCGGCGCTCGCCAGACATATCTCGGCCCTACAGCACCAAAGCACCACGGCACTGCGGCACCGCGGCACTAACGGCACTTAACGCGCCAGCAGAGTCTGCACAGTATCGGCTCGTGTGTGAACGCCCTTAAAGCATGCGAGATTACGGCGCCTGAGATAAGCGGGAGTGCTTTCAGAGATATTGGCGAGTCGCTAAAGAAAATTGGTGTATGATTTAAATTGCCTTGTATGTGTAACTTATCGGTTTACGTCGGGTATATTAGAGCTGTAGAGTACGAGTATATCTCACACTAACATCTGTTACTGATTACTTACCTAAAAATAAAAAATGTTTAACATGGAAGTTCTGAACAATTATGTTTCAATTTTAGCCAAAACAAATCCCACAGCAAATTATGTGTGGTTAACCTCAACGTCCCCATGTGTCACTACGGTGTTTGCATGTGGATTATTGCAAGTGTGTAATATTTATCATCCTTTTTTAGTACGTTTCCCCACTGCAAAACATAGACCTTGTCTCGGAGCGAGGGAAGGGGGCCGTAATCCACCACGCCGGCCCAGTGCGGATTGTTAGAGGTCATATGTCTTCGAATTTAATGGTTCTAAGACATGCCGGTTTCCTCAGGATGTTTTCCATCGCCGTTTTTGGAGCAGTGGTGATGAAATAAATTAATCGAACCCACGACTTACACTACGAAAATCGGGGCCTATACCACTGGGCCACCGCTGTTGAATAATTTATTAATTATTCGTCTGCATTATTCTGGAATGATCTATATCTGATAATTGTATAATTAGAAAAAACAAAGAAAAAACTCAGCAGAGCGGATATTGCATATGTTTCATGTATCTTTATTCATCATTTTTTTTAAATCCCACTGCTAGCAGTAGACCTAAAATTTACCTCATGGGTACCAACGTCCGTATGGTTCAAGATTATGTCATGAAAGGAGGTAGAAACTCTTTTGAAAGTATGGTTTTTGGACACACAGACTAGGGTACCTCATTAACCAGTTAAAAAATATAGCAAATTTGTAGATACACTAGCGACCCGCCCTGGCTTCTTACAGGCAGTTTCATCCCCTACTTTAAATCTTTAGGCGATGAATTAAAAAAAAACTGCATACTGCATGTGCGTAATAACAGAAATCAATGTGCAAAATTTCAAGTCTCTAGGCCTAGTAGCTTAGGCTGTACATTGAAATATCAGTCAGTCAGTTGTTTTAATGAAATCACCTGTATATCGTCACAATTTTATTTATACATTTGGACGGAATTAATTAGAATGGAAATGGTTTCAATAAAAGAGTTCGTTAGGAATCAATCTGCACCATGTCAGAGGTCTAGGTGCAGTGGAAGTGTTAGTCAAAGGCGTTTTATCTTGGGCATGCACGAGTGGGG
This sequence comes from Papilio elwesi, assembly GCA_029849275.1. NCBI lineage: Eukaryota > Metazoa > Arthropoda > Insecta > Lepidoptera > Papilionidae > Papilio > Papilio elwesi. The sequence goes on along the minus strand of CM056687.1, from coordinate 1,201,742 downwards.
CGGCCGCTATCTCCGCGCAACACTCCCGGCCCGTTTATTTTGCCACATACGCCTTGGGCGATGCACTCCGCAAATAGTACAAGTGGTACAACGTTTTTTATGATCAAAAATTGAGTTCGCATTTATATTCGTGACACGAACAACCTGTCTGTTTCATAAAATAGTTAGCTTACCGTAAATTGACCGACACGGGACGCCGCGCATATGTGAAACATTACTTGAATATTCGAATCGAATCGAAATCAAAAATATGAATCAATGTTAAACTGTTTCGTAATAAGATATTTTATTTATTATTTAAATTATAATAAAGTGTGTGTTATATTGCTAATATAACACACGTACACAAGGGAGTCGGTGAAGGAGCGTCACGGTACGAAATAGCGTCATGCTGTTATCCGTCATGACATCGAGCTCGATTTTACAACCAAGACGCGCCAATAGATGTTTCACATTTTACCTTATTATTTAGTCTAAAGGCAACTTAAACAAACCACCTATAAGTGCACGATTCCTCTCTCTCGCTCCATGACTTATATAATAATCCGTAATAATCTGTCTTCAGCGATATTTATAAAGCGAATGCGATTAAAGGTTCTTGATGAAAAGGTTGTACTCCTTCCTGAAATGTAGTCAATGCGCCTGGTATACCTTTTGCGGTTTTTAGGTCGCATCATTACTTTTTTATCGCTTAATAAGATAGTTCATATATGACAGTTTGTTTACCTTCTGATAGAATAATATTATAATATAGAATTCAATATGATTATGAAGATAAAGTTTGAACAATTTATTTTAGAATTTAAACAATGAACTGACTCCCGAAGTGCCTTTTCAAGGGATGGCATTGCGTCATATGTTTTGTTTTAGTCTATTAACATACTGTATGTTTTTCGAAGTGATGTTTACGTTGAAACCGCGCTCTGAAGTCAAAATCCGCGTTATCTACTCGCTGCATCCATCAGGCGAGGCGGCGTTATCGCCGGCCCGCACGCCTCTCCGGCACTTTTATTTCGAGCTGTACAAACTCCGTTCTAAATGCGACCTAGAGGTTAAGTCAATTCAGCTCAGGAGTTATTGTTTGCTGAATTATTGAGAAAAACTTTTGCGTGCGTGTTCATCAGAGGTTCGCATTCGGGGGAGTTACAGTTACAAACTCTTCGCCTAAGTTTCTAAGACTAGGTAGGTCTAATATGTTCTAAAGCCTATGTCATATATTTTTTTAATAAATTAAAATAAGTAAACAACATAATCTTGTATCTTACCGTGGATTTACACTGCCGAATATTTTCATCTCAGTGTTTCTTCGCGACACGATTTTAGGTCAGTGGAACGCCATTTTAAGAGAGACAGACAAAGATCCCAGATGTTAATTTGGTGTGCTTCTGGCACACTTATCTTTTCTACGTCTACGAAAATCTCTACTTCCCTACTAATATTATAAATGTGAATGTAAGTTTGTTTGTTACGCTTACATGCGACTACTCAACCGATCGTCATGAAACTTTGTACACATATTCTTGGAGGTACTAGAAGTAACATAGGATACTTTTTATAAAAAAAATAGTATATAAAAGCGAAGTATGTATGTTCCCTATAAACCTATAGACTTCGAAACGGCTGTACCGATTTCGATGAAATTTACAGGGATTGTTCAGATTGGCACACTACTGTGTTTGGTAGCGATTGGATCAACATAATTAGTGGTACCCTGACAAAGTCGGGGCGGATCACTAGTATATATATAAACCTGCATTTTCATATAATCTTATATCAGTAAATTATCATATTTTAATGGCCCAATGAGTCGTTAGATGTGACTTCCATCTCAATTCTAAATGGTGTGCCCATACAAGTAGCTAATTCACAGTAAAGCAATCTGGAATGTCCCGATAGCGAAGTATTATAGCGGCGTATCATCACGCCAGTGTCGTTAAAACGCTAACAGACAAATGGCATTAATCGAAGCCCTAACATCGTGCCAATAACATCGCTTAGAGTCATTTATCTGTCCACCATTTGCATTAACTTTATCTCGATCAATAAAAATGGCCGAGCGCGTGTGTAAATAATAAATCCAGAACAATAAGGTCTCGGTAATTAGCCAATAAATTGTCAGACAGGTATGAACGATATGAAGTAAAAATAAAACGATTTGGTCGCGAGGCACTCGTCACAAAATGCGTGTTCATTGTTCTAAACATAGGTGACCTTTCTAATAGACTTGGGGCCTTTAATTTTTTAATTTTAGTGATGTCGTATGGCTGTAATTCATCGAATATCGATACGTTATTTTTAATTTTACAGTCCATCGTTACTTAACATTGTATTTAACAATTGCCATTTTGGCAGCACTGAGATCGAACGCATTTCGTTTGGGTATCGATGTTAATGCAGCTAATGACTTACGCGCTTAAATCTTGCCATAGACTGTTGTGAATCTCGTGTCGGATCGTATCGTGGAATCGCGTCTCCTCAAAAGTCGCGATAAGACAGCTTTCAGTTTTATATTTACCCGGGCGATAAGCTGGGGCCTGCAAATCGATTAGCCGGGGCACATTAGCGATAACGCCGCGTCTGCCCGTCCGTTTATCTGTTTGAGTGATTCCACGTCTCGCCGCGGCCATCATAGGTCTGATGCGCGCAGATAATTTCGAGATACTGTTATGGCCGCTTTTAAAAGCTCCTCGATTATATTTTTATTCTTAAAAAACAATGGTCATTTGAATCAAAATAATTTGCTCTAATGTATTAATCTTTCTCTTTGTATATTTTATTTTAGAATATGATAAACTATTACCGTATTAATATGTAAGTTCTTTATAGCAGCATTTGTGACAGCTCCGTGTTTACATTAATTCTCGATTGAAATTGAAAATTCAATATTATTATTATATTATATATTATTATTATATTATATCTAATATATATAATCTAGGTTCTGATGAAATAACAGATTAAGTAATAAATTTCTGATGCCGTGTCTTCGACCACAATGCTAATACGTGCATTGATCGCTCCTTCGCTCATTACTGCTATAAATAAATATACGCTCACGCCCGTAACCCAGAGAGGCAGAGATTATGGATTTCCATTTGACGCGTATCTAGTCATACAAGTTTGTCAGTTATAGGTGCTTGTTATATCGCCCTTCTTTATGTCACTAGTCTGATCGATATAAGTTCTCCTTGGACGTCCCCTTCCAACGCTACCACTTTTGCAACATAAATTTGTTTCGTTACTCTCTCTTCATTCATCCTTTCAACATGCCCGAACCACCGAACACCTTTCTCAATTCTAGTCACAACGTCCACTTTTAAGTCACACTTTTCCCTTACAATGCTTTTTTTAATTCTATTATTCAACGTCATAACATACGTCTTAAGGATCGCATCTCAACGGCATTAACTCTACTAACATGCTTTTCCTGCCAACCCCACCCTATCACTTCCATATATAACTTTTATCGAAAAGATATATAATGCAACCATATTGTGAATATAAAAATATATATAGTCTTATATCAAGTGTAATAAATATCCAACAATGCAAAATTTCTATCAATGTGAATGCATCAAAAATTTGCCGGCGTATTTTTCACCAGAACACGCCTACGTAGGTGCAATGCTGTCCCGAGTACCGTAGTGTAGCGAGGCTCGATAGGCCCACGCGTACTGAAACCTATTTGCCTATCATACGTAAACGACGGTATACAACGAACCGGCTATCATACAATCCGAGCTTTAGGTTTTAACTAAGCTTTTCCGAGCTTTCAGCTTGTAAATAAATAATTCTATAGATAATATATAATATTATAAATGCGAAAGTTACTCTGTCTGTCTGTTACGCGTTCACGACTATACTAAACAGATTAATATAATGATAATAATAAATTAAATTCGGTACACTATGGTTGTCGGTTTAAATCATTTACTTTTTATGCGAAAAAAAAGTTGGCCTATAAAATTAAAAATGCTGCCCAATGTCACTATTCCACGCGGAGGTAGTTGCGGGCACAGCTAGTCGATACTAAATTAATAAGTCTAACTACTTAAACGCCTAACTTAATTAAAAAACATATATAGAAGCATTGTCAACAATTTCAAGGTGTCAAATTAAAAGAGAAAAATACAGAGTAATACATACAGAGAGTACAGTAACTTAAGCAGCTTGCAATAAGATTCATTAGCGGCCATATTACATTTGATTCTTGGTTCCCGGGATTAAGGTCACCTAACACAATCCCGCCTGTGATAATAATCAACGTGGCTCTAATATTTCAACACGATATCTTCATCTCAGTAAAACACGAGCTCCAAACTGTAATTTGTTTCCAACTAAACGAAACACGGCTATCGGCTAACGACATCGGGTGTCATAGCAGCGAAACAGACCTTACGGATGCACCTGGGGTGTGGGGGAAACGTGGGAGGGATGGGGGCGGGGGAGGCTGATCCCGATCGCCTATTGACCGATAGAGCAGATTTATGGACCGCTATCTGGGCACCGTCTTAATTTACTAGCAAAGGACCGGCTTATGAAAACACTACCGCCATGGTCCTGCACCGTTTCTAACAGTACAACGTAATGCAGCTTTGCGTATAGGACAACTGCAAAGTATAAAAACAATGAAACGTTGTACTATTGTGTACTTTGTTTCACAGTGAGATGGATATTTTGTAAACAAAACTTTTACGTCATAATTCGTAAACTCCATAATATTTTCTCACAACACCTTATAACATTAGCTTTACATATTGCACAAATTCACCTGATATTATCTCACGATTTCCAAAAAATTACAACATTTCCGATGAAAGTATAAAAATTGCAATGGCCGCCATGTATGGTAAATGACGTTTGTTTGTTTACAAAAATTCTATCTTGCTGTGAAAATAGGTATACTTGTTGATGTATACATAATTATATCTGTGCAATAATGCAATTGCACGACATACCAAAGGGCCATATATTATAATATATATACACATTATTTTTTTATAGTACTAGGTGGTAAACGAGCAAGCGGTTCACCCGATGTCAAGTGATTGCTACCCATAGATATTTGCCACTAACTAATGAGTTGCAAATGCGTTGCCAACCTATGATGGACAGAGGAGGGACAAACAGAAAATGGTTATTTCCAATTCCTATACATCCCCTCCATTGTTAAGTTTTATTCCCCTTCCTATCCTTTACTTATAAGAAAAGGGTGGGAAGGGGGAGAAAAGTAGAATTATCCCTCCGGCACCTCACTCATCAGACGAAACGCAGAATACTCTACTTCACGCCTGTCTTCTGTGAGGTCGTGGTATTTCACCGGTCGAGCCGGCCTATTCGTGCAACAGATGTTGTTGTTGCGGACTCAACCACTGTTGTACAGATTATGTTACGGGCTTGAGTTATTTTTTAATATATTTCATGCTATCTTTTTGTTACTTTTCACATAATTACTTTATATGACAATGCACGCACAAGCTTTCCGCACGCATCATATCGTTGTCTACTGGGTCATTTATTAAAAAGCGGCGTGACAAGCGTAGTGCGTACACACACGGCACGCGAGCACGCGCTGTGTTATGCGTGACGTGATGGCACGTGATAACGACGATAACGTGTCAGCCCGTGTCACGCTACCGGTGACACGCTGCGGACGGAATGTCAACGTTTAGCGCCAAAATTAAGGATTGTTTCATATTTAAGAAGTTTCGGATGCCTAAGAGTTTAGAAGCTAGTTTTTTGATTAACCTTTGCTTATCACACAAACTACTATTTAAAAAGTTCTCAGCACTATGCATCTATGTAAATTGCATAACATTATTTTTATCGATGTTGAAGTGTCAATAGTCCAATTAACAGTAAACTGCTGAACACAAGTCAGGTTAGTTTCCTCACTTTAACTGTTGTCTAAACAATTTCCTAGCACAACTTTAAGCTCAGAAAAAATTGAAAATCGAAATATGGTTGAACCAAAAATTGTGAAGAAGGTTTCAAGTTTTCACTTCAAAGCTATATATGACTTGAGAAGAGATAGAAAAACAATTAGCATCTGGTATTTTCATATGATGCCTCTATACTTTTTGTAAACAAAGGTATTTACGTTAAAATATTTTCCAAAAACAACTTTCTCACCTTACAACATTAGCTATACGATATCCACTAAATTACCTTTCCGATGTAAGTATAAAAAGTGTAATGGACGCCATATTTGATAAATGACGTTTGTATGTTTACAACAGTCATATCTTGCTATGAAACAAGGCATAATTATTTTAAACTTCTCGAACGTGGTATTGAAAAGTTATAGTAAGTTAATTCATCATAAAGCAAGCCTTAATTCATGTATACAAAAATTGCTTTCACATTATGAAATACCTCTATCAGAGGTAGTTTCATTGAAATTTAAACTAATCACAAACTATGACTGTACTGTTTCATTGAATGCAAGTTATTTAAATAAGCACCCATTGGTTTAAAACAAAGTAATTAATTTAATCCGTGGTCGTGATCGAGCATCGATGACGGCGAGCGCTCCGAATGAGTTGCTTATGTTAATGTCACAAGCCTTCAGTTCCGCGTCACGCGACCTTTACAAATCTAAGTGTAACTACTACAGCGAGTACTCAAAACAAACGATTGATGAGTGCGTATTTTATGGCACAGGTATTGCCATAAAATACGCACTCACGAATTCATTTATTTTTTTTATGGAAGAAGGTGGCAAACGAGCAAGCAGATCCCCTGGTGTAAGTGAGCGCTGGTTATATGCATCCCTAACAAGCAAATGTATTGCAGATGCGTTGCCTTCCTTTAATGGACAGGATAGATAGGAAAAAGGATATTTCCTTTTTTTATTGTTAAACCCCTCCCCATCCAATCTTCTTCCCGTTCCCATCCAATCCTTAATAGGGAAGGGTGGGAAGGGGAAAAGGACTGAAATTAGGCCTCCGGCACCTCACTCGCCAGACGAAACGCAGAGTACTTCTACTTCACGCTTGTTTTTTGTGAGGTCTTGGTATTTCACCAGTCGAGCCGGCCAATTCGTGCAATAAATGTTGTTGTTGCGGGCTCTATCACTGTTAAATGACATACACATAAGATAAATAAATAAGCTCTCAAATCATTAACCTAGAGGGGTGGGCAGAGTTTACGTATTTCTATAAATGTTACCTTTCAGTCAAACATCTACACATAAGAAAAGATTATTAAAATCGGTTCAATAGATACAAAGGTTACGAACCAACCTATCTTCTTTGGGGTAGGAGCACCAATAATGTATGAATGTAGAAGCGAGAGAGTTGTGCCAAATGGAAATCCATGATCTCTGCCTACTCATCTGGGTTACGGGCGTGAGCGCATATTTATTTTATTATTCTATAGTATATATCTAAATATTTATTGTTTACCGATTCTTGTATCATCCCGGATGGCTCACTATAAATTGAAAGCTGATAACTTCTCCGCTACCGCCTGTGTTGGCCGGCTGCCGATGTTGGGCGAACTCTAACGTATTAAGCTGTCATTTTTACGAGGACCTCATCTAGCTTCGTATCTGGCTAATCCCAGTTACCTCAAACTGCATCGACAAATATCGCAGACTCTTAGGTTATTACTGATGCACAATAAGATTTTATCTAAGTGTTGTTATAAATAATAAAAGTTATGGTCGTTTATTTAATGAAATTAAGCGATAGATGTCGTTGTTCAATTTTACTGAACTTGAGCGATAGAGGTCACTGTTCAATTTTACTGAACTTGAGCGAGAGATGTCGCTGTTCAATTTTACACAGATTATTACTATATTTGAAATCTGCCATAATGAATTTATACTATTTTAAAATTAAATATTCTTGTAAAAGTTGAATTAATAATCAGTATACAGAAATCAAATATACCTTCAAATATTTTAAAACACCTTAATCTTTTTGATCGTAATGTGTGACCGATGGCTTTGTACATAAAGTAGTTATAAATAAATAGAAAGAAAGAAAATTTCGAAAATGATATCAGTAACAATATTCTCGCAGCAGTGTCGTCAGGCGGGCAATGTGTCCGCGGTGGGGCGGGCGGCAGCTGGGCGGGCGGGCGTGTTGACGAAGCTGTATTGTCAAAGGCGCGGCGTGCGTGCAAAACGATAAGCATCGCCACGAGGCTTCGCTCCTCATGCAAAATTCAACTTAAATTAAATAACAACTTTTAATATACGAATGCGATGATGTAATTAATAAAACCGATTAAATAGACTCGTTTAGTAAATGATAATCGTAATCCTAACTAATAATATAATTTAATGTGAATTTGTTTGTTTGTTGCGCTTCAACTCCATAGTTCGTTAGAGAAGGAGAAACCATTAATCTTGAATTTTCCCCACATATTGTCAGGGGTACAGAAAATGATATGAGTTATTTACATTTGCCACGGTAATGTTTAATTTTTTGGCAATAACCTCTTTATAACAAGGAAAATGAGAAACGAAGAAAAATTAAAACGCGCGAAGCCGCAAGCAACAGCTGATTCAGTGTAATATAAACCTATAACGGCAATGCTATTGTGTTAAAGTTATTGAAAAAACATAATACTATCCTATACATGTTACTAAATATATTTCTATAAGCTATGCTTAATGTAGTTTAATCTTGTTTCCAGGTAAGTCGGTAGTGGCACACAGCGCCGCCTAGACACCATTATAAGGTAATATTTCGTGCGCACTCATTGTGCGGTCCGCGGACAACATCCAGCTGGCATCCTTAACGACCGCGGAACGCGTTTTAAATTCCCTCCACAAATAGCCGTCCTTACCGAAGAATGCACCATTAATCGAACACAAAGTGACGCCGCCGAACACGCGTTCTCAAATCGTAAACCGAGTACATAAAATGCGCATAAGAACATCGAGAAAACACGACAACCGAAATAAATATCGATTCATAACACAATACAATCTAGAATCGAGTAAAAAGCGAGGGCGGGCACACATCGCATCGCGTATCGCCGACATCGGTGCTGTCCGGTTATTGTCATTCGGTCGTATCACGTGCGCCGATCGACGATGTTCGCGGACGCCGAGTTCGAGCGCCCGAGCGACGCGACCTGTCAACGCTGTCATATCCTTGTGCGACTTCGTGTAGCAAGCCTTTTTGGTTTGATTAGGAACATTGTTTAGGGTTCGAAAACTGGAGACCATGACTGGAAAATTGCCTACAAAATTTAAACAAATAAATAACATTAACCGCGCGCAGTAACATTGCCGATGACTAACCCTCCCCGGACGTGGCGGACATCTACGCCATGTTTTCTCTAGTGAGTGTCGAGCGATTCGAAGTGCGTTATCGATATTTATCCGCAATCGACTCGCCCCTAATTGTCCAGCGATATACGTTACTCCTTTCAACGTTTCAACAAGGCGATGAAACATCAATGTATCTTCAACACCATTTGCATCTTTGTGCCTATGATAATAAAGGCCATATTACTATGAAGAAGTGCTTAGTATGGTTTCTGTTTAGTATAGATTTATAAGGCAGTCCGTCTTGGACGCGTGCTAAGATATTTATGCAATGTATACGCGGTCGCCTGTGGAGATTTGTGGGCGATTTGTTAACCGACGTCTCGGTTTATTGGCGTTGCGCTACCCGCAGAGACACTTGCCGATACCGACGAAATGTAGCCGCTATAGTTCAAGATAAATACTCCTTTACATGCAATAACACGTTCAACACTGACTCCTTGTTGATTATAACTTTAGACGTAACTGTAAATATAGCACTGTCTTATTTAAAATGTAACTTGTGACTGTCAATATTAATAATTTAAATCTAAACAATTCTAACTCGTGCTTAAATTATTTAAATAACAAACAAAACGTGAGTATTTATTAATAGCAATTGATAACAGATTAATTAAATAACTTGGGATTATAGAGAAATGTCAAAACCTTGTCACTGCTGCGAAGACCACACACTGCACATCGTAAAAATTCACTCTCCTTATTCTTCCCAAAGGCGCCAAAGGAACCAACGAAGCAAGTGATACGTGTTTCTAGATGAATCCCAAAAATTGAAACTTAAAGTATAAAATTTACAAAATACCAAACATAAGCTTTAATGTATTGAAATGGCATGAAAACAAACGGTCAATTACGTAGTCAGTACACAGTGATGCGACCGAATCGATAAAGAATCTAGGTATCGATTCATTCGATTCCCGCGGAATTGCACAATTTCCCGCCGAGTACGCGCGTATCTCGACAAGGCTGGCTAATGAGAGTATGGATACAGCCCTATTGTTTACAGATGCGATCGCTGGGGGCTATCTCGAGTATTTTTGCGGGGCCTGCCATGTTCTCACTTATCTGGCGATCTCGTAAGAGGGCGAATTGTTTCCGTTCGCGACTTTCGTCATCGAGTTGAATCGTTACACTCTGGTGGAAGAGATGTGATGCGATATCGATACATCGTAACGCTCGTCGGATAATGTTTTGTTTTAATAACAACCGTATTGTTATGCATTTTGAGGCGTTACTGATACGGTTTTAATTAGTAACTGTTTGTTTTATTATCTGAGGATTAACTTTCATTATAATTGCTTTTTATTACGTTTATCAAATTAGCATTAGCACTTAACGGGACAAGACGATTTCAATCTGGAATCGCGTTCTTGAATGACTTTAACAATCTCAAATCTGCGACTCTGGATTGAATAAATCACCCGTCGGGAATACATAAGCCAATCAGCCCATAAAAGATCTATCACCACTAATATTATAAATGTGAATGTAAGTTTGTTTGTTACGCTACCGATCATCATGAAACTTTGTACACATATTCTTGGAGGTATTAGAAGTAACATAGGATACTTTTTATAAAAAAAATACGAAAAATAAATAATAAATAGTTTGTCAAAAAAGCTAAAATGTAGCTACTTCAACGCCACGGTTGCCGTGAGATACGTTTTGTTTTTTTACGGGTGCATATCTACATACATATATATAAAAGACGATGTTCCGTATAGATTCCGAAACGGCTACGTGGCCGAAGCCGGGGCGGATCACTAGTTGTAAATAAAGTAGTATTGTTTTAGTGGCCTTAAGTACCCACTCAAATACGTATAACTTGAAGGTGCGCAAACAGGTGAAGAAATAGTAAGCGAATTAGGGCGAAACCGCGCGATGCGGTGATAAGCGCACGTCACCGAGCGCGCGTCAAAAACTCAGCCACAGCGCAGTGACCGCGCATTGTATGCAAAACGCAGCGGCGGCTACGGCTTTTGTTTAAGACCTTAATAAATTATGCGACCTTTTTAGATGAGATCCCATTTATATCAACTATACCCATACTATGACTGTACGTTCATTGAAGCTTTTGATTTTAGACCGGTAAGATGTACAAAATGAAGTAAACAGTCTCCTTACTCAAGAAAATGTCTAACAGACGTCTAGCGGTTGGACCTCGCAAAAGACTGCATTGTTCTATTTACCATTTTTACTGTGTTAGTAACGAGAAAGCATATCACCTGATGGTAAGTGAGCGCTACCCATAGACATCCGCAACAAGCAAATGTGTTGCAGATGCGTTGCAGAGGAGGGCATAGACAGGAAAAAGGGATATTTCCTTTTCCCCGTTAACCCCCTCGCCGTCCATTCCTCTTTCCATTCTTATCCTATCCTTATGGGAAAGGGTGGCAAGGAGTAGAGGACTGAAATAGGGCCACCAGCACCTCACTCTTCAGACGAAACACAGAGTACTTTTACTTCACGCCTGTCTTCTGTGAGGTCTTGGTATTACACCGGTCGAGCCGGCCCATTCGTGCAACAGATGTTGCGGGCTCTACCACTGGAACAGACTGTAGTCCTAGATCCGAATTTTTCTAAGCGTTACAAATAAACAAGATTTGTTACCAAACTAGTATATACACAAAATCTCCAGGAAGATAATATTTATTTAGTTATCCATAGGGAAAACAATACTTTCAAAACATGATAAAAGTGCATCTGTTGGACAAGCGAGATCTAGAAGATTTTTTAGTAAATAAACAATTGGGTAGCAATGAATTTTATATGAAATATCCATAAAAAGACAATTAATTATAACACTAAATATACTTTTTTTTAAATATTATATGTAAAATGTTCGAATTGCTACATGGGTAGACAGAAGTAAAAAAGAACAGGACGTTTATTTAAATTTGATAAAATATGTAGGTTACGAGAAAATTATTTCAAATTTCTTTATTGGTCAATGTAAAATGAAAAGCATTACTCCTAAGTACACTTTTTCTTACCAATTTTCCGCAATCACCTCTTTTATAAGTTCAATTCTAGTGCGATAGCCTGAAGCTATGGCTAAGACTGATCCGTTCACAAACCGCCTCAGTCTACCCCGGTACAAGACGATCCAAAACCAGCCTTCACGACTACATATTAGAGTCTATAGTAAGTTTGCGGGTTGTTTTCGTTTATGACATTATGTCATTGCAGTAGTAACGGATATTGTACGTAACGGCCGGCGAAAGATAATGAAATGTGACCCTTGCGACCATAGAATTAAGGTTCTTTTAGTTTGGGCGCGAAATGTGATTTAAGTCGTTCGAATCGTCCGAGGCGCCGGCGCTATCGGAATCACCTTAATGATGCCTCGATGGCGGATAGCCATTGTGTTGGATGTAAATTTGTAGCCGTCGGCGCGGGTAATGATGTGAGAACAAACTGAGATGCTGATAGCTCGATCCGGATCGCTCGCGGCCCCCGGCCCGCCCGCACTCGCCCGCGCCCGGGACTCTACGTGTGTCCCCGGCTTTATGTTCTTATTTTAAATGTATTGTTCCCTCAAACTTCTTTAAAAGTTTACATTTATGTTGGGATTGTTTTACAACAATGTTTATGACGGTTGTCGGATGTTGATGGATGCACTTGTATTTTTTTAATACAGTTAAGATTTTAAACCAATTCTGATTTTAATCGACCACCATATAACCACTTAAGTACTAATACGTACCATTGACACCTATGGTTATATCACAAAAAATAAATGTAGTTTTATTTAATTTATTTATTATTTCGCTATATTTGGTAATTTTTTATTATTTTATTGTAAAAAATTGTCTAAAAGTCATCTGTTTTGAGAATCCATCTATCAGACTTTAAAAGCCTGCCGCTATAAAGGTCTTACCCAATTGGCGCCACTCCTATCAGTCTTGTTCCCGCCGAATCCCTCGGCGCTATGTTGTGTTCTTTACGTCACTTTCATTTAATGTCTATGCAATAAAAATTAACTACCATTTTATCACCAAATATTTCAATTAATTTCAATGTAAAGCATTCTGTCAATTAGTGTTATTTACAATTTCATATCAAAGAAAACGCTGTGATGTCACGACCTTTATGTGAAACTCTATGGCGGTTTAACGACTTTAACGATAATGTCCTAGTGCGTACACAACTTTATCTCAAACATTAACGTAACGTTTTTGCTAAACGCCCAACAAAAACTAAAGCTGTGTTGACACTTTACCACGAATATCGTATCCCTCAAACCTTTCCGTGTTATTACACGCGAGTCGCTAAACAAAACGTTACCAAAACAAAATGGCAGATTACAAAATGGCGACCGTGATGGCGTCATTAGGCTCATTACCGCACTATTTTGTCGAATAGGCAAAATTTTCAGTCTTTCAACGCTCGTCATAAAGCGATGGAAGCGATGCTTTCAGTTAAAACATGATAGATACGGTAACAAAATCAAAGCTGACTTGGATAATTATGCGCGTCTAATGTTTTAGTATTTTATTGAATTAACATTAACAATGACGATATAAGGAGCACCCATAACCGACGAGCATGTACGCGTAGATGTATGAATGTAGAAGAAGCGAGAGTGGTGGGCCAGGATCGCGCCAAATGGAAATCCATGAGCGTGTTACGAGCGTGAGCGTATAATTATTTTTAAATTAATAAATAACGTATAAAATGAAGCATACACAACTAACAATGTATATTAATATCTCACGTATAAAGCCTTTCCCGTTACAGACTGATAGCTTTATTACTATTATTTAGTTTTAGTAAAATAAATAAATATGCTCTCACGCCCGTGACCCAGAGGTAGGCAGAGATCATGGATTTCCATTTGCCACGATCCTGGCATACCTCTCTCGCTTCTCCTACATTCATACATCTACGATGCATGCCCGTCGGCTATGGGTGCTCCTTATATCGCCCTTTCTTAGTAAACTACTAATCTGATCGATATAAGTTCTCTTTGGACGTCCCCTACCAACGCTGCCACTCACTTTCGCTACATAAATTTGTTTCGTTACTCTCTCTTTATTCATACTTTCAACATGCCCGAACCACCGAATGACCGTAGTCCATACTGTGTAGGTTTCGGGTACAGTTTTTACAGCCGGCCGCCTGACGCCATCCCTCATCGGCAATAAAACAATAACACACTATAATTATTATAAACAGAACATTAGGCTGGACTAATAAAGAATTTTATCTCCCGTAGAACATTACATAGGTATCCACAATTAAGACGGAGCGACGGCATGACATCATTATCGTTGGAGAATCGATTCTTTTTGTTTTATATCGAGTTTAATCGGGATGGAGCGAGTACAATCGGGATGGAGCGTGGCGCCAACGGATCTGCCTTATCTCAGCATTATCGAAGACTAATGCACTGCTCGAGATAAGCCCCGACATAAGAGCGGGGGCAGATAAACTCCGTGTGGCCATGTTTAAAATAGTGTACACGCATAGTTTGTTGTCCGCTGCAGGGTCATGAGAAATAATAACGAAACAACCCGATACAGTCTAGAAAACAAACAAAAGAAATGATGCTACGTTAAAGGCTTTGTAAGATATGCATTACATTTTGTACAAATAAAAAAATAACTTTCGAAAAACAAAGGAATAAGAAAATTTTACTCATAGGCAAAAAAGTACAGGAAGTATAAGGCAAAAGGTATGGAAGAAAATTGCTTCCCGTAGGCACCCGCAACAAGCAAATAGTCGCAGATGTGTTGACTCCCTTTAATCGACAACGAAACGCAGAATACTTCTACTTCAAGCCTGTATTCTGTGAGATGGATGTCTGCTGATGGATCCGGAATTGTGATTTTGGAGGAGGAGACTTGAGCCCCTTAGCACCTGGCAACCTTAAATCACTCCACGTGAGTGTTGCCAGCTTTGTAGTTACTGGAGCCGAGGCTTACTTATAGGCGTCGCCTAGATGGATTGATGAAAACATTGCTATTATAATATATGACACGAATAAAGAAGTCGGCATAATTTTATAAAAGTATTTCCGATCATGGAATTATTCAATATTATTACTATTTTCAATATTCTAATTTAGCTATTTTAAAAATATTAAATTAATATTCAAGTGTTGGCAGCATGTAATTGAACGCATTTTTATGTTCATTAATATTAGTGTTGAGACAAAGGCTCGGAGGCCGTACAGCCAGAGCACGTTCATTGTAGTAATTAACATGTAATAATTAATAGATAATGTTAATGCACGTTGCTCGACTCATTAACTTTCCCGTTTTCAAATGAGAATCGAAAGAAACAAACGACCGTAGCAGATAACCGATTAAAAGCCACGAGGGCAACCCTGGCGGCATTATTTAAAACTTCGAATTCCTCTCACGAATTCCTTTTAAATTCAAATCCACACTTATCGACAGCCGAAAGGAATACATCTTCCTTATTTAAATCGTCATTAGAACTCTTTCGTTCGGTTATCAAGTGCGGCCGGCTCCGAGGAGATGGCAATAATAAAAATTATCTATACAAATGGGCCCGGATTACTCGGCGACATAAATTCGGCTCTGGCCCAATGAGCGGGAACTGGTGGAGTGGAGATAAAGGGTCAACGGTTTTTAGAACTGAACGCTTCGCTAGTTTTTTGATTGGCTCGCTTCTCTGCTATTAATCTAATCCTAAACCGTATTAACGGCCCTGTGTTTTCAAAATGGAACGCTTTCGCAATAACCACTGCACCATAGACTATATATATGTGTGTGTGTATGAATATTTGTTTTTATTTTCCTTTAGTATACAAACGCGTATGATGACCTTTGAATATTGCCTATTACAATGGCTTGCCTTAGCAAACCTTAAAAAAGTCATTAAAATTGTTTTTCTCATTAAGTTTAATTAATATTTAGAGTGTTACATCTCTCTCATCTATACAAAATCGACCTAGCATATTTTTCTTTTGACGCTTTCTTGAACGCATTTGACGCACTTAATTAAATTTTGATGTTAACATTAAATGTTAACAGATCCTTTCATTGCTGAGAAACGTTTTAACATATCTTTAAATTCCAAGAAACTAATTAGTTATTTATTAATTACTAGTGATCTGCCCGGCTTCGCCCGCCTAGCCGTTTCAGAACCCGTAGGGAACATCGCCTTTTATGAACGTATAAAAAAAACAGAAAAATTATCCCACGGGAACCTTACATCTTGCAGGAATTAAAATGCCTAAAGTATGCTCAGATTGTAATCTATCTATGTGCCAAATTTCATCCAGATCCGTTCAATCGTTTTTGCGTGAAAGAATAACAAACATACATACATCCTTACAAATGTTCGCATTTATAATATTAGTAGGGTAGGATTAAATTATAAGTGGGTTTTAAAAGCCCTTCAGTAATTAACATGTAAACAAACAAACATCCATTTGACCGAAACTGTTAATAGAATGGACATAGATAACTTTTGATATATCGAAGTAAAATAAATGCCTTCTGTCCGTACAGGTTATCTCTTAATGCTTAATAAAGTTTGTTCTTTGTTTCGAACCATTTGTTTTATTATTATACCTACAGTTTTTATTTTATTTATTGATTTACATCTAAAATTGTATATTTATATAAAACACGTCACGTGCACTATGAATCATTAATTTAATAACCTGGTCCATAAGTGTTGTACTAAATTGTACATTTTTGTTTTTGTCAATATGAACCTAGTTCTAGAAATTACATCATAATAGGTATTTGTATTCTTTTGATAATTTAATAACACAAACGGATACAAGCAAATGGGTACAGCATTGTTCTGTAACTTGGCTTTACGTTTGATGGTACTCCCATTCTCTAACCCATGTAGCGTACAGCACTACCCTAGCGCCCTCTAGTAAGTGCAGATTAATTGAAAGTGCCGATACCGGCACCCTCACACGCTCCATAGGTAAAGACGCTTCTGAAGGTAGTGCTTTGTTTATATGCTTATTTAGGTATACAATTTGTTAGATATGAAAATGTATTATAATAAAACAAAATATAGAAAAATCAGATCAGACCGTTCAGCTTTGTATGCGTGACAGAGTAACAAACATCCATACATCCATACAAACCAACTTACGCATTTATAATATTAGTATAGATGGAGCCTATAGCAAAACATTCCAATTCCTTAACCCGACAATGTACATTTGTAGTTTTTGAACTACAAATGGTAAAACAGAATCCGGTACCCGAGGCATAGCAACCGCGTACTCTAACCGTTAAACTATAAGGATGTCAAAAACATCATTAAGTTCATTTTAATTTCCATAGACAAAGAGAAAGGGATAGGAGAAATATTTTAAAGTCGAATCCGGAAGCAAAAGGTTTGAAAAAAGCTGAGCCGGGGCCGGTATCGGGCAGACAACGCGACAGAGTTATTCGACAAAAATGCTAATTCTCAAATCTCTGCTCGCTACCCGGCTCCCGGCGCGAGCGGCGAACGCATCTTTTTGGAGGAAAAAATCCGATGTTTATCCGTCGTCTACACTTGTAAAACGGTTAGTATCGGAATGTATGAACCTATACCTGTGATTAGACGTTTGGATATATCATTTAAAAAAAACCATAGACAAATTCGTACAATGTTCATCGTGTAATATTTTATTGCTAGTCTGTTGTGCTTAGTGACGTATCGATAGATAAATTAAATTATTATGATTGTAAGAAACAGATTTCTAAATTTTAATTTCAGTGGAACTTAGCTAAAATATCAAAACTGTTTTTTTTTAATTTTGAAAGAGGTGAAATTTCTGTAGATTTCGTGTTTTAATTTTAGTATGTAATTTCAACTAAACCAGTAGTTACCGCAGCTTTTACTCATGACTAATAAATTATCGCGGAGTCCGATAATATCGCAAAGTCGCGAGTCCCCGATTGCAATCCCTTCACAATTTTCTTTAATTATACAAATTACATTGTGAAGGAACGCCTATCAGCGCCATCTCTCGCACACCGCTAGCAATTTTCGTGATCGAGATTGCGAATCGGCGATTAAATGCGAATTTATTAAAAAAATAAAATAAATAGTCGACGGTGTCGCCCGATCGGTTTTCGTCTGTTCCAAAAAAACTTTTATGTCGTCGTGATAACACCGCGCGACAACTTTACGCGATTTATTCATGAATTCAATTCTGTTCTTTTGCTGTATCGAAACCATCGGTTATTGTCGTCCCGCAACGGACGTATTATTTTGAAATCAATTTAAAAGGTCTTTCCATTTTAATAAGAAAACCGGTAAAGTTATTACCAAGTTAAAGTCATAGTAAATATTAAAAATAAACATTATGTCTGTGAAAAGTATTACATTACATTAATAAAAATGCTAGCGCCATAACAGCAGCACCAACCAACCGCACGGTAATTTAATACATCTAAATACAGTAAACAGGCAACACTGTCGTTAATTGACAGTTGACAGCAATAACTATTTGTCCGAACAACGTTGGAACTTGTAACGTGCATAGTATAAAATTGTAGCTCGATCCATCAAAGGCTCGTTAACACGTGAATATGGCCGCATGCCGACGCCAGACTTTTTTCTTCTGCCACCAAACCAGTTGGCTAGTGTTGAAACGTTTTTGTGCCTGTAACTGACTCGAGACGATGCGTCGGTAACGTAGGGCTGCCACGTGTCTCTCAAGGTTAATTGAACAAGGGAAATTTTAAGCTGTGTTTCAATAATATGTACCTAATATAATTTAATAAATAAAGTTAAATATAGGTTTATGTTAATACACCTGTAACCAAAACTAATTATTAAATAGATAATGTTATCTATAAACAAATTTATATACAACAAACAGGTCAAGCCAAATAAAACCGTTTAAAAAGGTCTCTAACCAACCTTTTTGGATGAATAAAGTGAGAACTTTCTTTTTTATTTAAAAAAAAATACGAACTTGTAATTAATACATTTAAAATTTGTGTGGATATCATATTAGTTAAAATCCGTAAACATTTTTTTAATAAATATGTTAAATGATACAGTGGTAGATGGCAACCCTGGTCGACAGTCGGCAGTAATCAGTACGGGAGCAGGCGATGTTCGACACGATGTTGCCGGTGACTCCAGTTAATTATTTTCGTGTTGTAGGCGCGCTAGAGATGCTATCCTTTATCGACATCGCGCTCGAACAAAAACGAGATGGATCATTTTGACGCGGAGGCTGCATTGTGAACGTATACGCGTGTTGCTTTCAAATCGTTTTTTAATCATACACATTTGTTTTACTAATATGGTAACATCTTTTATGGTATTGACGCCATTTTGAAGATACAATTTAAAGTTTTTATTGTATAACGTTCCTTTTAGAGAAGGTGTTCTATTCTGCACTCCACATATTCATTAGATATAAACTTTTTTGTAAACGTAAAATGGAATGGACAATTAGCAATAATAAATATCATTAACAGGTTTAGGTTAGTCGTCGTAGGGTTTTTGCATGATAATTTATAATTAACTACTGACATCACAATATAATCGGGAAATCACATGTGGGCTGTCAAAGTGACGTTTGTTGTTTCGGTAAGTGGGACGTTTTTAATACTGGCAATACATCATATGTCAAATTATTTATCATTGCTGATTGTAATTTCTTGTCGAAAAAGTTAACTATACGCGTAATTTCAAGCTCCTATCATGTAAGTATGATTACCACATTGTGACGCGAAGGCGTTTAACATTTATAGCATTTCACCGGATCAACATTCAGCTCTATATTAGAATGATACGTTCAACCCTATGTTAAGGAAATTTTCCAGAATTCGTGTTTAATACACAAGGGTTGTGAAGTGGAATGTGTGTTTTTTCAAAGTCGGCGCGCAGCGTTGCGGAGGGGTTGACTCGTGAGCCGCGCGGCGTATCGTCGCGTTTTGCATAGATTTAAAAAGTCGATAGTTATTCAAATCGTGCGGTCGCAGTGTTTACTCGTTTCTGAGTTACGGCGCACCTCAGTAATAGACCCTGCGCCTATCACACTTCAACTTTTCCAATGACTCGGCTTTTTTGAACGGTCCGCTTGTTTCCGCAATTGATGATCGCTGGTCCGGCGAATGTAGGAAATACTTTTGTAAGTATGCTATTAAAAAGAAAATAAATCAAATCAGTCTATGCTAATACTATAGAACGTAAAAACCCGCTGTGGGGATGGGAATAAAACAAATGAAATATGTACTAGGCATTATTAATATTTTTTTATTTTAATAATGCCTACTAGACCTTTTTTATTTTTATTCATACAGTAAATTAATAACAAGTTGAATCTCCGGCTGCTGAGTCACAGAATAATTGATCGATTGCAAGGAAGTAAGCATGTTTTTCACCTGATATTATGAGTTTTCCGATACTTTTACTGACTCAGATAAAACGCAGGAATATAAATGCATCTAGTTCATTCCGGTTTTCTGGCCGACTCAACCCTCATACATGCTAGCTATAACAAATATTTGTAATACTACTAGTATTACAAATATTTGTTGAGGTAGATGACTTAAACCGTAGTAGACCTGGGTCTGTTATTTCATTTTTACTTGTCATATAAACAAGCAAAAGTTTGTTGAATAACTTTCAAGTTATGTAACTTATACGACACGTATAACATGCGATGGCATACTGCGATGACGGACGGACAGCGTTATACTGAATCGAATTTTAATATGTCGATTGCGAACTGGCCGATACCGCGCGTCTTTGGTTCGTTCGCCGCTCGAATTTCGAATTTGGAATGCATAATTTGACTTGCGGAATTCACTGACATTCCGTGAAATCGATTCAATCGATAACCGTCTTCCGTAAGCGATCGGAGATAGAAAGAGAACTTGTTGGCGATTTATTGCGACCATAACTATCCCTTTTATAATATTACATTGACAATCATGTACCTTTTTTGTGGAACTCGTAAAAATAGACTGCAGGGAAATAAATGAAATAATTATATGAAAAAAAATGTGGTACACCTGCCATTTGAATTTCTTCATATAATAATAAATAAGCTTGGTAATTTCAAAGACTTTAATTTTTAAACAACTGATTAAATCCCACATAATTGTCGACCATGACTGGAAAATAATAATTAATAAATCCATCAACTAAAAAATTTTAATCGTTATTTCTAATTATGATTTCAATAATTTATATAGGTTATTTATAAAAATAAAAATAAATATATAACATTTATAAACGTGTGGTACCAAAACTAAAAGAATAGTTTAAGATACAGATACAGTGATATATTTTTTTAAAGGCGGCAAGCGAGCAAACGGTGGCCATAGACATGCGCAACAAGCAAATGTGTTGCAGATGCGTTGCCTACCTTTAATGGACAGAGGAGGGTAAAGACAGGAAAAAGGATTTTTACTTTTTCTATCTGTCCCCTCCCCGTCAATACTTTTCCCCTTCCCATCCTATCCTTATTAGGAAAGGATGAGAAAGGGAGGAGGACTGAAATTGGGTCTACGGCATCTCCCTCATCAGAAGCATACTTCTACTTCACGCCTGTCTTCGTGGTATTTCACCGATTGAGCTGGCCCATTCGTGCAACAGATCTTGTTGTTGCAGACCCTACCTGTTAAACATATTTAATAACTAGGCCACTACAACTACACAATTCTTAAATCATAACATCGTGCACCGCGCGGGTTCGCACACGACACGGGAAGGCGCGCCCGCAATTTGCATATGTCCCGTAAGCTATGACTCGCACAAAAAACTTATTTTACACGATTCGAGGCGACCCAGTTTTTTTAATAACCACTAATCAAACTAACCGTGTATTAAATTAATGTAATTGTATTATAAAGTACATCTGAATAAAGTTTTTTTTAAATAGACACATGATAATTTTAGATACGGTCTAGTGTTTAAAAATATTTAGTTGCATATCGTGTTTTAAAGAGTAAAAGCTCTTTTAATTCCTTGTTCTAGTTTAAAATAGGACAGGGCGTAAATTGGTATGGTAACCCAATAAAACGTATTTTTATCGGTTTAATAATTTGTAGTTATATCCTAAACAGAGGCCACGCCCAAATCATGATTTGTCTATTCACAGAGACAAGCGTTGTACATTTTTAAACATTAAACTAAACCCATTTATTATCCTATGACCTGAGTGTTAACCTAAAATGAATTAATTTACTGGTATACTTTTCTATGGTCGCATTAAACTGTAGCTGTTTTTCCCAGATCTTGACACAAATTACATGTGGTAACACTTCATGAATATTAACCCGAGTTCTACATCAATCATACGAGTGGAGGTAGATCGTGTAGTGCGATTGCAGCCACTCATTTGTTAAAGAAAGGGTTGCCTTAGTTTAGTTCTGTAGTTGACGACGCGGAAAACTAGGTTATGTTGTAATAGACACGGAGAAATAAAACAATTAATGTTTATTTAATTGCTCTCTGGGTATTTTTAGGTAAATACATTGTTTTTACATACCTTAAGGGATCTTTTATGAATCGATACGTCGCAGTGTGATAACTAACGGTAGGTTGCTATGCATATTATGATAAACAGGGATATTAAACATTATTTATTATTATTTATAAGTTAGCGGTCTATAAATAAATATATATAGGCCCTTGAAACCTTGGTTTCATAAATCAAAACTGATATGAAACATTCCATTTGCAAATACGCAATACCATAAACAATGAAGTATATTTTTTTAATAAAGATGGCAGATAAGTCAGCTGCCTGTGTTGCCAGCTTCGTCCGTTATCGCCGTTGCAAAGACATCAAGATTTATTCCTTAGTACAGGACGTGGCCGGTACAAGGAAATGTTTATCTAGCTCCTCGCCACTCAATGTTTTTGTTGAGTGCCACGTCTATGCCTGTGTCCGCTGCAAGTGCAATAGTTTTTACAGGCCGGAACACTTAATGAATTTCATTTACTGGAGTGGGTATCGTTGAGTCGGAATGTTGTAATTGTATCTCGTTTTAAGTACTATGTGTAATATCTTATGAATCATTTGTAATTTTTTTGATACTTAACTACAAATCGGCTTAAGAATGTACAGGAAAAAAATGAGTGGGATCCCGTGAAAATGTGTCTTTGATAAATGTGAATTCAAATGACAAAGGCTTACTTTTGTACGTTTGGGACGTCGAAATGATAAATCCAAGCCAAGGAAATCCATACAATTGCACATTTGATACGATTACGCTCGAGATTGGTGTATATCGAACAATATATTTGTAAGATATCAGGTGCCTAATAATAGTATAAGATAATTTAAAAAGAATAAGATATCTTTGCTGGTACATGGCACAAATACTTGCAACAATGTACGCAAAACATTTTACTCGTGGTCAGACGGGCAGCGGAATCGAACCTCCGATATGTTAATGCACGTCTGATCGTGACACACGACGTGCGTCCGTCGCGGCCACGGCGCGGACACGCCGCCGATTGCCGCAAGATACCCGCAACGAGGTTTTTGCGAAGCATCCACATCTGGCTAGGCCAGCCGCTGATGTTACTGTATTGTTGAAGACAGCTGCCAATACAAAATGAACATCTTTTTAGCTTACTTAAATAGAATAATACTAATAGGTAATAATTATTTTACTAAGACACATTTAATTGCCATCGAACTTAGTCTGTAATTTTTTTTCTAATTAAATATTAATGGAATCTTTAAATAATTTTAAATATCACAACGGTGACTGTTTTAAACAGAAAACGATTTCTGGTATCGATACTACAAAATTATATTTCGAAAATTAAGACAATTATCAAAGAATAAAAAAAATCTGACATATTTTAGTGTACAAGAATGTGTATGACACATAATAACAAGGATTGAATTACTAAAGTCATTGTTCGAATAAATGTTCATGTGCTCCTATTAAACACCTAGCGATATTATCATGCATCGCGACGGCCATATGATAGATGAACGCAACTTCCTTACTCAACGCATTCAAATAAATCAAGATGGCTGCCACGATAATCTATGTCTTCTTTGTCACTCAACCCTTTGTGGGTTTTTTAAACTTTTTCTCTGGCAACACCATACTAATGGCGCGCGTAACATTCATATTGACGTTAAGTCGACAGCGCATAGATATTCTTTTGTCTTTACCGATACGACATCTAATGTTTGAGCGGCCCTTAGAACATTTTTGTTTTATTTTGCACCAGTGAATACATACATACTAGATTGTTATACATATGTTGACCGTTAGAGCGTGTGTGAAATTTTTCATGCAAAGAGAAACCATAAAGAATTTATTCTTTTTACAAATATAATCTGTTAGCAGACGAAGATACAAAAAATTTGCGCAGCAGTAGGCGTCATATTTCTGAAATAAAAATGTATTCCAATAGAGTAAATAATTATTGTTTATTTTTATAATTAAGTGTACCTATATTTCAAAAGAGATTAATTCTATTTCTTATAATTATTTCTACGTACAGTTTCCCAGTAGTTACTATATACGAACTTTCATCCATTGCTTGAAGGGGGCTGAATTTAGTCTGTCTTTGTATTGGTGCTAGCCTACGTAAAAACAGTAATATCTGTACAAAATTTACGCCGTAAGACTAGTATCAGTGATCAGTCTTGCATTTTCTTCTTTTATGTATATAGATTATCGTAATTTCACTGATCTGTGGCGTAGTGACCGTGTAATCTATGTCTTACGTTATTCGTAATTATATGGGTATCATTAACTTATCGCGTTAGGTATTATGAAATCAAAAGCGAGGAGTGGCGAGTATAGGTGATCGGTCAGCGGCGTCACAGATGAATATCGATGCGATAGTGACGGCACCAATGCACGACTATTTTAATTGGGTCCCGATCATCCATCTGATAAATGCAAGGACAAGATGGCGGACATGTTTTCTTTTCTGTAGGCACGTGTTCAACGCTTGCCGATTGTTTCGTTTTTTCGTACCGTTTCTTCCTAATTTAATGCGAATATAATAATTATATTATATCGAATGTTAATTATTATAGTGCAAATAGATTACGATACTGTACTGACTGATGAAACAACAAAAATATGCCTTTTAGTACAGATATGTGTCACGATGTTTCTAAACAGTATTCACAATTGTAATGAATTCACACACACACTCGGGCATTTTATTTCTGTTACTACTGAGTATAAGCAGACATTAAATCACTGAATACTGTATGCAATAATATTTTGTTATTTTATTTATTATATTACATTAATAAAGTGCCTTTGTATCCTAGCGATTTAAGCTAAAATTTTGTAGAATTATCCCTAATATTTATTCTAACAAAATAAAATAATAATCACTTTAATACTAATAAATAATGTTTTTCATGACATAATAAGTGGGTAATTAGTGTGTGTGTATGGAAAAGAGATTGAAACATTCTCTCGTTATTCCGTAACGTAACAAAGTTCCTTTGATTTCAAGGAGTAGGTACATAATAATCATTCGCGCTGTCTAGTTTCTGGTCGCAGTAATGCGGGCGCTTGAAGCTTTAAACAAAACAATTCGGCGAGTTGCGTGCTCTCCGTACGCCGCGCGCCCTCATGCCGCGACCATTGGGCTTGCTATTATTTTGACATGTTTATAAAGACAAAAGCACCCAGATGAATATCATTTAACGAATCGACGTTCGGTTTCGCGAGCATTGCTTAAACGACACCGAGTCACGCCATCTATCTGATTCAACATTCAACCTTTCCTAACGATCACAAGTTATGACTTATTTAGCGAACGGGAGTTCGAACGCAGCTAACGAACCGATAAACTCGCGTTTGGTATGACGCCAACGTTAAAGCGCCAGATAGAACGCATTAACCCGACCAATCACACGTCGCCCACGAATCGTAACGACCAATCACACGGCACGGCGACTAGGATAGCGTGACCCGAACGCAATCCGATTTAAGTCGTATTCGTTACCGCGAGATGGCGGTCGACGCGCGCGCCAATCGTCGACTCCATCTCGCTGTCGTGCCCATATAATGATCTTCACAGGGGCAAGAGAATGAAGTTGAGCCTCTCATTAATTGGCATTTTGAGCAGAGATCGCTGCGCGAAAGATAGGTTAATTCCTTGCTCGGTCCAGATCGTTGTCGCTCAAAAAGGAAGGTGAGCGAGCGTTTTCTGGAAATCAGATCCAATTACAAGAAGGCCCGTTAAGTTTTTGTTCTGTTTGCCTGCAGGGCGAGGGCGCGCTCACGCCCTCGATATTGACTGACGAGCGTTATTACTGACGGCACCCGCGACGGATCATATGATACTTGAAATATTTACAAAATCGCTCAATGTTTACATTTCATGAATTTCCGAACGGCCCGATGCCCCACCCACGCCGCAACATTTACATACCGCGAGCACGTCTCAATTAGGAGCGCTAATGTATGCCTCGACTCCGCGAGCCCCGATCTGACTGACGTCGATAGATAACGAAGGAAACGTGACGAGTGACGACTATCACGAGAAAACCACTGCCAAAGTAACATCACTTGGCTATTAACAACGCTAATAGGAACAGATATTGCTAACTCTTTTTGTTCCAGTACTCAGGATTCCATTTGCGTTTGCGCAAGATATCTTTAAGTTATTCGACATTTTAAGATATAATTATTTATTTACAGGTGAGGACGAGGAATGGGGAAACGAGAGCGAGGCGATGTCCGGAGAACCTCATACGCCGAGTTCGGGAGGGGAGAAGGCGGCCTCCAGTGGAGGCGCTTCACCCGCTTCGGGGAGTTCGCCCGCCGCCTCCCCGCCGCGTTTACGCCTCAACACCAGTCTCGCAACGGACCCGGCTCTTGCACCGCAAGCGACTCCGCTAAAACGGGAGCTCCCTTCCCCCTCGCCGCCTCCGCCGCCAAATTTACAACCAAGAGACTACCTTACATTGACGGCCGCTTTTCCCGCAATTATGCCTGCAACGACTCCCCCTGTCTACATGTGCAAACCTTGCGGTATTCGCTATTCTTCTTTAAGCACTCTTCAAGCTCATCAAGAGCACTATTGTTCTAATAGACGAGGTAAACCAGGAGATGGCTCGGAGACGCCTACTGATGCTGCAGCTGACGAATCTAGTAGCGATGCCAAAACGCCACGACCACCTGGGAAACAATACGCTTGTACATATTGTTCATACAGCGCTGATAAAAAAGTAAGCTTAAATCGACATATGCGAATGCATTCATCTTCTCCTGTAAGTAGTGGCACTCCAGTACCGCCACCCACATCCAACGGGGAAACGACGGAAGGTCCCCCAGCACCAGACCGCTACTGTGCCGACTGTGATATTCGCTTTACTTCCATTAAAACTTATCGGGCGCACAAAGCCCATTACTGTAGCACCAGACAAGTGGTCAAACAAGTTTTAGCTGCAGCAAGGGGAGGCTCGGCTACATCCGGTTCGGCGCCGCCGTCCCCGGGGACCACGCCACCCGCGCAAAACCAATATGCCCTCGCGTTACCAACAAATCCAATTCTCATAGTGCCGTACTCCCTCCTGAGAAGTGCTAGCACACTACCAGGAGCGACTCTACCAGATCCAGACACACCATGCTTCTTGTTACCGAACGGAACTTTTCAACCGCTAAGTCGAGCATTACCAAATATAAACGCCGAAGGAAAGGATTCAGAGGTATTAAAATCCGCTAACCGGCCACGCGAACCTCCTCGAGACGGTGCAACGCCGCTGGATCTCAGCGTAAGACGTTCTCCTGAATCTGTTACAGCAGACGAACAGGAGAAAGAAAATAGAATACGGTCTACTACGCCGGAACAAATTGTATGTGCTCCTTCCTTGCCGGGGTCTCCGGGAACACCATCTCCGTCGAGAAGATCCTCTTCGCCCGGAGGTGAAACCTCCCCAAAACGAAGGCGACGAGATTCTAGGGGCCCGACCCCGAAATCAACGAGTGTATCATCTCCACCCGAAGATAAATTTAACCCTATAGTTCCACCGGCCATTCTCCCACCAACTTTAGCATTACGCCTCGCTTCAGAACTTCCCATAACGCCCTCATCTCCTCAAGTTTTAGTAAAACAGGGCGTATCCAAGTGCAAGGAGTGCAATATAGTCTTTTGCAAATATGAAAATTACCGGGTCCACAAGCGGCATTACTGTTCCGCCGGTGGTGGTGATGATCGAGCAAGTCCAGCCCCGCCGGAACCCGGTCCACCTCCACAGTATCGTCAGCTGATTTGCCTGGCTTGCGGAATTCATTTCAGTTCTTTGGATAACTTGACAACGCATCAATCTTACTATTGCACAAAAAGGGAGACCCGTTCGCCTCGAAGCGCGCCCGAAGTGACTCGGCCCAGTTCGGGTCCCGAAGGTGGATGGAAATGTCCCTGCTGCGAGGTGGTGTCGCCCACGGCGGTAGCGGCGCAGCGGCACATGGAGGCGCATGCCGGGGTCAAGGCGTTCCGCTGTACGATCTGCCGGTACAGAGGCAACACATTGCGTGGAATGCGTACACATATACGAATGCATTTCCGTGAGAAGCCCTCTGATCTTCAGGTGAGATATTTAGCACATTCAATAAGTTAAAAATCAAAACTTGCCTAAATATTATCATATTAATTGACATCTATTCGATCATTTTGGGTCATTAGGACGACAAATTTCTGATATTTACAGACGCATTATATTAGCCTACGGCTATCAATTTTTCAAATCATAACGAAATGTCTGTCAATAGGTCTGTCTGAGTAACTTTGTATTTTCGAATCAGACCAATGGTAAAGTAGGGTTACTTCGACGTTTGCACTGACAAGAATCTTTTGCTCTGCCGAAAAAATTACTGCCTATACCTTCGATTTTAATTGTGATTCCAAATTTTGGATTAATTACATTAGTTTTAACTACATTGTTTTCCGTTTTCCAGGAGGAAAGCTTTATATCTTGCGTGCTAGAAGACGAAAACCGTGAGACGACGTCACCTAGCCCAGCAGTGGGCGGAGAGCGCGTGCACCGCTGCGGTAGTTGTGCGTACACATCCACGTACCGCGGCAACGTGGTCAGACACGCGCGGCTGGTGCACGCCACTGAGGAACCCGAACCTGAGGAGCAGACCTCTCCACTCCCAGCCATCGATATCAAAAAAGAACCGGAAACTGAAGAAGAAACACCCAATTACTGCAAATCGTGTAATATATCATTTAAATACGTTAACACTTTTAAAGCTCATAAGCAGTTTTACTGCACCGCAGCCAATCAAGACGCTCCCGCTAATAACAATGTACCCGCACCTCCTCCCGCGCGTGTCAGTGACACACCCGTACTGTAGACACTTTCGTACAATGTTGCAAGTTTAAGATACTGGAATAAACATCAGTTATAACCTAGATAAGTTTCACTGAAATCTTTTAAATTTTTATTCCTTGAGTGCATCACAATGTCTACTTCTATCCATACAATCGATGGTGTCTTTGAAAATTCTCCGCGAATTTAAAAATAAACCTTTTCCTCTGTCATTCATTAAATTTATTCTAATATCCTAAATTGTAGTAACAAAATAAATTAAAATCCTGCAATATTATTCTCATAAACAGATCGATTTTAAAATGTTGCTAGCAGAAATTATTCGTGACTGCTAAATTTGCTTGACAGATGTTTTCCTTAACATTATTATTATTATAACCTAACCTATTGGTCAGTAAGAGTTGTATCCTCTCATTTCGGATTAATATATAACCAATGTGCAATAATATAAACGGAATGATTAAAATTAAGAAAACTTACTGCATATCAAAGCCAAATTGAAGTTTTGACAATTTAAATATCAATGTAACATTTAAATTGAACGGAAATGATGGATGGATGTGTGAGTGAATGAACGATAAAATCTCGGCCGCTGTACATAGAAGGCCACAATAATATTTTGTTACAAAACTTGTTATGTAAATGATTTAACTAAACCTCTTATTCCTTTATGTTAGTATACGTTTAAATACCAAACTGTAAATACTTGTAAAGATATTATCGCGTTTTAATTAAATTTTATTACCATTTGTTCTAAGTAAATGTTCTGTCTTTGTTGTTAATTTTGTTAAATATTAAAAAAATAGCGTTAAGGTAGATATTATCTACTCGTCGGTAAGGAATTGAATGCTCGTTACAGTTTTCATTTACCGACCAGTGGTTAAACGTGATGTCAACGGTCCGTCAGTCATCGGTTAACTGAAAACTTAGTTTTCTCAATGACACAACGAGGATCTGTACACGATGTTTTAACAATCCATAATACCGACACCAGCGTACCTAAAGCCTTTTCATCTGATTAATCTACTGACTTAAATATTTCCAAATAATGATAAAGTGCTGTACAACAAATATTCTGCTGTCTAATTAGAAAATAATTGTTCTTTAAACTTGAAATCGCTTATTATTCAGATACAATTGTCGTTGTTAAATAATATTAACCAATTATATTTATCGTATAGCAGTATAATTATTCTCCGCGTTTCTAGATTATGAGAAATACCATGTTTTGTCTATGCCAAAGCATCGCTAGAGTAATTGTAATTTGCATTTATAGGTATCTCACTAATTATAACTATAGGATTAGGTGAATACAAGACTTATTCCGTAGATATACATATAATTTTCGTGTATTCATTTGTGTTTATCTGTTCGTTAAGAGTTTGGAATAAGTCTCGAACTTCCATATCACATAAGAAGGGTAAACAGTGAAGTTATTAATTTTTCAATTATTGTGACGTTAATAACGCTGTACAGTCGCCGATAAAAGTGGTCCAACATTAACTCCTTGGCAATCTCAGAACCTGAAAGTTTATTTAATTAAATGTCTTAATTTATTGTTTCATTTGTGAGGACACTTTTCTCCGCTACTGTACACGTCTCCCTAGACGTAAACCATCATGACATTAATGTTGTATGTATAATGTTCAGCGCGAGACATAGCATCTGATGATGTGCCATATCGCTGTGTTAAATTTAAAATAGTTTTAAAACATCAAGACTCGAATAAAACCGACGCAATACGCTGTCTTCATCATTGTTGCTAAATAACAGGTTTTGACAGGTACTGCCCGAGTTTCTAAGGGTGATTATAGCAATATCGCTACCGGAAAATATTAATTATTGCTTAAATAGTCGACAATTCTTTATTTTTTGTTATTATTTGTTGTTTTTACCTACAAGGTCTTTGAAACATATTTGACATGAAGTCAACATTAGTCTAGAAATTAAATAAACACAAAACCTTTAACGAAACAAGAACACCAATTTATCTTATATACTATACTCACCCTTACTTTCTCCTGCATGTTACGTTATTTAATCTGTCAAAATACATCTGATAAAAACTCATGATAGTGTGTTGGAAAAAGTGATATACGCGTAAACTGATGTAAACATACGTTGATATTGTAAAATACGCCAGACAATAAATTATTTATCACATATTAACCTGGTGATTATTTTTGTTATTGCCTACCTCTATTATTTCAATAAACAGAAAGAACAACAGTGGTAGAGCCCGTAACAACAACATCTGTTGCACGAATTGGCCGGCTCGACCGGTGATATACCACGACCTCACAGAAGACAGGCGTGAAGTAGAAGTACTCTGCGTTTCGTCTGATGAGTGAGGTGCCGGAGGCCTAATTTCATTCCTCTTTCCCTTCCCACCCGTTCCTCATAAGGGGGATAGGATGGGAAAGGGAAGAGGAGTGGACGGGGAGGGGGTTAACGGGGAAAAGGAAATATCCTTTCTCCTGTCTATGCCCTCCTCTGTCCATTAAAGGTAGGCAATGCATCTGCAACACATTCGCCTGTTGCGGATGTCTATGGGTAGCGCTCACTTAACATCAGGTGATCCGCTTGCTCGTTTGCCACCATCTCACATAAAAAAACAGACAACAGACAGTGGTGGTGGACATACTTACCATGGGTTTGCACTACCGGCCAAAACATTTACAAATACTTGATTATTTTTTATATTACTAGGTAACAAGCGGTTCACCCGATGTCAAGTGATCGCTACCCATAGACATCTGCAACTAACTAATGAGTTGCAGATGCGTTGCCCACCTTTAATGGACAGAGGAGTAGACAAACAGAAAATGGTTACTTCCAATTTCTATACATCCGTCAAGTTTTCTTCCCGTTACCATCCTTTTCTTACAAGAAAGGTGGGAAGGGGCAGAGACTAGAATTAGCTATTTCACCGATCGAGCCGGCCCATTCAAGCAACAGATGTTGTTGCGAGCTCTACCGCTAAACAAACAACTGCAGACGCGTCGCCGCAATGTAAAGAAGGAATACACTATTTTAGAAGGACATAAGTCATATCGGTTTGATATGTAATACAATTATTATAAGTTTTAAGTAGTGCTAACTTTAAGTAGAAATTTAACTTGCATTCAAGCCTCAGATTTGCTTGTCTTAAAAGTTGAAGAAAAACTTTCGTTTAGCTAAGATTTATAAAATCTAGTTTTTAATACGTAACAACAATCATAGACAAGGAATACCCAAGGGACAAGTTCCCGTCTCGGAAAATACAGGCTTTTGCCAACTGAACTCTTCCAAAAGCTATTTATTGAAAGGCTTCCCGGCTTCTCCTACGAAACGCACCGTCCCCACTCCGAATGGCGCCACACCAGGCAGACAAGATATGGTTAAGGCAGGAGTTTGTATCAATGCAGTTCAAGGATAATATAATATACTTTTTTTCTGTCTATGCCCTCCTCTGTCCAATAAAGGTAGGCAACGTATCTGCAACACATTCGCCTGTTGCAGATGTCTATGGGCAGCGCTCACTTTACATCAGGTGCTGCGCTTGCACGTTAGCCACCTTTCACATTAAAAAAAAGTTGCACTTCCATACATTTATTATATTTGACATACTTTAGAAGCTTATCAATCTCATAGAAAACAAATGATGTACTTAAAGTAAATACGATGAATATCTGATATTAAGTTGGAATATTTTGCATATAAAATAAACTATAACAAAATGCAACTTTACCAAATTCAATCAGGACTGTACTCATCTGACTCATCACAATATTGTTCTTTGAACTGTTCAGAATCTTCTTCTTGGCCGTAGTAGAAGCCATCATCACTATCGTCTTTATAACCCTCAATAGACTCTTCGTCTAAGTCTTTCATCTTCGTGCAATGGACAAGACTTCTACTGTCCGGTACAGTTTCCTCTCCCATTACTCTGGCTTTATATTTAGCATATGCAGGTCCATAACGCTTGACATCTTCATTGAACAGATCTGGAGATTCGTCGTAGATTTTATCTTCGCCTGTGTCGCTAGACAGATCATCCTCTGGAAAAGTGTTTTTTTATCGAGTATGTTCAAACTGTTACCATATGTTATTTGGCCAAACCCGTTAACATCCTCAATAATCAAAAGAAATACATTGCCAACTTAAAAAAAAATAGGTGTGAGATTACGGTAGATGTGCATGTAGTGTAGTGTTTTGTCTGACATGTGACCCATCAAACAAAACACAAAACAAAAGTAACTACTTCCTGAAATTCAGACAACTTCCGCACTTACTAAACTCCCCCGGGCAACAGGTTTGGTCTCAACAAAATTGCATTGAATTAAGACCTAGTTTAAGTACCTCTTTTCTACCTTATGATCCACACTTCAGATGTGACACGTCCCATGCAATGTTTTGAACCCACACTACGGATGGGCATAGGCAAGTGATACTGTGTGATAAATAACATATTTGACTTAATTACCCATGGTTATATGAGAATGACAAACGGGCTAATGCAATACAACACGAAAATATCAAACAGTTGTATACTCATATATGACAGGAGTTAAGTATTGGCAGCATCATGTATGTATCAAGGAAGTATTAGAAGGGGTCATAGAAAACAATTATCCAGCTTCTGATTAATTAAATTGAAATGAGAAGGAATTTAAAAGAAAATTCGGAGTAATTACCTATATCACAATTTTCCATTGCTTTCACCATATCTTCTTCGTTGACACTGCTTGCTTCTGAATCCGGATAGTCATTCCTCCAGTTGTTTTCCTCATTGGAGTCATCATCTTCATCCGCCTCATTATCTGATGGTGCCTGACCATTTTCTCTGTATGAGTCAAAAACGAGATTTGTCTCATAATTTTCAATGCTATAAAAGAAAAATATTAATTTACATTATTAAACTATATACTACATCCTTATAAAGGAAAAGTTGTCTCTAATAAAGCTGAAGTTTCTTTGAACTATACAATCCCAGAAACTACCAACAGTGAAGCAGGTAAAACCTTAGGTCACTGCATATATGTATGTAAAAAAAGCATATAATGTTAAAACAAAGTTCAACCTACTTTGGTTAACTTTCAAGAAGTCTTTAGTAATTATAAATAAATATGCACTCACGCCCGTAACCCAGAGAGGTAGGCAGAGATCATGGATTTCCATTTGGCGCGACCCTGGCACACCTCTCTCGCTTCTTCCACATTCATACATCTACGCATGTATGCTCGTCGGTTATGGGTGCTCCTTATATCGCCCTTTTTTAGTTAGTCATTAATCTGATCGATATAAGTTTTCCTAGGGCGTCCCCTACCAACACTGCCACTCACTTTTGCAACATAAATTTGTTTTGTTATTCTCTCTTCATTCATCCTTTAAACATGCCCGAACCACCGAAGCATACCTTTCTCAATTCTAGTCACAACATCCACTTTTAAGCCACACTTTTCCCTTATAATGCTTTATCTTATTATTATTATCTTTAGTAATAAGTTACTTTTAAATTTACATTATAAAACTAGGTGTACCCCATGGTTTTACCCGTAGAGCCCAATGTTGTCATCTGTCAAATGCAAAAATAATTGTTCAAATCTAATCAGTTATTTCTACAATAAGCACAGGCAAACAAAAAAACTCTATTTTTTTATGGAAGAAAGTGGCAAAGGTCCACCTGATGTTCAGTGAATGCTAGACATCCACAACAAGCAGATGTGATGCCTACCTTTAATGGCCAGAGGAGGGGATAGACAAGACAAAGGATATTTCCTATTTTTTTCCCATTCATGCAACAGATGTTGTAGGCTCTACCACTGTTAGTTATTGTGTTAATATAGAAATGAATTAATATCTACCTGACTAAATTATCTAACATAGAAACATCAAAATCCGGCTTAGCCGAAGTGTACAGGTCATAAGCATAACCAATGTCTTTTTCCTTTTCATCTGCCCTTGCTAAATCTACCAAATGGAATAGATCCTCGCTGCCCTCAGTGTTGTCATCTTTTAGCCCTCTGTGGCATTTTACTACTTCATAGCGCTTCTCTGTTGACACATCTTTTCTTTCCTTCCGTATCTTTTGTATGACATCTGTCACATTAGATATTGATTTTTGTTTTATGTCCTCCTTGGGTACCAAATCTTTCACAACTATTTGCTTCTGTAAAATAAATTTCATTTTAGGCATTCCCATTACAAAGTCGTCATTGTAAAGAACATAACTAGAATTACGTTCAGATTTATATTGTGTTCATGTGTTTTAATTATATAAAACAAACTATTTTTACAAATACTAAATACATTTTATTAATTAAAAGAAGAAATTTTTTATTCCTTAACACAAATCATTTTCCCGTATATTGTATTCTACAATCTAAAATTCAAAATGAACGTAATAATGATGCTGGGACACATTGTTCTTGTTAATTATGTATAGTATGCACACAGCCTCAACCCGCAAAACCAATAAAATCACATGTTTCTAGAATGTACTCTGAAACAATGCGTTCCCACGATTGAATTGACCCATAGGTGTTACTTTCTAGCTACATTATGGATCTAGTTTTGTGATTTTATGAAATAATTAATATACCTGATTGTCAACAGTTCCTCTGAAAACAAATAAAGAGGGTGAAATCTCCTCACTGTCGGTTTTAACTCGTTTGCATAGAAGTACTAAAGCATCCTGGGGATTTTCTTCTAATCTTCTCTTAACTCGCAAAACCGTGGACGTTGACATGACCAAAAGATATCTGTAAGATATGTTGCCTAACTAGATAAAGATTTATCGGTGTTTCTGTTTTGTTGTATAGAATTAGAAGTCTACGAGAACAACTACAATACACGCACAAACCACAAGCGCAACTAATACAATACAAAACAAACAGACCGCACCGGCCTATGTGACGGTGACAGTGACAATTGATGTCAACTCAATTGTCAACAAATTGATTTTTTAATAAAAATACTTGTCTTATCTATACTAGTATCCCTACTATATTATAAAAGTTAATGTAAGTTTTTTGATACACTTTCACGCGAAAACTACTCAACCGATCATCATGAAACTTTGTACACATATTCTTGGAGGTACTAGAAGTAAGATAGGATACTTTTTATGAAAAAAAAATAGTATATAAAAAGCGAAGTATGTACGTTCCTATAGACCTATAAACACTGAAACGGCTACCGATACTACGACCGATTCCGATGAAATTTCCTGGGATTGTCCACATTCGCACATTCCTGTGTTGGGAGCGATAGGAACAACATAATTAGTGGTACCCGGGCGAAGCCTGGGCGGGTCACTAGTATTACATACTAGTGATCCGCCCTAACAAAGTTGCACAAATGGTTTTGTTTGTTGAACGGTGTTCAGGCTTAGATTACGTGCATACATTTCCACTTTGTGCGAACATAACTATCCTATGAGGAGTGGTCACAATAGGATTGTTTTATTTTGGCCACGGCATCGAGTGGCGTGTTAACGATATTTATTATCCTTGGCAAAGATAGAATATTTTTTTTCAGTACGTACTTTTTGTTTTGCTGCGAAAATCGGATACGAGTGACGCGCGAGGCGTGACGCATAATCTTTGCGACGAAGGATGCTGGATTTGCGCTGCGCATAGCATACATACAATACTGTTTTATATACTCTTTTTTAGCACAGCAAACAAAAGCAGGACTTGAAGAAATAAGCATCCTTTGCTATTGTTGATAAATGGCTACAAATTTAGTAAGTTTTTAACAATCAACTCTTTATAAGTATTTGTTTTGTTAAGCCTAAAGTACTGTTCGAATATAATAATTAATATAAAATGGATAATCTTAAACAGTTTAACACAATGGGCTCCGAGGATAACTGGAGAACTTCTAACTTTCGGCAAAACGTCGTATCTAAAATGTAAGTGTATTTCTATATTTAACTTTTGAATATTCAATATTTATTATATATTTTTTTAATGTATACGATGTTTGTTGACAATATACCCTCACCCTTTTCTATGGCCTCACTGTTTTGCCCATTAAGCGGGCCGTGAACCATAGTTGGGAATGATTTCACAATATTTAATTATGATGTTTAGATTTAATATTTGTAACACTAGTGTATACCAACAAAGCTTGAATGTCACTATTTAGTGATATCATTTTTTTTTAATTTGATACCAAAGATACACATATACTTCAAGAGTTTTCCAGCTAGGTCTATTAATGGACCAGCAGACTGTTGTACTATTCTTTCTCTTGTCTCTGTATACATCTATAATATTGAATATGATAGATGCTTAATATGATTCATAGAACATTAAAACAGAGTGGAATACTTGGTAGCTAGCTGTTATTTATAATTATCGCTTTTATCAGTACAATTATGTAATCTGTTATAATATATCAAATTTCAGATGTCTGGCTTGAAAAATGTTTGTAATTGATATTGATGGCCTAAGAAGTACTACAAACTTGTCTGTACTTTACAGACAATTTTGCAGTAGAAGTAAGACCAATTGTAATCAAAGGCTTAAAGTAAAGATTTGATTTTCATTGTTTTAATGCCTCTTCTCCCTGTAGTGGAGTTAAATAGAAATGTCAAAAAATGTAAACAAAACCATCTAACCTTTAATAAACTTGTTTGGGATGAAAGGTGCAGGAATGCTGGTCACACACATGTCAACACAACATAAATATACCTCCCACAAGATGCACTGACCTTGACAGGTTGCAGGAACCCACTGAATGAGGGACTTTAGGGTACCTGATCAATAGGGGAAGCTCCAGTAGTGGATGACCATGCTGAAACAATATGAATGCATAATTACACACCTTATAATGAATGTTGTACTATAACTATTTAAACAATGGAAATCCATGATCTCTGCCTACCCCTCTGGGTTATGGGCGTAAGCACATATTTATTTAAACACCAACACAACATTGTATTTTCACTCATTCCGTAAAGGTAAATTTCACTAAAAATATTTTTTTTGTCAAATGATTAAAAAGACCTTGAAAATACATAAATTTGTAGAGGCACCATTTTGTGCTTCCTATCATACTATTGTGAGCTAAATCCAAAGAGCTTTTGGGAGCATATTTAGAAGGAAATAATACATAATTCAAATGGTGGAAGTTAAAAGAATTTTATGAGAAACAGGAAAAGTCAGAGACTATGTTGCACTCAAATTGCGGGTGCCAACATCCTTTTACTGCCTATCTCTAAAGTACATGAAAACAAATAAACTTCAACAGAAGTACAGATCAGAACAAATTATATGTTACCAATGTAAACAGAAGAGTATAATTATTTTTTATAAATCACAAATCAATTGTTACAGCACATGGTTAGTTTATTTGGCGTTGGCAGTATGTCTTGTAGATATGCAGGAGAAAGCTGCTCCCACCATAGGGGGTTAAGGGAATGTATATATTTTACACTATCCTAAGAAGAACCCAAGGAAAAATCTATTCAGATATTTAATACAATTTAAAATCATATGAGGAAAATTGATCTTGAAATGTATAGGGAAAACCCTGTGTTACTTACTATACATGTGTTATATGATAAAATTTGTTCTCATTACATTTTAAAAGAATAGATAAGAAAATAAAGAAAAGATAACTAATTATTACCCATTTTATCAAAGGCCTGTTGTGTTCACACCTATATTGTGTTGTTACAAAATGCCTGGAAACACTAGTATTACATAAAGAGATATTTTTAAGATGTAATGATAAGGAATTAGGAGTTAGAAAGGGGCTTATATGAGTTGAATAATTTTAATAAAAAATATATCAAATAGAAATCACGAGTAAAAATGTAATGTTTCCAGAGAGGAGGTGATCCAGCATTCTGGAATGCATGTGGCGCGCAACAGCAGTGAAATGGAGAACCATGTGTACATGAAGGCCAAGTCGCGGGAAGACTACATGAACATGGTCGCCAAGCTAATTCTGCATGTGAGGGAAATGTGTAAGTAATTATAAGTAATTAGTAAAAGTAACATGTAACAATCCAAAATAATTGTTATAAAATTGGCAACTGAATGTATACTGAAATAATTCTGTAATATAAGTGTATGGTCAACTTAAATATTATATTGGAAGCTTAATCCAAATATGGGTTTTCACAGTTTACACAGGCGACTAAACAGGTAAAAAGGTTGAATAACCTGTTTAATATTTGTATTATTTGCAAAATGTCTGTTTATCATATGGGGAGTGTTCCATAGTAGTGTTTGGAACAATTCCACCCAATGAGCTTTGTCATAGCTCAACATGACAAAGAGAGGTCTGTCGCATTGAGCACTGTCTTATCAGTGTTAGAGCCAACAACAATCATCTGTTGACCAAAAGACCCAGCTCGACTGGTGAAATACCACAATCTCCACAAAAGACATGTGTGAAGTAGAAGTATGTATGGTGCCGAAGGCAACAACTTTATATTATTTATATTTCATTTAAACTATTCTGTATAATTCAGCACAACCAAAAAAAAATCAAGCTGGAGGAGCCATGCAAGGATCCAACCAGAACCCACCAGGGCCAAATCCACAAGTACAGACTCAACAAGGTCAAGCCCCGCAAGGGCCAAACAGCCAATCTGGACTAGCACCAGATCCAATAAACGCTCTACAGAATCTAGCCTCCCAAGGAACCAGAAACCAGATGATGAACATGGGACAGGGACAAATGCAACAGCAAGGTGTGATGGGTCCCAACCCAGGAATGGCCGGATTACAATCCCAAATTGGACAGCAGGGTCCTAATCTATCTCAAGGTGGTCCCCAGTCACAAGCAGCAACTAATCTCCTTCAAACGTTGAACCAGAGACCACCATTGAATATGCAACTGCAGAATAAATTGGGCATGAGTATGGTACCAAACCAGAATCAAATGGGTAACAACATGGTATCAATGGGGGGTATGGGTAATCCCATGGGCAGTCAGCTGCAGAATCAACTGGCGGGGCCTGGGATGCAGGGGCAGATGATGCCCAACATGTCTATGACGAACAGCATGCAGGTGCCGATGTCGGGCGCTAGCACCATGGTAGGGCAAATGCAGTGCAACCAAGTCGGAGGTATGGGAGGACAGATGGCACCGAATCAGATGCAAGGCCAGATGTCGAGGCAAATGGGTAAGTTTAGTTTTAGAAATATATGTGTGACTTTATCTAATGTGCACATATAATAACAAATAAATTTCATCTAATGATTAGACATTTTAGTATCTTTCTTTTCATGACTTTTGTGTACATTTTACAGTGGGAGGCATGCCCAACAATCAGATGGTGAACATGAACATGCTGCACATGCAAGGCCGTGTTGGTAACAAGGCGGAGGTGGTGGGGGGCATGCTAAGCGCGGGCTATCCCCCTTCAGGAGCTCCGCCTCCTAACC
Source organism: Papilio elwesi (assembly GCA_029849275.1). Classification (NCBI taxonomy): domain Eukaryota; kingdom Metazoa; phylum Arthropoda; class Insecta; order Lepidoptera; family Papilionidae; genus Papilio; species Papilio elwesi. The sequence goes on along the minus strand of CM056687.1, from coordinate 1,160,824 downwards.
AGTTCCTGCGTCAGAGCCCTTCGCCTTCCGCATCCTCGCCGAACATGGGTGGTCCTAGTCCAGTATCTATGGGTATGTAGCTAAGACGAATTTTACTAAAACCTCAATTCCATTGAGCGGCTAGTCGCACTCGATTCCTTTCTTATTCCGAACAATACATATTAACTGCGTTCACACACACATACATGTGCTCAATTGGTATGTTATCTATACAGTTGTATTACTTTCATGGCGTTAAATCGTCTCATTATGTATCCCAGGTGGAAGCGTGCTGGGCGGTGCGCTATCGTCTCCGATGTCCTCGTTGGGGGCGATGGGAGCGTGCGGCGGAGTCGGCAGCCCCTCGCCCTCCGCCCCCTCACATCTCGCACACCATGCGACACAACAGCAGCGGTTAGTGTGTTATAACTTAATGTAACTCTTCAAATGTTGATAGACAGGGTCAAGTGTGGGTCAGTGTAAAATGGAAGATCACTGTCCAGCTGTCAATTATTTCGTTATAACAATTGTTATTCTCTTACGCACAGAATACGAAAAAAGACACAAAATTGTTATTTTTTTTAAGCAAATTTGGGCATTTTCATTAAATTTTTAGTTGGTCTTTAAAAGTTTGGTACCAATATTATCACATTCTATTTCCTACTTTTTCATTCAATGAGGAAGGAAAATGTAAGTAAAGAACTTATATTTTTGTACACTGAGATAAGCGCCATCTATGCCTTCAACAAAACAAAAAAAAACAAACTTCTGAAAATGTTTACTATAGAAATGGTGAGACCTTAAATGCTAAAAGCTGCCAACAGATGGCGCTACTCGATTTCCGTGTATATTGTAACGCGGTGTAGAGATTATTTACGCGTTGGTTAGGTCCGATGCGAAGTAAATTTTCGTCACTCTGGTTTCCCTTCAAAACGTATAAATCTTTCGCCTTTTACTAAAGATTTCCGTGGAGGGGAACACTCAAATGAGTCTTTAATATTTTTGTATAGCTCCGCTTCGGCGGAGTGATATAAACAATTTAAACATATATATATAGCTTACAAAGTTGTGCCGCCGTAATGTTTTTAAACTGTTTTAAACCGAAACAATCACTATTTTATTCCTCAATATTCTAGATACCTATTACTTATATGTACTTGTGACTTTGTAAATTGAAACACAAAAAAATAATTAAATTGAACTATTCAATTCCTTGCCATTTGTAATAATGACTCCACAAGCCAATCACCAGTCACTTCATTTAGTTTATTAGTTTCTAATAGAAGAAGTATATAAAATATAAACAAACAAAACTCAATTTTGTTTTGGTAACGCGCGGACGAGTTCAAGTGGGCTTGATATATGCGAGGAAAGGATGTTACAGCGTTACAGTACAGTAACATTTTGTACTTCTTACTCAAACTAATGTAATCGTCTAAGCTTGAATAAATAAAACCTTGTGGATGTCGTTTATGGGATTCTATCTCGGAATAACACCTCAATTATCAAAAATGCTGTATTTATAGCTCGGATCCACTTTTGAAGCGCTACATCACGTTTATGGGCAACGAGTTTCTTTCGATGTCTGGCAACGTCGCATTCTTGTAGCATATGCTGCGTGTGAATTGTTGCCAAATTAATTAGTGCGGGCATTGTTATCTAAATGTTGTGTTACAGTGGGATGGGCGTGGGCATGGGCATGGTGGCGTCGCCGTCGTCGTCGCTCAACACACCACTGGGCGGCGGGGTGGCCTCGCCTGGGGGCGACGAGACCGCCTACCGCGAGAAGGTGCGCCAACTCTCCAAGTATATCGAGCCGATGCGCCGTATGGTTCATCGCATGGTCAACGAGGGCGACAGTGAGTACCTAGTGTATAAACATACATACATAATACATTTTTACATCATTTAGGAGAGTTTTAGATGTATTGCCAGATTTTGTGTATGAATAAAAGAGATGGAGTGGATATGCAAAAGGTTAGGTAGAAGATGAGGGGTAGGGATTGCAGCATTTCCCTCACCAGACGCCCTTCTGTCAACAACTGTTACATCTCTCATACATTTGTGAGAGATTATAATAAGTTATAATAATTTGACTGTTTTCAATTTCAGATGTTGAAAAACTGACAAAAATGAAAAATTTATTGGACATTCTGTCAAATCCCAGTAAACGGATGCCATTGGAGACGCTGATAAAGTGCGAAGTAGTACTCGAGAAGTTGGACTTCAAACGCGGCGATAGTGTGGGCCTGGGCCTGCCGCCTGCCACGACCGGCAAAGTAAATTTCGCTTTTTTATCTTGTGTATTTCGCACACGCCCGTTGTTTATATCTGGACGCTCAGATTGACGATTGGCTTGAATATCAGCTATACATGCATATATATGCATCTTCAGCTACACATAAATTTGAGAGTTGTCTCGACTCTTGAGGAACTTATCTGGGTAATGACAGTTTAATAGTCGTAGAGCCCGCAATAATATCTGGTGCACTAATGGGCTGCGCTCGACCGGTGCAATACCACCTTACAGAAGACAGGCGTGAAGTAGAAGTATGCTTCTGCGTTTCGTCTGATAAGTGAGGTGCCTAATTCTAGTCCTCTTATACTGATCCTATCCTTTTCCAATTGGTTTGGGATTGAAGGACGAGGGAGGGGATAAAAAGGAAAAAAATATTTTTACTATGTATCCCCTTCACAATTTTGTGATATTGAAATGATGATTCAAAATTCGTTATAAAAAGGATTTGATAAATATATTCGTAATGTAAACGTATATATTACATAACTCGTATGGATAGTTCTAGCCGGTTTTGAAAAAATCGTTATATTAAGGTTAGGTTAGGATAAGTTCTTGCTTCACAAATAAAATTAACAATAACTTTCTTATGTAGCAGGAACAGATCTTCAATCCACTTCTGGAAGTGGTCAACAACTGCCTGCAGTCCCCACTCGCCAATCACACTCTCAAGCGCACGTTCGGATCTACGCTGGATGCGCTCAATGGAGCAGAGATAAAGTATGTTTTGGTTATCTTTTGACATTATAGCAAAACTGGTATTATTTGACCAAAATTAATTAACTAAAATAATGCAATTTGTAGAAAAATTTCATAACAAATTATCCAATAGCAGTATATAACTATAACTCCTGCAACATTATTTACGTTCGTATCTTTGTATATCCTGCCCGAAGGACCAGAATTTTTAACATTTATTATTTATTTTCAAGGAATCTACCTCCCCCTCAGAAGATGCCCAAAATAGAGGAACCGACGATGGAAATACCAGATGTCTTGCAAGGGGAAATTGCGCGATTGGATTCCAGATTTAAGGTATGAAAAATGTTATAAATTAATTTTATGAATCATATACAAAAATTATATCAACTTCTTTTCTTTCCTATGAGGATCACAGATTTCTAAATAATCTAAACTGCGTAAATTAATAACGATGATTAACTTCAACCATCTATTAACGGAGGTCAACGATGCATATATCTAGAATTTTTACATCTTGACTCGCAGAATGTAAACCAGATGTAATTGATGTTTGCAGGTGTCTCTGGAGACGATGCAGCTGTCTGGAGGTAGCGGGGCGATAGCGCTGGTGGCGCAGCTGGACGACGTGCGGCTGCCTTGCGTGCCCGCTGTGCACGTGGCCGTGCCGCGCGACTACCCAGCGCATGCGCCGGCCCGCCTGCGTCCGCGCGCGCCCCGCCCCGACGCGCACCGCGCCTTTCTCGCACAAGTCGACCGCAACATGGATGCGCGCTGCGCCAGGTACGTACGCTCACATACCTTGTTTCACAGCAAGACAAATTTTATACATAAATACATAGCAAAGGTTTTTGTATTTTCATCGACCGAGTGTTAAATGTGAAGTGAAGTATTATATGTTATAAGGTAATGTAAGAAAAAGTCGAAACTTTCAGAATTTACTCATTTTAATGTCAAAAACTCTATTAATATAGTTGTGAAACAATATACGCACACAATTCGGAGCATCGTGAAACGAAATGTGCCTTTAATGTAAGAAATATTTAGCTAAAAGTAAAAGTGTAATTAGTGTGTAAATTGATAAAAAATGCATTCACGTAACCCAGAGGGGTAGGGGTAGGTAGAGATCATGGATTTCCAATTGGCGCGATCCTGGCACACCTCTCTCGCTTCCACATTCATACATCAACGCATGTATGTTTGTCGGTTATGTGTCCTCCTGATATTGCCTTTTTTTAGTAAGTCATTAATTGTATCGATAAAAGTTTTAAATTGATAAAATAAATAAGCGTAAAGCAGCGTAGGTAGGCCTCCCACACGATGGACCGATGATCTGGTCAAAGTTGCGGGAGCCCACTGGATGAGGGTGGCAGAGGACCGATCTTTGAGGCGATCAATGGGGGAGGCCTACGTTCAGCAGTGGACAGATATCGGCTGAAACGACGACGACGACGAAAATAAATAAATATTCTTGCAGGTTACCAAAGAGCTGTTCAGTGGGTCAACTTCTGGACGCTTGGGAGATGAGCGTGCGGCAGGCGTGCGCGCCCAGCGCCGTCGCCTACACGCCCGTGCCCGCGCTCGGCCTCTGAGCGCTGAACACGAAACTACACCGCGTCTACACATTAAGGCCGACATTCTATTAACTTGTACTTCGGCCTGTGACCGCAACGCTCGAATCTAGATCGTATCTCCACATATTAAGGTCGGTATTCGATTGCCTTATAGTACATAGAGTAAGACTCACACTCGAAACTAACCCGTGTCTTGATGCATTAACCTCTCTAACCCCCGAGCGGCGCCCGGGCGCCGCGTGACGTCACAAGTATGAATTTTTTATGCGAAACAACCTTATTGACAGCTCAGTTTATATCGTTCAGTAACATATGGTGAGAGTGTTATTTGTGAAGTCTTGATGACTCATCACGCTATAAGGCTCACTTTCGTTTAATTTTTTTTGACACTCGGCTGTCAGTGGAGTCGCGGGCGTAAAGCGGTTAAGGTCGGTTTTTAAGCTATGTGTGCGTACACCAGAGCATCGCCACAACCTAACCAAGATCCGTTTTGTGTTGGAATCATTATATGGACTTTAATCTGTTTAAGTTACGTACGAAATTACGTCCACACTTTAATGTATAAAGGTGTTTTATTTTTAAGTCTTTTTTAATCTCAGATTTTTTTTTATGAATTACAAAATATTTTTTTTATCGTCAACAGAAAGTGACTAAAATTAAATGCCTATAAAATATTAATAAAGTTGATGATTGTTGAATGATAGGACACAACTAACTTTTTTTTGTTAAACGTGGCTTACTGATAGACGTATATATAATTATTTATTACATATAGATCTGGCGTTCAATTAGTGTTGAACAATCTTCTAAATGTAACATTTTAAGCCAGGGTTTGACAATTATTTTTAAATGGGGAAAAAAATCAAGGTCCAGAATAGAAAACAAACTTATATAATATTTGGGTTAATTCAATTTGTTGGTCCTAGTTTGGACCTTCCGAGGTCCCACATCGCAGTCTAAATATTGTCTTGTCAGCAATAGGTATTGTAATTTTTTTTCTATGCTTTGAAATAGATTAAAAAATCTATTCAGTCCATATCAAGTTCTTCCATATTGTTTTGGATTATTCCACGTGCCTCACTATTTCACCTACCGAGGAATAGGTTCGATGTCATATGGGACAGATTTTTTTGTAAGATTTTGCACTTTGAAACTTACTTCCCTTAGTAACTCACGAACTTGGAGAAAAGCCCACGTAGTTGTTGAAACTAAACGTGGAGAGGCCACGTGGGATTTAGTGTGATTCGGCTCGACCCTCCTTCCCCCTCACGTATGGGCGCCCCCTTACTGGAGCTAACTTCATACATAACACTTACAATTACTATAATTGGTAACGGACAGATTTTAAAAATGTTATTTATTTAATTGATATAAATAATTTTTCGAAGAGATCCGCAGAATAACTAAACATTTATTTGTTAATAAAATGAACTAAAAACCTTTTAATTTGCAGATGTGATATAAATCTGTGATAAGTTCAGAAATAACATTATTTATAATTAAGTTTCCCCTACTCGCCTTTCGTTTGATCAGATTTTATTTTAATTAATTGCATTTTTGGCTCAGCAGTGGTGGCTCAAGGGTTTAGGCCCCGACTTACGTACTGTAGGTTGCGGGTTCGAACCCAGGCAGGCGCTTTACTTTTTGTAATTTAATTCATCACCACTGCTCCGAAAACGGTGAAGGAAAACATCGTGAGGAAACCGGCATGTTCTTAGAACCACCAAATTCGAAGACATGTGTCGATCAACCCGCGATGGGCCAGCGTGGTGGATTACGGCTCATTCCCTCTCTCGGAGAGGAGGCCTGTGTCCCTGCAGTGGGAACATTTTAAAAAAGGCCGATTTATTATTGTTATTTATTAATTGCATTTTTAATTTATACGATTTGGTATATCCAATCAATTTTAAATAAGCATCTTATTGTGTATTTAATATATATATCAAAATTTAACTTTTTCATATCAAATGTTAGATTTCCTATCGTCTCATTAAGATAATTATAAAAAACGTATTTCAATACAATAATTATACTTCCCGCAATAGAAATACCTCATAATAAAAGCTAGTAGTCTTCCCATGAATAGGCACAAAAGTCGGTCTCCTACCGCCCTCATCCAGCCCAGTTCCGCAACCTTGACCAATTCACCTTTATATATGCTAAAAGAACTGTTAATTGAATGGTCCCGGATAAATATGAACGCGAAGATAACACAAAAAAATTAAGCAACTAACAGAAAAATTATAGGTTATCTTGTAAAGTTAAACGTTAATAAAAAAAATATGTACAGCCTCCAAATTAATTGTGATTATTTTACGTAATTCAGTTATGTTAAGTTCCTTATTTTAGTATTAAGAATAACTATAGTTTAGTGTAACATTGAATCGGTTTATAAAATAAAACTAAATCGTTTTGAAAAGTTCTACTTAGAAAATTGTAAATAAAAAAATAAACGTAGTTCGCTAAGAGCTGGAATTTGGGCAATACAAATACGATGTAATGCCTCATCAAGGTAATTAGTACTTGAAGAAATGTGAGAACCGTTGAAACTTTTACCAGTAACAAATTACATTTGCAAGAAATGTGCATTTCTCATAAGCACTGTGAAAACTTAACGCGACTTTTATAAACCAGGCCATTGTATATACATATATATACATATGTATGTATATGTATTGACCATTTTATTCAGACAATAAGGACATGGCTTTAGCCCAAATGTTGTATCAATACAAGGAAATAATTATTTTTTAAAGATTACATTTTGAATTGTATCAAATCGGGATCAATTTTTATGTAAACCAATCTTGAATTGCTTGTATTTTGGTCTCATTTTATACATTTCTAGGATTTCACCGAAAACGGAAGATGATTGGAAGCAATAACTGTTTGTAATTATAAAAATAAATGTCCATTGAATCATTGTACTTTTATTTCTAACCGCCACCCCTTTTCTTTGAGTTTTTCTATATAGAATTGTAGATACAACATCCAATACTTGTGATTTCTGTGACCGACTTAAAAATATCACAAAAGCGCTTTTCGGAGCTTATACGGTCGACGTCTCTTGGCGAGTCTGAGCTTCGCGCAGATGGGTGCGCAATTACTTTTTTCAGGTACAATGTGGTGGCATGAGGCGACGTTCGGGGGCGGTGGTCTAGACCTAGAGACAATACACTACGTATAACAGAGGGACAATCCCATTGGTCGATTTGTCCCCACATTAAGCCGCGTGGCGCGAGCTTGGTACAAGTTCTATGATTGTCAGAATGTTACTAGATGGCACTTTACGTGGACATTATAAATGACACCATTTCCAGCTTACCTACGTGAAAACCACCCACTCTATAAATTGTACGTAGTATATTACTATCTCTGTGCTATAAAGATAAATTGTTAAATTTGCGTCGTAGTTTTAACTAGGCCATCTATCGTCAATTGACGATATTGTGTAGTGCCGATGTACTTTATCAATTCAATTAATTTAAAAAAGAGGGCGTTGTATGAATTAATTATTGTTATAAATTCGTATTTTATTCAGTAATCATTGAAAATTTTGAAGAATAATGACATCGACAGCGACATCTTTACGTACTGAGTACTTCATTTTCCAATGTATGAAACTGACCAGACATGGTAACAGTTTTTCTTCACGAGTGTACATGCGATAAAGTTCGCAGAGCCAATGTTCACATTCGCTCCTTAAGAATCGATTTCCAGGTTACGAAAATTTACACAGCATAATATTAAAATAAACTTTGTTAAAGGTTGAATCTAAATTAAATGCAACGCGATACAAGTGTCGTATAAAGGTGCGATAGAGGGCGTCTTCTGTTATCGTGCTATTGTTTGCTTTTCCAGGCTAAATCCAGAGTTTATCCCATTATTCCACATTTTGCCTTACGTCTCACTTTTTTACGTAACGTAATTTGAGATGAGATGCTTTTACACCTAGGTTCCAGTAAATGTCGAAGGATTCAAATACATAGATGGCGCTATAAGAAACTTTTACGGAATTAATCTTTTCTCTGGGAGCGACAACTGTATACATTTAGAAATAAAAACCGTATCTATACAAAATATTTGCCTTTGACAGCCCAATTATTCTAAGACTCTTCGGAGGCTAGCAAATAGAGAAAGCAAGAAGAATGCAACAATGTAATTTCCAATATAAATTGAACTCAGGTCATTTGACTAATCATAACAAATAGGGTTCAACTTTGGCTGGTAATTCGGTTAAATTAAATTATTAAAAAACAAGGCGGGGCACAGCTATTGTCTATATTACGTCAATCCCTGCCCTTTTTCCCGACTTGGTGGGGTCGGCACAGTAAGACCGTAGTCCATACTCCCTGACGCCGAACCTTCACGGGAATAAATTATAGATTCTTGTAACTGTCTGAACTCTAACTTGTTAATTGTAACGCAGGAATCTACTACAAATATCAACTGCTATTTTATTACGTCATTGTTGCTAGTCCCAGCACTCGTTACCACTGTTAAATATTTTGTAAATATAAATATTAAAATGCAATTGTCAAAAATTAAAACACTTGAATCTTAAAAACTTACTTTTTATTTTATTAAATGTACGATTTAATAAACTACTATATACTTTTATATTACATTTTCGGTGGGCAATGTTAATTACTAATTATTTCTCAGCTTTACTTATTTACAAATAGAATATTCGTAGTTCTTTGACTAATGAAAGTGCAAAATGATGTTAGTTTCACAGCAAGATGGGATTTTTGTAAATATGGGTTTTTACGTTAAGATTTTTTTTTATGTGAGAAGGTAGCAAACGAGCCAGCGTATCATCTGATGTTAAGTGAGCGCTACCCATAGACATCCGCAACAGGGGAATGTGTTGCAGATGCGTTGCGTACCCTTAATGGACAAAGAATGGGCGTAGACAGGAAAAAGGATATTTTCCTTTCCCCGTTAACCCCCTCCCCGTCCAATCATCTTCCATTTCCCATCCTATCCTTATGAGGCAAAGATGGGAAGGGGAAGAGGACTGTAATTAGGTGTCCGGCACCTCACTCATCAGACGAAACGCAGAGTACTTCTACTTCACGCCTGTCTTCTGTGAGGTCGTAGTATTTCACTGGTCGAGCCGACCAATTCGTGCAACAGATGTTGTTGCGGGCTCTACCACTGTTAAATTCGTAAATACGAAAATATTTTCAAAATACAGTTTTTTCTATCCATATTACACACTTTCACTTTACTTTATCTCACGATTTCCACAAAATTACAACATTTCCGATGAAAGTATAAATAGTAATGGTCGCCGTATGGTAAATGACGTTTGTTTGTTTACAACAATCATATCTTGCAATGAAACAAGGTATACATACAAAACCTTCGGGCCGTTCGTGTGCTGTTGTGACACCACCCAAAATACTAATTTTCTTACGGTAGAAGGTTACAAGCGAACACGGTTTTGGAAAAGTTCTTTAACAGCGTTAGACGATATTTGGCAGGGGAAAGTTTTATAGGTTCGCGTGAACATGCGTCAGGAACATGCTTATTTGAATTAGGAAATTTCTCGACGAAATAATTTGCCTTACAATTACGGAATCTGTTGACCCCCCTCCCCCCCTAACAATACTAAAAAAAGCTTGTTATAATGAGTTCATAGAGAGAACTGGTAGAGGCGGTGCGCGTGCGGCTGCTTGGCGCAGGGCCCGTGCGCGCGCGTGCTCCCGCAGCACGACCAGTGCCGCGCGCCCGGCCAGCCCGCGTGCCCGTGCCCGCAGCCTATACAACATAAGCTTCATAGTCATTTGTACACTACAAACAGGACCACTGGCAAAAGTAGTGCTAAAAAGCTATAACAAGAAACCAGTAAATCTCACTACGAATAAATAAAAAAAATAACTTGAGTTTTTAATTTACACTTCAAAATAAAGCATGGTTTAACAACGGACTAAGCACTATTACAGATATGCAACATACAGTTTTCTTCAGTTTTGTTCCCTGTATTTTATTCACTGAAGTAATACATATAAGGGTTAAAGTTGAAGCCAGTACATACCTCTGTATCCGCCGGGCATGGTCGCGCCGCAGCCGCAGCGCACGTCGCGCCTGCCCCCGCTCGAGCAGAATGTGCAACAGTGGAACTGACCCGGGTGCGACTTGAACACGCGCGCGCAGCTCGCGAACGGACTTCCCTACACATCACAATGCGCCATAGTCAACAGTTACATTACTTGATTCGATTGCCATAGGCACTAAGATTGGCATTAACAACTCCAACCTATCGGTCTGTTTTTAGAAGATGAACCTGAATAATAAGACGAGTTTTGGCTTTATTTCGGCTAAATGCGCTCATTTTATGGAAGGTAGGTAACACAAGGGGGTTTAGAACTTTATTGTGTCCTCCCACTCTGCAGTGTGTGAGCGAGACAACAAGCATCTCCCCACTCCACATCGTGGAACCATACAGTATGATGACGTTAGTCAGCTACAGGTTTTTAACCAAGAGGTTTCTTGATAACCATGGGGTAACCTCAGAAAGAGTGTCCTTGGGGTTGTCTTTGAGAAACCTTCATTGGTCGTTTAGAATTCCGATTTTAATGTTTGAGAAAGGGTTCGCCCTGTCCTTTGCTACCCGTGGCTAGTTTCTTAGTACTTTACTTACTTTTATGGGCGTATTGTTAACAGTGACGGCGAGGAGGTACGCGCCGGGCGCTGGCGGGGAGAGGCGCAGCGCGTACGTGCCGTCATGGCGGTCGGCCACGCGCGTGCACTGCGGGCGCTCGCTAGAGTCACGCCGCCTCAAGTAGCCTGCCACCTGAACAGCACGCATGCATAAAAAAGGCAACCGTCGGTTCGAATATCTTAGAGAGAGGACAGTATTGTCAGCTCGATGCCGCGTGGCTCATAAGATATACGGATGATCTGGTTAAGGGTTCAGGATCAGTGATCTGTTTTTTTTGCAGATTTCTGGCATCAAGTTTGTAGAATCGTTATTACTGAATACCGACCTGTTCCCCTCCACACCAGATCCTTTCTCCGTTGCTATCGCGCAGTTCTAAGATGGCCTCGTGCTCGCAGTCCACGTGCAGATCTTGAAGACCTGGAATAATTTTTTGTGTGCTTGTTGTGACTTATTTCTGTTTCCAATCTTGAAGAAACACCGGAATAAATATCATATGTATTGAATATTGGCTATTCTTTCGGATGTTTCTCCTGGTTGTGGGTACCAGTGATAATTTAATATCACATCGTATTGTATATTTTGTAACGACGTCGGTGTCACCTTCTGTATGCAAAACGCATGTGTCAGGGTCGGGCGCTTGCGTCACAAGTCGTCCGCACAGCATCGAGTCAGGGCCGAGGCGGGCGTCGGGGTCGAAGCGGAGGGCCAGCCGCGGCGCCGCGCCCACCTGCAACTCCGTCAGGCGCTGCAGCCGGCGCAGCACAGGCCCGCTCAGCGTAAGCACCTCCTCCTCTCTGCCCTCCGTCAGCAGCTGTAGCAGTTGAAAGCGCTTAGAAATGTTTGTCATGGCTCGAGTATTCTTGAAGTGTGACATACCTCTTCAGTGAAGCGCACAGCATGTTGCGCGTTCTGCGCGCGCTGCTGAAGAGCATCGTGCGCGCGTTCGACGCGTTGACGCTGGCGTGCGCGTGCACGTGCGGCGGCGGCGGCCAGCGCACGGCCATGCGCCTCCACAGCCCGCCGGTACTGCTCCGCCCACGCCCGTACTTCCACCTCCACGCGAGACGCCTCGTTCTGCAATACGAGATTATTGTAGTAGACATTTAGGAACTCACTAGGGCTATGTCCACTTCATTGTTATTATGTTCCGTACATCTGACAAACGGCCTTGTAAAATCATCCGTCGCCAGCGATATTTATGAACTGAAACTGTTCAGTCACGAATGCATCTAAATAATGTTCTAGGTCGAGCAATGGCTAACTCACGTCTGTGTCCAGCGCGTGCGCGCTGAGAGTGCGGACCGCACATTCGACGTGCTCGGGAACGAGCTTGGCGCGCTCGCAGGCATCGCGCAACGCACGTGCGCGCTCCGCCGCTGCACGCGCAGCGCTAGCCAGCGCGTGTCCCGCTTGCGACACGACGCTGCAATCGCGACAGATCACCTGCACAACATACCATATCATTGTCAGTTACGTTCGGGGGAATTAAACGATCGCCACCCTACCATCGTACAGACAATCTCTAAGCTAGTGTCCATTGTTCTGTTGTGATCTTAGTTTACTGTGCGTACATCAAAGGAGGCTCATGTGTAAACTAAACAACTCGCCTGTTGGCACGTAGCGCAGTATATACTGAGTTCTGAGTTGGGATGGTGTGCGCAGTACTTGGCGGGCGGTCTCAGGGGCTCGAGGTAGTGCTTGGCGGTGGCCTTGCTCCTGTCGTGCACCTTGCCGCACGCCGAGCATACGCTCACCAGGCACTGGTTGCAGCGACTTTCCGCCTGTCAACAAAGCAAACAACTTTATTAGCTTACATTTCCATAAAATTGTGAATAAATCTGTTATTAATATATATATATATATATATATATATATATATATATATATATATATATTCATAATCGGCAGGAGGGGGACGATTACAGCTCGTTTACCCCCTTATATTTACTTAACTTACTATACTTTATTGCTGTCTTACTCCTTACTTGGAGGCCGGCAGCGAATCTGCTCTAACTTAAAGCAACCGGTTGCTTTTTCTATATAAAAAGGCAATACAACTTTCTCTCACCCAAGTAACAGTCACAATCTTATTAATGTAGTTGTAGCAAATATAGTTTAACCAAAACACGTGAAAGGACGTGAGAGAATAGCTTCTATTGACAAATACCCACAAAGGGCGAACTTAAAAGGTAAATGAGGCGTAGTATTACTAATGGCGTAAGTCTCAAACAGATCGTGGCTGTGGCATGCAGCGACACGCACGACGGGCACGCCACGTGTGCTCCACGACTCTCACGCTTTTCATGTGAAAGTTTTAATTAATTATTGTTGTTTAAAAGAGAATATAGCTCGGTGGTTGGGCAGTGGGGTTTAATGCTAGAGAACTTCAATCATTAGTTTTAACTTTTTTTAATAAAACTATAAGTAGATTTTAAATGATTGTGAAATGTGTCTTTTATCCAACTTAGCATCGTTGAAGATATTAATTGAATGGCGGATTCGAACCCACGCCATCGTGTTTCGTACGCTTACGCTATTAACGTAAAAAATAATTGAAATAAATTCGGGTAAAAATGTAACCTTTTAATTCCCGCCCACGCCTCGCACGGGTAATTTCTCTATATATAAACTTCCAAACCCAACTTCAGATTTTTTGTTATGTATGTGAGTAGGTTACAAACGAGCAAGCGGATCACCTGATGGTAAGAGAGCGCTACCCATAGACATCCGCAACAGGGGAATGTGTTGCAGATGCGTTGTCTACGTTTAATGGACAGAGGAGGGCATAGTTTTTATAGACAGGAAAGTCTATTTCCTTTTCCTCGTTAACCCCCTCCCTGTCCAATCCTCTTCCCTTTCCCATTCTATCCCCCTTATGAGGAACGGGTGGGAAGGGGAAGAGGACTGAAATTAGGCCTCCGGCACCTCATTCACCAGACGAAACGCAGAGTACTTCTACTTCACGCCTGTTTTTTGTAAGGTCGTGGTATTTCACCGGTCGAGCCGGCCAATTCGTGCAAGCAGATGTTGTTGTTGCGGGCTCTACCACTGTCAATTTAGAAAATCGTTTCTCAACGCCCGCCTAGGCAACAACAGATATCTTTGTACAAACTTTCAAATCGAAAATTTGAAAGGCCTAGTAGTTTGGTGTGTGTGCATATATCAGCCAATCAGTTTCTTATTCTATAATCTATGTATATAGATAGATAATCGTAGAAGATGTTTGATATATTGATCATTATTATTGATATATGATTAATGTTTTTATTTTTGAAAATGCAACTTTAGCTAATTATTTAAATTCAAATAAAATGTGTGGCAACATTATATTCGATTAATGTCAAATAACTTCATCCGCTGGGTGATTATCGATAAACAAATCGATTACAACCCAAATTTATTGAGAAAACTAGTCATTTTAATAGAAGAAAAAAAGTAAAATTACTATCACAATATATAGACTTAAGTTCCATTAATCTGTTAAATACATAAATGAGCCAATAACAAGAAAAAAGGACAAAATAAATCGACAATAATTAATTATAAGATAATTTATAATTTTGCTTTTTCTGCTGATTCTAAATTTAATGAATATGCGCTCACGCCCGTAACCCATAGGGGTAGGCAGAGATCATGGATTTCCATTTGGCGCGATCCTCGCACACCTCTCTCGCTTCTTCCACATTCATACATCTACGCATGCATGCTCGTCGGTTATGGGTGCTCCTTATATCGCCCTTATTTAGTAAGTCATTAATCTGATCGATATAAGTTCTCCTAGGGCGTCCCCTACCAACACTGCCACTCACTTTTGCAACATATTGTTTTGTTATTCTCTCTTCATTCATCCTTTCAACATGCCCGAACCACCGAAGCATACCTTTCTCAATTCTAGTCACAACGTCCACTTTTTTTTAAGCCACACTTTTCCCTTATAACGCTATTTTTAACCCTATCATTCACAGTCACGCCTTACACACTTCTTAAGGATCACATCTCAACGGCATTATCTCTACTAGCATGAATTACTAAGTATATCAATATCTTAAAAAAATACCTTGTTGTCCGTGTCGCACACATCACAGAGCACCGCGATCTCGTCCTCGTTGTCTGCGAGGGACATCTTCCTCAGCAGCACGTAGTTGAGCGGCAAGTCCGATATCCCTGCAGGGGGAAGCTGTGTCTCGTGCCTGCACGTGGGACACACCAGCATCTGGACGCCCCTTCCAGACACCTGTGATGGGAGTAATGAAGTTTGAATTCAATAATTCATTCATTTATTTATGCCACATACCACCAACAATCACATTAAACTATATAAAACTAATGATCCGCCCGGTTTCACCCGGGTAGCCACTTCGGAATCCATAGGGAACATCGCCTTATTTAGACAACAATCTAAAAATAATCCGCGGGAACAGTACATTTTTCTGGGATAAAAAGTAGCCTATATTCTATTACAGACTGTAATCTATCGCTGTGCCAAATTTCATCCAGATCCGTTCAGAAGTTTTGCGTGAAAGAATAACAAACAAACTTTCGCATTTATGATATTAAGTATATAAAATAAATACAGCACAAGAATGGTACGGACACGTACGCCATTAAAAGCATGTACTTTTATCACAAAAATATGACATATCTAGTATTTACACAATTAATATTTATTGGCAAATCATAATCAATCAAATAACGCCTTTTGTCATAATAATGGCGAACTTGGAGAGCTGATAATCCTACGATATCTCCTTATTTGATCGGGAGACAAAAATGTCGATGTCGAAGTCTCTTTTTTCTTATTTACGGTATTCTTTATCTTTATAAGGACGGACAACTTATAAAAACAACTGACTTTAATAAAAGATATACCTTTTTTATGTAAATGCCGTATTTCTGAGGCTTGAGATCGATGCTGCCATCGGAGCCTGAGTTGCGGGCGTCGCTCTCGTAGCCCGAGCCCGCCGAGCCGGCTCCGGAGCCCGACCTGCACTCCTCGGGCTCCAACTGTATGGACCCTGTAAATTATACTGCTCAGTAAAGTAAAGTGTCATGGAACGACGAACGTAGGTTGATTTTTAAAAACTTTATTTTGATTTTCAAAACTCCATAGATTTACAAAATGCCTGCCAAAATTAATTTAAAGTTAAAAACCTAGGCATTACAATTATTTAAATAAATTTATATAAAAAAAATTAGGTAATAAAAGACGTATTTGTGGTGCGAATAATAATCGACTTTTAAACATATAATATTTAAGTCCTTCATAGATTATGTTTCAGGTACAGATAATATCCATCTCGAAGCTGTCGTCTGGTACCTATAGATACCCATATCCATGATAAGCATTGGTTTTTAAACCAACTTGAATCAACGTGTTGGAGAACGTCAAGATTTTGCTGGCAACACTGCGAGATCCAGCGTTGATCACTGCACTTTGACAAGGTTTCGCCCGACGGGCGTAAATTTTTTCAAATGTCAAAAAACTGCTGCTACAATTACTGTCTTGTTGTTTTAAGAAAAACCTTTCGCAGTCACTGACAATAATTCAAGGAAACCTAATGATTTTTGGACTACCATTTACTTTATTATCCTTCTCATTGGATACTCTAAACTCCAAGATTAAAAGCTATCGTGAATGTTAGGAGAGCACCTCAGTGATTCACGAGGCCGAGGTCATTGTATTTGAGGCGCGTTTCACATCCGACGTACTGAGTAAGCGTAAGCGACACTAGAGGCTTGCGCCGCCGGAAATAACTGAATCTCTCTGCCAATTGCTATCGCGGCATCGCTTAAAAATTACGCAAATAGACAATCTTACAACATAGTCATTGACAGGGATAGCACAGCTAAAGAACTGGTTGTACCACTAATGAGCCATTTGTTGAAATCCCTTTCAGCATAAATTATATAATAAACTAGCTGGCTCGACGAACTTCGTTCCGCCCGTAACCCCCCTTGCGGGTGCAATTTCGAAAAACCGTTTTTAGCTGACCTCGACTCGGCGAAAGGTATATCTCTTCCAAATTTCAAGCCTCTAGGCCATATAGATCCAGAAATGTCGTGTCAATAGATACCTGGAAATCTCTTATATATACTTATATATACACTGTCACAAGTCAGGTACGCAAGCTTAGCAACAGTCCGCATAATTCCTACCTTGTCAATGTGACAGGGAGTGAGTCCGTCGCAACGCGGCATGGTTTATTCTTTTTAAACCATCCACCGACCTAAAATAATTAAATTTTGGGCATATCCGTGTCCAATAATCATTTTTTGAGCAAAAGATTTGTAAATCCGACGCTATTCAAGTATATATGTAAATATTATTTACTTATCGATGACTAGTTGAAAGTGGCAGTTTTATAAACTACGAGAGATCTCGACGAATGAATAATAAAAATAGCCGCGTTATTAATAAATATTCGTTTTATAACTTCTGCTTTATATCGGGCCTGTTATTGTTTCAGTTCGGGACGGGACTAGACAACAGACCCAGATGTAAACGTTTAAACGTTTTGCTCAACTTAATCGGAAAATAGGATTAGCTATTTTAGTAAAATATAATATATAATATATATATATATATATATATATATATATATATATATATATATATATACTCCCAGGGGGTCCCCTGCCAACGCTACCAGACACTTTTGCAACATAAATTTGTTTCGTTACTCTCTCGTCATTCATCCTTTCAATATGCCGGAACCACCGATACCATACCTTTCTCTATTCTAGTCACAACACCAACTTTACTTTTAAGCCACACTCCTCTCTTATAACGCTATTTTTAATCCTATCATTTAATGTCACGCCTAACATACTTCTTAAGGATCGCATCTCAACCGCATTAACTCTACTAGCATGCTTTTCCTGCCAAACCCAGCTCTCACTTCCATACATTAATGAGGGGACTAGTACAGCATTGTGTATTGCCAGGCGAGCCTTCGTAGCCACATTCTGACTCCTCACTACTGTACCTATAGCCCCAATCATTTTATTCCCCGCATTCACTCGTCGTTCAACATCTTTAACGTGTCTACCATCTCAACTAAACATACATCCTATATACACAATGTCTTCCACCTGTTCAACCTCTTTGCCGTTAACATTTATATCAATGACTGTCTTTCTTTGTTCACTTTCAAACACCATAACTTTCGTTTTGTCTACATTCATCTTCATACCTTTACCTCCCATGAATTATTCATTACATTCAGCATAAATTGTCCTCCGCTGATGACGCAAACACGACCTGGTCATCGGCGTACAAGAAATATTTTACAACATGCTCACCCATTCTTAATTCACACTCTTCCTCTTTCAATGCTTTCAAACAATCGTCCATAAAGAGATTGAACAGCCACGGGGATGCCACACAGCCCTGTCTTACACCTTTTTTGATGCTAAACCAGTCTGAGTAGGCTCCGTTAATCCTAGCACAAGCAGTAGAATCTTTATAAAGAGATTTTAACGCATGTATTAGGTCACTTTTAAATCTAAACGCAACCAAGGCTGACCATAGACCATCTCTTTTAACTTTATAAATTAATCTCAATTCAATCATCAACATTTTTTCTTTTAAATACGTACATTCGCATGGGTCAGCTAGCAGTATAACCATCCACTGAAGTCTAAGAAAATCCGTATCTAATATTTGTTTTGGTAAATGTTAAGCTATCTAAATTAGACGAAAGAAACGTTTACTTACACGTTAGTGAAATGGGAACGCTAACGAATACGTTTGAAATTTTGTAATGAACTCTTTCCTGTTTTTTCAATCGCCAACAGTGGACGTGGTGTTTATATGTATTAGGGTGTTTATAGATTATATGGATTAGATAAAAAATATTCATAGACAATACGTTGAAATGATATTGTTGTTTATTTAAGATTTGACAACAATTTTCATCCTGAGTATTATAAAAAAGTGCCATCACCTCGTCTGTATGTCTGTTTGAATTTGAACACGGTCAAAAACATAATGATGGATTCTTATACGGATTCATTCATGAAAAAAGCTTACGTATACATAATTGCGACAGATAAATGTTGGCGTATTGGTCTAAGATACGATTGGACGTCCAGTTCAGTTACGCAAGGGCTCTACCTAATTTGGTTTTTACCATTTATTAGTATTGGCCTCAGATTTAGCTCGCCAATCTGCTCGGTCTATCAATGTACATATTATCTAAAATATAATCCGATCGAATATCAAATGAACTTACAATGTCGTATCTTACTATACGTATAACTATGTACGTATTCTTTGCAACACGTGCGAAGTCGAAGCGTATCGTTGGTGATGCTATAAAAACTTTACTTTTGGTTAAATATTTTCGAAATTCGCAATTACTCTTGATATAAGTCAATAATTAAATTATTAATTTAACCAATAGTTACGACCAAGTGGAATATTTGTGTCTATGGTATGGTAGTGGACGATTTATATCTATGGTTCATTAAACAATGAATAAAACAATTTAAAAAATACAGACACGTCTATAACTTTTGCTGTTTAATGGTTAAAAACGTCTAAATGAGAAGTAGCCGATATAAAAAAGTTATTAAAGCTGCAGAACAATTGTTATGGATCTTTTTAATACAAAATACAAATGAAAGTATTTATTTATGTAGGCAGAGTAACATTACATGATGAAATTTGGTGCCTTCTAGCAATCAGTTCATTAACATGTAATCCTATCGCGGTGCTAGGTCGTTTCGGCTGTAGGGCTTCGGTTTCCCGCGCCGTCAGCCCTGACTGTAGTGTTGACATCAGTCTCGAATGTCACCTTGTTTGCGTATAGCTAATTGGATATTTTATATACAATCATAAAATACATATGTAGCAAGGATAAACAAAAAAATATCATTTTTTTAAAATTTTTAAGCGTGGAAAAGTTTAAACTAATCCTCTATGACAGATTTTCCAATATTAACAGAAAAAAAAACAATTGCACTTTATTATTCCAAAAGACTACATTTGTCGGCCAGGTTTCTAGATAAAATGAAGATGAGAAAAAAACGTAAGCCGTCAATAAATCAGTACAGCTCAGTAGTTAATTCAGCATGATATTGACGCACGCCGGAACATAGCTAATGCGTTTCTATATATAGGTGTGCCACCGGGGAAGCCGCACATCGAAACAAACAGCCCGCACTAAATACAATACTTATTGTAGTCACCGTTACATGTCTGTTAAAAATTTACGGCTCCACATCGTGAAGAAAATCTCACGAGGACAGCACGGGAGTCGTAGAATAAAAAACCCTAATAAATTTATTTATAATGGACCATCAAGTCAAAAACATTCGGGAGCTTTGAACATTGGACACAAAGTATTTGACATTTTTACAAGCCAACAAATTTAGTCATACTAAAATACTTATAACGGTAAATTCGTTTACTCGCAAGTCTTCTCAATATTTTTGTAAAGAAAAATAGTTTTTTTTTACATGGCAAGGTCGCAAACGAGCAAGCGGATCACCTGATGTTAAGTGAGCGCTACCCATAGACATCCGCAACAAGCAAATGTGTTACAGATGCGTTGCCTACCTTTAATGGACAGAGGAGGGCATAGACAGGAGAAAGGATATTTCCTTTTACCCGTTAACCCCCTCCCCGTCCAATCCTCTTCCCTTTCCCATACTATCCCCCTTATGAGGAACGAATGGGAAGGGGAAGAGGACTGAAATTAGGCCTCCGGCACCTCACTCATCGGACGAAACGCAGAGCACTTCACGCCTGTTTTCTGTGATACAATCTATATTTTTTTAAATCACATATTTTGTGAGGTCTTGGTGACGGGCTAGTAATTACCTACGAGGTTACATTAAAAAAATATTTAAAAAAATTCTAAGCCACACTAATATAAAAATGATTTATTTTGTTGTAAACTTAAATTTTCACATTTAGAAAGCAATATTGTCTGAAAAGAATATAATCAGTAAGTATTTTTATTACATAACAAGCTATATTAATCGCTCGGACAACATACGAATATAGCGCGTGTTGGTGTGTAGTATAATAAATATTTCAACTGACGTCTGTTATCCTACTCGTATGAAACATTATCTGTTACGTTTTGAACTCGTCTAACATATCTCACAGTTTTGCTAATAATAATTAACCACTTTGGTAATTTACGACACCGCAGCAAAACTCTTTACCGTCCCGTGTAAAGGCGGGAGTGACACCAACATCCTTTCTCCCGCCTACGTCATTTCCTCCAGTACAAACGTCTGTGTCCTTCTTTTGCTTAAACGTTTTACGACTTCGTATCGGCCCATTAACGGTTCGTAATATCCATTTTATATCTCAAACAGATGCGCCGTGAACAGACAACTCGGTATATTTTTTATTGACATCGATTGGCCCCAATTTTAACTGAAATTTCAAATAAAGTGCTCTCCAACAAACTTTGTTATGGACGCATGTTCACTGTTAGTCGCCATTTAGATGGTCGAAGGTTTTATTTATTTACTTTTAATAGCTTAATTGTGCAAGATAATTTATTTACGGCAACCAGTTCCTGGAGTTTCCGTAGTATTTAGTAATCTTTACATAGTATGTATGTTCCCTTAGATCTTTCAAACTACGCAACGGAGTTTCACGCGGTTTTCGGCAATAGACAGATTGATTCAAGAAGAAAGTTAATGTGTATAATCTACGCATATTATAACCGAGAAAAATTTGAGAATTTCAAAGATTTGTCGTGAAAAACGTATCTTTGTGCGCTTATATTGCAAACGCTGGCTACACCTTACGAGATAGATCAAAATAATGTACTACGGAATTGTATATCCTAAAGATATCTAGAAAAAAGTTAGCGATGGCATACCTCTATCTTCTACGGTTATTTCACAATAACCATTTTTTTATTTAGAACAATCAATTAAAAGTAATACGCTATTTATTTATCTTTAGCCAACTAATAAAATAGAGTATTAAATGTAGATTATAATTGCCTTTGTACACGATAATGTCTTGACAGATAGTTTAGAAAATATCAAAAGTGTAAAAAATTACGCTGCAAGCGAAAAACTCAGTAGCGGGCCGGGCGCTGCCATGTGTAATGTGGATACGGATATACGATAATTTATTACATCATATAATTTTAATAAACATAAGTTTTACTGGTATTAGTTGGAAGAAATATTGTGATCTCTCGAAGATTTTATTCACTAAGGCCTCCCGGTAGTAATAAGAGTGTTGTTGGAGTCGCTCCGTGACCTTCTGCGGAAGGCGACAGTGCCATCCTCCGCAACATATTGTGCCACTTTGACCTTATTAATCATGACAGCTTTTTCAGTTTATCTACACAACATACGTTTAACACCAATATTAAAAAACATTCGCTATGGAGTCATTTGTAGATTAGTGTATGTAGTATTTAAATGATAATTAATTTCTTAATTATCATTTAAATATAAATACGCAGGTACTAAAATAGTAAATTACACTTACCTTCCTCAACTTCATTCCATACATCTTCTTCCTCTCGACGCATACCCTGGAGGCATCTGGTGCAGAAACTGTGAAGACACCCCAATAGTCTGGGTTCCACCAGCTCTCTCTTGCATAGACCGCACTCCCAATCCTTCACCCTGGTCTTCCTCCCTTCACTGTACGAAGATGACCTTCGTCCAACGCACAGGCTCTGGCTAGCTGGCCTTGTGCACTTCTGGACGTGCAGCGGACTGTTACCAGCACTGATCGAAGATGGTTCCAAGGATTTTCTTCTGTCTTGCTTTTTCCGTGTGAAGCTTCCGAAAATGTACATTATTCTATCTACTTCCATTTGTTTTCTTACAATTGACGATAAAAAAAATCGTTTCACTTAAATATTAAAAATAGTTTATTTATTTTTAAATTAGAAATATATAATCACAAGCTATTTACAGCTAATAAAGATTTAAAAAAATATAATTGAAAATTTAAATTATAATTTTTACTTGGCATTACGTCGTTACTTTTGCGTTTCGCTTTCGTTTATAAATAAACGTCCTACCGAGACGGAGCGCTGAGGTCGACTATGTATCTCGTCTCCCGACTCGAGTTATAACCCGCGTTTTTATTTTAATTACGCTTTATGCGCAGGGCGCATCCCTACAAATCATTACCAATGACATTGACGAGGCTGATTGATTCTTTCTTATTGCATTATGTTGTGCACTGATTGAAATAATATAAGCATTGTGTTGCTATGTGATTTGTTTAAAATAATAATTGTGATTGAATCTTAAATTTATATCCATGAATGACATGAAACATAAGTTTATTACTGTACATATATTCTAATAACGTAAGAAAACCGGCCAAGTGCGAGTAGGACTCACGCACGAAGGGTTCCGTGCCATTGCCATTATTATATTATATTGTTATATATATACATGCCATTATCTATAAAAAGTCACGTTTGTTGTATGGGAGCCCTCTTAAATATTAATTGTATTCCTATTTAATATTATTTAGCGACAATAGAAATTCATTATCTGTGAAAATTTCAACTGTCTAACTATCACGGACAGATAGACGAACGTACAGCGCAGTCTTAGTAATAGGGTCCCGTTTTACCCTTCGTGTACGGAACCCTAAAAAATATTTTAACACAATTTATATACGTCCCATTGTTTGTTTTCGTTGCATCGAAGTATACGATGGGACCTCTAATTGAAAAGTCAGAATTAGGAAACATTTTTTTTTCGGGCAAGTTCAAACGCACGACCTTAAGTTTTTCATACAATATACTATACCATAGGCTCGTGAAAGAATTAAACAATAGATATATACATATATAATGACGTTATTATTTGAAATGTTTCATTATATTTACTCGTAATATTACTGGATTTTCATGAGGAAGTCAAAATTATTCTACGACAATTGCAAGATATTTTAACTGTCTGTTGAAATAGGTTGTCAGAGGTAATTACCTAAAATAAGGGGCGACTTGTGCGCCGTATAATTAAGGGAAATCTATATTTGGCGAAACCCTTGTCACTTCTTATTTTTTTGATCGATAACGAAAGGTGTCATTGCAGTGTACTCTTTAAATCTTCTAATATCCTAAACACATTTCATGTAAAATTGCCAAGCCAGGTGAGTTTCGATTTATGCTAAAAGTACAGATTGCTAACTTCCGATAAGTTAGCTAGGGGTCCTCCCGACCGGGTTCCCCCCTTGTCGTGGCGGTGGGGCTCAGTAACCGTGGGTGGGGGGCCACGGTGAAGCTAAGAGGAACCCAAGGCCGGTCCGGCCACAGAGGGCCGATCGGGGTGGGCTCATTGGAGACCACCTTAGAACACGCTGAGTCGCGAGTACTAGTCATGCTCTTGTGGCGCCCACACAATGGTCATATGTTAAGGCGTGTGGTTTTTAGTGGGTAGGCCCACAGACCCACCTGTTGCCCCGAACAAAAAAAAAGATTAGCTAGGGGTTTCACTATACTAGATATCTGGTAACTTTTTAACGGTAAAACCATTATGACTGAATTTCCAATTTCTTCGTTGTTTATATCTACGCAATTTCTTTTCAAAACAAACAATCGAAAGAAATAAACGAACGTCAATTATGAGTTAATTTGCAAAAATAATATTATTATAATTACCAAATTAATGACATCGTCTACTGTTTTACACGAACCGTTTCTGGACGATCTCGATTTGGGAAGAATTTGTTAACACGATAAAAAGTAAACTACATTGGTGAGTGGTATTTTTCAAGCGCGCTCCGATGTGGAGCTACTGAAGCCATGTTGAATACTGACGGATCGGGTAGGATTTACCTTGAAATTAGAATTACGATGACTAATTAATTACGACTTTATTCTACGCATGTTGATTTAACATGCATGTCTCTGCGTTTTAATACCGAATGACAAACCGTAACGGAAAAAATTTCACGTTCACGAGACTGCTAATTCATAATATGTGGATACCCAATATCGTCTTTATAAGGACTTAAAAAAAGTCGCAACTTTTTTAACGCAAATACCAACAATTTTCCACGTGGTATTTTCGAAAAGTTTTAGTCCCTTCAATTTTACATCGTTATCACAGAGCAAACAAGAGTTTTTCTTTCTTCTAACTTCTATGTAATGACATTTTGCATGTATAGTTAATGGGCGCGGACTGCAATACGTAAGGTCGTGGGTTCGGATGCCATTCCAGTATCGTCGCAGTCCAGCAGAAGCTTAAGCTTAGTTACAATGGTAAAAAATGGATACATCAATTTTGTCTTAATTTGTCAATATAAATTTTAAAATCTTTTTTAAATAAGTAAATCAAATGCGTGTAAAATGTAGTAGTTTTTTTCAAATATTGCTTGAAACGAAGCGTAATTATTCAAAATGTGACATAGCCAGTGATGTCACTCTTAATTTTAATTATCGATATCCATATCAGTATTCTATATCCTAACATCAATGAAATTAATTAATCTAGGTAATATATATATATATATATATATATATATATTAAATCATCTGCATGGAACATAGATTCTAGCTGATGAAAGTTAATGCTGACAAAACGCATGCAATTCATTATCAACTTTCATAACCCAGCTAAACACTAAATTATGAAATACATTAGCAGTGCAATAAAAACGATGCAAGGTTTATTTCTCTCCGAAAAACGGAGATGACTATAAATTGACAATTTATGTGGATGTTTTCGGCAGTGGGAACACACGTTTAGTGTGCGGATACGAAGTGGAGCAATGAGGTGGTGGAGATTTTACGACTTGTGTACGACTCTATACTAGTGTGGGAAAAATGATGTCAGAAAGGCTCGTTCGAAACATAAGCTACTCACACATAATGTATCTAATCCCGCAATTAAATACCTAAAAGCAATCAATTCCTTGAATCGATGTTCATACATAAGGCACGTCTTTTTTGTGGCAACTGGCTGACTGGCTGACATACAGGCGTCCGGTCCAAGTCCCGTCCGTCATGTCTTGACATTAGTGACATTGATGAACACTTGAGCTTGAGAATGTTTTCATTCGTAAACTACGGTTCTATTTTCTAGTGTGGGTGCGGAATGCGTGTTTATATTTATAATGAGCCCAATAAAATTATGTCGCTGTTGACTTTAATATAGAAAAGCGTGAGCGTTTTGTTAGTATTGTAACGCTATGTTGAACTTGCATAAACTTTGGTTATTATCTTGTCTCTGTGTTATTGTTATGCTTATTTTATATTTTCAAACTGAAATTACTCGTTTAGAAGAAAGCTATCGCAAACTAGGTATGTGAAACTATTAATTTATAATAACCAAGGATTGAATCAAATAGATTGAAGACCAGAATGTTGTTTTTATTACAGAATACAAATTGGCACAAAGTCAATCGAATTCTCGTCAGTTTTTCCCGAGAACTATAGAAAAAGATGACGATGACTTGGTTGTCATATACAACCGCGTACCTAAGACTGGCTCTACTAGTTTCGTGGGTGTGGCCTATGACTTGTGTAAGAAGAACCATTTTAAAGTGCTGCACATTAATATAACAGCAAACATGCATGTTATGTCTCTGAGCAATCAGTACAAGTTCGCTCAAAATGTGACAAAGTGGCAGGAAGTGCAACCAGCGCTGTATCATGGTCATATGGCATTTTTAAACTTTGAAAGGTATGCTGTTTATGTGTCTGTTGCATATATTCCATATGCATCAGCCCTTCATAAGCTTCTTTACAATGTTTCCTGATCAACTAACGGGAATATAATTTGGACCTTATAGTTGCTATTAATTATCAGACAAGAAGACAGATGAACACTTCTATCGGTATAAAAATATCCATACTATATGAACCCCTAAATTTCTTATGGACTAGGGCAAGGATTGTATTACACAAGCTTGGCGCTTTGAAAATACTATTCTATCCATCTAGCAAAACTAGTTTTTTTAGAGGTAAAAAAAATGTTTACTGTAACTGTAACTGGCCTGTAAACAAGCACAACATGGTCATGGGCTTAAATCTGCCATACAAGTATTATTGTGAACCATGTTCTCGAACAAATTTAAAAGTTGTTGGTATTAATATAAGAAATAGTTATAAATTATTCTGATTAATTAATAGACTAATATTTCATATATTATATACCCAAGAAGGGTTGGTGTATGGCAAGCAGTAGCCAAAACCTATTACAGTATGGACTGCTGCCTTACTGTGTCATCTCTACCAAAGTGGAAAAAGGGTAGGGAGGAAAAAAAACATGCTCATGCCTATCACCCAGGTGGGTTGGCAGAGTTTGGTGTTTTTACATTTGGTGCAATCTTAGCTCACCTCTTGCTGCTATGTCAATACATCTAATCATTAAGTGCATGTTGGATAACCAACAACATTTTTAACATTAAATCTTTTTATTTTTAGGTTAGGCACATCCTCAAAACCAGTATTTATTAATTTAATAAGGAAGCCACTAGACAGGCTGGTGTCTTACTATTATTTCCTACGGAATGGAGATAACTTTAGACCCCACTTGGTACGGAAGAAACATGGAGACAAAATGGTAAGTTATTTGTAATATTACTACTTATTTTTAGTAAATTAGCTATTTATTATCTTCATAATTGAAGGAGCAAAGCAGCACACTGAACATCAAGTAACCACATAAATGACAACTGTCAGTAGTTGTGTTGCCAGTTTTTATTAAGGGGCAGTGGAAAAATAAAAACAATAGAGGACTATCATGACTCATCACCATTAGAGATTGCCAGCAACATTAGGGGTGTTTGATGAGTGATCCCTGTCCCGCCCACACAAGAAATGGAGTTTGTGGAGTTGCGGTAATTTAGCCCCCAACTAGAAACTAATTTACTAACAAACTAAGGTAAAGGAAGTAGGAAGGAAGGGTTGGGTCCTGCAGCAGCCCACTTATCAGATGAAATGCAAAAATACCTCTACCTCACTTGTGTTTTCTGTAACTTATTTTGGGTCTTTTTTCATAGTCATGGAGTAATCAATTCAGAATACCTCTATGAACCTTTGAATACTTTTCATTTAAATCTTTGACATTTTGTACTTTTACGGTTCACAGACTTTTGATGAATGTGTGGAAAAGTATCAGGCAGACTGTGATCCCAATACAATGTGGCTACAAGTTCCCTTCTTCTGCGGTCATTCAGCACAGTGTTGGTTAGTACTTTTTATGA
Source organism: Papilio elwesi (assembly GCA_029849275.1). Taxonomy (NCBI): domain Eukaryota; kingdom Metazoa; phylum Arthropoda; class Insecta; order Lepidoptera; family Papilionidae; genus Papilio; species Papilio elwesi. The sequence goes on along the minus strand of CM056687.1, from coordinate 1,132,439 downwards.
ATTCTAATAATCTTTCAACTTAGTTATAGATTAGAGTATTACTAAAAGGGATAATAGTTTGTTACCATTTTTATTGTTTATTGTTAGAAATCAGAAGCTTCCATGAAATGCTATTCGGAATGATCATTTGATTTTTTGACTCAGTGCGACTAGGTAGCTGAATGGTTGCAAAGTAAATAAGTGTGAGCATAAACCCTAATACTATTTTTTTGGAGACAGACTCTGCGGGGAAGATTAACTTCATCAACATCAATTTTATTCTTTATTTATTTATATATCAATTGACAATGTGACAGATGCAATCCATGTCCAATTACCCTCCAGATTTATCCAAGTCAATAAACATTTGATTAATTTATAATCATATATTCCTTATTCTTTCAGGAAACCCGGAAATCAATGGGCATTAGACCAGGCGAAACACAATCTAGTCAATCACTATCTCCTTGTGGGTGTCACAGAAGAAATGCTTGATTTTATATCAGTTCTCGAAGCTGTCTTGCCTCGAATATTCAAAGGGGCCACCCAGCATTATCTTAATAGTAATAAATCACATCTAAGACAGACGAGTTCGAAAATAGATCCGGCTCAAAGGACCATAGACAAAATACAACAGTCGACCGTATGGAAGATGGAAAATGAACTGTACGAGTTTGCATTAGAACATTTTAAATTTGTCAAAAGAAAAGTGTTAATGAAAGAATCTTTAAGTGTTCCGCAAACTTACTTTTATGAGAAGGTACGACCAAAATGAAAGTGGACTTAAGTTAATATGAATTAAAATTGTTCATTCCAGATGTTTGTATGTTGAACATATTTCTGTTATTTATTGTTAGGTGTAACATGGACTTGAAAGTTTAAACATAGGTATATTGAAAAGACGTCGAGTTTGTTTATTGTGTGTAAATCCTTTGTTTTGGATATGCTTTTTGGCGTAAATAGTCAATTTTTCTATTACATAATTTGTAGCAGCTTCCAATATGTTGGTGAATGTTAAACATATTGCAAGACCAAAATAAATATTGAGTAATCTTATTTATACTTTGTTTCAGAGCAAGATGTGATTTTTGTAAAAAATTAAATAATTATGATCTCACGCCCGTAACCCAGAGGGGTAGGCAGAGATAATGGATTTCCATTAGGCGCGATCCTGGCATAACTCTGTCGCTTCTTCTACATCCATACATCTACTCATACATGCTCGTCGGTTACGGGTACTCCTTATATCGCTTTATTCTTTTTATTATCTTTTGTAAACAATGGATTTTAAGTTAAAATTCGTGAATCCCAAAATATTTTCGAAAAATAACTTTTTTGTTACTTTTTAACATCAGCTATACGTACATAATTTCACTACACTTTATCTCACGATTTCCACAAAATTGGAATGACGTTTGTTTGTTTACAACAATTATATCTTGCAATGAAACAAGGTATATACATTTTTAGGAAGAATACAGAAAATATACAATAGTTGTATGTTGTTAAATGAAATGCTTAACTTACAATTTCTTTAAAAAGCTTTCATAAACTGGCCCAAAATTATTTGTATACGAAAGTGGCACAAAAAGATGTAAGCAAATCTTATGATTTAAGGCTGATGTATTGATAATTCTAAGCTATAATTTGACTAATGCAGGTTAATTTAAAAATTGGCCAATCGTGAATCGGACTTGTGCGCGAATGTCCCGTACCATTATCTTTAAAAACGGCAAATCATGTCTTGTTGTATGGGAGAGCTGAACATTTCAAGCATCTATCTGTTGCCGTTATCAATATCGAGGAAAAACGAACAGCAAAATCATGTTTGTTGTATGGGAGCCCCTTAAATATTTATTTTATTCTGTTTTGTAGTATTTGTTATAGCGGCAACAGAAATACATCTGTGAAAATTTCAACTGTCTTCGTGACATACAGCCTGGTGACAGACGGACAGACAACTGAGGCTTAGTTATAGGGTCACCTTTGAGTACGGAATCCTAAAAAGTACTAAGAATAGTATTATAATTTTACCAACCAGGAACGAGCTTCAGTTGTGTCATTATTACTTAGTCCCCGGTACTGACAGCAAGAATTTTAATAGTAAAATATTTTAATTTAATAAAAGCCTAATATCGAATTTCATTCATTTAATCTTTCTTTATGTTTTATTTAAAAAAAAACATATTTTGCAGTAAATATATCTAATGTATCAGGAACCAAAAAAAAAATTTTTTTGCTTGACATGCAAATTGCTTTATAATATAGTGCGAAATATAATTATTGTTAAATAAATGGGACACATTTAAGACTTCTATTTTAATTATTAAATACCAATAATGATTATATTTTTTTAGATTACAAAAAAAAACATATGTTATCTGTGCACAATATAATTATTTTTTAATCTGTATGCTTTATATGTGACAGTGTTTATTAACGCAACGAATTATTGATGTTTTGACATATTTTTTTTCGCCACTCAATTTATTGTGCCTTTTTTTTGCGATGGTAACATTTTTTTGTTATTTTATTCTGTGACAGGAAGCTTTAATTAATGTTTGAATACATAATCGAATTGAATGTTTTGTCTACTGTATGTTTTTAACATACAATGTTGTTGGGGCGGTAAGTTTTTAAATTCTTATGAAAATATATATTTGTTACGTTGATATTAAAGTGAAATAGTTTTTCTATTACATTGTTTTTTCTTGGGTACAAACTCTTGTATACATCTAGTGTTGCCATAAGATGTAACAATAAAAAAACAGGTTTAAGTATTTTTTTTCGTTTAAAATGACCTGGACAAAAGATTTTAATCTCTGTGGAGATCCACATATAATTTTCTCTACTTTGATATCTAAGGCAATTATAATACTAGACAACTTGATAACAAGAAACCCAGTAAATCCTATAATGCTCGCTCAAGCCGAGATACTTAACCTAGTATATGGACACTGGCGGGCAGTGCAGGTCGTGGGACGCCATGACTTCCACAATCGTCCGGATCTGTGGCTTGCTCAGACGAAGTAACCTAATAAAGATCCGCCTGTTGATCCCTTAGAGCCTCTTTTGCTTCCTCGTCTAAAGGTACCAGTGAAGATTGTAGCTTCTATCCGTTACCAGCTACTTTGTCCAGGTGGCAGGGGACGATAGGCTCAGGGTCGATCGCTCTGCTACCACGGTTTAGTTCGTCTACTGTGACCTTTAATTTAATCTATTGGTGTAGGAGAATGAGTGGTGTTTATTTTAGAGATGTGTTATAGGTGTCTATTAAATAATAAACTCAGAGTTTGGAGTCCTTCAGGTTGCTGTGCTTTTCTCACTCGATTCGTTTCTTCGTATTAATACTTCCACAGAAATAGCGCCAGCCAGATTCCATGGGCGGCCAACCAGTTTCGTGCTATGAGCTGGTGCTGAGTCCTGTTGGTATACCCAATGTCTGTTTTTGACTGTTGTCTGGACGGTATTTTGGTACACCAGGGCACTGGTTTATACACCTTTTTCACAAAAAACACCTCAGTTAAGCCCGAATATGAGACTTCAAGCCAAACCATGAGTGCGGAAGGACAATGCCCTCGTTGAACCCTCGGAATACGTGAGCTGGCTTCTCCACTGCTGTGTGTGGGTGGTGCAAGGTGCATACCTTATCGTTTTATTTATTGAATCTTTCTTCGATGGTAATTTTTTTTCATCCGAAAACAAAATATCGCTGTATTTTTTTCTCGCGTACCGCCGTAACCAAGGGCGGGATCTTTTCAGACAAATTTTTAAACGCTTGTTCAGGTCTTCACTTAACACTCTTTTTACCGTGGTTCTGCTTATCCCCATAAGCTGACCCGTGAGCTTGATATTTTATTTACGAACAGGATTTCTCTGGATTCGCGCCTGCACTGCTTTTATGATCACTGGTGTCCTAACTGTGCGAGGCCGGTCCTCTTACGATGTCCGAAACTTGAATCTCCATGGTATTGTTTGATAGAGCGATAAACAAACCGTATTGTTATTTTGAAGTTTTGCAGATTATTGAAAATCTGTTGGCGCGTAACCACAGCGATGCAACGCGATAACCGAGACTTCTTCGACCACTCCATATTTGGTAATAAATGAAAATGTTTTTTTTTATATTCGAAAAGTGCAAGCGTTCCATTTTTAAATTGGTAGAAGTATATTTGGCCAGTATCCGCCGATTTAAAAAAAGGTTATATATGTATTTATTTATAAACATTTTGCATCACGTTACTAACCAGAATTTAGAATTAGGAGTTTTAATATTTTTATTACTACTGTAATGTTATTTTTATGAATACTCATTTTGGTTGTCAGTTATATTTTAATTATGTGTTTGATTCTAAATGATTATAGTAGCCTGATGGCCATGACGGAGGTTTTGTATATATTTTTATAATCGAATGAAATAGATAGAGAAATGTATTAATATGAAATTATTAATTGCAATTTAAATTATATTCCGTATGTAAATAAAATTTGATGATTGGCGATTTTACATTAAACGTTTGGTTTAAAAAATACTTAATTTTTTACTATGTTGCAAACGAGTTGTTTTGCAATAGTCAAACGTACTTATCTATTGGTGATCAGTATCTACGCACGCACTAGTTGTTAATGCAAGAATTCGTTAATAAATTGACATTTTATAGTTAAACAAGTTTTTTTATTTGGTCCTTTGAACCGGATTTTTGAAAATAAGTTCTTATTGTTGTGTTGTACACACATTGCAGTTATTGGAAATATTATGCAATAAGATGCAAACGGGTATTAATTTTGTACATTTCACACTTAAAAAAATATAAATATAAACATTGCTTCTGACCATCATAGGTAAGCCTTTAATTTAATAGTGGTAGAGCCCGCAATAACAACATCTTTTGCACGAATGGGCCGGCTCGACCGGTGAAATACCACGACGTCACAGAAGACAGGCGTGAAGTAGAAGTATTCTGCGTTTCGTCTGATGAGTGACGTGCCGGAGGCCTAATTGTAGTCCTCTTCCCCCTCCTATCCTTTTCTAATAAGGAAAGGATGGGAAGATGGACAGGGAATGGAATTATCCTTTTTTATGTTTGTCCCCTCCGTCCATGAAGGTAGGCAACGCATCTGCAACTCATTAGCTTGTTGCGGATGCCTATGGGTAGCGGTACTTATTTCCAGGGGCCGCTTGCTCATTTGCCACTTTGTAATAAAAAAAAAATGTAGTAGGCAACGAAACTCTTGTTTACGGAAAGCGATCACTTTATATCGGGTGAACCGCTTGAGAAAAAAGAATCTTATGAGTAATATTCTTATAAGTATTGAACAAGTAAAATAATGTATGCTATATTATTCCTGTAGATTTTTCGCCATCATACAAGCAATGAGTCACAACTCGCTTCTCGGAACTTGAAACTCTTTCAAACAAGTCAATTAGTGTGTGGTCAAATTAACTGAATAATACATTCGTTGTCCAAGCGAGCCATATAATGGTGTATTGAGCAGTCTTACTAGCTCGCCGAGTTAACTATGGTGTACCAAGTAAACACAACTCAAAATTGTCTTGAGCCTTGCATTTGATACAATAATTGCCTACGCAGTGGATTCATTCAGGGGGTTACCGCTTTAAACATTAAATCGATTTTCCTTCTCGCTCGTGTGTCGATTAACACATATATCAGAGTAGGTCAGCCATATTTTTATAAGTTGTATTTAAAAAGAAAGCTCCAACGTTCAGTCGTATGCTAGAGTCAGCAAAGAGCGGTCGCCCCGCGATGCTGACTCGATCACAACCGTTAGCAGAGATGCTATCGCGGCGTCACAACTTTCGAAAAATCATACTAATTATTGCGAGTCGCAGATCATCTAAAATGAGTTAATTTAAATCGATTTTGTTCAGTTTTATGTTTAGTTTGATTTGAAGCTTGGACGAAGGTCGCGTCCTTTAATCGATGAACAATTACAAGTGACAGCGTGTGACTACCCGCGTGTACAGACACTTTTTGATACGTATATATATTTTAAATAAGTGCCAATACATAAACTAGCTTAGTATACAGGGACTATTTATCTAACTCAAGGAACTATAAATATATTGCATCTTCATGGAATATGGGCATCTGTTTAGACACTGGTGAGTAGTAGTCTAAAAACACGCCGGTCTGTAACCAAAGGGAATGTGCAGAGACTATGAATTCCCATTGTGCAAAGTCTTATCAACATGTTTTATTAATGAATTCAACGTTCAATAGTATTGGACTCATACATCTCCACAACACTTACATAAATACTTGCGCACAACATTAACAAATATTAATTCTTTCTAATATTCAGACTTTCAGCGCACATTATTTCAAATATGGACTGTATTCAGTATTAGGTGAGTCACTATGTTGATTTGTTATGAGAAATAGTCACTCACTTGAGTGTAAAGATTGTGTGTTGGGAGGCAGTTACATACGAACTACATGAGGCCTGCTTATGGCCAGCAGTGAGTGTCTGATAATTTTGCCAATTAAAACCACTCCATATATACAACTTACGAACAAATTGAAGGGCGAGACAGAGTAGTAAGTTTAGATAAATGGTAAAGCACTTAAAGTTATTTAGATTATTACATAAAATCCCCAAAGGGCGCCACAAAATGTCAATCACGTCACAAAAACGAAATATTCCTAGCATGCCTTAGCCTTGCAATGCCACGTTGTAAAGTAAAAAGTGTACATTCCGCACATTATTCATGTTTTAATTAGTATTTTTAAATAGCAATGGTAAGCCCTTTTCCTTCCGCCATCAAGTCCAAAAATATCAGGTGACAAATTACTTTTTTAAACATATCATAATGTCAAAGCGTTGTGCATACAGTTTCATTAAAATCCAAGAACACTTTTCTTTGTCTTGAGGTCTTAGGCCTGAAACCCGTACGGGTGTCCTCAGAAGATCATACCCAAGTTTGATCATTGCTTTAGGAATGCGAGCACAAACGTACTACATTGATTTTTATTTATATATAATAGAATGGCTGACGCCTACTATTTTGAAGTATAAACAACAAAATTATACTCGTAATTAATCTGACTTACGTTCTAATAGTGTTCGAATAGCGAATTAGGAGTTAGGGGTAGCATCAAGTGGTTCTTAGATGTATTAAAGTGCTTATAATTTAACTCCATAAATGTCTACACTATGACAAAAACATATCCGTTGATTGTGTCTCTTTGGTCCATTAAAGGTAGGCAACGCATTTGCAACTCATTGAGTTGTTACAGACGCCTTTGAGTGACGATCACTCAATATCATGTGATCTGCTTGCTAGTTTGCCACCTGATTCCATAAAAGAAAATACAGTCGAGTGTAACCATACAAATGGACTTGGAAAGTCGGCGTAAGCTAGTCCGACATAAACTTTTTCTTGCACTACCGCATAACTTCAGTCAGCCCGTGACCATGGCGCATGCATTCGTACCGAAATATCGGGAGTTTAAAAAGTCTAATCGTGGTAGGCCCGTTTCTAACAAACCTTATATCTCCTAGTCCATTCTTAAGCTTAATTAGAGTATTTAAAAAAAATAAAGAACAGTAAAATTAGGTTTCAAAATGTTGTCATGAGAATAATACTTAAAAAAATGACTGTTTAAAATACTTAAATGCTCTACTTGGCAGCGGCACCAGATACCCCACTGACTTATTTATTTATATATTTCTTTACTTCCACAATGTGTTGCCTCTAATGCAAATCTGATGACACCTCACTCTTCAAAATTAGTTTAGCTGCTTAAGCTACACGAAGTCACAATGGAACGGACATACATACCCGCAAAAAATCAGTCAAACAATAATAGATGGCGTAGTATACTCCTTCACAATCATTATGAGTCACACAACACAATTTAATATGGTAATGCGGTTCAACCGATTACTAAACGATTTCAACCCAATCGTTTGTTATGAAAACATTAAAAATACAACAGTAAACTTGTATTACCATTGCGTTTAATAACTTTTTAATAAATTTAAGCATTTAAGTAATAAATAATGATGATAAAAGTACTCTAAAGATTTATTCAGAAGTAAGTTTAACTATTATTGTCTGAATTGTATTGTAAAATGTAAGGTGTACTCTTTGTTTACAAAATTTCCATCTTGATTTGGAACAAGCTAGAGATATTATATCTATTATATATGGTTGATGCGCAATATAGGTTGATTGGGTGGGTTCTATTCCCACCCCACAGACATGTCTGTTTGTCCTAAATCTGGGTGTCATTATCTATTTAAGTATGTAGTTAGGCAGTTAGTATGTTAGGCGCGACGTTGAATGGATAGTATGGTAGGAGGAAAAATAGTGTTATTAGAGAAAAGTATACTTCAAAGTGGTAGTGACTAGAATTGAGAAAGGTATGTTTCTATGGTTCAGACATGTTGAAAGCATGTATGAAGAGAAGGTAACCAAACTAATTTATGTTGCAAAAATGAGTGGCAGTGTTGGCAGGGGACGTCCAAGCAGAACTTATCGATCAGATCAGTGATAGAATAAAGAAGTGAGTAAGGAGTACCCGAAACCGACGAGCGTTATCAGTATATGTGTTGAAGAAGCAAGAGAGGCGTGCCGGGGTCACGCCAAATCTAAATCCATGATCTTTGCCTACCCTTCTGGGTTACGGGCGTGTGAGCATATATTATTTTTTTATTTGTTAGGACAATGAAAAACTTTCGTATAAAATGTGTGCCTTGAAAAGCAAAACAATGATTAGTGAGAATTGGAAAAGTCGATATGAAAACTTGTGTATTGTTTGGGAGTTTTATTCAAAACGCCGCGTAAAGATTACTCGAATGCAACTAAAATGGTGTACATATGTTGTTAGTAATAGAGGTGTTTGTGTAAAAATAAAATCTCATAATGTTGCCCGTACTTTTACCTACTATGAAGGCAACATTAGCCTCAGAAGCCGAAGTATCACAATTTCATTCGAATTCGCGCCAAAAGATAATGTAATAAATCCTCAATAAACAACGATTTCTTAGAACAAAACAATGAGGAGCAGGACAGCACGGGCGGCGAACGCAGCCGGCGAGAGAGCGCGTGGGGCGGCGTCACGCCGCCCGCCGCCGCCTTCCCCATGCAGAACTCCAGCCACGTCAAGTTCGAGCCGCCCACAGTGCCAGTCATATTCGTACTGGGTGAGCCTGTTATAAACATTTCGACATACTTTTTCTTATAAACAAAACTAAAGACGGAACATAGTCACCGGTCCGACTGGCCGCAAATGGCATTGCGGCTAGCCGCAGTAGTAGTGACGGCTAGCCGCCACCACAACCTGAGCGGGCGCTGTCAATGTAACAAATGTGTTAACAGGGGAGGAGCCCGCAACAACATCTGTTGCATGACCGTGCCAGCTCGTCAGGTAAAATACCACGACATCACAAAGGACAGGAGTATGTTTCTACCTTTTCCCTTCGTATACTTTTCTAATAAGGAAAGAATGGGAAAGGAAAGAAGGTTTGCCGGGGAAGGGGGCGGATAGGAAAAGGAAATATCTATCTGTTTATCTCCTCCTCTGTCCATTAATGGTATGAAACGCATCTACAACTCGTTACTTTGTTGCAGATGCCTATGGGTAGTAGTTACTTCATATCGTATGATCACTTCATTGTATAACACCTTCTATAAAAAATTGTACCCTTAGCAACTGTCCTGTTGACCCTCAGGAGCACTTAGAGAGACCAAATCGGTTGACTAGCGGCTGCATCGTAATACAAACATAAACATTTTTTTCATACTTATTTCTGGCTGCGGTCAACCGGTCATCTGAAGCCGGGTAAAAGATTGTGCAGAGGCCCTATGAGGCGTGTCTTGTGGCATGAGTTCATAGTGACTACAAGTGGTGTGTGCTCCAGGAGGCCCGGGCAGTGGTAAGGTGACGCACTGCGACACGCTGGCGCAGGAGCGACGCGGGCTGGTGCACATCAACATGACCGATCTGCTGCAGCAGTACGCCATCGGCAACGGTACGTCAATATAAATACTCCATTTATAAATTTCAAATATTAGTAGAGCCAGTTGCAGTACCTGTTGTACCAAGGAAGTACCACGAGCACAGAATACAGGCACACAGCGAGGATACTTAAATATGATTTTCTTATTAATAGGTGCCATTAGCCCCATCCCTTTCCCATCGCTTCTTTTTCTTATCCTTATTTCGTCCTTTTCCCCTTTCCGCTGCGATGGCTGGCACTCCATCTGTTACTCTTTTCTTAACTGTTGATGGGTAGAAGAGTCTCCTCCTCTGCCATTATCTTCCTAGTTTATCTTCTTCTTGTCATGCATGAACGATGTTTTTCCTGCTACTAGCGTCAAATAACGTCTTTACGTTAAAAAAAATTAAATCTCCTAAAGCCCGATGATAGAGCCACCTACTGAGTCAAATTCTAAATATAAACCGTCCCAAGCAAGTGACTTCATCACATATTTTCATCAAACTTCGTTCAGCAGTTTCGGCGTTCATTCCATTCCATTCGGAAGTCCTTGACAAGATTCTCCTCAGGTTTTGACTTCAATAATATATAGTGGTACGATATAGCAAGTGCTTGATACCATAAAAACAATATAATCGTCGCGCCATTGGTCATTGCCAATGGCGAGGTCCAATGTCGCAGGCGGAGCGATCGATGTGCCCCTACCGCGCTACCCTTAGCAAACACCATAGAACATACTCCGTATAGAATTGTTTTTGTATTATGACATGTTTACATTGTTTATTGGCAATTCCACGCGTCATTGTTTGCAAATAAAGCTATCGCCGAAGTCTATGAAGTTCTATATTTGTCAATATTAAGTTAACGGAATTGTACTTGATTGCCAATTTTGTATTGTCTACTAATAGCGAATATACATAGCTCTTTGGTATTAGTAAATATAACGATGGAAAAGACACGACACGAAAATTGGTTAATATTTTTATCATACAAACAAAAATATTTGTTTGGTAAACAGCCTTTAAACAAAAACGGTTAAGAAAAACATCGCGAGGAAACCGGCATGTATTAGAACCACCAAATTCATGTGACATCCATACCCGTACTGGGCCAGCGTGGTGGATTACGGCTCATTCCCTCTCTCGGAGAGGAGGCCTTTGTCCTGCAGCGGGGAAAATTCTAAAACAAGGCTGATTTATTATCATTATTTCTCCTTAAAAAACCTGTCATGGGCGACATTGAATAGCGTCATAAAGCTGTCTCTAACGACAGATAACGCTAATTCAATTGATACTACGATAGCAGGCGTTAGTGTCGCGCGGGGGCGCTGCAATAGACTCCGATGTACTTTTGCACGATTAGCTCGTGAAGAGGGCGCGTGGGAAGTCGCAGGTGCCGTGTCTCGCTTCAAGGACCGACCTTGCTACTATTTTATTCGTAGAGCATTTTACATATACTAACACTTATTATTTAAGGAGGGTCTGCACAGAATTGTTTCTTAGAAAATACATAAATTATTTCTAAGGTATCCATTAGAGCTCACTGAGGACTATGGATCGATTTTTGGTTGTTTGTTTGGGAAAGCCTACATCCTGCATTGGAAATCAGTTTTTTTTAATGTAAGAAAGTGGCAAACGAGCAATCGGGTCACCTGATGTTTAGTGAGCGCTACCCATAGACATCCGCAACAAGCAAATGTGTTGCAGATGCGTTGCCTACCTTTAATGGACAGAGGAGGGATAGACATGAAAAAGGATATTTCCTTTTCCTCGTCAACGAGGATTGGAAGGGGTTCCCGTCCAATCATCTTCCCATTCCCATCCTATCCTTAGAAGGATAGAGTGGGAAAAAGAAGAGGACTGAAATTAGGCCGCTGGCACCTGGCACTCATCAGACGAAACACAGAATACTCTTCTTCACGCCTCTTTTCTGTGAGGTCGTGGTATTTCACCGGTCGAGCCGGCCCATTCGTGCAACAGATGTTGTTGTTGCGGACTCTACCACTGTTAAACCTGTGAACCAGTTACCTGAAACGATTGTAAGGACAGGTTTGTTTTTAAAGCGTTTGAGGAACTTATGCATACGATGTGACCAACAACTCACAGAAGGCTTTTATGCTTCTGCTTTTCATCTTCGATGTGCCGGAGGCCCGGTGTCAATCTTCGTTTCCCATTCTTTCCTACAAAGGATAGGATAGATAGGATAGGAAGAGGATTGAACGGGGAAGGGGATGAATAGGAGAAGGAAATATCAATTGTACTGTCTGTCTCCTCCTCTGCCCATTAAATCCAACACATCTGCAATTAATTTTGTTGCGGATGCCTATGGTGATCTACCTACCGGTCACATCAGGTGAACCGCTTGCTCATTTGCCACGTTCTTCCATAAAAAAAAGAATTAAAGACGATACTATAATATAGACGTGCTTATAACCATTATTATTATTGTATTATAACCAGTATTATTGTCAGACATGCAAGACTTCGGCGCGCTATCGAGTCGGACGGTGACGGAGGTGCTCATGCTGGAGATGAAGATGGCGCCCGCAGCGAGTGCCTACCTGGTCTCAGGATACCCGCGCTCAATGCGCGACGTCGCTGAGTACACTGACAAGGTATATAGACCATTTTGAATGGCGAATTTGTCTTAGCGGATCATTTGGCTATTTTTTATCGGAAAAGAGACGAGCTTGATGTACATTACTAAAATAAAATAAAAGCTGAAAAAAAGGCCGGCCTTTTTATACGAAATCGAAGAAGTATTCTTTTTTCTCTTCTGACATTTGCTGTCATACTTTGCTTCTCTTCACACCCCACTCTTCTTCTGGTCTTCACTCACATACTCAATATTCTGGTGACCGAAATTCGAACGCCACTCAACGAGTCCACTATTTGATTGAACAACCATAGCAATATTGGATTCATATTTAAAATTCATTACAAACATTTTACCTTTTCTGTATGCAATTGCTTTTATTAAATTATCTTTTATATATATAACCTTTATCCATTGCTGCCGATGATGATTGAAATAAAACATTGTATAAAATTGTAGGTATCCACTGTTTTCCGTTGTAAGCGCTTAAGTGTATTTCATGCATCTTTTGGCTCTCTTACACATATGTTCAGAGGCACTCACTGAGGCCCTCGTCACAATCTGTTTCATTTAAAATAATACTAGCTGGCCCGGCAAACTTCATTCCGCCCTATAATTAATAGATGGTTCATAATTTTGGCGATAATAGCTTACACATAAAAGTTAGATATATGCTGTCGCGGACTTATTTGTGGGACTATTTAAGGTAAACATTTCCGTTGTACATTATACGTGTTATTAACGTTTTTTGCAGCGCACACCAGAATAGCTCGCATATGGCGAAGTTTTACCTCCTCACTTGACACTTATGTTACGGAAAATTCACACAATATCTTTATAAATTATAGCCTATATGTTATTCCGAGATATAATATTGTATAAGTTTCATTAAAATCCATTCAGTAATTTTTGTATATATTATAATAAGAATTTATAATATTAAATAGGATTGTCGTTGTAGACACCCGGCAGGGATATGGCTGAAAATAAAATATTGTTTATAAACGGTGCTGTGCGTACCGACAAGCCCCGCCCTTGACACACTGCTACCGATTTTAGTCGGCTTTTTCACGAATCCATTAACGTATGACGATCGACTATTTAAAGACTTTGTACAATGTACCATTGTACTAAGAAATTATCTATATAAGTTTATGTGGTACTTGAAAGGAAAAAAGCGCCATAGAATTCCCTAATTTAATGTCTGTGCTATTTTGTTTTACAAGAAATTACGTTAATTTATATAAAGAGAGGATGGGATTACACCTACCAACTCAAGTATTCCATATACCTGGCCTGCTCAGAGAGGTCTTTAAAATACCACGCCTGTGCTTGGAGAAGTAGAGGGCGGTTTTCACCATTTATGTCAATATTTAAAAAATTGCCCACGTAGTATGGGTACGTTCCCTTTGCTTCTCTTACTTTCGCCCTGTTCCTGATAGATTTCTCAAATTTTGTATTCAATTAAAATTATTATTAATGTAAATACCATGACAGCTAACTAACTAATGTTTCCGTTGATCAGACTTTTTGAAATTGGGAATATCTTTGAATATTAAGCTCTTATAAAAATATTTCTTCTAGCAAGAGAAACAGAAGCATTCTTTTCCTCTGAGTCAAATGTGTGTCAATGTGCTCAGGTTCTATATATTAACAGACAAATACATAACCGTGCTACGAGTGACAAGCTAATGATTCCTCGCGTGCATTACACTCTGTTGTGATTCACGCGTTTATTTGTTTTTGAAAGGAATTTAATAAATTACATCGAATTATTTCAAAATTTATATTGATTCACAGTTAGCATGAACTGCATAACATCCCTACTAATATTATAAATGTGAATGTAAGTTTGTTTGTTACGCTTTCACGCGAAAACTACTCAACCGATCATCATGAAACTTTGTACACATATTCTTGGAGGTACTAGAAGTAACATAGGATACTTTTTATGAAAAAAAGTTGTATATAAAAATCGAAGTATGTATGTTCCCTATAAATTGGATTGCGTCAATGAGTACCGGAACAAACTTGTATCTGAACTTGAGACTCTATTGGGTAACGTTTCGGATTGGGGGCGACAAAATGTTGTCCAATTCAACCCCAAAAAGACACAAGTTTCAAAAACAACCCTTCGTCGTTAATCTAAACTTTGAGAACACTACCCTGGCTGCCTCTGCTAGTATCAGTATTCTCAGCGTTGATATATCCAGCGATGTCCAATTTCGTGGTCATTTGGTAGGTAAGGCCAAGTTGGCCTCCAAAAAGTTTGATGTGCTCGGTAGAACGAAGCAGTATTTCACGCCGGCCCATCGCTTAAAGCTGTATAAGGCGCAGGTTCGGCCTCATATGGAATACTGCTCGCATCTCTGGGCTGGAGCCCCCAAATACCAGCTTCTTCCACTTGACCGCGTACAACGAAGAGCGACTCGAATCATCAACGACCGAGCTCTTACTGATCGGCTTGACTCATTGGCATTGCGAAGGGACATCAGTTCCCTTTGCATTTTTTTCATCTTTACTATGGGGAGGGTTCCGAAGAATTGTTTGGAACAAGAACAGATAAGGAATACATCCAGAATCCAATGTATATCACCAGACGATATCGAAAGTAGGAGTACTTCATGCTGTGTCTGTGTCTGTCTGTCTACCCAGTCCACTAGCAAACACTTTGTGACTCTACCACGTTTGATCAATTCAAATATTGTACCGTTGTTCGTAAAAGAGCTGCATGACTCTAGTACTGTTAGATGTTTCCATTATTTAATTCGTCGTCATTAGCGACAGCAAGGGTTCTAATTCTCACGTGGCCTTGAACATGTAAAATAGAGCCCGGGACGATGGCGACGTGGTCCTTTAGTTTCGTGAAAGCGAAGCACTTGGGTGAACTGTTTCCTTCGGGTAGTGTTAAGGCATAGTGCAGAGGGGCACCAGTACATTCCATTGGAGATCCCGCAGCCCCTCTTCTTGCACCCAAAGACGGTCCCCATAGGACAATACCTATGGAAGACCTACTCAGATAAAAAAAAATTCTATATAATGGCATATGTTGGTAGATCCAGACGGTGAGCGGTGCAGTGTTGGTGAGCTGGCGGCAGCGCGTGCTGGAGCGGCAGATAGAGTACGGCGCGCGGCTCGGCCACGTCGTGCTCAGCCTGGCGCGCATGGAGCTCGTTCACTTCTACCGCCACGTCATGCCCGTCGCCGACTACTTCGACCACACCGGCATACTCATTGTGGTGAGCGTTCGTTGATCTATCTGTCTATCTATGTTCCTTATAGACTCTGGACTAGCTGGACCAAACGATTTATTTCTTAGGAAATCTCTTATTTTCTTGGGTGAGGGGGGGGGGGCGGGAGTATACAACCATGGTTTTGGTGAGAGACAGGCTTATGTGAGGTTCTCACTAAATCTCCCCTGTGACCAACCTCGAGTGGTGCGATGGTGGGCTCCGGGATTCCGTGTTCCCTCCA
The DNA here is from genome assembly GCA_029849275.1 of Papilio elwesi. Classification (NCBI taxonomy): domain Eukaryota; kingdom Metazoa; phylum Arthropoda; class Insecta; order Lepidoptera; family Papilionidae; genus Papilio; species Papilio elwesi. The sequence continues at coordinate 1,116,425 of CM056687.1, read as the reverse complement.
CTGCTCTTGCGGGCAGACCCTGGGGAGCAGTCGCTTGAGCAATTCTTAACATTAAATGGAGAATTCAACGATTAAGCCGCGACACTGTCTTCCGGAAATGTTTCATTTGCGCCTTGCCTTAAACTACGTTATGCTTAATTATATCGTGGCATTCAGACCCTAACAGACAGCGTGCGAGGCTGTTATAATACAGAGAGCAGCTTGTAACCGTAAAGTTGATCGTTATTTCAAGCGCCTAACTACTGAGGTATCATTGAATGATGCGTTCTATCGATATTTTCTGCGCATTTTTATATTTTGCTCGTCTCTTATCGACTATTTTATCTATATTACGGCTTGTTATTAACAGTGTGACGTTAAAGTGATATCGGTAAATGCGCCTTAATCCTTGATTTATTACTTTCATCAAACTCAAGGCCTATATAATTTATTATTGTAACATTTCACGATATTAATAACCGGCCCATTAGCTCAGTTGGTTAGAGCGTCGTGCTAATAACGCGAAGGTCGCGGGTTCGATCCCCTCATGGGCCAATTTGACTTTTTTGATAAACAAATATGTGTGTAAAGTATACGTGAAAGTTCATTTTTGTGTATAGTAGAATAAGTGGTAAATAATATATAGACTACGTTCATACTGTGTCTACCCCAAATGAGTGGGGAAAGGGAAAGTCCCTACATAATATATAATTCTTCCACAAAGAAGTTACACGGGGGTCAACAGTGCCGTGAGTTCCTTTCGAGAAAATGGTACGATCGTTCTCAACTTGGCGGCAGCACTATCGTGCCCCTAAATACATCGTCTTAGAAATAAGTGGCTCGTCTCCGAAATAAGACGCGTAAAATAACACTACTAACCCAACCACATATTTCTGATGCTTAAATTTTGCACAGCTAGTATCTTAAAGAAGCACTCACTCCTGTTATTTGTTACGTAATGAAATATTTGAATTTCCTGAGTTATAACACATATTTAAAATTTAAGGTTTGTGATGCTGCAAACTGCATATGACCTTTCTCGTGACATCCTTATAATAGTCAAGATTGTGTCTCATGATTCTTGCAATGTTGACCAACCGGCCCATTAGCTCAGTTGGTTAGAGCGTCGTGCTAATAACGCGAAGGTCGCGGGTTCGATCCCCTCATGGGCCAAAACTAAACATTAGAAACTTCTTATTTTTTTGTAAATGAAAGGTTTTTTGATAGATTTTATTGATTTCTTATGTAATAAAATAAAGTTATACCCTCAGAAATAAGTGGTAGAGTTTGTAGGAAAGCATATCTTTATAGATACGTTGTGTGGCAAAGTTAAATTATTTCGTGCTCGGAGAATTATAGGTTTCCTCTGCGGTTGTACTTTCTACCATATAAGAGAAGTTGGTGTTAACATAATTCATACTTTTCAGTATGACCAATACCCACATTGCAGCGTACTTGTGAAATATATTTATATAAATTTTGGGTATTCAGTAAAACTTTAATAAAAAACTATTTGGCCCATGAGGGGATCGAACCCGCGACCTTCGCGTTATTAGCACGACGCTCTAACCAACTGAGCTAATGGGCCGGCTCACAATCTTCGAAAAAAGTAAATAGAATATATAATATTTTTTATAGAATGAGAAGACAAACGAGCATCTGGTTACCTAATTTTAACTCATCACCGACGCCCATGAACATCCGCAACACCAATGAAACTTCAGATCCAGTTTCTGTCTTAAAAAAGGAGTACGCTCTCTTCTTGAAGGACCCTAAGTATTTTGGAATACTGCTGGGGGTACATAATACCACAACGCGTTGTGTGATACAGGCAGTTATGGGAAACCGTGCGGTTATGGAATACCTTCCATCAAGGTGGTGTGAATTTGGTGCTCTCTCGAGATGACGACCATGAAACTGAGCCGCAGGAATTGTTTCAAACTGTTCTTCGGAATACTTCCCATAGCATATTTGGTAAAAAAAGACGGTTCGTCTTTTCTTAATCAAGAATCAAGTCGATCAGGTAGATCTCGGTCGTCGACGATTCAATCGCTCTCCATTGTGTGCCGCCAAATTAAATAAGGTGGTATTGAGGACCTCCAACATAGAATTTTAAGAGGTAGAGCCTCCAACAACATCTGTTGCATGAATGGGCCGGCTAGACCGGTGACATACCACGACCTCACAAGCGCGAGGTAGGCTAAGTAGGAAGTAGGTTACTCTAGTCCTGTTCACCTTCTATCTTCCAATAAGGATGGGATTTTAGGGCAAAAGGATTTGACATGGGATGTGATGAATAGGGAAAAGAAAAATCCTGCTTATCCCTCCTCCTGTAAATTTAAAGTAGGCTACGCATCTGCAGCTTATTAGGTTGTTGCAGATGCTTATAGGCATCAGTCACCTACTATGGTGAACTGCTCGATTACCACCTTCTTCCATAAAAAAGAGAGCTGCGAGCAGTATTCCATATGAAGATCCTGTGCCTTATACAGTTGGATAGCGCTTTACGCTTTACTCTGAAAACACCAAGCATTTTAGCAGGAACCGGCATGTGAAATGGATTTCAAGGTCCTTCAAGAAAAGCGTATTTCGTCCCTTGAGTCTTCTAAAACATTCAACCATTGGCTTAAAATCGGTCTTTTATATAAATGCCTCTCAACTGTAACTTAAGTCAACAAATAATGAAGAATTCTACCAATGCTTATGTATTACAACAGTAGAGGGCGGTGAGCCGATAGTTTTCTAATAAAATATGCATCAGTGGAACAGTTAACTAACAATTTGTTCAGACAATGCCGGCCGAGCGTTCGCATGCAATTATGTCTTAGTGTTTTTTTAAATGTTCGTATTACATTGTGAATATAGAAAGGCGTGGTTGGTATTAAAATATATCTATCTATCTATATGTATATATATATATATATATATATATATATATATATATAAAATTTTCCTGTCACAGTGTTCGTTGCCATATTCCTCCGAAACGGCTGAACCGATTTCAATGCAATTTTGCATATACTTGGTCGGTCTGAGAATAGGTTTTTATCTATGTATCTAATATAAATGTGAATGTAAGTTTGTTTGTTACGCTTTCAAGCGAAAACTACTCAACCGATCATCACGAAACTTCGTACACATATTCTTAGAGGTATTAGAAGTAACATAGGATACTTTTTTTATGAAAAAAAATAGTATATAAAAAGCGAAGTATGTATGTTCTCTTTAGACCTATAGACTCTGAAACGGCTGGACCGATTTCGATGAAATTTACAGGGATTGTCCAGATTGGCACAGCGGGTGTTCCTGTGTTTGGTAGCGATCGGATCAACATAATTAGTGGTACCCGGGCGAAGCCGGGGCGGGTCCCTACTTTCATTATCAATGTGAATAGTTTATTAAAGTTATAAATCAGTACAATAGGTCTTGAAAAAACAGTGGACTAACAATATGTTTTGATAACTGTATAATAAAGCTGGTCAGATATATGGATTTTTTTTTAATTTGTCAATATTAAAAAAAAAGACATCGATTTCAAAATATTATGATTATGGCCCATGAGGGGATCGAACCCGCGACCTTCGCGTTATTAGCACGACGCTCTAACCAACTGAGCTAATGGGCCGGTTGTGTATTGATAGAAAATTCTATTGTAAGTTTTATACAAGTTTACGATACCATTTCTGGATTTGTAATCCAATAACCTGACGAATTAATTAAATGATCTTATATTTTGTTAAGTTATTTATATGTAAATTTACTAATACTTTAGTTTTCCGCACAATTATACTTGTATGGGCTTCAATAAATGATCCTTGGTCGAAGTTACCCAGTCCTTCTAGACGTCTTCAAGTTACATATAATGTTACTATAAGCTATAATATCTTAGTTTACAACGTATACATTGTTATGTCGGGGCGACGGAAGTGCTCGGTGTGGTTGACAAATCGATGTCCATCAATAAATTAAACATACACGTCTTGTCCCGAGGCGACGCGACGAATCGATCGCTTTCCGACGGTCAACGTACAATGCCACGTACGAAACAAGAACGAGACCCGACAGCAATGATGACTGTCAACACTGACAACTTTCATCACTCGATATCCCTACTAATATTATAAATGTGAATGTAAGTTTGTTTGTTACGCTTTCACGCGACTCAACCGATCATCATGAAACTTTGTACACATATTATTGGAGGTATTAGGAGTAAGTAACATAGGATAGTTATGAAAAAAAGCGAATTATGTATGTTCGCGATAGACCTATAGACTCCGAAACGGCTGGACCGATTTCAATGAAATTTACAGGGATTGTCCAGATTGGCACATTCCTGTGTTTGGTAGCGATCGGATCAACATAATTAGTGGTACCCGGGCGAAGCCGGGACGGGTCACTGGTATGTAATAATTGATTCGTGATGTCACATAAATCTTGACGTAAGAGCAATGACTACTGAACGAAAAACAAAGGAGTCGAGAGTCGAAAGTTTATCGTTTCTTACCTCTCTGTATTATAACCGTGGGTTTACACCTCCGAAAACATTCACGTAAATCATATTGTCATCTCTGTTTTTTCAAAGAGAAAGATAGAGAGAAACTTTGAATCGCGACACGATTTTGCGCCAGTGGAAACCCACGGTAAGGCTTACGCCAAATGAACACGACAGGCAAAATGCTTATTTATTTATAAATTACTTTTATTTTGTTCAGACTAATCGCAAGTATCGATTTTATACCATTTTGCCCGTATTACTATGATGTAAAAATTTAGGTTGTGATCTCTCGTACTCTTACGTGAAAACGCTAGCTGTCTTTTTCTGAAAATAAATACACGCTCACGCCCGTAACCCATTGGTTTAGGCGGAGATTATGGATTTCCATTTAGTATAACATATCTATAGTATAAAATATTGACGAGCAAAATTAGTTTCTACTTAAACGTCATCGTATAGTAAATAAATAATCACAACTTGATACAGACTGAATGAAAAGTATGATGTAACTTCAGCCCTTAGCCCTTGCTTAGCCCGTGCAAGCCTTGCAGGTGTGCCAGACCGTAAGGTTGAAGTTGTAAGAGGCGTGTCGGACTTGCAAACGATATCTTTTAAACTTTAGACAAAATGTGTCCCGTGGGTTGTGGTGCTGGGTATTTCGTCTTTTATGTGTGGGATAACAGAAGTGATTAGTAGTCAATAATCGTCAGTTTTTGCTCTTTGGTTCTTGTGAATTTCTGGCCACAAACATGGATGTAAATAATTATTTATTTTGTAATAACTCACATCCTGGTAACCGTTTTAACATTCGTTGGAATTATGTGAAGCTGTGGATACAGTCTTCAGTATCTCTTCAATTCCGTTCGTTCGAGGAAAGGACGTTCTATCTAGGTCATGATATGTGATTTTCCTTTGGTAGTCATGGAACAAAATTGTAAGTACAAATTAAGAAAGTGTGTCACCAATAGATAAACAAAACTGGCCGAAATAACACCTGGCGTTATTCACTGATGAATAAATAAAATAAACGTTAGTTGGTTTCTCAGTTCACCGGTCATCGGGTACAAAGTGGCGTTTTATTAATCTTTAAGTTGGTATACAGATGGCCGGGTGGCGTGTCGAATGGCCCTCGTTTCTTATGCAATTCCATTAGACGAAAATTAAATGTTTCATAATTGAATACATTGTTTTGTAGAGTATCAACTTTCGTCGTGTTTTTCTTTTCTTATTTACATTAGCTACGTATTTTCACTGGATTTCATTTATCTATATTTAATTATTAAATATATTTTTGAAGGTATAATATGCTGCGAAGCCACATTCTCTGCTTTCGTATGTACGTCGACTTGTAAATTTTTAAGTAATGTAAGTTCACAGCACATGTGTTTGTTTGTTTTAGGTGAATGGTGAACGCAATCCCGAGGAAGTGTATAAAGATTTCCGAGCTGCTGTACTACAGATCCTGGGCGCTGCAGAAGAGCAGAACATTAATGGTGTGAGTGGAGTGGGGGCCAATGGTATACCGGGAGAAATAGTCGGCGTCGAACCTGCTCCCGTGGATACGCGCGGCAGGAACGTTAGGAGTGAGGGTCCTGACGTCGGAAGTGAAGGTCCTGAAGTAAGGAATCGAGGACTTGATAGCAGGAGACTAGGTCCTGGTGGTGGAAATCGCCGTGACCCGGTGGTAGAAGACGAACCTTTGCCGGCCGCAGTACCAGTCGTGATGCCGGTCAACGGGAATGTCGAAAGGATCGTTAGTCCAAAGGTTAGTAATCATATTATATATCCCTACTAATATTATGAATGTGAATGTAAGTTTGTTTGTTACGCTTTCACGCGGAAACTACTCAACCGATCATCATGATTCTTTGTACGCATATTCTTGGAGGTATTAGAAGTAACATAGGTTACTTTTATGATTTTTTTAACCAAAAATAAAAGATGTTTGTCAAAAAATCTAGCTACTTCAACGTCATATTATAAATGCGAATGTTTATACGTGTGGATGTATGGATGTTTGTAATTCTTTCACTCAAAAACGGCTGAACGGATCTGGATGAAATTTGGTACAGGGATAGATTATAATCTGGAACAGCACATAGGCCATTTTTTATCCCAGATAAATGTACGGTTCCCGTGGCATACGTTTTTTTACGGGTGCATATCTACATATGTAAAAGACGATGTTCCGTATAGATTCCGAAACGGCTACCCGGGCCATAGAACCAAATAATTAAATGCTCTCTCTAATTTATTAAAAAAAGCTAAAGTAATTTTATGCAACAGTTCAGAATTTGTATTCTTTCAATTTAATATTAGTTGTTGCTCGCTTCAAATAATTGCTTGAATTTCTTGTATTTAATTGCTTAAATCTTAGTTAACGGAATCCAGAAGTATGTTATTATATATTAACTTTTTTACCTTTATTTAACTTCTGTCGATGTCTTTATCTTTTATGAGTAGTGAGGACATGTTAAGTTTTATGACCTCAAAATGGCTATCGGTAATTTTTAATTTACTTTGAGATTTGCATAGGATATACGAAGAAGTGATTCGAAAATAATATGTACTTCAGCCCGGATTCTATAAAATTTATTTTTGTGCACGTAGGCCCATTAGCTCAGTTGGTTAGAGCGTCGTGCTAATAACGCGAAGGTCGCGGGTTCGATCCCCTCATGGGCCAAGATTTCTTTTAGAACACAAAAAGTAAAACTGACTATTTTTACTTCAAAGAAATTGAAATATATACTACAGAGAAAATGGCAAATAGTGCGTTGTCACACCTTTTTATTTTCATTCGCTTCTCCTTTTTATATGAACAGTTCCAAAGTTTTAAAAAACGCAATCAAAAAGGTCGGTAGCGCGTCTGTGGTTAGTCCTTTGGTTTATAAAGCTTTGGTATCGCATGGGAGTCGGTGATCCATTGGGCGGCCCGCTGCTCGTTTGCCCCATATCCTAATATAAAGACTAAAAATATCTTGTCTACATTCCAGCCGGAGGTGATCAGAGTGCGCGGCGTTGCTACCCGTGTGGCGGTGGTGTGCGTGGTGGGCGGGCCCGGCAGCAACAAGGCGACACTCTGCCAGCGCGCCACAGCTCAGCGGCACGGCTGGACACACTTCAGGTTGGATTTTGCTATATTTTTAAAGCTTGCTTATCGATATCTCGAATATTTAAACTCCTGGACTAGGTCTAGAACCGAGACAATCCCTGTAATGATTTAGGTACCTAAATACAATTTTAATTAGGTGATTTTTAAGAATTATTTTTTTATAAAATTAAGGTTTCGAGCGGAGTTCTCATATGAAAAGGCTTATTCTTGCAACTAATAGTAATTAATAATAGTGCATTGCACGCTATTTTATAATGCAAATATACAAGGTTGAGGGTAACGTTCCATTGCTCCAGCTTGGGTCAACGTCTCCGCTTGCTCGCTGACTCAGGCGGCGGGCCGGCGTCAGATGGCGCGCTGTGTCGCGCTGCGGTGGGCGGCGGCGAGCTGGTCTCTACCGAACTGGTCGGGCGGCTGGTGCGGGCAGCTGTCACCGACGCCACGCGCACCGGACACGGCCTCGTGCTCGATGGATATCCAAGAGACTTAAAACAGATGAATGTGTTCGAAAAAGAGGTAACTTTGTTACTCCTTGTATCTTAGCTTATCTTATCGAGAAAGCAGTTGCCACTTACTACCCATTATTTTATTAAATACCGGCATATAAATATATAAAAAAGCCGTGTAGTGTTTCGTAGCACAAGCGACTTATCGGGTTATTTCGTTAAGAAGAGACCACGTCCATAACGCCTTTGTGTAGTATTGAGTCATACTGTCTAGTGAGGGAACTCCTCGGTGACCCGGTCTCCTATCCATCTCCTTGTTCTCTCATTCATCTTGCAAGTCTTCTTTTTTGATGCGCCTCGTTGACTGGTGAAGTTCTTTTTCCAAAGAACGAGGGTTGATTCAATCTATTTCACTTATCTGTCATAAATTAACGTATTGTTGCTTGTAGTTCGGAGTGTCACCTCGCATGGTGCTGGTGGACTGCTCGAAGCTGCAGCTGGGGCGCGGGCGACGCGACGATTCGGTTGCTGCCTTTCGCCGCCGACTCGAGGTCTTCCGCGAGCTCAGCCTGCCCATGCTCAGGACCCTCGACCAACAGCACCGACTCGTTATCGTAATACAATACTTATACTAACAAGCTCAACATAGACCAAGATATGTGGAGCTGAACATAACGCTCATGGATGATTAATGCCCTTATCAAGGGGTTTCGCAACCTTAATCAGATGGTCGGAAAATCTTGTCTATCCATGTTGCGTATTACATTATCTGACAGGAAATATACACTAGTTAAAATTATACCAGTAGTGTTAGATCTAATAATACTGTCTAGGTTTGCTTAACTAGCTACCTGCCCCGGCTCCGCACGGGTAATTTCTACATACCATCTTTCATCCCCTACCTTAAGCCTATAGGGGATAAATTTACAAAACTATTTTACAGTGTATGTGTCTAGCACAATAATTGCAGTCAACTAATCATTTTGTCGTATATAAACATAAAAGCTGTCATCAATTACCAGGTGGACGGTGACACGGACTCGGCGGAGGTGCAGGAGGAGTTCACGCGACTGCTGCTAGAAGAGATGGATAAGGCGGAGGCGGTGGCCGCTATGCCGCAACACACACAGGCAGACGGTGATGCGCAACATAACGCGGTCATTACGCACCATGCAGGTGATAATATATTTTATTCTTAAAAAAGTGTTGACCCATAAGGGAATCGAATACGCGACCGTTCGCGTTAGTTAAATGAAAAAAAATATTCATTGCATAATAAAGTAAAAATGTATTTATAGATATAAATATGTAGTACTGCAGGTTTAAAATTACGAGGGCCTCCCCCCCCCCCCGAGGGAGCCTCGGCTAATGCCGTTTCATTATAACTATAGCCGGATTGGGAGGCCGCCGAGCTCTTAGGTCGCTTCGGTGTGACTGAACTCCTCCGAGAAGGGACGTCGGCTTGGGCTGCCAAGCGTTTCCGACTCCCCAAGAGGGCCGCTCGGTAGCTATTATCGGATTGGTCAAAAATATAATTTATACTCTCTTTTACAGAGGAGACTTCTCTGCGACCCCACGGTATACCGCGAGCTAACGGGCTAGCAAACGGCTTGACCCATACCCACAACGGCGTCCCGCAGAACGGCACACTCGCCAATGGCTTCGCTGCCATCGCTAATAACAAGGTTATTCACACATCACTCCTATTTTTACTTTATAAAAAAAAACAGAGGCCAGAAAACTGATTTTATTGCTTTTTCAATATGGATTTTAGATAGTAACCATTTTTTTGCATATAAATTTAAAATAATTATACAATGTAGTATCTGGGTACTCCTTATGTAGAAAGGCATGGCTCCAGGTCCTACAGGGGTGAAGTAAAAGGCAAGACATTGTACAGTACATATCACGTAAAGCAAGTATTGTAAAGAACGACTTCGTAACCTTGTCGTCTTGTTTTCTAGCGATTTTTTTTGTTGTTCCAGGTCAAACCAATCGTAAATAACGTAAATAGAATCCCGACGATCTCGCAAATGACTCACGACGACGTGAAGAGATTGTACCAGCAGAACAGCGGCGATGTCGCGCTCACACATCACATCTGATCACACCTGGCACCATTTAATAAGCTAGTTTTAACAGTTTACAAAGATAATAACACAACCTTTAAACCTGGATAATACCAAAGATGTTACATACCTCCAAATACCTAATCGGCTTGTCAACTTCGTAGACTCTAAAGTCGCCATTTGGCGACTTCGTACAACCCTTGGTTTTTTTTAAAGTAGTTTGTGTGCTATCGTGTAAAGCACAAGTAGAAAGTCGAGCTTCATTATTGAACGAAGAATTTTCATGGAACAAGGTATCTGAAGGTCTGTAAGTCTATGGTCTAGTCTAGTCTATAATTAAATAACAGACATGTAAAGTCATTTTTAATCGATTTTTTTGGATACCGACTTCACGGCGCCTATACATGTGGCGGCAAAATTAAATCGGATTGTACCTTATCTTACGGAACAAAAATTTGCAATGAGATTGTGTTTTGTTATTACAAGCAACAGAATGGCAAGATTCCGTAATCAAATTCAACACTGAACCTTTCATAACTTCTAGATTTACAGTTTAATTAATTTGCCGGTCCGGTTGGCGTGGTTTGTAAGATACTTGCATTTCACGCAGCAGGTCGTGGGTTCAATTCCCACCCATGACAGACTTTGTCTGATGAACAACATGTTTGTTTGTTCTGAGTCTGGGTGTAATTATCTATTTAAGTATGTATTTACAAAAGAAAAGTATTATATCAGTTATCTGGTTGCACAGGCTCTGCTTAGTTTGCGATCAGATGGCCGTGTGTGGATACGTCCTGGGATATATTATTATAATTTAGTACACGTACCTGAAATCAAATTGTCGAACAATGAGATAACGTGAAATGTGCCTAAAATTATAGTTTTAATCAATTATATAAGTACACAATAGTTTAAATTTTAGTTGTTGAAATATTACTGCGATTTGTAAACGTGTTTAGGTAAATAGATGTCGATATTGTGTATCGTAAATCATTTTTTTTATAATAAAAGGTGGCAAACGAGCACGCGGTTCACCTGATATCAAGTGATCACTACCCATAAGCATCCGGAACAAGAGATGCAGATGCGTTGCCTACCTTTAATGGGCAGAGGTTAAATAGAGGTTATTTCCCTTTCCCATTCACCCCCTCCACCGTCAAGTCCTCTTCCCCGTCCCATACTTTTCTTATTGTCAAAGGATGGGAAGGGGAAGAGGACCAGAATTAGGTCCTGCACCTCACTCATCAGACGAAACGCAGAATATTCTTCACGGCTGTCTTCTGTGAGGTCGTGTTATTTCACCGGTCGAGCCGGCCAATTCGTGAACAGAATTTGCGGACTCTACCACTGTTTCTGTTTTTCTCGGTGCGATTACAATATTTTAATATATGTATAATGCTTTATAGGTATTTCCTTGCATTGGCGTGGATTTTAGAATGTAAATTTTATTAAAAATTATTTATGGTAAAAAACGCACACATAAGTCAAGTGCCTTAACACGATGTGGTATTTTTGATTACGTTAAAGATATTATACATATATATATATATATATATATATAGTATTCAAAATATGTACCCGTAATATAATACAAATGAGAATTATTCGCTTATTGAATTTCTCGTTTACATGGCTGGACTTCTCAATTTGTGCCCAGAAGAGATATGCTGGAATAACCACAGGGTCAAGTGATTTTCATGATGACATTCCCCGAAAAATTTCATACCTTAAGCGTCCCACATTGCTCGCAAAGCCGCTAGAGCCGAAAGGTTCTGGAATGGTCGCGTACCGGTCGACGCAGCGGAGGTAGGCCTCCCAGAAGACGAATGATATAACCTAGGGGATACTGAATGACCGTGGGGGATTGTTGTAGCTACCAATGGGGAGGTCTTCTCCCAGCAGTGGGCGAAGGTCTGTTGAAACGACGAGACACGGTCCAGCGTATTGTTGCTTTATTTAAAAAAAAAGCTATGGAACCTTCATTAATATATACATTACCAACATTTCCATAGCGATTATCTGATCAAAATGATTTTACGCACGAAAATATAACATTATAAGTTATATAATAAACTAAAATGACATAACAAGAATTCAATTATGTAACTTTTGTATACGATTTAAAGATTTATAAAATTATAAAAATATGGTAACCAAAAATCCAAAGATTACTAACATATATATATTAAACATTTTTACTTGTTAATATTAACATAGAAATAAATTAGACATACGTTTTATGTATATTTTTAACACTATATAAATATAGACAATGTAGTTTAAATACAGATAAAATCACTTAATGTATACTGTCACAAAATCGGGGCCAACTTAGACTTTAGACAACGTAGTCAATAATTATTTAATCGTAGTTATATTATCACAGCAACGTAGGAAAATGAAATTATTTTATCTGTATTTTATTTTCGTGGTTACATTGTTAAATGTAAGAAATATTAGGTTTGTATTTAAAAAAAATAGGCACTCATAAGGACTTGCGAGAGTGAAAACTCATAGCACGTGCGAAGGCGCGACAATAGTTCAAAAATAAATAAATTATAAACCCATGTATCTTTGCAATAAAATTAAAAAATATATGTAGAAACTGATCCGAATTCAAATAAGCATATTGCTGACGCGTGTTGCATTTTGCACACGTTGTTCATGCGAATCGCGAACTTATAAGTTGTTCCCTACACTATTACTACTATTTACACTTCAAAAACGCAGTCCTAAAAAATATCTTTAGCCTAAAATATTTTTCGCAAACTTCTTTTGATATAGCAACCTTAAAATAAATTATTGGTGTAAAATAATTTACTAGAATCTAAGCAAAACTGGAATCAAGTTTTATTATTGTTTGTTTCATTGTCACATTAATACATTTGTAGTAAAATGTCAATACGCCATTTTGTAAATGATAGAAATAAAAAAGCAACTAATTTTTATATTTATAAAAAATATTTTATTTAGGTAATGCATTTAAACACTTTTAAATGTAGGACATATTTATTATATTGTTAATAAAAAGCACCTTTTGTACACCTGTTTGTATTTTTAGTGCATTCTTTATCACCAATTGAACGTTTTCATTGTAAAGTCTATAAAAAGACTATAAATAGTAGCTACTTCAAGAAGGAGCGTAATCTTCTTAAAGACCGACAACGCATCTGTCAACTCTGTCAATTCTTCTGATGGATGATACGTTCATGGGCAGTAATCACTTAACATTGGGCGACCCGCTGCTCGTGTCTCTCTTGTCACATAAAAAATACATTTTCTTTATTAACATAATGCTAAGGAGATTAGAGAGTATTTATCGCTCGTAGAATTATCCCAGTTTTTTATTTGATAACTACTGCGTCAAATGTCAAAAATTAAGGTGCACTGACGTATGCTTACCGCGTTTTTTGTTGGTTACATAATCTGTATCAAATCGATACCTGGCCATAATGGTAGCTATTAGTTTCCCGCCACAACCCTATGACTTTCCCGCGCTGTCAGAGGTCGCCGCTACGCTATTGGCGGGCTGGCACAATTTTAGTGACCTTGACCGGCCGGCAATCAAATCATACCCGCAGTCGGCCCGTAGAATTCGCGTCGGTTGGTTGTCGCGTGTTCGTATTATTTCATATATTCTGCTATTGCTAGATTTTAAATAGAATGGTGAGTACACAGTCATTTATGCAGTTTCAGTTAAAATGTGTTTTGTTAAGATTGTCATTTATAATGAACGGATAATGTTAAATGCGAACGCTCAAGATTTTTTTGGTTTCGTTATTGTTACGTCACAGCGAGATAATAATAGACATTATATTCAGCTAGTTATTTCGTCGGGTGCTAAGAATCTTTTATAAAGAGATTGGTGTAGGCAAACTAAAGTTGCGTAATGTAATTATTTAAAATATTACAACTATTTCTGTGATACAATTAACTAGGTACCCGCAAATCGTTTTATAAAATATATTTTCCCGAAAGACTGCAATTGCGGTGAAATTAAAAAAAAACCGGAACGTTATAATGTGAGAAAATACGTAATGAAACGACTCTAAAAATTATAAATTTTTCCCCTTATGTGACCTCATAACCATTTTGAAAAGTATTGTAAGGCATGCTCATATTTTACGTTCTTTCGGTAAACAACAGTTTCGGTTGATTTACTTATTTTATTTTTATTATTATTATTTGATTTACCTCCCCCCCCCATGGTTACAATGTTATAAATATGACGATCTTACGCGTTAGAATTGTGCATATTTACACAAACTTAACAATTATTGTTTTTGTTCCTTTGTAAGTATTCAAAATGCGTCTGAATTCGATAACAACTCGTTATAATACTGCAGATCGATTGTTTGATTTATCACTATCTTGAAATGCGATTTTAACATGTTGCGATAACTGCGATATGTGCATCGCATACCATTCCCTCGTTTTCAAGGAATATTTCTTTAGCCGATTAAGATTGCAAGAAAGCCGTTAAGTCTGTTTCGGAATTATTTCTTATTTTAAAGTTTTTTTTTAATAATACTTGGCAAATGAGCAAGCGGTTCACTCGATGTCAAGTCATCGCTACCTATAGACATCTGCAACTAACTAATGAGTTTGGATGCGTTGCCTACCTTTAATGGGCAGAGGAGGGGATAAACAGAAAATAATAACACATTTTTAAAAAGTGGACAGTGTGAAAGACCGACTGATATAACAACGAACAGCCCATACAACGGCCTCGAGACTTGAAATTTTGCAGAATAAGAATGACTAAGAATGGAATGAAGGAATAATTACGATCCAATGTAAGTTGACCTCAGATCTATACGATCAATCATATTAAATAGGGTACAGCTTAAGCTGGAAAAATTATTACTTAAATTGCACGGCGAAAACCGTGGTGCTCAGCTTGTATACAATAAGTATGTTTCAAACTAGTACATTTCTTTGTATACCGAGAACTAAACATCGTAAGGAATGCAAACATGTTGTGTGTTGGTCACAATTTTAATTTGTTAATGTGATCACACAGAATATCTTGAAGTGGTTTATTCCGTCGTAATCTTATGTATTATTGTAATATTCCAATAGTAGAACTGAATATGAGTGCCAGGGACATCTAGCATATTCCAATGCTGGACAGCATTCGTGCATGCGGACCTTCACTTTCCGCCAACCATTTCCCGGCATCACGAGGTCATTGTTCCATCAGGAAAGAGGGTGCCTTACGCTAATTAAAGCTATTATCTATGCTTAGGTGCCTATCATTAACATATCTGTCGATATATATAAAAAGCGATGTGTATGTATGTACCCTATAGACTCCGTACCGGTTAGACTGATTTCGATGAAATTTTGAAGATTGTTCTAGCCAGTGTTCCTTTGCAGTTTGGTAGCGGGCGAAGCAGGGGCGGAACGCTTGTACTATATAAAATAAAGTTGTGTTACATCCACCATTTAAAACTCAAAAACGACTGAATATTTATTTTTTTATCTTTCATTTGTTGGATTTGTCTACGGCCCGATAGAAAAATAACAGACATAAAAATAATGTACTCACTTATCTCTGATGAAATGACAGAAACTACAAAAGTATATATTCATACATCCTGACTTATAAAACAAAACGAAGAATGACGTAAATCTAAAGATTCAATTAAGGGAATCGATCCGAGTACAACATATCCAGAAATTCATAGAAATGTATACGTAATAAGGTAACGTAATAAATCAATTCCAAGACGGAGCGACGTTTGTCGGGTGAGCTAGTAATTAATATAATAATAAGGTTATTTTGTTTGTTTGTATTGAGTACATTTTGAAACTACTAGACCAATTTCATATATTTTACAATAACATATCTAAATTATAAATTATTGACTCAGTACTTAATAATGATTTAATAAAAATAAATAAGAAATCATTTTTGTATGCGTAGAATGTATGTATGTACGTATGAATGTAGAAGAAGCGAGAGAGGTGTGCCAGGATCGCAACAAATGGAAATCCATGATCTCTGCCTACCCCTCTAGGTTACGGGCGTGAGTGCATATTTATTTATTTATGATCTATAAAAAAGGCGCAAAAATCTAGATTGACGGAAACTGAATATAAAATCTATTTATCTCCAAAATCCAGTCAAACTGTATGTTAGTAACGCGTGTGAACGCACCCTAAGCTTTTGGCACAGAGCTCAGACATTAGTTCGTGTAAAAGCACGTAACCTTCAGTGCGCTTTGGGTTTCGATGAAACATGGCGGATCACACAAAAGCTTTGCTATATGCAAATTGTTTTATATTCTAGTATTAGCGTTTGCTTTGGTTGAACTCGTGAGTTTACAACGGAAGACTTGTTTAGAGGTATGTTTGTGATTCTACTGAAATCTTTTGCAGCTAAAATCCCTATGGCCATTCCCAGTATATGGCAAGCTGAAAGATTGTCGCATCTGGGATACGATAACAATAAAACAAAAACTAACTTTACCTATAACAGAACCATAACGTTATTTTTAATTTATTTATTAACAAAACACGTAAACTAAACTATTACGCTTTATTATTAAGTATTATTATTGGCGATACAATAATATGCAGTCACTTTCAAACTATTGTCAAATTATCTACTACTGTTTAAGATGTTTACCCATTGAACAGCTTGCTTCTGTCCAATGCTCTCTGTTAAAATTAACTAGACGTATAATAATGTGAATTGGTTTAAAATTATCTGTCTAGTTGTTTCCACAAGAGAGCATATGCGGGTAGTTTGATTGATTACCTATCGCCTGACACAGACCTGAATGCAAAAGTATAACGACATCTACCGATATGGGTATACCAGTATGAAGTGTTGTATGTTTGACAATTCCAAGATATATGAGTATTTTTTTAATATCCATTCTTCTACATTAATACATCTACGCCTACATGCTCGTCGGTTATGGGCGCTCCATATATCGTCCTTATTTAGTACTACTGACCCGCCCCGGCTTCGCCCGGGTACCACTAATTATATTGATCTGGTCGCTACCAAACACAGGAATGGCCAATCTGAACAATCCCTGTAAATTTCATCGAAATCGGTCCAGCCGTTTCGGTGTCTATAGGGAACATACATACTTCGCTTTTTATATACTATTTTTTCGTTCATTGAAATCCTATGTTACTCTTAATACCTCCAAGAATATGTGTACAAAGTTTCATGATGATCGGTTGAGTAGTTTTCGCGTGAAAGCGTAACAAACAAACTTACATTCACATTTATAATATTAGTAGGATATTAGGATATCACTAATCTGATTGATATCAGTTCTGGATTGTTTCGGAATAGATATTTATTATTCGGATAATATCACAATACCCGGATGAACGTTTTTTATTACCGCTTTTTTTTATTCAGTGCCTGAAAACACTGATAGATCGATTTATCGTTCCCGAAACCGCATACAAACATTATTGGAGCCGTTTCCGAAGTTCAGATTTTATACATACAAGAATTGCTCATTTAAAGGTGTAAGATAACAACATTTTTTTTTAAACAGATGAAATATTTTCCGTATAATCGTCGCTCGTAAATTAGAGAAAAAACTTCTTTACAACGACGTCTTTCACCTTGCCCTCAAACTGTGTCTGGCAACTAAATATTACGTTTTTTATGAGTACAAAAACATTAATAAATAAATTATTTTTACAAATAGCATTTCGTCATTTAATAATAAGGTTACTTCGAGATAATAATAATGTTAGTTCAGCATTTCTAATATTGAATATCTGCACAGACACTACCTAGTAGCTAGGATTCTCCACCAAGAGCTCGCTCTGATATACGTATGGTCTACTGGATGTTAGACTGCCTTATTACAAGTAAATGCCAACCTCTAATGGGACAAGCCCATTCCGATATCGTGCTGTTGGACCGGTTACAGTCCAGGGTGTTTTTGAACGCTTCGTGAACGCCAAAAAAGAGGAAATACCTGGATCTGGCGCACGAGGTGACTGACACGTGGGGTGACTTAGATAATCCCGATAGTTGTACCTGCAAAAAGGTTAATCGCAGTCACCCTCTCTGGACATCTTAGGCGACTGGGAATCCGGGAGGGTGTGCTCAGACCTCGAGGTTTGTCTCTCTCTTTCCCCCTAACCCTCGGATGGTCGGTCGCCCCTGCCGTTGGACTCCCGTCTGCTTGGGGTATATTTATGTATTTTATGTATCATATATTTATTTATTGTTCTATTATATAGTATAATTTTTTTCCTATATATTTTAATTATATAGTTTATGCACATAAAAGTGTGTAGTATATATTTGTCCCACCCAGACGGAGACAAAAGTTTAAGTAAAAATCATGAGTTTACCTCAAATTTGTAAAAAAGTAGCACACTAGTCGAGTTTAGATACAGTATATGCGTAACCGTGGGTTCCCACTGGCGAAAAACCGCGTCACAATACAAGCATTCTCTCTATCTTTCTCTTTGAATTAACTGACAATATGTTATATCAGTATGTTTTCGGCAGTGTAAACAAAATTTAATAGCCTACCCTTAAATGTTGATCAGTTGTTGTTACTGACTACACCCTAATAGACTGTAATTAAACAGTGGTAGAGCCCGCAACATCTACAGCACGAATCGGCCAGGTTGACGGGTGATATACCACGACCTCACAGAACACAAACGTGAAACGTGTTTCTGCGTTTCGCCCGATGAATGAGGTGCTTGAAGCCTAATTTCACTCGTCTTCCCTTTCACATTCCTTTCTAATAAGGAAATCACTCGATATCGAGTGAACCGCTTCGTTTGTCACCTTCTTCTGTAAAAAAAGGGCGCAGTTCCACATTGATGACAAATTTTTTATGTAGGGTATGTAAGAGAGTCCAGGGTAACCCCGATATATAAATCTGACGGGCTCTAGCAAATCCTGAAACCCCATCTCAGCTGCGACTATTAAACGTTAATACATGTACGAGGCGTACATGTATTAACGTTTGCCGGGGTCATGGCCTTGCATAGCGTCACTTGGCAATGGCGCTACGAATTGACGCCTGGCAGTTGACAAGCATTACAACTCTGTCATAATTAAGAATTCGACTTTCTATACGCGTTATTCTAAATCTACTGAATGATACGAGCTAAGGGGGAATTAGTTTATTAGTATAGATTCCGCGTTTAAAACTGACAATATTCGATCCGATCCGATCGCTACCAAACTTCTCAGAAACAAACGCTGAGCAATCTAAACGTGTCCTGAAAATTACATCGAAATCAGTCTAGCCATTTCGAAGTCTATACGGATAGTACATACACACATCGGCTTCTACATATATAGATATACGCATAGGTAGCATATACGGTAACATTTTTTTCTATCGTAATATCGTACCAGGCTTTTATGTCAACAATGATGCACTCACGCTCGTCACTCAGAGGGGTAGACAGAGATAATGGATTTCCATTTCCTCTCTCGCTTCTTCCACAACCATACATCTACGCATACATGCTCGTTGGTTACGTGTACTCCTTATATCGACCTTCTTTAGTATGTCACTAATCTGGTCGATATAACTTCTCCTTGGACGTTGACCCCTACCAACGCTGCCACTCACTTTTGCAACATAAATTTGTTTTGTTATTCTCTCTTCATTCGTCCTTTCAACATGCCCGAACCACCGAAGCATACCTTTCTCAATTCAAAATCTTTTTCATTAATCACTCCGCCTAGTAACACATTACCTAATGTAGATGATTAACAGTAAATATTTAAAAATGTAAACATTTAGTCTTTGGCCTTTATGAAAAATATATAGCATCTACCGTTATATAAACAAAGCTAAACACGTCATTAGTATTCTCAGATCGGTCGTGATTTTGAACGTCAATATTAAACATGTCGCGGTGTCGCATCAAAATTGACAGTATACAATATAAACAAATAAGTTACTAATGTTTAGTTAAATAAATGGATTTCGAAAAAAATTGCTACCCTTGCGATCAACCGATCCAAGAGAAAAAACCTCCCTGTCCGCTGCAATGCAAATCCCCAAAATGTGCGGCCTACAAGCCCAAGGTTACCTTAGAAAGATATTTTGTGTTTTAAATTTGCACTGCCTCTCTTAGCAGAATGATAATGTAGCGAAGAGTAAACCTGATGTAAGTCCATTTAAAAAAACTACAATTTCTCTTGGGATTTCAAAGGAAATTTTCTGAATAAGGATCCCATTAATACCAAACGCGTAAAACCCAATTTTTTATTATTTATTTAATTACCAGAGTCTAGGAATTCATCGTTACATTTAATACGTAGACGAAATGGGTTTCTTATACGTAAGAATTCGTAAATAAAACAATATAAAGCTGAATATATCAATTTTTATAATCTTACCGTATACCTTTGTTAAGCGCACAGTTGTGGTAATAAGTCATAAATATTTTTTTGTTGGTCCTTCAGGCGCCTATAGACACTAGCAAGACGCCCATCGTATGGGTACTAGGCGGGCCCGGGTCGGGTAAGGGCACGCAATGCGAGAGGATCATCGCAAAGTACGGCTTCACCCACCTCTCCACCGGCGACCTGCTGCGCGCCGAGGTCAAGAGCGGCTCCGACCGCGCCAAATGCCTCACCTCCATCATGGAGCGGGGTGAGTACTCACTAATGACCAGAGCGGGTCTTGCCAAGTAACAGATTAAAATATTATTTAGCAATGAGATCGTCAGTAATTTTATTTTGTACGACGCATTGTTCCAGGTGAGCTGGTCCCGAACGAGACAGTACTGGAGCTGCTGCGGGAAGCGATGCTGGCGCGCGCCGCCGAATCTAAGGGCTTTCTCATCGACGGCTACCCGCGTGAAAAGTCGCAGGGCATTGCCTTCGAGAAATCCATCGCACCTGTTACTGTGAGCATTTTAACACTCGCAATCTTATACTCCTGCCGGCAGACACGGGTAGCAGAGCATTAATGCGGTTTTTCTGGTGTAATCTGAAATGTATGCTTGTACCGTTACGTTATTCCCTTTATCTCAAAATACAAATAATCATGTGATAACTTCTAGCCCTCCTTACAATAAAGCGTCGACATTGGCTGATCCAGGGGGGCTATAAGGCCCCTCCCAATTCATCAGAGTTCTTTCGTTTATTAGAGTTATTAACCAGCTCATCACTACATTATTATGCGTTAAACTATATAAAAAGTGGTTTACTTCTAGTTTTTACCTTGTTAAAACCTATCCTAAGGAAGGTCAAGCTCCCTTGACCACAACCCCGCTTAATTTCCCGTATTTAATATTACCGTGGTGTCGTGGTCGGAAGGCGGCGTGCAATAGTTTAGCATCATATTGTGTCAGGTGATCCTATACTTCGAGGCGTCGTGCGAGACGCTGACGAAGCGGCTGCTGGGGCGCGCTGCGAGCTCGGGCCGAGCGGACGACAACGAGGACACCATCAAGCTACGCCTCAAGACCTTCCTCGACAACAACGACCTCGTGCTGGCGCAGTACCCTGACAAGCTCAGAAGGGTGAGTTACTTAAACTGATTACAATATTACTTGTTATTAACGACGACTACATTGCCAAGCCAGCTGCAACGACCTCACAGAAGACTGACGTAAGGATAGAAATACTTCTGAGGTTGCACTGAAGAATCAGATGCCGCAGGTCTCATCTCTTTTCCGTCTCTTCCAACTCTGCTTTTCCTTACCTATCCACTCCTCCCTTGTATGCAAGGCAGGTGGCTGGCAGTTGCGGATGTCGATCTTTGTCCACTGAGCAACTGGAAGCCCGCTTGCTCGTTTGCCTGCTTTTTACGAGGAGGTCGAGGTGTGTCACAATACAGAAAATGCAAATAAGCACTTAAAATTACCAGAAATGTCTGGTAATTGCAAGTAATTGTTGGTCATGGTCAAATGTGACGGTAGTCAATAAAGTACTGATGCCATATAATACAGTATATATCACAGAAGTGGGATGTTCAACCACTTGATGGTTGTTTGCAAACGTTTAGACGCTAATAATCGAATTGCAATGGTGACAATGTTTTGTACTCCTAGCATGATACAAGAGCAGTACCACATTTTACATAATAGCATCAGAGTTAAAATTTCGCGTTACAAAGGAAAATGGTTTAAGCTAAGGTCACGGGTAATGGATTATTCAAATGAACCATCGTACCCGCAGTGCAGCCGAAACAAGCGGCTATATCGATTCTTCGTCTTGGGTTTATTCTATAGTCTGTTTTATTTCTTATTATAATATAATAATAATAAATCAGCCTTTTTCTAGAATGTTTCCCACTGCAGGGAACAGGCCTCCTCTCCGAGAGAGGGAATGAGCCGTAATCCATCACTCTGGCCCAGTGAGGGTTGGTGGATGTCACATGTCTTCGAATTTGATGGTTCTAAGAACATGCCGGTTTCCTCACGATGTTTTCCTTCGCCGTTTTTGAGCAGTGGTGATGAAATGAATTACACAAAGTAAACGCCTGCCTGGGTTCGAACCCGCAACCTAATTTACGTAAGTCGGGGCCTATACCGCTGAGCCACCACTGCTATAACTGCTTATTTCTTATTGCTCTAATCCAATTCTGAATAGTACCGTTTTCTTGGGCAAATAGTTTATGTACATGCGTTCTATCATTTTCCCAACATAAAATCTTGATCTTCAATTCATTTGTTGACAATATTTGAATTGGTGGTCTCGTAAAATTGGGAAATAGGAGATATTCAACATTGTGCTTGTTCCAGATAAACGCGGAGGCGACGGTTGACGAGATCTTCGGCGAGGTGCAGAAGATCCTGGACCCCATCGTGGCCACAAAATGAACTCCCACTGACTCCTGCCACCTAGCACAATTGTACATACAAAACTATTGTAACTTTAATTACTGTTGATTAAATTATTTCTTTATTCTGTTAAAAAATCATTCACCTTATCTCGATCAGATGGAATTCCATCAATCCGTTCAGGACTCAATCTCTGACTGCACCTGTTCGAGGGAATTGTCATTTTAAAAATAAGGGCAATTCCACTATTGATTCTGTAGACCTTTTTTATTTAAGAGAAGTTGACAAATTAGCAAGATGTATTTTTAAGTGACCTCTACCTCTAAATGAATTGCAGATGCGTTAGGTTGACCTTAAGGACAGAGGGGATAGACAGGAAGGATCTTTTCTTTTCCTATCGATCCATTGTATTGATCGCATCCTAGCGGCATTATTGGTGTCTTGCACAAATCACATTGGATTCCAAAAATCTGGTACGTATAGAGTTTCTACTCGGATATTTCCGTAAATAGAAACCATGAATACACTTTGTAGTGATTGTAGTTTCATAATAATACCAAAGTGCTATGCAATCATATATGTCACAATTTACGTATTTTCAAGGGAAAATAAACATCTGTTTTCCCTCTTTTTCTACCTTCACCATGCCCAATGTAGATGATCTCTGCACGAAGTTACCTGACTGACTGCACGGTCCTCAATAAAACCACCTTTAAAACAAAAAAGCTATTTATAATAAGCGTATACAATATTCAAAAGCACAAACACTAGTTAGTCTATCACTGGGCCGCTTCTTTTTCTTCATCTACGGTGACCGGGGCCGGCGGGTGGGTTGCGTGGGGTGCGTGCGATTGGGGCTGGTAGTGCATCGCGGGCGCAGAGAGTGCGCACGGCGGGCCCTCCTCAGTCCTTTTGTGGCTCTGCTCTATCGTGTCTGAGAGGATTTCCTTGAGGGTTGACGCCAGCGCTTTCGGGTTTCCGCTGCTGTCCAACTAAAAGACACAGATAGGGTCAAAAGGGCATAACTGTAATAAAAACTATTTAAAAAGCAACGAATGGGTTAAGTAAAGACCAAAAAATGCTGAAAAATAGATTAATAGGTTAGGTTATTATAGGTTAAATTTAAATTTGCACATATAAACTAAAACTGAAAGAGATTCGTGCTATCCTCTGCTAGCTCATAAATATATAAGGTAGGTGTACACAAAATCGAATAGACCGTAAGAGTTTACCGTAATAATGTGTCCGCCGAAGCGTTTGTGCACGTTTTTGACTTTATGCGCGGCGTCACGTACAATTTCGCGCGCCGCGTTGATCTCAGACTCGGGCCGGCCGAGCTCTGACAGCTTGTTCTGCAGCCGAGTAGCTGCCACCTGATTCGATACATAAAAAGTAAATGGTAGATGGCAGATAGAATAGACTGTGGTAGAATCTCTCTAGTGTATCTGTTTAAACTGTGATTTAATAGGCACATTAAGCAAGAAGTGATCTAAATTGTTTTCTACACACCTAGGTCATCGAATCCATTCACGAAACTATTTCTGTTGTTCCTCTACAGTCTGGTCGCTGATTTATGACGTAACAGGCTCTAAAATGCTTTAGTCCTAAGTCAATACAAACGTTTTAAATGAGTATTTAATATAATCGCTAAGTAAATCAAACTAACCTCATTGTCCACCTGAAGAGCAACGATCTTCTCGGGCCACTTGACCTGACTGTTGAATATGTTCGACATGCGCGGGTTCTTCGGGAAGCCGACCAGTATGTAGCCCTTTGCATCCTGCTGCGACAGCATCGCTTCTTTTATCAGGTCTACTATTAATTGCTGCCAATAAGAAACATGAGCGAATATAAAATAGTAGGTACATAAATGTCATCCATCTCTTTATCTAAAATTTCACTAGTACTAGTCAATTGCTGTTATTAAAGGCTGTGGATAGGAGTAGATTTCTAAAACAAGATTGATGGATGCAATTTCAAAACTTTATATGGCGGTCTCCTAATAATTTCTACTCCAGTAGAAATGATCCCTACAAATGTAGCGGTATCGAGCTCTTTGGTTAATGTCGACAGTCCTGCTGAAAGTGGCCATGCTAAAATCTCGACGTGGCTACCATTCAGTGGCTGTACTTGCTCTTTCGAACTGTCGCTTTGCCTAATGCCTAATTCAGCAACGACATCTTGATGTACCTTGACGTAGTAAATCATTGCCATGCCAATTATTAATTAATATTAATCAAGATTAATTGATATAGCAGTAAAGTACCTTTCAGGTTAATCATCGTGATATGATCGGCAAAATGCTGATCCTGCTATTATCATCATCAGCCTGTATCAGTCCATTAATGGATATACCTCTCAACAGTCTTTCACAATATGCGATGCATTGTCTTCTGTATCCAATCATTTTCTGTTTATTAATCCTTCTCCACAAGGTCATCAGTGTATCTGCTCTAATTCTACTTGTAACTTCTCCTTTTAAGAAGACAGTTGGGATACACTATAAGCCAGCAAGTAAAAAAGAAACCATACCTCCGGTATTTCCTCCTGCGCCTGCAACTTGTCGGCGATAAGTCTTCCTCTGGCCGTATCCATATCGGCCTCGGTCCGGACCAGCTCGCCGGGCCTGATCATGACGTAGCCGGTGATGCTGGAGATGGTCTGCGCTACCGTCTGGTTGCCCGCGCCCGGCACGCCGTTCACGAAGATTACCGGTAGATGACGGATCGGCGACATATCGTATACTGTGTCCTCCTTGGACAGAAAAACTGTTAGTGCAAGTATCAAGACAGTTAAATCGTTTAGTGGTCTAAAAAAGAGTTGCGTACAATCATAACTGTAAGATTTAGACGTTAGTGTGTGAGTTCGCGTTACTCCTATGTATTTTTGAGCGTCCCCCGTAAGTCGTACTGAGTCTATCGCTGTTATTGGTTGTTCGGAGGATTTTTGTAGGATTCAGTTCTATGAAAAAAATATCGAATGTGGGGTAATACGTAGATATAATATAAAATGTCCTCATTGTTGCAATATGGAGAAGACATGAGTTATTCTGTCTATATTATCAGCGCTTTATAGACGGCCTATTTTATTGTATTGAGTAAATTTGCCTGCTGATGCTTTTATGTACAACATATTAATAGCTCTGAAGTTATAAACATGGTATTTGTAATTGGTGTACATTGTAAATTTACCTAAATCAACAAACTATAATGTAAAAATTTATATCGTCGAAACAATCCGACGACCTTTGTTCGATTTACATGTTACTTTTTCACTGAATATAATGTAATTCATTATTATTTTCTTACAGGACAGTCCACAACGTACCTCGATCATTTTCCTCGAGTAAATACAACCCATGTTGAACGTGAACCACTAACTTGGAACGATTTGTAAAATAATTACAAACAATAAACTTTTAACGGATCAAAATGACATCTCTAAATGTACGAATCTCGTTTTGAAATAAGCACGTCTAGATTTGCGACATTAAAATTTGACCACTATCCATCCGGCGTTCAATCGGTCAGTATCAGTAAACTATACATTTTCAATGCAAAAAGGATTCTATTGATATTTTTAAACTAGCTTTTTCTGGTGGTAATTGATAATTTCAAGTGTATGTCATCGCTGGTTAAACACAATATATGTCTTTGGCCACATTGTTATAAAAGCGAATTTACGTAATAAGTGGCATAATAAAGAAGGGCGTAATACAATGAGTACCCGTGACGAGCACGTAGTATGAGATGTATGGAATATTGATGTGGAAGAAGCGAGAGTGGTGTGCCAGGATCTCTGCTTACCTTAACCCAGTTGGGTGGAGCGCATATTGATTTATTTATGGATCGTCTGTTTAAATTTCAACTGACATCCATTCTTCCCAAGTAATGCTCGCATCTCTCAGCACATTTGTTCAATCTCTGTTTCGCGTAAGTCAATAAAGGTAGAAGCCGCTGACTGCTGACTGAAGAGTTTGTTTTTAGGAACACCTTGAACTCGTAACTACCAATCGGATTCTAAAAAAATCTTTTGTATTTGACAAACCCATTATTAAGCAACGTTAAAGACTGATTAACATCAGCCGAGCAGAAAGAAAAATAACGCTAAGAGAAAATGTAATAACGCGGTGATTTGTACGCCAGTGAAACAAATCACAGCTGTTGTACCATAAAATAATAATATACAGAAATTCCCCCACGCTAACCTAACGCTGACGCTTCGCAAAATCTTCATATAGTTAAACAAAACGTTATATATCAAAATAAAAAACGACAAAGCAATATGCGCAATACAAAAACGTTCCCATGACCCTCACATAGCAAACTATTTACCCTCATTATTGATACAATTACGATGTCAAATTAGTAACTATGTGTCCGTCAGCACTGGTTGGGTTCATTTATAATTTCATTCGCCACCGCATTTCACGAATGAAACACTACTGGGATTATATGTGGACACTTTAAGTTTTAGAAAAGCGATTCCTTAGCTATATTATACATATTTAATTGTGACAATTAATGTAATTTTTTATATTCAATATTAAACCACATAATTATGTTAATTTTTATTATTAGCGCTGTATTGGGTAGCGTACAAACCATCGAAAAGTGTACAAATGACATGTTCCAAGTACATCCAGAATATTATCTAGTTAAGAAATGTCACAGATCGAAGCTAATCGTATCAGCTAGAGCTAACTATTCTATGCTATCTGACTGCAAGCGATTTGCTCTGGAGAAGAAAGCCTTGTCTTTTAACTTTAACCCTAAATTTGTAAGCGGAATAGGACATTTAGAGTATACGTGTGAAGTATTGAAGTGTTCAGAATTTTTTTCAAGCCTCTCTTTGACCAATGATTCAAGATATGACTACTACAGTTTATTTGGAAATATTTCGCGTAAGTAAAGAAGTTAATTCTTGAACAAGTCCTTACGGTGTTCTTGTAGTATTTAACTTGAATGAATTATTCACTACTAATCTGTATATACTTTAAATAATTTGCTTGTCATATAAGTTTTGTAAGCGTGTACTTCTATTTTATTTTTCTGTTTCAGTGACAGTAAACTCAACTTGTGTTCCTTCGATGGGCATGTTTTATTTTATACCGAAGAAAATAAATTATTTTGAAGCGGTAGATATATGCCACAACAAGATGAGTGTTTTAGCTGATGTCACTTCTGGAGATAGAACGAATGCTATGTCTCAATTGTTAGCAGACGCTGGCTTAGACGAGGCATACATAGGTCTGAAACGAAACAATGGCAATGACTTCATTGCATCAAACGGTAAAAAAGATTCACCTCTCTCATATAATTATTGTTTATATCTATCAGAAATAATCTCTACAAATAAATACACAGAAATAACTTCTCTTAATACCCTACTTATTACGAACCGTTTATATCTACTACTAAGAAGTAGAGGTTTTTCTAAAATTAAAAAGTTTAACTACCATTATCTAACTTCTACTATCTCGCTGTCATAATTTATTGAAATATATCTTATTTAAAAGCATTATAATTTTTTATTGGAAGGAGATTCACTGGAATGCACATCAAATCGCGCATGGGCTCCCGGTCATCCGAGAACGCGAGGCACAGCGGACTGCGTGGCAATCACCAGACATCGCACTTGGCGATCTGTGTCATGTGAAGAACAACTGACAGCGATTTGTGAGCTTATTCCCATGTTGTAAAATATATTACGAATATATGTATATATTACGTAATTAAGACTTATTGATTTTGATTTCTTCCTATTTTAAAATAAAATCTGGTATCACCGAGTACTTTCAAATCACATGTATGGCACGTTTGGGCTTGAGGAGAGATAAAAAAACAATCCTCGACAGTAATTAGTAATTAATTATTTCCGAGTATTAAAATTATTTCTCCTAAATTACGTTGATTTATATTTTTTTAATTAGGAACTTAGATTAGAATTTTGGACAATGACAAACGATAAATGGCAGCACTGAAGTTAATGTCAAATCAATTTTATAAATTGTTTATTTACCATTTTTCTATTTTAAAATTTTCCTAAATATCTAACTAGAACTACAAATTATACAATAAGGATGGGGCAGGGCAAGAGTCAGTTTTCGGAGGAAGAACTTCAAGATTACGAAGTCGGTAAAGTTTGTTCAATAAATATTAGTAAAGTTAACGTACCTATGACTAATTTAAATATTTTTTGTTATAGGATCTCACTTATTTCACTAAAAAAGAAGTTTTATAGTAAGTATTAAATATTTTGGGCTTGTTTAAGATTCTTCACTTTAATGCAGAGAAAATGTTCGTATTATTTTGAATAAATAAAATAACATGAAATCAGTATACCAACGATATCGCATCATTATTAGTCTTCTGTTTAAATTTTAAATTAAAATCTATGCATCACTCAAGATTTCTGTAAATCTACAATCTTTTAATTTGTCATAACTTATAAGTTTCATAATATTGAAGAAGGCCAACCATTGTCTTGTTTTAACTAACATACATAGTATTAGAATCCAATGACATATCTTAGGTAAATCATATTTTTGCCTACCATTATCTTTTAAGAAGAATAGGTTTGTTAATAATATGAACTAGAGATAATTAAGATTTTTCATTTACAGTGCTCACCAGAAATTTAAAGCTTTGGCCCCAGAAAAAGTAGGACATAATAAAAATGCCAAGTTGCCTATGGCAAAAATTCTTCAATATCCTGAGTTAAGAGTCAATCCGTTTAGAGACAGGATATGTAAAGTGTTCAGCTCAAGCAATGATGGTGATTGTACATTTGAAGATTTCCTTGATATGATGTCGGTGTTCAGTGAAACAGCTCCTAAAGCAGTGAAAGCTGAACATGCTTTCAGGATATTTGGTATGTACTGTGTCAAGCATATATTTGATTCAAGAATGTAACTTTGCATTGATAAGTATGTGTCAATAGCCATAATAAATAAATATCCGCTCACACCCATAACCCAGATGGGTAGGCAGAGATCATGGATTTCCATTTGGAGCAATCCTGGCACACCTGACTCACTTATGGGTGCTTCAAATATCACCTTTTTTAGTAAGCCACTAATCTACATCCCCTACCAACACTGCCACTGACTGCAACATAATTTTGTTTTGTTATTCTCTTTTCATTCATTCTTTCAACATGCCCAAATTATCGAAGCATACCTTTCTCGATTCTAGTACATCCAGTTTTAAGCCACATTATTATATGCTTGTTTTAACTTATATTTAAAGTAACAGAAAATAACTTCTCATATTTTGTTTTACTTATTATATATCTATAATTAAGAAACCTATGAATATTAAATTTCCTGATTATAAATCTATTGTCACATTAGTATTGCAGAGGTCATACAATACTACAAACTCCTGCATATAATGTTATAATTATATATATATATATATATTATAATACATTAGTGAAAACTTGTAATTGGCCTTAGTTTAGTTTTGTCTTTTTGTTATTATTATTCTAGCTGTAAGTTTTCCGAAATTGTAAAATAAAATAAAATAAAATAAAATATAACTTTACATTCTTTTTCTTTTATTGTCAACATAATTGTCATAATTATAACTTAAGTATCAATTGGATTTAAAGACCACTATCTTTATAGTTAAGTATTCAGTGAGGTTAGAAGTGCGAGTACAAAAAAACTATTACTCATATTATGTACATTTTATTCCTAGACTTTGATGGCGATGACATGATTGGTGTTTCCGACCTCCGTGAAGTCATCAAACATCTTTGTGGACCAGAACACAAGCTGAGCGACTCGGAAATCCAACAGCTTGTCCAAAATGTGCTGGAAGAAGCTGATCTGGACGATGATGGGGCTCTGTCTTTTGCTGAATTTGAGCATATCATTGATAAGAGCTCTGATTTCTGTCAGTAAGTATTATTGTTAATATATATAGTTGAATTTTTGTATAAGACGGTAAAAGTTTTTTAATACTGGTGTTGTCATCAATCCAGCTTTAATCCCACTATTGGATAATGGCCAATAGTCAAAAGTTTCCACTTTTCACTGGATATCAAAAACTGGTTTACAGCTACACTGGGCTCGAGGTGGCATGGCATAGAGGGCGCCTAGCCAAAGCCTCTTTAAAAAAACTGGTACATGAGCTTAATTGTATGATACTTTGATCTGAATAGGAATTAAGTCAATTTCTTTCACATAACTGATTAAATGTCACTCCAGGGAACCCTTTGCCCTCTGTCAATAGTCATTTAATAGTTTTATAATTTTCCACTGCCTTCAATTTGCATGCCAATTGTTAATAATACTTTTTCTGTTTTTCAGCTCATTCCGCATAAGGTTGTGAAAGAATTCTCTAAGAAAATACAAGTAAGATTGTGTCAACGATAGTCATACAAGTATAAAAATCTCATTTATATACTATGATCTTATGCCTTAATGATATATTATTTATGAAATTATAGACAAATATACTGTAGCGGCTTAGTTTCATAATAATTAATTAATGCTGTAATTAGAATGAGGTAAACTGCCTCCAATTTGTTTATATTATAAGAAAGGAACAACAATACTTAGAATAGGAAAGTGAATGGCAGTATAAAAATGAGATGCATAAAATACACATGGTTTGAATACATTTCATGACATCATGACATTGTATGAAATAAAATGAAACGAAAATAATAATAGGACATACACACTGCCATATCTTTGTAAATTAAAAAAATCGTTTATTTCGGTGTTTGAATTTAATTATATCCCTAAATGGTTCCCTAGCTCACTTTGTTGTGTTCACCCTGATCACGCGACAACACAAGGCACATCAGTAGCCCATATATTTGTTACAGAGTACATTACCAGTTACAATTAATTTAAATATTTGCATGCCGCCTAAGTGAACATGTGAAAAATATGTGGCAATCGTTAGTTTATTAGTTCAGCTAGACTAGAACTAGCATACTTATTTCCATAATAAAGTTACAATAATGAAGGTATATCTAAATGGTTTGACCAATTTTGAAGTTTCATTAGACTCATATTGTTTCCCCAAGTGTCATAGGACATAATGTCAGTGTAAAACCCATATAGTGGAAGTAAACTATTCAATGGTAAAAATGCATGAGTATTTATTTAAATTAACTTATAAAAGATTCTCTTGTATGATATTGTTATAACAATGGTTATGTATATCAGCACTTGTGCTCTTTTTAAAAAACAATCAAGTGTTTAGGTATATACATTTTTTTTAAATTAGAAATGGTAAGCATAGTTGTGAAATCTTAAATAAGGTTTGTAAAGATGTATCTCTTAAGATTTCCAAGATGGTTTGTTTTCTTTTATGATTTTGCTGAATCTCAATTGTTCTATTAATACTGTTTAAAATATTCCCGCTATTGTGCCAATTTTTTACCCTTAATGTGTTACACCGCTGAAAACATTCAGAGTTTTTTCAGAGAAGCTTGTATCACAATTTTACGCTAGTGGCAACCCATGGTTAGTTACATGTTTAATTGACTGATAGACACTTGCATGTTTCTATAATAAAACAAAATCTAATAAAATGTAGTTTCTTTTCATTGTACACCTAATTATGAAATGTGTAATACATTTAGATATGAATAAAAGGATATATTGATAAGTATAAAAATATTTATTCAACTTAAAA
Source organism: Papilio elwesi (assembly GCA_029849275.1). Taxonomy (NCBI): domain Eukaryota; kingdom Metazoa; phylum Arthropoda; class Insecta; order Lepidoptera; family Papilionidae; genus Papilio; species Papilio elwesi. The sequence goes on along the minus strand of CM056687.1, from coordinate 1,083,903 downwards.
AACAGTGGCATCATTACATGCATTCATATATACATATATATATACTTAAAAATATTTGCTCAGTTTTGCAAATAACCAGGTAGTTTCATTCTCATAAATATCCAAGTAGTGAAGAATGAAACCAAAATACAAAGGAAGGCCACTGAAATAAGCAAGATTCTATTTAATTTAGGTGTAGATGGATTGTGTGTTCTATCCAATATAATAAAGCCAAGACCGCCTAGAGAAAAAAGGAAGCTTGATGCTAATCCTTCCATTATATACTGTCCGTTGACTCGGTTAGGCATAAAGGCTACCGGCCGGCTATGGCCGTGTTCGTCGGTTGTTGATCCTACGCTTGGCGGTTCCACTATCACGTCATATATTATACCTAAAACAAAAATGCATTCCAGGTCAATTTCTAATTAGCAATAACAACGTCTAATAATAAAATAAGATAATAATCCTAACCTCCTGTCACCAAAAAGTATGATAAAAGCACCAAAGAGAAGGTAGTCATGGCAGATGGAGGTTGCAGCCATATCGGCTTCTTTATTTTTATATTAGGAATTTCAAGCACTGTAAACGGTAACGCAAATAAAGATTCCATTTTGATTACTGAACAAGCAAATCAATTTAGCTTAGACCACAGACAAATTATTTTACTTCTAGCTGTAAACGCCACTTGTGTTGACGTAGATGTTTCATCTTTTTAGTAATGTAGCAAGGCAAATTATTTTAGGAATTTTACGCAGATTAATACACTTAAAAACGATTTTATGATGTCGATTTGTATAAAAATATGATTTATGTTTATCCCTTATTAATTTAAATCTTTAAACGTATTTAAAGAATTATTAACACAACCAACAATTAACGTACAACTGCATCGAAAGGAACGTGGAATATTTTGTCAAAAAATAACCAATCAAGATACGTCATGTATGTTAAATGTTTTATTACCATTGGAGGAGATTCCCTAATCAATTATTTTTCTTTGCATGCACCAATAGCGTTGTAACTCGATACTTAAATTTATAATGAAGAAAAAAATCTGGGGAATTTGGCAACTGTCAAATTTATACGTTTCAACGAAATCGTTCGTTGTCCGGGTTTGTTTTATTTAATTTAAATGTAAATAAATGGTGGCTTTTCCGTTATTATTTCATAATACAAAACAATGACAATTTTGTGTCCGTGTTGTCAGTGATTTGAATTATGGTGTTGAATATATTTACCAAAGCTATGTGAAAATGTGTTAAATTTGCACACAAAATGAACTGGACTGTGGATTTTTCATTAATTTTACGATGAAGGGTGGTTTGTGTATTATTTACACGTCTTTACTGACCATTTCAGTTCTATCGAGGTATGTAAATTGTTAATAAAACATTCACTTCATTTATGCTTAAATCATAGAATTAACAAATTAAATTTCTTTAGCTGTGCCCTCTTCATATTGGTCGTCTCGGAAGCTCTGCAAGGGGAAGGTGATAACGTCGACCTCTCCGGACTTAGTAACGTCAGTCATAAGGTGTCTTCCATAGATAAAGATGCAATTCCAGAGGCCCTTGCTGAAACCACTTCATCTGAACCAGACATTAAAAAGGAAAAAGAGTATGAGATGATATTTACTGAAACACTGTCAGTGAACTCTGTCACAACTGATGGGTGAGTCTATTTTGCTATTATAATTGTTGTGAAAGTGAGAGGAAGTTAATTTATTTTTATTGTTTGTTACTGGCCGTTGCCTTAATGAACTTTTATTCATAGCCATTTACTTTAATTAATGCGTATATTACCAAGGCTATATGTGTATGTTACAATGCTTCTTTTTATGTCTGGTCTGACACTTTAATTATAATATTGTAGCTATGTGTATATGCTCCTTATTCAAACAAAATTGACAATAAGCCCCCAAGTTGCTTATAAATCTTATTACTATAATCTGAGCAGTAGGTGTTTGCTGTATATATATTTAAAAGGTTTATTCTCACATAATAACATAGTCATGGACTTTGTTCCATGGTTTGAAATTTAAATTCAATGTATGTTAAGACAATAGATTGTGTAAAGTTGCTTGGGTCACAACCTCATCACTTTAGTACATATGGTTATTTATTACTGCAATAGATATTATCAATAGCGTATTGCTCTTAATAAAAATGGCCTTGATATAACTTGCTTCCTTTATAAATATTTGCTCAATATTTAGCAGTTATGTAATTGTTATATTTCTTGTTTCAATTCTTATATTTGTTGGCCTTGAGTATTGTTGTGAATGTGTTAAGTTATAAAAACTTTACTGCAATACATGAGGCATTATCATATATTGTGAGAAATTTCTCCATGCCACATCTTTGTTACACAAACTGTGACCAGTCTGAGGTTACATTGTCAAAGCAAAATAACATAGATTTGACACAACATAGCTGAATGCTTGTACATTTTGAAATAAATTCAAACAAAGATTAAAATATTGTTGCTTTGTCAATTTCTTGGCTACCCTGAAGTCATAAATGTATAATAACACAAGAAATGATGAAATCAGTAACCTAGTCAGGAACCTAATGAAAAAACTAACTATATAGATAGACATGGTCTAAAGATGGTATGCACTCATTGAGAAGCAGCCTATTCACTCTTCTCTTGAAGTTAATCTATATCATTCAATAGAAAAACTGACACAGCCAAATTATTACAAACCTTTGCTGTATGCATGATAAACATAGATTCGAATGTATACAGTTTAAATCCGCGGTATATCATATAAGAGTACGGAGACCAGCTGTAAATTGATTTTAAATATCGTAGCTTTTGAATTACTAGTTGAATATGAAATACAAAGGCTGGGATTGCCTTTGTTGACATAAGGGTTGATATAGGAAATTGTAACAATAACATTACTTTATTAACAACAGTGTTGGAATGCCAATTACTAGCCTCTAATCATTCATTAGTGTTTGATAAACATGGGATTCCACTAATTGATGATTACCGTTTGTTCAGTGGTTCCACACATGCTAATGTTGGCATATGTGACAACCGATATGTCATTATCCGTTACAGTTGGAAGCGTGACAGCGACGTCCCGTTACTCGCGGCGCCGTGTCTCGTCATGACATTAGGTAGGCGTGGCAACGCGTATATCGTAGGATCGCTTACGGTTGCGTGCTACGTTAATTTTTTGTATATTACATGATTTTGGTTCATTCATTTAATATCTATCGTATAAAGGTCCAAAGATAATTAGATTATATTGTTTTCTTTGTAATTCTATCAGGATTTTTTTACCTTCTTGAGTATTGAACTAAAGTAACCAAAAACCCAATTTATCTTAGTATGTCATGGTCTATCCTCGGCGGTATTTCCAAACCAGTACGACTTGGGGTCCTTCAAGAAGCGAGCCTTTCTTTTTCTAAAAGGCCGGCAACGCATCTGCAGTTCCTCTGGTGTTGCGGGTGTCCATGGGCGTCGTTGATCACCTGGGTGTTCCCGCCGCTCGTTTGCCCCCTTCTCTTATAAAAAAAAAATTTTTTTTTATTAGGGATTATTGATCAATTGATTGGAATTTATCAAAATGTAGTGAACCAAAATTATTTTAATATGTGTAAAGTTCAGGAATTTATCGAAACGTATCACTGGTATAGCAAGAAAAAAAATTGGCAAGCGATGGCTAATGTGGCATGGAAAGCGACGTAACACAACAATCTCACGTCTCAAATGAATTAGGAATCTACGTATAACTGTTCCGCTTGGCACAGTTTGTTTTCGGTAGCTATCGTATTATATTTCGTACTTAATTAAAATATTATAAATCGCCCGTGTAATAATTTTTTCCATAAAAATTGCAGAAAGTTGTTCAAAGGATACCCAAATCTACATGAATCCTTATACCGTCTGACATTTTCAATGAACTTGATTTGTTATCTAATAAGTAAGAAAAATATTTTATTCAGATTAGACTACCACGTGCCTGTTATCGCAGCTTACTTGCGCATTTCCGATAAGCTAAATATCAATATTCTGACAGTACCACCACTTTCCAATATATATAAGTTGTTAACTTCTAGATTGACTCGCGCACGAAGGGTTCCGTACCACACGTACGTTAACAAGAATGTGATCACACATGCCCATCTCATTTGACAATCGAAATGAGAACTAGCGGAGAACTCGTTGATAATTCGTTTTAAAATTATTTAAGGCAGTAGTTTAAATTTATCTGTGTTTGTAAAACTGTGTTTTCCAACAAGTCGCAGTCGTGCGATTTGCGTTTTATTTAATAGCATTGTTTTAAAGGACTTTGCGTAAACATGATTACTATTCGACGCCATTTGTGAAGAAATCGGAATAATGGTATAATTAGCAGACGTACGTGTGTTTACATTGTTGGTGCCATGTGTACTTGAATGCAACACGTGTCGTATTTATTTGGAGAAATCCCTCTTCAATGTTCGAAAGTTTATTATATCCCATGTGGGAGTGTAAGGCTGCTTGCCCATTGCAGCGGAGCTATTTCAATATTAACTAATCAAATCTAAGCTCAGAGGATGAGAGAGGAAGCGGAGGGGAGTGAAAGAGTATTGGGAAGTGGAGTTGCGGTCTGTGAAGCTCTAGGCCGAGACCACGCGATGGCTTATTCGAACGGACACTTTAGTTTCTCCGCTTCTCCGCTCCGCTTCCCCGAATTGTTTGAACTGTAATAGAGTTCGCAAACCGAGCTATTGAAAAATTATAGGCTACAAAAAATACCTGAACAAACATTTGTGATTTTTAAAAAATATTTCGTATATGTTATCTCGGTTCGGAGTTAAACCTACATCTCTAATGGATAATTTTATTTCACCATGAATTATTCTTACTGTTAGCTCGTACTACCGGAAACATTCACAGAAAACATGTTGTCATCTCAGTTCTTTCAGTGAGAATCAGAGAGGCAACATGTTTTGTACGAATATTTCGAAGGCAAACGATTAGCGGGTCCGCAACACTTGATGAACTGAAGATGCCTTGCCGGCTTTAAGGAAGGAGTACGCTCTTTAAGGTCTCTTAAAATCCTATTGGTTTGGCTACAGACCACTGGCTACAGATCATTCCACAACGCGACTAGTACCAAACTAGATTACTAGCATTGTTTGGGCGCCATCCGAAGAAACTTTGTGGCGATGCTTGAGACAGAACTATAGTTGTTCCTCCTCTGTGCGCTTTGGAAGGAACTATTCTAAATTTATTATAAGTGGTTTAAAATCAGTAACCGAACCGCCAATATCGTGACTTTCGTGTCCTATTCATCCGACTGCTGATTCAGTCAGTTTTTGCGCTCGGCCCGTCGCGATTGTACCGATAAAAACGTGTACAGCCTCCAGCGAAACCACGTCGCCGGAAAACGAAAGTAAACCGCGTCTAAATATAACGCTGTTCATTAATACGTACCTATTGTCTGTTTGCTTATTATATTAAGAAAAATTGTCTGAAGTGTTTTGATTCAATTATATTTTAAAAAATACAATATTCATTCTTAAACCAACAAACTTCTTGATGATAATAATATCTAAATATCGAATAATAGATGGCCATCCATATCGATGTCAATGGGTTAAGATATCGATGGATTGACATCGCCTTTTTACGTGAAACAACTCAACGAAGGTCGCGACGGATATCGATCTGCCTCGAGCACGTTAAGAAAATATCATATCCAAGAAGTTCATCGCAAATCTATTATATTATGAAATACTAGTGACCCGCTCCGGCTTCGCCCGGGTACTAAAAATTATGTTGATCCGTTCGCTACCAAACACAGGAATGTGCCAGTCGTAAGTCCATGTCGTAATAGTTTTAATACTGCATTTTTGTTGAAATTTACAAGGCTATTTAAAAGAGTTACTCAATTAGTTTTATTTGTTTACGTAGCTTGAATTTCTTTGTTTGATTACTAATTGGAATAAATAATAATAATAATAATATCCTAGGACATATTCACACACGGCCATCTGATCCCAAACTAAGCAGAGCTTGCGCTATGGAAACCAGATAACTGATATACTACAAATACTACTTTTTTTTGTAAATACATACTTAAATAGATTACACCCAGACTCAGGACAAACAGACATGTTCATGCACACAAATGTCTGTCCTGGGTGGGAATCGAACCCACGACCTGCGGCGTGAAAAGAAAGTATCTTACAAACCAACCGGCCCGTCTATATATATTTAAGGTTACTCTTTAGATTGTTAGAGGTAGCAATACCAGGCTATTAAGCTCAATGCTGTGATAGTCCTCATAAGCAGAGATCAAACTATTTTATAGTCCCTTCGGACTTCACTCGAATCTTAATTATAGTATACAAGATAACTAATCTCGGTGTTACAAAAAATATCACTTGAATTTATTCAACGTTTCTAGCGAGCAAAATGTATCATGATGGTAATTTTATGACTAAAAAGTCAATTCGATTGTTGAGATAGTCCAATATCTTATTATGTGCTGATCAATGGCGGAGGCCTACGTCCAGCGGTGGACTATCGGCTTAATGACATATGTATGCTAGGCTTTTTATTGATGCTACGTCTATTACATATTATAACATGAGCTACAAACGTATATCGGAATGACAAATACAAAGTGTAGGGGTCGCGGTGACTCCATGAACCTTTGTCGTGCGACCCCCGAGTACAGTCACACAACACGTGTTACTCGAGTAAGTATTATCATAAGGTTTAAAGAATCGACACGTGTGGACGCGATTGTACTTTAACGTAAAGGTAAGAGTAGGACGGACGCGGAGTTATCTATGCGCAAGTCGTTGCTCCATTACCGATGCCTGGTATACCTTATTAGACAATATAAAGACAATATGTGTGCAATCACGATCCGAAGCGACCCCATCGACCCGGGCCCTGCAATCTGCAGATCTTCCTGCAACGCTTTGTGTGTTTTCGCTTTTGTCTGCGCTTTGTAGCGCACGTGTGATCACACCTTTAGTTGAACGATGGGTATTTTGGTGGGTAGATAAAGTAGCTTATAAAGCTTGGCGGGTTTTGTGTTTAATGCTGTTTAGATTGGTTTAGTGCCGTTTAGATTGGTTTAGTGCCGGTTTGCGATCTGATGACCTGGCATATTAAAAATAAAACTTGAAATGTTCAAATATATCTTCTGTTATACTTCATGGAGACAGACGTATTTTGTTTGTATATGGAACTTAAATATACAAACTGCTGGCTGGCGTCGCCGACACGTGGCGCTGACGCCTTTGCAAACCTGTCTTGCATTTGTCAATAAACGACCGTCACCTTGACATTGCTAAATGAGGCGAATCGACGAAATTTATTTCCTCGTCGACTTATTACCAATTTTTACCAAAAAAGGACACAGGTGAAATATGATTAATAAAAATAAATTCCCACATGTGATTCCTGTTCGATTTTGTATAGTCCCATTTCTGTTGTTACCAAGAACTTGTGAAGCGAAATCAACGTCCTGTACATTTCAATTAAATAGATCATTAGCACATATTCCTGCTGAAGTAGAAATTTTATCTCTTAGTACAATCTCAGCGTTGTTTCAAATGATTACAACATTATTTCGTAATACAATTTTCACGGTCGAAACAATAACACCCGTCTATTATAAAGTTGCACCTTCAATGCGCTAGTGTATAAATAGCGGGAGATTGCAAGGCTCCGAGACGATAACGAAGCGATTCGAATCGAAAATATATGATTAGTTATCCGCCCGGCTTCGCCCGGTTAGCCGTTTCAGAAAAATTCATCCCACGGGAACCGTACATCTATCCGGGATAAAAAGACTGTAATCTTTTTCTGTGCCAAATTTAATCCAAATCCGTTCAACAGATTTATTGTGAAAGAATAACAAACATCCATACATCCATACACACAAACTTTCGCATTTATAATATTAGTGCGATTGAAAACGCGTAGAGTTGGAAAGCTATATTGATATATTTTTTACTGTTAAAAATCTTAACAGTAAATATTGCGTATACTTTATGTAATAAACTTTTACCCGGTTAAGTTAAAAGAAAACGCATTGCTTAGGTAACAAATTAGTTCGACGTTTAGGTAACAAACAAGATCAGCGCTTACACAAGTTCTGTACTAAAGATAAACAAAAAATTTGACCGGTTAGGTTTGCTTGTATGGAAAAACAATATTTGCATATTTCACAGTGAGACAAAAGATGTAGTGGAACTGTAGCCTTGGCTACCTTGCACAAGCAAGTCAAGCTTTATGGTTCATGACCACCGGAATTTTTCAGAAGTTAGTTTTCGAAAAATGTTTTTATTGATCAAGTTCTCCTTTTAGTATCATGAAATAGACAATCATAAGTGTTTTTATAGGCATATCAATCCACTGCTGGACATAGGCCTTGTCCAATGCCTTCCACAGTATGCGGTCCTCCGCGCGCCGCATCCAGCTACTGCATACATTTTTAATTTATATATAAATTCGTTTTTATTTTGTCCAACTTCACTTTCTTTTCCCTGGCGTTTTCCCACTTATTTATGTGGGGTCGGCACAGTAGTCCATACTATAATAGGTTTCGGCTATGGTTTTTTACGGCCTGCCTGTCGCCAATCCTCGTCATGCATGTATATGAAGTATTAGTAGAAATAATTTATTAATCTTTCTTTTTAACCATTGCCAAAAAAGCTTAGATATGTTTGGAAATATTTCACTACAATAGTCAAATGGCGGATTCGAACCCACGACCATGTTGTGGATCTTTCGCAGTCCGTACCCTTAACCACTAGGTGGCGCTTGACATTCATTTAACCTTCACTTTATACATTTAATATTTCTAGTATCTAGATATCTAAGTGAAACCTTGACTAGTGAATATCTTAGACTTTGTTATTATTTAAATTTCCCGTCGTGTCGAATCGATTCGTTCTGTCGTATCACTGTGCCCGCAACATAACTCCCAGGTGTAGGTCACGTGCCGTCTGAAAGCGGCTACCAAATGTCATTTGCTATGACACGTATATGCCGCGAGTGGGTTTGGCAACGATAAGTACTCTCAAATTATTGTTGAATACTTAATTACTATGTTTATATTGTTTGCGGTAGTGCGTGGCGATCTTATACCTAGCTGTATTGTTATTTTTTTTGTACCAGTCTTAAAATTCTAATAAGTTGATGTCAACAAAAATATTTTGAATGTAGGCATTCATAACTTAAAAGTACTTAGTGGAGTGACAAGATGCAAGAGTTTAGTCCTCTATAACCACCATTATTAGGTGATAATTCTTAAATTTTTAAATTTATCCCATCCTACTAATATTATAAATGGAAAAGTTTGTATGTATGGATGTTTGTTAGACTTTCACGCAAAAACTGCTGAATGGATTTTAATGAAACCTTACAATACTACAGCTTATATACATTAACATATAGGCTATAATTTATTAAGATATTGTGGCGAATTTTACAAAATATAACGATATAAGTCAAGTGAGTAGGAAAAAATATGCGAGCTATTTAGGTCAAGCATACTAGGGTTCAGCTGAAGCTGGAAAATCGTCGGTTAAATTAAATTGTACAGGGTGAGACCGCAGGGCACAGCTTGTACTCAATATCAACTAAAATAAATGTTACAGAACAAAAATATAGTAATGGCTACATGTAGACTTGCCCAGTTGTCATCGGTGTACCTGTTCAAGGAAAATCTTTGAATGTATAGGGATTGTGCCGGAAAATAGTAAAGGTTTTATCCGAGACGTCGGTGAAAGTACATCGAATATATAACGTACTAGTGAAGGTATTTATATGACCATTAAACTCCTGAATGACCAATTAATAAAACTGATTGTATGGCAATCACGATACTGATTAATTTCTCTAAGTGCATTCATTTGTAACACGGCGCGTATGTAATTTAAATGGCCGTATCTATGGCACGTTTAATTTCACTATAACGTAGCTGCTTGCTATATAAATTAATATCAAATATCAACATAATGGTATATATGTACTAATGACGTAGTAATATATGTACTAAAAAAAAGTATACAAAAAGCGAAGTTTGTGTATTTGTTGTTCCCTATAGACTCCGAAACGGCTGGACCAATTTCGATGAAATTTATAGGGATTGTCCAGATTGGCACATTCCTGTGTTGGGTAGCGATCAGATCAAAATAATTAGTGGTACCCGGGCGAAGCCGGGGCGGGGCAATAGTATAATAGATAAATTAAATTATTAGATATTAGTATCAGTACTCTCTTGTTTGACAATAGTATTAAAATACATTTTTCCCATTTATACTTGTTCGTTAAAAAATAGTAAACTATGAATTGTCGAAACTGGTTTGTTAAAACACAGTTGCTATCACTTTCTATTACTTTGATTGAGATAGGTATGTCACCGACCAATTGCCAGAGCAGGCACTTTATAATTGGGCTAGGCAAATTCTAAACGATCGGCACATTGTCAGTTGAACAAATCATTGACAATATGACGTTTCATTTCCAGTCACTTTCTAATGGGGCGAAGTCATTTTACGAAGTATTGTAGGCATATTGTGAATATGCATGCATAAAAATTAAACATTTCGTTAGTTGAAACGGAACGTGCGCGCTGATTGGTCCAAACTCGTATCCTGCGCCACTTCTTTTCTTTTGCTGGTAAGCTGTTGCTAAACGTAAATAAACAAAATGTTCTTGTGAATTGCTTACTTTTAGCGACTGACTGAAGGATGACTGGCAACGAATCAAAAAACCGGGTCTCAATTTTCGACCAATCAGCGCTCAAAGTTCGTTTTGTAGACAAAGACATTCATATCTATTGGATAAATATGCGCCTTACGTCGCCTCTTTGTAAAGTGCCTAGAAAAGAAACGGCACATTCTCAATTCGTTAAATTGATAATGTGTCGACCATTTATAATTTGCCTAGCCCGATTATAAAGTGCCTGCCCTTACAATCGGTCGGTGACGGGTACAATATAAGCATGATCAGTTTATGTAATGGCATTGCGGCCTAATTATCAACTGAATAGGACATTAAGATAAAACAAACTAATTTTATGTGCATAAAGCGATAACATAAATTCAGTTATTAAGATGTGAACTAGATGCATTGAATTACGAGAACAAGTTTTTTTTTTTACTTTTAAGGCTTTTGTTAATCGCATATACGTATTTAATTCGTGTATAATGAAGGTTATTGGGTAATAATACCTGATCGAATCGTGAGAAGGTACCACTAAATCTTTTTAGCACTTATGTGTTATGGCGATGTGTTTTCTTGGATGTACATATATTTATATTTGTTTTTGCGGGTACTTATGTATGTATGTCCGTTCCGTTATGACCTCCTAGCCTAAACGGCTTGAACGATTTTGAAGGATAGGTGTCATCGGGTCCCTGGGTCGTGCAGAGGCTCAGTGCAGTCCACATAACCCTGTCCTTCCCCGAGGATAGGATATCTTTAGAAGATTTCCCCCCAGATACCATAAAAAAGGTGTCATTGATTAGTAATCTTTCCCAGAAAACACAAGATTTTTCGTTATTTTAAATTACATGTTATATTTAAGGCGTGTCTATACCCCGATCTGACTCATTCGTGTTACTTGTAGAACTAATATGAGTCGTTTGTCCGTTTAGGGAGTGTAGTCGGAGATATGGCGCAGTATAACTAGTTACTGACCACTGAAAAACCATAAATGTCTCAAGAATTACTCAAGTTCGCTTTCGAACGATAGCGGCCATTATTTATACATACTTTGTCGCCTTGTATCGACCGCCCTCGAATGCGCTTTTATTGATTAGCTATTCATTTAATAAATGTTTGTTTGAAGTGAAAATCGCACAGCGCTTGAGATTTTCACTTTACAAAACACAGACAGTTTTTACAGACACAAACGTTATATAAATATGGTGCAAGTGATTACACTCTCTCAGAGGCTGCGCTGACTTCAAGTAAAACTTTGAAAAGTGTGTTCAGTACACTGAAAAAAAATATTGCGTTCAGTTCAGTACTATACTTAATCAGCAATGATACGAAGTATGTGTCTCAATACGTGCAAATAGTTATCATACGATCTGCGAATTAACTTAAGGGGGATGTAGTACATCGTGTACGTTCACGCCCGTCACCCAAACGGCTGGCATAACATGGATTTCCATTTGGCGCAATCCTGGCACACCTCTCTCGCTTCTTCTACATTCATACATCCACACATACATGCTCGTCGGTTATGGATGATCTTTATATCGCCCTTTTTTAGTAAACTACTAACCTGATATAAGTTCTCCTAGGGCGTCCCCTACCAACACTGCCACTCACTTTTGCTACATAAATTTGTTTCGTTTTTCTCTCTTCATTCATCCTTTCAACATGCCCGAACCACCGAAGCATACCTTTCTCAATTCTAGTCACCACGTCCACTTTTAAGCTACACTTTTCTCCTATAATGCTATTTTTATATCATTATCATTCAATGTCACGCCTAACATATTTCTTAAGGATTGCATCACAACAGCATTAACTGTTTTCGATACAACTGTTTTTATATTATAACAGATCTGCATGCGAACGTAAAAATTAGGTCTTATAAAGCACTATAACGCAATGCTACTTCTAGTTACATAAATAGGCATCTGATTTTTATTTTTTACGTACTTATCCCACTACGTATTAGTTTCCAACGCGTATTTAAAAACGCACAAAAAACCTTAACGAGCCTAAGGGCCCTTGTACACGACGCTTTTTGTCCGCGCGTTGAACGCAATTTGGATTGCAAGATCGCATTATGACTTTGTTTGGTTTGTCATCAAAAACGCGCGTCGCCTGCGCGAACAAGAAACGTCATTTCTAAAGGCCCTTACAGTTTGCACATACGATGTGTAACATCTAACAATTAACCTTGGTAATAAGTAACATTAACTTCTCTAGCAGCGCCCGCGCTTATTGGTCAAATCAAAAAGCGCGCGATTCCTTGGCTTCCTGTTACACACATCCGTTCCTTTTCACGAAATCACGTAGATTACAGGAAAACTAGAGGAAAGATTTACCACATCAAAGTAGAGGCAGCAACCGACTGCAATATTAACAACAAGATCTCATGTTAGGTAACGATTGTATAAAACCGCAGGAGAAATTCAAACATCAGTTCAAAGATGCCGCGTTATAAAGGGCATTGCCTTTTCATATTGTCCGTGCGGCGTATCGCAACTGTTATGAAAGTTAGCGGGGTTGGTTCCGTTGTTGTCGACTAAGCAGGTATCGGAGGCTGTAGTGTGGGTATCGCTCGGAGGCTGTTGCAATCGGTCATTCACTGTCTGCTCAAGCCTAGGTGTCGACTAGACGACCCCTACCATTGTTGTTCAACGAGTTGGTTCGCTAGAATCGACTTGCAGTCGAGAGAATTTTAGATTTTATTTGCAATGGAAAGCTCGCCGGCAGCTTTTAATTTTTATTTATATACTTCTTGTTTATATTAATTAATTTGATCTTTATTTTATGATCCAACATTTTGGGTATCTAAAATTTGTTATCCTAACGAATATTATTATTACAAAAGCAAATTTGTGTGTTTGTTCCGCTTTAACTCCTTAATGACTCAACCGATCATCATTTAATTTTGTACACATTGTCAGATGTACAGATAACGACATGGGTTATCGGGGACTTTTCTTGTATTCCCTGTCTCCGAGTGATAGGAAAATACATAAAACTTTCATTTACAATATCGGTTGCCATGGTAATGAACTTTGACAATAACAACTTTTTGACACATCCTACAAAAAATTCCATGCACGGAACGAATGCGTGCGGAGCGGAGAAAGGAGGAGGAGAACAGCTTACTAACTAGCTGTTTCCCATAACAGAAAACAAATACTGGCAACTTCTTTTGTTTCTGTCACAGAACAATATCACGACGGACAATTTTCAGAAATTAAATGTTACATGCTTTCTTTGAATCACCTATAGTGTTAAGTCAAATTATTAATTAATATGTGTAGGCTTATAGATACATAAGTAATACTTCGTAATCCTCAAAGATATGTAGAAATTACTTGAAGTTCTGATCTTTGTTCATTTATGTCTACGCGTACTGAAAGGTTCTGAAAGAGGCGCAATATTAATCTTGTTTCTTGCTCATTTATGTAGGCAATATTCTGCTTTTGTATTTATTTTAAATTTCTTAAAGTTAGTAATTATATTTAAATTAGTTAGTGGCTTGACCTCATCGAGTCGCAAGTCAGCGCGCAGTTTGAATAATTAAGGTAAAGTTTTTAATAAACGTAGCGACCATTTAATTTATTTAAAATAAAAGCTGACGTGTCACATTGAAGTAGACTTAATGAATTTCAAACTTCAAACCATTTAATTTTGGAAAACGTTATCGTTTGTTGCGTCATTTCGCTTTTTATTCACGAGTCACACTTGACTGACTATGTGAAGGCGGCCATGATACCTAAACATATCATTGTTGTCTTCTGCCACAACCATGTATAAGCATCTTTAATACCATAGAAACTACAGACATATTAACTATTAAAATTTGTGCTTCCTCCTACTTTTCTTGAAAGCCCTTAACTGGTATCGGGACTGCAATCCGAACCGCTATAACTTCATAAGAATGTGAAATGGGTTGTTCTCTTTTATCTTGGGTCGAAGTAATTTAAACATTGGCGACACCAATCAGCGATTGTAATTAAAAGATCCAGAAAAGTAGGGAGGAGTATTTACTGGTTTCACTAGTAAACATTTCCCTAGGCTATTTTACGAACATAAGACCTGAAAAGCATTCCAAAATGGTTACATACATTAGTAGTACTAATGTCGTAAAACTGGTGGCGATTTGAAAACAAGTGTTTTTTTAATCTAATAAAATAAACTAATAGTCTTGAGTGAATTCAATTCGAGAGTTGATGGTAAGGGAGCATCGATCGAATAATTAACAACAATGTCCGGCGAGCTGTCTGATACAGGGAAAGTGAGAATTCAGTTGTGATACAAATACAAGCGTCGAGCCATGGATTTACCAGTTGCTAGACAAAATAGCTCTTTTGTTAAATGTCATAGGGTCTGTATTGTTATTAGATACCGTTTCGTATTTATTTAACTGTCCTGCATCTATCTGAACCGAGATTGCGGTTTTCCAACCATATTCTGTATTTAATTTCATATTTACTTCCATTTGAAACTTTAGCCGCCTTCGAGTTTATTTATAGTTGGATTTATTTTATTACTCTATCTGTTGCTGACATGTTTAAGTTTCAATTGTGTTTAAAGATATAAAGTGAAGCTGTTGATGAATTTAGAAGCAAAAATAATGCAGATCCTAGATGTGTCCTAGTAATTTTGCAAACATTTTTGGGAATTTATCATTGAAAATTTTAAGATATTGTACATGTACATGTGTGTCAGCATAAATCCACGCTTTATTTATCTTTGGAAGAGATATAGATTCAAGGGCTTAGAGTATAAATTTGCCACATCCAGTAATCTCACAGTCTGTAGCACCGATGCTATTAAGTTTTGATTGATTTAGATATTGTGTACGGGAGCACATGCGGTGTGTCGACTTATCTGATCGCCGCGATCACACACTGGTCGGACACTCCCCGGGGCTCGCGCGGTTGTTTACCAGTGAAAGTGGATTTTCCTTCTACCGACACTATCTAGTTGTCAATTCTATAAACGTTTCCTATATTGGACGTTTTATAGTTCCATATTGTACACGTAAGTATGCTTTATAATCCTAACTAATATAAATGAAAAATGCTAGTACCTGGTGCCAGGAGGCGTTTGATTCAGGATTATAAATGTAATTATCTTTATTAGATACATACAAAATGTCATACACATAAAAAAATCTGTATATAAGTTATAAATATAGAATAGGGGACCGCCGTCTTCCCTTACACAGCATACGTAACGGTGGGAGAGATTATACTTCAAGCGTGTTCAAATGTTTTTGAATTATATAAAACAATGTTTATTTCTAGGACAATGTTAGAAAGGCATTTTCACTTGAGCATAATCTGTTAAATCTCAATATGTACATAATGTAATGCATTCAGCAATAACTTTGTGAAGTTTCCACATACCCCGTGCAGCATGTCGCCTGTCCGCATTTGGATAATGCATGCTTTATGCCAACTGAACTGTCTCAATTAATGTACATAACATTTACATGCATTGCGACTTATCCTGAATAACGACTGGGCCTTTTGATATATTTGCGTTTTCGCTTTGGGTTTCAGGCAACTGTATAGCTCACGCTTTGACACGGCCGTGCTCATGGTTGGTACTAAAGTCGAAATTAAAGTCTTTGAAAATTTTATGGTAAACGTTTTCTCTAAATTATTTATAAAAAATGTCCAATTTGGTTTTTGTATCAGAATCGTTTATGTAATTGACACTATTAATTTTACTATCTTAAGAGAAGAAATCGCTGATAGTTAACGTGCAATGGACGTCTTTAAACGTTCAGTTCTTTGGAAACTTCGCATTAGAACTGACCTAGTAGACCCTGATAATGATTGGTTATCTGCGTCAAATTTGAATAAACTTCGTTCACCTATATTTACGTACAAAATGCTTAGCATGCCCCCATGCACAAACACTCGTTTTTTGTCGATCACTTGACGTCCAGTGGCCAGTGCGTATTAAATCAGCACGCGGGCGATTCATGCCGTCATAAAGTCACCTCGATGCGAATTAACGAGACTGGCTGTCGCCGTTGAACGCCGTCAATACCTCCAATGCCGGCAATCTCTCCGGCCCCATCAACGTTTACAAGGGCACTTAACTCTAAACCGACAGTTTCCATAAACAATCCGTACGGTTATGTTATACGGAATGAATGCGTTATTTACGATCGTCGGGGGGAAAGCGCCCGCTAATCTGCTCGAGACCTTACCGCCTGTCTCCCACACGTTTCTCGCATCGAACACGATTCAGAAAGTGAAATGGCGGACGCTGGCGTTAATAAATCTCCGTGGTAGGGTGCTCGCCGCCCGCACGCACTACCAAACCAACGTCGACACATTACCTTAGCTACATAAGTCGATACGCGTCGACAGGATCACCCCAAACACAACTATAACTTACTATCAAATATCTGTTTACCGTACAACTTGGATTAAACATATATAAATTTGAATGTATGTTAATCTTTCATCGTCAATCATCGAAACGACTAACGATGAAACACTAAGCATACAATATATCATCGACGTCTTCCCCAGGAATTTCTTAAGAAAAATGAAGAACGGTGACAATCATACAGTCAGTCGGGCTTTTTTGATTTTATAAATTAACTATGACTTGTTATGACTTTCAATATTGTATTATAAAAGTGTACATCGTATTAGTTTTGTTTATTTTCTGATGAACACGATATCTGTTACACTACAGATGCAAGTACGAGATGTAGTTTTTAGAATATGTAGTGTGAATGATGTATATAGAATTCGGTTAGTATTATTTAATAATTCTGCTTGTATAATTTCATGGTTCATAGTAAGGGATACGCACGTATCTAATGTCTAACAAAGATTAAACAGCACAGAAAGACCACTTTCGAACAGAATCTTTGATATGTTAGTAAATGTGTATAGCTTTTTAACGTTATTTTCGGCTTTTTTGACTTTTGAAACCAATTTGACTTTGCGAACCAAAATCAAAAATTTATTTACAAATTTTGGAAATGTTAAAATATATTCGTAAAAGTCCGAATTTAAAGTTAAAAAAACCGAATCCTTACCAATTGCCTTGATCTTATGAACTCATGATTAAAAAATGAATAATATAACGCGCCGTGTTGACAAGTGCAGCGTTTTTTGCTCGCTCCTCTTAATAATTCAAAAACAATGGTTATGAGTGCCTTTTATTGCATATTTCTAATTAATTAGTTATAATAAAGTTTGAACTGTCTTATTCGTAAAAGTGAACAGTGAATATTCCTAAACATTTAAACTAAAATTGAAAAAACAAAGTGTCAGTGCGTATCTCATCGCGTTCACAACGGAACGATACAGTACAGTGATTAAACGCGTAAGCGACGCAGTTTGCACGGCGCTTACGACCTTTTTCCCGCGAACTCAACGCTGTGAATACGTTACGCCAACAGATGAGTATTTATATGTACCTGAAATATATTGGATACTTGTTTTTATCATTAATATTATAAAATTTAAAAGAAAATGAGTAATTGTAACGCTTGCAAAAAAGCTGCCAAAACAACAGATAGTGTTGCCTGTACACAAGCAACGTGTAATAGGCTGTACCATTATTCTTGTGTGGGTTTGAAAGCTGAAAATAATAAAAAACTCTTATCCTGGAAGTGTCCTACTTGTAAGGCCAAGCAACCAAAAGGAAATAATAGTAACACTCCTGTGAGATCTGGCCCCTGTTCAGATGAGGAGATACCGATGGAGGGTACGGACACCTTCGTCGCTACCCGGCGGCGCCGCCCGCGCCTGGCAGACTCCCCCCAGACCTTCGATTCTGAATTTACTGAAAGAATGCGTTTAGATATATTACACATTATTAGAAATGAGGTTCCAGGCATTATAAAGGACCTGATAAGTGAAGAGTTTCAAGCTATAAAAGAAAGTATATGTGAATTTGAAAGGTCAATCAAATATATTGGCGACAAGAATGATGAAATACAGAAGTCTATATCGGAAACAAATGTAGAAGTCAAGCGTCTAAAATCAGAAAATGTATCGCTACGTAACGAATTAAAAGAGATGCAAAAGAACCTAATAACTGTCGAGCGTGACTTCGCAAAGCAAGACCAGTGGGTGCGTCAGCAAAACGTCGAAATCATAGGAGTTCCTGAAAAAAACGGCGAAAGTCTGACTGATATTGATATCGTTAAGAAAATAGCAGAAAAAGCCGGTCTGAATATTTTGGACGCAGATGTAGATTTCGCACACAGAGTGAAATCACGGCGGTCATCTGGTACTCAGCCGCGCCCTATTATTGCACGTTTCAAGCAACGCCACACTAAAGATACCTTCTTGTCGGCGGCTAGGAAAGCTAAAGATCTGTCCACAAGGGATATCTTTTCTACGGGAGAACCAAAAATCGTCTTCGTAAACGAACATCTGACCGTACGGAACAAGAAACTTCTCCTCGAAGCTAAAGCTAGAGCCAAGCAACATGCGTACCGCTACGTGTGGACAAAAAACTGCCGGATATACGTAAGGCGCAGCGACAGTTCTCCACCGCTGTTGATTTCCACCGAATCAGACCTAAAGAAAATAGTGTAGTTCTGTTTGATTTGCTAACATTTTTAATTAATCTATCTACGACTATAACTCTTATATACATTTTTTCGTCTACCAACAAGTTTCTTACGAAAGAAATTATATTTAAGATATTACTTTTGATTGTGCGACAAATTAATCTCATAAATCATCGTACACAAACACACACAGACACTAAAACATACTTACATTTTTACAATATACGCTATTCATATTTACACAAATATCCCTGCATATACAGACATTTATTTCTTATAAGTAAGCTCAAAAATTTTAAATTAAAAAATTCTGCCTTTTATAATTTTGAAACAAACATCGTACGTTGCATATATGGATTAAGTTACCGACACAGGCAAAAAAATAAAACATAACAGTCTGAATCTATTATACCAAAACGTGAGGGGCCTGAGAACGAAAACATTGGAGTTTTATAACAGTATCTTAAATTGTAACAGTGACATTGTTATGATTACTGAATCGTGGCTGCATGACGGTATTCTTGACGCGGAACTCTCCACCTCTCGTTTCAATATATTTCGTCGCGATCGTGGTGGGAACAGGCGCGGCGGTGGTGTTATGGCTCTGATAGCAGAGCATCTTTCTGCAAGACAACGGCATGAGTGGTCTCACGAAAGTCTGGAATGTCTCTGGGTAACGATAGATTCCAAGGACCTTAATGTTCATCAAAATCTCCACATATGCGTAATTTATCTCGCCCCGGATGATTCGTTACCTGACTGCCTACGAAGTTTTACAACATTGTTATCTTCGGTTATGTCTGGAAGTCCGGATGATCTGTTCTTAATATGTGGTGATTTTAACCTCCCTTGCATTCAGTGGACATTAGAGGGACCTTCGTTTATCAAAAAAGGCACCACAGAGTTACAAGACTCTGCAGAAAATCTACTAACTCAGACTTATATTCTTGATCTCAAACAATATAATAGGCATGTTAATACTTGTAATAATACTCTAGATCTCATATTTGCTAATTTTAACGTAGAAATTTCGAGATCCATAGCACCCCTCGTACAGGAAGATGTTTTTCATCCTACTCTTCTAGTCGATGCCACAAATATCTTGACACCCTATATGTCCTGCAAGGGCCATTTTAAATTTAATTTCAATAGAGCAGACTATCAAAAAATTTGCAACTATCTACAGGAGACTGACTGGTCTACTTTACTTTGTGAAGTATCATTAGAAGAAGCAGTGTCATCTTTCTATAGCATCATATACGATTCTATCAATAAGTTCGTTCCGTGCGTTTACCAGAAACCCAAACTAAAGTACCCAGTTTGGTATAATCAAGCTCTTCTAAAAATAATTAAAGAAAAAAATAAATTCCACAAATTTTGGAAACTCTATCGTAATCCATTAGACTACGATGCTTTTGCTCTTTTACGCAATAGAGAAAAGAAACTAATTAAAGATTTACATAAAGAATATATAAAAAGATGTGAACAGAATATAAAAAGAAATCCAAAGGCCTTATGGTCTTATATAAAAAATAAACGACAGAGAAATTTAGGTTACCCTAAGTACATGGTATACGGTGAGAAACATCTTCAGAATGGGCAAGATATCAGTGCAGCGTTTGCTGATTTTTTTAGAAATATGTTTAACGAGCCTGCCTCAAAATATCCTGATGTTTTCACGCAACTTGATCTTGCTACTGACATTATCTGTAACGTTCAGACCACTAACGCTGTTGTATATAAACATCTCCGTAACTTAGATGTAAATAAAGGGCCTGGTTCTGATCGAATACCAGCTATTTTCATAGTTAAATGCGCAGCGTTTCTCTCTATGCCTCTGCGCATTATATTTAATAGATGCCTAAAAGAGGGGAGCGTTCCCGCGCTTTGGAAACAAGCTCACATTATTCCGATTCACAAAAAGGGTCAAAGAAATAACATCGAAAACTATAGACCGATCTCTATATTAAATATATTTAGTAAAGTTCTGGAGAAAATTGTATACACTAGTGTTTATACATTGTTAGCGCGATCAATTCCACCAGAGCAACATGGTTTTCTTAAAGGTCGCTCCACAACAACAAACCTCTCGATATTTACTAGCGAAGTATTGCGAGGGATGGATGGTGGTTCGCAGTTTGACGTAATCTATACAGACATCGAGAAGGCGTTCGATCGGGTGGATCATGTTATCTTGCTACAAAAACTAAATAAACTTGGAATCTGCGGTGATTTGCTCCGGTGGTTTGAATCTTACATTTCTAATCGTAGCCAGGCCGTAGTCATTGGTGGTTTTCGTTCTGACTACGTTGACATCCCTTCGGGAGTTCCACAAGGGTCTTTGTTGGGCCCTCTTCTCTATGTGGTCTATATATATGACGTAGGCACTTGTTTTCGACACGCTAAGTACCTTTTATATGCGGATGATATGAAAATTTATTTTCATATAAGCTCAGACAATGACTGCCAGCTCATGCAAGAAGATCTAAATAGACTCAGTTCTTATTACAAAAAGAATCGTATAAATGTCAGTATTAATAAATGTGTTTCAATTTCATTTACACGTAAAACCAAACCTTTGCACTGGCCATACTACTTAGATGGTAAACCTTTGCCGAGATCAACCACAGTCAAGGATTTAGGAGTGACTTTAGACGACAAGCTTACTTTCTCGGAACACATCACTCATATAACTATGAAAGCATATAAAAGTCTAGGATTTGTAATGCGTGTCACCAAGCCATTCAACGATAGAAACTGTATCAAAATGCTCTACTTTTCTTACGTACGCAGCGTTTTGGAAAATTGTAGTTCTGTATGGAACCCTCAATATAAAAAGCATGTGACCGCTATTGAGAGACTGCAGATAAAATTTTTACGATATTTAGATTATCGCGTCAGGCATCAGAGCGACGACTACAGCAGCTCGTGTTGCCATCACCAACTACTTACCTTAGAGGATCGTAGACGTGTCGCTGACATGATGCTGCTGTACGATATCTGTACGGGTACCCTAGAATGTCCACAGCTCACCGAAAAGCTTATGTGCCTCCGTGCCCCTCAGACACGCACTAGATCTACCGGACTGTTTTACGTAGCTCCAACAAAGACTAACTATGCGATGAATTCTGTTACAAACAGAGTACTAAACACATATAATAAACATTTTAATTGCATTGACCCGTTTTCGACAACAAAAAAGAAATTCAAAAACTCTGTCGTTGCGGCTTTAACCAATGGCACTACTCAGTCATGACATCATAATAAATATATGTAATATAATCAGTATTTATGTAATACAGTAATGAACGCAGAGACATACAAACATGCGAGCACATACATACCCACGTACACACACACACACACACACACACTCACGCACACTCACGCAGATACACACACACGCACGCAATCACATAAACACACAACACATGCGCGCAGCACTTCTATTAGCAAGTATTGTATATAAAATAAAAATCTGAAAGGCTTAGTATTTAAGTAATTGTTATCTATATATGTGTAATGTAAACAAGCTGTTTGATTTTGTAAATAATAAAATAAAATAAAAAATAAAATAAAATCTGATGTTAAATTTTTTTTTAATATTTTATTTTGTTTATATTATTAGATATAAATTTAAAGTCTGTTTTTTATTCGATTTAAATATAGTAATTTTTCGGAAAATGCGTTTGATCGTATGTAAAATCTGAACAAATGGTTATAAATACTCTTTGTTACAATTTTAAAGCAATATGGCAAGTTTCATGCCTTCACTGTCATCTGATTGTTTTATTTTAATTAATGACATGTTTGTTTTGTTATGTTGGCGTACTGTTTGATGTATTTATCAGCTGTCATGTAGGTTGTTACCAATCGTTATTCAAATCGGCAAGTCGTATATTCACTTACACCGTTTGTAATATTAACATAAGCTTCATAGGCCCTGCCCAATATAATTCCACCAAGATTTGTGTCAAGCTATGTGATTTTGGTGCCGAATCGCGAATGAAAAACATACTTTATTACTGAGACAAAAATGTTTGGGTCTAGTCTCGTATTCTTGACACTGCATTTAAAACCTTTCTTGTGTATATTATCACAGATACGTATAAACACCTATAAAATTTCTTTATTAATTATCTAATCAGCTCATACATCTACGTAATTTTAGTTTATAGGCGTTCACCATATGAACATGTTTTAAACGAAAAAAAATCCAAAGACAGTACAACAAATTTCAGAGACACTTCGGTCTACGTGAGAGTATCTCTGACTTATCTAGAAGCGGTGTCGAGTTCGACACGAACGCTCAGCTGTTATCGCTTCCAGTCGAGATGGCTCGCACAAGACTGCGACCACGTGTCGTCTCGCCGTCGATCCCTCGATGGATAATTCATAGCGCAGTCGTTAGCGTCGCCGCTCCCGTTTATCGTCGATGGTAATGATTGAGGCTTTACAGCTCAACGAAATGGACCAAAGTAATACACATTAACGAACTTTACGGTGTTGGTAAAGGTGGTTGGAAAATAATAGATTTAATATGCTATACACTTTAAACGACTTTGTTTACGATTTGCGATCTTAAGATCGTAGTTTGGAGTCCGTTGTTCCAGTTTTGTTATGTCAATCTAGTGTTACTATTAGCCAGCTTGAGTTCCCTCATTAAGGGTAATGTTGTGTGAAATAAACCACGATGTAAGATCCCTCAGCTAATTTAATAAAATAAATAATAATAATAAATCGGCCTTTTCTAGAATGTTTCCCACTGCAGGGACACAGGCCTCTCCGAGAGAGGGAATGAGCCGTAATCCACCACGCTAGCCAGTGCGGATTGGTGGATTGCACATGTCTTCGAATTTGTTGGTTCTAAGAACATGCCGGTTTCGTCACGATGTTTTCCTTCACCGTTTTTGAAGCAGTAGTGATGAAATAAATTACACAAAGTAAAGCGCCTGCCTGGGTTCGAACCCGCAACGTACAGTAAGTAAGTCGGGACCTAAACCGTTAATGCTAAGTTAATGTTAGGTTTAAATTAAATCTATTGGTGGGCTATGTATGCTTCGCTTGTTTTACGAATTCACTCTTATGTATATAGCCTTTATATATATATATATATATAATTCTTCTGTACGTGTGTTGACAGCGAACTCCTCTTAAACGGCTGAACCGATTTGAATTATTTTTTGTGTATTTCAAGTGGGTTCGAGGATGGTTTAGATTCACAAATAAACCCAACAGATGGCGCTGTAATCTATGTTTGTATGTTCCATATAGACTCCGAAACGGGTGGACCGATAGTACAATATAATTCCAAGCTCGTTCTTAATTTGCTAGCATATTTAATTTCCATTCTGTTCGAATCTGACACGCCTCTTTCAGCTGACCTACATATTTACCAGCAAATCATTTCTTATCGATTGCTTGTTTGATAAAGAGCAGATAACTGTTATGTACTGTGTCATCCCTATTGATTGAAAGATATAGGGGCTAATATATATATATCATAAAAACGTTTTAAAAGTCTGAAGTACAACTTGTATAGAATTTGATGGACGAGAGCTGGTCTTTAACTTGACCGGTCCATCTTGTTAGTGTTGCCAACCACAGTTAGTTTTTCCAAACTTCCGTGCCCTTGCCGCATTGTGTGACCGAAGTACGAAAGAATGCGTTGTTGGCATATGATGGGGAGCTGTTTTTTAATTCGGGGCCCACGAATACATCAATCCATTATCTTTCTCTGGCTGGAATTGTCCACGTTTCTATTCCATACAGGAATTCCCGAATCATACAAATTCTACACGGTCGTGAGGACGCGCTGTACAGAAATATCATCGGATTAACAGTTTCAGATGCACCCTGATACTGACCACAATCCTCAGACATGAGGGACCGGCTCTAGAGAGAAATAACTTTGTGATCTTTATCTAACAAAATTATACATTGAATTATAGATTATAGTTGCGTAGCATATATCTATCATAAGAACCACCTACCAAACTGATGAGTGAGGTAGCTGAAGTAACCAAATGTCTAGTGAGCGGATCTCTATCGTTAGTGGACTTACGTCACTGAATATGGAGTAATTTTTGTTCCAAGCCAAGGTAGAGATTATAGCATACGTGGTTGTCAGAAGATGTCTTGAAGCGAGCGGTGACGCTCCGCAATCCCCAGTCATGTTATTTTCGTGGATTTGCATTTCCGTGTTAACGGCGTTGCTTCTACTCTGCACAGATAGCAGTTTCTGGTGCAATAGGTTAAAGTTGCGTTGTTTTATCGTACCGCACTAAAACACTATCTTTGTGACGTAAATTGATCTGGTATTCAAATATTATTTGTTAGTACAGTAATGTTATTTTTTGTAATTTAAAATCTTTCTATGATTTAATGTTAAAGTGTTCAGTTTAAAGTGAGATATGTAACAATAATTGCTCTGGACCAGTTCTTTTTGGGGATTACAGATGTCTTGTCTAATAATATCACGTTGTCTGCTGCCGCCAACATCTTTGGTCTTTTATAAAGTACTACTGATCCGCCTCTTCGCCCTTCGCACTAAATGTTGATCCGATATATATATATAGGTAGGTCAATCTGAACATTTACTGAAAATTTAATTGTTAAATCATTCCTGCCGTTTCAGTATAGTCTCCGAAGGTAGGAACATGCACAAATCGCCTTTTAGGTATATAGACTTGGACTGAGCATTTGACATCTATGAAGACCGAGTCGGTTCGGAACAAGACTTTGAATTCGTATTTCTAACATGTAAGTACAAGTGTCCCGAAATGACATGAAAGAGCACGCATTTCGTCGAGGGTAATCGTTACTAGATCTTCGATAATATTCTATTTGTACGAGGATAATGTAAACTCAATAAACCAATCTACAATATCTATGTACAAATTTAAAATGTATCTGTTATTTATCAAATACAAGCCAACTGTGATACGGCCCAACCATTTCAAATCGTAACTCTGCCACTATGCTATCCAAAGTTACATGTAACATTCCATTCAAACTGTTGCGAGATATTGTTTGTGTCGTTGCATTTGGCCCTAAGCCTAAGGGCCTTTGCAGACGCGCGTTATTGATGAGCGAGTTATCTATTTGTTTGTGGCGATACGAAGTCACAACGTGTCGGTCGCGCGTTCCCTATGCATCCTTATCGCGTTCAACGCGCGTCGTCCGCACAATAAATGTCGTGTGTAAAGGCCCTAAGTGTTAGTGCCTGTTATTCCACGGGTCTCTGTTGTTTTGGTGTCTGTGTGATTTTGAGATTTAATACGATCAGCAAAATAAAGACATTCCGAAGTTAAGATGGTATTGAATGAAATTTTGTAATATCGGCGTCAAGAGCTGGGAACAAAAAGATCTATGTAGACCTTAATAAACCTGGTTTAGGAAAAAGAATTTGGGCGACTGAGCTTGCCTCAGCGTCGCCTTTTTAAGATGTTCAATATTGTCAGCGCCATCTAATAGATTTACCAGTTAATATCCATCGGCAATAATGCAGATGTAATAAATCATTTTTTTTTCGTGAAATTCTCGACGTTACTAGAAAGCTATGTTACAAGCTATGTAGATAATTTAAAAGATAATTGATTATATATATATATATATATATATATATTATATAACGTTCGTACACATTGTATAATCGGGTGAGCAGATGGTTACGCTACACAGGCAGTCGCTAATGAGTTTTTATTAACGACACAACAAGGTTTTATTAATATTTAGCGCTCCAGACAAGGCGCGTGTCTCGGGGCTCGCTTTCTCCCACTTCAACTGATTGTTTGTGTTAAAACAACACCCCGGGCAATTTGTCGTTCATCGTTATTCACAGCTGTAATACTTGCCGATCGTTACATTGCTGCGTCGCACTATTTGCGATCGTGGTACAGTCCGACGCATAAATCATGAGCTGATGGCTGACGTTGTTAAATTTACTGCTGACTGTACTATTTAATTGATACAGTAGAAACTTCTTAAGTCGAACTTCGTTAATTCGACAGCATGATTTGCTTCCTTCCTCGCAAACCATTTCGGTACATATTTGCCCTTCATAACTCGAAAAGCAATGTTTCATCTTACAACTCGTTCATTCGAAACTAAATTAATCTGTAACTTGAAGAAAAATAAGTTATATAAATAAAAGGGCGCATAAAAGGAGCACCCATAACCGACGAGCATGTATACGTAGATGTATGAAAGTAGAAGAAGCGAGAGAGGTGTGCCAGGATCGCGCCACATGGAAATCCATGATTTCTGCCTACCCTAGGGTTACGGACGTGAGCGCATATTTATTTATTTGTTTTAAAAATAAGTTATTGTTTAATATTTTATATTTGCCTTATGCAGGTCAATTATTTCCCTACAGAATCCTATCAAAGTCGATAGATATCCTTCATAAACTCTATAAATCGAAAACTCTGTAATTCTAATTTATTAGCGGATCGAACATCAAGTTCGACTACAGGAGATTTCAGGAGACGGTATAACGTCATTTGATAGTGCCTTTCCGGGATTATATATTCATAATAGGCTTAATATTTTTGCAATGAAATGTAAATGTCTTACCAAAAGTCTTGAGGCACTAATCAAAACAAGGAGTATATTCTAGTGGCTTTAGAGTTGGTACGAACCAGA
The DNA here is from genome assembly GCA_029849275.1 of Papilio elwesi. Lineage (NCBI taxonomy): Eukaryota > Metazoa > Arthropoda > Insecta > Lepidoptera > Papilionidae > Papilio > Papilio elwesi. The sequence goes on along the minus strand of CM056687.1, from coordinate 1,056,044 downwards.
ACTAATCCAAAGTCTTCTTTAACCAACATCCATACTCCAGTTAATGTCAATCGTGTAATCAACACTCAATCCGCGTCACCGAATAACAAGAACAGTTGACGTGTGTCATGTAACACGACCGGCGCGGATCTTGTGTCCTCGGACTGTAACGAAGGTTTTAGCTGTCGAGCAATCTATCTTGAGATACATTGAAATAGACGCCATTTTTTGTCAAATCATAAGTAATGCTATCTGCATTGCTACAATGAATCTATATTTGTTTTTATTGTGTTAAACATTCGTTTCGAGACGTCGAAGCATTGCAGTAGATTTTATTTCAGATTAACGCATTGCAGAGATTCCTCCGTTAATATTTCACGCGGCGCTAACGTCTTATGGAATTGGTTATATATTCGAAGCAGAATAAAAAATCTTTAGACCACCATCCGGTCACCCATCATCATACTGGGTCAATTCCCATAAAAATGTCTGGTTATGACGTCCTTTCATTACAGTTTCTTCCTGGTGTAATAATTTCTGGAAATAGACGACCATTATTTCCATGCGAAGTTATTTACTTTAATCGTTCCAATTAAGATTAAAAGCGTGTAATGGGATATCGATCAATGACCTTATGATCAGACCGTACCTTGAACCATTATAATGACAATGCTCGCCTGCCTGAAACCACTTGATCGCCCAAAGAGAACAATGGAATATAGTTAATTGTTTATTTACCATTTAAATAGGGTAACACCATCATGAATTGTTATTGATTTCATTTTAAATGACAATAATCCACTCCATCTAACATTAAAACACAATATAGCGGTCCACGATTCTCTAGAATCTGCAATATGAAGGCACTTAAACACGCCAGTTGTCAATTGTACGCGGGTGATAGCAGATAATGTGGCCGCTGCCCACGCGAGGGCCGCGCTACTCCCATTGCAATTGTTGATAAAGATAACTCTTTGAATAATAGGCCCGTAACTTACAGATCGGACGCACATTTTATGTGTAGATGTCTGCGCTGATTTAAGAGAACGCTGGAACTTTCTCGGGAAGCATTTTGCGCCAACTGGAGAGGTGCTGGTAGGTGGACCATGATTGAATGATAATTCAGAATAGACGGAATTATGTTGGATTTTGATTGGGCATTTGACACTGACACGGGAATTTGAAAGGAAATTTTACTATACTACTAAATAAGTTGCACACGTGGTTGTAATTCCTTCATTCTCCTTTTATTTTTTACTTGAATGGGGCTTGACATGTTTTCTTCTTCTAGACCTTTCTAACAACCGTCGTCTCACTCAACTCTTACTCGTTTTCTTTTCATCTCATCTTTCTTGTACACACGTGGTTTAAGTTTTAGGGAAAGTAATTTATCAAAATATAGATCCATACATGATTATTTTTATTTTGTGGAAAGGGTTAGGTTTTGGTAAGAAATATTTCAGCCTGTCAATTTCCCGCCGTATAGGCCGGTAGCGTGTGGTCACCCGACGACCTAGTCCTCAACCCAGTTCATTATTGGTATTGGAAAGTGTTTGTGCGTTTCCATTCGTGTTTATGCTTATTTCCTCGGCTATTAACTGTCCCTCGGCGCGATCGCGAATCCCGGCGACTTGTGGCTCCGCACTGAATTAGTTCCAGCTGTCTGTTGACTCCGACCGCTCCGCCCGTGTTGCCATCCATTGGATACACTTTATTAAATGGATACTGCAATGATCGTATCGAAGATATCCGACTAATATGTATTAATGATTTATAATTGCGTGTTGAGATTTATGTTGTTTATGTTTTATTATAAACAACATAAATCCCAACATGAAGTAATAAATCATTACATACATACAAAGTACGTAGTGTTTATTTGAATACATCATGGCCTATTTCAATTTTAAAGAAATGATTATTCCTTAAGAGATTGGCCATTTCCATTTTCAAGTTTAAGAATCTTTTTGTACTGACTTACTCTTTATAAAGTTAAGGAAGAATGGAACTTTCCAGCACAAGCTAGCTTAAAAGGGGGTACTGAATATTTGTAAAAATATACCAGTAATTTAAAGAAATGATCAATTTTATTTAAGAATACTTAATGATATTTAACTCAATGGACAAATAATTTAGACAAAAATATGAACGGTGCATATGCGAAATGTTTTGCATATTTAATAGTCTTTGGAACTCTTAGGTTTTAGATGCTAAGCAGTCAAACAGAAGTGACTAGTATGAGAAGTGACGTCATATGTGCCCTAATATGAACCTTAAAGGTGATAGACACTTGAGCAACAAACAACATTAAAAGACCTTGTGTTGTTTGCATCAATGAGTGTAAGGATGTCTATTCTGTTATGCTCTTTGTACTTCTCCAGATTACATTATCGATCGCCACCTGTAAGATCTGCAACGAATCGTCACCGAGAAATCTTGAGAACATTTGAGTTACGAAATTCTCACTACAGCTATCTCTCGGGAGGACCGCGGCGGCCTTATTAAGGAAATATAATACGATAACGGTTCAAAAGGTCCCCACCATTGAAGATATATTCGTGTTATAATGTGGGAAATGGCAAACTGGCTTGGTATTTGGCCGGCGCGCCGCCACGCCCTCTATTCCCTTTGCTTGGTACAGCTCTATATACTCACGCTGTATATGGGTAGAAAGTACGTTTATCTGAATGTCCGATGGCGGTTGTTTATGTGGACAATTAATCGTTAATATGTCCTTAGCTTCTTTTTCTGATTAAAGATTCAAACTTCCAGAGATGAAACATTCAAACTTTTAGAGATTCAAGATTCTAACTTGTCATATCAGCCTATTTCACAAATCTCTTGGTGATATTGAATTCCAATGACTTGAATTATATAATCAGGCTTAATGTTAAGAGTACAGATGTTATGTCTAACGATATATACACTGTTCTATTGCCCTTTGGCAACGAAGTGCGGTATGGTTTGGCATTAGTTGTCATGTTCAGACAGTATTACAAGTTCAATATCTGCTGATGGCCGTGATTACGAACATTGTATAATAACAAATACGAATATTTTTGAACAAAATATTTCGTGGATGATAATAATACCAAATGATGAGTCAACCCATTATCTTGTAATTTTTCACTTACACTCGGCACGTGTATGTGAAAAATTACAAATTAATTAATTAAGGTAAAGGCGTAACTAATAACTGTACTACTGTATATGTAATAACTGTACTGTATTCACAATGTTAAAGGTTTACTCTTAACAATTTCGTGATATATAACACTAAATATGTGGCTTTTAAAACACTAGCTGTGGGTCGAGCTTCGCTCTGCATTGTCTTTTATATGTAAGATCGTTTTTTTAAATAAAGCGCCATCTTACCAAAATACGAGATATCAGTTAGTTGGTCCGTGACAATGCTCCAACAATAGATAATGCAAAAACCTATCAAAAGATGGCGCCATCTTTTTTACATTAATTATCGACACGATTTTTTTGACGTTTTTATAGACAAAACGCCCATATAGATAAATTTAAAAATATCTAAACTATCTAAAATACAAAATTTCATGAAAATCGTTTGAGCCGTTTCCGGGATTCAGATTATATAGATATATATACAAAAATTGCTCGTTTAGATATATTTATATTAGTCTAGCTATTTCCTGAGACTTCGTCGCGTCGCGAAATAAATTCGAGAAAACAATTGCGAGGGTTTTTTACTTTTTGCGCGGAACCCTAAATATTTTGCTTAAATTAAATTAGCCTATTTGAATCCCGACAATCTTAGCTATCTTCCAGTAAAAGTCCCATCCGAATCGGTTCAGTCGTTTCGGAGATTACCCGGAATAAACAGACAGACAAGAATTTTAAAAAATGTATTTTCGTTATAAGTGCCGTATATGCATCATGTGTATTGAGTAAGGAAATGTTATTTTGATATTACATACAGACACTTCAGTTTTATTTATCAGTATAGATTGTGCTTAATTTCTGTCGATTTAAATGTTACAAAGGCAATTAATAAAACAATACAATAGAAGATTGACAATAATGAGTATACGTCAGTACTAACGCCAGCCCTGCCGAATTGCGGCCGGTGATGTAATCTCAATAGATCGGCAACAGATCAATCTGGCGGCGGCGGTGAGTGAAAGTCTGAATGCGATCTTAAGCCCCGTGCCGACTAAGATTGATTATTGGGAAGTGATGACCGCGCCGTATTAGGCTTACTGTACACGAGTTAAATGACAACGAAGTTAAATTTGACTGCTCGATCTGATAGCGACAATACGAATTACTTTAAGGGATATTTAAATTACTATAAATTACGTTTGCCTACTTCAGTGTGGGTACGGATAAGTTTGTGTCCTGGACGCACTCAGTGCGAGACCATGAACTAAGCCAACTCACCCCTAAGATCACAACACACCCGATACTTGTCGGTTCCTACACCTGTTATTTTTATTTCTTATTTGTTCTTGTTTGTATGCAAAATATACTAAAGAAGGGTGATGTAAGGAATACCCGTAACTGACGAGCTTGTATGCGTAGATGTATGGATTTAGAAGAAACGAGAGAGGTGTGCCAAGTTCGCGCAGAATGGAAATCCATAACCTCTGCCTATCCCTCTGGGTTCCGGCGTCACGTGTATATTTTTTTTATTTATCATTCAAATTTCCTTATGTATTTGTGTGTTATGTATTCAATAGGTGAAGTAAGAATTCAGAAATTTATTACTCCACCTATTATAATTGTATCAAACCTATGGTATAAAATAATATATTAAACATTTTTAACTTTGGATTGTGTATAGGGGTCTTAACAATGCACCGAAGCCGCTCCCGTGTTCTTTTCTCATATAAGCTTAATGGATTACCTTAAACTGCTTTGACCTATTATTAAGTTATTTAATTTATTAATGGACTTAGGCGCGCCAGCTTTCACTGCCATTAATATTCTCTTCTGCTGCCAGTTATATTTTGGTGCAGTCAATGTACCTGTCTGATATAATGGCTTTAAAACATCACGTAATAAGTTATTTAGGTAGTATGAGCCCTGCTCAGCGACAGCGTAGGAACCTATAATAATCCTATGATGAAATTGATGGCTCTTGCCACTTTTTAAAATTATACAGCCTTCTTTAATTATTGTAAAAATTTAGATGTTTTGTTGGTGAATTAATAATTAAAATATTTTTAATACCAAAACTTTATTAATGCATGTTAACAGCTTGAAAGTTACTTTAAGGTTAAATTTTAAAGATTGACTTAAAGTAAATCAACACAAAATGTTTATAATTTCTTTATATTTTCATACGTGCGACACGCAATGACCCTATTTTTTATAATTACCTTTGCTTAACATGAAGGTTTCGTTTAAAATTTCGTTTTTTTTTCTTCAAATACCATCATCAAAGAGATTTGTAGTCACGAAAAATCGTTAATATGCGATAAAGTAAGACCTATGACCGTATGACCCAAATGGGTAGTCAAAGTTTTGTGTGCATAACTTTGACTACCCATTTGGGTTGCTGAAGTTACACAAAGAAATATATTATGTTAAGACAATAGAGGTATAGGTAAATTGTATTTTTATACAATAGATATGCCATTAGCGTCGAAAGGTGAAGACTCCTTGTCATAATTAGGACGCTTTTTCTATAGTTTTTGAGAATTCTCGTCATGTGTTTTTATTTACGCTCAAGTGAACACTAGCTGTCCTCTTTTTTTCTTATTATTTGAATTACGCTATCCTTTTCACACCATTTGGCACGTGTCAATGTTACTGTCACACTTTACACTACAGCAGTCTACCCGTGAAGATGTAACAAACAAACAAACTCACTATCAGTTACAGAGTAAGAAATACAATAATAAATAAATAATTAAAGTATGCAAATTCGATTATATCACAAGTCGCAAATGTATGTATTCATATATCTATTTGATAAAGAAATTTCATTTGTTATCTATTGCGCTACAATTACAAATAATTATCACGTGTTCGTCCGTCTATCTCGTTATCGCAAGGAGATGGTGTGATAGCGTGATAGCGTCGCTTTGAACGACCACGTACCTCCGTGTAATTCGTCGAAGATGTCATATGTGCCACGTAATGTAAACAAAGTTTATTTTTGTCTATGTTGCAGGCACTTTAGTAAATCTAGATTTTTTATAAATATCTGTTAGAATTGTCTAGCTATATTTCAATGTCAAATGTTCATTTACCAAACGTACCAAATACCAAAACTTGTGCTCTTATGGTACTTATTCCGATTACCTTTATAAGGTTTTACTTTCGTATCACTCGGGTAAGTCCTTTTGTTTTGGATAAAACGTTATTTTTTGTCAGTGTGTGCGAAATTCATGAATAATTAACATTTATAATACTAGTTATTAGTATGATGGAATCAAAATTCATAAATTGACCATAAATAAATAAACAGACACCCTAAGAATATCAAAGGAGATGGAAGAAAACATGGTTGTAAGCTCTTCATCTTCGATTTGACATTAAAATGCTGCAAGCAATCCATAATTCATACCCAGTGTAAATATTAATCACTAGTTGTTAGCTGAACCAGGAACAGGTCGATTCACGAAACAGGCGCGACACGAACTCAAGCCAGCGTCCGATTCTAATGAGTTGCATTTGAAGTACAGTCGCATTCATATTGCATTGGAAAAAATAAAAATAAATTAATGTTTGTCAAAAAAAATCTGCTAGAGCAAGGCAAAAGAGCCATAAAACAATCGCCAATAATTATAAGACTTGAGAGAAATGCATTTCTGGGATATTTGTTTCTATAAGATTCTTGTCCAATTGAAATTACAAATTTTATAGGTCGTCTTTGTACCAATCATGGGTTCTACATATAGTAGAATTCTGCCTTTGGCAGAAGACAATGCTTGACAATCCCGTATGGATATGAGTCGCCGGAATATAATCGTATATTTGGCCTTTTCAATGCTAGGTTTGTGTATGTGACTGTACGTAGTCGCCGGCGAGCAATACAACCGTGTAAACAAGTTGTCGTGTGTTATTAATTCTTACATTACGTGCACTTTCATTTATCGATGGTATCCAGTATCGGGTGTCCAGCTGTCCAGGTGCATTGAGGTGTACTATCCGCGGCGCTCTGTCAAAGTCCGCGTAAGTCGTTCACCGAATCGATTTGCGCGCTTTGAGCGCGAAAACATCTGTACTGCTATTTATTATTACGCCGTTTACTTCCGAAGAACACGATCTTACGATGGCAGATGACGCAGAGCGAAGCTCGGCCCACAGCTCCTTTAAATTTAACTTTAAACTTTTACGGTTTTTACTAATATAAGGTTTGTGAGAATTCTTACCATTAGCCTTTTTGTGGTCACGGGCTGACCATGGCGCATGCAACTGTGCCGAAGTAACGGAACCTCAAAAAGGCTAATCGTGGTAAGAATCCCGTTTCTTACAAACCTTTATTAGTTTTAATTTATTGCTGAAGACGGCTTCAATAGACTTTAAGAAGAGTACTTATGGTTAGAACTGTTCTATGGAGAAAGGTTAAAGGTTAAACACTTAGTATTGTAATAAATGTTAGAGATATCTTATCGTCCCAATATTAACCGCAGTGTCTCAAGACGAAAGTGTTCGACCAGGGTGTTATCAATGATGACTTAATGACTAACTAACTGAGACATAGTCCCTCACTGTGGGCTCCATTAGACGGTTGAAGGTCACTTAAAGGGCAATGATAAGAGATTTTCTATCGAAACCGTATCAAAAATTATGTGATCCGCAGTAGAATCAAAGCAACCAAAATTGCCCGAAGAGTTGTAAACCTTAAAAGGCCGGACACATTTCTTACAGAACAGATGGCCAATGGAGCCGAAGAGTCCTGGAATGGTGGCCACGTACAGGTTGACGCAGCGGTGGTATCTCTTCCACAAGACTGATCCATGATCTGGTGTATGTTGTGGGTGTCCACTGAATGAGGAAAACAGGAGATTTATCTTTATGGCGTTCAGTGTGGGAGGTGTACGTTCAGAAGTGGACGACTTTTGGTTGAAGAAAGAGAGATTGTAATAAGTACAATTCCTTTAACAAAGAGAGTCCAAGAATAAATGGATGACTAAATCGGCTCAGTAACGACGCAACTGACGCATTTTTAAGTATAATCGTGTCTAAAATAGACTCTTGTTTCGTATGATTAGTAAATTATTTTCGAAAATGTATTAAATATCTTAAACACAACGGTATAGGCAAAAGTGACATTCCGAATTTCACATCATTCGGTCATCATACAAGTTATGATGCTGTTTCTGATGGCCACGCCATTGCAGCAATAACATCTATTCAAGATCATGCTTTCCATTCATTTTCATTATTGCATATTCTCTTATGACAACTTCTTGTACTACAATTACATTAATGAAACTAAACCATTCTAATTTCCCTTATATTTATGGTTCACCGTTAACATTAAATATGCATCATATCAAGACGCCCGCTCGCTCCGTACTAATGTTTATGTTCCACCGCATCCAATGCTATTCGTGTACGTGCGTCTGACTCACGGGGGTCGAAGGGTTTGTTTTATAAACCTACATAAGTACCTCTTCCTTGTATAGAATTAGATTGCGTTGACAAAGAAACTTCAACTTTCTTATTTTGGATTAGCTGAGCGTCGCGAGTTCACCCGCCTTGCAATATAATTCAACCGGAGCGACAATAATCCAGCTTATCCCTACTTATGTTGATTAGTCATATCATTTTCTTCATACAAACTTTCATCCCTTGCTTTAGACTTTTAGACTTCTCTTAATTTTAAGAGATAGGAAAATCCATTCTTAGGACTGGCTTACGTAGTAATAAATCTATGTGCAAAATTTTAACTCTGTAGACCTATTCAGTCTTCTATCAATTGCTTTTTATATAAGTACTGGTTGCACCACCGAACTTCATACCGCGTTAGAGCTAGACTTAAAATACATATATGTGTACTTGTTATTCGTATTTATATCCTTCACAGGCTACTGATGAGTTTCATGTAGTCATTGAAGGTAACTAGAAAGCAAGAGAATTTGGGAATTAGGTACCAGCCAGGCCACCGCATGTTGAATCCACAGGAATCGAATGTAACGATACATCTAACACTTAATTACTAAAGCTGGTAATCACGAAACAATTTTTATTACCGGTCTTGCGACGGTAATGTAGCGATAACGAATTCAGTAGCGTGTTGGTTCCGTGCCAATGAACTTCGTACCTTAATAGCAAAATGTTCAATGATAAGGCGAATTGGAGTAATGAACTGTTGGCAATTGGTCGCTCGGGACAAACTTACGAAATGATTTCGTTTTGTGCCGGAATGCTGACCATTCAGGCGTGGAGAATGCCCACTAAGTAATCAATTCTAATGAAACATGCGGAATCGATGATACAAAACCTTGCAATGGCAGCAAAAGTTATTTTATTACAATTTATAAGTATTAAAGAGTTTACTATTGTTTATTTGACATTGTGTGAGTACTGTAACAATGTCTTTGTGCACTATTTTTTCCCTACTACTGCGTCCCGTCTTTAAATCATATCAACTTTAAAAACATAAAAAAATGCTATAGACGGATTCCTAGGAATAAATATCTTTACTTGAAACGTGTCTTGTTGTGACTTTAAAGTAAGCTTTCCTAACAATATCGAATTGAATTCTATTTTAAAGAAACTTATATATATATATATATATATATATAGTAATCACCCGCCCCGGCTTCGCTCGGGTGGCTGTCTTGGAATTGATTTTTGAGAGACATTTATTTTATTTTTCGTAAAAAATATTTTTTTTCATAAAAAGTATCCTATGTTACTTCTAATACCTCCAAGAATATGTGTACAAAGTTTCATGATGATCGGTTAAGTAGTTTTCGCGTGAAAGCGTAACAAACAAACTTACATTCACATTTATAATAAGTATGGATGGATGGATATAAGATTTGTATTTATATATTTTTGTTTGGGCAGCTGCTTTTTCATCTGTAAGGCACGCGATTAAAAATAAACACTCCGCGCGAGCTTTTAGTGGCGTTCCAAACAAATCGGCGTCAGTTTTAATTCATACTTTATTTTTTTCTTTACTTAATAAATTGTTTTGCTCGTGTATCTCATCTGCATATTGATGTCATCTTTCATTTTTTTACTTCAAACTATCCCTCCCCTCCCATTCACCACGCAGGATGTTGTTTCCTGCGCCATAATGTCGTATTTGCGCTAGTCAGTCATGTCAACTAATAAACGGCTTAGTAATTCCACTGATATTTCCCATTAGATCAAAAAGTGGGGCATTTAAAAACTTTCCAATCTGAAGGTGTATATTAACACTTAAAAGTATTATAAAAATTATAATGTCAATTTTGTAGATATCTGTTGGAGTGACAACCCTAGTTAATATTCGGGCGTCTGCTAAATTTGCTCCGCTCACGAATTCTCGGTCAGAGACTTGGAATAGGCATAGAAGGTGCCGGCACGTGTCGCTTGTTCTGCTTTAGCTACTTGTTTTGGCTTTTTTTGCCATTTTTATCGGTTTTTCAAGATATTTAGAACATTGAACTTCTTTATTTACACAATTTCTATCGGTGTGACAGCCCTAGAAAATATACTACGGCCGTCCACTATTTACTTTGCGACTTAGAATGGTCATAAGAAGGTGCAATCTACACGTGTCACCATGTCGCGTGTCGACGCGCGTGAAGCCTGCTCATCGGATACTCGGATCTCGATTGCTCCGTCGACACGCATCAATTGTGGCCGATTGGAAATGCGCATGCGGTCCTATCTACATTAGGGCTGTAAAAAGTGAGCTAAGCTAATGGTTGGTTTATGTCTACAAGCACAGAACATAGTAAGCAAGCCAGTCAGTCAGTACGGAAGATGGCTAGCCGAAATACTGAATATTGGGTTCAGTACTTTGGCATTTTTTTTTTAATCGCATAGGATATTATTTTTAAAAATCTTAAACGGAACGGAATCTATACGGAACTTCGTCTTTTATACATGTAAAAATGCACCCGTACAAAAAACCAAGGTTCATGATGATTTGTTAGTTCCGATTCTTTAGTATATTTAAATGTAACAACATATACTCATATGAGTGTGTAATTAAAGATAACTTTAGTTTGTCAGTAAACAACATGCGTCATTTATTTGGCACGTGTTTGGGACTCTCGTGACAGTACACCGTATGCAAGTTCTCGCTTCTATGTCCATATACACCTGTTTATCTATTCTCGGTGGACAGGCTTGGCAAATAAATCACCCGTAGGCTGGTACGTTCAGTATTGAGAAATTTTCTCACGCTCGATTCCAGTATTCAAAGGAAAAGGCGTGACCGTTCTTATTCCAGAGCTTTAGGTCAACCGTATTGATTTTAGTTTCACTTGTTTTGTATCGTAACATTGTTTTCTATTTATATCAACTGTAATAGTGAAATTATATGTTATTAGTATTATAAATGTGAATGTAAGTTTGTTTGTTACGCTTTCACGCGACTACTGAACCGATCATCATGAAACTTTGTACACATATTCTTGGGGGTATTAGAAGTAAGATAGGATACTTTTTATGAAAAAATAGTATATAAAAAGCGAAGTATGTATGTTCCCTATAGACCTATAGACTCCGAAACGGCTGGACCGATTTCGATGAAATTACAGAGATTTTCCAGATTGGCACATTCCTGTGTTTGGTAGCGATCGGATCAACATAATAGTGGTACCCGGGCGAAGCCGGGGTGGGTCACTAGTATGTTATAAGTGAGATAACTTATATCGATTAAGTGAATATAATAATAGCTTATGTTATACCATTCTAACAGGTGTTTAAGTCAATGGGAATATCGTAAAAATATTTTACTGTTTCTTGTAAACAATCACTTATCCCAACTATCAACGGCTGTTGTCATTGTATCCATAGATAGATAAATACCAGACGCTATTAAATACACAATTCAAATGTTATGAAATACAGCTCCTTAGTTTAAGTTTGCCAGGGTTATTGATATCCTCGACACGGAATATCCATGAGTCATTGCGAAGGGTGGATAGAAACAGTGGTGGCTCAGCGGTGTAGGCTGCGACTTACGTACTATAAGTTGCGGGTTCGAACCCAGGCAGTGGCTTTACTTTGTGTAATTTATTTCATCACCGTGCTCCAAAAACTGTGAAGGAAAACATCGTGACGAAACCGGCATGTTTTTAGAACCACCAAATCCGAAGACATGTGACATCCAACCCGCACCGGACCAGCGTGGTGGATTACGGCTCATTCCCTCTCTCGGAGAGGAGGCCTGTGTCCCTGCAGTGGGAAACATTAATTATTACGAAGGGAGCTGATCCATGGTTACCTATGTAATGGTAGTACCATCACATCTTTGTCCTTGTTATATGTGAGGTCGGCACAGTATGATCGTAGTCCGTGTACAGGTTTTGGCTACGGCCAGCCACGCCACGCCAGCCCACCTCTAGGTACCGTACCGTGTTGTAATAAATCATGATATCAATGCTCTTTGTACCTCAATTTATTTGCGTCACTCGTTTGATTGTAATTTATGTAGTTTTATTTTTACACATCAAAACAATGTTTATTCTATGTAGTTGGCGGGGCTTTTTAAAAACTATTGAACAGTTTTTTTAATGATAATTTTAAGATTATTAGATTTAAATCTAGGTAATAATAATGAGGTGACGTACTGAAGGTTGCGGGTACGATCACCACTGCTCCAAAAACGGTGAAGGAAAGCATCGTGAGGAAACCGGCATGTTCAAGAACCGCCTAATTCGAAGAAATGTAACATCCACCAACCCGCACCGGGCCAGCGTGATGGATTAAGGCCCCTCCCCTCTCACGGAGATGAGGGCTGTGTCCCTGCAGGGGGGAACATTCTAAAAAGGGCCGATTTATATTATTTTCATCAATAATAATAATTCGTTAAACTGACAATGTGTTGACTGTTTAGAATTTTCCTAGCCCGATTGTAAAGTGCCTACCCTCACAATCGGTCGGTGACATATATAAGGCAAACAATGGAAATCAGCCATAAAACTCAAGTTTTTTTCATTAATTTACAATAAACTAACCTTTGTAAGAAATCGTTTGATAAAATTTTCATTACCTACCGTCGCTTAAAACAATGGGGAACCTTTCTCACCTTTTCCCATTTTAGTAATTCTTTCTAGACGCAAAAGTTTCTAGATCACTATCGCCGGGTCGTGCCTAACGTATTTGACATTTCTCAACATGGCTCGAGGTGAACACTCATGGCGTACCCGCTGCTAATTATACTGGCTGAGCCAGAAACTGCCTGACCACTCTGACCTTGTGGCTGTTCTGTGGCTCAAAAATTAACACAGGCACGGAGATGTTAGGTACTCTTTAATCTGCTCACAATTATTATAAATAATTAGTAAGTAAATTGCATTGCATACTTTAAAATATCTGTAATCGTGGGAGTTTTAATTTTTAGAAGTATTTAGATTCCTGTCCTAGAAGTATACACGCAATGTTGATAGGCCAACCACATGATGTACCGATGAACTGATCGAGGTTATAGAAGTCCCCTGTGTGACGGTCTGGGCCAGGTCTACGTCCACCAGGACATGGTTTGGCTGATAATATAGGTCAATAATATTGAGGGTTGTAGATGCTCTTTTTTTACTGTTTCACTTATACGTGTGTTACGAATGTACGATGTCGGTGTGTTCCTTTAAAGTTGAGTTCCAAAATATAGTCCTATCAATATGTCTAGACGGTCAACAGTGAACAGGTCGTTGGCACAGCTCGTAAAGACATGGGCAAAGCGACCTAGATGGGTCATGAGGCGGAGAATGACGCGCTCCCCCGAGCGTTACGTAGCTGACATTTCGTGGCGGCCGCATACCGACCTCCTCTGGTCTGAAGCACTATGTAGAACATCTAACGGGAACCGTATTTTAGTTTTTCACGCCCTTCTCTTGGTTGACAATATCTTTTTGTATTATACATATATGTATACTGGTGACGCGCACCACCTTTGCTCGGGGTAATTATGTTGATTCAATCGCTACGAAAATTCATAGGATCACCCTCTAGGGCAATCTGACAATTTCCAGAATATAACATCGAAATCAGTCCACCCGTTTCGGAGCCTATATGGAACATACAAACATAGATTGCAGCGCCATCTTCTGGGTTTATTTGTGAATCTAAATCATCCTCGAATCCTCTTGAACACATACACGAAAATTCATTCAAATCGGTTCAGTCGTTTAGGAGTTCACTGTCAACACACGTACAGAAGAATTATATACATAAAGATTGATTCTAGTTAATAACAGAAATATGCAACAGGAATGCAAACCGCATGTCGTTTGGAGAAGCGGTAATTTAATATTGAAAACCGGATTATTTAGACTAATTAACTAATTAGAGTGGCGCGGTGACCCAATGTGGGCCTCGGCCTCCGACAGTCACTCACTCCGATCCCGCGCCATCTCTCTCCAGTTTCGAATTTGAAGTTGGAGCAGGTCCTTGTCAATTTCATCTTTCCGGCGATACCTGGGAGTAAGTGAGTGAGTTAGACATGTCTTAAATATTTTATAACAGAGAACCTAGTGTTATTGATATCTTAGATGGTCTAAACCCAAAATTAACGTCCAGTTGATTATAATTTTAAAAGTAAGTGGCAGTTTAACGAAAACGCTAAGCGAAATCTATATATAAACTCTATGCCTCCGGTTTCGAGTTACGATCCTAAATTTTATTAAGTTTCGGAGGTGTACCACCAAACTACTCGATTATCTAGACTTTGGTCAGATTGATTATATTACAACGACACCGAATATCCAATCTTTAAATTAATATATTAAAGTTACTGGAAAGGTCAAACCACACAACCGCACCGCACCTCTTATGCAACCTATCCCTGAATACGTAAATCCATTTCATATTGTTGTGTACTAACGGCTTATCAGCTGCAAATTATACTAATGTAGATCTTATGTGCTGGACACAAGATTCATATTCTATTGGTGTGCTAATATAGTATTGATACCCAACCAATCGTGTCATAGTGTCTACCACAAACATGCAAGTCTATTTAGCCAAACTAAACACTGGACGTGAACAAATTTGTTTAAGTTTGGTCTTCTCATAATATAAAAACAACAGTATGTAGTAACAGAACACGTTAAAGATCCTTCAAATGTAAATGAATTTGTAAACATCTCGATAAGTTTATTTAACAAACGCTTTCGAATAACTGAGAAAACTATTGTAGAACCATTTCTCATAGGTCGTCTTAGAACCATTGTACCTTTATATGTAAGTGAACATTATTCCCTGTGTCCCAACTAGTGACCTGCCCCGGCTTCGTCCGGGTACCACTAATTATGTTGATCCGATCGCTACCAAACACAGGATGTGCCAATCTGGACAATCCCTGTAAATTTCATCGAAATCGGTCCAGCCGTTTCGGAGTCTATAGGTCTATAGGGAACATACATACTTCGCTTTTTATATATATTTATAATTTTTCATAAAAAGTATCCTCCAAGAATGTGTGTACAAAGTTTCATGATGTTCGGTTGAGTTGTTTTCGCTTGAAAGCGTAACAAACTTACATTCACATTTATAATATTAGGAGGGATAAAGGCCGATTAAATCCCAATGCATACGTGACAGGATTTTATCCGTACGTAATGGAGAGGGGGTAGAACAGTGGTGGCCCAGCGGTTGAGGCCCCGACTTACATACTGTAGGTTGCGGGCCCGAACCCAGGCAGGCGCTTTACTTTTTGTAATTTAATTCATCACTACTGCTCCGAAAACGGTGAAGGAAAACATCGTGAGGAAACCGGCATGTTCTAACCATCAAATTCGAAGACATGTGACATCCACCAACCCGCACTGGGCCAGCGTGGTGGATTACGGCTCATTCCCTCTCTCGAAGAGGAAGCCTGGAACCCTGTAGTGGGAAACATTCTAAAAAAGGCTGATTTATTCCATTACTATAGTGGAGACGGGACGTGGTTCATTGACTTGGAATTTAAATCATACGCGATGTGACAGTGACTCGGAACTAACGTCCGTTTTCCCGTCCCGTGCGTGCTACGACCCCGTCTCGTCCGTGACTCCGTGATGTACATTCGTATAGGCACATTTTCTATTAATCGTTAATTTCAAAACTTCCCGTCCCGTACGGGTAATGTCCCGTTACGTGTGAATTGGGCTTAAATTATTGGTTTTAATATCTCAATTTGCCTTTCAAAATCTGAATCGAATCTATTTATGTCCCTGAACTAGTTCATGCATAACTGTGTTTCATTATGTGTAAATGTGTATTATACGGTGTTGACTGCTATCCGTCAATTTAATATACCATATTATTTTTATTGCCATAGTATTCGTTTACATTTGTCAATCAATATTGCTGGCAGTCAACGCTTAAAAAAATAACACAAGTGGTGAATTAAAGAGGTTTACAAATTTACATTGCTTGATTTGTGAATCGAAATCATGTGTGATTTTTATATCAATGTGTACCGTTCGCACAAACAATGAACTGATTTGTTGCTGACGGTTACTTAATTGTGTTTCGACAAGATGACATTTGTTAGAGTGTTAGCAAATGCACTGAGTACATAATGTATGGACTCGGAGCAAATGTTGCGCCATGTGTGGTTTTTTACTGCTGTACCTGGGATCGAATTGTTACAAAATCTATTGTATTGATAACAAGATTATTACAAAACATTCTTTATTTATAATGTTCCTGATAAACTTGCATTGACTTGACGGGCCGGTTGGCGTGGTTTGTTGACTTGCTTTTAACGCCGCAGGTCGTGGGTTCGATTCCCACCCAGGACAGACATTTGTGTGCATGAACATGTCTGTTTGTCCTGAGTCTGGGTGTAATTAAGTGTGTATTTACAAAAGAAAAGTAGTATATGTGGTATATCAGTTATCTGGTTGCCATAGCACAAGGTCTGTTCAGTTTGGGACCAGATGGCCTTGTGTGAATATGTCCCAGGGTATTATTATTATTATTTTGTAGTTTATATTTACATTATGATGTTGAAGTCAAGAAATTGATCGGGGAAGTACCATAACATACCTTTACACTGTAATTTACCTTTTCACTAGTACTTTTTCCTTTCATCTTTTTCACTTTCACTTAAACTTCTGAATATACAAAAAGCGATGTGTGTATGTTCCTTGTAGACTCCGAAACGGTTTGACCGATTTCGATAAGATTGTCAGACCGTGGCAAATCGCTAGTTTTTCGCTTTTCCGTGAAAGAGTAACAAAAATCTATATGTACATCCATACTCACAAACTTTCGCATTTATAATATTAGTAGGATAGTAGGACTATGGTCGTTATCATATTCCGAGTAGCTATAAATAGATTATTGTTAGAGTAAATGTGGCAAGGAAAATAATTAACCGAAGGAAACAATTTGTTACTGTACTTATATGCAGAACTTTGGTACTAATTGTTAGTATTTCTTTTGTGTAATGAGCGGTTGTTAATATGGTAACTTCGTTTCCACATTACCACCGCTATCGACGGTCCGGTTGGCGTGGTCAGTAATACTTGCTTTCACGCCTCAGGTCGTGAGTTCGATTCCCGACCAGGGCAGACATCTGCGTGCATAAACTTGTCCGTTTGTCCGAAGTCTGGGTGTAAATAATTACTATTTGAGTTTGTATTTACAAAAGGAAAGTCGTATATGTATATAATAAATACTAGATATCTGGTTTCCATAGTACAAGCTCTGCTGAGTTTGGGATCAGATGGCCGTTTGTGAATAATGTGCCAGGATATTATTATTATCCGGCGAATTTCGCATGACGTCATGAAATTGTTCGATCGGGAAAATTTATTTTAAATAATTTATTCCTTGTAGCTTTAATTACAATTTAAATTTTGTAGTAACAATATTTTTCAAGCATTTATTAGTGCCTAATATTGATGAAATGTTAAAATGTAGTTTATACGGAAGTAGACATTTTTCATCATAACTGGTGCCTCAGTACCAAGCGACTCTCCTATAATCAAAGCTCAAATTATCGTTTTCAACAGCGACTATTATTTGTTGGGGAAACGTTTACAAAACGTCACGACGCCTACAACTGCATCACATAATACGGGGCTTGTGGCGCGCTAATCGTTTTGCATCGTTAGCTAGCTTTCATTGGCGTCCTCGGCTATATAATGGAGGCATATTACTGGGTTACTGGAAGTAGAATTTCTCTTGGGTAAACGATGCCCCATTTTGCGTGGTCGGTTCTTGGCTAGTTTACGCTTTATGGCCATTGTTTATCAGCTTTTATCAATCAGATGGTGGGCTCAGGTATTTGCCGATGCTTTCCAACGTATGCTGTTCGTGGCTGCAGAAAGCCTTCATTCAATTCACTTTTGGTCGTAGAGCGACTCTCTTTTAAAGAATTCGGTCTTCAATAGAATATAAGTAAATAAATAAAAACAAAATAAACCCAGAGGGGTAGGCAGGGATAATGGATTTCCATTTGCCGCATACCTTTCTCGCTTCTTCTACATCCATACATCTACGCATACATGCTCGTCGGCTACGGGTACTCCTTATCGCCCTTTAGTATGTCACTAATCTGGTCGATATAAGTTCTTCTTAGACGTCCCCTGCCACTCACTTTTGCTACATAAATTTGTTTCGTTACTCTCTCTTCATTCATCCATTCAACATGCCCGAACTTTGATCAGTATGAACTACCCATAACTTGAGATATATTTGTGTGATTTTATATTCCTTACACGTGCCCGTTATCCACCGCACCAAAAGCGTAAGGAAGTATCGTCCGCTAACGGGCCCTCGCTATCTCTAAATGTCACGCTAATGAGTGCCACGGTATACCAATTTGTAGTTTCCTTAAATATCTTTAGGTCTTTCTATTTTGGTTTCTTTTCTGTTAAGCTGAGGGTAGAGGGAACATACCACCGCTAAAGGCAACTAATGAACACATAGTCCTCAACCATTGCTACTTATGTTTAGGTATAATATTTTGTAACAGTTTCACAATACGTTATTTATATGCTAGGCTGTATGTTGAATTAAATACCATTTTATCCGGAAATTAAGTATTTAATAATAATAATAAATCAGCCTTTTAGTACGTTTCACCTCAGGAACTCAGGCCTCCTCTCCAAGAGAGGGAAGGGGCTGTAATCCACCACGCTGGACCATGGCAGGTTGGTGGATGTCACATGTCTTCGAATTTGGTGGTTCTAAGACATTCCGGTTTTCGGTGATGAAGTACACATAAAAGTAAAACGTAAAGGAAAGCACCTGCCTCGGTTTGAATCTGCGACCTACAGTATATAAGTCGGGTTGTATACCACTGGGCCGCCACTGCGCCAATTAAGTAATTTCATTAGACATGAAACAATAATAAAGTAAAAGTAATAACATTCGTTTTATATTAAGTAAAAAGTAAAAAAAAAACTACTTTATTTCTTTAGAAATAGAATAAATATTGCAGAGCTCTTCTAGAGGTTACATCTTCTATTCCTTTAAATAATCAACATGAGTGTTAAAGGGATTCCAGACGGCGACCGGATGAGCGACACTCGTTAACTGCTATTTCCACTCACTGCTAACTGTTATTTTTAGAATCAGCTTAATTTAAACTGAATGCAGCCGGAACTTGAAACAGATCATTGGACCTCTGATATGAAAGCTGAGCTTTTATAATCAAAATAAACATGACTCAAAGATCATAAGCGTGAGGTATAAATATTTCTTGAATCGTTTAATGGTTATTTTATACACGCTAGACAGAGGCAAATGAAAAATGTTGTTATGATTATCTGTACATTTAAAATTGCCTCCTTAAGGTATCAGTATCCTTGAAATAACTTAAATTTTATAATAATTTATTTCAACCCCGTATAATTTATTTTTTTATAAGTCTTAATTTGCCCAGTAAATAGTGACGAGAAGCGATATAAGGTGTACACGTAACCAACGAGCGTGTATGCGTAGACGTATGAATGTTGAAGAAGCGAGAGAGGTGCCAAGATCACGAGCGAAATCAGTCTCTGCCTACACCTTTGGGCAACGGATGTGAGCCCATATTTATTTATTTTCCATATCATTTGCAATTTGTATTAAACAACTTATAAAGATTTTTCATCAGCCATTACGTCAATGTTATAGCAGACATGGCTGGACAACAATAGACTCATTAGACGTTCACTTTGTGCAGTAATATATAAACCAACTATGTAAATATCAGAACTTTATAGAAGATACTAAGGCTCCATAAAACAATAATACAATTTTACTCATACAAAAACTTTTTTACGTTTATATTAAGTATGTGAAGGTGTTACAGTAAATCCTATTTAAAACGAAATCACAAATATAAAATGAATTCAGTACATTTGTTAGATTTTTAGTAATGGACATGGAAAATGAATTGTTGAAATGCGACATCAATAGAGACCATAGCGAAGCCTTGGATTGCTTTAAATTTAAATGACTCAAATTAGCAACGCGATTCATGACACAAGAAATCGGTACTTGAGTTTCCGTCAATCATATTTGTGTTGACAGCCCCGTATTAGATTTACATTGTCGATATGTTTGGCGCGAACGAGATCTAACCTCTCACTATCATTAACGCGTTTGCTTTTCTTGTTTTAATTAAATTTCTTTTTCACTCCTTTTAAGGCCTGCACCAGATTATTGTTACCCATTCGGTCGTAGGTTGATGACCCAATGCAATAGAAATTGAACACACTATTGATCTAAGTACGGCTTATCTACTTCCCGATAGTCTGCGGATTTCTCGTGTACAACCTGTTTGCATGCTTTATTTAAAAAAAAACATATGACCTTGTCATGTTAACTTGGACTGTAATGTTAAAGATAGAAGGTTCAATTTAAAAATCCGCAATGATGTACGAAACCAATTTCGCTCTCAACGGCAAGCTCTTTGCTTGCGTCGGTAATAATTCAGTATGGCGCGTGACCGCACACCGGACGGACGTGCGTATGTCGAACAAAGTTCGCGAATTTTACGTCGATCGAACATCGATAAAGTTTTCATTCGAAATTTCTGAGTGTTTTTGCGGTATGAAGACTAAATTGAATGGTGTAAATAAATTATAAACGTGACATCCACTTTATTGTGAGAGAAACCTTTTGTTTTTGCTAACTTCTTTCATTGTTAGTCTATGGTAAAGTTATGAAAATTCATGTGTTTACATCGATTTATGCTGTTTTTATATTTTAATGTATTTTAAAAAGATAATATATATCAAACGCTCAAGGGATTATTAGATCTGATCTGATTTTAACAGCTGTAACCTTAAATCCCTACTAGTCCCTACTAATATTATAAATGTGAATGTAAGTTTGTTTGTTACGCTTTCACGCGACTACTGAACCGATCATCATGAAACTTTGTACACATATTCTTGGAGGTATTAGAAGTATCATAGGATACTTTACTTACATACTTTTTATTAAAAAATACTATATAAAAAGCAAAGTATGTATGTTCCCTATAGGTATATAGACTCCAAAACGGCTGAACCAATTTCGATGAAATTTACAGGGATTGTCCAGATTGGCACATTCGTGTGTTTGGTAGCGATCGGATCAACATAATTAGTGGTACCCGGACGAAGCCGGGGCGGGTCACTAGTTTATTATAATTGTTGACGTATCGGATCATAATATTAGTTCTCAAGATCATCTCTTGTTTGTTTAATTCTTATTTAAATTGTCATAAAATGTTTTTATTATATATCCTACTATAATATCAATGTGAAAGTTTGTAACTATGGATGTGTGGATGTTTGTTACTCTTCCACGCAAAAACTACTGAATGGATTTTAATGAAACTTTACATTTATATAGCTTATACATCAGAATAATATATAGGTTATAATTTATAAATATTTTCTGTGAATTGTCCAAAATATAACGATAAGTGTCAAGTAAAGAGGAAAAAATCCGCCATATGCGAGCTCAAAATGGTTGGAGTTACACTAGTATAATGTATGTATAATGGAAATGTTTACCTTAAATAGTCCTACAAAAAAACCCGCGACAGCAGCAACATATCTATCTTTTATGTGTAAGCCATTATCGCCAAAATTGTAAACCAATCTATTAATTATAGGGCGGTACGAAGTTTGCGGGGCTAGCTTAGACACAAATATTTCGAAATCCATGCAAACTAGATATACTGTGCGTTGGTTACGAATACAATTAATAGAACATTACACCCGGCACTATGGAATGTGGTTTCAGTACATAACTTTAAGTCTTAAGTTACGTTGCGGCTTACATATGTCCTGCGGTAACGGCACAATCTGTTTTATACCCTAGCTGTTTTCAAACTAAAACAATAATACCCTGGAATGGATTTAAATGACATTTTGATGTCAATAAATGTATAATATTTTTATCTGATTAGTCAAATATTAAATGACCCATAGGCCCCGTAATAATAATCCTACTAATATTATAAATGCGAAAGTTTGTATGGATGTGTGTATGTTTGTTATTCTTTCACTCAAAAACGGCTTAACGGATCTGAATGTAATCTGGCACAGCGATAGATTACAGACTGGAGTAGCATTTAGGCTACTTTTTATCCCGGTAAAATGTTCGGTTCCCGTGGGATGATTTTTTTTGGTTGTTTTCGTATTAAAAAGGCGACTATGGATTCCGAAACTGCTACCCGTGCGAGGCGGATCACTAGTAATATAAATCAGCCTTTTTTAATATGTTTCCCTACTGCAGGGACACAAACCTCCTCTTAGAGAGAGAAGGAACTATCTTCTATCTATCTTCAATATTTGATGATTATTTTGTTTGCGTGAAATGATCGCCATTGTATTCTTACATCACACATAAAGTGTGTTAATAGGATATATCATAGTAACAAAAGTACAAAATGTTATTTTCTCAGAGGTATGTTTGAGTCGTAAGGAATTCCTTGATCACTATCATTTCAAGTACATCTTAATTATATTATGTAAGCATGTAACAAACAGTTCCTATATCTGTTATTGGCTAAGAATTTTTCAAAATATGCTAACATATTTATAAATGAATCTTTTCTAGATCCATCTAATTCTGGCACGTAGCATCTGGCGTGCTGCTGCTTGTCACCGCCTTTTAGTAAAAAAAATCAAAACGTGACGTCATAACAGAACGTACCATATCCGTATTACAATAAGTATACGACTTGGTCTGGCTTCTGCTATTTTATTTTCATTTAACGATATAAGATTAATTTAATTTAGGAAATATTTCTAGAAATTTCATTTTGCATTGATAAAATTTCGTACTATCCTATTTAAGTCGGCTTAGCGAATTCCTAGATAATTATGTCAATTTAAGTCATTATCATGTGATAATGTTGTGAGAGTAATGTTGGGATTATTAGTACAATATGAAACAACAAGCTATCTATACTATTGATTTAGTAGCGGCACAATGATCAATAACTTCTATACACGATATTCAGGTACAATTTGAGAAATCCTTTTAGTGCGCAATACGGAGCGACTTCAAGATAATCCTGGATACATACGGCAGTACAAGTCAAATGTGTTTCAGTCTTATATAGCTTGATGCCTATAGTTTTATCTTTCTAATTGTGAAAGAAAGTTCATTAGTTGCAGAAATAACGAAAAAAATGTATAATTACATTGCGGGTTCGAACCCAGGCAGGTGCGTTACTTTTTGAAATTTATTTCATCACCGCTGCTCCAAAAACGGTGAATGAAAACATCGTGTGGAAACCGGCATGTCTTAGAGCCACTATATTCGAACACACTGGGCCAGCGT
Source organism: Papilio elwesi (assembly GCA_029849275.1). Taxonomy (NCBI): domain Eukaryota; kingdom Metazoa; phylum Arthropoda; class Insecta; order Lepidoptera; family Papilionidae; genus Papilio; species Papilio elwesi. The sequence continues at coordinate 1,032,209 of CM056687.1, read as the reverse complement.
GGTGGATTACGGCCCATTCCCTCTCTCGGAGAGGAAGCCTGTGTCCCTGCAGAGGGGCACATTCTAAAAAAGGCCGATTTGTTATTATAATAGTGTTTCGTGGAATTTGAAATTAAGTATAATACATCTAGTTTTTATCACTGTTTCCTGTCTTCAGGATCATTATGTACATCTAGTTCCGGTTGCATTGTGCAAGCCGTATACAGTAATGTGAGGATCTTACTGCATTGCGGTTCCGGAAGTGCATTTATACTATATGATGTCCTGAGCAATTATAAATCGAAGCGTATCGTCTCAATAGAAATCGATTTAGTAACTTTAATCGATTGTATTTAACGATATTGTAACGGTATTCGGAACATGTTGGCAATTTGCAATATACTAAATTAATTTTCTAGCTACGAACCCCGAGACTGCGACAGTTTCATGGAATAAATAATCATTTCCAATAATTTACAGGTAGTAACTTGAAGTCAATTAAGTTATGAATACTATTGGGATCTGATATTTCATTATATAAGTACATATCTTAATTAACTTATCAGGTTTTCATCCAGGTACCAATCTTAGCTGTTTTGGTTTTAAAATTTTTGACTTATAAAATTAACACCGATCAATAGATTTGAGAAACTTTATAATTTATATAAAACTCTTGTTATTATACATACGCCCACGCCCGTAACCCAGATGAGTAGGCATAGATTAAAGATTTCCATTTGGCACGATCCTGGCACAGCTTTCGCTTCTTCTACATCCATATCAACGCATACAAGCTTGTCGGTTACGGGTACTCCTTATATCGCCCTTTAGTGTATCACTAATCTGATCGATATAAGTTCTCCTTGGACGTCCCCTGCGAACGCTGCCACTCACTTTTGCAACAATATTTGTTAAAATATCTGATATAACTTCAATCTTGTAGGCAATCCTTTATACGACCAATGTACTGCGTTTGTCTTGTGATTGAAGGTCAAGATTTGTCCGGTACCGTTAAGTGGCATCGGACAGAACTGGTATTTACTGGATATTATAAAAATCCTATGGAGACATTTCCTTAGGTTTACAGTATGCCGTGGGTAGCTTAGCTTAGCTCTTCTGCAGTCAAATTGTATCTAACTATATCAAGTCTCATAATAAAACATTTGAACAATTGACGAGCCGGTTGGTGTGGTTTGTAATATACCTACATTTCACGCCGCAGGTCGTGGGTTCGATCCCCACCCAGGACAGAAATTTTTATGAATGAACATGTCTGTTTGTCCTGAGTCTGGGTGTAATCTATTTAAGTATGTATTTACAAATTAAAAGTAGTATATGTAGTATATCAGTTATCTGGTTGCCATGGCACAAGCTCTGCTTAGCTTGGGATCAGATGGCCGGGTGTGAATATGTCCTAGGATATTATTATTATTAGTTAAAAATTTCATATTATTAACGTTAAAAACCTAACCCCTGTCGTTTTTGTGCTTATGAGATTTGTGAAACTTAGCATAAGATAGCAATGCTCGATCGATCACATACATAAGGGTTCCGTTCCTATATACCCGTACCCAATGAATAATAATAACCTTGAAGCGTGCTTCGAATCCGTAGCAGATAAATTACCCAGACATTTCCTCCACACACTACATCTAGAGCAAACAACTCCCGCTGGTCTCTCCGAGCAAATGGTTTTCTTATGTCCTCGGTAACCTAGCACGCTGTTTGCAAAGCAAATGTCTAAGTGATACGGCTTGTGTTCAAACTCAGCGATTTATTGGTACAAGATACTGCTAGCAATTTAAAAAATATTGGTCATACATTTAATTACTATTTGTATGTACCTTATTCTTATAATGTAAATAAAAGTAATGGGGCTATAGGTACAATAGTGAGGAGTCAGACTGTGTCTACGAAGGCTCGTCTGGGAATACACAATGCTGTACTAGTCCCCTCATTAATGTATGGATGTGAGAGTTGGGTTTGGCAGGAAAAACATGCTAGCAAAGTTAATGCCGTTGAGATGCGATGTTAGGCGTGACGTGACGGAATGATAGGATTAAAAATAGCATTGTAAGGGAAAAGTGTGACTTGAAGACTGGAATTGAGAAAATTATACTGCGGTGGTTTTGGCTTGACTTTTTCATTTTATTCACACATTAATTTTATTTCCCGCATTCACTCTTCGTTCAAAATGTCTAACGTGTCTACCGTCTCTACTAAACATACATGCATACAAAACACACAAACTTTTCCACCTATGTCACCTTTTATGTAATCTTTATTGTTTAACATTTATTTAAATTACTGTCTTACTTTATTCTCTCTCAAACTATATTACTTTCGTCTTGTCTACGTTTATCTTTAGGCCCTTACCTTCCAATTAATAATTCGGATATTTGATATTCAATATATATCGAAAGTTCTAGAAAAATTCAAGGAAAAATATTATTCGTTAGCTTTATAGCAATAAATGAAACAAAAGCAAAAGATTGGATCTTTTAAAACATTATTGACATTTAATTACTAAATAATCTATTCCTTAATTAAAAATCAGAAGAACAAGTCATTTGAATTGGTAATGACGGCAAATATTTACTGTCGCAAGATTTGCCACAGATTAGATAAAAAATTCACAGACTATAGGTTTTAATGGATTTAAATAGATAAACAGAATTCATAATTTACAGATTATATTTTTTTTGCAAAGATTATACGAATGAAAAAAAGTTAATCGAAATAGTTCCAACTTCAAATAAGTTGGAGTAAGTTATTAACAATGCAAACTAAAGCAGTTCTTTACGCTATGTCTTTTTAAATTAAAGTTATAATTAAATGGGTTTAAAACTGGACCCCTTGCGAACTCTTCTTGAAGTCTTGATGAAAAAATTACCTTCTGTTAGTATTTTAGTGGTTATTAGGTAAAATTATTTATTTATCATTAAGATATAAATAAATAGAATGATTAAACAGCTTAAGAAATTTTTTCCCAACACTAATAAAGGAGTATTTTATGACTTTGTTAAAATTTTGTTATAAGACGTATTTGTATAAAAGAAATATATGCAAATATATACGCGTGATATGTAATCTTGACGCTAACAGGTTTTATTACCGTAATTAGTGAAATCCTTCTGCAGAAAGTTCTTTGTTAACAGACAATTTAAAAAATATAAAGGTTGCTTTGCAACTAACCTTCTGCAATTTAATCTTATTGAATCTTTCATTTGCAACATCAATTAAGTCGAGATTACTTCATCTAAATCAATTTTTTTTATGCGTTGAAGAAGCGAGACAGATGTGCCGTCGTGAAATATTTAAATCCATAATCTCTGCCTATACCTCTCGTGGATAACGTGTGCTTACTTTTCTAGGTAGTAGCTTTTATTATTACGGCACATCTTTGTATGTAATTACGTAAGAGACCATAAACCGGTCCCCGTTATCAGTTGAGTTGAACGCCGGCCGTGATAACACGACAATATTTTATAAATACTGTGGTATGTTTTCGCACGTGTTTGATGCGCTGTGAGTAATGGCACTGCTCAATTCGTCACCCACAGGTGACCTGTAGTGCTAATGGCAAAAGAAAAAACAACGCCCGTAGCCATGAAGGGTAGGACAGAATTTATAGGCTGCAGAATTCTCTACTAGAGTTCCTGCCTTATCCGTACCGTAACCTTACCATACTGTGCATATTTACATTAATATTGAAACTACATACAATATTTTCTCTCATCTTCGTCCAGTCTATCGATCAGTCCATACTAGTCGCAGGCCCTTCCCAATGAGGGTCATTATACGCGGACCTCTCCGCTTTGTTGCATCCAGACATTCCCCACCGTTTTCACGAGACATGGTTACTAATGGATACCGAATTCATTTACATCAACTGGACAAAAACTGGCGTGAAGTAGAAGTATTCTGAGTTTCTGATGATTGAGGTGATGGAGGCCTAAACCTAGTCCTATTCCTATCGTGTTCTTATAAGGAAAGTAAGTGGAATAAGAATTTGTTGGGAGAGGAGTTACTTTGTTTTTTTTTCTGTCCCCTCAATTTAGCTTGTTGCAGATGCCTGTTGGTACCAGGTGAAGGAATTTAGGTTATTTTATTAACATCAACTGGAAAGACCTGCACATCTTCTCATTCTACTCAGTAGGAGTTCGATTTCATACTTAAGTGAACTTTCAAATCGTTCCGCGTGTTGTATTATGTGGCTCGGTGCTTACTCTCGCCAGACGTTGTGACGCCTGCAGCTTACTATTCAATTCTTTGAACCAATTAATTTATACTCTGTGGAGGCCGTAAACGTTTTTTTCTCGATTAAGAGATCGTGTAACTAAATCCTTTTATTATCTTTATCAATTTTATATCAATGCAAGGCAGTAAAGGAATGTGAAACTATTGACGTAAAAAAAGACAAAAAAATGTTGCCATTTTTCTGTGCCGTACCTTTTACCGGCACTTTGATTTATATAAGTTTATACAAAATATGTAAGTGTAATCCCTGCAAAACACTTCACTGTATCATGAGTCTTGACGTCAGTGGGGGGGCGTGTGCCTGACCTATTTGATAGTCAGTTTTTTACATAAAATAGGACACCAAATAAGTATTTACGTTATTCAAAATTATAATACTTTTTTTTTCATTTGCTGTAAGAACACCCAGTGGTATCGTTCAGGGAATAATATTCATAGCAGAGCACTAGATCTGAAGAGAAACGTACATATTGTCTCGCCCGCGCTGAAAGTTTTATCGTTCAGGCGACCCACATCGCACCCGGTGCCCGGTGGAAAGTACCAAATAACCACCGCTTCTCAATATCACCAGCTCACTCCGTCTATCGGGATATTTTAATTCGATTGTCAGCAATCCGCGCTTGAGCTATTAATTTCGCGCTGGATTTATGGTTACATTTATGCAATCGTAAAGCTTTGGACGGATTGATCATTCGACTGTACCTCGCGCACGCTTCACACGAACCTTTCACGTTACTTTCGTTTACAGGCGAGTTATAATTTTTAATGGCACAGGTGCTATACGTTTTTACGTGCCATTAGAAATGCTTCTGTCGATTCCGCTTGTTTTACAGTCGAGGTTTCTCTTTTGTTTATGAATGTATTTGTTAAAATTATTCGCACACTGGAAATGTTTTATTATGTAAAGAAGAAAGCGGCTCAAAATATCTAATGACAATTCATTTCAAAGATTCGGAAGATTTCGGAAGCGGCTACGGCTATTTTTAGATTTATATGTAAACTAGTGACGCGCCCCGACTTCGCCCGGGTACCACTAATTATATTGATCAATGTATCTGGTGTATCTGGACAATCCCTGTAAATTTCATCGAAATCGTCTAGCCATTTCGGAGACTATAGGTCTAGGAACATACATACTTTGCTTTTATTATACAATTTTTTTCATAAAAGTATCCTATGTTACTTCTAATACCTCCAAGAATATGTTAAGTAGTTTTCGCGTGAAAGCGTTACAAACAAACTTACATTCACATTTATAATATTAGTAGGGATAATTAATGAAAAAAAGATGACGCAACCTTTTGATAGGTTTTTGCATTAAATATTATTGTTGTTGTTAGTTTATGTTAGATAGCGTTATATTAAAAAAATACGTTCTTAAAGACAGCGCAGAACGAAGCTCGGCCCACAGCCTATAACGTTTATGTTTGCACATTTAGTTTTAGTAACACAATCAACTCGGATAGTAGCGTGCGTAATGTTTAAATTTCGGCAAGTCATTGTTCAAACGATTCTAAATACGGCTGAGTATTTATAATTTTTTAGCCCTAGCAACACATTAAACCGTCATATCACATCACGCACTTCATTAGAAAGTCTAGACTTTCAAAATCTATCAGTTATTCTTTTTTTTGTTCAACATGAACTGCGCTTATAGACTAAAAGGTGAAAGCTAAGAAGCCTTTTTGTAAAAGCATTAATTTTATTATAGCGCTGCATGAGATATTTCGTTTATTTTCTACTTAATAATATTAACTTTTAATAAGTAACTTTTTGTCAGTGTAGTAATGCAGTAAAAGGATATTTAGATTACTAGCCTTAGCCTTTGGAAGTAACAAAAAGTCCGAAATAAGTAATACCAAATTCAAAACAAGTTTAAAAAATCGATACTTATTACTCGAATACTGATGTAAGTATTGTAATGGTTTCTCATATATATCTCACCTTACACTAATCATAGTATATTTCAGTTAGATCGGAATCGTTAAATGCTATAATAATAAAGCCTTTCGTAAATAAAGTAATTAAATTAAATTCTGACCAAATAAAATTGAAGTGTCTGTATGTAATATCAAAATAACATTTCCATACTCAATACACATGATGTATATACGGTACTTATAATTAAAATACAATTTTGTCTGTCTGTCTATTCCGTGTAATCTTCGAAACGACTAAACCGATTCAGGTGGGACTTTTACTGTAGATAGCTAATATTGTAAGGATTCAAATAGGCTAATTTAATATATAATATAATACAGAGACATAAAAACTTGTGTTATTCACATAAGGAAAGTGCGGTGTCGCACGGCGAACAAAATTATGAAGACTACAAACATACATGTTAATAACTAATTGATTACGTTTCTGTTAAATCTAATCATGCAGTAGTACATTTTGAGGAATGTCAAAAAAGTTTCCTTTCAAACCTTTATACAATACAATACCTTTGATGTTCGTTAATTGACGACTAGCTGGCCCGGCAAACGGTTCCTTATAATTAATAGATGGTTCACTATTTTGGCGATAATGGCTTACACATAAATATATATGCTGTCGAGGGCTTTTTAGGATTATTTAAGGTAAACATTTCCATTATACATTATATACGGGTAACTAGCGGTTTGTCACACCAGAATAGCTTGCATATGGCGGAATTTTTTCCTCCTTACCTGACACTTGTCGTAACATTTTGGACAATTCACACAATATCTTTATAAATGATAGCCTAAATGTTATTCTGATGAATAAGTTATGTTATTGTAACGTTTCATTAAAATCCATTCAGTAGTTTTTGCTTGAAAGAGTAGCAAACATCCATATAAACTTTCGCATTTATAACATCAGTCGGATTATCGACGAACATAGATTACAACATGTTTTTTTACATTATATACATTACACTAAGACATATATATCAGACACTACTTTATAATTATTAGTCAATCAAATTTTTTTTAGAAATTCTTAACGCCCCACCACCGCACCATCAAACAGCTGACAATTAATTACCAGCTTAAGATTCAAGACTATTAGGTCCGCGAGATTATCGCTACCACAAATTTAGGTCACACAAGCACCCCGATGGCCTCGGAGAGTCGACTTCGTGCCTCACTGCGGTATCTAGTTTATTTATATCAGGTTGAATGTACGTTGCATGGCCACAGTTCGGTGTCTAGTCAGGCGTATTTGGTAAAGCTTCTCCGGTTAAGTTTAGTTTTACATCTGCTACGGTACTACTTTGTTGAAAGTTAAACATATTGATTGTCTCATGATTCTCGGACGTTTCGAGTGTTTTATATCACTCGTGGTCACTGGGGGGTCTACCCGGGGATGCAGGGATAAAACCATTAAATGAACTCGATAAAATATGTAAAATTAATTTAATATCAATATTGAATGTTTAACAGTGGTAGAGCCCGCAACAACAACATCTGTTGCCGAATGGGCCGGCTCGACCGGTGGAATACCACGACCTCACAGAAAACAGGCGTGAAGTAGAAATACTCTGCGTTTCGCCTGATGAGTGAGGTGCCGGAGGCCTAATTTGAGTCCTCCCATTCCCACCCTTTTCTTGTAAGGATGGGAAGGGAACGGGAAGAGGATTGGATGGGGAGGGGGTTGACGGGAGAAGGGAAATATCCTTTTTCCTGTCTATACCCTCCTCGGTCCATTAAAAGTAGGCAACGCATCTGCAACATAATTTCTTGTTGCGGATGTCTATGGGTAGCGTACACTTATGTGATCCGCTTGCTCGTTTGCCACCTTATTCCATAAAAAAAAACAATATGTCGATGGGTTAAAGAGAAATCTCTACGTGTTTAAAGAAATATTTCGCTGAGGGAGGGAAATATATTAATAATGGAATATTTCATTGAATTGAATCGAGTCGATGGTATGCCAATGCCTAGACATTTAAAGAAATAACTATAAAAGTCGTGAATTCAATTCCCAGTCGAGGTAACATTTATTTTCTTTAATCCCCTTTTAGAGTGAAGTCAGCTACCGGTACTATGCTGCATTGTTTTCTGGACAGATCAAGTGGTTTTAAATAAAACTGTTGTGCGTATAATAGAATACAGTATATCGATTCAGCTCTCCTTGCCAATTTCTACTAGAAATTAATTAAACGTCATTTTAAGTAAATAACATACTAATATTTAAACAAATATTTGATACAGTCGTCTGAAGTTTCTATTACGACTTAAGAATTGGTTTAAGAGTTATAAAACTACAATAATAATGCTGCAAATAAGCACCGAAATTACCTAGAATATATGCACCTTCTAGGTCAATGTTCCATTCGCCTTGCGGTTATGTTCGGCACATCGCAACCAGTCCGGCGATCGTAAAATTTATTGGTATTACAGTATCGAATCTATTGTCAGTTTCCTGATAGGAACTATCGTATGTTCTACGATGTTGTTTTCAGTATTCCAGCCTAAAGTTACGTAACGTTGTGCACTATGTATTTTTGTTGCGGAAGTTATTTTCTTTCTATGTTTATGGACTTGAATAATTGTATTTAACATGGTCGTAATATCTTAACGAGGTGCGATCTTATCTAATCTTAAATTACTGTGCAATTTTGATAATCTGTATGAATCTTCAAATAAAAGCTTTCCTGTTACGTCTTTGTCATCAAATCGCTGTAGAGTTAGTTGTCTATCGGTACCTTATTTCTGTTTAGTGTAACATTAGCGATGAAAACATTCGTAGTTTGAACATAAATATCTAGTCACCACTGAGTTTTGAACCCATGACTAGTTAGACATTCATCCCCTTACCCTTTTTCCACTTATGTGGGGTCAGCACAGTATGACCATAGTCCATACTATATAGGTTTTGGCTACAGTTTTTACGGCCGGCCGCCTGCCTGACACCAATCCTACTCGGGACATTAATAGACCTAATAGGTGTGTCAACAGATAGTCAAAAATACGATAAAATATTTGTGTTGTTTACATTTTCAAGAATATATAATAAATGTAAAAGAAAGTATGATTAGTGTGTGTGCGGATGATATAACTCATTCAAGACGGTCCTCTGTAACACAGAATCGGTGGAAAGCTAAGATTAATTAGAGTGAATTCGGTATCAAAGACACCGGCGGTACCTCGAGCGCGCCACCATTGCGACAGTAGATTAGGCCCGGACAATGGACAGTAAATAGCTGGTTATTGCGAGCTGTCGCTTCAGCCGGGGGTTCATTAAATGTCGCCCACGGCAGCCTCGGCGCGCAACGAACGGTGGGCGTTGCTGTGTACGTTTCTAATTTCTGTTTTATTGCTTTTCCTTCGCCGACTGGTTGGCAAATCATTTTTAGCAGACCTCTATCATTGCTGCTGGCCACGTCCTTAATCCCTCAAAGTGCAACCACTGCTACAGATTTGTACAACTTACAGAGATAAGTAATTTGAAATGTTGTTCATCTTAATTTACTTTAAAACACTCGTTTTCTTGTGATTTTCCAGATGATTTCTTGTAGCTAAGACGATATGTGTTGCAAAACGCGGAAATTAGAAGCTTGTTTTATAAGGTCTTTGATTCGCAGATAAAAATGAGAATATGAATGATGTACACATGTTAATTTAATTTGTTCTTTTCTGGTTTCTTATTCAACACATTTCATTATTCTAATTAATTTAAGTTCATTTTAGATGTATCGAAAGATTCTTTATCTATCGTCGGACATAACGACATATTGATAGGTACCTTGCGTTGGAAACCAGTTGCTAGCAGACTGCTTTTAGTCTGATAATCCTAAACAAATGCCTATCATAAGAAATTTACACCATGTGAAATTATAACCAATCACTGCATTTTGTTTTTAAAACAATTATGTAACCAGTATATTTATTTTAGATTAATATTTTAAAGATTAATTATAAATCCAACTTCTCGGTACCTCTATAATAATAAACAATAACGCATAGAGTTGTAAGGTGTACATAGTTTCAAGAAAATTGTTACAATTAAATTAAATATCAACAGTATTAGCATTAGGCAATTCAGTGTTCAATTCATAACAGGATTAACATGAATTCCAGAAGCGAACGTTACAAAATTAAACTATCTGTCGCACAATTAGAATATAATCCATTAAAGGTGCAACCGACGCCAGGAATGTCTGTAACAGACCTGTATTGATTTAGGTAACTGGAAACAGTAGAAACTGGAGCGAGCTATTTTAATAGGGACAGACTTGTTAAGATAATGCGGTAAGTATAGATTGTTAACTCGACAGTTAAATTGATACTACGACCGATCGATTTTGCGATTCGGCATATACACAAATAACTTGATCATTAGATATAAATCGGACTCAAGACTAATATTGCTTATTGTGGCTTTATCGATACTGAAGGCGAGAGAATAGTCCAGTTTCGAACAGGTTGTATGTAGGACAGTCGTTACTGAATAGTGTGGTATGCGGTATACAAATAATACAAGCAAACTAATTAATTCCTTCCGATCAAAAGATTTGAAGATGTCTAATGAGACATCTCAAAAGGAAAGTTGCGTCTATAATCACCGGCTTAGTTACTGTGATTAGCGCGATTGGGTTATTATATCAGTCGATACGCCGGTATGACCTATGGAAGACAACTTAAATCATCCCAATAAAATCGTGGGAGGAATAGTGTAGTAGCCGACAACATAGCGTCAAATATAACTAATAATTGACATTGTCCTGTTATCGTTTCCCGTCTTCTAAGTTGTAAATATATATAATGCCTGGCGAATCCCAAGAAATTGCTGCCATGGCCTTTCCGATGGAACGGTTTTTGCTTTCTTTGGAGCAGTTTCGTCCGGTAACATACACATCTTTGATTGTTCTTTAATTTCCCGGTGTGTGGTGAATCCGCTTTTCGTTTACGATCATTTACGTTACAATGCTTGCGATATATTTTTAGACGTTTACTTCTATGTAACAAAGTGATTTTGAGATAATGTATTGGCAGTCATTAATCAATATGACGTCGATTAAATTGTTATTATTTTTTAGTTCACATACTTTGCTTACGGTGCTTAAACTATGCTTTTCACTTTTACCATTGCACGTCGTGTCCACGCACGCATAATTGAAAAGAAATCAACGTGTATAGAAAAACTTGTGAATTACTTTCGCTGTTACCATCAATCAATAGTCGCGCTAACTACGCCCGCTTGACGCTCGCCCCATGCTTTAACTAATTAAGCAGCAGGAACATGAGCATGCACATTAACGGTTTTCATTTTACAATTGCATTGACCAATATTTTACGTTAGAAGATAGGTTCAAATGTCGTTATTTATTCGTTTGAGAAACTTTTTTTTTGTATTAGTTGTAATACATATGTTTAATATAGTATTAGATATAGAACAATCTATACTTTACAATAATATTATAAATGCGAAAGTTTGTATGTATGGATGTAAGTTACTCTTTCGCGCAAGCTGAACGGACCTAGATGAAATTTGGAACAGAGGTAGATTATAGTCTGAAAAAGCACATAGGTGCATATATACGTACATAAAAGGCGATTTGTATAGATTCCGAAACGGCTACCCGGGAATATTTGAAATATTCCCGTCTGAAATATTTAGAACAGAATATACGCAAAGCCGGTGTCAAGTCGACCGCCTACGCTGTCTGATCTTGGGAAAGCAATCCGGCCGTTGCTGTGGCGATACTAACTTGATTCATATATTATTCATAATTAGAACACAGCCTGTAACCATGACTACGTGGAACTAGTTCTTGAACGCGTTACAAATATATTGAGCAAAATATTGTGTCACTATGCAAGACGCAAAGATTAAATGCATTGTTAATGTTTGTACAGTGTTGATTACTAAATATTTAATGAATGAATCATAATACAACTTATTAACTTGCATTTAGAATTTATAAAACCATTTCCCTTTCATTCAGAACAGAATATTTCTTTTTTTGTGACCAAAGGCAGCATCGCTGGCATTCCTCAACAGTGTTCTCGCGAAATCCCTGCCACGCACAGCCGCGTTGTGGAATTCTCGGTCTGTCCTAGGCGGTATTTCCAAACCAATACGACTTAGGGTCCTTCAAGCCTATCTTTTTCTCAAAGGCCGGCAACGCATCTGCAGTTCCTCTGGTGTTGCGCCGCTTCCCGCCGCTCGTTTGCCCCCTCTTTTATGAAAAGCGGAGAATGGACATCATAAATCTTACGTACCTATATCTTGATCTATCATACATAAAAGAAACTCTTCTGATAATACAGAATGTTGATAGATAGCTGCGGTCCTTGGACATAGGCTCTTTTGCTTATGACGAATAACTTAAAAAGTAATTTAAGCGGGTATTGTAAACGATAAAGCCACAGACTAATTATTTTCAAACTAGTATAAAGCTTTAACACAGTTCCTCTATAACCAAATACCGTTAACAAGTAAGAACTGAAACTGGTTAAAGACAGATTTATGGTTTATTATGTTTTATAGGAACATCTGTAAATTTCTGATTTACATTCGTTTCCGACAGTACTTCTAACGGTATCTGTAATTATTTTTAGCGGAGGGTAACATTCTTGGATATGCATAACGTTAGGCAATCATTCCACGTCATCGTCAGTGTTGCCAACTAACCGAATCCTTCAGGCTGACAGATTAATTATCTCAGTTACAAGCTCAGGGTGTTGGTAATCTGAAAGAAATAGCGATAGATAAAACTGAGTCCAAAAATGTGAAAGTCTGTTGATGAAGATAAATGTGGACGATGTCAGTGAAAAGAGGCGGTTAGTTGAAAAACATATAATTAGATTGTTTATTCTTCGACTATAATTAATCATGTGCAATGATGGTTTGTTTATAAGAAGTATGAACGTATACAGCATGTTTTAAATTATCACGACAGTCGGCTTATAAATATTTTAGTTATACCACTTTCCTATTCACCTTTGCTTTGCTCATGACGCCGTGTAATGAGTTATTAATTGTATATTATATAATCGAATTGAGTCATATTTATTAGGAACTAATATTTAAATCATCTCAAGATACATGAAATATAAACTGTCTTATAATTTGCATTATCTCGGGAGCAACCGATAGCGGTACAACAATTTTTGCTTCTATCTAATACAGCATCTTGACATGTGTACGTATAAGGATCGGGCGCAAACAATACGAGTTCATGTCGCCTGTCGCGGTCCGCTTGAAATGGACTATCTCGATCTTTGTTCTATACGAAATTAAGATCTTTGGTTTCATTTAAGTGTTCATTATGTAGCTAGCTGCCCACCGTTGCCTTTTTGGTGTGGATTTAAATCTCATCGAGCCAATTAAGCCGTAACCCGTTGTCTGGCTGCATTATAAATCTTCAGACTGATGTGCTCGATCGGTACTTAAATTTTGTTCCTATAAATCGAAAGGAAGAGAAAGCTTTATGCTATTGATTCCCTTTGCTTATGTGGCTTGCGAATGTTATCGAAATATTACCGTGTGTTGGGGATCGCTTAGGGACAGGTTCTCTTAAAAGTGATCACCATTATGAGCTTTGATTGGTGTCAATTTTATCTTCTTTATTAATACAACAGGCCGAAGTACTCATGGTTCATGTCTAGAATACAAATGCATGTTTCGACTATAGTCAACGATTTAAAGTATGCGTGTCGTTTAATTTTATACAAGATGAATTAATATTTTTAAATTTTATGTGGTAAAAGTTTTGCTAAAAATTCTTGATGAAATTATGAAAGGCGAAGGTATAACTGGTAGGTTTACCGTATGTGGATGGATTCCGATCCATATCCCACTTCTGTTGAAAGATTTTGAATATGTTATGGGCGTTTTAGTCGATTTTGGGCTCAATATTCAAACGTATGAAGTAATGTGCCTACATCATCATATTATGTAATCATAATAAAGGTTGATTTAAACAGTGGAAAAAAAAGCCTCAGTACTTAGCTAATATTAGTGCTAGAACTACGGCCTGTAATGAGAGAATCCATTGTTTTTTATACACATAAAGGCGTTTGTCTTCGCCTTCGTTTAACCAATGACACGCTTGCCAAGTATCAAGATTCGCACGCTCTGCATTCGAAAAATATCTGCAAATCACAATAAAGAAGCGGTCTTTCTTCCCGCTTGTCTCGGCTTTGTCATGTTAAACTGAGATTGCAATACGTCATAAAGGATATTTAGCAAAAACACAGTAGATGTACAATGCTATTTAGGAGCTTCAGCGTTATATGCTTCCTGTCTTCCCTACTATCCGTACTTCCCTATCCCTACTAATGTTATAAATGTGAATGTAAGTTTGTTACGCTTTCACGCGAAAACTACTCAACCGAACATCATGAAACTTTGTACACATATTCTTGGAGGTACCAGAAGTAACATAGGATACTTTATAACATAGTGTACTTATATCCCAAAAAAAATAAAGCCTAATATAGGTTGACATGGTAATGCATGCTGAAACATTCATATTTTGACTGATTGTACATACATACAGCTGTACAAAATGTTTTAGTTGGACAAGTTGCAAAACTATTCATGATGACGACATCTAACATCAGTAATGACGACAGATATGAGAAACTGTCCAATTAAATATTTTTTTATATTACCTATGTCTTATATTAGGTGTTTAGTGTTTATTATATGTATATATATATATATATATATACATACATCATAATTACACTAGATTAAAATGTTTATTAGATTAAAATATTAGTGTAACAACCTTGTAGATAGTAGAATTGTTTGCGGTACAAATACATTTGAATACAACTTCACGTAGTTTTTTATTTTGATACGCGCAAATAGATTTTACAACCGTAATGTGTACGGTGTACTCTACGCTTTTTGTTATCTGTATTTTAATTGTATAAAGTCAGCTCGTATAGCACAGATACTCGGCGACATAAAGACGCCCTTACGTTGAATCTTGCCCTAAAACTATATACAACAGAACACACGGGAAGATTACCCGTCACATGACAGAAAACGATCCAAAAGGACTTGCTGGAAGCTTATATATATATATATATATATATATATATATATATATATATATATATATATATATATATATATATATATTATTCTGTTTTTAAGTATTTGTAATAGCGACACCAGTAACACATCAACTGTGAACGTTTCAACTGTCTAACTATTCATGAGGTACAACCTGGTGACAGACGATAGACAAAGTCTTTGTAATTAGGGTCCCGTTTTACCCTTTAGCTACGGAACCCTAATTACATACATCTTCATAATTTTCCATATATCTTTATATATTTGCGTAAGGATTTAATTTCTTTTATAAATACCGTAAAAACTTGCGATTTCCAGTTATTACTAGTTCTACTAGTTAGTAAACCTTGTTATATTTAATTTCATTATAACCAGTTGATATCGCATTCCCTACATTGCAGTCTATCACTTTGTATAAAAGACGGAAGTTAATGTTCCACATTACAATGCCTTCATCAGTTAATTGTTATGATTATTTCAATGACTGCTGGGATTTATAAAAGTGTAACAAGGCGGTTGGTCGTGGACCTGCGGAAATAACCCCCCTACTGTATTAACTGTTTAACATTCTTGTGATATCATACTAGTGATCCGCCCCGGCTTCGCCCGGGTAGCCGTTCCGGAATCTATACGGAACATCGTCTTTATATATGTAGATATGCAACCGTAAAAAAACAAAACGTATCCCACGAGAACCGTAATTTATCTGGGATAAAAAATTGCCTGTGTGCTATTCCAGATTATAATCTATCCCTGTACCAAATGTCAACCAGTTCCGTTCAGCCATTTTTGAGTGAAAGAGTAACAAACATATAAACAAAAGAGTAAATAAGAGAGTAACAAAATTATCCACACATATAAACATTCGCATTTATAATATTATAGCGTTGAAGTAGCTAAATTTTTTGACAACCATTTTTTCATTTTTTTTATTAAAAAGTATCCTATGTTACTTCTAGTACCTCCAAGAATAAGTGTACAAAGTTTCATGATGATTGGTTGAGTAGTTTTCGCGTGAAAGCGTAACAAACAAACTTACATTCATATTTGTAATGTTAAGTAGGGATTCTAGGCCTCTAATTTAATATCTAACTGTCGGTGGGTAAAGTCAAAGTGAGTTTATATCAATTAAATTCCTACTAGTAGCACCTACAAACTTATATATACGCTTTAAAAACTTGAACGCAACTGCCGAGATGCTACCAACTGTTCACGGAACGGAACGATTCGAATTGTTAATCATTTCTCAAACACCCGACTATTTATCATTCAACTGTTATATGTTTCAATTGTAAAACATAAACAGGGAAATATTACTTAGCATTCAAATATGATATAGAAATATTGTAAGCGAAGTTTTGAAGCGATTTCATTGTAAAGTTCATAGTTGTTTGAACGTTAAATGTCGTTCGCCTCAGTTACATCACTAATTTGTTGTCACGTAACACTGACGCAATTAGCTCGGGCGAGTGCAACCAGAGCGTCGCCGGTTCACGCCTCAATACGTGCGTGTCACAGCGCCATATCTATGTGTATCTACACACAAACAATACGACCTTTCGCGACCGTTTGTATGACAGCAGAACCATAAGACATACATCTACTGCGGGGGCAAGCAACATTCATCAAGACACTGTTTTGTTGAATGTTGTATGTAAAACTGGAATTGTCATATTTTTGTTCCATAGAAATGAATCATTTAACGCACTTACGAAAATTACATTGTTACAATACATCTTATTGCTAAGCATTTTTTTATTTATTATAATAATACGTTCAAAGTTTAAAAAAATATGTCCGTAAATGATTTCTAACGGGTCTTAATTTATAATTGCTCAATTAAACATAGATAACAACGCAATAGCGGCGATTACATCTAACAATGACAATAAAAAATTAAATATACTGGTTTATGTAATTAATAGAATAAAATAGAAATGCCCCAAAGTAACATCAACAGTTGAAAAATAGCGTTAACTCATTAACAAGTTAAATAGCTTCTTTGTCAAACCGTCCGTTTATCAATAGAATTAAATAATTTTCCTTTATGCGTTAATAAAAACTTAACAACCTTAGGTTGGTAGGTATGAATGGCCAGCTATAATTTCAACGGGTGCTATATAATGTAATACATGGTAACACTAATTAGTGGCATAGTGTTGTGCCCGTAACGAGCGGGACGGCGGCCCGTGTCGTGACGTACCGATCGCCCTACAGTCCCTTTTGTCACGAACTGTAATTGGTACGACAATGACAAATTGTCTGTACCGAAACGCGTCGTCCAGTTAATAAATGGTATAGTTGTTGTACAAAGATCTTCTAATCGGAACTAACACGTCATAGGGCTGTTGGTCATTATTACTGTGTTTAAGATTTATTTAGAACTTTGTCTCTAGTTATGTTTTAGACGTTATACGATAGAAAGTTTTATTTGTTACGGGCAAATCTTCATGTTTATTTCAATTATAAAATGAATTTGGATATATAAAAAAGCAAAGAAAGAAATTCGCAATATATATAATTTATCAATATAGGTTTCTGGAATAAAGTGGAACATTCGAAACTGTAAGTGATCAATAAATAATTGTTTTTTTTATTGCACACACTAAGAACGCTCAAAAGGACTGTCAAACTGTTTTCGCGCGTTTAATTTCGTACCTATTGAAATTTCCGTTGGAGTTTCTGTGTTGTGGTACATTCAAGTGTACTGTTAAGTTGGGATAGTCGAGTGTGCGTGTTGGGTTGGGATAGTCACCAATGCTCGAGTGGTGAACGCGGCGACACGAGCAGGGGCGCGGCGGGGGCACGGGCGGGGTCGGTGTTGTCGTGATAGGTGCGCCGGGACGCGGCCAATGCGGCGGCGTGCGCGCGATGTCGCCGCCGCGGGCGCTGCTGGCGGCTCTGCTGATATGTCAACTGCTGTCCTACGGTGGCCACCAAGGACTCACCAAGATATTTTACATGTAAGCCTTTCAATATTAACAGATATAAGGGAAGCTATGATTAAAATTGAGAAAGTAAGGAATGATGATAGGATGAATGGAGAGAGAGAAAGTGGTTCCAAAAGTGTGTGTGTGGAAAGATGAAAGATGGAATTATGTGATTTTGGTGACATACTAAAGAAAGAAGGTATATATACGTATAGCGAAGATAGTGCGAAAGAGAAAATGTGCGCTGGCAATTTAAATTTACTATTGCGATGGTAGCTGGCTTCCACGGTATGTTTGGCTCTGGACCGTCCTGTCCGCAAAGGCTACCAGCTTGTTATCAAATCGCTGTCATGAATTTTCCTTTTATATATCTTGTTATCTTCACTAAGTTAACAATGCGTTTACTTTACGAGGACCTAGTGATGAGGGTATAACAAATATTCGTAACATCTTCCTCCAATTCTAAGAAAAAAAAACTTCAGTCCTATTTATTATAAGTCTCGGTGCCTTAAAAATATACGTAAAACCAAGATAGACTCAATCTGTTATATGATAAATAACTGCAGAACTATAACAAAGCAGTAACAACTTGGTTAGTATAGGATTTCTAGGTACATTTTCATGCAATGGAATTTACATTGGATGCTTTAGGTCCGTAGGCGGGCGTGGATTACGACGTAACGGTACGCGAGGTATGAGCAGCGAGCGCGGGGGAGATGCGCAGGCGCGGCGGGAGGGCCCGTGCGAACGCAGCGCCATTAAACAATGCGCCAAATTGTTTTCCGCACAAACAAATCTTAACCCCACTCAGATGCACAACTGTACCTAGGATACGGGCGAATTATGATGTTAGTCTTTCTGACATAAACAAAAATATTCCTATAGTTTCTCGGTAAATCCTCGTCCGGTAAATCTGGTTCGAGCGACGATACTTGCAAACGTTTCTGGTTCCCGTTCAATTGTATATTGTAGTAAAATATTTAATAGTACTGCAGTGCATAATTTGACCCTTAATCTTGGACGAGTGGGCAAGGATGAAAAGGTAAAATTTATTCCTGAATCGAGGAACGAAACGCTTTGTAAAATAAAAGCTTTATTATTTATTATATTGACGATGCCCACGTCGAAAAAAGGAGACTGTGAACTTATGTTACATTAAGGAATGTAACGCAAGTTCACAGTCTCCTGACAAAGGTGCCATACACAAATAAATGAAGACTTCGATTCCAATGAACTGAGCCTGTCATCAAGAGTATTAGCCAAACTGCAGAAATCGTTTAAATTGCCAATCTAACGTCAAATTCATAAATTAAATATATTATCTCTCTTATCGTACTGTCATCGGCCAGATAATTGTTTATCATAGACCGGGTTTTAAATAGCGGACATTCCGGGTGCAGCGCCGCGCCGAGTCGTACCATGTTGAAATCGT
This sequence comes from Papilio elwesi, assembly GCA_029849275.1. NCBI lineage: Eukaryota > Metazoa > Arthropoda > Insecta > Lepidoptera > Papilionidae > Papilio > Papilio elwesi. The sequence continues at coordinate 1,012,604 of CM056687.1, read as the reverse complement.
ACCCGTGTATCATAATCAAAACAACAGTTTGGAGCTTTAACGAGCTGTTGACTTGTGAAACTTGTAACGCACCGTAGACCGACCAAACGCCACTGAGATAAAATAATGCTTTACTGTGTTTGTCCACTGTTTAATCTATTGTTTAAAGCCGTGTCTTTGCGTAGCTTTCAGATTAATACTTAATAATGTTTAAATGACGCAACAGAATCAAAATAACATCAGTAAGTTTAAATTGGTTGGTGCGCCTTTTACGATGGTACTAAAGGCAAAAAAGAATTAAAAGGTAAAGTGAAACATCCATTTATACGAGTATTTTACGAGTGACGTATTCAGCTTTGTTTATTGTGTTATTAATAATTATTATTATTTAAAAAATAATAATTTATTAATTTTTAATACGTTACAAATAAACGTGACAGCAGATAATAATAATTAAGCGATACTAATTATCTCAAATGGAGAATGCCCCAATAAAGAGAATGTTTCATTGAAAAAATATTTCAAAATGACATCCTTAGATCAACGTAGGACTGTTACCGATATAATGTTGCTATATACAATAAATGGTTTAGTAATAGCTCCCGAATTAATCAGCGATATAAATTTAGTAGTCCCTCGTAACACATCTATAAGGTACCTTAAGAGACGAGATATGTTTAACATTCACCGATATCGTACGAATGTTGGCAAAAATGCACCTTTGAACAGAATCGTATGTAAATGTAAAGAATTGCTACATAAAATACCGGAGACATTTCTTCCACTTCTCCGACTACATTTCATAAAAAGATTGCCGTGGTTATTTGTGATAATGCAAATTAAATTATATTTATTTGATGCACTATAATTTATTAACTAATTAAATGATTGTTCACAGTTCATAGTGCTAACTACACACGTAATACTTATTTTGCATGTAAAAGAAATATGTTAAGTAAGTTCTCCTATTTACCTATTCGCGGCAGACAGAAGCAATTTGCTTCACAACAATCAGATATATTCACGGATACACTCCAATACATACATTTTTAATCTCTCGCATTGTTCTATATGACCAGTAGTATTATTTGGAAAAGCTCCCAGCAGTTGTTATCGGTTATTTTCTAGTTCTTTCCAGATAAATATAGATGTAACCTTTTAACGCGTCTCGGGCGATTGTTCCGCATTGACATTTAAACGTGTCTGCCGTCCTGTTTTAAGTTTAAAGTACAAATAATAAAGCGACAACTTCTTGTCACCAGCAGCAGGTTCAATTCTCAAGGATCATTCGCTAAAATTATTATTATTATATTATAAAAATACTTTATACATCATAATACATTTCTGCTGGCTCTTCGATTGTTAATAGGTGAAGGATGTTGCTCATAATACAGTGTACCAAGTTGTGTGTTCGCTTTAGTGTCATCTTGTGACTCGTGTTCCATTTCAAGGGAATCTGTCGGAGCTGTATTTTCCCAAAGTACACAATCGCGCAATTCAACACTGATTGTGTCAATTGAACGCGACTGCTTTATATTGAAATATATCGTGGACGGCAATTGATGTTGTCATCCTTTCAAAACTTGTGTTTGGACTTATTAAGTTGGTAGTGAAAAGCAATTGATGCTTATGGTACTCCCGTATATGTACAAAGTGAGATGGACGCAGCATATGTGAGATTCATTTATAATATTAGGATTACCAAAGAAACAGTTGGTATCGTTTTTGTTACATGTGCTACATAGATTCGTTGTGTTGTGTATTTGCTTTGCGTAGTACTGTTTTCATTGGCTTGTACAAATATATAATATAGTTTTAATAATTCTTTGAAAGTCCTCGAGCTAAAATTTAAATCCAATAATCCATGACGTTCAAATTTTTGCACACTTGTTAATAATAAGTGTCGTCATTCTGGTTTCAGGTTACCTGACACGGGACAACCGCCGATACTAATCTCTCTCGCGGATAACGCAAAATTGGATTTGAAAACCTCAGACGAACTATTGTTTGTCAATGACTCTGAAGAACACAATGATACAAAAAGGTTTACCATTGGAGAAGCCGACGGTGCAGAGCCAGAAAAACATAAAGGCGAAGAATTTGTCCCAGAAACACAATCTACAGAGCCATTACTTATTGTTAAAGCAAAACCAATGCATGAAACGAGACAAACAGAAGAAGCGTTTCGAAGCACCACTCCTATACCTGATATAGAAAAAGAATCTCAATCCGAGGAGAGAAGACAAGAAAACATTCCAGTCAAGCCGGAGACGCCACAAGAAGATATACCTTCATTCTCAGAGTGGGCTCAGAAACAATTGGCTGAGGCCGAGAAAAAAGACACCGTATTGAACCACTCGAGTCAACCTAGTCATAGCAATACAAATTTTAGTAATAAAAGCACAAAGCTTCGCTCAAAAAATTACGCTTCGCTTGCTTGCGGAGCTAAAGTGGTCGCCACCAACCCGGAAGCTGGATCGGCCAGCTCCATTTTATCCCCGAATAGGGATGAATATATGCTCAATACGTGCACCAGCCGCATTTGGTTTGTGATTGAGTTGTGTGAGGCGGTTCAAGCGCAGAAAATAGAGATAGCCAACTTCGAGTTGTTCTCATCCACCCCCAAAGACTTCGCTGTTTACTTCAGCGATCGGTTCCCCACGCGGGATTGGGCCAGCGTCGGCCAGTTTACTGCTCAAGACATGAGAGATGTACAGAGTTTTGATCTGTATCCACATTTATTCGGAAAATTTATAAAAGTTGAGATGCTGTCTCATCACGGCTCCGAACATTACTGCCCCATTTCGCTTTTTAAAGTTTATGGAACATCAGAGTTCGAAGTACTAGAAAAAGAAAGCTCTCAGCACACGGCTCATATAGAGGAAGACGAAGACGACGAGATAATTGACATACCCGATGTGCCGACTGCGGAAACGGAGCCCTCGAAAAACCTCTTCGGATCTGCAAGAGATGCGGTCATGTCTATTATGAAGAAAGCTGCTCAAGCGTTAGTAAAGACAGAAGTTCCTAAAAATGTATCTATTGAAAGTAACGATACATCAGTAGACGAAATGTACAACAAGTGTTGTTCTCCAAGCCATATTATTGTTTGTGATAACTGTAGCGAAACGCTTTATAATGAAGTATATGAGCTACTCAGTTGTAGCTCGGACAAATTAACTAATTTAGTGCGTCAAGTGTTCCTACGAGAGACTTTAAAGTGTACGGGAATTTGTCAGCCTTATGGTTTAGATTTTAAAAGTACAAAAACAGTTGAGTTTAGTGATGAACGTGTCGCGTACATGAACGCTTTATTTCCTCCGAAGTATTTAGCCGCGTTGTGTAATATTCTTGCAATCAAAGAGAAGAAGGTTGTTTTAAATACAAGCTTCGAGACAGAACAAAATATTACCACAAATATAACATTGGACGAATCGCCGCAAAAACTGAACGGTGAGACTAATTCCGATTACGATATTAAATTAGTTCCGATCAAAAATGGTGATACGGCAGACGAGAAAACTAATGAAACACAGTTGAAAGAAACACCAACACCTTCTGATCCAACAGATGAAAACACTGTAAATATAGAGGTTTTAAAAGAAGAAAAAGAGGAAATAGACACTAAAAAGGAGGAACAGCAGCCAGCGCCAGAAGAAATTACAATACCAGAGCCGCAAGAGAATTCTCAGGCTGAAACTGATAAGGTTTTAGAATCAGAGATCGAAAACGATGTGAAAGATGGATCTGTAAAGACGGAAGTAAAGAATGGAAAGCACGAAACGTCAAATGATAAATCAAAGGAAACTTTGGTAGTTGACGATATGAACGATCAAATAATTTTGATTGAAAGCGACAACTTCATATCGGACCTGGACCAGATGGCGGTGGACCCCGCGCCCGCCGGGACTCAGCCTACACTTAACCAGAACCAGGCTCAGACCACCATACAAAAGGAGTCTGTTTTTCTGAGATTGTCTAACAGAGTTAAGGTATTATACATTTTTATTTATTTACTTTTAATACAGTTTCAAAACTTCCTTTTTAAATAATGATTTACCCGAATACTACACATTGGTCAGGCCTCTCCGGGATCACAGTGAAATTAGTTTTATTCTAATTCCTTCTTAAAGTTTGGAGACGTTATTTTATTCGATTTTATTATTCTATTGGGATGGTTAATAATTCAATAGTTAAAATTTTAAGTTATCTGTAATCACTTTTCACTAAAACTTACATCTAAGTAATAGGTTATGAGCCTATTACCATCTATAGACAACAAGCCAGCCATACCCTATAGTAGAAAAATTTAGAAAAAGCCATTTGTATATATACCTGCACATATTTTATACGTAACCATCAGATCACTAGCAATTGTGTGCGGCGTTTATTCACAGTGGATTTTGACATAACATCGATATCGGCGAGTTAAATTACCAAGACATAGTACATGTTAACGAAAATTTATCCCTCAATTTCAGACTTTAGAACGAAATATGTCGCTATCTGGTCAATATCTGGAGGAGTTAAGCAGGCGATACAAGAAACAAGTCGAGGAAATGCAGAAATCCTTCGAGAAGACCATGGTCCAGATGTCCGAGGAGCGACGGAAAAGCAGCGAGAGGGAACAAAAGTATTTAGAGCAGCTGACGAACTTACAGGAGCAGATGACGCAAATGTCTTCCGTATTGAATACCTTGATGGAAGAAAGAAATAGCTGGTTCGGTAACATGACAGTCCTGAAATTCGTACTATTTCAATCGATAATACTTAGCATAGCTTTCTACTATGTTTCTAAGAGAAGAAAGAGTGAGTCTATTGTAGTGATGCCTGTTACAAAGAAGATTAAGAAAAAGCAAGATAGATTCAGAAGGAAATCGGTAGAAGGTGTAAGCGGCCATGCTACGCCGTCGACTAAAAAGCGAAGGCCGAGTGAAGAGGCGTTCGAGATAGAAAGGCAATCGACGGAGGAAATGTCGACGATAGATAGAGAACGAGACGATGGTGACTGGCAAGTGGCTAAAAAGAATAGGCGGAGAAAGACTTCCGTTATACATAGGGGTTTGGATTACGACGCTACCGTTAATTGTGTCAGACAAGACAGTATCGGAAAGCTACAAGAAAACCCTATATCATTAGACGAGGGCGAATACTTCGCTCCTGTGTCCGAACCGAGGGAGTTCACCGAGGAAGTGCCGCCTAAGAAGGAATCGCCCAAAACGAATGGCTCCTTTTTTAGTAGTTTAAAGTCGAAAACCATGAAGACGAGACGGCTCTCGTCGCCCGCATTTTTAAGGACTCTCAGTAGACAGAGCGCTAGGAGTACGCCTAGCCCTGTCATGAGAACCATGGAGCCCATGTTCAATGGGAAGCTGGGTAAGAAGGCCGCGTCCGAGTCCCCGACCGGCAGCCTCTGGTCCGAGTCGACGGAGCTCTCGCAGAACGGCCACCAGGACGGCGAGAGCGGCGGGAAAAAGAAGAAAAGCCTGAAGAATATATTGAAAAAAGTGTTTTGAGAACTTTATTTGTGTAATAAATGGTGTGTGTCGCTTGGTAAAGCGCTCAGCTGTTGTAAATTATTTCTTTGCTCGTATGTGTTGAAGATATTAATTAAATTATTGTATAAAGTTTATTGTGTCATTGTTAGAGCTCATTAGGTGCCAATTGTGATAATTAGGGAGCCTAATTGTTGTTAGCCTTTTGATTTGTGCGGTTTATTAGTGCGAGTGTTGCGGTAAATTATGTTCTGGACCTATGTTGACTGAACACTAGTCGGAGGAGAGTTCGGTACAGTGGCATTAAATGCGTAATATTTACCTGGCCATTTTATTTCTTTGCCTTTTTTTGCATGAACACACATTTATTAACCGTCTGTGTTAAGGCCAGCGTCTGTTCTCACCGACGTGCCTTACTACACCCCGAGTTTTGAATTTTTTTTCTACTATTGAATTGCAGACCAATAATATAAAGGTTAATGTTTGAGTAGGGTAGGCAGAGGGTGCTAAAAGACCCGAACAGTCGGATGTTTCAGATAGCTTATAAATTTATCCTCATGACATCACTGCTACTTCGTAATGCCAACATTTGTCCCCCTTGTGTCTCAGAGAGCGCCTCCACTCCTACAAGAGGCTAATTTTGAAGATTTTGATCCAATAAAAAAGGCTATGAAGTTTGAGAAGTACATAATTTATTATTTAAATTTTTCCGTCTGAATGTTACGAGTCTATCGTACATGCCGCATCCGCGTGCATAATTTAACAATAAATATATAAATTCACAACTTTTTCTTAATAAAACAAGTCTATAATGGCCATTTTAAATTTGTAACAGGGCAACGACCTCTACAGATTATTGTTCGACACTATCTATAGACAATCTAGGTGTTACCATATAATAATTAGTTCCTACAATTGGTTTGTTGATTTATTTCTGTATAAATAATAACCTTTTTCGTCAAAGTTTTATTATAAAGGTTTAATAAACGATGACGTAAAATGTATGGTGTAGACACACTTATTACATTATTACAATTAGGACTAAGTGCACACGACATTTGTGCGAGCATTGAACGCATTCAGGACGCAGAACGAACGCAAGACCGTCCACACGCGCCACTAACGCGCAGGGGACGCGCATCAAAAACGCAAGTCGTCCGCGCGCACAAAAATCATACAACTGATTCTAACCTCGTGTTGTGGTTTCTGTTACAAAAACCGCAGCGACTATATAACGTTACCTATATACTAGAGTCTAGTCTAGCCTAGCTAATGGAATTTGATACTTATTTGCCGCACTTTTCCAGTATCAACTTTCATTAGACAAACCTTCTATACTACATTGATTTATGGCTTACTTAAGAGAGACAAAGTGAGTACAAGAACGATAATAGTCCTATATAATGATTCAACAATGGACTTCTAAAAACTGTATCAACTCACTCACTCTTAGAGTCCACGGCTTATCAACCCTCAGGAAACTATAGTCACCGATTGCAGAAAGTCTTTTATATCCACACACTTGATGTTAACCAGGTTCTTCTGTCTCGCTCTCGCATTCAGACCCTTAGCGGCCGCTTCGAGCTCGTCCAGCGTGTATGGCTTGGCGCTGTTCGTAGCAAATACAATCTCATTCACCTCTTCATACAACTTGACCGTCGCCAAATGCTTGAAGTGGTTCTTTAGAGTGTCCAGTATTGACTCATGAAGTTTTGCATCTCTGCACACCAAGTTCAGAATGAAATGGCCTGAAATGTGATAATTGAATTCGAGTTATTTATAACAAACTAATAACAATATCCTGGGTTATTATTAACACACGGCTGACCCCAAACTAAGCAGAGCTTGTGATATGGAAACCAGATAACTGATACCCTAATTTTTGTTAAGGTGCAGGAAAATGATCCGGATCCCATTTACGGGTCCAACAACCACGGGTTGTTAACCACTTGCCAAGCTCTATACAAGGCTCTCTACCAGATGGTATGGAGGCAGATGCCTCAAGCGAATCCTAGATTACTACTACTGGCTGGAAGGAAAAAGACCGCAGAGTCGCAGGCGTTGGTTTCACTAGACTCGCACCACGCTAGACTCCATTGCCTACTATGCTCTCCGAATAGCCGGCGATAGAACAAGACGGCGTCACACCGTACGAAGGTGGATGGACGTGGTCACGACACTCAAACATGAGAAATATGACTGAAGGAGGAGTGTAATTTGTAATCCTGCTTCTGCTTTTTTGCCATAATGCCATACATGTAAAGCATCATTTACTTATAAATTTTTCTTACATTACACGTAATTTCTCACATTACTTTATAACATTAGCTATTAATTTATACTATTCCACTTCACTTTATCCTACGATTTTCCGCAAAATTACAACAAATTGTAAATAGTGTCATGGCCGCCATGTCTGAAATGACATTTGTATGTTTACAAAGTTTCCATCTTGATTGGGAACAAACTAAACGTTCGTGCGAGTGTGTTTGTGCTGTAGAAACACTGCCTAATCGTAGTAGACGGACATTACCTCCGCGCCTGTTCTCTCCATCTCAAGGCCCACTTACCATCATTAGTGAGCACCTTGCGGACGTCTGCCAACGCATCGTCATGCAGGAAGTGCGGCGGGGGGCAGGACAGCCCCAGCGCGCGCTCCTTGCTGTCCATGTCGAACATCACCGTGTAGTATTGGCCACCTGAAGGTATATTACCGCTAGGTTTACACTGGAGGTCACAATAAGTAAAACAGTGATATCCGATACGAAGTACTCTCAAAGGAAAGAGCTAAAATATCTAATGCGCCGAGTTGTGAAGCGATTTATTATGTTAAGTTACAATGTAGCAAACAATATCTTCTAATGACAAATCTGTGATCTCTGCCTGCCAACCCAGGGGGGTAAGCCTTATGGCTTACGGTACAGACTGCCGATCGCGAGGTCGTGGGTTCAAATACGCCGTTCGTCTATTGTCCTGAACTATATCACAACCTTTTAAGCTTAGAATAATTACTAGAAATATTACTAAATTATTTCAATTATCTGCGAGTATTTAAAATGTCCATGGTTATTGAATTGACAACTTCAGGCAGTAACAGCTCACCACTTTTCGCTTCGTCCTTCAAGAAGTCGAGGCCGTCTTTGATCTGTACTTCTAGCCGATCGTCGACTTCCAGCTCGAAGTGTTTCCTGGCGACGTCCAGCATGGCGGGGTCCAAGTCGACCGCGGTCACCTTCAACCTATCGAAGCACTTCTTGAGGAACATGCAAAGGCTACCACCACCTAACCCCAGCACCGCCACCTTCGTGGCTTCCGTATTTTTCAGCTGTGCGCCCACACACATGAAAGAATGGTACGTCGATATATGGCCGAAGTCGATCACTGTTCTCGTTTTATTTTTCTTTTTGACTGAAATCAGAATTACACATTTTATTAGGTAGTGCCTTGAACTTGTACAGTTTTAATCACATTTATAACCAAAAGCTGAACTTAAAACTTAAACGTTATATAACTTTATATAAGCTTAGCGTGGGAACTCCTTAAAACACAACTTACCTGTCCTGAGCTTGGCTTCCGACTGCACTAGGAACTGATTGTCCAAGAACACAAGACGCCGGAATGTGGCGCCCTCCACATCCACGTCCTCCACCACGAAGTCGCCCGACACCTTAGACGAACCTTCGTAGATCTTCACCCGGCGCCCCACGTCGCTGCCCAGCGAGAGGAATGGTATCTGAAGTTGAAACGAGATGATATATGACTGGGGGGAGAATACATTGTTTCAATCACAATACACACATCTGTGGAGCGAGCTTCCCTCTGCGTTGTTTTTTACATGTAAGATCGTGTTATTTTTAATATAGCGCCATCTAACAAAAATATGAGATATCAGTAATTTAAGCCCTTGACAACACGCCAACGATAGATAACGCAAATACCCATCAAAAGATGGCGTACATTAATGATTAATATTTTTGACGTTTTTATGGACTAAATATATTAATCTATACATATAATAAAAATGTAACTGATCGCTGTCTGTAGATGGAAGATATTTGAGCAAAACTATTATTGGGGGACTTTATAAACACAATAAAACCCAAAACAATGATTATTATAATTTTTGTCTGTTTGTCTATACGTTCTCCCTGGTTATGGTAACAGCTGTATTTGGTAACGCACTATTTTTATGTATGTAGACGATTTGAGAAATGATGTATGATGAGGGTTGGCGTTAGGCAGCAGGTTTAATCATCATATGTGATTGTTAAACTGTGCTACGGCCATACTGTGTCGACCCGCACACGCGGTAAAAGGGCAGGGAGATGATGATGAGGTTACGTTAATAAGAAATTATCTACTTTACCTATTACCTATCATTTCGTTTGAGTAAAATTGCAGAGCGGGTGAAACCGCCGGGCACAGCTAGTCTACACTAAAATGGTAAAGACAAAAGATTGACAAAAGAAAAGATCATATTGGAAGAGACATACTCGCAAAAATCGCTCTTTCATAGTGACTGAACCATTTCATTGCGCTCCTTACCATACTGTTCTACCTGTCGCAATGGTCTTCTATCATCATGTTAGTATTAATTATGTTACATTCTTATCCTTACAAACCAACTCACCCTGTCTTGCGCTTACCTGTCCGGAGAATCCACTGGGCGCAAGCATCTTGGCGGAATGTGCCAGCTCGTCCTTGACCGCGTCGAGGCTGTCGTAGTTATGCCCACGTCTCAGCAACGCCACGGCCAGTCGAGAAAACTTGGCGGACTCCTGAAGCTGACGCCTGCCGGCCGGCGTGCCGAACAACCACTCCGATTCTCTGAAGCGTCGTCAAAAAAATTCTCTTATTGTTAATGGATGCTAGTAATAAATGAGAATGTAAGTTTGTGTGATGGGAACTGAACCGCATAAGACCTGAGTACTGTGTTCCACCCTTTATTTGAAAACTGTTTGTAGATAAACCGGCAAACCTTGTAGAACGCTGTCGAATGGTCTAGGAATGGTGCTTTGCAAGTAGCCCATCTGTGGCTTGTGTAAATATTTACAAGACGAAGAGCATTCGAAGGTGAACGACCTGTATTATGATATCATATCTTCTAAAATCTTTTGTTTGGTTACAATAGTCAAGAATAAAGTATATAGAAAATCTGAGATTGCACGTTGGCAGAAGAAAATAGTATGTATGGGAAATATTTCCGAAAATTGTGAAGTCTTATCCATTCTAGGATCCAGTACAGCTAAATGTTTGTATGGAAAGTTCGAGAGTATACGTACGTACATGTGCGTAATATTTTACTGTAATTTCTCAAACACTTTAAAAAATCCTGCAATAGCCATCATTTTTTTTATAGTACTAGGTGGCAAACGAGCAAGCGGTTCACCCGATGTCAAGGGATCGCTACCCATAGACATCTGCAACTAACTAATGAGTTGCAGATCCGTTGCCCACCTTAATGGATAGAGAAGAGGGCAAACAGAAAATGGTTATTTCCAATTCCTATACATCCCCTCCACCGTCAAGTTCTCTTCCCCTTCGCATACTTTCCTTGTAAGAAAAAGATGTCAAATCCGAACACCAGAATATGTATTTTGATCCAATAAAAGGTTGTTGGTATTTACATAGTTTTAATTACTAAAATAGTTCGACCGAACATCAGTTCGTATATTTTTAACTGTGTAAATCATAATGCTATGCGGGCGTAGGCGTGGCATATTGCGACACGTCTCACTCGAGTGTCAACACGTAACAAACATACACACCCTTCGGATGTAGGATAAGCAGAGATTTAAATATATATATATATATATATATATATATATTGCACAGTAAGGTACCACATACATCTGGTACTTTGGTCCGCTCTTATTATAAATATCAAAAACAGCGTCTAAAAATATTTTTTACATATTCTATCCGATAGCTCTGACTTTACCGCCACAGGTTGTTAATTTTTTTTATGTGAGAAGGTGGCAAACTAGCAAGCGGATCACCTGACGTCAATTGAGCGCCGCCTATAGACATCTGCAACAGGCAAATGTGATGCAGATGCGTTGCCTATCATTAAAGGACAAAGGATAGACAGGAAAAAGGATATTTCCTATCCCCGTTAACCCCCTCAGCGTCGTCTCCTTCCCGTCCTATCCTTATGAGGAAAGGGTGGGAAGGGGAAGGGGAAGAGGACTGAAATTAGGCCTCCGGCACCTCACCTCATCATACGAAACACAGAGTACTTCTACTTCACGCCTGTTTTCTGTGATATTCGTGTGTTTATACATTGACTATTGTAATAATGATATCAATTAATCTATATATATAAAAGGCGATGTGTGTATGTACATATGTTCCATAGAGATTCCCGGAACGGCTGGACCGATTTGGATGAATTTTTCAGCAGACAATCATTGGCCTACGATACGGGTTATCTCTGTAAATTTTGATGGCAATCGGATCAGCATAATTAATGCAACCCGGGCAAAGCCGGGGCGGATCACTAGTTAGTTAATAAAAGACACAGACCCGTGACTTCTGCAAGGCTTGAGCACTTTTCAGGAAGTTATACAACGAGTGTGAAATGGGTGTGTCCGTGTTATTTTCTCTGTGTACGTTTTTCACCAACATAATTATTTAGCCTTGGAAATTTAGCAAATATGATCGTATCGGATATTTTTATCTCTGTTTACAAACCGTAGCGTGTTTTTGTTCACAAAAACTTTCCTTCACAATAATATTTACTAAGGCAAACCTATATATATTCGTTCAAAGGCCGTGGGCGGATGATGAAAGCGCAATGCACTGAGAAGTGGACGTTGCCCGAGACAGGGAGTTGTGCAATCACTCAAACATGTCGCGAATAGATATATCGCGCGGCTATCACTGTAACGGGTGGACAGAGATTATGGATTTCTAATTCTTACCCTAGCACATTAAAAAACCGCTGTGTTTTTGATGTCACCATTTTTTAAATTAATTTACGGCATTGTATCCCTACACTAACGGATCGCTTGTACTAGATATATATCTATTTTAAAGTCACAAATTTTCATTCTGAATAATTCCGGTATTCACAATTGTATTCTTTCTGTGAGTATATTAAGTTAATTTATTGCGATTCCGCCTTATGCTTGTTTCAAAGATAGGTAGGATTTTTGTTAACAAGATTTTACACAAAATTATAACATTTCCAATTAAAAGTGTAATGGCCGCCATGTATAGTAAAAGACGTTTGTTTACAAAAATTATATCTTGCTATGAAACAAGCTATAATTTCACGTTTAATAAATTAACTAAATAGCTCTTTTCAGTGCCAGATCGTTATCTAATAGCATATTCCGGTTCTCAATAACTGAGTTCCACAATTACAGCGTACAACGTACAACCTACAGCGTAAAATAAATTTTTCATGGTTACAATTTTTTAACTGAAACCAAGTTAAACAATTTATTTTTGATAATAGGAGTGTAGAAAAAAAAGTAAAAACTTACTGATAAATTGGTATTTTTACTTCACTTTAGATGTTTGTGAAATTGTGCAGTTTTTTTCAAAACTACAATTGTCAAGCAAAAAAATTAACGAACACAAACTCCAAGTCTTGCAACGCGTACCAAAAGTGAACGAGAAGTGAGATTCGACAACAACGCACTCCGTGCTGTTGTTGATGTTAGGTGGGTGCCGAGGTATCTCGCGAAGAATCCAGATACACGACAGAATGGATAGGGCAACTTGTGATGAAAAAATATCTTTTAAAATGAAGAAATGCATGAGGCCTTTATAAAACAACATGCTTATATAAACTCGTAGAGTTTAATACACTACAAACACTAGGCATATTTTAGATAAAAAAAAAATTGAACCGAATATTGTCCAGCCTAAGCTGTAAATTACATTGGGGAGTAAAATCCACACAAAATAATTAAGTTGTAAGATCAATTTAGAAATATATCTATGCAAAATTTCAAGTCTCAGTGGTTGAGGCTGTGCGTTGACATATGTCAGCCAGTTTCTTCTGTTACATATAGAAAAGAAAGGTGTAAATTGGTAGCTTTTGAATATTAAGCTCCTTAAAAAAGCAAAGCCAGACCGGATCATCGGATGTTACGGTAACGCAAAAGCTATCACTTTGTGTGTATTTCTCTTACGAAGTTACACTCAATGCGTATATTTCATAGCTCCATGTAGCGGGCATATCGCCAGCCGCCTCCAAAGAAGTCGATGTAAATAATACAGCGATCCTTCTGGACGCGCCGCGATGCAAACAGACCGATATAAACTATTATTTTAAGACAGGTAAACATGATAGAATGAATAACAACCATCACGCCCGTGTAAGCTTAAGGGATGGACAAAGTCCGGAGGTCCGTACTTTTATATATAGTAACACATAAATAGAAATTAATCGCATCGCTAAGTTAAACGACGTACACCCCGCTTGAACTTCTCCCAAGAAGACGGGACGGGTTCGCAAGACATTCAGACGTGGAGAAAAAAAACAGATTTAGATAAACTATACTACAAATCTTGTTCCATACAAAAAATTGTTACCGAACACAAAATGAAAAGGACCTTCTGGAATACTTGTTGTACTCACTTTGCTAATTCCATGCTCCAGATTTTTTTTCTAAAGAGAACTAAAAATTGAGCATCAAAATTAATTATTTTACAACTTTATTATGTTTTCACTTGAATTAAAGTCTAAAATGATCATTTAACATAACCTTCGGATCTGCTGGGTTGGCTTAGTGGGCGGAGAGGTGAACTCCGACGTGGCGCGTTCCCGGGTGGTGGATAGGGGAATGCTCCGGCCTGGTGTGAGCTGGAGTAGGGCAAAGACCCCGCGAACCAAACACCTGTGACCTCGGTTGACCCGATCCGGCGGGCCTACTTGTGGGCTTGCAGGAGTTCGCCGGCCGTAGGGCTGGCCTCAGGAGGTCGCTCGAACTGCGGGGATTATGGGGTCCTCGCTGTAGTGGTGGTTGAGTCGCGGTGGAAGAGAAGTGTTGGTATTTCGGTACGCCACTCTATCCTCCCTATCCTCCGCGGAGTCGCACTGCGGCTGCTACGGCAGTATGGCTGCGTGGGGAAGAGGTTTTTCCGACCCCTTGCGGCCGTATTGCACGCGTAATCCCGGCGGCGACGCTGGGACCGCGGGCCTTTGTCTTTTTACAGACGGAGGCCGCGAGAAGTGAACCTCTGTAAAAAACTCAAGGCGGCACCAGCAGGGGAGGGCGGGGATTCCCGAACATGCATTGTACTGGTGTCGTCTCTTTAGGATGAGTCGGAAACAGCTGGCGCTAGTTGGACCGCGGAGGTTGTGCGAAAGCGTTCCCGTAGCCCCTCCGATATGCGCATGCGAGGCATATCGTCAGGTTTTAGTCGGTTCGAGTCCGACATAGTCCAAACTTGTCCCCGCAAGGGCTGTACGCGTGGGCATTTCCTGATGCAAAAAAAAACCTAGAAGACACAAAAGATATGAATGTTGCGGTGTAAACTGACCTGCCCTGTGGCACTATGAACACGGCGTACTTGTTGGTGGACTGCGTGCGCTTCTGATCCACAACATACAGGGTGTACCGAGGTGTCTCCACGCCCGGCTGCATCAAATCAAGTGATACCTGGTAATAAATACAATGACAATTATATTCATGTATTGTTTGTGTTATAAAGGGTTTTTAATTGAACATGCTGAATTAACGTTTAATTCAAGTTATATTTGTTCTGTGTGAGTGAAGTGACATAAACTGAAAAAAAACTACCAAATGCATAATTTCGCAACTTCAAGTTTCTGCCTTTGAATTCAAAACCAGCTCAATAAATATATATATATTAATAATTAACATGTTGATTCGCTTGGAAACTGATACCAAATGATAGTTAAATTTTTTAATCATTTAATTTAAAAAAAAATCTGCAAAGTACCCATACCCAAAGTATCAACTAAAATAAATTTTACCCGAGCTAAGCTACTTTTCAATGGTGATTTGGAAGATTTGGTTGAGTTCACAATTAATTAGATTATTTTATTATATACAACTGAATTGGCTTATTTTCTTGTCAAACTTAATTTTATATTGGTTTGAATGAAAAAACAAGCGACATAGCTAATTCTGTACATTATATTTAAAAACAAAAATTTACTCCAATAAAATATACATTTGAATGCATTCAGTTCACTCTTACAATTTACAAGACATTGTCAAGATGCGCCATCATATATACTTATATATATACATACTTAGCATGTGCTAATTCATTGAATGTCAATACATTGTTTAGCATAAGTATTAGAACATATGCTTAGCCTTAGCTTGACTTTCATAAGAAAATGCTAAAGTGCTGTTTATTTATGAGAATTTCATGCTTAAAATATGCATGCATTAGCCATGGCTTAGTAACATCTATCTCGGCTAAGCCTATCTACGCTAAGGCATATGTTAACTTATTATTTGAAAATTACTACTATAATAGGATTACTAGAAATTATTAAGTCCTCTCTTATATATCATTAGTGAGTTGAACAAAATATAATGCATGATAAAAAAATATTTATTTAAAGAATCAGGGATCAGTTAAATTATCAGATTAAAGGTGAAGGGGACTTTTGGGCAATATTCAGCAAATAATTAGTTGAAATAAATGAAAACGCCATTATTTTTTCCTTAGGCTCTTAAAATCTATGAAATGTGATTCATCTGTTCTTTCTAGAGGTAAATGCCTAACAATATTAAACTAAAACTTCAATTGAATTCTAAGTTATTTATCAATAATATTTATTTAACTCAGTAAATAGTAAATAGATAAACTATAAGCTATAAAAAATACCAGTATACATCAACATAGAGATTGAATAAGATCTAAACAAGATAACATTTTTTTCTATATACCTTTTGGTATTTCAAAATAAGAACTAACCTCGTCCTCTTCATCTAGATTAGTCTTAGCAAGTCCATTGGTAACAAATGCAGTGTCCTGTATGGATTTCACACATTCTTGCAAGTTTTGCGGAGAATCAAGCCTGAGCATCTTATCTCCAGCCATACAAACTTCTATAATCTAAAACAAATATATATTTGAATGATTACACAATCAAGTTTTCCTTGGCAAGAAAATGAGATCATATTAAGAGTTGTGTAAAAGTAAGGATTAAACTCTTCCTCACCAATTTTGGCAATTCCTTGAACTTAGTAGCTATGACAACGAAAACAGGCAAGGTATTCCCATCGCCATTCTCATTATTCTTTTCTTCCGCCTCATGACATCTTACAATTCGGAACATCCAAGATTTGTCACAAAATTCTGAAACCAACTTGTTTAAAATATGCTTTTGAAGCAAAGAAATACATAAAAATCGACCTCCAATTTTCAACACCCTCTTTATTTCGGTGATGTATTTATCTATTCTTTCGTTTGTTTCTTTGGAATTGTCAGGCATCAAAGCATCTAGGGTACCTTTATCGAGTACAACATTAAACTCATCATTTTTAAAGGTCATATTCAATGCATCCATGTTCAAGAACTTCATATTGCTTCGTGCAGCATTTATAGCATTCATTTGTCTAATAACAACCTCAGATACATCTATATTAGTTATATTTGCGTAGCCAACATCATAAAGGTCTGCACTTAGGCTTGAATTTCCACAACCTGT
This sequence comes from Papilio elwesi, assembly GCA_029849275.1. NCBI lineage: Eukaryota > Metazoa > Arthropoda > Insecta > Lepidoptera > Papilionidae > Papilio > Papilio elwesi. Next base: position 995,480 of record CM056687.1, on the reverse strand, counting down.
GATAAGAATCGCATCTTTTTGTTTTATATATTTGTGCAAGTGCCCGCATAGTTCTAAATATTCGCCATACCTGAGAAAAGTATAAATTTAATAAGTAAAAGTAGACATGTTATATTTTTTTTCGCTTATTTAATCGCTTACCATTCAAATGCTTTATTGCCGCGTTTTTTAAAAAACTTATTCCAATAATCTTTTTCGCTGAACTCTTTGTGGGTTTTAGGAAGAAGATTCATGTTGGATGAATAATTATTTTAACAAATTATTTACAAACACATGATTTTGACGTTGATGTAGCAATAATGTCACCTGTCAATAAAATCCAATGAAAATGCATTTAATAAGGTAGTAGGTAGGTCAAGATCCGACCAGTAGTTTTTGACTTATTCTAATGCATAATAAGTTATAGTTGAGTTTTATTTACATTGACTAAACTATAGGACGTAAATAAAACTGATGTATAAAAGAATGGTAGATCATGAAACATGCTAAATAAAAGTCAGCGATAGCATATCTCTCTCACCTTGTACGGTTATGCGGTTTTACGGTTAACAAAAACAAACGGACTGAAATATATATTCAAAAACACCAAATGCATTGAAATGTGAAAAATAATTTTACGCCATTAAACGTAAGAGTCAATTCATTTTTTGAGTCTGTGTCAGCCAAGTAAATACCAATGTACGCGGATGCCTTAAAAACTATTTTACACATCAACTTTGTACTATACTAGTGACCCGCCCTGGCTTCGCCCGGTATCATTAATTATGTTGATCCGATCGTTAACAAACTTCACAGGAACAACCACTGTACCACAATATATTTTTTGAAGTAAGTTTTGTTTAAAATTTTGTTTATCACTCTCTTGTTCACAAGTGTAAAAGCAAAATAAATTTCGAAAAGGTTTGGTTGCTACAAGTTTATCACCATCAAATAAAAACATATTGTCCAAATCAATCTTTTTACTCTCATTTTAAATTTTACTGTAATCCGCATCCACCCAACTATCTTATTTTTTAAAATTAATATTATTTTATTATCAGTTTTGTTGCTCACTGCTAATACATTTAATTTTTAAAACACCTTGGTTCTTGCTTGGTTTTCTTAGTAGTCTGTGCATTTAAGTTTCTCTATAGCTATAGTACACTGTGGTAGTTTTCAAATATTTCTTGAGATTGTGTGATTCTGATTTGTTGTTTATTTGTGTTATTAAGTTTTCCTGTTCTGTGTGTGAAAATATGTGTTTCTTTCAAAATACTGGCGAAACCCTAGTGGTTTTCGCGTGATAATGTTATTTAGAGATTTCACTGAATTAAAATCGTGGATTGAACATCTTTGCCACTAATCGACAATTACAAATTCACCGTAATGGAAACTCATAAAAAAGATAGATGGGAGGCTCTTGCTACTGTTAAATCGTTTGACTTGGGTAAGTACGAAGTACGCTTACAATATGTATCTGTGTATTAACCTTTTTACATAAAAAATTACGCAATGGTTTCCTATGAATACAAGTAATGCATATTCTATGTTATATCAAAAAATGTGACCTACACTATGTTAGTGTAATTAAGTTTTCTTTCACTAGTAAAATATAACTGTAGTTAATAACACAATTTTTTACAAAACTGCTAACATTACAAGTAAGCAAATAACAGTTTGCAATATCAAAAATTAACCACAAGGACATTATCAGCTTGTGTGTCTACAGTGTTAAGAACCCTGGTATTATTTTACCAAGTCATTATGGCTATGAGTGATGTAAAGATAAATTTTGGTTCTGTAAAAAATAAACAATCTAATAAATAAACATTCAAATATATATGTCCTTTAAAGCTGGATGTTGACCCTTTTCTATTGTTAATTCTTATATCATATATATATGCTTGTCAATTTTTAGGGATAGAACACAATAGTCACCGGGAATCACTCTTTAGTCAAAGCATGCAACCAGTTGACATTGTCAATACAACAGCAACTACACCCATCAGTCTTCTGGTGCAATCTCTTGTCAAACAGCTGTGCTCTCTCCTGGAGAAAGATTACAATAGAGCCAATCAACTTTATAACACAATTTGTGAAAAACTTCACAGCATGAACTTAATAGACAACTCATATGCTATGGGTGAGTTTGAAGTTATGAGGAGTCAGTATCAAAGAGCCCTTTATCAATTAGTTACAGTCTCCAATGGATCGGAAATACCTATAACTCTGCCCGTCACCTGGCCTATAGTCCAACCATCTGGTCTAGAATGGTCTAGATACCATAAAGAGTTTGAAGAGTTATGTTTCATTGCTAGTGGGGGCTTTGGAAGTGTTTTCAAAGCTCTGCACAGGTTGGATGGTGTCAAGTATGCTGTTAAAAAAGTCTACATCAAGTCATCCAATGTCAATTCGATTATGACACATTTGGCAGAAGTTAAAACTATTGCCAGCCTTAATCATCCTAATATTGTGAACTATAAAGCCGCTTGGCTGGAACCGATGATTGAATCCACAATAAAGCAGAAGCGTAAAATGGATTTGGATGATTGTGATGAGTTCTCTTCCATAAATTCTGACCTCCTTTCCTCTGCTCATCCAAATATAATAAAATCATTCAAAACACATGATTCCAAGGAGCTCACAAGAACCAATAGTCAGTCTGACTTTGTGATATCTTTCAAAAATTCTAGTAGCTTTGAATTAGCTGAAAGCTCCGACGAGGAATTAGAAAGTGAAAGTGACGATGACTCAGCAACACTTGATGATCAGAATGCTCTTTGTAAGATTTTATACAGTAAGGATTATGAAAACTGCTCCAGGATCAACCTGAAATGGGCCACACTTTACATACAAATGACATACTGTCACCAAACATTGAAGCAGTGGTTGGATAATAGAAACAGTCGCTTGCCATTGTCAAGAAAAAATTCAGATGATTTAACACTACAGCATAGTGACTCCAGTGATTCCTCTGGTTTTGACACATCATTCATCTCCGAATGCAACTATCCGGTTTCTTGGACCCACATTGACGTTATCATAGACATGTTCACGCAACTTGTTCGTGGCCTTCACTACATTCACTCTAGGGGTATTATACACCATGACATAAAACCGAGCAATGTGTTTGTGGAACGAAGTGAGAATGGTTTACTAGTGCAGTTGGGAGACTTTGGCTTGGCATGCCCACTGCAGCAGTCTCATAGCGGCTTGGCTCTTGGTACACATCTGTATGCTGCACCTGAACAATTAGATGGACAATGTAACCCAAAGGTATGTTTGTTTTGTATTCTTGTTCTACAATATTATAATCTGTGCTTGTGCAATTATCATGTATCTTAAGTAACTTCAAGAGTAAATGGGATAATGCTAAACATGTGTACCACCTTTTCATCACAACTTAAAATCAATTGAAATCACTAAGTGCTTAAGCACTAGTTTTTATTATTTAAAAAAGTACAAACATTTAGGCCACAATACTACCTGTATTAGGTAGACACCAGGATTATAGTTAAATATAATAAATACAATGCTTATATACTCTTGAAGATATTTGTACTGATATTCTAATGATTACTACTGCTATACCTGAGTTGGTGGGACCAAAGAAATTGTTAGGCCATGTAACCATAACTTAACTCATCTGTTTTTATTTTATTTATTTAGCAATGTATATATTATAATGCAATCAATGTTTTTTATTTTCAGAGTGACATGTACAGCCTGGGCATCATACTTCTGGAGATGGTTGAACAGTTCAGCACGGAAATGGAACGCGTTAAAACCATTACAGACTTGCGGAAAGGTCAAATACCAGCTCGTTTGACTGCTAACTATCCCAAAATAGCCCACATCATCGGTAAACTCGTACAGTGGAGACCAACCAAGAGGTTAGACACGAAACAACTACTGGAGGAGTTAAAATACCTATCAGAGGACAAGGATGAGACTATCAGATCTTTGAAGGAGGAGTTAGCTGCTAAGGATGATGAGATTGCTAAATTAAAAATGATGTTAGCCAAGTTTAATCCTTGATATTTAACATTTGCTTAGATATGTATATTTTTTACATTTGCGTAAGTAGAAAAAACTTAAATAATGACATTTAATTCAATGAAAGTCTGATATTTAAAATTCTTTAATATTGTAAATTAAAATAATGGGTAATTTTGAATGTTCACTGTTTGCGGAAGTAAAAGTTTTGGTTTTTATAACATCGAATAATCTTTGAAGGCAATCTGACAAAGCCATATTCCTTATTTTTTGTTACTTTATTGGAACTGGGTTAATATTGGTTTGATAATTATTTAATACTGAACATAGATTTACAGAAAACTATAGCTTTTAAATATTCAAAATTGCAACACATGTTTTGATTCATTAGCTGAATACGTGTCATCAATGTCAGTACTTCGAAATTCGATGCAAAAAAATGAACAGCGATGTCGATCCAGAAGACTACTAGAAAGAAGGTCTAAGACCACATCTGTACAAGTTCAAGGATTTGACTAGAAGATATTAATCATACAGACTTGGTGATTAGTCATGCGGGAGTGGGGAGCTGTTTGGGAGATTTAGAACCTTGTTATCTTCAATTGGTCCTGATTAATGAAGAATTGATGAACAATCATCAGTTAGAACTGGCAGAGCAGTTGGAAGTTGATGGATTATTGCACTAATGATACTTTAGAAAATACTTCTAGAATACTGGACTTGCAGTTTCCACTTCCTAATACTAACAGTTTATTATCTGTTAAGTGTTTAAATGATGTCTCTTGAATTGACATAACCTCGTTAGTTATAATTTATGGACCTTATTTAAATTTGTATGTGATATAAACTTGTCACAAATCTGTTGTTTTGACAATTGAGTGTAGTTACTTTGAGTGAGTGTGTGTGTACACCAAATAAATGATAAAATATTTTGGTTGGTTTTATTTAAACAAAATGTTTAATATGTCAATATGTTTATTTACAAGTTAAAAAACGCAGTATAAATTATTACCTTAGCCTAATTGTATATTTACAGTCTTAAAATAATTTTCATAGACAAAACGTAAGTGGCTGTACAAAGGCAGTCAGCGAAGCCGCGAAATTAAAAAAAATAATTCCAATATGTCGGCGTCCGAGCTTCACTGAAGCTAATTTGGCGGGTAACTGTGACAAGCGCTCTCTGCTCACAATATGTTGTCTATAGCGTGTATGACGCCGTTTGTTGCCGGGATGTTGTGCGTGATTACTTGAGCGTTGTTCACTTTAATACGACCTGTAAATTAATGTAAACATTAATTGGCTAGTTTAAATTATTTTTACAATAAACTCTTTTCTTGTAAATCTACTGTAATAGGCAATTAGTTTTCGAATGTGACAGGAGATCGTTTCTTCTAACGAGTAAAGGGGTGAGACACCCTTCCTATTCTTTTCCCTTCGCCTTTTATTTATTTATTTAATATATGAGTATGGGCTGGCATCGCAATTAATTTCTTTGTCACAGATGTTAAAGGTGTTTATTCAACATCATGTAAACTGCTTGTTCCTTTACCTCCTATAAGGCGTAATGAATGTTAAGAATAAACAAACCGGAGTTCTTCTGCAGCGTCAATGGCTTGGCGTCCTCCATGGAGTTGCGCAGCTGGTAGTAGCGCATCCCGGCGCTGTATAGCGTGCCGGGCAGCACGTGGCGCGCCACCAGCGCCCGCGCCGCGCCCTTCTCTGCGAACCGCGCCAGCTCGCCGGGCGTCAGCCGCCCGAACGCCGCGTCAGTTGGCGCGAACACCGTGTACGTTTTACTCTCTGCAAATAATTAATATATCTACTTACACAAACTGGTAATATGGTAGTAAAATCAAAGGAATAAATAGATTTTTAGGTTATGTAGAATTATATTAATCCGTTCTTAGTTAGATCTATTGCAACGGTCAGTTACGGAAGAGAATCTAGAATAGGTAAAATAACATGGTAAACCGGCTATCATTTTATCTGAAACTGTCACAAAATGATTTGTAATCGTATTTGGATAATAACGAATATTTGTTCAGAGACATTACTCTCACAAAGTAGGCGCTTACATAACTATATCAGTGTATTGTCATTATTAATTGTATCTCTTAAGAGATCGTGAAACTTACCTGACAGAGTGTCCGCAAAGCCGCTGGCCTGTACTGCTTTGAGGAAGGTGGTGAAGCGGCGGTCCCTGTCCGCCTGCAACGTCTGGACTAAGTCGCCCACCGGTAGCGGGAACATCACTCGGTCCACCGCATGCGCTATGCCCTGGAACATTAGTTAAAATGCTAAAAACATAGCAATGAATGCAAACACACCGAAAATGTTTTTTATAAAAGGTGGTAAACGAGCACACAAGGTAACGAGTTAGAAAAACGTTGCCTACGTTTAATGAATTGATTAGGGGATAGACAGAAAAAACGATATTTCCTATCCAACCCCTCCCCCGTCAAATAATCTTTCCCCTTTTCCATTTCGAATACGAAAAGGATGCAAGGGCGAAGACGACTAGAATTAGGTTTCGCACATGACTAAAGACGAAACGCAGAATACTTCTACTTAACGCCTGTCTTCTATTAGATCGTGGTATTTTACCGGTCGAATAGTGCAAGAGATTTTGCGGTCTCAACCTAATGGTAATCACTACACGCCCCTAACAGCACACCTATTTCATTAATATCTTTTAACATATCAAGTGTATATTATAAATTAAACTTATCACTGAAGTTTGCCAGTCGCAGACAACTTATGGACGGAAAATGTCTTATTCTATCCAATAACAATTATGATGTGTACCTGTGGTATATTTATGTCCTTTTTGTCGTCAAGTACTCTAGCGCCGTTGATCGTCGTCACGCGGACTTCGTTCCACTCTACATCGTGCATGTCGTACTGGTTGACTCGTAGCTGGGTGCCGGCTAGAGAGACGCCTGTCATCTCATCTTGCAGGGATGCGATATCGAAGGCGCCAGGAATCACGTGATGCAGAAGAAGCTAGTACAGGTTTAAAATAAAAAAATATAATAATTGGTTCCTACTTTGTCTATTAAACGAAAAGTAATTTAAATAAATACTAACCCCGCTCAGCAATCTTGGATTATCCCTGAACTTCTCTTCGGCTCTGTCTGGACCGCCAAGCTGTACTAGTAAGGTCCTGAATGCTTTGTCTGTCGGAGCGAAGATAGTATAGGGCCCGGTTTCATTTAATATCGTATCTAAACCGGATTGTCTCAGGTATTTCGCCGTTGCGAACAGCCCCTTCTCCTTAAGTATATCTACGAGTCCCGGGCTAACGTTACTGGGATTAGCGTTAAATGCCGGGAATGATTTTGGTTCCTCAATAGTAGGTGCCGCGCTACTGCCTATGACCACTAGGGAGTCGGTTGTTGGGCGATACGCTGGCGTGGTATTAATAACCGTTGTACTAGGGAACGATGCTCTTGGGGTTAGGTCCTGGTTCTTGCTTCTATTTATTATATAACGAGGCGTCGAAGACTTTACTACGAATCTCTCTGTAGTAGTTCGTGGTGGCAAGGAATGATATGATTGAGTTTGATGTTGTGTTGTCCTTATTGGTGGTTCGGTATTTCTGTATGTGACGGGTGCCTGTGTAGTGTGGACTACCGGATTTGTATGACCCGCCGTTCCATAATTAGTTGTTGTTATAAAACTGCTATAGCTCGAAGGACTACGAGGTTCCTCCGTGTAGTCAGTGGTTGGAATTGGGGCGGGTGTTGTTGTCGATGTGAATGCAGCGTTGGAAATTTTTGTTGGTCCTGGTAATTGAATTTCACCGTTCTTTATTTTATTAAGAATGCTTTCAACCTCTGGACCTTCTTCAGTTTGTTGTCCATTTGCCTTAACACCCTTCACTTTGTATGAACCATCATCCTGTTCTTCGAGGAATACAAATGTAACCTTCTTTTTACCTTGTATGGAGTTCTGAATGTTGGAAACTTCTTCAAGGTTTCCGTTATCCGATTGCTTTATAAGTTCGTAATTCGCGCCTGGCGGTAGCACACCCTTGGTCAAGTCATCAAATGATATCGGATTTGGCGTTTCGGTCTCTTGGGTTGCTGTTATACTTTTAGCTATGTTTGAACTATCAGCTGTGATTGCTCCCCTTGGTATTAAATTAGGATTAGACGTTCTTATCACTTCAAATTTTTGTCCATTCAAAGATATTTCGCGAGAAGAAAAGTTTTTCTCGTTGAAATCTTCTGGATTTTCGGCTAAAGCTACTTTTAGTTGTTTAAGAATATCCGGCTTCTGAAGTAACTCAACGCTCTTTGCACGTAGATTGTCATCAAAACCTTTGGTCTCACTTTCCTCGAGTAAATTCTTTATTTCGGTGTACAGCTTCTGTTTACTTCGGTCTTGTGGTGGAGTTCTCGGTCTTGAGGTTGACCTGGATCTGTATCTGGGTAGCGGTGGGCGAGGGGTAGTTGTAGTAGTAGTAGTTGTAGATGTGGTCGTGGTAGGGTGCTCCTTTTCATAGAGCTCAAGGGCTTTCCTGAATAAATCAGTTTCATGTGGCAGAAGTGGTCTATGCCTTTCTTGATTTTGGTTATATAAATTATCATAACTTTCAGTCGTGGCTAATGTCGGTACTGTTTTAGTCGCTTGTTTTGTAAGGAATTCTTCGTGCAACTTGTCAACCTTCTGTTGTTCCTTTTGTTGTTGTTTCTCCACAAACTCTTGATGCTTTTGAATAATTCTTTGCCTCTCTTGTAGCTCCTTAAGCTTCTCTAAATTTTCTTTCGATTGTTGTTCATAATAACTCTGAAGTTCGGATGCCTGGCCGCTTGAAAATATTGGTGCTTGATTCAATTGAGACTGGAAAGGTGCTTGTGAATTTTCAAAGTTGAAGTTTTGTGGAGCGAGGTTCGGAGCGGGATGAATCGTGATTGGACTGGGTTGGCCGAAAATCGGCTGATTTTGTGAGGACGATGGAGTTGGAAGAAAAGCAGCCTGCGTTGGTCTTTGTTGTGCAACATTAAGTCCGTTGCCTTGAATAGTGGGATTTGAGTTGAATACAGGAGCATTTTGTGCCAAAGGCAGATTGCTTTGGAATGAAGCGAGAGTTGGTACAGATTGTGGGAGAATATTATGATTTTGCTGAGGTAGTTGTCGCAGGTTTTGCTGCGGATAATTATTTAGATTGCCATTAGGGCTTTGACCAAATTGGAATCCATGGTTATTGCTGATTGGAATATTACTTGGTACATTTTGAATATTACTTGGAATACCTTGAGAGGTTACTACATTTCCAAATTGTGGAACGTACGCTTGTTGATTTTGTGGCAATTGCTGCCCTTGTTGTTGGGGTTGTTGATAAATGGATTGTTGGAATTGGATACTCGGAGGCGGAGGGCTGGTGAGTAGGGATGACTGCTGTTGTTGGAAGTTCTGAAGTTGTGAGTTAATTCCGAATCTCGTTTGATGGTCGTTGAAGCCTGGGTGGTTCGACGGAGGTTGCCTGCTTCGGTCGAAATCATTTTCTATCTGGAAAAGAAAAGTAATTCGTTAGTTTTTTATCGGAAAACTAGTTTTGATAAATAACAATATTTAATAACAGTCTTATTGATTGGATAAAATTAGGTTTGAAAATATTGCGTGTTCTATAGATAAATAATAAATAACACAAAAATAATGACTAAGGAATAAATATTACAAAATATTTATTTTATTCTATAGATTGAAATAGAACAAAGTAGAAGTAAATGTGGTAATAGTCAATAACAATCGGATATGCTTTTTAAATCGCCCATTCATGTGTTGGAACACGTTTCACGGCAGAACGACAAAACATAAGCGTACGTGACGCATCAGTGACACGAAAGTGCATTCTTTCTGCGCATGCGCGCTCCGAGCTACGAGAAATACATACCAATATTCACTGAACGCAAGGGATCATGTCATGAAAGATATAAAAGTTTTAACATAGTTTTAGTATTTTAATCGGTTAATTAATATTTACAGATTGTTGTTACGTTGTTCAAAGTTTTCAAGGTTGCATTTTTTCTCTATACTAGGTACATTATCTATGCACTGTGTTGAATATGTGGAAAGTTCGTTGACTTTTGTTTATAATAGACAATAATCAACTACCCATAGGCATCTGTAACAAACTGATGGTTGTACGATGTCTACCTTTAAGGGACAGACGAAAAAATAATATTTTATTTTCCTATATAAATCCCCTACCAAGTTAAATACTTTTCTCCCCATCATCGTTTCCTTATTAAGTAAAGGTGGGAAGGGGAAGAGGAATGGCCTCCGGGCAGATTCATCAGACGAAACATAGAGTACTTCTACTTCACGCCTGTCTTCTGTGTGGTATTTCGCCGGTTGAGTCGGCTCGTTCGTGCAACAGATGTGGGCTCTACCACTTTTAAATTGGAGGAGTCTGAGGGATTTATTAACAAAGTAATTGGAAATATTTTGGCGGGTTTTTTTTTGAACTCGTACGTTGTAGGTTGCGGCCTTGAACCCAGACATGTGCTTTACTTTGTGTAATTTATTTGATCACCATTGTTCAAAAAACGGTGATGGAACATCGTGAGAATCACTACATTCGAAGACATGTGACATTCGCCAACCCGCACTGGGCGAGCTGGTGGATTACGGGCCTTAGCCCTCTCTCGGAGAGGTAGCCTGTGTCCCTGCAGCTTGCAGGAATGCTCCCCGCATTCTAAAAATGGCCGTTTTTTTATTATTGACTTGACTTAAAAAAGGTTGAAGGCATTTAGGGCGATGCCTCAGAACATCGACGTGCATGAATCGATTTTGTAATCGATAATTCTTGTTGCCAGATACTTTCTTTTAAATTTTATCGTGATGCGATTTGTTCCATAATTATTTAGGATTTTCACGATTTGAAGTTGGTTTTAGTAGTTTTACTGCATGTAATAAAAAAACGTGAATTATGTATTGTTAACACAACTCAACACATGACATTAACACCTTTCACAGCAGACGTGCGAGCAGGACGTCAACTGCTCTTCCTACTTCTTCCGTCTTACGGGAGGGAGATCATGTCATGATCACGTTGCTTGTAATAATGATATTGTAGAAATAATTAATTCTTCTATTCTAATTGAAATTATCATAACGTGGAATTAAAAAAAACGTATCTTATTTCTTGGATTTATCTCAACACAGTTCAGTGTTTATTTCATAACCTCTCCTGTTTGTGATATGTATTTTCTCACACATCAATAGATAAATAAATATGAGCTCACGCCCGTAACCTAGAGTGGTAGGCAGAGATTTCCATTTGGCGCGATCCTGGCACACCTCTCTCGCTTCAACATTCATATATCTACGCATACATGCTCATCGGTTATGGGTGCTCCTTAGATCGCCTTTTTTTAGTAAGTCACTATTCTGATCGATATAAGTTCTCCTAGGGTGTCCCCTACCAACACTGCCACTCACGAAGCATACCTTTCTCAATTCTAATCACAACGTCGACTTTTAAGACACACCTTTCCCTTACAACGCTATTCTTAACGCTATCATTCAAAGTCACGTCAATATTTTTTATATATCAGAATGGCTTCTTTTGTATTGTGGCCATATTAAGTACAAACAAACAGTCAGTTCTAACCAATATTCCATAGTAATGATTTATCTTGAAGTCGGATTCCGGTCACGTGTGTAGGCAGATGAGTGCTAGACGGCTTGAATCTCAATTACCTTAAGTGATTTCCACAAAACAACGAAAGTCGGCTTTCCATTAGCCTACACAAATACATTTGAGTAGGCGACTCCCATGTTTTCTAATGCAGACAGACACAATTCTACAATCGATTTTACTTTAGTAAGGAAAAAAAAGGGAACTAGTTGTACGCGGCTACGCACTCATTCCTATTTCATTTTAAACGCTGGCGAAGGCGTTACGTATTTCTCTCGAAGAGTTTTAATTCCGGGATAAATGGTACCTCGTATCATTTTCTGTATCCCAGACAATGTTTGCGCAAAATATCATAAGGATCGGTCGATTCGTTAAGAAGTTAAAGCGTAACAAACAAACAAGCAAACTCACATTAACATTTATAATATTATATTACTAGTGATCCGCCCCGGGTTCATCCGGGTAGGTGTTTCGGAATCGATAGGGACTACATACACACATCCCCTTTTATATATTATACCTGTAAAAAAAATATCTCACGGGAACCGTACATTTTTCTAGTTCATATTCAAATCCGTTAAGCCGTTTTTGCGTGAAAGAGTAACAAACATCCATACATACAAACTTTCGCTTTTATAATATTAGTATAAATTAGTTGTACAATTTACTTTGGTTACATGTATCATCATTTAACAATGGTAGAGTCCACAACAACAACATCTGTTGCACGAATTGGCCGGCTCGACCAGTGAAATATCACGACCTCACAGAAAACAGGCGCGTAGAAGTATTCTGCGTTTCGTCTGATGAGTGAGCTACCGGAGGCCTACTTTGAGTCCTCTTCGCCTTCCCATAGGATAGGGATAAGGTGGGAAAAGGAAGAGGATTGAACGAGGAGGGGGTTGGCGGGGAAAAGGAAATATTATTTCTCCTGTCTATTCTCTGTCCATTAAGGCAACGCATCTGCAACACATTTACCTGTTGCGTATGTCCATGGGCAGCGTTCACTTAACGTTTTACCACACTTCAATCTTTTTACAACGTGAACCATGCCAAGATGAACGCGTTCCGGTCTGCGGGGTGGGTGTCAGTTACACTGCAAGTTAGCGAGTCTTGCTCTTATATCTCGAATGACGAGCGTAAAAGTATGTTACGCAATAACTTTGAATTTCTTAATACATTACATGTAACGTCCCGAGTAGTCTTCAGGTGACCGACCTGTTTGTTCCATCGTAAAATGTCTTTTGTTGTTGGGATATACTAAATATAATTAGGTAAATTTTATAACTGTTATTGTGTAATTAAAATTGGTTTATTATTTACATGATTTGTTGTCGTTCCTATCACTATGTCGGTTCTGAGATCTATCTATGCCTATTTCTTATGCATTTTCACGCGACAACGACTTGTAAATCGGTATACCCTAAGATATATTCGGAAAAAAAGTTTGACTGAATGTCCCGTTACCTGAATTCTCCGTTACCTATGACACATCGTTTGATTGGCTTATATACACAAATTATAAGATATTAAATATTATGTATGTAATTATTATTCAGTGAATAAAATACTTTAATTTTTATATAATCAATTGTGTATTTATTGTTATTCTGTAATACATTATTTCGTAACGAGTGCTTTAGGATTCGTTGTCACGAATTTAACGTCCGAGCGCCTTCCGCCCAGACACCTGGGATTTTTGTAAGGGGAATATTTTGCGTAGAGGTTGGTTTCATAATTTTGTGCGTAAACAATATTTCAACCAAATCATTTTTAAGAAAATATTTCTATTTTGTTATTATAAAAGACGAAATAGACAAGTCTCTACTTATGTGGATGAATTGAATGGTATAGTGTAACACTAATTGAATTAAAAAAAAACCGGTTATGTAACACAGGTGTAACGCCCGGTGACCTTTGTTGAGAAACAAATCATACGGATGAAACGGAAAGCGGTTTGAACCGGTCGTCTCAAACCCCTCCCCCCACCCCCAGCCCAGTCCACTGTCTCGAGAAAGTGATTGCGTTGACACACTTTATCCACTACATCCTGCATCAGTTAGCAAGTTGTCGATATATTCCGAGTACTGGATATGTTTTTGTATCTATAAATACGGAGGTTTATGTAGGGTTAGGTTTCGGGAATAGAGCGCCATAGCTAGTAAAATAACTAGGTCTAGTAAACGTTCTATGTGTATTACTAATACTAGTAGACAAATCAAATAATTACCTGAATGGACGATGTACTATTCAAGAAAAACTTTAAACGAGCATTGGGTCGCCAGATGATCACCGCCTGCATCTGCAACACCAAACTCCAGATCCGTTGCGTGCCCAAGGAAGGAGTACTCTCTCTTGTAGGAGTCTAAGTCGTATTGCTTTGGAAATACCGTTGGCGACAGATCATTCAATAATGCGGTTGTTGATTGCCAACTATTAAGTAGATGGTATTTGACCTTTTATTTCAAATTGTTGCCTTTAAAAAGGAGAAGAGTTTGGAGCGAGCTGGCTTAGTCTACATCTTTTTTAGAATTTACTATTACTTTATTAGTTTTGCAGTAAACAGGAACTGTTAAATATATTATCTTTAAAATCCAATATTGCAATATTGTATTATTCAATAGAATTATAATTTCTGCGAGCAACGTAACAAAGGGTCGGCTGTTGCACGAACTAGTTCAGGAAGAAAAGCGCGCGTCGTAACTCTTTACATAACAACCTATAAATGTCTTTATCAGAGCCCAAAGCTTCAACTCAATAAACTAGTAATCTTAAAACCATTGCTACACTTTAAAATTATTGCTTTACTGTGTTGCCAGATGTTCAAATATAACTAAATATGTATGTAGGATAATTATTCTTTCACATTAGTTTTTTTAAAAAGAAATTGAAGATACTCTATGACGGAAAAAAACATATGATAATAAAAAAAGATGAACGACGATAACGACGGTATTGTGACGGAGTAGAGAAAAATTAAAATAAAACGAAGTTACATGTATGTAATCTAAAAATAATCTAAAATCCTTAAGGATCTAACACACGGTGTGCCGACGACTTGGTCAAGCTTTCTAAAGTCCACTGCATTGGTGGATCTAGACCCTAAGCTCTCTCCAAATCATCAGAATTCTTCCGTGACGTATTTTAAAGTTATTATCTGAATTTAAGAATCAAAAGTTTGTCAGCAATACAACTACCTCGTTCTTATTTAAACTATGTAAAATGTTCTGTGGTTTTTAGTTTTTACCACGCTAAAACCCAAAAAGAGGGTCAAGCCCCTTACAATTACAATCCTCGATCCGCCACTGGTCCACTGTAATCAAGGCTTTGATCCTTGTAGAGGTCTACCTCCGACAATGTGGATGATGATGAATCCACAACATGCTTGTCATGGATTCATTTATTATTAAATTTCATCGTTCTGCTGTGTGAGCGATGTGTTTAGCGACAGTCATGTTGTGTGGCATCATACATAAGCGGAAATATTTTCCGAAAATTAATTTATCACTCAATGAGAAAATTGACAAGCGATCATGTGGGCTATCGGAAATGTTATCGACAACGTTGTGGATGTGCAACACTATAGCAGTTAGGGCCTTTGCACACTACGTTTAAAAAGCGCACCACACGAGTTACAGTTTAGATTTAACAAGAATTGTACTAATGTAGTAATTTTATAGCCAATAAGAAAATTTTATTTGGTTACTTAGTAGATGCAGTTTAAGAGCAAACAAAGCAAAAACTGACAGAATCAAATACGCACAGATAAAAGTAAAACACGAGAAAATACAGATAACAAAAATGCTTATTTAGTAGAAGGCTTTTCTATTTTTATGCGACAATAGAAGTAATTATAGATATTACAGCAGAGTTACAGTATTGAGCAAGATTTTAATTTCATTGTAATTAGTACATTTTCAATTAAATATGTCCGCTGCTGTAAGTTCGAAACACATAAACATAAAAAATATAAATTACTTTTTACTTCGTATATTAAAGTTAAGATTGTTTTATAAATAAAAAAGCATCGCATGTCCACCTAGAATCATTCTTACAAACACGTCCGTGAACTCGTACAATGATGATACTTTCTACGCGTCGCTGTGTCTCACGTATTGTGACAAAGCACCGAGGTTACTGAACTAGTAACAGCTCTATGTAATTATGTGTATTAAGTGGATTCCCAAATAAACCCAACAGATGGCGCTGCAATATATACTGCAAGTAAACTGCTGAATCGACTTGAATGAAACGACTTTTGTGTGTGCATTTATTTCATTCATTTTGTATTCATTCAACGCATCATTCATATATATATATATATATATATACAACATTGACATCATAATCCTTTTTCCCACTGATGTGTAGTGGGCGCAGTATGAAGGTAGTCCATATTGCATAGGTTCTGGTTACAGTTTTAGGCCTGCTGCCAACCCTCCTCAGGGATAAATGGTTGTTGTAGTCACAACATCACATATTAGAGGAAGTCTGAATGGTGCGCCGGTGACAGAAAAATTGACGTGCAAGAGGTTAGTGTGGTATATGACAGCTGATGGAGGAATATGGGAGGGGAGAATATACTGTCGCGATCCCAGATAGATGGGAAAAGTGCAGTAAGATGATAAAGTAGTCCCAACATAGATATATCTACCACATTAAAAAAAAAGAACCTACTCACATTATGTGCAATTCTACTACAAGTTTTATAAGATTCTGAAATATATAATACATGTGTTATGTCTTCAGTTAAGTATATTTGCAATATACGATGTCTCCATCGAATATACGTACGTAAAGACACTTTTCCCTCCTCCGGATGTCCGCAGAAGCACTTAACGTGTAACAAGTATTAAGGTTCAGATTGCTTGTGAGTTCGCGAGTTCACGGTTGTTTGAAGTTTTCACTTTTACCTTAAACCGGGTCATGTATACGGAGTCATCTTCTAAGCTACATAAAAACTAAATAGTGATGTGCTTGGAACACGTTATTGCTCTACGAAAACATTCATGAGGAATAAACCGCCCAATTTGAGATAATCTATATATCTTTATATACAATTCTTCTATACGTGTGTTGACAGTGAACTCCTCCGAAACGGCTGAACCGATTTGAATGAATTTTTGTGTATGTTTTCAATTGGATTCGAGGATGTTTTAGATTCACAAATAAACCCAGCAGATGGCGCTGCAATCTATGTATTCATACAATGCATTTAATTAGTCTACGTATATAAGAGGCGATGTTACCTGTAGATTCCGAAAGGGCTACCCGGGCGAAGCCGGGGCGGGTCACTAGTGTATATATAAGAGAAATAACTGACTGACTAATATATTGACACCCAGACCAAACTACTGGGCGTAGAGATTTGAAATTATTCACAGAAATTTCTGTTAATACAGAGGCGACCATTAACAAAGGATTTTTCTAAATTGATCCCGTAAAGGTGTAAAGTAGGGGATGAAATATTGTATGGAGATACTATTCATGCGAAGCCAGGGCGGATCGCTTCTGAAATATATGTATAACGCTTAATTCAATTTCACTTCTATGATAAGATCTGACCAGAATGATAGGCATTAAGGAGAATTGTCTGTTATTAAGTAGGTGACTACTAAAAATTTATTTTTCTAAATTCATCCAGTAAAGGTGTAAAGTAGGGGATGAAAGTCTGAAAGGAGATGTTAGTCATGCGAAGCCAGGGCGGATCGCTGGTAAAATAATGAGGTATGGAACATACTAAGCATTTGGCACTAATTAGAATTGAGACTAACGTTTAACCGAACGAAGCATAGGTTTCAGGTCAGGGAAATGTCATTGGTGACTAATTGCCACGTAAAGGCCGGTCTAAAAAAACTATGGTTTGCGTAGACTTATACAGGGTGTTAACGCTGATGGAAATATATTTTTTTTAAAGTGAGGCTAGGTTCCTAGATCTTAACTACTGGACTTCGAAACTTTTAAATCAATTATTTATAAGTTTCTTTTGACAATAGCACGGTGGACGTGACGTTTCGAAATTTTTGACACAAATATTGACATTGACAGTTGTTAATATGACATAATAAAGACGTGACACAAGAAGTGGTTTTTATTGTTTAAATAATTTAAAAAAAATTGCGTTTTGTGGGAATTATTAAGCTTAACCTAACCGTCACACGAACATTTTAGGTAGTTCCGTCGCTGCCTAAAATAATGGCAACATAAGAGATATCTCGTTATATATTACCGCTCCCAAGAGTTGTATTCTAACAGTTTTTTTTACTTTCTCGAGAGATTCCGCGGTGACGTAAGCGATTTCTTTCCAATGTTAATGAACGTATATGTAGATGTTATCTAACGAAATTCTCATAAGGTTTTTTCGTGGCAAATTTATTGTGCTTTGTGAAATTAAATGTGAAATAGAGGTTCGCTAATGTGCTAACATTGTGTGTATTTAAAAATTATCTCACGAGTATTACAAAACTTGGGTAGACAGATATTCCTATCAGCGTTTCACCAAGCCTATATAGGGCCAAATATGACGATATCTTGTGTTTGTGTATAAAAATTAATAATAATTGATAGTGCATTAAGAAATTTAAAAATATTTGTTATACAGAAATATGACGATTGTATTGTCAAGTCTAGAGTATAGAGGAGCTTCTGAAGACCACTGTCAGATATGACATATGTCAATTTATCTATTTAGTCATTTGAGGTTAATATTTACGAAAAAAAGAATTAGCTATTACTGTATAGAATAAAAACATTATTTTACAGTGGTAAGGTTGGATGGTTGGTTCCAGATAAAATCAACAGTTCACGTTCTAGACTGCAGTTTGGCCTCTTTTGGAAACTCGTGTGTTTTGTTACGTACTAAAAAGAAATTGTCCTTAAAACCTTAAAGACCTTTGTAATAAGATCATTTCATTATTTTATTCTAGTGATACCGCCCCGGCTTCGCCCGGGTACCACTAATTATGTTGATCCGAACGCTACCAAACACAGGAATGTGCCAATCAGGAAAATCCCTGTAAATTTCATCGAAATCGGTCTAGCCGTTTCGGAGTCTTTAGGGAACATACATACTTCGCTTTTTATACGCTATTTTTTTCATAAAAAGTATCCTATGTTACTTCTTATATTTCCAAGAATATGTGTACAAAGTTTCATGATAATCGGTTGAGTAGTTTTCGCGTGAAAGCGTTACAAAGACTTACATTCACATTTATAATATTAGTAGGGATTATATCAAATATAATATACTAAGCAGATAGGATAAATAGTCACTAGATTGACTAGAATAGCATTCATTACATGCAACTTCGTCCAGGGCCGGTGTCCGCATGGTGCGTGCGCAACGGATGGCTTCCCGCGCAAACTCACAGCATATCAATTATCTTATCTTGCTTGATTTAATTGCCTGTATTTGCTTTCTATCTACTGACACAATATAGTTTTTAGAACGAAGAAACTATAAAGCCTAGTTACTATATTTTATTAAAAAAGTTTGATTATTTTTTCAACTATTTACACAATTATCATTTATTCGATTATATGTACCAGAAACTTAGAACATGGGTTTTCTTAATTGGTACTAATGGCAATGGAAAAATTGGGTCTGAGCCTGTGTCGTCGTCTCGGCCACAAATTTTAATAAGCATTTTTGTATGAGTATATTATTTACCCGTTTTCAAACACCCAACAAAAATCCAAAATGGCCAAGACGGACACAGAATTATTTTATGTAACGAAAGACAAAAAAAAAACTAAAACTCGGATAAGGAAGGAAAAATACTCTTTGCTTCAAGTATATAAAATGGAATAAAAATAAAATAAATAAATTACAATATTTTTTTTATATTTAATTCCTGACATTATTGATTTAATTTAATTTATGCAGGCCAATAATAATTGGAGTAAAATTATAAAACAGGTTTATATTACATTTAAAATAATAATTTAAAATATTCTTAAGAATTCAATTCAATATGAAAAGAAAGTTTAGTAAAAAAAAAATAATCCAATTTTTTTATTCATTCACGCTTATATTTTTGGGAATTATGAAACAAATATCTCTTACCCTTGGTCCGGTTATAGCGTAGGCGACATGCGCCAACAGCAAGATTTGACAGATTCTGCCCTTCATGCTGCACTCTCAAGACGTAGAGTGGCAGAGTACCATCACACAACACCGTCCCACACCACTGTCCGGCGCGCACTATACCCCAAATCCTTACACAAGCACCACACTAAAATGCGTTTAATTAAAAAAATAAATTTACGCGGGAATCGCAGAAAACACGTCTGTCAAATTGAATTTTGTTAGCGCGAAAAGTGACAGTTTTTTTTTTCGAGTGCCAGTGGCCTCACACGACGACAATCTCTCTGCTTGTAAAACGTTTAGTGAACGGCGCTTCGTTTTACCACCCCTACTCCGTACTCCCCTACTCGAAGTTTCGAAAGGATTCCTAAGAACTGACCAGTGTCAGTTTAAAATACAAAACGTAATTGTAAAGATGTTAATTGAATGTTGCATAAATACAGTTAAAAATCGCTCTGTTACACTTAAACTATTTGCGATGTTTTGTAAGCGATGATCGTAATTGATGGGGTATTAAATTTATTTTGCCACTTTTAATGTTTGGACATATTATATAGGTCAATTCATGACTGAACTTTTGAAGTGACAACTTCTTTGGCATTTTAGCATACGCAACATGCAACATGCATCATGCCATAATTATTTTCATTAATTTTTCTTGTGTTCAATTTTAAATTTAGTTGTTAAGTTACATTTATTAGGATATATTTTTGTTGGTTATTTATTTATTTTTGAACTATTGTCGCGACTTCCCCCACCTGTTTTGAGTTTTCACTTAACTCGATAGTCCTTATGACTTGCCTGTGTTTTTTTTATATTGCTTGTGAGCTACGGATAGGTTTAATGGTAAATCAATAATATTTACATTAAATCCAGTCTTTTTAAGAATATTACCCACTGCCGACTCCACTTCGAGAGAGGGAATGAACCACGCTGGCCCAGTGCGGGGTTGGTGGATGTAATGTTACGTTACGTTACGTACATGTCTTCGAATTTAGTGGTACTAAGACATGCCGGTTTACTTCACCGTTTTTGGAGCAGTGATGAAATAAATTACATATAGTAAAGCGCCTGCCTGGGTTTGAACCCGCGACCTACAGTACGTAAGTTGGGGCCTAAACCGCTGAGCCACCACTGCTCTATCGCACACTAATCAATAACTATAATTGTAGTCACACATTGATTTAATGAGCACTCACACACTCATTCAGTTATATAATTTGACAAGAATGTTTAATTTTCATTTTAATATTAAAAATGATTTGCTTGTGCAAGGCATTGATCCCAGGACTCGTATCGTAAAAGCTATTTGCTCTAACCATGACGCTTTTAAGTGGTTTATATCAAAACAGATCGAATCACGGCTGAGTAGGCTTGACCATAAAATGACCACATCTTGAATAAGTAAAACCGTGTAATTGTAAAGTTAATCGCTGTGCTTCTGGCTCGGGAGTCAATTAGTGTTAAGGCCACCCAAGTCGAGGTGGTGTTCTTAAGAAATAAATCTTGGGTGTAAGTGTTACACTAGGCTAACTGTTATTTGTAAACTAACTGACTCGGGAAACTTTGTTCTGCTTTAGTTCATCTTTCATCTAGCCTACAAATGTTAATATCTTCTTTTCAAAGTGAATACATAAATTTCGGTGAATATTTTAAGCGTCTTTGCGTTTGTATGTCAAACGTTTGTTGTATGGGCCCTCAAATATTTATTTTATTCTGTTTCTTACTATTTGTTATTATAGCAACAGAAATACATCATGTGTGAAAATTCCAACTGTCTTACTATCACGGTTCATGAGATACAGCCTGGTGACAGACAGACGGACAGTGGAATCTTAATAATAGGGTTCCATTCTACCCTTTGAATACGGAACGCTAAAAACTCAGACTGATTATTGGACGAAAATCAAGATTGAAATTCCAAGGACACATAACGTTTAGGCAGATTTCAGATTTTGAATATTGAGTTAAGACAATTTAAAAACAATTACTAGAACTTTGTTATTCTATTAATTTCAATAAGTTTTTTTTAAAGATGTATACATTATCTACGAAGAAAGCTAATTACATTTCATCAGAAACACAATTATACGTAGTTTCCAAATTAATTTGTTCGTTTGACCTACGTAAACTTGCGAGAAGTGATTTTAAATAAATGAACAGTATTACTGTTGTATAACATTTTCCGTAGCCCGTTGACTCTGTCACAACTATGACCGTAATACGACGAATCAGCAACAGTTGAATTAAATTGCTCATAATTTGCGGTTGCTTAGACGGTGGTTGATCAGTGCGGAAGATAAATTCCCCACAAAAAGTAGTTCAAGTGTGATGGGGTCTTAACATTTTAATGTTAAGGCCCCGTCACACTTGTGTTCACAATTTAATGCGTGTAATGCACTTCTCTGTTGACATATCGGGAATACGAATGAAAACGATTACAAAATACATTACACATTATGAATATAGAGTTAATTTTAGTGACTGTAGCATTGATGACAAGTAACATCCGGTTTCGAAGGACCAAAAGGCAATCCGGAGAGCCGTCGCATTTTAAGCCTTATAATTAATATAGATTGCTTTGTTACCTTTTCCTACTTTGAATATAGGGGAAAAGTGTTCTTCCACGTGCGTCATATACACATAATTATGATAAATAAACCCCAGTGAATGGGGCGACCGGAACACCTCCCCTCTCATAGGTTATCTACATAAAGATTGGCAGCATTTGCATTTTACCCGGTTTTTAAGGACGCCGGTTGTATATTCCGCTATTTTAAAGTAAATTTTTGATCATCGGTTGCATTCATTATTGGCCGGGTTGCAGTCTAGACGTGGCTGTGGGGCTAAGCTTGGATGAACCAAGAGCGCCCCAGGTCTGGAGGTCTGCGGGGTTTTGAGGAACCGCTGTCTTTTATCCCCGGTGCGCCTCTTTACCAATCCTCCGCGACTAAGTTGCTGCGGGGGGGGGGGGGAGATGTCGTACCTGTTGCAGCCGTTTTGTGGTTGGCGGCAGAAACTTAGACCAAATCCGCCGCTGGGGTTAACACATAAACAAATAGTAATTGGTTGCATAAAATTAGATGATAATGTCATTCAAAGGTCTAAAAAAATACATCAATGGTCGTCCAAAAACGCCAAATATATACACAATTTTTGTGGGTGTGTTGAGGTCAAGAAATGTTGTACTCCAATTAGTACTTTTGAGATATAGTTATTGTTTCGAGCACACCCCGGCCAAGCCATGTTCCCCGGCCATTGTGTTCACGGTACGTTTACGTTTCAAAACGCGAAGATATCGCTTGATTAATGGATTTTACCATAAGATTTCAAGCCGCCTTGAGGTTGCGAACTTACAAGTGTTGAGAAATTCTTTAAACCGTTTTTTTGTATTCTTTAACATAAAAGAGCATGGTGTATTCATTTACACTTTACTTTTTCTTTCATGGTTATCCAAAGTAAATTATTTTACGTAAATATAAAACAAATTAAAGTAAATTGTTTCGAATTTAGAGCGTTGTAATAACGCTTTTGTTCATTTTCATTGAATAGAAAGGAATGTGATCGTATGTTGACACAATAGAGACGGGAACTAATTGCGTTTCCGCCATTTTGTCTTGTTGACAAACAAGCGGGTATTCGTTACATGACTTACGGCAATGAGACCGAAGTGTTATCGATTTTATTGCTTAACGGCTGTGCACTTTACATTATCTGTAACAAAAAATATTGAAATATCACACATAAACTACTGAGAATGCACAGGGTCCATACAAACCTCATCTAGATTTATTGACCCTAAGAGAATCTTTTTTGTATCTGGAGTCAAAAAAAAGATTTGTGTAAGTATATAAAATGAAGTTGGCTGGCGGAATTAATTCTTTATTATATTCATTACGACACATCCACCAATACAGTGATATACCTAATGGTGAAAAATCTAAACAAATAGATTTATTTTTGTCAATAATAATATTACGACTTAACTAATCGTCATAAAAATTTTCAACGTACTTTACATGTCTGAAAAAAAAATACTAGTCTTTGATAAACTGTCAATCAAATTAGATCATTGAAGTAAATTCAGTATTACCCACAACAAGGTTTGTGGGCGCAAATTCAATTAAAGCGTGAAATGAATTGTTTTCGACTTTTTTTTATTGTTGACAAACAAGCACGGATAAGTTACGTTCGCGTTACTTAATCTCGCATCAGTAAAAGTATTGTTAATTATCTGTGAATTTCAAAGTAGGCCAAAATAATATTACAACATGAATGTCGTAATATTTTTTTAATAAAAACAGAAATGGTTTTTGATTTAAAATTTCCCTTCCATTTCATCATACTTGTATATTTTTTCCATCTTAAGTGAAACTGTACCGTACTTTTATATTATTCATTAAAACGGCCTTAGTGAAAATCGAGCTTGGATTTTTTACTGAACACAACATTGAACTTTTGTATCGAATTGTAAATTACTAAATTATATATTGTTCTTATAGTAAATAATTTTGTGAGTGTAACAAAATTGAGTATTATTTTAAATAAACATTTTACGGTATTCATAGAATAAAAATGGTCAGTCGATGTCTAATTAATTAGAAATTGCAACACCATTTTGTGTCAAGGGTAGTTTTTACACGGTTTGTTTTGGAAAACAATAATAATTGTAAAGTAGACCATTAAACGCTATTTTAAAATTTATTTAAACCTTTTTTACTTTAAATGACCCGCCATATTTATTTTAGGATTTTTGGCACAGTGATAGATTACTGTCTGGAATATCATAGCTTGATTTTTATCTCGGAAAATTGCTTATTCCCGTGGGATAATCGTTTTTTTTAGATTCCGAAACGGGATGGCTCACTCGTTTGTAGTATTAGCATATTAAATGAGGCGAAAAGTGCACGCCACTATAAATTCTTTTACGATCAATCACAAAGTTATTTTTTTTCATAAGATATATTGCCAATTCGTAGTTAAATTTATGAATTTGGTCACGTTCCAAACTCACGTACAAACTGGAACTTTTAACCAGAGGAAACAGCGTTCGTTCCGTGTAATTAATAGATTGGTTCACTATTGTGACGATAATGGCTTACACATAGAAGATATATACTGTCGCGGACTTTTTTGTAGGACTATTTAAGGTAAACATTTCCAGTATGCATTATATACGTGTAACTCTAACGGTTTTTGAAGCGCACACCAGCATATTTTTCTATTTACTTGACACTTATCGTTATATTTTGGTCAATTCACGTATACTTCATGTGTATTGAGTATGGAAATTTTGATATTACATACAGACACTTCAATTTCATCTATCTGTATAAACATATATATATATATATATATATATATATTGTTACTGCGGCAGGTCTTTGTGGCAATTAATGGGGAAGGCTGTCACTCTTTACAATATACAAATAAAACTAAAAAAATCTTTGATAAAAACCTGCCTTTTTACGTTCCACTGCTAGGACAGAGGCCTCCTGTCCGAGAGAGTTACAGGCCGTAATCCGCCACGCTGGCCCAGTGCGGTTTAGTGGATATCACATGTGTTCGAATTTAGCGGTTCTAAAATTTCCTCACGATATTTTCTTTGACCGTTGTTGAAATAAATTACACAAAGTAAAGCCCTGCTTGGGCTCTATACTACAGGACCACTCTTTCCGCCAATCTTTCCTCGTGAACAGTGATTTCGTTAGAATCGTGCGTACAATCGTAGGTCGTTAGGATGAGTAATTACCGCGTAATGATCGTATGGTTGCATATTAGAGTCTATTATGCATTCTCTAAAGGAGTTACGTGGCTTGCAACGGCTTGCGACACAGTGACCGGCACTACCGGGTATTCACGGCACTAAATATATATAATAATTTGGTACAACTTTCAAATTAAATTTTAGCTTCTGTTTAATCGAAGTAAAATGATATAGTAATGCAATGGAACAGATTGAACCAGATTGAATGCAGATGAATAACCACAGAAGATGAGTGAGGTACCGGTGGCTTCCAGCCATCCATCTCAACTTCTTTTATACTTACCTGGAGATAAAGTTGAAGGAATTATTCTAAGATCCTTTCTGTTAACCCTTATGCGCCATTGTGTTGTGCCCTTATTGTGTCGCCAAGAGGTAATGACCTAGCATTATTGCGTTCCGGTTGAACGGACGCTGTAGGCTATTGTAATTATTTGGTTATCAATGCAAAGCGCATTTATCGTAGTGGCGCAAAACGTGGCGTTACACAGGTCTTTATGTCCATCGTAACACTAATTACATATCCATTTATCATTATGTCAGTGAATCTTTCCGCCGTATAGACACATTCTAGCACGTGTGGTAGCTACTCTGTGCACGATCTTATTTCGCAAAAGGTTTCTAGACTGAAGAAAGGATTGAGTGAAATACACTTCGATTTACTCACTAATTCAGTAAAATGATGAAAAATTGCTATTTTGTTTATCTTTTGCTTTTGATGGAATAAATAAATATTTCCATGTAATACATAAGGTTTTTACCTAGTCATATTGGAAAACTGATTAAATATCTGATTTCAGTTGGTTTGTTTCAACTCTTCACTGCTCTAAACGAGATACGCGTACATTTGTATGATTCCATGCATATTACGCGGACTACACACAAACACACACGACGGTGAAGCCAGACGAGAAAACTTTCACTTGACGACTCAAGGTCAACGTGGAAAGTGAAGATAATTGGAGATATCTGACGATAGACTATGTCTGACGCTATCCATTGACCCTCCAAATGATATGGGTTGCCACAAATCTTTATTATCAACCAGAGTAGAGTAGACAGTATACTGAAAGGGGAAAATATAGCCTTACAGAGAATAATACGATAGCGAATTATTTCATTTCGTTTAAAATGTGAAACATCTATTGGCGCGCTTTGGTAAATAAATCGATCGTTTGATATTTTACAACAATAAAATAAATGAACAAATATACAGTCACGCCCGTAACCCAGAGTGGTAGGTAGAGATTATGGGTTTCCATTTAGCGCGATCCTGGCAACCTCTCTCGCTTCTTCGACTTCAATACGCATACATGCTCGTCGGTTACGTGTACTCTTTAATCTGCAATAATAATTAATGTGTTTTAAATAATAAGCGAGTTATTGTTGTTGCTTTTATTAACTAAAATATTTTCTCTTTTATTAATAATAATATAATAATAAATCAGCCTTTTCTAAAATGTTTCCCTCAGGCCAGGCAGGCCTCCTCTCCGAGAGAGGGAATGAGCCTTAATTCACCACGCTGGCCCAGTGCTGGTTGGTGGATGTAACATGTCTTTGAATTTGGTGGTTCTAAGAATGTCGGTTTCCTCACGATGTTTTCACCGTTTTTGGAGCAGTGGTGATGAAATAAATTACACAAAGTAAAGCGCCTGCCTGGGTTCGAACCCGCGACCTACAGTGCCTAAAACGCTGAGCTCTTTTATTACATATTTTTATAATTACGAATTCGAAACTAAACTGAAAGGTTTGACATTTGCCGGGCGTCCAGTGGCGACTATTTAGTTTTAGTTCCTAAAGACCTTCAATAATTATGAAACTTGCTCTCATTGGTGGCGCGTTCAAAGGATGAATTGAGAAATACAAGATAAACTGAACTTTTGCTTATGATGCAATAGTGAATGGGAGTTTTGTCCTTCATTCGTAATCGATAGGGATGCATTAACTGGACCGATGTATGTCGACCGTATTGGTGAGACACAGAAGAGATGTGACGATAAGAGAGGATGAATAAATGTACAGCAGTGTAAAAATAATTAAGGAAAAACTGGCCAAGTGCGAGTCGGACTCGCGCACGATTCCTTATCTATAAAAACGGCGAACAAATCAAGTTTGTTGTATGGAAGCCCCCCTTAAATGTAAATTTTATTTTTATTTAATTATTTACTTTTAAATTGAATAATATAAGTTAATATTTAAAATACTTCAAGCGTCCAATTGTTGCCTTTATCAATATCGAGCAAAAAATCACATTTATTGCTGTAATATTTATTTTATTCCAATGTTTAGTGTTTTTTGTTATAGCGGCAACATAATTACATCATCTGTGAAAATATCAACTGTTTAACTACAACGGTTCATGAGATACAGCCTGGTGACAGACGGACAGCGGAGTCTTAGTAAGAGGGTTCCCGTCTTACCCTTTGGGTACGGTACCCTAATAATGGTAAGCTCGAGATAACGATATCATTATGTGGAATATACTCTACATTTAATTTAAAATTAAGTCTTTTCTTCCTACCGGATTTTATTTCGGAACTGCGGAATTTAATTCATTTTCTCAGCACTGTCACAGGCACCAACGCTTGACCTATTATTGGTATAATATTTTATAGTTGAAATAAATAAATAAATCTCCCAATATTCCTGTAATGCAATCAAAAATGTATTGTAAGGAAACTAATTAATTAACTCGTTATAAAAATAAATAATACGGATGAGAAAAGTTAGAAATTGTGTTTACAAATTTCATTGCCAACTTGACATCACAACATGCAATTAAACAGTCCAGTTCCGTCACTGATCGGGTCACGCAACTCAACTGAACACGAATTTTTAACACATAAATAATGGTCGTTTGTCATTGTAAGCACGTCAAGATTGACATCCCAGTAGTTAGTCTAATACAAGACAATTGGTGTACAGTCGGCTTACGAAAACCTTAGTTTAAGTATGTTAAGTCGCAGACGCGTAGTACCTTCAGAATCAAAAGCACTAAGCAGACAACTGCATATAAAATTATACTTACTGCTTGTAATACAGAACAAAATAGTAAACACCTTTTTAATGGCATAGTCATTACGAAGTTTTAATCGAATTTAACTTCCATTTAATTGTCAGCCTGTGTCATTGACCTTGGAGCAAATGTCGACTTCAAGGTGCCGAACCTTTTTTACCCTGACTACAGTAACGACACATTCGTTATTCGGGTCATATGCATCTGTATATTTCGTAATGGTAATTTGTTTTCAAAGAATACACATAACTACTCTCTCTCTCTCTTCAGATGGTACTCGTCCACTGTTGGACGTAGACCGCGTAGAGGCGATAAATTAATTAATACTTTCAATTATTTAGATTAAATTAAATTAAATTGACGTGTTTAATTTACAACTCAACTACAGCGTACATTCTGATCTTGCTTCATAACATTTCGAGCAAGGAGCAAAACGAAAACAATTTCGCAACGCATCGGTAAGCTCTTCATTACTGACATGACCCGATGCAAAATTAATTGCTCGGAGCGTTACCTTTTTCTTACTTTTGCTTTACTCTTTCTTGGTTTGAACTCTAATATTTTTTTAACTAAGCCAGAGTTTATTTAAGAGCTTTGCTTACGTATTTAATGTCTCGATGTGATGTAATGTTTTAAAAATTTGCATTGTCATAATCAAAAAACTGGAACTTCGTTTGTTTCATTGGATATGTACAACATTTGTAAATAGCACGAAGAGTCTCAGATAACTCATTTAAAAAAGAGAGTTTATGACTTTCCTCGTGTCCACATCTCTCGCTTCTTCTACACCATATATCTTCGCACTCATACCGTTTATTATTGCACTAACCTGTACTATTTGGAACACTAAGCCTGATATTCTCTCTTCATTCATCCTTTCAATATGCCCGAACCAACGGACCTCTCAATTCTAGTCACAACATCCACTTTATTTAGTATATTTTGTTTATATAATTTCCATTGTGTGGCAACATATTAATAATTTTATCAGAACTCGCGCTGAGTATTGGACTTTGGCATGCAACCTAGTTAACCCGGCGGAGTCAGGTGTAATGAGGCAGATGATTGGCAATTACTCAAGCGCGGTTAAGTCGATTGAAATCATTGATTGGCTTGAGACCTGTAGACTGTTTATTTACGACTAACAGGGGCTTGTAAGGAAAATGACAACGTTTTAACCTGTTATTTCCTATCCAGATATCTGAAGCAATTGTTGAGATGCCCACCATTTCGTCATGTATAATTTCAAACGCCCTATTGACGGTGTTGCAGTGCTGTAGTCGATTATTTTGTAAAGAGACCATCAGCGCACTAAACGTTTTTAACGATCGAGAAATATTTTGTAACCAAGGCCAGGAGTCATAATGGATTATACAGGATGTTAAATAAATGATCAGCAAAGCGAAAATTTTGTTGCTTAGCCCTATTGAGATAAATAGACATTTGTCTTAATAATAAATAATTTATCACAGAAGTAGCCACATCTATAGATAAGATGAATGAATAGAATGTAGAGTTGCGGAAAGCCCCCTACTATACTACCTATTTGTGATCATCTAATGAATTCTTCTAGTATTGACCGTTGTGCCAAGTATTGCCCCTGTAAATTGATAATGTCAATAAGATAGCAAGTTCAATATATATAATAATAATAAAGATATCTTTTAAAAATATAGTGAAATATTATTAATAATATGTTTCCTACTAATAAAAGTCTATTGTTTAAATTGGTTAGTGTTTTTTTATATTTCGGCATTGACTCTCATGTTCTAATGAAGAATCTGTACTAGTTTGGAAATATTTTTGATTTTTTCCGTTAATATATTTGATAACATCATGTCATCATATTTTTTTATTAAGATTAATTTAAATTAAATTTCGAATTGTCAATATCCGTGATCAACTGTGATATCGACTGGTTTTTCATATTTAAATCATAATTCAACATGCAACAAACAAGAGAACAAGAGTTTAGCGTTCATGTGTCAATAATTCAAAGTACGTTTATTCAATGTTTAACTGTTTTCGAACACCTGTATACACCGTAATCTATTGATAATTAGTTTCAAGCCGCGACAAAGGCTGTCGGCGGTGCAACTTCTGGCCGACACGCATTTAGATTGATGCTCGGGCATCAGCTGGTTTTAAAAAGCCGTTGACAGTTATAATTGTGGATTACTAAATATTTTAAAAGAACAAAATCCAAGGTGATGCTGTCAGTTCACTATACAACCGTATAATGGTTGGCAGAGACAATGAGCGATTGAACTGAATCTTTAAAAGCATATTTTGATTAGTAAATAAATGTAGGTCGGTGAGTTTACTTCAAAATCCTTCTATTACGTTCACAAAAACAGTAAACATAATGGATTACTGGGTAAAATTTAATCTAGGGTTTCATTTTATGTTACAAATTAATGAACTTTTATCGCCAACCGATAATTGCCATTATGGCTCATCTTAAAATATTTTTTATTACTCTATGGGGCAAAGAGTAGACATTTTTATTTCACCTTCTTCAGCCATGTCAATTATGTATAAGACCATAAACGATCGCATACACTTTGTTGATGATTAAACGATCTTTTTTTTAATTTTGATCATGTCTCAAGCTGTCATCACGATGTTTTGCAGTTCACTAATTAACTTAAAGGAGGTTAATAGGTACATCGTTGCGTTAATACATGTTGCGCATTGATCTTTATGTGGATACTACAACTTTATAGTTTTAATAAGGAAGGCGTTAGGCCCGATCGATTATAGATATACGAAATATGAATGCAGTTGGGCAATGCGTGCAGCTACCATCTTACCGTGTTGAAACAACAACCAT
The DNA here is from genome assembly GCA_029849275.1 of Papilio elwesi. Classification (NCBI taxonomy): domain Eukaryota; kingdom Metazoa; phylum Arthropoda; class Insecta; order Lepidoptera; family Papilionidae; genus Papilio; species Papilio elwesi. The sequence continues at coordinate 964,158 of CM056687.1, read as the reverse complement.
TCTCTTATTGAGAAACCTTATTGGTGATAATTAAACCTACGTTCAAAAGCGTCACGAAGGAAAGTGAATGCACGAAGCGAGTACCTCGCATATGTTCCGTGTAATGTAATATTGAGATATTATCTGTGTCAAGCAGATATCGCCATCCTAGAGTGTAATAGACACAGTAATCTAGAAACTTCTTGATGTGTCTTGAATGTTATTTAATGGGTATTTTGTCTACCAGATACCACCAGAAGTGATCAGCGCCACATGATTATTTACAACATCATAATGGCATTTTTTTAACATTGGGAGATCCCGCAACAAACATATCTTATCATACCACGATCCCACAGAAGGCGTGTTTAAATTTCTGTGTTTCATCTGATGAGTGAGTAGCGTAGAGGCCTTCAGTTCTCTTCCCTTTCCCATCCTTGCCTAATAAGTATAAGATGGGAACGGACAGAGATGAAGTGAACCACTTCTTACTTCTATTATTCTATTAAATAGTTGAATTCCTCCTCTTAGTTCAAGCAGAGGAATTTGTGAAGATAGACAAGAGAAAGAAGACTTTCAACCTCGATCGGACGTTTATGATTCGTTTACAGCTCCATCCGTCTCCTACAAAGACATGATATCCGTTTATTCCTATTAGATCGATGGAGGCATATACAGATCACGCAATGACAGCTGTGGAGTTCAGGGTGACAAGAAATGGCCAAGGTTTTACACCACTAACTTCAGACCACACTTCCTAAAGTATGTTTGCCATTTAAAGCGACTGCTAAATGATTGTTCTTTCTGTCCCGTTTAATTTAAAAAGGCGTGAGAGCTTCTATTATCATGATGAGATATCAAAACAAAGATAAATCGACTTGACAAAAAGTTGATTACGCTTAGTGCACGGAAGCGGGTGATGTTGGATGGTAATCGTACAGCTTGTTTACATTTCACCACGTGTAACGTGTCAATTAGCTGTAAATACGTATAACGACATCTATTGTCTATGTCCACGAACTTCGGTATATTCGGGGAGGTTTAAGATTTTGTAAGACGCTTTTATTAGCTTGGGACCTTTCCCAATGGAAAAGGGACGAGGTCAAACTGAGCCTACGGCACCTCATCACCTGATACGAAGCGCAAAAGAATACTTCTTCCACCGGTCGAGCCGGCCCATTCGTACAACAAATGTAGTTGCGGGCCACGTTACAAACACGTTGTTCCCAATGTTGATCCCAGACTTAGCTCGGTAGCCCACTTGTGATTTATGTGTGCATATTATTTAACATATATCTATAAAACCGATAAGAATATAAATTACTAAAGCCGTATTTTGTACTATAAACTTCTTTGGGAGTAAAGCTTTTTTGCTATATTATTTCGTATTGTCAGTCACTATTTCATGATTAGCAACAGTTTTCCCCCTTCATTTTATCATTGCGGAATGTAAACAGCGGGCGTGCGAAAGAATCCACGACAAGTCAAATTAGACCGTACAGATAGCATCGGCGCATTGTGAGCCTCGCGGCAATAATAGCCCTGCCTCTGAATTCTCTTTTTGTACGTGTTGCCTAGGTATTATATTATTTATTTGAAGGTAGCATCGAAGTTGTTTAAAAATTACATTTTAACAAGTAATAAGTTTAAAATAGTTGGCTTAATTCTACAAATCTAGTTACGTCTAATTACGTGTTAATCTGTTTATAAATGAGCATTTATTTGACATTTAATGCGAGGCACACATACGCGGCCCGTGAGCCGAGGCAGCTTCGTCCCTGTGGAGGATGAGCCTCCCAAACCTCCAGAAAGGCGCATCGGAACACCAAGCTTGCCCTCCCACAATGCCTACTGTCATTGGTAGAGGTTTCCCCGCACCCGCACTTAAAGGCCAGAAAAGCGGAGGATCTTTCCAGCCTTCAGCAGTGGATCTAGTCTTAGGTTAGTCGGAAATCGCAAACGGCAAGGGGTAAGGTTAGTGCGGCGTTAGGGACATCCCTTTTCCCTCGCAGCCACCGTCGCATCTGCGGTGCGATCTCACTTAGTCGCTGATTTACGACAACTCAACAGTAGGTCATAGCATACTATAAAATAAAAATAAAACTATAAAATCAATTTGGAAGAACTTTAATCATTGTTAAGATTCCATCGAAAACACATTGTCTAGATAAATATATGATAAATACAGGTGTGTTATTCATAACAACCATTTCCTAAATCTAACACAGTGGTACTCTTTTGTGGAAACTACCTAACACGTTCACTAAACGGTGGGAAATGCGGAAATACTAAAATGGCGAATGTCATTACTCCATTTACCATTTCCAAAGCTACTGTTTTGACATTACGTGGCTCTATTCTTATAACCTATATGTAAAACCTATCCAGCGAATCGTATTGTTTTTTTTTAATTTGTTCCCGTTTCAGTCAAGTTAAAATTAAAATAACTTAGTCGTTATATTGATTTTCAGCTTTTTTACTTTAACTTAATACAATTCTTTAAGTTCTAGACCTTATATTCAGTATTAATTCGTTACAATATTAATGTGTTAATTGATTTTATTTCTATTTAATTATTTCACGTTTCATGACAGTTTTAAACACCATGTATATGCAGTCCAACATTTCGCATTTCCCATCGTAACTACGGACCTATCTAAATATATCATATTTTCAAAAGTCCTTTATAATCAATTCACATATTGGCGGGGCCTAGATACAAATTTCGACTACTTTAAGTATGTACAGATTAGACCATTTCTATTATTATCTAGGGAAGATCACCTAAACGGTGAATTTAAGTTTAGATATTTAATTTACTAATACATTTCCTACGTTTTTAAAAGTCTACGTTCTTATTTAAATAGCAAAATATCGTACCAATTTTATTCAGATCTCAAAGAGTATTCACTTTATTAGTAACGCAAAAATGTGTCTTTTGTTCGATTTTTATTTTTCTTTTATTTCCAAAAAAGCAAAGAAAACAATGTGTAATATTTTTATTAGATTAGGTTAGCATTATTAAACATTTAGGAAATGTCGATGCAAATATCGTATCATAAAATAGTATTTTAATGAATCTCCATTTGTACTCACTATGAACTCTATGTTAAAAGTGTCAAAAATAAATAAATGTGTAGTCAAGGAAATGGAACTTTTTGAAATGTACACATTTAATCACATACAAAACAAAGAGTAAACAAATAAAGACTAGATATCACAATACAATGTTGCTACCAAAAAAAATATTACAATAACTTTATGATTTAAAATTACAAATTGAGTTGTATTCGAGTTCAATTTTACTTAATGATTAATTATAATAATGGGTGAGACATAAATGGTTTAACTTTTGAGTTTCCAGTAACAGCTCAGTGAGATCACTCAAAAATGAGTGCTTTAATATCTATCTATACACTTACAAAAACTAGACAATCACATTTCTAAACATTTATCTCTAAGTCAGTAAATCTTATTTAATCTATAATTATGTCCTACAGATTATATATGACAAATCTAGAGAAACAATTATGCTACATTATTAAACATCAAACACATACATAAAAGCCTGGGATAGCGAAAACACGGCGAAAACATTTATAGATTTAGCTAAAAATGTGTCTATAATTTACAAAATAGTACAAGATTTTTGTTATGGCAAGTGTGAGGTGTGTCAAACTACATTTGTATATTTCAGGACGCGACAGATATATTACATTTCATTTATTAGGAACATAAAAATAAATAACCTTATTTGTCAGTTTATCTTCTATTTTTAACACGATCTATATCTCAGATAGTTTATCATAGAGATCTTAAAAAAACATATTTTGAAAGTTAAACACTTTCAAAATATGTTCAAAACTTTTTACTTCAATTCAAAGTTCGATGTAGTACTTTCTACTTATAGTATACATATAAATAAATGATATGGCAATCTAAATACGTATACCGTCCTTGTCCCACAGTAGTTACTATGAACAAGTATGTTTATTTATGTTTTGTGTTAATATTATTCTTTCGAAAGAATTAATTCGCTCAGTAGAGCTACCAATAATATCACCGAATTAAAAATAAAACATGATTTTCTGAGATTATTTTCATATTTGATTTAAGTTTTTTAAACACATCGCGTATAGTTTTAAAATTATGATAAACTCAACTAAACTACGTTTTTCAAATATCAAATATTACAAATATTAATTCATTCCAAATACTACCGCTGATCATCGGTCCATCGATGATCGATCCATGGACCGATGATCTGGTCAAAGTTGCGGGAGCGCATTGGATGAGGGTGGCAGAGGACCGATCTTTGTGGCGATCAATGGGGGAGGCCTACGTTCAGCAGTGGACAGATATCGGCTGAAACGACGACGACTTCCGCTAACAGCTTCAAAATATTCCATAGTCAAGGTTTATTTACGATACGTTCCTACGGAAATCATGTTAGAAATGCATGGCAAGTAAATAAGTCGAACTAAACTATTTTAGTTTACTATATATGTATATTATAGTATGTAAGTTCTAAAGAGTATTGAGGATATAAAATTCTTCGAAGACATTTATATAATTATAAATTTAATCCATATTTACCTTGGTCACGACGTCACCCGGATGGACCAATTTTGCGAGATTCTTATGAAATAAAAAAATTAATAAAGTTGTATAATCCCCAAAGACTCCGAAAAAGCTGAACCGATTTCGTTGAAATTCTTAACGGAACGTTCAGGTTGGCCTAGCACGTGATCCTCTGAAGCTTGGTAGCGGATTAATATAATTAGTGCTACCTAGGTGAAGCCGGGGCGGGTCACTAATCACAAATAATGTTTATAAGTGAAAATTAAATCATCACCTCCTTGCCCTTTTCCCACTCATGTGGGGTCGGCACAGTATGATTCTATTCCATACTGTATAAGTTTTGGCTACAGTTTTTACGGCCGGCCGCCTGCCTGACGCCAACCATCCTTGATAATAATTGGTTGTACTTAAGTCTTCTTTTGTCAGTGTGATTAAAGATAAATCCGTTGCGTTTTTTTCTAACACGTTAGTATAATATTAACAAACTAACAATATTAAAAATACATCCTACGAAATAAATAAATTAAAAATAATTTAAGACACATCTGTCTCCTTTGACACATGTCATACCAAGTCATAAGTGAAAATTAAATGAATGGAATATTTCGGAGCTGGCAGACATCGTCTAATAAAAAAAATATTCGACTAAAATTATGCATTTAATTTATTAAAGAAAGTCGATATGCTTTTCTATACATCTCAATTCTACTAAAATTACCATAATATTTTTAATATACAACATTCACACTACCGAGTAATATTCGATGTGATTTGGAAACAGTTTACTAAACATCTAGTGTTAGTTGAACTTCAGTCTCTATTTGGCACTCGCATCTCAGAATACTGTTAGGGGTATTCGTATTATTAAATTTAAAAAGAACCTTCACGTACTTTCATTCAATTAAGGAAGCAATAAATATATAAGCATTTTGACGAACTTACCATGTGTTTCAAAAAGACATAGTTTAATATTCGCAAAACAAACTGGCCATAACTGGACATTTAATTATACTAGATCATAACCAGATCATGGATTTAGGTCGGGCCGGAGACTAGAAGTTTCAAAACGTGTTCTATAAAGCTATATTGCACAATACAAGTGTGCAATCTGAATTGCATCTCGGTAACTAGAGCAAATATTCATGAATGGTCCAACACAGCGATCCAGGGGAATCGCAGAGTATTATTGGGATGTTATTGCGATCGGCGATTGTCATTGGAACAATCGAAATAACTTTCTTGTCCTATTTCAAAGTTTGTTCCATTAAATTTTATGTTTGTTTTTAATTTAATGTTTTTTATGTTAATTAAATCACATCTTTGTCAATCGACAAATTTTCAAAGTTTGCCTCGTTTCAACTTTTGTTGAAATATATTTTCGAAATGAAATGTTTTGTGTAACATTAGAAGTTATTTCATTGACAAAAGTGCATCTTATATTCTGTAAATGTGAAAGTATAAACTTACCCCTACTTTTGGTGTAATTATTACCTGTTATTATTTAAAATCTTTCTGAAACTTTAGACGACTTCTATAGTAGAGATATGAACTTCATTTACATTAAAATATATTGAATTGAGTACAGAAAGGGTCCCAAAGGGTGTATCTTTAGGGAGCAAGAAGTTAAGTCTATATGGTTGGACCAGCGAAGGCATATTATTTGTGTGCGCCGCTAGAGCAGGGCCGGGCTCAGGTTTGCGGTCACGCGCGGCCCAGCATGGCGGCCACGTCGCCCGCCGACTGGGAGTGGAGGAGTGCGGTGCGCCCCGGCCGCGCCGGCGCCAGCCTGGGCAGGGCTAGCACTCCTGTAGTATTCGTTCCCAGTGGGCAGCCTGTCATGAACTCGTGACGTGTCGCCTCTGTTGGGTTGATGCGGCGCTTCGGGTCCCATCTGAAAAGATTTCATTACATAACTTTTAAAAGGCTGCAATTTTCGCTATTCTACGCGACTTATAGTAACTTGTAAAATTGCGATAGTGAAGAAATTGACATAGAATTATTTACATAAATAAATATATAATATTTTATATTTATAATTATAATTACAGAAGTATTGAATAAATTTGATCATTTATTAAATTTGCTGTCGTAACCTCCGCCTAGTTGCAACATACAGACAGATTTTACTAAATCTATATTACTTGCAAATGATATAAAGATGTGTTAACAATAGAGGCTTCTAATAAAGCTTGCATAACGTTTGCATCACTCGGACGTGGTGTAATGTGGAACACCGATACATCTCAAATGTTACCGCTTGGAAAAATCTGATAATTGTACATTGTAACATGTCTCTAAAAATTCGTGTCTTAATATGCATTTCTTGATAGTCTTCCCGAAAACAATTTTACAATGAGGTTAATTAGCCAATCAGAGGAATATGGTATAGATAGCGTACAACAAACCTATGCATAATAATATGTACCACTAGTTTAGGATATTTTATATTTATCCCCCCTCTGTTCATTAAAGGTAATTTGTTGCAGATACCTATGGGTAGTAGACACTTAATATTAAGCACTGCCCAAAGACATCCGTAACAGGTAAATGTGTTGCGTTTGACAGGAAACAGGAAAAAGGATATTTTTTTACGTCCAATCCTCTTTTCGTTCCCATCCTATCCTTATAAGGAAAGGGTGGGAAGGGGAAGAGGACTGAAATTAGGCCTCCGGCATCACTCATCAGACGTAATACAGAGTACTTCTACTTCATGCCTGCCTTCTGTGAGGTGGTATTTCTCCGGTCGAGCCGGCCAATTCGTGCAACAGATGTTGTTGCGGGCTCTACCACTGTTACTCGATCAATCAGATGGACATATTTGTTAGAAGGTTACATCGGTTACACTGCTCACTAATATTTACAAGGCTCAAGAATTGCGGACATTTACTTTTTGCTATTCGTGACATAAGACACGTTAGGTATGGACTCTGTAAATAGATTTAATTTCCAACCGGTCCGTTAAAGACCTCGGAAGCTAGAGAGTAGTCAGTTATTTCTGACGCATACTAAATGTAAGGAAATCCCTAAACTACTTTTTAAGTAGTAAGGTCACATAGCTTAATGTACTATGTGTAGTAGATTATGCAATCAGAAGTATATAGTAGTACAACTAGGATCTAAAGGCTTCGCGTCAAGAGACTGGATTATCTTGGGCACTTTAACAGTAACTTGAAACATGATCTTGCGACTAATAAACCCATCGGTTTTGATATTTTAATTCTGTCGTAATTCGTAGTCGTAGGAGGTCCTTACAAAGCAGCACACTGTATCCCCAAAAGAATTCTTAGGTGAAATCTTACTTGGAGTACTCTATAGAAATCTGATAGTCACCAGCAACTAATTTACTTTTATTACAACATTACACAGAATAAAATTATCCATAGAAGACCAGGAAAAAGACGAACGGTACAATTAGATCACACGTTCACTACGTCCGCATGAATAGAAGATGGCACACAATGAAGTCAAGGTATGATTCCCAATTAAATACATCCTACTTTCTACAAACCGGACAACCGGTAAAGATAACACCCTGTAATTTCTTTCTCTGTTAACCCTAATTTAAATAATAGGTACATTTTCATTTAGATGCATTAAGATGCTATAAATACTGGAGATACATTCGCAGCTTTAATTGATTTTTCTTTTAATTTACTTGTTGGCGAAAGATCGAAAGTTTATAACACTAGATACGCCGGTTATAGGCGGTGTTGTGGTTTACATCAGTTAAGATCTTAAAAAGTCGACGTTAGTGTTACACAAGGTAATGTAAATGTTGTGATAATAATTTATATCATATTGGTAACACCTCCGAATGATAGGCATCGATGACATGAAAATTCCGCAATAATATTGCATTTCAATTTGCATATTGCAATTGTTTGACCTATAGAAATGTGGTAATTTTCATGATTCATATACACTGAACAGAATCCGTCTGTCTGTTGCGTAATCTAAATGCAGTTGCCAGGTCTAAGACACTTTCCAATTCTGCAGGCGCTTCGGCCATCGCCTAGCAACAACGGGATCAAGGTGATCCTATCGCGTCAGGCTACAATCCAATTTAGATTTATTGTAGGCTACTTGTTTAAGCCTAGCCTTTAAACCTAAGTCGGTTTACAACTTTAATCTGTTGGAATAATACTGATTTTACGGATTTTATCTTAGGTTTTTTGTTTCTGAGGTTTCTGTCTCCTATGTAAATATTGACCTGTATTTTTAAATAATTGGAAAAATCAGTTTTTATTACGTAAGATATATAAGTTTTATAATGAAATAAATAAAATAAAATAGAAAGATACAATGAGTATTGTAAAATGTATTTAAAAATCATAAACGTCTTATAACTTCCGCTATTGTTTTTTTTTTTAAATGAAGTGGCAAACGAGCAAGTGGCACCTGACAATAAGTATCGCTACCCATAGACATCCGCAACAAGCTAATGAGTTGCAGATGTGTTGCCTACCTTTATTGACAAAGGACTAACAGAAAAAAGGATATTTCTATACCTGTCCATCCCCTCCTCATCCGTCAAATCCTCTTCCCCTTCCCATCCTTTCCTTATGAGAAAAGGGTGGGAAGGGGAAGAGGACTACAATTAAGCCTCTGGCACGTCTATCATCAAACGAAACATTGAATACTTCTACTTCACGCCTGGATTCTGTGAGGTCGTGGTATTTCACCAGTTGAGTCGGCCCATTTTGTGCAAAAGATGTTGTTGCAGGCTCTACCACTGTGGCCGCGCTCGAGCACAGTCTGAGAGACGTTTCACCTGAGTTCCTTTGTTGATTTCTCTCATGTTTCCATTTAGATTACATGATAAAATGATGAGAAAACCAATTAAATATTTCTTCACTGTTCATATTGCACTAAAACGAAACAGCTTTAAGATAGACATTTGTTTGATAATTAAATGTACAGGAACGTACCACCCAACTGGTGCACATGCGCACGTTTCTCGTCTACTTTCCTTTAATATAACACACCCTTACACGCACAGTTGATCTCACCACACTTGTAGTTGTTACATGGCTACATTCCTGAGGCAACTTTCCACCGTCTGTTCCTAGTTCCTTTGACTGCGGTGTTTCGTTACATCGCGGTATACGTAACATTACTTAAACAGAAATCTGCCTCAAGCTGGAAAAGACGTATACTGAGTACAAAAAGTTGATTCATAATCTTGTTTGTAATCTTTTGGTCTATTTAAGTAGTAGCTATTTTTCTGTCCGGAGTTTGTCATCAAATCTTGCAAATTAAATTTGATCCACTTCCGGGTTACCGTCTTGACGAGTAGTCTGTCTTTCAATGGTAATTAGAATCTGATGGGTGAGCTGGAAGGAAGGAAGGAAGGAACTCTGTAATGAAACGACGCAACCCCATCGAGTTTCGGCTTGTTTGATGGGTCTCGGCGAGTACTTGATTTTTATTTAACATGAATATAATAAAAGTTTGTTTTTAAAAAGTTTTTTTTAATGGGAAGAAGAAGTCAGATGAGAAGAAAACAGAGCGATAGGTAGCAGTTATCTTCAAACTTCTATTCAGTTGAAATGGTTAAATGGACTGAATTGAACATATTATTTACAAGTTCTTGTGTTAACCTAATATTATAGAGGGTGTCCTCACTTATGCTTTGTTCCAAATCAAGATGGAAATTTTGTAAACATAGGTTACGTTTCACGTTAAAATTCGTCAAATCCAAAACATTTTCGAAAAGCAAATTTTCTCACAATACCTTATAACATTAGATATTAATATTATACGATTTTTATTTACTTTATCTCACGATATTTTCACAAAGAGAGATAGTATAAAAAGTGTAATGGCCGCCATGTGGGTGAAGTGAAAAATTATTTGTGTACGAAAATTCCATCTCGATATGGAACAAACGATAGACATACAATTATTTCACATAAATAACTGTAGCAGGAACCATAATTAATTTAAAAAATGAATCACCGACAAATTTTCTATAAGCCAACTCGCGTTCTGCCAGTCTAATAAATAAATTTCTGCGAGCATTTTATTTAAGTACGAAATAATTTGAATGTCTTAAATGTTTTGTAAGCTCAAAGTGCTTTAAGTAATGCAGTTAATGTGCATGAATTAGGACAAGTGAGAGACTTGTGCGGCAACGCGACCGAAACCGGCGGCTGATGGTAGCCAATAGGGCATGTTCCCACGCTGGTGAAGTTTGTTCTGGAAACGTCCAAAGCAACATTCACCACTAACAGGACTGTTAAATTTATTGTAACTGGGGATAACAAGATATGTGTTGGTTTCGACTTCACGGAGTGTTACGTTATACTTGTTCGTATTGCTTTAAATTCTTATGGTGACAATCACAAATGATATCACAACAACGCCAATAGCCTATAACGTATGGTTAAGGATTGGTATCCTTGGGAGACCGCCGCCCTCGCCCCCCGTTGTTGTGCTGGCTGGCGGAGAATGGGGATGCCGGAATTAACAGCCCACACGTCTAAGGACTAAGTGGTTGGTCCCCTCCCTCCTTGGCGCGGAGGCCCGAAGCCGGGGCCAGCTTGCGGATGTCACGGTGAAACACGAAAGTGCGCCCGGGGTCCCAGTCCACAAAAAGCAGAGAGGACCACGGACAGGATTTTTAGTGGGTATGCCTCTCTCCTCGGAGAGGAGAGTCCCACATCACCATCGTACTGTCCCCCCGGTGGTATACGTAACGCATTTTCCCTGTTGGGAAAAAAATGATATGCTTTCCTTATTGGAAAAGGATGGGAAGAAGACTGGTTTTGGGCCTCGGGACCTCACACGTCTGACAAAACGCGGAATACTTCTACTTCACGCCGGTCTTCCGCAAGCTACGTATTTCACCGGTCGAGCCGACCCATTCGTGAAACAGACGTTATTGTTGTGGGTTCTACTACAAAACCAAAAACCTAGTCTTTATCTAAAAAAAGGTTAAGATCAATTACCAAACAATTTTCAACTTGCAACTTGCAACTTTTTTAATTTATAAAACAACCGATTTTAACTTAAAAATAATAAGTAAGTTTTAAACTTAATTAATTCAGATCGAAAAGCAAAGCAATGTAGTCAGCGAACTCAGTGTAAGAGCATCGAACTTGAATTTGACACGTAAAATGTGTAACAACTTAAAGCAGTCCATTCTGATGCAATCCTCTCCCTTTCACATTACAACAATGAACGTGCGCTGAAGGCGGGCAACACCGACGAAAGTCATATTTAATCTGTGATGACTGATGACGCAGTAGTCGGTTCGTATTACTTCAAATAAATTATATCACATCATGATATAATTTATTTCGAGTTAGACATTAAGTTAGTTTAAAGAAACGTGGCTCCAGGAGGTCATAATGGCTCTGACATATATACATATACGCTCACGCTCCTAACCCATAGGAAATTTCCATTTGGCGCGATCCTGGTATACCTCTCTCGCTTCTTCTACATCCATAAATCTACGCATACATGCTCGCTGGTTACAGTTACTCCTATATCGACCTTTTTTAAGTCACTAATCTGATCGATATAAGTTCTCCTTGGATGTCCCCTGCCAACGCCACTCACTTTTGCACCATAAATTAATTATAATATGATTTAATGTAATCAAATACTCAAAAATAATATTTAAAAAGTGTATTTCGATTTCGATCGTGTGTAATGTTTTACATTGTTATGTCTTTCTTTATAACTTTCACCGATGAGTTAAATAAACAAATTAATATCAAACTCCATTAGTAAGCTAGCTTTCTTTTTAAAAATAAAAAATATGTCAATGAGACTATTATATTATACGTCAAGATTTTGTTATAATCAATAAAGATTTATTGCTATACTAGTATTCCGCCCCGGCTTCGCCCGGGTACCACTAATTATGTTGATCCGCTGCCAAATACAGGAATGTGCCAATCTGGACAATCCCTGTAAATTTCATTGAAATCGGTCCAGCCGTTTCAAAGTCTATAGGTCTATAGGGAACACACACATTTCACTTTTTATATACTTTTTTTTCATAAAAAGTATCCTATGTTACTTCTAATACCTCCAAGAATATGTGTACGAAGTTTCATGATGATCGGTTGAGTAGTTTTCGCGTGAAAGCGTAACAAACAAACGTACATTCAAATTTATAATATTAATTGGGATATATTGTAAAATGTTCCCACGCGGTATCTGTCTGTACGAACGCGATAAATTCAAAAGTTACTGATTGGATTTACATACGAATAGATGGAGCGGTGTGTATAGTTTGAAGTCGGGTTTCTTCTATATAGTATACTAGATAAATGTATAAATATATTAGTAAGATACAAGTTTCAATGACCTAACGGATGCTTGCGCTCCTAAGAGAAAGCTGTTATCAGTTCTCATAATTTGTTACGTAAAGGTAATAAAATTTACTCAAAAACTGTAATACAAATTCAACCACACAAACAACGGTAGTCGAGTTAACGTGGAGGCGTTAGATACACATGACATTTTATATTCCCTTATAGCCTAACGATTAAAGTGATTAACGTCCAGCCGAGGCATGAATGTCATTACCGTGATAAACATCTTATCACATGGATATCAAACATATTCTTGTTACTAGCAGACTTGTTCCTCGAAACCCTACTCTAGTTTCGAGCTGTTTATAGTACTAACGAACTCTGCAACCAGCAGCCAGCCGTAGCGATGACAGACACGCATCGATACCACATTATCTAATCCGTAAGCAGATCCGCGAGCGAGGCGCGGCCGGCGGCACGCACTCTCGCCTATGACTTATGTAACTGACCGTAGATTAAGAATTAGATTAGTAAAATACAGACACGACTTAAAATTATTAATGACCATTAACATACATTATTATTATATAGCTTAAAGAATCTACGTCAAATACAAAACATAACTCTTATGTCACATCATCTACTAAATACAAATATTATTATGTATGGAAGAAGGCGGCCAACCAGCAAGGCGTTCGCATAATGTCAACTGACCACTAAACATGGCTTCTGCAACAAGCTAATGAGTGTCTCTACTTGCCTGCTCTATAATGGACAGAGACATTTGATTTTATATGACACCGATTGTGACCAACGTTAGTTATAATTCGTTATAATTCGACTAGGAATATTATGAATCGAACAAATACATAAAACACTTAAATTTTTAAATCTTTTTCTAGATATTCGTTTTAGAATAATTGAATAATCTAATTAGAAATGAATTAAAAATTCCAAAGAATAAAAGTGTCTAATGGCATCAAATCCAGTCTGAAACATTATTTAATCTTTGCCCGCCAGATAGGTGGGTTGCATAATTTCGGTAACCTTTCACTGCGGATGCCGCGGCGTGCGTCGCGTATAACACGTCAACACTGTGGGAAAAATGCGTCGAAAACCAACCGTGGCAGATTACTACGTGATGATAGCTTCCGAAACGGGAAAGTGAAAAAATTGATCGATAATCTTGAAACGTATGTCCAGTAAATTTATGTTGCCGAATACCTTTTTTTATAAATCGTAATACTTTCATTACAATATGTATTGAACGAAATGGGAGAGCAAAAAATATGCATAATTCGCAATAACATGACGTCCAAAAGTTTGTTGTTTAATTTTTTTTGTTCTATTCTCACTGGTTGTGTCCCTTAACACAATATAATAGGGCTCTATCAACACTTGCATAATTAGTGATGTGAATTAACTGGTCGATAATGAAGTGAATACTGATACTGGAAAACGATAAAAGTGTATGGTAACAGTGGTAGAGCCCGCAACAACATCTGTTGCACAAAAGGGCCGGCTCGACCGGTGGAATACCACGACCTCACAGAAGACAGGCGTGAAGTATTCTGCCTTTCGTTTGGCGAGTGAGGTGCCGGAGGCCCAATTTTGGTTCTCTCCCCTTCCCACCCTTTTCTTATAAGCAAAGGATGGGAAGGTGAAGAAAACTTGACGGTGGAGGGGATGTATTGGAATTGGAAATAGCCATTTTCTGTTTGTCCGCTCCTCTGTCCGTTAAAGGTGGGCAATGCATCTGCAACTCATTTGTTAGTTGCAGATGTGTATGGGTAGCGATCACTTGACATCGGGTGAACCGCTTGCTCGTTTAACCTTTTTTAAGGCGTTATGTGGTTATTTTCGAAAGGAATGACTTGATATGGGTTTTGCTAGTAATAATTTAAAGCTATATCGATATCGATAGCATACCTATTGCTTGTCCACTTAAGCTTAAGCGGGCCTATCATAAGTTTATATTATACCGACGTATTTAAGCAAATTTAAAATACGTTTGGTGTCGAAATTATGTTCCTATTAAATTGTTTATGGGGTCATTAATAAATTAACATAGTTATTGGTAATTTTGTTACATTATAACTGTGATGTTTGCACATAAATTATGTTAATCATATTTTAGTTTCAGTATGTTGTCTTTCAGTGTACACTTTCTCTACGCAAATCTTCATATTAAAATGTTTAATATTCTAAAACTCAATTTTAATACAGTAATGTGTTTAACTAGCCGTGCCCCACGGTGTCACCCGCCGCGCAATCTTAATTAAACGAAATTATATTAACCAATTCACATCATCGTCTCCCTGCCCTTTTTCATGCTAATAAGCTACTAACTAATAAATAATTTCTGAAATCATCGACTGTAAACTGTAAGCACTCCGTTACTAAATGATGCTTTTACCATTACCGTGCGCCTCCGAAATAACGTGCGTTCGCTACAATTTAACTCAACCCACAATGCCGTGCTTGTTTCGCACGCATTGTACGTGTTCAAATGATGCGTGTCCAGATTTAACTGAACCCTATACAACATGATTGATCATATCAGAGGTCAACTTACACTGGAATTTACAAAATCTCAGAAACTATTCAATTTTGAACTTTATATAAGGTAAGGTTTCAATCATTGTCATTTTAAAGACCATAATATAAACTTACAGCCTATTCAACTGAATAGCTATAAATTGATATTAGCATTTTATTTACGAACTAATCGAGATTAAATAAGGACTAGTTTTCAGTGAAGCTTACCATACATTAGTGCCGTAACGTAAAATCCGCACTCAAATCGGTTTAGCCGTTTCTGAGATTAGTGCGCACAAATGCACAGACAAAAGTTCTAACAATTATTGTTTTGGGTTCTATAGTGTTGATAAAGGTGTACAGACAGTGATATCTTACTATTTATTACATACTAGTGATCCACCCCGGCTTCGCCCGAGTAACCAGTAGGTAGGGTCTGGAATCTATAAGGAACTATGAATATTTCTACTGGCAACAAATTTCTCCCTTTCACAAAGGTCAATCCATATAAAGGTCAATCGTGAGTTGATTTGTGTATGAAACTAGTAATTGCTTGTTAGAGATGCCAATAAATCGGTATTTCAACGCTTTCCCTCCACATTGGTGTTAACGATTTGTGTCCATTTAAGAGTTGCTAGTTGGTCATGTTTTCTAAATACATTAAATGGCTTTTAATGCAAACTTAATAATAATAATCAAGGAAATAAAGTATAATTTGGCCAATGATATAAGACAATAATGTAGCAGATGTGACATTAGCGGTCGAAAAGTAAAGACTCTAAAACCCAATTGGGGACACAGTTTCTCTAGTTTACGTCATGTGTTTACATTTAAGCTTAAGTGACAACTGTCCTCTTTTTTCCTTATTATTTTAATAACGATATCCTTTTCACACCATTTGACATGTGTGAATGTTGCTGTTTCAAAACTTTTGACCGGTGATTTTGTATAACATATCTATAATTTATGAAATCATTGAATTTAGTGGAACTGGTGTTTTGACATGACAGTTTGCCGTTGCCATATGAAAATCTTCATTTTTTTACTTTTATTTTTGCCGTGCGATGTTACTAGACCAAAAATTATATAAAAATATTAAGCTACAACAAAAACACAGATTAAAAACTTTCACTTCATTAAATTATAACAGCCTATAAGCGATTTCTTATAATCTAAATTAAGGTTATGTCACATATTAAAACGACAAAATTATACTCCATGAATACGAATAGATAACTTAATAGGTAATATAATAATAATAATTTAGTTGCTACCAAACGATACTCTTGTAAATTTTATTATTGCATTTTGATAAGACATTGACTAATTTACATCACACGAATCAGTTTAGAGTTTCATTGTTTATCTGTTACAAACAAACAAATATTTATGCTATAAAATATCATCAAATCATACAAGTATACGACTAGTTAAGATGTACTAAAATTTACATAGCGCATCAAAGTAGAAAATCGCTTTCTTTTTTTGTCGGACTTCCTGAAGATGGACAGATCTACGTAAGATCGTTTTAAGCTATAGTCCCCGTGCCTATAAAGATGTCTCAATTTATGTCTGATTG
Source organism: Papilio elwesi (assembly GCA_029849275.1). Classification (NCBI taxonomy): domain Eukaryota; kingdom Metazoa; phylum Arthropoda; class Insecta; order Lepidoptera; family Papilionidae; genus Papilio; species Papilio elwesi. The sequence goes on along the minus strand of CM056687.1, from coordinate 947,211 downwards.
ATTTAGTAGTCTTTTTCTAAAGAGACGAAAATTCTACACAGTCTTAATTAATCCAGGCTAAAACAGTCCAAATTAGATACAATGTACACTTTAACAACGTCGATTTTTTACCGACTATGGAGTAAGTTGTTGATTTAGGGAAGGTGGGTTTAGGGTTAGGGTAGGTGAGACTGTACCCGATATAGGACTTTGAAGTACTTATAGAATAATATGAAACCTAACGTACGTAACACTAAGCTGTACTCACTCAAGACAGCGGTGTATGAAATGCAGGAAAGCCGGATCGTCGGACCGCACCGCGGAAGACAGTGCGCGCGAGCCCGGCCGCCGCTTGCGACCCTTGGAGTTGGTCACCGTGCGCGGACAACCCTTCGAGTCTGTGAGACAGAGGGATAAATGTATGATCTAAATCCTAGTAACAGTTACGTGTATTATCAATTTACTTTTATTATGTTACATATAATCCAAGACCTATTCAAATAACAGATGAGGGAAAAAATTTCTTATGCCGTATTTTAGACCAAAAATCGACGAAAAGAGCAGTTCCAACAGAACAAATATTTGACATGGTTCTTTAAATTGATATATTTTTTTTATTTATAAATCGATTGGGATATAACAAACACTAAGTGTTAAGTGAAGCTTACCACAATACATCAGTGGCACCCAAATTGGTTAAGCCGTTTCTGAGATTACCGGTAACAAACTCACAGACAAACAGACAAAAAATCTGATAATCATTATTTTGGGTTTTATTACATTTATCAATGCCCCCAATAACAGTTTTTTTTTTCAAATATCTTCCATGTACAGACAGCGATCAGTTACATTTCTATTGTATGTTGCTCGTTTTAAATATAATATATTTGCTACTAACTGTTAATTTTTTTGTCTCCTTTTAACATAAAAAGGCTAGATAAAAGCTGACATCGATTTAAATAACAGTAAAGTAGCTCGTTGAATTAAAACATGAGTCGTTTTAATTTGATTTAAAATTAACGGATTTCCTACTTGATATACAAGTTAGCAACAAATGGGCGCAGCGTCCAGCTATAGGCTTTTCGTTTCGCAACACGTTTACGCAACCGTCTCGCAGCTTCATTAGAATTGCAATCAAACTGGACAGCTTAGAACTTATCTGTGATAGAATTCGCGACGTGATTCAATTCTGTAACATGGCCTTAAGTATTTAAGGCCCATGCTATAACTGCAGTCTCTACTAAGATTACCAAAGTCATTAATAATACTACAAGTGTTTATGTATGGGGAACGCGAAGTGATATCCAATTTTGTCAAATATCAACTTCAAGCCAAGACTGCGCTAATAAATGAAAATTATTGTATGTCTAATAGACCTCCAACAAGAGGGACCCATAACCTGGTCAATGTTGCAGGAGTATAACTGCATGAGGGTGGCAGGCTATTGATCGATTAATATCTGAGGCGTACGTCCAGCAGCAAATAACTAGCTAGATAAGGTCGTACCAAAGAAGAGTCTCTTCCTGGTGGCGTGGAGCAGCAGGTCTGGTGGCGGCGGGCCGAGGACCTCCATGATGCACGCCAGCTGCTCCGCCTCGTTCTCCCCCGGGAACAGTGGGTAGCCCGTGTGCAGCTCCGCCAGGATACAGCCTACATGTCGATATTGCTTTTATTTCTGTAGATATTAACCATTCCCTCCCTTATTTATATATATGTGTATATATATGTGTGTGTATATGTATATATGTGTGTGTGTGTATATGTATGGATATATTATTTTTATTTTAATATTTTACTTATTTCTATTTATATATCTTCTATGTATATGTCATATATATCAATATTGTGAAACTCCTAGATTGTGGGTTTTTGTAATTTTTTGTACTGACCTCGGTGCCCACGATACAGGCATTGCCTAGTGTGGGCATCACTAGCATAACCTAACACTGAGATTGCCGCTGCACAAATTCAATAATCAACTCAACTCTGTAATATCGCAGGCTATGTGTTTTTTTTTATTGCAAATAAAACTTATTTTCAAAACCTTATTTTCATTTTCATATAACATGCTATACTATAGATTTTTTATGGCGTCGTATATTAAGAAGTGCACCTCTGTTTCGACTGACTGACTTAATCTGTGTCAATAACAATACTATATTATGTTACTTTATGATATCGCTTCGGTACTGTTGTTAGAGAGATATTTTACTTGTTGTTTTCCTTACGATACTTGCTCAACACATTTCCATCAAATAATACGTGACAATTATTCAATTAGGTATATCTTGTTTCATAGAAAGATGTAATTTTTGCCAACAAACGTCATTTATCATACATGGCGGCCATTACACTTTTTGTACATTCATCGGAAATGTTGTAATTTTGTGGAAATCGTGAGATAAAGTGAAGTGAAATTGTGTAATATTGATAGCTATTGATTTTTTGAGTTTATGAATTTTAACGTAAAAACCTTTGTTTACAAAAATCCCAACTTGCTGTGAAACAAAGTATACAAAAAAATATTTCTTGTCAATTACTCAGTAACAATTACTCAGTAAAGAACGGCTTGTTACACATAGAAATATTTGAAGATAACAAATTTTTGTGTAACGTATTTTTTAATTAAAATTAGATATGTTTATATCAGGACTTGAACCTTGAACTCTAATCTCCTTATTTCTTATGAAGACTATAATTATTCGGATAATGAACCGTAATGATGGGGCGAATCCAATCTTATATATAATAAAATGTCGCACTTATCATGGCGAACTTTACGAACCGTACTAGTGTGCAGTCGCCTTTCTCTCGGCTTTCTACAGCCGACAGGTTACGTGAGCGACAAGTTGGGCACAAACATTCCATGACCGCCTCATTTACACATCGAACAGGTCTCATCATGGGCCTTTATGTCAATCGGTTGTACATTGTAAAAACTAATCTGAGAAAGTTATTAAATTTTGACAGAATCGTCATAAATAACTTAACAAGACATGTCAAATATACTTATTACTATATTAATTATTACAATGACAAAGTCTAATGTAATGCAATGGATAATTTCATTCATTTCAATGGATTACTACCATTATTATTCGTAACTGACTTATCACTGTTTGGCCTAGAAGAGGCATCTACAGCTACACCGGGCTTAAGGCGGCATGGCGCAGAAGGCGCCTAGACTAAGCCTCTTGAGTAACTTAGCTCGTGGGAAACCTTCGTAGAGGAAGCTCGGGCCGTTACTTTATTATTATCAGCGGATTAGGAATCCGCTGAGCGCTTAGGTCGCTTCGGCGGACCCTCCATGGAGTGACTGGGCTCAAGGCTTGGCTTGGGCAGTCATTCATTACGCATTTAGCATTCCGATTCAAGGGTGCCCGTAAGGGTCGCGCCGATGGGTAGCTACCCATAATAGCTATTATATGATTACAAATGGATACCAGTGATGTAGGATTAGTTTATTCAATAGAAATTGTTATCTCGTACTATGCTACATGATTTCGGTCAAGTCAATGGTTATTGAGTGATTGTAGGTTCCCTTATTGTGCTTTTTTTTACAGGAGAAAGTGGCATACGAGCAACGGGTCGTTTAATGTTAAGACACCTCCGCCTATGAACATCTGCAACACCAGATGAACTGCAGATGCGCTGCCGGCGTTTGACACAGGAGTATGCTCTTTTATTGGTCGTATTTGGTTTTGAAGTACCTGGTGACAGATCATTTAATTATTTATTCAATACCAGTTTTGTACTATGCGTTTTTTTCAATTTTTATCGTTCAAGAGGTAAATGGACAATCTTCCTTCCTTACCCATACTCCACATGTCGATGGGCGCGCCGTACTGCAGGCCGAGGATGACCTCGGGGCTGCGGTAGAAGCGGGACTGTATGTAGGTGTAGACGCGCGCGTGCGTGTAGCACGAGCTGCCGAAGTCTATCACTTTAATGGATGAACTGCCTCGCGCTTTTAACAGGATATTTTCCTGAAAAGAAAAATGACAAGTTTTTATTTTGTGCTACATTGCTTTTTTTTTAAGTTTCTCCGCTCGAGAGTACACCCTCCCGAAGGGGAGTGTGTTTATATTTTCCACAATAATGTGTTACATTGTAGTGAGCGTGCCACTCAGTTGTGCTACATTGATTTGGTTGTAGTTGCGGAATAAATGACCAAATCAGCCACTAGGTGAAGGGGGGAACGGACAGACCTTTATAGGGATTAATGGGTGTGATTTATTACCTGCTAGTGTTTTTAGATCTTTAAAAGCTCGCTGTAAATTAGAGGTTATTATATTTTGTCTAACAAAGGACCTAAAACCTATTGGAACATCTTACCGGCTTTAGATCGCAGTGTATGATGTTCTCCGCCTCCAGGAGTCTGAGGCAGCGCAGCAGGGAGCTAGCGAACCGCCTGATCAGGCTCAGACTGAAGCCTTGGTAGTTGTTTTTCTTGATGAGTTCGTACAGGTTAATACTGGAAGAGATTTAAATGCGGTAAGCATATATCTAAAGTTTGTAAATAATATAAGGTTTCTCAGAAGAAATTATGATTACTGTATAACAAACTAGTGACCCGCCCGGCTTCGCCCGGGCACCTCTAATTATGTTGATCCGATCGCTACCAAACACAGGAATGTGCCAATCTGGACAATCCCTGTAAATTTCATCGAAATCGGTCCAGCCGTTTCGAAGTCTGTAGGTCTAGGGAACATACATACTTCGCTTTTTATATACAATTTTTTCCATACAAAGTATCCTATGTTACTTCTAATACATCCAAGAATATGTGGACAAAGTTTCTTGATGATCGGTTGAGTAGTTTTCGCGTGAAAGCGTAACAAACTTACGTTCACATTATAATATTAAGTAGGGATGATTGAAACACTAGTGGAGACCTAGTGTTTAGAGACCTATCATCATCTCTTCCATTTCCCACGTTATGTGGTACGACACAGTATGACCGTAGTCGATACTGTATAGGTTTTGGCTGAAATTATACGGTCGGCCGCCTACCCGACGCCAACCCTTCTTGAAAACATGGCCGGCAGTTTTAAATATTCTATTCCCATCCCAGCTCGCAATAAAAGTAAGTGTATGGTTTCCTTGTTCGATGAGTCCTTCTCTCCCTACCGTCAAGTCTTCTGCCCCTTCCCAACCTTTCCCTAATATCAAAGGATGGGAAGGGGAAGAGGACCAGAATTAGGCCTCCGGCTCCTCACAAATGACAAATTATTCCTTTAAAGTTATATAAAATACCCACCTCATAAGCTCAAAGCTGATGCAAAGATGATTCCTAAAGTAAAAGTAGTCTAGCATGTGTATGACGTTGTGCGATTGGTCTTTGTCTTTCAGTCGCAGGTGGTCCAGAACCCTGACTTCTACGAGGGCCTGGTGGTGGAAGCGCTTCTTGTTCCTGATGATCTTGATTGCGACCTGGTCACCGGTGCGGTGGTCGAGCGCGCGGATCACCTGGCCGAAGGAGCCCTTGCCGATCACCTCCAGTATCTCGTATCGATAGGCTATGTGGTCGTGTATTTGCTGGGAAATAATGACGAAGAAATTAATTGATATCGACGTTACACAATTTTATATCGTTGCCGAGATGATGCCAAAGGTATGTACATCCCTCGATAAAATTGTTATTTCTCTAGGCAACGGCGTTCAGCAAAGCAACCACAGATCTATTGATAATTAAATACTTAATTAAACAAATACGGTATTACCGACAAGTTTCGGACGTCGGAGGTCCGGAGGTGAGTTGGGTTACTTTTTAATTGCATATTACAGTAGAAATTGCAACCATTGCTAAAGGTGATGTTCTTTTGTATTCTACATGCAGGAAACAAACAAACATTAGTTTCTGCGATGCGGTATCACTAACGCTTGGTTTGCCAGACCTTAAGTGCGTCTGGCAAAGTTGTGTTATGTTTTAAGTCCCTGGTAAGAACGAAAAACAATATATGTACTGTCTTCAATGTCAAGTCTTTGTGAGATCGTGCTTATTGGTAGCTTAGTTTCTCCTCCCAATCATTTCCAATTCAATATTTAGAAATATTACAATATATTTTAAATATGTTAAAAGTACCTTATTATAACTGCCATTTTCGTCATCGAAGCCGCAATTGTTGGGTAGGTTGGACCGCGCCTGCACTTTGTTCGCCTCCAGCCCAACGAACCATACTTCAGGGTATTTCCTTACTTCGTTCCTCTCCCATTCAGTTAATCTTTCCCCGTATGCTTTTAGCACTTCTGTCAAAGATGAGGAATTTAATTAGTTTTTTAAACTTTAGCCTTTAAAAGTTCAGTTCATTTTGACGCAATATAAGGGAGACGGTGCCGCAATATTTGTAACAATTTGAAGGGAAGAGTAAAAGGATTACATAATGTTATATTCCCATGTCTGAATATTTATATTTAGACCTTATACAGGGTGTTCCGCGGCGATGCCACAACCAGGCGAAATCGTTCGTGGTTTTTACTAATACAAGGTTTGTTAGAGACAGGATTTTTACCACCAGTCAGCACGTGACCATGGCGCATGCAACTGTGCCGAAATATTGGAAGACCAAAATTTCTAATCGTGGTAAGAATCCCGTTTCTTACAAACTTTATATTTAAGAAAGAGCCTGCCCGAGCGGAGAATCGAACCCGCAAAAATTAAACATAAGGTTTTATGTAACATATCCATCGGGGAATTTGTATACTGCAGAATGGATCCTTTTTTTAGCATATGTTAAATTAATAAACTTTCAATATATATATTTTTATGTATTTACTGATTAAGGTAACACATTTCGAACTCGCCTTGTATTTTACTTGATTTTTTGTATTAATATACGTTGTTATTGTCATATTATTATTAATGGACAGAAATTTTCGGGAATGCATGAACTATGATGATACAGTATGTATTATTATATCACGCAAAAACTACTGAATGGATTTTAATGAAACTTTACAATAATATAGCTTATATGTCAGTTTAACATATAGGCTAATTATTTTCTTCTTTTTTTATCTAATTATTTTTATATAATTTATAAAGATATTGAGTAAATTGTCCAAAATCCACCCAACGATAAGAGTCAAGTAAGAAAGAAAAAAATCCGCCCTATGCGAACCATTCTGGTGAGCGCTGCAAAAACCGTTACACGTATATAATTTATAATAGAAATATTTACCTTAAATAGTCTTACAAAAAAACCCGCGACAGCATATATCTATCTTTTATGTGTAAGCCATTATCGCCAAAATTGTGAACCATCTATTAATTATATATTAATAATTCTACATTACAGTTAAATAGTCACGTACTTCACGGAATTTCGCCGTGAACTTAAGGCATATTTTTTTTATATAATAAAGTGGCGAACGAGCAAGCGACACCTGACAATAAGTACCGCTACCCATAGACATCCGCTACAAGCTACTGAGTTGAAGATGCGTTGCCTACTTTTATAGACAAAGGAGAGGACAAACATAAAAAAGGATATTTCCATTCCCTGTCCATCCCCTCCTCATCCGTCAAATTCCCTCCTCTTCCCATCCTTATTTTTACTACTATACTTTATATCTGAAGGCAAATTAAAATGAATAACACACTAAGGGTTGTATTTATTTATTGTCATATTTAAATATTTTATATTTTTAAGTTTCCAATGACAATCTTCTTTTGCAAAAGCACTTAAATCATTTCTTAGATTGTCTGTTAAAGTCGAATAAAATTTATTTAATTTATCCTGTTGGTGGACAATCAAATTGTTGGTTTTGAAACTAAAAGATTTTTTATTGTTCCTTTTATAATGTACAAATTCAGCGTGCAGTATGACACTGATTAGTAAATTAACATGATGATGCTTGAAACACATTCTGATAGATTTAAATATGTCATTTTTGATTGAATTCAAAAATAAATCCAGGGCTTTTAGTAGTTTCACTTTGCTTTCTATTTTGTACATTATAATTCTGTTACCAAATGTTGATTCAAGAACTGTTTCACCCGACAAAGCGCTAGATTTTGAAAAATTTCGTTCATCGTGTAGATGTTCGGGTAAAATATTTATTCGGGCACTAGGGATGGGAACTGGCTTATCTATTTCATTACTCGTACATGAGTGTGTTAAATCTCCATTTTTTCGTTTCACTGTTCCATTACTTTCATCTGGAATCGTACGTTTTTTACCCCTAAGACATTGGCCCCTGCAAACATAATTGATTGATTAAGTATAAAACATGATAACTAAAGACCTGGCAAAATACCATTAGCACGATCTTAAAGTTTTTGGACCGTAACGCGGCAGCTGCCAACGAGTGCCAAAAGCGACTCTAACGCGTTTGAAATAAGGACCTTATGTTTATGAAATTTCTTTGTTAATTTTCTCAGGAACAGTGCGTTTCCTTTCGATGGGAGTGGTGTTAGGAGGAAACGAGAATATCTCCTTTTAATCCCTCTCCACCTGCCCCGTAAAAACCAGCACCCGATTAAAATCTACCCAAATCTTTCCCACGTTTAACTTCTGTGCTCTTGCCGACACATATGCCTCATGATTTTTCTTTCTTTTCACATCATATAATCGATTCAGGACTAGTGGTCGTCTGTGGCCTCGGCGACCACCCTGCACATAAAGTTTTTTTTTAATGGACGAAGGCGGCAAACGAGCAAGCGTTTCACTTTATGTTAAGTGACTGCTAACCATATGCATCCACAACAAGCAAATTAGTTGTAGATGCCTTACCTTCCTTTAATGGACAGTAGGGGATAGAAAGGAAAAAGGATATTTCCTTTTCTCCATTCATCGCCTCTCAATATGATTGGACAAATCCCTTTCCTATTTTATCCTTATTAGGAAAGGATGGGAAAAGGAAGAGAATTTTATAGGGCACCGGAACCTAACTCAGCAGCCCAAAAGGAAAATGCGTCTACTGTCTTCTGCGAGGTCGTGGTATTTCACCGATCGAGCCGACCCATTCGTGCAACAGATGTTGTTGCGGGATTTAATAATAATACATCTTCTTTTCTAGAATGTTTCCCACTACAGGGACACAGGCCTCCTCCTCCAAGAGAGCGCATGAGCTGTAATCCACCACGCTGGCCCGTGCGGATTAACGGATGTCACATGTCTTCGTATTTGTTAGTTGTAAGAACATGTCGGTTTCCTCACGATGTTTTTCTTAACCGTTGAAGCAGTAGTGATGAAATAAATTGCACAAAGTAAAGCGCCTGCTTGGGTTCGAACCCGCAACCTACAGTACGTAAGTCGGGGCCTAAACCGCTGAGCCGCCACTGCACCTTGCGGGACCGTTGAATTTTTTACTTACGTGGTCTGCGAATCAAACAATGTGCATATCTTGTACAAGTCATCGTCGTGTACTGGATCAAAGAGGCCATCTTTTTCAATTAACTCACAAACTTCATACAATTCACAATCACTAACAGTGTCATCGAGTTGTCTCTCCATAGTTTATTGAGTATACAATCTCAATTTAATTGAAACAATAATAATTGTACAGTTTATTGAATCACAATTTAGTGTGGCGCGAAGAATAAACTTCTGTGTGTCAACAAAATCTTCAGTACAGTACAGTCGGTAGTACTCGTGTTAGTAAATTCTGTGGCCAAATGAATGCATCTATATACCATGTCTAATCCAAGTAATTAGGTAAACACTTTTAAATAATTTAAAGTAATGATTCATAATTTCAGTAATGTTTCAGAAGTAATTAGATAATTGATTTTAATGTTCTAAAAATCGTAAATATCTTAGCGAATAATTAAATAAATATGATATTTGTGTCTTTAATGGTAATTATATAATAAAGTGCTTAGTGTTGTTTTGAACGTTAGTGTATTTAACTAGCTGTGGGCCCAGCTTCGCTCTGCGTTGTCGTTAACATGTAAGATTGTATTATTTAAATATAACGCCATCTAACCAAAATATATTAGTAAGTTATACAGTTATAGATATTACAAAAACCTATCAAGAGATGGCGTCATTTATAATATTTTACGTTGTTGTGGACAAAACACCCATATAAATAAATTTAAAAACAAAAAATTCAAAACAACATTCAGTGACCCTAAAAAAATGTACTATATCGCTCGATGATTACATTATATACATTGCTAATTGTATGAACGTGTAGAAAGTGTTTAATAAATACAAGCTGAGACCGCAGTTTCCCCCGCCGTGCAATTTACGATTTCAAAATTTACAATGACAATTATCCACTTAAGAAGGGCGATATAAGGAATACCCGTGACCGACGAGCATATCGACGTATGGATATAGAAGAAGCGAAAGAAGTATACCAGGAAAGCGCCAAATGGAAATCCATTATCTCTGCCTACCCCTACGGGTTTACGGGGTTACGGGCGTGAGTGCATATTTATTTATTCTATTTACAATGACAATTGTTCAGCCTATTTAATATAATTGCTCATATATATTTGAAGTCAACTCCATTGGATTTAAATTATTTCTCACACAAACTTTCATCGCCTACTTTAGACTTATGTACATATAGGGGATGAATTAAACAAGTCCTTTCTTAGTGCTTGCCTACGTAATAACAGAAATCGCTGTGAAAGTCTCTAGGCCGAGTAGTTTGGGCTGTGCGTTGATCAGTCAGCCAGTTTCATCTTCTTTTTAGTACCTAAATGTCAAAGTTATTGACATTAAAATCTAGCGAAACAGAGCGCTGTTTCAAGTTAAGGCCAATTAATTTCACTGCAACGCCGTGACCTTCTGTATAGCGTTATGCGGTATCTTGGTGCAGCTGAAATGGTGCTCGGCACGATGAACCCTTGGAGTATACGGGGTCAAGGGTAATTTATGAGCTTTCTTGTAATTTATCAGACGTGCTTAATAAATATTTGTGTGCTATTTTCGAAGTGGTTTCTTTAACCGCTTTTCATTTATTTTTCTTGTATTCAATTTTATATATTATTGTTAAGAGGCAAGGGTTTAATTTTGAACTAATGTCTCGCATTCCCACCTGTCTTTTTATAGATGAAGGTGGCAAACGAGCAAGCGGTATATTACTATGTGACCGCTACCCATAGGCATCTGCAACGAGCTAATCAGTTGCAAGTGCGTTGCTTAGTTTTCAAACAGAGGGCTTGTTTATACCCTATAAACAAAAAAAGGGAATATCTTATATATTCTTCCCGACCATCCCCTCCCCAAAAACCTGTTCTCTGTTCTTCTTCCCAGCCTTTTCTTCTAAGAGGATAAGAGGGGAAGAGAACAAGAATAAGCCTCCGGCACCTCAAGCGTCGGACGAAACACAGAATGTTTCTAATTCACGTTTGTTTTCTGATAAAAATATAATTAAACATTGATTATTAACCTCTAAAAGATTTATTTTGGTTTAAATTGACCAAATGTAGCATCATTATACCAAATATCGGGTCTGGGAAAAAATCATATCGTGTTTTTTTACTAATGCTTAATTAAGATCTCTAGGTAGATAATGTTGTGCCCGTTTTCGAATATATTGATCTATTCATTAACGAATCAACCGTGGTTTCTGGTTGAAAAACTGAAACAAGTGGTTTTCTTTGTTGTAATAAAACAATTATAGCACAATTTTCAAACGCCAACGACATTCTAACCTCTGGACCAATTTCAATATTCTCCCAAAATAACGTTCGAACCTTTTTAGGAAAGAAAAAATACGCGCCTGCCATAAATATATGGCAAATTTACAAACTTCAAACCATGCAACAACTAAAAACAAGGCGCATACTAATGTTGGTGGTGGATATTAACGTCTTAACACATCTGCGGAGTTCAGTTGGTTCACCTAGGTAGTGTAATAACTATCTTTTCAAATAAGACCTTATCAGTTTATCACAATATTTTTTTTAGTCACTTTTGCGCTCCGGATTCCATTATAACACTTCCTACGTCTTTGCATGCAGGAAATCGAAAAGTGAACTTGCCTACAGATTAAATATAGTCTTGGATTGTACAAGGTAACTGTCGCAAAGCAGTAGTTCTAACATTCAATGATCTTTACTTACATATATTTCTAACCTTAAATCTATCTATCATCGTTTCGTGAGTTGTAGATGCGTTGCCTGACTTTAAAGGACAGAAGAGGGGTTGAAAAAGAAAAATAATATTTTCATGACCAATCCATACCCTCGCCTGTCAAATTATCTTCCCGTTGGCCCTCTGACATCTTACTCATCAGACGAAACGCAGAATACTTCAACTTCAAGCCTGTCTTTTGCTAGGTCGTGGTATTTCTCCAGTCGAGCTGCAACATTCGTGCCACAGATGTCGTTGTTACGTGCTCTACCATCTCTTGTCTAGATCAAGTCAAACATGACGCTATAGTTACTGTTTAAGGTGCATGCAGCGTTTTCTCGCTGGTTTTTACACATATATAGCGACAAGACTCTTGACCCATATACGGAATATGATAAAATTCGGAAGGAAGATGCTGTGTTATGTATGCGAAAAGATTTGAATCGCTATTTTATTACGTTTCACTTTGAAACCGAGAATTAGTACAGACAGTAGGATGAACAAATCATATACAACAGTAGTAGAGCCTGCAATAACAACATGGCTGGCTCCTTTGGCACCTTTTTCCATAAATAAAAACAATCAGTACTGGTAATGAGAGCTCCTATTACCATTATATACCATTTACACCTGTATTATTAACTGGGCCTATATGTTTTTTTATAGAGGAAAAAACGTGTTACCTTCAGACGTTGGAGCCGTTGTATTTATCAATGTATCTGGATTTTTACGAAATATCTAATTAATTAGAAAAAATACAGTACAATATTCTTTAATTACAAAGCCAAGTCTACCCTGCCCATCATGGTTTATTAAACTACGCATTTGCGTGCTTTTCTCACAATAAATACTTATCTATCTCTCTATTTCTGAAATAATGAAAACTGAATACAGTTTTTAAGTTTAACACTAACAAACAAACAATCAAACCTTTTTTATTTGTTATATTAATATAGATAAAAATTGTGAAATAAATGTCAATCTTCTAGCATTTCAACTATGACAAATAATTGAAGTAATTGAAAGGAAACGACTGAATAAATCCAATCCACGACCCCATGGCTCAATCATGAAAACGTGAATGTGCTAACTCACGGCAAATTGTGGAGCAATCGAAAAAAAATTGAATGACTTAGTATTTCCTAGCACGTTCGTTTGAGTCGTGACTTGTCGAAGTCTGTCGTAAAATTCACGATTTCATAAATTCTAATATTAGTTTTACGCAAAATAAAAGATTTACTGCCAAAATTTCATTAGCCTGACCGCTAACAATGTAATGTTATGATTGACGTGATTTTTACAGCTTTTAAATAAGCGATTTGTTTGAAAGAATGTGTATTGGGAAACTATGATAATTGTAGAATGTAGATGGCGTTATTATCAATCATGAAAAATTGCTAATACTGAAGATCCCGGTAAGGATAATGGGGCAAAATATTTAAAGTATTGTATTATCATCGGTCCTTGATAAGTGTGCAATGTTTCTAATTAATCCAACGTTTAGAAGGGGTTCAAATTAACGTTCAAAGACTCATACATACAAACAAACAAACATAAACAACAAGTTAATAAAAGCATGTTAAAAATACCCTAAAATAATATAAGTTAAAAATATTAAGATTCCCTACGATTTCTTGCGGCTAAAGTCATTTAATTATTTTTAGCATTTAACAGTCTATTTACTTTTAAACTTGCTTACAATTCCAGCAAATGAAACTGCGTTCGGACATTAATAACGCTTCCCATGACCCGCCCGTGACCTACATCCGGGTTGTGCGTAGCTACCCTTATCGGGCTTCCGGTAACTTAGGCGACGTGTTAAATCAGTGTTTGGTAGAAAAGTGTACAAGATTGGTAGAAAATTGTTAAAGATTGGTAGAAAATTGAAAAAGATTAGTAGAAAACTGTTAAAAATAGTAGAACATTAGAAGAAAAGATGACTTGATTAATACTATTTACTAAATTACTTTTTACATACATAACAAATATTTATGTTATGTTGGAATAAAAATCTCTCGATAAAATAACTAACTAAGAAGAGTTTTTTATCAAAATGTAAGTGGCATCGCATTAATTATAAATGAAATCTATATCGATGTGACGCCCGTTACGACGAACTGTTGTGTCTCGATAACGCCTGAAGATATCGACTGAAACGTGCCGAATATTGAATGCTGACGTAATATAGAATGATTGGATGTTCGGGAAGAGTGTAATCCAAACTCACAAAATGTAAAGAACAGATTAGTTCTGTTCATTTGAAACTTCGAGATTATTTTCTAATTGAATACATTATCTAGAATTTATTTTACACAAAAGTTATCCGTTAGTAGGTGTTAAAAGCGACATGATCAACGCAAAACACCTCATAGAGATTTGGTATTCAAATGAACGCACAATTGGTTGAATTTTGGTAGCAAATTCCGAACTCCTTTGAGAAGATTAGCTTAATACTGTTTCATATAGCCTTTGTTTTGTCTGGTTAATCTAGTTTTCTTAAGAACTATGATGGTTGACTGGTTTTAGAGGTACATTAATCACAACCAAATGATTTTATAATATTAGTAGACTAGGAAACTGTAGGCCATGATGTCGTCTTTTAACTGGTTACGATCCCGTGCAAAGAAAATTCAAATATAATAACAATCATTATACCGGTTGTTACACAGTATTAAGTAGTGATTATACCAGACGGTTACAAAAATATAAGTGAATAATTTCTTAAGACTGTGTTTGGGAGCATCCTGTTGATTTCTTTCGCACTAAAGATGTTCATTGATAAAAATGCGTGCTTAAAGAAATATTTTCAAGACTTTTCGAGATATTTGAAAAATACTTCATTGTATTTGGATTAAATCGGCATATTTTCAGTCAAGGAACAAAATAAAGATAATAAATAAACTTTTTATTGCCATTAAAAAGCACGGAATTTTACAACACAGCTAGATTTGTGTAAGCACGTCATTTTTGGACACCCTGTATATTACATACGTACAATTGTCATTGTTAAAGTGTGTTTTTATAGGTTAATATTTTATATAATGCTGTTAAATCAAGCTGTTATTCCATCTGAGTTAATTTGTGCGAGAAGCACCGCGTCACCGGGTCAAGGCCGGATCAAGAGCACGCAGCGACATCTCTTTTATTCCTATCATCATTGTAGCTTCATGACAGCCTACATGAAACGTTTCTTGGACGCGAGCCAATAGTATACACAACTTTTGAAGTGAAAACTTCTTTAGCCGCGTTAGACGTAAGGCAAAATGTTACAGGTTCATGTGAACAACATGCAATATGCGTCGGTTACTTGATTTCGAACAAGTTTCGATTTTTTTTTCAATTTTTCTGGTATCTAATTTTGAATTTTATTATTATGATGAATGGGTTTATTTTTGTTGACTATTTATCTTTTTTTTAACCATTGTCGCGGTTTCACAACTGCTTTGAGTTGTCACTTCTGTCGGCAGTGCTTATTGTGTTTTCACTGGCGTATAAACTTGTCGCAATACAATGTCTCTCTCTATTTTTCTCTCTGAAAAAACTGAGACGACAATATGTTTTGTGTGGATGTTTCCGGCAGTGGAGACCCACGGTTATTATTGCCTGTGTTTTTTGATATTGTGTTGTGGATTACTCTGTTAGTTGCATTATCTGGGTAAATGAAGTAGGCTAAGCCTATTTTTTTGTTTATGACATGAAAAAGGTATTTTATTGCTGGCAGCTGTCCACTCCCGAGCGACTTTATACTTATATATTAATATTTTAAACACGAAAGCAATTCAGGCTCAATTTTCAATAAATAATATCCACCCTTAGGTTGATATACAGCCTGCAATAGGCAAAGTTTGACCCGCAATTCAAAGGTTAGAACGTCAACCTTTCTTCAGTTGACTGCATAATTTATAATTTTGTACGAGCGCAAATGAACCAAGTCAATACACAACAATAACGTTTACGAACATAAATAAAGTATTTTAATTGTACTGTATATCATAGATAAATAGTGGAGCAAAAGGTTAGCGTGGTCTGAGGTGGATTATCCCTAGGGCAAAGTAGGCACGTGCCTAGGGCGCAACGCGGAAATTTTGCATTCTTTCCGTATGATCTAACATTGGGTTTTAAGTGTTATAAGTGTGACTGATCAGGAAGACCGGTGACTTGTCGCTTTTTTTCGTCGTCAGGAGCGCCTAGAACGTCTTTCCCTACAGGCGCCTCAACAGTTAATCCGCCTCTGGGTAGGGACATGTTAAGACTAGTGAAGAATGACATATGAATGTATGTCGGGAAGGGTACGTCTACGAAAATATCGATGAATTGCGTGAAAAGTAAACGTGGTGTTCCCCACTTTAAAAGGCTAAGAGAATTATGAACTTATTAAATCTAATAAACACGCATAAGTAACTCAATGTATGTACAAGTTTATATAGGCGTAATATTGTCATTTCATCTCGAAATCCCGATTCAAATAGCAATTGAGATTCGCCCGGGATTACTTCGAAATTGGAAATTGTCGTCTATATAATGTCAATTTCCACAGAAACGACATTATCATTGTAACGACTCCCGCAGCAACAGAGATCGACAATTTACCTCCACAAATAAACACAATCTGATTACAAGATCTCGAGCGTAGTTCATTTAGTCCCGGTCTTTAAATGAGCTTATGTTGTTTAGAATTTGAGGGGGAATCACTTATTGTACCATATTCAATAACCTTGGACACATCAATCTATAGACGAGACGCAGAAGTTTAAAAGGAACAATACTCACGTTGTACTATCTTGTAAATCTTTGAATAAGGTCAGGTGGCGAAATCCTGGGAGATGTTAGGTGGATGTTTGGCCATGCTCACTGCGCACTCGTCGTGTCTCTCCCTTGTGTTTTATCTCTTTGTGTCTGGTAAACTTTATCTATATGGAATAATGTGTTCGCGCACTACCGATAGGGCAGCGCTGAAAATCAGTGTTGTGGAGCCCACAACCTATGCTGAGCGCTGTCCTATTCGTTTGTTATTGGTATAATTATAATTTGTAATGTGCAACTATCTCAAATAACGAATAAACTTTTTCTTTCTTTCTTTCTTTCGGTCTGTGACGTCATAGCCGGCCACAAACAATGACATAGCCCTGGGTACCACATCCCGACTATAGATGCAGCTACATAAAAGTCAAATCTTGTTGATTGTCTTATCTATAGCCGGGATATCAATATACATGGGTTAATTTGTATGGTTTTCTCAGCTGTGTTCAGTACCTGAGGGTGTGAGCGGCACGCGCGGCGGCGGGGGCTGGGGCGCGTTGTGATTGTCGTCACGCGGGCTTGCCGCGGCGCCCTCCGCGTTATTGTTCGGTGGCCCCGGTCCCTCACCGGCTCCCGCTTCTATCTGCAACTGTAGTTTTTCTATTGTTAGTACGGAATATTATTAATATTAGCTTTATTAAAATTAAGCACTGCCTTTACTGTCAATTTAAAAAAAAAGGTCTCAGGAATGAATAATCGATAGACAGAGAAAAATTGAGAGAAAAAGAGGTCACATTAAAAGCAGTTAAAGACATTGTAATCAACGTATAGTGTTGTTCAAAATACCTGGTGTACAAGCAAAACTTTTACTTATTTAAATACTAGTGACCCGCCCCGTCTTCGCCCGGGTACCACTAATTATGTTGATCCGATCGCTACCAAACACAGTAATGTGCCAATCTGGACAATCCCTGTAAATTTCATCGAAATCGGTCCAGCCGTTTCGAAGTCTATACGTCTATAGGGAACTACTTCGCTTTTTATATACTTTTTTTCATAAAAAGTATCCTATGTTACTTCTAGTACCTCCAAGATTATGTGTGCAAAGTTACATGATGATCGGTTGAATAGTTTTCGCGTGAAAGCGTAACGAACAAACTTACATTCACATTTATAATATTAGGATTACAATAAAGTAATTTATTTTGTTAACTAAAGCAGAAAGTATGACAAGTATTTAATAACTATTTAGTTAATTTAATATACGAAGTGTTGTCATATCAAAGAAAAATTTAGTTAGAATAACATTCAGTAGTAAGCGAAATAAATATGGTACGTAAACATAATTACAAATGAAAAACGAAAACGGAGCGAAGATTAAATCAAGAAATATTATTATTTATCTATCATTTATTTAGGAGCAGTGGTGGCTCAGCGGTTTAGGCCGACTTACGTATTGTAGGTCGCGGGTTCGAACCCAGGCAGGCGCTTTACTTTGTGTAATTTATTTCATCACCACTGCTCCAAAAACGGTGAAAACATCGTGAGAAAACCGACATTCTTAGAACCACCAAATTCGAAGACATCACATGAAGATGTCACATCCACCAACCCGCACTAGTCCAGCGTGGTGGATTACGGCTCATTCCCTCTCTCGGAGAGGAGGCCTGTGTCCCTGCAGTGGGGAACATTCTAGATAAGGCTGATTTATTATTATTATCTATCATTTGTGAGTTATATGTGTACAAATGTTTCCTAATTTCATTAAAAAATACTTTTAATATTTTAAAACACTTTTATTGTGTTATTTTTTCCAATTTAAATTGAAGATAAAGATTTAAAACGTAATCTAACAAAAGGATCGAACTTTTTCAATCAAGAAGAAAGGTAGAGGCAGCCAAATTGTCGATAGAAGTGAAAACTCACAACTCCAGCAGTTGGAAGGACGCGGAGGTTCAAAATAGTTCAAGAACAACTGAAATTTAAACTAGTGTTGCAACTGTAAAGTACATAATAAATTGGTAATCAATTTTAAATTTTATTGTTAAGATTTTATTATAATACAAAAAGTAACAGATATGCCATTAGAGTTCGAGTGAGACCCGAAAACGTCATAATTAGGACGCCTTTCGTTTACATGTACGCTCAAGTGACAAACACTAGCTGTCATCTTCTTTAACCCACTTCAAAAAGGAGAAGGTTATCAAATCTCTGTATGTTTTTTTGCTTTTTTATTGTAAGGAATTGGCTTATTATAAAATAATAGCGTTACCTACATGATGGAAACATCGTTTTATAACGCTGACAACACTGTTTTACAGTATTGTAACTGGCAGCTGGTGATGAGGAGCCTAATTAACTTTAAAAGTAAACTAAACATTAACGATAGAAAGTATTTTTAGCGGCTTTGTAGAAGTAAGCGTTGTTGTTGTTGGAATTAGTATTGTAGTAGTTTGTTATTAATGTACTATACGAAGTTAATTTAAATTTAAATAATTTTTGTGTTGTAAGAATAACTTAAATATCAATAGCAATAGACATTTTTTTTATTGTCATCCCCTTTTATATTTTTACTCTACGTTAACAGAATAAAACAGAGAGCCACTGACAACTGCTGTCAGATGAGTAAGAATAAAACCGTTCGGATACTAGGTTTCATTTCTTTTCACGCCACCGCTACCGTTAAAGTCTGAGAGGAAAGTTTTAATATCACTTCATTGGTTGCAAAAAATTGCTTACGATTTTGTCATAATGCGTGTTCAGTAGAAAACTTGCTTAATTCATTAAATTACCGACGCTATGGTGCCTGGTACGGTAAAACATTAACCGTTTTGTAACTCGATTTCGTTGCAAAACTACTTTTATCGTAATAATTTGTTAATAAAATAACAAAGATTAATTTAACAATGCTACGTTGAATTATCTGTACATATTACTGACGTGTAAGACACATTATGGTATAAACTTTCCTAAGATTTTAATGAAGACTAGCTGTGCCCCACGGTTTTACCCGCCCTGCAATTTTACTTAAACGAAATGATATTTATTACCTGCTTAAATACTACCCTAACCTCATCATCACGCTGCCCTTTTCCCGCTCAAGTGGGGTCGACACAGTGAAGCCTTAGCAGAGTTTAACAATCATATATAATTGTTTAAACTCACCTGCCTAACGCCAACTCCTCCGGAATAAACAACTAACCTAACCTAACAAAACATATTACAAAATAATTCATGCATAATTTCTAAAATCGTCTACATACGTGTAAATACTGCGTTACCAAATATAGCTGTCACAATGGTAACAATGGTACAAATGGTGTCAGACACAGGCAATAGCTATAATAATCATTGTTCTAGGTTTTATTGCGTATATGAAGGCCCCCGATAATAGTTTTGCTCAAATATCTTCCATGTACAGACAGCGATCAGTTACAGTTTTATTATATGTATTGATAAAAGGAGATGGAAGTAAAGACTAATTCGAATAGATTATTATATATTAAGTAATCTGAAAATTCAGCTATAATCACTTCGCAAGCTGTAGTTTCGGAAAATATTCACAAATCATCAAGAACACTTGTTGGTTCCGCAAACACATAGCTCGCTGAAGGACGTAGAGTGTCAATAGAGAAGGCCAATATCTGTGCTGCACAAACAGGCGAGGAACAAATTCCGTTCCAATTATTTGAACCAGTCATAGTACAAGATCCGGCAGAAGGAATTTATACCATGATCTGTTATTTGATCAAGACCCAGGTTATGTTCATTGATTAATGACAAGTTTGCCGAGTTAACTCTGGGGCCGACACTGTTACATCGAAAAACCCAGCCCCTGCCCCTGCTTGACTAGCGTTTGGCGACTCTAGCAATTTACGAAAGGGCTCAACCCAATTTGGTTTTGTCAAATAACAGATAAGGGTACAAATTCCTTATGCCGGATCTTAGACTTTGACTCTCGAACGAATCTGTAGAATAAAACATTTAGACAGTATGAAGCAATTGTACGTAAATGTACCTTTATTCCAGCATTTACTCGGAAAGAATAATCGTCATTACAAAAAATGGTAGGATCTTTTAAATTTAATTAATTTAATTTGAAATTAATTTTGGTGACATTATTGTAAATAAATATGCGCTCACACCCGTAACCCAGAGGGGTAGGCAGAGATCATGGATTTCCAACCAACACTGCCACTCACTTTTGCAACATAAATTTGTTTTGTTATTCTCTCTTCATTCATCCTTTCAACATGCCCGAACCACCGAAGCATACCTTTCTCAATTCTAGTCACATTGTCCACTTTTAAGCCACACTTTTCCCTTATACGCTATTTTTATTTTATTTTTAACCCTGACATTATTGAATATATATATATATATATATATATATACATGTGTGTGTGTGTGTGTATATATATATATATTTATATATATATCATCCATCTTTTCTTAGGCCTACCCCTACCGACATATCCCTCTACATTCATTTCTAAAACTTCCTTTGTCACATGCCATTCTTCCCTCCTCATAACATGCCCGTACCATGCTAACCTTTTGCTCCTTAACTTTTCCACTATCGGTGCTACTTTCAGGCTTCCTCTAATATACTCGTTTCGTACCTTATCCATTCGTGTTAGTCCACACATCCATCTCAACATTCGCATTTCTGCCGCATGCAGTCTCTTTTCATCTGTTCCTTTATTAGCCCCATAGTTTTATATACATATATATATATATATATATATATATATATATATATATATATATATATATGTATATATGTATATATATATATATATATAAAACTCAATAAATCAGCACGTGAATATAACGTTTAATATTCCTGTATACATTTACGGAAGTGTCAATTCGAAATGATCGACGTGGAAAACTTGTTTCAATTATTTGCAGACTGTTGCAAGCACGCGAGCTTTTAAACTTTTGGTATATCCATCGTATAATGGAGCCTATTCGTCGTTCGTCGTCAATCTTTTGTGTTCAACTTATGTCATTAATGAACCACTTTATGCTAAGACTAACGGCCGGTTTCTGAAAGGCTAGACAACGGAATATTTAGCTTTTAGCTGTCGAATATCCGATCTTAAGATCATGAAAGTTTTTGAATTGATTTGACTTGCTGTTAACTAGACAGGAGTGTAGCTTGGATAAAAATTATGACAAATCTTCCACGGACTGGGCGTCTTAGACTTAAAACTCTGTAGTTCTAATTACACTTACTATGTCCCTACTAATATTATAAATGTGAATGTAAGTTTGTTTGTTACGCTTTCATGCGAAAACTACTCGACCGATCATCACGAAACTTTGTACACATATTCTTGGAGGTATTAGAAGTAACATAGGATATCTTAGCTCGTTTCCCACCTTGCCTATTAGCCGAGGACCTGTTATATCAAAATTTATACGCAGGTAAAAATTTTAAATAAAAAAGGGAAAAGTCGAGCAGTGACATAGATTCATTTACGAGCAAAAGTTTCGGGCGCACGTTTAAAATTTCGCAACGTCGAGCACGAATAGTCTTTGCACTTAAAAGTTGTGGCGAAACTATCGCATGAGCCTAAAAACCTGCTAAATTCCACGGTACGGTGATAGCCAAATATATCTACATTACTTTTTCCGTCTTCTTTACATTTCAGTTTTAATTCTACGATGAAAATATTTGTGTTTATACACGCACGTAAGCAAAACGAAACAAAAAAACCTTGATACTTGTTTTATTCTGTTTTTTTAGTGAAATTTTAAACTGTTTTACTATCGCGGTTCATAAGATATACAGCCTGGTGGCAGACGGACAGACAGACAGACGGACGGACAGATTAAATAACTTGCAATTATAGGTAAATGTCAAACAGTTGGTATTGGTTGCCATGGTAATACGATGATCACGCATCGTAAAAAAATCACTCATAATTTTTCCGAAAATCACCGAAGAAACTTCAAAAATGAAATTAGCATACATTTAACATCGGAATCACATTTAACGTCAGTAGGGAATCTATCGATACTTAATTGAAGTTTTAACTCTAATGTTGTAAAGCTATCACCACCCGCTTTTCATTGAGCGTATCAGCCCCCAATGGAAGAGAAAGAACGCCTCAACTGGGCATCGAACCCTGGACACGCGTACAAATTGAGCTAAGCAAATGTTAACATGTAGGAAGAATTGCACGACGTGCACAGTCGAAACCTAAAGTTGTTAGTCTAGTGTTTTTTGTATGAGTAAAAGCTAACTTTTAGAACATTGAAATGACTTTTAAAGTAATTAATCGTCCTCGATATACGAAGACATACGTAATGAAATTCTTACTAGACTTTACGCCTAAGAATGTGAGTAATTAGCTTTGTTCTGCAACTGG
Organism: Papilio elwesi; assembly: GCA_029849275.1. NCBI lineage: Eukaryota > Metazoa > Arthropoda > Insecta > Lepidoptera > Papilionidae > Papilio > Papilio elwesi. The sequence continues at coordinate 924,077 of CM056687.1, read as the reverse complement.
TCTTTGAATGGATTGGTAAGAAGGTTAAGTAATTGTACATACTTGAAGAGATTGCATTTACACATGTAAAATAAGTAACTGGTCGATTGATATATTAACGTACAGCCCAAACAACTGGGTCTAGAGATTTAAAATTTTGCATAGAGATTTCTGTTATTACGTAATCGAGTAAGGACTACAAATTCGTCCCCCCCCCCTACCCCCCTACCCCTAAAGGTCTAAAGTAGGGTTATGAAAGTTTGTATTAAGTTTGCGGCGCGGCGGGTGAAACCGCCGGGGACAAATAATCAACCTATAAATTACTATATAATCTTTTAATTGTATATTACTGTTTTATTATTTGTTTGTATTGGCAAAGGATTGGAGCAGCTCTTTGAGATTCTGATCGAGTTCTAGAATATTCGATAAAAATGTGAATGATTTGTACACTGTTATTTTAAATCAATTTATATTTTTCTTAATATTTTCGCATCGCTGTAATCAATCACCGATATCTTCTCATGGCTTTAATATAAGTAGGATTTACACAAAAAGAGCTAAGTGGAACGCAACCTCGATTCATTCTGGCACAAATAACGTGGCCCCCAAATCAGTGACGTCACTCAAAACCAGTGTACGGGAAAGGCCACGTCACTCAATGGAATGGATAGCCCATCGACCTATGTAACTAATGAAGATACAGTTGACCTGATCCGGTACGATTTTACTCGAGAATTAAGATTTTTTTTACCTTAAATAATAATATTTTAATGAATGGATGATGAGCTTCGTCTGTACTTTCCGGATAAAAACATTTGAAGCATTTTTCAAAATGACAAACATTTCTTATAGACGTGCGAATGATAACTGTATTTTCATTAATATGTTTTTTTTATGGAATAAGGTGGCAAACGAGCAAGCGGATCACCTGAAGTGAACGCTACCCATAGACATGGAACAAGCAAATATGTTGCAGATGCGTTACCTAGCTTTAATTGATAGGAGAGGGCATAGACAGGAAAAAGGATATTTCCTTTTTCCCGTTCCCCTCCCTTCCTTACAAGGAAAGGGTTTGATGAGGAAGAGGACTCAAATTAGGCCACCAGCACCTCACTCATCAGACCAAACGCAGAGTACTTCTACTTCACGCCTGTTTTCTGTGAGGTCGTGGTATTTCACCGGTCGAGCCGGCCCATTCGGCAACACATGTTGTTGTTGCGGGCTCTACCACAAAATTTGGAGGCCACTCTGCTGACAGCATCAGGACTAACCTCAGAAGCCGTATGGGCTGTTGGATATATACCTATAGTTTCAAATGTAAAAGTAGGTTTTGTACGTATATTGAGACAGATGTTGTATAGCCACTGTACCTGGCGGTTACAAAAGGAAATTGTGTTATAGGTGTCTTGATTCGGTATATCCCGGTCTGAGTCCCGAGTATATATCCCAAGAAACCCAAAAAAATGTTACAAATGTATATTTCGAGATCGTTCTTAACGCCCGCCTGGTTTTTTAGATTTGTGTTTATATGTCCATCGAGGTAAAAAGATATAGCTTACTTTTAATGCCATCATTCTATTCGCTATTTACTTGTTTGACTTAAACCTTACAATTAATATAGGTAACAATTAATATAGGTAACAGTTTATATAGGTAACTGTTTATATAGGTAAAACGTTTGTATAGGTAACAATTCATATAGGTAACTTGGTTATTGCATCACAAATGGCGAACACCGCTCGTTTCTAACACAAACACTGTAATGTCGACCTTTTCTGGTACAAAGGACGGTACAAGGGTCCATATATTGCTCAAACCATTTACTAAACGGCGCATATAGTCAATTTTGTTTTGAAATTCAACGAGTTGCATTGATTACGTGACTCCATTTGCTTTCAACACTATACGGAAAAGGCCAATGGCTATATCGCCTTAGACCTCAAGAAAATACTAATCTTTTTGCAAATGATTGAGCTACGTTTGATATAATATCAGTGTTAATTGGTATTATTAGTTACTTGCTTTTCATCTATAGCACTAAATGAAATCCTGGGTCCTATAAAACGGGTCTTGAGCCTAGTGTAGGAACCAGGCGCATCGCTATTTTTGTTAGTACATTATTTATCAATGCCTAAATAAACGTTTTTTTAATTTTCAGTGTGTTCTAATTCGTGACCACTAACCCTTATATAATTGCCGCGATATAATTTGTGTTGGGGATTATTATTATGCAGGTACATCACTTACCGACTAAGAACTTAAAGATTGAAAAATCTCGGCACCGCAACCGCGGCGAGCGATTCGTTAAGCCTAAGATTTTGCCCTCTGTTAATAACATTAACTTAGCTGATTTAAGCTATGTTGATTCTAAATTTGATGTTTGTTTAAACACAATTGTACCTTATTCAATGTCCTTGGATTACAGCTTACAAAAAAATCTGTATTGGTACATACAACATAAGCAAGAATTACTTGGATTTCATACAAAGTACAAATATCGATTGAAACTTGATTAAACTAACAAGCATGGTCGACAATTCTTTCTTATTCCGCTGAGAATTGAAAGCAAACTGATTTATCGACTTTCACTTCATAGAGCGACGAGACGACCAGGACTTTCACCTGACTACACACAACAAGGAGTACAGTCACACAGTAGGTATTATCAACTTCACCCTAACTCTTCCTTCTTCGCAGGATAATTTAAAAGCTTATGTTTCACGAGTAAATTCCATTGCCCACAACGCACTTCAAATCGGTACGAACTAACACGGCGGTAAATCTATTTATATCTATACTGATAAATAAAATTGAAGTGTCTGTATGTAATATCGAAATAACATTTCTATACTCAATACACATGATGGATATACGGTACTTATAACGATAATACGATTTTTAAATTTTTTGTCTGTCTGTCCGTCCGTCTGTTTATTCCGGGTAATCTCCAAAACGACTGAACCGATTCGGATGGGACTTTTACTGGAAGATAGCTAATATTGTGGGGATTCAAATTGGCTAATTAAATTAAGAAAATTATTTAGGGTTTTGCGCAAAACGTGAAAAATCCTCGAAATTGGCGAAGTCGCAGGAAACAGCTATTTCTACATATAACTGATACTATCTTTATATTTATATATATATATATATATATATATATATTACCTTCGTGTGTTATTTTTTTTAGATTTTGATAATTTACGTGTGTTTGGTTCCGAAGAGGGTTACCGTCAGGCAGGCGGCGGTTTAAAAACCTAAACAGTATGGACTACAATCTGTGCCGACCCCACATGAGTGGGAAAAGGACAGGGAGATGACTTTCTGTTAAAGTGTACATAGACTACTAAATATTAGGTACAATCATTCACATTTTAGATTGATACTTTAGTTCCAGCCAAACGTGTCCCATTGCAGCAGAGAAGGAACTAACGTGACCCGACTTTCTGTTTCTGCACATTAGCTTGTCGATATATGAATTACAAACTTTCTACGTTTCCGAAGTGAAATTAGGTCAATGGGACTTTAAATTAAAACCTTGTACGCTGGAATTTGTAGAGCTCTCTTAATTATCAATAAGCAGTTTGAAACAACGTAAAGTTTGTAAGCGTAAGCCTTATTCGTATATGTTTTGAAAAACTAGATAACGTACCATACCTACCAAAATATTAGAAACCGAAATCTCATCAATAAAATACCTTGTTTCAAGTCAAGATGTGATTTTTGTAAACAAAGTTTTTTAAATTAAAATTCCTACATTAAAAAGTAATATTTTTGGTAACTTTTTCTCATATAATGGTAGAGCCCGCAACAACATCGGTTGCACAACTGGGCCGGTTCGACCGGTGAAATACCACGACCTCACAGAAGACAAGCGTGAAGTAGAAGTACTCTAAGTTTCGTCTGATGAGTGAAGTGCTGGATGCCTAATTTCAGTCCTCTTCCTCTTCCCACCCTTTCCTCATACGGATAGGATGGGAACGGTAAGAGGATTGGACGGGGAGGGGTTAGCCGAAAGGGAAATATCCTTTTTCTTGTCTCTGTCCATTAAAGGTAGGGAACGCATCTGCAATACATTTGCTTGTTGCGGATGTCTATGGGTAGCGCTCACTTAATATCTAGTGATCCGCTAGCTCGTTCGCCACCTACTTCCATAAAAAAAATATAACCTTGTGACATAATATATTACACAATTGCCTTACGATTATCACAAAATTATATTTCCGATGAAAGTATAAAAAGTGTAATGGCGGCTATGTATGGTAAATGACATTTGTTTGTTTACAATAATCATATCGTGCAATGAAACAAGGTTGTAGCGAAAGTCTGCATAGAAATGTATACAAGATAGAATAATAAGTGGACACAAAAGTCACAAGCCCTCGCGGAGACAACAAAATATTTCATTTTGATTCGAATATTACCTTCAGAAAGTACACTATCTGTTTATTCCATCAACATAAGTACTTTTGTACTCTTTCAAAAGCATAAATAAATAATTATTTAATGTAGTTTTAGTTCATAAAAGTAAAAATTATATATCTTTGTTCCATCTGTTCTCTTCCTACTGGTATTTTTTTACTGATTTCTCTAGCTAGATTAACCAAATGATAAAATAAATATTCCGTTTACATTTAATTTAAAATGTATATAAATTTCTATACCAACACCTCGTATACCAATGGTATACCAACCAACACTCCCACCCACTTTTGCATGTTGGGTGGGGACGCCCTAAGAGAACTTACATCGGGGCACCATAACCAACGAGTATGATGCGTAGATGTATGAATATAGAAGAAGCGCGAGAGATATCCCAGGATCGAGCCAAATGAAATCCATGATCTCTGCCCACCCCTCTGAGTATTATTAAAAATATGAAATTAAATAATTTTTATTATTTACTTGAAGTAATATAAGTATCTTCCTTTGAGTAAATCCTACCAATATTATAAATGCGAAATTTTGTACGTATGGATGTTTGTTACTCTTTCACGCAAAAATGTCTTGTAGCTTATACATTTGAATAACAAATAGGCTATAATTTATAAAGATATTCTATGAATTGACCAAAATATAAAGCCATATGCTAGCTATTCTGGTGTGCGCTGCAAAAACCGTTAGAGTTACAAGTATATGATGTATAAAGGAAATGCTTACCTTAAATTTAGGTGTAAGCCAATATCGCCAAAGTACTAACCATCTACTAATTATAGGGCGGAACGAAAAAGACAGCTAGTAAATAATTGAGTTTAAAATACAAATTTGCCAAGCCTTTGTTTTGATTTGTTTTAAAATAGATAATATAATGAAATGTAATTAACATTTATAAAACAAAGCGTAATTAAGTAAATTAGTGAGTTCTGTAGTAAATAAGCGAGACGCAAATCGAGTTAAAGGCGCCGACACGCCTCGCTCGTTCACAAATTGAAACCGTCAGCCATTTGTCAACGTGAATTATTCTGTTGTATGAAATTTTGTTTTTTAAAATATTCTGATTCGTCTGTACGTCTGTCATTTATGCCGTGAAGCAAACCTGTCAAATCCAACGTGTATATATATCTCCAACACTCATACTTAAACTACATAAATAATAATAAACATAAATAAATATGCGCTCACGCCCGTTACCCAGGAGGGTAGTGATCATGGATTTCCATTTGGCACGATCGTAGCATACCTCTCTCGCTTCTTCTACATTCATACATCTACGCATACATGCTCGTCGGTTATGGGTGCTCATTATATCGCCCTTTTTCAGTAAACCACTAATCTGATCGATATAAGTTTTCCTAGAGCGTCCCCTACCAACACTGTTACTCACTTACGCTACATAAATTAGTTTCGTTACTACCTCATTATTCATCCTTTCAACATGCCCGAACCACCGAAACATACCTTTCTCGATTCTAGTCACAACATCCATTCTTAAGTCACACTTTTCTCTTATAATGCTATTTTTAATCCTATCATTCAATGTCACATTTAAAGAATAAGAGTTTTTAGATGTCCTTTTTTTTCTCACCGGACGAATAACCGTTTTCTTTTACCGAACTCGCATTGTAATATAACGTGTAATGAATGTATGTTAAACATGTTAGAAAATATTTAAAAAAAAAACTACAAGGCTTTCCGTTCATTGACGGTCCGTTGTCCGGTGGAAAAAAACGAAAGCTTCAGTGAATTAATATAGGCTATGTATTTGTTTCACATTCGAACGTTTAATTTTGCTTGCATATAAGTCACTATCTACAGACTAAGATGAACAGCTGCAAAGTTGCAGGTGTATTGCTTTCAAGCAACAAAGAGAAGGAAGAAGCGAGAAGAAGAACGAGGAATGGGTGTAAGGAACATGGAAGTAAGTATAAATTTGTCATGCTTAGACTATCTACAGGTTCTAAGTAACCAGCAATGAGCTAAGTAAAAAAATATATAAATAAAATAAACACTTATTTTATAGGTTAAGTTAGAGTTGGTAATATTCGTAGACGTGCAGCGTTTAGCTCGTAGCGCAGCGCTACGGGAATCTCATCACAGTCTTCAAGATATGTTGGAACATTGAAACAAAAGAAAGTTGAACTCCCGCGATGAAAATAAAACATGACACCAGAAATATTTAAACAAAGACAATTCTGCGAGCTGCAAATTGTTTATTCATATTGTTCTGAGGCGTTTAACAACTGCGCCTCTATATTGTCTCTGCTGAATTCAACTGTAATATATATATATATATATATATATATACCGGCAGTAAAATATATATATATATATATATATATATAGTGACCGGCCCCGGCTTCGCCCGGGTACCGCTAATTTGTGAACCTTAATTGTAAATCTAAGCCATCGTCGAGTCGACTTGAACACATACACAAAAATCATTGAAATCGGTTTAGCCGTTTAAGAGTTCACTGTCAACACATGTACAGAAGAATTATATATATAGTATCTCCAAAAATTACTGATGACTCTGCTGCCCGTAAGAAACCAGGGCATAAGTTTAAAATGAACCATTTTGCTTCACTTCAAAAGGTTTTTCCGACTAAATGGTACTATTCTACGACTTCTTAATGAGATAAACATATATCTCTGCCCTACAGCCACCAGTAATAAATATATTCTCATATACTATATTCTCTACAGTAATTGTTAGTAAACTTTAAACACATTGTTAGAATATATCGCTATACAGCTTAAACGACGATCGTAAATGTCAGGAGACCATAAAGAGGTATGTACATATTAAATGTCGAACATTTCTGCAGAAAATCAATGGAATACATATACACATATGTCCATATATACACATATACATATACTATGTGATATGTGAGATGAAATGTTAACGATAAAAATTTAATTATAATTTATTGGTAACTTTTTAAGTTATGATGCCATTATATTAGATATACTATAGACCATTACACATTCTTATTTTATACAAGGTGAGCCCTGCGGTTTCACCCGACTTGCAATGTAGATCTGAGGTCAACAAAAGGTGTATTGGAGTACAATTATTTCACAATACAAAGATTCACCACCTATAATACAAATAATAATATCAGCCTTTTTAAGAACGTTCCCCCCTGCAGGGACACAGGCCTCCTCTCCGAGAGAGGGAAGGGGCCGTAATCCACCACGCTCGCCCACTGCTGGTTGGTGGATGTCACATGTCTTCGAATTTTTGGTTCTAAAACATGCCGGCTTACGATGTTTTCCTTAACCGTTATACCGTGCGAACCGGGTTCGAACGCGCAACCTACAGTACGTAGGTCGTGGCTTACGTACTTTTAAACCGCCACTACTCCATTTTCACCTACTTGAGATCATTAAGGGATGAGTTTAGAAATATGTTTTCTTAGTGCTCGCCTACGTACAGACATATTTGTGCAATTCTAGGCCAAGTAGCTAGGGCTATGCGTATATCAGTCAGTCAGTTTCTAATTTTTTTATAAGGTAACTAGTCAAAATTGTATTGACGCGAGTCAACTTTTTAAAAATACAATAAATTATTTCTATACATTTCAGTGAATGAGCAATTCACCGCGGATGTGCGATGCATGAGTCTACCATTTTTGCGCTTAAGATTTAAAAGATCCAGACTCCAGAGTGCGCTATGATTTCTACGAATTCGTTGGCGTGATCTTAGGCGCGTCTGATATCGATCGATCGAACGTTGGAATAACATAATAAACTATTTTTTTAATATGACTTAAGTATCGCTTGACCACAATCCTTACTGATGTTAAGTGGCGATGTGATCGATAGATGGCACGCACTAATTTAGTAACAGTATTGGCTCTTGTCTTGAAGGTAACCACGTCATAGTAGGACGGAAACACATTCCAATACTTTGCCGTGGTCACGATGAACTAAGATTCGAATCTAATAAAACAGGACTTGATTGAAATGTAATCTAAGCCAGCAGTTTACGTCTTATATATAACTAGCTGTTTCCTGCGACTTCGTCCGCGTGGAAATAAATTCGAGAAAACAATTTCGAGGGTTTTTCACTTTTTACGCGGAACCCTAAATATTTTGCTTAGATTAAATTAGCCTATTTGAATCTCGATAATATTAGCTATCTTCCAGTAAAAGTCGCATCCGAATCGGTTCATTCGTTTCTGAGATTACCCGCAATAAACAGACAGCCAGACAGACAAAAAATTTAAAAATTGTATTTTCGTTATAAGTACCGTATATGCATCATGTGTATTGAGTATGGAAATGTTATTTTGATATTACATACAGACACGTGGTGGATGGTTCAGTGTCTACTAATGCTGAATAATCAGTTTTTTTAAGCTATGTTAGAAATATAGAAAAACGTATCGTAAAAACCAAACGAAATAAATAACGTTATGATAATCTTAAAAAGTAAATCTAAAACTATTCTGAGTAAAATTATTATAATAAGTCTATAAGTCTAGACATAAGACATTCTAAGAATTCGTTCATTGACTCTTACAATTGACAGATCTCAAGAACTCGTAGAAGAAAATCTAGAAGATGGGATCCGCTCTCGTCTGAAAGCAGATTGCTTACGTGGAGCTGTTACTACCTTCCAGATAAGTCAAGAATGTTTTCAATGCCATTTTCTTTATAGATAGTGTTTAAAAATAGATATAAAAGTCTTCAATGTATAATATTGTACTACAATATTATCGTTTTTAAATCAATTTATCAAACTTTCAAACAAGATTCGTGTTTTTGTATATACATTACACAAAAAACACGATTCTATAAGCTGAAAACTCCACATTTAAAATACACAATGCAGCTGTAAAAGATGTCAGTAGTCGACGTGGTGCACTCACTCCTGGCCGTTGCGCTGGCAGACTGTCCACACCCATCTTGGAGCACTTAACTTGAATAACTTATTACATAGTTAAGTACAACTGTGTCGCAGAATGGTTTATTTATTTTTTGGCCCTCAGCCGCGGAGCAGCGGCCTCGCGTTTGCACCCATCCTTGGGATTCGAGTTACTGAATACTGAACATTTGTAGTGATGTGACATGACCTGCGATTATATTTAAAATATTTTTTTATCTGTACATCTTTATCTTTATATCTTTATGTTTGTGCATTATCCCTATCGTATAAAGAATTTGTCTGTAAAATGGAGTGTCAGGAAGTTGTGTCAAATAAAAATCAATTGAAATTCGAATCCCTTCACGGCTCCCTTTCATTAGTTAATCGGCTGGCAATAGTTCTACAGGAATGTGATTTTATAATCACTACCAAAAATAACAAGTTAAACATAGTGTCTGTATGTAACTAGTAGTAACTTACTATATCTAAAAATGGAAATAAATATTTTATTTATATAGGTACTATATTATTTATCGACAATCCGCCAGAAGTCGGTACATCACTAGCAATTCGCTGGCTCGCTTTTAGCGTCGGCGCAGTGCGCTCCTGCACAGCCTCTCTACATCATCTGTCAACTGGATTGCTTTCTCAACTCTATGCCGTTCGAGATAAGATATTATGTTGTAAAACATATAACTTGCCCTTCAATTTATAAGTGTGGTATAAACGAGAAGCGGCAAATAGACTCGTTGATACTTTTTACACTTACATTATGGAGTGTATAAAAGAACACTGTTATTTTTGGATTAAGTACATTTTGTTATTTCAAAGTTAAATAAATATACTAAATATTATACTTACATATTTGTATATTGTATATTATAGGTGATTAAACCATCCCACTAACAACCGGATCAAACACGCCCTTGTCGATTTTAAACGACCCTTATTTCACTAATTATATGTTAATATATTAAGTCAGTAAACTTTTCAGTCAATGATTTTAAAATTGACCGAAATATCAAATGCAAATTCCAAGGCATCACGTTAAGACCACTTAAAGTTAACTACTTAAGTTCTTAAGTATTTTTATTACGTCTCAAGTTTAGGAACACTTTGTTACACGAGAGAGAAGAAATTTATAAAGTGAAAGAGATAGCTGTATATTTTAAACAATGAATACTCATAATATTTCTGGTATTTCCGTATATAATAATTTTATATAGACTCTAACTGCTTCGCTTAAACGTACAAATGAAGCAGATTACCAGGCGTTCATAACTTGACAACCTGTTCGCAGTTATGTCGAGAGTAGTACCAGGGTGACAGCGTCCTCTAGCGCCACGAATAAAACTAATAGCTGGTAGACTTGTACTGCGCGATGCGTCCACCTGCCGTCGCTCATTTTGACGTCATGCGACGCTGATAGAGCGAAGCATACGTGACAGAATGGCCTACACAATGATATATATAAGGCTGCTTTTCCACCACATCGTATGCTATATCGCTTGGTTGTGTGCTATGTAGCTTAGCGAGTAAGATGACCTATGAAGATGTGATAGGTAGCTGTGCAAGGAAGATGCCACTCTAATTATGCAATGCATCGACAGTAGGAAAAGACACAGGACAGTTTCCAACTGTAGGTACTGTTCTCTGCACATAGCTACACCACTCGCGACCATCCATATCACACATCCTTCCATATACAAAACATAGCTTAGTTGAATCCGTTTCTACCAGTGCAAATGTGAACAAATGAATAAGATTGGTGTTCGTCTGTTACACGGATAGACTCTGATGAGTTAGGTACTGGTGGCTGAATTACAGTCCTCTTCCCCTTCCCATGTATCATCATTTTCCAGTGGGAAAGAATGGGAGAGGGAAGGCGATTTAAAGGGGGGAACGATCATCGCTACCTCTGTCCTTTAAAGGTAGGCATACTTGCAACTCAGCATGTTGCAAATGCCCATGGGTAGGTAATTTAAACACAATTAGAGCATAATTACGGTTAGTCTATATTGGTGAAATGCAATACGCGTTAACCGAGTATAGGTCGAACTAATCGCGTTTATTTTCAATAGTGAAATGTGACTCGAAAAAATGAAACTCGTGCCATATCTGCGAGCGTAGCGATGCTACGTTGCCAGCGCTACGCGACTCGTAGTACCAGGTAGCTCGTAGCTCTCACACAAGAGCACGTTCCACTTGAAAGCAACGCAATTATAAGGACGAGTGAAGCCGTAGCAAACAATGTTATGAACAATGCGTACTCGCTGCGCAAACGTTAGAAAACCTATTGAATACACAAAGGGATTTTTGTTTACGTGTTTGATCTGTGACCTTGTTTGAAAAACATCGATAGGTTGATTTGAAAACGAGCCTTCTGTGTCAATTATTAGAAAAATAAATCACAAGGAGATTGTTTCGGATTAGAGGGGCTTCGCATTTAGAGCGCCTTTTTTTATTAACCGTGAAGGCGACAATGGAGGCCGGCTTATTGAGATTTATGTGCTAGATTAAACTCTAACCGCCTTTGAGGTGGACAAACTAAGCAATTACAATTAATTAAATTATATATTTTGTTTGCCACATCTTTGACTATTATTACTGTGGGATTTTGGTCAATGCTACACGAGGCATAATTATATTGTTGTTCTTATTTACTTGCTTAACAACAAACCCTTATCCTACCTTTGTAATCCCTACTTATATTATAAGTGTGAATGTAAGTTTGTATGTTACGCTTAAACTACTCAACCGATCATCATGAAACTTTGTACACATATTCTTAGAGGTATTAGAAGTAACATAGGATACTTTTTATGAAGAAAAAAATTACGTGAAATAAAAAAAAATAAAAAATCTAGCTACTTCACTTCACATAATTTTATAAATGCGAATGTTTATGTGTGTGCTAGTATGGATGTTTGTTACTCTTTCACTCGAAAACGGCTGAACGGAGCTGGCTGAAATTTGGTACAGGGATAGATTATAATTAAAGAAAATAAAATAATTAGATGATGGAATAGCACATAGGCATGTAGGTTCCCGTGGATATGTTTTGTTTTTTTTACGGGTGCATATCTATATATGTAAAAGACGATGTTCCGTATAGATTCCGAAACGGCTACCCGGACACTGACTGACTGACAGATATATCAACGCACAGCTCAACTTACTGTGCCCAGATTATGTTGATTGTGACAGTACTCCATTAACCGCTAGTATAGTATACAAATAGCAGAATTGTATACACGTAAATTAAATTGGTGTGAACTTAACAAAGAGTATATTTAGATACAAAAACGTAAAACATACAATAAGGAAAAATCCATTTCTTCCAGAACAATGAAGAAATAAATTCAAAAGTGTATAGGGGTCCAATGAAGTTACCCGAATTACTTCCGAATTATTCCCGTGGGCACTGGCGAATGCCAAAATCCTCGCTATCGGTCGTCCTCGTAGTAAGCCTAGTTGTGACGGCATCTATGTCGGTTTATTTGGCACTAGCTGTTTCCTGTGACTTCGTCCACGTAGAAATAAATTCGAGAAAACAATTTAGAGGGTTTTTCTCTTTTTGTGCGGAACCCTAAATATTTTGCTAAGATTAAATTAGCCTATTTGAATTCCGAAAATATTAGCTATCTTCCAGTAAAAGTCCCATCCGAATCGGGTCAGTCGTTTCGGAGATTACCCGGAATAAACAGACAGACAGACAGACAGGCAGACAAAAATTTTAAAAATTGTATTATCGTTATAAGTGCCGTATATACATCATGTGTATTGAGTATGGAAATGTTATTTTGATATTACATACAGACACTTCAATTTTATTTATCAGTATAGATTATTGACCGCCGTGGACAAGGGTCCTTTACCTCCCTGAGCAATTAACTATCCCTCGCGGCATATCTCGAGTAATTTAACTTGCCGTTGAAGAAAACAGTGTGATCGTTTCTAAAAGGCATGGAAAATAACAGTTGCTTCTTAAAAACCAAGCCCTGGTCGTGATCGACCATGGTTACCTGTTGTAGTAAAGGTTATTCGGTTCTCTTAACAAGCGGACCGCCCCGGCTTCGCACGGGTAGCACGAAAAATATCGAGATTAAATAGCCTATCGCTTAAGTTGGACGAAATTAGACATAATGACTGAATTTAATTGTGATTGGCTTAGTAGTTTCAGAGTTCATCCAGAACAAACATCAAGACACGATTTTTTATATGATATATACCATTCAGGGATAATATACCTTTCTAACGGTGAAAGAATTTTTAAGATCGGTTCAGTAGATCCAGAGATTACCAGAGACAAACTTACAAACTTTACCTATTTATTATATTAATACAGATATGTGTAAGGCTTTCAATAAAATTATAATTATCTGGCTGTGTCATTCTTCTGATTCAATCCATAGTAAGGATATAATTATGTTATGTAAAGAATACTAGTGATCCGCCCGGCTTCGCCCGGATATCCGTTTCGGAATCCATAGGGAACATCGCCTTTTAAATACGTAGACAAAAAAAACAAAAAAACATCCCATGGGAACCGTAAATTTTTCCGGAATAAAAAGTAGCCTACATGCTTCTCCAGACTGTAATCTATCGCTGTGCTAAATTTCATCCAGATCTGTTTAGCCGTTTTTGCGTGAAAGAATAACAAACATACAAACTTCCGTATTTCGCATTTATAATATTACATAAGTATATAAATGTATATATTGTATGTGTTTGTTAAGCCTTTTATTATTTTAAAAAAATGGGTCGCTGGGTTTTGCAGATTCGGGCAAAAGCTGCTTCAACGTACTGCGATATAATCGACACCACGTGATGCGAATATCATTCGGCATTCAACGTGATATGAACGAGGTCAGGCTCAATAAGTAATTAACAAGAATCCGTAATAATCAATTACATAATGCGTAATAACTCCTAGGCTTAGTACTCCAGTATTTTAGCTCTCACACTGTTTGCCTCGCCTTCGATTCCCAGTCGAGTCAAAAGTTTTGATTTGTTAAATTTCTTTTCCACCACAAGTACTTTATCGATGAACTAAACGTGATACATTGATAACCCATAAACAGGATGAAATACGAATAGTTGGCGTGTTCGCTGACACCGATGTGAATTAAAGTACGAACCTTTATCTCATTATATGTGGTTTTGTAGAAAATATTTCACAAATAAATCTTTTCCTATAAAAAACCCTCATAAAACAAGATCCGGTAACGATCTGACCTTCCTTATTTTATGAAACCTGAAATGGTTTCTGTGTACGTTCCATTTAAAAAGGATCCCCTAGGATGATGTTTGGATGAACCTTGAAGGATAGAAAATAGTATAAAATTGCACCTTAACTTCGCTAAAGTAAAAAGCTCAGTTCATCGTCCATTGTCCGTAGAAATCTGAATTTTTATTATAAATGTGAATGTAAGTTTGTTTGTTACGCTTTCACGCGAAAACTACTCAACCGATCATCATGAAACTTTGTACACATATTCTTGGAGGTATTAGAAGTAACATAGGATACTTTTTTTATGAAAAAAATAGTATATAAAAAACGAAGTATGTAATATACCTATAAACTTCGAAACGGATGCACCGATTTCGATGAAATATACAGGGATTGTCCAGATTGGTACATTCCTGTGTCGAGCGATCGGATCAACATAATTAGTGGTACCCGGGCGAAGCCGGGGCGGGTCCCTAGTTTATTATAAAACAGTATTACTTACACCGTATAGAATCATATCGAGTGGTTTAATTGCGGTCACTTGTTACGCGTCCAATATCGTTTGCTCAGTATCGGACACTATAGAATTTTTTAGTCTGGTAACCCCAAAACTTTATAAGCGAAGATAACACATTACTTAGTTCGTATGCACATTGAAATTGTCAATTACAAAACTTATTGAATTTACAAAAAAAAACATATATTTTTAAAAAGACATTGTCAATAACGTCACTATACTACAACACTGAAAAGTTCGATTTATACTTTTTATAACATCACTATTTCAATTCATAATTTGCTAAATGTCAAAGTATGTTCCAGATATCTATCTAGCGCGGGTACGTCTGAACGCGAAGGCTGCCAATACTGTACTGGGGCTGGGGGTTAGTTTGCTGCCCCTGTGAGACACAGGGCGGGGCAGGCCGGAGACGAGGGATGGCTTTAATTCAGTTAGATTCCATCTTCCAATATTAATTCAAAAAATAAAACAATATCAAAACAAATATCTATGAGCACATTTGTGGAAGTAATGCGTTTATAATTTTTATATAAAGGGGCAAACTAGCTGTGGGTCGCCAATGATCACGGACAACTATGAACAACTTTAACACCAGAGGAACTGCAGACGCGTTGTCGGCCTGTGAGGAAGGAGTTCGCTCCCTTCTCAAAAGATCCGAAGTCGTATTGGTTACATTGGTTGTACGAGGCAGGAAATTACACCAAAAATGCACGTCAGTGCAATGCCAACCATCAAGTTGGTGTGGGTGGTACTTAAAACTCTGTTAGTTGAGCGATTACGAAACTCAGGGGCAGGAATTGTTGTTGTTAAATGTGTAAGGAGACGCGATACCAAAGGATCAAGCCGATCAGTAAGAGCTCGGTTTTTGACGAGTCGAATCACTCTACGTTGTATGCGGTGAATTGGAAGAAGCTAGTATTGGGGTAGTCCAGCCCAGAGATGTGAGCAGCGAGAAATACATCTTCGCTCTATTGAGCACACCAAGCATTTTAGAGGCCAACTTGGCCTTGTATTTCAAGTGACCACGAAACTTAAGTATAACGATAAACTGTCTGAGATGTTAACTGTGCTATTACAAGTATTTTTATTATCCTCGTTAAGTGACCAGATGGGTAGGGATAGAAGCGGCTTAAAAAGACTGAGTGGGGTTCATTCAGTAGAGTTTATACAGGCCAAATACGTGATTTTTATAGTTTAGTTTTTAAGAACACAGAGTTCTACATGGGCATTAAATATTTAGGAGTAATCCCTCTACCCACTCAGTTCTTGCTTATTGTGAATTAGTGATTTCTCATTGACATTTTCTTCGAATAAAAGAGATAAATTAAATACATCATTGCAATTCTAGAGTGTGGTACTTTTACTTGATTGTGGTGTGAATTAATAATAATAATATAATAATAAGAAATCCGTCTTTTTCTAGAATGTTTCCCACTGCAGGGACACAGGCCTCCTCTCCGAGAGAGGGGATTAAGCCGTAATCCACAACGCTGGCCCAGTGCGGGTTGGTGTTTTAATTTTAATAACGTATAAACTGCGCTTGACAACAATCGCACCTAATGTTAAGTGGTGATGTGGTCTAAATATGGTACGCACTAGTTTAGAAACAGCCTATTTACTCTTCTCTTGAAGGTACCCACGTCGTAATCGGACGGAAATACTGACGCTGGTAGCTTATTCCAATCATTTGCCGCACGCACAATGAACGATGATTCGAATCGCTTCGTTCGAACGCGCGGTATCTCTACTATGAAAGCATGGAGACCTGCCGTATGTATAAATTCCCGATAGTAGAATGGAGATGGGGGAATTAAATCGTGTAATTCCTGTGCACACTCCACACTGGTGGGTGTCACATGTCATCGAATTTGATGGTTCTAAGAACATGACGGTTTCTTACGATGTTTTCTTGCACCGTTTTTTAGATGTGAATTACTAAATATACATCTTTTCAAACAATTCTGCTAAGAAGTCTTTCAGGTAGCGCGATTAACAACGTACCCAAAAACGTCGAAAGGTTGCTTGTGCACAAGAAGACAAGTACTCTTGAAATTTATATCCGGGTGAGCAAAATGAGCACTAGAACGGAACAGAACTAGACGTCTTCGACTCTTTATTATTACGCTCGGCTCCGCACACACCTTACTTGACTCCCTAAAAGTTATTTCGACCATTCCTAATATGGAAGAAACGAGAAGAAACAATCAGCTTCACTGCTCTATTTATTAATCTGCTTTCTTTTCTGTATCTGATTGTTACAGTAAAATAATTTACGACTTTATTGTAGATGGGAACTTCGCCATTGACCGGCGGCTTCCATCGTGCGTAATCCCGTGTGCCGCGTGCGCGCGAAGCCCGAGCCACGCGACCACAGTACAGATCCCATTAGCGTGGATTATTATCTGACCCCTCTCCTCCCTCCCCAGGCAACCTCTGCTCCCTGCCCACTCCAACAAAAAGAAAACACCAGTCGAAAACTGTCAGATTTTAAGAACGTGAGCTTTGCACGTGATTCGATTCCTGCGCTGATCCAACTCTTTACCGAGAATTGCCTACTTGTTTTACTAGGGCTGTTAACTTTAAGGGGCCCAT
Source organism: Papilio elwesi (assembly GCA_029849275.1). Classification (NCBI taxonomy): domain Eukaryota; kingdom Metazoa; phylum Arthropoda; class Insecta; order Lepidoptera; family Papilionidae; genus Papilio; species Papilio elwesi. The sequence goes on along the minus strand of CM056687.1, from coordinate 906,443 downwards.
AGATTTTACTGCGTTTCTTAGCTTCCGCTTCACCATCCTAACTAATCTTACTAAATGCAAATGTGAGTTTGTTACGCTTCAATACCTTGACGACTGAACGATACAGAACGGGTACAGAAATTGACATAGGATAAATAAATATACGTTCACGCGCGTAATCCAGAGGGGTAGGCAGAGATGATGGATTTCCATTTGGTGCTATCCTGGCACACCTCTCTCGCTTCTTCTACATCCATACATCTACGAATACAAGCTCGTCGGTTACGGGTACTCCTTATATCGCCCTTCTTCAGTATGTCACTAATCTGCTCGATATAAGTTCTCCTTGGACGTCCCCTACAAATGCTACCACTCACTTTTGCAGCATGAATTTGTTTCGATACTCTCCTTCATTCATCCTTTCAACATGAACCACCGAAGCGTACCTTTCTCAATTCTTGTCACAACATCAACTTTTAAGACACACTTTTCCCTTATAACGCTATTTTTAATCCTATTATACAACGTCACAACTAACATACTTCTTAAGGATCGTATCTCAACGGCATTAACTCTATTAACATGATTTTCCTGCCAAACTCAGCTCTCTCTTCCATACATTAAAGTGGGGACTAGTACAGCATTGTGTATTGCGACACAAGCCTTCATAGACACACGCTGACTCTTCACTACTGTACTTATAGCCCCATTCCTTATATTTCCCCCATTCACTCGTCATTCAAAATCTTGAACGTGTCTACCATCTCTACTAAACATACATCCTAAATATACAAAATCTTCCACCTGTTCCACTTCTTCGCCGTTAACATTTAATTCAATTAGTCTTACTTTGTTCTCTTTCAAACACTAAAATAATAATTAAACAGTTCTTATATTATTATACATAATAGTAAAATGAATACAACATATGATTACTGAAGCGCCAATAGTCTTATGGCTTAGGGTACGGACTGCTGACCATAAGGTCGTGGGCTCGAATCCGCCAGTCGACTATTATCGTGAACCCATATCCTAGCACAAGTTTTTAAGTCAAGTTGGAATGGTTGAAAGAGATATTAGTAAATTAATACAATATCTAGTAATATTTTTACAAAAAAAATACTTCATTTGCCGCAACCCTAACGCGCGCTGTTACCCAACCATCATAAGTCGGCGATTTTGGGGCTTCGAAAAAAAAACGCAAAACTGAAACATTGCGAAACTTTGGTCACGTGCGAAGTTTTAGTACTTTTTCGATCGAGCGTTCATAAGTAATTAAATTGCAAAATTCTAACCAACTAAATATTCCACCAGACTTGTCCACGTGAACACGTGTTTGCTAAACGCAACGTACGTACAATAACGTAAGTTCATTTCGAACCAAGCATTTTAATTAATAAATCAACATTATGTAATATACTTTTCTAACTTAATTTTAAGCCTCGCAATATTTTAATTGTTTTAAATGTTTAATATCTTATTATAAAAAGTTTTGCAATATCAATTCATGCATATATTGAAAGGTCAAAGAGCCAAAAGGTGTAAGTTCAAAGTGATTAATTGGGCAAAGTAATTAATTAATCTTAAAAACATTATTTTTTTGCAGTGGTCGAGCCCGCAACAACATCTATATCACGAATAAAATATGACGATCTCACAAAAGAGAGAGATAAAGTAGAGGTATGGTTCTGAGTTTCATCTGACGAGTGAAGTGCCGGGCGCCTAATTACAGTCCTTCTCCCGTTCCCACCGACTGCGCTACTGGAACACCACACACACTGCTGAAATAAACTCAGTTTTTACATAAAGGTTTCCGTTATTACGTAAGCGAGCCCTAAAAAGGATTTTTCACAATTCATCCTCTAAACATTTTAAATAAGGGATGAATAATAATTGTATGGAGTTTGTGTCGACTTGAACAATAACCCACACACAATTGGGCGAAATCTATATATATAATCTATATTTTAATGGCATAATCTCCTTTCCCATTTATAAGCTAATAAAAAACTTACGAAATTATGACAATCACACGTAATTATAATTATACAAGCCTAATAAAGTTAGTCTATAAGGGTCGTCTACACCCGCCTTACTACAATCATGTATTAGTATTATGAAGATTTCTGGATAACGTGTATTTCCCACTTTTAGACATATTTCCTGGTGCTTTCCACCATATGTGGTCCTGCACTTTCTGCTTCCACCCACTTCCAGGGGCCGCCACAACTCCAATTATTTTTTACATACGGTATGCATACTGTATCAGTAAACTCTATCAGTTATAGTCTGTGACCCACTTTACCAGTTAAATTGAAATCACAAGTTTGTTTACCTTAAATTTTATTTGGTATCAATTGTTAAAAAATTACCATTTCCTTAATCTACGTAAACCTCAAAAAAAATAGAACGAACAAACTTTTTACGCAAGATCAAGTCTTCAGATATCTTCAAAATTTATGAGCACCTAAAGAATTGACACAGACATGCTTTCACATAACTAACGATTACAAGCTTTAGGCAAGCAAGGTCTAGGTCATGGGTGAATGAATCATTTCTGTCTTATTTTGTTAACTTTTCTTTTTTGTGATAATCTTAGATTGTACTTAAAAAGGTTTGATAGTATTAATTCTCTTCGGACCAAACATGCCCGAGCCCAATTACATTTTAAATAATTGGACGGGGGTATGAAAACCTTTGTCAGTTACAAATTTATTTCTTTATCAAGTCATATACTCTTAGGACTATGCAACTAAAGCAAAAAGCAGATAACTTGTGATGAAATTATAACAATTTGATATGAACACAAGGTTCAAAACAGTAAACAGCACAAGTAGTAGTCAATAAGAAGTTCGAATCAAATATAGTATATAAAAGGCAATGTATATGTTCCCTATAGACCTATAGACTCGAAACGGCGGGACCCATTTCGATGAAATTTACAGGGATTGGCCAGATTGGCACAGCGGGTGTTCCTGTCTTTGGTAGCGATCGGATCAACATAATTAGTGCCGAAGGGCAGCGCCAGTTGGGTTACTAGTATAGTATAATTTTAAAATAGTTTTCTTAAGGCATTTTAGTATTTGGTATTTCCTTGGCTGACGCCGACTGCAAAATTAAATATGATTAAGAATTGATTCTTATGTTTACTTTCGAAAATTATTTCATTTTTAGTGCATCATTTGTTTTTTTTGAATTCGGTTTAGTTTTTGTTAAAAATTTTGTGTATTTTAGCCAGATTATACTACAAATTTCGATATTAAATAAATCTTTCTGGCTACGTAATGTTTTGACACATTTTAAAAATAATACAGAAGAAGAATGTAATAAGAATTTAATTATGAAGAAAAAGTATAAAATAATAATTTCACAAAAAACTTCAACGGCAAAATAACCGCCATCCACGACTGCGTACTATTTAGAAAGCTGCCAAAAATAACTGACAATGTTGTCAAAATAGAAATCGATGTTTGTTGAACTGTATATTTCTGTAAACAATACGTTAAATAATAAATTGAATTCAAAATAATATAAAACATTATCGCTTGAAAATCAAAGGTGCTGTATTAGATGACACTGGGACGCAAATATCAGAATTGTTCCGGGTAAATGGTTTAATAATCCTAGGGGTATATCTGGTTATTGATGCATGAAGTTCGGGTCAGGAGCATTATAAATATATCAGGATTGATTTTTCCCTATTTATAGGAATGCTGGGGATACTCGTAAAGTCTATACTAGCCAGTCGAAGTCGGGTTCTCTTTCGGGGTGTTCTTCTTCAGTAAGTCTATTTAACATATTCTGTGCTGCTTATGAATCACACATACCTTTTATAGTTAGTTTTAGTATAAAGAAATAAAATTGCATGTCTTATCATTTTAATCGATTTCGCTTGTTTGGCGTCAGGTTTTTCAATGTAATATTTTGTTTTACTTAGTAAATCCAAATTAATGGGCTTTAATTTTATTGGTTATAACTAAAACTGTTTTAAAAACTTTAAATTCATTGTAAATTATAAATTATTCCTTATTTATTGAAATATATAATATTATTGTAATAATGTATTGCATGACTAATTTTAAAGCTAGTTCTTGAATAAATTACTAGTACATTAGTATTTGTTTCCATAGCTACTGCGGTGAGCTATTGCACATAGGATCTATCATTTGATAGTTAGGTTAAATTTACTACTTGTTATCCTTAGTGAGTGATCTTTTATCTGTGACTAGGTACAACAGACCAGTGATGAACACAAATCACAAAGCCATGCTTATTCTTACCTATGCCTCTAGAGCATTTGCTGTGATGCTTGTATTTTTAGTGATTACTTTGTGCGATTCACTGGTCCATTGAGATGAGATGAACAAAGGTTCATTTACATGTAAGGTACCCAAAATACCTGTGAGATATTGCTAGAAGTCATTGTCCAAATTTAAAACATCTTTTCTAAAAAAACACATTCTTTTTGTGATTGATATCACAATAACAGCTAATCTATACTAATGTTATTAATATGAAGGTTTTGATTGTTGGTAATTGGTTAGTAATAATTAACTTTAAGAAAGAATATGCAATATTTTCACTATTAGTGCAATACTGAAATTCACGTGGGCACTAACAGTTAGTTTAATACATCTGAATACATATACCATTATGCCATAGAAAATCAATGTAATTAGTGCAGCATTACAACTGTTATGTCATACAACTACCATAAGCCCTTATGTAATAAATGGGATCATTCTTATTTAATCTTCATTCTGATAGGTCTTCTTAATTGTTACCGATTGTTGAATATCATTTGTAATAACATTAAAGTAATGTAACATACCATATTGTAATAAAGTACCATTTTAAAGTGTTAGGGATGCATGCCAGTTTGAACAGCTGAACAGAAACTACAAGCTCAAAGAAGACAGGTGTGAAGTATAAGTATTCCGTGTTTCGTCCAATGAGTGCAGTACTGGACACCTAAGTCTAATCCTCGTCCCATCCATTTCTGATAAGAAAGGGGAAGAGGATTTGATGGGGGAGAGAATAAATTGTAAAAAGGAAATATTTTTTCTGTTTGTCCCCTCTGTCCATTAAAGTTAAGCAAAGCATCTGCAACTCATCACCTCATGCAAATGTTGGCGAACTGTTTGCTTATCTTCTTTAAAAAAAATGCTCCTGAATGTTCTCCAATTTGATTGGCCATCTCTAATATACTCTTCATATAGATCTCCTAGACAAGATTCAGGTTAATCACATTTTGTCAACTCGAAGGTTTTTTTAAAGTGAAACTTCCTTTGTGACAGTGTATTGATGATGTCAGTTATTTTTATATTGAATCCAACAATCTCTATCTTTACTTTAAGTGCTTCAAATTATCTGTCTCTCTCTCTGGTATGTGTTGTGCTTATATTGGTCATACTTATACCCAGGTATGTAAATCATAATGGACATTGCTTATAACAGCCATCCTGCACTTAGCCCCTAACGGTTAGTATTCTTTATTTTTTCTTTGGATCTCTATGGGCTCACTGCGTCAAGTGAGACGATCTGGTGTGTCGGGTGGCATGTTGCTCTACTGACCTTTAGATATATTCTTTTGAAAAACCTTCATTAAAAAAAACTATAATTAATTTGTTAAGTTTACTGTCGTCATTTCACTTAAACACAATATAGGATTCAGTAAAACTAATGTATTTCAAAATTGATGTTTATCTGTGAATGAATACTATATTAGTTATTAGTTGTGATTCACAAAATAAGTAATTCAATTTTATATCCATTACTGGTTGTGTATGTAATCTTTTTGCTTTTGTTGACCTATGTTTACAGAATGCCATCTAGCAACCCCATTGTTTGCAAAGATTACTGCATTCTTGTTTGAAGATTGCTTAAGCTCACTATAATTACTTGTTAATATATACTATATGTCAGGTGTGTTTACTTACTGTAAAAATAGTACTGTTTGGAAGTTTTTGACAGTGGTAGAAATGGCAACACCATTAGATATTGGCTGTTTCACTGGGGAAGTATTGAAGTATCTTAATATCAGAGTTCAGGTTTACGATGAGTAAAGGACCTCAGGCAGATGGTGCCTTCTCCTACCTTATCATCTGCTTCTCTTCCTTACTTTACCTGCCGCTTTCTAGTCAATGGTTTATAATTGTGGCTCAATTTGAAGGACGATTTTATAGAAAATGATTTATACAATGTTAATAAGCATTAGTCTTTATTGCATAATGATAGAAAATATATTGTTTCCAGATATCTCTGTGCGATATGATTGAACCACCGGACTACGAGGAGGTGTGCGAGCGGCTGATGGGGGAACGGGACCCGCTCGCGTACCCGGCAAACGACATCGAGCTGCTCACCGTGCCCCGACGGATCAGGACATTGAAGCATGTGTTGCCAGATGAAGACTTGTGAGCTTTCGTTTTGCCTATGATTGTATATTGATAGATTTTAAATAGAAGTCTTCCTTTATCCAGTTTAGATGTAGACTGGAGTAACTTCTGGATGAATAACATGATTTATTTTTTTATAAATTAGAAGAGATATGTTTAAGTGTATGATTTAACTTAACTTTAACAGTGGTAGGGCCCGCAACAACAACATCTGTTGCACGAATGGGCTCGACCGGTGAAATACCACGACCTCACAGAAGATAGTTGCGAAATAGAGTATTCTGCGTTTCGTCTTATGAGTGAGGTGCTGGAGTCCTAATTATAGTTCTCTCACCATTCCCACCCTTTTCTTATAAGGAAAGGATGGCAAGCGGAAGAAAACTTGACGATTGATGGGATGTATAGGAATTGGAAGTAACCATTTTCTGTTTGTCCTCTGCCCATTAAAGGTGGGCAACGCATCTACAACTCATTAGTTAGTTGCAGATGTCTATGGGTAGCGGTCACTTGACATCGAGTGAATCGCTTGCTCGTTTACCACCTTACTAAAAAAACTTAATCACATAAAAAATAGATATGTGTGGTGGTAGAATGGCAAAGGTAATATTGTCATAAGAGCTTATTGTTTTCTTGATAACCTTATTCAGGACGACGGCGCCAATGTTTGTGCGCGACTGCATCAGATGCTACACCGCAGACTATACAGTAGTGGAGTATAAGTACCGCATGTACTCCGGCTCGGCGGGTGGGCGCGAGCGGCTCGCCGAGCGGGTCGAGCGCTTGCTGAGCGCACCGCCGCACTACTACGAGGTTGACGCCGAGCCTTGTACTGCGCTCGATGATATGGCGCTGCAGCAAGTGAGTTCAACAAGAGTGATAAATGATTGGTCACACACAAACAGGTGTTTGTTTGTGAACACTACTCATGGATCAAACGCCACAATGACAAGACTTGCAAATGCTTTGCCAGTCTATTTATAGGAAAATAAAGAAAGCGAAGCAAAGTGGAAAATGGGAAAGGGATCAGCGGATCAGCTTGTGGCAACTTACTCATACAGAATAAGTAAAATTCTGTGATGTGATAATTCTTTGATAACATCTTATTCACAGTTGCTCCTGTCCTCTTCTGTGCAGCACAAATAATTCATTGTATCTTATATAATGTAGGCTGGTGTAGAAGCCTTATACTCTTTAAAAAAATCCTTATTTTTTTAAAGTATAATGAACTATAAAATACAAATTGCTTGCAAATTTTAAACGTTATTTTTCCAGTTTGAGTCCCAACCGTCGAGCGGGCGTCAGTCCGTGGCGTCGATAACATCCTCGCTGTCCTGCAACGAGACGCTGACGCCGCGTGGCTCCTGGGCCAGTCTGGACCTGCAGAGCTCCTCGTCCGACCCACTCATACCGGACCTCTTTGAGAAGAAACCACCGGAGCAAATGGATGCTGTGAATGAGGCTAGAAGGTATGACATGCACCAACTTTTAATCCAGTTAACATCTAGGTTGGATTGTCAAATACTAGCGATCCGCCCCGGCTTCGCACAGGTAGCACTAGTTATTTACACCCAGGAAACATGTGTTACGTGTAACAACAGACAACCTACATCAGATCTTCAGTCAATTAATATTTTGTGCTTATCCAGCACAAAATAATAAATCTTTGTACTGAAAAGTGTTTATATTAATGGTTATTCAAGTTTGCACCCCCTACTTTAGACCTATATGGTATGAATTTAGAAAACTCCTTTTTTTAGTGCTCTTATGTAATAATAGAAGTCTTCAGTCAGTTTCTTTTATATGGTATCCGTCCACAAATCTTTTATAACTTTTGCTTTGATGGTATTGTGTTAACATTTCGTATTTTAATATCTGATGTTTTGAACTTTGGTTCAATAATTGTAAATACAACTAAATGTTTGTTTCAGATTAGAAAATCGTCAAGCTGATCTCTTAGGTCTGTACACTCCTTACTTGGATGAAGAGGAGGCGGTGGAGAGACGGCTCGCAGCGGAAATGCCCTGCGAGGTAATGGGCCATAGGATATTGGTAGTCTGTCATCAGCTAAAGTGAGTATTTATCACCGAAACAAATACATTGACAGAACTTCAATTTCTTTTACATTTTAATTGAACTAAATTAAATAACAATATCAAAGCCATTTGTGTAACAGTCGTTTTGTTACAGCTGTTCATTTTGATCTCTCTGTAGTTTTGTTTTCATCTTTTGTGTAGTTTTAGTTATTTACAAAAAATTGCTATAATTTTTGCTTGCAATAACTTGTTTTGTTAGAAATAGTCATTTAAAAATTACAATTGCAACAATGTAATTGCAGATTTCAATTCTATCACTGTAATTATTGTGATTCTTACATCTTAAGTTGACTTAGACATATTATTATTTGATCAGTGGCAAACAGCACACGGCCAAACCACTATTTGTTTAGCCACATATGCTGAAATATTTAAATCGATCTAATAAATTGGACAGATGATCAACCTTTGTCTGCGGAAGATATTATACTTTACTATTAAAAAGATTGTAGAGTACATCATTCCATGACAACCTTTAAACATCTGTAATACTGAACATAGTCAACCATTTGATTAGTACCCTCATGCATTAAAATATCCATTGTGTGCTTAAATCTGCTCTTGAATTGCTAATGGCTGAGTAATCAATGCTTTCTGAAACATTACTTATTAATAAAAAAATTACATTGCATTTATAATGATATAATTTCAGGTTGGAATTAGATGTAGAACCACTATTCGCTTCTATGGCATTATTCGATGCGAAAGAAAAGAAGAAGCTATCGGAGAACTTCTACTTCAATCTGAACTCTGAGACGACCCGTCAGATGCTGTCGGGCCACGTGCCCCACGCCGACGTCTCCACGTTGAGCCGGAGCGCGGTGTTCGATATCCTGAACCCTTCACCGGACATCTTCCTGGTCGTGAGAGTCGAGAAAGTTCTGCAGGGAGACGTTAATGAGTGTGTTGAACCTTATATAAAAGAAGATAAGGTATGCTTTACTTTATTATTATTTATAGTACTAGTAGTAGTAGTAGTAGTAGTAGGGGACTATTTTACCACAACTCCACGGCTTATTTAGCGTGTGGATGGATCACTCCAGCCCGCCCAGCTCCCCGAAGAATTCCAGTAACCCCTTAATGTTGTCGATGATCTCCGGGAGCGATCCCAGCGAACCAACATACTTAACCCTGTACTGGGACACTGCAGGACAGTGTAGCATGACGTGTGACGCCGTTTCCTCTTCCTCCATACACGCTCTGCAAAGAGGGCTGCCAGTGATCCCTAAATTATACAGGTGTTTATTGAATAGGCCGTGTCCTGTGAACGCTGCCATTATTATTTATATTTTAGGTTTTATATTAGCATTTAATTTATTTCAGTCTTATCCGATGAGTTCTTCGGACTGACATCCACTGCTTGGCTTGTAGAGGCATTTACAGCAATATCACGCAGGACACAAAGAGCTATTAGCTTAAGCCTCATAGAGACTATGTCTCTTTAAGCTTAGTTACCCTGTGTTATTGTCCGATTTGGACCAACACTTCGCCTAAATTACTTCGGACTGAGTTACGCCGGACCTCAAGGCTCCCGAAACGCGATCTCGACTTGGACTATTAGAACAAAGAAAGAAAGCCTTTGTTTTCTTCATATAATGTGTAAAACTGTAACATAGAATCGAGAGAAAGTGCGCGCGGGCGCACAGGCGGCGTGCAGCCGGCTGGGCAAGTACCGCATGCCGCTGTGCTGGAGCGCCGTGTCGCTGCTCAACATCCTCAGCGGCTCCAACAGCCTCGAGCGCGACACCGACAAGGACAGTCTCTCAGCTACCAACAACAGTGCTGCCAACAGTACCAACACCAATAGTTTAGGTGAGTAATCTTTAGTTTTACATATTACTAGTGACCTGCTCCGACTATAGGTCAGGCCGGGAAAGTAAAACACGAAACTGTCAAAAACCAAAATAAAATCTGCTAATCCCAATCACTACCGTACTTCATAAATCGATCACCCTCTGGGCATATGTAAAGATTTCCTGATTTTTATTAATTTAACAGATCGCAAAGCATCCTCCAGCAGTTTGGAGCAGCTGCGTCGTCGCGCCGGCGAGGTGGGCGGCTCGCTCACCCGCAAGGGCTCTATCGAGCGGCGCGCGCTGCCTGCCCAGCAGGCGGACGAGCTGGTCGCGCATTTAGACACATTCAAACCCATCGTTATTACCGTCACCAGCTTCTTCAAGCAGGTAACTTGTGAAATAATATCCAATATGAAAAAAAATCACCTTTTTGTCGGCCCCTGCTCGTAATGTAGCAGCAATTTTACAACGGTTGCTTGTGATGGTTCAAGCGACGCCACAATTGTTCGACAATCAATACATTAAATGACAGATTTAAGCATCATTGTTTCTCATTAACATTTCCAGGAGACGGACAAACTGCGTGATGAAGACCTGTACAAGTTTCTCGCAGAGATTAAAAGACCAAGTTCAGCGCCGAAGAAATTGAAATGCATCCCCGGAACTCTGAAGATCGAAGTCTCGCCGTGTCCCGATGAGATCAAGAATGGGCTAACACCCGAGTTGGCGAAATTGAATCCATACGGAGGTAAGTTATTTTTAATAAAATTTGATAAAATAAATAAACCTTCCTTGAATTTTTCTTACTACCTTAAATGACATTACTTCAAGTAGACGGATAACTGTAGCTATCTCCCTCCAGACTTGTAATCTATAGAATTATGATTAGTTATGTATACGCTAAAGAAGGGGAGGGTGGGGCAATGATGTAATATTATTTGAACGCTTGCATACGCTTGTCAGATGACAACGTGCGTCCGTGCAAGGAGGTGCTGTCATTCCCACCGCAGCCGGCGCTGGTGCCGCACCTGCAGTACCGCAACCTGCTGTACGTGTGGGTGCGCGACCTCAACCTCACTGCGTACACGTCGCGCACCGGCTCCGCCAGAAACATCACCGTATGTCGCTATGTCTTGTTGGCCACGCGCATCGTGCAAGGAGATAATAGACAATTTAATGGTTGTACTTAAAAGCATTTTCCAAAGCTAAATGTAAACTTTATTGCTTTTATATATGTAAGTTAGTTTGTTTGTTACGCTTTAAATACCTTAACGAACTAACCAATCATTATGAAATTTTACACGCGTTGTTAGGGGTACATATGGTATTTTTTAATTATCCCTAAAATAAAACTTCCTGAGGGTTAGCATTTACATAAACCTTCATTCACAATATTGGTTGCCGTGGTAATGTTTTGAATAACAATTTTTTGACCTTAAAGTAGTTATTATATGCGTGATAATTATATTAAAAAATCCCGCTTGGAAAACGGGAAACGAATGCGTACGAAGCCGCGGGCTACAGCTAGTAACTATACATAATAATTGCTAGGTGCGAATACAACTGATGTCTGGCGAGGAGCAGGCGTCCGCGCTGCCCGCCATCTTCGGGCGCAGCTCGTGCTCGGAGTTCAGCACCGAGGCCTACACCACAGTGCTCTACCACAACAAGTTTGACTTACATTATTCATTTAAAGAGCTGCCGGTGAATCTCTAGTCCATCCTGCATTGTGCCTTTAAGAACTTCCTGATACGACGTTAGCAGCCTCTTCCCCATCCCTTCTATATTTTTGTTTATGTGATCGTCGTATCCTATCAGGTGTCCCGAAATGACTACATTATTACATCTTTTTTTATTTATTCTATGCGTAAAAAAAATTAAAGACATTATATTCGGAATGGCATCTACTGCGCCAAGTCAGCCTACGAGCAATCCAACCAAGGAGATCGGAAAGACTGGTCCACTATAGCCTCCGTCTTCTTAATGACTTGAAAAGAAAACAATAAATGTAATTCTCTGCGTTTTTTTAAGGAAACAAAATAATTCCGTTCCAGGAACCCTTCTCTGTACGATGAGATAAAATTGAAGCTACCCGCGGATCTGGGCGACCAGCATCACCTGCTGTTCACGTTCCTGCACGTGTCCTGCCAGAGGAAGCCTGTGCCGCCAGACCAGGAGAAGAGCGTGGAGACTCCAGTCGGCTACTCCGTGAGTGTTACATACATTCATATACTGTCTCCTATCTCCTCTCCTCCTATTGCACTGTTGCACTTTAAAAACTAAAATAATCCATCCAATTTAAAAAAAAATCAATCAAAATCGAGTTTAGCAGCACAAACAGGCTGGAAAAAATTGCAATAACCCATCGAAAGTGTATCCTTTAATTATAAACATTGTATTAAGCCACACATATTCAATTTTTCTCTAAGATAGGTAATCTTAGAGAAAAATTGTATATATAACCAATAAGCATGTATGAATATAGAAGTGAGAGGTGTGCTAGGGTTGTGACAATGGGAACACTAAATCTCTGCCTACCCCGCTAACTTATTTCGTAATTTATGTGATCAGTGGTTGCCGTTGTGTCGCAACGGGAAGCTGACCTGTGGCGAGTACAACTTGCCGGTGATGCAAGAAGAGCCGCCCCCCAACTACTCCTACATCTTCCCCGACGTGCTGCTCCCCGGCACGCGTTGGATCGACAACCACAAGCCAATATTCAGCATATCTCTTGACGCGCACACCACTGTACATCCATTGGTAAGCTGGTTTTTATCAAATTTGAACCAAGTTATGAACCTTTAATAGACAGATCAGGAGATAAACAATAAACAGATTTTTTCTATCCATTCCCTCCCCTGTTAAATCCTCCCTTTCCTTTCCATCCTTTCCTTATTAGAAAACGATAGGAAGAGTATGGACTGAAATTAGGCCTGCGGCACCTCACCTGTCGGATAACATATGTATTCGGTCATTTGCTTAAGTCATAATAGAAGTACAGAAATCAAAGACCGAAAGGATATTTTAGTATCCATACTACCAAATTGCTTGTGTAACAACAGGACGGGTTTATTGAGCGGTTTGCAATGGCATGCGAGGCGGTGCAGGAGGGCAACATCCCTCCGAGGATCGGACTCGCTAACATGGAGGCTGAACTTCGAGCCAGGTAATATTTTTTATTTCTCATTCAAGATAAACCAGATGTCACGGAAGATAAGATGTGGTCAACCAGCCAGATCACATATCCGGCAAAAATAAAACGCGCAATGAACGCGCGTGATGTTAAGTGAAGTACCGTAGACTGGCAAGCGGAGGATGGAATGAGGAAAAAGAGGAGGAAAGGATTAGGTCTTTGGAATTCGAGACTCCAATTCAAGCCTGTCCTATGTCGGGTTTATTTCACGCCAGTCTGATGAGGTCTACTTTACGACTGTCTTCTGTGTGTTAATGTATGCTCACCTTAATTTCCTCAGCATATCGGAGCTGCCGAGCGCCAACGTGGAGGTGGTGGCGCGCTACCTTTCCGTACTGTGCGACAAGCTACTCCAGCTGCTGGCAGCGCCGCCCGCGCTCGCCGGACACACGCTCAACATAGCGCAGGACGTCTTCACCTGCCTCGCGCACCTCTTCACCGACATCACTGTACGTACATCACATGCGTACCCAGCCTTATAACACGGCGAAACGAGCTAAATATTTATCCCATAGTATATGAAACACTTACACAATTTTTATGAAAGAAGGTAACAAGCAAATGATGCAGATACATTCGATACCTTTATTGCATGGAGTTGCATGGTTAGACAGGAAGAAATAATTGGCATTTTACTATTCCCTACCACGTCCCCTCCACGTCTAATTTTCTACCCCTTCCAATCCTATCCTCCTATTTAAGATTAGGCCTCACGGAACTCACACATCAGACATAACGCAGTATACTTCCACTTCACGCCTGTCTTCTGTGAGCTCGTAGTATTTCACAGGCGGAGCCTAGCTCAACAGTGCAACAGTTATTGTTGTGGGCTCTAGCTTAAATCACATCACATTCCGCAATATAAAACAATTGTTTTATTGTGCACCACTAACTGAGCTATTATTCGCTACAGAACATGAACGACGGCGCGTCGTGCGACCTGCACGGGCGCAGCAGCCTCATCACGTGCTACGTGCAGTACCAGTGTACCATCCCGCGGCCGTCGCTCGCCGACAGGGACATCGGCCTGCCGCTGCCGCCCTCCGGTAATCAACATCATTATAACACAGTGACCATCATTGCTTGCCATGTTGCACATAAAGAACGAGTGCAAATTACCTTCTTAATACTGTATTGTGACCTTGTAGTGATGAGCGACGGGTCGTGTAAGATCCTGCACGAGGAGCTCGCGCTGCAGTGGGTGGTCGCCAGTGGCGCCACCAGAGACCTGGCAATGCAGAACTCATGGTAACAACTAATGCACTAATATTTACATTTTTAATTTACCCATCTTATGACACGGCAGAGCTGACCTTACTGCATATTTTCTAACTAAACACAAACGAAATCTTAGTGTTTTATTTAAAAGGGGATCTTCGTGTTTAAATCACTTTTATACTTCTCAAGATAAAGGTAGTGGTGGAAAAAAAAGATATGATGAAAATAAAACACACAGTCTGTGTGTGTGTGCCGACTAGACCGCTGAAATACCATGAACTCACAGAAGACACGCGTGAAGGAAATGTATTCTGCGTTTCGTCTGATGAATGAGATGCGAGAGGCCCAATTTTAGTCTTCCCTTTCCTGATAAGAATACGATGTGATGGGGATTGAACGGGGAGAGGATTGATGGGGAAAAGAAAAAATATTTTTTCCTCTCTTTATGGACTAATTTGCGTGTTGCGGATGCTTAGGAGTAGCAGTCTCTTAGTATTGAACCGCTTGTTGGTCAACTTATTTCATAAAAAAAATTGTTGTGTGACCAGAAGCAAAAACTGAACACTCAGATTCTAAGCTAAGATTTCAGGTTATATTATCTGTTACGTTTTCTCCTCGTGTTCCAGGTCACTGTTCGAGCTGATGATAAAGTCAATGGTGGAGTACCTGTACTGGAGCGGGGCGCACGAGGCGCCGCGCAAGGCTCGCTTCCCCGACCAGTTCACTGACGACCTTACCACGCTCGTCAATAACGTCACCTCCGAGATCATCTCAAGGTACTAATGTAGCATATACAGAATTTCTTATTCTTTAATTAATTAATTAAACGGGTATCAGAAATAACGCGGTACGGTATTCAATATCTAAAATTACGCTAAAAAAATCCCATTAAACTGTTCATTCCTATTGCTATTTGCTTATAGCAGAAGGTAAGAACAACAGAAGAACGTACTTTTAGTCTATAATCTGTAGGCAATGTTTCTGGCGTATGTATTGTATCTAGATTTTTGCCTAACCAGTGGTTTGAAACATCTGATACCGTTAACTGTTTTGTACGTCCAGCTACGGCAGCAACAGCCGTCTGACGCAGAGCCTGAACAACAGTCTCGCGTTCTTCCTGTTCGACCTGCTGAGCGTGATGGACCGCGGCTACGTGCTCGGCCTCGTGCGCGGCTACCACAAGCAGATGTCCGCCAAGATCGCCTCGCTGCCGGACGCTGTGCCCTTAGTACATTACAAGGTCAATCACATCACATCATAATTATCTGGTAATGCAGAAGTAAGGTGGTTCACTTGATGTTAGGAAACCATCACCCATCTTAGGCAGAGATCTACAACCCTTCTCTGCCTTCTGTGGGGAAGGTGATTAAGATTTAATGCAATGTTAACTGAATAATAATGTTTATTCACATATATAGTTGGCATTCCTCCGCATCATCTGCTCCCACGAGCACTACGTGTCTCTGTGCCTGCCGGCCGGCGGGGAAAGCGAGCTGATGGAGACAGAAGCAACTCCTGGAGGAGGAGGCGCCTCCCCTCGGTCAGGATCTACGTCACAAGCACCTCCACTGGCGCTGAGCACGGACTTCCGCTCGAGGCATTATCTAGCCGGCCTTTTGCTAGCTGATCTTACCTCCGCACTAGAACTGCAGTGAGTATTTACGAGATAATGACATCATAAGGCTTTAGTTACTTGTACGTAATCCATCAGATCCGTTATTTTTCGGTAGTTGTGATATTTTAATTGTTTGTCTGTTGGTCGTACGAGTTGTGGGGTACTCGACATGTACTTAGACAAAGAAATGGTCCTTCGAGCAGGATATTTCGCTACTTTATTCGCTATAAATTTAATATTGTATGTGAATTATTTTCATTCATGTTGTAGGAGCCCGGTGCTGCAGTGCGCGGCGGTGAACGGCGTGCTGTCGCTGCTGACGGCGCACGACGCGGACCCGCGCCTGCAGCCGCCGGCGCTCAAGGCTCGTGTCGCCAGCCTTTACCTGCCGTTGCTCGGCATCGTCATGGACGCCCAACCCCAGCTGCACCGAGGCTTCCACACTGGAAAAGGTGTGACATGTACAATTATTAACCTGAAACTCCTGAATACCTGAAACTCATGCGACATGTATACTTTTTGTTTTTAGGGTGACGAAGTTAATACCTGATCGAAAGAGTTATTCGCGTCTTAATCGGACGCATAAATGACGCTGGCATATTGTTTCAATCTTTTGCTTACATAATTTTATATGAGTATGTATGTTTTTAGAATCACTCCAGCTAGATGGTGAATTAAGTCAATTTGGCAATTTCTGCTCGACATCATCGCCCGATGACTTCAAACAGGTACATTTTCAAATGTCTTAGATAATTACATAGATTTATATATCGCTTTAAAGACAATGTGTAAGTAAAATTAGATGAACACCCTTTCGGTGGACCATCATCAATTAAATATATTTCTTTGTCTTACTTTGTAACATACAATCACAAGTATGTTTGTAACATGGTTGTATTTTTTCCAGAACGGTCGGCCTCCGTTCAACAGCGAGACAAGCCGCAACCTGCTGATGTGCCTGGCGTGGGTGCTCAAGTGGACGGCGCGCGGCGTGCTGAGCGCGTGCGCGGCCGAGATGCCCGCCGCGCGCCTGCACCAGCTGCTCGCCCTGCTCGACCTCTGCTTCAAATGCCACGAGTACAAGGTGCCTTGAGACATCTCGTCATTATGATGATTGTTTTATAAAAACATTGGTGCCAGGATCGCGCCAAACGGAAATCCATCTCTGTCTAGCCCTCTGGGTTATGGGCGTGAGCGCATATTTATTTATTTTACGATATTTGGTAAGGATTTAGAGTACTTGTCTTTACTACTACTTTCTCCTTCCCGTGCCTTGTCCATCTCTTTTTAGTCATGTTTCCAATCTTAAATTTCTTATTTATATATTCTTCAAGTAAACCATTTAAAAGTGATGTTGCAGGAATTTAATGTGAATCTCACTGTTCCCAGGGTCGTAAAGAGTTACTGAAGTGCACTCAGCAAAATGTCCGCAAGACAACGGATATTAAGGCGAAATTAGAGGACGTGATACTCGGACAGGGCTCGGCGCGCAATGACTTCATTATGCGGCGTAAAGGTGGGCTCGATATAAAACATTACACATCACAATATATATATATATATATATATATATATATATATATATTTCTTTATTATATCTGGCGTAGGATAACTTATATCGATGGATATAGGCGATGTAAGGAGGACCCATAACCGACAAGCATGTTTACGTAGATAGGTGTGCCAGGATCGTGGGGATTGGAAATCCATAATCTCTGCCTACCACGATAGGTTATAGCACATATTTATTAATTCATTTAACATATGACGAAGAGTAAAGTTGTAGAGGAATACTGTTTCCAAGAGTGAATAAAAAAATTGTGTATGTACAGGCGGGTCCTCTGGTCGCGGCTGCGGTGCGCGCGGCGGACGCGACCGCTGGCGCAAAGAGTGGGTGCGCGGCGCGTCACGCTCGCGGCCCGCGTCCCCCGCACGTCCACACCCAGCCCTAGCCGCTGCGCTCTCTGCGGAGCTCGCGCTGGCGCTGCTGCACGCGCTGGAGACCATCGTGCAGGTATGTAGAATCACAACTTGTCTCTTATTGACATAGGACATCCTGTGTCTTTCATAACCCCTCATAATTATATCAACGGTATTATTGTAGGAGATTTGAGAGAATATTAAATGCTTAATGACATGATTCCTTCTAAAAGTACTTAAAGTGTATGTATTATACTGTCACAAGACCAGAGCAGTGACATGCCAATCGGACAATACAGAAATCTATGCGATCACGTGTAGAAATATCAACGTGAAGGAAGCTATCTCTGTCTACAACACAATGGTGCTGGTTTGAGTGTTTAATGTTCTGTGCAGTCTGTGAGCGGGCTGGAGTGGGGTCAGTCGGCGTGCAGCGCGGCGCTGGGCGTGCTGCTGCGCGCGCTGCAACGCGACCAGAGCGCGCCCGTGCTGCAGCACATGTTCGCCTCCGTGCGTGCACTCATCGTCAAGGTAAACGTAACCCACGAGACGCACACGAGAGAGTGAGAGAACAAGTACATTTTACAATCTTATGTCTTTATCTCATTTATATATTGTGTATTAGTGGTCGATAGAAAGATAGATTCTACTTGAAACAACTCACAAACTAACATCACATGGAATTTACATCTAACTGTTGTTGTAGTTGGGCTGGTCGTGCTGCGGCGAGGAGTCGGGCATCTGCCGCGTGCTGCTGCGGCACTGCGCCGCGCTGGCCGCCGGCACGCGCGCGCACGCCTCCGCCACGCTCTACGCCCTCATGCGACAGCACTACCAGCTCGGCAACGTTAGTCGAACACCTAATGCCGGTCACTTATGAATAGAGTGAAGAAAATATTTCGTGGTTATTAAGAAGCTAAAACGGTAGCAGTTAAGACAGAAATGTGCTTTTGCACAGAATTACCTGGGTTTCCATTGGCTTAAAATCGGCTCTCTATCTTTCTCTTTGAAAAAACTGAGATGACAATATGTTTTATGGGAATATTTCCGGCAGTGTGAACCCACGGTCTTCACTGCCGAAAACACAAGGCTGGCGCACAAGATCCGTGCTAGACATGACTGTGTTTGATGGTCTTAAATCATAGAGGAACCTACGCGTGTCCTTGGTAGTTAAGTAATTAAAATATGTCGTACATTATTGTGTCAATATATTATTTAAATAGGTTATAATGAAAGGTATCGTATATAGAATTTCAGCCGTGTGAAGATGCAAGTGACGATGTCGCTGTCGTCGCTGGTGGGCACGTCCGCCACCTTCAGCGAGGAAGCACTGCGCCGCGCGCTCAAGACCGTGCTCGTGTACGCCGAGCGGGACCTAGAACTGCAGGACACTTCCTTCCCTGAGCAGGTAACCACCACTGTCGCGTCAAGTGCAAGTGTAGATGTCGCTCATGGGCTCACACCTCCGTTCTTTTTTAGGTTAAAGACCTCGTATTCAACCTGCATATGATCCTGAGCGACACGGTGAAGATGAAGGAGT
The DNA here is from genome assembly GCA_029849275.1 of Papilio elwesi. NCBI lineage: Eukaryota > Metazoa > Arthropoda > Insecta > Lepidoptera > Papilionidae > Papilio > Papilio elwesi. The sequence goes on along the minus strand of CM056687.1, from coordinate 886,691 downwards.
TCCAACAGGACCCCGAGATGCTGCTAGACCTGATGCACCGGATCGCTCGCGGGTACCAGCACAGCCCCGACCTGCGGCTTACATGGCTGAACAACATGGCGCAGAAACACATGGAGGTGAAATTATTGCATATAATAACTGGCAAAATCAGATCATTAAAAGTGTTGCTGGCTGTATGGAAACGTTGGTTCAGTGTATGGGAAGACGAACTAGGCGGGTGATTTCAGCGTTCCCGTTTACGTTAAACGGCGTTGTAGAGAAGAAAGATTGACCTTTGGTAGATAAGGACGAAAAAGCCCTCTGCTGTGGTCATTCTATGCTTTCAGGCAATCATTGCGTAGTTTTCATAGAATAAGTTCTGTTTCAGAGGTCGAACCATCTAGAGGCGGGCATGTGCCTGGTGCACGGCGCGGCGCTGGCGGCCGAGCAGCTGGGCACGGCGGGGCGCGGCGCCGCTCTGCTGCAGCGCGTCACGCACAACGCGCTCGACGAGAGCTGCGCGGACGCCTTGCACCATCACCTCACACACCAGGAGCTGCAGGTAGCGTATACGTATGAATGTGTACTTATTCGTACGTACCTATACGTGCGTACTAGTGATCCGCCCCGGCTACACTCAACATTTCGAGTTCAAGTACTGGAAAAACTAAAAAATATATTACAACAAGAGGACAACTTGTAATCTTAAATTATTTAAATGAAGAGACCCTTTATTAGAACCCCCTCGATTAAATGTCCAAATTGTATGTTTGCGGGGCAGGCGCTACTGGAGCACGCGGCGAGCGAGCTGATGGCGGCGGGCATGTACGAGGCGGTCAACGAGGTGTACAAGGTGCTCGTACCCATCGCCGAGGAGCAGCGCGACTACAAGAAGCTCGCCAACATACACGGGTCAGAACATCACCTCTACACACATTTCTGTTTATAGAATACCTGCGGGGAAGTATGTTCTCAATGCGTATGAACTGAATTTATTGTTATAGGTGATTGTAGACTGTGGTTCGTCAGTGATTTAAGTCAACTCGGCTTGACAAACCGAATTGAATGTGACTCGAGTAAAACGACCACGATCTGTCTTCCTCGGTTCATACGGTTAAAGAACGGACGGCGCGCAACCAATGACGCGACGGAGCTTGAACCAACGTAATCGAGGACGAGTTTTATCGTAGTTAAATTTTATATTATTGTAGTAGATGATTCGATTTTTCTTTGTGTGTGCAGCAAACTGAACGAGGCGTTCACTCGCATAGAGCAACTGCACGGCAAGCGCGTGTTCGGCTCGTACTTCCGCGTGTCGTTCTACGGCGCTCGCTTCGGCGACCTGCACGCCGAGGAGTTCATTTACAAGGAGCACGCGCTCACCAAGCTGCCCGAGATCTTCAGCAGACTGGAGGTACACGACCCCGTCCCTCCACCCCTCACTCGCACGCATACTCACTACTCACGCTTTACATACAAACACATACACACACTTTTATTATTATACATCTTTATTTATTACACTTTCTTGATTTACATCACAAATCACAATGTTTAAATGAATCTGTATACATGAGTCGTGACAATTATTGTCAAGTTTAAGTTGATGTCTTTTATAAAAAAAATTAAATTGTCGTTGATACTTCTCGCAGAACTTCTACGGGTCTCGTTTCGGCGCCGAGAACGTGGTAATAATAAAGGACTCCAATATCGTGGACCCCGCGTCTCTCGACCCCGACAAGGCGTACATACAGATCACGTACGTGGAGCCCTACTTCGAGCCGCACGAGCTGCGCAAGCGGATCACGCACTACGAGAGGAACTACAACATCAGTGAGTGCCTACACAACACACCGTCAAAGTGCCTACACATGCCACCTTGGTGTGACTACATGATCCAATTTGGGATTGCCTACACATCCCACCTTCCAAGTGCCTTAACATTCCATCTTTGGATTGCCTACGCAATCCACCTTCAAAGTGCCTACATCTCCCATCTTTGCAGTGCCTACATCCCCACCCCACCTTCAGATTGACTACAGATCCCACTTCATCGGGACCTCTATCTCATTGAGAAATAAATGCAACCTAATGGAAAAAAGCCATGATGCAAAGCCCATATTCAGAAAAGAACAAACCTGGTTTGGTGGTGGTTTATTACTTAGACCGAAAATCCTATGAGAGTGTAACGATCGCGTTTGGTGTTGCAGAGCGGTTCATGTACGCGACGCCGTTCACTGTGGGCGGGCGCGCGCACGGCTCGCTCGCCGAGCAGTGCAAGCGCAAGACCATCCTCACCACCGCGCACCACTTCCCCTACGTCAAGACGCGCATACAGGTGCCTCACAACACACCAACATACATATAGCTCCGGCCCGCGGCTGCGCCTGCATTCGTTCCTCATTTACCACACTATATCTTTGTAAGACCATTCCGTGTATAAATCTGAATAGGTAACATGTATCAAAAAGTTGTTACTGTCATGAAACATTACCATGGCAACCGATTTTGTTACTAAAGGTTTTATACACCTCGGGAATAGTTTTGTTGCCGCCATAAAAAATTAGTAGCTCATGTCATTTTTATTTACCTCGAACAATTAATTTGCAAAATTTCACGACGATCTGTTAAGGAGCTAAGGCGATATAAAAAACCTCACATTTGCATCCACAGCAACAGTACGTCTTATTGTATGTGTATTTTTTTATTATATGTAAAAAATAAAAGCAATATTGTATTTACTACAAAAAATTAACCTGATTGAATCATTACTTTGATAATACGAACAAACGCCAGAACATTTAACGAATTACTTGGATGATTCCCACAGGTAGTGCAGCGGACGCAGATAATCCTGTCCCCCGTCGAGGTCGCTATCGAAGACATTCAGAAGAAGGTGACACTTTTATTCACTAGTGTTACTTTTTTTATAATAAATAAACCAGTGCTCGTCCCCAATCTCACCTGATGTGAAGTGGTGAAGTGGTCGAAAGATGGCCTACACACTCTTCTCTTGAAGGTAGCCACGTCGTAGCTGAACGGAAATACGGCCGCTGGCAACTTGTTTTAATCCTTTAAATTTACTTTAATGTGTGTTCTATTTGAAATCAGCAATTAATATAAAAAAGGTTGTTAAGTGTCCAACAATGTTCTGCAGATCGCGGAGCTGGCGGCGGCGACGTGCCAGGAGCCCGCCGACCCCAAGATGCTGCAGATGGTGGTGCAGGGCTGCATCGGCACCACCGTCAACCAGGGCCCGCTCGAGCTCGCGCAAGTAATCTGTTCCACACTTGTAGAGTAACATATCTCACCGCTACATGTTATGCTTTAAACATAGTCTAGACAAAGTGATATTCCATTACCGATATCGATAGTACAAAGTCCAAAATGTATGGAGCTGACGCTTTGGAAATGTCACGTGGTCTTATCTTCTCTGAGAGCGGGTAGGGGACCCGCTCCTCCCTCCCTCTACATTCATATCTCTCCTTGTCAAATGCCATTCTTCCCTCATAACATGTCAACCTTCTGTTCCTTAATTTTTCATATCAGGGTGGTACTTCCAGGTATCTTACATTTGTTGTTATTTATTGTTTATTGAATAAATTGTTTTTATCGATAAGGTGTTCCTGGCGCCGGTGGCGGAGGGCCGGCAGCCGCCCACGCGGCTCACCAACAAGCTGCGGCTCGCCTTCAAAGACTTCTCCAAAAAGTAACTTGTTTTACAACTGCTATATTTACCCCTTTATTTTATACTAGTGATCCGCTCCGGCTTCTTCCCTATGTTATGTTGCACCGGTCGCTACCAAACTTAACAGGATCACTTGCTAGACTAATCTGAAGGCTTCCTGAACATTTCATCGAAATCGTTCCAACCGTTTCCTTTTACATACACATATCGTCTTTGTTGTATGTACGAATACGAAGGTTTTTATTCTTTCAAACGTTTGTACAGATGTCACGACGCGCTGCGCAAAAACAAGAACCTGATTGGCAGCGACCAGCGCGAGTACCAGCGGGAGCTCGAGCGCAACTTCCAGCGGTTCACCGAGCGCCTGGCGCCGCTCGTGCAGCACACGCCGGGCCACGTCGCCCAGCTCAGGTACACACCAAGCTGAGGGGTAGGGTAACGATACGAAAAATAGTGGTAGAGTCCACAACATCTGTAGCACGAATGGGCCGGCTGAACCGGTGAAATACCACGACCTCACAGAAGACAAGCGTGAAGTAGAAAGTTCTGCGTTTCGTCTGATGAGTGAGGTGCCGGAGGTCTAATTCTGGTTCTCTTGCCCTTTCCACCCTTTGATAATAAGGAAAGGATGGGAAGGCGAAGAGGACTTGACCGTGGAGGGGGTGAATAGGAAAGGGCTGTAACCATTTTCTGTCTATCCCTTCCTCTGTCCATTAAAGGTAGGCAACGCATCTGCAACTCGTTACGGATGCGTATGGGTAGCAATCACTTGATATCAGGTGAAGCGCGTGCTCGTTTGCCGCCTTCTACTATTAAAAAAGATGCCGGAGGACTTATTCTGTTATTTTCTAATGAGAAAAGGATTGGAAGTAGAAGTATCTGTGACACAATTAGCCGGTTGCTTGCTTGTTTGCCATCTCGTATAAAAATGAACATTCATCGAAAACGCGAAAACAAACAAACAGCTGATTTTGGCTTTTATTTTGTTGCAGCAACGGGCTGAGCAAGCTGGACTACAAATATCAAGCGTAAGGAATCAAACTCTTAAGGATAAGACAAAAACTTGTGTATTTTTGTTATTCGAATTTGGCAACAGACGATCTCCTGTGATTTGATATATCGTAGTATTTAAGTTAAAAAAAATACTTATGCATTTATTAATGTGTGATTATTTTTTATACTGTAAAGTTATATTTAGTTCTGGGATTTAGGGGGTGGGGAGGGTTGCTCGGAGCACATTTTATAGTTTGATGCATAACAAGGTAACGCTACAAAATTTTTTTATCGATTGAAAAATATATAAAGGAAGCTTCCCCCCCCCCTTTCCCCCTCCAATCCAATGTCACTTATATGCATTTTTATTAATATCGATATTTTATTTTCGTTGTAAATATGATTTATTAATATCCGAAGTGATTCTACTATTAGTAGTTTCACAGTAATTGTCACAATAAATTGCTTACTTCACATATGGTAAGTATCTCATTGATACAAGCACAGTAAATAAATATTTTGGAAACCTTTTTAATGTAATTACCTTCAGAAAGTGACTTACAAGTTATTTCATATGAAAAAATCAATCTGACTGTATGATTGTAGCTCTTGTGTATACTACTAAACGCTCCTCAAAATTGGTCAAGCCGTTTAGGCTATAGGACTCAATGGTACTTAAAAAAATCTTTCAGGTAAGAACTCAGCACATTTGAACGCACCGTTAGTTTTTAATTGCTGTTATCGTGGACTTTAGATCGCTGGTTCAGATCCGGCTCGAAGGACCAAACTGTAACGATTGAAAGACTGCTGTGTGACATCCCCCAAATTACTTTAAAATTATAACGGATTTACTTATACCTCTGCAATGGCTGTATAACACCGATAATAAATGGTAAAATTATTACAGAGGAAAATTTACAAAATAAGGATGATACAATATCTCCATAATAATTACTTTGTAAGACAGTATTTGCCCAACAGTGTGTATATTTATTAAAAAAGAAAAATCAAAGACTTAAATCAGGGTTAGTTGGGGTTCGACGTATCTACCATTGGGGGAGGGGGAGCGGCCATACATAAGGGGAGGCCCTATGTGCATTCGAGATTTTGAATTTTGAGTAGCTGGCACGTCAATAAAGCTGTGAACATAATTAAAAGAATTTATTTAAACAAAATAATTAAAATTAGTGATTTAAGAATATCTTACCAATAGTTTTATTTTACGCTTTAAATAATGTCTCGCTCGTCTCTTTGTATGGAGTGTGTATGAATCGGCGTGGGGAAAGCAGTCATGTGTTTTTAGGATCTAGGATCCTCGCTAAAACCGATTTAAATGACGACATTCTTCGTGATGGAGGGGTGTGCTAAACTAAAATAATTTTGGCCATACATGTAGGGGAGGGGGGGGTACAATTGGTTGCACTGTGGACAGTTCGTGACATATGCGTCGAATTACAAGTAACCCTGTATATAGTATATTATATATTCTATTTAACTTCTTGTATCTATATAATTTACACTATATGCACAGAAAAACGCTTACGAACACTTCTTTTAATGTAATGTGTACCAACACACAGAATTATGTCTCGAATACATTTAGTATTACTAGTTACGTCAGTTAAAATTTCTTCAAATCACAGTTTCTTAGCATAATTTTTTACACTGATTTGTAAACTTTTGTCTTAAAATTCTCTTGAAATATATGTAAGAACTTGTATTTCGATTTCTGATCATGTATTTTCAATAAACTTGTATTGTATGTATTTTTTCAATTTATTTACATTTTGGTGTATTTTATTGTTTCTCGATAAATAAATAAAACGATTTCATTAAAGTAATTTATTTAATTTTCTTTAATTACACATACATTCTCACGAAGCAAACTCTCAAGAGTGAAATGACATAGCGGCACGCAGCCCCTCAACTTACCCGTCGCTATTTTACTATAAAAAACAAATTAAAGTGCTCCGTTATCCAAAAAAAATAATAAAAAAACATATATATTGAGGAATTTCACAAATCATATGAAACCCAAAAACACTTTTTTTTTGTCCATCAACTTTTCCATTTCGTAGTCAAACCTGGGTAAGTGGGAGCAATTGCCCGGTCATTTTTATTCTACCAAACCTCGTTTGAGAAATAAAATAAATTATAAGACAGTTGTGGACCCAAGATGGATGGACCTCTACAACTGGGACTACACGGATGCATTGTTACATTAATCTGAAATCAAATATTATTCATAAATAAACTGTTTAAGTATTCTAAAATCTCAGGTAACCGAGTTCCCTAATTTTATAAATAAATGTTACCACCTTACAGATGATCGCGAAGGTAGGTTCTCTCCCACTTCATGTTACTTCAATTAACAAATTAGAAAAACACGTATAGAATGCATGAGTTAAACAGAAAATAAAAAAAAATGTGCTGGGATCATCAACGGACAGAATATTTAAAAAAAACTCCCTCCATTACGGTTCTTCGTGACAAAAACTCGACATAAAAGTCTCACTTCAATAAAGATTTTTAAAAACATTCTTTAAATCTATTGTTCCCTTTTTGTGAATAAAATTTGTACATATTTTTACTTGCATGTGACCTCAATTATTTAATATCTATCAATAATAATGTCATTTCTGTACGTGTAATTTCAAAAGTTGGGTTATTGAGAAACCACCATAAGCGAAAGAGATTGCGGTCCCTTGAACTCTAACTTATCCCGGTTCGATCGTATATCCAAATAAATTTTTCAAAGTGATTAGAATTCACAGAATTCAACAGAGCATTGTTAGCGTAAAGGCTGTATTATTTAAAAAGAAATACTGAAATTTTCACATATCATAAGAGTAACGGAGACAAAAATTATACAGAACATTCATCAGACAGTACTACTATTGACATTTTGCAAAATCAAAACTGGAACAACAGTTACTAAAGGACCACATTAAAAAAATATATATTTGTAATTTAACTGGTTGCCGGTACACTCCGACAAGTTACAGTTACATTTAACATATTTTATTATCTTCATACCCTACAAACAGAAAGTGGTATAAATAAAGCATCGTCAATCTAAGTAATAACGTTAGCCCCACACAGACCACCACACTCTGGTACACCTCGGGTCTGAGTTCAATACTCGGATGTAATTTAAATCTGTATAATTTATTTGTTCATCGAGATGTAAAGTGTGTAAGCACATGGGTACATCTTACCTTTTACACTAAAATTCAATCAATTCAATCTTTTCCCTTTTACACTAACATTTCTTAATTGCAAAATATTTTCTCACATTAACTTACAACATTAGCCATTGACTACACAAGTTCACATCACTCTCACAAAATTTAATTTCAGATGGATGTATAAATGATGGCCAATAAAATGTACGGTAAGTGTTTGACAAGTTGGAAAAAATCATAATTGTGGGTCTAGTTGGAAGTCTGTGTGGTGACAGGCTCAATTCTTGTCGTTTATCTATTGCTAAATCGGGTTAAGAAGCTTACTTAAGTAGAAATGCAAACTAAAAAGTACACATCACTTGCACAGTTGATACATTACTTTAAAGGAAATCATGAACTGTTTTAATCACATATTTGCACATTCGTGTTAAACATAAAGGGCCATAAAGCCGTAGGGGCACGTAGTTTTACACCGCACTGTACGAGTAAACTATAAAAAGAACCCTTTTAACCGTAAAACACTCAATTTAGTACAAGTTTTTCACCTGTAAGTCTTTTAAAATGTAATCGAATGAACTTCTAAAACTGCTCCATCAATCAGACTCAGCCGGCGTGTGCCAAGTTAGCCTTTCTTCATAGAATGCAATCACCTGGAAATTGAAAATGATTGAATAAATAATATAGAAGTTTACATTCACAATTTGTTCCATTAAGGCATAAATGTAAGTAAAAACTTTTTATTTCGATTTTAATGAATGTTTTTACAGAATGCTTTGATATTACGATATCTGAAGAGACTTCAATAAAATGAATATGCAACCAAACACTTTTTTATATTGCATTAAATTGTCCCCCCAGAATATAAAACCCACATTAATCCATGTGTGGCAATTGGCATATATCTGTTAAGATGTATTTCGTACACATTTTTTGTAGATCTTGTATCAACAACAGGTCTATATCATTACTATAAAAAGCAAGGTCCGCTTACTTGTTGAGGGCATTTAATGTTGGCAACCTTGGCTGGAACCAACTCGGCTTCATCAGAGTCCACCCATTTTATTAGGAACATTAGTTCACCGGTAGCATCTGATGCACCTGTATGCATAAAAAAATACAAATACAATATTTATAGAAAAATTCATCCTGTTTGCATTATTCTATAATAATTCAACCTTATATGACAGTTATTGACTAAATGCTAATGACAAAGTTAAAATGAGCACACTACTGAAGAATACTTAATATATGATACAAGTACAGATACTTTAAAGCTCACTGGTGCATTTGAAAACAGATAGTTGGAGAATATGTTTTCCTCGGATGAACTATTGAGTATAACGGTTCCTGTGAACCAGACATGTATAGAAGAATTGGAACAGATAATTGCCATGGCTAAGCTGCTTAAAAATTGAAGAAACAGCAACATCTAGCTAAAGATGAATACCTGGTGCACACACTCATCCAATTTCTTATATGGGGCTCAGACTCTAAGATCTGCTGACTGCAAACAGATTAACGATTTTGAGATGTGGTGCTGGAGGAAAATGCTCCAGATCCAACGAATTGCATTTTGGTAACAATACTTCTATATTTGCAATGCTCAAAATTAAAACAAATAGCTCTACTATCTGCCTCGAGTGAAGATACAGACAATATTAGAAAACTAGTGGTCAAAAGGGAAGAATAAAGACCGCAGAGCGGCAGACTGATGCATTGCTCTGACCAGATCCTCAGCATACTAGATTCCACTGTCTAAAATGCTCTCTGAGAAGATTGCCATAGAACAAGATGGCGTAACATCGTATGGACGAAGGTAATGGATGGACATAGCCATGACCTTCAAACATTAGGAATAAGACTTTAGGAGGGAATTTATTAAAATTCGAGAATTAATCAGGTGGTCATTGCGTGGATCATCAAACCATAACAGAATTTAACTTACCAATGATTTTCTCAGCTTTATAACCTTTATCAAAACCCGATTTAGCCTCCTTTACATCCCGGTTTTTTTCCTTAGGTTCCTCCACAGACGACACACTTGTTGCGCGCCCCTTGCGTCCTGACACACTGGTGTCCACGCTAGATTCTCGAGCACGCTTCTTGCCGCGTTCCTCCGGCTTTTTAGATTTCTAAAATGCATAATCAAAATTTTATAATACTATATATATTTAAAATCCTAAAATTTTCCTCCAACGAAAAATGCTATTATTATAGTTTACTTGCAGTTTAACTTATGCATAAAAACATTTCTCAAATTAGTTGAGTAATTTGACCGGTCACATACTGTTAACAATAAAATATCTTGCACCACACTTGCAAATGGACTGGTCATAACTTTCATTAATTAATAAAATAGATGCTGTGTAGGATCTGTATCCTTGAAATCGACGTCTACCACAAATAAAACTGTTTTACCGAGCATTATACTTTCCGTCAGACATTTTGAATTTAAAATTTTAATTCGCATTACCTCAAAACAATTTCACTTCACTTTATCTCACTATTTCCACTATGCATGGTCAATAACATTTATTCACAATCATACATTGCAATGAAATTAGGTATAGAGGTTAGAGTGGCATACAAAACAATTGACATGTTGACAAACTGAGAATTTATTTAGTACATTCTTAGTTAATCATCTTATGTGTGCTAAGCTTAGTCAAATCTCACACATTAGAACAGGCTTAACATATGTACCTCAAGGCCTCAGTCAATACATTGGAACAGCCTACCTCCTTTTCCTTTCTACTGTCTTCAAATGTTTTGATCAACTCTTCACAATCAAGGTTTTCAACTGGCTCCCAAGTACTTTCTTCCTCTTTGTAGCCCTTCCATTTTAGCAGATACTGGATCTAGAATGACAGAGTTAAGTTGCCACTTACTATGATTCATTGATTTGCAATAGAATAATTACACGAAGTTCAAGTAAAAGGGTACCAGTTGGTGTTTTTATAAAATGATAATAGCATTGCACCATGCAGTCTTTTAACAGGCCATGATTATTTGCTGGTTAAGTAAGACTAATCTTATGATTAAAGATATTACTTATGTATTATCTTTAAGAATCTTGTAGAAATTATGTCTGGTCCTGCTATTGTCAGCGTTTTTAACCCAACAGCTTTTTACGTTGGATGAGATCAGCAAAAAATGCATTTTTTCTTCAATGTTAGTTATTAAATTTAGGATATCTTAATTGATTTTCCTAAGTTAATACCACTAGAAAACTTCTGTTACAATAAAATTTAAACTCTTCTGTCTGAAAATTCGGTGAAACAGTTGCATTCGGAATTGCCATAGCATGTAAATAAAAAGGCCGCGTAATATAAGTATATAAATGTACATTTAAATGTAAAAATGTTTATTAAATTAATCATTGACATAAAAGTCATAACTATGTCGTTAAAAATTAAATTAATGCTTACGAAAATTTAAATTTCTTCCTTTTAAACTAACCTTTCCCTTGACGGTTCTTTTATCGAGCACTTTTTCCACAACATATTCTTCCTCGCTGGATGGGTCTGTCTCGCCTTTCTTATCCTTTTTGCCCATTTCTACCAGCAAACACAGGTTTTATATAAAAAATGCTCAACGATGCTGAGATTTTACAAACGTTTCTGAGATAGCCGATAGTCGAACGCGAGACCGAGACGCGAAAGCGACAAAATGGCGCGCTGTCAAATAAAGACAACTGAAATGAGATGGTAACATTGGTAAATAAAAGAAAAACAATTTCATAAAATCATTTTGACCAATTTAGTCTCTTACTCTTTATGCTTCATTGCTTTATTTGGGTAATCATTTATCGATTTAACAATTTTCATTAAACCTCTACAATATTTCAGAATACAAGAATTTGTTTTATAGCTTGCTTAATTTTTTTTCTTAGATCTTATATCTCATAACTTGTGTTATATAACTATCAAATTCGCCTTTAAATTCATCAGGATTTCGTTTTACAACTGCAGCTAAGTTCATGGCGTAGTCATTCATTCTATTGAACGAAAACTGGTTTGACATTTATAAAACGTCTAATGCTGTCACTCGAAAATTGGCGATTCGACTCGGCTTCAGTTCAGTTTCAATTTGTTGACTCGTTGATATGATTGTCGGATCGGTGTCAGTTAACAAGTGGAGTGGACTTCGTATAGCATTTAATGAATTGAACAGTAGTGCGTGATTTCATAGATTGTATTTACAAAATGTTTAATAGTGTGTTCTAACCAAAAATCAAGAAATTATATGAGTGTTTGTAGTGTTTTGTGAACTTCCATATCTATACAGTAAATGCAATTATTACAGACAATAAGATAACAAGTTTTTGTGTCGATTCGAGTGCCTTCAATTTAACTTTTGACGTCACGTAAGGCGACCATCGTCGGTTCGCGCCGAAGATTATGTAGGAACTGCATGTTTATAATCTTCCGAAACGTTTGTTGCTGAAATCGGATGTTGAATGGATCACACCACGTGAACGTGTTGGAAATATGCTTTTGAAATGTACAGCAGACGGGAGACGGATCAAAGTGAACGGAGCGCCCGTCGGCCAAGGGAATGTAGCGAGAGGTGGGTATTTCTGTCCTGGTTACTATTTGTTTTGATAGCGGGTGTTATCCTTATTACTATTTACATACAATTGCGTTCGGTACTCTTTTCTATAACAGAGCGTTATCAAAAAAGGTTTAATTTAGTTTGATTTGTGAGCGGAAGCCGTTGTTTCTGTTTGCGGGGTTGATAATTGTTTCTGTAAACATATTATCCATTCGCACGCAAACAATTTGATCATTTTGTTATCTAAGAAAGATATATTGGGATTGTTCAGTCAATTAATATTTGTTACTAAATGAAATGTGACACGATGAAACGTCACGGATGAAGAGATTTATACTGTACAACTACAAACCATAGCAAAGTCTTGAAATAGAGATATTTGTAACACGGTTTTATTACAATACAACCTTGAAATAGCTTGACTGATTTTCTTTCGACTTCTGTCGAAGGCCAAATAAAAGAGGATCCTACCGTTTATCGTTTGACCTTGATGAATAAGCTTTTACAAGTCTTTTAACCCAACTGAGGTATACAGAGGTACCAACTCAAGCTCTATTACAATGTACTATACCTAAAAAAACAAAATTATGGAAATCCAATCACACAAGTTTCGTCAAGAACGGACTCGAAGTCCAGCGGCGTAATCACTAAGTACAGCAACCGATACGTCGCAGGATTATGTTATTCTAGATATTTAAACCCAAAAAGCTTAGGAAATATTAGCTGTATGCTTACTGTATTATTACACTAGATAATTAACAGCTCCAGATATCGACACAGTCTGCTTGTACTTTCACAACGTGAGGTCGTCGCGTGTTTTAATCGATGGATATGCGTTTGTCTTCCGCTTATAACTATTTAGATGATTAATTGATAAAATAAGCACAACTTCTAAAGGTAAGAGTGCCGGGTTGCCCTTAGTAACACTTGCGGCGGATACCTTAACGATGGAATAGACTCCTAGGGAACGCTTCGATGCCCCTCTACGCTGCTTGCAACCCAGGACCTCGTGTTATGTTTCGGGATTTAAAGAAAATCTTAATGGACGGTGGTAAATTTTATTATTGGACGAGCTATGTTGACAATGAGACAAACAAACCGCTATTCTTAAAATTCGTAGCAGTGTCGGCGATAAAGCCGGACCTGTACATGTTTTAATCGTAGAAGACACTAGAATTAGTCATTATGCGCGGCCCGAGATTAGATTTTTAAATTCGGATGTGTCTTTTCAAATGACTTCGTAATATTTAGCGAAATAACCACGATGAGATCGTTCCTGGCTACCCCGTTAGTATATTTAAGACATTTATATTTGCTAAGCATAAATCTATTATTATTACAATTGCTTATCCCTCAAGCTACCAGGCGTAATTACCTCGGTCGATGTTGATTTGTAATTTTTGCGTTCTGCGAATTGACCGCGCGTCCGGTAACCCTATATGCTGCGATTGTGCAAAATTATAAAAATGTTATCGCCTCGGCTTACATCCGTTGGATCGCTAACGCTCGAGGAATGTATGAATCTCAGCACCTTAATAACTTTATTAAAGTTAATTCAAAATAAAGTAATGGTAAAATAAACGAGTGGCAGTGTTGGTAGGGGTCGTATTAGGCGAACTTATACTGACCGATGTAACATACCTACAAAAAATGGTGGTATTAATTGTACGCATAGTACCCATTAGAGCAGTGGTCGCTCAGCGGTATAGGCCCCGACTTACGTACTGTAGGTTGCGGGTTCGACCCAGGCAGGCGTTTACTTTGTGTAATTCATTTCATCACCACTGCTCAAAAACGGTGAAGGAAAACATCGTGAGGAAACCGGCATGTTCTTAGAACCACCAAATTCGAAGACATGTGACATCTACCAACCCGCACTGGGCCAGCGTGGTGAATTACGGCTCATACCCTCTCTCGGAGAGGAGGCCTGTTCCCTGCAGTAGGAAACGTTCTAAAAAAGGCTGATTTATTATTATTATATATTATTATAGTACCCATAACTATCGAGCGTTCGTAGATGTATGGATGTAGAATAAACGAGGGAGATGTGCCAAGACCTTTCTTATGGAAATCCCACACTCTGACTAAGGTGATCACACATTACAAGTGTCCCTCTTCTTCCAATAATTGTTAAAGATTTCCGATTTCTTAACATATATACAATGAAGTCTTATACGTTTAATAAAATAGTTCCTACGCGGCCGAGCTTCGCTCCATACCACGTAGCGAATCGAGTACAATTTATGAAGCTGTATTTTTTTTATGGAATGGCCTATATAATTTGATCCAAATCGTTGAAGCCGTTTCCCAGATAGTCGTAATATACAAGAATTGCTCGCTACATACATCCCTACTAATATTATAAACGTGAATGTCAGTTTGTTACGCTTTCACGCGGAAACTACCCAACCGATCATCATGAAACTTTGTACACATATTCTTGGAGGTACTAGAAGTAACATAGGATACTTTTTATGAAAAAAAAGTATATAAAAATCGAAGTATGTATGTTCCGTAGAGACCTATAGACTCCGAAATGGCCGGACCGATTTCGATGAAATTTACAGGGATTGTCCAGAGTGGCACATTCCTGTGTTTGGTAGCGATCGGATGAACATAATTAGATCTACGCGGGCGAAGCCGGGGCGGGTCACTAGTATTAAATAAGACAGAGGTTACGTAAAATTTTGATTGCTTATGCACTCGATGTAATATAATACAGGAGCTTTAATTCAAAGATGCTAATTAGACATCTTAGAGCAACAAGAACAGGCAATAGAAGGACATATATAAAATGAATTGTTTCTTGTCTTAACAGTAGCTACGTATGTGGAATAACGAGTTAATTGTATCTTTATATTCACGTTACATTGATAATTCTTAGACAGATTCTTACGTATACTTAGGCCTCAGGGGTGGGTTGCCGAATGTTAAGTAATCACCGCTCCTGACCATCTAAAACAGTAGAGGCATATGCGCTGTCTGCCTTTAAATATAGGTCCTTAACTAAACATGTAAACCTTGTTGGAACGACGATGACGCTCTAGGGAAATGACATGGCGGCCTTCGCAAAGCCCTCAACTAACATCGCGCTTGTGTTGCTGGATCAAATCAACCTTGCTTTTATTGCGTTGCCACACAACAGGTTACAATGCGATCTGCTTCTATGTTTTTCCTCTTCGTAGGTTCGAGGAAATGACTTAGTTCTTGTAACGGATGTCACGTGTTCGAGCACGCTATGAAGCATTGTACTCGACCATAGACAAAAAAGTTAATTATAAAAATCTATGTTTCTTCAAGAGCAAACATAACACCCAATTAAATACCATCATATTTATAAACGGTATCGCCTAATTGACTTATATTGTGTTTTAAAATTAATTTGTATTATATGCTTTGTGTATACGTAACGAGTAAACTCGTTATTTAATTGGGTTATCTGTCCGTGGATTACGGATTGTTTGTTATTTGAACGCAAGCGATATATAATAACAAATATTGAACAGGAAAATATTATGAACACTGCACTGCATTAAATTTGAGTGGTATAATTAACCTGTCGCCTGTCACTCTTTATATAATAAAGTTTTTCGACATTAAAAATGTCAAAGGCAGTGGCATTCTGGAATACCCTGAAAAGCTAAATTATTTAAAAGTAGTTCAAATAATGTAATTTTACATATTTAACAGTCGTAGAGCCCGCAACAACATCTGTTGCACGAATGGGCCGGCTTTGCCGGTGAAATTCTTCCACCTCACAGAAGACAGGCGTAAAGTAGAAGTACTCTTCGTCTCGTCCGATGAGTGAGGCGCCGGAGGCCTAATTTCAGTCCTCCTCCCCTTCCCACCCTTTCCTCATAAGGATAGGATTGGAACGGGAAGAGGATTAGACGGGGAGGGGGTTAACGGGAAGAAGAAAATATCCTTGTTCCTATCTATGCCCTCCTCTGTCCAATAAATGTAGGCAACGCATCTGCAAAATATTTGCTGGTTGCGGATGTCTATGGGCAGCGCTCACTTAACTTCAAGTGATCCGCTTGCTCGTTTGCCACCCTCTTCTATAAAAATAATAATAAATATAAATATGAAATAAAATAGTAATTTTACATGATAATTAAGTAAGTTGGTTAACGATTCGTTGGTTGAAATCAACAATTACGTCACACTGACAGCTGTCAAAATAGACTTGTCTATACTGTGACAATGATTAGAAAAATCTACGCACAGAGTATACAAAGCTGAATGGTGTCGGTCGATGTTATTTAAAACAATATTATCTTGCTTTTTTTTTGAGCGCAGTTTCAATGAAAGAGAGATATTTAGGCACTTTATTTACGTTCCACACATGCGATAATATTAGGTCGGCAGAAAGTTATTTCGAGCGGGAATCGGTTCGGAAATCAAAAGCGCCACGATCTTTTGATGTCAATCTCAGTAATGTTATAACCAATATAAACTCGGATGATAAATAAGTGGATATATCAAAATTATCCACTGGTCTGGTCGCTTGTTTTATAATTATACAGTTTATTCATTTAGTGATGTGCAACGTGACGAAACCACAGTTATTTTAACCACGAGAAGCGTTTTTAAAATGGTTATTAGGATGGGATCGCATTGGCAGGGCACAAAAATGAGTATCGAGTCAAGGTTGTGACTATATGTACAGTAATTTATATTAGACAACGAATCTTAAATAATAGATTTAAAGATTAGTTCATTTTTTAATATAGGAAGTTAGTCAAGTCATTGTCCAAGCCCGGGCGCGGTAGTAACCAGGCTACCATGGACAGCTCTTTATCAACATGACACCCAACAAAGAAGCATATAGTAGAATTGGCTAGGTCTCAAACGTCGCTGCCATTTGTGAGCGGAGTCCACTTATCTGGGAGTTATTACCGACGGGTGGTCACCAGATCAATACCAAGACACGTGTGGTTCCAGGACTAAACAGCTTTTTTTATAAGTAATGAATAAACTATCGTTTGACCACAATTCCACCTGATTTGAAGGCGTGAATTGATCCCCTGCCTGTCACCTATTTGTATATTACAACTTTATTTTACACATTGTTCAACTCATGTTGGCGCCTGAGGCAAAGTGTGTAACGTGGCATTCAATGTGTGCGTGTCTGGAGTTTGATTGGCTGACGCATGCAACCATACCACATACATAGGTCCTAGCGCCAATTTGTGTTGGACTATTTAAAGCTGTTCTTCCGAAGCTCGAAATTTGAATAGGTTATTTTATCTAGTAACACAGCCTTATCTAATTAAACGCGCAAAAGGGAAGCCGCAAATAGATAAGATAATAAGGTTTCGACAGTGCATGAATGGGCTTGTGTCGTTGACTCGCGTGGGCCCCGAGTTTGATTCACTAAAATGTTATCAAATGTTATCTTTGTATTACGCATAAAGGTGTGCTAGGTACTTGAAAGTTTTTAAGACAGGACTGGTCAGTAACATTTTTTTTAAATTGGAAGTCAACAAATCAAGGCATACGTTAACGTCATAGTGCCACTATTTTATATTTTTTAATTCTGTTGTTTTGTTTTTAAGTGAAAACTTCTTTAGTCGCGTTAGACGATATGCAACATGCTTATTTGAACCTGGAACAATTTCGACGAATTTTTTTTAATTTATTTTTCTTGCATTTAATTTTGCATTGTATTGTTAAGATCCAAGGGTTTATTTTTTCTAATTATTATTTATTTGAATTATTGGCCCGCCTTCTCATCTGTTTTAAGTTTTTAATTCTATCGAGAGAACTTCTATGTCCTATGTTTTTTTGTTATTATTCTAATTACGCTATCCCTTTTTACACCATTCAACATGTGTGAATGTGTCTATTGTATATAATACTAGTGACCCGCCACGGCCTCGCCCGGGTACCACTAATTATGTTGATCCGATCGCTACCAAACACAGGAATGTGCCAATCTGGACAACCCCTGTAAATTTCATCGAAACCGGTCCAGCCTTTTCAGAGTCTATAGGGAACATAAATACTTCGCTTTTTATATTCTATTTTTTTATGATGATCGGTTGAGTAGTTTTCGCGTGAAAGCGTAACAAACAAACTTACATTCACATTTATAATATTAGTATAGATTATTCATCTAAATTAAATCTCTATACACTCTTGGGTTGTGCGGTGTGCACGTTCCTAAGCCATTTACTATTACATAGAATCTTTCACCAAGTTCATATTATTTAACGTATTCGAACCGGGGTCGGTTACGTGTCCAGTTATGACTGTCCACTAACAATAGACCCATCATGACGTCTTGTTTACACTAACATACTGATGTTTTAATAACACACCGAGTACCTCTGTAGCTTTGACGGCCAGTAAAACTGAGGATGTTTAAACGTCAAATGTTCAATCTCTTTTACAAAAGTGGGTGGTCGATATTATTAAAATATCACTTAAGTTTTTGAAGAAATTAAAAATAAATTTCATGTTCTACGAACGAAAAAAGGCCGATATTATTATTATTATTTACTAATAATAATAATTATATGGGTCTTTTTTCACTATGTTTCCCACTCCAGGGACACAGGCCTCCTCTCCGAGAAAGCGAATGGGCCGTAATCCACCACGCTGGCCCAGAGCTGGTTGGTGGATGTCACATGTCTTCAAATTTGTGGTTCTAAGACATGCCGGTTTTCCGGATGATTTCCTTCACCGTTTTTGGAGCAGTGGTGGATCAGCGGCTTAGACCCAGCCTTACGCACTGTAGGTCGCGGGTTCGAACCCAGGCAGGCGGTTTACTTTGTGTAATTTATTTCATCACCACTGCTCGTAAATAATAAGATAGGGCAATTTATTTTCTTTTAGAATGAATAACATTTTAAAACTGTTATTTGAAATTCAGTAGAAGTGAAATCAACGGCGGTGAACGTGTAACGTTCCCATGCTTAAATAATTTGTATGTATGATAAATGTATGTTGGGGTTATCTTATGAATCATAAAATATCTAAAAGTACGTGTTTGTCCAATCGGTCCAGCCGTTCAGGACGAGTAAACTCCTACGGTTGGATTGATTCGGATGAAATTTTATATGTGTATATTTCAATGGGCTCCTAGATGGTTTGAAACTTCAATTGAACCCAGTAGGTGGCGCTGCCATCGAGTGACGGATAACCGATAGTTTAGCTAAAAAAACGAACATTCATGCCAGACAAAATGTGGTCGGACACGATTTACAATCCTAATCCTAATTGTATAGTCAATATTAAAAATAATTTAAAAATCCAGAATCCATGCTTCATAAGCTCTCAACGATGTCGCAATTGTCAAGATATTGTTCCTCACCAGCTTAGATCAGATGAAGTTATTAGAGTTGGAAGTCCACTTAATCACTCAACTTTCGTGACTTCAATGTGTACTCGTTATTTAATTTTAACCAAATAAATGATTATTATACCTTTAACCTGTGTATGTAGGCCGTGGACTCTTGTTGGGCAGCTCACTATTTACAGTATCGGGATAACTTTGTACATATATTTTCAGTCCGTGTGACCAGCGGGAGTGTGACTGACATCGCGGCGTTGCACAATCAGACCAATAAACGCTTAATGTTACGTAATTGTTCAATAGACTCTTTGTTGACTAGGGAACTCTAGGGTTGTCATTCAAATGTACCTCACGAGTTACATTTAAAATAAATAAATGTACTATCACGAACATATAGTAACTTTTGTAGAATATAGAAATATTGCTTTATTGGTAATTAAATAATTGCAGTACATGGCTACCAAACGCATGACACCCGATGACTTTTAATCCCTACTTATAATATTATAAATGTGAATGTTTGTTTGTTACGCTTTCACGCGAAAACTACTCAACCGATCATCATGAAACTTTGTACACATATTCTTGGAGTGGATACTTTTAATGAAAAAAAATAGTGTATAAAAATCGAAGTATGTATGTTTCCTATAAATCTATGGACTTTGAAACGTCTGGACCGATTTCGATGAAATTTACAGGTATTGTCCAGATTGGCACATTCCTGTGTTTGTTAGCGATCGGATGAACATAATTAGTGGTACCCAGGCGAAGCTGGGGCGGGTCATTAGTAATAAATAATACGAAACGATGGCTTATAACAAATGGTTTTTGACACACTATAATTGCTGATTCTAATTAAGGAATGCTTGCAATGTTATTTACTTTTATAAAGTGTTTATTAACCACTCACAAGTTAGACAGTACTAGTGCTGGGTGACAGTTCACAATATGTAGTTAGAGGCGGATTCAAACCGGTTACCAGAATAGTAGAATGTACTATGATTACTGGTGCGTTATCGATTATTTAAAAGAATAGATGTATCAGATCTAAATGAAAATAGTTCCTAAAAGCAATTACTCGCAATAAAAGTAGCGAAATCAACTTAATGACTTCAAGTAAACTCGGTAAGACGTAATGTTGACAGACATTTTATCCAATGATTTATTTTCAGCCGAGAATGCGGACGCCACTGAAGTCTTGTGATGTACGCTAGACATGCGCGTGCGCATCGCATATTCTGTCACGTTCTAATTAACGAAATGGCGAAGGTGTGACAGAGACCGATGGTGTCAGTCAGCTTCCGCGTGCTGTGCGCAAGTAGGTCTGATCAGCCTTGACCTTGTAATTACTATCGTACAGTACTTGAGTAATTCGCAATGTTTATGTTGAGCGCGAATCTACGTCTATAATTGATAATTAGGCGCAGAACATTGAATGCTCCCAATTAAATTTCTAGTTTTAGTTCTTTGGTTTTAGTTCTTGTGTTTTGGTGGCTATGCAAATCCACACGTGCTACTTTTGTAATTAAAGCCTGTGTTACTGCAAATGAAGTGATCAGATGTGAAATCGAGTCGAGGATTTGTAGTAAGGATTGAATGGATGGTCAGGTCAAAATACTAACTGGACTATTAGTATATAGTCCCTAGTAGGAACCTAACAAATTATTTGAATACCCGTCAAAGTTTTCATTAGTTTAAGTAGGTTTTAACTTTCCAATCTCTGTTGATACATCTATTTTATAACAATATACAAATGCTATATTAAAATTACAATCCTTAAATCATACGGATACATCTGGACTTCTAGTGATTTGTGCCAATAATGGCTATTTGTTTTGTAAAAAAATGCACTCGAAGCTTGTGAATTAGTTTTCTGAGTCACGGTATTCGCCGTATTCAACCCACATACCATAGCGTCTATCCATCACCGCCACAATCCGCTGCATTCTAATGTTTATGACTTAGTCATTATCATGTAGATATGGAAGCGTTTTTTTATTAATTCCAGTTATAACGTAACAAGTTGTGTTCTTTGAATCTTGCTCTTAATGGTCAATATCCTTTGCTTCATTATTGCTTTTTAAAGTAGCACATGGTTCGAATCGACTTAATAAGCGAGAAGTTAGCCGCCGTTTTGCGCCTCCGTTATTTCAAATCCCTAAAATCCCACTTCTGCAATGAAATTTTACGTCATAGACCTCTCAAATGCAACGCATACCTCTTTGTGTGTTGGTCAACGAGGTTGGTTTTGAGATAATTAAATGAGAGATTGTGGCTTAGACCTTAATTTTAATACAAGTACAGTATTAGCAATTATAAAGTGGACCACAATAACAGTTTCACTCCAATTTCGCCATGTATTTGTTTTCATACACAAAATAAACGGTCATAAGTGAGAGAATACGTCGAAAACAACTTTCACTTATCCCCCCCCCCCCTTTCTCCGCACCGTCCTCTCTACCGTCTGTGGGCCAGCAAACTGCGTAGTACCAACAGCATATATATATCCAAGGTTAATGTTTTGTCAGGTTTACTGCGGGAATCCAAGATACGCCTTTATCGTTGGACACACCCCTGGTATTTGCTAACTGATAGGTGCTACTAAGCCTAAACAAATTGCGTGCTATGCTATACGAAAGCAGCGAGATGTAATCGAACAATATGGTGGTAACAAGTTCGATAGTCAGTCATAGACTAGCTTTGTAATGCTAATGCATGATTTTCCATACATTATTTCAACCCTTTTTACCTTATTAGTGGTTTGCAAGATCCAATAGCTTAACGGATAAGGGTTGTAAACATGCATATGCTCGTGGGTATTGTCGACTATTCGACTATTGTGGTAAACCATTTCCAGCTAAGTTTAAGTTTATTTGGGTATGTTTAAAGAGATATTAGTAAATATTTCATATAAATGCCAGAAGAGGCAGGCAGAACGTAAAAAAACTTTAGCCGAAATCTATTACAATTTGAACTTAGTAGTGGTTAGGACTAGAATTGAGAAAGGTATGGTTCGGTGGCTCGGGCATGTTGAAAGGATGAAGGAAGAGAGAGTAAATTCGAGAATTCGAGACGAGAACATCTATTATACGTGACAATGCCGTCTTCTTGTCATTTTGTTACATGACTTGACATTAACTTGACAACCAATCACAACTTTTTGACAATTCCTAGTTATTATACCGAAAATTAATACTGATATTCCCAGAGAAGAAACGAATGCATGCGAAGCCTCGGTCAACAGCTAGTATAGTGTAACGTTATTCACACACGAGTTTCACAGCGTCTTCCGACTTCGCGTCGTCGGAATAATCCCAAGAATGAGGTCAATTAATACGATTTAGAAACATATTCTTAATGAATATTTAAGTTGTGGCGCGGCTCTGTGAGAGTAGTGGCTGGCTTATTGAACACACCGTATATGCACAACTCACTGCGAAAGTTGCTCCTACCCGTAAACGTTTAAATTATTTTGAAATATATCTCAATTTATATTCACAAAATTTACTAATGTAAAAGTGAATGCAATGAATCGAGACGATAATTAAGGGCTTGTTTCACATAGTGTTAGTAAGGTGCTGGATAACTAATTGACAACTAAATTAACTGACACAAAACACCCGTTAAAATACTTTAAATAAATCCTTCTTGGAATCGCCTAAGGGTCTGTTTAAAAATGTCTAATTAAAGTCCTGGATTACTTCCAATTTATCTGACGAATAAAGTCATTGTTACCTACCAAGCAGTAGTAGTATTTTTACGTGTGTAAGTTAACAATTTATCCGTGAGTAACACTTCAATCTATTAAACGCAAACGAATAAACAAATATCGGAATTGAATACATAAATTCGTAGTGACATAATAAAAGTTTAATTAGCAAATACACCAAGTGAGACAGAACAGGCGGACAGAGACAAAGCAAGACAGAAAGACAGAGGATGCCGAGGCTCGGAATGCTTCACGCTTCACTGAACTTAAATAATCCAAATCTACAAAGAGTAATTAAAGTTACCAAAGATAAGAGTGCGCATATAACGAGCCTACAATATACGGGAAAGTTAACATTTTTGTTGGACATTTTTTTTATATATTTCATAAGGGAACGAACGAGCAACTGTCTTCTGTGAGGTCGTGGTATTTCGAGCCGGCCCATTCGTGCAACTGTTGCGGGCTCTACCACTGTCTAATCTCATGGTCGTATATCATTCATCCGGTTTGACCACATCTATTATATTACAACAACTAGTCGAACTGCTGAAGTATTCCAACTTTTCTCTTCTTCATTGGGATTAATACCCTAACAGTATCTTTTACTAAATTATACATTATAATTTTAATTGATATAACAGGAGCTAGCTAACTGTACTGCCATTTATCTTGTATATTAATCTTATTAAGTAAACAGTATTATTTCTTATATTTATGAAAACACTGCAGTTGGATTCAACAATTTATTATGGCCAATTATTATAATGTTTCTGTGCCCCATTCCAACTTTGAGATCAAATATCGCATTGTTCGAGTTACATTGTTATTGTACAATATAGTAATTAAATTTTGCAAACGTACTCTTGTTCAGAAATAATATATTTTCGAATGATTCTTTAAAAAAATCGATCGAGATAACAATCGAGTCCAAAAACAATGAAATTTTTTTTATAGTACTATGTGGCAACCGAGCAAGCGGTTAACTAGAAGTCAAGTGATCGCTACCCATAGACATCTGCAACTAGCTAATGAGTTGCAGACGCGTTGCCCGCCTTTAATGCACAGAGGAGGGGACAAACAGAAAATGCCTATACATCCACCGTCAAGTTTTCTTCCCCTTTCCGTCCTTTCCTTATAAGAAAAGGTTGGTTCCTTATAAGAAAGGGGGAGATAACTAGAATTAGGCCTCCGGCACCTCTCTCATCGGACGAAACGCAGAATACTCTGCTTCACGCCTGTCTTCTGTGAGGTCGTGCTATTTCACCGGTCGAGCCGGCCAATTCGTGTAACAGATGTTGTTGCGGGCTCTACCACTGTTGGCTGCAAACTTTTGTGACGTAGCAAAATTATCTCAGTTGCATAAATACCTGTGTAATGTCTAATTACACTTACGTTGCCCGTTATCAGCACCTGTCACTTTTAATCCAAATATACTTTCATATCAGTTGCGTGCGAGACAACCGTGATCCCACTATCTATTTGTAGGCAACGCGTAGAAAGATCCTGTGTGTTTATTAAACGATTTAACTGTTAAGTTATAAGGTTCAGTTATCACCGATCCCAACGTTAATTTATTTAGACTATGTTATTTAATGTATGCAATACAAGTAATTTTACGTATACGTATAAAATAATTGAATTCGTATCGAGTTAATAACCTTTACATTTACAATATCATCTAGTATTGTGCATTTTACACTGTTATCTAATTTAAAATGTCTCGTGACTGTATGATAACATTTTATCACTCCGCTCTTAATTTTAAATTGCAAGATATGTGCTTTTTGTTTGACTATTACAAGGCGATCGGAGTGAGATTGGTTATTTTTAGATTTCCATGTGACTTTCGATATCACGATACGGGTTAATATGTAGTAAACTTACTTAAAGTACAAGGTTTGAAAGAGACGGGGTTTACCACGATTAGACATTTTGAGGTCCCGATATTTCGGCACAGTTGCATGCGCCATAGTCACGGACAGCCTGGGTGCTAATAATGGTAAGAATCCTGTCTCTTACAAAGTTTATTGAAGTAAAAACCACGAAAGTGTAAAGTTAGATATAATTAAAGTATGTTTACTGAAATGATTTTGGGCACGAGATCTAGTGATAAATATATCCTATAATATATAAGGCCTCGAACTCTTCAGCTACTACCATTATTAACCCAAACCAAACAGAGTAGGTATCTATCTCTGCGGACAAGGCAAATCTACACACCTTAGAAAGCCCTTCTGGAGAGACCTCCTCCACCTCTCTCGCTTCTGGACCGCACCAAATGGAAATCCATAATCACTGTCTACCCTTCTTGGTTTGGGCTTTGATTTTTATTTATTTATGTTAAAAACTCTTAAACGCATTCACGGAATTATAAACCAATATGTCCCAAATCCAACAAAGCGCTGCATATTTTTTTCATTTTAATCGTAAAATATATGTGAAACCCATCTGTTAAATGTATATTGTAGTTAATTAACACGGTTTAACTGTGTAGCTAACATAAAGTGCATGTTATTTGGCTAGCTACCGTGGTCCTCGGCCTATCGTCTCTCGGGTCTGGCCGGCGCTATCTAATCGCGCCTTATCGGGGCCTTGGGAGCATTGCTGTGCACACCGCACGCCGGCTCGCATGCTGTCTTACGTAAAATTATTATTGTAATATGTTTTAATGTTAATCGTACTATCTTATATATATATATGTACATACGCAATGTACATCAATATCATCAAAATGTATAGTATTTTATTGAAATGCGTGTGAGGACTCTGAAATTGGCTATCTCTTTCTCACTCATTAGTATTTCATGCGTATTTAATTAAATTGTGTAATGTGCCTGATTCATTTTTAGTTTGTCATAACTTTCATCGAAAACATAGTTTTTTAGCACTCACACCCATAAAGATATACTACTATTTTACTGACAGACTGACACACCTCCTTCGCTTTCTCTGTACGGGTTCTCTACTGTGTTTATCTACACTGCCACATACATAATACTTACCACGCTGCCCCAAATCTCTCATTATTCACTAATGTAATTACTTTTTCTTCAATTATACTTCCGATACGGATAGGCTGACAACCACTTTTTAGTCGTAAACTCTTTTATCTAACTTACCCGTTGTCGTAGGTGAACGACAAATGCAGGAATGCGACGGGCGCAAATATATCAAATAGTCGTTTTGTGTGTTTGTGACCAACATTGCCGCCATATTTATTCGCGTAACATGTCGCATTGTATTGCTTTCCGTAGCGTACCTAAGAAATCAGATTACAACGCTTTTTCTAATCCTTTTTTGGCACATTCTTGTTTAATTTTTAACCCTCCTAAATGAACACAACGATAGCCTATATGTAGTATTTTTATTAATTGTTTTATCAAAGAACTGCACCTCACCGCCACATGGGATAGCTCATTCAAGGCTGTCCGTCCACCAGTGTGCTAACAGTAATAATTAGTGACTGATTTTTAAAACCAATAAAATATTATTAGTATAATAGTTTTTGAGATTGCGTAATATCATTGAGTCATGTATTAGACAAGTACAAGGTACTTCTATACTGTAGATCTAATTAATACGTAGACAAACTCATACCTATAAACACACACACATTTTTTTTAAATATCACAATCCCAGCTGAGTGATGTATGATCAAATCAAAGTACAGATACTTGAGACTTTTCGTATTATGTCTGTTTATAGCCTTTTATACCTTGTTTTTTTTTTATATTACCAAGTGGCAAACGAGCAAGCGGCCCCTGGAAATAAGTACCGCTACCCATAGGCATCCGCAACAAGCTAATGAGTTGCAGATGCGTTGCCTACCGTCATGGACGAAGGAGGAGACAAACAGAAAAAAGGATAATTCCATTCCCTGTCCATCCGCTCCTCATTCGTCAAATCCTCTTCCTCTTCCCATCCTTTATATATTAGAAAAGGGTAGGAGGGGGAAGAGGACTACAATCAGGCCTCCGGCACGTCACTCATCAGACGAAACGCAGAATACTTCTACTTCACGCCTGTCTTCTGTGACGTCGTGGTATTTCACCGGTCGAGCAGGCCCATTCGTGCAAAAGATGTTGTTATTGCGGGCTCTACCACTGTAAACAAACAAACGTCATTTACCATACATGGCGGCCATTACACTTCTTATACTTTCTTGGGAAATGTTTTAATTTTGTGGAAGTGTAATATGGATAGCTAATGTTATAAGGTATTAGAAAAGGTTGTTTTTGGAAAATATTTTGCAATTTACGATTTTTAAACGTTTCTTTACAAAAATCACATCTTTCTATGAATCAGGTTATGGAAGAACGTGACAATCGTTCGAAAATATGATGAATGAATTCTACATTTCCATACAACATGAAACCAAACAGATGCTTACATTTTCCTTTTAAACTAAAAGAAATCGGTCTCCGTAAAAATAGACGCTTATTTCTTAAGATTCTATCGAGAAAGTTGGCTCGACTGACTTTAATGACGCATGTTAACAATCTGTAATGCCTTGATTGATTCCTTTTTAAATCGCAGAACAATTGAGCTATGTACAGCTGTCCTCACAGGAACATTGTTACGTCACAACACTTGTGTACTCTTCACGTTTTGCGTATGTAGATATGTAACAATTAATAATGTTGGGATGTATTCAAACAGTCTTTATTTTGTAATCTGTATTACAATACTATAATATAACAGCTGTTTATATGACTATAGTGTATGTCATTTAAAAGAGCCTTTAAAGGAGAGTAGCGCCCTGTAACATATAGGAACGGACTAATATAAAAGCGTAAAGTATCATTACCTAAAGCACCTGTTACTATGTGATCTTGCCCCTAGATGGCGGTTTTCTCAATATATAAAAAATCTCAAATCCTGACGATGTCCTGGTAAGGATAATGAAACCAACTACTTAAATGATTGCATTGTTATCGGTCTTTGATAAATGTGACGTTTCAATGGGTTGAAAGTCACGGTCAAATACTCCGTTACACACATAAACACGACGCAAATAGAAGCGTTTTAAATACATGGTTTTCTTGGCAAACTCATCAATTTATTCCACAGCATAAGTCACTCTCTAAGTTATCCTTTTGTACTTTTATGCAAGACAAGGGCTTATTTCAGCAGCATAAGGGCAATACATTACCGCTTTTCGATTTAAGTATGACACCTCCTATTTTTAATGTATACAATGCGATATGTTATAACTCTGTATTGGTTTTTATTTGTAGAAGCACGTGGAAACATTAAGTGATCGCTACCCATAGCTCTCAATGCTGCAAAAATTCCATAGCTGCAACTCATTAGCTTGTTGCAGATGCCTTCCTTTAATGGATAGAAAACGAGATAAACAAAAAGAAAGGAAAAGGAAATATTTTACTCTTTCGTCAAATTCTCTTCCCCTTCCCATCATTTCCTTATTAGAAAAGGCTGGAACCCCTTTCCAACCTTACCAACAATAGTAGAATTTGGCCTCCGACACCTCCTCTTATCGGGCGAAGTACGGAAGCATACTCACCTCACGCCTGTCTTCTGTGAGGTACTGGCCCATTCGTGCAGCAGATGTTGTTGCGGGCTTACCAATGTATAAGTATATATGTAATTCAACTAGTTATAATGGATAAACTAAAAGATACCTTGACCAAAAAACACGTAGTGACCCGTGTCGGCCGCGGTACAGTCGTCGGTTTCAAGGCAGTGTAATTAAAAACCAATTGTGCGTACGAGCGAAGAATACTACATTGTTCTATCTTTTTTATAGTATTTCCAACTATAGCTAACAAGTATTCCGTATGCTATTTAAAGAGATAGTGATATATTATATCTTGGGTCTCTTAAAAATTTGCTTATTCCCACGAATCCTTTAAAATCACATGTTAAAAATATTCGTAGTTGAAATGCGATCCTTAACAACTTATATAGTATTAGAAATAATCTTATAACGGGAAAATTGTTGCTTAAAAGTGGATAGGACTCGAAATTAAGAGCGAGTAAAAAAAAACAAATGTATATTGCAAAAGTGAGTGACAGGGGTCCAAGGAGAGGATTAGTGGCATACTAAAGAAGATTAATATAAGGAGTACACGTAACCAATGAGCTTGTACTCGTAGATGTATGGATTTAGAAGAAGCGAGTGAAGCCACCAGGATAGCGCTGATTGGAAATCCATAGTCTCTGCCTAACCACTCTACTGGTGTGATTGTATAAAAATATCTTAGCAATAATTGTGTTACTTGTTTCTCTCTCCATCTTAAGGCACAAGATAAAATGCAGGTTGATTAGAGACTTCGCTAGTATAGACTAGCGAAGTCTGAAGTGCCATAGGCCCTTTAATAGGCCCATAATACCTTTCAAGTCAATATTAGGGGGCACCTAACTCTTGGTGAGACGTCGTTGGATTTTTCTCGAGCAGTCAAGACCCTGAGTGAGATTTTTCAAAATATTAAATCGTGGTAATTATGATGATTTTAGTTTTTTACATTACTTCGTGAGGTTAGACTTGACCCCTTTCAAAATGTGTCACGTAATTATTGGACTCCCAATCCTTAGAAAAGTATGCATCGTACATTTTGGTTTTCAAATCTTCTCTTGCGTCTCGTATGTACGCAGGATATGCACAAAGCCTTGTAAATACTTACTATACTAGATAAATAATGCTCGTTCGAATGCTTTATCGCTCGTCTGTGAGAAGCGGGGTCATTGCCCTCGGCGACAATTGTAGTCGTGTTATATAAGAATTTTTATCG
The DNA here is from genome assembly GCA_029849275.1 of Papilio elwesi. Taxonomy (NCBI): domain Eukaryota; kingdom Metazoa; phylum Arthropoda; class Insecta; order Lepidoptera; family Papilionidae; genus Papilio; species Papilio elwesi. The sequence continues at coordinate 856,531 of CM056687.1, read as the reverse complement.
TGTACGAATCACTGTCTTGCTCTGTTTGAGATATTATATATAAAAGTCGATGCGTGTATGTATGTTCCCTTATAGATTTCGAAATGGATGAGCCGATTTTGTCAATATTTAGGTGATCTTATATGTATGGTAGCGATTGGATCAATATAATTAGTTACCTGGTTAAAGCCGGGGCGAATGACTAGTTTTATTGCAGTGTGGATTGCAGCACACCGAAAACCAACCATACGATTTGATAAATTATTTATTTAAAAATAAACAATAAAATTGTCTTTTTCCAGGTAATCCAGTCGCAGCATGTATTAGTTACTGCTTAGTTGTAAGTTTTATTGAATAATTGGGCCTAATTTCAGCTCTCTTCCCAGCCTTTCCCGATTAGGATAGGATAGGAACGGGAAGAAGATTGGACAGGGAGGGGCGGGGAAAAAAATATTCTATTTCCTGTCTATTCCTCTGTCCATTAAAGGTTGGCAACGCATCTGCAACACATTTGCTTGTTGCGGATGTCTATGGGTAGCGCTCGCTTAACATCAGGTGATCCGCTTGCTCGTTTGGCACCTTCAAATAAAAATCTATCATGTTCCTTTAATCGAGGAATTTAAATAGTAATTACGCAATCATTCACGTTATTATTTAAATAACTATCCCGATAATTATGGTAACAACTTTTAAATAAATAAAGTCTAGCAACACTTTCATGATCTGGTCGATTATGATGGTTGTAAACATTGTAGTGGTTATTTAACATCGAGCTAGTAGCTTTCTCCTTGTAATAGTAATATATAAAAGATAAGGGTAGTTGTAGGTTCAGCGGGCGTTCAATTTTTAGTATACCATATTACAAGTTAGGAGTTAAAGAACATTGGAACAGACAGGCATTGACCACCGTTGGGTTTTCATGATTACTTGCGCTACCAACTATGGGTCCTAGAATCCATAATCCAAGGAGTAAATCTTTTTTTATGTTATAAGGTGGCAAACGAGCAACCGAATCACCTGATGTAAAGTGAACGCTCGCCCATTGACATCCGCAACAAACATAAGTGTTGCAGATGCGTTGACTACCTGTAATGGACAGAGGAAGTCATAGACAGGAAAGAGGATATTTCCTTTTCCCCGTTAACCCCCTCCCCGTCCAATCCTCTTACTGTTCCCATCCCATTGTCCTTCTAAGGAAAGGGTGGGAAGGGAAAGAGGACTCAATACCATCTATCTTATCATATCAATCTTACCTACCAATAAGGGCTAATTTAAACCTCAACCAAATGAAGGTCATCAATCTGAGGTCAGTTAACCGAGTAAGAAAAGCCTTTGGTAAGATTATATGTTGTGTTTACACAAACCAATTCCAAGTTACGGCAAGAATAACTTTGCATCCATCGAGGCGACGCGAGGGACTTGTCGGTGGTGGGGTGAATAGGAGAGGAATATAACCATTTTCTGTTCAACCCTTCCTGGGTCCATTAAATGTAGGCAACGCATCTGCCACTCTCGTTGCGGATGCTTATGGGTAGCGATTACTTGATATCAGGTGAACCGCGTGTTCGTTTGCCACCGTATATTATAAAAAAATAAGCGTTATTCAAATTATAAAAAAGTAAGAATTGGTGCACGTGTGCCGAAAAATTTCATGCTAGTGTGAACACAGCCTTCAAGCTTCCGGAGTTACTAAACAGGTCAATGTGCGGTAAATAGTTGTGTATTTAATTGTCGATAGAAAGTCTTACTTGAACAATTATCCAACAGATTAACATTTTAAAAACAAAGGCAACACGTCAACCGAGCGACACGCACCACTCAAACACGTTACTAGTAGATAACGAAGGCGAACGCTTAAAATTTACATAGCTATCGGCACGGAATCCGTTTGTCGGTCTCGCATCGAACTATGGACCCTGGGAGTGGTGTGTTCATTTAATAAGGATTATTGCTGAAACATTAATCGGTCCTTGAATATTAATGTGTTGACACACTTGCTGGATGATAATTAAGTCTTTCAGTAAGTGTGTCATCGTTTTTACTAACTATTGTGTCGTATATGATTTTTTTTGTATTGTCTTAAATTTTTAAAATTTTAACAATATTTTGGATAAACATGATACAAAGCTACTAAGTGAATATAACTACTATATATATATATATATATATATATATATATATACTTCACTCATCGCGATATCTAGAGACCATATGGTTCCAGAGATTTGATGTGAGAGAGAAGATGTGCACCTTTCTTTCTATTAATAAAGAAAGGTGCATATAGATGGAATAGGTATTTAAATTTAAAATAATATATCTTTTTAAAATTTTGAAATAGTCAAAGTTGGTTCGTATGATCGTTGTGTGCCGCCGAAGTTTGAGAATCACTGGACTCGACTTGACTGATATAAAGTTGTGGGGGCATGCTGTTTACCTTCGTGACTGATACATTTGTATCGTTGGTATTTATAATATAGTAAAATGAACGTGTTAATAGAGCGCCATCGCTCGTAGACATTTTGTTGTAACATACAAACATAAATTCAAGCTGAAAACATAATCAAGTTTTAGTTAATAAAAGTGCTCTTGAAATACGTAACACAAAATCAAAACAAAGTAATATAGAGGAGAAACTAGCAAGGCAAAGTAGGCACGTGCCTAGGGCGCGCGGCGCGTAAAAGTTAGGGCGCCAAAATTCTAATCCATCCTGAATTTGAAACAGCTCTGACTGATCTGACTGTACATTTTTATTTTCCATGACTAACTGGTAAGAATATCTGGTAACGTTGTTTTTTTTTCGTCATTCGGCGTCCCAATTGTTAATCCGCAGTAAAATGGTGTACGGTTTGAAATTGAAATTGAAAAAGTCGGTTGTGTGCTCGTCTGTGTAGCACAGACTGACTTTGGTATACATTTCAGATCAGGTTTTTTTCATCTCCTGTTAGTATATGTATAATGTGGGTGGAGTAACTGTTTCTCAATATATACCTAGGAAATAGAATAGTTCAATTTTAAAGACTATGAAACGGATATGTCCATTGTGTTGTTTAGTTTATAATACAACAATTTGGGTACACAGTAAGTACCTAACAGTGGTAGAGTCCGCAACAACAACATCTGTTGCACGAAATGGCCGGCTCGACCGGTGAAATACCACGACCATAACCGACGAGCATGTATGCGTTGATGTATGAATGTGGAAGAAGCGAGAGAGGAGTGCCAGGATCGCGTCAAATGGAAATCCATGATCTCTGCCTACCCCTCTGGGTTACGGGCGTGAGTTTTTATTTTTATTTATAACACAGTTTATCTATAAAGATCGTTACCAAAAATTGCTCGCTGACCAATCGCTTGTTTACTTGCAACCCATTCCACTGGTGTTGGGGTTATTTTTCTGGCCCCATTCCCCTTCACCGAGTGATAGTAGGGTATGGTATAGAATGTGGGGGTAACGACCGCAGCAGGCGCGAGTGCGGTAGCCAGCATGTTACGTACGACCGCCGATGTTTTTCGTTACTACAGTCAACGTAATCACGGACCGAAACGAATTCCGTATCTCTTTAATTGTTGCGATTGTATATAGTTGTTTCGGTATAAAACTTGTGCGCTTTTAGAATTTCTTTATTATCTATGCAATTATGTTTTAAATTGTTTATACTATATACTTGAATTTACTCGATTTATAATATAAAAATGTACATAGATTAATGTATCCATTTGGCGCGATTCTGGCAAACCTCTCGCTTCTTCTACATCCATACACACACATGCTTGTCGGTTACGGGTACTCCTTATATCGCATTTTTTAGTATGTTACTAACCTGATTGATTTTAGTTTTCCTCCCACTCACTTTTGTATCATAAGTTTCTTTACTCTCTCTTCATTCATCCTTTCAACATGCCCGAACCACCAATTCTAGTCACGACACTTTTAACCCACACTTTTCCCTTGTGCAGTCCGTTATACTAGACGTGATAACATCCTCCATGGACCTCGAAAGCTCATTAGCTCTTTTAGTTCTTGACGAGCGTTCATTTGAATTGAATTTTAACAGTGGTAGAGCCCGCAACATCATCTGTTGCACGAATTGTCCGAAATTTGTCGGGTTGTGTGTGTGTGGGAGACATTTACGTACAGATCTTGGAATAGCGTGTCGGTTCTTAGTTTTGGCATCGCGGAGCAAGGTCGGAGCTAGCTAAAAATAAATAGGACATTAACACGACGCCCGAATTCAATTCAAACTGCAAACTTAACAATTCTTTAACATTGTGCACTGATGTAGCAATTTGCATTTAAAATTTAGACACTCATCTGACCACGTACAATAAGAAGGCAAATGAAAATATGAGCAACATATCGTTTGAAGTTATTTGATATATTGACAACTATACTATACTATGCTGGACTGAAGACGCGTTGCTTGCGTAAAGGCAGTAATATGTTTTTTTCTTTAAAAGGTTTAATTTGTCCAATTCTATCTTTATAACCTTATTTCTTTCCCAAAGAACATACTCGGACGTCTGTTATGTCATGTTAAACTTTGTTATCTAGTAATTAATAAAATTCTCTTATTTCTGAATTTGACCATATCGGAAACTTTGTATTAATTATTTTGATGTGAGAAGGTGGCACACGAGCAAGCGGATCACCTGATGTCAAGTGAGCGCTGTACATAGACATCCGCAACAGGCAAATGCGTTGCCTACCTTTAATGGACAGGATATTTCTTTTTCCCCGTTAACTCCCTCCCCGTCCAATCCTTTTTCCCTTCCCAACCCATCCTTATGAGGAAAGGGTGGGAAGGGAAATAAATTATTGCGGGATCTACCACTGTAAAATTAATATTTGCCCATAGTCATGCTGGTATAAAAAATAATCAATTCATATCCTCTTTTCATATTTCATTTCGATTTAAATATCATTAGGACTAGTGAGAACTCGCAAGGCCATTTTTGTCTCGTTTCTTCGCATGCGATTAGGGGGATTACTGTAAATTGTAAATAGGGAAACATTATTGCGTAGAGCCTTGCTGGCTTAAAGTATTCGGATGCTATGATTTAATGCAATTAAGGGAATATTAGAGAAAAATGAGAGTTTACTACAATAAATATAAAGTAGGGAGACGTGACTGGAATATTATAAAATTAACGAACAGCTTTAGATATCCTTTAAACCTTACCAAGAACTTATGAATTGAATGAAACAGGTAATTTTCAAGCTAAGAATAAAATTACTTATGACAGATTCACGTCTCAATTGTGGCGGCAAAGACTACCAGAACAGAAGTCGCGGTATTTATTCTAAAGCAATAATAAAAATGATAAAGACATAAGATTACACTAACTAACAATAATATTTCCCAAGGATTTCATTCCGTACTACAAGCTGGCATACTGCCATTTGAACGACTCTACAAGGAAATCCAGATGCGATATCTTGTTATATCTTTATAGAATTTATATGATAATTTATTGGAAATATTATACAGCAGACAGAGGCGCGTTTGTTCTTTGTCAGTTCCTATCACATTAATGCGTCTAAATGAAGGAAGCTTAGATATGTTAGTCAAAGAGACAGTGTGAAGTGAAGATACCTTATGCCGGCTTAGCCCTATCTGCGGCCAATGGCGGTGGATCTCGGTAATTGAAATGAATGGCCGGGAGCCGTGCCCGGTTGGAAAAGTAGTTTTAGTTTAGCGCCACACCTGTCGGATTGAAGCAATCAACATATCCTTTTGTGTCTGTCGTACGCTCGTAAAGACCCTTATGTTTTAAATATCGCTATTTTTTCATTTATTTCAATGGTTAACAGGAAGTAAATTGACGGGGAAATTCGCCACCTTAAACTCAAATTCGTACCGTTAGAAAAAATGATTGTCCAAGGACAATCATTTCAAGTCATCATTAAGTTGCTTCTTATGTAAAAGTAATGTGACTGAATGTTTTATCAAAGCCGAGTTTGCCGTCGTATGCTTTACATCACATCCTTTTTCTTTGTAGAACTAGCCGTGCCCCGCAGTTTCACGCGCCCTGCAATTGAACTTAAACAAAATGATATTACCTACTTAATACTACCGTTACCTCATCATCATGTCCCTGCCCTTTTACCGCGTGTGCGGGTCGACACATTATGGCCGTAGCACAGCTTAACAATCACATATGATGATTAAACCTGCCTGCCTAACGGCGATCCTCCTCGGGAATAATAAGCTACTATAACCTAACAAAACATATTACAAAATAATACCAGTTACCATTACCAGGGAGAACGTAGAGACAAACAGACAAAATTTTTAATAACCACTGTTCTAGGTTTTATTACGTTTATAAAGGCCCCTAAAGGTTTCGCAGTTAATTTGAAATTACTATGGGAGTTATTTTTTTTTCAGTTTGATCTTAAGGTTATTTGAAATCGCTAATATTCGCTAATACTCTAACGCTATTAACATGGGTCCCGTTATCGGTCTGTGGCCCTGACTGGATCTTTGTCATGATAGTACTTCCTTGTAAACATAGCTCGATACATCGCGGTGCAGCGTTTACTTGCAAGTGTGGCCTTGGCATCAGCCCGACAGCGGCGTCGTCCGCGTCGACGTTGTGGTTTACCCGTAATTATTTGTAATTAATTTTATGTAATGTTTACTCCATTGCTTTTTGTTCAGTGTCAGAGTAAACTTCAGTGCGCTTGGACTTGATTTAGTTGTTCAGTTATAAAACAAGTGTATGGATTTGTGTTGTGTTTTTGTGTATTGTCTGTTCGGATTGGTATGTTCCTATCTGTCCTCGTTTCGTAGAAATGTTTTAATATTATCTTATCTATTCCGTTGTGCTACTATATTACAATGTCTTTCTTGTAATACTAGTTAGCTCGCTAAGTGTAAAAGGCAATTTTCAATTGATTTGTTACTTAATTATGTTTCTGTTCTGTACGTATATAACAAGTCGTTACTACCATTTCATTACAAACTTAAATTTGGCAAATTCACATTTGATATAAACATAAAATGCATTTGTAAATAAGGCCAATGGTTAGCAAAATGTCACAAATACATTTCAAACTATAGAAAGAAAGCATTTACAGAAGAAAAATAAATTAATTAAGATCTATTACGAAGTCACTATATCCTTAAGTAAAAGGATTTAAATTGAATACCATTTAACCGAGCGAAAAGGCTACGACCACTGCAGCGCCTATGTTCGTTGACAAATATTTCTGATTCGACTTCAATGATACTCTTGGTAATAATACTGTATATATAACTTTTGTTTTTTTAATATAAGGTTTGTAAGAGACGGGATTCTTACCACGATGAGACTCGATCGATACGTCTACCTGTAACATTCTTTCGCACTACCGCAAAACTCCAGTCAGCCACCATGGTGCATGCAACTGTGCCGAAATATCGGGAGCTAAAAAAGGCTAATCGTGGTAAGAATCCCGTCTCTTACATGTCACTGTATAGTTGTGAAAAACTATAGGCTATAGGAGATCACAATAGGACGGACTAACATGTCCGTCAATATAGGACCTTAAGCCTCCAGATCATTCACCTAAGGAACCGCTATCTTATGCTACTTTACATATATATTTCTCTTTACGCCGGTATTCAGTCGTCATACTTCTGCCGAGTCGATATATTAATGTAATAACTTGCAATAGGTACCAATGGTCTAAGATACGGTCTAAGAAAAAGGAGTTTATGCGGACATCAAATCGAACTCGAGTGTACATTATGTTGTATGGTAACACACCCTAGAATCGAGTTACGCAAGGGTTAATTTGTTTTTTACCAACGTAAATGTTATCTAACATATAACCTAGGTCCTGATCAAATAACAGATGGGGGTATAAATGTCTTATGCCATATTTTTTGCTACAATGTTAGCTTTAGACTTGTTCCTTTAATCTTATGTTGTTCACATTTCCGGTCGGAAATGTATGAGTACCGTACTGAAACGTGAAGTTACGTAGCTGACTTTAGACAGCAAGAGTCTTTATAAGCATTTGTCAAAGGAAGGAGACCCAGTTTGTACTCCTGTCAACGGTCGTGACAACACCTGTTGTAGTCCGAGCCTCGACTGATTGTTATAAGTGGTCGTATATAGTGTGGGAACATTAGGCTAGAACCTGTGTGAGATATCACTTATCTACACTAGTTTTTTTTTAATGTACGTAATGTACACTTTAACATCGTATATAATTAACCATCCACCGCGGAATCATATCATGTCGTAGATTTTTCCAGTCAATGAACGTACTCTGTACTTACATTACCGGTTCTATCACGTTGCTAGAAATATTTAATTTGCTAACGATATGCATGTCTCGGACACGTGGACAGGTTGATGTTTGCTTTTTAAAAACATTTACTCATTAGGTATGAGAATGACTAGTTTTTTTTTCACAGTGGCTTTACAATCACGGGAATTTTTCAGATCTTATCCAGGAAAGTATTAAGATCTCGCAGGCTTTTTATTTTTTGCGTTTTCTTTATATACGTGCAAGTGGTTTACGTAATGTGAAGTGACAGCCGATAACCGCAGGCATCTGCAACTAGGTAATGAGTTTCAGATACGTTGCCTGCTGTAATGGGATAAAAATACAAAAGTATAATTCCTTCCTTATCCATCCCCCCCGCTGTCAAATGTTCTACTTTATTTATTCTTTTCGAACGCCAGAATTAGGTTATTAAACTAGGTTAGAATTTTTCTGTAAAAAGAGAGGGTAGAATAATAAAATTAATTGGTAAAATTGGTACATTAAATGTGTCTAAAATGCACAGCTCTTCACACGTGACTCTACCTACTTTTTTCATAATTTCTTAAGTTAATTATTATAAAAAAGCAAAATCTAGTTCTAGCTAAATATATGTCTCCTGAATCGTGGTTTAAGTAATAATTTTTAAACGCTTCCAAATCTGAGACGTGCAGAATGTGTTCAATTGATTTTGTTTTTGTTTATAAACAAGTATAGTCGCCTTATATTTAGTCTACACTATCGTACAACACACAATGGTTTTCCTGCAGCAGATTTATGAATAAAACTAGTGACCCGCCCCGACTTCGCCCGGGTACCACTAATTATGTTGATCCGATCGCTCCCAAACACAGGAATGTGCCAATCTGGACAATCCCTGTAAATTTCATCGAAATCGGTCCAGCCGTTTCAGAATCTATAGGGAAAAAACATACTTCGCTTTTTATATTTTTTTTTTCATAAAAAGTCCTATGTTACTTCTAATACCTCCAAGAATATGTGTACAAAGTTTCATGATGATCGGTTGAGTAGTTTTCGCGTGAAAGCGTAACAAACAAACTGACATTCACATTTATAGATTAGTAGGGATGCCGTAAATGATCCAACGTATAAACGAAATTGTTTCCTAAGTACTAGGACAATTATTCCTATATGGTTAGATATAATTTAATGAAAATATATAAAGGTATGTTTGTTTGTCATTTATTTATCAGTAATGACGTCACGCTACCGAACGGGTCGTCCGAAACAGACGAATTTCTGAAGAAGCTATGATGCGATGTTGTGGCCTTGCGTTTGCGAAAATAGACCGAATTAACCGCAAGTTGTATGTAACAGTGTGACTAAATCGCGTGCCGCGAATGACGCTATTAGTCAGACGGTGTGCGGCCACACTGACAGCGGGCCAGATCACTCATTTAGTTATTTCATCGTTAATGTATTAAAATTATTGATTTGTCCACAATATGACGTCATAAATATCATTGAAGTATTTCCCAAAAATATGTTTTCTTTTAAATATCGTAATCCCTACTAATATTATAAATGTAAATGTAAATTTGTTTGTTTCGCTTTCACGGGAAAACTACTCAACCGATCATCATGAAACTTTGTACACATATTCTTGGAGGTATTAGAAGTAACATAGGATACTTCTTATGAAAAAAAATGTTTGTCAAAAAATCTAAAAAGCCAGCTACTTCAACGCCATTTTTTGTCCTGTATAATGTACGGTTCCCGTGGGATACGTTTTGTTTTTTTACGGGTGCATATCCACATATATAAAAGACGATGTTCCGTATAGATTCAGAAACGGCTTCCCAGGCGAAGCCGGGGCGGATCGCTAGTATGTAATAAATGTAATTCACATTTTATTCCATTCATATCTTGTTTTAAAGCCAGACAATGAAATGATTTTTGTAAACAAAGGTTTTACATAAAATTTCGTAAATTCCAAAATATTTTCAAAAACAATTCCGTCTCATATTATCTTATAACATTAGCTATCCATACAACACAATTTCATTTCACTTTATCTCACGATCTTTACAAAATTTGTGATGAAAGTATAAATAGTGTAATGGCCGCCGTATGGTAAGTGACGTTTGTTTGTTTACAACAATCATATCTTGTATTGAAACAAGGTATATATACGGATATAAGACACAAACTTTACCCTTTTATCTGCGGGTCACCTAATTTTTATTGTTGTTAAGCTATATCAAATAATAACACCTAAGTGCCCGATCCATTCCTACAAAAGATTGTATGAGAAGGGGAACAGGACAGGAAGGAAGTATCCATTATCTTGTCCTCCATTAAAGTTAGGCAACGCAATTGCAACTCATTTTCTTGTCGCTGATACCTATCACCCGGTCACGTAACGCCGGGTGAACCGCTTACTCTTTATCCACCTTCATCCATAAAATAAATATTAACATTAATTTTATTTAAATTTTTGATAGTAGAATTGTACCGCTTTCGAATCTAGATTCTTTCCCTTAATCTCAAAGAATCAAATCTGCTTAAAGATTGCTATTAATAACTTGTCTTGTTAAAATGACCCGATTGTTTTATATAAACCGAACCGTTTTGTTATTGAAATCGATATATCATAGTGTCTTAATATGAACCCGCTTACAGTACGTACCCAATATTACCGGAAATCACAGGCCGGTTAATGGCGTAAGTAGATCATTGCTAATAAGGTATTGGTGCATGAAGTTATCGCCATGAAACGCCAATGCCAACCGTTACATATACATTCGAATAATTTCGTAGTTTGATACGTGACGCATTTAGAAACAAGTACAACGACCATTGCATATCTCATCTTTATAATGTCACCGTGGGCTTCCACCGGCGTATAAACTTGTCGGTATACATGCTTTCTCTCTATCTTTCCCTCTATAAAGAAAAGAGACGACAGCATGCTTTGTGTGAATGTTTTCAGCAGTGTAACGTGTAAACCCATGTCAGATTAACAGTGATGTAATATATTTCTAATACTTTAACGTGAACAATTGTATATTTGTACTTAGTCGTAAATGTCTCTAGAGATGTTGATGGTATTTTGTATTTAGATACGGTTTTATTTTTTTGTTATCTATTTCGCGAAGCGCACAAATATACCTTAGCCAAATTAATAACAGCGCCATCTCTTGTGGTCTATGATTTGTGGATATTAACTTGGTGGTACCGTAAAAGTATGTGAGATGGCGCTATATGACATTCGTACTGATATCTTTTCCGAAAAACACGATGTTATACAGACAAATCAGAGTAAAGTTGCTCAACTTACCAGGTATTGTGCTTAGATACTAAATGATGTAAAAAGGGCCATTTGTATATAATTATTTAGATTATATGATTCGTCGAAGATAAAATCGTAAGCGACACGTCCCTGAAATTAATAACCTTAATTCAAATACGAATGGGCTTGGACATTTTTTCTTTATAAGTTACTAGTGACCCGCCCCGGCTTCGCCCAGGTACCACTAATTATGTTGATCCGATCGCTACCAAATACAGGAATGTGCCAATCTGGACAAACCCTGTAAATGTCATCGAAATCGGTCCAGCCGTTTCGGAGTCTATAGGTCTATAGGGAACATGCTTTGCGTTTTATATACTATTTTTTTGTATCTTATATATTGTTACTTCTAATACCTCCAAGAATATGTGTACAAAGTTCCATGATGATCGGTTGAGTAGTTTTTACGTGAAAGCGTAACAAACAAACTTACATTCACATTTATAATATTAGTAGGGATGATTCCTCGAAGATAAAATCGTAAGCTACACCTTCCTAAAATTAATAACTTTAATTTAAATACGAATGGGCTGTAACACTATTTGTTTATAAGTTATTGTAAAAACGGCGAAGGAAAACATCGTGAGGTAACCGGCATGTCTTAGAGCCACTATATTCGAAGACATGTGACATCCACCAACCCGCACGGGGCAGCGTGGTGGATTACGGCTCATTCCCTCTCTCGGAGATTAGGCTTGTGTCCCTGCAGTGGGAAACATCCTAGGAAAGGCTGATTTATTATTATTATTGTAGAAGACGTCTTATCTGAACATCAAATTTTAATATAGCTTTAATAAGTAAATATTGTTATTTCCTTTGCTTTAAAGATCCGCTTCAGACATAGAAAAACGTTCATTCGCAAATCGTTACGATTACTATACAATCATGTATTTATGTGAAGTTATTTTATTGCCTTATTATTATTATCAGTCACTTCTAGATTGAAATGTTGTGATTGTCTTAAAAAAAATTGTAATTCTATAGGTATCGCCTAAAAATATATGTATAACTAAAGTAAAGATTGGAAGCAAAAGTTTTATCTTATTTAAGTCCCCAGGGGACGCGTAGCACGTGTACAGTCCGATTGGGTCGAACGTTAGCTCGTTTAATTAACACCTCACGTCACGCTCGCAAAACACGTGTATTTTCTTATTAACTTGTACTAATTTACCTCGTTACATGTACGTATGTGTTCATGGACATCGTTGATCACTTACTGTGGGCTTACACTGTCGAAACTAAAAAACTATACCGATAGGAAGAAAGCTTGTATCGCGAAAAGTTTGGCCAGTGGAAACCCATGGTTAAGAGGCGATTCGCTGCAAGTCACAATGCTTGAGATGTTCCAAGATGTTTCTGTAGAAGCGACTACGTTTACAGGTCAATTGTATTTTTTTTAATCGATTAGAACAACATGTTGTGATCTTGTGTGTGTGTTTTAGGTAGATAATAATTATTAAATACGTATAGAACTAAATTAGAACCTATGTATTCTTATTTTAAACTAGTGATCCGTCCCGGCTTATCCCGGGTAGAGGTTTCTTAGCTTATATGCTATTTCAGGCTATAATCTATCTCTGTGCCAAATTCCATCCAGATCGTTTAAGCCGTTTTCCGTTCGTGAAAAAATAACAAACATCCATACATACAAACCTTCCCATTTATAATATTTTGTTTAGATTAATTTATTCTTGAATCTAATCTATATAAACAACTATATTAGTCCAGCTTGTATTATTTTATTACTTAAAGTTTCTAACGTCTTCGGTGTTACGTTAACAAACAGGCACATTTATATTCATGCCGGTTTACATATTCAAGGATCTGTTTTATGTCTCGCGCGTCGACTTTCAGACGTGTGAAGTGGCTCTAAAGCCACTATTGTTGGTACTACTGGTACTGATAATACTGGGAGCTTAATGGATAATTTTTTTTTAATTCGAATATAAAAAAAAATTCGCCCGTAACCCAGAGGGGTAGGCAGCGATTATGGATTTCCATTTGGCGCGATCCTGGCATTCCTCTCTCGCTTCTACGTCCATACATCTACGCATACAAGCTCGTCGGTTACGGGTACTCCTTGTATCTTTAGTGTGTAACTAAACTAAACGATATAAGTTCTCCTACGGCGTCCCCTACCAACGCTGCCACTCACTTTTCCAGCATGAATTTGTTTCGTTACTTCCTTCCCTTCATTCATCCTTTCAACATGCCCTAATAATAGTTAAAAACCAGTCGGCTATTCGACTGTTTTTCACCGATGGCGTTAGTTCAGTAGACTGATTACAATAAAATGTGTTTATACAATAAAAAAATAACATAGACTTTGTACATAGTTTACATAGTTTAGATTAAGACACACAGATCAAATTTTGAAAATACTTTTTTTTTTTTTTTTTATTTGCATAAAAACATGGTATTATAAGTTCTTACAAATATAACACTGGTCAACATGTTTCGCCATAATATACTTTAAAATTAAAAAAAAAAACATTTTTGATTTGTTAATAATACTTTGTTTTCTGGTTAATGTTGCCATGATAATAATTTGTTTTTACTTTGACATGACAAATCACTTTCAAACTAAGTGATGTGATCTCACAGCAGATAATTCTCGTATCGATGGTAGCTACACTATTGCTGTTTAATTTATTCATAGAAATTTATTTTTAACGTTTTCCAATCATTGAATATGGCATGGTGTTCAGCCTATCCATCAGCCTCATCGTCGATCCTTCGTGTCGTAAATACAAATTGAGGATTCATGTAAATTCAATAGATAGATTAAATGGAGATTAACACAAACTACAACACGACTATGGCCACTTAGAAATTTAAATCGAGTCTTAAACACAAAGTTTGTCAAAGCGTTTTCTAAAGACTATTAAAAATATACGAACACTTTGCGTAATCCTAAGAATTCTTATTGGTCGGTCTTAGTGTCTTATTTATTATTAACTAGTGATCTGCCTCGGCTTCGCTTGAGTAGCCATTTCTGAATCTATAGGGAACAGCGCTTTTTATATACGTACATATGCACCTGTACACAACAAAACTAAAATCCCAGGAGAACTTTTCATTGTTTCAGGATAAAAGTATCCTATGTGCTATCCCAGACTATAATCTATGCCTGTGCCAAATTTCAACCAGATCCGTTCAGCCGTTTTTCAGTGAAAGAGTAACAAACATCCATACATACAAACTTCCGCAATTCACAATAACAACTTCTTGTCTTTTTGTTATTGTTATATCATGGTGAGCAAATTTTCAACGTTTATCTGTATTATATACACGAAAACTAAAATTTGTAACGAAGAAAATAAGAAACGAATGCATGCGACGCCGCGGGCAACTGCTAGTATTGAATATCGCTTTACGATTGGCACTACACAAAAAATGCTCCTGCGTCAACATACCTCGCGGGCTTATAAGTTATTTGGTCCTGATCTACTATGGTCAGGTTGTATTTAACTGGTTACGTTCTGTTTGTTGGCGACTTGTTCTCGGCGGCACCTTGAGACTACTAGGAATAACTGCGGTTAGCGGTTGCCGGCACGATCATTTAAATTGTAAATTTAAACCTCATAATTAAATTAAATTACATTTTATATTTGTATATTCGTATTTTTTTAATTTAAAATAAAATAATCGGTAAGCTTGTGAATATATTTGTGAGTAGATTTTAATTGTATTTTGTTTATTTCAGGTAATTTTTTTGGAAAAAAAATCTCTAACGGCTTACCGTCGCCTCAAACATCTATTAATGGTAATGTACTAAAAGTATGTGTATGTTTTATATTCTATTCTATACATTTTATATTATATTCTAGGAACATGTAAATTGTCTGAGATTTACAGTAATCTTTTTTAATGACTACTGTTTAATTACCATTGTTAATTGTTGAACAAAATTATTATTAATTTGTACTTTATGTTATTTCTTTTTACATTTTTTTTATTTATTATTTATATTATTACACGAATACAAATTGCTCCACAAAACCGATTGTTCGGTTTGACTGTGGACTTGTAGTCACGCCTGGTACATACATACAAATGATAACAAGTAAACAAACATACATTAGAAACTTTTATCGATATTCACTATTGATGCTTTCAAAGTATAAAGTTGATAAAATAAATGTTGCGAAACATGTCGAAGCCTTAAGTTGTAACCTTCCGTCGGCAATGACTCACGTGCTTCGAAAGGGTGCCGCTGACGCAGGTTACCACCCTCGCTCACCTTCGTGCGCGCTCGGAAAACCCCACGGGAGCGGTACGTCGCGATCTCAACTCTAATTGCTTACAGCGAAGGTGCAATTTGCAACACAATGTAATGGGAGCATCATTTGTAAGCCTCAATTAGACGTGAGATTGTGTATTAGGGTGTTGACACACTAGCATTGTTTGTACTTGAATATAGAATTTGTAATAATTTTAGTTAATACATATAAGGGTCTGGTTTTATATCTGGCCATTATAGTTGGAAAGATTAAAAAAAATGTATAACGATCTGATTTTAAAGTCTTACTTCTTATGAGCAAAATCTATTGTCTTTAATTCAATAATGCAATAGTTTGTGAGGACAGACATTAATCTAATGTTTGTTACTCTTTCGAATAAAAAGTACTGAATGGATCTTATGGAACTTGACTTAAATATAGTGCATACGTCAGAATAACTGATACATTATAATTTAGTAATAATTCATATCAAGTAAGTCTATAAGTTTCCGCTACTTACAGATGTTATCGACACGCTGCATAAACCGTAAGAGTTACACGAAGATAATTTATAGAATAATAGTAAAGAGAAGCCTCAATCGTTACTAAATAAATTATTTGCCGCTTCTAGTCTTTAAAGTTGACAAATATTGTCTTTTCTGCTAAGTAATTTAAAAAGCGCTGAGCTTCCATAAACGCAGCATCTTTGTTATGGGCAGTGATTTAAAATTTTCAAATAACGCTAGTATAATTGTTGACAGTTCGCGAGTACAGTGTGATCGCAGCCTTAGATTGCTGCTTTAAGATTGAATACTTCGTCGTAATGTTTCATTTGCAATTCATAAGCATAATGTGTTCTCGGACTTAATTCTATATATTCTTTTCGATTCTTGAATTTTTTTTAATGTTTATCAAAATAAAACATATCACTTGTTTCTTTTAATTAAAACAGTTGCTTCAAGCTACCTAGTCATAGCGTTTTAGAGATATATGGTCGTAAAAAGTATATAAATAATAAAGTCATAAAAATATATATATATAAGCATAAAAGTCAAATTAAAATTAAATTATTTATCAATGATTTATCGTTGGATTATATAAACAAACTAGTGACCCGCCCCGGTTTCGTCCGGGTACTACTAATTACGTTGATCCAATCGCTACTAAACACAGTAATGTGTCAATCTGGACAATCTTTGTAAATTTCATCGAAATCGGTACAGCCGTTTCGGAGTCTTTAACTCTACAGGAACATACATACTTCGCTTTTTATATACTATTTTTTTCATAAAAGTTCCTATGTTACTCTAATACCTCTAAGAATATGTGTACAAAGTTTCATGATGATCGGTTGAGTAGTTTTCGCGCGAAAGCGTAACAAACAAACTGACATACACTTTTATAGTTGTTTCCTTTTTCTTTTATACATAAGTTATAAGTTAGTGCCTGGATGACTGGTACATTTTTATTAAATAATATTTAGATACGAATATCCCATTAGTCCGACCGAAGACATCCTGACTCGAAACGGGGTTTTCATTGCCTGAAAACACGGATAAAACGACATTTTCTAAATGAATCCTAGCTATATCGATTTATCGTCCCCGAAACCGCCGTTTCCGAAATTCCGTGGTGGCTCAGCGGCTTAGGCCACGACTTACGGCTTTACTTTGTGTGATTTATTTCATCACCACTGCTCCGAAAACGGTGAAGGAGAACATCGTGAAAACCGGACATGTCTTAGAACCACTGGATTTGAAGACACGTGACATCCACCTGGGCCAGCCCTTACCTCGGCCTTTACGGCCCATTTCCTGTCTAGAAGGGGAGGCCTGTGTCCCTGCAGTAGGGAACATTATAAAAAAGGCTGATTTAATATTATTATTAATTTAAATGTATTCGAATCGGTTGTTAAACGATAAACATTTAGAAATGTGAACATTTAAATTTATGCTCGTTTAAAAAGTTTATTCAAGCATTTGTCAATTTCAAAACAAACTTAATAATATACTAACTGCTTCCTCAATGCTTTGCGGTTACTACTCAAGAGCGTTGACTAAAAAGCGAGGTCCGGCACAAGGGCGCCGCATTCTTAACCTAGTATACTAATATTTTTATTGGACCAACGTACAGTCCTATTTGTGGCGAGACTGGGTTTCTACGTGGTGTTACGACGCAAGGCAACGAACCTCTATTCGTACCCAACCACACGATATTCGACTTCATTGTGAATTAATAAGGTTGATATTGCTCCATGAACCAAATTTGTTATTTATTCAATTAGGAAATTAAAAAATAAAATATGCTGAAAAGAGCAAAGAAAATATTCATCCAACCAGGTCTCGGAATCAATTAATATGATAACCATGGACTTTTAATATTGTAACGATAAGGTTGTTTTTTTTTCTCTGATCGGACTTACGAATTCAAATGATTTAAAACGTTCATATTTTTTCTTGTTAAATTATTTCATGTATGGCGTGGCGTCAGTCACTTATCAATGTCTATTTTAACAGTGGTAGAGCCCGCAACAACATCTGTTGCACGAATGGGCCGGCTTGACCGGTGAAATACCACGATCTCACAGAAGACAGGCGTAAAGTAGAAGTAATCTGCGTTTCGTCTGATGAGTGAGGTGCAGGAGGCTTATTTCTAGTCCTCTTCCCCTTCCCATCCTTTGCTAATAAGAAAGGGGTGGAAAGGGCAAAAGGACTTGACGGTGGAGGGTATGTATAGGAATTGGAAATAACCATTTTCTGTTTCTCCTCTGTCCATTAAAAGTGGGCAACGCGTCTGCAACTCATTAGCTTGTTGCAGTCTATGGGTAGCGATCACTTGATATCGGGTGAACTGCTGGCATGTTGCCACCTTAATCTATTTAAAAAAATGAAAAATGTATGGATTCCAAGCACGATTGAAAGTGTAACATAGTGCCGGTGACGTTTCGAATGCAGATTATCATGCCTTTTGGTTTTATAAGGATAATTAATGTAATTAACATTAATTAAATTTTGCACATTAAAACGGAATACAATACAGTTTCAAGTTAAAGATTATATGTACTGTTCCCATATAAATTGCTGTAAAACTCTTTGTAACGTACACTCAATTGTTCTAAATATGTTTATGTCACTTGAACTACTATCTCGATCGCCTGACTAAACCATTCGTCTAAAATAGGTAAATTAAAAAAATTACAATTCACCTGCTCCCGTCTCGTCGCGCTGCATACTGTTTACACAATCGATAAAGCTATGTTTGTTTGTATTGTTAGGTTATTAACGACCTAAACTTTGATACACTTAATGTAAGTTTTAAGTAGTTAACTAAATAAGTGACTTAATTGCAAGTAACTGTCCACGCGTCCTTGACTCATTAATATTTTATACACAAGTTAATGCTGTATGCCCCGTGCACTTTGTCATTTAATAAATTAAAAATAGCACGAATAAATTCTATTTTAGTTACCGATACAGAGCTGTGGTGGGTCCGCGGTTTAGGCCCCGACTTACGTACTGTAGGTTGCGGGTACGAACTCAAGCGCTTTACTTCGTGTAATTTATTTCATCACCACTGCTACAAAAAAGAAGGAAAACATCGTGAGGAAACCGGCATGTTCTTAGAACCACCAAATTCGAAGACATGTGACATCCACCAACCCGCACTGGGCCAGCGTGGTGGATTACGGCTCATTCCCTCTCTCGGAGAGGAGGCCTGTGTCCCTGCTGTGGGGAATATTCTAGATAAGGCTGATTTTTTATATTGTTATATATTATACCGATTATTTTAATTTTCATTTTGTTAATTGACCGACGTAAGCATAAATTTACTAATATTATAAATGTGAATGTAAGTTTGTTACGCTTTCATATGATAACTACTGAACCGATCATCATGAAACTTTGTACACATATTCTTGGAGGTATTAGAAGTAACATAGGATTGTATGAAAAAAATAGTATATAAAAAGCGGTATGCATGTTCCCTATAGAGCTATGGACTCCGAAACGGCTGGACCGATTTTGATGAAATTTACAGGGATTGTCCAGATTGGCACATTCCTGTGTTTCAACATAATTAGTGGTACCCGGACGAAACTGGGGCGGGTCACTAGTATGTAGATATGGCAACCGGCATACTATAAAATTATACAAAAAGTCAAATTGAGTACAATAAGCTATCTTACATTCATATGCGTTGGCAAAACCGGTATCAGCCGGTTCTGTTTCGATCACGTGCACCGCCGCGTGTTTCATTATGTTTTCTTTAATTTTAATTGTGTTAAAAATATGTTTGCAATTTGGAATAGAATTAATCATTACGGATGTTATTCATTGCCTTTGAATCGTAAATTAGAATACCTGTACAAGGGCCAGCAAAGGGGCATAGGCAGTGAACCTCACATGACAATGTCTCTTCCCCAGAAGCTGGATATCATTTTTAAGGTCCCTCATCGATCCTCAAGTCTTGCCAAAACGTTAAAAGCCTCTGTAAAGAAAACTTTTTTCTATCTACTTCCCCTTAAAAAAAAGCTCGGATCCGTCACTTCTCAACCACCACCAGTGGTCACGCAACATTCGGTGACACGCCTTTTACTACCATCTCTGGACTGGAGCTCCCAAATACCATTTTCTTCTTTAAAAATGCCACCCGAATCATCAACGACTCTGTTCTTACTGATCGGCTCGACTCTGGCCTTGCGAAGGGACGAGTCCCTATGTTATTTCTATCGTGTTTACAATGGGGAGCAGGAGAGCAAAGAATCCTTTAGAAAAACTCCTGCCGAGTTTCGTAATCGCTCAATACAACGGAGCTCCAAATTCCTCTACACTACCTGCCACGTACCACTGCCTAATGGAAATATCTGTCCTCAAGTATCAGGTTTCAAGAAAAGAGTGTACTCTTTCCTTAAAGGATGTTCATGGGCGGCGGTGATTTATAACGCTATGTTTTCGTCTCCACAATTGAATGACTTTAATTAGGTAAGATATTCGGGAGTGTGAGATATCAAGGCATATTTTCTTTGCCACTCAAAATCTTTGAAACTCACGACCGAGGAATGTTAATGAGGTGGACAGAGAAAAACTAAAGAGTTCCAACTGACTTGGCACACTTTTAATCGCAATAATAAAATAAAATTAGTATTTAAATAATTCATAACTATGCTATCTAATACAGATATCTTAGCCAGACCTTGACTTACAAAAATGTATTTTTCAAATAAACTGTATGTATAATCTGTATTTTTTTTAATTCATCAATGCTCTTCTAATAATGGTTTTAAATTAGCTCGAATGAGAATACAATTAAGCTGGTGTTATACAATCACTTTTCTAAATTGAAAGTAACTGACGTCATCGCTTTTATTTTATTTATTCATCTCGAAATGCAGAAGCATCTCACGCCAGTTTCCTATGAGGTCGTGGTGCTTACCGGGCAAGGCTTGTGCAAGTTGTTGCCACTGCCCCACTATTGGTAAAAGTTGAAGATTACTCAGGAGATACGTCCTTTTTTATGGAAGAAGGTGGGATGTAAACCAGCGGTTCCTGATGTTAAGTGAGTTACCCATAGGCAACAAGCAAATCAGTAGCAGTTGCAGCAACTACCTATAGACAGGAAAAAGGATATCCTTTTTCCTATCTATCCCCTCCTTCTCCTATTCATCCCCTCCCCTGTCCAATCTTCTTCTTACCATCATCCTTTGAAGGAAACGATAGGAAGGGAAAGAGGACTGACACCAGGTTATCGGCACCTCACTGATTAAACGAAACGCAGAAGTAAAAAATACTTCTACTTCACGGCTGTCTTCTGTGAGGTCGTGGTATTTCACCGGACGAGCTTGCACATTCGTGCAACAGATGTTGTTGCGGGCTCTACCACTGTTAAATAAATTGTTATCACTCCTACTGACGCCATTATAATTTTTCAACCTATTCTGTATGCACGTATAAATACAGTTTTCTTATGTTCTCGTTAAAAACTCAGCGATTTGCGTCATTGTTACGTTTCCGCATTCAGTTAAATACTAAGTAAACTGGTTAAATTAAATGCTACATAAGTTCGTTGCATTATTGTTTATATAAATAAATACCATTGTAAATAGTACATGCTAATGTGTGTATGTTTGTTTGCCGAAAACAATCACACAAAACATATTGCCATCTCAGTGTTTTACGGAGTAATAACATGTTTAAGAGATATAACATGTTTCAGCAGCTATAATAGGTAGACGGACGCGCGAAGCAGAAAAATCGTAATATTATAAGATTGTTGTCAAAATATATGACAGTCCTAGATTTTAGGTTATCCTGCTTAGTTAGTTTTGAATCGAAAAAAAATTACGGATTCTCGGGTATAAAATATAACATCCCGAGAATAACCACCGGCCCCCAATACAATACACTCCACTATAAAATTAAGAGCCTCATTAACTTTATGGAAATGGGATGGGAACTGCTTTTCTGTCTATCCCCTTCACATTAAAACTACTTACAAAATGTTCATATTTATACTTTAATAAAAATAAAGCGAAAGAAATTGTTTCAACGCGCTAATCTCGGGAACTGTCCATTGGATTTGAAAAAATATTTTTGTCTATGACAACCCTATTATTCTCGAAGGTTATAGGCTATTTAACATCTCGCAATAACCCTTAGGAGCAGAACAGAAATAAAAATAACGCAAAGCGAGAAGGATGTACGCGGGCGAGGAAAATCGCGGGACGCAGCTAGTATGTTATTTAAAATAATATAAGCGACTTCCTGTCCCTATATATATTTTAACGATTTAATATAGGTATTTTTCACTAAAAAGCATTTTCTCTGGTTAAGGAAAAGTGGAAAAATAATCCTGTAAGGTTTATTCCACGGACATCGCTAAAAATAACTTGTCTGCCGCTGGGCGAGGCTACGTGGAACGGTGAAATTATTTGTAATCTATTGAGATTGTATATACTTTATGGTAATCGTATTAGGTTAAGTTGTATGCTATAAAATCGATGTAAACATAAACATGTATTCCTATTCATAATCTGTTTATGAATATGAATACATGTTTATTCCGTATGTCCGCGCATAACTTCAGAAATTCTTCACAAAAAATATATAAATTCATATTTTATCTATAAAACTATATGCTGGGAATCAAGTTACAAAAACAGGGACGAAGATAAGAAATGCGTATTAAGCCACGGGCACCAGTGAATTTGTAACATAAAGTAAAATCAGTCGAGTGGTAAGGGTTGGCTTTCACATACCCTATAAGGCCGATGTCATGAAATTGTAATAAAATATTTATTAAATTTACCAAGGAGACACGTAATGTAATCATGTACACGCGTAGTTCGTACGGCCTTTGGTATTATCCCATTTCTGATTTCAAAACGATTTCTTTTCAAACCCATTTCCTTAAACGCTTTACATTAAAAAAATCCTATATTTATTTTACATTGTAATTAATTGTAGGTACAGTGAGCCGCATATTGTTATGACGTCAAAGGAAGTTTATAATTCGATATAAACGTATAACATTGTCACCTAGAATGCATACAACTATTAAAATGTTACAATGACAAGTTAATACTATAAATACAGTCTGTATTTTTAGTATAATAATCATTCTACTTCCACAACTTTAAACTAACAGTGATAGAGCCTGCAACAACATCTGTTGTACGAATGGGCCGGCTCGACCGGTGAAATCCACGACCTCACAGAAAACAGGCGTGCAATATGTATTCTGCGTTTCGTCTGATGAGTGAGGTGCGAGGTCCTAATTTCAGTCTTCTTCCCCTTTCCACCCGTTCCTCATAAAGGACATAGGGACGGGGAGGGGGTTAACAGGGAAAAGGAAATATCCCTTTTCCTGTCTATGCCCTCCTCAGTCGACTAAAGGTATGTAACGCTTCTGCAACATATTTGCTTGTTGCGGATGTCTATGGGTAGCGCTCACTTTACATCAGGTGATCCGCTTGCTCGTTTGCCACCTTCTCACATAAAAAAATTTTGAACAAGGCGATCACGATTGAAGGTACTTTCTTAGTATGTACACTCATGGATAATATATGTCAGAGATAGATATGTAGGTATGAGATTCAGGGAGACAAGTTACTTTAATAATTGCTGTTGGTACTTCATGTTATATATTGTTGTTCAGGTACTTTATAACATTTTATTGGGGTAAATCTATTATTCAATCCAATTCATGGAAAAATAATTCCGTGGATCAAATGTGAGAAAACTTTAAACACGAGAGTATTTGTTAAACATGTTGTCATTTCAAAAAATATTACCGATTTCCAATACTAATGACAGGCCGGTTGGCGTGGTTTGTAAGATTCTTGGTTTTCACGCCGCAGGTCGTGGGTTCGATGCCCACCCAGGACAGACATTTGTGTACATGAACATGTCTGTTTGTCCTGAGTCTGTGTGTAAATATCTATTTAAGTATGTGCTATATGTAGTATATCCGTTATCTGGTTGCCATTGCACAAGTTCTGCTTAGTTTGGGATCATATGGCCTTGTGTGAATATGTCCTAGGATATTAATATGTTATATTAAATACTCCCAGGTTCGATTTTCCTAACATTCCTAAATCAAATTAAAAGTGTTCGACAACCAACGATATTCGGTTCAGCTTAACAGAAAAATTGGACTGGATTTACTTCCTGACATATTTATGCGCTATTTTTTATTTTTAATGACTTATACGATAGCTTAAGTAATTCATCTTTGAATTTGCAAGTCACGTATCGTATAGATACGTAACGTTTTTTTTTATTGTAGAGGGTGGCAAACGAGCACGGGGTTCACCTGATAACAAGTGATCGCTACCCATAAGCATCCGCAACAAGAGTTACATATGCGTTGCCTACCTTTAGTGGACAGAGGAAGGGATAAACAGAAAATGGTTATCCCTTTTCTATTCACCCCCTCCACCGTCAAGTCCTCTCCCCTTCCCATCCTTTCCTTATTAGCAAAGGAGTTTAGTCCTCTTCCCCTTCCCATCCTTTCCTTATTAGCAAAGAATGGGAAGGGGAACAGGACCAGAATTAGGCCTCCGGCACCCCACTCATCAGACGAAACGCAGAATAATCTACTTCACGCCTGTCTTCTGTGAGGTCGTGGTATTTCACCCGTCGAGCCGGCCAATTCGTGCAACAGATATTGTTGCGGACTCTACCACTGTTAAATGAATGTACTGAATGCATGAAGATAAATGTTGGTTGGTTTTACGATGTCTCGATACCTCGACTCGAGACATCGATGTCTCGCTGAGTATCGCGGGCGTGACGTTGCGAATCAAATGTATCTCGATATCTCAATTCGATAGAAATCGCGGACATGTCATTAGGTCGTTGCACTCGCACTGCATTGGCTGCCGCGGATTGCAATTAGACTGAGTCATATACATGTAAGTATACTAAAAGCGTAACATATACACCTGTATATAAAAGCAAATTGATAAGCCTAGAGTGATATGATTGTTTGCTCTAAATGCACACTTTAATATCATTGTTTTATCACGTCTAGACTCGCACGTTTACTAATTATTTTGGATGTACTTTTAATGTAATATATTATATTGCCATACGCATGACAAGTTTTTGTAACTGTTTCGTATTTATGTTTCGGTTTTTTGTGACTGACTTGGCACTGTTTGCCTAGAAGAGGCATCTACAACTATACCGGGCTTGAGGCGGCAGGGAGCAGAAGGCGCCTGGCCGGATTGGGACGATTTGTTTTAATTCTAAATCGCATTTCTCTTTCGAAATTGATTCCGACGACCCGATTTTATCTGGTCCTGCATGTGTAAATGTGTTGTTGTGGGTGTTTGTATTTTGCCACAGTTTTTTTTTGTTATTATACTTTCACCTTCTACGATAAGGTTAATAAAAAAGTTCTCGTCCATCAAGCTTTTCTAAGTAATAAAACTTTGTGTGTGCAAGCACTGGAGTAATATATTACGTCACGTAAGTCACGTTCATTCGAATTAATCTT
Organism: Papilio elwesi; assembly: GCA_029849275.1. NCBI lineage: Eukaryota > Metazoa > Arthropoda > Insecta > Lepidoptera > Papilionidae > Papilio > Papilio elwesi. The sequence continues at coordinate 830,760 of CM056687.1, read as the reverse complement.
AGTAGCTATGTTAAGCAAGTAGTTAATCGGGTAAAAGAAAATCGCGTAGGAACCGGCCGCCGGGAAATGATTGCCGCCGTAGGACCAGTTTGTCGCCAGTGGGGCTAACGTTGGATAATTGTTGATTTCTAATGTCCCCATAAATGTGAAAATACTTGGTCAGATTCAAATTGCTATGAGTAGATATGCATATGACCACCTTTGTCATGAGATAGTCGGTAATTTTTGAAATTTTCACTAGGTGTTTTTAAGTCTCTGTAAATTTCATTGAAATCGGTCCAGTCGTTTCGAAGTCTATAGGCCTATAGGGAACATACATACTTCACATTTTATATACTTTTTTTCATAAAAAGTATCCTATGTTACTTCTGATACCCCCAAGAATATGCTTACAAAGTTTCATGATGATTGGTTGAGTAGTTTTCGCGTGTGAGCGTAACAAATAAACTTACATTCACATTTATAATATTACTAGTGACCTGCCCCGGCTTCGCCCGGGTACCACTATGTGTGCCAATACCACACTGTGCCAATCTGGATAATCCCTGTAAATTTCATCGAAATCGGTCCAGCCATTTCGGAGTCTATAGGTCTATAGGGAACATACATACTGCGCTTTTTATATACTATTTTTTTCATAAAAAGTATCCTATGTTACTTCTAATACCTCCAAGAATATGTGTACAAAGTTTCATGATGATCGGTTGAGTAGTTTTCACGTGAAAGCGTAACAAACAAACTTACATTCACATTTATATTTTAAATATTGTTATAACATCAGATGCCTTCATTATTAGACATAACATTCGTCTCCAAGTAATTACAGTTACAACACAACTTACTGTGCAATAAGTTCAATTGATAGAGAATTAAGTGTTTATAATTTCCAATAGAGAGATTAACGTTATTCCAAGATATTTCCTTGTTAGACTCCACTAACATGGGCTTGGCCGACATGTACAACATGACGTCAAAACAAACACGAGCCCTCGGTAGCAGTAGCTCTCTTTGTATTGTGCAAACACATCGTAGAGTATCGACGTTTATCGACGCGGGGTCCCGGGTTCAACAGTCGACGGACGGCAAATTGCACCGGCCCAGATCGCGTGTACGTCACGTGAGTCCATCCTCACCGCCACCCCCCTCCCCACCAGGCACAACGTGTCACATAAATTGCCAAACAATATTTGCATCAACATTTTGTTAGCGGGTATTAATTTGAAGCTTTTAGTTGCCGCCTGCCTTTCACAGTTTCATTTGCTTGAACTTGGTTTCCACTTAAGGAAGTCAACGTGAACCGTTCCCCGGAAGTCGCCATTTCTAAGATAAGACCAGACACTTATATTTATTTTTTGCCATCAAACGTTTACTGGACGGAGGCTGGATGTAGACCACCCCAATGAAATAGCATTATTTTTGTTCTTTTGTACCATGGAAACAAATAAAAAAGAAGTTTAGATGACTGACTTCTAAACGTACTTTCTGAGTGGTTGAAGTCTGTAGCGGTCGATCGACTCTAGTATCTTTTCCTCTGTTCTAATTTAAAAGACGAAGCTGTATGGTTTCCAAATGCCATCTGCACCAACTTAATGATTTGAATTCCACTACCGCGAGGTTTTCGCATAAATTTCTGCCTCATACAACTTGTACTGTTTCCGGCAGTATTTCCAAACCAATAAGACTTAGGTTCCTTTAAGAAAATTGTGTACTCCTTCATTGAAGACCGGCAGCATCTACAGTTCACTTAGCTTTAGGCCCATTGCTCGTCTGCCCTCTTCTATAAAATAATCAGAGACAACTTGGGTAGTTGTCTCGTCTTCACATTACTTCTAACAGTTCTATAAAAGTCATGGTCACAGCACAAGGATCGTAACGATAGCTAGCGTGTGCGCGTACGTCTCGATCAGATGCAAAGATAAACGCTCGAATCTGCCTTAACTGCCGCTCGTAATGAACGCGAATAGTAAAACGCTCGTAAATCGACTCCAAATGTTTGCTTATATTTTATTGCCTCATTATCATACCTTCGGCCGTCTTAGTCACACGTCATCATGCCATTTCTTGTTTATTTTATGGTGTTAAGGTAACGACATAATTTACTTGACTTTACACATACAATAAAAATTCTCAGGAGAATGATCATTTTGGTAATAAATCTACTCAACACACCTTTATTACCTGATGGACAGGACGGTATCGTTTAACACGGGTATAGGGTGTTTATGTATGTATGTTCTTTTCATTTTAACCTCCAAGACGGCTGAACCAATTCTAAAGAGCGGTCTATTCACTTCGTAGTCATAGGAGCCAGTGGGTTTTTTTTGTAAATTAGCTATAGCTTGTTTTCTAATCTTGTAGTTATAATTATTATGACACTTTACCGGAATAAAAAGTATCCTATATGCCATTCCAGACTGTAATCTATCTCTGTGACAAATTTCATCCAGATCCGTTCAGCCGTTTTTGCGTGAAAGAGTAACAAACATTTATGGCTGTTTGTTATTCTTAGTAGGATTAGTAAGATAAAAAGATGCTAAATATAGCTATCCTTGTCTAAAGTTATGAGACGAAAAAGCGTATCGCATTTTGTTCGTAGAAATGAGATAGTCTCTTTTATAACAACACGTGTGTGAATAAACGAATTAGTACAACGGATATTATATCAAACATAACATTGTAGTTTAGTCATTTATTTGTGGAATAAGGTGGCAAACTGGCAAGCGGATAACTTGATGTTAAGTGAGCGCTACCCATAAACATCCACAACAAGTAAATGTATTGCAGATGCGTTGGCCTACCTTTGGTCACAGGAAAAAGGGTATTTCCCTTTCCCCGTTAACCTTCTTCCCATCCAATACTTTCCCGTTCCCATCCCATCCTCATGAGGAAAGGGTGGGAAGGGGAAGAGGAATGAAATTAGGCCTCCGTCACCTCACTCATTTGACGAAACGCAGAGTACTACTTCAAGCCTGTTTTCTGTGAGGTCGTAGTACTTCATCGGTCGAGCCGGGCCCATTATTCAGTCTTAACAGTACCACTGTTAATACTTCCTCCCTTAGTTATTGTGTTATAAATGATGTTCAAAAGAAACCAGTATGATCTAATCTAAACGTTGGGCTATCACTTACAGTGTAGTAATACTCTCCTGCATTGTGATAGGGCGGCGTGCGAGGCGCAGCGTATCGCCTTTGTCAGCTCGGCTATCAACTGTGGCCGTAGGTATTATTTGTTTCTTTATTACTTCCTTAACAACTGGACCGTATTGAATTATATCAACGATCTTTATTTCCTAAGCAGAATAAGGCCGCATTTGCATTAACCTTAGTTTTTTTTTTAAAGCGTTTTAAATAACCAATATTTTGAAGAACAACCCCTAATATCCTTACTAATATTATAAATGTGAATGTAAGTTTGTTACGCTTTCACGCGAAAACTACTCAACCAATCATCATGAAACTTTGTACACATATTCTTGGTGGTATCAGAAGTAACATAGGATATTTTTTATAAAAAAATATATAAAAAGCGAAGTATGTATGTTCCCTATAGACCTATAGACGCCGGAACGGCTGGACCGATTTCGATGAAATTTACAGGGATTGTCCAGATTGGCACATTCCTGTTTGTTAGCGGTCGGATCAACATAATTAGTGGTACCGGGGCGGGTTACTAGTATCATATAATTGTTTAGACTCTTACTAACACTAGTTTGTTGGCTTTCAATTGTGCTAACAAATATTTATGTAATCGTAGGATGAGTCTGAAATAATATTATTATTATTAGACGATTGTTGGCAAGACAAGACAAGACGAGTATTTTGACAGACGATATAGCCGAAGTTTTATAGGGTTAGGGTTTTTTACTTATTGTGTGTTGTGGAAAGCGAAACGAGTTTGCTACCTTTTTTCTTGTGGACTTGGTTAAGAGGTCAGAATCTAATTAAAGCGTAATAAAATACAAATCTATTCCATTCACAAGTCTAGTAGTTTCTGATGATTGTGTATTATCCACCACAGGAGATTGTTAACCGCTAGATATGGCGACGCATGTGACGGTTAAGATTGGCAACGACCCACCCCCTGCAGTCCTGCTGGAACATCCAGTGAGATGGCATTACTGCTTCCGTAATCTGTTCAATAATTCTACACTGTTCGGACTGACATTTGTAAATTTGAGGTCTGATTGGACTAAATATCAGAAAAGCATAATTCTGTACGTTGATAACTTGAGGTTCCACTTTTATTTTATAAAAAGTCTTATTGAATTCTGCACACTATACCTTGTTTCATAGCAAGATATGATCGCGGCCATTACACTTTTTATACTTTCAACGGAAATGTAATTTTGTGGAAGCGAAATTGTGTCATATGTATAGCTAATGTTATAAGGTATTAGAAAAAGTTGTTTATCGAAAATATTTTTGAATTAAAGCGAATTTTAACGGGAAAACCTTTGTTTACAAAAATCACATCATGCTGTGAAACAAGGTATATGTTATAGAGTTAGACTTCAAGAACTGAAAACATTCAAAGCTTTCGTTAAATACACTGAAGTGACACTAAAAGTGTTTAAATTAAATTATTACTTTATATAATGGTCCTTTTACCACACATATGGAGGTCAGAAATAGAATGGTCTTGATAATACTTAAGCCTTGAGTTCAGGCTTGATATTTTGTATTGGGTGAAAGTGTTGACACCAGTGGCAGTCGCCCATTACATAATGTACGTAAATTAATCAGTAAATAGCGAAACTCAAGCGTGCACGTCTGACATGAATTGTGATACGTTAATGTAAATTATCTCTATTAGCAAATGAAAAATTTTAGTGTATTTTTATAATAAAATCAGAAACCTGAACATCTAGGTTTTAATACGTTTCATGACGTCTTATAAAATGATGGATAGTAGATGGCATTCGCTAGAAATGTAGCGTTACGGTCGAGTCCGGCGCTTGAGCCGAGAGTAACCGATCACGTACGATCGATGTGCCGCGTGTCTGAATTTGTGTGAGCGAGAGCGCGACATGAGAGAGAGATAGTAGCGCCGATAGATGGTGCTCATTGTTTTAGGAAACGTTGTCACGAATTTAACGTGCGAGCGCCTTGCGCCCAGACACACAAAAAGAAGCGCAAGAAGCGCTCTTCCCCCGCTGCCTCATTAGCCTCCTCTCCTGTGCCATCAAAGGCACACAAACCAGAGCCCAACGCGGTAGCTGGACCATCTCAGCCCACTTCAGCCCCCATCCCCGCCCTTATGGCAATCCCCGTAGCGCTGCCCAAGCCTACCCCAGCCCCGAAGGTAAAGCCTGCCGCCCCAGCTGTACCACAAGGTCCCCCCGCGCCTCGCGCGCCGCAGGACAAAAGGCCCCCCCCAATTTACGTCCAAGCCCAGGACAAATGGCCGATGATACAGTCGGCCATGTCCAACAAATTTAAAATTGCCGCTACAGCGACGGCCCAAGGCATCAAAGTGCAGCTCGAAACTGCCGATGCTTTCCGGCAGGTAACCCGATTCCTACACGAAAAGGAGGTATATTTTCATACCTTTACACTCGCTGAAGAGCGCATCCTTAGAGTTGTGGTAAAACGCATCCCTAAAGAAATTCCGCTAGAGGAAATCGCCCAGTCCCTTAAGGACCAAAAACTCCCAGTGTTAGGTGTCTATCGTATGACGAATAGACGTACTCGAGCCCCAATCGACCTTATACAAGTCCACCTAGAACTGTCACCTGAAGGCAAAGCAATTTTCGACATTAAGTCGATCTGCGGCCTTAGTGGCTTGGTGGTGGAGCCGCCGCGTAAAGGCGCTCTACCGGGCCAATGCCACAAGTGCCAAATGTACGGGCACGCAGCCCGTAACTGTTTCGCCCGCCCTAGGTGCGTCAAGTGTCTAGGTGACCACGGCACCTCTGATTGTCCCCGTCCGAAGGACAAAACACAACTGGCCACCTTTGGCCCCCCCGCCTGTGTCCTCTGCCAATCGCAGGGACACACTGCTAATTACCTTGGGTGCCCAAAAGCACCCAAGCGTAAACAGCAGCCCCAGCAACCATCTCGCCAACCAGTAAGACGTCCCCAACCAGTGCCAACATCGGCATCCTTCCCTCCTCTGCGCCCCGCGTGGCAAACAACCACTCCACTGGCCTCCGCATGGTTCAAGCCGAGCCCCACCGTTACCGCGATTCCTCATCACGCAGGTAATGAACCGGCACCCGCCAAGCCGGTTGCACACGTAAAAACGGCAGAGACCAATCCATTCGAGTCTCTAAACAGGCTAGGAAGCCTAGATATGGAGGAGGTCCTCACCTTCGCCGACGAGTACTTAAACGCATCCGGAAATATAGGCACGCGTCTATATTTAATTCGTAAATACAAGCACATTGTTAGTGCTCTTGAGTTTAATTAGCCGTTGCAGAGAAAGATAAAACTAAAAGTAAAAATAGTCCTCCGACCCTCGCGCGCAATAATGGTCGAGTTAAACCGCAATCGATTAACGTAGCATTTTATAACGCGAACGGCGTCAAAACACAACGCGAAGAAATTTGTAACTTCCTCCGTGACCACCAAGTCGACGTACTACTCGTGCAGGAAACATTTCTTAAGCCTGCAACAAGGGACCCGAATGTCCCAAATTATAAAGTCGTTAGGAACGATAGGGCCGGCGCCCCGGGCGGCGGCACTATGGTTTACTATAAAAAATCCCTGCACTGCGTACCGATCGACACGCCCGCGCTAACGCACTTAGAGGCTTCGATCTGCCAGCTAGCCATGACAGGCCATGCCCCCATAACGATAGCTTCGGTTTACCTTCCCTGTAGACCAAGCGCAACTATCTTGCGCTCAGACTTCGAAGCCCTTCTATCCTTAGGAGGAGCTACTATTCTTGCCGGCGATTTTAATAGTAAGCACATCCGATGGAACTCAACTAAGATCAGCACACGAGGTCGCGCGCTCGACTCGCTGTCGGACTTACTCGACTTCGAAATCGTAGCGCCCATAGAGCCTACTCATTACCCTCACACAGTGGAACATACACCGGATGTGCTTGATATAGCAATTGTCAAAAATATTAATCTCAACCTACGCGAAATAAAAGTGATTCACGAGCTTCACTCGGATCACCGACCAGTAATACTACGGCTAGGGCCTTCTGCGCCAGCCTCGCCCCAAACCAAGACCATCGTGGACTGGCACAAGCTCAGTGCTAAGCTACAGAACATTGACTCGCCGCAACTTGATTCCGTCCCCGACCAAATAATTAATGAGCAAGACATGGGCGTCGCAATCGGATCTCTCACAAGCCATGTCCAAAATACCATCGAGGACTGCTCGAGGCAGATCCCAGTGATGGACAACCATCGCTGGGAGCTGCCCCCGGACGCCAGGGACTTGCTGAGACGTAAGAACGCGGCCACCCGAGCTTATGATATGTATCCCACCGAATCGCACCGAAAGCGGCTACGTAAACTACAGCGTGAATCGAAAGCACGCATAGCCGCCCTCAGGAACGAAAGGTGGGATACAACACTTAATAATTTAAAGCCATCCCATTTAGCATTCTGGCGGCTTCCCAAATCACTCAAAGGCGACACGTATACCACGATGCCGCCGCTCTTACGCCCAGACATGACGCCAGCCATACTGGACGAAGAAAAAGCCGAATGTCTGGCTGACAGCCTCGAGGCCCAGTGCTCTCCCAGTACCCTACCGGTCGACCCTGCCCACCTCCGAATGGTGGACAGCGAGGTCGCTCGGAGAAAACACGACCCGCTTCGCGACTCCGTTCCCCCGGTAACATTCGACGAAGTTAAGGAAATAATTAAGAACTTGCGTCCACGCAAAGCCCCCGGCTCAGACGGTATCACCAATAGGGTGACCAAACTCTTTCCTGCTGCTATTATACAGCTACTAGTTCTTATCTATAACGCGGCAATGACCAAAGGTGTCTTTCCCAGCGAGTGGAAAGATGCTGAGGTCATAGGGTTCCTCAAACCCTCAAAGCCGGCCACGAACCCCACGTCATATAGACCCATAAGTCTTCTCAAAACGTTTGGGAAGATCTATGAACGCCTAATATTAGCCCGCCTACGTACCTTTATGAATACCAAAGGACTACCAATCCCTGAACAATTCGGCTTTCGCGCCAAACATTCGTGTACCAATCAAGTGCATCGCATCACGGAGCACATTCTCTCCAAACGCCAACGCGGCTATAACACTGGAGCCCTCTTCCTCGACGTGGCGAAGGCGTTCGATAAAGTCTGGCACAACGGCCTCATATACAAGTTATACGAGTACGGAATGCCCGACCGTCTCGTATGCATAATACGAGACTTTTTAAGCAATCGAACGTTCCGCTACCGCGTCGAGGGAGTGTGCTCTCAAGCGCACCCCGTTCGAGCCGGGGTGCCTCAAGGGTCAGTGCTAGGCCCAGTCCTCTTTACCCTCTACACCAATGATATACCGCGCGTACGCGGTGTAGAGCTAGCCCTATTTGCCGATGACACCTGCATTTTCACGTCGGGCCTTCAGCCTGACGCTATATGTCGACGCCTCCAGACCGCAGCCACCACTCTCGGTGCGTGGTTCCGGAAATGGAGGATCGAAATTAATCCAGCAAAAAGCGCGGCCCTTTTCTTTTCGCGACATAAGAAAGCCCATTCATTAACGCATCTCCCATCCATTCACCTCATGAACAGCCCAATTCCCTGGGAAGATAAGGTGAAATATCTAGGTGTCATCCTTGACAATAAACTTAACTTCGCCGCTCACGTGACCCGGGTCAGGAACCGGGCGGCTTTCGTACTAGGCCGCCTTTTCCCATTAATTAACTTTAAGAGTAAAATGTCCCTCCGGAACAAGGTGACACTCTATAAAGCTGTCGTACGGCCCATCATGACATATGCTAGTCCGGTATTCGCGCACATTTCCCCAAAACAAATACACCGACTTCAGCTGATCCAAAACAGATTCTTGCGCAGGGCCACTGGCTCGCCGTGGTTCATGCGCAACATCGATTTACACGTGGATTTAGAGCTGCCCACCATAGCTCAACACCTGAAGTTGGCGTCGCGTCGCTATTTCGACTCCGCCGCCGGTCACCCCAACCCGTTAGTCGTAGGTGCCGCCACCTACAAACCAATCGCGCTCGGTACGTTCCGTCGCGATTATAGACGACCTAGGCACGTCCTCGACTATCGAGACGATGCAATAACCATCGCTCAGGCTAGGATGAAACAACATCGCAAAGAAATCACACACCGTCTTCGCCGGCGAGGACGGCTATTACCTTCTCGATACGGCCACATAGCCGGCAGATTCTTCTCCCCTACTCATGATAGAAGCGTTGCTGGAGTTTCTTCCGCCACTTCTTCTCCCAGCGCTAACGCTCTCCGAAGTGGTAGTAATATTAGTTGTAATAATACTTGTAATCAGATAATGGCTACCGATCGAGCCGAGGCTCGGCCCTCTCGGGCACCCTCGAATCGGAATGCTAAACGCGTAATGAGTGACAGCCCAAGCCGAGGTCCCCTCTCGGGGGCCCTTGAGCCGAGTCACTCCATGGAGCGTCCACCGAAGCGACCTAAGAGCTCGGTGGCCTCCCAATCCGTTAATAATATTAAAGTAACGGCCCGAGCCGAGGTTCCCTCTACGGAGGGAGCCCTCGAGCTAAGTTACTCTTAAAGAGGCTTAGGCTAGGCGCCCTCTGCGCCCTGCCGCCTCGAGCCCGGTGTAGCTGTAAATGCCTCCTCAAGGCAAACAGTGACCCATCAGTCACAAAAAAAAAAAAAAAAAAAAAAGCGCCCAGACACCTGGGATTTTTGTTACATATTTTATTTTAAACATTGTATTTTCCTTCAAGGTTATGTAAAGCCACGATGGCACGCATTATCATTAATTAGTACTTAACAACATGAATGCCGAAATAGGATCTGGACTAATATGACAACTGAACAAAACTGTGGTATCGGAAGCTAATGTCCGAATAACGAGCGACTAATGGTTCCATAATCGCCGGCCCCGTAATGACGGACACACCTGCACGCATGTCTTACGAGACCGATAAAATGCTGCATCGCACTAAATTATTCACAATTTCAAAACTATTGTATTATATATATTTTCATGTAATCCCTTATAAATGTAATATTATCACTCATACATTTTAAAATATAATATTTTATTTAAATCATAACAATATCTTGTGTATTTACCATACGGGCAAGGGACTTTCATTGTGAATAGTGTGTGTGTCCTTATACTTTGTTTACACAATATAATGTGTTTATGTTCACACACGTGCATTAGCGTTACGTACGCGAGATAGATCGTAACAATACGGTGTAACCGATCGCCTTGCAATGCCATTCATAATTTATTAGTTCTGTTTGTTTGTGTTCCCAGTTGTTCTTAATCTAAACATATAATCAGGTGTGTCGTAGCCTTGTTCAACTAACTAGTTGATATGTAAGTGTGGACACTAATGTGTGGGACTACGATCATGAAAATAGGAAAATTAGGGTATCCCGGGTAATGTACAGGTTTATTGTAATACTAGCTGGTCCGGTATACCTTGTTCCACCATATATATATATATATATATATATATATATATATATTTTATTATTTATCTATATTTTTTGTAGGACTATTTAATGTAAACATTTCCATTATACATTATATACGTGTAACTCTAACGGTTTTTGCAGCGCTCACCAGAATAGCTAGCATATGGCGAAGTTTTTACCTCCTTACTTGACACTTATCGTTATATTTTCGACAATTCATACAATATTTTTATAAGTTATAGCCTTTACGTTATTCTGATGTAAAGCTATATTATTGTAAAGTTTCATTAAAATCCATTCAGTAGTTTTTGTGTGAAAGAGTAACAAACATCCATTCTTACAAACTTTCGCATTTATAATATTAGTAGTCAATGAAGATAGCTAGTAGGGCCGGTTTCATTGGAGAAGTACCATGCCACCTACCAGAATACGAGCGTATAGTTGAGGTATTTATACTTTCTACTCAACGCCTTTTGTCCATTAAGGTGGTACTTACTAAGCCGAGCCGACTCATGAATGCATCAGATGTTGCCGCTGCGGAACACCAACTCTTTTCTGGCCGCAGTTTAAGGATGGGAAAGAAGTTGGAAAAGGAAATATCCTTTTTCCTGTCTATTAAACGTGGGCAACACATTTGCCTGTTGCGGGTGTCTATGGGGTAGCATTCACTTAACTTTAGGTGATCAGCTTGCTCGTTTGACGCCTTCTCACCTAAAAAAAATGTATTGATTAATATATGAATGCTAGAAAATATATTCATAAACGATATCAAACTGTGACAGTACCCAAAATTATATACACTGAATAATAAAAGCAAGAAAGAAAGCAGCATTTTAGGTGCCACGACTTGGTCCACGAGCTCTCCGCGTGTTGTTTCAGACATATCGTATAAAAAAGAATAACATTAGTTGAACCATTATTTAACGATAATAATCTGGCCAATAATTAAAATGTCAAGCATTATTATAATTCTTTTATCTATTCGCTTCGTATTAAAGAAACTATTTTAAAAATCAACTTTTGCACTTAACAATATACTGTACGTCTTAACAGTGGTACATAGTAGTATAGTACATACATTATACATCTATAACGATATGGCGTTGCTGGTGGCAGAAGTATTAAAAGGAGAAATTTATATCACAGAATTGATACCAAGATAGTAGCTATAGAAGAATTAGCGACTTCATGAACATAAGGGGCAAACAAGCAACGGGTTGCTTAAAACTAAGTGATCACCACCGCCCATAAACATCGCAACACCAGAGGAACTGCATATGCGTTGCCGGCCTTTAAGGAAGGAGAACGCTCGCTTCTCCTAAGTCGTATTGGTTTGGAAATACCGCTGGCGGCAGATCATTCCACAACGCGGCTTTATTAACTTATGTAAAAAAGTGGTATCCAGGTTTTACTAATTCGAGGAATAACGACAGTTACATAGTATATACCCTGGTACAAGTGAATACATAAATGTTATAAACAAACATCAGTTACTATACCTGGCATTACACTTTTTATATTTTCATCGGAAATGTTGATATTTTATGGAAACTGTGTGAGATAAAGTGAAGTGAAATTGATTACTATGGGTTTTATAGAGCTTTAGAGAAAATGTTGGTTTCCACAAATATTTTAGAATTTACGAATTTTATCGTGAAAATGTGAGTTCTACAATTTCTTATATTTACGCGAATATTTTACGTTTTTTAGTCTACGTTTCTAGTAATTAACTGCGCTCATGGCCACCGGGGGGGACTGAGGTGTCAGACGTTTCAATGTCAAAAGTTGCTGGCGAAGTACCCACTTATTTTCAATTAATTACTTCTGCTCCGACCTTTGCAGAATGAGCTCACTGTATCTTGAGGTCTTGCAGTTGTTTTCTTGGTTTGAAATTTAATTAATCACGGGATCCCAAGCTGGTGGTAGTACCCAACCATCTTATGTATTGAAATTAGGATGTTTTTTTAATTTCAATATCATCGCGTCTCATCCTGGGTAGGAAGCGGTGTTCTTTTGCGAGGACGTGAGGTTTATCAAATGCTATTTTATTGCGGGAGCCGTTATCAACATGATGTTTTCATTGGGAACAGGATATAGTGGTAATGTGACTAATTGCTCGAAGGCAATCTAATTATAAAGTAGTTTCTGAGACAGATTAAATATTTAATCTGTTGCGGAGTCCTCTACATGCCGTCAGGCTTTTGCGTCTTTTCTTTCAAAGACCAGTTTTTGTTTTTATAGTTATTTTTTCTCCGGCTCCTTTTTATCGCGTTATGTTCTTGTGGTTGGGTTTTCCAAAGATGAATTATATGTTTTTATCGCAAGCAATTTTACGTATGCGTACTCTGTGGAGCAAATTAGAATCACATTTACATGTTTTCAACTCGCCAGAATGTTCGTGATTTGTGTACTATGTCACTGCACTGCGTTTAGTTAGCATGATGTTGATGGCCACCGTCTTATAAATAACTAGTGACCCGCCCCGGCTTCGCCCGGTTAGCCGTTTCGGAATCTACAGGTAACATCGCCTTTTATATACGTAGACTAATTAAATGCACTGAATAAATGCATACACAAAAGTTCATTCAAGTCGATTCAGCAGTTTGCTTGCAGTATAGATTGCAGCGCCATCTGCTGGGTTTATTTGTGAATCTAAACCATACTCGAATCCACTTGAACACATACATACACAAAAATTCATTCAAATCGGTTCAGCCGTTTAGGAGTTCACTGTCAACACACGTACAGAAGAATTATATATATCTATGTCGCATCCGGGTCAATAGTACGGAATATCAACGGTACACAAACGTCAAAGTGACGTGTCTAGATTGGAGAGAGAAAGAACTTGCCCTCTGTATTCAATCATCATTATAGTACCAACAATTGACTAAAAAGTGTGACTAGACCCTATGTAATGTTCGAGCTAAAATATCTTAAGGGCAGGCAAAGACGTTCGTGCGGTCGCGCGGCAGTGCCGTGTGTACACAGTTGGTAAACTGGGTCACGGAAAGTGCGAGGTCTGTTTATCATGCAGCTAGGCGACAGCACGACGATATTGTTGCATGGGGATAAATGGGGATTTTTATGGAACAAAAAAATCCATCAAGTTTTTTTGTTATATAGAAGAAAGTGGCATGGAAGAAGGTGCGATAGCGGATATTCCTCAAAAAGCATCTTTTGTAATCATGTTCCTACATCAAATGAATTATGTATATACGCCCTATTCGATGTTGCCAGGCTAAAAAAGGTAATGTAGGTTTATTAATGGCGTAAAAACATCGACTTGTGCTACGCAGCTTGGAAGACAGACTAGTATTTATTGTACTCAACACAAAATTACATTCATAAGTATATTATGCGGATTAATTTACTTGAATGGATATATGAATAAATTAGTTTTAATTCAAAAAAACGTGTATTGTGTCATCGTTTTTAGAGTCGGAAAAAAGTACCAATAAAAAACCGACACCTTTTTACAGTCATTGAAACAATTACCGATCACCTAGCACGTTAACCAAGCTTTAGTTTTTTAAATAAAAATTAATTAATATTTAGTTGTAGCAATGAAAAATGCAAAATCATCTTCTCAAATAAGCTAACACAACTTATGACATAGAATTAACAACAGTTGAAGCGAGTCTCTTATTCGCTGCGTTTTACCAGGATTATCTTGCACCTGCAATGAGTACCGCTACCCATAGACATCCGCAACAAGCTAAAGAGTTGCAGTTCCCTTTCCTTATTAGAAAAGGGCGGGAAGGGGAAGAGGACTACAATTAGGCCTCCGTCACTAATCAGACGAGTACTTAATCTGTTGTTACGTATATTTGGTTGTAATGAAATTTGTAACTGTATGTTCTCGAAATTTCATTACAGCTAGCTTTTAGCTTAGGGCGTGTATTAATGCTGAGCGAGTGGATACTCAGGCGGCCTTTAAGTGGGTATCCAAAAGTTGCTTTATCACTACTTAAAAAGCACCGCAGTGGTGGTCGCTTGCTCCCTGGTCATTTCGCGGACCAAAATGTCGCGCAGAAGATAACAATGTGATTTTTTTGTAAAAATATATATAATTTCATTATAACCTAACTACCAACTAATTTGTTTATTGGTATAATTGAAAATAATAAAAATAATGTAGATAATATATAACAGACCGTCGATGGCAGTTCATTGGGGACATTAATTTCATTTTAATGCATTGAAAACGATCGAACCGCTGTACGGTACGAACTGGTGTGTGGTGCCGCTTGCGGACTTGCCTACGCGATGCGGTTGCATTGCATACGTAACATTGTTAGAGCTTGCATCGGCACGAGGACGATGCACGCTTTACGCAGTAAGTATTCTAGATAACTGTGAATTGTTTATCATTTTTATTTACGCTTCATCTATTTGGGTCGCGAGTAGGGTGACCATATTGTGACAATTTCTGAAACGTTATTAAAAAATATTTTTAAAAATAGCAATATATATATATATATTCAAATCAAGAAGCAGATGACTCATTACTACTGTTAAATAGTATTATGTTAAATTCTGTATGTCCACACAAGCATATGCAGACAGCAACCATATGCAAAAGCAGGAACCTTCCTATCCCCCAAGTCTCCCAGCCTTCGAGAGATCGTCAGTCGTCGTCCCCTTGAGCTGCCTTATATGACTCATTACATTTTTCGTATGTAAAACCTCACAAAATAAAAATTTGCGTTTAATTTTATCTAAGAATTTGTTGTAAGTCCGCTAATTCTCCGATACGTGCATCGCAGCTTATTAAATTTACCAATTAAACAAAAAACACAGACAATATTAAGAAATGCCGAACCAAACAAAAAATAAATAAATAATCAACAAAAATAAACCTTTGCATCTTAAAAATTAAATTCAAAATTGAAATGAAAAAAGTTCGTCCAAACTGTTTCAAATTCAATTAAGCAAGCTGCTGACGCGTGTTGTTCACGCGGTTCTATAACATTTTCCCCTACCAAATACCGTCTAATGCGCCTAAAGAAGTTTGCACTTCAAAAGAGCTTAAATTTTACAATAATTGATTTAGTGTTAAGTCATTATAGACCTTGCGAAACTTGACCTCCACTTAGAGACACATTACTTTACTAAACTACATACTATTTATGTAATAGTTTTTTTGTCCTGCGATTTGCAGATATGTGGCGACCATACCCGCGGCGGACGTCGATAATCCGCGGGAGTTATTACAATTGCTCCATTCAATATTGAAAATTACAACCGTCATTAAACAACACTGATTATTTTGTGTCATTTATATTTGTGATACATGCATTGAATAAAACATATATAAAATTTACAAGCCAATACGAGGCAGTAAACCTGCCCTCACACCATACGTCAGCTTGCTATTGCCCAGGACTCCTCATGTTAAGGCGATTAATCTGCAGTTTTTTTGAAATAATAAAATACACAGAGAAAGCAAATTAAAAAAAAATCCCAGGTGTCTGGGCGCAAGGCGCTCAGACGTTAAATCCGTGATAACGTTTCCTAAAACAATGAGCAATGAGCACTATCTATCGGCGCTACTATCTCTCTCTCATGTCGCGCTCTCGCTCACACACATTCAGACACGCGGCACATCGTGCGTGATCGGTTACTCTCGGCTCAAGCGCCGCGGGACCCGACCGTAACGCTACATTTTTATTGAATGCCACCTGCTATCATCAATTTATAAGACGTCACGTCAATAATGAAAATACTCAAACTTGTCGGTTGATATTCGGCCGTCTATTTTTAATAACCACACCATTCTAAATTAGTAAATAACATTTTAATTAAGCTTCAATTAAATATATCTGTTCGAAGTTATTTTTTTTTATTAAAACTATAGTGGTGTTCGTGACTAGTACAAAATACTTTGATTCTGAAGGCGCAATGCTAAAAAACATCCGGCTCTTTATTTTTACATTTCACGGTCAATAAACTCGCGTTTTTATTGCAAAATATAAT
Source organism: Papilio elwesi (assembly GCA_029849275.1). Taxonomy (NCBI): domain Eukaryota; kingdom Metazoa; phylum Arthropoda; class Insecta; order Lepidoptera; family Papilionidae; genus Papilio; species Papilio elwesi. The sequence continues at coordinate 814,211 of CM056687.1, read as the reverse complement.
ATTAGCCTGACGCAGTCGCTTACGTGGGTGTTGACCGGCTTCTGCCTACAATGGCCGCGTTTTCCCGAGGTGCTATTTAAAAAAAGTTTCTTTACTATTATGAAATGATGAGAGGACCAATGGAAGCAATGCAACATGGTGGTGGAACTCAGGCGTCACACATCTAAAGTGCTTCTGCGATGAACGTTCGGTTTGCGTTTTTTGTTTTAACCAACATCTGCTGCTGTCCTTGCTTCTACCTTTGTTAAAAACACATTATATATCGAATTTATATTATATATTTAATGACTACATATTTCATTATAATAGAATTTGTCATATCCAACATGTCAGCATAATTCATTTACTATCGAGTTACTTGTAGTTTTTCCTCAACAGTGGTAGAGCCCGGAACATCACCTGTAGCACGAATGAACCAGCTGGACGTCAGTCAGACGTGAGAAATAAATATGCTTCGATGTCCATTAAAGCTTGGCAATGTATCTCCAACACATTTCCTTGTTGCGGGGATGCCTATGGGTTACTATCACGTAACATCAGGTGACCCACTTGCTCGTTTGCCACCTTCTCCCATTTAAAAAAAAATCCCTTTACCGTACTTAATTAATTCTGATGATTTCGAGCGACCTTACTTAGTAATATTCATAGATCAAAATTTTGGTTATCATTACTTAAACATTTATTTGTGTTTATGCAATTTCACTGAATAAACAAAACTTACACAAGGATCGAAACTACTATAAATGTTTATTGACGATTTGAAATTATAATAAGGTCACGCGGATCGCCACGATGCGTGTAGGCACGACACAATTATTCTTTTTATCAATTGTTTTTGTTTCTTATTACGTAATAATGAGTCCCTCAAAGGTATCTTTATCCGCATTGTAAACAGATTCTTAAGTTTCAATATTAGTTCTGTGAAATGCCTTGATAACTTCTTTTTTTGTTAAAAAAAAACTCTACATTTATGTTCTCCTTGTGTACACATACTGTACGTCTTCGTAATATTGATATATATCCAATAATTGTCGTAGCATTGGTCGTAACGTTCAAACAAACTTAATGCTAATCAAAAACATTGTAGCCTGAATACTGAATAACAAACAAATGTTATGTCATCGAGCCGAATGGTAATCAAGTTGAATTTATAAAGAAATATTCTTTCATTCGTAGAATTTGTTTATTTATATAAACCTTGATGTGTACACGAAAATCGTGTATATATCAGAAACATGTATGTATTTTATATATGGAAGGGAGAGCTGGTTTTGACAGGAAAAGCATGTAAGACAAATTTATGTTGCAAAAGTGATATGACGAGAACTTATATCGACCAGATTACTGGCTTACTAAAAAGAGGCGATATAAGGAGAACCCATAATCGTCGAGCACGTACGCGTAGATGTGATGCGTCAAAAAGCTTGGATAACGCCAAAGGAAATCCATCATATCTGCTTATCCCTCTGGGCTGCGGGCGTAAGCGCATATTTAATTAGTATTATTTATGTATGTCATGTTTATATAAAATTTTGCTTTTATTTTCTGCAATGGAGCTGCCACTCAGTAAATTAAAAAATAACTTCCTATTCAACTTTGATAAACGAATTTCCAAAGCCTTTGACTATATTGCACATAACAAATATATCAAACTTAAATGATTATCAAATAAAAGTGCTTGTACTCGAATTGATATGTTATCAGATAGTGTGGTGTTCTCTTTTAATCAAGATATCAACCGATTAATGAAGAGAGCTACGGATGCAGCGTCGGCGTGCCGCAGGGTACCGAACTCACCCCTCAACTGTATAAACGCTATGGTCCTTACCCACGTCTTACTAATTACGTATTTATTTATCGCAAGTAAATCATCGAATTGTTAATATTTAATCCATGGAAATAAATGAAATGTCGGAGCACGGGATTATTTTATTTATATTTGTATTTATTATTATAGAAACACCATACAATCTTAGTGTGTGTAAAAAATGGTGCATCGCAGGTGTGCAATTTGTAGCCATGCGCCATTACAAAGTCTTGGTGCCTCAAGATATCGTATTAACAGGACTGTGACACTATCTTTCATCCTCAACTTGTGCGAAACCATCCCAAAAAAAATCAGAAACTGTCAAGGGACATCACATTCTCGGAGTCTATGAAATTGTATACAGACATACTGGACATCTCCATCTGTTATATTCGACACGATTTGTTTGTTGGTCTGCCCTAGTGTTTTTATCACAGCTATTCTCTGTTCCCTATTGCGTTGAGACGCAATGTTCAAAATTAAGAATGAAGAGTTCACTGTAATCATCTATCTCTGTCTCAGATTGTCATAAGAGAACAGCCGCATTTTGTCCCGATTACGTATTTCAGTGCAGTTGTACTCGCGAATTAATATTTTCCGACTGCAAACTCACATGTTTTGTTTTACCTAGTCGAACCGGCCCATATGCGCCACGGCACCGATGTGTGGTCACCCTTATTGCTTCACTTTTTTAATCAAATTCCGAATGTAAACGAGATAAGTTGTCGGTGCAGTGAACTATGTCTTTCTTTTCTTATTAATAGTTTATGCTAAGTGTATGTAAATCAGCTACTCAACTAAAACCCTGATCTACACAATGCTAAATGACAAAAACAACAGGATCTTAGGGTGCGTCCAGATCTGGTGAATGCACCGCGAATGCTGCAATAGCTTGGTGCACCTTTCTACCGAGTAGTTCGTTAGATGTGGACGCACCCTTAAAACAACAGATGACATCGTAGAGCGAAGCTCCGTCCACAGCGAGCGTGACGTTACGTTGCTCAACGTAACAAATAGCAAATAGATATTAAGATTAGAAGTATGGAAATCGGCATCAGCAATTCTTACCGCCGTTTGTAATATCTGTAAAGTTAGCAATTCTTTTATTTCCCAATAAAAAATTCACAACAGAACAAAACATGCATTAGAATATGCATCATAAACAAAACATGTTTATCAATGTTGATGTTGAATTGAATTTATACTCAAAAATAGGACATGGATGCTTATCTGTTTATTTATGTGCATATTGCTCTTGGCTACGGCGAGCGCCCTCTGGGGGCCCGTCCACAACTAGTCCATCCGATCTTATATATACGACTGTTTTGTATGCAACCAACAGTCGATTGTCCTCTTTTCAATTTAATACGTCTCTTTTTGTGTCAATCGCTGATGAACATTATTGTTAGTAGGAAAGTGATGTGTTAGTTCAGTGTAAATAATTGTGAAGTAGAATCTGTGTAAAAGGAATATGTAAATATATACTGGCATGACTACTTTATTATTTTTATATTTAACATGCTGCACTCCGATGTGTAAGTTTCTTTTGACTTCGTAATGGACGTACAATTGTTATTAGAATTCATCGATTGTATTTCAAAAGCCTGACTAGTGCAAGATAATTGGTATTATTGCATTGTTTTTTTAAATGTGATGAATGAGTTCACACTGCCGAAATATAAGACATATTGTCATCTCAGTTTTTTCAGTGAGAAAATGAGAGATAACATGTCCCATGTGAATGGTTCCGGCAGTTTGAACACGTTGTTAATGAAACGTATTAACCTAGTTAGTGAAACGCCACTTTTTGAAATAGTTAAGTATATAACTAGTGGATCCAACAGGCAGTTGACTTACGTGAACGTTGACTTGTCGGCTTTAAGTGGGACATTCATTTAAATCGGTCCCACTGCTTCGGACCAGTCGCACATACACTCATGCACAGAAGAAATATGCGATATGCCATTAGACGTTGTCATGCATGAACTTTTGCTTGTTTTACTTGATTCGTTTCTGGTGAAATATCTCACTAATGTTACCCTTGACGACGTGGAACAATAACCAATAGGACACAGGTTTTAAATATGTTTGTATGAAAAACGGTCGATAAGTGTTGTAACATAGAAGTATTCAGAAATACTCTTAGACAACTCACTGCTACCTATTGATTATTTATAAGAAGGTATTGAGTTTGTCACGTTGCAAGATATAAGTCAATTTTTTTTGTAAATGGAATACTGCGAAAGGCCTCGACTGTTCATACTTAAAAATTGGACGACCTAAGAATTGCACTGTGTATATAACTGGTCGTTGAACCGAAGCAACAGATAATGAAATGATTTATTGTCAGTAATACGTAACCAAACGCAGGATTATGTCAGCGATGTCGATTTTACGATCCAGATTTATAGCTTCCTTTGAAGCCTGAATACAATATGTGTTGACAAAGTGGACAGATTGGTGACAAGATAGTGGACGTGACTTGAGCTTGTCACGGTGCGCATTCTTATGTAGGCGTTTTTGTGAAGGTCGATCTCGGGTGTTGTCATGAAATTCAAACGCGTTGCGTTTAAATTTTATGACATTAAGCTATCAAAACGTCTTGTGAACATCACACGGCAAATGAAATTAAATCCGCCCATGGACATAAAACGGAACTAATATTTAACGACCATTTTATTACGCCATTAAAACGACGCTGATGAGATTTGTTACGTTGCTACTGGGATTACAATGTAATTCACTGGCACGTCATTGTGTATTATAACCTCAAAGTTTGCGATTTATTTATTAGCGTTGTTTACTTTGCAAGCTTAGATTTTCTGAGGCTTTATATGTTTTTAAATACATTGCACTATTTTTGTACATTTTAAACATTTTCGTATTCTTCTTTGGACTGCAATAAAAAAATTGCAACTGTATCCGGTATATCTTATTTATTCAGTAAAGTTTTGTATATAATATATGTATCAAAATTGAATTAAACGTTTTTGCGCTTAAATAGATTAACACTGTAGAACACCAAAAATATAAAAAAATCGGACAAGTGCGAGTCGGACTCGCGCACGAAGGGTTCCGTACCAATCTATCTATAAAAACGGCAAAAAATTCTGTATAGGAGCATTACTTAAATATTTTTATACTGTTTATTAGAATTTGTTGTTATAACGGCAACAGAAATACATCATCTGTAAACATTTATACTGTCTTACTATCACGGTTCGTGAGATACATACATACTGGTGACGGACAGACAGACAGACGGACGAGAAACGCTACCCTATTACTAAAACTCCGCTGGTCTTAGCAATAGGTTTCCGTTTTACTCTTTGGACGCGGAACCCTATAAACCTTGACTTGTGTCGCCGCTTCGTTTACCATATTCCAGCATAATATGTGGTTATATAAAAGCTATTTTTCGGCAAGTACTTAGAGTGGCTTATTCCAGAGTTCTGTTTTTCAAACACTTCGTTGCAGGGCGGCGGTTGTGGGGTGGCTATGTAATTAAATTGAAAAAAAACTCGACATTTCGTCTAAGCATCAGATTTTGATATTAGTATTCCTGAACGCGTTCGTTATTTTACGAGTAGCGTCTATAAACCAGATTGCGATCTATCGTAAAATGTGAATTCAAAATGGCCGCCGCGGATTAATGTTTGGCGCGCTTTTAATATTTAGCCGATATAATGGCCTTGTAGTCGATTAATAATAACAGCTTTGCGTACCACAATAAAACAATCATACATTTAGGCAATGGTTTTGATTGCGGGTGACACCGCCTCCCGGGTAAGTATGTAGCAGTCGCTAATGTGCCAGGGTTGTCAAAAAAATAAAATGAAATAAATTGTTCATTAAACGAGTATAATCACATTAAAATGTGTTGCAATACTAAATAATGCGAACTTATTTGTAGAAGTTTTCCGTTTTTAATTATGTATTATATTAAGTAATCAAATTCGGATGAACAATTATATTATTCTAAATAAATTTACTTATTTACTTGCGTGCGTTCGAGTGCGCAAGCTAAGCGCGATCGGGGGCCGCTTTCCCCCCACTTCTCCGCTAGATACCGTTGCTCTACGCTAGTACATTCGTTGCGCAACTGTATGTGATTGCTATACTGTGACAATACTATGGTCATTATTGTATTTTAGAGTGTTAAAAGATAAAAGAAAATATTACAATGATGACAGTTTCGTAGTGAATTGGTGATGGAGAAGTGAAATAGAAATATCATTTAAAAAATATACAATATCCTAGGACATATTCACACACGGCCATCTGATCCCAAACTAAGCAGAGCTTGTGCTATGGCAACCAGATGACTGATATACTACATATACTACTTTTATTTGTAAATACACAGTTAAATAGATGACACCCAGACTCAGGACAAACAGACATGCACACAAATGTCTGTCCTGGGTGAAAAGCAAGTGTCTTACAAACTACGCCAACCGGCCCGTCAATATATAATATTAATGGATGAGTTAATAGGATAGTGCTAAAATAAGTAACGAGTAAACTTTTTAATTCATTATAATTAGTACCCAACCCTATGCGTCGCCAGTAACAAAACCAAGTTTATTTTTGAATTAGATTTATTGTAGATGCCGTTTGGTAATGTTTTGATCGCGAATAACTCAATTACAATATAATAATGTCGCTAGGTTATTCTTTCTAAGTAATCTTAGCTATTTGAAACAAAAATTAGTAATTAATCTGATTGGTCTATATCAAAAAATATCTATAAATAATTTATGTACCTAACTTGGTTCAAAGTTCTGTTTTATATTTTACTTCCTACGTCCTTAATACTATCAGATCAGAACTATGCACAAAAATTATGTTATGATATATTTTTTTCGCAAGGAACATATACTTGTATTTCCGGCACATGTATAACATGTGTCTATTATCACTTAGTAATATTTCCATATTTTTTTATTGTTATATGTTTCACAGTATAATAACATTGAATTAAATTTTACATATTTATTTATTTATAATATAAAAATGAACATGTGCCTATAATTCACTTTTTAGCCAGAGCTACACTTTACAGAGCAATTGGGATTGTGGGTGTTTGTAGCCTCGACCACCACCAAGTAACATAGGGAGTTAAAAATTAATTTTTCGATATGTTGCTGTTAATTGTAATTTTCTTACTTTTAATTGTATTGTATTTTTGGATAAAATGTCAATAATTGAATTGTATTTGTCTAGTCTGAAATAAAAGTACAGATTGGCATACCTCCGTAGCAGAGCTATAAGCTTAGTAACTCATTTGTAATTCGTATGCATATGCATGAACTGTCTAATAATCATTTTTGCTTGTCGGCAGGCATGAAAATGACTATGTCAACGACAGCCACGATGAGCGCGCGGGTCCACAGGAAAGTGATACATAAACGCCCGCATCCGGGCAAGTCGGGGCTCCCGGGGAAAATGTTGCACGCGGGCAAGATGGCGCACCCGGGCAAGAGCGCCCACAACCCGGGCAAGTTCGCGCACATCGGCAAACTCGGCAAACTGTCGCACTACGCCCACACGCACACGCTGCGCCCGCCGGAACCATGCGAGAACAGTAACGACAGCGGGCTCGGTCCGGACCCAGTCAACAGGTGAGTGACACTAGTCCGGTCTCCGGTCTTTGTCGCTGTTCTGTGTTGTCGCCTCACGGGCTTAACCGCTAGCGTACATGTCTATATAATCTTTCATGGCATCGATCTAACACGCTAACAATGTATCACACAGTGTCTGTATTCATCCACACGCGGCGCTCAGTCGGTTTACACATTTGATTTTAGTGCTAATGATCTGTGCTGATTCGTAACATTATGTTAATGTGCATCTTTGCCTACCAATGTGCAAGTTACAAAGTTGCAAAGCTTTGTCGGAATGTATTTTTAATTTAAAACCATCGGTCATATTCTTTCGGGACGTGTATTGTTCCAATCTAAATGTATGACGATAATTTTGTAACTAACACTTGTTTTAATTGTAATTCAGTTGATTAAATGTAAATTTATGGGTTGAATGAACACTCGTTATGTCCCCACCCTTACACAACCTCAATATATACTCGTAGGGGAAATTTTGGGAACCTCGACTAATCTGCATTAAAGGTAACCGATAAATAATCTTTAGGTAACAAAAATTTATTTACAAAAACCCCAAGTTCAATTTTTTTTTCATTTAATTTTCTTTGTCTATTCATTGAGTAGTTTTTACACTACATATGTATGTACAATTATCTAATAATATCAACCTCGATGAAAACTCCGTGTAGTGTAACACACATCTCAGTAAATATGACTAAACAAACGGACGCTATAATGTATTTTTTTATATTAATCGTTGCTTTATCGATAACTTAACAGTTTCATTTAGTTGATTGTGTGAGCTTAGCCTACTTAAACTTGAACTTTGAGAAACATTCCAGTCGCGTTGTGTTAGGTTAGGTTAGATAACTCGCTGGAAACGCAAAGATATGGGTTTTATTTAGTTTCTAATCTTATTTTAACGTATCTGGAATACCTGAATTTTAATTTGATAATATACCTTATTTTATTTATTTTATTTAACATTTTAGATTCAAAGAGGTACATCAGAGTTGACCTTCGATTGTATATACACAACTAAATGCAGTAGAGCACGTTTCATGGCCACTAGTTGGTACAATCTTTATCGGGTACTAGATTGTGTGATAATAAAAGATAAGGCGTGGCGCCTAGCTTCTTGACTTTAAATTGTTTTATGGTATTTATAAATGCGTTCATTGACTCATTACTTATACAATCACGTTAATGAAGAAAATAATGTAGAACAATAATCCTACATCTGTTGCAGCCGGCTCGACCGGTGAAATACCACGACCTCACAGCAGACAGGCGTGAAGTAGAAGCATGCTTTGGATGTTGGGCTGATTAGTGAGAATTCCTCTTCCCCTTGGATGGATGGAGATCCATGAGAGATCTTTATTAGGATCCGTCCGTTAGTAGGAGAAGTCCGTTATAATGTTAGCTTTGAATAAAATGTGTACATTTATGTATATGTATAATATACTTGAATTGTATTCAATTGTATGTATAACAATACATAACAATGTATGCCCATTACAACGCGAACACGCATGGCATCGCTTATAACGTCTGTTATATATTGTTATAAAAAATGCACGCATTAATCACTTGACCGTAACATAACACCTCGCATCATATGCGACATAGCAACGAATGACCTGTAGACTTGACACGGCTGCATACGTGCTGAATGTTACATGCATGGGCTTTGTTTATGTTATGTTACATGGGTTGAATCAAACCTATCGAATGTAGTAAAAACATTAATTTTTGGAAACTTCGAACAAGCCTGCCCTCTGCTGTCGATGAACCGGAATTAAAATAATGAGCTGGAACCCTGTAACAGGTAACCACCGTTGCTTCCTTAAAGAAGTATCAACAGTTTCATCGGGTTTTTGGAACACCTAATACCGCTTCACCTGTTTTTTTTAAAATGTATAAGCTAGCGCTTGACAACAACCCCACCTAAAGTTAAGTGGGGATGTGGTCTTAAGATAGTACGCACTAGTTTAGAAACAGCCTATTCACTTTTCTCTTGAAGGTACCCACGTCGTAATCGGACGGATATACTAACGCTGGTAGCTTATTCCAACATGATTGGTACTGACCTTAGCGGATGATTTGTTTTAATATTTTATACATCTTAAATATAGACTTTAATATTTTAATGTGCTTATAATATCTTATTCTTGTCCCATCGTTGATTCGAATCAAAAAACAACTTAGATTGCAATTTTATTGAAGGGCTGATAATTTGGCTTCGTCTCGCATCAGGTGACCTTCCACTTGAGATTGTCGATTAGCACCTCTCGCACTGTAGCCGTATTCTGAGGCGATGGTATTAACGAAGGAAAATCTTTAAACGCCGTAATGCTGAAGTCATAAATATTAGATGTTAGGATATTACAATCTTAGCTGGTAGTTTGGAGGGCTTACATTTTGGTGTTGTTCTCTCTGCAAGCATCTCACGCAATTAACATGTGACAATAATGCGTAAACTCGTGCCAAACACCTTGGAAACCATAATCAGTTGGAAAGAATTATCTTATATTGTTAAACATTAGTTACAATTTCATATGGACAAGCAGCTCCATCTGTCAGAATCATAAGACGTTCGTTTAGTACTAGGACCAGCGGCTGCTGGTCTTGTGAGGACATTTTCATTCGCATTCATCCGCGACAATTGACAGTTTCCTGTTACGATATCTAGCAACTTTGAACTCTATTACTCACAACTTAAAGAGAAGCTATTTCTTCTTAATATATCTTTACTAAAACCGTTCTTATTTACATTTTTAGTATACAATTAACACAATTGCGTAGTGTGTAATAGATCCGTAACTTGTTTAGTGGCAATCTATTCTGGCAATGCTATCCGGCTTTAACTGGTTTGAACGAACAACTAAATGAAGCTCGAGCCTAGAATCGACTCACATGGTCAAAAAAAAATCTTAGTGTCAGTTAAGCTATATTGTTATTTCATTCTGTATTCGAAAAGTGTGATGGTCAATTATTAATAAATAATAATAACAAAAAAAAATTGACGTAACATTATTAATTAGATTCTCTCATCTGTCCCCACACCTAGGAAAGAATAAGCTAAGGAACACAATGTAATTTTATCGCTTGAACTCCACTAATGTTAATACAGAGACAATATCACTCGTTTGCGTATTGTTGTAAAAGGTTTTCCCCTGTTAAACTTAAGAGAAATCTAGCTCTTTTAAGTTAAAGTAACTAAATTTTAGTGTATTTAAGGATATAATATACTCGTATATAAACGTATTCGTGAAATCCATACACCAACTGACCGTATTTAGATTTCAACATCACGAACAATTTTGAAATATGTGCAAATACAGACCAAAGAACTAAACCAAGAAATATTTCCCAAGACTTTTGTATTACTTGAAGCATTTTTAATCCAACCAAATCAACGTTTTATCTAGGATTTTGATAAGAGGTCTTCCAAGACTTGTCCAACAAATATGTTTTAAGCCGAAATTGTACTAATTTCCTGGCGGTCGCTATAGAAACCTTCTGAAAAGAACTCCATTGTATTGGCGTGGGCGTCGCAAACAATATAATAAACAAGACTTACTTGTGATAGAAACCGGAGTTGTTTTGTGGACGTCACAGATATGTCACCGACCGCTTATGATCTTAGTTGATAATCTGGGAATATTATAAACTGACAGCAGATTGTGAACTGATTAGACGTATCACATTTCTCGACCTACCGTAAACTCGAAGTCAGGTCTTCAATTTGTGCATTGATATTTTGTTCTTTCCTTTAAAGATAAAAGTTAAATAAATGTAGGCTTGTTAGGTTGGACATGGTAATTATATATGTGATATCGTATGAGTTTATATTTCAATATTTCAAAAAAAAGTTGGGTTTATACGTCAAATTGTCAATGATTCGCTTAGTTCATTAAACGTTCCTTCTTTATTTACCCAAATTGCAAATTGGGTGGGATTAGATCTAATCCCGGATCCTCGCGGCACCTTACCTACGGTATGCACGTGCGGATCACGTATTTTCGGCGCGATCTGCCTCGTGACTCACCAACCACTCCCATTCGCAAATAATCAATGGCCGAATGCACTTGGCTGGTATCTACCTACTAGTGGTATGCCGTAGTTAAATTCGCTAGTCGTGTAAACATTTTTGCTTATTATTCGACCTCATTGTTTCAATTTTGAACTATATCGCGTATAAGAGAATGTTTTGCGTTCGCGTTACGTCACCCAGTCATTCATAACGTTTTTGTTCTTTTTATATCTTAATAAATCAAATGGGTAATAACCACTGAATTCGCGTGCGTGTACGATATACAGACACGAGTACATACATTCGTTCGGTATACAAAATTTAATTTCAGCCACAGCTAAGTGGTTGTCCATCTACCATAGAACCATTTCCCTTGTGTTCATTAGAGGCAATTGAATTTTTATTTGCTTTATATCTTGCAGGCAAAAGCATGGCTAATGGTAGATTATTTTTTAATATACAGTTGTTTACAGTATAGACTAGGAATTCAATTTTTGGTCGATTTAAACTGGCCTGTTATACATTTATAGCAGTTATTTATTTTAATTTATAGGCGAATCTATTCAAAATTAAATCTACGTACGTAGTGTAAAGGATGTATTGCTGCGTTTGCGCAGATGTACGGAAACGTCGGAGGAGTGGGAGCACGGTGAGGCGAAAAGGCGGCGCCCCGACGATCAGCCGGTTAAGGTAGAGTGCGACGACGCCATTGACGCGTACACGTTCGCGCCCGCTCTCGCGCCTGTGAACGCGCCCGCTCCGCTCGACACGCCGTCCGCTCTGCTGCCCGCTCCGGTGTACGTTGAACAACTTTTTTTTTATCTTTTCCGTTTAGAATTTAGCGGGAAGTTTTGCGCGGGAATCCTGTCTTATTTTCCTGTACTATTTGATTTCATACAAATTATATGACCATATCATAAAACAAATCAAATCATCTATGGATCACGAAAATATTTCATTAGACACTTCATAAACATCCGGTTAAGTGTGTGTGTAAGTAATATTGCATACAAAGTGATAGCGTGCAAATATTACCGCTTGCATTGGCGATCGGTTTACCTTCCAAGTACAATCGCTTTATAACTTCCACAACAAACCGTAGAATTCACTTAGAATTTGGAATTGCGACATTATTAATTGGTAATCTTGGTAACATGAAGGTGTTAAGAAGCTCCCAAATAGCAAGATATATATATATATATAAGTAAAACCTAACATTGCATTGAAGAGTTTTGGTAATTATCATTTCACTAGCTCGTTTCAATTGTGTATTATTTGTAATACAAAAACTATCTATATAGTATTAATACAATAAAAATGTGTAGTTCTAGTAAAAAAAATGTGAACGGGTGACATCATCCCGAAATCTCAAGACAAATTTAAATCCGTATATGTGTACGTGTCCGAGGTAATAAAAACTCCCACTGTGTTTATTTTTCATAAAATAACTGGCTTAGAAGAATCTTGCGTATGTCCATTGTCCTCGAATTCTGTTGTCATCGCGCCATCCATGCAATAACTACATTAAAAAGTACCAGCCTTTACGCTGTGTTACTCAGTAGCATCCAATACTTACGAAGGACCAGAGATTTGCAACAAACATAATAGCGTCACGATGGTGTAGCAATTGTTGATATGAGAGAAAGAGATAGAGGGAAACTTGTCCCTTATCTTACAATCTAGACCAGCATTAACTGAATAATGTTGCGTCTCTTAGTTCATCATGTAGGATGACAAGATATGAACGTGCCGCACCGCCCACGTCACTGCGCTACGTGATGTGTGGCGATGGCCTTATCGCATCGTTGTAAGGCACGTTCCACTATAAAATCTGCATACCTCGCAGCCACTCCCCCATTATGCATCAAGAAAAGTAGCAAATAGATAAAATATAAATATAAACAAATATGCGCTCACGCCTGTAACCCAGAGGGGACGGCAGAGATAATAGACATCCATTTGGCGCTATCCTGGCAAACCTCTCTCGCTTCTTCTACATTCATACAACTACGTACATGCTAGTTGGTTATGGGTGCCCCTTTATCGTATATATAAGTTCTTTTAGGGCGTCCCCTACCTACCTACCCTATGTATGAAAATCTGTACTGTACAGATACAGCCATTGAGCTAGAGAGGTGTGCAGAGACCGTGCTAAATGGAAACCGTAATCATCTGCTGTAAATGTTATTTTTATAACAATGCTTTAAGTTATTTCTCATCGGCTTGTGCAATATCGAAATCTACTCTGATTTTGAATAACCTATGTTTTGTGAAAATTACACACAAAATTGTGTAAGTAATTGCTTTTTGTCCGTTCGTTCGTCCCTCGTGTGTACTACGAATTTATTGATATATTCCTGAAAATATTTCTTCCTCAGACAGGTAATCGATTCTAAAACCATCATTAAAACAATTCCAAACTTCATTTTAATATCGATCGATTAAGTAAAGAGAAAAGATTTTATTTCAGGAGGTCCTCTATTAAATATGTAACTAGAAGATGTGTATTTCATTGCAAGATTGTTGTAAACAAACAAACGTCATCTACCATACATGGCGGCCATTACACTTTTTATACCTTCATCGGAAATGTAACATTGTCGAAATCTTGAGATAAAGTGAAGTGAAATTGTGTAATACGGATACCTTATGTTGTAAGGTAATGTGAGATAATGTTGTTTTCCGAAAATATTATGGAATTTACGAATTGAAACGTGACATACTTTGTCTACATAAATCACATCTTGCTGGGAAACAAGATCTTGATGTGTAGAGGTTTCTATTCGGTCCCACGACTATGCCAGTGCAGTGCCTAAACCTATTTAGTTGCTGTGGGGAATAAGGCTGATGTATATTTCCAAAACTAGTCCAGAATGCAATGAAAACAGTTTATAAGACGTTAAATTGGAAAATGTATGTTAATAAATTAACCCTAACTGCTGTACGTAACCTCGTATCTTCAGTGTACTGATTACTGAGGATATTAGTGTAGCCATTCCTAATGTGTGGGATAGAGCTTGACAAAACGAAAATCGCACGCAGTTTTTCAGGTCGGTTTAGTATCTTTCAGACGCATTCGACTAGGTCGAGCTGAATTCGGCAACTTCTCCAACATTCATTAATATCCGAAGTCGAAAGTCTTTGTGGTTGTACGTCCTCGTTGATAATGTCTACGGTGAAGACACTTGAGCCGGTCCGTTAGTTAACTCTCTCGCACAACAGGTGTTAGAGAGAGTTGTTTATTAGCGTTGCTCTTACGTCGCAATGGACCCGCCACTACTATTCAGGCAGGGTCAACAAATAAAGGAGTAACGATTTGGAATGGACTCCGAGAAGAAGCGTTTGGCCTGATATCCTCGAGATCACAGCTTCAAAATACTATGAATGTGGTTAATGGCATTGGAAAGACCTATGTCAAGCAATGGATGATTGTTAAAGGCTTATGGTGTGGGTGGTGAGCGGTAAGTTTGTATGTGTAAATTTAATTGCTCTTACTAAAGTTTATGGATCGTCATACTTTTCTGTTTTCAACGTATTTATGAGAACATCTCCGTTCCAGGATAAGAGCTGGATGCAGTTTATCTAGTCCAAACATCTCGGAGAGTCCTGGTAAACGATTCCAGGACCCATCGTACCGGTCCTGCGGGGGAAAGCTGGGGAGCAGCGGAAAACTTCCGGGCAAATACGCGGGCGGGGGCAAATTGGTCGGAGTGGGGGGCAAGTTGAGCGGCAAGTTGGGAGGCAAGCTAGGAGGCAAGTACGGCGGCAAGCTGGCGCAGGCGTTGGCGCGGCGGAGGGCGCTGGCGGCGATGTCGCACTCGGGCCCGCCGGGGCTCGCCGCGCCGCTCACCAGCCGGTCCAGAGATGGCAGCGTCGAGCTACAGATACTCTGCCAGCCCGAGACACAACATCGAGCGAGGTTAGTTGTAACATTCATTATTTTTAATTAAAAATAGATCTTCATGTATCGTACTGTATTAATCGGACATACGACAAGCCTGTCGACAAGAAACTATGTGCTATGTTTCGAGTCTCTTTGCCTGATCTCTATCTACCTCGGTCTATCATCCATCATGGAGTAATGGCGATATCTCATGAGTTAACGTGAAATAACCTAAATTGAAGTAAACACGTAAGTAATTACGGACTATAGCCTGAAAAGCTTGTTTTTTTTTTAAATAGTGTATTCTTGCATGGATTTATATATTAGTTTTAACTATTTCCAGATATCAGACTGAAGGCAGCCGCGGCGCCGTCAAGGACAACTCCGGAAACGGCTTCCCCATCGTCAAGCTGGTCGGCTACGACAAGCCGGCCGTGCTGCAGGTAACCATCCCTATCACTGCTTGCATCTCCAGCCCTGATTACAATCTGTACAATAGACTTCGGACACCAGTTTCGAACCTTGCGACCGAATCAAACTCTTACGAGGCGCAAATAATTCGTCTTTGTTCCTTATCCAATCCAATTTTAACACATTTTAAAGGAGAAATGAAAATATGTATTCATTTAAATCGTTTTGTTTGTTATATCAGGTGTTCATAGGTACGGATAGTGGACGTGTGGCGCCGCACATGTTCTACCAGGCGTGCCGCGTGGCCGGCAAGAACTCGACGCCGTGCCGCGAGCGCAAGGAGGACGGCACCGTGCTCATCGAGCTGGACCTCGACCCTGCCAAGAATTGGCAGGTCACCTGCGACTGCGTCGGCATACTCAAGGTACCTAACTAAATTATTAAATGCGAACTAAATTCAATGTAAAGATTAAAAGTCACAAAGTCTTTCTTCACCACCTATGGCACGGAATATGGATCTTTTGGAGAGAAGAATCAACCAGTAACCACTGCAGGGCTCCTCTCCGAGAGAGGGAGGGGACGTAATCCACCACGCTGGCCCAGTGCCGGTTGGTGGATGTCACAGTTCTCCAAATTTGGTGGTTCTAACATGCCGGTTTCCTCATGATGTTTTCCTTCACCGTTTTTGGAGCAGTGGTGAAATAAATTACACGAAGTAAAGCGCCTTGGTTCGAACTCGCGACCTACAGTACGTAAGTTGGTGCCTAAACCGGTGAGCCACCACTGCTCCTACTAGATAAAGAAATTAAGAATATAAAACAAATAAATGATTAGATAAAATAAAGTTAAAATAAATGTGCCATCAGCACCGCTTGCCGCAGATATTTTGTTTATGGTTGTGCCTAACATTTTGTTGATCGGACCAGTAATTAAGCTAGTAAAGCTTCAATTTCTTAGTATATAACAATTTTTGTAATACATTAAATATCTGATTGACCAATGAACACTCCAGACCGGTTCCATTCCAGAATAATATGCTGTGATGCATTCTATTGTCCCCTAAATGAGTGGACAATAGGAAGTCTAGCGATGCGGCGCGGCGTTATCTGTCGGGAGAGACGTGACCTTTGCCCCGTCGTATCGCAACGCTACTTTATCTTGGGTCAATGCGCCGCCGCGTCTTCGAGCCAGGCTCTACTTACCTCTATTGGATAATAGATTTCTATTGTTGTTTTTGTGCCTACAATATGTAACAACTATTCTACTACAAGATAAATTGTTACGATCAATTCTATATTACTCAGCTTTGTATTTATTGCAGGAACGTAACGTGGATGTAGAGCATCGGTTCGGCGAGGCGCTGGGCGGCGCGGGCGGCGGCCATTCGGCGCGCGGCAAGAAGAAGTCGACGCGCTGTCGCATGGTCTTCCGCGCGGACATAGTAGACGCCACCGGCCGGGCGGAGACCCTGCAGGTCTGCTCCACGCAGATCATTTGCAGTCAGTATTACCTCTAAACTTCTAGCGTATGTTAAAGATTCCCGTCCACAAATTTAAGATGAGAAATGAATCATATCTTGATTGAATCTAGTTCTTGTTCTGTATGTGTACTTATTTGTGCTGCAGCTCAACCGCCAGGTGTGCCGGAGGTGTGCCGTAAGTCGCTGGTGTCGTGCCCGGCGACCGGCGGCCTGGAACTCTACCTTCTCGGCAAGAACTTCCTCAAGGAGACACGCGTCGTCTTCTGTCAGCGACAAGACGGACACACCACCTGGGAGGAGGAGGTAGCGCCGGACAAGGAGTTTCTTCAGCAGGTTTGTTGGTCTATTCAATCTTTTATTATAGTATAATTTATTATAAATGTTATGTATTATTTATGAAAAATTCGGTGAGCAACGTATTCAATTTCCCCGACTAAAATACGAACTTGGGTGCCGAGTAAATTTACTAAGTGATTACTAACTTTGTGTTGTGTGCATCCACAGACGCACCTAGTGTGCTGCGTACCGGCGTACATGCGGACGGATATTTCTGAGCCGGTGACCGTGCAGCTGTTCGTGCGGTCAGGCGGACGCGCCTCCGAGCCGCACGCCTTCCGCTACACACCGCCCGGCCGCGACGCTCCCCTCCACTGCACCGTGCACCACACGCAAGGTAAAACCCCCAGCGACTACGCGCCCGTACCCATACGACACCGTACTAACGACATCACCGATATACATATATCCCGTGGACGTGCTTTTTGTTGTCACTAGAGAAATCATGTATTTTAATTTCTCACTAATTATTAAATTTAATTGTTCCAGTTAGAATTTTGATTCGCTAACAGGAATAATTAATTGATATTTAACTTACTAGATGGGATTATAAAAGTTGTGTTTGTTTGTGTGAACATGCTTCAAGGTCGTAGTAATTAAAATAATGAATCATAAACAAACCTATAAACGCGTTTGTTTATATATATATATATATATATATATATTTGGAAAATGTAGTATTTATTTCACTTCAAATAATTAAAACTTTAAGAAATATTGGAATATATAAAATAATTTTTACTCCAATTAAAATTGAGGTCAGACAAAAGTCTGATACACCATAGTACCCTAATGTTTCCAAAACAGCACTAAGTTCGCTGAATTATATTAATTTGCTATTTAACATGCATCAAAATTTGTAACTGATCCAATTTGAAGCCGTCAAGCGCTTTAAAAATCTCTCCAAGCACTTTTCTGCTGCAACAAAAACCGTGCTTTTGTTATATGTATAACTGCTTAAGATATTGTAATGTACCGTATTGTATCTATGTATGCATGATGCTTCTCTGGTGACGTAAATGTTCTACGAAATTGCTCTAAGTTCGTCTCACATACTAACGCCTAAGTTATGTCACATTGGTTTTTGACTTTGGCTCTTATAACAAAAAAAGCATTTTTTACGTAAAGCTTAAACGAATTATCAATCGTTAATTTTATTATCCATTTGTCCAAAGTCGTTTACCCCGTGTGACATGTGTCCGTGATGAATAAAAAACAATGACAATAATTTTGGCAAATTTGAATTCTTTGCAAAATTCAGTATATACCTGTGTCCTGAAAGTATTCGCGTTAATGTAAATAAGATTTGTTTTGCTATTTAAAATGTATCCTGATATATAACTTCACCTAAGTCCTCTATATATAAAATTGATAAAATATTTAATAATATACTTTGAAATATGCAAAATAAATGGTATTACTATATACATATATGCTATAATAATGCCAAGTAGTAAAAGTATTGGGTAACCTCTAAATACAACACGAGACTTACATAGTTATTTATACACAGATTTATATAAATTAGTGATTAAATAAAAGATAAGAATTGCAAAGCAAAGCCGATGTTGTATTTGGCAGTGATACATCTCTAACAATCAGAATGGTGCTTTCTAATGCCTTAACAATTTGTCCGTTGCTTGTTGTCCATTGTGTATAGCATGTCAAAGTGTACGGTGGTTGTTATATAATAGAAATATTATGAGAAATGTTCTTTTGGAAGAAATGACTGATGCGCAATTGGCGTACTGTTTCTTTTTCCTTTTCTGTTCAAGCTAGGTCTGTCTAGGTAGCGAGATCGACCGCCGCAGCCCGCCCCGCGCCGCCCGTCACGGTACTGACGCTCACACGCACAGACACTGCGCACTACGACACCGTACCGACTTCCACACATCTACCCACACGCACGCACACTGTGCCAACGTACTCATATCCACACATCTACCCACACGCACGCACACTGTGCCAACATACTCATATCCACACATCTACCCACACGCACGCACACTGCACTACCGTACTGATATCCACACATCTACCCACACGCGCGTACACCGCACCACCGTACTGATATCCACATGTCTACCCACACACACGCACATTGTGCCAACGTTTTGATATCCACACATCTACCCACACGCGCGCACACTGCACCACCGTACTGATATTCACATATCTACCCACACGCACGCACAATATGCCAACGTACTGATATCCACACATCTACCCACACGCGCGCACACTGCACCACCATACTGATATCCACATATCTACCCACACGCACGCACACTGTGCCAATGTACTAATATCCACACATCCACCCACACGCGTGCTCACTGCACCATCGTACTGATATCCACATGTCTACCCACACACACGCACATTATGCCAACGTACTGATATCCACTCATCTAGCCACACGCTCGCACACTGCACCACCGTACTGATATCCACATGTCTACCCACACACACGCACATTGTGCCAACGTACTGATATCCACACATCTACCCACACGCGCGCACACTGCACCACCGTACTGATATCCGCACATCTACCCACACGCACGCACAATGTGCCAACGTACTGATATCCACACATCTACCCACACGCACGCACACTGTGCCAATGTACTTATATCCACACATCCACCCACACGCGCGCACACTGAACCATCGTACTGATATCCAAATGTCTACCCACACACACGCACATTGTGCCAACGTACTGATATCCACACATCTAGCCACACGCTCGCAAACTGCAACACCGTACTGATATCCACATGTCTACCCACACTAACGCACATTGTGAAAACGTACTGATATCCACACATCTACCCACACGCGCGCACACTGCACCACCGTACTGATATCCACACATCTACCCACACGCACGCACAATGTGCCAACGTACTGATATCCACATGTCTACCCACACACACGCACATTGTGCCAACGTACTGATATCCACACATCTAGCCACACGCTCGCACACTGCACCACCGTACTGATATCCAGAAATCTACCCAAACGAAAGCACACTGAGCCATTGAACAGATTTCCCCACATCGACCGACACGTACGCATAGTTTTATTATACATGTATGTATACCACTGCCAGGCTGAAGGTATATAGCCCCGTATAAATACAAGCCATCGCAGCATTTAAACTCAAACATTTTATGAGAATGTAAAGTTTAGAAATCCACCATATGCAATATTTGTCTTTCTACAGCTTTGAATAAATAACAAGATCTCGCAACATTACATTAAAATCAATCATGTCAACTAGTTCACGCATTTCGTCATTTCACAATAACCCAAACCGTTTTGATGTGTAGTTTTACGCACTTACTACCACCTATTAACATCATGCAAAACAATCTTGCGAAATCCTAATCCTAGCCCATCATACCATATACTGCAGTTTGCCTAAATACATTCAACCCAACCTAACGTTTAAACCTACCTCAATATAAACTTTTCCCATTTTTATACGTTCAACCCCCTTCGGCGGTCTGCAAACGCTACCTTACACTACGATGTGCAATTTACTAACACGATTTCATCATACAACAAAGCCAATGAAAAAAAACACGAATCTTTCATACACGATTACGTGAAATTTGGTAATATAAAAAGAAATTTAAAGATATACAAAGAAATTTAGTAATTTAGAAAGAAATTTGGTAATATTGAAACGTTAATATTTGTAAATCTTACTCTCATTATTATAATCAAACTGTTTTTATTAAAAATTTGATAATATTTAGAACGTAAATACGATAAATGTCCATTTTCTTTGGTAAAATATTTATATAGCGATATATGACATACTTATTGACGAAAAATTAAATTTGCTTATAGGTCGCGATAGGTATATATTTATTTAAACATTCCGCAATGTCTGAATTTATCAGTTGATAGGTTTTTTACATTGTAACAATAGCTTACTAATACATTACACAATCGAGAAACTACTTTCCAATGTCACACTCCCCCACACCGTCCCCCCACACCGCGCTAGCCGCTCCCGTGCCGCAACTCAAATGTAGCTTGCTCGCCCTGCACTGCGCAAAAAACCTTGCTAATAATTGTTTTGAAAACAACATTGTAATTATAATTACCTTTAATCATCAGTTTAAATGTCCTTAAATTTTATTTACAAAAAAAAAATTCATGCTTGTTTGAATTTTTTTTATAATTAATTTATAAAGTATCGTCTTCATATAATACCCGATTGAATGCGTCATGTTTTATCTGATGGAGTGATAAATCCTAATAATGTATATTTAACTACATCAACGACTGTTTCGTAACGATAAAACGTAATCTGCAATCAACTCCTAGTATTATATCGCTATATAATCTATATTTAATGAAATACACATATTTCCCGTAACTTAAACCAAAGTATAAAAAACACTTAAGTCAAAATAATTTATTTTTGGTTGTTCAATGTTAACAAGTTTACCAAATTAAGAATTGTATAATGAAAGTCCTGAATATATATTTATGTAAAAGCTTTTGACATTATCTACATGAAAGAGACAACACAACAAAGCACATACAAAGATTCGGAAGTTCCAGTTAATTTTGTCGTTTCAGCTTTAAGAGTCAGGTTTTATAACTCCATCAGATAGAAATGGCTGCGAAGGTGATTTGCAGCAGTTGAGCAAGCTTAGCGGCACTAGATAGGCAATAGAAAGCGTTGGAACGCGTCGTGAATAATGTATGGCGTGTGCAGGAGCCGCCAGCGGAGGGACTGGCGAGGAGCCTCGACAGCTGCTGGCATGGGGCGGAGCGCCCGGTATCATGCCGCCGCCCGCGTTGCCCGTGCGACGCCCCTCCCTCATAGTTCCCGACCCGCACTCACCGTTGGGACTTAAGAGCGAGGTATGTAAAAGCAAACAATTAATTTTCTGAACTGAACGTTTAAGAACCTTCAATGACTGACTGTATTGAATCTCGAACATTTAGTAAACTAATATACACGTATAGACAAGACAAATATATTAATGTTAATGTTCAAAACAATAACGCAACCGAAGAACATGTATGTGAACAATAAGTGTGTCAAGATGTACGACAACCTCGGTATTCGTGTACGTTTTCATGATTGGGCTCATGAAAGTCACAGCAATCCACTAAGCATTACCTCCGCGTGATGTGACACAAGAGGTGGTACTTGCGCAGGTGCAGGACGAGAGCAGCCAGCACTCGGCGGCAGAGGACGGCTCGTGCGGCGCCGACGGGCCCGAACAGCTACTGCCCGCGCCGCTCGCCGGCATCGACCTGCGCCTCAAGACCGAGGCCGCGCGGGACAACGCCAACCAGGTCTGCACCGACATACACCGCCACACTAAAACAGTTCATCGAGCACTCACAAGTCAGATCCTCTCGCCGGTCGAGTATATCATGAACACAAATGCTCAAACGAATAAAATTATTATCTTCAATTCGTAAACTAGATGCTTTGCTTAGGATATGGCTAAAGTACCTAACAATACTGTACCCATTACCTAGCTAATCTAACACAAGCACAATGCCAACAGGTCGGCTTCGTGGGAGGCTACGACTCCATCAAGCTGTCGCCGACCACGCCCTCGCAGAGCCAGCCCTCCTCGCCCCTAGCCACCTTCACGCAGCAGCTGCAGGCCATACAGAACCAGGTGCAGACCGACAAGATGGTCGAGTCCGTCACCGCGGCCATATTCAACTCGGAGAACGGGGGTCAGTTTTGCGGCGACCCCCCGATAATACCCTTGACATCGCTGGACCCCATGAGGCAGCTCATGTCCTCAAAGAGTCCCATGGAGACGTTGGAAACTAATATGAAAGTCCTAAGTCCTGAGCTCCTGATGAGGGACTCGAGCATGCAGTCGGCGGTGCTACAACCGACGAACGAGCAGCGCATGATCGTCTACAATCAGATGCAGACCAACAGGCCAGAGGAGACCTTCAACCCTTTCGGTGTTCTCACAAAGATGGAGCTGGGGACGTCGCAGATCGAACAGAGGCTAGCGCAACAGAGCGCGCACATGGAAGCTTTGGTCGAAGACGCTATGAAAGCCACGGCGGCCATCTTGCCGGCCGACGCGGCCAAACTCGACGAGCTGGTCAATTCCAGAGTGGACGACCATCTGTCGGGTACCACTTCACCCTCCACGGCGTCCCATGCGTCGGACGTCCTATTGAGTCCGAACGCAGCCGTCGTGACTCGTAACCAGAACACAGACCTCCTCTCTCCGATGACCCAGTCTTCTATATCACCCGACGTGATCTTAAACCCTCAAGTGTCGCCGAGCATGCTCTGCGAGAACAACCAGCGCATGGTGCTGCCGTCGGGCTCATCGCAGGACGAGCTGATGATGATGCCGGACATCCCGACGTCGGTGAAGACGCCGCCGGCGGCCGTCAAGTCCATGATCCTGAACGCAGCTGCAGAGATCCTCACCTCCGACACTACCATGAACGCGCTGGTGACGTCGGCTATCAACACTGCCAACATCCTGAGCACAGAAAGCGCGAGCGGCGGCGGTGGGATGCAGGCGACGGACTCGCAGCCGCCGGTGGAGCCCGCGGCGGAGACGCCCCTGGTGGCCATGTCGCAGGCGGTGTCGCAGGCCGTGACTCAGGCCGTGTCGCAGGCGGTATCGCAAGCTGTGTCGCAGGCCGTGTCGCAAGAGATGACGGGGCCCGTGCAGGGCCTCACCGACATGAGCGACCAGGACTTGCTCTCCTACATCAACCCCAGCACGTTCGACCAGGGTGAGTATATGGACATGTATTTCTAGTTACGTGACCACTTTACGGCCGACAGCGGATTGGATAAACAATCAATAGGCATATGAAAAAACTTTTTGTTTAGTGTGACAACTCAGTGCTCATTAGTTTTAAAAGTATCGAAGTTACTAGTGATTTGTAGTATTTGTATTATACGACGTATTTTATTTGTTAGCTTAGGATGGACATGGTTACTTAATTTTTTTTGTTATCATTTGTGTCTTGTCTATGACTATAGGTACTGAAGCTTCGGACGGGCGCGACGGGTTATTTAATTTTAATAAGTTTCATTCCTTACTATTCCTGTAATAACTGCCTAATTTGAAACCTTACATTAATTATGTAACTATATTCGTACTTGTTATGGTCCACAGATCACAAAGCAAATCAACTGTTAAATTTTTTTTGGAAATTTAATTCGTTAAATATTTTATATATTTTTTGTATTATTAATAGTATTTAAATAAATTTCCTTACATGCACAACTCCAGTCATAAAGTCTCCGGAGACATTTTTGTCTATGTCAACAAACGCATTGTAACGAATATTCTTTTTTTATCTACGTACAGGTGATTTTGGCGGCATGAGATGTCAAAAATGTGCTTATGACAATAAAATATAGTTGTTAATATTAATAATTTGTCTCTTGCAGTGTAAGCGAGCGCCGCGACGCTTCCTAAAGCAACCGGGGCTTAGACTCTGTAGTTGTGCGGGCCGAGGGAGTCGCGCCGGCACGCGTGCATTTCTTAGTGATGTGTTAAGGGCTCAAAAGCAGTTTTTATGTGAATTTTTAATGGATGTTACTATATCCGCTAGTTGTTTAAAGTATATTTAGAAAGAAATATAATCTCTTTATAGAATATTGTATTGCACGATGATGAATGGTTCTAAATGAATGTGACGGTTTTTTTTAATTATTTTACCGCATACATGTAACGGAATGCGTTTGGATACGTCAATTAATTACACCACGCGAGTCAGTATTACACAGCTAAAATTTATAAAGCGTGGCAAGACATTTGTATGCTTACAAAATACTTTTGTGTACTAAATATTACATATTTAGATTTTAAATACTTATATTCCTTTTTGTGCGATGTTATACGCAGTTTTGTATCGGACATTTTGGTGTTTTGCAGCACGTATACATAAAAAAACAAACGTATTTTTTGAGTAATGTAACGTTAACTCTTTTTAAAGGAACTTTGAGATATGTATCGTCATATCAAAATTATTTTCTATTCGAATTTTATTATTATGTACATGTAAGGTTGACCTTTATGTTATTTTTGTTATCAAAGTGTGGCGCCGGTCTTTCTGATGTCGTCTCATGAGAACTATTATTTTTAGTTATAAATTTGTTAAAACGCTTTTTGGATATAGTTAAACTAAACTCCATGATTATGATATTTCGACGAACATTACAAAGCGTACCGTAAGATCGCCGCCACGCTGAAATGTCCATTTATAATTAAATTTTAAACTATCACTTAACCACTTGTCTTGGACCTCAATTCTATAATACACATGTCGGATTTATTCTTTCTATCCTATTCAATCATCGATTGTAATTATATCCGACCCGAAGGACCAAGTGGTTACTAAACGCTAACAAGATAGATATCATATAGATGAGTAAGGTGAAAATGTTACTAGAATAAAAAAAAGAATCATTTAGTTGTTATTCATAAGGACAACAGTACTGAAGTGATTATAGGGCAAAGATTATATATGTTAAAAATATGTTACGGAGAGTTCTTTTTTATATTAAAAAATCGGATGCTACATATTTAATGTGCCATTTACTATTCATTAACGTAGGATAGACGCGTGCGCCAGCATTGCCCCAAGAGCGATATCCCACCACTATCCATACCCATCATATACAGATTCAACCATTTTGAATTTGGATTCAAATTTGTAGTACTTTTGACTTAATACAAAGCCTTCTTAATAAATTAAAATTGTTTGATGCTTCCAACGCGATTTCTTCTCATTTCGGTCTCATTGTATATAAGCAAATCGTATTTCAGTCGTGTTTATCTGTGCGTATTTTAGGCGCCTTATCACGTATTGGACTTGACAGCTTCGGTAAACTTTCATATGCCAGGTTATCTGTTGAACACACCTAAGGGATTATTTTATTAAAAGTCACTAAACACTCGAGTTGTATGTACAATGTAGCCTAAAGGCTTGTTAAAGTACTACAAGCAGGAGGTAATGCTGGCGTCGTATAGGCTCGTGTGCGTCGTACATCGGTGCGACTGTAGTGCTTCATAGACCGAACGGTACACTCCATCCGTAGCTTGCCTAGGGACCATATCTATTGTTAAAAAATATACATCTTTCATGAATGATTCAAATTTACGAAAACCAAAATGGTGCATTAAAAATTGTTACAAGTTTGAACATTTAAATAGATATGAATTAAAATTAAATGATCGTTCTGTCATTGTCAAGAGAAGACGGCGTTTATTTACAATATTATATATATATATACATATACATTAAAGAAATATACAATTGATAAAAATATTTGTCTATTTACCATGTACAAAATTTATATGAACTAAAAAATATGTCCAAAACTTGATTTTATATAGAATCTACTACGTACTCGAATTTTGAGGTTATGTAGCTACGTAATATTCCATTTTACGCATATTTTTTTAAATCATAATTATATTTCAAGGTAGAAATAACATCATAAGTATTTTAAAAAAACATTCTGATAATTAAGATGTGAAATTTTAAAGTTTTTTTTTAATTTGTAACATTAAAAAACGTAAATATTACTTGGAGCTAAAACGGAATTAAAGTTAAAGGAATTCTATCTTTGAATTAAAATACATTGACATCAACTGTTACCTCTTTGGTCTTGTATTGAATATTGCGCATGTTACCTTTATTAAATAACTAGCTGACAACTTCGCTTGCTTGGCGATAGATCAATGACAAGCTTGCAATTGCTCCAAAGACATAGAATACTGAATGTTATTTCGTAAATAAATAAAAAAAAAATTAAGACGTACAAAGATTGATGTTGAAATATTTATAATTGTAATATATATGTATACAAGTTTTGATAAAACTGTGAACCGATTTATGTAACTGGGCTCACATTTTTGATATTTTTAATACGGACTATTGTCTGTGGTCCTTAAAAAAATTATACCTGTCAAAGGCATGACGTAAACTCTTGACGAAATATTCTTGATATTTTCGAATCGTAACATATTGTAAATGCGTCCCGTAACTATTCGTCAGTCTTCCATATTTTTTTTATACATTTTATAGAATTAAAAGGCACAAAAGTAAATGCATTTGACAACGAAATTAATGGAGAAGATGTATTATGATCGACCACATTCCGATCTTATGAAACGAAACCCACAAACTAAAACTTTGAGTTATTGTTACTACTAATTACAACTTAATTATGAGTTTGAGGATTCGATCATTCGCAAGCGGATGGATTAGAAATTGTGAAATGTTTGTGTGACAATCGTCTAATGTGTATCAACGATATTATAATACAATAGATGACATTAGCCGTCGAAGACTCGAAAGCGTCCTAATCAGGACGCTTATTCTATATCTTACGTCATGTGTTTACATTTATGACAGTGACAAACACTAGCTTTCTTTTTGCTTATTGTTTTAATAACGCTATCCTTTTACACCATTTGACATGTGGACGTTGCTGTCGCTGTCTGGATCACTTTTGATTGGTGAATTCGTATGAGTATACGTATAAAATATCATTGATATATATACAGCTTCTCCATTGAAAATCTCTAGTTAATAATTGTATGTATTAAACATTAGTATGGTCTACTCGCGACTTGATAGCTGATTGTGTTAGCGATATTGACTATTATTTAAATGTAGTAAAGCTTTAAATGGGGCGCTAGAATCTGTTGGGTCGCGGCGTGCATGCGCGTGCGCCGCAGCAGGGGTCTCTAGTCTAGGTCTATTACAATGCAACTTGCCGAACGGTCACGATGAGTAAAGTGTATGTTATTTGTTTTGATGTAATTGATTAAATGTTATTAAAAAAAACAACTGTTTATTATTTACTTTTCCAATTTTGCAGTTTTAGTCTAATAGACGGTGTGAGATCCGACCTTTTTTATTTTGGTCTGCAAAATGCGACCTTATGCATGTCTACTGTTCGGGGCAACGGGGGTCTGTGGGGATTTTCCACCGAGGTGGGCGTACCCACTAAAAACCTCATTACCATTGTGTGGGCCCGCCCACTGGCGCTCTAGGATAGGGCCTCGCTCTGCGCCTTAAAAGGGCGCCGCGCCCCAAGATGGTCTGGGGCCTTCCTAGCAGACGGCACCGTGCAATGCAGGTTCGAGAGTCCCCGCCCTCCCCCGCTGGCCGGCATGAGTTTTTATAGAAGTTTACTCCTCGTGGCCTCCGTCTAAAAGACAGAGGCCCAGCGTCGCCGCCGGGATTACACGAAATGAAGCAGCGAGGGGAAGGGTCCCCTTCCCCTCACAGCTTCACTCGACTTAGAAGCGAGGTGTTTCAGGATCGCGCCAAAGGGAAATTCATGATTTTCGCCTACCCCTCGGGGTACGAGCGTGAGTGCATATTTATTTGTAGGAAATATCCTTCTGTTTGTACTTTCCTCTTTCCATTAAAAGTAGGTAACGCATCTAAAGTACATTTTAAATTAGGGTATGCAGACGCGCGTTTTCATTGCTACCAACGCTAAAAACGCGTGACTATCGATGCATCACTTCTATTACGGGTAACATCAGGAAACAGGGAGGGTATTGAATAGCGACGTCACACCGCAATGAAGCACCGTAATTACGTGAGCGACATGACATTTGTATCGCTAGATAAATTCGGCGACCGGTTATTGTGTTAATAATTTAAAGTCGTGGATCATGGCCATAAATATTTATTCTTTTTATGCAATAATACATACAGTTTTATTCAAATAATTACAGTCGCCACAGTCTGTATAGCGGAGTACAAATTCTGTGCAAACCCTATTATCCTAAAGATCCTCGCTTGGAAACATATAATACATATAAGTTCTTATGTAAATTAATCTATTGTAATTAGATTAAATTGGTGATTAATGAATAACTCAACACCTCGTAAGGTAAAATTTTATTAAATTGATTTATATTTATACAAACATACACAGTAACGTGAGCATGTGATGAACCTTTTACAATTAAAACTAACCCCAAAACTACTTACACAAAAAATAATTTCTTTGTTTTAAAATATACGGAAATTACCATTGAATACATTATAAATACATTATATCGCTATATACCCAAATAAGAACATAGCGTGAAGGTACAGAACAACACAAATACTATGAGAATGATGGCAACCCAGGCAGGTACGGTACCTGGAAAGTACAATACACATATATTTTTTTAAATAATTTAATAGAAAATCAAACGAGCAACGGGTCGCCTAATGTCAAGTGATCGCCGCCGCCCTTGAACTCCACAACATTAGAACTGCAGCTGAGCTGCAAGTAAGCTCGCTTGCTTGAAAGATACTCAGTCGTTTTGGTTTCGAAATACCACAGCAGACAATTCGCGAAATCCACGCCAACCATCAAGGTAGTGTGGATGGAACTCGGGGCTCTGTCGTGTTGTGCGATGACAAAACTCAGCGGCAGGAATTGTTACAAACAATTCTTCGAAACCCCCCCCCCCCCCATGGTAAAGACGGTAAAAACGCATACGCTATAGGCATTTCGGCTGTTATATCCAACTGTGGAAGAAGACTTGACTACTCACGTGAATAGGGTACTGGTAGGCTACGTTAGGATATTAGTCCAGAGTCACTAAGAAAGGTGTAAGTACTAACGTGGATAGGGAAGGCTGTGGACGTAGAGGCAGTTGTCGACGGATATCGACAGCAGAGCGGCCTCGCTGCGGCTGGCCAGCGCCGGCCCGCCGCCCGCGCCCACCGGCAAGAACGCCAGCCCCGTCACGAACATGCCGTGCGCGTTCTTCACCTGCAGCACCCGCTACACCACCGAATCATACGATAGAAGCCGTTAAAATCAACGAGTCCGCTACAGTGGTTTTTTGAAAACACTCTTGGACCCTGATATATGAAGCATACAAAAATAACGAGTTCACAATCACCGCATTGGTGGCACTTGCAATTATTGGTAATAAAGTAAATAGGTAATTAATAGTTTTAAAAACTAAAAAAACACACTACATATAGTATCCATTGTTATTTAAATGTTAACACCTAGATGGCGTTGTTACAAATCAATTGCCCACAAGTGTACAGCGTTTCAAATAAATCCGTCGTTTTGAAGGGGTTCTAAATCAATTACAAAAATTTCGTTACAACAAACATGCGTACATAACGAGCTAATAGAATCGTGTTAAGAAAGTAATGTTTCCATTGGAATCTTTAGCCAGTTTTTACAAAAACAGAAAATAAATTAATTAAATGTTTTATTATTGGGACAAAAATAATCATTTTCAGTGCCCAATAATAGAACAAGTAAACAATTATGTAACGTAGAAAGTGTGTATGTATTTGGTATGGAACCGAGAGACCATGCTCCATAATGAAGTAACAAGAGCAATGTAGATACCTCACCTGCAAGCTGAACGCGATATATATGTGAACGGAGCCGCTGAACATTGTGCCGACGGCAAGGAACTTTCCGTCATCGCGCACCGCCAGCGCCGACAGCGCCTCGGGCAGCAGCGCGCTGCGCACCGCCGTCGACCCCGCCCACTGGTGCAGCAGGCCGCGCGCGCGCCCGCTGCCAGCGCGCGACACCGGGTTCGCTATCGTGAACATCTGCCCCTCAGACGCACCGAACCTACGACAACAGAAATAAATTAAAAATAGGAAAAAAACACGGTTTTCATTGCTAGCACAATTCATTAAATTAAATAGTAGTCAGAAACATTCCAAATGGGGTAACCATATATACTTTTATACGAAAGCAGATCACCTAATATCAAGTGAGGGGCACCACCACCACCCATGGGCATCCACAATAATCTAATAAGTTGCAGATGCACTGCCTACCGTTAATGGGAAATGGCAGGAAACAGTCCTTTCCCTATCCACACCCTCACCCGTGAAATCCTCTTAAAAGAAGGAAAGGGGTAGGTATAGGCTTTCGGTACCTCACCTGTCAGACGAAACTCAGATTACTCTACTATGACAGGCAACAATCAGACCCCAACACAGATTATTTACAGATTAGACTATTCTTGACAATATCATGTACATTTTGCCTGGCTAGCTGGGTATTTGTGCCAAAATATTATTTTTATTAACATCAGAAGGAACTTATTTCTCTGACCTGCATCTCCGGAAGCGGTACTTGGTTCCGTTGGGCGGCTGGCAAGTCAGCTTGAGGAGCGGCTCCCGAGGCGCCGTCGTGCCCCACACTAGCGCCAGCCCGTCCTTCGCGATGCTTACTAGCTGAGAGTCGCATGGGCTGAAGTCTAGATCGTCCAGCTAGAACAACATTGACTTTATGAACCTTCTATATGGAGGAATGGCTATATATTTTTCATTATTAGATTACTTATTATTTGGTAATTGTAAGCATGTTGATGTTAAGGTAAATTGGGCCACAACAAACCTCTTTTGTGTGTCCTTCCAACTGGAACAGCAGCTGCATCTTGGGGAAGCTCCAGACGCGTACCTTGCCGTCCACGCCGCCCGTCGCCATTAGCTTGCCGTTGTGACTGATCCTCACCACTCTTTGCAGTGGGTCATCTCTAAAAAAAAATATTGTGTAATTGTCGTTTCAGTGAACATGCAGCCACTGTTGGATGTTCAGATGTTCATCACCATAAAGGTCATCATCGGTATTTTAAAGCAAACAAGTTCCCTTATCCACTTTTCATCCCTTTCTCCTGTTCTTTTCCTTGTCTCATCCTCCTTGATTCATACTTCTCATGTTAGAGGGTTGTGAGATGTGGCTGCCATCCGCTAACGCTACCTTTCATTGCCGTGTCCCCTGCAGTTACTACAATACCCACACTAGGCAGTGCCAGTATTGTGGGCACCAATATACAGTAGTACAACATTCCATATAAGGTATTACACAAACCTAGAATCTTGGTGATTCACAATTTTGACATACATAGTATGTTATATAAATAAGTAAAAACATACAATATAATAAAGTTAAAGTAGTGAGTTATAGTTGTTTGAGTTTTTATAGACCTTGACAATAGAATACTACGTCAAATGCCATAAATACTTAAAGAAATTGATGATAACTATATGCAATATGCAGTAATCAACTTATTGTCCAAAACTGTGATTTATAATGGTAGCCAAGCCCAAAGCAGCAACAATTGAAACTTCTTAACTCACAGAAGAGGAGTGAAGCAAAAGTATTTCATGCTTGTGTGTTGCATCTGTTGAGTGAGGTACCAAGGGCGGTGGAGAAGATTTGGATGGGAGAGGGGATGCATAGAATAGGGAAATATATTTTACCTATCTACCCCATCCTCTATCCAAAATCAATGTATGCAACTCATTTGCTGATTACAGTTAACATCATAACTTGCTACACCAGTTTTCCATAATTGCTTTTATCTTATATTTTTATTAAAAACAAATAAGAATAATATAGCAAATTAATTTAAGCATATTCTAACATGAAAAATGACTCACCCAAAATCAGTTTGAACACTGTCACATGGACGTATTTCAAAAGACATTCGCTTGTCTGCAGTACCAATGTCTGCTTTAGATATGTTATCATTCTCGGACACGGTGCGCCGTCGGCGACGGACCAAACCATTCTCTGCCCGGAAGCTTCCTCGGCGCATTTCTGCCACATCCACCATACGGACATTCACTCTGTACAACTGGCAGTGGCTCTCTTGCCCGGCACACAGGTACGTCCGGCCTTGAGCATTCCGTATCGAACAGTTCATCACCACATTAGGACCAGTCTCATGTCGCATCACCTCTTCGGCAACAAATTTATTACCATTGTGCGATAATTCGAAAATTTCCTATAAGGTAAATAGAATAATAATTTATGTTTTAAAAAAGTCATGTAACTGCAAACTATTTAAGCACTGACACGTATTGTTCTTTATGTCAATACAAGTTATGTTTTTAAAAAGAATTAACAGTGGTCACTTACAAACCCATTTGCTACGCCAGTATTTGAAGCTCCGCCACCTCCCGCCACGAGAACATGACGATTCGTAAGGGTCTCAAGGGTATAAAGAGGAAAATCGACCTTAGCAAGTAACCCATCACATCTATTACGAGACATTTTGACTTATAACATTTATTTTATGGACTCCACACAGCGAAATAATGTATATAACACTAACTGGAACTTAGATTAAGCCCCATGAGTGCTTCTATATAGACAAGATAAACAAAAATTAGAATAATATGGCATTAAACAACACGAATAGGAACTAAACAAGTCACAAGAATTCCCTACTTCCAACATGACAAAAGTCAATTTGACACTGGATAGATTTGCATTTGCACACAGATGATTCATCGTGTTCGTACAGTGTTCCTGTGTTTGTATGATTATTATTAAATATAATGGCTACATAAATTTGCAAGTGCAATGGAATAATCAAAGAGAGTATAATTATACGGATCAAATAATAAAAGAATCAACATGTTTAGGAATTAACTTTTTTTAATGACTCTTAACTAACTTAACTCTTAATAATTACTTACATAAACTCAAGAAATACTTTACAGAATATTTATATTTATATATGTGCAATGTTTTGTAATTTCTTTTGATCCCAGGATCTTAGTAACGATACTTTATGATAATTAAAAGGAAGCGTTTAGATCAATAGCCCTAAATAGAAAGCGGTCCATTGGACTTCAAGCGACCGCCACATTTATATGGCATCTGCAATGCTAAAAGCTAACAAGTTGCAGATGCGTTGCCTTCCTTTAATGAACAGGGGAACAGAGGAAGGGGACGTGCTATTTCATCGCTCGAGCCGGCCCATTCGTGTAACAGATGTTGTTATTGCGGGCTCTTCCACTGTTAAATATGGCTTTAAATAATATACGAGTTTTCTTGGCCTCAGCTGTGTAATATGGTTAAATGTAATGTATTATCAAGAACGATGAAACAAGGAAATTTATTTTTTGACATTGAATTTCAAACAATCTATAAGAGCGAAGAAACTCATAATCCCGCGCAAACAAAGAGCTCTGTCAGCAGAGTCTGGAGTTCATAGTTCTGCGTGTTTCTTTACCATGTACCGAGTCTTAACAAAAACACTGGGCTGGCTGTCTGATCGCGGAGGTCAAAGCGGAACGTCGCGTTCTAGTGTTCTTTTCCGACAGATATTTAGTCCGAAATAGAGAACGCCACGATGTCTGAAGATGCGAATACAGAAAAACTAATAGAATAGGTTAAAGAAAGCAGGTATTATACGTCATATAATATTGAAACGTTATTCATCTCTAAATAAATAATGAAATACTGCTGACTTCGGCTTTTTTTACTCGCGTTGTGTTAATTGGATGCACCCAATACTTTATTTTATATATATTGATTGAATGATTGCTTGTAAGCTCAAGCTCCATAAAAGCAACAGTTCTTCATCGGACTATTTTACTAGCATGGCGACATGTAGCAAGTGCAAATACACACAAAACTAGAGCGAGACAATTTGAACGCCACTTGTGTGTATCGGAAGAGGTTGGAACGGAACTCTTGAGCGGTCAAAGTAATTTCATTTAATTCATAATCATATCAACTAGAATGACCAGGCCGCGTAACTCACACCCAACTCTGACCGCACTCTGTCAGCCCAAGCTCTAAGTTTCCCTTTCATCATAATCACAACTGAGTCACAGCTTATTAGAAAAATCGACACCAACTTAAGAGAATCAACGAATCAATACACTTCAGATGAACTTCAGGAAATCTGTATGTAGTGTAATGTCTGTACTGTCAGATTTTCAGAACGATTTTACTTAAAATCTCAAGAGGAAACGTCAGCTGTCAAATCAACTAAAGTTCTACTTTACAACGCAAATTTATACTTGTAAATGATAATGAAACGATGTCAAAGGTTTTGCATTCATTAATTAAATTAAGGAAACAAAATGAATCACGAGGAGATACTATCAGTGGTTCAAGAGAAATTTTTGTCAAGTGAACTTGTGACAGCATTCTTATGCTATGCTAAAGTGCTGCGCCCAGATTGCATTAAGAAGGATAGACTTCTCGCAATTGTAGAATATGGCGACGAAAAAGCAGTTTTTTGTTTATTCACGACTTGTTACCCACCCAAATCGTTCACCGATTTATCTATAGAAATAGTACTACCCATAGATAATAGTTTTAAATGTGAAATTGATAATAAGCCATCAGATCCTGAGGCAATTTTGTACCTGAATCTCCAGTCACGTAATAATAAGTTTAAGTTTGAAATCCAAATGACTCCACAGGTTGACAATTTCGTTGATGATTTGTTTCGTGGTATCGAAGCAGTTAACAAACTTCCCACACAGCCAGAGTTTGTTTGGCTCAAGAAATACAATGGCCAGAAAGAAGATGACTTTATAGCACAAACTATGGTTTTACCAAGGAGTGGAATGGCTCATACACAGGCTTCAGCACCAGTGGCCATTAGGGAAAGTCTGATTAAAAGGAAAATGTCAGATAAAGAATTTGACTACACATTTACAAAAAGATTTACTATATTCTGTGGCACTTGGAATGTTAATGACAAATCTCCAATAATACCATTAAAAGGATGGCTGTGTATAGATAAAGAGCCTCCAGATATATATGCTGTGGGTTTTCAAGAGTTGGATCTGTCTAAGGAAACATTTCTCTTTGATCAAACTTTCCGAGAGGATGAATGGTACACTGCAGTTAGAACATACGTCGACCCAAGATCTAAGTATGTCAAAGTGGAGGTCGTGAGGCTTGTTGGTATGATGCTAATAGTATTAATTAAA
This sequence comes from Papilio elwesi, assembly GCA_029849275.1. Taxonomy (NCBI): domain Eukaryota; kingdom Metazoa; phylum Arthropoda; class Insecta; order Lepidoptera; family Papilionidae; genus Papilio; species Papilio elwesi. The sequence goes on along the minus strand of CM056687.1, from coordinate 777,905 downwards.
GAGAAACATATGTCTCATGTGAGGAATGTGGTATGTGATACTGTGGGAACCGGGATTATGGGTAAAATGGGTAACAAGGGAGGTGTTTCCATAAGATTTGACCTTCACAATACATCGATCTGTTTTGTGAACTCACACTTAGCGGCCCATGTTGAAGAGTATGAGAGACGCAATCAAGATTTCCGAGATATTTGTGCACGAACCAGATTTGTTCAAACAAATCAACTACCAAAAGCAATCAAAGACCATGATCAAGTTTATTGGTTGGGAGATCTTAATTATCGTATCACTGAAATGGATCCGTTTAGCGTGAAGAAAATGGTAAATGAGAACAACTTTGGCCCCGTTCTTGAATGGGACCAACTTAAACAACAACACAAGATTAACAATGTATTTGCTGGTTATACTGAGGGTCCCATAACCTTCAAACCTACATATAAATATGATCCAGGCACAGATCATTGGGACACTAGTGAGAAGAACCGTGCTCCTGCTTGGTGTGACAGAATATTTTGGAAAGGTGATAACATCACACAATTGGCCTATAGAAGCCATCCAGCATTGAATATCAGTGATCACAAACCTGTCTCCGCTTTGTTTACCTCCGCAATCAAAATAATAGATGAAGAAAAATATAGAAAGATATATGAAGAAGTTATCAAACAACTCGACAAATTAGAGAATGAATTGATACCACAGGTTAAAGTTGATATCACAGAAATAGATTTTGGTACAGTTCGGTACTTGGAATTACAAGTACGCACCATTACTATAAAGAACACTGGTAAGTTACCAGTTGAGTTTGAATTCATCAAGAAATTAGATGAAAGTAGTTTTTGCAAAGACTGGCTGATTGTTGAACCATATAAAAAATGCATTTGTGCAGATGAGTCGTGTGAGATTCAACTCAAAGTACTTATAAATAAGACCTCAGCATGTAAAATGAATGCAGGAACTGATAAATTGTATGATATTCTTGTGCTACACTTATATGGTGGTAAAGATATCTTCATAACTGTTAACGGCACATACCAAAGAAGTTGTTTTGGATGCTCCATCGAGGTTTTAGTAAATCTTAATATACCAATAAGAGAAGTTCCAGTGGGAAAGTTAATAGAACTTGAAAGTAAAAGAGACCAGTATATATCAAATCAGTCAACATACTCTATACCAAAGGAAATATGGTTTTTAGTCGACCACATATATTTGCATGGGTTGAAGGAACCCAATTTATTTGAGCAACCAGGTTTGCATTCTGAAGTTTTGCAAATAAGGGACTGGCTAGATAGTGGATCTATAGATCCAATACCTGGTAGTATTCATTCTGTTGCCGAGGCCCTGCTGTTATTATTGGAGAGTACTGCCGACCCAATCATTCCGTACAATCTACATCCAGTTTGCTTGCGAGCATGTGCAAACTATTTGCAATGTAAGCAAATTATTATGGAGTTGCCAGAATTCAGAAAGAATGTCTTTTTGTACCTGTGTGAATTTCTCCAGGAAGCTCTGCAGCATAATTCCGAAAATGGACTAGATGCTAAAACACTGTCAACATTATTTGGTGCAATATTCCTTAGAGATAATCCAAATGTTGTTCAGGAGCCGCAATCTCGAATTAACAAACAAATAATTGATAAGAAGAAGGCACAGTTTGTTCACCATTTCCTAATTAATGATCACAGCGACTTAATTTTTACTAAATAATTAAATAAAAAACATTTGATAATGCTTCTGAATAAGTTTTATAAATACTCATTAATTTGACTTTGTCATGCTGCATTTGCATGCATTGCATGCATTTTTATATTGATTGCAATGCATTCATTAGTTTAACTATTTATTTTTTGTTGTTGATTATTCATAGACAACAATGGGGTTTGCCATTGTTTTAATATATTGACCATGACTAATTTTCAATAAACTGATAGGTAATAATTATTAAGTTAATCTTGAATGGTCGATAGATTTTAGGTTTTTTACGAACAACCATAGGAAACAGTATTTTTGTGTTTGTTTCATTGGTTAGCAGTTTAAATATAGAAAAGTTAATGCAATTTCAACGAATAAAATATGAAACGAATATAGTGATGAGTATGTTAATTATGTTTTAAGGTGAAATATGTTGAGCTACTGCTCGGATTCCAAAATAAAGGTTTTTAATTTTGTGTTGTTAAATGATATGTATTATTGTGTAACTCGAACTTTAGATATATGAAGTAGAAGCATCACAAATTAGCCTAAATATTTGACTTAGCCAATGCCATATTTATTATGCTGTGTTGGTTAATCATGCATTAGTGTTCTATGTGTCATATATAAATAGCATATTACGCGATGTTATCCCTATGAGGCATTAATTAACCATTATAAATAACGTATATGCCTCATTTTTAAATAATATGAAAAAATAACTTAAACAATTATTCTGCATATTTTAACTTTTGAAATCTTTAAATAATGTGTCAAATAGTTGCTGTTTACAGCCCATGTATACGTAGATCAAATTTTAGAAGATGTATTGTTACATGCTAATCTTGTAACCATTGCGAATGTATTTGAAATATTTATTGTTTATTTATTAAATAACTGATGTACAAGTTGATATTTTTATTTTAGAACCAGTAGAAATTTCTTTCTGGGTAAGTATGTATATCCATTGAATGGATTAACCGACTTTGGATTAACAGTCTTCCTTAAGAGGGGTATGCTTTTTCACAAAACAAATGTCAATATTTTTTTGGCAGTGGTAACCCATAGTTAAGCTGTGGATTTCTCTTCCGCAAAGGTGCGTTAAGGTGACCATGCTTGGCTATGCTATACAAAAATATTTTCGTGACATTACAGAGTCCAAACGCAATGTTCTGGAAGATGTTTATACAGATAAAACTTGCTTGTTTATTATACCATCAGCCAAACTGTTTTGCTCATCCATAACCAACTTCCTGCCCTTCTCCCACTTTATGTTGGGTTAGCATAACATGTTTTCTACTCCCACATTGATCTATCATTTCAGTTGTTACTCCTTTCATGTCACTTTTCACACAATCCATCCATCTTCTCGAAGGCCTACAACCAGCAAGATATCCTTCCACATTCATATCTAAAACTCTTTGTGAAATGCTATTTGTCCCTCCTCATAATATGCCCATACCACGCTACTAACTTTTTGCACTATTGGTGCTACTTTCAGGCTTACCCTAATATACTTGTTTCGAACCTTATCAATTCGTGTTAATTCAAACATCTATCTCAATATTAGATTTTCTACCACATGCACTCTCTTTTCATCGATTCTTTAGGCAACCCAACACTCTGATTCATACATTATGATGGTTTTGTAAATTTTTCCCTTTTATTTTAAAGGGAACTCGTCACCTTTTCATCCATCCAGCATTTATTTTATTTTTCACGTCACGATCAATATCACCATCGTTTTGGACCAATGAGCCGAGATACGGGAAGTTGGAGCAGACTGGAAGAAACACAACGCAACCGGGAAATGGCTGGATAGACCACCAAAGTCGCAGAACAGGTGTTCAGTTTTTGTTCTACTAATTTTCAGTCCAACCCTCTAGGTTGTGCCGCCATTTTTCCAGTCTACTCTGGATCTCAAGCGTGTTTTAATCGACAAGAACAAGATCGTCGGCAACTTATACGTATAAATCATTTTAACTTAAATACAAAAAACTTTCTACACACTTTTATTACACATACTTTTTTGTTGATCAACAAGTTATCGACGGACTAGCTAAATCTTGTTCTGTCATTTTGATTAAAATAGTTTAAGCGTTTACTACTAGATGGCGCTTTACGTTAGTGGAATAAGATCTACTAAAATATAGTAGATGATAATAATAAAAGGGAAAAAGATTTTGCTTTTCTAAAAAAATGTACCGATTTTATTTAAGATCTGGAGCAAATCCTACCTTTTATGAACATGACCATGAACTGTTTTGAACGCAGCTTCCTAGATCACTGGTCGATTTATTGAACAAAAGAGCGCGTGATTCGATTTAAGCCAATCGCATCAACGCATTTGACCGTTATGTCAACAAGAATGAGAGCTTCAGTCATTGTCTGAAATATTTTGAGCTAAACGAAGTCTTTGCTTATCGTAATATCCTGTCTTCCCTTCCTACAGTTGAAATTCAATTTATAACTGTTTAAACGGTGCAAAGTGTGAGAAGTTAAAAACGCTCGTTGCAGTTTATACACGTTACAATTCGTCGGACACTTGCATAAATCGGACGTTCTTAAACTTTGCTTTTCTTTGTTCACGGTGTAATAAGAACCATGGAAGTTGAAAACAAATGTGAGTAAAACAAACATTTTATTACTTTTTCTATTGCTTTTATACAGTGTTAAACCAAAAATATCTAAGAATTAACGCCTAATAAAAGATTGTAAAATGTATTTTATGTAACTCGTGAAATAAGCCTAATACAGAAAAATAACAAAGAAATAGATCACAACTATTCTCATTATAATTTAATACATCTACTTCTACTGCTATTTGGCCGTTTTTTAGTTTTGATACTTTCGGATACTTTTAGTTTAATTTTAGGATAAACATGTACAATAAGTAATAATGGTGTTGTAGGAGGGGACACCCTTGAAGAGAATTACTAAAACCATTTTCTTAGTTTTCCTGAAAAACATAAACGTAAATGATTTTTCTACCTACCTACTTTCCTCAATTCATGATCCCTTTTGGAAGAGTTTGTTTCATTTTTATCTCTACAAAATAACTGGTATCTTGGTTGTTTGTTTTTCGATAAGGCCGCTGGTAGACAGGACTATTTAGTTGAGTTATATTTAGAATCTTTTACTTCACGGCAATTACAAACACAAAAATTCAATGACCGTCGTGAAATTAGAAATAAAACGATCCAAGTTATATAACAGCGGTGCACTTTTGTATGTTTCTTGAGATACGGTTATCAAAATGTAGCGTAAGCTTCGATTTGGGTGGTTTCCGAACGTCTATTGCCTACGATAGTTGGCTAGGTGGCGTTACCAGGCCATAAAATCTTGAAAAAAAAATTACTAGGCGACATGTTTTTCACAAGGAGTAAAAGACTTCATTTAATTGGTATTTCTTATAAGTTGTGTCGACGGTTCGAGTTAGTTAATCAGCTGTTCAACTTATTTATTAAATATATATAAATAAATAACATTGTTGGACGCATACGATAATATTGTACGCGAACGATAATTTCAGCGTCAATATGTTGAATTGTGGTTTGAATTTTTGTTTTATTACTAACAATTAAAATACGAACCCAGAGGTAGCGCTGGTCAACACAGCCAGATGGCTGAAAATCTATAAAAAAGTTAGTATTACAAACAAACGAAAGTGAAGTAAAAATAATGAGAAAACTGTAAATGTGATATGGGGTTACTATATTGCCTGTCGCGTCGCTCGTCCGGAGATTGAGGCACGTCTTCCATTACCCGGTTGCCGGGTGCTCCAACGCATGGTGCGTTAAAACTTGCTAACTTCAATAACATTTGCGAATGAATCCTGTTTGTCTCCTACCGTATCAAGACGTGTATCGTAGGTTTCTCCTTATAATTGATAAAAGCCGTTGCTTGCAATTTATTTACTCCTAAAGCGTCAATAAATTGTATAATTGGTGTAGAAATTATTGTACGATTTATACTAGGACTTCTAAAGAAACTAGCGTTGGTTCCGTTACAAATAATATGTTATATAAGTTTTGCGAGTTATTCTGATCTTATCCAGACGAGGGTTACGAAAAGACTTAAAGAGAAGAAGTTCTGCTCCAGATCATCACGAGCGCGCAGACCATGAATTCATATCGCTTCTTACCCATACTTGCAGTTCGTGCATCTTATCCCATCCTTTTCTAATAAGGATAGGATGGCAAGGGGAAGAGTATTGATGGGCGAGGTTGGGTAGGGACAGAACATATCCATTTTCCTGTCCATTCCCTCCTCTGTCCATACAAGGCAAATCTGCAACTCATTGTTTATTGCGGATGATATAGGTAGGTATACTATCAGATGACCTCGTCTTCCATCTTCCTTCATAACAAAGAAAAATAGGCCTGATAGTTATTTTATTGAGAAATAAAACAGTTTAAGACTTTATCTCTGTAAGTTTATTGTTATAAGAATATAAACCAGGCCTAGGCACCCATAGCTTCCTTATCTATTAACCTTTTATCACTTAGTTATGCACTTAAAGTTACCCAGCGTTAGTATACAATGGCTTTGTTTGTGTTGTAGACACATCATTACCGATAATTCTTATCGGTATTATTTTATATTTATAAGACCGTTACAAAAGGCAATGGTCTCGTCTGTAATGCATGTCTTCGTGTAGTAAATGTTGTACATTTGATTAGGGATATGCTTTCGTGTTTTAGGTTTAGGAAGAAATAAATTTGAAGGGGGCGTTAGTGTTGCAAAAGTGATGAGTGATATTATAGCAAGCCAAGCATACATCAAAAATAATATGTAAAAACTTTGAAATTATAGAAATGTACCAGGAACATGTACAATAATTCGACGGGCCGGTTGGCGTGGTTTGTAAGATCCTTGCTTTTCACGCCGCAGGTCGTGGGCTCGATTCCCATCAAGGACAGACATTTTTTTTATGGTGGCAAACGAGCAACCGGATCACCTGATGTAAGGTGAGCGCTACCCATAGACATCTGCAACAAGCAAATGTGTTGCAGATACGTTGCCTACCTTTAATAGATAGAGGAGGGCGTAGACAGGAAAAGGATATTTCCTTTTCCCCGGTAATCCCCTCCCCGTCCAATCCTCTTCCTTTTCTCATCCTATCCCCTTTATGAGGAACGGATGAGAAGGGGAAGAGGATTGAAATTAGGCCTCCGGCACCTCACTCATCAGACGAAACGCAGAGTTCTTCTACTTTACGCCTGTTTTTTGTGAGGATTTCACCGGTCGAGCTGGCTAATTCGTGCAACAGATGTTGTTGTTGCGGACTCTACCACTGTTAGTTTGCATTAGTGTGCATCAACATGTCATTGTGAACATTTATGTATGTATTTACAAAACAAAAGTAGTATATCAGTTATCCGGTTGCTATCGCACAAGCTCTGTTTAGCTTGGGTTCAGATGGCCGTGTAAAAATAAATAAGAATTGTGGTTCTCTGCCTACCCTCTTGCGTGTCGTTTGCATCTTTAACCTATGTTATCTCTGCCCACGCGACCGGTTGACAGGTCTGAGTGTTTATTCATAACACATTTGCATAATAACGGTTTTTGTTAACGATATATCGGATATTTTTTTATAATGACATCACCGTAACCGTCCCGACTAATTGGTGTCCACTTCGATATCTTTAGGTCAGAGCAACGGTACTGTAGCTCGGAGTGTACACAAAGACACGTATTCTCTTGTGAATACACGGTATGTTAGTCATCGAACGCGACGGTTAAACTTGTTCCAGTTCATAAATGTTTGTGTGGAGGCGGACGTCTTCAGTTTGAATTGGCGACCGTTGAACGCAAGGACGACAGCATGTAAAGAGTGAGTCACGCTTCGTACGTGTTCTAGGTGATACTATCACAAAGAAGATTTTGTAACTTTAGGATAAAGAAAGAAAAGGTTAATTAGCTTGTATTAATGCGAAAGTTTGTGAGTACGGATGTTTGTTATTCTTTCACGCAAAAACTGCTGAACGGATCTGGATGAAATTTGGCACAGAGGTAGGTTACAGTCTGGAAGAGCATATAAGCTTTTACCCGTAAAAATATACGGTTCCCGTGGGATGATTTTCAGGTTTATATTCTGAAGCGGCTACCCGTTGGGAGCACTAGTAATGAAAACTATCACGACTGAATGCTATAGAGGTAGTCCAGAGTTGACAACTTTGATACGTCTTAATTATTCTCACACTTGTCTACAGAACTTCTTGTTTGTTTGTAGTGGGTTTGTATTGCAGTATTTGTATTTGTTAAAGCTGTATGGTAAGATCCTGTTGTTTACAATTTCTGATAATATTTTTATCTATAAAGACCCTTTAGTATTTCTATTAGATCACCGTTTATTACGTATGCAGTCAAATAGTTGAATATTTATTTAAAATACTTAGTGTGTTTCTTTTTATTTTACTACTAGTGACCCGCTCCGGCTTTGCCCGTGTACCACTTATTATGTTGATCCGATCGCTGCCAAACACAGGAATGTGCCAATCTGGACAATCACTGTAAATTTCATCATACAGCCGTTTCGGAGTCTATAAGTTATAGGGAACAAACATACTTCGCTTTTTATATACTATTTTTTTTATAAAAAGTATCCTATGCTACTTCTAATACCTCCAAGAATATGTGTACAAAGTTTCATGGTGATCGGTTGAGTACTTTTCTCATGAAAGCGTAACAAACAAACTTACATTCACATTTATAATATTAGTAGGGATTAATAGGGATGTTATAAGTAGAGGTAACGTATATACAACCTCTTGTTCCGACGTTATTCCTTTTAGCATTTACGAAATTGAATTGCATACATGAAACTGTTATTCATAATTGTAGAGGGTTGTAAGAGACAAATGCTCATTTTGGTCGACGGACATTGATTCGCTCGTCATCAAATCCGAGAAATATAGTTGGAAGTAATGTATTTTAATCAAATAATGTTGAAATACGGGACAGTGTAATCACATAATGGCTAACGATCGTGCCGAGGCTCGGCCCTCTCGAGCACCCTCGAATCGGAATGCTAAACGCGTAATGAGTGACAGCCCAAGCCTCTTTGAGCCAAGTCACTCCATGGAGCGTCCGCCGAAGCGACCTAAGAGCTTGACGGCCTCCCAATCCGATTATAATTCCAAAGTAACGGCATGAGCCGAGGTTCCCTCTACGGAGGGAGCCCTCGAGCATAGTTACTCTTAAAGAGGCTCAGGCTAAGCGCCCTCTGCACCCTGCCGCCTTTAGCCCAGTGTAGCTGTAAATGCCTCAAAGCAAACAGTGACTTTCAGTCACAAAAAAAATATACGGGACGGTCTGTCGCGGCGGGACGTTTAAGGTTATGTCTGAAATACGGACGGGACGTTCCGGGAAATACGGGAAGTATGGCAACTCGAAGTTGTAAGTAATGTAACAATGATGTCAATGAGCCAATAGTTGTGATGTTGTATCATGCGATGGGCAGATTTGTAAGTGCTGACCAAAAAGCATTTTCTTGTAAGTTCATATATCATAGTGAATCCAATGCGCCGCTTCCACACCAGCTGAATAGTACTTATTGCTTGTGCACTACTCTCACATATCTTACTTGAACTTCGATTTGAAAGTTATTTATAATTTAGTTTAAGATGGATGATTAAGTTGGGTCTCAGCATTACAATAACATGATAATGTTAGTGGGTGTAGCTTCCTGTAGGCAATAACAATGCTACACTTTCTACGGTGTGCCGGGTACAGGAAGAGTGGGCTATTGGACTGTTTGACTCGTGTAGTGTAATGGCGTGTGAAGTGAGCGCCGGAACGCGCGGCCCATTATCATTAGCCACGGCCCACTGACAGAGGAAATTGTGTGTGTTATTGATTTGATAAATTTAAATGGTATAGAAGTCGGGATTGCTTTTGGGTGATTCGTCAGCCGCAATTTGTGATGTAATGTTTTCACTGAAATTACACACACTAGGTTTTACTCGGGACGATTTAAGTTAGGCAACGATTGCGCAGTTTAAGCTGAACCCTATTAAATATAATTGATTATAGATCTGAGGTCAACTTACATTGGATAATAATTATTTGTACATACAAATTTTCATCCCCTACTTTAGACCTTTAGGAAATGAATTAAGAAAAATCCTTTAGCGTACGCAATAAAAGATGTCTGGCAATTTTTCCAGTCTCTAGGCCCAGTAGTTTAGGCTGTGTGCTTATAAATCAGTCAGTCAGTTATTCTAAAATTATTCTAGCTGACCCGGCGAACTTCGTACCGCCTTAGAAGTAATTTATGCTGTGTTGTATGGGTTATACCCGGGTCGATCCCTTTATTGAAAGCACATTGAGATTGAGCGGTGGGGCAGTAAGGGTCTTTTTACGACATCACATTACAAATATTTTAAATTATCTGCTTTTCTATACTATAATATGCATGTATTATACATATTAGATAGAATATTCATAGAATGATTCAATAGGAAGGCTATTGAATCATTCTATGTAATGAGATAATCTGCATTAAAATCCGTTTGGTAGTTGGAAAGATTTGAACGAACATACATCGGAATCCATTTTGTTATAGTAAAGATAGATAGATATTATAAAACCTAAAGTTTTCTTCCCGCGTCTCTGAACGCGAGAGATAAAATTAGTTATAAACAGTATGGAAGTAAACTTACTATGCTGAAGTGTTAGTAAAACTTTCATTTTTTAATTTAATTATTGCATAAACTTAAAATACTAAAATGAGATGTAAATTGGAACTTATTAAGCTTCTATTAATCCCATCTGTTTAGTATAAGCGCCGGAAAGCAAAGTTTGTTCGCGAACCAACTCGCGTTTTAACGTTTATTGAATTGACACTAAGAAAATCCATTTCTCGAAGGGGCTTTGATTAAAAATACAGGATGGCTCCGTAGGGTTGTCTACAGCTTTTGTATTTCGATACATATATACAATAATGTATATATTTGTTTGTGTGGTCAATCGAATTGAAAATCTGAAAAAAACACACTAATTTTGCGTAAATCTTTTTTTTTGTTTATGGATGAAGGTGGCAAACGAGCCAGCGGGTCACCTGGCGATAAGTGTGTGCTACCCATAGACATCCGCAAGAAGCAAATATGTTACTGATGCGTTGCCTACCTTTAATGGACAGAGGAGGGCACAGACGGCGAAAAAGATACTTCCCTCCCCCCGGTCAACCCCCTCCTCGTCCAATCCTCTTCCCATTGCCATCTTATCCTTATAAAGAAAAGGGTTGAAAGGGGAAGAGGACTGAAATTAGGCCTCCGGCACCTCTCTCGTCGGACAGAACTCAGAGTACTTCTACTTCATGCCTGCTTTCTGTGGGGTTGTGGTATTTCACCGGTCGAGCTGCCCCATTCATGCAACGGATGTTGTTGTTGCGGGCGCTACCACTGTTAAAATCATAATCGTGAATAAATCTATATTTATACCTAATTACATTATCTTATATCTTTATACGACATATTATTAACTACGACAAACTTATGTACGTGGTTAAAATATTTACATTTATAGGTATGTATCTAATTTTAATGTTCAATTGATTTTTTCTTTCTGTGACATAAAAGCAGTACAACGTGTAACACATGTCTAAACACTTAGTATACACTGTACATTCACTGTACATTCACTTCGGTCAGAATAATTTTAAGCTTCAAATCTGAGGGGTGACAGCCCTGGCCTTTCCCTCGTCGAGGGCGAACGCTGTAGGTAGATTTAATACATCAGAACGGTGTAATGCAATTTCTCTCCGCGGTTAATAGCGTCAATTTACGCCGCAAGCTGTGTTCATTTGTAGGGGGAAAACGGACAGAGCATTACTCGGTCCAGATAGATGAACATTTTATCGAAGGATTATATTAATTCATTTATTAAATACTAGCTGAGCCGGCAAACTTCGTCCAGCCCTAAAATTAATACATGGTTCACTATTTCGGCGATAATGGCTTACACATAAAATATGGATATATGCTGTCGCGGGTTTTTATGTAGGACTATTTAAGATTAACATTTCCTTTATACGTTATATACGTGTAACTCTAACGGCTTTTGCAGCGTACACCAGAATAGCTCGCATATGGCGGAATTTAAAACTTGACGTTTATCGTAATTTTTTAAACAATTCACACAATATCTTTATAAATTTTAGCCTATATGTTATACTGATATATTAGCTATGTTATTGTTAAGTTTCATTCAAATCCATTCAACAGTTTTTTCGTGAAAGAGTAACAAACACCCATACTTACAAACTTTCGCATTAATTTTAAATATAAGGAAAGTAGACTTAAAATGTTGATTATAATGCCCCGTGAATGTATATGCTTTAAATAATAAGGGTAGGCTGAATAAAGAATTGAGCTATTTTAAGCGCGATTACTGCGACATGAAATGGCACAGTGCTAAAGCACGGGTAGCTGGTAAATAGTCAAGTGTTTATTCGCGAATTTGTAAAACAAACACCGAATCCCGGAACCGACCCGACCCTTATTTAGGAGATGGCGGTTTCATTACCATATCAATGGAATCGCTCGGCGGCCCACCCGCGCCCCGCTTACGCAAATATTGACCAATACCAATAAAAGTGATTTATGTGTCTGGACGTATTAAGACTCGTTTCATATTTATACAGACTTGTGAAAAAAGAGCGATGAAATGTTTGAATTCAAGCTGTACGTTCTGGGTACCGGCTAGAGTTACATGAGTCGACCGCGGCAGGACTATATGGGTCCTATTGTATTGACACGGTAACATGTTGAAGTATCCTACTAATGTTATAAATGTGAATGTAAGTTTGTTTGTTACGCTTTCACGCGAAAACTATTCATGAAACTTTGTACACGTATTCTTGGAGGTATTAGAAGTAACATAGAATACTTTTTATAAAAAAAAAGTATATAAAAAGCGAAGTTTGTATGTTGCTGTTCCCTATAGACTCTGAAACGTCTGCACCGATTTCGATGAAATTTACAGGGAATGTCCAGATTGGCACATACCTGTGATTGGTAGCGATCGGATCAACATAATTAGTGGTACCCGGGCGAAGCCGGGGGCGGGTCACTATGTATGAATCTGTCTGTATTAATTTCACGCAACGGGTGAGAATATAAGTATATATGTATTGTTTATCAATCAGGTTATGTTTTGAACACCCCATTGGCGGATCTAGAGAGAAGATTTAAGGGGGGTCAAGCTCCCCTTTCCAAATCATTAAATTTTCTTCTGGATGTATATTTCACCCATTGCTGGTGCAATTTGCTGATGATCCACTCGTGTTGTAGGTGTTGCGACGCTCTAATAATTTCGACAACAATAGGGTCGATGCTCCGGCAGACGATGCTCTAACAATACGAAATGCGTGGACAAAAACTGTACTGTCACTGTGTAAAAAAATAGCTTCCGCTCTCAGACTATAGTCCTAGGTTCGTGTTGCGCGTGAGAGAAGGGGGATAAAAGACTAAATGATTTGCTTTTTTAAAGTTGCCTTACTTATTTTGAGATTTTAAGTTTGATGTTTCAAAGGATCTTACTTTAACCACAATATTTTTTATCAAATTCTTCTTGTGCCGCCAGTTTATTATTTTCCCGGTCTTTTGATATCTGGATTTCTAATAGGATGCCAACAATCTATAATCCCTACGAATATTATAAATGTGAATGTAAGTTTGTTTGTTACGCTTTCACGCGAAAACTACTCAACCGATCATCATGAAACTTTGTACACATATAATTGGAGGTATTAGAAGTAACATAGGATACTTTTTATAAAAAAAGTATATAAAGTGCGAAGTATGTATGTTCCCTATAGACCTATAGACTCCGAAACGGCTGGACCGATTTCGATGAAATTTACAGGGATTGTCCACATTGGCACATTCCTGTGTTCGGTAGCGATCGGATAAACATAATAGTGGTACCCGGGCGAAGCCGGGGCGGGTCACTAGTCAGTAGCACAACATAACAGTATTGTAAAGTTTTTATTATAGCAAGTATCAAAGGCTTTGTCTATGTTTACATAAAGATTAGGTTCTTTCGTATTTTATAGTATTTAGGTACGTATTGTGAACTTCAGTCAGTAATACGGATATGTAAATTGTATCTTTTTAAAGCACGTTTGTATGAATAGGCCGTTAGCTTCTTTAAACTATGTTGTATTATTTCGTCTGTGTGATAGTGCTCTTAGCTCTGCAGTATTATCATGAAGGAAAAATATATGGCGAAATATTTTTACATTCATAAACATGGAACAAACTTCATTTTCCTCAACAATTACACGTCATGTTATAAAAGTAATTTATTTTATTTATTTATTTCAAACAAGTTCACAATTTTCATATGTTTTACATTTATGTTGCCTTTATCCTCCCACGTGTGTCTTACTTACAACTTACTAAGTTACATGATAATCTAGGCTTAGGTATATGTTCAAGTTGAAGGTATCGATTAAAACATTAGTTTTGGCTGCGTACTTCGTGTTAATGTGGTTGTAATTAACCTGCTTTCGAGTCCTTCGAATCGGATTATGAAGGATTTTCTCAAGTCCTAAATTTGCTAGATAATTGTTAAAAGTATAACTTTATTCGTACATGGTGAAGGTAATTAATATTATTACTTATTGAGGCTTTACGTAGAGGGATAGCCTTTTGGATCTACTTACTACTAATTAATAGCACAGTTAACTAAGCTTCGGTACACAGCAAAACTCGGTGTGTTTGAAGGCTGTTGCGTTGCGAATAGATTCACTCGTCGCTAGTTGGAATACGCCTCGACTTGAATTGAACATGTTAATGCTAAGAAACCATCCCTTCACGTGACAGCTCAGGCTACACGTCTGTAGAAAACGGATTGATACAATAAATATCTATTAAAATTACAATATTTCTCACATAAACAGGTAATAATAGGCAGAACGCTTAAAGACATGGCAAACGAGCAAGCTGGTCATATGATGTTAAGTAACCGTTACAAATAGGCATCCGCGACTAGCAAATGAGTCGCAGATCCGTTGCCTACCTTTGCACAGAGGAGGGGATAGATAGATAGATTTCGTGTAATCCTTTTACCCTTCCCATACGCTAAGAGGACTGAAATTGTGCCTCTAGCACCGCACTCATCAGACGATCCTTGCCTTGTGTAAAGGTATCGAAGTAATAAGAAGGTCATCCCCTTACTATGATATAAATTGATAAAAGAAAATGTAGGTTCATATTTATATAAAACTAGCTGTTGCCTGCGACTTCGACTACAGCGTCGCGTAATTTTATTCACAACTTCGATTTTTTCAATTTTTTGTGCGGAACCCTATTATTTTATTTAAATTAAATAAGCCTATTTGAATCAGGTTCGGTCGTTTCCGAGATTACTCGGAATAACCAGACAGACAGACAAAAAAATGTAAAATTGTATTTTTGTTATAAGTATCGTATATACATCATGTGTATTGAGTATGGAAATTTTATTTTGATACTACATACGGACACTTTAATTTTATTTATCTGTGTAGATAATTGACATTATTTAGTACAGCGAAAAAACGCTCGGTTCTTTTTTGTTGTGGCATACAAAAGATACGTTTGTTAAAGTTCTCGAAGAAGGTTACCGTGTAAGAGACAATGCGGTGAAGAAAGTCGCCCAACCGGCTTACACAAAGTATGGCAAGACGTGTTCGAAGATAAAGAGAAGCTAGCCACGCGCCGATGTAACCGGAATTATGCACCGAATTGCGATAGCCGGTTCAAAGTATCGCGTACAGTTAATCAAAATGGTATGTCAGATCTGGCACACAAATTTATCTATCGTCTATATACGCGAAAAAGAAAAAATAATTGACAATAAATCAGCCTTTTTCAGAATGTTTCCCACCGCAGGGACACGCTGGACTAGTGTGGATTGGTGGATAGGTGGTGGTTCGAAGAACGTGCCGGTTTTCTCACGATGTTTTCCTTCACCATTGGAGCAGTGGTGGTGAAATAAATTACGCAAAGTAAAGCGCCTGCCTGGGTTCGAACCCGCAACTTACGGTACAAGTAGACTACCTAAACCGCTGA
The DNA here is from genome assembly GCA_029849275.1 of Papilio elwesi. Taxonomy (NCBI): domain Eukaryota; kingdom Metazoa; phylum Arthropoda; class Insecta; order Lepidoptera; family Papilionidae; genus Papilio; species Papilio elwesi. The sequence continues at coordinate 762,153 of CM056687.1, read as the reverse complement.
GCCACCACTGCTCACTAAGAAAGGATTTTTCTAAATTCATCCCCCTAAAGGTTTAATGTAGAGGATGTAAGTTTGTATGGAGAAATAATTGATTTCCAATGTAAGTTGAGTCCTATTTGATCTTTTATATTAAATAGGGCTTAGCTTAAACTGGACCATCGTTGCTTTAAGCTCAGAGCTCAGCTTTTGTTCACATATTTCATCTGAACCCAGTAACCTAATAGAGTAGCTAACAGTTGTACAAGTTGCGACTTCTAGGTTCGTTTTTGGCTGATTAACTTTTGTGTTTTAAGTTACTCGTGTTCTCATTTCTATGAAATTCTTCTAAGTGAGCTGATTAGTTTCTTCTGAATGTATTAATAGACTATTTTTCGTATGCTGGTAATATTATACACCCACCGCCGCGTCGATGTCATTGTGTTTTTTTATAGCATAAAGGGCAAATGACAATCCGTCCAGATAGCAACATCATCGTTAGCCTTTCCTTCTGAGCATAGACCACGATGCCTTCCAATATAAAAATCGGAATAAATTGACGGAATAGAGTAAACAATGGTCAATAACTTGTATCAGTGAAAACTATTGTAATTATGACGGGTATAGGAGTCTTAAATGAAGTAATGGTGTCAACAGACTAGATATATGATTCGAATTAAGCGACAACCAGCACTGGTCTAAGACATGGCTTAAGAAATGTATACTTTCATCTGTTATTTGATCAGGATCTTGATTGACATGTGGGTAGCCGAGCTAAACCTGGAGCCAACATTCTTAAATAGTAAAAAACAAATTAGGTTGAACCCTTGCGTAAATCGCCGTTGGAGAGTCTAGGGGTCCAGTTTAAGAGCGTTGGTCCCTGATAAGCTCGATAACTAGTCATCATCTAACAATTTAGGTCTTGATCAAATAACAGATGAATGTATGAATTACTTATGGCCGTATCTTATACTATACCGACTGCCGTCTCGTCGTCGCCGTGCCCGAATACAGTTCACAAATGGAGTGATTAATGTGTTTTGAACGGCGCGCTAAATGTGAACGCACTTTGTTTTATAAACGTTGTGTAACTTAGAAGCATTTGCTTAACATGTGTGTGGTTGGTTGGGATGCTGGGTGCTTTTATTATCTGTGTTTAGATGGCGCTCATTTTATATATAATACATATATATATATATATATATACACATAATACAAAATAGGTAGGACTCTTTAGAGAAATACAACCATTTCTTTACTACTAAAAATCTAGTTGCGATTGAACTATCGGTTTATTCTACTAATGTCTACGGATTTGGTGGTTCCTCACGATGTTTTCGCTTAACGTTTTTTGGAGCAGTGGTGAAGAAATAAATAACAAAGTAATACCCTGTCTGGGTTCGAACTTGCGACGTACGGAAGTTGGGGTTATACCACTGGGCCACTACTCACGTGGTTCACGTGGTCGAATGAACCGTCTTAAATCATTTTTTTAAAGGTTCATCTTTTCAAAATCCCCAAATGAATAGCCACAGTATAATAAATACTTTAATGAACTCCTTGTATTCCTAACAACAAAAACACGCGCACTTTTTTTGAAGTGAAAACTTCTCTAGTCGCGTCAGATGATATTGGAAGAGAATAATCTTGTAGGTTCGCGTGAACAACATGTGAAACATGCTAGATGCGTCAGCAACACGCGTCCGCAGCATCCTTTTTTTTAATTTTGTTGACTATTTATTTATTTTTAAACTATTGTCGCGTCTATTTTGTCACTCCTGTCGACGGTCCTTACACCTCTGTTTTTTTTAAGTCTTATACACTCGGACATAGACTACACTCTGAAGTACAAACGACCAGTCTCTCGATAAGTCAAAACACGTAGAAGTCACCACTTAGACCATACGAACGTAAAGCGTTAGATATGCCAATATTGCAGGGTTTGGAACTGGCGAGTACCGGGAAAGACTAATATAATCCCCCCCACTCAGGGTGTGCAATCATTTGCGGTGGTGATTGTAATGTGCTAGGTCCCATACTGTCAACGTGTACTGTTTGATGTGAAAAGGGGTACAGACAATTTTTTTTGCAATATAAACAACTTTTCCATTATTCTTATTTAAAGGTTTAAGGTACCGTAAGTTATTTTATTAAATAAAAAAGTAATAAATAACGGAACGTTTACAAAAACATGACCCAGTCTTCATGCGCATACGCATTTAAAGGTCACACGAATTAGGCGAATAGCTACAACGTAGTCGGCCGCAGTCACGGCGGAGGCGGATGAGGGCCATCTTCCGATTGTTCGCAGCGTTTCTTTCAGCGGCGACACTGCGGCTGGTTGTGCGGCTGCTAACGCACTGTGTGGATTGCGGTTGTACGTCAAAGACAGCGTGCCGTCTCGACTACCCGCAAACATCCGTCCGCAGTTGTAACCGCAGCAAGCGGCTTGTGTGTAGTGCGTAAACGGCCTTATTGTATTAATGTATACATGTATTTGTGGTGGGATGCATACATTTCTGCTAACGATTTGGCGTCTCTCCAAAATGCAGTAATCGTCAGAACAACTTAAATCTTTACGTAACGTTTTATTGTTTGGTTGGTAGCACTTTATTTATAAGTTGTACAGTAAAAAAAAACGTCTATTCCGTATTATATCAGTTAATTATAATATAGACAGGTAAATGGAATAAAAACTTTTTCTGCGAGTCTAGCTTGTGATCTATTCGTATGAGTCGAAGTTTTAAATACCAGACCCTTGTTCCCACGGTCACTTTATAAGTTAGTGATTGGGACTTAATGTATATATATATAATCAGAATTTGGGAAACTGCTCCAACGATTTTCATGAAATTTTGTATTTAGATTCGGTTTTTATTTTTAAATTTACCTATAGATGTGATTTGTCCATAAAAACGTTAAAAAATTATATAAAAAAATATTGTGCGCCATCTTTAGATAGGTATTTGCATTATTTATTGTTGAAGCGTTGTCAAGGACTAACTTACTGATATCTCATATTTTTGTTAGATGCCGCTATTTTAAAAAATACGATCTTACATGTAAAAGACAAAGCAGAGCAAAGCTAGTTTTTTTATGTGAAATGGTGGCAAACGAGCTAGCGGATGACCTGATGAAGTGAACGCTGCCCGTAGACCTCCGCAACAGGCAAATGTGTTGTAGATGCGTTGCCTACCTTTAGTAGACATAGCATAGACAAGAAAAAGGATATTTCCTTTTCCCTGTTAACCCCCTCCCTGTCCAATCCTCTTCCTATCCCATCCTATCCTTGTGAGGAAAGGATGGGAAGGGGAAGAGGACTGAAATTAGGCCTCCGGCATCTCACTCATCAGACGAATCGCAGAGTACTTCTACTTCACGCTTGTTTTCTGTGAGGTCGTGGTATTTCACCGGTCCGGCACATTCGTGCATCAGATGTTGTTGTTGCGGACTCTACCACTGTTAAAAAATTAGTATCTTTTAATACGTGTGTGTAATTTTATATAACCATAATGGGTGAGAGTTATAATTAAAATAATGGTTTGACAAAAAACCGGTTTGTTTTAACAATTTGATTACATAGCAGTTATTGTTCACTGTGATCAATTGATCTATTTATTAAAATTATTATGATGGAGTATTTATACATTACAAACAGTTTTTTTAATTGAATGTGCGAAGTGCGAATGTACGTTGGCTCGGCTAGTTTAATTACTAAAGTGACGCGCTTTTTATGGCGGGGGGATGGGTCTGGCCGCATTACTAGACTGAGAGGCGTCTGCACTCCGCGCTTTGCCTCCATGACAAAGTTGGCAAAGTGCACAACTAATTTGAAATCCTATCCTAATATTATAAATGCAAATGTACGTTTGTTTATTTGCTTGTCTGTTACGCGTTACCTCACGTTACCACGTTGTTAAGGATACAGAAAATGACATGGGTTACCTTTTATCCAGGAACGTAAAGTATTGGCGTAAAAATTGATTTCATTTACATTCCTTAATTTACACTGTCTGTTGCCATTGTGAATTAAGGAATGTAAATGAAAGCAATTTTTGTCGTGTTGACTAATAGACGTCGAAGCGGAATAAATTACAAAAATTTGCGGTGGGGAAAATGGGAATCGAACGCGCGTGAAGCCGCGGACAGTGACTAGTATTTTTAGTTATTTACGTATCGTTTCAACATCCCATCCAGTTGTAAATTATGCATTTTAGTCCCCTCTTATATTGTAATGCATTTACCATTGCTATAATACTAAAAATTTTGTACGTTTTTTTCCATCGGGATGGAGAAATCTTTTTTACTCTGAGCTTTTGACTTATTCAATTAAAATAGATGTGATATAAACCTTTTTAGTCTTTTTGGGTTATTTATTTTTTTGTATTTTTGTTTATTTGCCAGTGTTTTTCTTATGTATTTACTAAGCAAGCAAATTGGCTCTAAAGCGAAAGAACCCAATTTAAACACATTTTAGTTGAACAGTTCGGTGGACAGTCGCGTTGTCTTCACACTAAATACGTTTTAAATGTTTAAATGTAAATATAAATAACTAAAAATTTGTAGGCGTGTCTGCATCTGATGCATTCGTTGTTTTTACTGTAGCAATAAGTTTTTGGTCTTCATGTTTAACAGAGTATGTGTTATATGTAGACAAATGTTTTGACGAATTAAAGTTCTGGGAGTAGAACGGCTTCGCACACATTCGTTTCATATCATCCACGCCGGAAAATTTTGTAAATAGACTTCGCGTAAAATAACTTGTCAAAAAGTTAATGGTTGCCATGCTATGTCATCTCAAGCATCAGAATGTCCGAATGATGCTATTTTTGTGTCACATTGCCAAGGGAATCTATTTCGTATTTGCGGAGTTTTCAGTTCGTGATAATACCCTATGTCATTTTTTGTATCCGTGACAATATGTGTTTATTTGCACGCGCTAATCTCGGAAATTTCATTGGAGAGATCAAATATTACGGCAGACAATTTAACATCACGCTACGTATTTTTAAGTAGTAATCTGATTTCGTTTAAATTAAACGGTATGGCAGGTAAAACCGTGGGGCGCAGCTAGTGTAATGTAGTAATATATTATGTACATCCAGCTTTGGTGTTGTGTAGTCGAAACTTCACTGAAAATGGAAGCAAGAGGCGAAATGAATCTATTCTGTTGTTCACCCGGTGTTAAGTTACGACTTACGCGTTGCCAATACGTTGTAGGACAAAAGGTCGATAATCAAAATAAATTGAAGGGATGATGGAAGTAGGAAGGGGATTAGGCCGCCCGCAACTTATTTATCGCACAAAGTTTAAATTAAGTGTCATAAGGGATGCAAAATCGGAATAATTGTAATGCCGCCATGCTGTCGGTGCAGCGGGTCATCAAACCCTGTGCGCGGGCCCCCGCACGCGGAGCCGCCGGCTATAATTGCAACGTACGGACAATGGCCTTGCCTCGTCCGTGCTATTCGTGGCCCACTGATTCATGTACGCTTTCGTCGTGCAGGTATACAGATTCGAATTTTCAATCTGATTGCGACAATAATTATCGCTCCTTGCTTCGATTTCAATTATTCCGTACTGTTTATTCGTATGCCAATAGGTACAACAACTGGCCAATAAGTTAATAGCTATACTTAGATCCTCTTGTTCCGTAAACCATTCGTACTACGAACGATGAGTCTCGACAATACTTAAGTAAATAAGTTATCTTATGTGTACTACGTTTTAGACAATAACACAGGCAGGCAAAAGGATTGCCGATAGAAGTGAAAATTTAATACATGTGGGAAGACACGACAATAGTTCGAAAATATATAAATAACCAACTAAAATAAGCCCTTGTATTTTAACAATAAAATTCAAAATTGAATGCAAGAAACTTAATTGAAAAAGTTATTCAAGTAAGTATCATTCTGACGCATGTTGAGTATGTTGTTCACGCGACCCCTATAAGATTTGGCCTACCAAATATCGTCTAACGCGGCTATAGAAGTTTTCACTTCAAAAACCCTTAAGGGCAACGAAAAAACCTATAGCGATTAACGGAAACGAAGTTATTTTCGAAAGTCATGTCATTTCAACATCTGCGCGAACGTTCGCTAATAAATAACCCCTCTAATGAAATCAAATAGACCGCTCTGTGTTGTGAACGCGCCCTTGTACCGGCTCCCTTCGGTTTCCCTGTAACTTGATTACGGCGGCCACTTCGCTGGACTAGAATCAAATCGTGGTAATCTCGCTTCATATGACTATTTTTTTGTACAAAATAACGAGCAAATGAGCATTGGTAACCATGGCAACCGATGTTGTTAATGAAGATTACCTATTTCTATATCTCAAACAGTTTTTGCTGATATATAAGATATCTTATTACGCCACTACATTTTATATATATGATATTTGAATATGTCGATAAGTCGTGACAAACATTTGCATTTTTTTTATATTACTAGGTGGCAAAAGAGCAAGCGGTTCACTCGTTGTCAAGTGATCGCTACCCATAGACATCTGCAACTAACTAATGAGTTGCAGAAGCGTTGCCTACCTTTAATGGACAGAGGAGGGGACAAACAGAAAATGGTTATTTCCAATTCCTATACATCCACCCACCGTCAAGTTCTCTTCCCCTTCCCATCCTTTACTTATAGGAAAAGGGTGGAAAGGGCAAGAGAACTAGAATTAGGCCTCCGGCATCTCAGTAGTCAGGCAAAACGCAGAATACTCTACTTCACGCTTGTTTTCTTTGAGGTCGTGTCATTTTACCGGTCCATTCGTGCAACAGATGTTGTTGCGGGCTCTACCAATGTTAAAAAAATAATTTATAATATCAGTTACGTTTTTTTAAATATTTATAGTTCTTTTAATTAACATGAAATAAAGTTAACGATGTGTCAATTATTTTTTCGGTGAATTCTAACCTGAACAAACTCATCTAGTGATGTGTGCATGCATGCTCATTTTTTATTCACGACTTTATTTGCTCATCCATTAGCTTGCGCCTTTTAGCCCCAATAACAAATTGACTTCAATATTAACTCCACTCTATATGCCTCATACATACACGTTTAATAGTGCCGTTAAGTGTGTCGAGTATTTTTCGCAAGTATATACAAGTATTTTGTCAAATCTGATTCTGGAAGAACTATGTATTCTCTAAACAAGTTAAACAGTTTACTATTTAAGTCTTTTATTTTATGACTACATCTTAACATAAGTTCCAAAAAGTTCAGAGCTCCAATATAATATAATAATAAAATATCCTAGGACATATTCACACACGGCCACCTGATCCCAAACTAAGCAGAGCTTGTGCTATGGAAACCAGATAACTGATATACTACTTATAGCACTTTTCTTTTGTAAATACATACTTAAATAGACAATTACACCCAGACTCAGTACAAACAGACATGTTCATGCACACAAATGTTTGTCCTGGGTGGGAATCGAACCCACAATCTGCGGCGTGAAAAGCAAGTATTTTACAAACCACGCCAACCGGCCCGTCAAATGGTCGTATAGTTTCGAATTCCCGGTAAAATCGCTAAAGATTTAATAAAGTATTTAAACACTCTACCGTAGAAACAATTGTACTAAGTAAAACGTGATATCTCATTGCACAACCTAAGTCCAAGGGCACCGGGGCCTGATCAATAGTTAGTTTACCGCAGTCATAAACTCGGCTGGTAGCGAGTTACTGCGCTTTTATCGTCTACATAAGGGACGAACAAGGTACGGTTCGTTAAATACAGCTTCTAGCTTACTTTCACTGTTGTGTCTACCAATGCTTTTGCTGACGGTGCAGACATTTTTTTAAGTGTAGCGTTTACTTAACATCAGGTGATCCGCTTGCTCGTTTGCCACCAACTCACATTAAAAAAAAAGTTCATTAGGCTAAATTCGTGAATATCTGGATTGTATGGTGTGCCAGCAGCAGGAAGAGTTAAGCAAATATTTCCGGAATCTTATCCTGTATCTTATTCCTGTATTCATATGCTCTTTGTTTATTTGTTCTGTAGTTGTTACTTTGGAGGGTAGCTGGATAATTTTGGTTTAGGATGAGGTAAAACTCAAACAAGCGACACACATGGAAGTACTTGTAAGTAGCGTTACCCGGGAAAGCTTGCAGTGATACCTAACTTGTTTTAATTTTAATAGGACCAAAGCAATAAATAGAGAGCAAAATGACGTTAGACTGAGTAAGAAATATTTTTAAAAACTACGAAATTTTTGTTATTACAACTTGTGATGACACATCGCATCTTTATGTATGATTTTGGGTATTGTCCCATTTTATCATATACATTGTTTTCCGCTGTTGGCAATATTAACAAACCCAACGCAGTGCCAAGACTGTAATGAGATCTGACAAAAAAGACAAGAAATATAATCTGTGTGTCCTAGATTTTGTTACTTCTCGCATTCATAACACGTATGTCCCTCGGTGTTGACTTCTAACACACTAAATATTATGTTACATTTACTTTTTGTGACAATTAAATCCAATACGGAATGACATCTACATGTTTTGAAGTCCATTTTTGATGTTCCATGTTTCATGTTCAATTTATGATATAAAGCCAAAAAAAATTCATGTAGGGCGAAGCGGGATTTCTTGCCGGCTCACTGCAGCTTTATAAGGTGCAAGTTCTCTTCGGATCTCTAGGCTGGAGCTCCCCAATACTAGCTTGTTCCATTTGACCACATACAACGGATTCGAATGGGCGACGACCGACCTCTTATTGATTGGCTTGATCTGCTGGCATTGTGAAGAGAGGTCGCTCTGCATTTATTACCGCATGTACCTTGGGGAGGTTTCCGAAGAAATATTTGGAACCATACCTACAGCTGAATTGCTTCGTCGATCAACGCGACAGAGCTCTATCGTCCACACCATCTTGATAATTGGCGTCACTATAGTGCGGTTTTCGTGAAATCTCCGTGAGATCTCCTACCTGATCTGTCGCCAGCGGTATTTCCTAACCAATACGAATTAGGGTCCTTCAAGTAGCGAGTGAACGCCTTCCTAAAAGACCGGCAACGCGTCTGCAGTTCCTCTAGTGTTGCGGATGTTCATGCAATACGGTTTTCCTGTATTTGCGTAGTTTGAAAATGATTTACTGTGTTACTTTTAGTCTCCTATGCTAATAATTACAAAAAGCACTTGGTATTCATTAAACAGGAAAGCAATGAATGTGACTGTAATACGTCCGCACAAACCCCTCATGACATAGTTCATAGCGCGAACGTCAAAGCCTGCAGGGGTGAATATTCTATAATATGCATAAAGATGTACAGTTGGTGGAATCCACGACCAGTATACAGATATTTGCACACGCAAATATCATCTTTAATTACGTATATATATAACATCGAATGTGGCGTGTGGGAGAAACAATCGGGTGGCAATTATTACGCTCGTTGTACTCTTACAACGGTATCCAACGGTAATTGTGCAGGCGAGAGAACAAAACAATTTGTCTGTGAGATAAATTGCAAAGCAATTTGTCAAGAAGCAGAGGCCCGAGGCCCGGGATCGGCGTAATGGGTTTGCTTATCCACTTTAATGAGTTATCTCGCGGTAGATTCAAATTGGTTTTTTTTCGCCTCCGAACGGAGGATTTTTCATTAAGCCCATGTTCTGGACTGTGTCTATTGTAGGCTCGTCGGGTTAACTTTATTGAGAACTCACAGAATCATTGACATATTGAAATATAAGGTGCTCCGTTTTTTTAATTAGAGGAAAGTACGAAAAAGAAATTACGTCTACTTATTAAAAATATGATTTTACTAAGTGCGAAAGAATAAGTCACCAGCATAACTTGTTAAACCTTAAACCTAAGTTACCTTTCTTCTAATGGTATAAGTGAAAGGTCACATGCTGCAAAGCGCACGTAGTTGTGACGTCACTAAAACTTAAGACTTCATATACGAGTATAGCAAGTAGAGTTCATAGTTTGCTTTTTTTTTCAGCAAAAACTTGAGGTAACGATTTCTTTTCCTTTTACCATACCAAGGCGTATTGCTTGCGAAAGTTTGTAAGTATGGATGTTTGTTATTCTTTCACGCAAAAACGGCTGAACGGATCTGAATGAAATTTGGCACACAGATAGATTATAATCTGGATTAATATATAGGCGCCTTTTTATTCTGGAAAAATGTACGGTTACCGTGGGATGACTTTTTTTTGTCTACGTATATATTCCGAAACGGCTACCCGGGCGAAGCCGGGAGGATAACTAGTCACAAATATATCCATAACGTAATATTGTCGATTTTCCGAACAATGTTTGCGACCATCTCATATTCTTTCGTTTGTTGAGTTAATTACTTATTATCATGCTTGTAAATGGCTCATTTGCTTTCTCCTTTCTTAATACGAGTGTAGTCAATTGTCCAATTTTTCTGTAGAGCTTTTCTTTAGAATACTTTCAATTGAAATACTAACTCTGAAATCATTTAACAAACATACTTTACGGGATATTGGTTTAACAGTGGCAGAGCCCGCAACAACATGTACTGCACTAATAGGCCGGCTCGACCGGTGAAATACCACGACCTCACAGAAGACAGGCGTGAAGTATTCTGCGTTTCGTCTGATGAGTGAGGCGCCGGAGGCCTAATTCTAGTTCTCTCCCCCTTCCCACCCTTTTCTTGTAAGGAAAGGATGGAAAGGGGAAGAGAACTTGACGGTGGAGGGGATGTATAAAAATTGGAAATAACCATTTTCTGTTTGTCCCCTCCTCTGGCCATTAAAGATGGGCAACGCATTAGTTAGTTGCAGATGTCTATGGGTAGCGATCACTTGACATCGGGGGAACCGCTTGCTCGTTTGCCACCTAGTACTATAAACTAAATAAAACCGTTTAAAAAAAATGAAACATTTACCAAAATTTTAATTTTGATAATATAAAGGAAGGTTGTGTACTTTTGAAAATATACGGTGATTAAATATGTGTCACATTGACACAGAAAAGCAATGTAGAGGTAAATATTGCTTCCTACATTTGAATTTTGGAAGTCAATTCACAATTTTAATTTTTTTTCCATCACGTCCTCTATAAATATAAATCATTGAAAAATGTTTGTTGGAGTTAATCATATCATATATAGACCATAATTATAGCTAGGCGGTTAGTAGACTATGAAAACACGGCATGAGGCAATGTCGTCCGCCGGATGTGACTGCGATGGCGCGGAAGCGTCCGCCGCCATCTCGTTTCGCTCCGGACGTACGTCTGCGTCTAGTAATTTAAAGTTCATCCTTTTGCGCAGAGCTGAAGCACTGACTAGATTTCCTGAAACATTGAACTAATGTAATCAAAGATTTTATTCCCTTGACGCCTTCAGTTTCTTGTATTTACATTAATGTTAAAGTTGATATTAAAAGGTAACATTTCTGTTATATCGTCGCGTACACCTTGAATATGTTGCGCAAAAATGAGAGTAATGTGTATGAGAAAAAGAGAATAAATGTTTAGCGTATAGAGTAAATAACGTATGACGTAATTTAGAAACGAAATATGCATGGTGTGAGTAACATCTGTAAGTAAACAGATTTGACGTGACGTCTTATAAATTGATGGATAGTAGGTGGCATTCGCTAGAAATGTAGCGTTACGGTCGGGTCCCGCTGCGCTTGAGCCGAGAGTAACCGATCATGCACGATCGATCTGCCGCATGTCTGAATGTGTCTGCGTGTGTGATAGAGAGAGATAGTACCGCCGATAGACAATGCTCATTGTTTTAAGAAACGTCACGAATTTAACGTGCGAGCGCCTTTCGCCCAAACAAACACCTGGGATTTTTTTCGTTACTGGTAAGCGCCATCCGGGTTATATAGTCTGTAAATTTGCATTCTATAGCGTTAAGAAATAACTTGTTTGGATACGTGAATTTAAACCTAAATGGTAAGAAATTATAATTTTAAATTCAACGCCGAGTCAACGATGTAACGAAACGATCCCACACATCGAGAATGACCGCGAAAAACACGGGGTTTCGCCTCTCATATTTCAGCGGCTCGGTTGACCTGCTTTTGTGGTTTCTGGCTTTCTGCTTTCATGACAGAATCCCGCTTTGATTCTTCTAGAACTGCTTTATATCCACAGCGCATTGTTTCAAAGTAAATAAATTCTGTTTCATAGAAAACACACAATGCACAAATTTAAAAAAAAGCAGTTAATATAGTAAATCAAATGAAATTGAATATATCGAAATATATGTTAAATACATATGTGTGTATGTTGTTGTCTGGTCTTGAATAAATAACTATCCATTTCCGAGAACAAATGAAACGTTCAGTACTTATCCAACTTGTTACAGACGGATTAGTAAAGAAGGGCTATAATTACATAAGTCCGTATTATCCTTGAGGCATGCCCGCTGACTCACGGGGACCGTCTCACCTTGAATACCAATAAATACGGAAATGCAATTTACGCTTCCACGCTTTAGCCTTTGTTCGCTTTGGAACTCAATTCGTCCATGATATCGGATTATTCATTTCGATATCGTTATACCTACCGAATTATAATTTATTAAAAGTCATAGACTCGGGGGAGGACCATGAGTTTATGGGTCCCTGGGGTCATAGCAATTGGCGCCCTATCTAAAAATAAACAGTAGCCAAAAATGTACCGCTCTAGAATATGTGGTTGGCTACAATCGAATGCTGCTAGGCTGTGCTGGGTTTCTCGTTAGAGTTTTCGAAAAATGTATATAAACAGCAATAATTTTTCTGGCTGTTTGTCGACTGTCATGTTCTAAAACATTGTATTTTAAAACATTTTCTCATTTCCTACTTAAAAGTCTACAGAAACTTTCTAATTGCCTGGCATCTTCCTTAAGTCTAGCGGGCTATAAGTACCATTGTACGAAAATGGTATTACTATTAAATGTATATTTGGTTATCAAAAACACGAAATACAGAAGATTATGAGTCTAAGTCTTCTTATTTTCTTGAATTGTTTTAGAAACCAAATCCCTACTAATATTATAATCGTGAATGTAAGTTCGTTTGTTACACTTTCACGTGAAAAATACTCAACCGATCATCATGAAACTTTGTACACATATTCTTGCAGGTATTAGAAGTAATATAGGAATTATAAAAAAAAAATTCTATGAAAAATAAAAAAAACGTTTGTCAAAAAATCTAAAAATCTAGCTACTTCAACGTCATAATATTATAAATGCGAATGTTTATGTGTGTGGATGTATGGATGTTTGTTACTCTTTGACTCAAAAACGGCTGAACGGATCTGGATGAAATTTGGTACAGGGATAGATTACAATCTGGTATAGCACATAGGCACGTAGGTTCCCGTGGGATACGTTTTGTTTTTTTACGGGTGCATATCTACACATATAAAAGACGATGTTCCGTATAGATTCCGAAACTGCTACCCGGGCGAAGCCGGGGCGGATCACTAGTTTATAAATAAAGCGATCGCCTTTAACTGGAACGTGAAAAAATACGCTAATAACTGCCACAGAAGAAATAATTTCTTTCCGTAAAGGACGCGGGCTGTTTGTAAATTAGCATCTTGCACACAGAGGTCGGTGTAATTTGAACACTGTAATCCATTAAGTATAGCACCTGTTTGCCTATTTTTGGATAATTACAATTTAAAGGTTGATAAAACTAACTGGGATAATCTACTTTTCCCCTCAACGAATTCCAATTCAAGTTTAATTACATAATAACACATGGCAAAAGAAACCTAAAAACTCAACAGCTTTTTAAAAATATATACAGGCTGTTGAAATGAGACATTATAGTCATTAGGTTTGCATATCCAAATACAGACAGTAGTAATCATGGAATATGTTGGATTATGGGGGTGTAAATTGTAATGATGGTGCGTAAATGAAAAGGCATTATGTTAGAAGCTTGTTGGAGCTGGAGAAAGCTGTAATAATATAATGAACACGCGGCGAGGAGGCCGTCGCGCGTGGGCGTCTGCCCTTGATCGATCCGTTGCCGCGTGTGTCACACTTACTTTTCGTGACTCCCTGTAGGTTGAACGTCTAGGGTGGATGTATCGAGACTGTCCTGGACTTAGGTTTTTTGCTGTACAAAACAATACAGAAAAATGAATTAATGGCAGGAATTAAATGTTCGTTGAAGGTAAAATAAAATTATTGGTATAATGGATTCGTTCATCGTTAGTACGGGTAAGGATTGGAACAAGTTGCTAGCGTCAATGTTGACGTATACATGACATGGGTACCTTCAAGAGAAGAGTGAATAGGCTGTTACTAAACTAGTGCATACAATCTTTCGACCACATCGCCACTTAACATCGGGTGCTAGTTTATACAATATCACAAAGAAATTGTGTCAATCAGCATATAAATTAGCATAAATCGTATAGCTCAGTGGCCCACTAACCTTAAATGAATTGTAGTGTTTATTTCTTTCTACTTTTTGTAATAGAACTTCGATGAACTCTTTAGAAATTAATTTGGGTGTTCCGTTGATTTCGATTTATGTTTCACGAATAATAGGAAAAAATGTCCTGAATCGGTTTAAAGAAACATGGTGACACTATTGCAACCCTCTTTATAGCACTACAAGGAGACCTTCGAAGTACGCCATCCGAAAGCTATGGATTTCCTGCCGGCTGTCGACAGATTATCGCTAAACCTGGCTGGAGGCTTACGACTCACAGAGTAGAATGTAAATGACACGTTCTATTTCAAAGTTTTAATGTTTTGACAAAGTTTCACGGCCAATAAAAACAAAGTTTAGCATGTAATGATAAGTTCGGAAATTACTAATGTGGTAAACTATGTGTTTTTTTGTTTTGAAGCTATAAATTTATTAAGTAATTGTAAAATATTGATAGCCACTGAGATGGTTGCAAAATTCAACATCCTACTATATATCAATCTATATATCAATCTATCTATAATATTTTAAATGTGAATGTAAGTTTGTTTGTTACGCTTTCACACGAAAACTACACAACCGATCATCATGAAACTTTGTACACATATTCTTGGAGGTACTAGAAGTAACATATGATACTTTTTATGAAAAAAAATAGTATATAAAAAGCGAAGTATGTATGTTCCCTATAGACCAATAGACTCCGAAACAGCTGGACCGATTTCGATGCAATTTAGAGGGATTGTCCAGAGAGAGACATTCCTGTATTTGGTAGCGATGGGATCAACATAATTAGTGGTACGGGGCGAACCCGGATTGGGTCGCTAATAATATTATAAATGCGAAAGTTTGTAAGTAGGGATGTATGTATGTTTGTTATTCTTTCACGCAAAAACGGATCAACGGATCTAGATGAAATTTGGCACAGAGATAGATTACAGTCTGGATTCGCGTATAGGTTACTTTTTGTCCAGGAAAAATGTTCGATCCCCATGGGATACGTGTTTTGGTTTTTGTCTACGTATATAAAAAGTTATGTTCTCTATGGAAAAATTTGAAAATCTAGGATTCATTAATTGATTGTATGAAATTTGTTGCTATGCATTATATAATTAAATCAATACATTTTGCTTAACATGTCGCAACTAATTCCATGCATTAAGAGAAGCGTATCAAAATTAAGCACGATGTTATCTTGGCTTAATTTTGATACGCTAAAAGCAATCACGACCAGTGAAGTGGGTACGTGCCAAAATTGATATAATCAGGTTAATTCGAATTACAGCAAGTCTCACAGACGAGCTGGAATTTCACTAAACTGACGAACCTAATTTTCTGCCAATAACAAAATAAATTCTAAATCAAAGTAAATAATTTGGTAGCTTATTTTATGGAGCATACATTTTTAAATGAGATTTGGAGCTACTCGCGTATATACCAAACAGCGGAAATCTGATACACCCACGGAGCTGATAAAGACATTCCGTTACATGTCAAGATTACAAACGCTAACTCGATGCACAGGATTTTCAGTTTTAAAGTCTGGTTTAAGCTGTACCAGTACTAGTACTGTACAGTACAGTACTGTAGGAGGTATTATAATGGCTTTTATAAGGTAAACTTAGAGAGATTGATGAATACTCGGCCGTTCGATTAATACCGGCTGTATTGCTACATAATAAAAACAATAGTTTCAAAACATCTTGTGAGACACCCTGACAAACAGACACCAAGCGTAGTGTATTTCCTTTAATCATTTACTGACGCATCCAATACATTATTTACTTCAATAATTTGTACAGACATGTGACATCCGCGTCCATGTTTCGCCATCTCGCTCGGACCGGACGCCCGTAAGCTACGGACATGTGTTACCGTCGCATTGCAGGCGAGACCGCGACCCCGACTTTTGTCTCCTAACTCCGTATTGTACTAGAATCCTGATTAAAATATTACATAGAATAATAGATATATTTCATCTAATACTGTATATATGTAATAATACATTTTAAATATATCTGTGATGTTATTGATGGATTGTTTTTAAAAAAAAAAAACAAAATCATCTCTATGGTACTCTCATGCAATTCACATATCCGGAAACTTTTCTAAATCGATTAACTTATAAATTATACACCCGTCTGAAATCATGTTAGGTCAAGTTTAATATTATTTGTTATACGTCAGAGTTCTTTGGTATGGGGGAAAGAACCATCAATCCCAATAAATATTTGTGCCCCATAGACTTCCGAAGATACACACACAAAACATGGTATTGCCTCCACTTATTGATTAATTGACGTACCTTTAGTCAGTCTAACAGTAGTAGGAAACTTATATTCTGGTAGTATCAGTGCTGATTGGTGATGTACACACGACATTAATAGTACCCGTAGCATGGACCGCTGCTGGTGATATGCGTATGTATGGATGTATAAAAAGCGTAAGCATAAAAAGAGGTGTGCCAGAACCATGACAAATCACACCCTGTACGAGTTCCACTTCTCATCATTAACGTGTAACTCTTTGGGTTACGGGCGTGACTGATTATTCTGTATTATAAATTTGTTAGATGGAATCCAATTTATATAATTAAAAATATTGCGCTTTTCAGTGGAGTTTATTGTCTAATGTATTACAGTAATTCAGCTTTATAAGCCTTTCGTTACGTCAACATATAGACGACGTACATATTTCAAAAGGTCCAATAACGAAATATCGATGTATGAAAGTATAATAAGGTATTTCTCTCTGCTTTAACGCAACGCGTCCTCTGGGCGTATTCCCGAATGGAGATCGATCGCGAAATAGAATGAAAAGTAATCGGGAGAAAGAAGACATCGGGACCAATGATGCGTTACGAAGGAAATGAGATGATAATAAAGAGGCTGTTATACAAAACTGACGGTCACTGTAACATCCCCCCAGTAATGTAACCCCGAACCCTGAACCTTCGGTCGCTGCCAACCAAATCGCATCGTCATATCTATCTCCCTGTTGTTGCGTCTTTTATTTACATTTAATGCGAGGGATGAATTTCCACGAAATCACGTTGTACTTAACTTTTAAAAGGGAAGTTTTAATGGAAAAAATACTTTCTTGAGATCGATTTCTTTAAGAACTTGTTACTTTGAACTCAAATATTTGCGTTTTTGGGATTTTTACTTACTAAGTAACATCTACATTTCACTAAGTAAAAAAAGTATTTGTGAATTAATTTGCTTTAACGTTAATCGATAATTTTTTTATTAATAAACAAACAAGAAAGGTTGATGAAGAGGAGTGTATTCAGCGCTTGGTTCAATTTCAGTATCGTTTTTAGAACCTTCTTTTCCCTGGTGATTGTGTGTGTGATTAAAAGTGATTTAAGAACTTTTGTTATTGTTTAAAGTGGTAGAGGAAGCAACGTCTGTCGCATGAGTAGGCTGGCTCCGTCGTAGTCCGGTCCAATACCACGACCTTACAAAAGATAGGCGTGAAGCAGAAGTATTCTGCGTTTCGTCTGATGAATTAGGTGCCGGAGACCCAATTTCACTTCTACGCCCTTTCCCATCTTTTCCTAATACGGTAGGAGGAGGAGGATTACACATGTAGGGGATGGACGGGGAAAAGGGATATAAATTTTTCTGTCTACTCCTCTGCCCATCAAGGGTACATCTGCAACTTATTCGCTTGTTGCGGATGCCTATGGGTAGCGTTCACTTATCATCAGGTGATTGGCTGACATGCTTGCTCATTTGCCACCTTTTTCCATTACAAAACATTTCCTTACATATACAGAGCTTAGTATATATTGTATAGAATAGTAATTCAGGCAATATGTTACTGTAAAATCCCACGATAATCAGATTTGGTGTAAATCGAAAAGTGAAAATAATGGGGGAAAAATCAATATAAATTTAATTTTAATTCAATGCGCTGAAATTTTATAAGCAATTTGGAAATATTTTCCTAGTGCGTAAAAAAAATGAGCCTGACATTTATTTTTATAACTTATTCCAACGCAATAGGGTGAAAATGTAGTTTGCATTTTTACTATTATTGTGGCAATATCATAAATCTCGAGTAGTCGAGACAAGCAGGGGACGGAATTAGCGGGGGCTGGCCGGTGCCGCCCTGCCGATGTTATCTCCGATTAAATACTGAATTATTTCTGATTGATGACAGAGTGCGTAGAGCGGTCAAGGAGCAAGCCTAGCGATTGGTATACTGCGTTGACGGTATCATTCAATCTTTAGATATCTCTACTATACAATTTGTCTGTGGTTATCTATCTTTTTTTTACATAACTGATTAAATAAATAAAGCTCTTGTACGGTGTAGGTTACCGTAGGCCGTACAAGAATGGCAGAGTCCACGGGAAGGGGTATCACATTCATTTTCCCTTTTGTTCTTCTATGGCCAACATTTTAACATAGACAACCCGTAAAGTACGATACCGAGGCCTGTGTCCATAGACCTCTTGCAAATTTTTTATTCGTTGTCGATGTATGAATGTTTTTACTATCAACTACTTAAGCGGCGGTCACATCAATACTGCGTCTGTAAGGCAAACCTCTGTCATATTTGTGTAATCCCATTGGTGAAATGTTGCCTATGATTTATTTCAGCGGGGTTATAAGACATTGGTTTCGGTGTAAACTATATTGAGGGATATCGAGAACAAATTATAGACGGAAATTAAAATACTTGTGCTTATAATTCATCGCTTTCAGTCTGCGGAAGCTGCAGAAAGTTGGCAGATGTTGGCAAATAATGGCCGAAATGGGCGACGCAATATCAAGAGATTGGACGCTGTATGTGGGAAGTTATCCGTATTTGTTTGGAATTCAGCGGCCTTTCAAAAATATTAGTTTCTATGTGTGTTGGATGGAGGGAGGAATTTCGTGTTGGAGCACAATACGAATACAGACCATTACAGATCCCTGAAACAAAGATCTTAGTTTAGGCTTTAGACTTTCTTTCCAATCATTTTTAGGTATTTCCTTAAATGTCAATACATAGAATTATTAACGATTACTACTAGTAGACGTAGTATTGCTGTTAAAAAGCAGATATCCAATAAAACTAAATGACCAGCTCCAACTCCATGCACGTTCTCTCCCTGCCGCTATATTTATCATTGCTCTAAAAAAAACAAACAGCCGAATTAGTTGTAGCACACTTGTGTTGAGAATCAGCAATACAAAGGCTGATGTTTATTGACATCAGAAAAGAATTTCAATTTAAAAAATTGTTTATAGAACTCTCAAGTTCTGAGACCAAAGGACACATTTATTTTGGTATTACACGATTCCTTTAAATGTGACATTGGGAATAATTGTATTCAGTTTCGTGTTTTTTATATACATGAGAGAACCAAACAAGAATCACGAATAAGTTGTTATGCACATGATAATGTGAGTGTTCTGTTCGGGGAAATAGTTTTCAGACGACATAACTGTCGTCAAGCCTTGTTTATGATAACTGTCTCTATGAACTTGGCAATTGGCAGACAAAGCGTTCCAGACTCATGTTTTCATAGAATGGTAACATTTACTTAAATTGTATAGCTACAGGCATTGTTCTTAATTATTTATAAACGAAAAACATGGACTTACTTTAAGTAAATACCAATCCATATTTAGTAATTCCGTTGTAACCAGTTTGACTCTCCAGTTAAAAAGTTTCGAGACCCCTGGCCTACTGAATAATAACGTCAACCGTCTATGCAAATGGCGTAAGTTTTGCACTGCGATTATTTAACTTGTCCCCGGCGTGCTGTCCATAATTAATACGGGATCAGAGACTTAATTATTATGGCGTCATGAAAATCCCTGCCAGTTGGATGTCAGCGACCTATTCATCCCCGTTTGTGTTGTTTTTATGTACTTTGATGCTATGCTTGGATTATTTGGATGCTGTCCTATTATCTGGGCAATGGTAGTTGTTATAAGCAGATTAATGTATACCCACACGCTCGTCATTAAGATGCCAGCCAATATTAGGAATGATGAATGATTTTGCAATGTTTTCATTCCTTCTATGACTCCTCAAAAATCGCGTAGTCACTAGTTAAGAAAAATTTCAATCTTTTCAACGTGTCATATCTTCTCGATGGAAGTCCTATCCTTTTGAGTAACTACTGTGGTGACTTAAAGTGGGCCTCTCTGCGATCCCGTGCCATCTCTCTCGCTGGAAAGATGAGAGATGCATGCTTCACCTTCAAATTAAAAACTTTCTACTAACTATACATAGGTCAAAAGGAAAAGCTTACGCCTGCCACCATGCGATTTTGTGGCAGGACTTTTATGTCAGACGTGTAGGGGATACGTGTAAATTAGAAACGTGGTTTAACTTCAATAATGATGGTATAAGCTGCAGACAGATTCAGAAAATTTTATTTGTTCGTTGGTAGAACTTATCGGAATAACCAAGAGTTATATCCACTGCGATATTTGTAACCGAAATACTAGGGGCTGTGTAAAAGAGAATTGTAAGAGCAAATATAACGTGGGTATCTGCAAATGTTGCCGAAACGTTGCGAGAATCACGTATGCTTCGTAAATTTAGGCTAATGCCTTGCTTATTCTTTAATACTGAGCCACATTCAGTACCCTAGTGGGTACAGATTTCAGAGTGTATAAGATACTAGCTGTTTCCTGCGACTTCGTCCGCGTGAAAACTCGAGAAAACAATTTCGAGGGTTTTTCACTTTTTGCGCGGAACCCGAAATATTTTGCTTATATTAAATTAGCCTATTTGAATCCCGACAATATTAGCTACATGTCATAAGTTAAATAACTTCTCTAGTCCACTAGCTTCTACACCCATGATACTTCTATAACGTTCTGCGGTGTAATACAATTAGACTTTTACTTACAAAGAGGTAGGACTTCATCAGTTTGCATGAAATGGAACGACAAACGTAATTTTACGTCTTATTACTTTCGGTAATATTCAAAAATTTTAGTTTTTTTGGCCGTCTGCCTGTATATATAATTCATTTAAAACTTGAGATACTCAGATTTTGAAAATCTCTTTGGAATAGTCGACCTAAACTAAAATAAACACTCACTGATAAAACTGCATTCCCAAAATATTACATTCGTGACAAATTACCTACAAAACCAGTCCCCCAAAAACGTTGTGAAACAGCGCAGTCTTTATATCGGGTATGTTTAAAGAAAGAGCGAAACAAGGCGGGATCGATACGTACTCGCAGGACGCGCGCCGCTGCCTCGGAGTTATATCCCGAGTCAAATCCAGCGGCACGTGACTCAACTTGTTGCTCGGCCGGAGATGAAGCAACGCCGAAAGCTGATGCTTTTTCTACTAGATATACGATATCGCGATGTAAGATTGAATAAAAAATTGTTCAGAACTACTAGAATTAGGATTTTGTTCAAGCGGATCAAAGACGCTTCTTATGCCGAAGTGCTAGTATGTCTGACAAATACTGCTACATTCACACGTTGCGACCTTTTACTTTTTTCAAGTAAAAGGTTCACTCAACACTACCTTGATTCCAAAGACGAATACTTAGTTATTCTGTCCAATATTTTATCTAAATTATTTTTTTAATGCTACCTACAATCAGGCCTAAAAGTCCTTAAGTATTATATTACATGTAAAAACCTTGTGACTAGGGGGACTCATGTTTTGTTAACACTTATCCATAATTTAATCCTACCGCTACTAATATAATCAGTTATATTGTCTATCACATTTTTGTAAGCTAATTATAATAATAATATCCTAGGACATTTTTTGACATTTAAGTACTACTTGTATAATCGATCTTCATATTTGTTAAGTCGTTATTTCGCTTCAGCTTCGCTTGCTGTACAGCACTGACATATTACCGCAAGTACAATAAGGGGCTAAGTATGACTTATTAATCTTTCTGTCCCAAGTTGGGCGCCACTTTGCGATCCTAATGAAATTGTTTTAAAATTCTTGATGTATTATTTTTCATTTATCACGCATTATTATTAATACAAAATGTTTAAAATAAATATATGATATGAACATTTGTTGTATAAAAATTCTGTTGTCTCGAAAAAGTCAATTTTATTTCTTATTTTCACTGGCGCCCCTCGCGACTTGTGTACTCGGAAAAGTCATTTATCAACAGTGAATGATCTATGGAGTGCAAGCATCCGGTGTTATTTTGATTCCATGTCATTTATTTGGTGTGCTTTGAGAAACTACCCACAGTAGAAATTTGACAAATCATTTTCTGTAAAAAAAAATTGTTTGTGATATCATTTATCCATAATCTAGACAACGGACAATAAAATTGGATTTCTATGCTTTAGGACAATTCAATTAAATTATGAACGATTAGTCATACTTTATTTGTTTTTCTATGAGTTGCGCGTTTGTCATAGGTGTCTTAGCCGATTGGCGTAATCTGCAGCCAGGCCGTCGCAACGGACGGTATTTACGTGGTCGTACTTTACGTTCGCCCCTGGAATTCCCAGTTATTACCGCAGGGGACACGGTGCCGGGGTTGTTGGCCGGGATCGATTCGCCGCACCGCACCGCGCGCGGACACGACTGGTGCACGTGGTTACGACACCATCGCTGCAGTCGGGGTACATCTTCTCTTCTGGTACTACACCACGTTTCTACTAAAATAAAAGTGACTCCATGCAACTGACGTGGAAGGTGCGGGTTTATTCTATATTTACATTCCGATATAGGAGTTACTTTCACCGCCTGTCACATTTTTCATGCGTTTGGATGTTCATATGTTATGCCGTATGTACTAGTTGGAAAATCAATCGGAAGTAATTTGAGCATAGAAAAAAATTCAACGTTGCTTTGCCGGCTGTTAATTGGCTGCGGGTGGCGGCGCCGAGACGGCGGCGGAACCTCCGCAGGGCCCCGCCGCCCCGCCCGGCTGCCGCCCGCCCCAGCCGAGCCAGTTTTATGAGCGCGAACTCCATCGGGACCCGCACCAGTCTTGGTGCCTCTTAAATTAGTTCGTCTTACCCGAACTTGGTCCCCCGCAGTTGCTAAGTGTATTTTTCAATATAATTATTATACTTCATTACCTAACACATATTAAAATCAAGCAATCCTTTGGAACTTAATTGAAAAACTTTGCCACTCTATAATAATTAAGTAATTATTTAGCATGGTGTACAGCTAAATTCATTTGATTAAAAATACCAAATGGTGGTTAGGTAATTTGAAAGTTCTATTTATTAATAAGCCTTCTTGGAAGACTTGTCTTTCCTGTAGGAAAGTGAAGGAAAATGTGTGGTGGAATTGGAGCGATGTAGACGTCCCAGTCGACATTATATGTCCATTTGCTAGGCTTATTTTCTTGTGTGGGGTTATCAAGTTAGGGGCGGCGACGTAGCGGGGGGTAGGGGTGCCGCAAGGCGGGGGTGCACGGCTATCGACCGGTGCCTCCCCCCGACCCCGAGCGGCTCAGTTTCCGGGCGAGAGTCGCGCAGTCAGCCCGCGTCGCGCCGCGACTCTGTCACTCGCTAGATAGTCCACTCCAAGGCTTCATCATGCTGATAGGACTCGTTCGGGACTCGGTGATGCAGTGCTTCTGCCACTCATGCCGCGCGCCCGTGCTTCCCGCAGGCTGGGAACAACGCACCGGTGCAAACTCTATTCCTTACAAATTCTTCGCTGCCCACCGGCGATGCCACAGCTCTCACTATGGAGACGAACACCCTCTATACACCCTCTGGCTTAACTATGATAAGATTCGCTATCCTAATCTTTTTGACTTGTACCTGCAAACCTTATTTACCATCTATTACTTACAGCGCCAACGGGATATACGAAGGTAACCTAGATTCTTGTATAAAAAATTTACCTCGTTTCGATGTGTCATTTTTGCTTGTGTTCTTAATTTTTATTCATGGAACTTTGTCGAAACATTTGTAAAAGTCGAAAATGTTACTTTAGAAACCTTACGAAACCTATTTTATTACATTGTTTGAATGTTTTTTCGTCATCGAAAAAATTTGCAGGGTGAAAAAGCCGGCCGGCCGGCGAGGGGTGGGGGAGGCAGCCGGCGTTTCGATCGTACCTCTAGCACGTGATCCACAGCCGGAGGGCGGCTGACATCTTTACGACTTCTTTCTTTTACGTATAAACCTTAATCTTTATTCTCTCTTTATTTAATTTTGATGCAAAGCAAAATGTTCCAGAAAAAAACGCTCTTGTCAAGAACGATACGATTACATGTTTTCCATCGCCGATTAATTAGGTGGATCTAAATTTTCTTACTAATGCTTTTTTTCCAGCTAAGCGAGGCTTTGTCTGCGCCAGACATTTTGATTTAACGTCACTGCAATGTCAACCATTTTGTTCTGAATGTTCGACATACATACGTCCACCATTTTGCATATTCCAAGTTATACCTTGCTTCGACTTTATTATATCGTTTCTTTTTTTATTTATTCTATCTTTTATAATCTTCATAAAAGTTAAATATCAATTATATAATAACACACGTAAGAAAATTTCGCAATCGAGAAATACTTTCAAACTGCCCTGCTCAATTTTCACGTCCTCGTTGTCACATATTCCACGTGTTATGAATTCGTCGTACCCAACTCTCAATGACAATTGTAATTAGTTGGGTGTTACCCTGCATTCATTATCCTGCGAGGGTCTTTACCGCCATGTCAAATTAGACTTGCGTGATTATGTCATTTGCCAAATTTGCGCTAAAGAATATCCGTTGTTCACAGATTTGTCAATGCAACGGCGGTAACTCACGAAGGGGGAATTGATGAGATAATTGCTTAGGGTGCATTTACAACGTCACAATTTAATTGACTCAACAAGTTTAACACCCCTTTGGATCAATTTCAAGAGAGACATTCTCATTGGCGATTGCTATCGCAATTATCTGCATAAGAATATCGTCATATATTACTAATCAAACCAATGATAGGTTCTTTGCATCTAATTATGTACTACTAAGTGTATATTTTTTTTAATTTCAGTTCAAAATTGTAAACTTTAAAACGCACCTTAACCTTAATACATACAAACCATAGACTCAAATTGTAGGATAAGTTTATCTAGTAGTGCCTGAGTTCGACTGTTACGAGATTGTTGCGGTGATGCATTGCGGACCCGGGCGTCGCGTGTTACGCCGTACTTTGGAAACTATTTCTGCGGCGACTGGAATCTACGTATTTCTAGATAACGTTTTAAAAATGTTAATTCTGCACTGAATCCTTTATTAACTCTGTATTGTATTCTAAATATATTAATTTAAATACTTAGACGTTTCGAAGTCTACACCTATATCTGTATAGAATTAATATTAATTAAAGCAGATTTTAATCTACTTTCCAGAACAATGGCGTCAGATGTGCAGCTTTTAAATTCGCGTATAATAATAGCCGGGAAAAGGACTCTTGGATGTTGCCGTACACATTTTAATTAAAATTTTAAACTAGACTTCCATCTCGCTAATGAGGATCCCGCGTTTAATGTTTGCCAGACAGGGCTGCAACATTTTGATTTGACATTGTAATTATTTTAGCTATTATAGGAAACAGTTATAGTATTTTAATATCTTATACTCCAAGATTATCATTTGCGTACTACAATCATATATTCTTACGATATATATTCCGTATGGTATCTTGAATCTAGATTTATATATGACATGTCTTTGTGACTATATTTTCTGTATGCCTATCGTATAATGTAGCAACCCTGCATCAATTCCCCACAGTATACTGTGTCTAGAACCTTCTGTGCGCTGCGCCACTCTCCATTATGTTCGACACGGCGGTCGCATTTGCATCGCATTTAAAACTCTTACGTGGCAACGCTCGTATTCCCAAAGGTTGTAAATTCTCTTTCTGGTTCTCCCCTTGCGCGTTTTAATACCCAAGTTTAAATATATTATCAGTTTTCATGCTGTATCGTGTGGCGCCGTAGCGTCGCCCTCCGCCCTTCCATGTTTTTAAATATTTACAATCAATTTTCCCTTAAGTTGTTTTGGATTTCCTTTTCCAATCAGTATTTCTGAAGTTATTCGTTACTTTTCTATCTGATTATACATTGATATTCAAATTTACCTTTTGATATCCTTTTAACGTTATACGGGCATTGTACAAGAAAATGCTTATCAAATTTCTCCGATGCTGGTGACATGTGGCCTGAGCAACAAAGGGAAATATTTTGAAAACAAAAGTTGAGGCGTTAATTTGATTTTGCGCATTTTTGAAATGTCTTGGTGAATCAAAATGACTAAGTTTTTAATTATGAAATCCTCCAGAATTCGATGGACATATTTTAAAATATTTTGTTTAACGCATCTTAAAAAGATTAAGATTTAAAAATGTTTTTACACGTATTTATAAAGTACTGTGATTTTAATGCACGTTTTAGCGCTTTGCATACTACGTTGGTATGATGGTCTTGTAAAGAAATACCAGCGGCCGCAGTTTGCCAACCCTGACCGCATCGTGAGGTCACAGATCAATCGTGTAATTACTCGTTTGATTTTCCATGATTACTTCAAGTTTATTACAGTAAGCTGACTTAAGACTGGTAAGTTTAATGTTAACTTTTTCTTTAAATCTCAATCATAATGTAATACACAGGATACACAATGAGTACTACTGTTTATGTTCCTAACGAGTTTTGCAATATAATAATATTTATTTTGTCATTTTTAGCTAGTATTATATTTTTTAATTGTTTACTAGCAATTAAAATTTGAAACCGTATATCAAATAAAGCGGTAAATAGAACGGATTGTAATGGTAAAACGTTATTCACATCGCCATCAAATCCGACTCACTTTTCAAATTAAAGTTGCTCGTGCCGGTCGAGTAAAGTCGAGCTCGCCGTGAGGGATTATCCTCATCTGAGGGAAAGTTCTGCGTAGCTATTCCTCTCACGTGCGGCCCTACCCTCCCGTCTCGAGCTGTCGTGCCGGCGCCTTATTACCTCACAACTATTGCCTACTATGGTGCTTACGTGACGAACAAAAGGCGACGCTGAACGAACATCATATGGCTTTATAACATATATGAATAAAGCACATACCTAAGTCTGATTTAGTATGATCTTAATCAGTAAAGGAACACTGTTTTCTAAACAGCATATACAAGATGCAGCATATTTTTTACAAAGTGGGTGGTGGTGGATGGTAGAAAGAAGTCTTCTGAGATGGATTAAAAATAAGCCCAACTGTTTACCTTATTCTACTTTCGAAGCTTACCTTAAGCGTTGTTGCGTACTAAGTAACTACAAACATTGAAAGATAATGCTGTTCTCACCAAATGTGTATATCTTAGTGCTTCAAAAAATACCGCAAGGTATTATCAAGAAAGTTGCATACTATTTTATTATTGGCGGACAATGGTCATGGCCAAGGCCTAATATGTCGAATACTATTTATAAATTTGATTACTTATGGTTTCTTATTCCAAATGGTTATTTAATAACATAATTATCTAAAAGTTAAATTCGTTAAATTTGAGGTACAGATGTACAATTTCTAAAGGAACACGATTTTGTTGTAGCCACAAAATTTATATTGTGTTGCAGGCACCGCACCAATATCGTATCATAGCTGGCTTATGTCCGCAATTTCGTCGTTGTCGCCGACAACGGCTATTACCACGCAATAGTCGTTGTCGGCGACAGCTAAAGCCCCTCTCGTGCACGTAGACTACACAAAATCGATATTCGGTGGGTAGTTGATGTTGTCACGCGAACACTCGCCACCGGCTTTCATTAGCCTGGCTCGAATGCTCTTCGAATAAACATTAGTCGCGTTGATTCGATTAAAATGGTTTTTCGATATTTGATTCGTGTCTCTGTGAGGTTGCCTAGTATCATTTATTTAGCCTACTGTTCATTTGAAATGTATGTAGTGAATTTCTTAGGCCGTATATCGGTGAACGGAATTTTTAATGTGGGGAGCCATTGACATTTCAGATGCAAATAAATAATACTTTACGTTCTTTGTTCTTCGATTTTATTTGTAATTCGGGTTTAAATGATTAAACCACAATATTTGAAATAAATTTACAAATGTTAATGTGTTAGTAACGACCAAGCAGATTTGACACTGAGGTACCTCGTAGCGTTACATCCAAAGCCAGTGGGTATATTAGTCTTCAGGTGAGAGTGTGGTGTCGCCGCAGGCCACTTCTGACTTGACTTTGTCCGCAGCCCACCGCCGCTCGGCGCCCGTCAAAAAACCAATTGGCAAGCCGAGGACTAAGCAACCCAAGAAAGTAAAATTCATCAGTAAGTGGCCGTAAATAAATATATACGTCCTTTTTGGTTCTGTTTCGCTTGTCGATTTCGATGTAATATTTTTTTCAGCTCACTTCACAATGTGTACAAAGCTTACTTCAGTTTGCTTTTGTTTTGTTGCATTTTTTTAACCAACTTCAGAAAAGGGGAAGTAATTTATTAAATCTTGAAAAATACGTCCCACAATTGCTTATTGAAAATTTTGTGACACACGTCTGTCTGTCTCACGAAATATCGATACTACAATATATAAGTTCTATTGTCCGCTTCAACAAACCGATTCATTGACTATCGCAATTTGCTTTTCATTTCGTATAAAATTCATCACGTCTTTTGAAATAACGTGTATTTAAAAAGTCCTGCGAACGCGATCAACTTGTGTTTTATAAAAGGTGTCTTTTTTATTAAAAGGTTCCCTTCAACGATTCTCACAAAGTAATCCAAAACTGCCATTACACGAAATTTCCTTTCATGTTATTACAGTTTACATGAGATCTGCCGTCTTTTGATTGGGGTGTATTTTTGTCTCTTTCTCATACTTTTTTCTTGTTCAACTCAATTTTATTTTTGTTTGTATTATTTTGCACTGGTTTGTCATTTTGTTTTTTTAATTGGTTGCAGATCTCTGTACATAATTATGATCCTATTTGGTTTCGACTTTTCGTGTTATTTTTTTTTACTTATTAAACGCATCACTATCAAGATATTGTCATGTTTTATGATTTCGGCCATAATACTTACCATCTATCAAAATTTCTTGTTTTGATTTTTTTTTGTAGTAAATGGGGAAATAGGACACTCAGACATTTAGTCACCCTTGCATATGCATATACATAACTGTAGATATTTTCACAGCGTCGTAATGCTACTAGACAGACTAAAGCCTTTAGATCGGAACGCAGTTCTGTTTGCTTAGTATTGCTTTTTTTTATAGTACTAGGTGGCAAACGAGCAAGCGGTTCACCACAAGTCAAGTGACCGCTACCCATAGACATCTGCAACTAGCTAATGAGTTGCAGATCCGTTGCCCACCTTTAATGGACAGAGGAGAGGACAAACAGAAAATGGTTATTTCCAATTCCTATACATCCCCTCCACCGTCAATTTTCTTCCCCTTCTCATCCTTTGCTGGACAAAATAGACGTTTTTTGGTATATCATACAGGAAATAGGACCCATTACCTGATTAATGACTCAAATATGTATTGTGCTTTGTGTTAGAACAAAGACTATGTATATAAAATGTAAACTACAAAGGTCGTAGAATTAGTTTAAAAATAAACAGAATATACAAGTACAACAAATTTACTGCACTTTGCAAATACCTAGAAATACACCCCACGATAATTGCATGCGTCATGGTGAGAGTCGCCAACCGCCCTTTGCAAATAACCCTCGCAAAACACTTGCCTTGCCCACCTTACCTTTGTAAACTGACCTTGGAATTACAGCTCTATAAATAGCCAGTATCGATCTGTGGCTTCAAATAAAACGTTGAAACTACTTAATGACCTCTATTGTGGTGTGCCGTTAAGATCATATCTGGCCAAAGGTAACTTTGTTGTGTTGAACAGTTCAGCTAATAATGAGAATATTTGCTTTATAGATTTCATTTTGTCACTTTGTTTGTATAATTCTTCGTCCTTTATAATTACGGATGATTCTAAGTACACTTAAGATATAATACTATTTAGTTAACCTTACCTTATAATCTTTGATTAGATCAGTTTTTGATTCAAATATAAAGGGAATTAAGAATTTTGCAAAAAATATCGTGAAGAAATTATATGAAATATCAATGTATCGGACGAAATAGTTCACTAAAATACCATCCTGTAGGTAGTCCAAATTTTTTTCGTAGTTATTAATTCTCCGCGCAGGTAAGTAAAGTTTATTACTTCATTAAAAAGCACATACCTTTGAAAATAACATCACCTATGCGTCGCTTTAGGGAGGCGTGGTGTAAAATATGTAATATTATCATTGCATAATTCTATAACGTTAATTAAATGATCCCAAAATATATGGTCGCGATGTGGAGCGCTAATCGCTTTCTGAGTAACTCGTGACGACACTCGCGGAAAGATAAGAGGCGCCTGTGGGGCTTGTTATTAAATTTTAATTTATTACATTAATTTAAATTTCGCTTTGTGCCTTGTACACCGGCTTTAACGTTATAAATTAAATAAGAGTCCTACAATAAAATATCTTCTGCGTCGTTAATATTTCTATCTTCGTTCTATTATATCTACATGTACTAAGATCATTTTCCTGTTGTTTCTTTAAAGTTATGAGATACTTATGATATGTAACTTCAAGACAAACTCATTGCAAACTATATGGTCAGAGAACAGCTCAGTGTGGACTTTACTCACGGAATTAAATTGTGTCAAGTTATCAATAGTACTAAATAGCCCTGTTGACTTGTAAATTCAATTGACAAAGGTACCTCACTATCGCAGCGTTTTAGAGCTAATTGTATTAACTCATTTTGGTTGCACGACCTCGAGAACTTTTATCACTTCCCTACGAAAGTCTATTGCTAAAGTAGACCTCTCGAAATAACATATCCGTTTTTTTTCATTACGTATTTCGTCTGTCAGTAAATCCTTTCTAATACTATAAATGTGAATGTAAGTTTGTTTGTTACGGTTTCACGCGAAAAGTACTCAATCGATCATCATCAAACTTTGTACACATATTCTTGGAGGTACTAGAACTAACATAGGATACTTCTTATGATAGGATAAAAAAGTATATAAAAAGCGAAGTATGTATGTTCCCTATAGACCTATAGACTCCGAAACGGCTGGACCGATTTCGATGAAATTTACAGGGATTGTCCAGATGGTACATTGCTGTTTTGGTTGCGATCGGATCAACATAATAGTTGTACCCGGGTGAAGCCGGGCGGGTCACTAGTCAGTAGTACAACGTAACAGTATTGTAAAGTTTTAATTACGGCAAGTATCAAAGGCTTCGTCTATGTTTATATAAAAGCGGGCGGGTCACTAGTATTCTATATTTGTAAGCATCGTATCCGTGAGCAATCAATTATAGTGGTGTCGTTTTTCAAAAAAATTACCGAATATTCATGTAGAAAGCCGTAGCAATAAAGTATGAAATTCTAAATCCTCAATTTAAAG
Source organism: Papilio elwesi (assembly GCA_029849275.1). Classification (NCBI taxonomy): domain Eukaryota; kingdom Metazoa; phylum Arthropoda; class Insecta; order Lepidoptera; family Papilionidae; genus Papilio; species Papilio elwesi. The sequence goes on along the minus strand of CM056687.1, from coordinate 730,381 downwards.
CCCCACAAGGTACAAACGTAATTTACACCCTCTTTTCACCGCAAGCTTCAGAAGTCGTCGTTTCCGTGCTCAAGTGTCTGGCAACCTTTGCCGGCGGGACTTACCCGCCCCTGTGCTGCTCGAGTATCGGTTATTCCCTGATTTTTCACGCCATGCACATACACCCTTAAGTTGCGCCGATACTTGTTACCCTTTATGTATGCGAATTCTATTACGGTACTCTTTGTAATAAAAATATACTAAGGAAGTTAGAACAACAAAAACAGTAAACAGGTATATAAACCCAGGTATAACAGTTATATAAACATAGGGACGGAACGCGACGCCACCAGGTGGCGGTACCGGGTCCTTGACCAATAATGAAGTAATAAGACTTCACATAATATCGGATGGAGTGAAAATAATTTAATTTTACAAAAGAAAAGACTTGGTGGGTAAAATAAATAGGTCGAATAATCATTAAGCAAGCTGGTTAAAAAACAAAAAAAATTAGATGAACCATCGCGTACATTAACTTTCACAACTGAACAATAACCCACACAACAATAGTTTTAATGATGACAGCGTAGCCATTTTAACAATTATCTGATCTGAAAAGCCATCCATTACTTTACTACAATTTCAATGGACTTTATTGTTGGGTCGAAATAGAAATAAAACTAGTCTTAACTTGTATAATTGGGGGTTACGCTTATGTTAAAAAATTGATGTGCTTAGATGTTCACTGATGACCTTTTTATGTCTATTAAAGTCACCGATTTTTAAACTAAAATAATTAGTATTTCTACACTTAATCTAAATAATGTTTATTTGTGTATAGCCACCGAGATCCGCTGCCAGGAGATGTCTAAGGGGGGTCTGGCGTACGAGGTGATCCTGGCGGAGCCGGTCGGCGTGCCCGCACCGCGCCGCCCCGACTCCCCAGAGAAGACGCCCTCCGTTGAGGAGATACAAGAAAAGCTCAAGGCCGCAGAGGAGAGGAGACGTGTAAGTACCACGTGATGTTTCAATAAATTAGTGGAGATAGACTCACTACACCTACGGTCCCATGCTTGAAGTCAACGAGGACATCAGTCCATCGAGAAAGAAGGTAGCCCTAACAATCATTGTAATTTTTTTCGGTTTGATTTTTACCTCTGAACTTGACATGAATGAATCGTTTTTGATAATTATTTTGGTTTAAAGATAGGTCCCCTTATTTTATCTAGTTCCAATAAGTAGTTTTCGCTGTCAGGATTTTCGAGAATAAGTTGGTTTTTTTTTTGTAGTTTTACTTGCGTTTTAATTATTCTATATTTGATCCCCACTTAAAGACAATATACCAAGTCACTCTGTGTATGTAAAACGTATATTTAAAGGTAATCATTGAATTTAAACAATATGTACTATAACGCATTAACAATATTTATTCGTTAACCAACAATTCACACAATAGTAATATATATATTCACAAACCTTAGTGTTCGCTCCGGCGTCTCGTTCTTGAATGTGTCAAACGTCAAAAATATTCTCTGACAGTGACGTCATAACGACTATTATAATAATTTGTATATTGTCTCTGGTGTAACAAGGATTGACTATGGATTTTTGAATACACGCAAATAACGAAAATAACTGGTACATATTATTATAACTGTGCAGATAGGTCTTGTTCCAGTATCTAAATCTATTTTGTTCTGAATTCTAAATTTGTTCAACAAAACAAAAAGCTGTTCAAATATCATTTACAATTGCGCAGTATTTTATATACTACAATTTTACTTTTTTGCTAAAATATAAGTATACAAAAAGTAACTAACTTGAGAGTAACTATCATTAGGATGTTTGTTACCCACAACATGTACCGTTTCGCATAGCCTAAGGTGGTACTTGTAACCCCATGTTTTGCGCCTACTGGCGTCAGAAGCCGAGTGATATGTTATTACATGTCTGATGAGCCCCTTATAACATAATGAACAGAAGGGCTGTTTGTGAGTGCCCTCTCTCTTCGCTCTCTGTTCGACATCGCTCACGTACAATAGTATTATTACAATTTGCCCTACGGATGGTAGGATAATAATGAAATGAACAATAAATTATAGAATATTAGTAAATAATAAGTTATTTAGTGTGTATAGTATGAAAATGAAACTTATACTGAAATTAAATTAGGTCTACCCACAACTATTGTCTTATTCATAACTTTCCCGCACACTGGTGTGAACTGTTGTATTCTTTCGGACAGTATGGCCTAGCTAACTTGATAACTGTGGGCTTCCTCTGCCGAAATCATTCCCTTAAAACATATTGTCATCTCAGTTTTTTAAAAGAGAAAGAGAGAAAGCGTGCATCGTGACACGATTTTACGCGAGTGGAAACCCACGTTAACATTAGCAGTTTTGATTATATTTCAGTTGAGTTATCTTAGTTAGATATTCCTTTAATTTTTAGGAAATACTATCAGTAACAGTTCTCATTAGAAAATCCCCAATAAAGCACTGTTCGTATTAAAATAAAGGCTGTTTAGCGCTTTAAGGAACAATATGAACGAGTGTATTTGTGCAAGTTTAGCGTCTCTCGGCTCTCCGGCCGCTAAATTACGGCTTTTTGCTCAAGGGTCCAACATTGTAGCGTTGTTCGTCCTTTGAGAGGTATTCGAGTGGCTCGTTTTTACGTAATGTGTCTACAGCGCCGGTGGGCTTGCTGGCTTAATAAGTGGAACTGTACACCGTACACTTGTTTTCCCTGTTCAATTCTTTTTAATCGTACTTATAAACAGACTTTTTTCATATCTATAATCCATAGATATAAAAAAAAATGTCAAACAAAGCTTGCTAGCTAAAAAATAGACATGTTCCAGGTTAGTGTAATTATTCGAGTTATATTTTACGATAGAACGACATGCAAGTACTTGCCAAAGCCAAGGCCCTCAAATAAATCGATGTTAAGTTTTGCGATGCTTTACTTGTATATAAAATCGGTTTCCTTGATCCGTTCGATTTCGTTTCAGAGCCTTGAAGCTAGCAAGATGGCGGCCATCGCACAGAAGATGGCCAAGATCGAGGAAGCGTCTCGTATCCGGAGCGAGCAGACCAACAACTTCATCTGCACCACGAAGGAGGCGCTCGACGCTAAGATGGACTCGCATGAGGAAAAGCGCGAAGCGTACATCAGCGAGCTGCGCGCCAGGCTCAAGGACCACCTCGAGGGCGTCGAGAAGACCAGGTAAGTCGATAGGAAAGACGAGCCGGATTCAATTTCATATTTCACCAAAGACCATAGTGTAATCCTAGTGAAATTATCGTTTATAATGCCAAGCGGAGATTTTTGCTTTCTCGGTCTTGGACCAATCGATACCTACTAAAAGAACACGTGTCTATATCAAAGTCTAAAGCGTCAAAGGAAATAGCTTCCATTGTGGTAACATAACTCCCTATTTCTTATCGAATACCGGAGATTGAATGAATATCTTTTGGCATATACGCGTAATTGCCGTTAGGATTTACTTCCACGAGCGTGAAAATCGTATGAGTTGGAACTGTGGAGGCACATCTGATCACAGGAGGTGAGAGTGTATGGAAACAGGGATATATATATCTAGACACGACGATAATATCGCTGAGATTCTCTCGCTCGTTGAGGTGAAGCTGGTAGACGATATCTTAAAGTATTACATAATATACAATTCAGGTGAATTGTATATTATGGTATCAGGTGATTATCGGTATTATAGGGCTTACTTTTTATATTTGGCATTAATTTTCGGTTCCTTTTTTGACCTTTTGTAAGACTGCTTTAAAGTAAGGGTCTTTACTACCGACGTCTTTTGTGACGACGTGCGATGAACGCGATTAGGACGCCGCGCGGATTCAAGATTGTCGCGTTTATGACCATTGTACATGGTCCTTGCGTAGCTATAAACGCGCAGAGGATGCGCTCTTCACAAACGCACGTCGTCAGCGCATTCAAAATAACGTCGTGTGCAATGTCCCTTACGCCTCTTAGCTATGACGTTTTTTTTAAACCTGCCGTCTTTGAAATGTGATCATTTTAAAGTTTTTCTAAGTGATAGCATCGAAAAGTGAAGTCTTTTCCCTTGGAGAAAGGACGTTAAGTACTGCAACATGCAATCTTTGAAAAAAACTGTTCACTAGTAAAAAGTATTTCAAAGACTTTTCCATTCAAGACGTCTAATGTCTATTCATAGACATGCTATTTATAGCTCTAAGTTTCATACACTATGTATTATGTAGGGCAAACGTATCTTGTGTATCGGGGGCTTGTGCGGGGTCGTGCAGGCACAAGCGCCGGCCGTACTCGACCGACTTCCGTCTAGCGCCGCGTCATGTCTTGTACTTGTGTAAAGAGAACTGAGTAATTTATTCCGGTGAAAAAATGTTCCACATTATATCTCCACTTAGAATTACCACCCCAATAACATAGACGCTACGATATTTTTGTACGAATTGTTGAGGCGGCAGGGCTCCCTCGAGAGCTTCGGCTCGGGCCATTACTTTTAGGTTATCACTGGATTGGGGATTAACAGAGACGACTGATCGGCAGGTTGTCTCTGGAGCAGCAGACCGCCGAGGTGTACAAGGCGATCGAGGACAAGATGACGACAGCAGCTGACAAGCGCGACGAAAACATCAAGAAGATGCTAGAACGCTTGCGTGAACATGTAATTATTGTATACAAATATAATTTCTTGTATTACTTAAAACAATATAATAATAACCGTGGTGGAGTTACTCCGGTTGCAACTGGTATGTGACCGCGCAGGTTTAACCTGACACGATCAACTTCAGGTATTTAAACAGTTGCTTATCGTCTAGCTTTACAAACAATCTACAGAGTTGGTCTGCGAAAGTAGTCTTTTCATCGTAGGAGGAGGCAAACGAGATAACTGCTTGTGTAAAGTGGCTAACGGTACCCTTTGACATCCTCGACAATCGGATTAGATGCTAATGCCATGTCAATCTTCGTGCGAGGAGGAGTTGTAATTAAGAAAAACTGAAGTCGAAATGGATATTATATGTGTGGCAGTTAGTTTCTTGATTCTTCAGAATGTGGTCTTAATACGACTAAAAACAGAGTGATTAGTCAACTCGATCTGGTAAAACAGGAGGAGCAGGTGCAGAAGGTACGCGACGGCAACCGGGAGCGCTTCCAGCAGCTGGAGAGCGCCATTCAGGAGAAGCTGCAGCAGGCTGCCGAGCGCCGCCTGCATCTGGAGGCAGAGCAGAAGGAGAAGCTTCGCAATCACGTGAGTATCTCAATTACACAAACTTGTGTTATGTTTCATAGAATGAGTAGAGTGATGAGGCAGTTATATTTACTGGCTTTGGTTGATCAAATGCTAAATTCAAGAGATCGTTAATGGTAAGTTACTGCGTTTACTGTATCTGTTGTTTGTTCTTGACAATAGACAATTGTTTTTTTTAGAATACCTTCACTTTGTAACAAATATTAATTTTTGTAGGTGGTGCATGCATTTAGATTAATTCAACTCCAGTTTAATTAAATAATAGTCTTAGTGTACCTTTAAGAGTTCGTTCATCTACGACATTGTTTTTGTTTTATTTTAAAACCATTACTACTTCATCTACGATCTATGGACTAATTGGTTTTGTGTGGTTATTAAAAATGAAGGTTTGATACATTAATATCGATAAGCCAACATGCTTCTAATTTCAGTCCTCTTCCCCTTCCCGCCCTTTCCTCATAAGGAGAGGAGGAGGGAACAGGAATAGGATAAGACAGGGAGGGGGTTGACGGGGAAATGGACATATCCTTCTTCCTGTCTATGCTATGTCCATTAAACGCAACGCATCTGCAACACATTTGCTTGTTGCGGATGTCTATAGGCAGCGCTCACTTAACATCAGGTGATCCGCTTGTCCGTTTGCCACGTTATTCCATAAAAAAATGCTTGATAAAAAAATACCATCTGACCACCAATTTGTCCACACGACCGTAATCTTTGATTTCATCATGCATCAGTTAGTTTTGTTTTGTTCATTTATTTATTTTGTTATACCATACCATCGCGGCCACAGAACAATAAGCTAGCGGAGGTGCGATCCGTCATCACCGCCAAGATGGAGGAGATCACCAAAGACATCGAGGTTAAGCTTACCACCGCAGAGCTGAACAGGGAAAAGGAGATACAAAAGAAATTGGACTTTGTTAAAAAGGAGGTTTGTGTCACCATCATTCAAGTCACCATCATCGACACTAGTAATAGTCATTTTAAATTAAATAGCACCACAACTAGGATGTACTGACTAAATATTTAGATACTTTTTGGTTTAAATGGTAGGATAATTAATTTTACACTAGTTAAAAAATAAATTGTTGAGATAAAAACTTGAAATAAAAGTACAAGTATGTGTATGTGTACAGGAGCGACGCGCCGAGCTTGTGCGACAGAACAAGAACGCGCGTGCTGAGACCGAGCCCGCGCCCACCTCCGGCTAGGCCGGCTCGCGCGCCACCTCGCCGTCTGCTGCCGCCACACACCACATCCCCACAACCCACAACCCACACCCCACAACCCACAACCCCACAGCCACGGGCTGCGTCGATACCAGACACTACAGACACTTGAAGTAATACAACCCATCTAAGTACTTGAAGGAAGCGTTCTGGATTTTTGTGTATCGATGCCTAAAACCCTTACTTCAGAAATGGACCCTTGCTGTGACCTTCCCAGACAACTTAGTAAAAACAGGACCAAAGGCCAGAAGGAAGTGGGGCTGTTTGCTGCCGGGATAGTTTATGCACCACTTTAGCAACGAAATGGGGCGGGTCCATATCAATCTAAACAATACCATGCAACCACAACGCACTGCTGTTGCAAGGAATGGTGCTGTTATTCCATTTGAGGCTGAACAAATTATTTTATTAAGTTTCATTTCGTTGATTTTTATTTTATCTTTATGTTCCTATTATTTTATCTATAGTTATGTGATATTGAAATATTATTGCATACAGCACTTTTCCTTAGCAATTTATCAAACCTTCCTCGATGGGAATTCGAAATATTTCACGGCGGCTTTTCAACGGTATGACGATTGATTGTGCGGTACAAGGCCAGTAAGGCACTAGTAAGCGTTCACTAATTAATGTATAAGAATTTAACTCGCGGCACACACTAAGACGGTCTTAAAGTTACAACTTAACTAGTAAAAGTTAGTGAACATTCCTAGTGTAAGGCCCTTAGGTAGGTAGAGTTGCGCTGTTTATCATAAGGATTTTGGCTGGTCCAGTAACGAAATGATCCGAGGCGGTAGCGTTTTTATATAGCTATAATTTTAATTCCCTGGCCCTGACCCTGGCGTGTCCCAGGTGATTTTGGCTCCAATTATTTCCTCATTTCCTTGGAAAAGTTATTTAAAAAGAATTAAAAAAATTCTAGTAATTACAACACAACATGGCAACATTCTTATGTCATTACTAGTTTATTGTTTATTTTTCTTTAAATATTATACTGAATGTTCAGGTTTTTTTAAAGGGATTAAATAACAATAACTAAGACGAATTTAGGTATGCTAGAGTGTGTAGGGTATTGTAGAATCTGGCGGCGCGCGCTGGCACTGCGCAGCGGCCGCGGAACCTTCTAGCAACAGCAGTACGCGGGACGAGGAGGCAGTGAGGGCGAATAGTACTATTTCTAATCGTTAGTTATAGTCTTATATCATTATTTTTAATATCTAACATACGCAACAGTATTTTTAGGGAAGTATAATCTAAATTTAAGTTTCTCTCATGTTTTTAACGTTTACTAATCGCCTTACGCTAGGCTGAAACCCTTGGGGCGGTTCATCCCCATCAGATTTGTCGTTCGGTGAGTTTGGTGACTGCATCGGTTTGTTTGAGGTCGGCATTCGTTTGATCGGTATTGTATAATTTATCACGTGGCGTCGAGTCTAACGTGGCAACCCTGGGTGAGGATTTATTCTAACCAATCGCTAATTATACTAATCTAATGCTTTTTGCTAATAACTTAAAAAAACATAATTAAATTATTTTAAGCTAGATGAGGGAATTCACAGAGTGCATTGCACTAGAGCACCCAGTGTTGCCAGTTTCGGCCACGTCACAGCATCTAGTCTACGTGTTAAATCTAAGTTATCCGAATCACTTCCATGTTATGATCTCAACCGTGTAAACAATAAATGCTGTAGTCGAAAACTTAGTTAACATCGGAAGTGCCTCAGTAACCGTTAACCGGCTCTCTCGGATATATCAATGATACGTATGACATATGAAATTGCCTTTCATAGCGTTTTATATTTTTTTAAATGAACAGTAGTTAGGAGGCGCTGGGCCGCGGACTCGATTGGTGTGTTGGACGCAAGTCGCTTCTGTGATGTTTTTGCTCTAGTGATATCGTATCGATTCGGGCACAAATTATATCGATACGTAGGTTACGAAATATTCACGGCTCTATTCTTTAATCGATTCGTTGATGTCGATGGTTCGAAAGTCGATTGTGATGGAACGTCAAACGTCAAATGTTGGCGGGAAATGTTAGCGCAGGATGGAGTCTGAGGAAAGTCGGCTCGATGAGGTCGGATACGCGGGGTCAAACGCGGTGCAAGTGATAGGGTTTTTTGTATTTTATAGTATATTTTTGGCATTGATTTAGCGTCGATCTGGTCCACCACGAGCGATGTGAATGTAATGTACATACAGTGAGGAGGCGACGCGTACTTGCTTGGCACGTGAGCGGCGGGGCGACAGCTTACATGCTTGCTCTATGTTACTGAACGCTACTCGAATAAGTCAACTAGATGTAAGTTACTAGCTTGTTTTTCGGTGAAGACGTGAAAACGTAGCATTTTAGATCGGCGATATCGAAACGGATCATGTATAGCGACGTGACGTATAGCTTTGAGATGATTGTTTTTCTGTAATATTAGTCACTACCCTATCTCTTACGGTGTTATTACGTACGTTAATTTTATATTTTCACATTAATATGCTTCAGTTTGTGGAAAGTATAAAAATGCTGTTTGAATGCAGGCAACTTTTGTAGTTTCATTGTCGTATTGAATAAAGTCATAAATACTAATAAAATATGGTTTGTTTAATTCCAACTGAAACCCTAATCACTATAAACATTTAAATGGTAATTTAGATTTGGATTATTTTGGATTTGGTTACCTGATGTTAAGTGAGTGCTGCCCATAGACATCCGCAACAAGCAAATGTGTTGCAGATGCGTTGCTTACCTTTAATGGACAGAGGAGGGCATAGACAGGAAAGAGGATATTCTTTTTCCCCGCTAACCCTCTCCCCTTTCCCGTCCTATCCTTAAGAGGAAAGAGAGGGAAGTGGAAGAGGACTGAAATTAGGCCTCCGGCACCTCACTCATCAGACGAAACGCAGAGTACCTCTATTTCACGCCTGTTTTCTGTAAGATGGTATTTCAGCGGTCGAGACGGCCCATTCGATCGATTCGATTTTAGATCCATCCATCATCCATCCAATCACTACAGCCAGAAATGGTGCATATGCGTTGATACCCCTGATGTTAAAAGAACCTATGGATCTGCAACGATGAGATGACTTGCAGATATTTTGCCAGCCTTTATGATATTTCGCTGTGGTTTGAGCTTCACAATGCGTTATTCCTTGTAAGATGGATCGATCAAGTAATATCCCTACTAATACTATAAATGTGATTGTAAGTTTGTTTGTTACGCTTTCACGCGAAAACTACTCAACCGATCATCATGAAACTGTACACATATTCTTGGAGGTACTAGAAGTAACATAGGATACTTTTTATGGAATAGAAATAGTATATAAAAAGCGAAGTATGTATGTATGTTCCCTATGTAGACTCCGAAACGGCTGGACCGATTTTGATGAAATTTACAGGGATCGTCCAGATTGGCATATTCCTGTGTTTGGTAGCGATCCAATCAATATAATTAGTGGTACCCGGGCGAAGCCGGGGCGGGTCACTAGTAATAGGATATTCATTCAAGATTTCAGCGGCAAGCCTGTCATTGCAAATAGTTCCGACAAATGTCTACCCGAGCCGAGGCGCAGCCGAAGGTGAGAGTTGACAGAACAAGTTGCAATGACGGTTCCACACGTGTACTGAACAACTATTTTAATATTTATGTTATTTAATATAGTTGCGAAAAAATGAAGCAATTCAATTAAATAATAAAAAGAAGATTTTTGGAAAATGGCGCCAACCTTTAAAGAATATAAGAAGAGATTTTTTGTTTTCATCACCCAATCTTGGTAGGCAAAAGGAACTTTGCCCATACCATAGCCAAGTCTTCAGTAGAATTTTTATTGATATCAAATGAACTTTAATGAGATGAAATGAAATGAAACCTAACTTAATTCGTTGAATCAAATCATTAAATTTAATATTGAAACAAATTAGTAGCTTCTTTTTAGAAATATTTTCATGCTATGCCACCCTGAGAAGGAATCTGGCTCACGTGTAGCCCGGTCTATGTTCCGACTAGTTTAAGCGGTTATTTAATTAGTTTAACAAGAAAAATGGTAGAGCCCGCAATAACAACATCTTTTGCACGAATGGGCCGGCTCGAACGGTGAAATACCACCACGTCACAGAAGACAGGCGTGAAGTAGAAGTATTCTGCGTTTCGTTTGATGGGTGACGTGCCGGAGGCCTAATTGTAGTCCTCTTCCCCCTCCTACCCTTTTCTAATAAGGAAAGGATGGGAAGAGGATTTGACGGATGAGGAGGGGATGGAGAGGGAATGGAATTATCCTTTTTTCTGTTTGTCCCCTCCTTCGTCCATGAAGGTAGGCAACGCATCTGCAACTCATTAGCTTGTTGCGGATGCCTATGGGTAGCGGTACTTATTTCCAGGAGCCGCTTGCTCGTTTGCCACTTTGTAATATAAAAAAAAATGAAAGAAGTTAGTCGAAACTGTTCCAAAATCAAATAAGCATGTTGCTGACGCTCGTCGATTAAGCCTATATTCACTCAAATCTATAGACTTTTCAAATATTAATATATTTATCAAATATCGTCTAAAGAGGTTAAAGAAGTTTTCACTTCAAAAAATCAATACTGGATATTTTTAGTTATTAACATATAACGTATTAACGTAGTTATTACATTCTCTTTGATATTAACTACATAACAATTTTTAATGCGTAATAATTTAGATGACAATAATCGAATTACATTTTTTGAAAGTTTAAATTATGCAGTCGTTATAAATGAAACTAATTGCAATGACTACGACGAAACGACCTACGACGACTACAGAAACATTATTATTTTTTTTATTAATTTAGCCATAAATTCTCATTTGCCGTCATTTGAACTGTTTGTTAATTTATGTTGCTAATTCGATAAGATAGCTATAACACAGTTAACAAACAAAATAACACGTACGATTTTTCAGTTAAAAACAAAATTCTCTACTTATAAATTATTCAGTAAAATCAATGAAGTAAATAATAAAATTAAAATTGCTGGTATCCAGCAGTATCCAGTATCACTGACTAAGCTGACTGAATTCCATAGAAAATATTTTTTGTTCATAGCTGCCTTTGGTTGTTGCCAGTAGTTGCGCCCCCTTATAAATTCAGACTTATTTGTATGTGGCAACAATGTACTTAAATGTCTTCTTTCTTTTAAACTGTCAAGATAAATCAAAATGGCTGCAAAATAATGTGTTTTGGTCTTATCTTGATCACATTGTAGTACAATACGATAAATGAACATTATTTATAGCATCTATAACATAAGTAAAGTTAACGCTATTATTATAAGAGCATTATAAACAGATATAAGAAATTTGGACATACAAAATGGAGAACAAGGAAAACAAACGTAAAAAAGACAAATACGATAACGAAGAATATCGTGAGGAAAGGAGGTCGAAAAGAGCTCGAACACGATCGCATAGCCGGGAACGTGAAACTGAAAGAGATCGTGATCGGGATTCAAGACGTAAACGGAGGCATTCCAGAAACCCCGATGCTTCGATTAAAGACGACAAACGTAGAAATGAAGCATCGAAATTTGATGAAAATAAGAAGCCACCAGTGGAAAAGAAAGCCAAGGATACCGATATGTTAAATACAAGAACCGGCGGTGCTTATATTCCACCAGCTCGTCTCCGAATGATGCAAGCCCAAATAACTGACAAATCTTCTATGGCGTATCAGAGGTTAGCTTGGGAAGCGCTCAAAAAGTCAATACATGGCCACATCAACAAAATCAACGTAGGCAATATAGGAATCATAATTAAGGAGTTGCTAAAGGAGAACATCGTCCGCGGGCGAGGTTTATTGTGCCGATCCGTCATCCAGGCGCAAGCCGCCTCGCCCACATTCACCAACGTCTATGCTGCGTTGGTTGCGGCAGTTAATTCCAGATTTCCAAATATAGGAGAGCTTCTACTAAAAAGGTTGGTTATACAGTTTAAAAGAGGTTTTAAGAGAAATGATAAGGCCATATGTATATCGTCCGCATCTTTCGTTGCCCATCTAGTTAACCAAAGGGTTGCTCATGAAATCCTTGCATTGGAACTTTTAACATTACTTGTTGAAACACCAACAGATGATTCTGTTGAAGTTGCTATTGCATTCCTCAAGGAATGTGGACAAAAACTGACTGAGGTATCTTCTAAAGGAGTTAATGCTATATTTGAGATGTTGAGGAACATTCTGCACGAGGGGCAACTGGACAAGAGGGTTCAGTATATGATTGAAGTAATGTTTCAAGTTTGGAAAGATGGTTTCAAAGATCATCCAGCTTTGATAGAAGAATTGGAGCTGGTCCCTGAAGAAGAGCAGTTTACACATTTGTTGATGTTAGATGATGCCACCGACCCACAGGATATCCTGAGTAAGTAATCTACATAAACTAAAATTAACCCACTTCAAATATTTATCCACCTGATTCGGATGAAGAGTAATGTTTTTCTTGCATATGTACGTATGTCTGTGTCATGGTGAATTCCTGTAGTCTGGACATTAAACGACTTGATGGATTTTGTAGAGTTAAATTCATACTCTTCATCAAAATATCATTGCTAATATGAAATAATTATAAACATAGTTAAGTCAGTGGTATAGTAATTTTTATAAATGTGAATGTTTGTCACTTTTTCATGCAAAAACTACTCAATGGCTCTTATTGTCCATAATATAATGATAAGTGTCATGTAAGGAGGAGAAAATATGGGGGCTATTCTGGTGTGCACTGCAAAAACTGTTAGAGTTACATATACATATATATAATCTTTAATGGAAATGTTAACCTTAATTAGTACTATAAAAAAGCCCATGACAGCATCTATCTATCTTCTATATGTAAGCCATTATTGCCAAAATAGTGAACCATCTATTAATTATGGGGAAGAACGAAGTTTGCTGGGCCAGCTAGTTAACCATAATTTGTTCAAATACAAAACATAATTATTTTGACTCATGTTTTCTCAACTAAATTAATTCTTCTTTATTACAGATGTATTCAAATTAGATGCGAAATATGAGGAGAATGAACAAAAGTACAAAACTCTAAGCAAAGATATCCTCGGCTCTGATGCTGATTCTGAGGAGGGGGAGGGCTCTGGTGAGTCAGGCAGCGATGAATCTGAAGAAGAAGAGGAAGAAGAGAAAAAAGAAATGACCATAATAGATAACACGGAGACTAATCTTGTGGCCCTGCGCCGCACCATCTATTTGACTATAAATTCCAGTTTAGACTTTGAAGAATGTGCCCACAAATTAATGAAAATGCAGCTTAAGCCTGGACAAGAGGTTGAACTCTGTCATATGTTCCTTGACTGCTGTGCCGAGCAAAGAACATACGAAAAGTTTTATGGCTTATTAGCTCAAAGATTTTGCAACATAAACAGGATATATATTGGTCCTTTTGAGGAAATATTCAAGGACTCCTATTCCACTGCCCATAGACTGGATACAAACCGCCTGAGAAATGTGAGCAAGTTCTTTGCCCATCTTCTTTTTACGGATTCGATTAGCTGGGAGGTCATGGAGTGCGTTCGTCTGAATGAAGAGGATACAACAAGCTCCAGTCGTATATACATTAAGATATTATTCCAAGAGCTGGCTGAGTACATGGGCTTGAAGAAACTAAACGAACGCCTCAAGGACCCGTGAGTTCTAATTAGGAGTAGTTCAGCTTAGACAATGAATGTATAGCTTATGAGATTGGATATAATCCTTAAAAATCTTAACTGCCAAAACCTATACCTCTCAAATCTAGTGTGGTAATTGCTTATTGTATAAACAAATATATATTTTTTGCATAATTAAATTGTTAGTTCTGTCGGCTCTAAAAAAAAAATCCCAATTAGCTTCAATATAATAACTTATTGAGTATTTTATATGTATATATGAAATAAGCTATATTATCATTGAAGCATGAACTACTCCAAATTTCTTCTAACTTTTCATAATTGAAATAAAATTTTTATGTATTAATTTTTTTTTCAGGACATTACAAGATGCCTTCAGTGGTGTCTTCCCACGAGACAACCCAAAGAATACACGCTTCTCCATCAACTTCTTTACTTCAATAGGCCTCGGGGGACTCACTGATGAACTTCGGGAACATTTGAAACAAATGCCAAAGGTTGATCATGTTATTTATTATCACAAACTAATATATAGTGGATATAGATCACTCCAACCAACCCAGCTCCTCAAAGAATCCCAGCAGCCCCATGATGTTGCTGGTGGTCTCTGGGAGGGATCCCGGCGAACCGAGATGCAGTACAGTGTAGCATGATGTGAGCCGCCGCCTCTTCACTCTCCATGCACACTCTGCATAGAGGGATGTAGGTGATACCTTTATTGTACAAGTGTTTGTTGAAATTACCATGACCTGTAAGAGCTGGTATAACCATTATGGTGTATTGTATTCTGTCCACTTTAAAATTATCATGACCTGTAAGAGCTGGTTTAACCATTATGGTGTATTGTATTCTGTCCACTTTAAAATTATCATGACCTGTAAGAGCTGGTATAACCATTATGGTGTAATGTATTCTGTCTAGCCCACTTTAAAATATTTTTCGATGATCTTTCAGAATGTTCCCGCTCAAATAACTGATATCAAACTAGACTCCAGCACCAGCAGTTCGAGTTCTAGTTCCAGCAGTTCGGATGAATCTTCATCTAGTGACTCCAGTTCTAGTGGTAATTAATGTTTGTTTTTTAATTCTCAAAGAGATTTAATTTCAACTGTTTGATTTAATTAGAAGCATTTATGTTAATTTTCATATAATAGCAATGAGATAGACAAGGTTATTCATCTTCCACCGGGTGAATATCCTGTTTGTGTGATGTGGTGATGTGATAAATGGATAGTAAGTGGTGGGTGCCCACTAAGAAATGCACAATGTATTCTCCATATATGTGCTCATTGTTATAAAATACAATATACCCTATCATGATATCGGTAATTTCACTCACACGCGTCGAGAGCAGCCCCGTGTCTCGGCCGATATGTACAGGAGTTCCTCCTTTACATATATCGTGAGGTTATAGTCCAACACATATGGCACAATGACCAAAGACACATACTGGTAGTCATAGGCATCTCTCAAGGATTGCTACTAAAATTGGCCCCTTAAACCCAAGTGATGGGACAAATGATCTTTGGGATCATTTGTCCCATCAGTTTGGTTGGCACCTATCTTGCGAAATGGTCTGATAAGGCTTAATTTTCTCTACTAAACTCTATAAAAAATATTTAAACCATGTGTATGTATCTGTAACACATTTAAAAAAAATTCAGATTCGACTGTACAAGAAACGAACCGTAAGAAAGCTGATAAAAAGAAGAAATCCAAAGACAAGAAAAAGCAATCACCTAAACCTGATGAAGAAGAGACAAATGAAAAGGATAAACAATCACCAGAGAGATGGGGTCATGATGGTTTCTATGATACATATGGACAAGGTGCTCGTAGAACGAATTCTAGACCAGAAAGATCGGAAAGAGATACTTTTGTCAGACCAGCTGCTGGACCGTATAGAAATGATAACAGGGAAAATTTTAAATCCGGAAATAATGATGACGGCAATGATAGGCGACGAAATAATAGAAGAGAAGATGATAGAAAAGACAACCATAGAAGAAATCGAGATGAAAGTTTTGAAGAAAGAAGTAGAGATCGCGAAGAACATAGAAGAGATAGAGACTCTGAAAGTGATAGACACAGAAATTATAAAGAAAATAACTTCCGTAACGGAGACCGAGATAATAGAAGAGATAGAAGACGAAAGGATAATAAAGAAACCAGCAGAAGTGATCAAGAAGATGTAAATTTTAGAGAAAGGCCTAGTAAAGAAGAAGAATACAGGAAACATCGTGAAAGCGAAACAGATAAGAGAGTGCAAAGAGAAAGAGAAGATACTGACCGAAGTAAGCGAAAACAACGAGATGAGGAAGAGGCTTACAGAAATAATAGAAAAGAGACCGACAGAGAAAATAATGACAAAGATAAAAGGAGGCAAAGAGATGGAGATCTTTTGGAAAAAGATAAAAGAAGAGAAAGAGACCGAGAAAATACTGATAAATATAAAACACGACAGAGAGACGAAGAAGAGTCTGTCCGAGATAAGAGAAGACAACGATACGAGGAAGAAACTCACAATGTTAAGAGAAGACAAAAGAGTGATGTAAATAATTATAAAGATAACAGGGGAGAAAGAGAAGACCAAAATACTGACGGAGATAGGGGAAGAGAAAAAAACAAACCAGACACAAACAGTGATAAAAGAAAAGAACATGAGAGGGATTATAATGGCAGAGATCATAGAAATCAAAGAAATGAAGATGATACTGTTACCAATAAGGGGTCAAAGAAGGTCGGGCGGAGTGAGAAAGACAAACGTAGCGTTGAAAGCTACCAGAGAAATGAAGAAAACATACGATCTAGAATGGAAAAGAATAAGGGAAGAGAGAAAAATGTTGATCCAAAACTATCTAAGCAAAACAAAAGAGAAACTGATGACAATTCTTATGAGCGTTCAGATGGAAACATTAAATCTAAAATAAATACAGTCAATAAGAAAGACTCAAATAAACACATAAGCAACAAAGAAAGTAAAATCGGGACAAAGGATGAGAAAAAGAAACCTAGCAGAAGTGAAACCAAAAGTAAGAATAAAAAAAGAGATGTAAGCAGCAGTAGCAGCAGTGACAGCAGCAGTAGCAGCAGCAGCAGCGACAGTAGTAGTAGTAGTGAAGAAGAATCCAGAAAAACGAACAGAAATAAAAAGAAGATTAACAAAGAGGGCAGACATAAACAGGGCAGTGAAACTCGAAATAATAAAAACAGAAAAAAATCTAAGAATAGCAGCAGTAGTAGTGACAATGATGACAAAAAAAATGAAAATGACACAAATAAACTGGGAGGGCGATATTGGAACACTTTTGACATTGGACCCACTAAAACAGTTATATCCAAGTAAAGAGAAAGACGCAAAGGGAACGGTCCTAAACTACATGACTCAATTGTAACCCCCCTCTCCCTTAAATTATCCGATAGTGAGATAATATAGTACTTCAAAAATAAAATGAAATTAGAGACCCCTTTTTAAATGGGTCAAGTAGTATTGAGTATGTCCCTAAATATACAAATAATGGCTGTAAATATAATTATGAATTAAAATTTAATTCACATCGATTAAATATCTTAAACGTGGATTGACTTTGTTATTTACATCATAATTTTATAGGAACAAAAAATATTACTTCAATTGGATTCTCAAATATATTTATTTTTAAGTCCAACTGTTAGATAAAGAAGACTAATATTATAAATGTGAATGTAAGTTTGTTTGATACACTTTCACGAGAAAACTACTCAATTATAAATGTGAATGTAAGTTTGTTTTATACACTTTCACGCGAAAACTACTCAATTATAAATGTCAATGTAAGTTTGTTTGATACACTCACGCGAAAACTACTCAATTATAAATGTCAATGTAAGTTTGTTTGATACACTCACGCGAAAACTACTCAATTATAAATGTGAATGTAAGTTTGTTGATACACTCACGCGAAAACTACTCAATTATAAATGTGAATGTAAGTTTGTTTAATACACTCACGCGAAAACTGCTCAATTATAAATGTCAATGTAAGTTTGTTTGATACACTCACGCGAAAACTACTCAATTATAAATGTGAATGTAAGTTTGTTGATACACTCACGCGAAAACTACTCGATTATAAATGTGAATGTAAGTTTGTTTAATACACTCACGCGAAAACTGCTCAATTATAAATGTCAATGTAAGTTTGTTTGATACACTCACGCGAAAACTACTCAATTATAAATGTGAATGTAAGTTTGTTGATACACTCACGCGAAAACTACTCAATTATAAATGTGAATGTAAGTTTGTTTGATACACTTTCACGCGAAAACTACTCAATTATAAATGTGAATGTAAGTTTGTTTAATACACACACGCGAAAACTGCTCAATTATAAATGTCAATGTAAGTTTGTTTGATACACTTTCACGCTAAAACTACTCAATTATAAATGTCAATGTAAGTTTGTTTGATACACTCACGCGAAAACTACTCAATTATAAATGTGAATGTAAGTTTGTTTGATACACTTTCACGCGAAAACTACTCAATTATAAATGTGAATGTAAGTTTGTTTAATACACACACGCGAAAACTGCTCAATTATAAATGTCAATGTAAGTTTGTTTGATTCACTCACGCGAAAACTACTCAATTATAAATGTGAATGTAAGTTTGTTTGATACACTTTCACGCGAAAACTACTCAATTATAAATGTGAATGTAAGTTTGTTTAATACACACACGCGAAAACTGCTCAATTATAAATGTCAATGTAAGTTTGTTTGATACACTCACGCGAAAACTACTCAATTATAAATGTGAATGTAAGTTTGTTTGATACACTTTCACGCGAAAACTACTCAATTATAAATGTGAATGTAAGTTTGTTTAATACACTCACGCGAAAACTGCTCAATTATAAATGTCAATGTAAGTTTGTTTGATACACTCACGCGAAAACTACTAAATTATAAATGTGAATGTAAGTTTGTTTGATACACTTTCACGCGAAAACTACTCAATTATAAATGTGAATGTAAGTTTGTTTGATACACTTTCACGCGAAAACTACTCAACCGATCTTCATGAAACTTTGTACGCATATTCTTGGAGGTGTAAGAAGGAACATAGGATACTTTTTATGAAAAAAAATTGTATATAAAAAGCGAAGTATGTATGTTCCCTATAGACCTATAGACTCCGACAGCTGGACCAGATCATTAAAATTTACAGGGATTGTCCAGATTGGCACATTCCTGTGTAGCGAACAGATCAACATAAGTGGTATCCGGGCGAAACCGGGGCTGGGTCACTGTTAGGTAATTAAATAATCAGTCTATAATAGATTGGAATATCATTATGTCAAGAACTTAAAAGTATTGTAAAAAAATTGACAGCAGCATCCTTAATTAGGAAATTGAAAAAAAAATGCTTAAAAACAAATCTGGCTGACATATGTCAGTTATTGAGTAATTAACTTTAATATAACACGTACTGAAAAGCATTTATTTTGATTTAAAAAAATCTCTAAAAATTATCCTTTCAAGTTGTAGGAAATAGAAGCTATGGAATCTGGATCTAGTGAGGTAACTGACAGTTCAAGTCACAACTATATCAAGGTACTTTCAGAGCCAGCGTTACTTCGTGACGTAGAGAATGAGACTAAACTGAAACCTCAAGTATCCGCACCGTGTTACTTCCAATCATTGTGCCAGAATGAAGCACCACCGTTTAAAATGCCCGAAGAAGAAAACACTCCTCACATTCTAATCGACCTGCTGGTCACTGAAGAAGATGCAGTTAGAATGATAGCGGTCTCTCAAATGGAAACTAAGTCCACTTTTAAAAAATACCTAGGTTAGTTAACAAGTATTTGTAACAGTGGTTAGACCTAGACAGACGGTAGCCTGCAACATCTGTTGTAGGAATGGACTGGCACGACCAGTCACATGCTACAATCTCACAAAGGACAGCTGTGACATGTAAGTATTCTGCCTTTCGTCTGATAAGAAACTCCAGGACTCTTACCATTTCCATCCATTTTAGAAATGTTGGTAAAGGGAGAGGGATAAATAGGTAGAGGAAATATGTTTTTCCCTCTGACCATTAAAGGCTGGCTATGGGTAGTGGTGACTTGATATCAGGTGAACTGCTTACACATTTACCACCTACTTCTATATGAAAAAGTAATATATCTACTATGATTAATTAATAAGATTTCAGTAATCTTTTTAAAGATTTCTCTAATACTTTTTAAATGAATATTGAGGGAACCATATGTATTTTCCAGGTAATTATTTAGGAGACAAAAACTTGGTTCAAAATTATAATTTATATGAGGAGTTCCTTGTAAATTTACTTGTCCAGTTGATAGAATACTCAGCGCAGCGAGATTTTAACGCCAAAAAGTTGTCTTGCATTATAGCGATCTATTTAACTACACATTTATATTTCAAACGATACTTCTGGACGTCGCCGACGGCGGTCTGGGAATTTTTCAAGGAAACCCTTATTCGTCATACCATAGAGGTAAATCTTTATCAAAACCTGTATGCAGTAAGTAAAATTATGTAATACACAAAATAGAGGCTTCTTCCAACTCTCCGTGAGTTTCAAGTCTACATAGCTCATCAAGGTACAGAAAAGACATGACAATCCAGTTAGACTTGAGATTTTAACAAATAAAATAAATTTATTTTGTCTCTTAGGGGGCATTTTAATTGGTCAATATGATGGATGGAAAAAACCTCATCAAGTAGTATAAATCAGTGGTATCAAGTATGCTGCGTGCACTCACAACCCATGGTACTTTTTATATTGGTCATAGTTTGGCCACTAAGCACAAAATTTTCTACTGACACTGGTGTATGTTTCCAGGATTCTCCGGACGGCTGTGAAGTGTTTGCACCTGACGAGAGTTACGACATTTTGTCACATTTCCATACAGTATACTTGTGTAATATACCACTAATACATATACTTTGTTTTGGTGTCTACAGGTTAAAATTCACATGGCCGTTTTAAATCAATATACAATATATTAACAAATAAATTGTTTATTATACCACAGCTTGGCTCAATACTAATTTATTTTTGCATGCTTTTTTCTTTTTTCTCACTTTACCTTCATTCACTCCCTTTTCTTTTTTATTACAGGTGTTAGTAACACCTGGCTTCTTTTTCTTCTTTTTGCATGACAAAGGATTTGGATTGTGTGATTTTTTCTTCTTTATTACTTTTGGTGCTTCCACCTTTTCATCTACACCTAAAGCTTTCTTCATATTCTTCAAGGATTCATTTTGCGTTGGAGTGATGAATGTGAAGTTTGATTCCAGCGTCTGACCGGCCTTATTGTAACTAGGTCTCGATGGCTTCTCAAGTGTTGGCGACTTGTTATGTAAATAAAGTAGTGGAACTCCAGGTTTTGCTCTCATTTTTTCCTGCAAATCTCTATCTTGTGAAGCAAGGATGTAATGCTTTTCATTTTTATTGCCAACCATAGACATAATGCATTGTGACCCCGTCACTGGCTCTTTGTGGCCACACTCATGTATACCAAATTGTTTTAATATTGTGAGGGCGCCATGCGTTTTTTTGGATATTTTTTCTGTTTCTATTATAATACATCTTGTTGTTAATAGTTTTGCTTGTCCGTTAAGATATTTAGGTAATTGTTCCTTAATATTAATTTGCTCCTGAAAGATAATTTTTAATGCAAGTTAATCAAGATAAAAGAATATTTTTTTTCATACAATAAAAGGGGCAAACAAGTGAACATTCACAACTGAGAAGCTACTGGTTCTTTGCTGGTCACATAGAATAGTGCATGTTATGTGCCTTAGGATTTTTGTAGTGAAAGCTTTTTTAGTATTGAGCTATTTATGGTTGTCCAAAACCTGTCATTTGCGCCTTTAAAAGTTCTTATTTGAAAGCATCAATAGCCAAAATCGATAAGAGTTTCTAATGTAATGTTTGTTTACTTGTATTCATTTGAATGTATGTATCCCATGCGTGACTTCAGTTCCACAGACAAACCAAACAATCGCTTTGTGGAGCAAATTGTATTCATATAACAATATTATTAATAAATATATGAATTAAAAAAAATCACTAAAACATTGCTTAGTGATATATGACAACAATATATAATAAGTAATTTCCACAGGCCAGCTTCTATAGGTGAGTATGTATAGACTCCAAAACGCCTGGACCAATTTCAATGACATTTTCAGATTTTTCTAGCAAGTGATATTGTGAAGTTTGGTAGGGATAGGGATTAACATAATTAGTGCAGCTTGGGTGATGTTAGGCAGATCACTAGTTACATATAAAATGACAAAATTGATAGAATAAAGTATTTTAAACAAAGGAATACCTAGTTTTGATTACTGCTTGCGGATTCTGGAAAGTTCTCTTGCCAACGCATGCCCTGTTCCCTCAATGTGAGGTGAGAATCTGCACTGTCTGCCTCTGGGTCAGGCAACTCCTCCACTGGGACTCGGATATCCATGTGGGGGAGCTGCTCCGCCCGCCATTCTTCATCCACAATGTCAATAAGGCGGCCAATGCGACGGTATTTACTGTCCATTCTGTGCAGATGTCAGATATATGAGTAATGAGGCATTTCCTCTTAGACCTTAAGCTTGTGTTGAGAACTATTTCTAGGTAGTTTCAGTGATATATTAAACTTAAATTAGTTATCAGAAAAAAATAAACTTCTATATATTAAGTTACCTGTCACATGGTACTTTTTTGAATTAACATGAACTTTAAAAAAATAATATATATTCAGATGGAATTTTTCACCAAATATATTTGACACAAGATGCTATAAGAAATACAACTTAGAAATTTGACATATTTTCTTATTCAGTCTTAAATCAAATTATTTTACAATTAAAATTATCTTACATAGTTATTAATTTTCCATGAGAAAATGTCATCTCAAGCTCTAAACCTATTGATTTACTGGTAGTACTATGTTCTGGTATTTATTTTTATATATTCTTTTTTAATATTTCATTACATATGTAATTAAATATATATTTAGAGAGTGAGGGAAAGATGGCAGGACAACAGAACTTAAACAAGATGTCTATCCACAGGCAAAATGACTGCCTAACTGAAAAATCAACTCAATAATTAAAAAACACTGAATACGAATTTAATATGAACAGGTTCTTGAACAAGATTCATAAATTAAACTTCATTTATCTTTTCAGCAGTAAGCAAAACTGGATCTTCCTTTGTCACTGATCAAATAAAAAGAACTTACTTTAAACGCTGCAAAACAGAACGTGCCATCAAGGAGCACTTGATAAGGCTGGTGAAAGCCGAAATTGTTGTAATAGAATTTAAGGTACTTTTGCACTTTTTTATATCTCGTTATCTTCATGTTCAAAAATTATGTACGAACCTGTATGGAAGTGCTTTTTAAAGACTAAATAGCAGAATCTCAGAGTAAGGCAGATAATTTTTTGCCTGCCAAACAAGATGCAAAGAATGTATTTTATACGGCATGCATTTGCACGCACGGCAGTCGAACTTGACAGTAAGTAAAGCGAAAGTGACATTGACGTTAAAATAATGAAGATTCTTCCTGTTCAAGTAACTCAGATTTTAAATATCATTTTAGTATAATTGTTTGAGTAAGCACAGATGAACAGGCATAGATTTTTTTTGAAAACAATGTAAATATATTTCCATAGCTTCAGAAATTTGTATCATACGAAAGAAAGTTACCATTTCTCGTCATAGACAAAGGTAGTTTTCCCATAGACGCCAATTAGTGAATTGTCTCGCTCGCTCTCTCGCTTCCATGTTTGTTCGTGGTCATTTCGCATTTCTGTGCTAGATTTTCCAGTTTAACAATTCGAGTTAATGATTTAATTCGTATAAGTGTGTAATTAATGAGATTTTCGACATCACGGCGACCTTGTGAGGATTTGTCGCCCACCTATAAGTGCATATCGTCTATTTAATAACAGGGAGGGTATGTCTTTCATGTCCTTATAATCAAGTAAATGCGTCATTTTATTAAATATTATCGAATATGAACTCATTGCAGGACGATTAAAGCAGATATTTGTGCTTAAAGGGCTTCAGAGGAATCATTTAGTCGTGTAACAAAGTAGTCTTGAGATTTCATTGCGTACAGCTGATTTGGTGGAGGGCGATTCATAGTGTTCAGATATCGAAGGAAATGGTTTGATACGGGTAGATATGGTTAGTCATCAGTGGTGCAGACGCGCTTTCGTCTGCGACCGATAACTAGTTGAAAAAAAATCTGATTTTAGGTCCCGCAACTACGGCAAATGATCGCAGATAAAATCCCATTGTTTAGAGTTTCTTTGTGATTTCCCTATGATAGCACGGAAAGATAACACGTCCTTGTTTACCGTTCTTAGGTGTTGTTCTTTATTACGATTATGTTTCGCTTAGTTTTGTTTCCTTTACTGACTGACAAAGAGGTTGTTTTTTTTTTAAATTTTTTTGGGACAATTTATCTAAATATCAAATTAAATTGTCAATGGTTTCAAATTGTGTTTTCGTTTCTTTGGTAGCTGGTGAGTTTATTGGTTTTGTAAATTTTTCATCAAAATACTACTTATTCATACAAAATATCTATATTCTTACAATACATACATTTTTTTTCTAATTAGCAAGTCAAATGTGATAAAATTGGTAGCTTGTATTTGTTTATTTATGATTATCTTGTAAATAACTTAATATATACCACAAATTTTAGTAACTTCTTTTATGCATAAAATTTAACTTAATAAGTTATTACAAAGAAAAATCTTTTATGTTCACATTATTAAATTATGAACTTGTTTACTCATAAACAAGCTGTCTATTAGTTTTTAACCTCAAGTGAAATGAATTGATGACCTTCTTAATACCTAAGTTTTTTAAATACAGTGATACAAAACATGTAACAATTGTCAATTTTTGTGACCTCACTTACCAGGACAAGGCTGTGTACTGACATTGCTGTATGTTTGCCCTAATGTTCATTGGAAAGGGAATTCAGTAGATTATAAAATAATAAACAAAATTTTTGTTATTCTATAATTTTCTTTGAATTTTTTTCCATTGTTAATTGTTTACTGCAATGTGAAAAGTCAATGGCCCTTTTTTGTGCCATTTATTTACCTTTGTTTTTTTAGCTTGGGTGATTATGACCTGGTTTTGTAGCTTTAAGTCTTATTTATTCATTTTATTACTCAGAAATCCCTTTTAAGATATTCAATTTTTTCAGTGCCATGATTCATACTGGAATTAATTAGCAAAATATTATTTGTTGATAACTTGAATATGTTTTTTATATTAAATATGTACAAAGTTATATAAACAACATTATAAACAACATTTGCAGTTGTTGAGTGAGATCAACAGACCCCCAATTCTGATATCTCTTTACAATTTAATTCTACACTTTGCCAATGTATTACAAGGCATCCTGAATGTTAATAGATAAAGGTTTAATAGCATTTAAACAAAATTAAAGACGTAATAAGAATGTGAGAAACATTTAAGGTATGCAAATAAATTACAAATTGGCAAATGAACCAGTGAGTGTACGGAATATGTAATGTAATATCATTTATTTCATCTATATACATACTAGTGACCCGACCTGGCTTCGCCCGTGTACCACTAATTATGTTTTATGATCTGATTGCTACCAAACACAGGAATGTGCCAATCTGGACAATCCCTGTAAATTTAATCGAAATCGGTCCATCCGTTTTTGAGTCTATAGGTCTATAGGGAACACACATACTTTGCTTTAATAAAGAATATGTGTACAAAGTTTCATTATGAGCGGTTGAGTAGTTTTCATGTGAAAGCGTAACAAACAAACTTACATTCACATTTATAATTTTAGTATGGATGTACCAACTGATACAATTATATATTACGTACAATATTTGTATCATCATGTAGATATATTAATATATTTTCTGTAGGCGATGGCGACAAACAGGAGCGGAGCGTCACAGAGGCCAAACGGAGCGCCACAGACAAAGGTGTGCCAGTTCAAGCTGGTGCTGCTGGGGGAGTCGGCGGTGGGAAAGTCGTCGTTGGTGCTGCGCTTCGTGAAGGGCCAGTTCCACGAGTACCAGGAGAGCACGATCGGAGCTGCCTTCCTCACGCAAACCGTCTGCCTCGATGACACCACCGTTAAATTCGAGATCTGGGATACAGCGGGACAGGAGAGGTAAGTCGCAATACAAAAAGTAGCAAATATTAAAAAATACGATTATATTGTTCGTAGCAATAAACATGAATATAGCCTTAGGCAGATAGATGCAACTAATTTATTAGTCTTGTTTAGTTAATGTAACATGTGTCCAACATAAAAACAATAATATGTTAAACAATAACATATTGTTTTTATGTTGGACACATGTTACATCACAAGGGATAAATGAACAAACAATTGTGTGATGGCTTCATCTTGGATTTGTGCTGATTGATCCTTGACCCATTGTTTTACCACTTGAAGTGTACACTTATTTTTAGTGAAACAAAACGATGTACATGATGCAGTTTAAAATGTTTGCCCATCAGAATTCTGATACACCTCTTGGTATATTGTAAGAAGTGACTAAGGCTTTAGGACATGGGGACACCAAATATCAGTGAATTTAAAATATCTACTATATTAAGTCACAGCCATAGGCAGCCTAAACTGATGCCTTTTTGTACTAGGTGGCAAACAAGCAAGCGGTTCACCCAATGTCAAGTGATCGCTACCCATAGACATCTGCAACTAACTGATGAGTTGCAGATGCGTTGCCCACCTTTAATGGACAGAGGAGAGGACAAACAGAAAATGGTTATTTCCAATTCCTATACATCCCCTCCTTTCCTTATAAGAAAAGGTTGAGAAGGGGAGGGAACCAAAATTGGGCCTCCAGCAGCCCACTTATCAGACGAAACGCAGAATACTCTACTTCACGCCTGTCTTCTGTGAGGTCGTGGTATTTCATCGGTCGAGCCGGCCCATTCGTGCAACAGATGTTGTTGTTGCGGACTGTACCACTGTTGGCCTGTCGGCATAATCTCCAATTGAAGATATATGTCTGGAAATTAATTTTTGATTCTCGAAATAGTAATTGAACTTTATCAATAAGTACTTTCTTTAGAGTTCTTATAGAAATGTGTGTATTTGTAAATTAAATTATCGAAAGTTTGTTAGATAGACCTAAGATAACTTTAAGTATTGGTTAGAGGTTGGTAATGGATAAAAGTGACTTCAATGCAGCCTTGAATCTTATCATTCAGTCTAAGTCAAAGAAATATTATATATTCTCAGAAGCAACTGGAAATTTATGCTTTAAGATTCAGTCCCATTTTTTAAAAGGGTGTCTGATTATTGATAAAGTAAAGAAAAATGTTTTGTTACTATCAGTAACAGATAATTGTATATGCATTGATGTGAATTGTATGAATGGGATTAGAGGTATTCCAGGAATGGGAAAACGGAAGTTAGTTTTTTACCTATCTCTATAAAACTAGAGTTTTCTCTAAACGGTGTGATTAAAGTTCCATTCACCTAGCAAGAATAATGTAATTAGTTATAATTACTATATAAATATTTACTCATTGCATTAATAATATAAAACACAACACAGACTGGTAGATAACGATACACAAGTGTGACTTCAGACATAAGTTACTCACGTGACGATTTTATGCGAAAATAAAGTGTCAAGAATGCGCAAACCTCGTATACTAAGTGCAGTATGGTCCGTGCCCTTGGCTCTGCATTCAAACCTTCCTCCGAGTTGATTGCGCAAGTCTTGCACGTCTTACAAAAGAACAATTTGTGTTACGCAATTTAGGCACTAGAAGATACCCTGCTGGGCACTACATAGTGGCCTTATATATATATATATATCCCTCAGGGTAGTCATGTATAATGTGTGTGTATGATCAACATAAATCATTAAATATGCATTACGCAAAAGTAATGCGTTGCTTTTTTACAATAAATGCGGAAAATATGGAAGTGATCACCAGAGAAACAACCTCCATTTGTGACCAACAACATTCTGATCCCCTTGAATTATTAGGATACTAGTCTTGTAATAGAAAAAAGGGGAAGTTGGAACGGGGAGGAGTAAAGGTTAATATTTTAAATGCAATTTATTGTCTGCAGGTATCACAGCTTAGCGCCGATGTATTACCGCGGCGCTCAGGCAGCCATCGTTGTGTACGACATCACCAACCAGGTGAGTGTCACACGTCTTACAATGGAGAACTTTGTTAAATATTATATACTAGACAACGCTATAGTAAACTTACGCCCGATTTCTGGAAGCCTGATCAACGGAAAATTTAACTAGACAGCTGTCAAATGTCAATAGGTAAAACTTTGATAATCAACTTGACAGGAGGGTTAGTTGAATAAAAATTTGTTAACAATACCTTCAGAAACAGGACGACAGTGCTTTGTGTATCACACGTGTGCTTGTCCTAAGAGTGACATTTGCAAGGTTCAATGTGTATTTAACAATGAAAGGTTCCTTACGCTTTTAATTTAAAGGCCTCGGTTTAACAATCAAACTTATATTACTGCGAGGTAACTTGATTATTTATTATCCTTTTTTTATTATGTGTCGTCTAAAATTATTGCGTTTTTAAATAAACTAAAAAGCCGGTTATACAACGAGCTAGTTTCTCCATGTACGGAACCAAACCAGTATCGTACACATTTAAACAAAACATACGATCGTATTGACTTGTTCCTTTAACGTCAGGAAATGACAATACAAGCCGTCGGAACTTAACAAGGATTTATTAAGTCTGGCGTGACAAGGGGTGGCCACATATTAGTTATAAAATTATGGTTGCTTAGATTTTTTTCTAAAGAATGAACTGATGTTGAATGATCACTGTGTGTGTGGTAAATGGTACGGGGATATTTTAAAAAATATCTGTAACACCCCCCCCCCTCCCCCCTCGCGCCCCGCGTGGCAACCAAACTGCAGTATATCCTATACTCGGACAAGTGTTAATGCGACACAAACACGGGGATTTGTTTGTGAGGCTCAATTTTTTTATTTTGTTTGAGGTTTCATTAATATTTACAAGTTGCTTGCAGTCCATTTGGTCATGAAGTCGATAGGACAGGCGGTCGTGTTGACTTGGGGTGCGTAAATAAATGAATAACCCCCAATCAATTATGCTAAATTAAAATTGAACGAATGGGAAACAGTTTATGCCGTTTCGTAACTTTTTCCCCTGTAAGGGTACGTTTTAACAAAATAAAAACTAAAATATAGTATTTTATTTAGTTTAACGCATAACAAGGTGGGTGTAATGCTGCTTGAAAATTCTCTTTAAAATTTTAAGATTCTATTGATTTGGGGGAGGGGGATTTGAATATTGACTTTATTTCATTATCCCAACCTTTATTTCCAGTTTCATCTTAAAGTGGAGATTGTTAGGTCCTTGACGTTCATACTAGCGTAAAATAGATTTCTTTGTAATATTTTTTTATACGTAGAATTAAAAAGTACAGTACTTACGTAACGTAGGTCGCAGGTTCGGTTCCTGACAGGCGCTTTACTTTGTGTAATATATTTCATCACCACTGAACTGAAGGAAAACATCGTAAGAAAACCAACATGTCTACCAAACTACCAAATATGAAGACATGTGACATCCACCAACCCGCAATGGAACAGCGTGGTAGATTAAGGCCCCTTCCCTCTCTCGGAGAGGAGGCCTGACTCCCTGCAGTGAGGAAACATAGTAAAACAGGCTGATTTATTGTTATTTAAACAGTACAAAGCAGTGGGGATTCGAACATACTACCGCTGGAGTGTAACATGTCATAGACATTACCAGATATACAATTTCGATTAGCGTAAAATATTTTACACGCGATCTTCACTTAGGTGGCAGAGCCCATATTGTTGCGGGCTCTGCCACTGTCACAGTGGCAGAGCAACAACAACATCTGTTGCACGAATGGGCCGGCTCGACCGGTGAAATACCACGACCTCACAGAAGACAGGTGTGAAGTAGAGTATTCTGCGTTTCGTCTGATGAGTGAGATTGCCGGAGGCCTAATTCTAGTTCTTTCCCCATTCCTACCCTTTTGTTGCAAGGAAAGGATGGGAAGGGGAAGAAAATTTGACGGTGTAGGGGAAGTTGAAATAACCATTTTCTGTTTGTCCCCTCTGAAAGGTGGGCAACGCATCCGCAACTAATTAGTTAGTTGCAGATGTCTATGGGTAGCGATCACTTGACATCGGGTGAACCGCTTGCTCGTTTGCCACCTAGTACTATAAAAAATGACTAATTTACGTTGTTTATTACAAATATTGATTTACTTGTAGAGTTTTATACATCTATTATTGTTTTGTTTTTAGACGAAAATGGAAAAAAAATAACGGAATGCTTTTATCACAAACGCCACGTATTTACAATGACTCATTGATTTATAAATAACACGTTGACCGATGTTGCTTAACTTGTACAACGAATTAAGTTATTCAAAAATTAATTTAGCTTGGCAGTTGCGGGACTCAACACTTAAAAAACCGAAACTAGATAATTTATTTCCATGTTCGATTTAAGTGCTAGTAAATTAAAATTAAGTCATGAATAACTTAATCTATGTAGGTGTTCACGATCTGAATACCTCTTTGACGCTTGAGAGCTTATTAAAATTACAATTTCAGATATACTAGCTGTGCCCCGCGGTTTCACCCGCCCTGCAATTTTACTTAAACGAAATGATATTACCTAGATTTTCGTTGAACAAATGTTTGACATGGTTCTTTAAATTGATATAGCTTTTTTATTTAAAAACCGATTGAAATAAAATGTTAAGTGAAGCTTACATTAGTGAAAACCGCGTACAAAGCCTTTTCTGAGATTATCGCGCAAAAACGCACAGACAAACAGACAAAAAAACTATTTCAAAGAGTTTCTCAAATATCTTCCATGTACAGACAACGATCAGTTACACTTTTATTATATGTATAAATTTAGTCTGTGAAAAAAGTATACTCTTTTCAGACAGAGCGGCCGCTATATATGGCAACACCGCCATAGTAATCTGTCTTGTTTGTTACTCATAATCAGGTGATTTCCATGTCAGTAACTCCATCTATCGCAAGCTCCAAGCATTACATCGTATCAGGAACGTCGACCTGAGTTTAATCACCTATATAAAAAGCCGCCTCCCTTTATCGTGCCTAACACGGAGCGTACAGAACTCAAACTTCCATTCGCACGCTGAATTAGTACTTGCATTCACACAACCAAAGTATTTCCATTCACTCGCAGCTATCACTTCACTCGCAGAGCAATCGGGAACGCCCACTGCTCAACTGCGCCGGCCGTCGCCCGCAAAGCAAACACATCTGATAAATATTAATTACTTGTGTTCTATTGCATGACGCGTTTCTTTCTTTATCTTATCTTTTAGCATATTACTAGCTGTGACCCGCGGTTTCACCAGCCGTATAATTTAATTAAACCTACGATTATCCAGCCTAAGATGAACCCCATTTAATATGATTCTTTGTGATCTGGATCTTTGGTCTTACTTGACACTTATCGTTATATTTTGGACAATTCATACAATACCTTTATAAATTGTAGCCTATATGTTATTCTGATGTATAAGCTATATTATTGTAAAGTTTCATTAAAATCGATTCAGTAGTGCGTGCGTTTTGCGTGAAAGAGTAACTAACAGCCATACATACAAATTTATATCGCACTATTAGTAGTCTTCGTAAGTTTAATGAGACTAAGCAATAAAAGCCAGCGAATTGTGAAGTGAACTAATAGTTGACAATTTGACGTGTCATTTCTTGACAGTTTATAAAACGGTCGAAGTTCAACCGTCAAATTGCATAAGATTTGAGTAAATGATTACTAGTTGGCATTGTCTTTGGTACCTACAAAGGTATGCAAAATGGTTTTAATTATTCAATTGAAAGCGAAATCAATGTGTTATCAGTTATAGAACAGTAGGATAAGACGTTACTTGTGATAGCGAATGGGATTATTTGAAGATATAAAAAAATAACTGCACGCTTTCAACATGTAGGCCTCACAGACCTATGCCCGCCTCACGGATAAAGCATTCTTGTATTTAAGATATGTTTTGAAAAAAACATGTTTCTACTTGACTGATTTATAAAGTGTACGCCTAAATATGATTGTATTCAATCTTCATGAGTAGGTTCCGGTGACTTAATTCTAGTTCTGTCCCCCTTCCCACAGATTATAAGGAAAGGATGGAAAGGGGAAGAAAACTTGACGGTGGAGGGGATGTTTAGGAATTGGAAATAACCATTTTCTGTTTGTCCCCTCCTCTGTCCATTGAAGGTGGGCAACGCATCTGCACCTCATTAGTTGCAGATGTCTATGGGTGGCGATCACTTGACATCGGGTGAACCGCTTGCTCGTTTACCACATAGTATGGAACGAACAATATTGTCTTGACTAATACTAGAATGATTTACGTAATCTTCGGCCTCGTAAGCAGCGAACTAAGTTTTTGTCGCACGTTGGCTGTGAAGATGTACGTAATCTGTGCCTAGCGGTACCTACCGTTACCGCTGGGGTACCCCCCTGCGACTGAAGCTAAGAGGATCATTATATAAATGAGTGAAGTCATACAGGTGGGCCGCGTGACGTCACTAATGACCTAAGTCCTCCGTCCCGACATGGCCAATCAAATATGGACTGTAAACTAGTAATATATATTTTTTTGTTACACCAACGAACGTGCGTTTACACTGCCCAAAACATATTGTCGTCTCAGTGTTTTCAGAGAGAATGAAAGAGAGAGATTGTATCGCGTACAAGTTGTTATGCCAGTGGAAACCCACGGTAAGATACACACGTTAAGTCACAGTGATTTCTCACATGAAATAAATTACATGCAGTAAAGCGCCTGGGTTCGAACCCTCGACCAATAGGTACACATACAGTACGTAAGTCGGGGTCTAATAAAAATGTTTTAAATAAATAATAAGGCAATTGTATTATGGTGTAATATTTGGTTTTTGCGGGGCGGCGGGCGGTCGCGGCGTGCGTGCGATGTCCACAATTGAATTACCTACACGCATAAGTCTTCGCTAAGGGTCAAGGACATTCGTAGTCATAACCTGCAAACTATCGCATGGCGTTTATCTAGATAAAGAGCTAGCTCTAGTCTCTATGGAATATTTTATCTTTTAGCTATGGCCCTTTTTAGGATTCCGTACCCAAAGGGTACAACGGGACCCAATTACTAGACTCGGCGTAGAGTTCGAGTGGAGACCAAAGCAATACCAATCGTCTCGGTACCGAGCCACTCGCTTGTGTCAAACAATCAATAATCCAGTGTATTATTGGCTTGAAATGCTACTTATATAATCATCTGACATTCTTTAATACACGATATATACTTAGTTGTATTGAAGTATTTTTATTTGAGATTACCCGGAATAAGCGGACAGACAACATTTGTATTTTTGTTATAAGTATCATGTGTATTTAATATGGAAAATTTATTTTGATATTGCATACGGACACTTCAATTTTATTTATATGTATAGATTAAAGGATGGGAAGGAGGAGGAGATTTGAAGACGGAGTGGAAATATCCTTTTTTCCGTTTGTCCCCTCATCTGTTCATTAAAGGAAGGCAACGCATCTGCAACTCATTAGCTTGTTTCGGATGCCTATGGGTAGCCGTACTTTTTTTTTTTAAATATTACCAAGTGGAACACTAGCAAGCGGCCCCTGGAAATAAGTACCACTACCCATAGGCATCCGCAACAAGCTAATGAGTTGCAGATGCGTTGCCTACCTTCATGGACGAAGGAGGGGACAAACAGAAAAAAGGATAATTCCATTCCCTGTCCATCCCCTCATCCGTCAAATCCTCTTCCTCTTCCCATCCTTTCCTTATTAGAAAAGGGTAGGAGGGGGAAAAGGACTACAATTAGGACTCCGGCACGTCACTCACCAGACGAAACGCAGAATACTTCTACTTCACGCCTGTCTTCTGTGACGTCGTGGTATTTCACCGATCGAGCCGGCCCATTCGTGCAAAAGATGTTGTTATTGCGGGCTCTACCACTGTTGAAACTGTTGAAACTTATTGTATGGGCCGCTTGCTCGTTTGCCACTTTATTCTAAATGTAAAAAAAATCATTGTGCTATATTTATTCTTTAAGTTAAAACAGTTCAGTATTTCAGTTCATTCATTCATTCAGTTTTCGAGTAATTTTTTGGTCGACCAAATATTTTCAGTATTCACCTGAAAAACTGTGGTTGAAATGTTTCTGTTGGTTTTTTTCAAACGATAAGTATAAAGTTGCTCACATTCCGGAAAAATATACGTGTGAAATTGTCAGGCAAAGTTGTTATATCGCAAAATACAATGTGTTTTCAATACATATAAAGGCATACACTAATACCATCATTGTAAAAAACATGGTTTTGTACAGTTAAGGTACACTAGAGAAATATAAATGATTAAAAGGCAACACATCTGTTACTATCTTCCAAGGAAGTCTGACGCGTGCACGTGAGCTGGACGTGGAATACATCCCCCACTTTTGTCTTCCCTTCTACGACTTTACATTGGTCTCGTTAGATATTTCACCCGCATAAAATCTTGTTTAGCTTACAAGGGCGTTACATCAAACTCTTCATTAGAGAACATTAATCAGCTACTCGAGCTGGCAAACTAATCATAAATTGTAATGTTCCAGGACACATTCGGTCGCGCCAAGAATTGGGTGAAGGAGTTACAGCGGCAGGCGTCACCGTCGATCGTGATCGCGCTGGCGGGCAACAAGAGCGACCTGGCCGCCAAGCGCATGGTGGAGTTCGACGAGGCGCAGGCCTACGCCGACGAGAACGGACTGCTCTTCATGGAGACCAGCGCAAAGACAGCCATGAATGTCAACGATATATTCCTAGCTATCGGTGAGACTAACAATTTCATCACACTAAACGACTCGTCATATGTGATCTGTTCCATTGCGGAGGGTTAAGTTTCAAGGAGCCAGTGGTCAGGGTTTACAGTGAGAGGAACTATCTCACAATGCAGGCAGACTTTATATACCACTTTTTGTATCAAACCGTTTATGTATCAAACCAGTTGTTTAGCGAGCGCTTCTCAAGATGGTAGTCGAAGCTCTTCGCTAAGATTTCGTCTACATATACGACTATATATCTTTACTAAAGCTTAAACCTGCTTCATGACATTATTATGTTTCATTCTATCGTATACTCAATATAATGAAATATCGGTTGATACGAACCACCACGTTAGTACTCGCTCTTCCAGACGATAGACATAAGTTAACAACATAAGATGATGGAATGAATGTTTGGTTGTGTGTTCATGCTTTGCTACGAATTAGGGTGTACTTACCTGTGGGTCATTCTATATTGTGTTATATGCTATGGTTATTTCTATTTTATGGTAGAAGTTAGCAAACTAGCAAGGGGTCACCTGATTTTAAGTGACCGCTACCCAGAGGCATCAGAAACACGCAAATGTGTCGCAAACGCGTTGCTTAACAGACATAGATAAGAAAAAGGTTGTTTCCTTTTCCCATACATCCCCTCTCCGTACAATCCTTTTCCCCCTTTCCATCCCATCCTAATTGGAAAAGGAGGAGAACTGAAATTGAGTAACGTGCCAGTCATCCGACGAAACGCGGAACTACTTCACGCCTGTCTTCTGTGAGGTCTTGGTAACACCAGTCGGACCGGCACATTCTTGTAACATGTTGTGGCGGGCTCTACCACTAATTTTTTTAATATAATAGTTGTTATATGTCCATAGTCTTACATTTTTCATACCATGTATAGAAAAGTGATTAAAAAAATCTGTCCGTTCCTTACTAGTGTACAATAATGATTGTTGATTGTGTGTTTGTAGCGAACAAGTTACCAAAGAGCGAGGCCGCGGGCGGCGGCAGTGCGGCGGGCGCGCGGCGGCTGGCCGACGGCGAGCAGCCGCGCTCCAACGCCTGCTGCAAGTGATACCGCGCCGACTTGGTACTGTCTGCGCGTACGCCTACAGCCACAC
The DNA here is from genome assembly GCA_029849275.1 of Papilio elwesi. Lineage (NCBI taxonomy): Eukaryota > Metazoa > Arthropoda > Insecta > Lepidoptera > Papilionidae > Papilio > Papilio elwesi. The sequence continues at coordinate 694,218 of CM056687.1, read as the reverse complement.
AGACATCGAACACAAACCCACACGCACTCATACACACTCGTGCACACTTGCGCACACAGCACATAGCTACGCACATTTAATTCATACTTCCAACAACCAAAAGTTATGCGTTTTACGTAGGAAGAAGGAGGGATCGGATTGAATGCTTCTAATAAAAAAAATAGATTTTGCCATTCCTTGTCCAATACATAGCTCCTCTCCTTGTCATAAACTGATGTTTTTATCGTTTGCAGTTGTTATCGCGTGGGGGCGGAGGCGAACGTGGCGGCCGCGGCGTGTAGTCCGCGAGCACCCGCCCGCCCGGCGCCAGCTCGGCGCGCAGCCTGCACGACACCTCGCCTGCGCAGGTCTCGCCGCCCGCCCCGCCCGACCCTAGCGCACTCGCCGCCACGCGCCTCGTCTAGCTCATTAAGGCTTTGGTATTTGGCAAATCTATTATTATAGCATAGCAACACCATTGTTACAACACGTCAGTGTTGTCACTTTCATTTAGCTAATACCGAATTCGGTAACTATAAATAAAAGTTTTATTATGATTTTCAACATACTAGCGACGGTATTTATTGCTTATAATTTTTTTTAAAGTTTCCTCGGTGTTGTAAAGTTTTTAAATATGTCCATTGATACATTATTTTCTGTATAGAAAACAAATATATAATTAAATGTATATGAATTGTTAATTGTAACAGCTAACTATAGTGAATAACGATTAGTTTAGGGCTTTCTAAGCGAAAGTCGATTGAAATCTACTTAAACTGTAAACAAAATGCAATATTAATGGCAACACTGGATCAGTTGTCTTGAGTTAAACTCAAACGGGCGCCGTGAGATTGGGAAATGATTTTATAAAAAAAAGTAACTTACAGTTTAACAAATAATACAATAGTTAACGTTAGTGTGTCATCAAACAAGAAAAGCTAAGCGATAACCTAATAATACAGAATAATATACTTGGTTTCGTATAACAGTAGGTCACCGAGATAGTACGCTTTAAGAACGGTTTTTGAATCAATTGCTTTGAAGCCTTCAAGTGAAAAAAAAATAAGTTTAGTACATTTCAGTTGGGAATAACATACATGTGGTGTTTGTCCCTTGTTGGAATATTTGAATTCAATTAGTAAAATTTTAATGTATTTGTATGGTTTTTTTATTTTATTTAGGCTTTAAAAAATATTGCAACTTGATTAGATTGGCCGTTTCGAATTATCCCAACTAGAATGTAGATTGTAGAAGGTCTTGAGTTTAATAATGAAGGTGCATTTACTTGCATGACGCGTTTCCATTGTCATGCCGTTACGTCACGTCACTTTAGATCGAGTTTACGTATCCCTTAACATTTACTTGAAATCTATTTGTTGGTCAATTTAATTATAATATTATTACATAAAAATATGTTCAGAAGAAATAATTGATTTAAAAAAGTTTGCTTTCACAAACGATTTAATAATATTTATATTACATGATAACGGAAAATGTTTTTATAAGCTTGGAAAGGTAAAGCTTTGAAATTTAATAGATTGATAATGGCGCAGTCCAATTAGAACCAAACATTTGTACATCGCGCACTTAAATAAACTTATTGCGTATACGAATTTGTTTTAGGCCAATCGGAGTTTGGTACAGTCACTTCTATCAAGTTTATATGTTCATTTGATTGAAGTCACGCAAGCACTGTTTTTTAGTTATTCCCATTTGGTTTATTCCACTTTGGGTCATGTGATTTTATATCAAAATCTGGTTGTTAGAGACATTAACAAATGAAAATAATAGGTGCACTGTGTTTTTCAAGTGATCTTAGTGGAATAAACCTTCGTTCCACTGCACGCTCTGGCCGCGTACGTATCGTTTACTTCAAAATAAATATTCGTAGAATTAATTATCTATACACAGCTCATTCATTACTTATCTAACGGACGAAAATGTTCTATATACGTTATATAACTGTTATGTATATTATATGTGTAATCGTATGCTATAAGTGAAGTGTAATTGGGATTTTACGTAGCTTTTTGTGTATTATCTTCAACAATTCGCATTCCAAGGGAAAGGATGCCGGCGGCACACGGAGCCACTGACCCGGTCTCGTTGAATAATTCACACTTTACAATGTAGTTTGTAGAAATGTTACAAAATCTTTGTTTTACTGGCAACACAGAGCTTGATCGCTTTTTGTCAACAGGTTACAGTTTTTTTTAAATAATTATATATGTCTACTATCATGTAGTTGCTCTTTCCATTTGTTTGTGGTCACGAGATTAGAGAAGTAAAGTTTTGAAAATAAATATAGGAGAATAACGTACGACTACGGTTTTTGTGCTTTGTCGATACAATTTGAATTCAATTTCAACCTTGTAGAGCTCGTTTGTGTTTCCCATCTAGGAATAAATAATCACACATTTAATTTAATTCTAGTACTCGCAGGCGTCACGTGGTTTTTATTAGATTTAGTGAAATAAATTATATATCGGATAGACGAGGTCATGAACACCAAGACGAGTGCAGTCATGTCCTACCGCTGGCAGAAGGTTTAGGTTCGACACAGAAATGTTGCAGACTCCACGAGATACATGTTTTGTTTTGCATTCAATTAATAGATGTTTTATTTTAGTACGGACTTTAATCAAATCAATTAGCGTTCTGAAAATCTAATTCAGCGTTTTAAAAATCAAATTGGCATGGCACCGACCGAATTTCATTTTTAAATTTTTGATATTTATTTTTAAAAATCAAATTGGCATGGCACCGACCGAATTTCATTTTTAAATTTTTGAAATTCATTTTTAAAAATCAAATTGGCATGGCACCGACCGAATTTCATTTTTAAAATTTTGAAATTTATTTTTAAAAATGAAATTGGCATGGCACCGACCGAATTTCATTTTTAAAATTTTGAAATTTATTTTTAAAAATGAAATTGGCATGGCACCGACCGAATTTCATTTTTAAAATTTTGAAAATTATTTTTAAAATTCTGAAATTGATTTTTAAAAGTACGAATTTTAAATTAAACACTTAGATTAGTAAAGTGAACAATTTCAATGTCTTTATTGGCCCTCTGTATTTAATACAACTTTATTCTCAAACTTATTACTAGTGGGTTAATATTAAATCTGTTCCAAGTTGTCCACGTCCGTGGTAGTCTGCCAGTTGGTCATATATCCTAGTTTCTAGTATTCAAATTATGAGATTTAACTTCTATCGTTATACAATATCTGTACAGTTATTGGTATAACGATACACAGATAGCCCACGAATCCAAAATATGTAACCGCTTCCTAGTCTATTTCTGCGTCACGTATGCAACTAACCAGTCGATTGACTTTCTAATCCATTAGAAATTAGTTTATCGCTAGAAATAGTGTTAGTGAGAAAAATTGGAAGTATTTTAAAAAAGCTTTTAGTAATGTGTACATAGATACCGTGATCAGCTGAGGATGTGGACGGGGAGCGGCAACTGATTCTGAACTTGTTACTGTAACTGTAGTAATTGCAACGGGCGTTCGGTACGCCGGCGAGAGGACGTTGATCGAGGTCATATTGTATGTTTTTGTATTGTGTAAATATTTTGGATCTATTAAGATTATTATATTGAATAAAAAAATATTGTAAATGAATGCCGATGTGTTTTATTTTTATATTTAAAAAGCTTCCTGGAACCAAGATTTGTCTGGTTGGAGCGGGGAATACTAGGATTACACAGGATGCTGGCTTTTTTATGGCAAACGAGCAAGCGGTTCACCCGATGTCAAGTGATCGCTACCCATAGACATCCGCAACAAGCAAATGATAAGCAGATGCGTTGCCTACCTTTAATAGACAGGAAAAGCGATATTGCATTTCTTATTCATCCCCTCCACGTCCAATCCTTTCCTATAAGGATGGGATGGGAAGGGAAAAATGATTGAAATTAGGTCTCCGGGACCTCATTCTTCGGACGAAACGTAGAAGTATACTTCTACTTCTGTCTGGTGTTCTGTGAGGTCTTGGTATTTCACCGGTCTAGCCCATTCGTACATGTGGGCTCAACCAATGTGAATGGCTTGAAGTAAGGCGATTTTCCGGCATTTCGTCACACTCCCTTATAGTAGATATAAATAAAATTCCGTAACGTGAATTTAAATCATTCATTGGTTAGTGTTTTCTTAGAACTAGAAAATAAATATTGCTTGTCACATCTCACATCGCTCTGCCGACCCTGTATAAATTAAAAAGATCTTACCTATAAACTAGAGTACTGAGTAAACCTATAATTATGATTGACATACACTTTATTTTTGACTCCTCAATGGACTGGTTAATTATTTAAGTACTAATTTTTTATAGGATATTTTTCATCTGACTCTAAAGACTAAATCCATATAATTGGACCAACTCGTCAATACAACTGGCCTGGACCACATAGTCAACTGTGGTCTTCTGTTGACCCCGATTTATTGTTAAGTCTGCTACTTATATGATATTCTGTAATCATGGATGTTGGATATATTAAGAATACAGAATTAAAAATTAAATGTATTTTTTTATATTTATTTATTTATAAAACATTAAATAATCGTAAATAAAATATTGAAATTGAAGGACTAAATAAATATTTTTATTATACATCTAATTCTACGTACATTAAAACAAGACAATTAAATTAGTTTTTTATACATCTAAGCACACAATTAAGTGATAAATGGTATGTCCACTAACTTTACAGTTACCAGTTCGATCCCGGTAAGATGTTAGCTCCAACCAATTTATCCGATATATAAGTACATACAGCACAGTACATTATTTGTATGACTTACGCCAAGTTTCTGAGAGGTTTGCCAAATTTCTATTCAACTGACACTCCTGTTAAATTAACAATAATGTCAAAACAGTTTCCATAACAAAAAGTTGGGCCTTGCGAAAAACGGGCGTAACGCAACTGTCAAGAATGAGTTCATATGTCATTTAGAAAAAAAAATTTGCTCAACCGACAGGAGGACTTTTCGCGGGTATGTTCGTTCTAACATAACCTAAATGGCTTGAGAGATTTTAAAGAGAGAGAGAGTTGATACATTCAGTCGGGTTTACTGTATTTTTAAAATTAAATATTAATTATTAACTCAATAAATAACCTAACCCGCTTCTCGACATCGTCATAACCCAACCTCCTGTCATGATATTATAATTTCACCTTTAGTTTGTTGAATCCATTATATTTTTTATGTTTGAGTACTTTATTGAATACGCGTCGCTTCTATGCTATGAAGTTAGCAACAAATCGTATCAAGACATCTGTCCTGCTCTCGTGCATGCGTCCGTCTCGCTCACACCATATTAATATTTCCGATACAAACGTCACACACAGAAATCTAAATTATCTACAATAAAACAAGTTTCAGTTGTGTTAATCAAACCACGTCACTAAATATTATTTAATTAGATAGTTAAATGTCAATTAAGTGAAGTATTAATCAGTTATTAATGGATATTATATTAATGGATTCATAATAGTTTTATGATAGGTAAAATAGAAAATATAAAAAATATACACCTATAATATATCAATCGAGAATTATTATACAAAAAGTACGTATATGATATAGTTATGTGCCGGGCCACTTAGCAAATAAAGTAAGATATATAATATTTGTGACTAGTCGTATGAAAGTTTATCTGACATACATTAGTGGGATCGATCAGAAGCTTTGTTTAACAAAACAAAAACGAAAAGCGTATTTAAAGGAAGAAAAACCACAAACTAGAAAAATTTATAGAAAATGGTAAATGTAATTTTTTAAAGGTCTTCAAAGGACCTCAACAAGGTCAATACACATAGTGATACATTTTTTATGTTAAAATAATTGGTAATATCAAATATTCTTCGCTTTTCCTCAGTGATATGAATTATTCCAACGTGCACTTAAATGCCAATGACATATAACACGGATATCTTTTGATATTTTTAACATATAGTTATATTGTCTTGAGATATATGAATCAATAGTATAGTTTATATTAAGGCAAAATTTAGTAAATTATCTCGATCTATAATCGAGAAAACAACAAGATTCTGTTTTTATTATAAAATACGACGAATATTTACAGTCCAAATATCAATATCAACATAAATTTTACGATTAAGTAAAAAGATAATATATGTATACTTCATTATTCGATCCGACAAGATTTCTCTCTATCGTTTTCCCTGAGAAAAACAGAGACGGCAATATGTTTAACGTGAACGTTTTCTACAGTGTAAACTCACGGTAACAGATACGAAGAAATGCCAGTATCCATTGTGTTCAATTCATTAATATAATTGCAAAATCATATTAAACTTCTAAATATATGCATAAAATTAAGTAATTCATAAATAAATTAAATTATAACATTTTGGATCCGGCTTGAAGGACCAAAATCACGAACAAAAAAATCAAATAAATCAGAGATATGAGTAAACAGTACTTATTATTGTAATACTATGTATAACAGCCTCTGTAACAAAATATAAGCGAAATTGTCCATACTATCTAACTTTAGGAGCAATGAGAAGGGAGTTTGTTGTCAATGGAATGGATGGCAATTGGTACCACCAAAAGATTTTTCAAGTAGGTTCTAAAATGAAAAGTAAGACTGCTAAATGACTAATCAAGTTGCAAGAGTCCACTTGTTGAATACGACAAGACAGAACTTTGTGGGGACTCAGGCCTTCGTCCAACTGTGGATGTTCATTCTCTAAAACGAAGATCGTTAGTCAAAAAATTGTCTGCAATAAACAATCCAGTTCTAAAATTTTTACATATTTTTAATACACAACAGAGATTCAAGGTTAATCGTTACCATTCTCAATTAACAAATGAGAATATATCGTTCTCTGTAAATGCAAAATTCAAAGCTAACTCACAAGTGGCACGTTAGCTCGCTGGACAGTCGAGTGGAGGCCGTCTGGTCTACAGCTCGTCGTCGAAGCGGTCGCCGACGAGATCGTTGCCGTAGTCGGTGGCCTCGCTGCCAACGAACACGTGCTGGTGCGCCAACACCTCGGGGAACGACAGCAAGTCGTCGTGGTCATCGTCCGCAGACGTGAACAGATGCTCCACTTCCTCTTCGGCTATTTCACTGCAACCATCACACAAATAAACACTCACGCCCTTAACCCAGAGGGGTGGGCAGAAACTACGGATTTCTATACAAACACTTACAAATGCATGCTTTGCAAAAGAAAAGACGTATGTCTACGTGTCATGAGAAAAAATGGTCTTTAATTGACTAGTTTGAAGAGTTAAGGGTAGTTTGTTTGTGTAGAGGTATGAAGGTCAAGCAAGTTAGTATTAGTATACATGTTCCGGCTCGAAGGACCAAAATAACAAGATTCACAGAATGCGTACTGACTTGTTGTCGGGTATGATCCAGTGGCGCACCTCGTCCTCGTTGAGCTCACCGTCGCGGTTCAGGTCCAGCTCCTGCGTGAACTTGTCCTGCTCGCTCAGGAGCCAGGTCTTGTCGTGCATGGAGTCTATAACACATAGAAAGTAATGTCTATTATGCGGATGTTGCCAGTCTCGCTATAATAGCCAAAATCAATGGAACGAGATGAGAAATAGAAGGTGGCTAACTTTTTTACTTTTACTTAACTTACTTTAACTTTTTTTTGAGCAGCTGTCGCTTGAATGGGTCTCAGGGATTATTAATCGGATCAACATATACTTTCGGAACATATACTAAAACTAAAACACACACGTAAACTAAACCAGTAGAATATTGTACAAGATATTATTCTATGCCGCTTTCTGCTCACCCCTATCGCCAAGGTACTCCTTGAAGTCGATGAGTCCGTCGCCGTTGCGGTCGCGCTCGCGGATCGTCTGGCTGACCAGGAACGGCTGCATGGCCGTGTGCTCCTCGGGGTTAGAGAACACCTATACACATGTATTTATTATGAATACATAACAATAAATACTGATCCCATTGTTTTATTGTATTCTTCCTATTTTTTTACAAACGAGCAAGCGGTTCACCCAATATCAAGTAATCCCTACTCATAGGCATTTGAAACAAGCTAATGTTGCCGACGGGTTGTTTACCTTTAATGGACAGAGGGGAGATCAACTCAAGTTCCTCCACCGCTTCCCATCCTTTCTTTATAAGCAAAGGATGGGAAGGGGAAGAGGACTAGAATTATGCCTCCAGCACCTCACTCATCAGTCGAAACACAGAGTACTTCTACTTCACACCTGTATTCTGTGGGGTCATGGTATTACACCGGTCGACCCGGCCTATTCTTGCATCAACTTTTCTATAATTACCAACTATAAATTGCAGTTACTTTACTAGCCTTATTAAGGCTGTAATAAAACTGTCTTAGAATTATTATATGTGTACATAGAATTTTATTATGTAGTTAACAAATTTATTAAATTATCCTTGTGTCATTCTCACGTCATTCTCAAATTATCTAGTAATAGTGACTTAATAAGATATTATGTGAAAACATCTTACCCGTAAAGAACGAACATGTATGCGTAGAAGAAAACAGGCGTAAAATAATACAGCCAAATTTAGAAAACACTGTTACCTCAAATTCTTGCAGATCAAGCACTTTGTCTCCATTCTGGTCGGCAAGCTCCCACATCTGCTTCTCCTCACGCACCAGCTGTACAAATAAACAATACCATTGTAACAAATGAATGCATTGTACAGTTACAATAAAACACATTATATATGGCACTATGACATTATGACGGGCCGGTTGGCGCGGTTTATAAGATACTTGCTTTTCACACCACAGGTTGGATTCCCACCCAGGACAGACATTTGTGTACATGCACATGTCTGTTTGTCCTGAGCCTAATTATCTATGTATGTATTTACAAAAGAAAAGTGCTATATGTAATATATCAGTTATCTGGCCTCCATAGCACAAGCTCTGCTTAGTTTGGGATCAGATGGCCGTGTGTGACTATGTCCTAGGAGATTATTATTATATATCGAATTTTGTTGAAATAAATATAAATATGGCAGCCCATAACCAACTGGCTCGGAACTAGTCCATACATACACTGAACTACAAGTGAGTTAATCCATTATTAAATTAGATTCTTCAGAGCACTGGAATGTCTGGAATAACCTAATCTATTATGTTTGACTTTATAACTTTTGCAGATATGTTGCCGCAATCACTTAACATCAAGTGGAGTGGTAGTTTGTACACTATTTTGGTCTTTTGAAAAGTTTTATAGAGTAGGTAGAGTCAATAAGAGCTATTCATCATAGTATCCTCAAGAGGGTAATGAATGTATTGTAAGCAACAAAAGGTAGTACCATGCCGGTGTCTCCTGTATCATCAGGCGCCACCTCGTTATCATCGTTTACGCCGAACGTATCGTGTAGGTACTCCGCCCACGTCACGACGCCGTCGCGGTTCTCGTCTGCCTCTATAAGACGCTCGTTTGCTTCTTCCCGTGATAACTTACTGGATATACACAAATTATAATGTACACATGTTTTACAACTATGCATCATACAACTTAACTAAATAGACAAGACAGAAAATCCTGTCTGTATATGACCAACCAGGATATATACACAGACAGGACAGAGACGGAAATCTCAATGTCACAGTAAAAGATATAAGAATAACATGGGTTTGGACATTGTTATATCCACTTTGAATCTCTTTATTACAAGAAATGTTAGATGAAAAACATTTAAATTGCACCTAAGTGATAAATTTAAATACCTAATATCATAAAGTATCTAATTGCACCAATGCTGCAGTTAAATTTACTGATTTATAATTGATATGATGGGTTTCTTAGTAATATATATGTAATTTGTTATAATATGGTTTTTAGTATAGGAGGTTACTTTTACATTTTTATGCTACAAATAAAAGCTATAAAAAAAATGAAGGCATAAAATATAATCTTTACATATACATAAAGTGTTCCTCTAAGACAGGTGGATACATTTTAATGTAATTTTATGTGGAGTAATGTTTTAGTGGATATTTATGAAGTCATTCACATTTGGATTTTTTACTTTTAAAAAAAAATCACATGTAGCAAGCAGATCATTTTCAAATATTGCAACAAGCTTTTAATAGTGGGGTAGTCCGCAAGAAAAGGTGTTGCACAAATAAGCCGGTTCTACCAGTATGAAGTAGAAGTATTCTAAGTGTCCTCTGATGAATTCGGTGCCAGACTCAATTTTAGATTTGAACAGGGGAGAGGATAAATAGAAGGAAATATCCAATTTCCTGTCATACCTCCTGTGTTCATTAAAGGTAGGCAATGCATCTGCAACTCATTTGCTTGCTGCCTTTAACATCAGGTGCACCGCTTGCTAGTTTGCCACCTACTTCCAAAACCCTGAACCCGCTGGGGATTAAAGAAAACCTTAAATTTCATATTTTTCTATCATTATAATAAATGATATATTTACTGATTTTAGACAATTACAAAAATATTAGATAAACATTGATTAGTTATTTTATTCAATATACAATTACAGCCCAATTATTACATATATTACAGCCCAATTATTATATATATTACAGCCAAAAATTAATAATACTCACACAAAGGAGTTCAGGATCCATATTTTAAGCTCTTCGCGGTCAATGTATTTGTCTCCATTAAGATCCATCTTCGGTAGCAGCATGGCCAGCCGCCGCTGGGACTCCTCGGAGCTGAGTTTATCATACTCCTCAGCCTCCTTAACGCTACCTATCGTAAAGTAATAAGTTAAACCAATAATACTAGGCACGAGGAACAATAAAGCTAGTTTTACAGACATCTTGCGCCGCACTATCGCATTCCTTATCGCAAAATAAACTGCTAACCATTACAAAATCAACGAACGAACGGGCGCAAGAGCCGAGTGTAACTACATTAAATTAAAAACGGCACCTAAGATAGCTTCGTGATCGAAATCCAAGTTGTGACCGGCGTCGTTGTAGTGGTCGTAATCTCGAGCGCGATAACTCCCATCTATTTCTCGTTCTGATGTATCAATACTGTGGCTGTGAACGGCGGCCGTGGTACAGTGTAAAATATACGAGGCGATTAATAAAACGGACAAAAAACATTTGTAAGCCATCGTTTTGCACTTCCTCCGGCTGGCCTATTTTAGACACGCGCCTCGATTCAATAAATTGTTTTGTTATGCAAATTCTAGTGCGCTTTTATTTCTAAAAATTAGCATTCACTACCTAAGCGGCCGGAATAAATAAAACAAGAAGTGACAATTGACAGATGATAGGATGAATGAACCAAAGAGTATATAATAAAAATAAACAAAACATATGGCTTGGTTATTGGTTAAACAGAAACTCATTAATTCATGCAACGTTTAAAGCATCACGCTTTTCTTTGCGGTTTCTAATAATATTAATCACGACAGTTGATTCGTGATCGTTTTACGTCGATAATTCGTGAATTCACCGTAAATACCAAGTATATTTAATATCTACACCAAAGAGGACATAAAATATGACCTACATTGACGTACAACGTACATGAACGATAGATAACAACTTTAACACCATTTTTAATTTCTAATAAAATAGACAGGTGAAATAATATATTTTCGTTTTCCCCATTTATCCCCTCGCCGTCCGATCCTATTCCCCATCCCATCCTTATAAGGGAAGGATGAGAAAGGGAAGAGGACTGAAATTGGCCCTCCGGCACCTCTCCTATCAGACGAAACGTAATATACTCCTACTTCACGCCTGTCTGCTGTAAAGTCATGATATTTCACCGGTCGAGCCGGTCTACTCGAACGGGCTCTACCACTAAATTTGTTACTACGCCGTGAGTGGTGTTATTTTTAGCGGGTGACAGTTTATACGCAGTGATACGGTATCTGCTGAATTTTACATTAAAATTCAGCACAACTTCGTACCATCGGATATCGTAAGTAATTATTCAATGCAGTCAGAGTGAGCAAAGATAACCGCGCGTACTTATATACCAACTCTTTTGACCAATATACTTAGTATACGGTAAAATACCAGATTGGTAACATAACAAAGAATTAAGAGTACCCGTAGCCGAGGAACATCTATGCTTAGATGACAAATTGAAATTCGTTATCTATAACTAAACCACTGGTTTAGGGCAGTTTAGGGCCTCGAGTGTAGCGTGTATTTGGTGTAATATGTTAAAATAATACAACCGTGAACAAACAATCTTTTAATAAAATAAAAATTAAATTTGAAAGCATATGATTTATGAGATAAGAAATTATTAAAAAAAGAAAACTAAATAAAAACGTGCAAACAACTATAATCTGATTTTTTTAAACTAAAATTTAAACATTCGATTGATGATATTTGCTTTGTTATTTTATCTCAACAGATTATTGGCAGCCATGACAATCAGCGCCACCCTTCGACTCGCCACGTGGTTCGGGTACTCGGTCAGGAACCTCGTAAGATGATTGCGGACTTCCTTAACGACGACCGGTAGATGACTGCGCGTGACGGTATCAAGCGTGTTCAAGTTGATGAGTGCATCTTCCAGGTACCTGCAATGGAAACAAGTTATCATATTTTTTATCTTATTATTGATATTTTTATGAAAGACGGAGTAGAAAACAAATACAATAAGGAACGTAGGGAGACCTACCACAAGGTAAGCCGACGATCTGGTCAGGCCGCTTGAAGGGGGAGGCAAGGAAACGATCGTTGAGACGAATTGCGGGGGAAGGAAAAAACTCTGATTTAAAATATTTGGGCATTAAGAGTATATATTGGTGATGGTTACCTGCACTTGAGTTGCGTGTCATGCACCATGTCTGTGGCAAGTTGCTGAACCAGCGAGAGCAGTACAGGCTGGCGCAGGCGGCAGGGCGGGCCGAAAAGGCGAGCGGGGTTCGCCGCGCGGCACGCCGCCACCACTAGCGCTAGGTCCGCCGCCGACAACGCCCTCTCGAATGAACGGTTCTCTTGTCCCGCCTTCATTAGATTGTGGATCTCTGCTGATTTCAACTGTAAAGAAATATCAGTTTAAAATGTTGATTTACTCGTATATCACCGCCACATTCATACATAGGTAATGGTATTTCTTAATAAAGGGATAATTAAAAAAGTGTCTTGCTGACACTTTTTCCATTTCCTCAAATATATTATACATCCGTATAATCATTTATGATAAAAGATGTAACCGATTTCATTGCGTTTATTATTTCGTTTAAATCTCGTGTATCCATCTATCATCTATACATCTGTTGGATATGACTTACCAGCTGGTCTATAATAGACTTGTTGGGGTCAGTGGGCTGCGGAGGGCCGCACGGTGCCAATGAAGAAGTAGTGCTCGACACGTCGTTTTCGGTGCTTATGTTATGCATGCGACTCTGAGTGAGTAGCATGTCGAAAACATTTTCCCGCCATAACTTAAATTCCTCCTGAAGAATTCTAAGAAAGAAATAATTTTAATTTAAAGAATATTGTTTGATTATTCTCCGTGTCTGAGAGATGTGACAATCACTGGTGGACTATTTCGAAATTGGTGAAAAATCGATTTTCCGGTTTTTTTTCTATATCCAGGGAAAGGTTACGACTGAAAACTACTTACCTATCATTTCGCAGGTCAACTATACGACGACAGGTTCACACCCTGTCACATTCAAGACTCGGTAATCCTGAGGTATTGCCTCTGTATATCCTTAAGAGTCTATTTTTTTAATTACTATAAAATATATTAAGTAAAACAAATACTCTTGAAGGCTCCTCTTCAATTCTCCCAGGTTCCTGCTAATATCCGCCTTCTCCAACAGACTCTGATGCTCCTGCAGAGTCCTGCGAAGCGTTTTCGTTCTTCTGTGCACGGTCAAGGAAAGTATTTTCGAGTTATCTTCCACTGAAAAAAATATCTACTATTGGTATTGATTGCCTTATAAGTGAGGTGGTTATTAAGAATCATTATGAATTTAAGTCGTAATATAAAAAAAAAGATTAAAATGCCCATTTCAATTCAAAGTGAACAAACAAATAGGATGGCAATCAAAAGATTTGTCATGATAACCGCTCATTCCAGTTTATTTTTTGGCACATCCCTAATTACTAAGCACGGACCACAGACAGGCGGACAGCTACATAAATGGTCGTATTATATTATAACGCCAAGGACACTTATTTAAAAAAAGCATCACACCCGTAACCCTGAGGGGTACGTAGATATTACTGATATCTATCCTACTTCGTGCTTCGCAAACCACTCAAAATACTATATCTAAGTAATTGGTGGTGTGCAACTTTATAACTACTATAGCATTGATAATAATCACTATTTATAAACAACCTGAACACCGGAAGAAATGATAGGTGTGTTACTGGCTCAAGGGAAAGTACATTAGTTATTAAAAATAATTGTACAAACACTAACATTCTTTAAATGACTCCGCAATTACGTTGGTGACATGCTCGAGAAGGTGGCGCTGCGAGCGCTCCAGTGTGGGCAGGTACCGCGCGGAGAAGCTCTGTGAGAAGGTGCTGCGTATCACATCCTGCACGCACTGCTGTGTAGTCGACACCATCTGATCTTTGAGCTCCTGATTTAAGGAAAATATTTAGCAATAGTACGTTAGTTGTTAAAAGATCTGTAGGAATCTCAGGATGAAACGTTACACAAAACAAGAAGCTGACCGACTGATATATCAACGGACAGTCCATATTACTGGGCCTAGAGACTTGAAATTTTGCACAGAGATTTCTGTTATTACGTAGGAGAGCACAAAAGACTATTTTTTCTAAAATCATCCACTAAAGGCCTATAGAAGGGGTTGAAAGTAAGGAGAAACTACCTGCGTGAAGCGGTAGGTGGGAAATATACTCACATCGCTTTGAAGAAACTTCGTCAGGACTTCCTTTATCTCACGCTCCAGGCGTTGTGTATCTCTCGGTTTCAGGGCGCCCAACAAATTCTTCGCACGATCATCGTTCCTGTTATCTTGGCTAGTGAGGAAATTACACCAATATCAGCCAATATGGTAGGCTGAGGGCTGCCAAGCATTACCGTTTGCTACGACTATTGATCACTTGTAATAATATATAATAATAGTATAAGCCACTAAAGTCTAGCAACGTCGTGTGTCGTTTTTTTAATGTAAGAAGTTGGCAAGCAAGCAAGCAAATGAGCAAGCGAATCACCTACCTACCTAAGTAGGCAACAGCGTTACCTACTTTTATTGGACAGAGGAGGGCATACAAGTGTAAAAGGATATTTCCTTTTCCCCGTTTACATCCTCCACGTCCAATCATCTTCCCGTTCTCACCCTATCCTTATGAGGAAAAGGTGGGAAGGGGAAGAGGGCTGAAATTAAGCCTCCTACACCTCACTCATCAGATGAAACGCAGAGT
Source organism: Papilio elwesi (assembly GCA_029849275.1). Lineage (NCBI taxonomy): Eukaryota > Metazoa > Arthropoda > Insecta > Lepidoptera > Papilionidae > Papilio > Papilio elwesi. The sequence goes on along the minus strand of CM056687.1, from coordinate 678,875 downwards.
GCTTCATGCCTGTTTTCTGTGAGATCGTGGTATTTCACCGGTGGAACCGGTCCATTCGTCCTACAGATGTTGTTGCGGCCCACCGCGGTTTTGACCCATTAACACAACAAAATTAAACAAGCGACTGTGTCAGATTGTATATAGCTGCCGTTCGGAAACCTTCAGACCATATCAACTATCGAGTCCACGATCAACGTGTTGTGTTACTATTGTTACATAAAACTAATTATTCCAACGGGATAAGTGAAATAGAACGCGGAAAGCTTGAGAGGCTCACGTATGGCCCGTGCCCAAGGAAAGCAATGATAAATATTAATATATAAACGTGTATGTATGTATGTAAAACTGTTCTTACACATGATTGTCAACTGGAATTTCGTCAGCTAAATCAGTGCTTATTCCAGCGAGAGCAATGTTGTAAAAAGAATTATGTAATTTTAATTCCCTTTTAATATCTATCAAGATTTTCTCCTGATCCAGCAAATAATCTGTAATCAAAGGAGATTTAATGTTAAAAAAATCAGGCTTATGATGTTAAAAATATGTATATTAGGTAGCCATTGAAGCCGCAAAGAGGCGACATCTTTGTTTAAATAAAGTAAACTGTTAAGGCCGGTGCTTACGTAATCGTGGGTTTACATTGCCGTAAGTAACATAAAAGGTATGGTAATTTCAGTTTTTTCAAACAGAAAGCTAGAAAGCTTGTTTCGAAATACGATTTTACACCCGTGAAACCCACGGCAACAGGTTAAAACGTGGACGGGATGGGGACGGACTTAGTAAACCGACAGGAAGCTTAATGCATAAGTTGCTAGTATCGTTAACTGTAATTGAGATATTTAAATATATTAAGGAACTTGCATTAAAGACATGGCAAACATCGTCCCGGATGAGACGCTATCACACCCCCGTCTTCCGTGTCTTTATGACGTATGTACATTCGTTTACTTTTTCTATGAAACGATATTTCCAAAACATCCCGTCCCGTTCCGTCCGGTTTCCCAAAATCCCGTTGCGTATGTCATTTATTCCGTTCCACGGATTTATCCACAAAATTATATTCAAAACATTTACTTACCGTTTAGCTTTTCAAGTTTATTTTCCATGGTTACCAGATATTCGCTTCGCGTGGCTCCAAGCGATGTGTCTGTCGTCTCCAGGTCATATTCCTCAGCACATGAATCTGAGCTGCAGATTCTTTTGTTATTATCATTACAAAGAAGTTTCTCTTCGAAAGTTTTTATTCTTTTATTACTACCATCAACATCTATGGAATTCAATGATTTTGATCGGATTAAACTGTAATGTTCCAATTTCAAACGATTCATTTTTCTATGTACGAGCACACATCTGTGTTATAACTACTTCGTTTACAAATACCCTCAATAACAGTAATATCATTTAATGTCTTAAACTTTTTCGCGTTTGTGGGTATTTGATTGAAAATTCATTGATAAAAATTGATTATTTATACATTCATAAACTTTTTAATGGTGTAACTTTTAAATTTTCGTGTGAATTCGATGAATTTTGTGCACTTTTTTCCCTATAAACACTTACACTGTGATATAACACGAACAATAAGAATTCATTTAACTATGGGTTCACACTGCTGAAAACATTCACACAAAACATATTGACGTCTCAGTTTTTTCAGAGAGAAAGCTTGCATCGCGTAATAAGCTTATACGCCAGTGGAAACCCACAGATAATGCGAACAAATAGCTTACAAGTCTCTTCTAATTATGAATGTCTATGGGTAGCGGTTAGAGGCGAAGTCGATGTCGCGACTCTCGAGTCCCGACAAAAAAACCATTGGCAGTCATTGAGTACGTTAGAAGTGGACAACTACCCCTCTCCCCCCCCCCCCCTCCACCTACCAAAAATCGTCTAACTTAGCTAAACTTATTTTCACTACAATAAGCATGTTGATCACGCGTGCTTCATGTTGACACGAACCTATAAGATATTCCCCTACCAAATATCTTCTGACGTGGCAATAGTAGTTATCACTTCAAAAACTTGCCCCTAGGGATGTATCTGCTTTGGGGATAATTCAACTCTGGCAGCGGTGGCCAAATATCAGCCGAGCCTTACTCGTTTGCGAACTTCAACTATAAAACTTGGTCCTTATATAGTTTTAAGTAAACTGTCTATTTATTACAAGCTGATGCCCGCGGTTTTACCCGCTTCGCAATTAAATTTACCGAACGTGTCCAGTCTGAGCTGAACCCTATTTAATACAATTGATCATAAAGATTTTACCAGAGAAAATACCGCCTCACAGACTCCGACATGAAGTGAAATACTTCTATTTTGTGTTTCCTCTGATGAGTGAGGCGCCGGAGACTCAATTTCAGTCTTTAGGATGAGAAGAGGAAGATTTAACGAGGAAGGGTATGGATAAGCAAAGGAAATTTCATTTCCCCTGTCCTCCTTTGTCTCGTAATGACAACACATCTACAACACATTTTCATCGAGCAGATGTCTATGGCTTGGGGTAATTTAACATCATGATGAACCAAGATATAATAGTTGGAAGGGCAATCTTCTCTCCGCCCTATAATTAATAGATGGTTCACTATTTTGGTGATAATGACTTACAAATAAAGTAATGATATATACTGTCGCGGATTATTTTGTAGGACTATTTAAGGTAAACATTTCCAGTATACATTATATACGTGTAACGGTTTTTGCAGCGCTCGCCAGAACAGCTCGCATACGGCGGAATTTTTTCTTGACACTTATCGTTATACTTTGGACAATTCACACAATATCTTTATAACTTATAGCCTATATGTTATTCTGATGTAAAGCTATATTATTGTAAGGTTTCATTAAAATCCATTCAGTAGTTTTTGCTTGAAAGAGTAACAAACATCATACATCCACACATACATACTTACAAACTTTCGCATTTATAATATTAGTAGGATAAACTACGCTTGAACACAATCCCACCTGATGTCCAGTAGTGTCGTGGTCGAGAGATGGTACGCACTAGTTTAGTAACAGCCTATTCCCTCTTGTCTTAAAGCCATCATCAGTCACAAAATGGTTGAAATAAAAAGTTACTAAGTCAATATACACACATTTATTACAGATATGCCATCCTAAACAGTAACATCTTCAAGAAACAACATTACCACCACTTACACTATACAGAACTATACATATATGTATATATATACATATATGTAGGTATATATATGTATATATATTATATACTTAAGATACCATGCAACTGCATAACCTATCGGTTCGAAGATACTTTAGCAGCCATTCAATTAACATATCTTAATTCAACAACTCTCAATTACCTTCGAAGCCTACGGAAATACACATCATGTCTAAGTCACCGAGACATATCAGGCTACACAACAAAGCCTATTTAACATTATAAATAGTTTATTGATTACGAAATTGGCAAAAGAACTTTAAAAGGTTGTTCTATGTATGCCCATGTTATTAAAATGTATTACTGATAAAATATATAAATTATGCCTAACATTTATTAGGCTGGACTTATACACAATAAAAAAATAAAAACATTGCAATAAATATCATGGGATCATAATTAAATTGGATATAAAATAAATGATTGCGATTAAAAATAATTCAATGCGAAAATAATGTTATATATATGTGTTATATGTCTAAATCGGGAAGCATACAGCACACGCTCAAACAAACGAGTTGCCAGTCATCGAAATCGATGTCACCTACAGGTCGTCAGTTTATAATCCCGCCTATTAAAAACCAAAAATATTGTAAATTGTACGAGTTAATTGACAATTTAGCTTGTCATCTCGAAATGAAATCGTTAAATTGCAAACTATTATTTTGCTTGCGGTATCACGTTGGACACGATAGCTATTACAAAAATCTTACAAACCAATTTGTTATTCGTACGGTTCACAATTCGCCGTCAGTTCATAATATTACTAGTGAGATTTAAAACTGATGAAATTCACGGTATATCGATGAGGAATATACTGGCAACACAGACACAAGTATAGAAACAATCACATCAAGGTTGGCTGTGTATGAGCAAATATTACAACCTATAAATAACATCTAGAGACTAGGGTCTTTTATACACAATAATACTTATACCATCAGCCCCTCCAAACATATCTTATATATGTATATAAATATACCATATATATTTTTTGTTGGAAACGTGTATCGAATTTCTATGTTAAATAAAAAGTTAGGTAATTTTAGTTTTTATGATAGCAACATTAAAAAAAAACAAAATGCAACAGAACACGAAGGAATATTTTAACTACATCACTTTAGCGAATGAACCAAAAATATTTAAAAAGTTTCGTGGTAGTATTTGTATTTTTAACCAATCAAAGTGTTTTTTTATATTCTCTAGGTTAGTAAGAAGACACTATGGTATAAAGTTATATCGAACAAGATTTAAAAAAAAATTGCGACCCATGATCAGTACAATTTGGAATGCATAATACAATCTAGCTTAAATTCAATTCACATATAGGTTACTGGAAACGTTTATTATGTCTGTTTCAAATAGCATAGTAACGTCTTTGTCTACCCCAATTGGGTTAACAAGACACGATCATATTTCATTAGATACTCTTTAATTTACAAATCAATTTTACATAATCAGTTATTACTTTTCCATTATGTTTCCAGTAACATACAAAAATGTTACAAGTCAAGAAACAGACATAAAAGAAAATATAACCTTAAATCATTGTAAACTAATTAATCAATAAAATTGCAAGACGATAATATTTCCTAATTCGTGATAATGTAAGCATACGTCAAAATAAATATCACAATGAACGTATAAAGCAATACACGGGAAGGCTCTTATAACAAAACTAACCTGGTTAAAAATTTACGTGTAAAATTGCATATTTAAAACTTTATATATAATTAAAAGGCTTATAAAAGGTATATTTTCTAACGTAAAGGCAATAAACACTAGCTGCACAACAATAACGTAAAAGAGGTTACTTTATTAAGACGGATACACACTACGTTCGCATTTTCCCGCGCTCCTCCGCAGCTCACTCTAGTGTGTATGTGCCCGAATCTAGAGCGTTAGTTTTTGGTCACATTTGACCTATCCTTTAGGTTATAATTGGATTTAATTTGTTACCTATAGTAAGTTAGAAACGTCTAATAATTATGATAAAAGGTAAGCGTAAATACGCGCCTGGTTGGCTTACCTTTTAACGGTTATTTAACCGTGACAAAAGGTTATGTCCAATGAAAGACACAATCTCTATGGGGATCACATATAACAACATATATTAAATATAAACGAATAGTTGCATTACACGTATGCGTTCATAACTTTAGACCCAAAGTTAGTCATTTTTTATTATAAAACCTCTATTTAGTTCTGTTTAGATTCATTTAATGTACAGATAAAATATTGCAAGTGAAATTTATGCCAAAACGAAACGTTTTACATTTCAAATATTACGTATACTGTATTTAAATATTGGAACAAAATTAATTTTACGGATTTTATCGCGTTTATTTCATGTTATGCTACAGGGGGACTCACACTCCCCACCAATGACCATGAGTGCTGTAAAGTACTCGAAAAATCGGGAAAGTATAAGAAATCACTGTAGTACATAAGTTATGCATTTTATCTATAAATGTCAAGTCAGAGGTTGCCCGTAATGTCTATAAATCTTACCTCAAATAACATCTATGCTACGCCTTTACCTATAATTATTTAATTATCATATAATTGGATAAATATTTCATTTACATTAAAAAAAATTACTATCTATGAACAGCATTAAAAATATTAAATTGTATACATTTTAACAATTGCAACACTAACGGAGGACACTATTTATGCAATGGCAATACAACATCGGAATAATTATTAAATTTGGCGGTAAACGTATTATTATTATTTGTATGGATTACAGCGAATTTAAATTTATGATTTTATTTAAATATTTTTGTCGATTGGTTCATATTGTTGACATTAGACATTTTGAATTCATGACTAAATTTTAGTACAGTCAATAACAGATGGCCACAACAATTAATAACTGTTTTTAAATGTTTTTTAAATAATTATTGTATTTAAAGTTCACCATTATATTCCAGTAACAATGTCCTGTTGTGGACTGGATGAAATCTATTGACATATGAGTCCTTTAGTCACAACTATATAAAACTCTTAAAATCGTAATAACAGTGACCTCAAATTAACTTTTCAAAATATTACTAGGGTAACTGGATTGAAGTTTGCCTTTGATAATAGCATATGTACAGTCGCTTACAAAAATATTAAAACGATATTTTTATGTATTACTATTTTTAATTATTAACAATTTTGTTTGCGACTGTACATTGAGAAGCTTCCCTCCGGTTAACTAACGCAATTCATATATTAAAATATTTTGCCAGGACATTCATCCAATATTATCTTTTATTTTAATTGGTGCAAAGGTTTTGAGTGAGGATTACGAACAGTGTGTTGTGGCGAGGACTGGGTGATAAAGGCAAGGCTATTACCGTTGGTTTTACGGTCACTTCGGCAACGGGAGTCCGGTGAAGGCGACGGGTTGCTCGTTGGCGACAAGGTTGGCACGCGGCGCGGTCGTCTGCTGGCCCAGGCCCGCCTCCAGGTTAGCCGCCGACGTCCTCATTTCTTCAGCTGACGCTCTATAAATGTACAAATACAATAATATACGATTGTAAATTTAACTGAAATAATTGCATCTCAGCTAACCAGTAATATTTCAACTGGTAAATTTGTATGGAGTACTAATCGGTTACAGATGATACACAGATGTCCACTGCCGGTGAAAAGTTTGAGACCACTTTGTACACAGGTTATAATTTGCAAAATATTTTAAATCTGCGTATGAAAACATAACAATATGAACACCTGTGTAATCTACTAATCATTTTGAATGTCCAAACACCATTTCTCTTATCTTTTACACAATGACTATGCCATAAATGGACATTGTTTATTTACCACAGATGAGTGCCGCGTAAGGACCAGGTGTTGCAATTGTCATTATATTATATGGCGGCTCCCTTGCACTTGTTTGGTTATTGTTTTGCGTTGATAAATATTTAGGAATATTTTAAGCCATAAATCCTATTCATAGCATGGCTACTTGAGGAGTTAGTCTTGGTTAAATCTATTCAGTCTGAGCTACTGTTTTGTCAAGTGAAGATCTCCAAAAATGGGAAATGTCCGTGAAATCTCCAGTGAAACTCGTTCCACCATCGTTACTCTATACGACGAAGGCAAGTCTGAACGAGAAATTGCCGCTAAGCTGAAGTTATCGAAGACTTGTGTTCATAACGCAATAACTAGATACAAGACAACCGGCAGTCATCAAGACCTACCGCGCTCAGGAAGGCCGAGAACAACCACTTCTAGCGAAGACAACTTCATTGTTGTAACAAGCAAGCGTAATAGACGTTTAACAGCACCAGAAATTCGAGCTGAACTCAATAAAACTCGACCGGAACCTGTATCATTGACAACAGTAAAGAGACGACTTCGAGATGCCAATTTGTTTGGTCGCGTAGCTGTTAGTAAACCACTGTTACGGACACAAAACAAAAAGAAACGCCTGCAGTGGGCTCTTACTCATCGATATTGGACTGAAGAAGACTTTAAAAAAGTTCTTTGGACTGGTGAATCAAAGTTCGAAATATTCGGTTCGAAAAGAAGAGTTTTTGTACGTCCTAGTGCCGAAGAAAAGATGTTGCCAGACTGTATAGTGCCAACAGTCAAACATGGTGGAGGCTCTATTATGGTCTGGGGATGTTTCTCTGGCTATAGGACCGGAGATTTGGTTAAAATTGAAGGAATAATGAAAAAGGAGCAGTACAAAGAGATACTGGAGCGAAACGCTGTTCCTTCCGGGCTACGTTTGATTGGAGATGGATTCATTTTCCAACAAGATAATGATCCAAAACATAGTTCTAAACTATGCAGGGGATATTTAGAGCACAAAGAGACGGAAGGAGTTTTGAAAAGGAGTGCTCAGAGTCCGGATCTCAATCCGATAGAGCTTCTGTGGGAGGAGATGGACAGAAACGTCCGTAGTCATTGTCCGACGTCAAAAGAAGACTTCTGGAGGACTTTACAAGAGAGTTGGAACAATGTTTCACAAGAAACTATCAATAAACTAATAGCCCGGTTACCAAGATTGGTCAACAAGTTATAAAAAGTAAGGGAAGATTTTTCGACGAAAAGTTAGTTTAAATAATACATTTTTTTTATTAATAATAATTGCAATTATTGTAGTTTTTAAATTATTTTGTTACATAAAAAGTTCACTATTTAATAAGGTAAATATATAATTTGTAGAGCACTAACTTTTGGAGTTTTATTCAATATTGTAATTTTTTCAAGGTGGTCTCAAACTTTTGGCCGACAGTGTATGTACAGAAAAGTATGTTATCACTCATAAGGGAGTAATCAGAGGCCATTAAAACAACTAGAAACGTCCAAAACAATATTTAACCCGAGATTATTTGGACAACGTGATGGCATGATGAAACCACTATCACAAAAAACTCACGGCGCAAGACTCGCCTTAAAAGTTGTGACAGCCAATTTAATTATATTTATATATTGTATTGTGACGTCATATTGACTGGACTCAAATATACCAACGTGCATGCATAATAATGAAACATGTAAAATATTTACAATGCATGCTACTTTGTAATCTCAAATTTAAAAAAAGCATTCGATCTCAGATACAGACGAACAGCAATACAACATGTAGGTATATAAATAAATTAAGCGCCTGCCTAGGTTCGAACCCGATACATCCGCAACAAGCAAATGTGTTGCAGATGCGTTACCTACCGTTAATGGACAGAGGATTAGGACATAAACAGGAAAAAGGATATTTCCATTTCCCCGTTAACCCCCTACCCGTCCAATCCTCTTTCCTTTCCCATCCTATGCTTATGAGGAAAGGGTAGGAAGGCGAAGAGGACAAAAATTGGGCCTCCGGCACCTCACTCATCGGACGAAACGCAGAATACTCTACTTCAAGCCTGTCTCCTGTTAGGTTGTGTTATTTCACCGGCCGAGCCGACCCATTCGTGCAACAGATGTTGTTGCGGGCCCTACCACTGTTGTTTTAAGGGAATAGGTTATGTATGTCAGTGCTTATCCGAGAACCTATAGTAGCTGCTATATATAAAGCCTAAAATCTAACATTCAAGTAAAGGAACATAGCATACACAGGTCACACTACTGTTAAATGAAATTAGTAAAACAATGTTAGCAAAACATCCACACAGAAGCAATAAAGCGGTAAACATATATAGCTCAGACAAAAAATCAAGAAGTATTTTTTTTCTATCATGCGGTATATAGACTAGCGGGATTGCAAAAGGGCGTTTGCCTTTAGTTAGGGCGCCAGACGTCGGGGTCCTCCATGAGGGTGACGCTGTGGTCGGGCGCCAGCGGAGCGCCCTGGGGCGTGCCGCCAGCTGCCATCGCCGCCATGTCATCGCGGGAACCCCTGCCCCAACGCACGCAAACAAGCACAACCCCCACCCTCAGTTAGTGATCACAGCGGTCAAATAGTCATTAAAATACGTTACATACTATAGCGTTACGATTTTAAACGTTAATTATTAAAAACGGTTACGTTAAAAGCTATTTATAATTTGTTATAACGACAACAGGAATAAATTAGCAGGAGACTAAGCTAAAGTTTGTATTATGTACCTTAAATATTTCATTTTACAACTAAATATTAGTTGTATAAAAAACCAAGTTATCTTCTGTTATGCTTAAATATGAAAATACCAAAACGTTACAGAAAATTAGAATTCCTTATATTTATAACCGTTGAATTTAATTTTAGACGTATTTCTTCTTTTATTGCAAGTTTTATTAAACACACAAAAACCATTCCAACATCACAACCGTGTAAACTTTACCATACACGTAAAACATACACCCACACAATGATAATAGGAAGAATTCACTGGGATGAAGTTAGCTACACGTGTACAGTTGCCGAGTAAATAGTTAAAAAATAAAGCGTTGAAAATATTTATCGTTGATATTTTTTTTTGGCGACTGTACTTGAATTACAATAGAGAAACTTCACGCCAGTTAAATATATGCGGGAGATATAGATGATAGCAAAATGTACTGACTTCCTGCCCAGCGCCATCATGCCGTAGATGACGCCGGTGCCGAAGATCATGCCGCTGCCGAACCAGGTGCTGAGGCTCACGAAACACAGGAAGAATGGAGGCAGCGCCAGCCTGAAATAACACAGTGCATATCACATACTGCACTAGTTACAATAGTTCAATAGCCGCGTTTATTTGTATTTTGGGGTCTAAAGGTCGTGGTGATTTAATGTACGATAAAACAGTGCCTTAATTCCATTAAAAAAAATCGACACCCGGAACAACTGGATTTCCCAGATAAGTACAGAACTGCTTACGTAACAAATACACATGCCCATGCTAATGAGAGCTTGTGTTCAAACGCGTGTCAGAAGTACATCTCTTTAGATGTAAAGAAAAGTAAGTGATAGATTTATGGCTGGTTTACAGCTAGTTTGTCACTTACCCTACGTAGAAGACCGCCTTGTTCCAGTACGGACGGGTCTCCATCTTGTCGGAGAGCGTCTGCACGTAGTCGATGCAGAAGCAACAGCAAGGCGCCTCGCAGACGATCACCACGAATCCGGCCAGCATCTGCCAGATGCCGGCGATGAGGCACTTAACATTCAGCGCCAGTAGACCCAGGCAGTTGAACACGCCCAGCAGGATGGCGACTGCAAGAACATCCTAAAGCTTTAGAGTACTTAGCTGTAACGGCGGCGGTACCTAGGTTCGAATTTATTTTGTAGTTTAGTAACAAAATACGTAAAAATATTGACATGTTATGTGAGACCAATTTTAGCACTTATGTTGACACAATAATGTCTGACATTTTCATAAATCGGGGAATGTATTTGTTTATTAATATTCTAGTCGTTTGATAACATATAATAACTTTACTCAACTTAACATATTACATTTATGTTATCTTATACAGTATATCACATAAATGTTCAAATTATGTACGGCTTATCGAAATATATCTTTGAGGGAGACCGACAACGTTACATACATACATTTACAGTTGCAGATAGTAAGCGCAAGTGTTTATGTATGAAAAAGAAATGTTTGTAAGGAGAAATAGAGAATGAATGGATAGGAGACTGAGGCGCCCAACCCAGTCAGTGGATTAAAATTACATCTGCTCCAAGTTTGTATTTATCCAGGCTGAGAAGTTATGTTTAGTATACTACCAGCCCTACCGATTTTTTTTTCTACGTATCCAAATAAGCGAATACGTCATTAACAGGCCCACGCATACAAGTTAGGTTAGCATATGTTACTTAGAAGCACTCTACCGTTTGCATCTGCCATGTAGATGCTAAGGTGGTACGAGTCACTTCAGTAATTCAAAGTTCTTCAGTATCAAAGGGAAAAAACTCCCTTATATTAAAAATAGTGACTCGCCCCGGATTCGCCCGAGTACCACTAATTATGTTGATCCGATCGCTACCAAACACAGGAACACCCGCTGTGCCATTCTGGACAATCCCTGTAAATTTCATCGAAATCGGTCCAGCCGTTTCAGAGTCTATAGGGAACATACATACTTCGCTTTTTATATATTATTTTTATTCATAAAAAGTATCCTATGTTACTTCTAGTACCTGCAAGAATATGTGTACAAAGTTTCAAGATGACCGGTTGAGTAGTTTTCGCGTGAAAGAGTAACAAACAAACTTACATTCACATTTATAATATTATAGATAGATAGATAGCTAGTTAGATAAAAACCTATTCTCAGACCTACCGAATATATATGCGAAATTTCATTGAAATCGGTTAAGCCGTTTCGGAGGAGTATGGCAACTAACACTGTGACAGGAGAATTTTATTATATATATATATATATAGATGAACACATTTACAAAGAGTTAGGTTAATCCGTTCTACCATCTAAAAATACTTAATCTAGAAGTGGCTTTACTCCATTTCTATATGGTTTAAAGAAAACACACACAAGGACTACCGAGAGAAGTGTAAACTCAAAAGAGATTAAATAATCAACAAGAACAAACCCTTGTACCTTAACAATAAAATTCAAAATTGAATACAAGAACAAAAATAATGAAAAGCATGTTGTTCACGCGAACCTATAAGCGCCTACCAAATATCGATAACGCGGCTAAAGGAGTTTTAACTTAAAAAAACAAGACATAAAAATCATTTGTCGACATGTGAACACACGAAACTGGGTCAACGTTAACGAACGAGTTTACGTTACTGGGCCGTTGTAACATTTTGTAATGCACCAATAATTACTTAACGAAGCAAGAAATGTAGTTAACGATATAATGTCCTAGGACATATTCCACACACGGCCATCTGATCCAAAACTAAGCAGAGCTTGTGCTATGGCAACCAGATAACTGATATACTACATATACTATTTTTCTTTTATAAATACATACTTAAATAGATGACACCCAGACTCAGAACAAACAGACATGTTCACCCACAAATGTCTATCCTGCGTGGAAATCGAACCCACGACCTGCGGCGTGAATAGCAACTGGCCCGTACTATACATGATAGAAATTTTAAAATAAGAATTGCGTTATTCGTATAACTAAACGACGGTGGTGTTCGCTTTCGTTGGAATTGAAATATGATTCCATACATACATATGCACTCGGGAATGCTGACGGTTTGATACCCAAATCTATATGCTGCATTTTATTACTAGTGGGTTATAAAGGTCACAATGTATCATATGTCATTCCAAACTTGTCACACAAAATAGTATCGATACAATTATACCGCGACTAGTACTGTAACTTTAATGTGTGTCAGCACGCAGTGGGAACGCATGTATTCGTAATTTAACCACATTTTAACATGTCCCGTAATAAGCCATACAACAATGGACGCCAATGTCTTTTACACTTTATTTTTTTTAAAAGAAATATTACTTCTTTTTCGTGTATTTTGCATATAACTTAATTTAAATGCAAACATCCGTTTTCAGTTTCTTTCCATGTCAAAAAGTTGGGTCTTTTCATGTTATTTCTTTAATGTGGAAGACAATACAAGTTAATTTAGGTGTTTATTAAATATTAGTGACCCACCCCGGCTACGCCCGGGTACCCCTAATGATATTGATCCGATCGCTGCCAAACACAGGAATGTGCCAACCTGGACAATCCCTGTACATTTCATCGAGATCGGTCCAGCCGTTTCGGAGTCTATATGTCTATAGGGAACATACAAACTTCGCTTTTTATATACAATTTTTTTTCATAAAAAGTATCCTATGTTACTTCTAGTATCTCCAAGAACATGTGTACAAAGTTTCATGATGATCGGTTGAGTAGTTTTCGCGAGTTAGTTAGTTAGTTTTTTTCAAACAAACTTACATTCACATTTATAATATTAGTAGGGATGAAGGACGAAAATGAATAATTCCGTAATTTTTTCAGTCTCCAGCGCAGGCGACGCTTATCATGTCAACTAAACAAACTTGGAATGAATGTTTAATTAACAAACTTCACTAAATTAGGAAACGCGGTCACTGTCAAACAGTTTGGTTTAAAAAAAAACATACAGTCGAATAATCTTCTCCTTTTTGTAGTCGGTTAAAAATACTTTTTTTTATTATTTTACTTTTTATAGAATAAAATAACAAACGAGCAAGCGACACCTGACAATAAGTATCGCTACCCATAGACATCCGCAACAAGCTAATTAGTTGCATTTTTTTTGGTGAGTCTCAGCTACACCGGGCTCGAGGCGGCAGGGCGCAGAGATCACCTAGCCTAAGCCTCTTTAATAGTAACTTAGCTCGAGGGTTCCCTCCATAGAGGGAGCCTTGGCACAGACCGTTACTTTAAAATTATAACCGGATTGGGAGGCCGTCGAGCTCTTAGGTCGCTTCGGAATAAATTGGATGTTGTGACTAGAATTGAGAAAGGTATGCTTCGGTGGTTCGAGCATGTTGAAGGGATGAATGAAGAGAGAGTAACGAAACAAATTCATGTTACAAAAGTGAGTAGCAGTGTTGGTAGGGGACGAGCATGCATGCTTTGATGTATGAATGTAGAAGAAGCGAGAGAGTTGTGCCAGGATCACGCCAAATGGAAACCCATGATCTCTGCCTACCTCTCTGGGTTACGGGCGTGAGCGCATATTTATTTATTTATTCAATCAATCGCCTGTTATATAGTCAACACATTGTACTGAATGTTGGAACAGGTTTTTTTTGGGTTTTCAATATTTTTCAACAATTTTTCGACAGTGCTTGTTATAACTTCAGAGTAATAAGCAAAAGTACTGTTCTCTTAATGCCATGTATAGAAATCAGAAAAGTTATAATTTTGCAGAAAACATGAGATAGAGTGAAGTGAATTTGGATAGCTGTTCTTATGAGGTAATGTGAAGAATGTTGTTTTACGAAAATATAACAAATTGATGTATCTTTTTTACAACTTATCTATCTTGAAAGCATAGACATATGCAACAATTCTCGTTAAGAAAATGACATGTAAACCCCAACAAAAGACCTAGGTGTGTTAGTGTTTATACTTGTAGGTAACTCAGAAAGCCGAGTATAACATTAGCACATCATTGAATAGTTTGCAGCTTGAAAATATCTGTATTTTTATTATCTCAACGTTATGAAGTCTCATAAGTACATTTATCTGAAAGATAAGCAACTTTTAACCATTCCCTGTCTGTCCCTTGTGAACAATTCAAACAATCATCAATGCAACTTATTAACAATTAATAATGCTTCCATTAAACCGCATTTCACACCCCTTTCACAATCATAGAGGTTACATTTTTGAGCATACGCAAGTAGAAAGAATTATTATAATAAAATAAAGCTTATGTACAATTTTACTGTGGGTTTCTTCTAATGTAAAATTGTGTCATAATACAAGTATTCTCTCTATCTTTTTCCCTTAAGAAAGTGAAACAACAATATGTTTTATGTAAATGTTTTCAACAGCATAAACCCACAGTTAGATAGGTTTGTTGCATTTGACAAGAAACATCAAATTGTGCGTAATATACCAAGTCCTAGTATAACATGGCAATGCCAATTGGTCAGGAAAACATATGAATAATTTAAACTTGGTGAGCTTAATGTAGACTTATTAATTAAATTAAAAATTTCTTCTCATATAAATATATAAATAACTATTGGTATATTCTTCCAATTAGGAGATGCGCTTTCTTTCCGCTATTGAGACTGTCCTTTCTATGATTTTCTTCTTAGAGTGTACCAACATGTTTATAACAGCCAAGAAAATATACAACGATCCAATTAATAATTATAATAGCATTACAATGTCTCCGAGCTACAGGAATTGCCATCAGGTGAACTATGAGAATAATATCATTTTTACGTGTGTGCAGATATGAAATGAAAAATTTACATAACTAGTTTTCCCAATACATAAAGTATAACAATCAATAAACCAGTTATTTCCTTATAGATACAGTTTAAACATCCTAATGTATATTTTTAGGATTGTGATTTTTAGAGGTAACTAAATTAAAATTAATAAATTTGTAGTCGACTTGTGAAAAAACGTAAAACATTAAAACATAAAAAAGTTTTAGTGGTCAAAATAAATTTATCTCTTATGCTTATCTTAAAATAAAATTCTTCATTCATCAAATCCATTTCTTCTAACTACAAGTCACATATGATCATTTTAATAAATTCGTCACATTGTTGATAGAAATGTTTGGATACCACCCACTTTGATAAGATAATATAATGTCAAATATTTTAAAATTGAATAACAATTTATTTTGACCAAAAGCGTAAAGAAAATGACTGTGAGGGTAAAGATATTATAAAGCAATACGTACTTAAACTGCCAACAGTGCCTAGGCCTCTTCCAGCGTAACGCATCCACCAAGGGACATCGTCTTTTTGGGCATTTTCGCCACCCGGGCGCGACATCAGCATAGTAATCTTGTCCGCGAACGACTATAATTTTAATAAACATTATTGCAGTGCTGTCCTATAAGTGAATAATTAAAAATATAATTATTACAATAAGTTCTCACCATTTTCGAAAAAATCAATTCACTGCCCTGCTCTGTCAACTGTCAGACAATCAGACAAGACAAGACGAGACACGATATATGCACAGATATATCAAACTTATTGTTTGATAAATATATGTTAAGAAATTGAACACAATAGCAAATGAATACAATTTTTTACTATAACTTTGTTATTTATGTTAGTGATTTTACAAATATTTCAGTAATTTGTCTCCGATTAAAAAAGTTAAGGTTTAATGTTAAGTTTAACTATACTTCAATTATATTAATTAGAAAAACTAGGATTTGATAATTTTAAAGTTAAGTAATTCCACTTAATATAAAATAGATTTTCACAACGTATATGTGTATTTTTTGCAATTAACTGAATTATTATTAATAATCATACATTATTTTTAACAGCATTTTAGAAGAGCGCATAACGCAACTTCTAAATGTCGGGTCGGTACTCTGTCGGCTTCAGACCTTGTCATTCGAGCGTTTGTAATTTTTCTACCTAATTTTTCGGATATTATAACTATCTTGCATTAAAGTTTTCAATTTTTGTAACACATGTGCATGGTTTAAAAATAGTGTAAACATGCAGCCGACTACAATTCTTCCGAAGTTATCAGACACGACTCAAACTATGTAAGTGGTTCGTTTTTAATTATTATAACATCGTTTTTAACTATTTTTCTTGTTAAATTATAAAACTTGAATATTATAAAATTTGGATATCATATCTTATATGTATGTAATATATCATGACGAATATTCTACCTAATGCAGTTATTACTAGAGAGTGGTTACTTTCATAAATGTAGTGTAGGTCAAATTTAGGTTTCTTAAAAAATCATATGTAAATTTTGAACATACAAAAAGTTTTTTATTGGTTATTTCTATAATTGCCTAATTGCACTCATATCAATCTTCCCCTATCCTTGCTACTAAGATAATACAACGCTGACAGTTATTTGTAGTTTAATATTTAATTCAATAAAAACATTATAAAATCTCCTAAACTGGCTGGAACTGAAGGACAAATGGTTCACATTTTCAGCTAGTCATATAAATTTTATTTTACATTGGCTTAATCTTCTTATCTATGGTCTTAATCTTAATATCAGTTTATTTTTTTACAGATCGTTTTCGGAAGGTGATGGAGTATCTAGTTCAGAGGTGTATGCTTCAGAAGTTATTGTCACAACCAATGCTGGTAGCCACAATCATGGTAGCTCTAAAGTGAAACTCAAGAACCTTGTTGACTACAACTGGGAGCCCAAGTTTTACCCGGGGCAGCTTCTAGCTGTCCATATTGGGGGGAAATATTTGGCTTATTCTATTAAAGGTATGTTTGAATATATAATGCATACTAATAACAAAAAAATGATGAAATTAGTACCAATAGATATGTACATTAATAAGGGAACTAAAGAGAGATGAACGCTATTTACTTTGCTATATGTCCAATCCAATAGTTCAATATGATACTTTACAGGGGAAGATAATAAAAGTATGTTTCAACTGCTTTTTTTTGTGATTCGCCGAATACATTTGTTTATTTACATTTAATGCATTACAATCATAAAATTCATCTGGTGTCACAGTAGTGCTGCAGCCAAGTCAGCCATTGCCACAACCATCCTTTTCATGAAGAATGTATAGGAATTATTGCTAGACAAATTCCACAATTTTGTCACTGACACATTCACCTATCATCAAAAATGAATAGCTACTTCTAGCAGTTGCATAGACTTCAATTTCTTAAATTCTTTAGCATATAGCCTAAAGAGAAAGGTACATTCACTATGAATGTTGATGGGTAGGATAAGATTAGCATTTATAACAAAGTTATTGGATAGACGCTTCTATAGACACTAACTAAAATAACTGACTTGTCATTTTATCTTACAACTTTTTGTTGGGGAAGGATTGCATTTCACAAAATCGTACATCCTTTGTAAATTTTTGAATGTGTCGCAGGGATCCAATACCCTATTATATTCAGCTACAGAGTCAATCAGCGATTGCAGTGCGTAGTGACGCGTACCAATATCGGTCGGGTATCGTATCGACAGTTTGGTGTGAACAAAAGCTAAATAAATGAAAAAACTGTGTATCACTCACAGTTGCCAGCTGACTGTATATGAGGTTTGAACACACCCTAATTACAAAAACAAAAAGTAACTAAACTATCTGGTTTTTGCTTAATAGATCCTAGATTTAAAGTTATAATTTTTGCAGCACCTAACCCAGCCAATCCCGGTACTTGGAATGGCATGGTGCGAGTGGTCTACAGTCCAGAGCCTGGTACAGACAGACGGACTCTAATAAAGGGAATGAAGGGAGAGGTATACTAAATTTTTCTTTTCAATACTACTTATATGTAAACTTATTGTTAAGGCTAATTGTCTTTTATAATTAATTTTATAAAACGATAAATCTATTCCACTCTTTTTTACATTTTTGGACATTATTTGTTATCTCATTCAAAAGGCAGTGTTACTGGTAGGGTGGGGGAGAAGGTGTTGCATTGGTTCCCATCTTTAACTCGCTGCTCGCTGGAATTTAACATGATTAATATTTTTCCTATTTGTATATTTTTTCAGGTTCAAGACTTGGCTTTTGCCCATATACAAAACCAGGTAGTGCTGGCGTGTATTGACGAAATGGGCAATTTCTATGTCCATGAGATTGAACTTACGGATAGTGGCCTCAAGTATGTATTGCGTGTGGATAAGATGGATGCTTACGATTCTAGTTTCATTTAATTTTATTGATAAAGTATTCCATAAATACTTATTGTAAACAAAAATTCTAGAGGTCCTTCATGCGAACAAATATTTTCGATTTTCTTAAACGATTTATACAGATGATATTTAAAGAATATACAAATAGTACAATAGTAACATACAAATAGTACAATAGTAACATACAAATAGTACAATAGTAACATACAAATAGTATAATAGTAACATACAAATATTACAATAGTAACTTACAAATAGTACAATAGTAACATACAAATAATAATAAATATTTAGATTTGTAAATTATTTATTAAGATATTCAGTTTGAAATTAGAAAAAAAAGAGTAAAGAGTATGTAATATACGAAACTTACAATGTTACAGGTTCAGTTTGGTGGTTGAAGTTCGAGAGGACACAGGTATTGGTGGCAGCACCCACCGCGTTGTGTGGTGCCCGTACATCCCCGATGATGAAGACGAGGTACCCGATGACGATGTGGTCAGGCTGTTGCTTACTACGCACAGCAATGTAGGTGAGTTGACAATTTGATGGTTTTAATCTATATGTTACCAAGTGGTAGCATTTCAACATTTTTTTTTTAAATATTTCATGGCATTTATGCTTTGCTATATATTATCACTTTCATCGTTATTATTCACAAATTTTCAAGTACTTCGCAGCACCCCACTAGCACCAGGTCCCAAGGAGGTGGTTGTACATCCTTGCATTTGTTTCTGTCCATGGCAGTACTCCATTATTTTGCTATGCTATGTTTCATGGCAACAATAATGAGATGTAAGTTAGATTCTTCGAAGATACAGTAGGCTGAAGCTTGTTCATTTCTTTGGTGACAGCGCGTATGTGGAACATGAAGGTGGTGTCTGCAAGCGGGGGGCTCGAACGGTGCGCGAGCGCGCGTGCGGCTCTCGAGGGCGGCGGGGCACGCGCGGCCGGCGAGCACGCCGCACCCGTGCTGGCCGCCGCGTTCTCGCCCGACGGCACCGCGCTCGCCACCGCTGCCGCTGACGGATATGTAATGTTCTTCCAGGTAATTTATCTGTGAGAAATATATGTGTGATGTATTTAAATGTTTATTGGACTGGACCTGTGGTAATATTTGTGTGTTGCAGGTGTACATGATGAATGACAGCAACCTGCGATGCCTGCACAAGTGGCAGCCTCACGACGGCAAGCCCGTCAGCTGCCTCTTCTTCCTCGACAACCACAAGAACTACAATACTGAGTAAGTTATGCTTCCAGTATATTTAAGATATGACTTAGTATGTTTTTTTTCTCCCAGCCCTTTTCCCTCTTATGTAGGGACGGCAGAGTACGACCGTAGTCGATACTGTATAGGTTTTGGCTAGTTTTTTACGGCCCGTCGCCTGGCTGACGCATCCTTCTCGGGCATATAAGTTATTTAACCATTTCTTAGTGTCTAACTTAGTATTTGTGGTTTGTTCAACATGATTTTATAAGGAAAATAAAACTGGAGAAATTAATGCCTGTCTATTTATTTAATCATGCAACAAGTTTTCTCAAAGGAGGTGAATTCAACTTTGCATGCATATATTACGTCCATATTTTGGTTTGGTTACCAGTGATTTTTTTATGGAATAAAGTGGCAAGTTGGAAACCTGATGGTAAGTAACCGCTACCTATAGGCAACCGCAACATGCAAATAAGTTGCAGATGCATTGCTAGTCTGTAAAGGGAATAGACAGGCAAAAGGATATTTCCTATTCATTCCCTCACCGTCTAGTCCCCTTCCCCTTCCTATTCTATTCTTATTAGGCACCTCACTCTTCGGAACGCAGAAGCATACTTTTACTTGACGCCTGTCTTCTGTGAAGTCGTGGTATTTGACAGGTGTAGCTGGCACATTCATGCAATACTGTTAAATGTGATTGGCAAATTTAATCAATTCAATTAGATAACTATGTAGGTTAACTCTAAGTTAATTTCTACTATAAATTAAGTCAATTGCGTTGACCTTATACTGCGCCGAGTTTTTAATGAACAATGTTGAAATCTACTGACAACTAAAGCTACTTGTATTTCTCATTGCAGCGTACAATTTTGGAAGTTCGCGATAACCGGTGCGGATAACAACACATTGATTAAAGTCTGGTCGTGTAAGTCCTGGAACTGTCTCCAGAGTATAACCTTCTCACCAACAATCAGCGGGGAGCCTTCGCTCGGTCTGAAAGCGATGCTGGACTCCAGTTCCAGCTATCTTCTGCTGTCGGACTTCAAGGCGCGCAGCCTGTATGTCCTGGGTATGGCGAGTGACGTCAATGATGCCATGGCCTACTGCAAGAGTATCTCGGAGTTCTTATTGCCTTACCCCGTGCTCAGTTTCTGTATTGTGGATGCAGGTAAGAATATAATATAAAAGTGGAATAAAGAAACGGGTCGTCTCATATTAAGAAATCATATCTGTCCATGGACATCCACAAAACTGAAGGAACTGCGGATGAGCTACCGACTTTTAAGGAAGGAGTTATGTCTATTAAATCAAGTGATATGCACAACCAAACAAAACACACCCATATAAGTTTTACATGTGTTGTACGAATAGGTCTGCTCGCTGAAATACCACGACCTGACAAAGGCGTGAAGTATAAGTATTCTGTGAGTCTTCTGATGAGTGCGATGCCGGAAGTTTAATTTCAGTCCTCTTACCTTTCCCATCCTTTGCTAATAAGTGGGAAGACGATTGGACGGGGTCGGGATGAGTGGGGAAAAGTAAATGTCCTTTTTCTGTCAGTCAACACATATGCTAGTTGACGCGACCCGCTTGCTCGTTTGTCACCTTGTGTCCATAAAAAAACAAATATATGCTTCTAATTAGATTAATAAATTGCATTTTTGTTAATAGCCTAATTTAATTTTAAATAAAAAAGCACATATTTAAATGGCCAGGTGGAAATTTCATAGGTAAATGTTTAGTACACTTTTCACTAGGAAGTTTGCACAATTGAATTGAAGGAGCATGTATAAATGTAGAAAAGAGAGAGGTATACCAGATTCGCGGCAAATGAAAATCCATGATCTCTGCCTACCCCTCTGGGTTACGGGCGTGAGCGCATGTTTAATTGAACAATAAATCATTTCAGAGGAAGAGGTAGTGAAATGCGAGTCGGGCTGCGAAGACCCTTTCCTTGGCAGCAGCTCCAGTGGCGACAATGGCGATTCGCCCGACGAATTTGAACTCCATCACAATGTAAGCACATTTATATCATTATTCCTCTTTTCTTTTTTTGGACTTGGAAAACTTTCACATTCAGATTTTGATGGCCTAATAGTGTATTAGTTTGTTTTTTAATGGAAAACAAATTCAATCTCAACCCTTCCCCTCCCAATCCTATCCCATTCTCCCATTTCTATTCTATTACTCATCTGTCAAAGATATTTAGAGGTTTTTCAAACTTTAACGGGCGTGCACGGTATATGCTAGTGAAGTTTCGTCACAATCTTATCAACGTTTTACGAACGCTTGTAGGACAAACATACAATTCATTTTTATTGTATAGAAGATTAGTGAATTTGTTGTGTGTCAGGAGGAGGGAGTGCGCGAGTGCGGCGGCAGCGGCGGCCGGCGCGTGTGCCTGCGGCTGTACATCGTACAGCCCAAGGGCCTGCAGGAGGGCGAGCTGGTTTACTCGCCGCCAGGGGACTTCGTGCACGGTGGGCAGTGATACACAGCTATATAAATATACACAAATCACGCACGCAAACTTACACACGGATATACAGACGTGTATACATACGAATGTAATTGTCAATCAAATCGCTCGCTCGCCATTATTATACAAGTTTGATACTATACCATTGTTCATCTAAACGTAACGGCTCAAAAAATATATTTAAATGTATGTAGGAATGGTTCTGGACGATATGACCATAGAGGACGCGGTGCAGAAGGTGTCGTCGCCGCCCATGCCGTCCAGCATACTGCAGCAGCAAAGCCAGCAGCTGAAGAACCTGCTCATGAGGAATCAGGTAAGCTGTCTATATCTGATAGAAATCAGAGTAACAGTAGATTTCATTTATGAAGTTTTCTTTTTAACTTCATAATTCTTACGGTTATTTAGACCTGTTAATAGACAAAGCAATCGGACTCTACACATTACCCATAGGTACCATTTAAACATGGTTCTTATATACTAGTTACTGATATCAATCATTAAATGACATGCGCCGGAGTGAATGTACGTGTGTTATTGTGTATATAAATAATGCATCTGATTATTCAATTGTATTCAGATTTTAACGATTTCCAAATATTACAGACGCAGCCGGGCAGTCTGATAGGCCAGCGCGCAGAGTCCCCGCCCACCATACCGCCGCAGCTGAACCTCATGACGCCGGATGCTTTCAGGTAAGTTATCTGTGAACCTAGGGTCCTAGACAAAGTAACATATCATTAGAGATATCGACAGTAGAAAAGGCCATAATGTAGAGAACTGATATACGCTACGTGGTCTATAGCTAGCGAAACGAGAAATTCTAGACAATGTATATACTCTATTCCATCACACAAATACAATTTAGCCTTAGCCCTAACCTTTACCATCGATATCGCTTGCTAGCGATTGTTCTGTTAGCTGTACATATAGCGAAGTTAGTTATGGAATCGCTTCGAAGCGAATTTACTTTGTGTAGACAGTTGACAGTTTCAACTGGTGTTAAATGACTGCTTCTATTACCAATTAAATTATAAATAAACTAGTGACCCGCCCCGGCTTCGGTACCACTAATTATGTTGATCCGATCGCTACCAAACACAGGAATGTCTCTGGACAATTCCTGTTAATTTCATCGAAATCGGTCCAACCGTTTCGGAGTCTATAGGGAACGTACATACTTCGCTTTTTATATACAATTTTTTTTCCCGGGCGGGTCACTAGTATATATATATAAAGATAGCATAATCATTAACACAAAGTAGAGACCTCTGAAATGTGTTGGAAGTGAACGAAAAAAAAATAGCTGGATGTAGATAGTAACAAATGAGGAGGTCATAGGTAGAGTAAAAGATGATTGAAAGAAACTAGAATCGTAAGCGGAATATATTAGGACACTTCATACGACACGACGCCCTTGTAAACACAATTATAGGAAAAATATAAGGGAAGAGAAGGAAGCAGAAAGTAGAGTATCGTATCCAAAAGTTAAGGCATACTCTGGGAGGAGATCCATCGCCACCACCACATGGGATAGTGGGATGGGATTTCAACAATTTTTTTTCAGTTCTCCCGGCAAGCGCGAAGAGGACGACCCGCCGCTGTCCGCCACGCCAGATATCATCAATAAATCTTTGCCATCTATTAACGGTAGGTTCCATTATAATCCCTACTAATATTATAAATGCGAAAGTAACTCTTGTCTGTTTGTTTTCACGCCTACTAAACCGATTTAAATGAAATTTAGTACGGAGATAGTTAAGACCCAAAGGACTCCTATGTTCCTCATAGAATTACTTTTTTATGCGAAAAAAGGTTTCGGCTAAAGAATTACAAACGCTGGCCAATGTCACTTCCACGCGGACGGAGTCGCGGGCACAGCTAGTATATAATGTCGCTAAACTAATATTGTTTAATTTAAGTTATATGAACCGGCGTTACGTCTGTCACAAGATAACTAATGGGATATTGACACCGTCCGATGGGTTCAGATGATTAAGTAATGATATAAAAAAGGAACACTGTATGGGATCTGATAGATGACTTTCTAAACAACAATCAACTTAGTAAAATAGAATTTAATCAAAAATATTTAATAGGGTGTTTTTTAAACGCTAAGACGCTAAAGCTCGAGGCATAGACTCCGGGAGAAATCAGAAGTGGCAGAGCCCTGTTTCTGATTGCAATCAATCAATCTAAATTCTGTTTTATTGTCTATAGGGACGGAGGAAGTGGCCATAACAGCGGGAGAGGTGAAGTCACCCTCGGGCGGCTCTAGCCCCAGCCTCGAGGTGCAGCAGATCATGTCGCATAACGACCAACCTTATTACAAAGAAGATATGGTAATATATTTTCGCAAGTACTTACAGAGTCGCAGATGCGTTGCCTATCTGTAATGGACAGAGGGATTAATACACAGGAAAAAGGATAATTCCTTCTCCTATTTATCATTTCCCCCTCTAATCCTAAAAGCACGGGACAGGAAAGAGGACTGAAATTGGGCTATGGCTTGGAAAACGCAGAAGCATACTTCTACTTCACGCCTGTCTTCTGTGAAGTCGTGGTATTTTACTGGTTGTACCAGCCCACTGTGCAACAGATGTTGCGGGCTCTACCACGTTAAACAAACAAACATTCGGATTATTTTATCCAGAGCGTTTGTGTCAAATATTTATATGTCTGACGTTGACTATAAGTTTAAATCTACACGAGAAACCGCAGGCTTATTTATTCTGTCGGTCCTGCTCTAGTGTATGCGTTTATCTCTCTCGCTCGCTGTGTGGAAATGTTATTTTGTTTTAATTAATTTGCGAGACTAAGAATTGTAGTCTTCATTAGGCTTTTTAGTTTTAGTATGGTTTTAATGATAAACATGTATCTCATGGATAATATAAATAAATATATGTTAAAGCTAAACCAACCAAAGTAATTATTGGAGCTATAACTGATGAGTCAGCCAACAGCGGTGACTAAGATACTGATTCTTGCTCGCTGCACACTCGGTTGTAAAACGTGGGAGCGGTGCAAAGAGTATTTGGCTCTCCCACGCAGGGGTCTTACAGGCGGGTACGTTGTTTGTCTACGATATGTCAGTATTCTTATTTCCCTCCGATTAATAATACAATGTTTGTATGTGTAGGAGGAGGGCGAGTGCTCGGTGTCTGCGGAGAGCGCGGCGGGCGCGGCGGAGGCGGGCGCGGAACAACTGTTCCCCGTTCCCGACGCGTACAGCACGCACGCTACGCACAGCACGCACGGCAACACGCCACCAGCCAAACTGTCGCATACCAGTAACTATTGTTTTTATAGAAGAAAGTTGCAAACAACCAAGCGGTTCATCTCCCCTTCCCATCCTTTCATTATAAAAACAGGACTGGAATTGGGCCTAACTAACTTCACAATGTTATTTTAAACAATGATAATGGATATATTGAGATAGTATGAAGAGAAAAGAGAAGAGTTCCAGGTGCATCGCCAGGCTCTATGTTGAAAGAAGAAGGTGACCTGACTCCTGACCGACTGAAATGTGTATTCTTCTTCATACTAGAATGGTCTCCTTGTCTCTGAGGTGTCTGTAAGGTGAATAGATTAAAAGATTGCTATCGCAACCGCATCTAATGAAATAATAAACAAATAAAATGTTAATTGTATATAGTATCTTTATAGGTATAATTCGTCTGTACGTGTGCTGACAGTCCTCAGTGTATGTGTTCAAGTGAATTCGAGGATGGTTTAGATTCACAAATAAACCCAGCAGATGGCGCTGCAATCTATGTTTATATGTTCCATATAGACTCCGAAACGGGTGGACTGATTTCGATGTAATATTCTGGAAATTGTCAGATTGCCCTAGAGGGTGATCCTGTGAATTTTCCAAGCGAAGGCGGGGCGGGTCACTAGTATATTATAAATGTTATAGGAAGACACAGCCAGGTATATAACATGTTTATAATTCCATTCCCAGACAGTGAGACGACCTGGCCCCAGATATCACTGGAACAAATCACTGAAGCGAACCAGCGCAAGGCGTCTAGCGACAAGGGCGGGCAGAACCTGAGCGTGCCGCTCAGCGAGCCGCTAAACAACTCACTGAGCAACTCGCTGAGCGCAGCGCTGAGCGTCGGTACACCGCTCGCGCCTACATTGAACCAGGCACTCAGTACACCGCTCATTGCCCCAGCGGTGAACAACAGCGATGACGAGTCCCGGTCCCGCTTTGAGGCCCTCGAACAGAAGATTGATAAATTAATGGGTAAATATTGTAAAATCCAATTACCTGTTCTCTTTATGTAAGCACTTAAACATACACTTATATAAAATACCCTTTACTTACGTAACTAAAAATAACTCGTGTATACCATAACTGGCAATTGTTGAATAACAATATATATCCAGAGAAAATGTAAATGTAGTAATACCACTTAATGTTGTGTCACTTGGGACAGAGCTGGTGTCGCAGCAGGGGCGCGAGGTCCGTGCGCTGCGGACCGAGGCGCGCGCGCCCCGCGAACTGCTCGACGCCGCTCTGCACGAGCACGCGCAGCGCACCGTCACCGCCATCGACACCGCCATGGCAGAAGGGTAAAGTCACATATATTACTAATTGTAGAAGCAGAAAACCAATATTAATATCGGTATTATAGTTCAGAACAGGACGTATTATTAAACGCCACTAAGATCTGTCCCCTGCCTTCCTCAATGGTGGACTCTAGAACCATAGGACGCTTCATATCCGGCTTGAAGGACCGATATGAACTCTGTTGAGGTGTATGGCTGTAAATGAATTATTTTTGTTATTAGGTAAAAAAAACTTGCACTCTGCGTAGCGATTTATTTACAACTGGCAGCTGCTGCAATCAGTCTATCTATCATCTTACGTTTACGCAACACTTTGCCCAATCGGCATATCTTTTATTTTAAATTATATATGGTCATTTTTTCTGGAAGTCAAGATAAGTCGAGTATATAATATGGTCTAGGTGGGAACGTATCTCCGGGATGGGCGAGGCGGCGAGCAAGCGCGCGGCGGCCGCGGCGGGGCTGGGCGCGTCGCGCGCGCTCGAGCCGCTCGCCAACGCGCTGCAGCACGAGCTGGCCGCCAAGCTGTCCGCCACCGACCGCCTGTTGCGCGACAACATCGACAAGCTCGCTACCAGCAAGGTGCGTCATAATGAAATCGTCATAATTACCACCCAATGATCTTAACTGCTGGGCATAAGTCTCTCCCGAGGATCGTCATGGACTCTACGGTCCGTGCCGCCTTCATCCAGTAGATGATCCAGGAATCTTAACTAGATAATCTGTTGTCCAGTATTTTCATGTAAAATGTGTGACATCTTGGTTCAGACTTTAATGGAGCGGCTGAGTACGGCCATAGCTACATCGTTATCGGACATGGTGCGCGACTCGTTCCGCGAGGCGCTGTGCGAGAGCGTCGTGCCCGTCATGGAGAAGGCGCACGCGCAGATCTTCAGGCAGATCAACCAGGCCTTCCAGAATGGTACCAAGGAGTGTGAGTACCTGATACCCTCTTCAGCAGTTTAATATTTATAAAGTTGTACATATTAAACTGAACAGACAAGCAGACATAATCTTGTTCACCTAAACTTCCTTTGCAGATATATTAATTAGGCACATGTGGTTGTATACACAGAGGTCTTCAATTTTTAGACTTTACATTGTATGTGGTACAGTCGCAGCAAAAACGGAGTCTGCGGCGCGCGCTGCGGCGGAACGGGGCGGCGCCGCGGGGGCTGATGCGTTGCGCGCGGCGCTCGAGCGGCACGCGGAGGCGCTGGCCGCCGCCACCGCGCCGCCCGCCATCGCTACAACACTGCGAGAGGTCGCTCACAGGTAAAAAATGCATTGATACACTTATAATTGTTTAATGTGACTCTATCATATCACTGTAATAGAATTTAATGTATCAATAATACTGTCACGCAAAATACGTACACATAGAGTGGAGTTGCGGAAAGAGCTTTAAATATTGTAAATATTACTTAGAATTCAAAATCAAGATATTTGGTGTGTATAATCTGTGTAGGTAAGCACGGATCGTTGTCGTTGATGGACGGGAAGTCATGTCAAGGTTAAAGAAGGGACAGTTTAACAGTGGGTAATCTAACGCACGAAGGGAATGGCACGACCGGTGAAATACCAATACCTCAAGAAGAGAGGCGTGACGTAGGAGTATGCTTCTGCGACCTGTGTGATGAGTGAGGTGCCGGAGGTCCAATTAAGTCATTTTCCTCTTATTATCTTCTACTAATGAGGATAGGATGGGAAGGGGGATTGGTCGGAATGAACAGCAATGGGGACTTTAATTCTGTCTATCCACTCTATTAAAGGTCGCAGTAAATGCCTGTGGGTAGCAATAATTTAACATCAGGTAAAAGTAAAAAAGGGACGGGTTATATGTGTAAATGGAGGTAACTGGTGTGTATGTTGTACATTCTATCCATGTTGTATGGTCAGCGTGCTGGAGAAGGAGTTGTCGTGGTGGCGCGAGCAGGCGCGCAGCGTGGCGCTGCAGGTGTCGCGCGCGCACTCGCCCGCTACCGCTGCAGCCGCGCACCAGGTCGCCGACAGACAGGTACGCACGAACACGCACGCACACGCACTGACATACACGCACATGTAAAAGTTTACAA
The DNA here is from genome assembly GCA_029849275.1 of Papilio elwesi. NCBI lineage: Eukaryota > Metazoa > Arthropoda > Insecta > Lepidoptera > Papilionidae > Papilio > Papilio elwesi. The sequence continues at coordinate 649,652 of CM056687.1, read as the reverse complement.
AATTTAGAGACAAAATTCCGAGATTCTTTGATAATTTAAAAGCAGAAAATCCTGGTTTATACAGGTCAAAATTTTGAATCTACCTTAATTATACAGTTCGGTGCGTTTTTTTTAAATCAACGTTGTAGTCGATGGTTGGCATGCAGACTCTAAAACCTTTTGTGGTGGTCTACCACAGGGCTTTGCTAACCACCATCTTTCTTTCTGCATTTCAATGACATGTTGGAAGTCAGTAATGTTTACTTTGCAGACGATAGCACCGGTGATACCCTTGTACACCCTGTGTACGGGATTGGGGTTGACTAAATCTTGTCCAATCCAACCCCAATAAGGCATAAGCTACAGTCAAAAACACCCTATATCGTAACTAACTTCACCTGGTTGTCCAGCTCAGTCATTTAGGAGTTGCTTGGTAGAGCGAAGTAGTATTTCATACTGGCTCATCTTACAGCCGTATAAGGCACAGGTTCATAGGCGTCATTTGCGAGCGGATATCATTTCCCTTTTTACTGCCTTCACCATGGGGAGTGTTCCAAATGCTTGGAACATTTGTTGCCGCTGAATTTCGTCATTGCACGCACGATGAACAATTTAGCCTATATATTTCTACTTAGACGAGATTTAATCGTTTTTCAGTATGTGTGTAATATTCTTGCAGAAGACGAACCGTACCACGCCAAGAAACTGCACCCAAGAGTCTTTGCCATTCCTAATCAGAGTACTGTTACGTTTAATTAAATGTATTTATAATTCGCTTAGATAATTATAATTTTTTGTATTTTATAATTAGTTAAACTAGTAACACTATAAAATGTTGGAACTTTGTTTTAGTTAACAATTCGTAGCAATACAAAAATTATTGTAGTTACAGGTACATGCAGGTTTTATTATATGACAAATAACTGTGAAATTAATTACCAGTAAGTCCTGTAGTTTTGAAAAGGATATATGAGATGTAATCATGTTTTAAGATCCTCTGTCATGATATAGTCAATAAAACAAATTCTCACAAAGAACACTACTTCCTACGAAGGATTCGGGAGGAAATGTGATTACAAACACCCTAATTTTAATAGGGAAGATGACTGGGTACCACCACCTGCTTGGGATCCTGTGAATAATAAATGAAATACCAAATTAGCAAGCAATTGAATGAAAATGAATGAATGAAAACTTGATTTCAAGATGCTGTGAAATCAATCTGAAATTTGAAATCTTGGTTTCAAGATACTGTGAACTCAATCTGAAATTTGAAATCTTGGTTTCAAGATGCTGTGAACTCAATCTGAAATTTGAAATCTTGGTTTCAAGATGCTGTGAAATCAATCTGAAATTTGAAACCTTGGTTTCAAGATGCTGTAAAATCAATCTGAAATTTGAAATCTTGGTTTCAAGATGCTGTGAACTCAATCTGAAATTTGAAACCTTGGTTTCAAGATGCTGTGAAATCAATCTGAAATTTGAAATCTTGGTTTCAAGATGCTGTGAACTCAATCTGAAATTTGAAACCTTGGTTTCAAGATGCTGTGAAATCAATCTGAAATTTGAAATCTTGGTTTCAAGATGCTGTGAACTCAATCTGAAATTTGAAATCTTGGTTTCAAGATGCTGTGAACTCAATCTGAAATTTGAAATCTTGGTTTCAAGATGCTGTGAACTCAATCTGAAATTTGAAACCTTGGTTTCAAGATGCTGTGAAATCAATCTGAAATTTGAAACCTTGGTTTCAAGATGCTGTGAGCTCAATCTGAAATTTGAAATCTTGGTTTCAAGATGCTGTGAACTCAATCTGAAATTTGAAATCTTGGTTTCAAGATGCTGTGAACTCAATCTGAAATTTGAAATCTTATAGATACTGTGAAGTGATATGGGATCAAAAGTAATTATTGAAAATATGAGGTTACTTGGCCAGCAATTTTGACATTTGGTCGTCAGTCGCCCCAGTCAACAGTGAGTAACAATCTGTAATAAGCATATTTTAATATAACGTTGTTTATACAGATGCAAATGGCTCAGATCCAGTCGATGATGTCCAGCGGGGATGTTAACGGGGCGTTCCAGTTGGCGCTGTCCGCGTCTGATCTGGCGCTGGTGGTGGCGGCGTGCCGCGCGGCCGAGCCGGCGCGCGTGTTCGGCCCGCCCTGCCGCCTGAAGCAGCACGTGCTGCTGTCCCTCGTGCAGCAGCTCGCCGCCGACATGCAACGTGATACCCAGCTCAAGCACAGGTGGGAATTAACGAGCGCGACAATTTAATTGACCCATATAGTTTGTAGAATGAAGGAAGAAAATTATCCTCATAAGTTAGGTAAAGAAGAGACTGGAAGAAATAAGATCTCCTGATTGTACCCACCGTTTGTAATCCAAAAGTATAAATATTGCTCATAGTATACACACCGATAATATGATAGGCCAGCTGGTGGGGCATTTCTTACCTCTGTCGCCATTCAATTTGCCCAAAAAGCTTTCGTTTTTAACATTTTGCACTCATTGACTCAAGATCTTTTATTCTTAACAATGGTGGAGCCCGTAACAACATCTGGTGCACGAATTGCTGGCTCGACTGGTGAAATACCACAGAGTATTTTTAAACTACTGCATATCGTTTGATGAGTGAGGTGCCGGAGACCCAGTGTCAGTCCTCTTCCTTTTCCCAATGTTTCCTACAAAGGATAAGATGGGAAGGGAGAGGAGCAGATGGGGAGAAGATGAATAGGAGAAGGAAATATACTTTGTCTGCAACTCATTTGCTTGTTACGGGATGCCTATGCGTAGCGGGCACTTTACATGAGGTGAACTGCTTGCTTGTTGAGTAAATGACTTTGAATGGAGGTCGCTCAAATGATTGTTGACAAAAAATTGTGGGACTTTTGGTTGTTGCTTGTAGGTAATGTAGGAAACTATATTGACACTATTTGTACAGGTACCTAGAGGAAGCGATAATGAATCTGGACACTAGCAATCCGGTGACTCGCGAGCACTTGCCGGTGGTGTTGCGCGAGCTCCAGAAGCAGGTGATGGCGTTCCTGGCGTCGAACCATGGGCACGCGCTGACGCGGCAGTTCCGCATGCTGCTGATGGCGGCTGACTCGCTGGTGAAGACGGCGGTGTGACAACGCTGCAAGCATTGCTTCTGCATCAGTTACGGGACATTGATGCAATGATACTCAAGTGTAAAAGTGATTGTGCTATGTGCTTGTGATTTGTTGTGATGGTGCGTCTCGTGTTGACTATATAATGTTTGAAAAGTGCTTGTCGGCTTCTTAATTGAGAAGCTTCATATATTAAATTGTTCTTATGTGATATAGAGCTAGGGAATACACCATTACTGCTAGGCATTGTCTGAAATGTGTATCAAGATCAAGATTGACAAATAAATTATCGTGGTAGGTCTAATTTGATTTAAAATCTATTGTCTTGTTATTTTCTAAAAAAGATCTGGTTTACAATCTTGGTCCCAAAACTACATTTTTGGAACCTAATGTATGAAAGTTTTTGACGCATAGAAATAAGTTGCTAATTTATATATTGGTATGATTGTTTGATTTTCGCTTGCCAAATAAAGGCTTAAACGTTGATCAAATAACAAATACTCAATATTTATGCTAACAGGGATAAGCAGGGATGGTGATGTAACACAACATTATATAGACACATCTTGTTCCAATCTAAATGTCCTGCAGTACTATAGTCACTGCAAATACTGTACCATTCCTTAGGTATGTGTGCAGCTAGATGGAAGGGCAAAGCATATTAATTATATCGCCGTGAGTGTTGAATGATGGCGGATTGACAGAGGAGCAGCCTCGTAGCTCTGCTGTCTCGCTGCACACATACCTAAGGCATGGTACAGAGGTTATATGTGTAACACTATAAAAAAATTGTAGTCACGCTAGTGTACATTAACATTTTTTGTTAATTCTTGTTAACATTATAAAATAAGGCTTTGCTTAAATTTTATTACTAAGAAGCCTAGCGACTGAGTTACATAAAGTAAGCATTGGTTTAGTACTGTACTAATCACATAACTCATTAAGGTAGTTGTTTCCCTGATAAGTTGCTGGGGCATTCATAAACTTATACCCTAAGGACCTGTTTAAACATTGACTAAGACATGAAACATATGTCGGACTAGAAAAAAACTTATTATAATGCAATCATTGAAGGCTTAAAAGTAATAGTGATGTATGTAATTTAAATAACCTAAACAGTAATGTACTGTCATTGTGTGTGATTTTGTATGAAGATGAATTTCTTTTGGTGTACACTTACCGTGGGTTTCCATTGCCGATTCAAAACAAAATTCACATAACACATTGCCATCGTTTTACGTCAGTGGAAATCCATGGTTATGAAAAGATCTGAGTAAATGAGGTGAAAACATAGCCAAGTGATTGTGTTATATAAGGATTAGTATTTAAAAGTGACGGTTTTATAATTATTGTTATAAAAAAATATAACGACTGCCAAGATATTTGGTTAGAAATTCACGTAATCTGGTCAATATAGATATTGTATGACAAAAATAGCTTATTTACAATTTAAAAAATATATTATTTAACTCAATAAGTAATTAACCAGGTAGACGGAGATCACAAGGCAAGGTATTATGCTTTTCAATGATCGTGTTAGGTCCTCAGCATGATGCTGGTGATATAGAGCAAAAATATTTATTGCTTATATAATATACAGTAAAAACTTGATTTTTCTATTTCACCAATACATATTATAAATCTAAATTAATTATCGAAGATTTACAACCTTAAAAATTATACAATAATCAGTATATTGTTTATTTTTACGAGTTATTTTGTTTGTTGTTTCTTTTAATATTTGAGATTGATTACCTTATAAAATCTAAGGCTCAACTTATCAGAATATGGTTGATTTTTGCCATCGGATGTATAACAAATACTTTATTTTGTTAAGATTAACGATATCAATGGAAATTGTTGAACAATTTGTGTTTACTGAAATAGAACACTGCAACATTGTTACTGAGTTTTATTTCATAACATATATGGTTTCGAAGGATTATTAAAAACCCAAGAAATGTTCTATTTATTGTCTGTGTACAGAAACCTGTACATCCCTACGAGACAAGACGATCAAGGCTTGCGGTAGTGGGTTACGGGAGGGGATAGGCAAAGTTTCTGTATGCTGATAACAAAATAGAAGGAATGGGTTTGATTTTTAGGGAACCCTCCAAAAATGTAGCCATCATCCCTATCCTTACTGTTTTAGTCTCTGTAGACATAATTTATCTTATAAAATAACCATTGCTTTTTTATTTTTGTCATAGTTTTATATTAATGTTCAAATTTAGGTTAAAACACTTGCTTGACACCTACCCATCTCGAGTGCTGAACTTAACAACTTATATGAGAGCCTATTGCTTTGTTTATTCTTGAGTTTTCCATTAATTTTTCTTTGACTACATTCCATAAAGACTAAGAACTTTCTATTTCGTCCACATTTCCTTTTCAGTACAGTCTTGTGCTTTATTTTTGACCATCGTCATTGTGATGAAAGGGTATACATACATACAGATGAGTTACCATCCTGCTTGGACAATATGGGGAAAGACCTAGCTCCTCACTCATTATGTGGAACGCAAATATTATACAACATAAATGTCCACTTCATATATTCTATATTGTCAAGTTCCCTCTTTGAAACATCTACTGCTTCTGGCTACCGCTGTTCTGTACTCAAATTTTGTCTCTGTTCTCTCTTCTGTACTTAATGTTGCTGTACTGTATTCAAATGGTGGCCAAATATTGGTGGGGAACTGGTAATCTTACCACACAGTGAGTTACAATAAAAACAGTGGGAAGCCATTGGATCTAAAGGAATGAACAGATTTCAATCAGAAAAAAGGTGTGCTTAAACTAATTTTAGGAACAATCTATGGATACTAAAGTTAAAGTTAATTAAATTTGCCTTTATTATAATGCTTTAAATATATTACAAACAAAACTTTTACATTAATAAAAATAATTGTTTTAAATAATAAAATTTTATGCCTTCTGTTTAATAATAGCCCCAGTTATTGTGCCATGGCGTTGTACTAAACATAACTTTTTATCTGTTTCCAAACAGACAGTTGGCGGCTTCAAATTTGGTTGTAGTTTACACGCTTGCTCTGATATTGCCACGATAATTCCGGCAGAATCAACATGAGCCGTTCCTTTTGCTGCAAGACAAAGCCCTTGGTGATCAGCAACTAAACAGCCGTTCACGTTAGGAGTAGCCATTATTTCTTCCACTACTTTATCCAGATCCTTCTCCATTGTAGAATGTTTTATATAAAGACTTTATTTCTTAGAGATATGTCTAAACAACCAAAGAACAATAAAAAAGTATATTTTCGAAGTTCTACTTTGTTTTTATAATCGTTTATTAGACAGTGACAGTTGACAGTTTGATTTTTGACAGTTAAACAAAGAGTGATTTGCCAGATGGTAAATTTTTTCTGTTAATGAAAATGACAATGATCTCAACACTGAACTGACTGATATATAAATTTGATATAAATACTCTGGACTGGCTACAGACCGTATTATAATGACGCGATTTGATTATTACCATTTTAGCGCTGATAAAAGCAGTGAGCTAATACTAAAAATGGAACTGGATGGGACAATGTAACAAGACATATCGACTAGTCCAGTGGTAGCGAACCTTTATGTATCAACGTGCCATATTTTACATAAAAATATTTTATAAGGCCATAAGGCAGTGAAATCTGAGCTGAGTATCAATCAGAATTAAAATATAGCCGCAAAATAAGAAAAAAGTCAAGTTTGAGGAACTCAGTATTTTCTCTCACCCACTCCATTCACTCTCATCATTATCTGGGGATAGGGTCTCTTCCCTTTCCTACGCTAAGACAATCTGTCTTGGCTTGCCAGGTCAGGCAATTGAGCTTTCTGGAGACCTTTCTATATATTTCACCATCCAGTCGAAGGGGGCCGGCATCTAGGTTGTTCTGGCAGGTTCAAAGTCACAACACAATCTTCTCTTGTTTCTTGGACAACATAATCTTCAGGGCGTCGTCTTGTATGCCTATACCATCCAATATTGCAATATTAGTACTAACTAACTAACTTTATTAGTACTAATAATCCTACTAATTTTATAAATGCGAAAGGTTGGAAGTATGGATGTATGGATGTCATTCTTTCGCGCAAAAACTCCTAATTGGATTTTAATAAAACTTTACAATATTATATCTTATACATCATAATAAAATATAGGCTATAATTTATAAAGATGTTGTGTGAATTGACCAAAATATAACCAAAGTACAACAATAACTCTACAATAACTAGGAAAAAATTCCGCCATATTCGAGCTATTCTGGTGTGCTCTGCAAAAACCTTTAGAGTTACATGAGTATAATGGAAATGTTAACCTTAAATAGTCCTACAAAAAGGCCAGCGACAACATATTTTATGTGTAAGCCATTATCGCCAAAATAGTGAACCATCTAATAATTATACGGCGGAGGTGAAGTTTGCTAGGCTAGCTAGTTATATAATTTTACTGACGTACCCCTGGTCTAGAACATAAATACAAGTGTGGTTGTAAATAGACATCGAGAAGAAATTTAGACGCATTTGACTTTTACCGCTCGGATATATAGCGACTGCCATAACTACTCTCACTGTACAAATTGGTTAATCAAAAAGTCAACAAAATGTTAATTAAAACTCGTTATGAAATTAACAAGGACACCGATAGAAGGCTCTTTCTTAATATTTCAAAGAACACAAGCATGATCTCTTAATGGCGTCATAAAATACATTAAAAACTTAATTAAGACAAATTTCGACCACAGTTGAGTCATACCATACGTCTCATAGTGCCTTTTGCAATTTTTTTTCGACTAAGGAACATGTGTGAAATATCCCAGACGGTTTAACAGATAATGTAACGCCCAGAGGAACACTTGGATATGGAATTTACAAGTAACAGTTATCATTAGACACTTAGCAAAATGTTCTACCATTTCTACTCACAAAAATGGAGGGTGAGCCTAAATACTTAACTATTTGAACTATTTCAATGATATTTTATACTATAGACTAGTGCCCCGCTCCGGTTTCGCCCGGTTAGCCGTTTTGGAATCTACAGGTAACATCGCCTTTTATATACGTAGACTTAATGAATTAATACATACACAAAATGAATAAATGAATACACAAAAGTTCGTTCAAGTCGATTCGGCAGTTTACTTGCATTATAGATTGCAGCGCCATCTGCTGGTTTTATTTGTGAATCTAAACCATCCTCGAATCCACTTGATCACATACACAAAAAATAATTCAAATCGGTTCAGCCGTTTAGGAGTTCACTGTCAACACACGTACCGAAGAATTGTATATATAAAGATATGTCATACGCATGCAAAATCACCGGTCAAGAGTGTTCCAAAGACAGTGACAGCAACATTCACATAATGTCAAAAGGTGTGAAAAGGATAGCGTAATTAAAATAATGAGAAAAAAGAGGACAGCTGTCAATTAAGTGTAAATGTACATTAGCTAAATGACATAAGCTATAGAAAAATCACCCCCGTTGGGAAGTTTTTGAGTCTTTACTTTTCGCTAATAGCATTTGTGCTAATTTTTGTATTGTAATATCATTGGGCTTTCTTCATAGTTGTATGACTCTGATCATTACATACCAATTACTGTTGTTATAATAATTAAATGAATTATATCTTTGCATACAAAAATTATATATTTTCATGTGTCACCTGGCTATAGGCAAGACAAGTAATTGTTTACTGTTTCATATGTCAATCATATATTAAAATATTGATGGGACTGTCAGTGTTCTGCTTCTGCTCTTCATTAGATCCCAGGTGTCTGGGCGCAAGGCGCTCGGACGGTTAATTCGTGTCAACGAATCCTCAAACAAAGAGCACTCAATAATGTATTTCAGAATAACAATAAATACACAATTTATAACGTAAAAATTAAAGTATTTTATTCATTGAGTGATAATTACATACATAATAGTGAATATCTTATAATCTGTGTATATAAGGCAATCAAACGATGCGTCACACCTCCCAGCCGACCGAACGAGAGTCATAGGTAACGGGACATCGAGTCAAATATTTTTCCGAACGCCTTCTAGGGTATAACGATTTATAAGACGTTGTCACGTCAAAAGAAAGCACCCAGTTTATAAAGAGAGAGATAGAAAGAACCTTTATTTCAAAATATTGCCAACATTGTGGTATACACAACGTCTGATTGTGATACCGTTTTTAGTGTTGCTCAAACCGGCACAGAAACATTGGCATACGCATGGCATCGGCAAATAATGGTTATTACCTACACGGCCTCCTTGGCTCCTTTGATGAATCTATCAAGACACGTGTTAGAAACTTCTACCTCTTTCCGCTTATTATAAGTTTTTTTTATACGTATACAAGATGAAACTGGCTGACTGATAATCAACAATATAATAAAAATAATTATTATATCAACGCAAAGCCTAAACTACTCGGACAACAGACTTGAAATTTCGTGCAGATTTTTGTTATTACGTAGGTGAAAGGATTTTTCTAAATTCATTCTCTAGTGATCTGTACTGTACTGAAGATGTGACTCAGCTCACTTGTATTAGATGTACCAGTGAGCTGAGTATTTAAACCGACTTAATACAGTCGAATTGATAACCTGCTCCTTTTTGAAGTCGGTTAAGAATAGGTTGGGTTAAAATGTGTCAGACTTCGACATTTTGATAGTGTGAGAATCGATTTTAATTGCAGAGTTAATCAGGTTTTTCGAGAAGCGAAGATTGTGTGTCAAACGCATGGCATAGTTTTAACACAACCACCTTTATGTCTGCGAAATCCTCAGGTTCAATGTTGATTAAGATGTCGCAATAAGGCATAACCGGTGTGGGTGCTCGGATTTTTTTCTTTTAGTAAGTGGTAGAACACTGCGCCCGTCACAACGTATCTCGCTTGTATTTACTAAAAACGATGTTAGAGACGCTGGTATACATGTTTCTATGCACGCTAACAGTTTTGTCCCTGTTAGAATTAATAAGGCATTGTAGAAATAAATCTCGGGAGGAAGTAGTGACGACAGAGAAAAGAGGAATATGGAAAGGTAACTTTTTAAATATTATTTCTTAATTTTTATGTATTGGTAAATAGATAAAGCTATGTAGTTTAGTTATAAAAAAAGAAATCTGTACATAAAAATATGGAATTAATTGTTGATTGAAATAGTTACATTGTGCGTGTAATACAAGTCACTAGTTTCAAGTTATTTAAATTAAGTTGTGATTAACTTAATTTAATTGAAGGCATAATGTATAAGGAACTTAAAATACCACTAATATTATTGTATGAATACAAAACTTTACTATTTATTTTACTCTTACCCGTTACAATTTAACAAAGTATATAATTCTTTGTTTAATACCTTTTAATTTATTGATAACTTAAAAATCCTTAATAATATTATAAGTTCGGTGGTTCGGGCATGTTGAAAGAATGAAAGAGAGAATAACAAAACAAATTTATGTTGCAACAGTGAGTGGCAGTGTTGGTAGGGGACGCCCTAGGAAAACTTATATCGATCAGATTAATGACTTACTAAAAAAGGGTGATATAAGGAGCACCCGAAGGATAACCGACGAGCATGCATGCGTCGATGTATGAATGTGGAAGAAGGGAGAGAGGTGTGCCAGGATCGCGCCAAATGGAAATCAATTATCTCTGCCTACCCCTCTGGGTTACGGGCGAGAGCGCAAATTTATTTATTTAATATTATAAATGTGAATGTAAGTTTGTTTGTTACGCTTTCACGCAAAAACTACTCAACTGATCATCATGAAACTTTGTACACATATTCTTGGAGGTATTAGAAGTAACATAGGATACTTTTTATAAAAAAAATGGTAGATCAGAGTGGATTAGTGTGTAATAATACAAAATTATCAATTAGCCTACGAATGTTTTATGTATTGTTGTATATGTTTACCAGACGAAAAAACAAAGGAAGTTATCAAGTGTCAACCCGTATATTGTTTGCTGTGGCCGCGCGTAACTTTATACCAATACTAGTGTCCCGCCCCGGCTTCGCCCGGGTACCACTGATTATGTTGACCCGATCGCTACCAAACACAGGAATGTGCCAATCTGGACAATCCCTGCAAATTTCATCGAAATCGGTCCAGCAGTTTCGGAGTCTATAGGTCTATAGGGAACATACAAACTTCGCTTTTTATATACAATTTTTTTCATAAAAAGTATCCTATGTTACTTCTAATACCTCCAAGAATATGTGTACAAAGTTTCATGATGATCGGTTGAGTAGTTTTCGCGTGAAAACGTAACAAACAAACTTACATTCACATTTATAATAGTAGGGATAGTCCGAAACAGCCGGCGACGATCTGTCGTCATTTAAATTTTGTCATAGCAACGATGTAAGTTTACGAAGCTTACAAAGACTGGACTTCACTCAAACTTGACTGTCCACCCTGAAAATCTAAATACAAGTAAGTGAATATGCATCGAGCTTGGTAATAAAACACAGACGGTTGTTCTCCGAAATACTAAAGTCGAAGTAGTACTTTGAAGGGCAATTTTATACACCTTTGTTAACCGCTAACATTTGCAGCGCGGAGTTGACGTGGGGCGGGTGCTGGTCGGGTGTGAGTAGAGCGCAGGTCGAGCGCGGTCGAGCGCGGGTCGGGATGAATGCCATTTGAGATTTAATGATGTGGTGACTAAAATTATGTAAAAAAAATTCAAAGCGAGTTAGACGCGGGTGGCTGACACGCACGGGAATGCGCGTCCCGGCGCGTGTTGTGTGACCGGCTCTTATTCTATATATAAATCTCCAATTACAATATATATTGTTTTGTAAATTAAATATAAATGTTTTAACATATTTTATGCAATGTAAAGTATAATAAAATAAATACAGCTTCTGTCGCAGGATTCTTTGTCATCTTTTGCGTATGTTCATCCTTCTTTAAATACAAAATAAACAAGCTTCGTTCAAGCTAACACAGAATTTTAGATTAAAAATAATAAATGAACTTTAGTATTAGTATTAGATTTATACAAACAATATTAACATTAAATAAATATTCGCTAAAGATTATACAATCTAGATGCGATATCAATTTAAATCAGGAGATTTAGCCATTAAACTCCATTTGTTATCTTGATACATTACAATATTCAATCTGTTCGAGCTAATAATTTATTATAAATGTTACGAAATAAATTAAATTTATAAATTAAGTATTTACTGTTTGTGTAGATATTATTAGAATGGTAAGTTGCGGCTTGACGCCAACTTCAGGTGTTTCGGCCATAGTAAGCTGAAGTCCACGTGTACCTAAGTCGCCATTGCGCACGAACCATAATAACCCGGTGGCTGCGCAAAAATCTATTTGTAAATTATTAACAATACGTCTAAGGTCTAAGGTCTTCATTGTGTTCAACTTAAAACTTACGGTTTCCGAGGTATTTGATAAGAGGCGTTTTCAAGATGGCGCTTACGGTTTTAGACGGAAGAATCGCCTGTCTGCCCGCTATCTCGTTCTATACTACGCACAACTTCATTAAAATGTATAGAAAGAGAATATATTGGAACCAAGTCTGTTTGACTGAACGCGATTATCAAAACAACGGACGTGGAATTTGAAAAAGGTTTTCGCCAATACAAAGAGTAACACGAAAAACGTATAAGGTATATAATTAATTAGGAAATTGTGTAAATTGGCTGAAATGAGTAAGTTGTCTAAAAGATGTAATACGATAGGATATTACCCATGCGATGCCGTAATCGCTTATCTACAAATATGTAAACGAGAAACTGTTTGGCTTATAATTATATCAACTCACAATCAAAACTGCTCGGCTTAGAGACTTGAAATTCTGCACAGAGATTACTGTTATTACGTAGAAGAGCACTGAGAAAGGATTTTTATAAATTGATTCCATAAACATTTAAAGTAGGGTATAAAGTATTAGATTTCACGGCTGGTGAAACCGTGGCGCTCAGCTTGTCTTTACATAGTATAAAGTCTCTTCCGCTGTCCTCTTAGATCTTCAAACTTCAAGATAGCTTCATAATCTATTATTGACTCTTAAAACAAACCAACAATACAACTACGAGATGGGTTTCCAGACTGTTTGAAGGACATGCCGTCTCACGTCTCGAGATAACAAACTGGCTTTACAGTAACGACAAAAAAACGCGAGGTTTTTTTCCCTTTCACTTCATTTGATAATGAACTCACTTAATAAATTTAATTTGTTAAATACCTCGTTTAAAAACGTTAACATAATAATTAGTAAATTCCATTAAAATGTCATAAAAAGTCTCTGCAACGCCAACTGCAGTGCTATATTTAAAATAAGAATATATTTATATTATAATATAATCTATATTGAGTGGTAACATTTTGTTTTTTAATAGAAATCCTTTTATAATGACCTACAATTATTACACTTTTATAAACGAATTAGTTATGCATAACGGAACAAAATGGCGGGGAAATATATAATTATGAAATCGATACACACTTTGTCTATTTAGTCAAAATGATGATTTTAATTTCATAATAGGATATCACTTGCGTTTAGAGTTGGTTTCCACTGATGTAAATAGTATATTTCATTACGAGTGCGGAAAGCCTTGCAATGAGTTCCGACAAATGTCTTCCCGAGCCGAAGCGCAGCCGAAGGTAAGGGTTGACAGTCCGAACAAGTTGCAACGACGGTTCCACACGTGTACTGAACAACTATTTTTAATACAGTTGCGAAAAAATGAAGCAATTCAATAAAATAATAAAAAGAACATTTTTGGAAAATGGCGCCAACCTTAAAAGAATATAAGCAGAGTTTTTTTTTGTTTTCTTCGCCCACTCTGGATAGGCAAAGGGAACTATGCCCATACAGCCAAATCTTCAGTAGATTTTTTTGTTGATGTGAAATGAAATCTAACCTAAATCATATTATATAAATATTCTGATATTGAAACAAATTAGTAGCTTTTTTTTTAGAATTATTTGTACTAATCATAAAAACTTCGTGGTTGATTTTTTCTTTTTAATAGACATTATTTTGACAGTTGGAGAAGAGAACGCACGAGTTCGGAAAAGGTAAAGAAAAAGCACGAGTATGTAAAAGCCCACATCCCGAACGCATATACGTCCCTGTAATGCGCCACTTTTTGAGCAACTGTATTAAAAAAACTTGTTACGGTACAAGGTTTCTCTCTGAAAAAAAATGAGATGACAATTTTATGTAAATGTTTTAGTGTGAAAAAATGATTCTGCGAACACAATCCCACATGATTAAGTGGTGATGTAGTACGAAGATGGTAGAATATCAAAGCCTGTGTATTCTTCTCTTAAATATTAGGCAGAAATACTACCACAACTCGTTTTAATATTTCGCGGGAAAAGGGACGAAGATTCAAATCGCTTCCTTCGAATTGACGACTAAGAGTCGAGATCGGCTGTATGTCTAAATATCCGAATTATTTCGTGTAATTTATGCATTCACGCGTTTTCGCTGTATTCACTCATACTTTATATTATTTATGATGGATTCGGATAAAGTAAATTGTGATGTGATGTGGCGAAACCCGCATCGTGTGACCTTCGACTTGCGACATGTAAAAGTTTGGCAACAATGAGCGCTTTTCGTTTCGATGTTATATCTTTCACTTTCGACCTTGAATTTTACTTCGATACAAATCTGCAATATACGAAATATTAAGCCGAGGCCACATGCCTAGTATGCATCTAGGGAATCCTAGACTAGTATGTACCCGAGCTAGTATTAAATATGGATAAACTTGCAGACATTTGTCGATTAAATTAGATTTCACGGCAGGTGAAACCGTGGGGCTAAGAGTCGCTTCCGTTGTCTGCTCTCTGACAGCTTTCAAACTTCAATATATCTTTATAATCTATGATTGATTTTTAAAACAAATCAGACAATTACGAGATGGGTTTCCAGACGGTTTTCTGACGGCCATGCCATCTCGCTTCTCGAGATAAGAAACTGGTTTCACTGTAACAACTAAAAAACGCGAGTTTTTTTCTCTTTCACTTCATTTAATAATGAACACACTATTAGCGTAATAAATTTAATTTGTAAAAGACCTCGTTTAAAAACGTAATCGGTCTCGTTTCTCGGGAACACTGTTTATTATAATTATCCTACATTATATGTACTAACTGTAAACTGTGGTTTTATCCGCGCTGCAATTTAATTAAGTTTATGATTGACCAGAGGAGCTCGCATATGGCTGAATTTTTTCCTACTTACTTGACACTTATCGTTATATCTTGGACAATTCACACAATACCCTATAAATTGTAGTGTATGTGTTTTTCTGATGTATAAGTTATATTATTGTAAAGTTTCATTAAAATTCATTCAGTAGTTTTTGCGTGAAAGAGTAACAAACATACATATAAACTTTCGCTTTTATAATATTAGCAAAATTACCTTCGTAAAAGTGGGAAGAAGTGGACCATAATTAGTCCCCCTGCATAACTTCTACTTCACACCTGTGTTCTGTGAGATCGTGGTATTTCACCGGTCGAGCCGGCCCATTCGTGCAACAGATGTTGTTACGGGCTCTGCCACTGTTAAAATGATAAATTAAAAGGAAACTTAAATTGTTTTTGTGATTTTATTTATTAAATTGTTAAATCGATTTGTTGCAGTTCCACTAAAATTTGTGAAGCAAGCATTAATCAACACAAAGATGGCGGACAGTCGATCACACGCGGACACAACACAAAATTCACCGAGCGTCGTTTAAATTATAATTATGAATTAGAAATAATTTTGTTGTAGAATAAACTAAAATTATATGACAGTTTATAATTAATTTATAATTTAATGTGTAGTAAATAGTTAGTTATTAAATAAATAAATTAAAATATTTGCCTATTACATAGTTGTAACACCTAACCGGGCGTGGGCAGGGATACCAATCTTTTAAATTAAGTGGCGACCACCGTCGATAGACAGAAGCACTTAAATCATACAGGATCTTATATCATACCTTAGAAAAATAAGTGCGAGGGGATGGAAATTTAATTGCGTTCTTTCGCCTAAATCATTTGTAGTGGACGACTTACGCTTATGAGGTACGGTCCTAGTACGGTAGGAAGCCGTTTATCATTCGAATAATAATGAATTAGCCTTTTCTAGAATGTTCCCCACTGCAGGGACACAGGCCTCCTCTCTGAGAGAGGGAATGAGCCGTAATCCACCACGCTGGCCCAGTGCGGGTTGGTGTATGTCACATGTCTTCGAATTTGGTGGTTCTAAGAACATGCCGGTTTCCTCACGATGTTTTCTTTCACCGTTTTTGGAGCAGTGATGATGAAATAAATTACACCAAGTAAAGCGCCTCCCTGGGTTCGAACCTAAACCACTGAGCCACCACTGCTCTATCATCTATATATAATTTGAATGTTAGCAATTTATTATCGTATGCTGAGAAATTATTATATTATTTTGGTAGACCTAAGCATATTCTGAAGTCGTATAATCCTGAAATATGGTATGTAGACTAGGAACAACACAAACGAGATGGAGTTGCGAAGGGAGTGGAGTGCTGCCCACATTCCCTATAGCCAGGCCCCGCGGCGCCATGATGAGGTGACTTCGTAAACTCGATGTTTTTGGTAGGATTTAAATATTTATAACAAATAGCGCAATCGCATTATCGGAGCTAGTTATTTTTTGTTTGATTTGGGGATCTGAATGTAAGTGATACAGAGACCGATCATAATACGCGGCTGCTTAAGACCCTAATAAACAAAGAACACTGATTTAAGACACCCCCCCCCCTTCCCATTTTGGTAGCTGGGGTAGCTTGGTAACAGTAACTTAAAACCAGGTGAATTGCAGCCTGGTTCGCCCACCATCTTCAAAAAAAAACACGCACACATATACACATGATAGCATGTCTCACATTTAAAAAATTGGAACTGAATAGTCTATGTATTGTCAGTCATTTCAAGTAAATCCAAAACAGTTATGACATTATCACTGTTTGCTATAACGTTACAATAAGACGTCCTATTAATTGATATTACAATAAATTGTTTGGTATATAAATTATTCAACTATGCAAAGAAGTATTAAAGCAGTTTTGCTATTTTAAAATTACAGGCGCATGGGAATTACGCTCAAAGCACGAAGTTGAAACGGTTTTTTTTTATTTTTTTTCATAAATTGACTCAATTAAATTAATTTAATATTTACTAATACTTTAGTGAAAGAAAAAATGAATAAATTACGTTTTGTAGGTCACTCGTGTCGTGCTCCAAGTTATGCAATTTGACATTCGCTTGCTCGCAGTAATTCACTTCATTTCAATCGTCAACAGTTCGCGTCGCGTGGTCATGTTGTGATGACGGTTATTTCGTTTCCCTATCGTATTTTTTAACTTTGTTTATATAAACAAAGTTGTTAAAATATCACAAAGTGTTTTTGTATCAATCTTTTATCGTCTCGTATTTAGTAATCATGGTTTTAGTTATAACACTAGCTGTAATCGGTGCCATAGCAGTTACTTTGTTCCTCATTGATGCTTTGTGGAGTTTCCTCGAGCTGGTAATTTCTTATTTGATGCCGTTCTTCCTTCCCACGGAGGTGCAGTCTTTGACGAAGAAATTTGGATCATGGGCTGGTAAGATTTAACACTGTGTTATTCATTATAAATAATATATTGGTTAGAATCGATCGGCCCTTGAAGCAACTTTGAAATATTTGCCTTTGACACTATTACCTTTAAAAACTGGTTGGTTTCCGCAATTCATTGCATATAAAGTCGAATTTTTTTTTATAGCAATGCCATTAGTATAAGAAACGCGTTTATAGTTTTGTATAAATTCTCGCACAAACAATACACAATGCATACTTATTGGTAATATTAGCAAGCATTATAAGAAGGGCGCAGTTATTTATTTCAATTATAACATGCAATGTATCTGTCCTAAGATGGTTAGACAGAGTTAACAATCTTCACAAACTTTTCACCGACCTTGTTAGATCGCAATTGTTCAAAACCTTTTAGTTTCTGTTGTTTATCTAGTTATATAAATATGCACGTCCGTAACCCAGAGGGGTAGACGGAGATTACAGATTTCCATTTGACGCAATTCTAGCACACCTCTCTCATGAACAGTTACGGGTAGCCTTATATCGCCTTTCTTTTGTATGCCACTAATCCGATCGATTAAAGTTCTTCTGGAACATCACCTGTCAACATTGTCACTCACTTTTGTGACATAAATTTGCATACCCTTATGTCTTTATCAATTCTATTCACTTTATCTACTTTCAAGTCACACTTTCTCTTGTAACTTAAATCTATCTGTGGAATTTTATAACCTAAAGTACTTTAGGTGCCATCTTCATTCGAACGTCGGCTATCATCACGGAAATGTGAACTTTTGATACGTCGGTTCTGAAGACCGAACTGATGGTCTTAGCATACCACTGGTGTAGGTTCTTCAGCTATGATATCCTTAACCGTCTCACAAGAATACGACGACGATATATATAAATATACCGCTAATCGATCTATATTCAACAGTGGTAGAGCCCGCAACTACAACATCTGTTGCACGAATGGGACGGCTCGACCGGTGGAATACCACGACCTCACAGAAGACAGGCGTGAAGTAGATTATCCTGCATTTCGTCTGATGAGTGAGGTGCCGGTGGCCTAATTCTGGTCCTCTTCCTTCCTCTCCGGAAATGATGGGAAGGGGAAGAGGATTTGCCGGTGGGGTAAATAGGAGAGGGTTAAAACCATTTTCTGTTTATCTTTTCCTCTGCCCATTAAAGTTAGGCAACGCATCTGCAACTCTTGTTGCGAATGCGTATGGGTAGCGATCACTTGACATCAAGTGATCCGCGTGCTCGTTTGGCCACCTTCTATTACAGAAAAATCTAACTCCTGAACCGTTTTAAACAATTGTTGCCGTTCCATTATTTCGATTTAAGATTTACATACGAAACTAAACAAATCACTATTGTTTTTTTATAAGACTAGCTGTTCCGGCAAACTTCGTTCCGTATAATTAATTAGTGCTCCCGCAACCCCCCTTGCGGATCGAATTTCGTAAATCGTTTCTTAGCTGACCTTTACGCGGCGAAAGGTATATTCCTTTCGAATTTCAAGTCTCTAGGCCATAATATAGTTCCAGAGACATCATGATGAGTCAAAAGATAACTCGAAATCCTACATTAATAGGATTTAATTAATTATAAATGCGAAAGTTTGTTAGTATGGATGTTTGTTATACTTTCATGCAAAAATGGCTGAATGGATCCGGATGAAATTTGGCATAGAGATAGATTACAGTGTGGAATAGCATATAGGCTACTTTTTATCACGGAAAAACCGTGGTTCCCGTGGGATATTTCTTTTGGTTTTTTGTCTACGTATTTAAAAGGCGATGTTCCCTATGGATTTCGAAACGGCTGCCCGGGCGACGCCGGGTGCATCACTAGTCTCATCTATTTTTTGGATTAGTAATATTCTTATATACTTAATAGCGTATTGATTAAAATAATACTTAATTTGCATTTTATTATTTTTAACCAAGTTATGTTACGTACCACGTTACACTACAACACTAACCTGAAAAAACAAACGAACGACATTTAAAGTCACTTGTATAATCATGTAGTTATCTAATATAAATATTAATAAATTTTATTACAATATTTATTTTATAAAACGCCATATTGAAATGTTGACATGTTCGACTCCGTCTAGACGTCGTTTACAGTAGTAGAGCCCGCAACATCTGTTGCACGAATGGGCCGGCTCGACTGGTGAAATACCACGACCTCACAGAAATCAGGTGTGAAGTAGAAGTACTCTGCGTTTCGTCTGATGAGTGAGGCCGGAGGCCTAATTTCAGTCTTCTACCCTTTCCCCACCCTTTCCTCATAAGGATAGGATGGGAAAGGGTAGAGGATTGGACGGGGAGGGGGTTAACGGGGAAAAGGAAATATCGTTTTTCCTGTCTATATCCTCTGTCGACTAAAGGTAGGCAACGCATCTGCAACACTTTTGCTTGTTGCGGATGTCTATGGGTAGCGCTCACTTAACACCAGGAGATCGATCGCTTGCTCGTCTGCTACCTTCTCACATAAAAAAAACTACCTTATCGACATTCCACACTTAACTCCTTCTAACTGTTTTACTTTCAGCGCCGGCGCAAAATTCAAATAACGGAATGACAATATTTTTTTCATTTATTTTTTATTTGTTCATAATAATAACGCTATTTAAATACTAAATAACTATATAGATGTGTGTAATTGAACTTAGTGTGTTGTTTAGTTCTTAAAACTATTTTATAGTTGTTCACCGCTGGTAACTCAGACGTGCCTTGCGCAACTGTTTAGGTAATAGTTGAAAACGCAATTTCACCTTTGAACTGTATATACTTACGATGAGGTAGTTTACGATATGGAGAGGCTTACAAACTAATAAATGTGAGTGTAAGTTTGTTTGTTACGCTTTCACGCGAAAACTACTCAACCGATCATCGTGAAACTTCGTACAAATATTCTTGGAGGTACTAGAAGTAACATAGGATGCGTTATATGAAGCGAAGTATGTATGTATAGACCCTATAGACTCCGAAACGGCTGAACCGATTTCGATGAAATTTACAGGGTTTGTCCAGATTGGCACATTACTGTGTTTGGTAGCGATCGGATCAACATAATTAGTGGTACCCGGGCGAAGCCGGGGCGGGCACTAGTAATGTATTAATTAATCAAATCATCGGGCAATGTCCGAAATACCGTAAACGAATGTACGAGGTCTTGCGTTAGAGACCAACCATTGAAGTTGCTATAACACTGTTTACCCCAATTAGGTAGACGTGAAATTTTTAATAATATTGTACGGTTGTAAAGAGCAAGCAATTTTATAGAGTATTGCAAAATTTTACATGATTTTACAGCTTGTATAATTTGATTGAACAGTAATTGGGTTCGTTCTCTGCGGTACGACGAATGAAATAGTTAATTGCGGTGTTATAACCTAAACAATTACGGGTGTCCAGGGGGAATTTTTTTATCTGTACAATTAAATATAATAAACTACATTTTTTTATTTCAATAAAACGTAGTACCAAAGGGTTAATTTCAATTATTAAACGATATAACGCGAGGGCAAAGGTCCGGAGTAATGCTTTGACCTTCATGGGGAATATTTTCTTGCAGGGCCTCAATTATCCGGGGATAGTTATTGTAATTTTTTTATTTGAAGTATACAAAAAGAAATCACAAGGCGTGATATCTGGCGACCGAGGGAGCCATGAGATGTCTCCGTACTTCCTGATCAGTCAATTTGTAAAAAATGTGGTGAACAGGTTAAGGACAATTTTTCGATATCTGTGTTAGCTCATGAATCGATATCTATCTTTGGGAATCGATTTCCTTAATTGTTATTACTATACTATTAATAAATAACAAAAAAAAGTCCATGTCACAGATAAGCTCGCTGTACATCCCTTATAAAGCCGCCATTTACGATATTCAAGGAGCACTTTGAATATCGTAAATGGCGGTAATTTTGATCGGTTTTTTTTTAATTGTAAATTTGTAAATTGTTCTTACATGAACACAAACACTTATCTTGATTAAATGAAAACAAGTTATTCTGCTTTGAAACCTACTTGTAATCTTGATATTCGCAAAGGTGAGCCAGTACCCGATGGAGTCTTGGCTTAATAAGATCTGTTTGTTTAAGATATTTAATTAAACAGACAGAAATATTTTAAATAAATAAATTTTCATCGAAAAGATATCAGGCCATTAATAATTTTATATTTTTAAAGTTTTTGACATGTTACGTTAGGCGCCATGTTGTTTTTTATTTTGGCGGTAATCGGAGCTTTGTGTGTGGTCTATGCCATTATTGATTCTCTGTGGAGTTCTGTTGAGTTGTTAACGTCATATCTCAGGCCGTTCTTTTTACCTATGGAAGCGCAGTCTCTGACGAAGAGATATGGGTCTTGGGCTGGTGAGTACAACCTATTTTTGAAGTTAAAACTTCTTTAGGCACGCTTAATTTGGGGAGAAGGCTGGTGAATGCGCTACGAGAGCGTCACGAAAACTAATCGGCTTTCGACGATTTTTTCTTCTATTTTGGTACAAGGGTTTTTTCTGTTGATTATTTATTATTAAACTATTGTCTAGTCTGTACTGAGTTCTCACTTCTGTCGGCTGACTGTCTTTATGTTTTTTTTAAATTTTATGACCTGGTAACATAGACCCTTAGGTCATTTTAAATATGAACACCATAAAGTTCACAGATTAACAACACATTTTGTGATGGACTGTCTGGAGGAATATTATTTGTTTTGTCAAATCCATTGTGACCTTGAGTAGCGTAAACGGCTTGACCTATTTTGAATAGTGAGATGTCATTCGATTCGTATGGGGGTGTCACAGCCAGTCGGTTTTACTGTTTTTTATAATAAGAAGTCTCAGGAGAAATGATATTACTGAGGACAGTAACCCAGGATATACCGATGTATGGATGTAGAAGGAGCGAGAGAATTGTGGCCTCGATTACGTGAAATCCGTTTCACGTAATCCAGGCCACCCCTCTTGGTTACGATTGAGTTAATTTCGTATTAAAAATATGTAACACGCCAACAAAACAATTTAACGGGACGGGTTGTTGAATTAAATGAATAAATGCAAAATAAATTGAGTGAATTGTAATGTAGCGACCTAGGCGAGGACACAACGACCTTGAAACAACTCAACCAAGTATTCGCGCCAACTGACCTATTGTTGTTCACTCCTACTAATATTATAAATGCGAAAGTTTGTATGTATAGATGTATGGATGTTTGTTATTCTTTCACGCAAAAACTACTGAATGGACCTACATGAAATTTGGCACAGAGATACAGTCTGCCAAATGTACGGTTCCCGTGGGATATACGTACGACGTATATAAAAGGCGATGTTCCCTATGGGATGATGGTTCCCTTTAGGGACATACATACTTCGCTTTTTATATACTATTTTCTTCATAAAAAGTATTATATCTTATGTTACTTGTAATACCTCCAAGAATATGTGTACAAAATTTCATGATGATCGGTTGAGTAGTTTTCGCGTGAAAGCGTAACAAACAAATTTACATTCACACTTACTATAATATTAGTACGGATTTGTAATGATTCAGGTGAGTGCAAAGGAATCGGCTGAAAACCAACGCAGGGACGGTTTAGTCCGTCCCTGCATAAGCTAAGCTGGCTACCTTTTGTCACACCTTTTTTCTATTTTTGTTCTCTCTGTGTGTAATTAAATTTGCTTTTGACTTTCTTTTTAACGCACGGTCGATGGCCGAAATAGTCAAAGAATATATTGCATTTCTAACCTTGGTTTTAAGAACCGATCGCAAGTCGATACCACAATCAAGGTCGTTACGAAACCATCGCTTGTTGCCCTGCCGTTGGGCACAGAGGGGTGATGACAGATGCTGAGGCAACCGAGCGTCGAGGCGTCGGTTGCCTAACGCCTTTTATACGTGCCCATTGATTAAGAATCTACATCTAATGGGCTTATTAGCTTTAATCTTAACATATATATATATATATATATATATATATATATACCGATTTGGATGGGACGCTGGCAACAGCTAGTGACATAAAAACGAATCTCCCTTGGCACGGCATCACACGTCAACGGCTGGGCCGTACTCACTAGTTCTTTTTTATGTGTTTTTTGTTAGACGGTTTTTATAAAAGAAAAGAATTAGAAAGTTGTACGTTCCCTATAGACTCCTAAACAGCTGAACCGATTTCTATCAAAAGAACTCAGACAATGTTCATATCGGCCTAAGATGGTCCTGTGCAGTTTGCATCGATCGGATCAACGTAATAAGTGATACCCGGGCGAAGTGGTCACAAGTTGAACAGACTTATATAATTTTTAACTTTTAGATGTTTTTTCTTTCTAGAATCCTCGGACATTTGTGACCCGGATTCACTCTCGCGACACAAGACTACAACACTGTCGATGTGGGTCATTACGTGAGCAGTACAGCATATAGCATATTTTACGTAACGCCTTGCCATCAGCCGGCTTCAGTTATGTCACCTTTGTACACAATTACTTAGAGCTTCTTGCTGTCTAAAATGGTACCAAGCTTGTATAACCATACATACATCATCACACGTACATTATGTTTTACAATGGGGTTTCGAATATCCGCTACGAATAGGCTTATGTTCAGATGCATGTCACCTTCTTCATTACTTAAGCATTCTTATCTCATCTCGGTGTTACATTTTAAACTATTATTAGGCGCCGCCGGTCGTTTTTCAACGTTGATTGTTAAATAAATTAAAAATCAAGCGTTGTATATTTTATTTACGAATAATGTAAATTAATTAATTAATTATTAATTAATCGGCCTTTTTCTAAAATGTTTCCCACTGCAGGGACACAGGCCTCCTCTGCGAGAGAGGGAATGAGCCGTAATCCACCACGCTGGCCCAGTGCGGGTTGGTGGATGTCACATGTCTTCGAATTTGATGGTTCTAAGAACATGCCGGTTTCCTCACGATGTTTTCCTTCACCGTTTTTGGAGCAGTGGTGATGAAATAAATTTACACAAAGTAAAGCGCCTGCCTGGGTTCGAACCCGCGACCTACAGTGCGTAAGTCGGGGTCTAAACCGCTGAGCCACCACTGCTCCCGCTGAGCCACCACTGCTGCATAATGTAAATAAAACTTTTTAATTGTGAAAGAATTATTGAAATCGGTTTAATGTATTTTTTAATGGTAGAATATGACCGCTACCCATGGGTGTATGCAACAAGCAAATTGCAAGACGCAGATGCGCTACCTACCTCTTTCTTTTCCTATCCATTCACTCCCCTTCCAACCCCTTTCCACCCTATTCTTATTAGAAAAGGATAGGAAAGGGAGGACTGAAATTGTACCACCCTAATCATCGGACGAAACGCAGAATACTCCTACTTCACGGCTGTCTTCTGTGAGGTCGCGGTGTTTCAGTCAAGACGGCCCATTCGTGTATCAGATGTTGTTACGGGCTCTACCCAAAGTTTATGCTTATACATTACAAACATACAAATTTTTCTTAATATTAGTATAGATTATGTACAATGTGTGGACTCTCTGAAACGATAAAATCACTTCTTTTTTTTTTCTGACTTTTGTCTTAGAAGACATGTCAGTCCCATCGTTCCCCATACACCACAACTCATGCATTAACATTATACAATTATAAAATTGAAATCAGCCCGAGAACCATACTGCGCACTGCTTCTGATCTTTCAGTCAAAGGCTGAGATAAGACGGATTGGTACTCCCCCACACTGTACCTGGTTATATTGTATTTTTTAATTAGTGCTTCTCTCGCATCCTTATTTAGGACACACTCCGCAAGCAAGTGTTGCACATCCTGGATAGTGTCGCACGACTCACAATTAGGTGATTGCTTCTTCTTCATCAGGAAGGCAAACCTACCACACGGAATATGTCCGGAACGAAGGCGCAGAGTCAATACAACTGATGACCTGTTTAGTCCACACCTATCAAACCAAGGCACTTGGGGGAGTTGACTCTGTATTGTTTTGTACCGAATACCTTTCTCCTTCGACCTTTGATCAAAGTGTTCCTGCCGAAGTGTTAGGCATACTCTTTTGTAATAGGACAAAACTTCAGAGTAATCAGGAAGTACTTCATACTCTGTTCCATCTAAGACTGCGAACTTTGCTAAACTATCGGCCTTCTCATTGCCTTTTAAACCGATAAAAATCACTTCTTGAATTCGTTTTTACATTGAACGCAAAATTATTAGTAATACAGGAAGTGCCCAACAGGTGACTATTGTCCGCCAGCAATTCGCCTTGACCTTGAGCAGATACGCCGCAAGGGAAACGCGCTGCACCGCTGTTGCGTGAAACTATCACGTGATATTGCCAGCCTCACGGAATACCGACTTGAAGCAACGAAAATAATACAATTTCTTATAGTAGTTGGCCGTAGCTACACCGTTGAAATACCTCGATCTTACAGAAGACGGGCAAGAAGTAGAAGTATTCTGCGTTTCGTCTAACTCCAGTCGTCTTCCCCTATCCATCCTTTTAATTAGTAAAGGATAAAAAGGGGAAGAGGATTTGACGGAAGAAGAGATAGATAACAAAAGATTTTTTTTCTTGTCTATTAAAGGTTCGCATCTACAACTAATTTACTTGTAGCGGATGCTGATGGGTAGCGGTCACTTAACGTCAGGAATAGTTTGCTCATTTGGCATCTTCTTCCATAAAAAAAATTATGGTTGTTTATGGTTTGCCATATATTATAATGCGGAAGGTCGAGTTTGGAATTTGTGGATTTTCGTCGTCGTCATTTTTGTCCTTGCCTCACTCATGTGGGGTCGGCAGAGTATGATTGTAGACCATGTATAGGTTTTGGCTACAGGTTTTACGCCAACCCTCCTCGGGAATTGTGGATTGGGATAACAGTATACTAATTAAATGAAGTTTGAATGCAGAATTGACAGGGTGGGGTTAGGTTCGCGAAGTCGGGGCGGGTCCCTAGTAATGAATTTCAGGTTCATTCTAACATAGCTAGAGCTAGATTACACTGGTACGAAATAGAAATGTCACATTTGACAGCTAGCCAATGAGACCGATTACTGTTTATTTGACAGGAGTGTTAGTTGGAATTTGACAAAAGTTTTCGTACCGGGCTTCTCGTGGTGAAATATGTGTCCTTTGTCAAAATTATTTTTCCATCTTTATCGTTCATTCTTCCTGGCGCTTCTCACTAGTGATTGAACTAGGAAGGTCTGCGTCGCCACATGCGCTGGGACAAATCTTACATCCCGTAACTTATAAGCTTTAGGGGATGAGTTTAGAAAAATCTTTCCTTATTATTATTACAATTTCAAGTGTCTAGGCTCAGTAGTTTGGGCTGTGCGTTCATATATAAGTCAGTGAGTTTCTTCTGTTATATATAATATATCAAAAGGAGGTCTGTTTGTTTGTAATCGATTAATTACAGTTTCCTTATGGTGAAATATCTTTCTCTGTTTGTTATTGAATGAAATCGCATTATATTTTACCTTTAGAAATCATTATCCATACCCGAAATACAATTGTTTATAGTATAAATATCCAATAAACATGAATATGATAGCGTATACCTGACATATCATGACCAATACAATAAATGAAAGTGGTCGGCCTCGATCCTCGGACAGACAAGTGAACACGTATGGCGACACTGAGTAGTTTTCGAAAATATTTCCCAATCTGTACAATCTTTAAGATATCGTTCGTTAACAAATATTTTTTTATTAATAAACATACGATCAATCAAAAAAATACACACGCGAATGAATGCTAGGCGAAATCTATATCAGATAATAATATCGGAGCAGTGGTGGCTCAGCGATTTAGGCCCCAACTTACGTACTGTAGGTTGCGGGTTCGAAACCAGGCGCTTTACTTTGTGTAATTTATTTCATCACCACTGCTCTAAAAACGGTGAAGGAAATCATTGTGAGGAAACCGGCATGTCTTAGAACCACCAAATTCGAATACATGTGACATCCACCAACCCGCACCGGGCCAGCGTGGTGGATTACGGCTCATTCCCTCTCTCGAAGAGGCCTGTGTTCCTGCAGTGGGGAACATTCTAGAAAAGACCAATTATTATTACCATAAAAAAATAAACAAAGGAAGCTATATATGAAACCGGTCACTATATTACTGATCCAGAAACCATGTGTATTTTATGGTTGTAAATTGGTTTTAGGATTGTAAAGTTACACATCCTTGCAACACTAATGACAGTTGTAAATATTTTTTGTTGTATAATTCTATAAAAGTGTTGCAACACTGTAATATCGAGTTACAACATCGGAACTGCGTTGGAGCAGCATGTTTGGTAGGTTTTTGAGATGTTTTTATCACATTATTTTTTAAATTGTAAATATTTATAAAAGTATTACCGATATTACGTCGTTCTTACAAATTAAATCAATAATTTTAATTCACTGTACCAATACAAAACTTATTTTACAATTATTACTAATAACATAAAAAGGAAACATTTAAAATTTAATATTATACTGATTTGGGACGCTAACACTCATATTAATTTATCGAATACTTGCGGCCCGACCCGGCTTCGCACGGGTATTTTCTTTAGGGATAATGTAGGATTGGTGAAAGAATTTTTCAAACCGGTTCAGTAGTTTCGGATTTATTAAATGCAAGCAATCAAATAAAAAAAGCCCGCCAAAAATTCTTCGTCCTATCTTTTGTACCAATTAGGATGCCCTTTGCGGCCAGTTATACCGTAGAATGGTGTTGCTAACGTTTCAAAAAGATGTCTCCACCATTATAAGGTAAAAAAATATTCCTTAAACTGAAAAAAACTACCGGTAGGTTTTCATTAGAAACAGCATGTTAATACTGACAACATTGTAAAGTCAATGTTTTCTTATGTACTGCCATCAACATTTAACGATGTCATATTTCTCAAACAATCGAATATCGTTTTTTTTTAATACATTAACATTGTCGTAATGACAAAAACTAATGAATTAATAGGTTTTCGCTTATGTGGTAAATCGTTAGCCTGACAACTCAGTGTTGTCAGGCGAACGATTTATTTCCGAAAGGTTCAAATGTGGTCATGTCCTTAAATCTATTATGTATATTATAAATTTGATTAACATATAATGGATTACTTATTCAAAAAAATTCTAAGCTATTTACGTCCATACCTATTGCTTTTGTTTCATAAAAACAAAATGCCGAATGACATCAAGGTCACCTTTCTTCGTCTATTTGCATTCATTGAATTCGTTATAGCAGTTTGAAATAAACAAGACAACGCAGAAGTCGTTTTGCGGAACCAATATTTTATTGCTGAATCATTACGTGGAATGATTTAGCAATATGGATTACTAACAGTGTACCTGTTTTTTTATTATTTAGTACACATCCTATTCAGAATTGTCTTTTTTAATAAATATCTTCTGGTAGAAGTAGAAGTATTAGCAGTTCAAAGGTTGTAAACACGACGTGGTTATTGTTTAACAGTTGATTCGATATAATTATTATCAACTTCCCGTTTTCGGCATATTTGATTGACCAATGTTATATATGGTTCACATGATAAGTTAGAACCTATTCCTGACGAGGACTGTGCCTACATATTCTGCTGGCTGGTCTGGGTTCAGCTTGGCCTAGGCAACATGATTTTTGGCAAGTCCTTACAGGTGACGTGTAATTAAATAACGTGGTAGAGCCCGCAACAACATCTGTTGCATGAATAGGCCGGCTCGATCGGTGAAATACCACGACCTCACAGAAAACAGGCGGAACAGATGAGTGAGGCGCCGGAGGCCTAATTTCAGTCCTCTTCCCCTTCCCACCCTTTCCTCATAAGGAGAGGATGGGAACGGGATAAGGATGACAGGGGGGGGGGGGGGGGGTCGATGGGGAAAAGAAAATATTTTTTTTCTCTGCATCTGAATCTGCCCTCCTCTGTCCAATAAAGGTAGACAGGTAGTTGCTTGTTGCGGATGTCTATGGGTAGCGCTCACTTAACATTAGGTGATGCGCTTGTTCGTTTGCCACCTGTTCCATTAAAAAAATGAGTTAATATAATGTTGTGTAATTTCGTATTAAAGTTAGATGCATGCTCAATGCATGCTTGCATGCATGTGAAAGGAGAGAGGTATCCTTGAATCGTGATAAATATCCGTGTACATATTTATTATGAATTGTCGTTTGCAGCTGTGACGGGCAGCACGGACGGCGTGGGCAGGGAGTACGCGCGAGAGCTGGCGCGCCGCGGCCTCAATATCGTCCTCATCAGCAGGAACGAGGAGAAGCTGAAGAACGTAGCGAGGGAGATCGGTAAATATCTGTAGTTTTTTTAGGGATAATGGGTTTTATTAATCTACATGTACAGGGGCGGGCCGTGAGATTATTGGGCCTTGGCCAAACAGTACCCTATTTAAAAAACGAAATCTTTATTTTTATACTGGCCTTCAATATAATCGGGCAACCCTTTTTTGGTTTACGTTGTCGAGTAACTTGGGACCATTGCCTGGCGCCCTTATATCCGCGGGGCCCTGGGCTATAGCCCAAAAATCCCTTAGGTAGATCCGTCCCTTTTCAAACAAGTATCACCCTGTGGCAGCATTTCTACCAAACGAATGGACTGATTTTTGACGCAGTTTTTTTCTGTTCTGTACTGTAACTGTAACTGTAAGATTTGTTCATGCCTTTGAAGATCATCAGAGAATTTTTATCATTAGCCCATTTACTTGATATCTAATTTGTTTACTTTGACATATTACATTTAATGTAACCACAACATTGTATGTAATCATTTCAGAGAAGGAATCCGATGTAAAAACTAAGATCATAGTGGCCGACTTCAGCAAAGGCGCAGAAGTGTACCGCCACATCGAGGAGGAGCTCAAAGACGTACCTCTTGGAATTTTAGGTGAGAGCCATAAAAATATTACGCTATGTCGAAAATAGGTAGATCGATCGATGACAATATAACGATGGACACTTTCACAACTTCTACAAGAGCTACTTCAGCTGAAAACAATGCAGACGGTGCTAGGAGAGGCATGCTCAACAACAACAATGCAATGCGAGCCCTTATGTTGGAAACAAGTAAGGTAAGAATAAGAGGATGATGGAAATCAGAAGAAACTTAGATATTTCATTGTAAAATGTTGCCAAAATTCAAGTTCCAAACAATGGTTAATTTTAATGATATTCGAGTTCAAATTTATGGTTAAACTTGGTAATTTGCAGTGAACAACGTAGGCGTCCAGTATGAATACCCGACGCAGCTGTGCGATTTGCCAGCGGAAAAGGCGTGGGAGCTAATCAATGTGAACGTGGGCGCGGTGACGTTGCTGTCGCGGTTGGCGCTGGCTGGCATGGCGGCGCGCGGGCGCGGCGCACTCGTCAACGTCTCCTCCGGCTCTGAACTGCAGCCGCTGCCGCTCATGGCGGTCTACGCCGCCTCTAAGGTACGACTGTGTAGCACAAACTGTGCCCTTTAAAAAGTAAGTTAATTAAAAGACTTTCTCTCTTTGGGCGTCTTTCTTAATGTTCATGACGTCTTTTATGGTCTTCTTACAATCTGTTCGGTCTTCTGCGAAATAGATGGCGGTCTGCATTGAACTAAAACCGTGGACCTAATAGATACTATGCACTGGGCATAGTGTGGCGCTGTCCCACAATTTTGAAGGATTCTCTCACAATTTCTCTGCCAGTGTCTGATTATTTAATTATGTCTGTAGATATACGTGCGTAGCTTCACCCTCGCAATTCGCGAGGAGTATGCATCACGCGGTATACACGTGCAGCACCTGTCGCCGCTGTTCATCGCTACCAAGATGAACGCGTTCTCCCCGCGGCTGGCGCGCGGCAACCTGCTCGTGCCCGACGCGCGCACGTTCGCGCGGCACGCCGTCGCCACGCTCGGCCGCGTGCACAACACCACCGGATACTGGCTGCATGGCATACAGGTGATATGCATGTTGCATACAGTTTCATATGGAGAGTAACCACTGTTTGCCTTGACGAGGAACTTTATTCAAGGTTATTTGAGTTAAAGCACTTAAGGCTGCCTGGTGTGAGTTCTGCACCGCAGATAAGGTTAAACCGTGGTAGAGCCCGCAACAATAATATCTGTTGTATGAATGGACTGGCTCGACCGGTGAAATACCACGACCTCACAGAAGACAGGCGTGAAGTAGAGTATTCTGCGTTTCATCTGATGAGTGAGGTGCCGGAGGCCTAATTCTGGTTCTCTCCCCCGTCCCGCCCTTTTCTTATAAGGGATTTTTTTTCTTATATGGGAAGGGGACGAAAACTTGACGGCGGAGGGGATGTATAGGAATTGGAAATAACCATTTTCTGTTTGTCCTCTCTGAAAGGTCGGCAACGCATCTGCCACTCGTTAGTTAGTTGCAGATGTCTATGGGTAGCGATCACTTGACATCGGGTGAACCGCTTGCTCGTTTGCCACCTAGTACTATAAAAAAGGTAAAATTGGGAATATACAATAAATTGGGGGAATATAAGAGGAGAATTTTGATGTATCGTGCCTCTCGTCATACTCTCCATGACCTAGAAGACGATGGTGGAACCTAAGACCAGATCCGCTGGCCCTGGAAGGCACTCTTCATTTCGGGCTTGTTCTCAAATAATTGACTTTATAGGAAATAATGTTCTTTTTATACCTACTAATTTTGTTTTCAGTATTTCTTCATCAAAGCGGCTCCTGAGTGGCTGAGGATCAAAATTGGATATTACATGAACGTGGACTTCAGGAAAGAGCATTTTGAAACCATCACATCGGGGACACATTGACGGACTCTAGTACAATGTACTGTGTTATTTAGTTGCATTTGTAAATAATTTTAGGTTGCGTTAAATCGTTTTTTATTCCTTGCGTTTCAATAACGTACTTTTTTTGTGGGTAATTCATAGGAATGTTGATGTGAAGGTATCGCGTGCAGGAGAGGAAGTTGTGAACTGAGAAAGCCACATTCCCATGTTGTATGGAACTATTTGTAAATACTATATACATACATTCAATATTATATATGACTGCGTTGTCTATACCTGCCTCTCTCTCTTCTGTAAATGTTCTTAAATATTTGTTAAACTGACACAAAATACCGAATACACAAGAATAGACCAGTCATTTTCATGTAAGAAGTCCCCCAGACACAGCTCTGTACTCGCGTACCATATATTTACTATATTTCTGTTATGTAATTATTTTTTTGTGACTGAAAGTCACTGTTTGCTTTGATTTTTAGCTCCACCGGTCACGACGCGGCAGGGCGCGGAGATCGCCTAGCCTAAGCCTCTTTAAGAGTAACTTAGCTCGAGGGCTCCTTCCGTAGAGGGAACTTCGGGCCGTTACTTTATTATTTTTACCGGATTGGGAGGGTAATGTAAAAAGTATATTTTAATTAACTTATATAAGCGGTGTTTCTTACATGGAAAAGATGAGAAAATGGGGTAAAGAAAAGCATTACAATTTTAGTTCCAAAAATCACCGCGGGACTGCTTTCATGAAAAGGAATTAATCTCATTGTGTCAAAATCACAAGTCAAAAGTGTTCCAAAGACAGTGACAGCAGCATTCACATGTCAAATGGTGTGACAAGGATAGCGTTATTTAAATAATAAGAAAAAAGAGGACAGCTAGTGTTTGTCACAGCGTACATGTAAACACATGAAGCTATAGAAAAAGCGTCCTAATTAGCACGCGTTTAGAGTTTTAATGACATATCTGTTGTATTATATCATATTAATAGAATTTTGTCTACAATTGTCTTTATATAAAATAATTCTTGAATTTATAAGTAATACACTATCTAGCCGTTTTGAAAGCCTTAGAACACAAATAAATGCAACGAGAATATAATCGTTTACTCCGCAAGACACATAACAACTTATCTATACATATAATAAAAATGTAACTGATGTCAGTACATGGAAGATATTCCAGAAAAACTATTATCGAGGGCCTTTATAAACACAATAAAACCCAAAATAATGATTATCAGATTTTTTGTCTGTTTGTCTGTGCGTTTTTTACCGCTTATCTCAGAAACGGCTTAACCGATTTGGATGCGGTTTTCACTAATGTATTGTGGTAAGCTTCACTTAACATTTAGCGTTTGTTTTATCTCAATCGCCTTATAAACATTTGTCTGATAAAAATTTCATAAAACTGGTGTTCAGTTGAAAGTTTAAGTAAAATTGCAGGGCGGGTGAAACCGCGGGGCACAGCTAGTATTTAATAAAGCATTATAGTAGGTATTTTAATATGTTATTACCCAGAAGCCAGCAAGACACTGACTCTTCACATTTTTTTTGTGCTGTCAAATATACATAATGTGTATGAGGTATGGTGCTTTGTTATTTTATAATAAATAGAAAATTTTTGTATAAATGTTTTTATGGTTGTTAGGACAAGCGACTGTTTCATTATAAAATTAAAGAAATACA
This sequence comes from Papilio elwesi, assembly GCA_029849275.1. NCBI lineage: Eukaryota > Metazoa > Arthropoda > Insecta > Lepidoptera > Papilionidae > Papilio > Papilio elwesi. The sequence continues at coordinate 615,517 of CM056687.1, read as the reverse complement.
AACTGGAAATCTTTTTTATTTATTCTTAACAAGGGATTATACCGGTTTTTATAACGCCTTAGACTGCCGCGCCGCGTAGACAAAAAACAAAAAAAATATATATCCCACGGGAACTGTACATTTTCCCAGGATAAAAAGTAGCATATAAGCTATTCCAGATTGTAATCTATCTCTGTGACTTTCGTCCAGATCCGTTGAGCCGTTTTTGCGTGGAAGAATAACAAACATCCATACTTAAAAACTACGCATTATTTATACTGACTCACGGACTGACAACGCACAGCAAAAAAATGTGCACTGCCAAAAAGTTTTTTATGTAAGCCGTTTTAAAAAGTATTATTGCCAATAATTCGACGAGATAATTCACCGTATTTCATCTATTTGTAAATATATGTCAAATGTCCATATTGATTTTAATAGTATTTTAAAGTATAACCGTATTTTAAGTGAAATAAGTTAGGTTATAACAATGACTACCTCCAATATTAGCCTAAACAAAGGTGGGAATCCGACATTTAGGGATTTAGAATATCAGTCGAGGATGCAAGAAAATGAGGTACAGCACCAGATTGGACATTTGTCAATATACTTTTGCCCAAATCAGCTTGGGCTTTGTAGTTTGACCAGAGACTATCGCGCTTTTGGTATGAGAATGTACGGAGTCATCTTCCACTGTGTTCCCTACAAATCCTTCGAATTAAACTGAAATCAAATTAACGAGAACATTTTAGTCGTCAATTGGGACAAGGTCATAAAAACAATGTTTACAGACTCCTAATAGTACATTTCTAGGACATCGAAAGCATAGATATGAGTCAATAGATTGTGTTGTGCGAATATTGATTGGGTATACTTGACGAACTCACAGAAGACCACCGCCTTTCCTATCTCCCCCATGTGTCCAACATAAAGACAACGCAGCTGCAACTCATTTGGTTAGATACCTAAAGATAGCGATGGTCGCTTAAGATTAGTTGAAGCGCTAGCTCGTTTGCTGCCATTTTTTTTCCAGATGGAATATCCATTGTGGTGGAGTAAGAAACAAATAGTGGAAAGCTTCCAGAACTGTCCGGAGGACACGGCCTGGAATATTTTCATGTGCGTCATAGTTCTGCTATCCATCGTGTTTCTATATTCCGACTCCGTACCGTACTACGAGGCGATTGATCTCTCGTACAACGTCGTCTACGCGGTGCACGTGCACGGCATCGCGTACAACCTCTACGTGAACAGGGAAAATACCGAAATCACTTGCTGGATACTTTGTAAGTTCTTAAAGTGAGCGTCGTCCACCAATTGTCCACCCCTCCCCCCACAATGACCAACGCCAAGACCCGGTGAGTAGCCTACTAGGCTGGGCTCCATTAGTTAGCAAAGTTTCTATTGTAAATGAGTGACGGGTAAAGGTGGCAGAGCTCGTGGGGGTGCAGCGAGTCGTCATATGTTATGTGATCACCGCCCATGTACATCTACATGAGGAAGGGCAGATTCGCTGCTGGCCGTTAACGAAGGAACGCCTTTTCTTGAAGTGTTTCAAGAATAAGCGTATGTATGCATCGATGTATGTATTCAGAAACAGCTAGTATGTGTAATTAGCATACGACATAAAAATATCATCATCTGAGGAATATACCATCAACTTATTTTAGTCCTCTTGGAGTGGCAAAGACTTTGTTGTTTTATGTACTCATAGTGTGATCCTGGTTTGTTCCAGGCGGGTTCTTCATCGACCTGATAACATATTTCCATTACATTTTCATCCCTTTCTACCCGAAAGAGAGTAAACTGGCGTCGTACTATCTGCGCTTGCACAGGCCCATCAGATACCTTTGTAAGTTTAATGTCTTTATAATTTTATATAGTGTTTTGTCCATAAAAACGTCATTTTGTTTTAATTTTTGTAAAACTAATTAATGTGCGCCATCTTTTGATGGGTATTTACATTGTCTAGTGTTGGACATTGCCAAGGGCTTAACGGATATATCATATATTTGTTAGATGGCGCTGTATTAAAAATACGATCTTTGCTAGTTTTTTGATTTTATTCCCGGTTAGTAATAATATTAAAACAAAAGGCTTTCGTATTAATTTTTAAATTCTGTGTTGCGCAGGGGCACTGAACGACTTCGACTTCAAAAGCAGCATTATTGGCACTGCACTTAAAAATTGTTACATTTTCTTCGTTCTTCGCGTCACGTGGACAATCATCTGGATTTTTTTTCAAGAGGTTACGACCATTTTTGTTTATCAACAATACCAGCGTATACGCAAATCTGAAAACTGGCTTTTCAATTTTTCACGAATTGCTCGATTGATCGGACAAATGTATTGGTGATTTTCACCAAATTTGCTTTTCGTCTAATGGGTAAGATGAGGATATCCTAACCTCTTTCTCTCCCCATCCCATTGTAATAGGAATCCTATCCGTACTATCCTTATTGGGTAGTGTCTAGTAAGGAAAGGATGGAAAGGTAAAACAGTGGTAGCGCCCGCAACAACATCTGTTGCACGAATGGGCCCGCTCGACCGGTGAAATACCACGGCCTCACAGAAGACAGGCGTGAAGTAAAAGTACTCTGCATTTCGTCTGATGTGTGAGGTCACGGAGGCCTTATTCTAGTTCTCTTCCTGGAAGAAAACTTGACAGTGGAGGGGATGTATAGGAATTGGAAATAACCATTTTCTGTTTGTAGGGGATAATCACTTGACATCGGTTGAACCGCTTGCTCGTTTGCCACCTAGTACTGTAAAAAAAAGGGAGATGCGATGAATAGGAAAAGGCCTTTTCCCTATTTATACCCTCCTCTGTCCAATAAACGCATCTGAGACTCATTTGTAGCGAATACTTAACATCAGGCGATGTACCCCATTAGTATTGCCCTATTCAACCAATTCAATTGATTCTTGTTATTTGTTCCAATCCTTCGCTGTCCACATTAATATATCAAGAGATTAGATTTGATCGTCTCTTTGTTCTGCATAAATTTAAAAAGTACTGAACCGATTTTAAAAATTCTTTCACCAATAGATAGGTCTTCGATCGTCGAGTAACGTAGGCTATAATTTTTATATTTGTCTATTTATGTACCCGAGCAAAGCGGTCGGGATTCGATCCAGTAAACTAATATTAGAACGCGAAAAATGCAACGATAGAATAGAAGGTACGAGTAGTTAACTCGAATTAAAATATGCATTTGATGTAAAAGACACAAAGGTACTGAAGTGAAATGTAAAAAAACGTACGTACGTACATGTAAATCTCATCTACAGCAGGACGTCGGGGACTACAAAGACGATGCCTGGCTGCGCTCACACGATGAGAGGCAGATAACGCACGAGGCTCTCGGAGACAAGAACGTCAGCGTCTTCTTCAGCAGCCTCTACCTCATTAACAAGATATTTATACCTATTGGGTAAGACTACGTTAGATTACTAGTGACTTTTTAGGCCTTAGCAAGCGTACCTAACAGTATCTCTATCCTCTTCCCACCGGGAAAGACCAACGCTTCCTTATCGTTACTGAAGATACGTTGTCACTTAATTTATCAGACGAGATGACTGTATTTAGTGAGGTCGTGATTCCCCGATTGTGTGTATGATATATAAGTGGGCATATCATACCACAGCTTTTCTGTGTATCTAGTGCAACTCGTCACCCCCACTCTGACACGGAGCGCGTGCTGGCGCTATTCGTGACAATATCCGGCTGCTTGACGGTGACCGGGTCGGCGGTAGCCTCGCTCTCGCTCGCCATTGGCATCTACATGCGCCCAGAGGAGGCCTTCAGGGCACGCTACCGCCTCATCATGAGAGACATGGTAACGGTATTCAATTAATGTGATAGCTGCGGACTAGGTCGCGTTTTATCGAAGAGCATAGTTAGAATTCAAATAATGAAATGTGGGTTTACAGCAATTTTACAATCCAATAAGATTTGAATTAATTAACAGCAGTGTCGAAGACAATCTCAACATTTATGTTCTTGGACGTCTTGGAATGGACTTGCCATCGTAATTGAAAGTTTTACATAGCGACCAATTCGAAAGACAGTTGTTCGCTCAGTGGCGGATTATCCTTAAGGCAAACTAGGGACGTGCCTACTACTACTTTCTTTAAAACTTTGCAACCAAGCTTGTCGACTTGATTACACCTACATCGCGATCGATTCAAAAACGGGTGAAAGGGGGCGCGGGGAGTCCCTCGCCTCCCTTAAAGGTCTTCCGGTCTTTGGTGCCGACATAATAAAACATAAAACTATGATCATATTATTGACGATTTCGCCAGAAAAATTGTAGTCGAAGAAATTGTAAAAAAAAGTTAGGGCGCCGGTGGGGTGCTTTCCTAGGGCGTCATTAACATTTAATTACTGTTAATGTAGCTTACATATGTCATTTTTCCAGAAAGAGTCCAACGTGTCCCGCAGCCTGAGTAAGAAAGTGCTCACGTTTTACAAGATGTACTGGCACAAGATGAGGGCGGTGTCCAGCACCCAGCTCCTGCCAGCCTTCCCGCCCTGGCTGCCCACCATTGTTTACACCGATATCTATTTCAAAGCTACACAAAAGGTCAATTATTCGGTGGCTCTTAATTTAAAACGGCTGTTAAAGAGTTTGGCAGATTACTTTCCACTAAGCGTTTTGCGATCCTTAGGCTTTTCCGGGTTCTCGATATTTATTTGGTTTCATATCATCTCATTTAAAATTATCTATAAGTGCTTAGCTTAGCTTAGTTGTAGCTTAGTTGTAATACTACTATCTAGGTCTTCAACTATTGAAAAGCAAATGTGGTTTTAATTTCCAATTTATTTTACTACAGAGTCGCATCCTTTGCGATCTGTCGTACAGCTTCCTGTGCGAGGTGGCCAAGACGATGCAGACGCTCCACTACATCCCCGGTGACGTCATCATCAAGCGGTCCACCAGGAAGTCTTCCATCATCTATATTACCTATGGAGATGTGGAGGTATACGAAGTTCGTTAGTCTTAAGTTTAACAGTGGTAGAGCCAGCAACAATATCTGTTTCGCGAATGGGCCTGCTCGATCGATGATGTACCACGAACTCACAGAAGATAGGAAGTATTTCTGCGATTCGACTGATGAGTGAGGTGTTGGAGGCCTGATTCTAGTCTTTTTCTTCTTCCTATCCGTTTCTAAAGAAAGTATGGTGCGGTGAAAAGGATTTGAAGGGGCAGGGAATGGATGGGAAAAGGAAATATGCTCTTCTCTCTTTCTCTCAGATCTCTTTCATTAGTGGACTTTTCCGTATTCATTGTATAGATGTTGACGGCAGAAGACGACAGCACGGCGGTGCTGCGGCTGTCGCGTGGCTCGGTGCTGTCGGCGTGCGCGGGCTGCGTGCCGGCCGGCTGCGGCAAGGCGCACGTGGAGGTGCGCGCCGCCACATTCTGCACGGCGCACCTGCTGCACGCGCGTGACCTTTGGCGCATCGCCCTCAAGTACGGCAAGAATAATGGACAGGGGGCCATCATTCTCGCGTCGTTTTATGTATGTATACAGTTCAATGATTGCTCATTGCGTCTTTTTATGGCAAATGGAGTCCAACGAGAAATCTGTTGTCGTTATCGTAAGCATAAGCAAAAACTTACCATCTAGTAACCAAATTGTATCTTTTCATTTACGTTTTGTTTTCAGGAGCATTTCGAAAGAGTTAAAAGGCATTACTATATAAAAGCGCCCGAACAATCTATGTAAGATTTTTTTCCTGATTATAAAGTAACTAGAGATGCTAATGTTATACGTAGGTGTTGAGGTCGTGTTGTTACAGGTACAAGAGTAGCATCCGGGAGTTCAAACGTAACCTGATGAACCTGAAGGAGAGCCGGGACGCGGCCGGCGGCCTGCTGCTGGCGCGTACAGACATCATGCTGGACATCGCCGGCTGCTACGTTATGAGAAATGTTGGTCGAAGTACCGTTTTATTACTTAGCAGTAGACGTGAAACAGTTACTGATTCATCAAAAGACGATCTTGACAAATATGTAGATTTTAATTATAATAAACTAGTGACCCGCCCCGGCTTCGCCCGGGTACCACTAATTATGTTGATCCCATCGCTAATGTTAATATTATGTATACAATCTGAACCAGTGTATCCGAATTTTACCGTGGGTTCACACTTCATAAAACATTTATGCGAAACATATTGTCATCTCAGTTTTTTAGGAGTGAAAGATAGGGACAAAGCTTGAATCGCGTCAAGATCAAATGCCAGTGGAAACCCAAGCGTAGTATAGTGTGGTCTACTTTAAAGTACGCTGTTACGCTATTGTGGCAGCGAGCTGACGCGTCGCTGACAGACGAGTCGGACGACATCTGTCTGCGCGCGGCGTTCCCCTGCATCCTGCAGCCGCGCTCCGTGCTGCTCACCATGTGGAATTCCTTCGTCTGTTGCGTCATTGTCGCCGTCTGCTTTGTGAGTAGCTCATTGGTGGTAGACTGTGACATATAGATTGTTACATTGTGCCAGCGTATTTCTTGGTGGTCTTACCAAATAAAATATTGATTTATCGCAATAACCATGACCCTGAAAGCGGGTAGATAACTTCTAGATAACTGCTTAATGTATTAGGGACCGTGACTTTATGTTCTTTATGTAATCCTAGTTCAGGTGTGACCTGTGTCACTAACAACTTGCATGTAACCTCTTCCAGACTCATCCTTACTACATCGCCTACAAGAGGACGGTGCCCATACAATTCAGGTTCTTCGACTACGTGGTCTCCTGTATCTATTTGCTGGATCTCGGCATATACCTCTCCACCGGGGAAAAAGTTGAAGACGGTATTTATTAGCAAGAGAACTTTGTTTGATTCACGTTTATGTAGTTTTTCCTCTGAAATTTGCACAATGTGCACATACGAATGCATTGGAAGTATGAAGAGCAAATGTAACTAGCGTTCGAGCGAAAAATTGAAATAAAAAAAAACATTTGTAGTCATTGAGAACTGACTCCCCTCCCACTGCACCCCGCCCACCTTCCAGTCCCCCCCCCACTCCTATTGTATTTATTGTACTGCAGGAGTACCGATAACGCTGGCGCAGACGGCATCGCAACAGATCCGCAGCCACTGGTTCGTGCTGGACGCTGTGGCCACCATGCCGGTCCTCGAGTTCATACACGACGGCCATTTCGCCGGCATCAACAAACTGCTTAGACTGCCGAAGGTAAATGTGGAAATTATTACCTTTGGCTCACTCTTGTATACAAACTGGAGCAATCATAAAGTTTGTACATCTCAAAAATGACAGGACAAGCATTACAACTAGCATGTGCAGGGCACCAATGAGAACTACAAAATAAATAATTCTTTACATTTTTCTTTAATTTCACCCAATCTTCTTAGCTCCTCTTTCGGAGAGGAGGCCGGTGCCCTGCAGTGGGGAAACCTACTAAAAACAGCTGATTTATTATTTTATTTCACTATTTTGTGGATCGAGTCAAAGACTTGCATTATAATACTTACCTGTGATAGTGAAGTGTATCAGTCTTGCGAAAGAGGGCGTTGTTTCTAATGATGAATTTGTTGCTTGCCCCGTCCGTTCAGCTGAAACAGTCGTTTCGTGTGCCATTTTCGAGTTCAACCCATTAAACACACCTGCGCGGTTTGTTACTTAATGGACACACAACACAGCCACGAGGATGGGAGTTCATTACAACGCCCTCTTACGCTAGACTTATAAACTTCAGATAGATTAGCTACTATACGGTAAGGCACAACATTGCCTCTACATTTATCAACACAGACAAGTTTTCTAGAACATTCCTAATGATATTTCGTTACAGTAGAGTGTGACATTTAATTTTTTAATCTTACCTTGTTTATCCTCAAGGTATTCCGCATGCTCAAATCTCTAGAAGACGAGTGGGTGTACTACAGCAACTTCCTGCGGTTCTTCTCCTACTCGCTGCTGCTGGTGACGTCTTGCTACTTCGTCGCCGCCTTGCAGCAGGGCTTCATGTGTTTCTGGTTAGATTACTTCGCAGTAAATTTGACATTTCTTCTCACCTCATGACACTTGACCCTAACTTAAAAACAACAGACTAAAGAAATACAGTATAAACATTCGTACGTTACTTTAGCGATATGTAAATGTCCTGTGACTACAAATATAATAATAATTATAGAATATTCTGGGACATTACACACGGGCATCTGATCTCGAACTAAGTAGAGCTTGTGCTATGGAAACCAGATAACTGATATACTACATATACTACTTGTATTTTGTAAATACATAATTACATCCAGACTCAGGACAAACAGACATGTTCATGCACACAAATTTCTGCCCTGGTTGGCAATCGAACCCAAAACCTGTGGCGTGAAAAGCTATTATCTTACCTTCAATCATCTTCTGACATCTCAAATGTGTAAGTTTTTATCAGTCCATCCCCGAATGTCGATGAACAATATATTCACAATGGCTTGTACATCTAAATTCTGCCTCATTAGACTTTACCCAATTCATCCTAAGGAGGTGTCTGATTTTTACTGTTTGCAGTTTCGGGCACTGTTCCGTAACGAACCTGACTCACCCTCCGTTCTGGACGCACGTGCCGCCCGACGACGCCTCCATCAACAACACACTGACGTTCGGGCTCTACTGGGCCATCTCCATGATCACCGTGACCTGTAAGTACAATAACAAATACATGATTATTTTAATGGTTAATAAGGTTACCGTTGTAAGGCGGCTACTTGGCTTTAAATAGATAAAGAAATATTATGGATATCTGAACCATTTCGAACTAATTTTAATCTTGGTTGGGTTAAAAGAAATAGTAGTACATTATTTCTACAATCGTAAAAAAACTATAGCCTAAGCCTTTTACAGTATAAACTACGATTGTTCTGTGCCTAACCCCTATAAAAAAGAGGAAAAAGGGAGGCAGGGTAGGCAGAAGAAATACGTATTCTTGTCAGTTGATGACACCCAAATCCGGTAATATAACTACAGTAACTTCCCGAGCCAAGGTTTCCGAAGGAGCCCTCGAGCTTAGTTGCTCCTAAACATAAGTTTAGGCTGAGCGCTTTCTACACTCTGTTTCTTCAAACCTGGTGAAACAGTATAACTCCTCCAGGTCCTCACTAGCCCGTCTTATTCCGCCACTGGGGGAGACCAAATGTACGAGGGTCAGTTACTATTAAACGAAATATTTTTTGCTAAATATTATTATAATGATTGATAACAGAGACCGCGAAGTAACGTCACATTACACCAACTTACTGTTGCAAACTACACAATCAGCAGTAATAATTTAAAAATGTTGAAACCAGTTTTACTTGTATGACTTCATTAAGGCCACAAAGAGACGGGCGCTATGACGAACTGGAACAACGTGCTTTATGCCATGCTGGTGCTTGAGCTCTGCATCATCTTGCACATCTTCATGGATGCCGTCTACTCCGCCACCATCATGGTTGCCACCGCGCTGAAGTAATGTATACTTAGATTAGGCAGAAATAAATGGTATGACAGCGCTCAGTCTAAGACTAACAGTCCTCCGAAGAATTATAGATGCATCTTTCTTCAACCTTTGTTGAGATAATCCAATATATTTAGAGTGAGTGGAAAGACCACGGTACATACGTAAATTTTAATGTATGTATGAAACGAGCATGCGGCGCACTTGATGTTAAGTATTAACCACTATTTACCAATATCATCAACAACACGAAGAATTACACCTGATGTTTAGTGAGCGCTACCCATAGACATCCGCAACAGGAAAATGTGTTGTAGATGCGTTGCCTACCTTTAATGGACAGAGGAGGGCATAGACAGGAAAAAGGACCTTCGTCCCGTTTATCCCCACCACGTCCAATCCTCTTCCTGTTACTATCCTATCCTTATGAGGAAAGGGTGGGAAGGGGAAGAGGACTCAAATTAGGCCACTGGCACCTCACTCATCAGACGAAACGCAGAATACTTCTACTTCACGCCTGTTTCCTGTGAGTTCACCGGTGGAGCCGGCCCTGAAGTGCAACAGGTGATGTTGTTGCGGGCTCTACCACTGTAAAAACTTAATGGGAAAGGACTGGAACAGAACTCTTTCTGTTAATTCTCTGGTTAAAAATAAAAAAGGATAGGAAGAGATGCACCTCTTCTGCAGGCATTCACGTAAGATACTGATATTTTATCGACTAAAACGCCCATTCATGCAACTCTTAGCTCCATTACTAGAAACGTAAACAAATCAACCATCCTCAAGGAAGATATAACTAATAGTAAAACCTATATGTTTCATAGAGAAGACTACGACGCCAGCATAACAGACGTGACGAACTTCCTGATCAAGAACGACGTGGACCCGATCCTGAGGCAGCGCTTCATCACCTATCTGCAGCTGGGCTGGTACACGGACAAGGTATTATATATCAAATGTTTGGTCACACTGGCAAGATAGGAGATGGAAAAAGAAACATGAAAGATGGAGATGGAAGAAGAAGAAAAGAGAAAGAAAAGAAAAGCCACTATATTGTGCAATTCTGTGTTGTTTTGTGGTCTGTGTTGGCATTAGTTGAAATATTTGAATTAACAAAATCGTGTTTGGATAATGAAGTGACATGGATGCCTGTTTACTAATTTAGGTTTCAAAATACTTAGTACGAATCTTTTCATTTAAGTAATTTACTAATAACGTGTATATCAGGAAACTTGATACAGGCAGTTGCTTCTTGACTAACTTTGCATAATATAGCACATTTGTGTTTTAAACTCCAACTTGGATTGTGTCAGTTAAATTATATTTAATTACGACAGGGATATCGGATGACGAACAAAAAGAGTTCCATCTACTTCGATCTGCCGCCGCATGTGTACCAGGACATCGTGAACAGACAACGCAGCAAATATATCCTGTGCATACCCTTTATGAAGGTAACGTATTTAGGTTTTTCATTCAAGAAGGTCATTGCAACAGAAAGTCGGTCTGAGAAGATTACGACGATGAGACTCTAGAATAGACTAATCAGTCTCCTTTCAGATCAAAACCCGATGAAACTAGGGATGTCAAACAATAAAAACGTTGCAGACAATAATTTTTAAATGAAGACCAATTATCTTGCACTGAAATCTCATTTAGATCAGTTTAATGATACGCTAGCTTGAGCTCCCATTTAGTATGTAAAATGGAGACATTCAAAAAACCCAGAAAGAAAACATGCGGTGCTGATCTCTTGCGGTAGAAATTGTTTGCACGCGTATTCTTTTGGGAACAGTTTATGTTTATGGCATTCGTATGGCATATAGCCAATGGATAGGATACACATTTACGCAATTAACAAATTTTTATTGAGTCGACTCATAATTTTAATCTAAGGGTCAGATAAACGAATTGGAATAAACTGTGATATCAATCCATTCCATTAATTGTGATATTAAAAATAAATTACAATTTTGCATAACAGTATCTGAGCAAGGAAGACTTGAAGACTGTGTCTAGCCAGGCCAACGTGTTCTACACGTCGCCGAACGAGATCCTCTTGAACACCGGCGACATCAGCAATGAGATATACGTTATCAAGCAGGGGATTTGTGAGGTGAGAGGGTAGTACTTACCCCGTGTACACATGCACAACTATTAATTAAGACTTAAGTTGAGCTTTGTATGTGGGAGTGACACCAAAAGTGGAGTCAGAAAAAAACTTTTAAAAATATTTTAATATATAAAAGTTTTAACAATTTTTCTACACCTGACATTATACATCTTCATTATTTTTATGACATTTTCGTAATTGTTTACATTTTAAATATTTTTTTTGTCAGGAAGGTAGTGAATTCTGTAAATAATATAGTTTAAGCCAATTAAATTACATTTAACAAACTTCTAAAATTCATTTCGAATTCGATGCACACAATTATCAATTCTAATGAATAGTAGTTGCAAGGTTGAATCAAATAATTTTACTACCATAACTAATTAAATAATACAAACCTAAGTACATTCAAATAAATTTTCAGATAATTGATCCAGACACCAAAGAAGTGTTCAATGAGTTGAGACCGAGAAATCCTTTTGGTGTCCTCGAATGTGTTCTACGTAAGTAGGAGTAATATTCTTGGTGAAAAGATTGGAATGTATGTGTATTATAACAGTGGTAAAGTCTGCAACAACATCTGTTGCACGAATGGGCCGGCTCGACCGGTGAAATACCACGACCTCACAGAAAACAGGCGTGAAGTAGAAGTACTTTGCATTTCGTCTGATGAGTGAGATGCCGGAGGCCTAATTTGAGTCCTCTTCCCCTTCCCACCCTTTCCTTATAAGGATGGGAACGGGAAGAGGATTGGACGTGGAGGGGGTTAAAGGAAATATCTTTTTTCCTGTTTACAGATCCCATGCGTCCTATAGATTCTGTCAGTGTATTTGTGTTACTTGTAAAAGGTATTCCGGCGTACTATACGGTGCGCGCGGCGACGCACGTGGAGGTGTTCTCAATATCGCGCAAGTACCTGCTGAAAGCCATCGAAGTGCCCCAGATCAAGGACGCCATTGATTTTGCGAAGGACCAACCAGTATGTATTTTAAAATAGCACACTTTTAATTAATAATTAGCTCTTTGGAAAAATACTTTTAAATGTAGAATTGCGGAGGCGTCACAGAACTCGTACAATGGTAGAGAATGCAGCATTTATTCTGATGAGGTACTGTGGTACTTCTTTTTCATTCTTTTTCTTTTATTTCTTAGGAGTACTTTAGCTTGCAGACGCGGCGCCCGCCGTTCCTGTCGTACCCCCCGCCGGCGCCCATCCCTAACGTGGAGCGCTTCCGCCTACCCAGGAAGCACGAGCACGATTACGCCTTCCTACAGCCCTTTAAGAAGCTCGGCTTTCTCTCCGTGTTAAGGTTACTTACAAAAATATGCTGCGTAATTATCTGAAATATAAATGCTTAAAGCTTGTTTAAAAGTAAGCTTTAGTTTTATAAACAACATATTATGATCATTTGAAAACGGTGGCAAAATGAATGAACGACGATGTTAAAGAACAAGCCAAAAACCCAAAAATTTATTTTTACAAAACGACGATTGTGTACAACTCTAGGTACATCTTCCCTCGGTTCACGATCCGCCCGGACGGCGAGTACCTAATGCGTGCGGAGTGGTGCCGCGGCTGCTGCGCCGTGCTGTCCGCGTTGCTCATCCCCGGCTACCCATACCTCGTGCTCAACTGCGTACCCCTCTACTTTATGCTCATCCTGCTGGACTGCTCCGCGTATTTCGACATGTAATTCATTCATGTAGTATGCTCTAGCGACTTTTAATCAAGCATATGATGTTCCTAATGCAACACAGACTCCAAAACCTCATAAAGTAACTTTTAAGTCGGCACAAATTCATCAAACCCAAGATTTGCTGAATAGGTAACATATTCTTAGTCCTTGGACACCAAACTGTATTGTAAAGACATCGTGACGCTATCTAGTCTAAGATTAAAATATAAACAAGCCTTGGTAACTCAGAAGGGAAGTGGGAGAAGATCTTGCATATTGTACTTTATCAGAAATTACCAAGCAAATTCGTGAGCGAATATTCAGTGGACCCTGAGATGCAGGACGGGACCGACTAAGCCAACGGCTGGACGGTCACTGACTGGGTCCGAAGCGGGAGCCGGTGTTTCCGTTAGGATATTCTAGTTTCTGGCTACATCTATCCATTTTTTTCGTGGGCTCCAAAACTGTACAGAGGAATTTTGTGTTAAAAGGGTTGAGTTAACTTTGTGAACCACTGTACTACACACAAAGTTAAACTAAGTTCCTTAAAGGCATCTATACTGGTTCCACCAACAATAAGGAGTCCAAAACATATTCGTATAAATACTACGGTATATTTGCAGATTGCAACGTATGTTGGTTGGGTACTACAACGAGAAGGGCGTCCTGGTGTACCACCCTTCCAGCACGGCCGACCACTACATCCGCGGCGCATTCCTTATCGACCTCTTCGGCTGCCTGCCATTAGAGAAGCTCGAGACGCTCCTCAAGGAACTATATAGTAAAGATAATATATCTACGATTATGTATTAGCTACAATAGCCCATCAGAACGTTACGTGTTCTAGTGACCAGTAATACCATTGGCAATAATTTCCAGTACGACATGAAATGTGTCGTCAGATTTAATAAGTCCGTGTTTGTTGCGTCAACCTTCAGTAGCCAACACTTTATACCAATGTCTTTATTAGGTATCATACATAACAAGAGAGTGACGATAGCTCATATTACCCTAATAATGTATACTATATAGAAAGAGAAGTAATAATCATACGATTGTGGTGAAGGGGACAGGTACCGCGTGGCGGTATCGCGGCAGTACCTGATGCTGAACCGGCTGATGCAGCTCTACCGTCTGCCGGCCGCCGTGCAGGGCCTCGACCGCTACATGCGCCGCGACATCGTCCTTGTGTTGGTATACCTTTTTATAATGAAGCTAGAAAGATTTCAAATCATTTGTATAAATAGCTTAAACATTTGGCGTCAATAACTTCAGTAGTATTGTATTTCCATATAAATGTTTTTGAATGTTGAATGAATCCTTACAAGCCTGAGGGAAAAAGCCAGTTACTCTGAGTTAGAATACAAAAAATTGCTCTTTTTTCAAACAAGGCTATTAACCAAAACTTTTTGAAAATATTGCAGTATCAAAGCAACTCCTCTGTTCTTGGTTCTGCTGAACGTGATGACATGTTCGCTGGTCTTCCACTCGGTGGATATCTACACAGTGATAAACCAGTCGGCGCTGCTTATCGTGCCGCGCCGGGACGGTGGAGGCTCTTGGGTGGAGCTGTTCAAAGATAACTGTTAGATATATGTACATGTTGACTTTATATGTAGTTAGAGTGAATTTTCAGCAGAGTGGAGCAAAAAAATTGTAAGGAATTGAATTTCTAATAAGGAAACGGTGTGAAAGGGAAGAAGATTTGTGGTATGAGAGGATGAAAAACAAAAATGTTATAATATGCTATCCATGTTTATTCCTTTATTCATTAATGGTTGTAAGAGGTCTATGGTTAGTGACATTGGGTAGTTAACCCAATATTGCCCTTTGGCACCTTCTTCTATGAAAAAATGGCTGATCTTTATTCCGCTTGATTGGAAATAAATTTTGGTATGGCTGTGGTAGATCCAGTAGCGGCAGTAGCTGTTGCATGAACAAATAGAGAAGAATAAGAGAGAAGGCTCGATTCTCTTTCCATTTCGTCATCAACTCCTTTTCTGTGCCAGCTATCGCGACAGTCAGAAAAACTGACGAATAACTGAACGCGTCTTTCGTAGAAAAGAGGATGACACGTGGAATTGACTGAAGTAGGAATACATTAAATATATGACTTGCAGATTTAATGACTGAATTATAATTATGACTGTACTAAATGGCAAATAATTAATATGTTTCCTTGGATTATCCAGTCCGCTTCAATTTAACGGAAAGCGCGTGGAACATGCACTTGGCGAGCTTCTTCTGGGTGACGTTTGAGGCCACCACCACCGGCTACAACGTCATCAACCCCAGCAATTTTGACATCATGAAGATCATGTTCACCGGCATGCTCGTCGGTAAATTGAATTGATATGTTTGCTGTCCTGTGTGTTCTTTTAATTATGCTGCCTACGCGAGCTATATACTATTATGCACTACTAGTGGTCTACCGCACTCCATTCCCAATCAATGATGTATTGGGATTGGAATCCAGTATACCTTATTTTCTTTTCCTCGTCAACTCCCTCCCTGTCTAATCCTTTTCCCGTTCCCATCTTCTCCTTTTGAGGAAAGGTAGAGAAGGGGGAGAGGACTGAAATTAGGCCTCCTTCACCTCACTCATGAGACGAAACGCAGAGTACTTCACGCCTGTTTTCTGTAAGGTCGTGGTATTTCACCGGTCGAGCCGGACCATTGTGCAAGAGATGTTGCGGGCTGTACCAATTAACTGTGTTTTCGTAGTTAATAAAAGTACCTGTATAAAGAATAAGTTTGTATGCATATTATAACTAATATATTGCATTATGTTTCCAGGTGCAATGCTGACCACATACTTCTGCGTGCGAATAATCAGTATCCGGTCCAACGTGAACAAGCCGCTGGCCGCGTTCCAGCAGCACATGAAGGACATGGCGGCGTTCATGCGCAGGGAAAATTTAAATCCTGAATTACAAAAGTAAGATATAACATCAACAGTAAGTAATATGTTACAACGTATCACCTTTCTTAAAATAAGCGTAAACACGGAGCTATGCTAGAGTTGGTGTTTCTTATGTCTTTTCACTATCTTCTTTATGTATATAATTCTTCTGTACGTGTGTTGACAGCGAACTCCTCCTAAACAGCTCAGCCGATTTGAATGAATTTTTGTGTATGTGTTCAAGTAAATTCGAAGATGGTTGAAATTCACAAATAAACCCAGCAGATAGCGCTGCAATCTATGTTTGTATGTTCCATATAGACTCCGAAACGGGTGGACCGATTTCGATGTAATATTCTGGAAGTTGTCAGATTGCCCTAGAGGGTGATCCTGTGAATTTTCGTAGCGATTGAATCAACATAATTACCCCGAGCGAAGGCGGGGCGGGTCAGTAGTATTATATCAAATGTCCTTCGAGTCATTCATAGATTGTTACAATCCCAAAATCAATATCTACAAATAAATAATAATTAATTTGTTTTCAAAATATTGGCACTATAGAAAGTTCTTGGCGACATGATTTAATAAATAAATAATGATCATTGACGGAGGTATCTCTAAGAAGAAACAAATAATTATTTAGTACTTATTAATACAGAGATGTCCGCGCTTACTATGCATATAGCTGGGAAAAGATGGGAGGCTTGGACTACAGGAACGTGCTAAAACTTTGCAACCAAATCACTCTACGCACGGATGCCATATTGGATATCTATGGTTCAACATTCGCCATGGTAAGTGGAGTCTTAAAATAACTTACAGTAACACAATATAAATTAGTGTGATATCAAGACGTATCCGCAGTAGGTCATGAGAATTTTTCCATCCCACCTCGACCACCTCAAAATCCGGTTAACCTGTCAATGCCTATAGCCAAGGCATAGTCATAATAGGAGTATCTTAGAGTGATTTATTGTTATTGATACTCTTTGGATAGAGCTATCATATAGATGTCATATTGTGATCGATTTGAGACAGTTACTCATCAAACTCAATGTCATTTCCTTTTATTATGATGTATGAATGCTTGCAGTGTCCAATCCTTGGCCAATGTGATATATCTCTCTTGCGTATAATCGGACGCGCAGTGCACAGCGTGCACTTCCTCAAGCACACCGTCATCGTGGAGAGAGATGACGTCATCAAGTACATCTGCTTTGTGGACTCCGGTAGCGTTGAGCTGATTAGCGGTGAACCCGATGCCACCACGACAGTTGTACTTACTAAGGGCAGGTAATCTAATAAAACTTAATGACTTATAAACAAATATTGTATACATTTTCTTCCTATGCTTACCTTAATAGAATAATAACACCTCAAACCGGCAGTACTATACTAGTAGATAGAACTGATTCCAGTAGATGATGCAGGAATACAGCAAGCTTATAAGCCGCCATGGTCCTAAAAGTTACAGTGTCCGCAACAAGCTCACGGTTGTTCAAAGGGGTTCTAGATAGGTAACAGGGAGGGTTTTTGGTTTTACTTAATAATGGAGTGGATGAACAACTACGTTTTAATGAACTTAGTACCACCCACGTCAGTAAGCTCATAAATCTATGAATAAATTGGTGTGTATAGTGAATGGTCTAGTGCAATAGTTCCGATGTTACAGTATATTCGGAGACTTGGACGGCGAACCGTCACACCGATCTGCCGTGTCGTTAGTGTCACTGAGCAAAGTGCATCTACTGCAGATCAATGCTAACGTCTTCTACAACATCGTCAGTGACTTCCCTGACGTGGTTGAACTTATGAAATCTTATCGACCTGACAATGAGGTTTGTGTTCCTATCCTCCATTTCGGTGGTTAACTTTCAGTATCTCCAGTTTTTTTTTATATATAGTACTAAGTGGCAAACGAGCTAGCGCTTCCCCGATGTCAAGTGATCGCTACCCATAGACATCTGAAACTAACTAATGAGTTGCAGATTGGTTGCCCACTTTTAATGGACAGAGGAGGGGACAAACAGAAAATGGTTATTTCCAATTCCTATACATCCCCTCCACCGTCAAATTCTCTTCCCCTGCTCATTTCCTTATAAGAAAAGGGTGGGAAGGGGGAGAGAACTAGAATTAGGCCTCCGGCACCTCACTCATCAGACGAAACGCAGAGTACTTCTACTTCACGCCTGTCTTCTGTGAGGTCGTGTTATTTCACCGGTCGAGCCGGCCCATTCATGCAACAGATATTGTTGTTGCGGGCTCTACCACTGTTGAAACTTTCATCCACTACACCTTGATAGTTAGCATTTTACAACCGATTTCATGCAACTTCCTGTCTCTTGCTATCTTTTGGAATGATTTGTGTCCAGCAGTATTTCTGATTCAATACGAAAGGAAACTCGCTGGTCGTTTACTCCCTATTCATAAAAAAATGTTTTTGTTTTCAGAATTACATCAAAGGAAACGTGGGCAAGGAGTCTTTTAAAATATCAAAGGATGGGAAACATAGTTTCTCCAATTTGCATGAACGAATCGGTAGAAGTTTTATAAAATATATCCATGTAAAGAACATCTACATTCAATCGTACCTCATCATCGTGTCTTTGCTGAGTGTGGTCGGTGATACTTACAACGCTGGCTTCCAAGACAACGGCACGTTGTTGATTCTGGTGTTGTACGCCCTGGATATTGCGTTCTGTTTCAAGTTTTTAATCCTGTACATACTACCTTTTATGTCTAAGGATGAAGATAGAGTTGGCAGCGTTTTAAGGCCTAAAGCACACAGGTACTTGAGTTCTAAA
Organism: Papilio elwesi; assembly: GCA_029849275.1. Taxonomy (NCBI): domain Eukaryota; kingdom Metazoa; phylum Arthropoda; class Insecta; order Lepidoptera; family Papilionidae; genus Papilio; species Papilio elwesi. The sequence goes on along the minus strand of CM056687.1, from coordinate 596,574 downwards.
TTAGATGGTGAGATTTTATATTTTTTATCCAACTTATACACATGATTCAAAACGTATTTAAATATGGGGCTTTAGTAGTTTAAATCAGAACATGCTGGTTTAAAATTTAATTAGAATAATAATAATTACTGTATAAATACTGTCACAGTACTGATTTAAGCCCCTTAGTCTCAACCATGGTTCAACCAGCGAAGCTTTGCATCTTTAAACCTCTTGCGATAGCTATCCATTTCTCAAGCGGCAACGCAAGGTAATTCACTACTTCAACTTCACTATCATAATAATTATCTGTGTGCTTGTAATGTAAGTATTAAGTGTACAGATTGTGTGTATTAAGACATCACTTTTCAGGTATTCCAAATTGGAAACAAAATTCGACGTAGCGTCGTGCCTGCCAACGGAGCTGTTCTGTTTCGTGAGCGGCGAGAACCGCGGACTATTGTTCTCTTTCCTACGACTCAACAGGGTCTTCAGAGTTGTAAGTTGAAGGTTTAAATGTTCTTTTTCTTACTCTTTAATTGTGATATTTAAATAATTAATTAATTGATAAATACATTCGTTACATTAATAAAATAGAACCTTAATATTTGTCGTTTACAACATAGCAAAAGACGGCACGAAAAAACACAAAAACTTTTTTCTGGTAACTTATAAGGGCGAGCATCGCGTCTGCAGCGTCATTAGCTTGTTGCTATAGGTAGAGGTTTTTTAACTGTGCAAATTACCATAGAAATATAGGTTTATATTATACAATATAAAACTTAAAAGTTGTAAACCACTGGTCTAAGCACTGTTAAAAATATTAATAATTAACCGCAGAAAATTGTTCCAGGTAACTCTATACAAGGGCATCTACCGATACCAAGAGCGGCTGACCGTGAACATGACCCTGATGACCGTGTACACGGTGTCCGTGTGGTTCTCCCTCTTCGTGCACATCACCTCCTGCTTCTGGTACTTCATAGGATACTTGGAGGATAGAGCCAGGCCGATGTCATCGTGGATTTATAAAAGTACTTAACAGTTTTATTTTGTATAGCATAAGGGGGCAAATGAGCAACGGGTCGCCTAAAAACTAAGTTATCACCGTCGCCCATAAACATCCGCGACACCAGGGGAACTACAGATGCGTTGCCGGCCTTTAAGAAAGGAGTACGCTCGCTTCTTGAAGGACCCTAAGTCGTATTGGTTTGGGTATACCGCTGGCGACAGATCATTCAACAACGCGGCTGGGCGAGGCAAGAAATTACGCGAAAACCGCACCACTACGGTGCGGGTACGGAATAAAATATATTGTTAACCAAAGATTTAATTTAATTACACGTTACATCTAGCTTTATTGCTATCGATGCTAAGTTAAGCCAAAAGGTTAGTTTGTGGAATATTTGTCAAAAATAATGTTTGCCTTCAAGCCTGACTGATGTGCATTTGTACTTCGCAACAGGCACATATCTTGACTAACTTACGACCTGACTTCAGTATCAAAATCAGTTAACTTAGTAAACTACAAGATCGATCGAGAACCTAAAAAATAGGGTTGCCAGTAATCCTAATATTACTGGCAACCCTATTTATTGCTTAAAATTAAGCTCCTTTTTTAAGAAATTACAATTATAGCCTTTATTAATGATCCAAGCTTAGTACTTCACAAGTCGTCAAAACGAAATTCGATATAATTAAATTTTAATGAAATTTGAAACTCCTTTTAACACGGAGTCGGGGAAATGCTTTGATTTTGTGTGAAATATGACTGACTGCTTGCGCACAAACACATCCTGTCAGGCGCCATGTTGTCGCCGGGCCGCCATATTGTCGACGTAAATATACGAATTTAACTTTTTGCGGTGACAGATGCCGAATTGTAGAATTTAAACTGACCAATATCATGCGAGAAATATTTACGACTTTGTTTTGTTTTCATCACATTTTATTTTTATGGATCTTGTTTTTTTTTAAAATATATCATCGCCTCGATTCGATTCGAAAATTACCATATAATTGAACTACTTAAGACGGCTTGCCATTTTTAGTGGAATATATTTCTGCAATTCTATTACGAGTGTTTAGTGGAATAAATAGGGTTAGAGATAAGGAAAATCGTAAAGATTTAAGTACTAATACTAATATTTCGGTTTGATCTGTTCTTGTATCTGTATTTCGTCATAGTCTAAGTTTTAGCTGATATTCTTCCACTGTTGATTGCCAAAAATATCGAATCTTATTTTCTTAATGAAAAAAGAACCCGAAGCTAAGACTAACGCTTGACATAATGCCACGCAATTTATTAATTAGAAACAACAATTTATAACAATTCTCAGATGACGGTAGCTCTTGGTGCGGTAACCATTACCTCTGTTCGGTGTACTTCGTGCTCATGACCTTCGCACAGAATGGAGTCGGTGATATTTTACCGAAGAATAAATGCGAGGTACTAAATCAATATCTATATTAGAATCGATGGTTAGTACCAACCATCTTAGCCCAGAAGATACTATTAAGCCCTAAACGTTTATCTCGTGGTTATGGTATCTGCGGTTAAATGTTTCCAATATCGTATTGTTTAAAATCGTATCACTTTTGAATTTCACCTCATTAGTAGCACATTGACCAAGCCACTATCACACTGTTGCACAGCAAGGCCTGCTCGACCGGTGTAATAGAAAGCCTCACAGAAGACAGACCGGAGGTAAAAGTATTCTGCGTTTCTTCGAATGAGTTAGGTGCTGGAGGCCTAATCATAATTTGTTCCCTTTCTATCCTATATTTTCTAATATAGAGAGGATGGGAAAGGGAAGAGGATTTGACGGGGTTCTTCCTACTTTTGTTTATCCCTTCCATCCAAGGAAACCATCTGCAAATCATTAGCTTGGTGTCTATGGGTAGCAATCACTTGATATTGGGTGACCCGCTCGTTTACTACTTTTTACTTACTGTAACAAAAAATATTTGGACATTATATTTGTTCCAATATTTCATTGCCAAAATTCTCTTCGTTAATTTAATTTTCGTTCAAAATCCAATTGCACGTGAACCTAGCGACAACGTCTATCAACGCATTTTAAAAATACTAAATGATTCAAAGTTGTAAATAGACTTGTTTGTTTATTAACAGATTATACACAAAATACAATCGGTACTCGCCTCGCTGACATGTAACTGGCAGCGTGACAAAAGCCAATGCATTAGTGACGCGCACGCTGCTTTATTCGATCCATTCCATTCGTTCTTCAGCATTAAATATAATCTGTGCAAACAACTGTGACGTTTGAATATTGTTGTCGCGATGGACACAAAAATAAACTCATCAGAGCTTCATGTTAATCATGTTTAATTAGCTCATAATTCTATTAATAACGGAAATTATTAAAATATCCATTATATCAATCGGCTGAGCGTAAAATTTAATTAACAGATAATTGTCCGGCCTAAGCTTAATCCTATTTAATTTAAAAGATCATACAGATTTGAGGTTATATTAGTTTATTTCTTCACACAAACTATCACCTTCTATATTAGACCTTAGGTTGAATTTAGAAAAATCTTTTATTGCTCGCTTACGTAACAACAGAAATCTCTGTGCGAAATTTCATATATATATTTGGTTGATATATTGGCTTATAAAGTAGATACAGATATAAATTATAAAGATATAAAGTAGAGGCTTAGAGTTGAAAGAAGTTATGATTCTTTCCGCTCTAAAAATGATTGATTTAACGCCTTAACAAATATTTGATTGACGTATATCGACTTTTGTTACTAAAACCTTCAAATAGTTGTAATGTATAAAAGTTTACTTTATAGTAAAGTTGTTATTATATTTGCAGGTGGTATTCGTTATTATTCTGCAAACAGTGTCCGCCATGGTGTTCCTCATCTACGTCGGCGAGTTCTCGAACATATTTCAACATCTATCTTTCCGTTCGTTTGAATTTTTCTGCAAATATTTAGAGCTTCAGGTAATAAAAGCACTTAGCATATATTTATCATGTCATTCAACCACGAGGATATCTTTAAAGAATTTACGATCATTTTATTTGGGTTTTGCCGTAAAAGACTTGAGAGAGACGTCTGATAGCTCCACTTAGCGACGCTTATTAAAGACCACAATTTTTTTAATGGAAGAAGGTGGCAAACGAGCAAGCGGATCGCCTGATGTTAAGTGAAAGCTACCCATAGGCATTCGCAACGAGCAAATGAGTTGCAGACGCATTGCCTACCTTTAATGGACAGAGGAGGGCATAGACAGGAATAAGGATATTACCTTTTCCCCGTTAACCCCTTCCCTGTCCAATCCTATTCTTATGAAAAGGGTGGGAAAGGGAAAAGTACTGAAATCAGGCCTCCGACCTCACTCATCGGACGAAACGCAGAGTACTTCTACTTCACGCCTGTCTTCTGTGAGGTCGTGGTATTTCACCGGTCGAGCAGGCCCATTAGTGCAGTACATGTTGTGGGCTCTACCACTGTTGACAAGGATGATGTAAATACAGTAACGGACGACTCGAAACAGCATTCAACAAGCTGAATGAAATTGTTAATAACTCTTCCAGGTCTTGTTACAGTTTAAACAAGTTACAATTGTGATTATTAAGTCTTCATGATGCTTGTTCTTAGATCTTATGAAGATATTTTATAATGTAACGTAACATTGACTAAAAAACAGCTTTTAGTGACATTTAATGTCAGTACCAATTAATAGTAGTAAGAGTTCGGCTCGCGGCTTGGGATGTGTTGATTCATCTTCCGAACAATATTTATTGCATTCCGAAATAACTGCTTTCGATTTCACATATTTCTACTAGGACGAGTTTGCATGAATATATCAAAAATTTTCTTCGCACGAACCGAACGGATTATCTATACATTTGCATAACATATACATAAATAAAATTGAAGTGTCTGTATGTAATATCAAAATAACATTGCCATACTCAATACACATGATGTATGTACGGTACTTATAACGAATATACAATTTTTTAAATTTTTGTCTGGCTTGTTGTCCCGGGTAATCTCCGAAACGACTGAACCGATTCGGATGGGACTTTTACTGGAAGATAGATAATATTGTCGGGATTCAAATAGACTAATTTAATTCAAGCAAAATATTTAGGGTTCCGCGCAAAAAGTGAAAAACCCTCGAAATTGTTTTCTCGAGTTTATCTTCACGCGGATGAAGTCGCAGGAAACAGCTCGTAACAAATATAAGTGAAGTTATCGTTCATGTTGGTTAGCTATCGTGGACAAGCCTGGTAATCAGTGGAGTGCTGTAGGTAGAGTCATTGTGATGATAAAGATGAAAAAGTCTATTTCATTATTTATAAGTAAAGACATTGATGTATTTGCGAAGAATGAAGCATATTCCAACAGTTACTGCCAAGCTTTGTCGTATGCGTCTATCGATCTGTTTGTTCACATAACACTATCCATACAGGAGTATCTGAAGAACAATCGTGTGTCCAAGAACTTAGTGGACTTGGTGAATAAATACTCGCTGCATCTGTGGCGGCAGTCGAGAGGCGTGCAGGTGCCACACTTCCTGAAGACCGCGCCGCAGTGCCTCCGGCTGAGACTAATGTCTGCCGCCTTCCTGGACCACTTGACAAACGTACATCTTATTTATTCTCCTGGCTTGATCAACATATAATAAACAAGAGCACGTATATATATACAATAAACAGCGTAGACATTAAGAAGAACATTCTTGAGTATTTTTGATCACCTGATGTTAAGTGAGCGCTACCCATAAATATCCGCATTAACAAATGTCTTTCAGATGCGTTGCCTACTTTTAAAGGACAGAGGAGGGGATAGACAAGAAAATCTATATTTTCTCGGTTAAGCCCCTTCCCGTCCAATCCTCTTTCCGTTCCCATACTTTCCTTATGAGGATAGGGTGGTAAAGAGAAGAGGACTGAAATTAGGCCTCCGGCACCAACTCATCAGACGAAACGTAGAGTACTACTTCACTCGTGTCTTCTGTAAGGTCGTGGTAAATACCAATACAATATAAATACGTTTTTTTTTTTATATTATAAAGTGGCAAACGAGCAAGCGGCCCCTGGAAATAAGTACCGCTACCCATAGGCATCCGCAACAAGCTAATGAGTTGCAGATGCGTTGCCTACCTTCACGGACGAAGGAGGGGACAAACAGAAAAAAGGATAATTCCATTCCCTGTCCATCCCCTCCTCATCCGTCAAATCCTCTTCCTCCTCCCATCCTTTCCTTATTAGAAAAGGCTAGGAGGGGGAAGAGGACTACAATTAGGCCTCCGGCACGTCACTCATCAGACGAAACGCAGAATACTTCTACTTCACGCCTGTCTTCTGTGACGTCGTGGTATATCACCGGTCGAGCAAGCCCATCCGTGCAACAGATGTTACGGAGTCTACCACTGTTTTACAGTTTTGTATGGTGTAAATTTTAATGCACCAGGACAGAACTTCAATTTCTACAATCTTGATGGATTACATTCAAGGATTACCTTTTACACCTTATTGAAGTCACGTAACTACCTTATTGACGTCTTTTCCTTTTCTATTCGCGAAAAGGAGCATGACACTAAAGCAGAGATCTGTTTCTTTTTTAGTATAAATGTATTACTTTGTAATGGAAATAACTTGACATTTTATTTTCACCATTCCTACTACGTTTAAGCGTTCTGCCAGGACGTTACTCGCGTGACATCAGTTGAATGGTGGATTCAAACCTTTTGTTTAACGGTTCGTGTCGTCTCTTTCTATTAGTTTTTCTTTAGCTACGTTAAGATTCATCCTGGATTACATTTCAGAATGTTTTCTTCCAAAATTGTGAGCCTGCATTTCTCAGGCAGCTTGTTGGATGCCTACAGCTCTATACTTACAATGAAGGTGATGAAATTATATTATTCTAAAAAGTTTTTTAATGACTCACTGTTTGCCTTGAGGGAGGTATTTACAGCTACACTGGGCTATAGGCGGCAGGGCGCAGATGGCCTAACTCTTTACGAGTAACTTACATAGCTCCGGGGGCTCCTTCCGTAATGGGAGCCTCGGCTCGGGCCGTTACTTTATTATTATTACCGGATTGGGTTTAAAAGTTAACTTCAACCGGCCTTATATGCCAGTTATTATATATCAGCGATGTGTATTATACTATCATCATTCACTCGTCTATATATATAATAGAGAAAAATAACAATTTGAGACATTTTGGTTGGACATCTTAGACTTTATTTCATTAATTTGGGCAATAACGAAAGGGGGATAAGTTAGAAAAGCGTGTACTTGTAAAATTGTCACTAAAAATTAGAAATGTTCTGCTCCGGTAGGTCGAGAATGTTTCTGGGGTGCTATGTCGGGCAACCTCCACGCGGTGCACCCTGGGCGCCGGTCAGCGGACTCTGTAGCATCTGCTGTTGTAGAGACCGCTGGATGGTGGCTAATGGTCCGACGAGGAGGGGCGTTTCTCTAGGTGTTCTGATAATACAGAATGGTCACTCCGGAGAAGCAAGGGCGGGCTCGGTGTTCACTAACCCTGTCATCGAGCAGGTGTCCTGTCACCACCGTCGGCCATGTCGCGTAAGACGCACGTGGAACCCGTAAACCCAGTCGAACTTTGACCGGGAGCGGGGGCCTTGCCTTAACCGGCCGGGCCGCGAGGAGTTTAACCTCTATAAAAAAAAACCCCAATCACAAGCGGAAGGTACAGCGCGAGGTGATGCATGGTTGAGGGGCTGTCAACCGATACTGTACCCAACCCCAGGTACCAGCCGACCCCTGGGTGTATGTAGGCTTACCCGGGTAAGGAGGCTCTGCCCGGGTGGACTGTTATTTCCTACCATAATCGTGGGATTAATATGAATATGGAGCAAAATCAAAAAAATAAAACAGAGAGAACTGGTGGCCAAGTTGGCTGTGATGACGAGTCACTTACAGGTGACTCGAATGCGGGGCGATTTGATTCGCAGAACAAAACAAGCGGCGGAGAATCTGACTCTTCCGTTATGTCTATTGCCTCAAGTAGGTCTTCGGCATCAGAAGCGAGGAGGAAGCGGAAAAAGGAGAAGCCGCCATCACCGGTTGCGGGTGTTAGTGCTCAAGAGCCGAAACGCCTCGCGAAAAAAGGCTTATCCAAGGAAAATGAAGGGAACACCTTCGTTTCGCCGGCGGTACCAGCAAAAACGACAGCGAAGATGAATCTTCCTTAGCCCGAAGATTTGGCTAAAGATCTAGAAGGAAAATCAGTGACAGATCTAGGTGCTAGGATTCGGTCTAATCTAAAGACGATGGAACAAGCTGCAGATAAGCCGGGCTACGTAAAAGGGACGTCAATTCATAGTTTGCGCGTAGCATCGCGCCAGGCTGAGGCAGCGACGTTGGAGCTTTTGAAAAGAATCAACCAGCCGCCTTCCGTCGAAAAGCTAGAGCGGGAGAACTCGGAACTCCGCTCACAGCTCGCTGAACTATCAGTGAAGGTTGGAAAGCTTACTGAGCAGCTCGACGCATTGCGAAAGAGTGAGCAAACGTATCAGTCAAACGTAAGCGCTAAAGCGATCGGTGATTTGCAGACGGCATCGGTGCTACGGGTGGACCCTGAAGCCCATCTAATGGAACGCATTAGTGCTCTTATTGATGCTAAGCTGACAGCTTTCGGGGCGCAAGTATCAATAAGCCCAGTGAGTCAGAATACAGGGAAAGGCAATGCTGGAACGACAAAGCGGTCTCGTCGACATCAGCCAGAAGGTACCGTTCCGTCTGCTCCTGCGGCACAGTCCAAGCTTCCCGCACCTTCGGCGCATACGCCAGAAACGTGGGCAGTAGTAGCCAGCCGCAAAACTAAGAGGGTTGCAGCCAAGACTCAGGTGTCGAAACTGATAGCAGCTCCGGCGAAAGCTACGACAAAAACTCAGACAAAGAAGACCGCAAGGACAGTTAAGCCTGGACGCCTACCTACCACAGCGGCCATAACGGTCACTGTCCCGCCTGGAAGCCAGAGTACGTATGCCGCGGTGATGACCGCGGCAAAACAAAGGATTAGGTTGCCCGACTGCGGAATCACTGATAACGTGCGGCCGAGGAGAGCAGTGACGGGGGCGCTAATACTAGAGGTATCCGGCCCCGATTGTGCTTCAAAAGCAGATACTCTAGCCGCGAAAATGCGCGAGGCTCTTGCAGATATGGATGTGCACATAGCACGTCCAGTAAAGACCGGAGAAATCAGAGTCATGGATCTGGACGAGTCCGTAAGCCAAACGGAAGTCGCGTCTGCGCTGGCTGAAGCGGGAGGCTGCACTACTGCAGATATTAAGGTGGGCCAGATTCGTTGGACACCCTTACGTATGGGATCCGTATGGGTGAGGTGCCCACTCAGCGCAGTGCGCAAGCTGGCGATACTGAAACGCATCCGCCTTGGATGGACAGCCGCTAGAGTCGAAGTTCTTGCGGCACGGCCGCTCCAATGTTACCGGTGCCTTGAAGTGGGGCATGTTCGTAGCCAGTGTCCGAGTGATCAGGACCGTAGTGCACGGTGCTACTCTTGCGGCGAGTCTGGTCACAAGTCCAGTGCGTGTACTACGGGCGTACTTAAGTGTCCATTGTGCGCAGACCTCGGCCGATCGTCTAATCATCGGCTGGGCGCAAAAACTTGTGCCCCTAAAAAGAAGATAAAAGGTAGGGGGAGGAAGCAGGCTCCCCCAACCGAGGCCAGCCCTAATGTGCCGGAGGCTATGGAGGCTTCACATTCAATAGAAGACTGAAGTTACTCCAGACCAACTTAAACCACTGCCGCGGGGCGCAGAACCTGCTACTGCAAACCCTCGCGGAGTGGTCTGTTGCATTGGCGGTCGTTGCGGAGCCGTACCGGGTTCCGGACCACCCTCGTTGGTTCGGTGACAACGAAGGCCTTGTAGCAATACACTGGGGCGGCAGTATGGGGGAACCACACTGTTCTCTCATTACTAGAGGACAGGGCTTTGTTGCTGTCGAATGGGGTTCCTTTGCGGTTATTGGCTGTTACGTATCCCCTAACTGTACCCTTGCCGCTTACGAGGCTTATCTGGACAGAGTGGGAGACTGCGTCCGCAGATGTCAGTCCCGTCCTGTGCTTGTCTTGGGTGATTTCAATGCTCATTCTAGAGCTTGGGGGTGCACCCTGGATAACGTGAGGGGAATGGCTGTGCAGGATTGGGCGGCGGGACTGGACCTCCGACTTTTAAACCAGGGGTCCATCAGTACCTGCGTGCGGTGGCAAGGGGAGTCGATAGTCGATTTATCGTGGGCGACTTCTTCGGCCATGCATATGGTATCTGGCTGGAGAGTAGCGGAAGAGGTGGTCACCCTATCTGACCACCGCCACATCGTACTCGATATTGTACTACGCTCTCCCGATAGAGTCGATAATTCCAGCAATGGCAGCTCCCGGTGGCGTTGGTCCCTAAAGCAGCTCGACAGTGACATGCTGAAGGCCGCCGCCATCGTCGCGGCATGGACAGTAGATGCAGCCGAAGATGGTTTGTCTGATCTCGAAGTTGAGGCGACCCGCTTACAGGATATGATGACGGCGATCTGTGACGTCGCAATGCCCCGGGCAGGGTACTCAAAACTCAGGGCGGTGTACTGGTGGTCGGAACACATCGCGCAATTGCGCTACGAATGTTTGCGGGCCCGACGGCAGTACACCAGAACCCGAAGAAGGCGGCGAGCTACAGACAACGAAATAACGAGAGCTTATGAAGCGTACAGAAAAGCCACTAAAATGCTACAGCTCGCCATCGCGAAATCTAAATCTAGAGCTTGGAGTGAACTCCTCGAAGGTTTGGATAGAAACGCTTGGGGACGCCCATATAAAGTCGTTATGGGCAAATTACGACCATGGGTGCCACCACTGACGGAGACTTTGGATCCCATTTTCGTGAGAGAAGTGGTTAACACCCTTTTTCCCCGGGTCCAAGAGAGACCCACACATACCACCCATGTGTTTCCATCGGATTATATACAATGGTCTGATGACTTGGGGGTGACCAATGAAGAGTGGGACCGTGTCATAAGGAGGCTAAGGATACGGAACACGGCACCAGGTCCTGATGGAATTCCTGGTCGGGCCTGGGTGTTAGCTCTCGTCGCTGGTCTCGAGGAGAGAGTAAAGCAGCTGTTCAACGGATGCCTTGAACATGGGATTTTCCCCTCGGGCTGGAAAAAGGCAAGGTTGGTGCTTTTAAAAAAGGATGGTAGAACTTGTGATTCCCTTTCTGCGTACCGGCCTATATGTTTGCTGGATGAGGCAGGCAAATTACTAGAAAGAATAATTGCAGACCGTCTCCACCAGCACCTACGTCAGGTAGGCCCTGACCTGTCGAATAACCAGTTTGGCTTCCGGCACAGGCGTTCGACTGTGGATGCGATCCTTCGAGTTCGAGAGCGTTCGCAGCAAGCAGTGACCCAGGGCGGTGTCTCATTGGCAGTAAGTATTGATATAGTCAATGCTTTCAACACTTTGCCCTGGGGGACAATCAGAGAGGCTTTAATTTACCACCGCGTCCCTCACTTCTTGCAACGCATAGTCGGGGCATATCTACAAGCCAGGTGCATCCAGTATGTGGGCCGGGACGCCTTCAATTACTGTAGGGAGATGAACTGCGGGGTTCCGCAGGGTTCTGTATTGGGCCCACTGCTGTGGAACCTCGCTTACGATGCGGTACTGCGAGTCAATTTACCCGTTGGCGTCAGTGTCGTTTGCTATGCAGACGACACTCTAGTACTGGCCGACGGTAGCAGCTTCGAGAGCACCATCCTGCTCGCAGAGCGTGGGGTAGCATGCGTCGTAAATAAAATTTACGAGCTGGGTCTACGGATAGCTCCACATAAGACCGAGGCGCTATGGTTCCATAAGTTGCGTAGAGGAAGGGAACCACCCAGCACAACGGTTCGCGTAGGTGACGTGCAGGTTAGGGTAGGATCGAGGATGAAATACCTCGGCCTCACCCTAGACAGCCGTTGGGGCTTCGAAGAGCACTTCGACCGCATGGCTCTCCGGATCGAGAAGGTAGTAGGTGCTCTGCATGGACTGCTACCTAATCTTGGAGGGCCCAGGGAGGGGGTCCGCCGCCTCTACGCGGGGGTCGTTCGATCGATGGCCCTCTATGGTGCGCCTGTATGGTCACATAGACTAACGGGCGTCCAACGCTGCAAGAAATTAAAAAGTCTGCAGCGCAAGATAGCCATCAGGATCGCACGAGGGTATCGGACGATATCCTTTGAGGCGGCAACCATCCTTGCTCGGTTTCCACCGTTGGACATCCAAGCAGAAATGGACACTCGGGTGTACAACCGCCTCCATCTACCCCAAGGTGAAACCGAGCCCCTGGATGTGGGAGAGGTGCGCAGGCAAGAGCGCAGGCGTGCACTGGAGGTATGGCGCGAGCGGCTTCGTGACCCGCGAAATTTGCGCCAGCGCATCGTCGGCGCTTTTGAGCCAAGCTTCGAAGCCTGGCTTTGCTCACAGGGGGACGCGCACGTCACGTTTAGACTGACGCAGGTACTCACTGGACACGGCTGCTTCGCAGAGTACCTAAATAGGATAGGACGCGAACCGACGACGCAATGCCATCATTGTGGTGGGGACAGGGATTCCGCGCAGCACACGCTCGCTGTATGCCCATCGTGGGAGTCCGAGCGGCGGGCCCTGGTCCAGACGATTGGGCAGGACCTCACCCTGCCAGCAGTAGTAGCTGCTGCGCTGGCAGGGAAATCACAGTGGACGGCGTTAATCTCCTTCTGCGAAACCGTGATGGTCCAGAAGGAGAACGCAGAACGGGAGCGGGAGAGGGCGATTCCCGGTCGGAGTCGGCGAAGCGGTGGCACTAACAGTAGGCGCCGCGGCCCTGCTGCCCAGTAGTCCCGGCATAAAATAGGGCTACCGATGTCTAGGGCGACGACGACAGCATGGGTTTCCTCGGGTTCCTCACGTGATCAGGGTGGGGGTCCTGAACACGTAACAAAGGAGCCCGGGACGACGGCAGCTTAGCGTGGTCCTATAGTTGCCGTAAAAAATGTAGCATTTAAGGAAATTAGTTCCCGGGGTGGTGCTAAGGCATAGTGCAGAGGGGCACCGGTGCGTTCCGCTGGAGATCCCGGAGCCCCTGTTCTTGCACCCGAAGGTGATCACCGAGGGGGTTTTAGTGGGTCAAATCCCACATAATTCTGTCTTTCCCCCAGAGGACAGGATATCTTTAGAAGATTTCCCCCACGACACAAAAAAAAAAAAAAAAAAGTTCCAGAATGTTTCAATAATGAGTAAGAGAGAGAATGGAAGGAAATATGACCAAAAAGAAGGACAATATTAGAGGGATCGTAGGAGAATCACGGACCAGACGAAACAAAAACAATATTTAGATTACATATTACGTATGACCACGATAAATGTCATTTAAATTTAAATTAAGGCTTTTCAAATACATTACGCCTTTTCGTGTGTTTTGTATTATGAATCCTATGTGTTATCTGACTGTTTGATACCTTAATAAATTTATTTTTAAGGGATGTTCGTTGTGAGACAGCATGAGATAACAGACTCCATGTATATCATTCACACGGGCCGAGTATTGGAAAGCAGCGAGGAAGATAATAAAACGAAAGTGTATTATCTTGGGAATTCTTTTGGGGTGGTTAGTATTCGTATACGATCGTTCACAATATTTGCTACAAATGACTCTTATACAGCTAGTTTCAATCGGGTTTTTCAGTTGCAAGGTACAACACATGATCTGCCATACAAACATTCCTATCGTACTATTACCCAATGTCAAATTCTAACATTAAACTTTAATGATTGGGAAGGTCTATTGAAACATTTTCCTGAAAGCAATGACTCTATCGTTAGACCGTCAAGTTTCGATGATGGTCCTCCTCCAAAGAAAGATAGAAAATATTCCAAAGATAAGAGAGAGCGTAAAGTTCAAATTGATGAATCTCCTCCAGACAAAAAGACGAACTCAACAGAACCGATCTTAACGCAAACCGAACCTAAATATACAGAATCAAGACCGTCCATTGCACCTCTGGACATGTCTTCTAAAGAACTGTTGAATGAACCAGAGAAAGATGAAGCATATTTCCAATCAACATCTGTATCTGATGCCAAGGAACCTGATATCCGATCTGACTCTGGTCTTAAGAAAATAGAACAAGATATTACACCAATCGAAGTGACTCTACGTTCAGAAAATACCAGTCAAATGAATCTTAAAAATGAATCTCGGGAGCAACTTGCATTACCTTCAATAGATGATAGTGTTGGTGAAACAACAACCGGTAAAAATGTACTCCCAGCAGAATCTGTGACAACATTACACAGCTCTAAAGGTTCAGAGCTTTTTGACACTAGTGCGTTCAGCAGTGAATCTATAAGAGATATCGATAGCTTGCTTCGAGTAGAAGATCAACAAATCACGGATGATTTGATAGCTAAATTTAAAAAATCGAGTAAAAGGGATGACACCGAGATCAGTACTGAAAATGTTAAAGAGGAACCGAAATATAGCTTGGATTCTGGGCAAACTATTTCTAAGTACGATATGAAAAATGTGGATGATTATATACTTGAACGTCAAGAAGAAGAAGGAGAGTCATTACCGGCTGCACAACAAGAAGATGAGCTGACAGCTACACAACAACAAAGGTCACAATCATTGGTAACAGCGCAACAAGTCTTGCACGAAGTTCCATCCACTTCACGCGCCAACAGACATTTCTTCCACGTTCATTATGAAGATGACGAGGAAGAGAAAGAGACTGGTGAAGATCGTACAAAACGGGGTTCTTCGAGTGAAGATTCGAGAAAACAATCGCTAAAAGGTATCAAAATCACCGAGGAACCTGATACCCAGGATGAAGATGCAGAATCTGAGAATAATATAAGTACAACTAAAAAAGAAGAAAAAAAAGAGAAATAGAATAGAAATAGAAGACTAAAGAATAACAACAACTCCACAATATGTTGTTTTACTACTTATTATAGATTTTTAATTAATAAATATTAAAATTTAATAATTCATTGAATTTGTTGCATAAAATACTTTCATATGACACGCAAGAAAATCCAATACTGAACGACCTGTGAATTTCTCAGCAATTTTGTGTATCCGTTCTCGGATTTCAAGATAATATAGGTCCTTTACTTAATTACTGAAAACATGACAGTGTTGGTAAGGGACGCCTTAGACTAACTACTAACTACTATATCTACCAGATTAATGACATCCTAAAGAAAGGTGATATAAGAAGTACCCGTAATCGTAGAGTATGTAAGCGGAGATGTGGGTATTTAAAAGAGACTAGAAAGGTACGCCAGGATCGTGGCAAACGGAAATCTATAGTCTCTGCTTCAACTCTCGGTTAAAATAAAGTTCATCTTGTTTTTCTGAATTTGTGAATATCAAAATGGTCATTGCCATTTGGTGGACGGTTAAGGTTGGGTAATGATCATCCACCTAGAACAGCAACATAGAATCGTCGTGATCGTGGACTGTCGTAGGGTCACCTGAGACTTTGTGCAAGGCATAATTAAGGTACAAATTTGTGTTGCTTCCAGGAGACAGTATCATTTACATTTTAAGGTAGAAAAATCATGGGGTACAGTAATCACTTAACGGGTGATACTTTTTCTAGATTTCTACAACAAACAAAAAGGGCGCAACCTGGCAACAAGGTGCTAGTACTGCTGAATTTCCAATATTTTGTTTATCATAATTTTTTTTTTAACGTAGAAGGTGGCAAACGAGCGGGTCACCTGATATTAAGGGCTACCCATAGGCATACGCAACAAGCAAATGAGTTCCAAATGCGTTGCCTACCTTTACAGGACACTGGAGGGTAAAGACAGGAAAAAGGATATACCCATCGAATCGTTTTCCCTTTATCATCGTATCCTTATTAGGAAAGAATGAAAATTGGAAGAGGGCTTAAATTGGGCTGGCACCTCACACATTGGTGGAAGGCAGAATACTTCTATTTCACGTCTGTCTTCTTGTGGGGTCGTGGTATTTCACCGGTCGAGCCGGCACATTCGTGCAATATATTTTGTAGCGGGCTCTACCACTGTATAATAATAATGTAGCCTTTTATTCTGAAATGGGTTTGTTTTGGTAGTAAAGTTGTAAATTATATGATGTCCCTAATTTCAGTGTGCCGTTTGGCATAGGCCTCCTCTAAATTTTTCCACTGTTTTCTGTCGTGGGCGACTCTCTTCCAATTTGGACCGGCTGTCATCTTACCACTTTTCCGTCCCTAGGATACCATTCCTTCACCGCCCTGCTCCATTTTCCTTTACTGACGCGCGTCATGTGACCAGTCCATCGCCATTTAAGTTGGACAGGATATCAGGAAGTTTTGTTTTTGCTCGGAGATCAATGTCTCTAATTCTGTCCTGTCGTTTCGAATTCGTCATACTCCTTTCCAATGCTCTTTGGCATGTAGCTTATCGCGGAGTGCTTTACTAAGTGCCCATGTTTCACAACCGTACGTTAAGCATGGAAGGATTCAAGTATTAAAGGTCTTTCTTTTCAATGTAACTACCACTACTAGTCTACCACTGTAGCTAGGTATTAATTCTTTGAAATATATATCATACAATAAGATATCATTGCAAACGTAGTGCTGACTGGTCCATAGTAATGACTGCAATAGAAGTTAACTAACAAATGTCTAGTAGTCGCTGTATTAATTACACCATGTGATTGCATTTGATAAAAGAATTTATAAATTTAATGTTGAATTACGACATTAATCATTATACATTCCGAGCTGTGCATCCACGGGTGATATCAATAACTGAAACGTTGATTTGGAGGCGAGCCAACTGGGAGCTATTTCGGCGCATCGTTAGCCGCCGAATGGGTTATAGTTGACCAGCACGAAGTCCGAACAGATTGGGCTATTTTAACGTGTCGATCACGATAGCATTGTACTGATGCATCTCGCATGATGCCAATTGATCTGACCTTATTAATCACTGCGATAATATGTCCGATATTGTGAATATTCGGTCGTCTGTTTGTTGCGTGCCAGTTTTGTATATTAGCAGTATTCATAAGCATGTTTCGATCTTTTCTAATTCTGCGCGCTTGTAGACGTTTTCTTCGACGTCGGAACTTGATTGTCTGATTGCGTTGTTCGACATGTCTATAACTCTTTAATAATCCATGAGTTTTTGATGCAACGATGGGTGTTGTTTAGTATTTTTTTTTAAAATTTTGCATAGTGTCATTGGGCTTGTCACCACTAGGTGAATGTTATCATTTAGTAGGATATAAAAACTTGTTACATGGAATAAAAAGGTTGCTAGATTTAAAATAGCATCCATCAACGATTTACGATACTTGTTCTTTTGTGTGCCAGTTGGAATATTGTTAGGATTTCCTAGCGCCCTAGGTTCACGAAAATTTAGTCGACATTAACTTTGCTTTCTAAATAAAGTGTTATAAGGTTGAAAAAGAACAATGCATTCTTAGAAAAAAGTTTATTACAAAACTCTTACACCATAACAATATCATCTAGACAGGTTGATACGCATCTTACAACAATTAATAACTAAAAACTAAACATGTGGTACAAGTTGATTTGAAAGTTTTATGAAGATGTCTTTAATTTATTAATGGCCATGTCAGGAGTTGTTGGTCAAGCGTTTGGAGTTTGGAATGCCCAGCAATGTCCATGGTCTTTGCTGAGGTCTCTGTTATGGTCTTCTGGCAGTTTGAGCTGTGTCCTTTGATGTTACTCTTCCGGTCTAACGGATATTTACTTGTAAATGCTTGGCTATGAGACATTACTTAAATACTTAGATACTAAAATTACGACTTTCTTAAGTTACATTCTTTTTAGTTTTTTATTAACCGTCTTCATTGGTCTCTTGAGTTATACTCGCCACACCTGAAACAAAGGTATAGTTTTTGTTAAATCCATAGATAATAAGATCGGGCTGGGCGCAAAATGTTTAAAAATTTAGAGCAATGGTCATGTCATCACTTCTTTGCATATTGTTTTGTTGGACTGCCCAATAAAAGGCTCCTTTAGGAAACAATTTAGGTGGCTATTTACAAGGCCATCCTAAATCTTGGCAATTAGGAAACACTTCGAATTGACGACGCTGGTTTTAGGGATATTTCTTTACTGTTCCTAAGTTTGAGTACACTATGTGTCATGTAAATTGATGCCGTAAAATATGCTAGGGTAATGTAGTTTTATATGTAACGTGACTTTAAAATTATGACGTCATTTAAGTCCTACTACATTATTAAATGGAAGCAGTGGTGGCCCAGTAGTTTAGGCCCTGACTTACGGGCGGTCCGGTCGAACCCAGACAGGCGCCTTACTTTGTGATTTTTATTTCATCACCACTGCTCCAATAACGGTGAATGGCATGTCTTAGAAATACCAAATTCGAAGACATGTGACATCCACCATCCAGCTCAGTGCGGCTGGGTCGATTACCGCCCCTTCCTTCTATCGGAGAGGAGGTCTGTATTCCTGCAGTGGGAAAACATACTAAAAAGGGCTGATTTATTTATTTATATATTAGCAATTTAAGATATAAAAAAGAAACTGACTGATATTTAAACGCATAGCACAAACTGGGCCTAAAGACTTAATTTACGATTTTAAATGGAGATCTCTGTTACGTAGACGTGCACTAAAAAAAGGATTGTTCTAAATCCGCTACAGGGAAGGGGGATGAAAGTTTGTATGGAGGGAACAACGGGACAGCTGATATAAGTGAAGTGATACAATATTACAAGAGGTATAAAACCCCCAGGTATTAAGACCATTTGTGCAATCGCACAAAAATACCGACTGAAAAAGTTATGATCTAAATGCCGCTACGTGATATTTATGTTCCGAATGGTCCGTACCAACTATTTGGGTGTAATGACGAACACCACTCGAATGTGACGCGGATACCAGGGGATATTTAGAGATTCTCCAGTCTGGCCCGGAATTATATTTCTGTTATTTAATTGCCGTTTTTACTGCCCCGGTAAATAAAAAGTACAAAGATTCGACATGATTTTTCAACTGCTTCTAAATCCCTACTAATATTATAAATGTGTATGTAAGTTTTTTTGTTACGCTTTCACGCGAAAACTACTCAACTGATCATCATGAAACTTTGTACACATATTCTTGGAGGTATTAGAAGTAACAAAGGATACTTTTTATGAAATATAAAAATTGAAGTATGTATGTTCCCCATAGACCTATAGACTCCGAAACGGCTGGACCGATTTCGATGAAATTTACAGGGATTGTCCAGATTGGAACATTCCTGTTTGGTGGCGATCGGAGCAACATAATTAGTGGTACCCGGGCGAAGCCGGGGCGGGTCACTAGTATATTATAAGGTGATTGTAAGTTGTTGATAATTTGTTTTTTGCATTGTTCATTGCCTAAGGCATCTGTTTCTTGTATTTATTCTTTGCCTGTTGTTTTTTTATAAATTACTGATGCAACACGCTTGTATTCTTGCTATTCTTGCTTGATTATTTAAATCTCAACAGTTTTAATGTTTGCCGCACATTGTTTGTTTTGAACTGGTTGTAAGAGAGACTTCGCCAGTAATATTTAAGTTTAAGACATATTTTTTTGCAATGTATGTTCGCTAAACATTTCTTATAGTGTGTTCCTTGAGCTACGAGAAAGTTATTGATGAAAACGTGGCGAAACGAAAAGGCATCGGTGAGGAATATTTCGTGACGATGAAATAAATGTACCTATGTATATGTACCATATACATTTATTTGCGAATGTCTTTCGACTAATTATATCACACTTTTTTAACCTTACTTTTTATTGATCCTTTTTAAATCGTAATGTTACCAGCATCAAATACAAGTTTCTTAAATTGCCTATAACCAACTGACCCTGCAAACATCGTCCCGGCATAGAATTATTTTATGTTGTGTTGTTTTATTAGCTGTGGTAATTGATGAATGGGTTCTATACGGATTGATCTCCTTATTAAAAGCACATTGAGCTTGATCACATTGGGCGGCAAGGGGCGCGGTGCGGTTGTGGTCAAGCGAACAGTCCCGACATCTGAGAGACCTGCACTTGATTTTATTTTTGCATGCATTAGTTTCTATTTTGCGAAAACTTAAATTACAAATCTTCGAAGTTCTCGCTTGTCTACTATGTACTCATGTACATACTAATGTATATAATATACTGCATATTAATGCATGTATTATAAATATTAACCTCTCCCTTCAATCACTCTGTCTATTAATGAAAATCGCATTAAAATGAGTTGTGTAGTTTGAAAGAAATAAGTGAACAGACAGCGGAAGCTATTTCGTTTTATACCATGTAAAAAGATATAATACAGATATGTAGGTCATTAGCGGGAATAGTGAAGACAGGAAAACGTCCTAATTGGGAAGATTTTTTCTTTAGATTACGTCACGTAGGGTGAAGAGTAGAAAGAAACACTTGTTGTCCTTTTTTTTCTTATTATTCTAATCATGCTTCCTATCCTTTTTACACAATTTGACATTTTGTTGCTGTCACAGTCTTTGGAACACTTTTAAGTATAAAATAGTATTGCTCTACAACTGTCACCGTTATTTTCTATTGGGAAACCCTTTTTATAAAATATGCGGCGGTCGTGCGCCGCGGTACAAATTTAGATGGCGTCCTTGGCAAGTACACTCGCGCAGTTGCTGGAATTCTGTTCTACAATTAAATAAACCATTCTGGAATTTGAAAAAGTAAGTGAGCATATGTTATCTTATTTATCATGAATATATTATATTTACAATTACATTTTCCAGCTAGTACTTTGTGTTTTATAAAAAAGAATGGCTATGTGAAAAAGACACAGAGAATAACGAGATATACGTGTACAATTGTAACGAATGGTAATAACAAATATTTCACGATATATTACAGTCAGACATTACCACTGACCATCGACTTGAATCTGTTAGGCAAGACATATCTAACCCAAAATTCTAATTAATTGTTTTGAAATTTGAAAATGTCACCTTGTAACCTTAATTGCTTTTAAATCAAATTTGTCAATGTCAAATATTTGACATCGCAACGTCAACGAATACGGCGCCCATCTTTACAAATTTAATTTACAGTCGCAGTTTTCTTTTGTGCTCAGTTCGGAATTAATCGGCTCGAGATAATTGATGCGATTCGGCGTACCGGGAGTGCTTTGAGAATGTTACAATCGCTTTCAAAGAGTTTTTTCCGGACGTTTCGGACATTTTATTGCCCGCCATTATTTTCAAGCGACGGCCACTCGCGAAGCGGTTATTTTTGAACTTAATGATAAATTAATTGAATATTCAAGGAAGTACTACAACACGATTGTAAAATTTTGATAAATGAGATTTAAATTTACTTATAGCGACTATGTATTATATTGTTAAGTGTTAATAAAATAAAAATAGTTAGTGTTGCCTGCAGTAAAACAGAGGAAGAATGCATGAGCGGTCACTCTAGCATTTGGATTCGAGGATGCCCAATAGGTTACAACAGGTAAAAAAATAATCACATACTTGGCATAGAAATGTTTAATGCTTGTAACTAGTTAGTTAAGATTGAATATGAAACACATTTATAATATTTAAATAACATACCAAAAGAAGATATTGGTTTTGTCTACAAATTATTACTCTAAGTAATGACAGAGCACCTCAGTGCCCTAAAGTGTGATTGTAAGTAAATTAATGAAATGATAATAAGCCGTACCCGATATTACCGTGGCAATAAAACCCCGATTGCTTAATTTATCGCAAAATAATTAAATGTAACATCAATTAAATGTATTTGGAGGAATTTGTAACTACACTTTATACATATTGTGGCGAATAATGTGTCAAAAATATATAATTTTGTGCGCTCTTCGCTCCTACATTAGTTTATGTGTGCTTGCATTTAACTGCCCGAGTTATTAGAATTCTAACACCTCTCTTTGATATCATTAGATGACAATTTTTTTATTAAAACGTGATCGGCATTCGGAAACCAATTGTCACCAACGTTTTTAGGTTGTTTCAAAGATTGATTTAGCAACATACATCTGTAAATATTTGTTCATCTACGAATTTAATCGTCTCGAATCATATTTCGAAGCGAAAATCTAAAAACAAAACCTAACCTAAGTACTTTCGATGTTAACCAATAATGAACGATAAGTACATCGTGCAGTATCTATGCTTTAAAAAAAATAGCACAGTATAGTCTATAGTTACAGTCCTATATTATATAAATATGTAATGAGCTCTATAGAGCACAAAAAATGTTGTAAAGATGCTTTTGCTCACAAAAAAGAGACTTGCAACACTTCCACACATAAATTTTAAAATAATTTGGCGCATACAGCATCATTGCACAAGAGCAAACAAAATTTTATTAAGCTGTTCCCAAATTATAATATTCTACTGCACTAATTTACGAAATCACGGAATA
Source organism: Papilio elwesi (assembly GCA_029849275.1). Taxonomy (NCBI): domain Eukaryota; kingdom Metazoa; phylum Arthropoda; class Insecta; order Lepidoptera; family Papilionidae; genus Papilio; species Papilio elwesi. The sequence goes on along the minus strand of CM056687.1, from coordinate 574,120 downwards.
CAAAATGTAATTACAATTATTGTTTTCGAATAATTATAATTAAAAGTAGCAAAAAGTTACTAATCATAAAAAACGAAGATTCGAGAGATCTATGACAGAGACCATAGACAATATGCGATTGGTGTTTTTAATAATCTGTTCATTAATGACAGAAAAGAGATTTGGCATGTAGGTTATTCGCATTTGGAAATTCTTCGTATTTCATTTTAAATACCTTTCATTACACGCAATTTATTTTGTCGGTGGGCATCAAGAACAGACATGTTTACGACATACGATTATATTTCACACGTCGCAGAACGTATTCAAAAAACACTTGGCACAGATACAAAATCAATTTTTATTACAAAAAAACTCAACAACGTATCACCTATATATAAAGTAAGATATGAATAAATTCTTGAGGTAATTTTAGATTTTTGTATTAGTTTGGCGCCATCAACGAATATAGCTTTCTGGCTGAAGTATTGTGTTTATTTATGGCGACATCATAGGTTAATGAATGCAAGTCTAATTATAAATAATCACACTCGATTATTCGGTCCATTGCTCTTCTATTTCTGAATTAGCAACGCATCCATTCATTTATATTTATTAATTATTAATAATAAATGAATATACGTTTATATGTAATGAATTACACTACAACTTTTTGACGTTCTGTTTTAAGGTTAATTAAATCAAGTTAGGTATTTAGTAGGGTTATGCCGAAACCGTTTTAATGTTTTTTTAATGGCAACATTGTATTAAGTGATTTTATTCTGATAATAATAGTGCAGACTGATTAAAATATTTCAGGTAATTTGCACTCGACTTGAAAACTTGTGTCGCTCTAAGTCTTATTCTTTTGTTTATGATTTCTTTTTTATTATTCAAAATAGGTTAATAGTTAGATAAATTATAAAGTTAATTTTAGAGTAGCGCGATCGAGATTCAAATAGTTTTGTTAAAAAAGTTATAACTCTTGAGTCACTACCAACTTTATAAACTTTTCACACGTAATACTTCGCTAAAAGCATTACATTACAACACCTCAGAACATCCCCGAGTAGAGCAGCCAGAGGCTGGCCAGCAGTAGCACCAGGATGAGGTACGTGGCAATGAGGCTCGTCGTTTCGTGGTTGGGCATCTTGGACTGGTCAGCCGCCTGCGCACTTGACAACTCGCTCCAGAAAACTGAAGCGCTCCACGAAACTGTCTCCGGGCGACGATCGCCTACGCGACGCCACGCCTCTTTCACACCAAATATTATCTACATTTATAAATATGAATGTACAATAATAGAATCCTCGCTTTGACGGCAGCTTTCTGGAATCGGACGGTGATACGATGATGATAGATCCAATGACAATGAACCACTAAATAGATAAGGCTGTAAATGTAATAAATGAAAGAACAAAATGTAATTCCATCCATTACTTCAGGTCCCCGATTGCTAAGCGATCACGACTTAAGTAAAAACTTCAAACTCCTTACGCATCGCTCAAATAGTTTCAAACCTATCACAGAATGTAAAAAATCCTCTTTAACACTAACTTACATATTCTGGAGTCTTGCAGTCTTAGAAGACGGTGGAATATAGAAGCCAGAGAAGGAAAAGCAAGATCACGAGGATCATGTAGGTGGCGGCTAGGTTGACGGTCTCCGCGTTGATCGGCATGGTGGCGTGATCAAGCTAACGGAGCAGGCGCAACTGAACGCTGGAGGATCCTCCCGCAACGGGCCCGGAATCATACGTCAGAAGCACTGGGCCAGACTCGACCGGAAAAGGATCTTCCCGAAGTTATATGTTTTTTTTTATTTAATTGCATTTACTATTATTGAGATGAGATGTCTAGATATTTCTTGTGTAAAAATTGTAAAGTAAGAGAAGACGGAATTGTCTCATAAAAAAAAGTAAAGAGGGAGAAATAGGAAGTAAAAACAGAAAAAACAAGAACAAAAGGCAAAGGCAGATGTGAATAATTTTGGGGCTTTTTTGTAAGGAACTATTGGTTTCCCAGTGTGCAAGCGGGCTAATGAATCCCAAACAAATTAAAAACGTTGTAATTTGACACTGTAAAATCGTTATTTCGAATTACAGACAAATAATAAGTCGATAATTAAGAAGTTAATATGACTGGAGGGAAACTAAACCAATTTTATACAGTCTATCGTTTCCAAAAAAGACCGGGCGACGTGAAATGCGAAAGGGCTACTAAGTACCTGTGACGACCCAATGAGAGAAGTTTAAAGCTAAAAGTATTTAAGCGAAGTAGAGTACATTCGTATTATATACACAGAAAAAAGTATTTTAATTTTAGATATTTACGACAAAAGATTTCATTAGAATGAAATATGAAACCAGTTTCATCCAGTTATTGTAAGGACGAATCGTCTTGGGTTATAGTAAAACAATTAAGTTCTTTTAAGGAGTAATTATACTTACAAATTTTAAAAAAGAGAGTATAACATCCACAGGGCCACGAGAAGCAGTAAGAGAATGCAGTAGGTTGCCGCGAGGCTCTTCCCTTCATGCGGATGGTTGACCATTGTACCGTGCTTGTCTCGCTCACTGTGCAGATGCAACTGAGCACTTTCGCGATGCAACACTGTTATGTACAGAACAAATAACACGACAACATTCTATTTTTCGTTCTGGCAACGCATTCAAGATTTATCGCCTGCCAGTTCTGAATCTATAGAGTTGTCCGATGTCACATTTGTTTACATCTTTTTAGAGATTTCGATGTCATTGCCAAAAAGTTCGCGTTCGTTGCTCTTCACGAACGGATTGACGATTTCGCATATTGTCTAGTAGTTTAGTTTAGTTTTATTTTTTTATGATTTTTTGACAGCAAAATACTCAATTTTCGGGATTCCGAGTACGGCCCTGTCGATTCATTTCTGGAGAATGATAAGCTGAGCTATATTTGCTTCGCTGGAATATCGGCCGTGAACATAACAGACTATAATTGCATTGTACGCTTGCTCTGTAAGTTAACGCACTTTTTCTGTCTAAATGTTTTGTTATTTTCAACTCTATTCTAAATGAGATAAAATTGAAATTATTTTCACACCTTTGTTTCATTTAAAAAAACTTGTAGTAACGAACGAATGATATGCATGCATGCAAGGCCTTTTATATGTCAATTTAATACCAAACAAACAATAATTTGAAAAAATTATACTTATATCAACTACTAAGAGTGTAATTTCAAAATAATGTTGTATATTTTGTTTTACACTACTAAGGTGTTGCCAGGTTCTTCTCCGTTTTGTCCTCAAATAGTTATTAAACAGTAGTTATTAAACAAGCTTTCAAATTCACCGTGAATAGATGCTTATGTAGTGTACAATAACGAATGTAGACGATGTTTTCGCTTGACGAGGCCAATGTGCATGAAACGGATATAAATCTCTCTCTTAACTGGACTTTATTTGTCAGAACTTGTGACTCAGTCACCCTTGACCCAATCGGTGATCCGTTGCCAAATCCAACTCCGGTTTAATCCGGTTGCCAGATAAACATATCACACCAAACATTTGTAATTTAGGCAAGTATATTTGTCAAATTTAAAAATGTTTTGTACGCTGTCTGCAATGTCCTGCGATCCTGGTACAACTATAATACGACTTTGGTTTTACGAATAAGAGTACGAAAGGTGGGCTTCTGAAAACAATGAATTATTTATTAATTGGTGAAATCCCAGCTAGTTAGCGACGGGCCGGTTGGCGTGGTTTGTAAAATACTTGCTTCCCGATTCGATTCCCACCCAGGACAGAAATTTGTGTGTATTAACATGTCTGTTTGTCCTGAGTCTGGGTGCATGTATCTATTTAAGTATATATTTACAAAACAAAAGTAGTAAATGTAGTATATCAGTTATCTGGTTGCCATAGTACAAGCTCTGTTTAGTTTGGGATCAGGTGGCCGTGTGTGAATAATGTTTCAGGATATTATTATTTTCTTCAACGACTGTAAATAAGTCGGCGCGTCAGGGCCGTATCCTTCCTTGATTTTCCAGACTATGTACAATCTCCATTAAAATGGATGATAGAATGGCGTTCAAGCGTATTCTGCCATTTACAGATCAGGGCAAAATAAATGTGTAAATTTATGGAGATAAAATATTTCAACGACTCATTACAGCTTCAGTAATCTTGATTTTCGATTTCTTTCGCACCGAGCCAGATAATATAACATCCGGTTTCCCGCTGCCAAAACCGAGCGCAATCGAAAACACCGTCGGATAAACACAGGTGACAATCGATAAGTTAAATATATTATTACATCAATTTAAAAAGATAATTCACTTTAAAAAAAATAACATTTATTTACACAAATTCCTGTTGACAGGTCTCATTTGTTTCTGTATTTATTGTCTTAAAAATGCGTTTAGAAATTACGAAATATGCGCTGTTCATTCTAAAACGTGTTTTAAAAAAAGTGTTTTATAGTTAGGCCATGATTTATCTTATAACTATTCTACTAAAAAGAACCTTCAACAATACTTTATTTATATTACCTACTCGCTGTGAAATCTCTTGTCTTTAATGTGTACTTCTGTGACACGTGGGACTTACGATGAGGGCCAAACCAGCAACGGGTCGCCTAAAACTAAGTGATCACCGCCACCCATGAACATCCGCAACACCAGAGGAACAGGAGGCTTGAACAACCCTAAATCGTTTGGAAATACTGCCGACGATCATTCCACAACGCGGCTGTGCGAGGCAGGAAATTACGCGAAAACGGTAGTGGAATGCCAACCATCAAGATGATAGGATGGTAGTTAGAGCTCTGTCGAGTTAAGCGATGACTAGTAACAGATATCGAAGACTACCGTGATTGAATCAGAAAGATATTGAAGCCTATTTAGTTTCATAACATCACACAGACTAGCCGCATTGTTAAAGTCGATCGCATACGGCACACGCGCTATATTCATAATGTGACTCGTATTTGTAATGATACACAGAACATACTATTACGATACCAAAATATATCTTGTGTAATGTAAAACGGCAGGAAACATAACACAAAGTGTTACACAGGATGTCCTAAGGAGGCGATGTCTGCGTAGTTTTATAATCCTCATAAAAAATTATAGTTCAATGTATCTCCTCTAATTTTATGACAGTTTTAAATGACATACTAGCTTTTGCCGGCGGTTTCGCACTCTTTTCCTTGCTCAAAATTTTTGTAACTCGATTCCTCGTATCTCGGTATGTATAAAAGTTGATATAGTCAAAATATGACAATCCCATGGCAACAGCTAATGTAAATGAAGGATTTATGATTCTATGTATTTTCGCCTTTACCTTGGGAACAGTTTATTTTAAGACAAAAGGTAGCTATGTTATTTTCCGTTCATTTCACAATGTGCATTCTAAATCTCACGATGATCGGTTGAGTTGTTAAGGAGTTAAATCGTAACAAACAAACACACATTCGCATTTATAATATTAATAAGATTATTTATGTAACGAATCCATATAGGGCGTCGCCATTTACCATATTTATTAGACTTCTCCTGCTCCACGTGGTATCACCGTGATATGGTATCTCAGTGTATCTAAACAGAATTTGTATGATTGGAAATATTTTTTATTCAATAATTTTAAAAGTCGTATCGTCTCGCATGTGACAATAGATATTTTTTACACATCCCGACTAATATTACAAATGTGAATGTAAGTTTGCTTGTTACACTTTCACGCGAAAACTACTCAACCGATCATCATGAAACTTTGTTCACATATTCTTGGAGGTATTAGAAGTAACATAGGATACTTTTTATGAGACAAAAACAGTATGTAAAAAGCGAAGTATGTATGTTCCCTGTAGACCTATAGACTCTGAAACGGCTGGACCGATTTCGATGAAATTTACAGGGATTGTTCAGATTGGCACATTCCTGTGCTTGGTAGCGATCGGATCAACATAATTAGTGATACCCGGGCCGGGTCACTAGTCGTGTATTTACGCATGTTTTTTTATTTCAAAATAGTAATTCTTCGCTACAAGCCGGCTTATCGAAACATTGCGTAGCGTAGTATCGAAACATCGTCTTAACCTGTACAGTTTTCTATCGCTATATTTATGCGATTCAAAAAATACTTCACAGCGTTAAAGTTCTCGACTCAGAAGTAACATAAATCTGTAAGGTTAAAAAAATTAACATCAAACGGCAGCCGCGCAACAATCACAGACGTAATTCATGTGTTTTCTATTTACATTTCAGTTCCGGCATCTGGAAAAAGTAACGATGTGTCTGCACCCATTGTACGAGGCTGGAGAACTCGATACTTTTTTAATTTTCTAAAAATCTAGTTGTAAATTGAATGTGTTATCCGTTTCGGAATGTAGTTCTTGAACCTTCGACACAGCTAGTGTACATTTATTGTGTTGAAATCAAATAATTAAGTAAGTAAGCCAAGATGTTTTCCACCCTAGACTAGTTCTTTGTATCGTTAACCAAATAATAGCTGTAATAAGTCGTTCGAACTCCTACTTTTGTGACCAACATATTCGTTATTTCTCCTTTTAATGGTCTTAAGAGAATTTCTAGGTCTATTTATTACACTACTTTCTTACATATTTTCTTTCCAATTACTTTTTTTATGGGAGATAGTGTCAAACCGAATGTTAAGTGATCGCTACCCATAGACATTCGCAACAAATGAGTAGACGATAATTTGCCTACCTTTAATGAACAGAGGAGGTGATAGACAGGAAAAAGGATGAAGGGGAATCCTCTTCCCCTTCACATCCTATACTTATCAGGGAAGGATGGGAAAGGAGAACTGCCATTGGGCCTACAGCACCTAATTCTTCAGATGACATGCAGAAGGATACTACTTCACGCCTGTCTTCTGTGAGGTCGTGGTATTTCATCGGTCGAGCCGGTATAAATTTTGTTGTTGCGGGCTCTACCACTGTAAAATCCTGAGTAAACGCAGAAACTAAACACATCTAAAATAGTCGTTTTATAGCAATGTCACTGGACAGCGCCGCAACAGTGGACGCGATGAAAACCGTTTTATGGCAGTCGACGTCGTAAAATACAGATTAAATATAGTTTTTACAGCCCTCTTAAAATAATCATAACGGCACGTGATTATTAAAGCGAAGCTATCGCAAATGTACCTAATGTTGTAATGAAAGTAAGATACCCATAGATACTAATGAGTTGCAGGTGCGTTTAATAATAATAATGAATCAGCCTTTCCTAGAATGTTTCCCACTGCAGGGACACAGGCCTCCTCTCCGAGAGAGGGAACGGGCCGTAATCCACCACGCTGGCCCAGTGCGGGTTGGTGGATGTCACATGTCACAATTTGATGGGTCTAAGAACATGCTGGTTTCCTCACGATGTTTTCCTTCACCGTTTTTGGAGCAGTGGTGATGTAATAAACATAAAGTAAAGCGCCTGCTTGTGTTCGAACCCGCAACCTACAGTAAAGTCGGGGCCTAAACCGCTGAGCCACCACTGCAGATCCGTTTGCCTACCTTTAATGGACAGAGGAAGGGATAAACAGAAATATTAATATCCATCCTCGGACGAATCGCAGAATACTAGTGTCTTCTGTGAGGTCGTTGTATTTCACCGGTGGATGTTGTTGTTTCGGGCTCTATGACTGTTCAATCTAGATCTATAGATAAAAAAAACAATCTGTCCGAATCTGTCTGTCCGTGTAGACCGATACCAATTCAGCCTTAAAATTAAACAAGATTGCAATTTTTTTTATTATTGTGATTTTTTATGAGTCAAAAATAGAAATTATACGGGGCTCCAGTGGACGAAGAAATAACCACGACTGGTTAGAAAAAGGGGCCAGCAAACCTACGATATAATTGACCAGTCACCAACAATTCGATATATAGCGTAAGTCACTGAGACGAGGTCCAGCCTCGCTGCGCATAGTTCATGTCACATTACGGACAATCTTATCCTAATGAATGCGTTATTTCCTCAATATCATGACACAGAAAAAGTATTAAGTTCAGAAATGAATAAATCTGTAAATAGAAACAAAAATATGTCCACATAAATACGCGGAGCAAGGACCGAAGTCCATTTATAAGCGAGCTTGATTTATTTTAAGATCAAAGTCCGTATTATTATGTCTGGAAAAATTCCAAGTTTTTCAACGACTCCAATCGCTTTTTATTCGATGAGTAAATAATGAAATGCGGATGGAGAATCGAATATTATCTACTGGTACGTTACGTTAAAACAGGATCGTCTATAGAAATGATGAAAGATGAAATGAGACAAAAAATATGGCAATGTACAGGGAGGCGAAGAGCTTCGGATAATAAACGAGTATCGTTTCGAAAATCCGACGATAAAGAAGTTTAACTTAATTACGATACATTTGATGTTCGATTATTGACATAAAACATGTCTTAGTCACTACATGTTTTTACGCGAATGTTTCGGAAGTGTGAACTCACACTCACACGGGTTTGCACTGCGGAAAACGTTCACACAAAAGGTATTGTCGTGTTTTTTCAGAGAGAAAACTTGTATCGCGACAAGTCTACGCCAGTGGAAAACGGTAACATCGCCTTTGTGTAAGAATTCATTTAACATTTTTGCTTTACAATTTAACATTTATTTTTATTTTATAGCAATCCTTTAGCAATATTATACAATCTTTTTATTATGTCAAAGCGTATTTTATAAACGTCCTGTTGACCTTTTGCCGCGCAACCCTGCGGCGACTATGGTACCGTTCGAACTGTTATATTTGACTATTTTACTTTATAAATAGGCGTTACATAGAAATTATTTTCCTTAGGGATAACTCGTATCTTTATCGGAATACGGTGACACCCGAACTGTCAATGAATAATCGTTTTATCGATTAAATGAGTGACATTTTCATATCTAATATGGAACTTTATTGTTAGTCAAATGTCAAAAGATGTAATGGAGCTATTTGAGAGGCACGATAAATACGAACTTTTCCGAAAAATTACGAAGGAAAATCTTTTCTTACTATATCTAAGTTGTTTTTATACCTTACGTTTCCTTCAATAGAACTCAGTATGAAGTATGTTAGACGTGCAGAAAGAAGCACGCGGGTGTTTTTGTACCCAGATGTTTCCTTCAACAGAACTTAATTGTCGATTTAATTTAATTAATTTAATAATAAGTTTACGCAGAATATTTATGCTTACATTTTCATATGATTAACTTCATTGCATCCGACGAGTTTATAATTTAAATGATTTTGCGAGAGCGTTCACCTGAAATATTATCAAATTATATTTCATAAATTATTAACAAGACAACACTTCACGTATTTGTCAAAATTTGACATTTAAAAAAAAAACTTTTAGACAGTTTGTCATTGTCAAACTTGTGTCACCTAAATAATAATAGAATAGATAGATAAGTAAATTATTTCTAAGTAGTGACTAGATAAATAGTTAGGTAAACACCGCGTTGAGGCGTGATTATAATGTGAAAACACTTAACGTACATATATTACTTTAATGGGCGATCGCCAGAGGACGATACAACCTGAGGAGATGGCTACGACAAGCACCGCGGTTACAACGGTTTCACCGCAAATACAAGAGGTAATATCGTAGAGTACATGTAAACACGACCTTATCTTCTATGTTTGATGACTTCGTCAAACTAAACTTCAGGTTTAGATAACCGGTAGACGCTTGCAGCGTCTGTACGTTGTTGTGTTCCGTACATCGTATTCAGAATGGGATCTATAAAAACACTTGGCGCGTACATTTCGAAAACTAATTTTAGTACTTTGAACTTATTCTCGTCATTTATAAGACGGGATTATTCTTCTAAACATGCGGGCTTACTCTGCGATGTGAATGTATTGGACTTAACGCGTGTGATCGCCGGCCCGTTCTGCACCATGACCCTAGGCGATTTGGGCGCGAACGTTATAAAAGTGGAGAGCTTAGATGGTGATGAAGCAAGGAAGTGGGGACCACCTTTTCTTAAAGGCAACAAGGATTCCTTTTACTTTATGGCAGTGAACAGAAATAAAAAAAGTATATGTGTTAATTTCAAATCTGTTGAAGGTAGGTGCAATTCCTGTTTATTTCAATTGTGATATTAGTATTAAGTTTTACATAAATAATTTTTAATTTAATAAATTGAATCTAAAGCCTTATGTTACATACAAGTAGTCTCAGCAAGGAGAGGTTTCATTTTCAATTTATAAGCAAAAAAAAATTTTTTTTGATATAAGTGTATTATAAATAGTGGTGGGTCAGTGGTTTAAGCCACGACTTACGTACTGTAGGTCCTGGTTCGAACCCAGGCAGGTACATTACTTTGTGTAATTTATTTCATCACCACTGCTCCAAAACAGTGAAGGAATACAACATGAGGAAACTGGCATGTTCTTAGAACCACCAAATTCGAAGACATGTGACATCCACCAACTGGCACTGGGCCAGCATGGTGGATTACGGCTGATTCCCTCTCTCAGAGAGGTGGCCTGTGTCCGTGCAGTGGGAAACATTCTAAAAAACCTGATTTATTATATTTATTATTAGCAAAGATGCGTTTTAGTAAATAAGTAAGGTAACATAAGTCTTCAATTTGCTTTTTTTATGAAATTGGCATTGATAAGCATAAAAAATCTTATTTTTTTACATTACTTAAAAATATAGGTTAGAATTGATACTATTTACCAAATTATTGGAAGAACTGTACTATATTGTTGACTAACTAACTGAAAGCCTTTGCAATAAAATAAATAAGTTTCAAGAGTTCCTTAAAAAAATCATAATTTTTTAGCTTAGTTTGTTTTTAGGTAGAAACTTGATGTATGACTTGGCTAGGAAATGTGATGTGCTTGTGGAAAACTATGTGCCGGGCAAGCTGGACCAACTCAGTGTGGGGTACGATGAACTAAGCAAAATAAACCCCAAGCTTATCTACTGTGCTATCACTGGTTTCGGTTCGACTGGGCCTTATGCCAAGAAACCAGGGTGAGTTATTCTTACTAATAGTAAACCTTTTTGAATAACCATAACTCCGTTCCAATCTGTAGGATTTGCATAAATATAAGAAATCATTCAAAGACATACAACCATTTTCCTTGGCACAGAGAACATAATATAACCCCCCTTTATGATGTAGTTGGATTAGATTTGTAGTTGAGGTATTTGATCATTTTTTCCATCCCATTAAAAACTTCAATATTTACCACAAATTTAACTAAATCCGAGATTCCTTCATATAATTTTTTTTAAGTTATAAATGATAATATATCTTTTTTTACAACAAAGTTAAAGGTGTTGGAGTTCAATGATACAATTTATCCGTCTAAAATTAATTTAGGAAATCTTCCAGCAGGATTATTATCCTATGTACTTGTTTTATTATTTCTTCTTTTTGAAGTATGTTTATTGTAATGTGATTTCAGCTATGATGTAATAGCAGCTGCAATGGGTGGGCTACTTAATGCGACTGGAGAAAGAAATGGCAACCCAGTGAAGCCTGGTGTTGCTATTACAGATATAACAACTGGCTTGCATGCATTTGGTGCAATAATGACGGCTCTGTATTATCGGAAAAATACTGGAAGAGGACAAAAGATTGATTGTAACTTGCTATCAACTCAAATATCAAGTATGATTAATGTCGCAAATATATTCTTGAATTGTGGGATTGAACCAAAACGTTGGGGCACGGCCCATGCTAACATAGTGCCGTATCAGGCGTTTAAAACTAAAGATGGTGAAATTGTAATAGGCACAGGATCTAATGCGCAATTTGCTGATCTTTGCAAACTTATTAACAAAGAAGATTTAATAAATGACAACAGATTTATAGATAATTCTGTGAGAGTACAAAATAGAGAAGTATTAGTGGAAATTATTAGCGAAGTTTTAATTATGAAAACAAAGAAAGAATGGGCGACAGTATTTAAAAACGCCTCATTTCCCAATGGGCCAGTGAATACAATGAAGGATGTATTTGAAGATGAGCATGTGAAAGCGATAGAACTGGTTAAAGAACTGCCTCATCCGGATGCAGGATCAGTTAAACTAGTTGGGCCACCCACTGTGTATAGCGAAGGGGGGAACTGCGCCAGGACTGCTCCTCCAACATTGGGACAACATACAAGGGATGTGTTGGCAAATTTTCTGGGATACCACGAAGCTAAGATTAATGCTCTCTTTGAAGGAAAGGTTATCAGATAAGCTTCATCGTAGAGATAATATTATTTGAGATAGTAATATAAAGATAAAAATGACATATACTAAAGAGCAGAGCAAATATAATATGGTATAAAATATATTTTATCAAAACATGTTGTCTTTATTCTTTGTAACATTGACACTAACTAAAGATATGATAATAAAACGTAAACACTTATAAATAAACTAGTGACCTGCCCCGTCTTCGCCCGGGTACCAATAATTATATTGATCCGATCGCTACCAAACATAGCCAATCTGGACAATCCCAGTTGTAAATTTCATCGAAATCGGTCCAGCCGTTTCGGAGTCTATAGGCAATAACATACTTCGCTTTTTGTATACTATTTTTTTAATAAAAAGTATCCTATGTTACTTCTAATACCTCCAAGAATATGTGTACAAAGTCTTATGATGATCGGTTGAGCAGTTTTCGCGTGAAAGCGTAACAAACAAACTGACATTCACATTTATAATATTATAGATAGATAAAAGCCTATTCTCAGAGCTACCGAATGTATATGCAAAATTTCATTGAAATCGGTTAAACCGTTTCGGAGCAGTATGGCGACTAACACTGTGACAGGAGAATTTTATATATATAGATGATTTTAAATGTAAAGAAATAGGGAAAAATACTCGACAGGTTGGTGCGGGAGATCACAAGGTACATAAAAGGATTAGAGGGAGATTTCTTTGGATTGGTCGAGCTATTATTTATCCTGTCCATGTTGCATATTAGAATTAGAATCTACAGATACTTCAATCTGCACTAGTAGGGGGTGCAGATTGAAGTATCTGTAGATTACAATCATCTAAATTGCGGCCAGCATTGATAAAACATTGTTATAGAACTTCCATCCTTCTTATTCTGAACAAGATTATTAGTCCTTTAATGCAGGGATTCTGGCCAAGTAATTTTTTACACATTGGCATTGAACCCAAGACCCATGGTGTAATAGGTATGCACTCTATCTTCTAGGCTATGACCAGACAAATATAAAGATAAGAGATAAATGACATTAGAACAACGTCTTGTATTTCTTATCTCCGGTATCACCAACTCCTACTTTCAGATAAACGTGGTATCTATATTTAAACTGCAATTAATTTATTGCTTGACTTAAGAATTATTTTATCAGTATTGATACATTAGGATATACTATTTTAACTGATTGTATTACACTAGTTGACGAGCAAATTTACTGATATACGGATTCATCAAATTAGGACAAGATATTACATTTTCAACACAGTTCTGTACTTGTAACTGATAGGGCCCTTATATTAAAAATTCATTACAACCGTCGTTTGAATAGGACAAAAAGGAACAGGTGTATTATGAATATACGGCTGGAACGGAGGTCCTTTCGATATTTTTTAATTGAATTTGTATTGAGGAGCCTGGTGGCTCTGCGGTTTAGGCCACGACTTACGTACGGTTGCGGTTTCGAACCCAGGCTGGCGCTTTACTTTGTCATTTATTTCATCGCCACTGCTCCATCGGTGATGGAAAACATTGAGGAAACCGGCATGTTCTTAGAACCACCAAATTCGAAGACATGACATCCATCAATCCGCACTGAGCCAGCGTGGTGATTACGGCTCGTTCCCTCTCTCGGAGAGGAGGCCGTGTCCCTGCAGTGGGGTACATTCTAAAAAAGGTTGATTTATTATTATTAGAAGAGTTATGATTAAATAAAGAAATGGGTATTTAAGGCGTTAAAATTATAATTATTTTGCATATTCTCAAAATTAACGGCAAGCCAAATCAATGGTTCGATGATGGTTTAAGGCTGTAGCGGTAAGTGCCTCAAAAATCACTGCAAGATGTCGGTTTTGGGTGATGTTTTCGGTCTAGCCCCTCAGCTGGCTGAGCTGGCACACAAACGAATAACAGATTAAGAATTCCGGTGTAAAAAAAATGAATTGAGGGCGGAGGCTCCGGTGAAGTCGAGCCGGTCTATCTCGCTACTGTGGTCTTCGAGCACTGTTCTAGTCTCAGCTTAAAGACATACTCAGGTGCAAAGTATTACTTACTCGAGTATTTTATGTCACATTTGACATACGTTATTATGTTTGTATGGGCAGACGGCGGTGGAGCCGGTGACCGTGATCACGCTGCGGCCGACGCGCGCGGTGTCACGTAAGAAGGTCGGCTGGACTGAGGACACCGTCGACAATGAGAACATGAACAAGAAGAAATCCAAATGTACGTGTTATTTACTTAAACATAGATGGCGCGATTACCAAATTGCAATTAAACTTACGTTAGGTTTAAGATCTTTCCAAATAAAGTTTTAAAAACTTTTTAAAGTTTTGCAATAGTATCTAGCTTCAGATGGGTAAGCAAACGAGCAAGCGGTTCACCCATATGAAGTGACCGCTACCCATACGCATCTGTAACAAGCTAATGAGTTGCAGATGCGCTGGCCTGCGTTTAATGGACAGTGGAAGGGATAAACATTAAAGTAAATATTTCCTTTATCTATCTATCTCCTTCCCATCCTTTTCTCATTTTTACGGCGACTTCCCATCGATGAAAACATATTGTCATCTCACTTGTTTTCAGAGACAAAGAGAGATCTTTCTCTTACTCTCTAAAGAAAAACATGTTTGTATGTTGTTTTCAGCAGAGTTGCCACGGTGTTGAATCAACAATGCATGTCACGACTAAAGATTCTATTCTGTGTATTGTATAATTGGCTGTATTAAGGTTGTTGCATATACGAGAAGCCGCGGCGTTTCGACGAATCGGATTCTGAGAGCAGCGACGACGAGTGCGAGCACTGCTTCGGCCACGTCGAGCACAGGAGGCACAAGCACCACCTCGCCACAGCCACAGTCACCGCCACCACCGTCGCGACTACCACCATTGAGCTTCAGGTGACGTGACTATATCAACTCTTAACCCAGGTATCCAGTACATCAGGCATCTGACCGATCCGACGGAGACGGTACGCGCATCCCAAGAAACAGGTGCTCCACAGTCCCATTCCGAAAATGGAGCGAACATGTCGCCACCATTAGTGGCTTGTGTAGTGTATGTTTTATTTAATTTCCCTCTCGAAGACCATAGAAGACCCCGCTTTTGGGAATATGAAGTTTACAAGAAAATACGTCCGAAGTTCTTGTCGCCATCATTTTTTTTAATGTTAGATGGATCATTTGGGGGGTTGTGCACAGGGGGAGGTGTACATCCAGCAGTACACGCTGCACGTTTCAGTATCGCGAACGTATCCACTATGTGGAACAGTTGCCGGAGCACAAGAGCGTTGCCCTCTCATTTGCCTAGCTCTTTGAAACAGCATATTGCATAATTTACTTGAAGTAAATTCAAAACGGATGGATGGCCTCTAATTAGTTATCGGTCTGGTAAAAATGTATAATTAGACGATTAATATAATTTTGTATTGCATTCCAGAATGAAACAGAGCCCACTGTAGAAGTGACGCTTCAACCGTCTGAAGAGCCCCCCTCGGCGCCCGCTCCCACCGCGCCGCCCGCAGCCCCCACACCTCCAGCCAGTTAAACTGGCTCGGGTAACATAGAGTATCCTTCCCAAGCCTTATTCGTTATTTAATTCGTCTCAAGGGAAATTTAAAACCCATTTAGTTAGTTTATAAAATTACTTTATAAGTTTTCTTATATATTAAATGCGATGTAGTTTTGTTGGGAATAATTAATTTTGTCAGTACAATACTTGTCGGGAATCTTTGAGTCTGAAGTGGGGAATGACTAGCTGAAATCAACGCGAGAAATTAAAAGATAAAATGAACATTTGAACTCGCTCTGCTGTGTTAACGTCAAACAGATATATGTGGCAAGTACTATATCATGGATGTTGTACTGTACATAGTACTTGGCAAGTACGGATGTTCCAGTTTAAATTCTGTCTTAGTCCGCAAGCACAAAGGCGCACATGTAGAGCACTACTTGTGGACAGTTTCGTCCTATGTGGACTTTTATGTTTTTTCGAAATTAATATTTGTTAATTCGGATAATGTAATACAGCGCCCTCTTTCAAAAAGATAATACATCAGTGAGTTATCCTTGATACAACCGTAGACAATGCATATACCTGTCAAAAGATGGCGCACTAATTACCAAATCGATTAACTGCATAGAACAGACGGTTGAGAAATATATTTGAATACTACATCTATACTATACAATATTATAAATTCGAAAGTTTGCATGTATGGTTGTTTGTTACTCTTTCACACAAAACGGCCGAACGGATCTGGATGAAATTCGGCACATACATACAATATATAATTACTGTATAATTTTAATCTTTTATCATATAGAATAGTTTACACTACGGAAGCCATGCAAAAAGGGAGTGAATCGATTTGGCAAGATGGATTAGACGTAGTTATAACTGGAATGAAAATACATGCATATATATACGAGTAAATCTAAGAACTAATCAGTGCACAATACTTTAGTTACTTATATCTAGACACACACAAAGGCGACCGCATCTATATCTGCGAGCGCCAGAAACAAAATTTCCAGTCTTTATAAACTGTCATTTGATTCCGTAATGTCATTATAAACTGTCATTTAATTCTATAATGTTATTATAAATTGCTAATACATATATAGGTACAGTTTTATCCAGCTATAAAATATATTTAAATATTCAAAGAGTGTCTGTTTTGATGTTTTATTCGTGTATAGAAAACAGATAGATATGACGTAGACAGAGATTATAAATGTGTTTTGCCTTACAGTGGACCTTGAGGTTATTTGTTCTGTCACAAAAATGTGGATTATTCATTGCCGGCCGTAAAAACTGTAACCAAAACCCTTACAGCATGTACTAGCCGTACGATCCCACATAAGTGGATTAAGGGTTGGGAGAAATTTGAAATTGTAGAATTTTGCAAGAGACACATAACCTCAAAATTCGTATTATATACCCAATCCCGATGAGTGAAGTGTTTTCGATTAAATTAAATGTTTAAAATCTCCTTTATAATTGTTATTGAGAAATATATGAGTAGGTATAGAATTTTACTTACATTAAAAAAAAAAATATATAAAATATTTTTTTTAAATATTAACAATCATCAATTCAGAAATATAATAATGCGTCTATAATGTTTAAGACAATAATGTTACATACCTCTAGATGGAGCATTCGGGCCCCAAAAGTGGGGCTTAAGTCGCTAACAATGGTAGAGTCCGCAACATCTGTTGAAGTAGAAGTATTCTACGTTTCATCTGATGTGACGCGCCGGAGGCCGAATTGTATTCCTCTTCCCCTTCCAGCCCCTTTTCTGATACGGAAAGGATGGGAACTGGAATAGGATCCTTTTTCCCTTCTATCCATTAAAGGTAGACAACACATTTGCTTGTTGCGGATGTCTATTGGTAGCACTCACATAACATCAGGTGATCCGCTTACCATATTCCATAAAAAAAGTTGGTATTGTACTGCTAGTTTAAAATTACTTCGGCAGTCAGGAATTTATCCTGTTAAAGCAAGCACACAGACATTAACTCAATTTCCCATTTAAATCTGTAAACTGTGGGAGTTGTAATTAAAAAACAAGTAAAGTTTGAAAATATTTAATTAATAGAAAAAACATTTCACAAGACAATTATAATGAAAGTACATTACATGAAAATCGTTATTACCGATACCGATTAAATTAAATTTATAAATCATGTTACAATTACAATACATAAAACACATACAAAGTTAACCATATTAAAACGATGATTCCTTAATATATCAATAAATGAAAACTTGTCCGTCAGTCTTACAAAATACATTTTAAATACACAATCTCAATGTCTTAGTAATCTAGATTCGATTCTGATGACACAATACACCACTACTACTACTAAAATACTAGAACAATCTTCATCAAATACTTAAAACAATCTTCAGAATATTATATATATAATTAAAACAATGGCCTAAATCATGTGTAGTCCGGTGGATGTACTGGGGTGTACCTCGGGGTGAGTGGTACTTGGATTAGTTCAGTCTCCGTGTGAGAGTCGGTTATTTAATTAATTAAAAATGTCTAATGATGTTTAAATAGTTTTTATGTATCCAAAAGTATTACAAAGTCTGCTCCGATGCTTTTTGTATATGCATAAAAGTGTACGAGTTGAATACATCTGTACGATGATGGTATGTAAAAATGCTTGTCAATCTTTACACAACAATCATAGCAAGGCTTCCCTATCTCTTAATAGAATATATTGTACGTATTAAATATTTAAAAGTTATTTAATAATTTTATGAAACAGCACCTATTGTCATCTAATTATTAATTTGAACACTGCTGAGGACAAGTGTTAGAACCAAGAAGTGTTACAGACAGATGACGTAATTTAAATTATTTTTTTTTAACTTAAAGAAGCAAAAAAGAGAAGAGAAGATTGAAGACTAAATGTTAAGGATTAGAAGATAACACCATAAGGCACAACAAGACATTTTTTTTTAACACTTGCTTTTAATACTAACCATAGATCTTGTTCTGTGATATTTGCACAGGTTTATATGCCTTTAACAAATATTAATAGGCCATCGTTTTACTACATAAGAATCAAAGTAAGCGTAAAGCAAAAATTTATTCAGTCATTAAACTATTACTACACGTGCTCGATAACATAAGACATGATTTATGACGTCACGGCTTATAAGTTTTTGTACAGCATACAAAAAGTTTATTTGAAATAATGTACGAGAAAACCAAAGTACAGCTTTTCCGCTCACTGTAAGGGTGGTGAGAGGAGGGTAGTTTCACAGCACGTCCCATGCACACATTATAGCTATTGTACTTGTCAATTAAATAATAATAATTTAAAATATGAAGGGATATAACCTTTGTCGAACAGCAAACATCCTTTGACATCCAGTCGACCGCTCCATGGATACTAGCTCGTGGACGAACACACACACAATCCATTTATAACACGCGGGGATATTATTTTGTTCTTCGTAATTTGCTAAAAAAAATATTTACATTATTACGTATACGTGTAAATTATTTTCTATAATGTAAATCTATCTAAAATGTAAAGTAACACTAAGGTGACGTTTTAAATACAGGACATACCTTTTAAGAGGCTTCTCCCGATACATGACTTCCTTCCTCGGCCTCCTTGACCGTCCCTCCTGCCTCTCGAGACTGTCGCTCTCCGGAGTCACGCTGCGGCTGTTGTGGTCCTGACGATTATCTTTGTTCGTGAATCTAGTCTCCTTTGTATCGCGTCGAGATGTGATAGAATCGCATCGGGATTTGCTTGTATCGCGTCGAGCTTTGTTTGTATCCCGCCGGGTTACGTGTGTATCGAGCGAGTTATCGTTAGTATCGGTAGTATCGCGGGGGCTTTCCGACACGTTGTCGCGGGAACTATTGTACCGGTTGCTGCGGCTGGCGGGCTGCGTGTCGACGGATGTTTCACCAGGTCCGGACGCAGCAACTTTCGCTTCTCTAGAAATAAAATAGTCGATGTGGACTAAGCGATGAGTACACGTACGGTTACTACCTTTTTGTGATACAGACAAACTACTTTATTACCTATTTATCTTTATATAGATATCTTTCCGTCGTTCGTTTCGTGGAAATTGGAAGATAAAGTGAAGTGAAATTATATAATATAAATAGCTAATGTTATAAGGTAATATGAGGAGTTGTTTTCGAAAATGTTATGCAAAATACAAATTTTAACGTAAAAAAACCTTTGTTTACAAAAATCACATTTTGTTGTGAAACAAGGTACCACCAGAACACTAGGAGGTGGTTATACTTCCTCGCTCGAATATTCGTTGAACAATGTTATGTATGTTTTTATGAAATAAATACTTACGAGACGATGACGCGGGCATCAGTGGCGCCATTAGGGCTGGGCGCGTCGAAACGCATCATATCCTTTATTGAGTCGGTTGTCGACCTTAAAAGATCTTTCATTTGATGGGTAGGTGATTCCACGTCCGATTGCTCATGAACTATAGGTCCAGGTATACCTCTAACCGTCTTAAGGTGAAGGGATTGAAGAATTGGCGACCTTCCTGGTGATGTGTGGGTCTTAATCTTTTTAGGAGGCGATACCAAGCTCGTGCTGCTTTCATCGTCGAATTTCATCTTTGCAACGACTACTTTAAGCACTCGCTTATTGATGCTGCAATATAATAACCAAAATCAGACGGATATGATACCTGAGTAAAGGTTACCTCGTGTCTGAATTCCTCTTCTTGTACTTACTAACGCGACTTAATTGTAGTTATGATATCAATGTCTTTGACTTCAGTCAATCTATTCTGAATTAATATGTAATCAAACAGTTTACTAAGCATAAATGGTCAGATTGGCCATTTTATCTTTTCCTTTCCAGTATGTATCAAGAAAATTTTATTATTTTTGCATTAAATGCAATCAATACGAAAAAAATTGTTTCTGATGCAAAATTAAAATAATAATAATAAATCAGCCTTTTTAGCATGTTCCCCACTGCAGGGAGCCAGGCCTCTCCGAGAGGGAATGAGCCGTAATCCACCACGCTGGCCCAGTGCGGGTTGATGGATATCACATGTCTTCGAATTTGGTGGTTCTAGGACTTGTCGGTATCCTCACGTTTTCCTTCACCGTTTTTGGAGCAGTGGTAATGAAATAAATTACACAAAGTAAAGCGCCTGCCTGGGTTCGAACCCGCAACCTACTACTAGGGCTTAAGCCGCTGAGCCACCACTGCTCCTACTCTCTTCCCCAATCTATCTTATCTTACTGTATCATGGGTAAAAAAACTCATATGTTGGAAAGAGAAAGAGCACAGAGGTTACTCAAGGATAACCTGAACGGAAACCATTCAAATTCCCTACACAGCAACCGTATGCACAGCACGATGTATGTAACTGTAAGGCAGTTGTCCTCCACTATATATATGTCAACCAAAATAACCTATGATTTACAACAACCTTCATCAGGAAGAGAAAATAAAGTATGCTGTCACACCTACAAAACTTTAGACTGGAAGCTATCCGATAATCCGACTGAATCATGTATCCCAATCTATTTGTAATGCGTATTATAATTTTCACGTACCTGTTCCTACGTGGTGGTGGGAGGTGGGGGGACGAGGTGCGCTTCCGTCGTCGCAATGTGGGCGTAAACACGGACCTCACCGCTGCTGGCGATAACTGATCCACCTACAATTTTGTATCGAACCAATACTATTATCATTACGCTATAACTTTGACAATGGGATACAAAAGTAAACCAATGACATGAAAATGCTCACGGGAATGTTAAATCGATTTCTCGTTACTGATATGTCAACCGATTGTTATCCCGTTTCTGATTTTTTGATCACCTCTATGATTACAGCTAAAACGCATTTGGAATTAATACAGACACAACAATGCGTTTCGAAGAACTGTTTGAAACAATTCCTTGACGCTTCAACACGACAGAGCTACGAATTCAGAATTTTAACAATGGTAGAACCCGCAACAACATCTGTTGCACGAATGGGCCGGCTCGACCGGTAAAACACCACGACCTCACAGAAGACAGCCGTGAACTAGATTATTCTGCGTTTCGTTTGATGAGTAAAGTGCCGGAGGCCTAATTTTGGTCCTCTTCCCCTTCCCCTTCCTATCCTTTGATAATAGGGAAAGGATTGGAAGAGGAAGTGGACTTGACGGTGGAGGGGGTGAGTAGAAAAGGAATATAACCATTTTCTGTTTATCCCTTCCTCTGTCCATCAAAGGTAGGCAACGCATCTGCAACTCTTGTTGCGGATGATTATGGGTAGCAATCACTTGATATCAAGTGAACCGCGTGCTCGTTTGCCGCCTTCTACTATGAAAAAACAATTAATTCAAACATGATGATTGGCATTCCAAAATTTATACTAGAAGCCTTAAATAAGGGGGTGTCCTGAAAGGCCAGCACCACATCTGCAGTTCATCTGGTATTGTTGGCTGATGACCAATTAACGTTAGGCAATCCAGTGCTCGTTTGCACTCATATACTAAACGGCCAAGTGTGAGTCGGACTCGCGCCCGAAGGATTGCGTACTATATGTATAAAAAAATCACGTTTGTTGTATGGGAGCCCCCTTAAATATTTATTTTATCGTTTTTTTATATATTTTTTGTTATAGTGGCAATAGAAATACATCATCTCTAAAAATTTCAACTATCTACCACGGTACATGAGATACAGCCTGGTGACAGACAGACAGATAGCGGAGTCTTAGTAATAGGATTTCACCCCTTGGGGTACGGCACCCTGTAAAACGCTAAGCAATTTGGAAAACTTTGTTATTTTAACATTACCTGTTTTTCTCGAGGGGTAGACAGTGATGCTCCGGTATCAGCCTCTTCGAGTTCTGTGGTGGAGTCCGGCTCTAAGCTGCCGCGGCCTTGCCTTCTGCTTGTCTATTCATTACATAGCCAATTAAACTCTAACAAAAATAAAATTCTATTCGGTATGCATTCGTATCTCTTCCCAAAACTAATTCCAAATGGTAATAGACAAACTGGCAAGCTAATGTTAAGTGTAAGTTAAGTCCCTACAAACAGAAAATATACTTTTTTTTTCTTAATTGACTAGTCATTATTTGCCAAGAGGCATCTATAACTACACCAGGCTCAAGGTGGCAGATCGCAGAAGGCGCCTAGCCTAAGCCTCTAGAGATGCAAATGCGATGCCAGCCTTTATAGAGTGAGGAGGGGGGGGGAGGATTGAGATAATTATTACAATATTCATTACCTGAGTTTCATTAATATCCAGCAACCAACTCGGACCTTCCAATGGGTTGTCTATGCAGCTACCACTACAAAGTACAATATACATTGAAACAGCAGTACATATACAGAATAGTCATAACGGAATAGTTGTACACACACAGCTGAATAACTTTTTCAGCTTTTTAGATCAACGTAAAAAGTACTTGAAGACCTATCACACTCCGGGGAAATATAAATCAAATGACAGATCACTATTCATATTGGTCCAACCAATTGAGCTGCAGGTCACAATAGAACGGACATACATACATACATGTATACACGCAAAAAACATTACTGATTAGTCAGTCAGTTAAAACAACTTTGCATCAGATGGGATTTTTTACTATTTGTTTTTAATGGGGCACTAGGTTTAGTTTTTTTTTATCTGAGAATGTGGCAAACGATCAATCGGATCACCTGCTGATAAGTGAAGGCTACCCATAGACATCCGCAACAGGCAAATGTGTTGCAGATGCGTTGCCTACCTTTAATGTACAGAGGAGGGTACACTGGAAAAAGGATATTTTCTTTTCCCCGTTAACCCTCTCGTCATCCAATCCTCTTTCATTTTCCATCCTATCCTTGTGAGGAAGGGATGGGAAGGGGAAGAGGACTGAAACTAGGCCTCCGGCACCTCACTCTTCAGATGAAACACAGAGTACTTCTACTTCACGCCTGTTTTCTGTGATGTGTATCAGACCATGTACCTTGCATGTGGTGATGGGGACTGTTCATCGGATTCTAGTTCATCCTCTTCAATAACCGTTTGTAGTACTTCCCTGAAAATTAGTTATCTACCTTTAACTATTTAAGAGGGTACATAAAAATATAAAACAGATACAACTAATGTTATTTAATAGATTCCTACATGTTTAATAAAAAGTATAGGGGTAATTATATTGATCACACACAAAACATAACTTACGGATTTTCAAATTCATCGATTTCGGAAATATTTTGTGATCCCTCAAACACCTGCTCACTGCTGTCTGAAATTACAAAATTTTTATATTCAACAGAAATTTAATATATTACATATAACCCAACATACTTGGTGCTGGTATATTATAAAATACTAGTGACCCGCCCCGGCTTCGGAACCTACACTACCACTACCAAACACAGGAATGTGCCTGACAATCCCTGTAAATTTCTTCGAAATCGGTCCAGCCTTTTCGGAGTCTATATGTCTATACATACATACATACTTCGCTTTTTATATAATTTTTTTTTTCATAAAAAGTATCCTATGTTACTTCTAATACCTCCAAGAATATGCGTACAAAGTTTCATGATGATCGGTTGAGTAGTTTTCGCGTGAAAGCGTAACAAACAAACTTACATTCACATTTATAATATTAGTAGAGATACTACCGTCTAAGCCAAGAATTTCGGTACTGTTATCAATGTCATCAGTACCATCCTCCATCTGATTGCTCTGTAGTTCTGCCGCATCTATCCTTGTTAATGGTATAT
The DNA here is from genome assembly GCA_029849275.1 of Papilio elwesi. Lineage (NCBI taxonomy): Eukaryota > Metazoa > Arthropoda > Insecta > Lepidoptera > Papilionidae > Papilio > Papilio elwesi. The sequence goes on along the minus strand of CM056687.1, from coordinate 549,695 downwards.
ATACATCTAGAATAAACAATAATTATTAAGACAATAAATGGATTTCTCTGTGTAAATTTTAGCTCAGTCATTGTGTCGATATGAGACGGCTTGCCATGGGTCATTTTCGAAAAATATCTAAAGAAACCTGGTTATATATTAGGCAAGTTGATTTAAAAATTACAGATCACAAGAAGCAGACATTCTCCCACCAAAGTAAAAAAACATGGCAGCATTATTCTTACTAGTGTACTGTATGTTTTGCAGTACTATAATCTACATTTTTTAAGTCATAGTCTATAACCTTACATAGACAAGTTTTGTTATTCCGTTTTTGTGTAAGAAGCACTAGTAACAGCTAATTAACACAAATAACTCCAATAGTACAAGCGGTATAGTCGAGATTTATGTATAAAGTTTTGTAACATAAAAAGTAAAACATTATACCTTGTAAGATATGCATAGGTACAGGTCGCTGAGTGACATTGTGGCTTGGTTGACTTGGACTTCTATTCCTTGATGCTGAAATGCAAAAAATTTACTGGAACTGGAACTACACTGGAATATAGTGGAGATAATTTTGAAACGATTAAACTTCTATTGGTCTGCCATTTACAACTCCAATGCTGTGAAAGTATAGGATTTAAGTAGTTTTAAATATGTTTCTCTTGGATACCAATAACAGAAATCTTAAGTGTTGAATTGTGGTGACGCAGATTGTCTTGGGCTTGATGAAAATTGACACTCTTTACATGTTATTGATGACATGCAAGGTGTGTCAACCTGCAATAAGCCCTTTGCTTCAGTGTTTTAACTATTAATATTTAGCAATGAAACAATGTAAACTTTAAAATGTGTAATGTAACAAATTTCAACTCACGTGAATTGCTACTATTAAGCAACGTACGACTAAGTGACACCACAGGATGAATGGACTGACCACCAATTAACATCGGGGGAACCCTGTTCACCCTCTCCCTCTGGGCAGGAGGTGTGTTGCTCAGCCTAGTCCACCGTGGAGAGGATGCGTCTAGCTCTTGCCTGTCCCGCATATATGTTTTAGCCAATTCCATAGTCCTAGTGACAGCATTCGAGGCCTGTACTAAATGAGTTAGTGCCTCCTGAAATGCAGACTGGAGTGCCGCATCTAGTTGGCGTATTTGAGCTGCACCACCACTACGAATTCTCTGTAAAAATGTAACTTTTTCATTGTTCGCCAATTACCTAAACTACCTAAATGATGATGTGTGAACGGAATTATGGAATATTTAGATATTAATTAACAAAGTATGAAACATACTTTTTAGAGGAAATATAATACAATATGGTCTCGTTATAAAATACACCAAACTTACGTTTAATTTTAACCTTAATTCGTTTCGTTCTCGTTGGAGATTACAGTTTTCTTCACGTACTTGCGCTGCAGTTATTTTCCAATGTTCTATTGACTTTGCTAGTTCAATATTTTTCTGTTTCATGTCTTCCATTGCTTCATTATTGGTAGACATAGTTCTAAAGTAGTAAAAACAATATTTTTATAGAATGAAGTTAACTCAAAAATATTTGTCTGAAATACAACTTCGGTGGGTTCGGTCGATTTCCGATTTTAAATTGTTTGACAGTTGACATTTCTTGACATCAGCTGACACTTTGGTTTTATCCACGGAAATAATTACAAGCCTAACAGGAGATTCAAGATTGAACTTGAACTTTCATTATAAAGAGTTAATTAGAATAAAAGTAATTTTATATTACAATAGATGAGGGTATTTATTTTCTTTAAGGAAGCTCGATGTCTTTTTTTTCACATTTATCACATAACACAAAATAAGGGACTCATGGACGATAAAGCTGACACCACCTTGGGACTGTTAGTCGCACGGAAGAAGAGCAAGTAGAACAATTAGTACCCGGGTCATGTATAGTGCATGCCGTGTTACAGTAATATCAGCATTCCTCTCTGTGGAGTCGCGCCACCTGCCAGTCTGCGGGGACAAGTGATAGAAGTTCCTCAATCCCCGCAGACCAACAGCGCAGCTCAAAGGTGGACTTAATCCAGGCTTTCTCTGGTGGGCCATGCAACACGAACCGGACCTAGGTTCATCTTGGTTCACCGTAGGTGAAGCCACGGCTACTAAGCCTCACCGCCACATGACAAGGTGGGTACCCTATCGGGGTAATTAAGAGGGCCCAATACTGACTTATATTAAGCCTCACGTACACATTAAAACAGAATCGAGAATAACATTGCATTATTCTCTGTGGTTTTTTTTAAATAATGTAAGCGACATTAACTTACAACTGAAAATTATTAGCTACAAGAGTGGCTGTGAGGTCTCGATACTTTTGCCTCGTTTTGAATGTTGTAAAAAATATATTTAAGTCAAAAACACGCGGCGTGTGATAAATACGCAACTCTTTTAAGTGCTTGTAGGTTACTTTTTTAAACACAACTTTAATTCTTTGATATGTCGTTTCGAGGTAGAGGAGGCGGAGGTGGTCGAGGCGGTTTTGGTGGTCGTGGTGGAGGACGTGGTGGCAGAGGCCGAGGCGGGGGCGGTGGCGGTGGAGGCGGCTACAGGCAACAAGACTTCGGCCCGCCCGAAACGGTCATTCCTTTGGGTCACTACGGCTGGACAGTTCAAGACGATTTAGTTTGTAAAGTAGACATTGAAGATGTACCGTACTTCAACGCTCCAATTTATTTAGAAAATAAGGAACAGATAGGAAAAATAGACGAGATTTTTGGAAATTTGCGTGATTATTACGTGTCAGTGAAACTTGGGGAGAACATAAAAGCTAAGAGTTTCAAAGATGGCCAGCAGTTTTATATTGATCCCGCGAAATTGTTGCCGTTGAAGAGGTTCCTTCCACAGCCCCCAGGTGCTAAGCGAGGTGTGGGACGTGGAGGTCCAAGAGGGGGTCGTGGAGGAGGTTTCAATAGAGGAGGCGGAGGAGGAGGTCGAGGTGGTGGTTTCAACAGAGGTGGTGGCGGTGGACGGGGCGGTGGATTTGGACGCGGTGGAGGTGGCGGTGGTGGATTTGGACGCGGTGGCGGCGGCGGTGGTTTTGGCCGCGGAGGAGGCGGCGGAAGAGGAGGTGGTGGCTTCAGGGGTGGCCGTGGCAGATACTAAGTGATAGTGATAATATACAAATCTTAAGTGTTAAGAATATTATAGACTTGAAATGGTAAAATATCTGATCACATCCAGTTGCAGTCAATAAAATTTTGTAATCAATGATCAAATAAAAAAAATAGGCTGTCTATTGTAACAATAATTTGAAATTGTACTCTAATAAATTGTCAGAATCTTGTTATGAATGGAAATAATAAATGTTACATTTGTATCTTCAGGGGCAGTTATACCTAACAATGTTAGCTAAGCTGTGCCCACAGTGCTGATATTAAGTACATTGAGAATATAATGTTGGAAAATATATTGAAATGCTGTGCAAAGGATGTGTGGGATCTAATACAATAGTTATAAATTAAAATTGTACAACAGTGAAGTGTAATGTGACTAATAACCTTTAAAGACAGTTTTATCTAGTCCCTCTTACATTCCTATCCTAGATCACCAGGAACCCTGTATTTAAATAAGTTCTTCATAAAATGTAGGCTTTTATTTTGGAAAGAGAAGGGGTCAGATAAAAAAAAGAAATAATTTATTACCACCAACGTTTACATGCACAATGTAAATGAAGTACTAATTTTATTAATGCAAAACATTACACAATTGCCATTAAAACCATATACAATTAACTTTAGCTATTTAAAGTCAAAACGGATCTTCAAAATCTGTTACAAGAGGTCAAGAATAGTATCCCCTGTCCCTAATATTTGCAAACAACCTGATATATCTGGTCATTTTACTTATCATTTTGGATTTCATATTGACATTTGTGACAACAATTTGAAGTACTGCATGTTGTTATTTTTAACTCATGTTCCATTGTTCTGCTTGCTGGATTGTTTTATCTAATTTTTTGGTGCAAGTTTACAATCAACAGTATCTAGATATACATTACTAGATATACTATTATTTCAATTATTCTAGATTGTCTAAAGCACTTTTACTTGGACTGGGTACATAATTACAAGATAGGGCTCTCCCCCTATGGTTGAAGATGTAGAAAGAAGGCAGGTTACGTTGTGTCTCCCATTTGATGTTGTTCAATTCTGCTGCAGCTGGTATTTCACGGAGATTTCCCGCTACATTAAGTACACCCCACATTACGGCAAATAAACTCAATACGGCCTGGAGTACAATCTATAAATTGAAAAAAAATATATTCTTTACAATATTCATACACATACTTAGCATTTTAACTGTAAATAGTACTTGTATGGAACTACAAGTCTTGTGTTTGGTTCCCAGCAATAGTAAAATCCCATAAATAGGCTAATGCTAGACCACAGCATTGCCTCTAAACATCAAGTGGGATTGTGGTCAAGTACAGGGGTGATGAAGTACTAAATTGAACTTTAAATGTGAAATTTAAAGTCATCATCAGTTGACAGTTTTTCATAGCAGATGTGTCAAAGTATTCTGAATTTATTTATTTTTGTTGTTTTTTAATATTATTCAATGTCTAAAAAAAATCTGAATCTGTCACCATCCTCCAGGAGGCTTCTTATGGCAGTGTGCATTTTCAAATTGTTCATCTTTACAAAGACTGGATGATGCTACCAATGAGAAAATAGTTTGAATGGTGATGTAATGTTGAATGTACCGCATGCTGCTTTCACATCCTGAATCTGATTGTTTTGAAATCAACAAGAGTAAGCACATGATGTCTAACAATATAAAAGAGATACTGGTGGAATTCCATGAAGACAGAAGAGGGTGCTGGTTCTATAGTAATATATAATAAATATAAGTGGGGAATATCAATGAAGAGATGAATGCCGATCAGTTAATGATGAAACTGATGAGAAGGTATGCACCCAACCAATAAAAGAATTGTGCCGATCACACTGATAAAACAAGATTTAAGTAAAAACAAGGGTTAGCGTCAGGCAAGTGACCAGCCATAAAAACTGTAGGCAAAACCTATATAGTATGGACTACAATCTGTTCTGACCCAACATGTGTGGGAAAAGGACGGGGATGGTATCACATTTGAAATCTAATTCACTCTGAGCACAGGAAAGCAACTGTTTTACTGCTATGCTTGGTTAGGGGAGGTGTAAAATTCACTTTTGTAATAAAATGTACACTATGAATTCCAAGTGTAATAGTTACACATAAATACTTATCTAAACAATTAAATCAGCTACATATTCTTCTGTTATTAGTGTCACAAAAAATTTTGTTACAAAGGTTGTGAACAGTTACAATGTTATGGCCGAGATGTCTCAGTACCTTTGACATTGTCACCAAGTTACTAAATAATTGAAAAATATAAAAACTGACTTACATCTAAAGGTAAAGTTGTGAATTCTTGTGAAGTGATCCTTAAATATGTACGATCTGTAACATCAATATCATCAATTTTAATTAATTTATCAAGGTTCACCTGTGATGAAATGAAAAAAGTATTCAATCTTACGTTGTGCTGCTGAGAACGCGGAATGAAATAGAGAAATAAATCCCACTATTACTATAATCTTATGAAGTGACGATTCCATTTTTGAAAGATTTCAGTGTCTAAGTTAATTTTGAACTATAATGTTAACTAAACTTGACTTGAACTTGATAGGTTACAAATGGTTTAATTGTAATTGTCCTGAAAAAGTTTACTTGAATCTGAATCTCAATGTCTCAAGTTGTAATTTTTAAAATTAAAAGTAACACTGACGTCTGTTGTCAGTCTGACAACAATATGACATCAACATATTTTAAAAATTGCAGCGTAGGATCTAAAGCTCATCATGAATGTGATTTGCGATAATAGTAAAACCTGTTTGTAATAGGCAGGTATACTGATATTTATTTTGTAAAAAAATATCAATCCAATGAAATTAATATTTAGTATGTGTAAGGTTGTGGACACGCCCTCCACAACCTTTAGAACATGTTCACGTTGTGATTCATGTTCACGAAGTAAGTATTCAGAAGTTTTAATTTTAAGTACTTCCAATTTCTTCTCCAATATTTATAGCATAATAATTGTGAAGTGAAAACAATATAAAATAAAAGCACAATGCAATTTTAATTGTTAGGCAAAACTTTCTATATTTTTCACCTCTGCTCTGTGGCTCAAATTACAATCTTGTCTTATCTAATCCTATCTCATATCATATGCTCTTTGGTCATCAACATCAAACGGTTACGGTTTTGTTGTGTTGTAGTTGTAGGGAACGGCGACTTTTCTTTAGTTAAAACATAAGAATTATCTGAGAGCCGATATTGGTATAAGTTAACAAGATGCCCCGTAATCCTAAGTTAGAAGAATTTGAAATTGAAACAAAACCGACAAGGTCTATTAGAAGAGGAAATGTTTCTAATTTTTTTTATGATTCGAATACAGGCGCTTTTTTGGGAAGGACAGCTGAAAGTTGGGGTGAGTAAGCAGCTTTTCCTTGTTTTTCAGTTAGGATAATAAATGATTGTTCAGAGTCTAAAATAATTTCATATCATTTAATTCAACCGGTTATTTTCAATGCGTACCTATTTTGAGGGCGTGGCTATTTTTATTTTAATCTGTTCATTTATTGTTTATTTAGAACAGGATGTCTAAACATTTCTTACTGTACTGATAATTGATAATTTATAAATAAGCAGGTTAAGTTCACATACACTATATTCAAAAGCTTTGAAGTAGCTAGGTTAAATCTACACATACAATATTGTCATCTCAGTTTTTTCAAAGAGAAAGAGAGAAAGCTTGCGTATCAAAACAGTGGAAACACACGGTAATCAAACAAAATTGATACATCTAAATTTATTTGTATTTATAAAATTTTGGAATCATTAAGATCCTCCCCTATAGTTTTCTCGCATTATATAGGCATTCGAACATTTTTAAAGTACTTAACACTTTCTCTAATAGTTGGGTGTAGTGTAGTCAAGAGTGGTAGAGCCCGCAATAACATCTGTTCCACGAACGGGTGGGCTTGACCATTGAAATCAAGAAGTTGTGGCCCTCAGAATATAGGTGTGAAGTAGAAGCACTCTGCATTTTGTCTGAGTGAAGCGCCAGAAGCCTATCCCTAGTCCTTATCCCTTTCCTATCCTTTTGTGATAAGAAAAGGATGGGGGAGGAGATGAATAGGAGAAGGTATCCTATTCATGCTCTCATCTGTTAATTAAAGGCAGCCAAAGCTACTGCATCTTACTAACTTTTTGCAGATGCCTATGGGTAGTGGTTACTTAATATCAGGTCAAGGTCTTGCTTGTTTGTCACTTTCATAAAAATAGTTGCCACAAATTGGATTGGTACGAGATAGATTTTTGACTGCAATAGAGTTAATTCTGAACATTTTCAATGGGAAGGAAGGTCAGGCGGCTTGTGATGAACACCATTTTAAAAGATTGCTTGCCTCTAAGTTCAAGTGCGCTCTGATTGTTAAAACCTTTATATCTTTTTCACAAAGGTATTGTGTGGCGTTCAAAAAGTTCTAAAAAAGCTCATGGATTGGAGCTAGCTATAGACTTGCTAACAAAATATTAAATGGTCTTGTAACATACACTTAATTGTAGGAAGTAATAAAATATTTTTTTACTGGAAACTCCAATATTCACATGAAACAAAAGAAAGTAAAATTAAACTGTTTCACAAAGTTAAAGATAATATGCATGTAGTTAGAACTATGGTTGCACAATGCAATAAATATAACTTGGACAGTTTTATGCCAAACAGCTAATCTCTCGCATACAAACAATTAATCTTGAAATGTAGTCCAAAGAATCGACAGAGGGAATGGCCTGAGAATCTTTTAGTGAACTTTATGTGATAGCATTTTTGAACTTATGATTAATATTATATTATCAAGTTGTCTTAGTGGGTCTTGGCAACCAATTTAACATAAAATGTTTTCGGAAGGGTTTTATTTCTTTTCTGCATGTTATTTATGGTATGATTGTCCCCAAGGATTGTAAAAGGTCAATTGCAATGGTAAATTTATCATTTCACACCCATTATTACCCTTATTCATCCTCGATCAGATTGTCCGTAAAACTTGTAAGAAGCCAATCTACATTATTAGCAATTTTACAATGAATACATACACTAATTTGGGGAAGCCCTGTAATCCTGTTAATGATTGATAGTGCTAACATTATCAGTTCAAACTGGTATAGTAATAATAAATCACTTAGTGAGTTGCCGCCGGTAATCCCAGGGAAGCCATACAGTTTCATTGGCTAGGTCAAATGAATGCTTAGTTTTGCTTTCTGTAATTATTATTAAGTTTGCAAAAAATGGCTTGTTAGTGTAACCCTGTTAACCTAATGTGGTTAGGGTTGACACCATTACATACAGTTTATAATTTATCATGGACAAATTAGAGACAGATTTTGTGTTTGTTACACTTGAGGACTCAACAGAGCGGCATGAAATTTTGCACACACATAAGAACATATGGTACCTTTTGTAATGTTATGTCATACATTGCCATTGAAACCAATAACAACTATCTGATATTCACCTGTAAATGACAAGCAATTATACATATTCATTATCAAGTTACGAAAACTTCCTCCGAGGAACGGCCTTGCCACAGATAGTTCAATATAAAATCCTCAAGAAGCCTTTCATACATCTACATATCACTTGTTTTGTGTTATTGTACTGATGTCAATTACCACAATATTACTATATTATATTATATTTACCATAAAAATTTGTTTATCGTGTAATCCAGGGGATTTACCAGCTTTACATACTAATTACAGTAAAAACACTTGCAATGGTGAGCAGGTACTAACTTAAATAAGCATCACGAACTTGACTTGTTTTGTAACAGTATAATTCGGATAATGAATGATGAATGATCGCAATTTCTTTGTGTCATAATGATTGTTTAGACATAGGTTCCTCCTCTAACATAACATTGTTCTTTTATTTTTCTATTTAATTTTTTTTTGTTTGTATATTGTGTATTTTTTCCTTTTTAAAATCGAATTAATGTTTTTATTGTTAAGATTTTGTGTTTGACTTAAGTGAAAAGGTGTTAGTTCTCCAAATCTTCTTAAATAAAATATCAACATAACATAACAAAGTAACATAAATACAAGTACTCATAAGAGTGCTTAGAATTTCATAGATTTGTAATTTTTTGGCTAAGCTGTGAATGAACATAAGGAATTTAAAGTAAAGAATAATTCTGTAAATATACTAATCACAGGAATGCTTAGCTTTGATTGGTGATTAAAAAAAGGCTAACTAATAACTTAATGTCTTAACCATATTGTAAAGAGTTTAAATTCGCTAATATTTTTTTATTATTTACTTGCAATGATTTACAAAATATTCAAAATCTTAACCGAGTGTATCAATTTGTTACAGGTAAAATCGTGCTATTCTACATAATATTCTACGCATCCTTGGCGGCACTCTTCATGATATGCATGGTGACCTTCAAGGAGCAGTTCATTAACCCTAGAGTGCCGCGGCTGCAGCAGGATCGGGGACTCATCGGCACCAGCCCGGGGCTTGGCTTCCGGCCTCTGCCCCCTGATGTTAGGAGCACGCTCATCTGGTACAAGGGAACCAGCTACGAAAGCTATAAGTACTGGGAGGATCAGCTGATCGAATTTTTGAAAGGTAAGCTCCGAGGAATCCTCAGCTGAAACACATTCAATTTCGAAGGTTCTTAAGTTCGTCACAAAGATCTGTTTACTTCTACAAGCATGAACAGTTCTTGGGTTTATTTCAGGATCCCGCTATTTCAGAACTGTTAGATCTTAGTTTAGAAATTCTATGAGTTAATATTAATTTTAATAATGACTTATTCAAAACTAGTTGTGTCCCGATGTTTCACCAGCCTTGCAAAATAATTTAACCAACGGTTGTTAAGCCTACGTCGGACCCTATATGATTGGTCATATCAAATTATCTTTAGGGGATGAATTGACAAAAATTCTATTTTAGTGTTTGACTATGTGAGAAGCAGAAGTCTCTAGGCCTAGTAGTTAGGGCTGATGATGATATATTACAATATGTCAGTCAGACAATTTCTTCTTTTATATATATATATATATATAAAAGATAGAAAGATATATATATATATATATATATATATATGTATCTATCTATCTATCTATGTATATATAATAATAATATATAATAATAACAGAACACATGTGAAAATTATCTTGGTTGTATGCATTTGTTTTGTTCCAGTGTACAAGATGAAGGGTCAGACGGCGGGCGCTGGTCAGAACATCTTCAACTGCGGCTTCCGTAGCCCGCCGCCGCCGGGAAAGGTGTGCGATGTGGACATCCGCAGCTGGGAGCCCTGCATTGAAGAGAACCACTTCTCATTCCATAAATCATCACCGTGCATCTTTTTGAAATTGAACAGGTAGTGTTTGATTTTTTAATAGACTAAAGACAGGGCTTGGATTACTATGATTAGGAGACATCAGGTGAACAGTTTGCTAGCGTCGACAGCTAGAGCCAGAGGCTTCAGAGTGCGTGCGTGAGTTGGAAATAGAAATGGAAGTGCTGTAGCGAGGGATGCCCTACTTGTGTTATAATCTCTGCTGATTGTAATGATGCATTTCTATGTCTTTTATATAACCAATTATTTGTTTTCATCATTAATACTTTTATCCCTACTAATATAAATGTGAATGTAAGTTTGTTTGTGACGCTTTCACGAACTACTCAACCGATCATCATGAAACTTTGTACACATATTCCTGGAGTTATTACAAGTAACATAGGATACTTTTTATGAGAAAAAATAGTATATAAAAAGCGAAGTATGTATGTTCCCTATAGACCTACAGACTCCGAAACGCCTGGACCGATTTCGATGAAATTTACAGGGATTGTGCAAATTAGCACAGCGGGTGTTTCTATGTTTGGTAGCGATCGGATCAACATAAGTGGTGGTACCCGGGCGAAGCCGGGTCACTAGTATATTATATATCAGCTTTACAGAAGAGATTATTGTAAGACAACCTTCGCTCTGTTTATTTATAAAAATGTAATGAATCCTTGCACAATATTTTACTATACATTTATCTCAGCAATCGGAGAAAGGTGTAAATAATAGAATTGTATAATAATAATAATAAATCAGCCTTTTTTAGAATGTTTCCCACTTCAGGGACTGTGTAATGGGCCGTAATGTGGCCGTAATCCATAACGTTGGCCCAGTGCGGGTGGGGTGAATGTCACATGTCTTCGAATTTGGTGGTTCTAAGACATGCCGGTTTTCTCACGATGTTTTCCTTACCTGGGTGAATTATAATAAATAGGGGAAAACTACTGTTACGCGTTCAAATAGAGGGATTAGAAGCAGAAAGAAAGCCATGCGGTGTGTTAGAGGGACGTTCGTTGACAACGCACACGGCGGCTGAGAGACGGAAGGGGTTTTTACAGGGTGCGACGCCGCAGCGACAACACGACGTGGCTCATATATATATAGCACCAAAGTTCAACTCGGTATCATTCAAACACTGACTGAACCACGTTGCGTAACTGCATTTCTACTACAATCTTAATTAAAGGATTTTGTACTACGTTTATTGTTCAAATCTCACCAAATGTAGTCTAATTTAAATGTAAGTTGGAGGCTAGACACGAAACGGGTGTCGTGTCCTGTTAGTCCTCCGAGCAGGCCGAATGGTTCGCTGGATTAGAATATTCGTGGTTGTAACGTGGGATATAAACAGCAAGGATACACTTTTAAATTACTTTGAAGTAACACCTTCACAAGTACAACGAGTCGTTCGCCGAGCGGTTTAGCGGAGATCCCTCGATTCGCCAACCAATCCTTACGAACTATTAAAGCCTGGACTCTGTCGAAACGTGGCCCAACGCTGCCAACTCGTTGTCAACTGAATTTAGTAGCTGACTACATTGTTCGTCAAATCTATGTTAGTACTATTGACATCGTTTACACTTCGTACTATTGACATTATATAATGTGAGTTTGTTTACAGGATCTACGGGTGGCGGCCAGAGTTCTACAACGACACGGTGAACCTGCCGCGCGAAATGCCCATCGACTTGCAGATGCACATCAGGAACCTTACAGAATCCAATAGAGACTATGTAAGTCTATATGAGCGAAGTGCGATAGTCCCTGTAATTTTCCCATTTAATTTTTCGAATTTTCCAGATTTTTTTTACATTAGCTTTCAAAGGAAGCTTCAGCTGATAGAGGTTGCTGTAAATTCTAATTGTTCAGTGCGAGATCATTAAACTATTGATTAATACCTTATGACTTTCCTATTCATTATGTTACTTAGCTGTTGCGGCTTCTGATATACTTCGAATTGTAGGTTACATGTGTCAAAAAGTTGTTACCATGGCAACCGATATTGTAAAAATTTTCATGACGTTCGGTTGAGTTAGTGACAAACAAACTGACATAAGCATTTATAATATTAGTTGGGATTAACTTCATTCATTTCATTCCATATGTTGTTATATTGAATGTTAATTGCAGACCAACATGGTGTGGGTATCGTGTCAGGGAGAGACGCCGGCCGACAAGGAGAACATTGGGGTTGTGAGATATCTACCTTATGCGGGTTTCCCGGGGTATTTCTACCCGTACATGAACGCTGAGGGATACCTGAGTCCTCTAGTGGCCGTGCACTTGGTCCGACCGAAAAGTTAGTTTTTTATTTTTGACACTGATGTTGGTGTGGCCAACATTCGGCCATAATTTATTATGCTTTAACTAAAGACAAATATGTCATATTTGTGCGCCTAGTATTCTTAAAAAGGTCCTAGAAGTTTTTCCATCACTCATTTACCAATAGATACCTTTCCTGATGAAGGGTCTGCTGTAAACAAGTTTTTTATTCCTTTTTTATCTGTCATAAATATATATATACCGAGGAAGTATAAATGTAGGGAGAGACAGAAACCTGACCTCAAGTTAACTGACCCATAGACTGAATCTCATTACATATGTAATGGACATCCACAACAAGAAGTGTATTTCCCAGCCTTTGTAGGAAAGAGGAGGGGGAGGGGCTCTGGCATCCATTTCACCCGCTCGAAGTTCAGATATATAACTACTTCGGTATGTTTCTGATGAGTGAGGTTCCTGGGGTGACTGGTGAGGGAATCGATAGGAAAAGGAAATATAGTTATTCCTGTTTGTTCCGTCTCCCTCCATTAAAGGAAGGTAATGCAGATCACTTGATACTATGAGCTGTTTGCTTGTTTGCCAACTTCTTATATGAAAAATGGCGATTTCCAGGTCATAGTTCCTGTTATATACAGGCTATTAATTTTTTTTCAGCGGGTAGAGTCATAAATATAGAGTGCCGCGCGTGGGCGAAAAATATCAAATACGACAGGCGGGAAAAATTAGGTGTCGTCCATTTTGAAGTAATGATCGAATAGGATTTTTTGTACTGGCAACACAATGGTACGTAACCTGATGATTTAATTGTAAGTAGTAGGGGTGCGTGATTTTTTTGGTCTATTTTTTGTAACGCTAAATTACTTTAATTTGATTTTAAAATAACAAAAATAATTAACTTACTTTGTTTTACACCAGAACGTCATTTTTTTTAATTTGCTATTAATTTTTGAATATATGATGCATCTTCATTTCATTGCACCCCTAACATAGTGTATGTTGTATGGATATCCAGTTCTATTTTACATACATTCTAATTTTTTATAGTATATATTAAATGTAGTGTGAAATAGTTTATGTATAAATACATAAATCATATTTTAAATAATACCACCGTTTCTCAAATATTATTGTGGTGAAATACCATAGAGAATATTGACTTTTAAAAAAAAAAATAGATTTAACCCGTAATATAATCAGTTTTTTTTCTTTTTACATATTTTATGGTCCATTATAATGTTTGTTTTTTTTTACTTTATATTAGTGAGGACCTGTGTTCATATGTTGATAATTTACAAATACTTGAGAAGAAATTTTAAGCCAATTAAAATGGGTAAAAAAAGGGCAATAAACAAAAAGACTTTGCATTGCCATGACTAAAAATTTAAATGCATTTCCCAACAATAAATCTTTTTGTTGGAAATATAAATATCCGAATATATTTGTATTTAGTCCAAATAGCAAAATCACATGCTATTGTTTCATTCCGTATTATATGTAGTAATTATAATTGTATGCCGTCCATATAATTGATATATATACATTAAAATTAAATGAATCTCATTACATATGTAATGGAAAGACAATTAAATAAATAGCTATATAAGTTTTTATATTAAAATCGCTAACAACTCTGAAATGTACGCTGTGATTGATTATGTATTTTGAACCGTCCATTTACATATAATCTACACTTTATATACCTATTTTTATATAATAATCATGTATTATTATATATACTATTAAAATGAATAAGTGTAATGTCTTTGATATGAAAATATTGGAATTTTAAATGTATTTTATTATTTTAATTTCAATTTTTGAAAAAAATAAGTGAAATGTTTCATTTAATAATTTTTAGATTGATCATTTTTGAAATACGTCGGTCTCTTTATTTGCAAGATAAACGTATCAATATTCTTGAAAAAAAAATGAAATATCATTTGAAATATACACTTCAATAAATGAAACGTAGATGCTATTTATGCTTAATATAATATTTACGTGTCACATTGATGTCGAATTCTCTTTTTAAGAATTAATGATGGAAATATAACTGCAGACTTTTTTTTTAATTTAGCAAATTGTATTTTTTCCCGCTTGATTTATTGTCTATTATATGTCATGAAATGTGTACATTTATTTTTAATAAACACATTACATTAACTGCCAGCATGGCCAATGTAGCCGGAGTAGGCTGTTAATCTCATGGTTATAAAAAACCCATATAATTATTTTATTAATACTTGTGTTATGATCAACTATTATAAAAAAATGCATTTAAGTTGACATTTTGTAGTTTATTTTTTTCCGTTCCATGTAACATTTTTTTTTATTTGCATTTTCGTAAAAAATGACATTTATGCATTTCAGAACGACATTTTCGTAAGACTGAATCATAAAATAATAAATTATGTTATTAAAATTGGGTTTGTTTTTAAATTCAGTTATCAATTATCGAATATTATGTACTAAATTATTTTAACTAAATTATCAATTGGTATTTATATTTTTTTAAATAATTTTTCCTGTATTGTATTCCTGTACTTGAATGTTGTATCCCATATGAATTTAAGGTCACAATACGGTATCCTTAGAACGAATCTCGAATAATGGCACTATATATGAATTATTATTAGGTTGATTCGTATGACAGCTGTCATAGTGTAAACAACCTCCGTGGAAGATTTCTTGAGATTCCACTTAAGTTATCTCCTCATCATGTTAGTTAGTCTTTTTTATAATTTTTTCCCTATTATGTGTTTTACAGTTCTTTTTCTTTGACTTTGAATTATTTTTGTATATTTTTTAAGTTTTACAGTGTACCTCGTGCATATGTTCACGCGAGTCCGTCCGTTGCAGCAGATATAATGTATTATTTAATAATGTACTGTGTGCCTCGAGTAATGTTTAAGCTAGATTAGTGTAAGTGAAATAAATGGATTTCTACACATGTGTATATTATTTGAACTGTGAGACGTCTGTATAATTAATAATATAAATGTGAGAGTTTGTATGTATGGATGTGCGGATGTAAGGGATTTTTGTGACTCCGTCACGCAAAAACCGCTGAATGGATCTGGATGAAATTTAGCACAGGGATAGATTATCGTCGGGAATAACATATAGGCTACTTTTTATCCCGATTCCAGTGGGGCTCCTTTTTTTTGTATATTTACAATTGCATATCAAAATGGAAATGTGTGTATGTCTGCTTTCTATAGATTCTGAAATCGCTACCCAGGCGAAGCCGGGGCGAATCACTAGTTTATAATAAAGTATATATTAAAGTGTAGTCCGCTGTTTGTACCCATCGGGGACCCTTCCTCAAGAAGAGTGGGCTTAGTTCGCAGCCGGGGCTCATCTCGCACTGACACTAGTCGGTACATACACTGGACTACAAGTGAGTTAATCTGTTATTTAATTACTTCGTGTATATTTTATAAATAAAATAATAAAAGAGAGAGAGTGAGATGGTGGAGGAGGAAGAGATATATATATATATATATATATATATATATATATATACAAGTGATCCGCCCCGGCTACCACTAATTATGTTGATCCGATCGCTGCCAAACACAGGAATGTGCCAATCTGGACAATCCCTGTAAATTTCATCGAAATCGGTCCAACGTAACGTAACAAGCAAACTTACATTCACATTTATAATATAAGTAGGGGTACAGAGAGTGAGAGGGTTACCTGTTTTTATTCTAGATTCTAGTTTTTCTGGTGATAAGTGACATATCCTATGCCCTTCACACACGCATATACACACGCACACACACATATATGATCTATGATAGCACCAGGTATTTTCTGGCAACTTTTTTTGGCCACCAATATAGATTACTAGCTGCCCTATAATTAATAGACGGTTCACTATTTTGGCGATAAGGGCTTACACATAAAATATAGATATATGCTGTCGCTGGCTTTTATGCAGGACTATTTAAGGTAAACATTACATTATACATACATTATATACGTTTAACTCTAACGGTTTTTGCAGCGCACACCAGAGTAGCTCGCATTTGGCGTAATTTTTCCTCCTCACTTGACACTTGTCGAAATATTTTGTACAATTCATACAATATCTTTATAAATTATAGCCTGTGTGTTACTCTGATAAGCTATATTATTGTAAAGTTTCATTAAAATCCATTCAGTAGTTTTTACGTGAAAGGGTAACAAACATCCATACATAAGACTATATCCCTAAGAAGCGCGAGATTTCTCTAGAGCATATTGAATACGTAAGGAAAACCTGAGCCCTCTGTGACCAAGCTTAGGAAGACGGGGGGGAGGAGGGGGTCACGTAGTAAGGCTATGTTTCGTTATTGATAATCAGTTTATGTAATAAATATTGGTTTTAACTTTATTATGGAAATAGGGCGGGCACATATGAGCACAAGAAATATTACATGTTTAAACATCTTAATGATGTTGTCAGGCTTCGTTATTGTTTTCTATTTTAACTTCTTAAATAAACCTTTAAGTAAAATAACCAAATAAAATATACAAACAGTGAAATGTTTCTGACATACGAACAAGAATAAGACGAGACAAGAATAGTACGAGGTATCTAACCGTGAGTTCGCACTGTGTGTTCACAACATGTTTTCAATTTCATCTCATGTTTTTTTGTGACCGAAAGGTCACTGTTTGCCTAGAGGAGGCATTTACAGCTACACCGGGCTATAAGCGGCAGGGCGCAGAGGGCTTAGCCTAAGCCTCTTTAAGAGTAACTTAGCTCGAGGGCTCCCGCCGTAGAGGGAGCTCCGGCTCGGGCCGTTACTTTATTATTACCGGATTGGGAGGCCGCCGAGCTCTTATGTCGCTTCGGTGGACGCTCCATTAAATGACTCGGATTAAGGGCACCCGAAAGGGGACCTCGGTTTGGGCTATCACTTATTACGCGTTTAGCATTCCGATTCGAGGGTGCCCGAGAGGGCCGAGCCTCGGCTCGATCGGTAGCTATTATCGGATTACAGCGGACACGGTGTAAGGGACTCCTATGGAAACAATTGAATAAAGTAAAAAAAAGGCTCGTTTAACAAGAATTATTAATTGGCATACTGTATTCTATTCGAATACCTCAGTGTATCTTTCGATCACTGATTAAGACCATTTTTTATGTTCATTAAAATCGACCTGCAATTTAGTCGAGTACGAGACTATGTTCCAATCAGTCTGTATCCAACCCCGAAACTAATGTATTATATTTAATTATAATTTAAAAAATTATAACCAAAAATAAAACAAAATAATAATTTAAGGTTAGTTTGACACGCGTTGATTTTCAGCCAAATTATATCTTTTGCTGGTCGAACAGCTTTTCTTGACCCTTGATTTTTCGGGTCTCCGTTCCAAATAGCAGAATGGGTAGCTTATATGAAAAATTTCAAGAATTTTCTCAAACATTTTTCGTCATTATCTTTGCGATTTTAACATGATTTGACAAAGGGAATATAGTTGTACAGTCAGCATGACTTGAAACGAAAAACATGTATCTCAAGTCGCGTCGACCCAAAAAAATCCGTCCAGCAATTAAGCCAGAAGGAAGTTTGCCGGGTCTACTTCTATATATTTTGTTTTAATGGAAATCGAACCCAGCACAGCAGCAAGTACTTGTACCATTACGACTACAAGGTCGTCAAATGTGCGATAGTACTGGTCAGTATCACACAATTGTTTCTATGCGATATGTTAATAAAGAGTTGTACAAATACATCTGCGCTCGGCACACACTGCACACTGACCGCCAGCCGCCGCTTCTGTTATGATGCGTTGTTAGCGTTTATTAACAAAACATAACTCGGGAAATCATGCCGCGTCAACTAATCATTCGTGTTTATATTTTAAATAACAAAATACCCTTACTTATTTTTCACTACTTGCTTTTCACGCCGCATGTCGTGGGTTCGATTCCCACCCGGGACAGAACATTTGTGTGCACGAACACGTCTGTTTGTCCTGAATCTGTAATTATCTATTTAAGTATGTATTTACAAAAGACAAGTAGTATATGTAGTATATCAGTTATCTGGTTGCCATAGCACAAGCTCTGCTTAGTTTGGGATCAGATGCTCGTGTCTGAATAGGTCCTAGGATATTATTATTTTGTATTCGAATGGCGGATTGGAACCCACGACCTTATCATTGGAAATCTGTAACCTTAACCATTAGGCTATTAGCGTTTCAAATATTGTACATTATTTATTTACATAGTCTTTCCTTCTATCTGTACCTTTATTTTTGTATTAACCATTGTCTAATAATATCATTATAAATTATATAAATTATAGGTATCCTTTGCTTTAATTGTTATAATTTATCTACCTATCTACCTAATTACAATAAACTAGAGACTCGCCCGGGTACCACTAATTGTGTTGATCCGATCGCTACCGAACACAGGAATGTGCCAATCTGGACAATCCCTGTAAATTACATCGAAATCGGTCCAGCCGTTTCGGAGTCTATAGGTCTATAGGGAACATACATACTTCGCTTTTTATATACTATTTTTTCTCATAAAAAGTATCCTATGTTACTTCTAGTACCTCCAAGAATATGTGTACAAAGTTTCATGATGATCGGTTGAGTAGTTTTCGTGAAAGCGTAACAAACAAACTTACATTCACATTTATAATATTAGTAAGGATAGGAAATTAAAATGGCATCGATCTTTGACGAATTTAATAAATCTTGAACAATTAAAGTAAACGCAACCAACTGAACCCTTCATTCGTTATGACCGTGGACTTAAACTTCCGAAAAACATTGTCACGAAACATACTCAGAAAGCTTGTTTCGCGACACGATTTTACTCCAGTGGAAGCCCACGGTAACGCTCGCATCACAACACAACTCGAATCAAGAAATAAGATCACATGCATTGCGTCAAATCTATCAATTGTACAAACGGTCGGGCGTCACGGACATATTCAGTTAATTAAGGGACTGGATGGTAGATTAATTCACCAGTCATTGCAACTGGTAGGTGCCGGTGTATTTAAACACACATAATTAAGATATTAGAAATGAAGGTCGTACATTGAATTGTGTTAGCAATTGCGTACATGACTGTACTTCCGTACGCACTAACCACTGTCTTACCCCTTCTACGTAGAAATCGAATTCAAGATGTTTTTACTACTTGGACGTTACCAGTCCGTGCCAACCCTGCAAATTACCGACGTATCCCTATCGCTTCTACCTATATAAGACTATAGAGCGTGTATTGAAATCCCTCCTCATTGTCTCCCTAAAACATAATGCTCTCCTCAGCGGCCGACAATACGAATTTCGTCGAAATCATTTGACTATCCCCAAACGTGTTTGGCGACGACTGGAGGAGGATCTGTTCCTATAACGACTAACACCGCTCCTCAGGGTTCTTTTCTCTCTGCAACTCTTCTCGCTGCATAATCTGCTCAAGACTTCAATTTAGTCAGACTTAAGGACAGGCGCAAAACAGCTAGGGTGTTTTACAGGTTGAATTTTGGAGCGTTAACAGGAATTATACGAATTAATTCCTCATCTCCATACTACCATCGGACGCTTGATACGGCAGGTACCTCCATTCTTTCATGCAAATAAAGGGACCAGTCTCAGTGTTTCCGTCCAATGATGTATTGGCTGTTGCTAAACTGCAGCGAACCATCTTTCGACCGTAACACTATTTAACATCAGGTGGGATGGGGATTTATCTACACATAGGTGCTAGGGTCCTAAGTTTCTAAAGGGTCAGTTTATAATGGGAGAAAAAGGATTATTTATATTGGCTCACAAAAATAATCAATTACTGTTTCAATACACAGTACGTTTTAAAACTATTCCAGGTAAGCATAGCACGTACGGAAACGGCACGCACGTGCGTTTCAATTAACCTTGGGTTTACACTGACGAAAACACTCACGTATTATTGTCATCCCACTTTTATAAGAGAGAACCTTAGTACCGTGACAAGATTTTACGCCAGTGTAAATCAACGGTAATAATTACGAAATGGAAGCGAAACCCACATCAGTACGATCGATAGTAGATTACGTCCCGCACTATACTACGGGCATTTGTTTCCTAGTGACGTCACACACGTGCGTCCGAGTAGCACGCTGCACGTTCGCGTCGCGCGGGTGCGTACGCGCAGGCGCAGTCGCATATAAGCATTCGACGCGAGCAGTCGCCCGTTAGATCATTATTAGCGATCGATGTTTCTTCAAACATCGTAACCTAACGTGACATAGATAAATAGATATTTATATAATATTAAACGTGTGATATTTAAATGGCCAGCAAGTCAAATGGACTCGAAGGGTCGGAATGGGCGCGCGCCCCACCGCCTACCGGATCGTTTGGAGACAGAATTGCGAAAATATTTTACGACCCCAGTGATGGCAGCATTTTGGGGAGGACGCCGAAGAGATGGGGTGAGAATTTGTGAACTTAAAGTTAATGTTTTGGATGTTTTTTTTTATATTGTCAGGTAATTACTTGCACTATTAATGCTTCAAACAGTTTATAATAATATATTATAAAGTCCAACGTACATTGTATTAGGATAATCTATTTATTATAATTATTACGTTTCTATTCGTTGCTACCTGCGTCGTCAATTATTTCTATTATAAAACAACTTTGTTATTAATCAAGGTCAAATGTCATTGACTTCTTTTTAAACAAATGACAGAACAAAAATAAAGTAAACAATACTGGCTGAAGATCGTATTCGGATTTTTTTAATTGCAACTGTCGATGTCAATAAATCGAGTAATTGATTATGTCCAAATGCGATGCCGAGTTACGCTTCGACAGGAACCTAACTGACTGTAATCGATTCGATGATGAAATCGTCTTATTCAGTCAATTTTTCACATTAAATAATATATATATATATATATATATATAATATATATATATATATATATATATATATATATATATAATATTATTAGATTAGATATTAGAGAATTTTAGCATCTGCGTTCTGTCCAGTGAACCAACTCCCTTCTACTTCCCATTCTTTCTTCCTTTCCTGAGGTTAGCAAACCTGGATCTGGATTACTGCATGGTGCATGCTATCCTTTCATGCTCATCTGCTATTCATCTGTTATTTCAATTACACGTTGGTCATTTATTAGCTAAACCGCCTACTAGATTGCCTCATTTTCTTGAAAAAATACCATCTGTTCCGTTATCAATACATTTCTAGTTTTAACAGTGGTAGAGACCTCAATATTTGTTGAACGAATACGCCGGCTGGACCGGTGTAATACCATGACCTTACAGAAGACGAGTGTGAAGTAGAAGTCTGTGTTTGGACTGATGAGTGAAGCACCAGAGGCTTCAAATACCACGACCTTACAGAAGACGAGTGTGAAGTAGAAGTCTGTGTTTCGACTGATGAGTGAAGCACTTGAGGCCTAGGTTCAGTCTTCTTCCCCTTCTCATCCTTTCATAATAAGTATAGGGTGGGATAAATGGGGAAAAGGAAATACCCTTTTTTCCATCTATCCCTCCACTGTACCTTAAAGGTAGGCAACGCATTTGCTTGTTGCGGATGTCTATGGGCAGCGCTCACTTAACATCATGTGATCCGCTTGCTCGTCTGCCACCTTATTCCATAAAAAAAACCATTTGTACAAATATTTGTATTCCTTCAATGCCTTACTAATAATCCGTTCGCAGGGTCCCTTGGGGTCCCATAAAGGGGTTAATAACTTTTAGTAAAACTAAATTTGCGCCTAAAATCTTAATCAGCGGGTCGTAAATGGGATACAATCCAGATGCTTTAATAAAAGTTACATTATGGGGGAAAAAAACAAATAATTCTCAATAAATAAACTATTATATGTGTATATTTTCTTTAAATACGAAATGGTGGATAATAAACATATCTCGTTTGGTAAGAGCTGAGGTGAAAGGGTAGACGTATCTGACATTTTTAATGTTCCATTAGGCAGATATATTTATACTAGTGACCCGCCCCGGCTTCGCCCGGGTACCGCAGTGCGAGGTGGGCTGCGACCGCGAATTAATACCACTCACCCTGAAGGACCTCCGAAAGGTCCAATACTTGTCGGTACAAAACACCGAGGAAAATCGCGAACGTGAGTTAAGCCGTTTCATAAATAGTTTATGTCCTAGGATATTATTATTATTATACTGTTCCGTCTGCTCCATTTGGGTTAAAACGGTTGTGCTAAAAAGAAGCTCGGGGGGCTTCTTTCTTTGCACCATTTTTAGTAATACGATCATCATTCAAGGAACTTTAGTTTACAACTAACCGGTCCTTTAATCGTTAAAGTAGGTACATATTCAGCAGACGGATTGTATTCAAATTTGAAAAGATGAAACAATTAAATTAAGTTTTGGGCCTTTAAGTTTTAAGTCTTTATTACGTTGATTCAATCATAAAATAAATTGAAAGTTTTTTTATCAAAGGTCACAAGGTATTTGTACCACAATCTCAATTTCACCTTTAAATTCGTTATTTGTGTATTCGCCAAGATAAGAAGGTATCTGTCCCATTTCTATAAACAAATCTTTTGAAATGTTGAATTATCCCTACTAATATTATATGTGAATGTAAGTTTGTTTGTTACGCTTTCATGCGAAAACTACTCAACCGATCATCATGAAACTTTGTACACATATTTTTGGAGGTATTAGAAGTAGCTTAGGATATAGCTATTTATAAAAAAAATAGTATATAAAAAGCGAAGTATGTATGTTCCCTATAGACCTATAGACTCCGAAACGGCTGGACCGATTTCGATGAATTACAGGGATTGTCCAGATTGGAACATTTCTGTTAGCGATCGGATCAACATAATTAGTGGTACCCGGGCGAAGCCGGGGCGGGTCACTAGTATAAATATATCTGCCTAATGGAAAATTAAAAATGTCAGATACGTCTACCCTTTCACCTCAGCTCTTACCAAACGAGATATGTTTATTATCCACCATTTCGTATTTAAAGAAAATATACACATATAATAGTTTATTTATTGAGAATTATTTGTTTTTTTCCCCCCATAATGTAACCTTTATTAAAGCATCTGGATTGTATCCCATTTACGACCCGCTGATTAAGATTTTAGGCACAAATTTAGTTTTCTACTAAAAGTTATTAACCCCTTTATGGGACCCCAAGGGACCCTGCGAACGGATTATTAGTAAGGCATTGAAGGAATACAAATATTTGTACAAATGGTTTTTTTATGGAATAAGGTGGCAGACGAGCAAGCGGATCACATGATGTTAAGTGAGCGCTGCCCATAGACATCCGCAACAAGCAAATGTGTTGCAGATGCGTTGCCTACCTTTAATGGACAGAGGAGTTAATGAACTGGAACAAGGATATTTCTTTTTCCCCGTAAACCCCCTCTTCCCTTTCGCATCCTATCCTTTTTTTATATTACAAAGTGGCAAACGAGCAAGCGGCCCCTGGAAATAAGTACCACTACCCATAGGCATCCGCAACAAGCTAATGAGTTGCAGATGCGTTGCCTACCTTCATGGACGAAGGAGGGGACAAACAGAAAAAAGGATAATTCCACTTCCTGTCCATCCCCTCTTCATCCGTCAAATCCTCTTCCTCTTCCTATCCTTTCCTTATTAGAAAAGGGTAGAAAGGGGAAGAAGACTACAATTAGGCCTCCGGCACGTCACTCATCAGACGAAACGCAGAATACTTATACTTCACGCCTGTCTTCTGTGACGTCGTGGTATTTCACCGGTCGAGCCGGCCCATTCGTGCAAAAGATGTTGTTATTGCGGGCTCTACCACTGTTAAACTCTATCCTTATGAGGAACGGGTGGGAAGGGGAAGAAGACTGAAATTAGGCCGCCGGCTCCTCACTCATCAGACGAAAAGCGGTCGGTCCGACCCATTCGTGCAACAGATGTTCTTGTTGTGGGCTCTACCTCTGTTGTTTGTCATTGAGTTGCGAATTTTGATCGTATCTGAACAGTCTTTTAACAACTGAATAAGACTATAAAAGTCGATGTGTGTACGTATGTTCCCTACATATTCCAAAAAGGCTGGACCGATTTCAATGAAATTTCTAGGAAACATCCAGATTGACCTAGAGGATGTTCCTGTGAAGTTTGGTAGCGATTGGATCAAATCTATAGCTTTATGAACCTAAAAGTAGTGACACAATATTTTTCTACGGACAAATGTGACGGATAAAGTCAGTGGTGATGTTCCGTCCGCTTCCATTTAACAATTACATAAGTTGTACATCTAACATAATAAAAGAGAAGTTATTGCGGTCATAAACAACCGCAATAAAATTGTTTACTCGCACCTTTGCCTTATGCAACATGTCATAGATTCACAAGATTCATTTAATTCTTTCATCACTACAGTTAGACCGTCGGAACAAAACGCAGAATACTCTTCTTCAAACCTGTTTTCTGTGAGGTCGTGGTATTTCACCGAGCCGACCCATTCGTGCAACAGATGTTGCGGGCTCTACCACTGTTATTATGTTTGTTGTAAATAACCAGCTCGCTTATACATCTTCTGCTTTGTTCATGCTTTTATAATTCCTGGAATAAACATTACCCTCCTTAGCTATATTGCAATTAGTCAAACTACTTTTGGTTTGTTTAAAAAGAATAAAGAATGAAAAAAAAGTACGTACACTGTGCAATCTTAGCTGAGGCTGATAATATATTTCAAATAGATTCCTTAAAAATATGTTAGGAACTTAAATTCAAACCGGTCAAATAAGTCGAACGTGTATTCGCTTTTAAATTTAATGCGAGTAATATGTACGAAGGCCTTTATAGAAATCGATTCCGTTCTGTCGTATGAATGAAAACCAGATGAATGAATGGAAATGAAATGAATGAATAGAAGTCTCAGCGACGGCTCCCATCTGCATTCATTCCCATTGTGATACCAAGGGCACAACCCGTTTTGTGTTTTTATATACACGGAGCATTGTGGGCAGATGAATGTTCGAGGGTTAGCGGAAGGGTTGATCCTTGTAATGTTTTGTTCACATCTTGTATAAAGGATCAGTACGACTTTTGGTAACATCTTTCTTGTATTATAGGTATGTCTCTACCAAATGTAAATTATTTTATCAATTTTATGTCATTCAATTGGGTTTCAACGGCTGGTTGTGTAATGACCAAACAGACCAGAAAGTTATATTGATTCATCATTGGTAACCTTAGTAAATCTACAGAAGATGTAGTTCCAATTATCATATAGAGGATTTCCACAAGATTGACCGAGGTGGCGGTGGAGTTCTAGAGTAACTCTTTCGCGGTCAAGAAGAGTACTTAAAAAGAGATTGAAATAAACAGAGAATTCTCAGTGAAAAGACGATCGTACAGAAGTTCCCACATTTTAACATTTGGTTCTTAAAACTTGTTGCAGCGGATAGCAAATGTACAAAGTGTGTCAACTATTTGGTTTGCTTTTGTAAACAACGGTTCGTAAGCAATATTAAAATTAAATGAAACCACCAAAACAAACTTTGAATTCTCATAAACTGAAGCGTATACGAGCGTTATTTATGTTTCGAGCGCGCACAACGTCACTACAAGATTCCTTCAACATTTTATGAATGTGTAAACATCTATTTAACATAAATTGTCTATGTAAATCAACAAGCTGTTTATGCCTAATGACACGAAACCAAAATGTTTTTATAACTTCACAAGATGTTCAAGAGAGTGGTAGCCCGCAACATCTGTTGCATGAATGAGTCGACTCGACTGGTGAAATCCATCTCACAGAAGATGTGAAGTGAAGTATTCCGTATTTCCCTGATGAGTAAAGTGTACACCTGATTATTGTGGGTTCTACCACTGTTGAAACATACACGAGAAGCAGGATCTTAATTGGAGTTTACATTACTTTTTTCATGTTTATCTCCATTTAATTAATTTGAAATTCAAATTTCATAAAAACCATTGTCAATATTCGTGGTATCTTATCGATATTGTGCCTGGAATTGCCAAAAAGTTTTAATACCTTTTTGCAGAAAATTATTTTTTTATCTGATTTCATCTCAAGAGTATTAAAGGTCCACTAATTATTATTAATCTTCTATTGTCTTTTCCTTTTTATGAAGAGCGTAATTAAACTTAATTTATTAAATTGTTATAATCTCATCAGAGAGAAAAGAATTATGAAAATGTCTAGTGTCAAAATATAGCTGTCAACGTTTGCTGACAATTTGTATGTATCGTTAATTTATGGTTAGATGAAATATATTTTATTACAAATCTACATACTGACGGAGGTTGTATTTTTATTACTTTATTTAGTAGACGTGGGACAAACAAAACGTATAATACGCAAACAAAAATTATATATTAAGAATAACAAATAAAATTTATTTACTACCATGTTATTGCGCTTTTTAAATTCTAAACGGCATCTTTATTATAAAACTGGCCATTACTTAGCGATTTAAAAAAAGAAATATTGTCGCTACATCTATTTTTTAAATCTCCATCTGTCACTTTTTGGCGGCAATCTGTACATTATGGCGGCAATTTTCAGTGTGGCCAGCACTTAAATACATATCATAAAAATTAATTTATTTGCAGTAAGGACGTAGAAATGCGTCCGAGTACTATTTTGGGCGCCGCCACAACGGATTTAGCCGCTGCTTTCGTCACTCGTGTCTACGCTGACATGGCGATTTGTTACATTTTAAACCCTAATTGTTATCAGACAAGGTATTCTTTAGCAGAGGAGGTGTCGGCTACCGCTTGCTGTTTTTCGTCATAGCGACGGACTGTTGCGTAAATTCAATTGACATGGATTCGGCCACGAAGGGCTGACACCTTTCCGGTCGTCATTTATCATAAACAATATATATTTATTTCTATATGTTATGTAATAAAAACAAAACTAATTGCTTCACTTTCGCTGACATTCATAACGAAGTACAGCAATTATTACCATAGCCGATACTTCTACCAAAGGCTTGACTTTCGTTTTAAGTACTTCTTAACCGAATTCAAAAACGAGGATGTTATTTTAATTTAATTTTGTCAATCATATGACGTATTCCATTCGGCCCGATTGGGATAGAAGTATGTAGCAGTAGCAATGACTATCAGGTATGACGAATATGACGGGGGCGAGGCGTCAGTATCACAAAAGTAAAGAATTTACCTCTTTTTTGGGTACTTTCAGTCATGTAGTCAATCAATATTTTATGTAGTCTCTGGCCAACGAGATTTTTGTAGGAAAACGAGCAAGATAAGATAATGAGCTTACCTTTAATGGACAAAGGGATAGACAGAGAAAAGGGATATTCCCTCACCTCTATCAAATTATTTTTCCCTTCCCATCCTTTTTTTGTCAGAAAAGTATGTGTAGAAGACCAGAATTAGGCCCACGGCATCTCACTCATCAGACGAAACGCAGAAATACTTCTACACGGCTGTCTTCTGTTAGGTCGTATTTCACCGGTCGAGCCGGCCCATTCTTGCAATATATGTTGTTGCGGGCTCTACCACTGTCGAAAAGTAGTGGTAGAGTAAATATTGAAGTCTTTTCGTGTTTTATTTCTATTCCCTTGATAAGTTACCATACAGTCGTCTTTTTTTAGTTTGTAAGGTAAATAGTTTACCGTAGCTTCCGACCACGCCTCAGCGATACCATGTGCCCTTCGCGAGTGACGTGCGAAGACCGAATTAGTTCGCGTGCGATGTGTGCTCGTCAAGTTTAAATAGACTATAAAATGTGTGCCCTGCCCTATTGAAGCTACATGGTCTATTGATCCATACTGTATACGCGTGTGCCCGTTTAGCAAAATCGTAATAAGTATTGTTTGACATTTGTTTACAGCAATGGTGATGGTATATACAAAAATAGAATTGATTGCTACAAAGTTCGTAAAAACACTGAAAAACATTTTACATATTTTAAAATAAAAAAACCGGCCAAGTGCGAGTCGGACTCGCGCGCGAAGGGGTCCGGACCATTATCTATAAAAAATACGTTTGTTGTATGCCCACTTAAATATTTATTTTATTCTGCTTTTTAGTATTTTTTGTTATATCGGCAACAGAAATACATCATCTTTAAAAATTTCCACTGTCCAACTATCACGGTTCATGAGATACCTTATGACAGACGGACAGCGGAGTCTTAGTAATAGGGTCCCGTTTTACCCTTTGTGTACGGAACCCTAAAAACATATGTGTCTCTACTTATACTTCTTTAACGTAACAAGACATAAATAACTAAAATATGTGCCCCGTGTGTCAGTAGGTACTCTTTGTTTGTAAAAAAAGACATTAAAAAAAAAAAAATAAACAATAGTTTATAGATAACGTTGTTTTTGGTTGCCATGGTAATGTATTTCATGTCATGTGACAATGTCACAATGTTATTGTCGTCATAAATCGCGATGGCAACACCTAGATTAGGTATTATTTTCCTATCCCTCGGGATGTCTTTTTCGGTTAAAAGGCATTTGTCATTTTATTTACCCCTGATAATGTGAGTGTAAAATTTCATAATGATGTCTTAAGTGGTTGATGAATTGAAAAAAATCTAAACTTTTTTATAATACATTAACAGAAACCAAATATGTGTACCAGGAACTAATGATAAAGCTAAGGCATCTGCTTTGGTAATATATCTTGACTTTATGACATCTGACCATGCTC
Organism: Papilio elwesi; assembly: GCA_029849275.1. Classification (NCBI taxonomy): domain Eukaryota; kingdom Metazoa; phylum Arthropoda; class Insecta; order Lepidoptera; family Papilionidae; genus Papilio; species Papilio elwesi. The sequence goes on along the minus strand of CM056687.1, from coordinate 520,327 downwards.
TTCACTCCATACTTTATTGTTGGATGCCAAGACACCGCCACAAACCAACATAAAGCTACGGTGTAAGAGTTTTGAAACTTGAGTTTGTGGGTTCCAACTCGCCGTTCGGATAAATATTGTACTGAACCATTTTCCAGTTCTTCCAGCTTCAATTTTAATTAGAATTATTAGTTATTGTTTACACAATTTGCTAATAGTAAAATAAATCAGTGACCAGTGGTAGCCTAGTGGTAAAGGCCTCTCTACGTACTGTTCGCAGGTTCGAACCCAGGCGCTTTTCTTTGTGCAATTTATTTCATCACCACTACTCCAAAAACGGCAAAGGATCTATCATAAGGAAAGCGGCATGTCCTAAACCATCAGATTCGAACACATGTGACATCCACCCGCCCCGGGCCAGCGTGGTGGATTACGGCCCATTCCCTCTCTCGAAGAGGAGGCCTGTGTCGCTGCGGGAAACATTCTAAAAAGGCTGATTATTATTATTTATTATTAAAAAAAACACATCAAATGTAATAATACATGTTTTTCCTTCATCTCTGACGAACTTCATCCTGGTTTAGAGTCGAATATGTAATCCAATTGAATTGGAATAATATTTTTGTTTCCAGGCATAGCGTTCGTGTTCTACAGCGTGTTTTACGTTGTGCTGGCGCTGCTGTTCTCGCTGTGCATGGGCGGCCTCTTCCTCACGCTTGACGACAACAAACCCTCATACATATTGGAGAGCTCCTTAATAGGTTGGTGGTAAATACAAGATCTACATAAACCGATATATTTTTGTCTTTCGATGTTCACGTAATTTCCGGACATCCTGTATAATGTATATATTATTATAATATTTGTCAATCAGTCTTCATGTTTATCGGTTACATTTTGTCTACTTTAAAATCTTAACATACTCTTGAAATTAAGAGTATATACAAACAAACAAATATTTCCTCTTTATATATATATATATATATATATATATATATATATATATATATATATATCTCTCTTACCGGTCACAACGCTTGTTATTCTGTATCGATACTCATTTAAATGAATCATAAGTAACATAACGATTGCAAGACAATTATCCCATTCAAAAGAATGCTATACAATTATCATAACTAGTTCTGGTTAAGGCTTTAGTTTCCTGAATAGGATTTAATCTAAGATGATTAGATTTAGTACAATTCATTAGATACTAGCGACCCGCTCCGACTTCTCATGGTTAATTTCTTCATACCAACCTTTACACTTTAGCCTACCTATATCTTTAGGGGATGGGAAATTAATTAGACAAAACCTTTTTTAGTACTCGCCAAGGTAATAACAGAAGTTTCTGTAAAATTTTATACATATAGGCTTTGCGTTGTAATCAGTCAGTCAGTTTATTTTTTATACAGTACTAGTGATCCGCCCCGGCTTCGCCCGCGTAGCCGTTTCGGAATCTATAAAGAACATCGTCTTTTATATATGTAAATATGCACCCGTAAAAAAATAAAACGTATCCCATGGGAACTGTACATTTATCCGGCATAAAAAATCCACATTATAATCTATCCTTGTACCAAATTTCATCCAGATCCGTTCAGCCGTTTTTGAATGAAAGAGTTACAAACATCCATACATACACACATATAAACATTCGCATTTAAAATATTACTAGTGACCCGCCACGGCTTCGCTCGGGTACCACTAATTATGTTGATCCGATCGCTACCAAACACAGGAAAACCCGCTGTGCCAATCTGGACAATCCTTGTAATTCATCGAAATCGGTCCAGCCGTTTCGGAGTCTATAAGTCTATAGGGAACATACATACTTCGCTTTTTATATACTATTTTTTTCATAAAAAGTATCCTTTGTTACTTCTAATACCTCGAAGAATATGTGTACACAGTTTCATGATGATCGGTTGCGTAGTTTTCGCGTGAAAGCGTAACAAACAAACTTACATTCACATTTATAATATTAGTAGGGATAAATATAATTTTGAACTACTTATTTTTTGTTATTATCGGCAGCACAGTAGTCAAACTGCTGATAGATCTCTTAAATCGGTAGTTATTTTATGACCCTTGGAGGCGAGGTTCAATAGCTAACCAGAACACAAAATATGAATTATTTTTCAAAAATTAAAAACTTCTCGTCTGACCAAGATACTATTCGAATTGTTTAAAGACAGTATCAAAAGATCTTCAATACGGAACTTAATGTATGGTCATACGGAAATAAAATTAAAATAATCGACGCTGTCAATAAAGAATTTTGCTTGTCGATAACAATGTTACGTAAAAATATAATTTCCAGCGGCGGCGCGTGGCACAATTTAATTAGCTCAAAGCTATGACGTGCACGTAGGGTTGCCAGGTACTACACTAATGTAGGACAATTGGCCTCACGCGTGAATCAAAGATTAAGTGAGAGGCACACAGAGGTGTGAAAAAAGTTTAGTTTTAATTAAAGATATTCTAGAGAGAATTAGAAAATTTGTGTTGCTTATTTTATATAGGTATTTTATTGTATCGCTGTATATTAATGTGCCGTCTCCTATAATACCTATAATTAAATGTCTTTAAACTTTTTTGATACGACTGACTTGTGCACAGAAGGCGCCTAGTCTAAACGATTTTATCGGCTCGGACCGATACCTTATAATTATTACCGGATTGGAGGAGTTCTTAGGTAGCTTCAGCAGGCGCAGCCAAGAGCCAACGAACCCTTGACCCCAGTCACTGGGCGCAAGGGCCCCCGAGAGGGGACCTCGGCTTAGGCTCAATCGGTAGCTATTATTGGATTTTATTTCTAAACGTAGCCAAGTTTAACTTTAAATCATTATTTTGTCGATATTGGTTTTTTGTATACGGGAAAATAATGTCAGAAGTTTTTGAAAATATTTGATTTCTGATGTGGTCGGTTTCCCATTTACGATACCAACTTTTATTATATATTGAAGGAAACAAGGTTAGTGGATTTGCACTGAGCTTGGAATATCAAAGGATAACATAAAATATCAAAACTATTTGTCGGTCAATTGTTGTTAACCATTAGGACTATCCTCTTGGAAGTGTGGTGTCCCTACTGAACCGCAGTTAATTTTAGCCATCGGTGTGTAAAAGGATGCTACTAATTTAAAGTAGGGTTTTTATATAATTGTAGCTTAAAATGATAGGTAATTGAGGTCTGTCCAAAAGGTCACGTTACATTATCGCGCATTCTGTTATTACATAGTTACGGAGATAAATAATTAGCATAGTTTTGAATCATAAGCCAGTTAAATATATGTTTTACAGATCCATTATGAAAAAAGATGGCCGCATAATACTAGTTCAGATGTATTAATGATTCGTGTTAGTTGTAAAAGTTTTTTGCAAGTAATTACAATGATTTAATTCACAAAAACTTGAACGTACAATACGTATATTATATTACATGTATTCAAAATGCAAAGTGGTATACAAAGATTATGCTGGCGCGAGGATTACCGCAAATATGACACTATTGAATCGACAAATATAATGCAACTAGTGATGAGCGCTTACCGTCCGTTATCGATAAAATTTAAAATCCTACTAATATTATAAATGCGAAAGTTTGTACTGTATGTATTGATGTTTGCTATTCATTTACTCAAAAACGGCTGAACATATCTGTATGAAATTTGGCACAGAGATAGATTACAGACTGGAATAACATATAGGCTACTTTTTATCCCGGAAAAATGTACGGTTCCCGCAGGATGTTTTTTTTGGTTTTTTGTCTACGTATATATAAGGCTTTCCCTATGGATTCCGAAACGGCTATCCGGGCGAAGCCGGGCGGATCGCTAGTCAATTATAATCGTAACAAATCTTAGTTTATTAATGACCGTTGTTTGACTTACCGAGGACACTAGTCTGTTGGCTGGTGACATAATAAGCATAACACTCTACGAAATTGTTAGAATCCATCTGGTACGCTAAGCAAATACGTATACACTTGGCATCGGGATAGATGTGAGGTAATATATAAATATTTATTATTGTGGAACATTGGTTAATGTATCAAAGTAGATATCGATCGAGGATTACCGGAGCCTTGACCCTCTAGCGATAAAGTTTTAATAAAGTAAAAGCGAAAAAGCAAACAAAATTATATAATTTGACAATGTAGTGTAATGGTGGGTAAAATATAATTATAAGATTCAACTCTTAAGAGTTGTCACGGATTTCTGATGATAGAGGGCGCTGGGGAACTTAAGCCCTTTGGCAAAGGGCTTTTTTGCAAAGGGCTTAAGTTCCCCACCTCTCTGCCACTGGGCGTACTATGTCTTACTGTCAACTATCGTACCAACTTTCGTCACGGGGTCGTTATGAGAATGAACTTGGTTCACAGCTAGATGGAATATGTTCACAAAGGTTTTTTCGTTGACATTCGCAAATTACATTTTTTTTTGAAAAACAACTTTATTTATCTTTAATTAACATTACCTTATCACATCAGCGCTCCATATTACACAGTTTCGATTCGAGTTTCGATGAGAGTACCTACAATTTTTTCGGTCCTCCGATCCCCTTTAAGGTTGTAGGGCTGCGAAAGATATATCTTTATGTTTAACCTGTAAAATTGCAGGTGCCAACCCTGGCGTGGCGTTCAGACCACGGCCGGCGGATGGTGCGCTGGTGAAAATCATCGACGGCGCCTCCAGCGAGAATTATGTTCAGGACCTTAAAGAGTTTCTAGCACGTGAGTTTTTTTAATAGGATTAATTTATTTTACAAAAATATATCAATCAAAGATGAGTGTATCCAGTAGCGATTGCATATATAATGTATATACAATAATTGAACTTACTTCGATAAAATTAGTGGCTTACTTAAGGGCGATACAAGGAGCACATAACTGACGAGCATGTATGCGATGTATGAATGTAGAAGAAGCGAGAGAGGTGTACCGGGTTCGCGTCAAAAGGAAATCCACGATCTGCCTTCCCCTCTGGGTTACGGGCGTGAGCGTATATTTATTTTATTTATTTATTCAATAATTGTACATGACCTTTTATATAACATCGTGTATTATATAGGTAAAATTTGAGAGACTTGGCGTGGTAACGTGACGTTGCTACCAAGCGTATCGTAGCGTGAATTTTCATTACACTTTTACCTTCTTCCAGCATACAGGAACGAAAGTTGGTTCACAGCTAAACCTGGGTGCTCAGCCGAGGACAACTACGGGTTCCCCGACGCCCCTTGCTTCTTCATCAAGTTGAACAAGGCAAGTAAACACGGGATATAATAACTCCCAACTTGTATTGCCAGGCGAGCCTTCATACACATGCTGACTCCTCAGTACTGTACCTATAGCCCCATTCATTTAATTTCCCGCTACTCACTTGTCGTTCAAAATCTTTAACGTGTCTACCATCTCTACTAAACATACACCCCAAATACACAATTTCTTCCACATCTTCAACCTCTTTGCCGTTAACATTTATATCAATGACTGTCCTGCTTTGTTCTCTTTTAAACACCATAACTTTCGTTTTGTCTACATTCATCTTCATTCTATCTTCCAAGGAATCAAATGCATTAAGAGATTGCAGTAAATCCTAAGTTTTGTTTATGGTAAAACTCGAATACTAAGCGCACACAAGTTGTACGAGTAAATCACACAGTATATTAGTTATAAATTTACAATTATAATTGATAACAGATTTACGGCTGGAAGCCAGATTTCTACGAGATCGAATCTTTACCGTCCGACATGGACAGCAATCTGGTGGAGTACATCACTGCCCTGTCGCCCATTGAGGTAAGCAGTGAGGATACAAATATGTCCTCAAACTAAAGTCTAATAATTATAACACAACATGGATGTGAAATTTCTATTTAAAATTATATATATATATATATATATATATATATATATATATATATATATATATATATAATGTAAATACTAATTGGATTGTGAAGTAACATACATTATTTTTCATTATCCATCTGCTATATCGAATTTCACCCGGCGATTACCCGCTGTCCTAGGCGAGCGACGGAAGGCAACGCGACGCGACGCGATACTATGCGACATAACGCGACCAATGAGATTACAGACAATAAAGATTGGGTTAAAGTCATCAAGTTGAGCAACTTTCTATATATTTAAACTTTTTCAAACTTTAACTTCCAAGTAGATTAAATTCTTGAATAAATTTGCGCGCGTTTTGTACTATAATAGTTTGAACAACAAACTACGGTCAATATTGTAATAAATTAATTAATCTTCTATTGATTCTCCTGCACCTTCCAGCGCCAACAAATCTGGATCTCCTGCTGGGAGGAGAAGCTAAACGACACCAAGATAGAGTACCCCTGGGGCATGGGGCTGCCGGGCAGGTTCTACCCGTTCCTGAACGAAGAGGGATACAACAGTCCACTTATTCCCGTTAAAGTCACGCCAACTAGTAAGTAGCATTTTTTGTAATCTAAGTGATTTGATTTCATTGTCCTCAAAGCTTACGTCCAATCCAATATGACCGTAGTCCATACTGTAAATCGTAACCATGTAACCCCCCCCCCCCCCCCACTCCATAATTAGTAGATTCACGCAACCTTGGACAGCTCGTCCGTCCGTACAAAACTTTCCTACCCTACATCGTCCTGTACGTGGCGCCATCTTAACCGCCTTCTGGCAACATCTGTCACCGGTTTTGGTAGATACTAGCTGACCCGGCAAACTTCGCTCCGCCGTATAATTAATAGACGGTTCACTATTTTGGCGATAATGGCTTACACATAAAATATAGATATATGCTGTCGCGGACTTTTTTGTAGGACTATTCAAGGTAAATATTTCCATTATACATTATATACGTGTAACTCTAACGGTTTTTGCAACGCTCACCAGAATACCTCGCATATGGCGGATTTTTTCCTCCTCACTTGACACTTATTGTTATATTTTGGACAATTCATACAATATCTTTAAAAATTATAGCCTGTGTGTTACTCTGATAAGCTATATTATTGTAAAGTTTCATTAAAATCCATTCAGTAGTTTTTGCGTGAAAGGATAACAAGCGTCCATACTTCAAACTTTCGCATTTATAATATAGTAGGACTAAGTGCTGTGTTTTTTTACATATATTAATCTCATGCAAAGAATTCTACAAACGTATTGTTCTAATTATTACCATTACAATTTCATACGGCGATTGTCAAATTGTTATTATTCAGTTCGATTTTTTCGTGTCTTTTCTAAGTTAATTGATAATTTAAAACAGAAATAGAACTTGTGTTTCTTGTTTTTGTAGTGAGAAACGCTACAGCCGTGATCCGGTGTCGGGCGTGGGCCAAGAATATCCACTACAGCAAAAGTCTGAAGGAGCCATCCGGCTACACTCGGATACAGCTGCAACTTGGACAGTTCGAGGAATAATGTATAAATACGGTTAAGTTAATATATAGTCCCTTATATTAAAGTATAGTGTATCCGTTTTTCAATTTTGTTATGATTTAAAGACAATAGTGTATCTGTATTACTGGTTCTTGACAATATATTTATATATCCGGTCATGGAAGGACCAACGGAATAATCATAATGGACGGGATAATTACCTATCTAGCACAGTAAATAGTCGTAAACCGAGTGGTTCAAGGTTATGGCGTTTTAATGATTTCTTGATAACTCTCCTGCTGCGCACAGACAGGTTAAGCATGTACACTTAAGTACACAGGTAAGAAGTTATACTTCTTTAGTGTGACAGCTAAATTTTTTCTCATATGCCATTACTCTTTGTTTGTCAAAATAAAGATATCAAATTCAATTGATAACGCTTTAATTAAATAACTTGTAACTATAGGTAAATGTCAAAGAGTATTGGTTGCCATGGCAACACCATAAACTTGACATTGTAAAAATTCACTGTCATAATTTTTCCCAAACGCGCCTAAAGAAGTATAATGTCCAGAATATTGAGAGAACTTTTTGTCTATTTACTTTTATGATTTAAAAGGGTTGACTGACGTCCTAATTAAATAATTATTTTCATGTAATTATCACCAACATGGGAATTGTGACTGTTGGTCCTTTCAGTTCCGGACCTTATGTATGTGACAGGTATTGAAGCAAATAGCAAAAAATATAGATACCTTAAAAGCCTGAGTTATTAATAAAAATAAAAAAAAAATTAAATACATTTTACGTTCAACTGTCAGAGTTATAATGAGTTAGAACGTAAATGAAAATATAAAAAAACAAAATTTAAACATTTTGTACGGAATTTGATTACATATCTAGTTATGTATTGTCCGTGCGTCAGTGGTTAAATTAATACCTGATATTAATTCTTTTAAATTTGCGTTGATTTTCTGAACAGATCTTACTTCAACATGTTGTCCTGTTCCCACTGTATCTGCGGTCGGGACAACATGTCTTCCATATCGCTCTATAATCCGTTAAGCAGTCACATATTTACTTATCACGCAATCCATCCATCTTTTCTTAGGCCTACATAACCCTCTACATTAAATATCTAAACTTCCTTCGTCACATGCCATTCCTCTCACTTGCAAATTGACAAATATTTCACGTGACAACGTCTTATAAATTGATGGATGGAAAGTGGCATTCGCTAGAAATGTAGCGTTACGGTCGGGTCCCGCGCTTGAGCCGAGAGTAACCGATCATGCACGATCGATGTGCCGCGTGTCTGTGTGTGAGCGAGAGCGCGACATGAGAGAGAGAGAATTTCTACACAATGTTTAATTCTTGTATCTTGTAAGGTTTTCCTTTTATTGACCCACCTATTAGTGATTAGTAGATAGAAAATGTTACTTTATGAAATTAACTTATCGACTTCTATTGATTCCAAGTTTGGGTAACGGATCCGAAAGCCTTTTTGCTATTACCTAAAATTATTTAAAAATAATACAATAAAATTACATATTTCCTTAGATAACTCTACGTCTTTGGTCTACCTTCTTGTTATTTGTACTTTGTCACACAAGTGTTCATCACAGCGGTAGTACTTTAAGCGTTCCAATAAAAAAATCATTTTCATTACAAATAACCTTGAATTTGTTCAGCATCACAGGAAATATTAAAATTTCACTTCACATTTAATTCTTAATCAATATTGGCTTATTCCACTTTGATCACTTGGGTAATATCACCAACGTCAATTTACTTTAAAATCTGACTGACATAGAGACATAAATTAACAACTGAAATAAATTTTCAGCATTCAAATGATTCGATTCCACTAAATAAATTTGACAGAATACTATTCCACTTTATTTACCTAGATCACGAGACTCAGGTGATTTAGATTTTAGGTGATCAAAGTGGAATAAACCTTAATATTCGCCACAAATCTTTGTATGTCCGAAGTTGGCTGATGAAATATAGTGTACATACCTATGTCCCTAACGGTATGAGCGAGACGAACATATACACAAGAGCCATACGACAGAGAAAGAAAGATTATATTGTTTCCACCATAAATTTTAGGTAGCGGTACTTCTTAGCTAACTTCAGACATGTAAGGATCAGTGTCCTAGGTGAGCGATGCGATAGAACGCGATAGAACGCGACATAGACAAGCGTCAGATTATCGCGTCGCGTCGCGTTTGTCGCTCACGCACAAAAGGTAACTTAGCTCAACGACAGCATTAGCTTGGCAGTTTTTACCGGTTATAACTTGTATGGTGACATGAATAATAAGCGTGACGGTATAAAGCCTAACGTTTTGTATTTTTAAATTTGTAGTTGGGTAATAATATATTATATGTAAAGTACAATTGATCAGAAGGACAAGTGAGGCGTGATTAGATTTTTCTTCCCTGGAGTGTCATAGGGAACATGATGATTTGTGATGATAGGACAGTCAGTAGGTTTTTTTTAAATTAACTGTTAATAATAATAGAATGTAAACTAGTAGTTTGTGAAAATGTATGTTGTACATTTTTGAACTAAGTTCAACAATAAACCATTTGATATCAAAATGTAATTAAATTTACTTCTAGAACGTCAATTAGTACAATTAAAAACACATTTTCAAAACAACTGGGGATGATATCAGTTTTATTTATAGTTGCCTCTAACCATAAATAATACATATAATTTTTAATAATTTTGAATGGAATACAAATAGGATTTTAAGTTATTAAAAATGTTTGTCTAGAGTTACTATAGAAGACATATTTATCTTATTATTCTCGTGTCGCCATCTTAGCTGTACGTGTGTTTATGCCCTAAGTCCCATTATCCAATTAATCGACTTCTGTAAGAAAATTGTTTTACAAATAGATAAATGCATTTCCTTTTCGGAACCTTTTTGTTGTATTTAGTTAAGTAATAGACAAAATAGTCTTAAATACGGCTTAAAAATTATAACCTAATCGTCAATGTCAAATCGCATACGAGTCGTTTCTTATGTCCATATAAACTTGACCCCTAGAATCGCCAACGTCGACTTACGCAAGGGATCAACTTAATTTGGTTTTCAAGATTTAATAGTGTTGTACCCAGATTTAAGCCGGCAATCCACTTTTTATTTATCAATTGATATATTATCTAACATTGAATGTAGGTCTTGATCAAATAACAGATGATATAGCCGTATTACTTATACTATTATCTAAATTATGCTACGGAGTAAATTTTAACTGTTAAAAACCGGTGAAGAGCGAGTCGGACATGCGCACAAAGGGTTGCGTATCTATAAAAAATCACATTTGTTGTATGGACCCCTTAAATATTTATTTTATTACATTAATAATAGCTGTTATAGCAACACATAACGAATTTCAAACTATGACATCAACATTATCTGTGAAAATTTCAAACTATGACAGCAACATCATCTGTGAAAATTTAAAACTATGACAGCAACATTATCTGTGAAAATTTAAAACTATGACAGCAACATTATCTGTGAAAATTTCAAACTATGACATCAACATTATCTGTGAAAATTTCAAACTATGACAGCAACATCATCTGTGAAAATTTAAAACTATGACAGCAACATTATCTGTGAAAATTTAAAACTATGACAGCAACATTATCTGTGAAAATTTCAAACTATGACAAGCAACATTATCTCTGAAAATTTCAAACTATGACAAGCAACATTATCTCTGAAAATTTCAAACTATGACAGCAACATTATCTGTGAAAATTTCAAACTATGACAAGCAACATTATCTGTGAAAATTTCAAACTATGACAAGCAACATTATCTCTGAAAATTTAAAACTATGACAGCAACATCATCTGTGAAAATTTAAAACTATGACAGCAACATTATCTGTGAAAATTTCAAACTATGACAGCAACATTATCTCTGAAAATTTAAAACTATGACAGCAACATCATCTGTGAAAATTTAAAACTATGATAGCAACATTATCTGTGAAAATTTAAAACTATGACATCAACATTATCTGTGAAAACTTAAAACTATGACAGCAACATTATCTGTGAAAATTTAAAACTATGACAGCAACATTATCTGTGAAAATTTAAAACTATGACAGCAAAATTATCTGTGAAAATTTCAACTGTCTAGCTACCAAGGTTCATGTGATACCTGGTCATAGACGGACAGACAGACGGACGGACAGCGGGGTCTTAGTAATGTGGTCCCGTTTTATCCTTGGGATACGAAATCCTAAAAATTAATATTAATTAATAGGTACGTGTTTTCTTTAAAAATAGATATTTGTATGAAAAATTAGATTATTTAGGGTTGTACAATGAAAGAATCTTCCCTTGTTTATCTGAAAGTACAAATTAAATGTTTCGTAAAATGTAATTTTTGGTATGAATTTATTTAATTTAATTGTACTAAATAGATAAAATAAAACAGTAATTAATTATTTTTTGTCTTTTCTTCTTCGTTCCCAACTAAATAGGTTTTTTTTCCAAAAAAATTCATCAGTAACGATTAACGGAAAGTATAAACTCACTTTTTCCACGCGCGGTATATTTGGATCTCAATGTGACAGCTCGTGAATGTCATTGTATGTAGCCCATTTGATATACAGACAGATAACTTTAAACATAGATGTAATGGTTTTTCTACATTCGACGACTGCAGATAAAGGTTATCGAATTAAATGTACTTTATAAATAATACTAGCTGGCCGGTAAACTTCGCTCCGCCCTATAATTAATACTTTACTATTTTGGTGAGAATGGCTTACACATAACAGATATGCTGTGGCGGGCTTTTTTGTAGGACTATTTAAGGTAAACATTTCCATTATACATTATATACGTGTAACTCTAACAGTTTTTGCAGCGCTCACCAGAATACCTCGCATATGGCGAAATTTTTTCTTCCTTACTTGACACTTATTGTTATATTTTGGACAATTCACACAATATCTTTATAACTTATAGCCTATATGTTATTCTGATGTATAAGCTATATTATTGTAAAGTTTCATTAAAATCCATTCAGTAGTTTTTGCATGAAAGAGTAACAAACATCCAAGTAAAATTTCGCATTTATAATATTAGTAGGATAAAAACAAATTAATTTACAAAATAAGACATTATTTTCAGTATTGTAATGTAATCACAATAAATTTATATCAAATCATTTTCGTGTGAAATCAGAGTAGCAAAAAAATCGCTAATGTTGATTTAATCCCATTATAAAACCAATAAATTGAACAAGAAAATTTAAAAGTAACGGCCAACGTGTCAACGGTGCTTACTTGACAATTAAAAAAGAATCTGTAACAATATGATAAGCGAATGGAGTCCAACTTTAGCTTGTGGCGGATGCCTATGGGTAGCGGTACTTATTTCCAGGGGCCGCTTGCTCCTTTGCCACTTAGTAATATATAAAAATAAAAAACTTGGATGTATTATACCGGTCACCATAAGTACATCGACAAGCCTGGACTAGGTGTCCATAATAGCATTAATTTAGTTCCAATAGAACCTTACGTATTAATCCAGCTAAGTTATCTTCCGGTGTATGTCAGTGTCAACCGGGGAGGTTACTTAGCTAATAGAGCTGTTGAAGGGCGGTTGGAGGGCTAATTGGTGCAGGCAAGGCGGGGCGGGCGTCGCGCCGGTTGCCGCTAGATTTGGGCGGATATCGGTCTCTGGGCATAGATTATAACACAGAAAGGAATTTGGTTTGTTGGTAATTCGTTTACAAGTAAGTTGTGACAAATACAATGGTAGATGAATTAAAATAGTTTATGATTATTTTTGTAAAAGTATAAACGAATCTATACATATATTAATTATTTTCAAGAGTTGGATGGGATGCCGTTATCAATTCTACCGACCCCGGCGTGTAGACGCAAATAATTACGAGTATCTTTCAGACATGTATTGACATGCACTTTACATGTAAACATTGACGATATAAGTATAATTCCTAATTCTTTTGACGTTGCGTCATCAAGAAAACTAAAAAGTATGTCTCTCAGAGACTACCTACCTTTAGGTATGAGAGCGATAGCGTGTATTCGCAGCACATCTACGTTGGTCCGTTAGGCGAAGGCAGTGTGTCAGTGCATCGAGCAGCAGCGAGCAGGATGGGCGCGGACAAGCGAAACGGAGTGGTCAACTACTGCCGCCGCCCGCCCCAGCGGCCCCTGCTGCAGAAGATACAATACGCCATCTGGAATCCGGAGGAGAGAACCTTCCTAGGACGCACCGGGAGGAGATGGGGTGAGTTCTTGAAGAACTCACTTGATGTTTAGATTAAAATTTTAAATAAGTTTGAAACTTTACATATTTAGGTTATTATACAGTTAGTTTATTGTTTTGTATCTTCTGAATTATTAAAAACGCATAAAAATGGTAATTGGCTTGATATTTGTAAATTTATGTTAGCAAGGAATTATAATTTTTATTAAAATTGGATATTAATCCGTACAAGCCGGATACGGAATCGAACCCCGACCGTCCGGAATTTGCGTTGAAATTATTAATCATACTTGTCTGCTGAAGTTCACACTGAAATAATAATAAACTTTAATAATACATACAAAATAGAATTTAGTCTAATTTAATGCATAAACTAAAAACACAAAACAAAACTGTATTATAATTTTTTTATAGTATAGTAAAGTGTAACGTATTTTGCTTAAAGGAAAAATACTTTTCACTACCGTATAAACTGAATGATGTGGGTTTTTTTAGGTTTGATATATATATAATCCCATCCTTGGTTTTATATATATATATATATATATATATATATATATAAAACCAAGGATGGTATTATATAATTTATAAATATAGATTTAACAGTGGTAGAGCCCGCAACAACATCTGTTGCACGAATGCGGCGGCTCGACCGGTGAAATACCACGACCTCACAGAAGACAAATGTGTATTCTGTGATCCGTCTGATGAGAGTTTTTTCTCCTTCCTTTTCGTACATAGAAAGAATGGGAAGGGGAAGAAGATTCAAAGGAAATATTCTGTATCCACGCCCTCTATCCATTAAAGTTAGGCAACGCATCTGCAACTCGTTAGCTTGTTGCAGATATAGGGTATCTTGAATTCAGGGACCTTAGATTAAGAAATATTCATGAAAAACCAATAGTGTATAGGATTATATATATAAAGAGATGTTAGGATACACTTGTCTGCTTCTGTAACTACAATCTCTTAGTAAAATTGATCGGATCTTTCTTGAAATCAACTGGGATATCAATTGCTTCCATAATGTGAATGTTGACCGTACAAGCACGAAATGTTCTGACACTAGAGCCAAACGTACAAAAACCTAAGAGTTCTTTCTTCAAGTATTATCTATAGCAGCTCTTATATGACATGGCTTAAAGATACTAGTGACAAAAATGGATTAAATAAACAAATTTAATACTTTAGTTTACCTTTGACGTCTGGCTTTGTGATGTTATTAAATGTGGTGTGCAAACGGAAATGAGTCCGTGTAGAGGGCGCTAGGGTTGTGAAATTAAATGGAAAATTTTACTGACTTTAGGGCTGCAGCCCAGGGCTCAGTGTACGTTCAATGCAATTCGCTATTAAAGGGTGTGTCGTGGGAACTTGCGTGCGATTATTTATCGACTTGACTGAAAAATCGATTAATTCGATTACTTTAGTAATAATTACCCAATCCCAATAGAAGATATTGGATATTATACTTTGTTCCGGCATTCGATTGCTTCGAAGCTAGCAAGCAAGCTTCAAGATATGAATCTTAGCAGAAGCTAAGTTAAGCTTACAAGAAATGTTAGTAAGTTATTTCCATATCATACTAAAGTTTTCAAGTATAATCATAATGTAAGTTATTTAATTATGTATTGAAATTACGTGAATACACTTTGAAATCAAACCAATCTTATGGATTTTCTTTTGTTCTGGACGTTTCTGGTACTTTACAACACATCACGGGAGGATTATTGTTCAGATATATTAGACAGTAGTATTTAAAGCATTTTTTGTTTTAAATGGCCGTTACTAAATAATTAAGGTACTACTACCCCATGGGATAAACTCACAGTCCGCCCCTGAGCACAAGTGACAAGCATGAATGCCAGTTTGACCGAGAGAATATGACAACGCATTGGTGGCTCAGCGGTTTAGGCCCCGACTTACGTAATGTAGGTCGCGGGTTCGAACCCAGGCCGGCGCTTTACTTTGTATATTTTATTTCATCACCACTGCTCCAAAAATGGTGAAGGAAAACATCGTGAGGAAACCGGCATGTCTTAGAACCACCAAATTCGAAGACATGTGTCATCCACCAACCCGCACTGGGCCAGCGTGGTGGATTACGGATCATTCCCTCTCTCGGAGCGGAGGCCTGTGTCCCTGCAGTGGGGAACATTCTAGAAAAGGCTGATTTATTATAATTATAATATGACAACCTTTTCTACATCATTTATAACCTCTTTACTATAATTATTTGTAGTTCAGAAGCTCATTTATAATTTTAATGTCCAAATAAATGTTTCCAATATAACTCTGTGACGAGATTCACTTTGCGCTCAGAACCAATGTTTACAGTTCCCCATATACACCGGCTGGTTCGCGAAGTTTAGCTGATGACGTCACCGAGACTTTTATAAAATTATTACCACCCGGATATTATACTTTTATGTTATATTAATATTACCTTGAAATATAAATTCGTTCGTAGTATAAACGAGGGAGGTTGTTATAGATTACCATAGTATTCCTTATAACTACTTTGTAGTCTTTAATTTAACGTTAAAGATTCTCAGTTAAACAATCTGTAGGAAACATCTGTATAAAATTTTTTAACGATTCATTAACGATACCGGATATCCTGATCCAATCCTCTTCCCGTTCCCATCTAAATTAGGACCCCGCACCTCACTCATCAGACGAAACGCACAGTACTGCTACTTCACGTCTGTTTTATCTGAGGTCGTGGTATTTCACCGGTGAAACCGACCCATTCTTGCAACGAATGATGTAGTTGTGGACTCTACCACTGTTAAAAATTACATATGTGATATCGATATTTCCGACCCAATCATGCATCCGTCCGTTGTCGCCCCTGTACTACTCAATTGTGACTTGCGCTTATATAACGCCTGGGTAAATATGAAACATAACTTAATATATAATTCATATATCACAGAAGTGTGTCAAATAAAAAATACAGCTGCGAGCGGAGCAGCGTGCACAGCTAGTGTGGGATGTGTGTGACATTGCAATGGCTGCGGTTTGAGTCAGCCTCGCGTCAGTTATCCGATCTCACGAGAACACTTGAATCATTAGTTTCAATGTAATGTACTTCTAGCCTAGCCTAGTTTAACCTGATAATCCTTTGATTTCCGGATCGGATACCTATTCATATGTTAAACTTTTTTTCATCTTTTTGTCTCAATATATTAAACTATTCGTAGTATGGTTTATCGTACTCCATTTATTATTAATTCAATTATTTAGAAATCATCCATATAATTGTTACATTTTGTGGACCTGTGACGCTTTACTGGCTTAGCGTGCAATTAGCCAACAGATTGCACGTGTAAAAAGATGTTCAATATGCTCTGAAGAGCGTAATCTTTGTTTCTCTAGAAATGCAAACCTGCGGGCAAATTAATTAATGGTAGAGCCCGCAACAACATCTGTTGCACGAATGTGCCGGCTCGACCGTTGAAATACCACGACCTCACAGAAGACAGGCGTCAAGTAGAAGTACTCTGCGTTTCGTCTGATGAGTGAGGTGCAGGAGGCCTAATTCCAGTCCTCTTCCCCTCCCCACCCTTTCCTTATAAGGATAGGTTGGGAAGGGGAAGAGAATTGGACGGGGAGGGGGTTAATGCGGAACAGGAAATATCCTTTTTCCTGTCGATGCCCTCTGTCCATTAAAGGTAGGCAACGCATCTGCAACACATTTGCTTGTTGCGGATGTCTATGGGTAGCGCTCACTTAACCTCTGTTTAGTTGTAATCTTTCATCTCTTTTGCTTGTTTCGAATGTTGAATAACTCCGTCAAACAGTAAGTTACTTTCTAACACAAATCTTAGTTTTAAATTTCATTTGTTGGTCACATTGATTAGCTGGGTTCTTGCGTCATTTGAACATACAGTCGTAACCGAATCAAATGTTCCATGTTCCCAGCAGACGAGTGATTCACGTCGATACGCCGCGACTATTTTAAACCAAAACCCGAACATAATTCATCGAAAGATTTGAAATGTTCAACGAATTGTTAATATTTTATACGAATTCAGGTTAACTCAGAAATCCGTGGATAGATGAAGAATGATGGGTTATTTTCTATCAGCCATTATTTTTATATAGTTGATCAAAATATGTGCAACAGTCACCAATGAATATTCTTTAATACATTTTTAATTCCCCATTATCTAGATCTAGTGATGTAATCGAATCGTTTGAGGCAATTTAACTGAATTCACGATGTCTGATTTATTGAACCGATTACAGGACATTATTCATGACATTGTCTATCTAATTCACCGGAACAGGATCATTGGAATAAAATAGTTTTAATTACTTAACAACAGCGCCATCTAGTTTATGATTGAGGAATTAGTTAAAGTTTTGTATTCTTGTGTATTTCATTATTTTAGTACTAGTTATCCGCCTCGGCTTCACCCGGGTACCACTAATTATGGTTAATTATGTCGCTACCAAACAAAGGAATGTGCCAATCAGGACAATCCCTATAAATTTCATCGAAATCGGTCCAGCCGTTTCGGAGCTTATAGGTCTATAGGGAACATACATACTCCGCTTTTTATATACTTTTTTTTATAAAAAGTATGCTTTGTTACTTCTAATACTTCCAAGAATATGTGAACAAACTTTCATGATGATCGGTTGAGTAGTTTTCGCGTGAAAGCGTAACAAACAAACTTACATTCACATTTATAATATTAGTAGGGATTACGCTTGTGAAATTACTTGGCTAATAAAATAAGTCATCTAATTGTCTCTCGAAACCTTGTGTAACAACATGTTACGTCTCTTATCTTTAGGTGAACGTCTACCCTTTTAGGAGGAGTACCTTTAAGGTGTGTGCTAATTGACGTCATTTTTCAGTTCATCGCAATAAATGTTTCCAACTCGAATGATGGCGAATCATATTATATTTTATTCTATTTATATTTGTCACTGTACATTTATGTACTTGACATTTATTTATGTTAGGAGTTAGTAGATATAAAACATGTTGATACACTTATTAAAACAGCATCAGTGACTAGAATACTGTGGTTAAAATGTTGTCAACAGATAACCATCAACTGGACAAATAATTTGTGGTCGCTCGTGTTGAAGTTGTGATATAATCGACTTAAAAGAAAAGTATCGAGGTTATAATTAATTTATAGCTTTGAATTCCAAAAGTTGGTACATACTTATATTTCAACAGTTGTAACTAGAAAAACTGGCTTGAAGTACGTATTTTGAAGGCTCAGGTTGATTGTCACGATAACTTCATCTGTCACCTGTCACCTGATAACCCCTTTGTGAAGCACAAAGTCCAGGCTGCTGAAGCCTATGCGCACTATAATAATTACTCATAACATTTTGAATCTCCGTAAATACGTTGAATAAATTGCCGAACAAATTGGTCCTTCGAGCCGGAACATTGTTTATGGTATTCTCTGTTAAAAGACGATGAAAACGGGAAATGCTTCCAAAAATGAATGGTAAGTGTTGGCAACAGTGACGCAGTTCGACGACGACCTCGCCACACTTACCGTCTCGTAGTCCATCCAGCGCTCCAGATCGCTGGCAACAGAAATAGCGGCCACCGGCGGGTCACGGGCTGTTTACTCTTCAACATAAACCACGGCTAAGCGCGTACAGACGTAAAGTACACGCGAATCTAATAATAGTGCACGACGTTAGGTATTCTAGACTGCGTTATGTTGCCCTAAAAACATTCCGAGTGCTCTTACATTCCGATAAAATAGCCTAAGATCACGCACGAGTCGCTTACTCGTAGCATCGCCTTCCTGTCCATTACTTTGAAATAAATCATTGTGTCTCTGGTAAAAAATGAAGAGTGAATAACAACATACAAAAATCGTATAGATAATAATGTCTTTGACATATATCATATAAACATATATGCGATGCAATTTACTGGAGTGTGGAGTTTGCAAATTACTGACGCATGTCCCTATGTCACCTCTTTGTCGCTTGTGCTAACATTTGCTACGTCCAGTGAATTGACTTCGTTTGTCGGCGGTAAGTGACGGCAGGTAAACAGAATTACTTCGCTCTCTTTTACTCTGTGGCACGCGATGTCCTACGAATGTTCTACATGTCGATCTAACAAATACTCGCGCATACACAAATGATCCGGAAACATAACATATGGCTTATCTTCATACATATAGTAACTCTTGAAGATATAAACTTTGCATTCACTAATACAAATGTATCGGCCTCTCTTGCTTTCAGATTCGGACATATTCGCCCTTCATACCGCATTTCTTTAATAACAAACTAGTGATCCGCCCCGGCTTTGCTCGGGTAGCCGTTTCGAAATCTATAGGGAACATACATACACCCGCCGCCTTTATATACGTAGATATTCACGTGTAAAAAAATGTTTACCACGGGAACAGTAAATTTTTCCCGAATACAAAGTAGCCTATTTGCTATTCCAAGCTGTAATCTAACTCCGTGCCAAATTTAATCCAGATCCGTTCAGCAGTTTGAGCGTGAAAGAGTTACAAACATATGTACAAACTTTCTCATTTATAATATTAGTATAGATATAGTCGGCTTAAGTTCTACTGCTGCTTACTCTCTTTTGAATTATGAATGATTCTTGTCACTAACTTACAAATCTACCATCTCTGCTAATTACTTCTACTTGCTAAATATAGATACCAAACAACTTTACCATTGGAAAAACCGACCTCATAAACCGTCCAAATGTACCAAAGTAAATTTCACATCTACGTCAAGTCGTAAACGTAAATAGCAATACGGCTTGGTAACGAGAATACAACGTAGATACGCAAGTACCTATACAGTACGTAGTTTGCTCAAGGCGGGGGCGGCGACCTCCCCCGTCTACCCCCGTCGTACCCCCGTCCTACCCCCGTCCTACCCCGGCCAGTACAGTGACGCACCTTGGGAGAGGCTTCAGTAAAAGCTATAATGAAATTGCTCAACTCGCTTTATTGCTTGGTTGGAAACGTTTATTCATAGCTAAGAAAAACGTATTTTTTTAATTTAAAATGTGAAAAACCCATACCATGGAATCGCCATGTATACCAATGAAGTTTAGGTACAAAAGGGGGAGACAGAATTCAGAACTTGATCTATTTTGTTTGATACTAAAATTATCAAGTCATGCGCATTTTCCTCATTATTTAAGCACTTATATCTAAACTAGTGACCCGCCCCGGCTTCGCCCGGGTATCACTAATTATGTTGACCCGATCGCTACCAAACACAGGAATGTGCCAATCAGGACAATCCCTGTAAATTTCATCGAAATCGGTCCAGCCGTTTCGGAGTCTGTAGGTCTATAGGGAACTTACATACTTCGCTTTTTATATACTATTTTTTTCATAAAAAATATCCTATGTTACTTCTAATACCTCCAAGAATATGTGTACAAAGTTTCATGATGATCGGTTGAGTAGTTTTCGCGTGAAAACGTAACAAACAAACATACAATCACATTTATAATATTAGTAGGGATTAACATTATTTCTGAAATGCTAGTCTGCAACATAGTTACATTCAAACTCAAATGCAGTACTTCAATAACTAAATCAAAGGCTCTAATGAAGCAATAACAGTTTAATTTGTTGGAAGAATAAGAGTTAGGCTTCTAATAGAGGTCGTTGTCGTGCCATTATCGTCCGACAGTGAAGTGCTAACTGAGATGTAACAAAATGTTTGCGTTAACAATTTAAAATCATTCGAACGTGTCATTGGCGATCGCCTTGATGCGTAAAATTTTGTATAATTTCACTGGATCAGACGCCCTTTTTTAATCCCTACTAATATTATAAATGTGAATGTAAGTTTGTTTGTTACGCTTTCACTCAAAAACGGCTGAACGGATCCGGGTGAAATTTGGTATAGGGATAGATTATAATCTGGAATAGCACATAGGCTATTTTCTATCCCGGATAAATGTACGGTTCCCGTGGGATACGTTTTGATTTTTTACGGGTGCATATCTACATATAGACGACGTTCCGTATAGATTCCGAAACGGCTACCCGAGCGAAGCCGGGGCGGATTACTTGTAATTATTTCATTAAAAACGAATTCGATGCCGAATTCTATGTTTGCTGATCCGGAACGCAGATACTACATTGTGTTTAAATACAGATTATATATCCTACTATATATACTTTAAGAAAGCAATAAAATTATTCGGAATTACAGCTTGGAATGTGTTCGCTGAAATCTGACGATATATAAAAATGCATTCCGTTGTACAGTCAGCAGCGAATATAACGAATTATATTCAAATGTTGCAAGTTTCAAATGCTGGCCCATTTTCCAATTTAAAAATCAGTCACAAGCTTGTAAGGTAACCTGTCCCAACTCCTGGGCCAACAATATTCTATTATGTGTACATGGCTTTATACAAATTAATTATTCTGCCGATTTAGATTCGAACTAGATTTTTCTCTGTGTATTTCATACCGTCAGCAGGTTTTTTTTGAATAAATATGTTATGTCATTTGAATTTTGTTGCAGGTGTAATCGGTCTGATCTACCTGGTTATGTACATCTGCATCATCATTTTCTTCTCCATCTGCATGTGCGGTCTACTCGCCACAATGGACGACAGGATACCATACTTCACGCTCGCTGACTCCATCATCGGTAAGGAATCCTTTCTAGTGATTGTAATATTATAATTCAAGAGTAAGTGGGTCACCAAATGTATGTAATCTCCAAAAGTTAGGGATGATCCGTTGCCACTCATTCCAAAAAATCTGAAAGTGTTAGCAAAATTCAAGTTATCACAATACAACGATAATGTATCAGCTCACTAGTAAAGCAAGGTAATCTGGTACAAATCAATCATCTGGAATCATCATGACAGCTGTCAAAACTGATAGCTTTTCTGTAGCGAACACTTTATTGCTACATAGGTGAAATGTTTATTGATAAATTGCAGGTGACAACCCTGGCATGGGCCACAGGCCGCTGTTGTACGAGGAGGGCGCTCTGATCTGGTACGACGCGAGCAATGCCACGCAGTACAGCAAGTACGTGGCCAACATGGACGAGTTTCTCGCACGTGAGTGTACCGGATTATCTTTTATTGCTCGGACGTTTTTACGACTCTGCAAATATATAAGGCGTGAGCACAGACTTGGGTGATTCTGTGATCGAACCCAAGGATAAATGTATTCCAGTTTTAATAGGAGTACATATATGGAGCGTATGCAATAAGCCTAGTTTAAAAATACAATTTTGCTCGTTGAATTCAAGAGTCTACGTCAATTTTACAATGCTAGCAATTACAAAAAGAATATTAGTAGATTTGATGTTAATGTTAGATCAGTACGTGGTGTCTAGAAACTAGGTCCTAGTTAAATTACTAACCAGGTGTGACATACAAGTTATAAGTCCAGTAAAGTCTTTTCAGTCTAGTTCCAGTGATAAGCTTAAGCAGTATGCTTTTTGGAGAGAATAAAGCCACAACATAACTTAACAATTTCAATGTAGTATAAAAAATCATTATATTCCCCACAGCATACGAGAACAAGTCTCTACTGGTGACGCGAGGTGAGAACCAGAGGGAATGCGGCGATGTGAAGCCTCCGCGTGAGGAGGTGTGCGCCTTCAACACCAGCTTGCTGGGCCCCTGCTCCCGGGAGCACGGCTACGGCTACCCAGCTAGGATGCCTTGCATCATCATCAAGCTCAATAAGGTAAGAATTTAAATTATATTTATAGTATTTCCTTAAACTTTTTGCAGTTAATCTGGTGTTATGGATTTTTATGGGAGTTGGTGTTCATTGAACTTTAGGCCGATAACCCGCTGCTTTGCCCCCTCATCCTTTAAAACCCCTTATATCTTGTTTTATATGTAAATTAAATGCTTGTGTCTGTTCTATGGGTTGTTCTTTTTTCGATAAGTAATCAAGCATTGACATAGTGTCAGATATTTTACTTTATTCGTGAATTTTCGTTATAAATTTTAACAAGTCAAACGAACAAGCGGTTTACTCGTGAGCAATATTCACTACAATCAAGAGCGACATATGCATCGCTAACGTTTTCTTTGAAAAGAAGAGGGAAGTAGACCAGAATATAGAGTAGATGGGAAAAGGCTGCCTGGGCCACCTCAATTACTAAAAGAAAAACCAAAATTGGACTGGGCTAACTTCGACTTCAAGCCGGTATTCAGTCATTTTGGTATTTTCTCCCCCTTGGGTTGGTCTATTGTTCTGATCGTAATTAAGATATACCGTTTGGTTTGTTTCAGTTATTCGACTGGAACCCGATCTTCTACGACGACCCCGCAGCGCTGCCGCCCGGCATGCCTCCAGACATCAAGGAGTACATCAACACAACCACCACGCCGCAAGAGGCAAGTTCTAAAGTTATTAGCATAGCTCCGACTTGTATGAAGAAAACTTGTACTCATACATCAATTAGCAATTTTGCTTTTTTCTTCTAGAAAGTTTACTCGTATTTCGTAACTTCCATTAAAAGTCGCTCAGTAGACTTCTCAGCACTCTTCAAGAGCGTTGTTGTGAAGTACACCTTTCCATCTACCATTTTACTACGAAAATACTAGATCTGGTTGTGTTGCCATCCTACTTGATTCTACTTTAAGATCTCTCAGTATAAGTTCCGTATTTTAGCGAAATTACATCTCTAATAATTCTGTACTGACATTTCCAGCGTCGCAAGGTGTGGGTGTCGTGTGCGGGTGAGCGGCCGGCGGACGTGGAGGCGCTGGGCCCGCTCAAGTATTGGCCGTACCCCGGCCTGCCCGAGACATACTTCCCCTACGACAACACGCCCGGCTACCTCAGCCCGCTGGTCGCCGTGCAGCTCCTCAAACCCACTCGTGAGTTGGTCTCTTGATATTTCATCTTGTAGTTGGCGTGCGGTGTCTGCGTTATTTAGCCTGCCCGGGACCTAGAATCCCTATGATACCACGCCCGGTTACCTCAGCCGCCGTGTAGCTTAGATGACCGTGTGTTGATAATGTTCCAGGATATTATTACTGAATTTATAATTTCTTTTGTTTTGTGAATAATCCGGAGCGGTGGTGGCTGGGCGGTAGGCGGTAGTTGGTATGTTACTTTTACACAAGAATCTTCTCACCCACAGTGAACCAGATCATCAACATTCGCTGCCGTGCGTGGGCGCACAACATCCGGTATACTGAGAGCCTCAAGGAGCGGCTCGGGTCTACTCACCTCGAGATCATGATTGACTGAAAGCACTGGGACTAATGTCTAGTATTAAGCACGGGGTGGAACATAGCTCTGGTCGAAAAATGCACATATTCTATCGATGCCTATTATTATTTCATTTATTGATAATATTGATGGTGCTTCTATGTTTGGGTTTCTGTGAAAGCGCGGACAGCTGATATTACGTCGCGTCTGTGGTGATCATTGTCAGCAAAGCACATTGACTTAAAGTACTTACGTAAATTATTAGCATGCAAGCCTTCTTGTAATGTTTTTAGTTAATTTCACAATATTAATCTAATTAGGTACAGAATTTTCCTTGTAAATATTTGACATTTTGATGCTTTTAATTCTGAGTGACTTCAGCTCCTACCGCTGAAGTCTCAGGTTGTAATTCAGCAAATCTGTGGAAGCAGCTTTCTGTTCAGTGCGGCTATTTTAAGTGTCGCTTTCTCCTATCCGTTGTGCCGTAAATTTAACATTTATCCCGGCTTCGCCCGGATACCACTGATTATGTTGATCCGATCGCTACCGAACACCAATATGCCAGGCATTTGCCAATCTGGGCAATCCCTGTAAATTTCATCGAAATCGGCCCAACTGCTTCGTAGTCTATAGGCCTATAGGGAACATACATACTTCGCTTATTATATACCATTTTTTTTTCATAAAAAGTATCCTATGTTACTTCTAATAACTCCAAGAATATGTGTACAAAGTTTCATGATGATCGGTTGAGTATTTCCGCGTGAAAGCGTAACAAACAAACTTACATCCACATTTATAATATTAGTAGGGATATTATGTTTCACGATCTTGGCAGTCTATTAGCTGTTTAAGGGTATCCAGTTCCTAAAACATCTGACTCTGTCTGTCTGTTATGCTTTGACGCCTAAACTACTAAACCGATTTAAATGAAAACGTAGTTAAGATCCTAAGGTAGGACATAGGATACTTTTAAATTAAAAATAATGCCAAATGTCACTTTTCCACGCGGACGGAGTCGCGGGTATAGCTAGTGACAGGACGCAACAAGCAAATGTGTTGCAGATGCGTTGCCTGCCTATAACTGACAGAGGAAGGCATAGACAGGAAAAAGGATATTTCCCTTTCCCCGCCAACCCCTCTCGTCCAATCCTCTTCCCGTTCTCATCCTATCCTTATGAGGTAAGGTTGGGAAGGGGAAGAGGACTTAAATTATACCTCCGGCACCTCGCTCATCAGACGAAACGCAGAATACTTCTACTTCTCGCCTGTTTTCTGTGAGGTCGTGGTATTTCAGCAGTCGAGCCGACCAATTCGTGCAACAGATGTTGTTGCGGACTCTAGCACTGTTGAATGTTTGCCAAGGTGATTTGTTAGTTAATAATTTTGATGAAATTAAAAAACAAAACTTTTTGTTGTAGTATTTACCAGTAGTTCCACCCCAGTTCTGTGTAGCTTGTAGCTGTGATGTACCTAAACGCGTCACTTGTGCAAACTCGATGTTAAATAGTAATTTTAATACTCATAAGTTTATATGTACTTAATATTCTATGCATAATTAGTTTATGTAACGATGCGTCACCATTTTTAATGGTAGAATTCGGTAGAATTCGGTAGAATCTACAAAAGGCTTAAACACAACTTAAAGCATATTAAATACAATCCGTTTAATGTAACGACCAAAATATTTAACAGAATATGTACTTCGATGTTGTTATACACACAAATAGCATGTAAATGTATTGTTTCATGGAGGAATGGTGGCAAACAGAGGTACTCGTGGGCATCTGCATCTTAAATCGACAGAGGAGGTGTTAGACAGGAAAAAGTATATTACCCCCACTGATCCTCTCCCTATCCAATCATCTTCGCATCATATCTTTATTAGAAAGGCTTGGAAAGGAAAGAGAACTGAAATTGGGGCTCCAGCACCTGACTCATCGGATAAAATGCAGAAGTATACTTCTACTTCACGCCTGTCTTCTGTGAGGTCGTGGTATTTCACGGCTCAAGCCGGCCCTGCAGTGCAACAGGTTGTTTCTGGCTCTACCACTGTTAATTGTAATTCTTAACAAATCAGCATATGAAAGTGCCATAATAAATTATATTTTTTAATACCAATTTAATTGAATTTTCGATTGTTATTATGGGATCTGGAATAACACTTGTATGACATAAACAATTTGCAAAGATGTCAAGATTATATTTATTTTTAGACGATCTTATTGTTTATTCTGTGATTTGTTGTGTGTGTGGAATAGCTGACGTGGTGTGTGTGACGCTCGATGTTTATTGATGTTAATTGTAATAAATGTATTAAAAAAATATCCTTTTTTCATTTGACAACGGTTTTACTCTATACTCTTCTGTTAGTGATGGTAATCTGTCATTGGCGTTTGACAGTTAGTTTTTTCCTTTAATATATAGATTAAAAATATATTTGAAATAAAAAAAATAATCCTAAAAAGCATAACGTATTGGTAATAATTAATAACGACATTGTAATATCTTGAAACAAAGCTTTAATAATAAATTATAACGTTTTCTAACTTTACAACCCACAGTATTTGTTTTATACTATCATATTGCACAGATTAAAAACATTTCAAACTATGCTCTTTGTTCTTTTATCTGTCAAAATTCGAAGGAAGAAGTAGGTTAATAAATAACACAAGCGTTAAAGTATAAGGTAATTATAGAATTTTGATTTTTTAATATTGCGATCTCGTATTATATGAGAACTGTCCGAAGAGCTTAATTATCTAAACGTAAAGTCAATTCAAAATCATTCTGTGTACAATAACCATTATACGTTGACACTGACAGTAGCTTGACTGTCAACGTCATGTCTTCCGTGCGGGGTTTTTCGATAATCTGTACTTCACTATACTCAGTTTGTCAATTTTTGATGTATAATCCTAACTTCATTTTCACTTGTTCGCTTCAGGTTGCTATAGGATAGTTATTCGATCATAATTTCAATGTGCACAGAGCCCATGCCTTCGTAGCGGTTGTACACAATGTTGTGAGCCCAGGCGCGGCACTCGATGTTAATCAACATGCCAGCTGGAAAACAAATTGCATGTACACCAAACTTTGTATAGACTAAAATAAAAGCTAAAACAAAATACTAGTGACCCGCCACGGCTTCGCCCGGGTACCACTAATTATGTTGATACGATCGCTACCGAACTCAGGAATGTGCCAATCTGGACAAGCCCTGTAAATGTAATAGAAATCGGTCCAGCCGTTTCGGAGTCTATGGTTCTATAGGGAACATACAAACTTCGCTTCTTATTTACTATTTTTTTTCATAAAAAGTATCCTACGTTACTTCTAATACCTCCAAGAATATGTGTACAAAGTTTCATGATGATCGGTTGAGTAGTTTTCGCGTGGAAGCGTTACAAACAAACTTACATTCACATTTATAATATTAGTAGGGAGTAGTTATTATGTGTCCACTTAGGCATTCTAAAGTGGTTTTCATTTTTATTGCGATTCGGATAGTTATTTAATTATAATTATTGTGCACAATTCATTTCGATACAACTGTATTACGAAAGATTACAGCTGTTTTATGATTACGTAATAAATTGCGCCATCGGTGGAGGATTTGCAACTTATGCTGAATGTAATGAATGATTCATTAGATGGTAAAGGTATAAAAACGAATATAGACACGACGAAAGTCTTTCAAACATCATTGTGTATTTTGAACGACGAGTGAGTGCGGGAAATAAAATTAATGGGACTACAGTTACAGTAGTGAGGAGTCAGAATGAAGGTTCGTCTGGCAACATACACACATGTCCCCATTTGAATTTATGGAAGTGAGAGCTGGGTTTGGCAGAAACATGCAAGTAGAGTGAATGCCGTTGAGATGGGATCCTTAAGAACAATGTCAGGCGTGACGTTGAATGATAGGATTAAAAATAGCATTTTAAGGGAAAAGTGTGGCTTATGTATGGATGTTGTGACTAGAATTGAGAAAAGTATGCTTCGGTGGTTCGGGTAAGTTGAAAGAATGAAGAGAGTAACAAAAAATCAAATGTATGTAGCAAAACTAATTACTGG
The DNA here is from genome assembly GCA_029849275.1 of Papilio elwesi. Lineage (NCBI taxonomy): Eukaryota > Metazoa > Arthropoda > Insecta > Lepidoptera > Papilionidae > Papilio > Papilio elwesi. The sequence goes on along the minus strand of CM056687.1, from coordinate 491,413 downwards.
CAGGGGACGCCCTAGAAGAACTTATATCGGTCAGTGATCTAATGAGATCGAATAATGGGTGATATGGAGCATCTATGATCTCTGTCTACCCCTCTGAGTTGCACACATATTCTTGATAAAATACAAAAAAATGTAAATAAAGAATAGGTTATACTTTACTTTTCGGCCTCTGTAGGTGAACAGCTACTAAAGGACTGAGGTAGCCCTCCTGGTTCGTGTAGGGGAAGTAATATCCCGGGAACCCCCTGTAGGGCAGGTACTGGATGGGCCCGATGTTCTCACGGTCAGCTGGGTTCTCTCCTTCACACGATACCCACACCATGTTCAGCTGGAAGTTAGTAATAATCGGATGAGTGGAGCTTGTTTCGTACTGCGGTTGCTGCTGCGTGGTTGGGTCGGTTCAGTCGTAGAAACCATAATAGAAGTAGAAGTAACATTGCATTGAATGAAGCTACTAGCAATGCCTTTCCCTTCCTTGGCTTCACGATTTAATGCTGTGGTTGTAGAACCAGATATATCTGAACTTTCATCTTTGCTTGCTCTTAAATGGGTTAAAACGGGGCCTACGTTGCTGTCTGTACTTAATTGAGCTTTCCGATAGACAATATGTTTTACAAAATCACCAGTCAAAAGCGTTCCAAAGACAGCGACAGCAACATCCACACATGTCAAATGGTGTGAAAAGGACAGCGTTACTAAAATAACGAGAAAAAAGATGACAGCTAATGTTTGTTCATTAAGGCCTGTAATTTTAGATTTATCTTAACAAGGTTCCATCTCACTGCGTGTGGACTATAAAAATATGATATGTTGGTACTTATGCTAAGTAATACCTACATTACTTTCTGGTGTTAATATAAATACAAGTAGACAATTATGATACATTTTTAAGACTTACATAATTCTTGTCATACGCGGTCATATTTTTGATGTGTTGTTTCAAGTCAACGGGCATCTGTACTGGGAGGGTGTCCGAGCTGTTATAGAAGACGGGCCGCCAGCCGTAGATCTTGTTGAGCTTCAAGAAGACGCAGGGTGTGGACTTGTGGTAGGCGAAGCTGTTATCCTCAAGGCAGGGACCCCACGCACTTATGTCCACGTCGCACACCTTACCAGCTGGTGCGGGCAGCTTGAAGTCGCAATTATGGATATTCTGGCCAGCACCCGCCTTCTTGCCATCACGTTTGTACACTGCAAACATGAAAAAGGGTTAAAGAGAGAGCGAAGGCTCTATATAACTTAAAACTGCAGCCAGAGGAAGAGTTGATGGAGCAATAGTTGCTGAACGAATATTTGGTTCGTCCAGGGAACTATCATGACCTCATTATATACGGAAGTGATAAATTTATAAAAAAATCTGAATCGAACCTATGACGCGACTAAACGATTATAATCTACGAACTATGGATTTATTTTCAAATATCTATCATTGTCACCTTTTAAGAATTGAGACAACTCCTTGACCCAGAACTGGTAGCTGCCGGGATCGTTGCCCTTATACCAGATGACGCTGCTGGCGACCTCCGGCGGCGTGGGGCGGAAGCCCAAGCCGGGGTTGGTGCCGATGATGCTTCTCTCCAGCTGCCACTTGGGCTGGCGCGAGTCCAGCAGCTGCAGGAACGTCCACATGCAGATCGCCACCAGGATCGCCAGCGCCGCGTAGAAGATGAAGTAGAACAGTGCTATTTTTGCTGCGGAAGGAATTGAAACGAAGGAATCGGAGTTAATCTCAAGGCATCTTTGTTATATTGCATCGAAAGGTACAAATTGACGTGATACCTTAATCTTAACACTTTCGAACGTCATTAACAAAGCACATCCTTAATCCACAGGTGTACGTTTGTGTTACGTAATAACGTAGGTTTACGGTGGTGTTAGGTATTTTCATTTGGCAAGGCCCTCGTTGGTTATGTTTCTAACAGTGGCAGAGCCCGCAACAACAACATCTGTTGCACGAATGTGCGGGCCCGACCTGTGAAATACCACGACCTCACAGAAGAAAGGCGTGGAGTAGAGTATTCTGCGTTTCGTCTGATGAGGGAGGTGCCGGGGGCCTAATTCCAGTTTTCTCCCCCTTCCCACCCTTTTCGTCTAAGGAAAGGATAGAAAGAGGAAGAAAACTTGACGGTGGAGGGGATGTATAGGAATCGGAAATAACCGTTTTCTGTTTGTCCCCTCCTCTGTCCATTAAAGGTGGGCAACGCATCAACTCATTAGTTAGTTGCAGATGTCTATGGGTAGCGATTACTTGACAACGGGTGAACCGCTTGCTCGCTTGCCACCTAGTACTATAAAATATTTTTTTGGTGTCTCCCTTGTCAAGTGAATACTCATTCTTCTTTCGAATATCATGTACCGAGATCCAAATCACCGTAGCTATTCTGGTCTACTGATGTAAGACTATACGTATTATTGGCCATAAATCTCCCGTTGGATGGTGTGTGTGTGCTCTCAGTGACTACTTGGTTCCCTTTCATACATTTTATGTTCTTATAAATGCCGTTGTGCAAACTAGTTGAGGTTAAGGCCAGTCCGGTAGCAACTTGTGACGGGCGGCGCGATCTCCTAAGCGGCAGGATGTAGCAATGAGCTCATTGCGGCAATTCGCCGGCGGCCCAGCTTCCGGCCGCTCGCCACTTGTGACGCTCGCGGTCGTAAGTGTCTATGGGAATCAACTCTGGACTGAGAACGGAAATTTTGTTACCGTTGGTACATTCTTGATGTGTGACATCTTTTCTTTCACTTTATTTTGCAATGTGTGGGTGATTTTTGTGGACCAAGGTGGCAAACAAGCAAGCAATGTAATGTTAAGAGACCGCTACCCATTTGAATCCGTAACAAGCAAATAATAATAATATCTCGGGACATATTCACACACGGCCATCTGATCCCAAACTAAGCAGAGCTTGTGCTATGGCAACCAGATAACTGATATACTACATACAACACTTTTTTTTTAAATACATACCTAAATAGATACTTACACCCAGACTCAGGACAGACAGACATGTTCATGCACACAAATGTCTGTCCTGGATGGGGATCGAACCCACGAGCTGCGGCGTAAATAGCAAGTATCTTACAAACCACGCCAACCGGCCCGTAAAATGAGTCGCTGATGTGTTGCCTACCCATCATCAGAAACCATCATTAGAAAAGAACACATGTAATTATTAGAGAATGGAGAATAATACTGAAAATAATCCTCTGGCAGCTCACTCATAGCACGGAGCGTAGAATACTTCTACTTCACGCCTGTCTTCTGTAAGATCGTGGTATTAGCCAATGCAATAGGTGTTGTTGTGGGCGCTATTTGGTTTGATCAATGAGCGTGCGCGTGCTAGAGTTGGTCGTCAGATGGTACCAACTCATTTTCTGATAGGTTAGTTTATAACACAACACTAATGTTCCTTGTTTCCAAGGTGAGATGTAAAATTTTACAAATCATACGCGACTGTATAGTTCGCAAGAACGAGTAGGCCCATTCGTGCTACGAATCAAATGTAACATTTTATCAAATGTTCTTGTCAAATGTAAGTTATTAACAACTCTATCGACATAATATATTTTAATACGTCAGTCATAAATACAATTGTAAGGCTGAGTTTTATGAAAACCCGCCCATCCCGGCGTTACATATATAAAATAAACAGCGAAATACTGAAAATATTTTATTCCTCGAATGTAAACTACACAGTTAAATACTCGGAAAAAGGTCGTGAACTGATTCTAGCAACATTCAGACATTCATTCAGAATAGGACTGCGCAAGCGCGTGAGCTCTACAATGGAGCATCGCCTCGCCTTGGTTTGCTTACCAGTTCAAACTGCCTTTATTAATGCTTCGTATGACTTCATTATAATTATTTTTTATTACAAAATAATCTAAATATTTGAAACCGAAGCATAAGTTGTACTCACATCATCTTTCACGCGACACTTTTTTATCTGTCTAATCCTGATTTAAAATGTGCGGCGAACTGTGCGAGGTTCGCGCCAAATGGAAATCCATAATCTTTGTCTACAACACAGCGTGAGCGCATAATTTGTTAATTTATTTCGTTCTACGTATTACAAAAGTATATCATATAAAGATTATATGAAATAAATAATTCAATTGTAAAATCTAAATTAAACACCGAATTAATTAAATCGCAACAACGCGCCTTGACACATTGCTAATTACGGTTTATGTTAAGGGATTTCGTATTTTCTTTCTTCGCGTGACACGTTATACTTACAGACTTCATAATAACAATTATTTTTGTATAAATATCTATTTACGTTTTAATAGAAAATGTAGAAAAGTATAAAAAACGAATACACAGAAAAAAAACAATATGGCTAACAACACAGACTAATCAAAACACAGAGTACGCACAGAGTAATGACACGCGTTACGGGAATTTTCTTTCTCCATTGACAGTTACGTTATCTTTTAACTCAGTTACATTTCGTTAAAGTGGCTAAAATATACTCTTTGTGGCGATTTCACGGATGAAAACAAACTCGATAAGTTCGACCTATACTCGTTTTACGCGTTTAACGGAGTTTAGAGCTCCAAATTGCAATTCACCAACATAGACTGAACGCAGTTATGCTCTGAGTTTAAATTTCGAACGCCTGATGTTTGGCGTTTAACTCTGTAAATGCGATTTCAATTTGACAGCTACATATGACGTTTGACGTTGACAAACTGTATAACATGACATCTGCGCTTAGATTAAAGCAGATTTTTACGCTTTTCAACACTAAATTTCGATTTCGTAAACGCGATCAAATTGTAGCTGGTGAAATCCGTTTAACGAAAACCAAGATTAGAATCGAACTAAAAACACGATTAAGCAAAACGTAGTTTTGTTAAACTTGTTTTCGAATACAAACGGTGAACCAACAAGTTAATGCCAAATTTAAACCAAGCAGTTAATATAAAATTTCGATAATAAAAATAATGAATGTTGTACTCACACCAACTGGACGCGGTTCTGCCGCAAAACTGTCTCGTTTTTGGGTTCCAGATGAAGCGTTTGGCCTTCTGACCGGTGGTCAAGGGAGGCTCCTTCTCGCGGTAGTACATGTTGAACCGTTCCAGGCTCGTAAGATCGGAAGGTCGTTTTTTCACCGTCATCTTACTAATGTTGTACTTGTTCTAGGATTAAATTATGTTTCTGTCAATCTCTTGATATGATTCCTACAAAAATAAAACAGTAATATATTTTTATAACATATAAGCTAATGCCCAGAGATGAATGCTTTTCGATGGTATTTAATCTAACATGTGATGAGCTAGCAACATTATTTTTTTATAGATAACAATGAGACAGTACCGCAATAGTTGCGCCTGTCGAACACCTACCAAAGTAATATGAACTTTATAGCGATAGTGTAAGGTACATAATAAATCGCCTCATTAGATACGTGTTGATTGCTTTGAGGTTTGGCAATTCAAAAATGGATTTAAGCATTTTGATATTTTATAGTATCAAAATGATAAATTGAATTTTATAGTTAAGATGCAAGGGTCGATTTTTTTGGTAATTTTTAGCAAATGAGGTCACAAGTGACCCTAGTTTGTTGGTTGAGTGATTTTTGGTAGTTTTCACTTTCAAAATCGGCAAGAACCAGATGAGTTGCAGATGTTTTAATAGCCTTTATGTCCAAAACTTAATAATTGAGCATGGCCTTAAATATGGCAAATTATAACAATGCTATAGAGTGCTTATTATGAACGAAGACCGTAAAAGGATTGATGAGTTTAAGCAGTTTGTTTATCGAAAACAATAATATAAAAAACGACTTTGCCTTACCATAAGTCTTCTATAAAATATCGAAGGAGTCTTTATATGTGTCTTGTGAGTACTAACATAAAGCAATTAATTAGGGCTAGGTTATAATATTTTTATATTGATTCTTGTATTCAAGTCAACTGAGATTTTACCTTCAATAAATTAAGTGATTAAATAATTTGAAAGCCAGTGAAGACCTTATTGCACTTCGGAAACGGTATTCATGGAAGTTGATGTATAATATCTTATTAAATCTCTGACACCCAGCGTACGTACCTGTCGCGTTTGTGTCGTGTGCGGGCGGGTGTGCGGCGCGGGAGTGCGGCGCGCGCAGACTGCGGCCGCGCACCGCTGCCGACAGTGACGCCGCCGGCAGGATAATGGGATGGGCTAGTATAACAATGAGCTGAATCAAAAAGTATAGTATTTTTTAAGCTTCAAGCTAAGTTAAAACACTTGCGATATTCAGCGATGCTAGCGAAGTAGCAAAAGGGAGAAAATTACATCATCACTTACGTAATATAAATGGTATTGTCTCACCAGACGATACGTAGAAGTCCTTTCGTGCTTCGAAGGTACTTTCAACGAATTAAAAAAATGTCAAATATATCATATATACGAGTTTGTTGTATTGCCTAAAGAATCAGTTGAGTTAACTTGTTCGGCATCGCATAACGCCGTCCACCCGCCCCCTCACGCCAGTGCACTCGCAGTAATTCATCAACTCGCTTGTTTCGTGCCATTATTTATTAGCCAGTATGATTTAAAGGAATTCGGAAATCATTATTTTTATACACGACAAAAAAAGAAAAGATGAGATTGGGAAGGGGAAGATACGAAAAGGTAATACTGTTTTTCTGTTTATTAGTGACCTCTGTCCATTAAAGGTAGACAACACATCTGCAACCCATTAGCTTGTTGTGGATGAGCCGTGCTTTGCCTATGAGTAGCAGTTACTTAATATCGGTTGAGCCGAATGCTCGTTTGCCACCTTCATCTATAAAAAAATAACTCAAAACCCGCGTACAGACAGACGAGGGAACTTTGTTGTTATAATAAGTGATGGCTTTCATATGATTGCTATTAAAGGTGGTGGGACATGGTACATACATCTTATATATTGTATGAACAATGAAGACTTTAATTTATAGTTTAGGGTCTGCCTTCACTACATCACACACGAGTCGTGATAGTATAGCACCGTCTAGCTAGCCGTGGAGGTCGGCAGTCAGCGGCGGAGGAAGCCGCGGCTACAACGAGCCGCTTCCGTCGCACGTACCAATCGCCGCTACTGCCGTCAGCTCGACTCTAAAGGACTGAGATACTGTCGCCTCAGGCTAAGAACTCACGTATCGATTTTTACCCGCGCCGGCCCCTCTTGCGGGCCCGCGGCATCTGCAATGAATTTTAATACATTATCAAGACGCGTTTTACGCCTGCAACGTGGGATGTAATGTAAATAAATAAATGAAAAAAGGGTGTGCGATTGTTTGCGGCTCCTGCGGGTCGCGGTCGCTCGCAGCCCGTGCGGGCTTCGTATGGTTGGTGGGAAAACTCCAATTAAAAATCATATCGATCGTTAATAACCGCAAGTTTGCGGGAGACAACCGCAACCGCAACGTCGGCGTAACCGAACAGAACTCCGGCTTCGTGAGTTTAGAAATGAAACCGAACGCCGAACCGCGACGGGAGCGGGTAAACATCGCTCTGTGAGTTCTTAGCCTTAGATGTAATATAAACAGTTGCGATCGTATGTTGGTATGGTAGAGTATATATTATTATGCTATTTGCTTCGAAACTTTAGCATTTATTTTTTATTTAAGGTGTGGCTAGCAACTGAAGCTTCTTGCTAATTACTGGACGAAAACTAATCTTTTTTTAAGCATGTATGTGTTGAATACGATTAATTAAAACCTTTAAAGATAGTACAAGACAGACCTAGTCATATCCGTAGTCCGGAGTCCTAATTTCAGTTTTCGTCTCCTTCCCACCTCTTCCCATTCCTCATAAGGATAGGATGGAAACGAGAACAGGATTGGACGGGGAGGTGGTTGATGGGGAAATGGAAATATCCTTTTTCCTGTCTATGCCCTCTGTCCATTAAAGGTAAGCAACGCATCTGCAACACATTTGCTTGTTGCGGATGTCTATGGGTAGTGCTCACTGAACAGGTGAACTTGCTCGTTTGCCACCTTATTGCATAAAAAAGTGTAATCACAAGTAAGTGAAGGATTTTTGTAAATAAACGTATCATAAGTAATATAGGACCTTTTAAGGAAAGGACCTTCGTAATGTAATTAAGTTAGGGATCTTAGTCTAATATCTAAACATGGATCCTGTAAAACACGATTGGTTTTAATAATAACAATAAACTTGTCTATGGCAATAAATAATAATAAAGTCGACGTCAGATTAAATTCAATGGCAGTATTTCCAAAGTATACTCTGTTAATTGCATGTAAACTTGCACTAAGTCTTGGCTGCTTGCTGACAGTCAGCAGACGTGTTAGTCACGCTACCGAATGAAAGGAATTAACAATTATTTTTAAATCAAAATCTGCTTATAAGAAGCCAGTTTAATTCTTCCTGGAACGCATCCCAACGGGACCGAGTTAATAAATCGAGTATCGGCGATGGTTCTTTATAATTTTGCTGAAAAACAACGAATACGAATTACAGTGAGCGCGCCGCGTCAATCAAGCGGGGCCTGCCCGGCGCGAGGACGCGAACGAAACCAATTTCGACAAAGCGATTCGAAGCGATGTTCTTGTTTAAGATCGTTGACCTATGCGTTTGAAATTGTATTCACATCCGTAATATTATGAACGTCAGATAAGTTAAGTTATGTTCTTTAGAATACCCGCTCCTAATTAAGACGGTAAAAATATTGCCATCTATTATATTGGTCAAAACAAAGTAATAATTGTGCGTTCAAACAATATATCGATGTTACCACTGTCAAGGTCACTCGTATAGTGCATATTGCTTACCTAATAAAATATTGGGCATGTAATTAATACGTTTAAATCCAAGACTTTATATCACATGTATTAATGTAATTTAGTTAATAAATTTCATGACTTTAATAAAAATGGCTTTATATTAATGTACTTGTAGGTAGAACGCCGGTAAAATAATTATTTTGACGTTATAAAACCCCAGCGTTACGCTATCCTGTCCATTGTATTCCGAAATGAAGCGTAGCGGAAAATGGACGAGTATTAACCAATAAGACTGCATAAAATTTCGGAGCGGAGATTTTGTGCAATGCTATTGGTTAATATTTCTCCGTTTCTCCGCTTCGAATCCACACTCCGCTTCAATACCATAAAAACAGGCCGCTAATGACCATAAAAACGTATAAATATGACATGAGTTACAGTAATGTTAAAAAATTTTTTATTTAAACAATCCCAAATACTATTACGATCGATTACATGTCGTCAACATGTCATTTCATATGTTAAAATGTAATAGCATACAAAATGAAAGGATTTTTAATAAAATCGTCTCGCAATGAGTCCGTGCGTTGTAGGCCCGTATAGCGGGACGGCGCGAGGTGTGAGCCGAGACCTCCTCCATCATCGCTCGACCGTGAAATGTGCAACAGGGCTGTGAAATTCAGTTACTTCTGTTATACTTTATTGATTATTACACTCATCACAAATTTACAATGGGGAAGAGGAGGGGGGGGGGAGCTATCTTGGAAAAGGACTAAGACCATTTTTCAAAAAAAATACATACGTTTTTTAAAGCGCATCCAACACAAAGAAGCATAGTATATCCGTTTTTCAGTTTCAAATTGTGTAACACTCGCTCATTTTCTAAAGAAACATATTGCGAATGATCCTTGTGACCGCCATGAATAACAATTAAGCCATACATTAAGAAAAAATAATTTAAAAAAAGATAAAAATTGTATTATATTTTTACACTTCCTCAGTCGAGCCCTCTCATGCTGCTGTTGGTGGCGCCATCATCGATGAAATAAGTATAATTTCTATAAAATTGAACTGAATTAAATATATAAAATGAAAAACTTCCTGCATGACCATCAAAATAAAAACTTCTTTTTGGCAGCCCTGTTTAGTATGACATCTGAAAAAAGCTCGGTGTTGTATATAAAGGTGTCCTTGAAGGGCTTTTCAACAATCGATCGAGGAGCTTTACCCACGCACAACATGGAGGCACACTACAGGATAGCCTTACTCGTGAGTTAATTATTACTGTACTTTTTATGGAAATAGATCAAGTGCATTCCATCGAATATCGTGACCATTGATTACTGAAAGATTTTTTGGTTGGTATGGTTCCGGTTCATGACAGAAAATATTTCTATCAAATTGGGGTAATTTTTTAAATTCATATGACGCGTTCTTAACCTATGAAGTTAAATAACATAAAAAGCCGGTCAAGTGCGAGACGGACTCGCGCACGAAGAGTTCCGTACCATCCTTACTAATATTATAAATGTGAATGTAAGTTTGTTACGCTTTCACGCGAAAACTACTCAACCGATCATCATGAAACTTTGTTCACATATTCTTGGAGGTATTAGAAGTATCATAGGATACTTTTTATGAAAAAAAAATATAAAAAGCGAAGTATGTATGTTCCCTATAGACCTATAGACTCCGAAACGGCTGGACCGATGTAGATGAAATTTACAGGGATTGTCCAGATTGGCACAGCGGGTTTTCCTGTGTTTGGTAGCGATCGGATCAACATCATAAGTGGTACCCGGGCGAAATTGGGGCGGGTCACTAGTTATCTATCACACATCAGTTATTTTACTCTATTTTTTTTAATATTTGTTGTTATAGCTGCAACAGAAATACATCATCTGTGAAAAATTCAACTGTCTATCACGGTTCATGATACAGCCTGGTGGCAGACGGACACACAGAATAGTCTTAAGAGCAAGGCCGAATTTACCCTTTGGGTACGGACCCCTGAAAAGCAGTATTGTTCAGAGACATTATTGATTAACACTTTTTTCAGATTGCCTTTTACGCCATTACTTGTGGTGCCACCATGCCAACAACAAAAGAAGTAAGAACAGCTTCTCTGCTTTTCCCGGAGAAGATCATAGGTGGAGTTATCGAGATGGTGCACAGTCACAAGAACAAGGCAACAACCCAGGCTCCCTACCAGCAGCCACCGCAAGTATACCCGCAGCAGTACCCGCAGTACCAACAATGGAACGGCCCGGGTAACTACCAAGGCCCTTCTGTACCCTACTCTTTGTACCAAGGACAGTACCAGGGCCAGACACAGTATAGCTACGCACCGCAAAATGGCTACCAAAGCGGTTACCAAAATGGAGGCAGTTACACTGATACGTCCGGCCAAATGTACCCTGTAAATCAGGGTTTTACCACACAAGGTCAAAACCAAGGTCAATATCAGTCAAACTACCAACAGCCTACTGGGAACTATCATCAAAATCAGCAGTTCCAAGCTCAACAAGGAACCGGACAGTACCAGGGTCAATCTAATGGATATTACGGACAAGGCGGTCAGTCCACGCAAGTTTCCCAAGCGTCCAATGCTGGACAGAATGGTTTCCAAGTGCCAGGAGGTCAGATGAGCGGCAGTAATCCAGGACCTACTTGCGTGTGTCAAGCTTGGACGAAGCCGCGGCATGACGTTTTGAAGGACAGCCTGGACACAGAGAAGATGGGAAAAAATACTGACTCCACTGCATAGGTTATATTTTATTTATAGTACAATAGAAGATAGAAGCGTCCATTATGCCATAAAATGTTATTTATTGTAATTTAATATATATTAAATATTTCTGAAATTATGCAATCCAATCTTTTATTTAAAAGGCCTTTTTATTTCATAAATCGTAACTACAATGGCGGATATATATTTTTGTTATAGAAGGTGGCAAACGAGCAAACGGATCACCAGATGTTAAGTGAGCGCTACCCATAGACATCCGCAACAAGCAAATGTGTTGCAGTGCGTTGACTGCTTAGAACAGAGGACTAGACAGGAAAAAGGATATCTCCTTTTCCCCGTCCAATCTTCTTCCCGTTCCATCATGATCATCCTATCCGTATGAGGAAAGGGTGGTAAAAGGGAACAGGGCTTAAATTAGACATCCGATACGAAACGTAGAGTACATTTTCACGCCTGTCTTCTGTGAGGTCGTGGTATTTCACCAGTCGAGCCGGCCAATTCGTGCATCAGATGGTGTTGTATATATGTTGTAATAATTCATATTTATTTCAAATAACTAAATAGCATTAATCTGAGATACAAAAGTAAAAGTACTTGTATAATGAAATATACAACATACGAAATGACACATCGCTCCCTTCGTTCACAATATTACTAGTTACGGAAAAGTTGATGACTAACTAACACGATAATAACACTTCCCTTCCTTTTATTATTAAAGCCCTAAACTTGCTTCATTGTTTTATTGCTATTCATAAATTGCAGGCGTTTCTTATGTTGTTTTTTTTAATCACAGTAGTTTTTCCTTATTCTTTCCATAAGCGAGTAGCGAGTCATTTCTGTAACCGTCATATATCGACACCAGTCGGGCTACAGATGCGCTACCCTTAACGATTATAAGATTATTACTGTCTATATATTGGGAGTACCACTTCAATTGGATTCAATTGGGCAATAATTTAATTTATTAAGAATTCATTATAAGTATTTTCGGGGTAGTTAGAAATATTTAGACCAGTACACAGCTTGCTTACTTTATTGAGACTAACTGTCTCTTGAGACAGCGCCTGCAGTTACACCGAGCTAGAGGTGTCAGAGCGCAGGATTTTATAAATCACTTTTAAAGTAACTAAAAAACAAATAACAACATCCTTTCCACTGTCTGTTAACCTACATCTTTCAAACTACGCAACGGATTTTATTTGGTTTTTTGATCAGTACACAGGGTGATTCAAGAGAAAAGGTATGTATAATACATACATTTTATTGTAGATAAAAGCAGAGAATTTCAATAAAAACGAATGCAAAAATAAAATCAAGCACGGGTTTCACACCGATATCGGGACTGCTCGCTTGATGCGACCACAACTTTAACGCGAGCTTTGCTGTCGCCCTGTGCTTAAGCTCGATGTGCTTTTAATAAAGGGATCAGAAATTAATACAGCTAATAAGGTCACAACATAAATGAACGGACCCAAGGGTCAGCTAGTAGTAAATTAAAATGTATCTTATGTGGAACATATAAGATATGTTATGCACCTAGCTAAAGCTGAAAAAGGTAACGAAAGTAATTTGGCTAGGATTTGAACCTCAGACAAAATCGTGAGACATTCTCAATGGTTGTAGTTACTTTGTCTACTAGAATAATCCAATGCTCCTTCATAGATTTGTTAAAAACATATCATCTCCTTGGAATAGACACAAATCAACTGTTCAATGTGTTTGAGTTGAAACATTATTTGACACGCGTTGACAAGGAATCTATCACATCACTAGATCATAAACTAGCCACTAATTTGACAGGCTATCAATTTCTATATATAGCCTGTCAAATCAGTAGCTAGCGGCAGTAGGCAGTGCTACAATTGATATTTCGTAGCAATAAATATTACCAAATTAAACGCAATTATTATATTTCTAAACTCATAATAGTGTGGAAGTTTGAAATTACTAATATTTCTTTTGAAATAAACGTCTATTTTAAGAAACCAATTTGTAAATTCTTAATAAAATTGATTCATTCCTAGATTTAAATCAGGCACATTGACCAGACATTACTTTACCAACTTACCACCAAATTTGCTAACCAAAAACCACCGTTAAATTCATTACGTTAGAGTTGTTAGATCGCAACTCATATGCTTGCAAGCCCTTCAGCACCCAGTATGTTTTGACCTTCTGTTCTAACAAACCACCGAAAGGATCGCTTTGAACTGGGGGTCTCGTGCGCTGGATTTCAGGAAGTAGGTCTGAAGCGTGCGCGCGCTGTCTTACGTAATCGTTACGTAAGGGGTGAACGAGGGCTGCAGGGGGTGGGCTGCCGTTGCGCGGTGAGGCGGGAGGGGCGCATCGCACGGGGGCTAAGGCGCTCACAATCGATTCCCATCCGCAGTCCGGCTCGGCGTTCGAACATGGCAGACAAGACAAAGGTTGCTGAACAATACTACGCTCCGCCGCCGGACCTAGGGAAATGGGAGGCCTTCAGGATCTTCCTGTACAACTCCGAGACCGGACAGGTTCTGGGCCGCACGGGATCGAGTTGGGGTAAGTGGTTTAATTCATTTCTTTGTAGTCACCACTTCCGTTGTGGTTTTGGAGGGAAAATCGAAGACTGACGACTGCAAGGAGATCAATACGTACTGTTCTATTTTTATTTGTGCAATTTTACTAATGATTTTTGTATGTCAACTGTATATTGAAAAATCATTATGAATTACGTAATGCCCTGTGACCAAAAATTCTAAGGTACAAGTTTTTGGTTAATGTCTTAGTTAGACCTTTAGTTTAATTCCTAGTTACGTAAAGAAAATTTACAATTAGAAAAAAACAATTTATTATAATATGTAATTTTTATTACAGAATACACACTGGCAGGAAACATTTATAGCTTAAAACATGGTACAGTCAACTACATATAAGATTGTTAAGATGCACCGTATTACAAGATACGAAGGTCGAAAGTCGCACTGGAATTCGGTGTTCATAATTTAATCCAGACTAGGTACACTACACAACGAAGTTACGTTTCAGCGCTGTCTTTGATAGTTACGTAAGCGCACAAGAGCCTTAAAATAATAGCCGTAATATGACTTCAATGAGTTATAATCCACAAGTCGTTTTTTTTTAACTTCATAATTAATAAATGATATAACCTTTTCAAAATAAAAATAAAACATCGACTAACTGTGGCGCTTAATTAAAACAATGCGACGGAAATTGATATACGAGTAGATGGATTACAATGAGTGTGCAGACATTAGCGAACGAACAGATAAAATACAGATTAACCAGTCACCGGCGCTGTAAATTTCGCTAAATATTGAACATACTTTAAATTAATTTTACATTCTTAAAAATATTTCCCGCCGTAAGATCGTACCGCCATCTTGGATTTACTAACGCTCAATCATATTACTGTCATAGTCATATTCTTGACAGAACATCTGCTCGCAATGTGATAATAATTAAACGATCTGCTTATGATAGTAGCGTAATAATTTGGTCCTATATTATTGCGATATGGCAACACAGTCAAGATGGCGCGCGGGCGGCGGGGGGTGGAGCTGCGCTGTCCGCTCCGTGCTGCGCGCGCAGCGTCCTTCCGCGATCGATCCAAGGACGTCCGCCAATGCTCCATACTTTCATAATCTTTGTCTTAAAAAATAATCGCCACTAAGCTCATATTTAGCTATGAGGTTCTATTACTAATTAATCAGGCTACATACAGATTAGAGATATAGTTCTTTTATTTTTCTATGCAAAAAGGAAACATACAAGACCCCCACTAATGTTAGGGAGTATGGCCATCAACTTGCTTGCGACGGCTGGGATTCTCAATCAGTACGGCTAGGCTAGGCTAGGCTAGTTCAGTTGCTATATCGGAACATTCTCTGTGAAATAGCGGTCCAATCCAGAGCCTATTGCTATCCCACCCTCTTGTTTCTTCTCTTTCTAACCTAACCGGTTCGAATACTAGGGTTGTTCATTTAACACCAAGTGACTCGCTTGCTCATCTCCTTACAGAACATAATACCTTGCAGAATATCTAAGGTCCTGCTATTTCTGGTCGCGACTTTAACTCTATCATTTTCTTATCGTATTTCATAGATACTGCTAACTTCCACTGGCGTATTTAACGTATTAAAGCATCATTTGCAACCTGTACAAGTCTATAGTCAGATTTAGAATTTCCGCAACACCTTCCACTACATGGTACTCCAGATTCCTCATTTACCGTAGCCCTCACGACGTCATTAAGATGTACTGGGTGACCATTTTTGTTCTAATGATTACTCTTTCTATCTTTGACTTTAATTGCTTTTATTTTTATTAATAACAGAGAAAAATGTGCATTAACATCAGCAGGCTGGGTGTTAACTGACCGCGATAAGCCAACTTCCTGTGTGTTCAATGCAACAGTATAGTATACGCTATGTAATGTAAATGGTATTTAATAATTGGAGGAACTGATTGAGGACGTAAATCAAAGTTGAAATCTATTTAGGTTGTGGAAGATTAAATATCTTGCACTTTGATTGATCAAGAGCTGAATGAAATTTAAGATGAATTTAATTTTAATTTAACAGTGGTAGAGCCCGCAATAAAATCTGCTGCACGAATAGGCGGGCTAGACCGGTGAAATACCACGACCTCACAGAAGACAGGCATGAAATAGAAGTATGCTTCTGCAATTCGTCTTATAAGTGTGGCCTGATTTCAGTCCTCCTCCCCTTCCCCCTTCATACGGATAGGATGGGAACGGGAAGAGGATTGGATGGAGGGGGATGGTGCGGTAAAGGAAATATCATATTTCCTGTATATCCATTCCCTGCTCTGTCTATTAAGGTTGGTCCATTTGCTTGTTGCGGATGTCTATGGGTAGCGGTCAGTTAAAATCAGGTGATCCGCTTGCTCGTTTGCCAATTTCTTCCATTAAAAAAATGCAATGTGTTGAATATATTTTTATATGATTGTAATTCGTACGTGTTAAAAAAACTTGAAAATGGTCGAATCACATAACATCAGTAGCCATGGCTTCAATCTTGGAATGGTTTGATCAGGATGTCGCAGAACTTCGCTGCGAAATAAAAATATTAATTTTTCCGCATTGAGACTTTTCCGCTTTTAATTGCCTAACCCTTTGTGTTACATAAATAACTGCTGCTATTATTTTTATTATAAAATCAAACAGAGAGGTCCTTCTGAAATTTTCAAGTCTGCGATCAATACGACGGTAATAGACTATGTTACGATATATCAATATAACAGTCTGTCCTATTTCGCCATAAGTCGTTATGCGTCATCGGATTTCCACATCATTTATATTTAGCAAGGGATGTAAAGAGAAGGGGCGTAACGCGCACGCTCAATATACCCGAGGGTTGCAACGCGCATTCGCCATGACCTATTCTAAGTCCGCCTACCATTTTACATGCACTTCAAAATGAAGCTGACCTCAATGTACATATTTGAGTTTTATTATTGTCTGGAACTCGTATGACTTTACGGAATATGGAATGACTTTTTAATGTTTAGTTCTTCTTTTTCAATTAGGATAAAAGTTAATAAAGATATGATTTATCCTAAATCTTCAACTCGAAAGAAAAAGAATAGATACCATAAAGGAAAAAAAGTTACACTTGGTTAGGTCAAGCCGCTCAGTGTTAATGATTAGGGTTCTTTTGCGATTGATTGATACCAATCTATCCTTTTTATATTAGTATACCATCAGTCATAGATAGTCCTGTATTCCATACAAGTTCAACGTTGACATACGAAACAAAAATATTTTGCGATGTGATCGAATTGTCTTGCTTAAATGTTATGTTCGTGCACTTTTTTCCTTGACGATACCTTCACGTCATTGTTTACAATTACAA
Organism: Papilio elwesi; assembly: GCA_029849275.1. Lineage (NCBI taxonomy): Eukaryota > Metazoa > Arthropoda > Insecta > Lepidoptera > Papilionidae > Papilio > Papilio elwesi. The sequence continues at coordinate 474,058 of CM056687.1, read as the reverse complement.
GCACCCAGACTTTTAATTCTTACCGCGCGAATATACTGATTGTGGGATTTTACGAGGTCACCAATTGGCGACTTAAGTGATTTCACTATGGGATTCTGCCACCACTCGCAGAATTAGAAAGATGGTAGATCGATACGGCTACCTATAACAATTTTTTCGCACTACCTATGCGGAGGTATGACTCCAGTCACCCCGTGACAATGGCGCATAAAATTCCCGAAATATCGGTTGCTCAAAAATGCTAATCGTGGTAAGAATCCCGTCTCTAACAAACCTTACATTAGTAAAAACCAAGAAAGTTTAAAATTATATGACTCTATGGTTTCATCTATGATGTTTGTCTTTAGTATTTAGAATAAAATCTCAATATTTTCGCTTGTCACTTTGGTACACTCATTCCAAAAATGGCCGCCACAACAAGCGTGTCAATTCGCGCGCCAACACTAATTACACAGATAATTAACATGAACTAGGGCGATAAAATTTGGCCTAGGTCATGTCACAATATTGTGCTAAAAGTGTTTTATCTTCTTATAATTGGCTACAATGTTGTTATGCTTTAAATATACATTCATGTCGTAAGACAGAAGACTGTTACGTCTCTAAAGTACTTGTGTACGTACATTAAAACTCATAAAAATTGACACGATTCAAATAGGGCGGTGTAGTGCAGACCGTACTTTGTAGAATTACTGAAACACAAATAATGATCGAAAGGCTTAATTAGCATTGTGGCTAGTTCCATTTTGTAACACAAATAACCCCCTCCTCTGTACTTCTTAAAAAAAACTGTTTCTTTTGATGCAGCAAATATTTTTGGCGACAAGGATGCACAAAACGGGGTCAATACTCGTCCAGTCGTTAGTTGATAGCTGACCATGCCACTTACGGCCAATTAATACAGAGACGACATCGATTACGCTTCACAGAATGTAAACAATTGGCCCAGTTAAAACTAAGTTATTTTTGGTGGTTTTGAAACAAAGAAAATATATAAAATAAGTCCTCACGGATTGTTATAAACTCTTTTCGTACATGTATAAATAAATATACAATTTGTCATAATAGTATTTTCGCCATAACATATTGACAACTGTGTAACAGCTGTAGAGTCTGCAACTACAACATCTGTTGCGTGTGGCCGGCTCGACCGGTGAAATACCACGACCTCACAGAAGACAGGCGTGAAGTAGAAGTACTCTACGTTTCGTTTGACTAGTGAGGTGCCGGAGTCCTAATTCAGACCTCTTCCTCTTCCCACCCTCTCCTCATACGGATAGGATGGGAACGGGAAGAAGATTGGACGAGGTAAGCAACATCCATTTTCCTGTCTATGCCCTCCTCTGTCCATTAATGGTTGGCAACGCATCTGTAAAACATTTGCTTGTTGTAGATGTCTATGGGTAGCGCTCACTTAACCTCAGGTTATCCGCTTGCTCGTTTGCCACCTACTTCCATAAAAAAACGTCAACTAAAAGGAGGGCATAATGTCAGAAGGCATTCTCTTGCAGGTTGATCTGAGAACTTGTATGGATGCAAGAAATATGTAAACACAATAATTATAGATAATTACATTATTATGATTATGTTGCCAGGATAGACACTTGAACTAGGTTTCACGTCGTACGTACATATTTACCCGCATCGAATTTGTTGACTCTTTTCTCAAATGTGACAGGAAGTGAGCCTAAGCATCATGTATTGACCCGAAGTCGTTTTTTTGTCTAATGGAAATCGAACCGACGATCTGAGGAGTAACTACAACATTGTAATATACGAACACTAGGATTATAATTCTAGGAATTAACCTTAAATGTTCTCTGAAATGATTAAGACATTTTTAGATATTATGTTATTTTGTTTACAGCTAAGATCCTCCTTTTCTATCTCATCTTCTATGCGATCCTGGTGGGTTTCTTCGCCGCCATGCTGGCCATCTTCTATCAGACCCTGGACTCAAAGATGCCCAAGTGGCAAATGGATAGCTCGCTGATCGGTAGCAACCCAGGTATTTGTTTTACCTTTATATTTCTATTCTGTGTAAATATTTCAAAATTTGACTTGTACCATCCGAATTCATTAAACTGAACTAAATAAAAAAGCTAAGAAATATTGATAAGCAAATCTTTTCTCACTCCAGTCTTCTTAAATGTCATATTTGGCAGGTCTGGGCTTCAGACCGATGCCCGACTCAGCCAACGTGGAGAGCACGCTCATCTACTACAGGGCGAACGATAAGGGCTCCGTGCTCAAGTGGGCCACCGTCATCGACGAGTTCCTTGAACGTAAGAGATACATCCATTAATACCACCTTATATATTTAACTATATACAGATACAGTATGTTCTGAAATGTTGTTTAACAAAACACCAATGCTTCCACAACTCCATTTCCGATTTACAATGTTCCGGACTCCGTTAAAATGATCTGTGTTACATATTACATCAGAAAACGTCTTTTTTCCCAAACTAAACCTATTGCTTACTAAATAGTAACTTGTGTAAGACAACGCCTTCTACATGGTCCTTCGAAGGGTAAATAGCGTTATACCCTTTCGGTAGTCTACCCCAATGAAACACTTTCACTGTTGTCATGCGATTTGGCTTCGTAATAACTTATTACTAACAATGTGCGTTTCCCAGAGTACCGCAAGAAGGGCAGCGGTGGTGGCGAGGCGTCTGGGGCCGAGAACCGCGTGCCCTGCACGCCCACTACTGGGCCTATCGGCGAACGGCAGGTGTGCGACGTGCCCGTGGACAAGTTCAACCCCTGCACCTCCGCCAACCAGTATAATTATGAGCAAGCCGGCCCCTGCGTCTTCCTCAAGCTCAACAAGGTAAACGTACATGTGATTTTAGTATGAAATACAAAAAAAGAGTAAAAGAAAAAACAAAACTGCGTTATAAATATAACTTAAAGTAATAAATTATAATTTAATATGATACATTAACAATCATTTTTGACCGACCGGTTAGTGTGGTTTGTAAGATACTTGCTTTTCACGCCGCAGGTCGTGGGTTCGATTCCCACCCAGGACAGACATTTGTGTGCATGAACATGTCTGTTTGTCCTGAGTCTGGGTGTATTTATCTATTTAAGTATGTATTTACAAAAGAAAAGTAGTATATGTAGTATATCAGTTATCTGGTTGCCATAGCACGAGCAATGTTTAGTTTGGGATCAGATGGCCGTAATATTATTATTTATTTATGTAACCTAACATAGCATTGTTAGGTTTGTCACAGTTTTGTTACACTTATGTTATAGTACACCTCAATTAAATCCCTTAAGAACTCAAGCATATCTGTGCATGGTCACTTTTAAATGGCCTAAAGTAAGGACCATACTGAAGCTACTTTCGCTTCTCCTCCCTGGAATTGGTCTTAAATCACTTAAAAGTAATACTTCCGGTGCCTTCATTTCAGATCTTCAACTGGACTCCTCAGCCGTACAACACCACTGAGGACCTTCCCACCAGTATGCCCGAGGACCTCAAGCATCACATCAAGACCATGGTAAGTATCTGTTCAGAGAAGAAAAATAACCAAAAGGTTGGATACAAAAAATATTAACATTCTTTTTAAATATTCCAACTGAACTTTTGTTCAAAAACTTGGAGTTGGTTAACGACAGTGGGCGAATGGCGAATTCGAAACCTCGGTTATGAAATGATTTTTTATGTCCAGGAAGGGAAACCTGACGCCAACACCGTTTGGGTATCGTGCCAAGGCGAGAATCCCGCCGACGTGGAGAACATGGGCCCCGTGCAGTACATACCAGGGCGGGGCTTCCCCTCATACTACTACCCCTTCACTAACAAGGAGGGCTACCTTAGTCCCCTCGTAGCTGTTCTCTTCGAAAAGCCCAGGAGTAAGTACTATTAATACTTCCCGTTACATAAAACGTATACGGTAAAACTAAAACAGAAGGGAATATACAATGAAATCTCCATTCTGCAAGATTGATTTATGTGCTTGAATGTAAGACCATGTTGGAATTTTCTAATGTCTGATTTGATCTATCGTCACGTCAACTTATGGTCAAGATATTTTGCGTTACTAGTAGAAAGGTAGCTTTGACCCTTTGGGTATGTTGAGAAATGGTATGAAGAAAGAGTAGCAAGGGTTTACGTAGTGAAAATGAGTGGCAGTATCGAGAAGGTTCGCCTGAGCCGACCTCATATCGTCGAAATTGGTGACATTATTAAATATTGAAGAAAGACCATATTATGAGTACTGGTAGTAGACATTTATGCCTAGATGTATGAAGAAGGGAGCGGTGGTGGCTCAGCGGTTTAAGCCCTGACTTAAGTACTGTAGGTCGCGGGTTCGAACCCAGGCAGGCGCAGGACCACTGCTCCAAAAACGGTGAAGGAAAACATCGCGATAAAACCGGACATGTCCTAAAACCACCAATTTTGAAGGCATGTGACATCCACCAACCCGCACCGGGCCAGCGTGATGGATTACGGCACATTCCCTCTCTCGGAGAGGAGGCCTGTGTCCCTGCAGTGGGAAACATTCTAAAAAAGGCCGATTTATTATTATTTATTATAGTATGAAGAAGACAGAAGAAGCTACGAATGTGTGTCAGGTCCGTAGAAAATGGATTCGAAATCTTTAACTCTGTGCTACTGGTGTGAAAGCTCATTTATTTATTTGGTTGTATGTATGTATATGTAGCATGTTTCAGGGTGTTGGAGTACACTCTTGTTAATTTACAGCCGGCGTCCTGATTAATATCGAGTGCAAGGCGTGGGCCAAGAACATCTTCTACGACCGGTACGAGCGGCGTGGCTCCGTACACTTCGAGCTGATGGTGGACCGGTCCTAAACGGGGAGCGGCCAGGGCTCCGCTATGCGACCGTCACTTGGCGCCCGGGCATCCGAACGCTCCAAACGACTGCCATTCCATGCCAAGCCCGCCAATTGACAGTCACTTCGTGTAGCCGCTTTCATTTTTAACTTTGTCACAAATAAATAGTCAAGTTTAGAATACGGAACGCTAAAAGCGATTGGCCGCCAAGCCAGACGTTATAGCTCGGTTGGGTTAGCGTTTGGCTGCCAAGCGGCCGCCAGGATGCCAAGCCATGTTCGGTCACGCCCGGCGCCGGCTGCCAAGCGCCATTAGCAATAGCCACATAGTCGGCGGTTTATTTATATTCGTTTTAGAATAGCCAGAGGGCGCCACTGATTTCAAGTTTCGTTAACACGCTTAAAGTTTTGAACTATTGAAATAATGTTTATTATGTAATGTTTTCTGGACGGTGAGTCAATAAATATGCAATAGTTGGTTCCAATTTAGCTTTTCCGATGTGTTTTATTTACTGCACCAGGCTCCTGGCTCCTTGTCCCTAATATCCTGGTTTATTTTAGGGAACCATTGCACTGATGACTGTAAAATATGCAGAAGTAGCAACTGAATCCATGGGTTGGATAGGATTGATATAATGATGAGATAAGAGGATGTTGAAAGAAAATGTTGAGAGAGTAAGTACAATCTATTGACCGACTTCCCTTAGACAAAGGATAGAGTAGAGTGGAGGCAGCTCGTTGACAAGTCAACGAAGGCACTTCGAGACAAGCACGAACCTCAGCAATTAATATCTACCCGTAACTGAACAATAAGCAAGAATACGATTTTTATATATGTCGAAATTCTTCGGTACACACTGTAGTAGAGATCGTAATGCGATGTATAAATGATCCCATTTAATATTTTACTAGCGGACCCAGCAGACGTCTTGCATGAACATTTGCTTGTTTAGCCAATGTGTTCTCGTTAATTAAAAAAACCTTCTAGATCACCATGGCAGCGCCCTCTACTGGGTCCAATTGTGCTTTCAAACCATTCAGGAACCTATTATACACACAAAATCCAAATCGATGCCGCCGGAGGAGTTAGTAGACAAATACACGTACAGAATAATTGTATAGATTTGGCGGATACGATGATTGACAAAGTGTAAGTAAAAGCTCATGTTAGAGCTTTTTACGAGAACTCTTTTAAAAGTTAATTGATCTAAGAGCTTGACCGCTTCCTAATTCGGTGAAATAACTAATTTGAGAGCATAAAATCCAGAAGAGGACGTCACTGAAGTAAGGATCTACGCGCCATTCTTTGCTGAGGGTATTAACCTCTCTTCATGAATCTCCTCTTTCTTCTAGAGAAGGGTTCTTCTATCATAAACAATCCACAGCAAAGTGTATGACGTGTTACAGTTTCGATTGATGTGCTGATTTGGTTTAATTCGTGTATTTAAGACTTTTAAATTTTAAAGGTTTAAAGTAAATTCTCATAAAGACATACGACACTTGCATGAGAATCTCTAATCACTAATTATTAATTAGTTGGTGTCCGCAAAATGTATTTATTTTTCTTGTTTTCTGTTCTTTGTTCCTGTCAGTTTAAATCTTTCAATATATAATCAAATAACTTTAGTTTGAATGTATTAAATGAGGTTACATTTCTCATATGAGAGGGAAATTTGTTATATAGTTGAGCTCCTTCAAAAGGAATATTTTTTAACCGTAATTTGTTCTTATTTCAGCCTTTTCTTTTTGTTCAAATTAATCAATTGCAACGCTTACATTATATCCTGTACACCTTCTTGCTATGTCATCGATTATTGCTCTGTTTGCGTATTTTTTGTCTTTTTAAAATAAATAGTTCTGGAGTTAAATTCTTTTATAAATTATCACTATTCGACATAGAATAATACGTCGGAGAAAAAGTTCTCAAGACCTTTAAAAGTCATATTTACAATAAATTACAGTATATATGTTCCATTTTGCTCTATTACTTTTGGTCATCTTGAAAGCAGTGACATGTCCCGTTGCTGTAGAAATTTTGGGTGGCTAAAGATGTGCGCGGTTTAGAGTTATCGTGATGAAAGACTACACGCTTTCTATAGACCGATTCCGGCCGCCTTTTCACAACTTCTTGCTTTAATCTCATCAGTTGTTGGCAGTAGAGATCCGAATCGATAGTTCTGCTTGGCGGTACAAGGTCATAATGAACAACGTCCAATTCCACCATACTCACACGAGTAGCATTATCTTATTGCGAGTTACTCCGGATTTTTGCAAGGTCTGTGAAGCCTGAACAACTTTTGTATTGACATTTTTTGCTGGTTGTTGCTCTTCTCCAGATTTTTTTTCGTTTTCGTTTTTTCCTGTAATACAATTTTAAAATGCATCAAATTTCTACATTAGATTAACTCATTTTGACGGAAAGGAAAACAAATGAAGAATAGCTGGAAACAACATTTTACTTATTTGTTTCGTTTTTTTGAAATATTACCAAAACCAGCCAGATAGAAATAATATAGCCAAAGAGATTTTATGACAAGATTATAATACTACTAGCTGTGGGCCGAGCTTCGATTTGCGTTATAATTAAGCTGCGTAAAATAAGAACGGATTTTTTTTAAATAGGGCGCCATCTAACAAAAATATGAGATATCAGTATGTTAGTAACGCTCCAACAATAGATAATACAAAAACCTATCAAAAGATGACGCCATATTTAAAATACATAACCTCAAATCCGTAAAATTACAAATTTCAATTTTTATATATTTTATTTGGAATAATGCTATTTCATCATGTCGTGTATTGTCTGTACCTGGAAGCGTTGCAACACCCGCTATTAAATTATTTAGAATACACCTCTACTTACGACCTAGTATAAAACTGTTTTCTTGGCGTTACCGAAAGAACTATCATGAAATGTTCTCTCAGTTATATGAGCGTTTTGATGAATGCTTCACCAAGTCAGACACGTCAAAGGTATAATAATATCAGTGTTCAGAAAATTAATTTCAGTTCTCAGTGATTCACATAGAGCTGAAAATTGATTGGTGGCAAAGACAGAGTTGTTGGCCCTTCCTTACCTAGGCTTATTAATTTATTTATTATTAAAATTGGTTTCAATTTCAGTGATTATCTATATCTATATCTATATCTTTATCTATATCTTTATCTTTATCTATATCTATATCTTTATCTATATCTATATCTTTATCTATATCTATATCTTTATCTATATCTATATCTATATCTTTATCTATATCTATATCTATATCTTTATCTATATCTATATCTATATCTATATCTATATCTATATCTATATCTATATCTTTATCTATATCTATATCTTTATCTATATCTTTATCTATATCTATATCTATATCTTTATCTATATCTATATCTATATCTTTATCTATATCTTTATCTATATCTATATCTATATCTATATCTATATCTTTATCTATATCTTTATCTTTATCTATATCTATATCTATATCTATATCTATATCTATATCTTTATCTATATCTATATCTATATCTTTATCTATATCTATATCTTTATCTATATCTTTATCTATATCTATATCTATATCTTTATCTATATCTTTATCTATATCTATACAAACTAGTAATTTCTCGTTTAATTTGAGTAATTAGATAAAAAATCGTTCACTTACATTACAAGACGCTAGTTCACTATGAGATGCTGTAACAAATAGCGAATTTGGAATTTCAACTGTTATTAGAGCTAGTTTTTTTATGGAAGAAGGTCACAAAGAAACGAATTAACCTGTTGGCAACTGACCTCTCCTACAGGCATCTCCAACAAGCAAATGAGTCGCAGATTGGTTGCCTGCCTTTAATGGACAGAGAAGGGGACAGATAGGGAAAAGGATAATTGCCTTTTCCTATTATTCACCTCCACATCCAATTCTCTGGATTCATGAAGATGGGAGGGCATAGATGTACACTCATCAGACCACGAAGCATACATCTATTCACGCCTGTCTTCTGTGAGATCGTCTCCAGTCGAGCCGGGCAATTCGTGCAAGGATTGTGGCGGGCTCTCCTATTGTTAAATTTTTTAACGGTGGTAATTCCAATGTTATCCTTGTTCTACTAACGTTGGTAGTGACGCCAGACTTGCATATTCTATGTCTTCCCCAATGTCATCCACAGTATCTGATCCTCCGCTTTCAGAATCAAGCATCTACCTGCCGTCCTGACGAGGTCATTGGTCCCTCTGGAAGGAGGGTGCCCTAATTGTTACCTTGTCTCGGATAAATATAGTATGTAGGGGATTTATAAATAAAATATACACTCACACCGGTAATCCTGTAGGCAGAGATTATGGATTTCCATTGGGCGCGATCCTGGCACACCTCTCTCGCTTTTTCTACATACATCTACGCATACAAGCTCGTCGGTTATGGGCACTCCTTATATGTATCGCCTTTTTCAGTATGTTACTAATCTGATCGATATAAGTTCACATTGGTAACGGGACCATGAGAAATACTTTTTTGCAAATGCCTCCGAGTGGTCTTATAAAGCGCTACCGATTTATAAGACCACTGCGTAATTCTCGTTAACTGGGTTCTGTGTTCCTTTTAATATATATTTTTCCATTATATTTAGTATAATATTATTCTAAACAAAATATATAAATGCAGCATGACTTTCAGAAACTAATATCCTTTTTTCGACAAGTAGGTATATTGAGTAATTTAATTTTACTATGGTAAATATATTGGCGCAGAAAGTCTTTGCCACTCCCCGAGATGGCGCCGAGCTGTCGCACCCTCCTCTCGCCCCCGACCTATATACCGGACGAAGAACTCAGCGAACTGATTCATAGTATGTAAACATCTTGAATGGGTGAGTATTGTACAGGAAATTACCTGGACAATAGTTAAATTAACTGAATTTTGGAGTCAAAATTATGTTGAAATCAACCTCACTCGAATACAAAGGTTCGTCAGGCATCTCTATACCAATAGAAGTGGTCTAATACGGCACAAGTCTGGTTGAATGATTATAGTTAAGTGTTGAGTCAACACAACAATGCAATAGAAAACGCCAATCCGAAAGGAAGCTTAATATATATGCATTAATTTTCACCAGTTTTGCTAAAACCTTAATTTTTATGCCTTAATTTTGTACCAATTTTAGCAAGCCATAATTTTTACCAGTCTTAGTAAGCCTTAATTTTGATGCCTCGATTGTTACCAGTTTTAGCAAGCTTTAATTTTTATGCCTTAATTTCCACCAGTTTTAGCAAGCCAATCAATTTAATTTTAGAGTCATGTTGTGAATAGAATTAATATATTACTATATATTTATATTTTTCTCCAGTGCTATATTTATGTTGATACTACAGCTATGTGATAAACATTGATGGGCGACAATTAGGGTGAAAGAAATTCACAAACAAAGCGATGGCGACTGGCGGTCTGAGTTCTCACTACGACTGCTGTCTGGAATTAGGTCATGGGATTTTTATTTGACACACTTATATGTTTTTAGATCTATAATTTTAACTATGTACTAACAACTAGGGTATGGTTAAAGTTGGTCCACTTTGTGACAATAAACTTGTCTTCCTTGGCATATGTCACGTGTGACGTAAACATTTTTTATGGCATGTGAGCCCAGAAGTGTATTTGGGATTTTCTATCGGCACGGAAATGATAGTTACCGGTAACTTTTTTGCCGTTTGTTTTTTTTATGCTGCAACTAACAAATGAGTTGCGGATGCGGTGCCCACCTTTAATGGACAGAGAACAAACAGAAAATGGTTATTTCCAATTCCTGTACATCCCCTCCACCCTCAAGTTCTCTTCCCCTTCCCATCCTTTCCTTGTAAGAAAAGGGTGGGAAGGGGGAGAGAACTAGAATTAGGGCTCCTTCTTCTTCTTTTGAAGAGATTATTTTCTGTGTATTGTGTAAGAGTGAATTAATAACATTTATCCAAGCTTAGGATTTGACCGCCTGATTTTAATTCAGATATTAAGACATTTGATTGTAACCTTATTTTCTGTTACGTAATTTAATATCCCATTGTCTCTCACTATGGAGGTTCTGTTCATTACGTAACAATGGGAAGACATCCCCAGTTTTACGTCGCACCGTCCCTCGAACGTACACAGCGTAACAAATTACAGTACAGACATTTAAACATTTCATTCATGTTGATTTTATTAGTGACACATTCATCATATTATTTACATATACTAGTTGTTGCCAGCGGCTTCACACGCATTTGATTTTCATTTTCTACGTTAGAATGTTTTGTAAGATTTCGTATAATAACTCGTGTAACTGTAAAACATGAAACATTACTATAGCAACCGATATTGCTAAAAAAGGTTCATTTTCGGGTTACCCATTACAATGTGTGTGCAAAATTTAATGATAATTGGTTGAGTTGTGAACGAGTGAAAGCGTAACAAACAAACAAACTCACAGTCACGTATTAGGTTTGTTTGGAAATTCAATTCTCCGTAGTTACGTACTTTACGTTGAAAGAAATTACAGATCTTGGCGATGTCTTATAAATACGGCTTGCATCTTAACATGTGTGATATTTCCATTTTTTGTCCGATAAAATTTCTTAATATTTTCATGGCTTACCTTTATCCATTATTATATTCGTTTAGATAAATATTGTTATTCTCAATAAAATAACGCAATTTCCTATCGAGTAATATTGCAGAATTTCAGTGAATGATGCTTCTGTTTATTTTTACTCTGTGGTACCTATTTGTGAAATGTTAGAGTATTTCGCGTGGCGCCAGCGTGGCGTCGTCAGCGGCGCCGGGTCGCCGTCTGCACGACCTTCATTGATTATTCCATATTTATTTATTTGTATTATATTAAAACGATAATTATACAGACTATATTTATACATTACTATTTAATTTTAAATTTTAATAATGAATTAATTCAAAGAACCACAACGAATGTCAAGCAAGTAGCGAGTTATTTCTCATAGCATGTTCACGGTTTTCTTCCTCACATTTCCGCACTTTTTTTTATAATTACCAAATTCAAAAGTATTGTTTACAATAAATATGTAAGTATGTACCCATAGAAAACCTTCAATGTATGACGTACGTATTTTACGATGCCTCCGCGTCCTGTGGCGACGGACGCTTCCACAGCGCGGCTGCCAGTCGCGACCGTCACCTCCTCGCGGCATCAGGGATCCGGGAATCGGGATTTATTGAAAATATTATTTAAAATGGGCTTCGAGAAGAGAACCGTTAAGATCATAGTGTTTGTTGCTGTGTTATTATTGGTGATTGGTAAGTTTTTTTTTTGGATTTTAGAATTCGGAATTAAGGATTTAAATTGCGATACAGATTATATTTGAAATTAAAAGCTTTTATTTTTATTAATTATTTGAGTAGATTTTAATGTAAATAATTTAATTAAATGGCGTTAGTAATAATAACGAGACAATTTTGTTTTTCTTTTAAATATTAAAAATGTTATATAGGTCTTTTAATTTAAGCTTAAATGGTATGGTGGAAAAAAGCTTGAAGCTCACGACAATAGTCAAATGGCGGAATAGAACCTACAAATCTATAATCCGCACCCCTAACCATTACGCTATTGGCGCTCCAAAATATTCTCAAATTATTTTAATTTATATTTTCTTGCACACATTATTCCCAGGGCAGGCATAGGCAGGGCTTCGTATTTTAAAAATTACTAGAAAAAATGTTTGGTATTTAAAAAACCCATTTGGATGACATTATTTAAAGAAATTTGTAATAATTCTAACCTTACCTTTTTTAATCGCCACTCTAAAAATTAGTCTGCCGATACACTTTTTTGTTTCTATTTCTAATTAGATTTAAGATTTGATCCGAATTTAACTTTGAACTCATACTGCGAAACCAAAAAAAAAACACGTTACGCTCGGCCGTTATCTGTCACAAGGTAGATCCGTCTGAATGCCATCACCGAAATGCTTGACGATTATTTATTTATTTGCTATAAATAATCAATTTGTTTGAATAAATTGCTCGACTGTCTAATTAAACATATACATTAAAAAAACTATAAAGCTATTACTTTTGCATTTTTTAATAAATTATGTTTCACTTGCACAACGTTTTACACATTTCTTAGGTCCCTATATTTACAATGTAATTAAAAAAAATGTGATAATAAACCAACTCGGTAAACAAAGCCAAAATAAGGTTGAAGTCGTGGTTGTTGAAACTGACATACGAGGACACAGAAGAAATCCTTAAAATAGCACAATAAAAAGTTAAAAAGTCATAATGATAATAAATGGCACTACTGTAAGTCTTTGTAATTTGTTGCCGTCAAACGTATGTGTTTGTTAATCCTACTGAGCTGGGTCCTCGCGATACAGGCTGCGCCTAGTGCGAGGATCCCGAATATTTCTGTTTTTTTTTTTTTTTTGTTTACGCGGGGAATGCATTTACGCACTTCGCCGTCCGTGCTGCGGGGGCAACAAGGACGGCTTCGTGTGGGACTCCCGGCCTTAAATTTGGGCCGGACTACCCACTAAACCCCGCGGTGTTCTCCTTCGCCCGACCGGGCCGTGGCATCTACGTAAGTTTATCCACGACCCGGCTAGGGGGGGCCCCTTGGTAGGGGCTCGACTCGTGTAGGGAGGGGTCAGATGTTAAGCCCCTCCCATCACCCTATGATGCTGCCCCCCTCGGAACACACGAAGGGGGCCATCCGCCACGTTCAGCGCGACAGATCACCCGACCTGTCACGCTACGGCTGTAGGGCCGCGGCGTATCTCGCACGCCTGCGGCCCCTCGTTGGGGCCCTGCGGGGAGGCAACGTTTCGCTTGCGCGTTCGCGTTCCCGCAGGGCCTCTCTTTTGGCCGCCATCACCTCGTGTGCAAACGAGGCAACGGCGGCCCAGCTCCGTTCGCTGCCGACCATCGATCGTATGACGGCCGGCAACGACAAATCTCGCCCAATCGCGCCAGTGAGCGTGGCACGTTGGGCGTCCCAGCCCGTGCACACGGCGAGCGTGTGCTCGGCCGTGTCCACGTCGCCGGTCGCACAATGGTGGCATCCGGGTTCCGACTCAATTCCCACAACCACGCACAGGTAACGGCCGAAACAGCCGTGCCCTGTGAGAAGCTGCGTCAGGAAGTAACTCGGCTCCCGGTGCCTAGCCTCCACCCACTGGCGCAGGACGGGGCGGACAGCCTCGACAAGCCGTTTGCTTACCGAGGCGTCCGCCAATCTCTCCTCCCATCGCCGGAAGAGATCGTCGCGACCTTCTCTCCTCCAGCGTACGATCTCTTCAGGGAGGGGTTCATCGCCTCTCTGCCGCATCAGGGCTCTTCTCCGGTAAACTTCCGCTAGAACCCCGGCTTCGAGGTCCCAGGGGAGGCTTCCGGAGATAAGGCACGCCGCCTCGTACGACACGGTGCGGTATGCCCTGGAGGCCCTCTGAGCCATGGTCCGCTGCGCACGTCGCAGCAGGACCATGTTCTCCCTGCTCAGGGGCCTCGTCGCCCATATGGGCGCTCCGTAGAGCGCCTTAGAGCGCACCACACCGTCGTACAGGCGGCGGCACGCACCGCTTGCTCCCCCGCAGTTGGGGAGCAGCCTGGTGAGCATTCCCGCATATTTCACCAGCTTTGGTGCCAGCATCCGAAAATGCTCACCGAACCCCCATCGGCTGTCGAGGACGAGACCGAGATATCTCATTGTTCCGCCGACAGCAATGGGGGTGCCGCTCACCGCGATGGAATAACCGCGGGGGACCTTAGTCCGAGGCCCATGGAAGAACATGGCCTCGGACTTCTCGAGGGCCACACTTAGACCCAGAGCCCTGATGCGGCGCACCACGTGGGCCGTGCCCGCAGTTGCAAGCACGCCCGCGTCCCGGAACGTTGGGGCCGACGCGGTGACTAGGGTGTCGTCGGCATAGCAAAGCACGCCGACGCCCCGGAAATTGGCACCGCGTAGGACCCAATCGTATCCGATGTTCCACAGGAGCGGCCCGAGGACCGACCCCTGTGGAACACCACACGTCATGTCCCGGCGGACTACCCGGTCCCGGGCCGGATAAAAGATGGCCCGGTCGACGAAGTAGTCCGCGAGGACTCGCCTGAGGTACCACGGGACGCGGTGGTACCTCAACGCCTCCGCGATTGTCGTCCAGGGGATCGTGTTGAAGGCGTTCGCGATGTCGAGCGACACAGCCAACAACACTCCCCCCTTGCCGACAACCTCCTCGACCCTGTTCCTGAGTCGGGTGATGGCGTCAACGGTGGACCGCCTACGACGGAAGCCAAACTGGCCGCCGCTCAGGTCGGGCCCAACCGCCTCAAAGTGTGCGACGAGGCGCACAGCAAGCACTCGCTCGAACAGCTTGCTCGCCTCGTCGAGCAACACGATGGGACGGTAGGCCGACGGCGAGTCGGCCGGGCGCCCCTGCTTCCTGAGGAGCACGAGCTTGCCCGTCTTCCACCGCCGCGGGACCCGCCCGGACGCCAAACACTCCGACAGCAGGGCCAACGTCTCCTCTTTGAGGATCGGCACGACTTGGGCGAGAACCCGCCCAGGGACACCGTCCGGGCCCGGGGCGCGGTTCTTCAGTTTTAGCTTTAGAACCGCAGCCTCCAGTTCGGCGTCGGACACGGGCGGGACTTCCTCGTCCGCAGTGGCCGATCCTTCGGGATCCGGTGCTGCCATCTTCGGCGGCACCCACTCCTCAATCGCCGGGAACAGGGAGCCGACCACCTGCGCCGTAAGGAGCGGCTCGAGGGACCTGGTTAGCGGGGGCGCCCATGGTCGGAGCTTTTGGCTCACGGCCTTGTACGGGCGGCCCCACGGGTCCGTGTTTAGGCTATCGAGCCACTCCTTCCACGCCTCCTCCTTGGCGGCCTTTATGGCCGAGGTGAGCGCCGCACGAGCGGCACGATACGCGGCGACCAGCATCTCCTCATGGTCGAGGTCCCTCCCACTTCTTCTGCGGCTGCGGGTGTACCTGCGGCGAGCCAACTGGCAAGCCGTACGAAGCCCGGTCAGATGGGGTCTCCACCAGTACACCCGCGTCCTCGGGAGGACCGGACCTGCGCGCCGCATCGCCGCGTCGCAGACGCGTGTAAGCGCTCCTGTGAGCCACTCGCACCTCGCGTCCGCATCAGTGCCGTTTAATGTGCCGTCGGCGACCCATCTCTCCACGATGGCCGCCTCCTTGGCCAGCCCCGGGTCCAGAGTGGACACCTTCCACCGTGGACCCTCTCCCGGCAAGGGACGGTCTGGCGCGGCCAGAGCCTCCGCGGGAGTGGAGACCACGTCGAACCGGATATACCGGTGATCCGACAGGGTCTCCACTCCCTCCTCCACCCTCCACCTTCTCGCGCGTCGGGCCAGGGCGGGGCTCGCGAATGACAGATCCACGATAGAGCCGCCCCGACTCCGAACGCACGTCTGGGCCGTCCCCCTGTTTAGGAGGACGAGCCCTGTGGACACCGACCAATCCGCTAAAGTCTCCCCCCTGAGGTCGGTCACCGGAGAACCCCACGCACTCGATTTGGCGTTGATGTCTCCGGCGACCACCACAGGGGTGGGATGCAAGTCGGCGACAAGAGCGCCGACTTCAGCGAGCATCCGCTCGAAGTCGGCAAAACTCTTGCTCGGCGCGAAGTACACCCCGATCACTGCGACGCCGCCTAGCGACGCTAGGACCCAACCGCGGCCCCTCGTTACACTGTCGAACGGTGCGAGACCCGTGCGCCGCCAGGCGACGATAGCCACCGAGTCGTCGCGATCGCCCGCCCAATCGTCGCGGGCACGAACGTAGTACGGCTCGGCGACTATGGCCACGTCGATCTTCCACTGCGCCGCGGTCTGAATCAGCAGATCTTGAGCCGCGACACAGTGGTTGACGTTCGCTTGCAGGATCGAGACAGCGATGGCCATTACTTATGGTCAGTGTCCATTGCCTCCACCTCGGCAGCTGCCGTAGACGACGAGGCGGGGGGTCCAGGATTGCCCCCGCCCGTCTTTTTCTTGCCGCCTCTATTAGAAGGCCGGTTCATCGCCGGGCACTGCTTGTGTCCCAGACGATGACCGGCCTCCACGCCCTCCGACGCGCAGATTGCGCATGAGGGCTCCACCTCGCATGTCGCGGCCTTATGTCCCGGCAGGCCGCACCGGAAGCACAGCGCGCTGCGGTCGATGCCACAGTCGCACTGTGCCCCCAGATGGCCCGGGAGCAAGCAGCGGTAGCACCGCTGCGGCCGCGCCTCGACCGAATATTTCTGTTGAAACTAACCGCTGGTGTCCATGGAAAAGTTTTATAGCATATTTAAACCATTACGTCTATTGTCTGGACTCAAATAATATATTTTCAATTTTTTTTCATTTTTTTTACATTACGATGGAGCTTGCTATCCGAATATCCAACGCTACAAAATCAAATCAACTCAGCGGTCTGTCAAAATTACCCGATGATATTGCTACGGCGTAGCATTGAGACACCACTACGTGGTCTGTTAAAATTACCCGATGATTTTACTACGGCGTAGCATTGAGGTAACGCTACGCGTTCTGTCAAAATTATCACGATGCGATTGCTACAGCGTAGCACTGAGCAACGCTACGCGGTCTGTCAAATTATCACGATGTTATTGCTACGGCGTATCATTGAGGCATCGCTGAGCAGTCGTTAGAATATCTTCAACTCGCGCTTCTGTAAGCTTGTCTGAGACGAAATCCGAGTTCAAGAATACAATGACGTTGAAGATATTTCAACTGTATACAGAATACCCCCCGTACTACGATTTTTCTGTCACGAAAAAGCGTACCGTACTTTTACTGTCGTTTAGAAACAGTACGAATTTGCTTTCTTGGCGTACGTAGGCTAAACTATAGGGTTTACAGTAAAATGATGTATGAAAGAATTGTAGCTCTTTAAATAATCTAAATAAAATTCCGCCATGACATAGATCTATCTAGTATGGTTGCCTCACAATAAACATTTTTTTAAGAAACATTAATTAAAACGCATACGCCACTTACCACGCTGTCATTCATGTTTGATATGAATCCTCATACATTTAAATGTATTAATTATCAAGAGAATTTAATGTAGATTATAATTGCCGTTTGAACTATACTATTCTGGTCAATAGTTTAGAAGATATCAAAAGATTAAAAATACGCGTTACTGAAAAATGTAAAAACGTAACAAAGAAGCGAACGTGTTTTCCTTTTCTTTGGTTCAGCGACGCAAGTGCTATGAATCTGTCTTCGTATGTTTGTTCATTTAACATACAAACTTTCTTTGGATAGTACTAGAGTAGAAATTAATGGATTAATCGATGAAAAGCCGTTTCAATGCAAGGCACTATCTCTACTAATATTACAAATGTGAATGTAAGTTTGTTTGTTACGTTTTCACGCGAAAACTACTCAACAGATCATCATGATACTTTGTCCACATATTCTTGGAGGTATTAGAAGTAGGATACTTTTTATAAAAAAATATTTTTTACGAACAATAAAAAATAATGTTTGTCAAAAAATCTAAAAATCTAGCTATTTCAACGCCATATAGTATATAAAAGGCGACGTACAGACCTATAAACTCCGAAATGGCTGGACCGATTTCGATGTTTGCATGTTATCAGATTGGTACAGCGGGTGTTCCTGTGTTTGGTAGGGATCGGATCAACATAATTAGTAGTACCCGGGCGAAGCCGGGGCGGGTCACTAGAATATTATATAGCTAAAATTATTTTAATAATTTGAAGATGAAGTTCTCGTGTACTTTATATTAGGACTTATAAAACTAGGATTTTACTGTAGGCTTAAATAGATTGGGACTATCCAATAGCCAAACACGTCCATTACGAGCGTTAATCCTCGCCATTATTGGATTGGCCGGACTTACCGCGGCAATGTTGCCAGGATATTAATGGGGTAATGCACTTACGATGCCGGTCATTGACTGCAATCATTGTAATGTAACAAATGAGCTTTTACACAGAGTAAAAATGTATAATCCTAAAACCAGCGACTATTTTGTTCTATTTTTATCTTATTAAATAAATTGATTATGGCCAATGAATTAAATGGTTAGACGGATGGCCTGTACTGTCGCCTGGGAGAAGTGGTGGCTCAGGTTTAGGCCCCGACTTACGTACTGTAGGTCGCGGGTTCGAAAACAGGCAGACGCTTTACTTTGTGTAATGTATTTCATCACCACTGCTCCAAAAACGGTGAAGGAAAACATCTTGAGGAAACCGGCATTTTGTTAGAACCACCAAATTCGAAGACATGTAACATCCCCCAACCCGCACTGAGCACGCGTGGTGGATTACGGCTGATTCTCTCTCTCGGAGAGGAGGCCTGTGTCCCTGCAGTGGGAAACATTCTAGAGAAGAATTCTGATTTATTATTATATTCTTATTATTATGGCCTGTACTATTATATATATATATGAAATTTACGAGTGCTTTTCTTTTTTTTAAGTATGCAATTAATTTCGCAGGGGCAATAATTGGTTTAGTGCTCGGCCTTCTTCTGCCGTACCGATACGTTGGTAAGTGACAAGATTATATCTAAGGCATCGAAAGGAAGCGAACTACAAAAGGAATAAATGACTACTGCTAAAGTCATAGAAAAAAAGTAAGAAAATAGGGGAAGAGTTGTGTGTTTCAAAGAAATGAACGTAGAAAATAATAAGCAAGATTAATCAATAATTTCGCTATAATTCGACGTCTATGTGTGGATGTGTATATAAAAGGAAAATTATTAAAAATTGTAACAGTTACTCAGTGGTAGGGTTGTCTGGCACCCCCCCCCCCCTCCGTAATCATAAGCGCAGTAATAACTCGAAACATAATAAATAAGTGTTATTCCAATGTGTAGTATACGCGTAAATAGACACGCTAAAGTTGAAACGTTTATTATGTGGGTTTTATGTCCGGTCATTTCTTTATGTGCTTGTGGGTCGAATTTAACAGGCGATAATGGTTAAGTACGCTTATGTCAATCTGGAACCTTTTTAATGGCTTTAATTGGCTTATTTTACTTTGATCATCTGAATCACGTGACTTGCATCAAAGAGTTCGAATAGTTGTCTGATAAATTTATCTAGTGGTCCTACACTACTAGTGGAATCAATCAATCAGTGCACTGGGTTGGTCATTTATTAATTTACGTCTTACATCTTTATATCAGGCAGATTTTAAACGAACCCATCTAGGTATCACCCAGGGGATCAAAGTGGAATAAACCCATTTATCGTATCCATACTGGTTAACTAACTAAATAAATGTTAACTAAAACTCTTCATAATTCTATATTTATAGAACTGGAGGTATGGCCGCGGTCCGACGAGTACAATCACGAGCAGCCCCTCATTCAGTTCAGGGTAAACGACCCCGGCAGCTGGCATCCCTGGTACAACCGCATCAATGAGTTCCTACGTGGTAAGCTACCCTTGTTATTTTCTAGCTATCAGACAAACGAGAGGACTCCCACGCCCTACTAGTCGAATTATATCAATTACTTGGGTATGAGAGTCAAGCACGCATTCCTGGAGCTGGATATCGTTTAGACGTGAACTGGTGTGATAATAGATTACGAGTTATCAATGAATGTGATTCTGAGAGTATCTGCATTAAAACACGTTTCCAGGTTAACACTAAATTGTGTTTGAATGGAGTCTATTGGAGAGTTTATGGCAAATTTTTGACACTTAGATACACCACGATGTATTCATGAGCGAGGCCTACATGCAGCAGGGGGCGTATGTTAGCTTAAACGTAAAAAAATATTGTTGTTTTGTGGTATACACATGCAGAGTAGTAGTAATTCATGGTGGGGGTACACTGAGGCAATCTTTCATCTGTCTGTGTGCTGCTTGTTAGTAATATCTATTACTGTTTATTTAATAAATTAGTACAATTTATTACAACAGCTTACGAAACTAACGTGCCCGAGGAGCCGCCGCGCGCGCCGTGCTCGACGCTGCGCCATGACCAGCGCGCGCCCGGCCCCAACTGCGAGCGCGCGCTCGCCGTCTGGGCGCCCTGCATTGCAGACAACTTCTACGGGTACAGAGATGGTACACCATGCGTGTTCCTGAGACTGTCACACGTGGGTACCCTGAAACATTTCATATTTTTTATTTTAAGTGACCTTAGATATCCGCAGATGAGTTGGCTTGCATTGCAACGGAATCGGTCAGTCAGTTTTATGTTTTATATAAAATACCTACTACTACTACTATGCCTACTATCCCTACTAATATTATAAATGTGAATGTCAGTTTGTTTGTTACGCTTTCACGCGAAAACTGCTCAACCGATCATCATGAAACTTTGTACACATATTCTTGGAGGTATGAGAAGTACATATATGTTCCCTATAGACCTATAGACTCCGAAACGGCTGGACCGATTTCGATGAAATTTACAGGGATTGTCCTGATTGGCACATTCCTGTGTTTGGTAGCGATAGGATCAACATAATTAGTGGTACTCGGGCGAAGCCGGGGCGGGTAGCTAGTATAATATAATAATATAGATGTGAAGGGCTAAGCTAAAAGTCATTAACATGCAGATCCACTACTGGGTGCCGGAGCCCTACAATGTCTCGCTGCCGCTCGCCATTCCTCCCGACATGCCCAATAACATTAAGCAGATAATGGTAAGCATTGCATACACTGTTCGGAAACGAATACTAAATAACATTAAGGAGTAATATGCTAAGTTATGCCAATCTTTTTGTATAAAATGCTTGTAGATTTTAAATAGATTTAGAATCAAACAATTAACCTCTGGACGGTCAGTTCCGAGTACTGAGCTAACGTCTCGATGGTCATTTGAAATTGCCATCCACATTTTTCTTTACACGCTATTTTCGCATGTGGTATTGTATGAGTCAGAACTGACAGCAAACGAGCTACTTAAAGATCTAAGTAAGATTGTGTCGCGATACTAGCTTTATCTCTATCTGTCTCGCTGAAAAAACTGAGACGACAATATGTTTTGTCTGAATGTTATAGGCAGTGGAAGCCCACGGTTAGATAGTTACAGACTTTATGAGCAAGAAAGGATGAAGTTAAACAAAGGAAGAGAATTGGACGGGGGAGGGGATGAATAGGAGAATGAATTCGTTTTACTGTCTATTCTCCACTGTCCATTAAAGGTAGGCAAGACATCTGCAACTCATTGCCTAGTTGCAGATACCTATGGGTTTCGGTCACTTAACCTCAGGTGAACCGCTGACTGGATGGCCACCTTCTTCCATAAAAAAGCTAAGTCTCCGACTGACGATCTTAGGGTCGGTTGTCCCTGTTTAGGCAGTATTTGCGTTTCGTTCGTCAACAGTCAAAGGGTCAATAGAAAATTATGTGTCCTCAGATGCAGCGTCCCGCTCACGTGTACGGCGACTACGTGTGGGTGTCGTGCGGGGGCGAGTTCAGCTCGGACCAGGAGAACGTGGGCCCGCTGCAGTACATTCCCGCGGGCCTGCCCCCCGGCTTCCCGACGGCGCGCCTCCACACCGCCGATCGTATCCCGCGCGCCGCACGCGCACAGCCGGACCCTATGCCGGGACCGGTGATCGCGCTGCTTTTTGAGAACCCTCGACGTAATGACTGCTACCTACTCTGTACATTTTTTATCACACTATTATCCAGTCTTATCGGCTCAGAATACCATCACGTCTACTGTGTCAGCCCCAAATTATTCACAGTAGACCGTGTTCAATCCATCAATTGTTGGATCATTCAAAATGTATGTTGTTGTTTACCTATATACCTAAAAAGCTTAGGGTTTTATGTTACAGTGGTAGAGTCCGCAACAACAAAATCTGTTGCACGAATGTACCAGCTCGACTGGTGAAATACCACGACCTCACAGAAATCAGTGAAGTAGAAGTACTCTGCGTTCGTCTGATGAGTGCCGGAGACCTAATTTTAGTCCTCGTTACCTTCCCACCCTTTCCTCATAAAAGTTGGCAACGTATCTGCAACACATTTGCTTGTTGCGGATGTCTATCGGTAGCGCTCACTTAACATCAGGTCATCCGCTTGCTCGTTTGCCACATTATTCAATAACAAAAATCATAAATTTCAAGAGTCTGGTTAAGATTTAATATTTTGAACAACCATGATCCGTGTAAATATGTTATTTTTGTTTTTCCTCAGGCGGTGTTTTGATCAACGTGGAGTGCAGGATCTGGACACGCGACGTGCTGTACGACCGCTCCAGTCGCGTCGGGCGCGCGCGCTTCGAAATATACGTCGAATAAATTCTATTTCATAATATTAATACTCTTTCGGACAGCCTATGACTGCCATTGCCTATCACTGCAATTCCCTAAAAAATAGTTTTTTTTATCTCTTTTGAAAACAATAGATGTCCTAATAGATATTTGATAATATCTACCAGTTCTTATTATTCTGTGAATGTTCATTGGCGGCGGTAATCAGTTAGTACATTTGCCCCTTCTCCTATAAAAAAAATGTGTAAAATGTAAACTAGTTTTATGTCAAATCTATTTAAGTTAAAAGTGCTTCTATTAATTCGAATTCGATTACACTTGCATCGATTTTTTTGTTTTTAAATACTTAACATTAAAAAAAAATTGGTGTTTGACATTTCGCTTTTATGACTTAAATATATAGATAAGAAATTAAAAATTTAAGAATGTTTAATTAAAACTATGATTGCATAATATGTGTTTAATATTAAAACACAATGCAGCACTATGTTTACGCTTGTGACTGTCATCTAGGTCATTCAAGGTCAGAAGCAACCGGCATCCAAGCAACGCCTCATAGTGCAGCGTCCACTCGTTGTCGACACATGATCTACTTCAAGTCGACCGGTGTACGGTTTGGTGACGTTAGAGTAGCTATAATAAGGCTTTGTCCGTACAAATCCTTAATATTATAATGCCTCACGAAGCGAGGTGGTGCACGTCAGGTGCCGGGTGGCGCTACTGAGCTTATGACCTTGACAAATATAGTTAGTATTATGTCGTTTGATCTTTTGGCAGATAAAGTTAGAATACGTCTATCAGTGTTACTCAGGTATTTCGTTTCGTATCGTAAAAAAATCAATTACTACTATTACTACTAATTATGCAATAGCATGCGTGAAAAGTACCTAACTTGTTACTTAAAATATATAATCTTTATGTCATGGTTGAATCTACCAAAGAGTATGTGTCAAATAATTTATACCTAATTTTAAATGTATAAGATATGTTTAAATTTTTGAAAGAAATAATCAGTATTAAGATACCTTACGTTAATGTTGATGTGATTTTTTAATAAAAAAATAATAAATATACGAACTGTTTTTAATTTTTAATATATATATATATATATATTAATAATTATAACTTTATATATAATTTTCAGTAATATGGTACACAATGTATGATGTACAGAATCCTGTGGTTACATTAGATTAAATAATAATTCAAAATTGGTAAGGGGACGTACGCTTATCCAAATAAAAACGATGACAGCAGTAGGTATTAATAAATACTCAATTAATAAATTATAATATATCATTCACCCCTTCCCTTTTCCCGCCTTATATGGGGTCGGCATAACATACCACTTCACGCAATCCGTATAACTTTTCTTACGCCTACCCCTGCCGACATAACCCTTCAGATTTTTATCCAAAACTATCTTTGTCACATTATGCCATTTTTCCCTCATAACATGGCCATACCATGCTAACCTTTTGATAATTAACTTTTCCATTATCGGAGCTAATTTAAATTTACACTTTACATGCAACATAAAGATATAGGGTGCTAAGTATATAATACTGTCGTACTAGTAAAATTACCTGGCTAATATGTTCTGTTGCAATGATAATTTTCAAAATTCAAACAGAAATAATATATATATAAAAAAAAAGTTTAATTTTCCCGCCAAATATCAAAAGTAGGACATCTCTTTATATATTCTATATTCTCAAGGTTAAGAGGTACGTCTTTGTTTGGCAAGTTGATGTTGCTATTGATTAGACAGAGATAAAATATAAAAGACGATATTCATGCATTTCATTAGAACTCAATGTTGCTATGTGTAGTAATAAAACGTACCAGATGTTCATTTTAAGAACAACAGTGTGACTATTTTTGTTTTACAGAAAAGAGGATTTTTAGTACTATTATGTACACCAAAACCTATGATTATGGTAATTGAAATTAAGAAAACATATTTTTTAAATTTAAAAATACCCCGAATTGGCGAAAGGCGACGATGGCAGTAAAAACAATCTTTAATTGATATTATCTTATTATGTTTTTATATGAACGTTAAATGACTTATTAGTATCACATAATAAGCTAGACAGATAAAAGATATCACAGGAGAAGCGTATTCTACTTAAAATATTACCAATTTTAGTAGAATTTAATCTGTGTTTGCTTGTAGCACTGGTCAGCTGTCGAAGATTCGAGGCAGAACAAAAGTCATTTTTCATTCAGCCGAAAGCATCGGATTGTAATAAAATCCGAATTTGCTGTTCACTTGTGAAATTATTTTTGAATATTTGCTGCCTAACGTTTCATCCTTGAATAGTGTCTCTAACAAAAGTAAAAATGGGTTATCTGAAAGTATACATGTTCCTAGCGGTAACATGCAGTTCTGTAATAATAGGTAAGTGACTCTCGACATGTCGTGTTGCAAGTTCTTTGTTACTTTTATCGCGTTACGTATTCCTAAGTCGCGTTGTTTTTTCATTTTCGATGAACACTGACTATTTGCGCATTCGATGTTGAAAGTCCAAATTCGTACCCGTACTGTATTGTATTCCAATAAGATTTATTTTACACATTTTTTTCGCAGGTCAAGGAGACATAACGACGAAGAAGCCTGATATAATTAATTTAGGGGCGTTGTCAGACAGTCTACCGGCTAGCGTAGCAGCTCTAAAAAGTACATCTGATGCTGCCCCCTCGGTAGACGTCATAGGGCCATCGTACGAGGCTCCACAATCATCAAGCTCTAAGCCAAACTCCACAACGGCACCAACAACCACTCCAGCACCAACACCTACAACAGAACCAGCTCCGAACACCACCACGGTGCCAACTACAACTGTCACACCTACCCCTGAACCTAAGCCGACGCCGGCGCCAGGCCCGCTCCCAGCACCAACACAAGGCACTTGGTTCTACACTGACAAGAGCACCAATATCACATGCATTCTGGTGCAGTTTGCCGCTCAGCTGAATATTACATACCCCAAGAATAATAGTAAGTGAACTAAGTCAATTAATATATAACTAATTTAATTACCAATTGGTAGTGAGTTAGCCTTGTAGTTGTAGATAACTAAAGAAGACAATGGCAGTCACCATGATAACCTGACTAACACCTTGTTCATCCTACAAATTCTTTTACCATGTTGCATATTATTGATGTGATTATCTTATTGTCAAAACAGTTGCCATTAAAAAGGTTCCCTAATTTCATTGCTTTCAGAACTGGTTATTTCTGAATACATTTGATGTTGATATTCATTCCAGGCGTAAATACTATATTTTTTTTTATTCATAAAGGCAAATCATATAAAAGATAATTAATTTTAAACATAAAAATGTTTAGGATATTATTTGATTTCTTTTTGATTCATAACAAAGAAGTCTGGTAATTAAACACTAACATTCATCACAATATAAATACAACTGAGATAATTAGGACTACTTGTATAATAAAGGCAATTATGCCATCTTGTACTTCTAGATCATCTATGATGTTTAACTATCTAGATGCCTGAACTAATCAGATATCTATGGTCTAAGAGATTAGAGAAGAGAATATCTAAGAGATTGCATGCGACAAAAAGATGAATGTTTAGGTTAGGATAGAAGGTTGGAAGTATCACCAGTGATAGGTAAATTAAAAAGCAATAGGTTGTCATCGTATGGGCATATTAAAGAAGGAATTTTAGAAATTAATTTGTAGGGGTGTTTTAGTAGAGGTAGGTATGATATGGTAAAAGAGATGGATGGATTGCAACGAAAGGTAACATGATTAAAAAGTGAAACTGAAATGATGAACAATTGATGATCAGAGTTGCACACATTCACTGTATGAAGGTGGCAGGGGAACTTTGTGGCGATCAATGTGGCAGGTTTACATTCTCTTGTTTACAATCAGTTAATTTATGTTCTAATTTAATATTATAATCACTTCATTACGAGATCCCAGAAGGTATTTAGCTGCTTGTCTGATTTACAAATTAATGAATGCAGGTTGAATTACAGCCGGGTATATAACACTGATGCTTATGCTTGGTGTCAATGAGTTTGAAGAAGCCATAGTGACTATATCTTCTCTGTTTAAGGTTTTATGTTCCATTGTGAACTGTTACCAAGACATAGTACAGAGAATGTTTGTATATCTCGATTCATTAATATTGACTGTATTGTTTTGGGAAGTTAATTTTGTATATAACATCCATGGTGTCTGTGTACTAGGGTATGCCACAGGCATGTTTTATTATTGTATTAAACATCACAATATATATGTTGCAATCAAATAACAGTGAAACAATATGACATTGAACTGTCGTACAAAAGGCAACCTTGAAAGCATACAATTCATTTTTCATGTCTGCTGAAAGACAACATTCTTAGTCATGTTTCAGGCAGAAATATATTATTGAAAGTCATTTCAAAAAGAAATGTTTTTCTATCTGGTTATTTTTTATTGTTTTTATCTGCTTTGCCTACCACGAAATATTCAGCTAATGTTAAGGAAATTCTAATGTGTTGGCTTTTCTTTTATATACTAGCTATCTGCATTGGCTTGGCTCGGGTAGTACAAATAATGTAGATCTGATTGCTACTACTTGGCCAATACACATATTTCCTGGAAATTTTATTTGTTTCCTAAAAGAAACATACATACACACTTCGCCTTTTATGTATATTGATATATGTGTACATTGTTTCACTCTTAACTTTTTTAGAAGATTTAAGTTTGTTAGTAGTATAACTTATTTGCTACTATGTTTGTTTCAACAGATAACTGTTCTTACATTGGTTAAACCACTACAAAAAAACAAGAGCAATTCTTCTGTGATGTGCTTCACATCAATGATTTATATCTTGTTTCATTGCAAGATATCATTGTTGTAAACAAACAAATGTCATTTACCATGCATGGCGGCCATTACACTTTTATTACTTTCATCGGAAATGTTGTAATTTTGAGGAAATCGTGATATAAAGTGAAGTGAAATTGCGCAATATGGATAGCTAATGTTATAAGGTAATACGACAAAATGTTATTTTTCGCACATTTTTTGGAATTTGCGAATTTGATTGTACAACTTTGTATTTACATGGAACATCATCATTATATATTTGCTATTATGTGTTGAGCATCCGAGACTTATTGTGGTGCGATACTATTTTGTTTTTCTTGCAATTAATAATTAAAACCAATAATTTTAACAGTAGTAGAGCCCGCAACAACAACATCTGTTGCACTGCAGGGCCAGCTCGACCGGTGAAATACCACGACCTCACAAGAAACAGCCATGAAGTAGAAGTGCTCTGCATTTCTTAAGTGAAGTGCCGAAGGCCTAATCTCAGTCCTCTTCCCCTTCCCACCCTTTCCTCATACGGATAGGATAGGAACGAGAAGAGTATTGGACGGGGAGGGGGTTGGCGGAAAAAGAAATATCCTTTTTCCTGTGGGTGCCCTCGTATGTCCATTAAGGTAGGCAATGCATCTGCAATACTTTTGCCTGTTGCGGATGTCTATGGGTAGTGCTCACTTAACATCAGGTGATCCGCTTGCTCGTTTGCCACCTTCATCCTTAAAAAAAATGGTGTTTCCAAGCACTGGACATTATTTTCATTCGAAACTGATTTATTAAAAGCATTGAGTAATTTGGACTTAAAATATTTATACTTGTAGTGTCCTATACTTGTAATGCATGCCATTATGTGAATTGTTGGGGTTTTTTCTTGTTATCATGAAATGACTTTGCTGTGAGGTATGGCAGCGCCTAGAACTATCCGATACAATTCATAACAGTCAAGCTACATAATGAATTAATTTAACTTGGCTTCATTGTTATTACTTCCCTAACTCAATTATTGACATCAGTTTTATAAACTGGTATTTATGTTAGATCAGATTGAGTGGAGCAGTGGTGGCTCAGCGGTATAGGCACCGACTTACGTACTGTAGGTTGCGGTTCGAACTCAGGCAGGCGCTTTACTTTGTGTTATTTCATCACCACTGCTTTAAAAACGGTGAAGGAAATCATCGTGAGGAAACCGGTATGTTCTTAGAACAACCGAATTCGAAGACATGTGACATCCACCAACCCGCACTGGGCCAGAGTGGATTACGGCTCATTCCCTCTCTCGGAGAGGAGACGTGTCCCTGTGGTGGGGAATATTCTAAAAAAGGCTGATTTAGTAACTAGCAAATTTCTTTCTGCTTTAGAAATTTATATATGTATTAATTTTAAATTTATTCGATGGGTTGCACTCAGGTCGATTCCCTACATTGGTCCTCTTTGAGATATACTTTATTTTACGTTTCGTTGTTAAGTGTGGATATATAAGTTCAAACTCCTTGTAGTTTCTGTCGGTTCGGTCATAACGTTACAAACTAAATAAAACAATGATATAATACAAAAAGTTGCAGATAAGCCATTAGGTGTCGAAAAGTGAAGACACGAAAGCGTCCTAATTAGGACGCTTTTTCTTATTGTTATATATTCCCTATTCTTTTACACAATTTGATATATGTATATGTGCTAAGGGCACTTTTTGTTTTGTAATATAACACTTTCTTGGAATCAATGCTCAGTATTACTTGCTCATTGCTATATTAGGAACTTGATTAGGACGAACAGTGGATAGTGGATTTTTTTTCTTTTATAATTATTAAATAGAATGTTAAAACTTGACAGCGAGAACCGTTGTCGGTACCGTAATAAAAATGTTCCTTCGAACGTTCCAAACAGGTTCCACGTTGACCACGTGACTCGATATAGACTTGTTTGACATTTGTTGTGATTGTGTCGTGAAGTTAGCTGGCTCGAAGCAAATCCTCGGATTACGAAGTCTGGAAGTCGTACGAGTTTGGCGACGGACTACGGCCGGCGTCCGCGTCGCTTAATAATCACTTTTTGGGGTAGGCACAGTCGGTATACCGTATAGGTTTTGGCTGCGGTATTTACTGCCGGCAAACTCTTGTCGGGAAAATTATACAAAGTATTTCGTATGTACAAAAAAATCTTATCGCTCAGTGTTGAAAACTCCTTTATGTCCTATCCCTAAAGGCGATTAGGGTTGTCACATAATTATTTGCTATTTTTTCTGTAAAAATATATTTGAAGGCAAAAGATTTGTGATTTCTTTCCATATCTGTTTGTTTGACTCTGGTACAGAAAGGTACAGCGTCGGCACGGCAGGATGTGTTCAATTCACGAACCAGTTACAGTCCAATCGAAGTTAAACGGCAATTGGTACATGGTGTTGACGATCTTCACGAATTTGACCTCAGGTTATGCCTTCAGGTCGTAGGAACCCTTCCCCACTAGCATTAATTCCAGGTAATATGGATATCTTACTGCCTAGTAACCAACTGCAATTAACTCAATATACATGTCAAATCGATCACTGTACACTACGGGAAGTTTTAACGTTAGTTTAAAGAGTTTTTTCTAACAGGAAAACAAGAAACTGGTTATATCTTATATCAAAGTATATAGTACTATTGTATAGTATCGTAAACTATTTCAAAAAAACTAAATGTGAATCGAAAGTGATTGTCTCGGAATAAACAAGGCTGGTGGTTAATACGAGAGCCACCTGGTGGCAGAGCTGTGGTGCTTGACAAGTGTTTAGGAATGCCAAGTGAGATTTTTTTTGCTGACAAATATTACAGGTGTAATTGCCCCTCATCGGGAAACTTATCGTTAAGTCGAAAAGGAAATACCAATCAATGTACAGGATATTAAGAATGCGTACATTGAACTTTGCTAATTTCACGTCAAAATTGAAGTCCATAATTATTTGCTGTTAAAATAACCATTATAATTTTAAAAAAATGCAAAAATAATGAGTGTAATATAAAACTTGTACCGAATTCAGTTCAGTGACCACATTGAAGTTGTTTTTTTTGTATGAATGTGTGTCAGGTCGATGCAATGCTTGCAGGCACAATGCGATAATTTAAATTCTTTGAAATCTTATTAGGGACTGTATTGCATCAACCAAAAATGTAATACAAAATAATGTCTAAAGATTCGTATTGAGGCAATAACGTTCATAACTCAAATGGCCCAGAATATTAAAAAAAAATCTAAAATATACACGTGTTTAATACAGTAACGTGGGTTTCCATTACACCATTGTGTATGGAAGTTGTGACTGCAATGGATTGTGCAAATCCCCATGTTTTCATCCCTACTAATATTATAAATGTGAATGTATGTTTGTACGCTTTCACGCGAAAACTTCGCAACCTATCATCATGAAACTTTGTACATATATTCTTGGAGGTACTAGAAGTAACACAGATACTTTTTATGAAAAAATTTTTTACATAAAAAGCGGAGTGTTCCATGTAGCTCCGAAACGGCTGGACCGATTTCGCTGAAATTTACAGGGATTGTCCAGACTGGAACATTCCTGTGTTTGGTAGCGATTGGATCAATATAATTAGTGGTACCCGGGCGAAGCCATGGCGAGTCACCAGTATTCTTTATACTGCAGTTACTATTCCTGCGACATACTTATCCTTACTGCTAAATTTGGCTTGTCTTATCTTTTGAACTAATATCTTAAAACCGGTCAAGTGCGAATCGGATCGCGGACAAGGGGTTCCGTACCATTATCTAAAAAAACGACAAAAAGAATGTATGGTTGCTCCTTTAAATATTTAGTGTATTGTATTGACGGACAGCGGAGTCTTAGTTATATAACCGTTTTATCCTTTGGGTACGGAACCCTAAAAATATAAATTAATCTTTAGAGATAATAATGACGATATGTTTTACGATGCCTTTAATGATTGTTTCATCGTATGTTTAGTAGTAACTAAATGACGTGACTTGAATGTTTCTGAACACTTAATCGATGCATAACTAGTTCGGTAAACATCGCTTTAATTATACGTGTCGCAAGCTGTCGACGTGTTAGAGCAACTAGTGAAGCGACGTGACGAGAGAGTGACACTGGAAAACGCCAGTCGAGGTGACCTGAAAGCCGTAGTCTGAAAGCCTAGCTCGCCAAACACTTTTATTATCTAGTGATCCGCCCCGGCTTCGCCCGGGTAGCCAGTTTCGGAATCTATACGGAACATCGTCTTTTATATATGTAGATATGTACCCGTAAAAAAACAATTCGTATCCCACGGGAACCGTACATTTATCCGGGATAAAGAATAGCCTATGTGCTATTCCAGATTATAATCTATCCCTGTACCAAATTTCATCCAGATCCGTTCAGCCGTTTTTGAGTGAGAGTAACAAACATCCATACATCCACACATATAAACATTCGCATTTATAATGCTATGGCGTTGAAGTAGCTATATTTTTTGACAAACGTTTTTTTATTTTTCCTATTTTTTTTTCTTCATAAAAAGTATCCTATGTTACTTCTAATACCTCCAAGAATATGTGTACAAAGTTTCATGATGATCGGTTGATTAGATTTCGCGTGAAAGCGTAACAAACAAACTTACATTTACATTTATCATATTAGTAGGGATATAAGGCAAACAATTATCAACTCTAGTGATTTCAACTCATGAAATTAATACAATTGTTTGGAAGAATTCTTACTAGACGATCTATTTGTACAGATTAAATAGCAAACTGTCCCGAATCATCATCACACTACATCCACGGTTGTATGTTGTTGTCGGTTGTCTGCCACAGGAAAGGCACTTCTACAAACTTGACCTGGCTGTCGGTCTAGCCTGTGGGAGGTCTGATGCTGCGCTCTGTACGTGACCGCAATTCTTCAAACTTTTATAAGTAAAGCAAATTAGTGTGTCATGCCCTCAGCGCCGGCGTTATGTAGTTACTATGAAGCTCCCTCATTTCTTTAAGCCAATTATAAAATAGCTGAAGGTATTAGCTCTTCCGATTGGAATTTTGTTGTTTAGAGTATATGGAATGTACACTCACGTCATTTATTGATTTGTATTTCCGTGTACGGTTTCATATGTATGTGTACATATTTATACACACGTGTATTGCTTGTGAATGTTTATAAAACACTTAGAAGTATTTTAGGTACGACTTGAATGATAGCATTAAAATATCGTTATAAGGGAAAAGATTGGATTAAAAGTGAGTGTTGTAATTAGAATGGAGGAAGGTATGCTTCGGTGGTTCGGGCATGTTGAGAGGATGAATGAAGAGAGAGTAACGAAACTAATTTATGTGGCAGTGTTGGTAGGGGACGCCGTAGGAGAACTTATATCGACCAGATTAGTGACATACTAAAGGAGGTCGATATAAGGAGTAATTGTAACCGTCGAGCATGTATGCGTAGATGTATGGATGTAGAAGAAGCGAGAGAGGTGCGAGGATCGTGCGAAATGGAAATCCATCCATCCATCAATTTTTCTGAGTATTTTTTTTTAATATTTCATTGGTCGATCAGGTGTGCATTTAAATTCAAACTGATCCGTCTTGAGTTTATGTTCACGACCCTAGCCGTTCAGCTACATATTGGTATATACCCATTAACCGTAATTCTCTCAACTGCTTACATTATCTCACGTCAATAGATGACGGAATGTTTGTAAGCATTCATAATAGGCATTTTGCAATACAACGGAATCAAATTGTCATATTATAAACTAAACATTTACCGTCAGGGATTTTAATTTATTAAATTAGTATTTAGCTAGCTAGTGCTGGCCCCGCAAAATTCGCTCCGCCGTATAATCAATATATGGTTCACTATTTTGGCGATAATTGGTGATTTCATGTCTTTTTTGTAGGACTATTTAAGGTAAATTTTCCATTAAAATTTATGTACGTGTAACTCTAACGGTGTTTGCAGCGTACACCAAAATAGGTTTTTTCCTCCTAACTTGACATATATCGTGATATTTTGGACAATTCCCACAATATCTTTATAACTTATAGCCTATATGTTATTCTGATGTAAAAGCTATATTATTGTAAAGTTTCGTTAAAATCCATTCAATATATTTTTCGTAAAAGAATAACAAATATCCATACATTCAAACTTGTTTATTTATAATATTAGTATTATTAAATATCTATGTAACAAGCAAGTACAGTTAAATATTAGAATTGACGTGTGAACTGCAAAATAGCCAATGCATGGAAATACATTCGGTCTAACGGATATTAGCACAATGTCAGATAACTGCGGCCAACATGATGCGGTATGTGCCCGTACCATGTACTGCTAAGCTCTCGGCCACGTGACAGAGCGACAACACAATGCTTCGGCATTTTTTTGTCAACAATCGAATGCCTATGCTATTGTACGCCTCGAATTCCCTCCTTTTATACATTCCTAGTAATAAGTTACTGTGACTTGATTGATTAGGTCTTGCAATCTAAGTGTACTACGAATAGGTGCACCCTTTCTTTGAAGTTACCATTTGAAAGTGTTTGTGGACCAAATCATCTGGTTTAAATTAATTACGTCATTGTTTAATAGTGGTAGAGCCCGACATCTGTTGCAAGAATGCTCTAGCGGTGAAATACCACATAAAAGATTATACAGACTAATTCTGGTCCTCTTCCCATTCCCATCATTTTCTTGTAAGGAAAGGATGGAAAGGGGAAGAAAACTTGACGGTGGAAGGGATGTATAGAAATTGGAAATAACCATTTTCTGTTTGTGCCCTCCTCTTTCCATTAAAGGTGGGCAACGCATCTGCAACTCATTAGTTAGTTGCAGATGTCTATGGGTAGCGATCACTTACCATCAGTGGCTCGTTTGCCCACTAGTACAATAAAAAAAGACTGAATAGTATAATTCTTTTTACTTGAGTAATATTACTACGAAACAAAAATAAAAAGCAATAGGCTTAGCGGTAATATGTATAAAATATGTATTACCGATAAGCCTATTGCTAGAGAATAGAATTTAAACTTAAAACTTGCCAGAAATAAGAGACAAATGAAGACGCGTGTTTGGTGTTGTGAAGCACTGATCTGGCATATTAGCCATTGATCTGTGACCCCTCGTGGCGCGCGTGTGTACGTCAGTTGCTGCAGTATCAGACGAGCTGGATCATCCCGCGATAAGCAAGCACAAATACATATCATGTTAACATAAATATATTTACATATATCAACGGCAAAAAGCGGATATATCTTATCTCGAAAATTGGACTAAATAAAGCTGCTATGCTTATTTATTTGACAAAAGTCATGTCGAAATGGTTTCCTTTTAGTTATTTAAATATATGTTTCATGTCTCAACTTTCGTCTATACAGTTAGTTATTTGATTCAAAATTATGCGCCTTTTTAAGCCTGGAATTGGGTTATTATAATCTAGACCACAATCTAGAAAGGCATTCGGGGGTCTTGTGACTGCACTAGATTGAAGTATAGACGTAGCTGGCGACGTCATTTTACTATTTCCGATATAATATGTAAAAAGGATTTTTTGCAATTATTCTTATGGTTCAGAAGTGGGATCAGTATGTAATGTTTCGACCTTTCGACACTACTTTTTCAACGTTAATAAGCTGAATTGATAAACAATACGGCTGTTTCATTACGCAAGAATGTGGGAGCTGGTTCTCCTCATCCATCTCATTTCAATAATTGTCCTAATTCCAGCATTACCCGGTTTTAATGTTCTTTAGATGTTTGAGCCAATGGCGACCAGACAACGGTATCAACAATGTACAATGACTAATAAATAATCAGCACCTAAAGCGATAACTACGAAGGTTATATGTACATACATCTATCTAATTGGATGCTCTTGGATTCGTGTTTTATCAACACAACTATTTTATTAGTTTTTGGATTTCTTGAAGCAAA
The DNA here is from genome assembly GCA_029849275.1 of Papilio elwesi. NCBI lineage: Eukaryota > Metazoa > Arthropoda > Insecta > Lepidoptera > Papilionidae > Papilio > Papilio elwesi. The sequence continues at coordinate 438,206 of CM056687.1, read as the reverse complement.
TAATACTTATTTCTTCCTACAGAGTCCTAACTGTTGTTTTGATATTAAATAAACGTAGACCAATAAAAAATGAAATTACAATGACTTGTCAGTGACCGTGTACCACCAGAGCAGACTAGTATTACTCACCACAGCGCTCATTTGTGAGTAATTCGACTGTCTTAAGGGTAACGCGGACAGGAACAAAATAGAGACAATGTGACTTTCTTTTAATAAATAATAAATCTGCCTTTTCTAGTTCTTCTCTCTATCTCACTGCAGGGACACAGGCCTCCTATCCGAGAGGGAATGAGCCGTAATCCACCACGCTGGCCCAGTGCGGGTTGGTGGATGTCACATGTCTTCGAATTTGGTGGTTCTAAGAACATGCCGGTTTCCTCACGATGTTTTCCTTCACCATTTTTGGAGTAGTGGTGATGTAATAACACAAAGTAAAGCGCTTGCCTGGCCCGCAACCTACAGTACGTAAGTCGGGGCCTAAACCGCTGAGCCACCACTGATCCTACTTTCTTTTATGGAACGATAATACTTGAATAAATTTTATTTCGCTCAGCGTTAAATATCACAGCCTAATGTACTAAGTACTCTAATAAAGTTCAGGATAATAGATTTAAAAATAGTCTGAATTAACGTTTACGCTATCGTTAATACAGAGGCATAAACACGTCGTATAAGTCGAGCAGATGCAATGCATGCATATGATAGGGTGTAAACGTTCGCATGTTGTGCACACACAGACACACAGAGTAAACATTGAATTCTTGTATAAATATGGTCTGCTGGGAATCAAATTTAACCGATGCAATGTCGATACAATATTTTATCATTTAATTTTTTTTTTTGCATACTAATAAAAAATACGATTCGAAAAGTGAAAAATTCGGGTTAACAAATCTCCATACAAAAAATTACACCGTAATTTTAAATGTTAGTTGCTATGGTAACACAATAATAATTTTTGTTTACATAATTTATCGGAGATATGCGTAGAATTACCAAAAATGTTTGGCTATTTGCTATAAGAAAATAAACGAATGCATCCGAGCTAGTTTTTCTTTACTAGATATAGACGTAACAAATTGTAACTAGGCAAACTATATGGAAACAAAGTCAGTAATAAAAAGGGGGCGGCTTGTAGCAGAATCACATGAGTCAGAGCTCTGTGTCAGCGCCGACACAACTGTTTTGTTTGTGTAATACGAACCGCAGAGACCTGATTATTACAAGGAATAAAATCAACTTTAATATCACTTTTTACACAAAGCGGCAAACGTGATAATAATATTTTGTTACCAACTATCGTTCTCTTGGGATGCAGTTCAGACTGGATGGGGGAGGAACTTGAGATGTACTACTTAGGACTTTAAGCCTCTTTTCGTAAAACCTCAATATCTTAGAATTGTAATTATTACACATCGGTTGGTCCAATGTAAACCAGTACATAACATATTTAATCAAGAAATATATATTATAATAAATTATAATAATAAATCAGCCTTTTTTAGAATGTTCCCCACTGCAGGGACGTCTCCGAGAGAGGGGATGATCCGTAATCCACCACGCTGGCCCAGTGCGGGTTGGTGGATGTCACATGTCTTCGAATTTGGTACTTCTAAGAACATGTTGGTTTCCTCACGATGTTTCCCTTCACCGTTGTTGGAGCAGTGGTGATGAAATAAATTACACAAAGTAAAGCGCTTGGGTTCGAACCCGCGACCTACAGTACGTAAGTCACCACTGCTCCTCAAAAGAAATGTATTGCGTGATTATCGCTATACGTTTTTCGTCATACTTTATTTGGGTATACAGTTCAATGAAATCTTTAGTCCCGACATCAACTTTTGTTTCATTATTTCCTTGACTCGATTAAATTGATATGAATTCGCGACTGATATGTATTACTTAATAAATGGAAGCTTACAATAACATCACGAACGTACGTGATGTTACAAAGTCTGGCAACGGTTCCGTGTTGGATGCAATTCGATTTTTTCCGATTCCGCGAAATCGTTTCGTCGAATCAAATAGTATTGTTGATAATTATCGAAAAACGTGCCAACAGCTTGCTTTGTGATTAAACAAAAGTGTCATGCTATACAAATATACAAAATATTGGAATATTGCGCTAAATTTCACATTATTCCTCGTTATTCGTCGTGAAGTAGCAGACGTAACCTACATACTAAATATCATAAACAGTAGTTTTGTCTGTCCCTCTCTTGTTTCAAAAATATCACATAATTTACCCATGAGATCAGCACGCCATCACACTCCTACCCATATCCCCCGGGCGTCCTCTAACTATCGCCAGAATTCATTCATGTGGCGCGCTGTCTCCCCTCTTAATAAGCACTCACAAGGTTCTAATTTAGATATATTAAATTCAACAATTAAATCTGTAAGACGGGAAATGTTTTTGCAAGTTGTCAACTAATCGCGAAGACCTGTTATTGGTTGTCTGATTATTTGTTATTTAATACTTATTTTACTTTGCTGTTGGTCTTCCTAAAATAAATAATGTGTATGTGTGCCGGAATTTATTTCATACATAAAAAGAAAAGAAAGAAGGTGGGTGGTGCTGGAAAGAGAGAGAAAATAACCTCGCTAGCCAATCACTTTTTTATATGAGTATGGGATGTACGAGCAGCGATGGTCTTTAGTTAACAATAGGAATTGGAAATGCAAATTGAACTGTCCCCACAATAAAGACTACCAGTACAGCTACCCTTGCGTAACGTTCTAAGTTTCCTATAGAATGACGTACTATTTCAGCATCATCGTTGGGCTACGCGCTACTCAACGTGCCGGCCAATGCAACGGTAGTGGACGGCAGCTGCAACGCCACCTCGCAGCGACTGCTCCTGGCCTGGACGGCAGGCGGTGACCACACCCTGATGATGCACTTCCTCGCCAACGAAACCACCAAGACTTACATCCTCAACAACCTGAACATCTCCCTATCACCAGAGATCTTGGTCAACTCGTGTAAGTTATTACTGATTGTAGTTTTGATTTGATTTTTATATCATTTTATATGGTTTCAGTTTAAAAAAAACCGTATCTGACGCAATCCGACAGGCTGTGAACATCTCAAACTATTACCTCGAAGCCTATTACTGGCTCCAAGGTGTACTGTGCAAACACACCATGAGAGCAAGCGGCATCGCTGTTCTAAAGATATATGTATGTACTAGAGACCCGCCCCGGCTTCGCCCGGGTACCACTAATTATGTTGATTCGATCGCTACCAAACACATGAATGTGCCAATCTGGAAATTCTTGTAAATTTCATCAAAATCGGTCCAGCCGTTACGGAGTCTATAGGTCTATAGAGAACATACATACTTCGCTTATAATATACTATTTTTTTTTCGTAAAAAGTATCCTATGTTACTTGTCTACAAAGTTTCATGATGATCGGTTGAGTAGATTTCGCGTGAAAGCGTAACAAAGAAACTTACATTCACATTTATAATATTAATAGGGATAAGTAGGGATATGTAACGTCTACATATATGTATTGCTATGTTAGGATATAATCGAAGGAGAAAATAAGAAACAGTTCCTCGGATATCTTGGAAATTCTAAGTAGCACAGTCTAGTAATCGGTGGCCATGTCGACAGGACGAGTCCTTCTGTTTCGTTATTTAATTAAATATAAAAACAAATCCATCTACGCAACAATTCAAAGTTGATAAGCTTATCAGCTATACAATTAGCTTATTTATTATTTGGGCAAGCGTTGTGCTCGTTAAGTCCCATCATTATAATATTTAGTCTTTTTAATAAATTATTAGTTTTTATTAAAACTTAATGGAGTTTCTTCCTTGTGATAATCTTCAGAAAAGCGAGACATTTACAAAGCTTATCATTGGAAGAGAAATGTACTCACCACGTGACACCTCCCCCCCCCTTCCACCCTGTCCCCTAGAAGCAGGGCGATGAGATAGTAAGAACAGCTGAATCAGAAATGATAAAGTGCTGATCTAAAATGGATTCATTAACGATATAATATAGTAGAAAACATAACAAATGTCTAACAGATGTATGGTATTTGGTTTCGACAGCACTGACTAGCCCCGTGGAGCTCTGGCATGGCGCGGAGTGGCGGATGCCGATTGAGACATCGTACCGCTGCGCGCCCGCCACCCAGCTCAACCTCACCTCGGAAGTCACCAGCGTCGCTGGAACCCTCAGCCTGTCGAATCTGCAGGAAGAGGCGTTCCGCACTCAGCACAATAACAACAGCTTCAGCGCCGGTGAGTTATTCGGGTTTTTCACTCATACATCAATCACACATAAATGTTTGTTCACACGATGGCCAACGGGCGATACATGATTGATATAGTCAGCCATATTACTAGGTAAAGAGTGTATTGCATCCCTAGGGTATAGTTAAAGTAAAAAAATACTCTGATCTTGACACAGGATTCCGTAGTTGTTTGCTTGAATCAAGTGATAACACCTAAAAAGTTCTTTAAAAATTAAAATTTGACCCGGCCTTGTGGCAAACGATAGGCCGCGAGGCCCGGTCAAGGCACGTCTCGAATTTCTTACTTCCCGTGTCACAAACAAACAGAAAATATACAGAATATATCTCCGTTGAAGGTTAAAAAAAATCACGAGTCCATGAAATATTCATGTGAATATTTAAAAAAAAAATAACTGTTAGACCTCGGTCCATTTGCGACATCATGTGACATGGTGACATGGTGTGGTACACATTCTTTAATTTTGGGATTTTTGTCAGAAACATATTACCTACTATTATTTGTCATATTTGGTCACAATTAAAAGGATTTTGTTTGCCCTTTGACGTTAATATTGACGTTGTTCGTTGATCAGCCCGCGAGTGCGGCTCCTCGGACCTGCCGGACGCGGTGCCGATCGCGGTGGGCTGCGCGCTGGGCGGGCTCGTGGTGGTGGTGCTCATCGCCTACCTCGAGGGTCGTCGTCGTTCAGCCGCTCGCGGATATCTCTCCATGTGAGTTACAATCAATATCAATACTGTCCATGTAAGTTCCACTAAATACCAACACTATCTATGTGAGTTCCACTAAATACCAACACTATCTATGTGAGTTCCACTAAATACCAACACTATCTATGTGAGTTCCACTAAATACCAACACTATCTAAGTGAGTTCCACTAAATACCAACACTATCTATGTGAGTTCACTAAATACCAACACTATTTATGTGACTTCCACTAAATACCAACACTATTTATGTGAGTTCCACTAAATACCAACACTATCTATGTGAGTTACACTAAATACCAACACTATTTATGTGAGTTCCACTAAATACCGACACTATCTATGTGAGTTCCACTAAATACCAACACTATCTTTGTGAGTTACACTAAATACCAACACTATCTATGTGAGTTACACTAAATACCAACACTATCTATGTGAGTTACACTAAATACCGACACTATCTATGTGAGTTACACTAAATACCAACACTATCTAAGTGAGTTACACTAAATACCAACACTATCTGTGTGAGTTACACTCAACACCAATTTTGTCCATGTGAAATTCAAATATCAATTCTTATGGAAAGAAAAGCAAGTGTCTTACAAAGCACGCCAATCGGCCCTGTAATTAAAACTATGTATGTAATTATTTCAGGTAAAGGGTGATCACAACACGTGTAGTAAATATGTTAAATATAGATACAAAGAAATAAAATACAATTGGTTGCATTGCATTCACGTTCCGTATTGCCAGCTTCGGGTGTTGCCCTTTCAAAACATTTGCTCAAAATTGATCTGTTGACCATTGGTAGTGTTAACTGTATTAATAACTCGGACATATTATCTTTTAAATTTAAATATGGCAACATACTGACCTGTACTGATTTAAGCTCTATGAGGGGAGTATCGGCAAGATATTTGTTGTAATTTTAAAACCGTCAAATGTTCATATATATACGTTGAGTTGCAATTATATGTGTTGTGTTAACATATTTTGCTTTAGAAAGGTAAGTCCATGTTCTAAGTAGAGTTTGCTTCATAATTGAATTGCCATCTAAATTTTTTTTCAAATATAAAGTCTAGTTTTTATTTTGTCCGTTAATTTTTTTATATTTTTTTCTAACACATAACATAAAATCCTATTTAAAATTTTATCTTCTAATGGTATTTTTGAATTGATTTTTTTTGGTTTAAATAAATAATTGTTGTAATATAATGATTGAATCTGTTTTAAATTTAAAATTACGACTTAAATTTGTAAAATTAAGTTATTACCTAAATCCGTCGGAAAATATCCCAGCTGGGGTTTACATAGCTCTGACTGGTTTTTTCTTTTCATTTTTCCACATAACAGTTAGGTATGAAGATATTTTTTTGTATGCAGCGATGTCGAAACCTCAACATTGCATGAGTTTTAACAAAACTCTAAAAGTGTAACATATGTGTAGAAATGTGATAGTCTTAAAGTGAGTTGGGTAGGATTACGATTTATTAATGTATTTATAATTTGATTCCGGTTCAAACGATTGTTTCGAAATACCATTCAACTTTCATGCTTCATGAAATGTGTTACCCATTTTAAATAAACACATCTGTCCATTTTATTAAGTGTAGTGCAAAGTGATAACAGAATCCTGTAACATGCTATAGTTGAAGTAACCCAGGAAGGTGTACATACAGAATAACCTTGCTGGGCTGGTTTGTCAACCAACCTTTGGTGTGGCAAAGATCGTCAACGGGCCTCGCCGGTTCCGTACCGGCAGGTAATCGTCGAGTTTGGTAGATTACCGTTTGACCGCTCTGTTATGAACTGAAAACGTGTATTTCGAAATAACTTCATTTATTTTTCATTTAAATAAAATTGATACATTTATTTCGATATGTAGTTAAAGTGAAAGGTGGATTATGTCTTTTCCAGCAAAAGTTGATAATAGAGTGGGTAGGTTCTTGTGATGTAAGGATACATGGAATACATGAAATAAATGTTTTTTTTTATTGCCACACACGGCTTTTATTTCTAAATGATACAATAAATACCTTTTAAGATGACAATTGTTATGTACAAACTTATGATTCTATATTTACACTTTATTAAACTATTGAACACGATAAAAATGTATCGAAACAGCCCGACGAGATGTAAATTATATATATATATATATATATAAGAATTCCTGTATCTCAAATTTTTTTCAGAAGCAATAGGTATTGAGCTAAGGCTAATTTTGTAAAATGTTGGCACTAGATGGCGTTGTCTCAATCTTATAAAATCGATTTGTTAGCAAAACAATAAATGTCTCGTCAGGCGTCGACATAAAATATATGCCACAATCAGATTTGCAATTGTATCTATTAAAGCTGCGGTCTACATCAATACAAACAACCTCTTCTGCCCTTTTCCCACTCATGTGGGGTTGGCACAGTATGACCGTAGTCCATACTGTATAGGTTCTGGCTAGTTTTTACGGTCGCCTGTCTGACGCCAACTCTCTGGAAAACCTGCCAGCTATATATATATATTATATTACAAAAAAATATGCAATAATCAATAGCAAATGTGTACTAAAAAGCTACTAAATGTCGCTACTGTAAGGTGTACCCAACTATCTGTCACTTCATATTAAAACCGAAACATTTTACTGCCTATTTACTTATAATGAAACGCTGTGCAGCTATTAATTGAAAAAATATATAATAATAAAACTGGGAGATGTCTGTTCGAAGGAAAACTGGAAGAGGCATCTCTTTTTTTCTTAATTCAGCTTTAAGCTCAGCTACACTCCACATAAAATACGTTTTCTGTTAATAATATTAACAAAGTATCGTTAAACCGAAGCAAACAACAATGGCGAACAACAGTAGCGACATCTGCTTTGAGCTTTGAGATTATAACCTCATTGATATTTCAATAAATGTTCGATCAATTTAAACTAATCCGCGATTGATAACCAAAAACTTGTAAAAAAATTGTCTCTGGTATACAATTAATTTAATGTTGCCAGTAATTAAGTACATTTTCATGATGGCAGTCTCGTTTTCTTTACCCATGACAAATTCATAATGACAGTTGTTTGTTAATTGCATTTATAAAGTATAAATAGTATAAACTTATTAAATATACAATACCATCGAAATTAGAACACAATACCCACATATTATATACTACAATATTATATTCCGTGGCCTTGGCATTTCACGACGTAAACCTCGTGACATTGCCCTGAGGTCTGATTATGCACGAATCAGATATATATTTCGTATCATATCAAGCAATAAAAAAAACTAAAACCAGGACTATTGGGGGTGTGCTATATTTAACTTATCTATTAACACAGATCTATTTACAAGTTATCATATACTGTAAGAATACTGGTTGCTACATTAAGTACTTTATCTATGTACATGAGTATTCCGTGTTGCCAACACTAAAATAATGTATGTGTTATTTAACAATTTATTTACAGTATTTAGCCTCTTGCTTAGCCTCTGGGGACGTACCTAACTAGCTGATACCGCACTATTTCATTATAAGTATATTTTATTTCATCGTGGACTAGTAGATTTGACTGTATTAAATCTACGTAACTCTAACTAGAATTTAAAGGCCTTTAACCGATGGCAAGTTGGTAGCGTAACATGAATTAGCTTACAAAACCCATAATTACTTGACAATCGACAGATGTTACATTGACACTTGACAGATGACAGACAGTGCCCAATCATTGAGTGATCAGGACTGTATGTATGTAATCTAATTCTTATAACGACTTGTTCCTTGTTCAGATGTATGGGTCAACATCTTTGACAATTATTAATATCAGGGTTGGAATATGGCAGCCCGTCCGCCGTACATATTCGATAAAGTAGGTAATTGAACAATCATCTATACAATTGTATGAATCATTAGGGGCTTTTCTTCTTTAAAATAAACTAGTTTAACAATTATAAATGCTCCATCCAGCGTCCCGACGTCTTGATTGCAGTTGTTTGACATTTGTGGGTAGTTTAAATACATATGGCACGATTTTAATCTTAAATCTATCGCAAGGCACTTTATTACATTTCTTTTCTAATGTTTTTCTCTATTCACTAATAGCCCTGTCAAAAGTATGAAAATACAGTCGCACTAAGATGCGACTGCCGGCCGACCGTTGCGGTCGCTCGTAGGTGCGACCCGCTGGACGGCTATCGTTTGCCGCCAGCTGGACGGCTGACCGTGTTCCGGCTAACCGGTCACTGTACGTGGCCTAACACATGTTAGGTATTTCGGATGAACCATGTATCCAGAACATTAGTAAAATAAATTTTAACTTCCTTGATGTGGCAAGGGGATCTGTCTAACATTTGACCCGCGAGTTGTTGCTCTGTGCCACGTCACGACTGTCACGTGGGCACGGGGCAGGAGTCGAGCAACACGTTGTGCAGCGCTTCGAGGGTTCGCCAGCCGCGCGCCTCGCCCGCCACGCTCACCTCGCGCAGGCAGCCCTTGAAGTTCTCGCGGCCCTCCGACGTGTCTAAAGCACCTTCTGAAATGTAATATTAAATCACACTACTAAATACTTACTAAAAAAAGGCAATGTATACTTATAAACAGTATCCGTAAATGACGTGCGTGAGGGGGCGGAGAAGTAGATTGTAGACAGAGAAAGTGTGCCACGACTGTGCCATATTTCTTCGTCTTAAACTTCACAATTTTTGAAAACTTCTGAGATGCCGGTACCGGAGACCTAATTCTAGTCCTCTCTCCTGTCCTATCCTTTCTTTATTAGAAAAGGTTTTGAAGAAAGAGATGGATAGAAAATTACAATATCTATTCTCTACGTATCCCTTCCTTTGTCTATTTAAGGCAGGCAACACATCTGAAACTCATTTTCTTGATGCAAAAACATCCTCTGGTTAGCGATCGTTTAATATCAGATGGACCGCATGCTCGTATGCCATTCTTTAATAATAAAAAATGTATACTGACCAAACGTAGTAGACGAAACCAAGTATAACCCTTCCAAAAAGATGTACTCGTATTTTCAAACCAGAACGACGATCTGAGAGTTCCCCTAGACTTACCTGGTAGTCCAGCCAGGTATAGCGGCGCAGTGAGGTCAGCGGGCAGGAGGGTGGTCGCGCGCAGCTCCGGTCCGCCGTCCAGCGCGAGCAGGGCCGCAGCGCGCCAAATACGCGCGCGAACCGTGTGCCACGCGCCGTCACACACCGCGCGCCCTCCCGCGCCGCGTGTCTCCGTGCGCGCTGAACCCACGCTCAGCACCACCTGGGGATGTATCACACGTCAGTAACGTGTGTCAAGTGAGGCAGTTCGCAGAAGGAAAGGTGGAGCGATTGTGTTCTGACGAGTGTTGTTGGATTGAATAACTCGTTGGTTATTTATGCAATCTAATGTGAGTTGCCATGTCTTTGTTTAGGACGACATAGTAGCAGCCACTGAATAAGTAAATTGTAAATATCTCACGGCTCCGTCTTTGATCTCGAGCACGAAGTGCGCGGCGGCGGCGAGCAGCCCGCTGGGCGCGCTCGTGCGGAACTCCAGCCGCAGCTCCGCAGACTCCATGTCCTCGCGCCACCAGCGCCGCGACCAAACCGCGTGCGCGTCACCTGATAACAACTTCCTATTATAATGCCAAAAACACAAGTCGTATCGAACACGTGAACTAGGTAACTCATCTGATGAGCCATTGTTTGTTCTATTCTTTAACTGGTAGTCGCCGGTTTTAGTTATTTCAAATATTTTGTTACCGGCAAAGTATGCGCCTTGCTCTATACTGGGGAAGCACTGGCCGAGGCCGCGGTGTGACTGCGCGTCACGCACCAGGTCCTCGGCGCGCCCGTTCACCGCCACGCGCCGCACGCAACCCACAAACCCGCCCACGCGGATGATCTGCAGAACAGAAATAAACGCCATGTATTTGAATAGTTTAGATACAACTCGACTGACAGTAAAAAATCGACGTAGTACGTAGCAACCTATATGTACAAACAGACAACACATAGTACTAGTTAGTGGTAGTTTAGCTACTAACGTTATTGGGCAAGTGCGGCATAGCTTCCGGCGAGGGCAGGCCGCCGACGTAGAGGCGTGAGGCGCGCGCTAGCGGCGGTGCTCGGGCCGTGGCCGCCGCGCCGCCGCTTTCCAGCACCAGCCGCGACCGACCCACACGTACCGACACCTGCATGCCGCACACAACACAAGTAGAATAGTGCGGAATAATGTATCATTTTAAATAATGTCAACGTAACCCAAAACTATCCAAAAGTAACGACGATTATAATTGGTTTAATGTCATCGTATGTAATAATAATACCAAAGCGCTTAATTCTAGTCTGTCTACACTGTGACTAAAGTTCCTCTCTAAGTAACCCTGACCACTGGTTGTTTGAAACACAGCACTCCGCAGCCGCTGGAGCACTATTTTTTAATAATTTATTAGAATATTGCCAGAAATTATAGCACGGAGGGGTAGGCAGAAGTTATGGACAGAGATGCAGAGGCCATTTGAACATAAATCTACGCATACAAGCTCGTCGGTTACGGGTACTCCTTATATCGCCCTTCTTTAGTATGTCACTAATCTGTTCGATATAAGTTCTCCTTGGACGTCCCACGCCAACGCTGCCGCTCTTATTTACGATATTCTCTCTTCATTCATCCTTTCAACATGTCCGATAAATATATGAATACGAGAGTTATGTATGTAACTAGAATGAAACGCTGTCGAGCTAACAAGTTGACGAAGTAAGCATTCTAGGTCCAAGTACAGCTGAACACGACACGTGCTTGAATGGCAGAGTTCTAGCGTAGTTTTGTGGACATACGTAAGTTGTAAGCTTGGTTTTGGACTACTGAGTTAGAATCTATGAAGCAGGCAGCATTAAATTAATTTCCTCAATTGGCGTACTGACCGCACGCCAGGTGCCGTCGGCGACGTGCGCGGCCAGGCTGAGCTCGCGCCGCCGCCGCCCGCGCACGATCAGCTTCAGCTTGCCTTCCCTTATCAACAGCGCCAGGTAGTGCTTTGGTTTTGCTTTGGAGCCCTGGAACAACATTATTATACGTTAATAATTTTTATTGTTGCTTTAATGTCCTGTAGGAAATACTTAGAGTAAGTCACATATGTTAGAAAGGCTTTTCACTTATCACCGAGCTTACTGGGTGGTATGCAGTGACCCAATTGCTGTGTCAATGCATGCGAACACCAACGATACCTATGTAAAACATCACGTCACTGTGACGATACTAGATCAAACCCAAAACCTCACATAGATGGAAAAAGACAGGAGAATCAGGAGCTTAACTAACTGGCAGCAACAGAAGCAGTCCGTCAGGAGCGAAGGTGCGGAAGTGCAGCGCGAGCAGGAGTTCGCCGCGCTCGCCCCGACCGCGCCCGGCTCGCTCGCCGCGCTCACCCCGCTCGCCGCGCGCTGGCAGGCGCAGTGTGGCATGACTGCCGGCCACGTCGCCGAACTTGGCCGCGCCCGCCTCCACAGTGTACGACGATGTCTACAGTTGATTAGTCATTTAAAATTTTGAGTAATTAGTAAATTCTAAAATATTTGTACCTCTAATCTTAAACAAATCCCACATCTCTGTATTATTGGAACTTAACGGTCAGTATGTGAACAAACAGTCAAACTTACTCAAGAATGGTAGTTAAATTCATCAATTGCAATCTTTGAACCTTCAGTTTTTGTATTTGAATTGAGAAATGTTTGTTTTTTATATTGTGATAGGAAAACTTTATAATAATATAATAATAAATCAGCCTTTTTCTAGAATTATTCCCACTGCAGGGAACAGGCCCCTTCTCCGAGAGAGGGAATGGGCCGTAATCCACCACGCTGGCCCTGGTATTTTTCTGTTCAATTTGTCAATCCAGTGGTAGAGGTCACCTTACCTCAATCCGGGCGTTAGATATGAAGAGCGTAAGTATGCTAGATATTAATTACCTTAGAGCAATGAGCGGCGTCGGGTTGGGACAGCAGGTCGTGCGGGCGTGCTGGCCTCGGCTCCCCGCGGGCGCCTCGCCCCAGCCGCGCGCCAGCCGCCTGCACCGCGTCTTCTAAACCTATCAGTCTGGAAACAATTCAAAAGAATTAAAACTACAAAGCCTCTCTTAACTAAAACTTTCCTACTAGCGTAAACATTTTTTTCACGTAGTTTTGAAAACATCTGTCTACATTGTTCCTAATCAAAATATCTAGCTGAAACGTACTAGTCTGATAGATACGTGTTTATCGGACTAGTACGTTCTAGAGACAGGATTACTAACAGAATAATCGCATTCAATAGAAGGAACCTAGCGGAAACTTTTGTATTACGTACTCCGTGATAGGCAGCCTGACACAAGCTGTCTCACTGTGATTATCAGCAATAATACTCATAACGTAACTCACTCTGAGTCAATAATAAAGTCCTCAATAGTCCCAGCTAGTCCAGCAACGGGGAGTCCCGCGGGCATCGCGTTGGGGAGCCGCAGCGCTGGCGGGACGCCCCCGAGGAAGAGACCGCGGGGACGCGCCGCCAGTCCGCCACCCGCCAGCGGGGATGCACCCAGCTTCTGATCATCCACCCACACCTCTAGCTGGAATATGCGTTAGTGGTTATGCGTTTTGGCATTAAACGACTAATGTACTAAAATTATTAAGTCTACCAATAGATGGCGTTGTTCAAGAAGTATCTGACGGCTTTAAAGTTACTGTGGTGTGACATCTGTCGCAATTTCAGGATCAGCAGTAAATCACTTGTTTTTTACGATGTACTTAGTAAAAAAACAAAACAAGATGCGTGTTACTTGTTTGTGCGCGCGCACGAGGCGCACGGTGTGCCGCGCGCCGTCGTCCAGCTTGGTGCCGTTGTAGCGCCGCCGCAGCTCGCCCTTGCCCGCCGCGCTCACTACCATCACCTCTCCTGCAAGTGACGCATATTGTTATCTCCCGTCTCTCGTAGATTAGTAGTAGGAGTCAAAAAGTTAGAGCATGTAATTTTTGCTTTATCTAATGCGGAAAAAGGCGTCGCATTGACTTCCAGCGATACCTACGAGTATTCCTTTTGACTGGTAATATCCCATGATGAAATTTCCTTCTACTGCGGCCGCAGAAGACATTTTTAAACGGTATTTAGACAAAGAGTTTCTCGAACGCGCCCTTCGTGGCCTAGATATAATTTTAACAGTGATGGCCAGAAAAAATAAAAAAAAAAACGTTTACGAACCGGGATCAACAAAATAAAGTCTTAAAAATAGGAATTCTGGGAATAAAGCTCATGAAGTATTTGCTAAGGAGTTGACTATATAAATTTTGGTTAAAAGATGATGAAAAAATAAACGAAAAACGTAAATAAAATTGAGAAGATATTAGAAGAGTAACATCGGCTTTAGAGAGCATTTTGCAGTGATTAAAAAGTCCAAGTAAAGTCACCATCAACTAGAGCGATGGCTAGGTAGTGATTGTCGTCGCCGTCGGTGTCGTCGGCGTCGTCGGGCTGGCTGGTGGGGCCGGCGGGCGCGCGCCACAGCAACAACGCGGCGGAGCTGTGCGTGCGCACCGAAAGCGCTAGCATCACCCGCCGCCGCAGCGCCGGCGCCGCCAGCTCGATGTAACCCTCGCCATCCAGGATCGCCGACCGGAGCGTCTATAATAAAAATACCTATATTCACTTTAAATTGCCGAAAAGTTTATTGTGTAACGTGGCATATGTTACCTTATTATCCTAGGGTTTCATAAATTTAAGAAACTGATTCAACTGTTAGTTAAAAATGTGTCATACCCTAGTAGCACAGGATCTCTCCAGTCCGCGCCTGTAGGGCGTGTCCATGAGGTCGTAGCCCTGGCGGTCCACGGTGAGCGCACCGAAGCAGCCCAGCAGCGCGGGTGCGGCCACGCTGGCGCCGGGCGGCGCTCCACCGACAAAGAAGCGCGCGCCGGGCTCCGGCAGGTCAGCGGGCGCCTGCACCGGCGGGGACGGCGACCCCAGCGTCTCCTCGCCGTTCACGCGCAGGCTGCCTGGGGACAGCCAGCGCTCAAACATCAACAGCACAATTTGACAGTTTCTGCAATCCACGACGAATAGTATCCCTACGGATTCCAAACCATTTCCTCTAAAATTTCTTTAAGCTGACTCCGTGAATGGTTCCTAATTTAGATAGATTAAGTTACCGGAATGAGGGTACCTTTCTCCAATTTATTGGCGGCGAAGACGCGTATGGCCTGCACGTGCGCCGGCCGGCCGTCGCAGTGGCGGCCGCGCGCCGTGATCTCCAGCCGCGAGCTCCGGTACACCACGCGGAACTGAACGCGGCACGACACCAGCTCCACTGATACTGACCGGTTCTGCACGTTCGCAACACGTAATGAGAAATTAACACATGAGGACGATGACAGCTGTAGAATCTTTTCTTATTAACATTGGTTTGTCGTTAGTTATAACATGGCAGAAGGTGTCAAACGACCAAGCGAGTGACCTGATATTAAGGGACTGCAACAAGCTAATGAGTAGAAGATGCGTTGCCAACCTTTATTGGACAAGGGAGGGGGAAGACAGAAAAAAGGATGTTTCGTTTTCCTGTCCATAGCCTCGCCCATCAAATACTCTTCCCTTTCCTATCCTTTCCTCATCACAAGGGGAAGAGGTTTGGATTTTGGACTTTGAGTGTGCAACTTTGAGAGAAATTCGTTAAGAAATAGTGAGTGAATCCATGTGATTTTGTATAATTCTCTGTTTTGTAGAAAATTTAATGTCAAATTCTCAAAGGCAGGAAGCAAGGACGGTGTAAATATCTGGTTGCGTTTGCAATTCAACTAACATTAGCTTCGTCGAGCGCCATGAAGAGCAGCGCGTTCTCGTCGCGCGTGCGGAACGTGAAGGAGAGGCTGAAGTGCCTGCGGTCTGCGGGGCGTAGCCCTCCGCGCCGCAGCTCGGCGTAGCCCGCACCGCCGAACCAGGTCAGTGCCGGTGAGCCCGCCACCGCGGCGCTGTACCACCTGCTCACAAGACGCACTGTACACGTCAGTAACTTTAGGCATTCTCTTTTGCTCTGGGCCTGAGAGATACCATTTTTTTATCTAGAAATCGGTGGCATACGAGCAAGCGGTCCACCCGACGCCCTATTCAAATCAATTGCAATGGAAACAAGAGTAAAGTTGGGCCTCTTTTTAACTTCTATTTCACGCATGTCTTCTGTGAGGTCGTGGTATTTCACCGGCCATAGTGCCCATTCGTGCAATACAACCTTTTATACAATTTTGCGATTTTTCAACTCTCAACCATTTACAGAACGTATATATTCGTTACGGAATCAATTCTCGGCTTTATCCTAAATTACTTAAGAAAAAACTTTACTAAAGTACATATATACTTAAGAAAAGTCCTCACCTATGTGTGCAAGCGACACACTGCGCGCCGTCGGGCTGGTGTGCGAAAGCCCAGAGACCCAGCTCGCGGTCGTCTGCGTGCAGCGCGTGCACGCATCCCGGAAGCGGAGCGCGCGCCTCTCCTAACCACAGCGTGCCCGCTTCCAGCGCGCCCAGCTCGCCACCCGCTCCGCCCAAGCCGTCCGTGCTGTTGGTGCTCACGACAGCAGACTCCCCAGTGCTCTCCACTTTCAAACGCACCGTGCTCCACACTCTAACAAAGAATGAAGTGAAAAAGGAGTAAACGTATCGTGTCCATATAATAAACACTCAACGCAATCGTTATATCTTTGTCAATTCAAACGATATATTAGCGAGTAATATCCGAATATGAAGTTTTGTTATTCTAGTTAAATTAAGGATGTACCAACCTCTCGATTTCGATCCGATAGGATAGATGGTCGGCGTCGTCGTGCGTGGGCCGCAGCGCGTGGGGGTGGGAGAGCGCGCCCCGCCCTGTGCCCACGTCCCAACCCACCACCAGCCTCTCACGCTCCACATACAGCTTCATGTACTTCTCTGCTTCCTATTTTAATTTTTAATTAACTATATTGCGTATATATACATGTTTTTGTTACGGTCAAAGGTAACAATTGGTTGGTTGGTTTAAATTTTCAATGATATGAACTAAATTGCCCACGCATTATACCAAGTGTAACATCTATTTATTACATTTAATTTTATTTCTAACTTTCTATATATATATATATATATATATATATATATATATATATATATATCATTTCATTATTAATTACCACATATATGATAAACATAGCAAATGCTAGTCTTAGGTCTAAGTCAAGGAATGGCTTCACAGATACTAAGATATAGGATGAAGATATGCTATTCCAGGCTATAATCTATATCTTTGACAAATTTCATCCAGATCCATTCAGCTGTTCTGCGTAATGGAGTAACAATCTTCCATCCATTCAAACTTGAGAATTTATTAGTGAGGACGGGATGATAAGATTCATGGTACAAATATTACGAACCAGGTCTTGCAGCAACAGCAGCGTGCCGTTCCTGACGACGCGGTCGAAGGAGACGGCTAGCGAGAGCCGCGTCACAGCGCCGCCGCCCGACACCGCGAATGCGCGCGCGCACCCCGCGCTCGCTGCCGGTGACGTCACCGATACTGAGATCTGTGGAGTCGGTTCAGAAAACAACTTCATCCATGCCTTCCATTCCAAACCTTTCCTTATTACCGAAATATATCCTATTTGAAACCAAACAAGTTATCTGAGTTAAGCGACTACACAAATCTATATTAATATGTTTGTTTACTGACCGAGGCGGCTGCGTCCCGCGCGCGGGCTACGTTGTGCTTGAGCGAGGCGAACGCGGGGTCGAGCACGCCCGCCGCGGCCGAGTGCTCGCGCGCGCGCGCCGCCGCCGCCGCCGCCAGCGCCTCGGCCACCTCCGCGCCGCGTGCCGTGTTGCCGCTGATCTGCGACACTGCAACACACGCACCACACCCTTCGCCCAACTATTCGTATCTCATACGTTCTTAGAGATATATGACAACATTCACTGACATACAACCTATAGTTTTTATGTAATGTTAGAAGGTGGTAAACGAGCAAGCGGGTCACCTAATATTGAGTGACCGCTACCCATAGACAACCGCCACATGTTGATGAGTTGCGGATGCGTTACCTATCTATAATTAGGGATCCCAGGGATAACGCAACGGTATCCCTGGGATAAACGGGAGGCATAAACAGGAAAAAGGATATTACCTATTAATCCCCCCTTTTCCTATTTTCATAATAGATAAGAGGGGGGACTGGATTTGGGCCTCCGCCACCTCACTCATAGGACGGAAGCGGAATGCTTCTACTTCACGCATGTCTTCTGTGGGGTCGTGGTATTTCACCGGTCGAGCCGGTTCATTCGTCTAACAGATGTAATGATTAACACCTGTATCGTTGGTATTGCTGGTGGAGATTTTTTTATACAGGTCAGTATAAGTTTTATTGGGTTCGACTGTCTCATCTTGCTTCCAGGCGATTCCACCGATTAAGGGCTTGTCCATCATACAAACAAATACCAATTTAGAACCCAGTATTTTCAGTCTTAAGCTTATTGTAGATCTCTAGAGATGTTGATATTAATTTAAAACAATATTGAAATGGTTCAAGTATAATAGATACCGTGTTCCTGAGCGGCGCCGAGCGCGGTGTCGCCGAGCCGCTGTAGGTCGGCCAGCCGGCGGCGCAGCTGGTAGCGCGCGCGCCGCCGCAGCTCCGCGGCCTCATCGTACAGCGCCCGCGCCCGCACGAACACGCGGTCCGCCTGCACGCCCGCACGCGACAACTCCTCGCGAACTGTACGTCGTAATGTAGCTCATTAAGACATAACATCAAAACCTATGATTTGATTTGTCATGAAAAATCCGGACAGCAATATTTTGACATCTTTCCCGTCCATCCCTACTTCCCCTTTTTTATAGAATAAGCTAGCGCTTGACCACAATCCTACCTGATGCTAAGTATTCTAAAGATGGTACCTACTAGTTTACAATGTACTCACTTTTGAAGGTACAAAGATACAAAGATTGAAGAACGCTGGCAAATTTTTCCATTCCTTCGGCGAACGCACGATTCACGAAGATTCGAATGTGTGGTATATAAAAGAATGGATACCAGTCCGTTTGTCTTATGCTGTAAGTACATGCGGTAATTTACCTGCGCTACTGTCGGTCTGGCCGCCGCCCAGTGCGCGCTCCTTCCAGCCGAGCGCGCGAAGGGCCACGCTCACCACGTCCACGCCGCGCCGCGCCTGCTCCAGCTGCTTGCGTAACTCTAATGGTTGCAATATTTATACAATACAATAATGAAATCATGAACATAAATTCTATAGAATAAGAATTTCGGTCCTTCGAGCCAGAAAAATCAATATACGAAGTGTATCTAATAAACTAGTAAATATGGGGTCGAGCTCCATTGTAAAATATTAGTTTGACCAGAAGTTGAAAATTGTCACATTAATAAACTCACTGTTTCCAAATGATATTAACAATATTCTCAACTTACCCTCAGCTCTGGCCAAAACAGCGGTACCCTTAGTATTCAAGACTTTAGAGGCTCGTAGTTCCTTCTCCGCAGTGTCTATGAGGGGATTAGGTCCGCGCGCCAGCTTGCCAGCGGTGTCGGCAGCGCTGGTGGCAGCGGTGGCAGCGCTGGATGCCGCCTGCACCGCCTCTGCCACGTCCGACCAGGCTCGCGCCGCCTGCACGCCCGCCGACGCCACTGCTCTCGTGCCTGCGAATAAACTAAGCACGATACGAATTCATAAGACTATCACGATGACGATTATATCTGATATGAATGACGTAGATAGCCAGGGGAGGGGAGCTGTTGGTGCTTTGCTAACCTATATGAGACAAAACATCGAAGAAGATGATGCCTCTAGATTCCTTACTGACCCAAGTTTTTTATATATAATAGAAGAAGGTGGCAAACGAGCAAGCGGATCACTTGATCATGCTAGCACTGAGCGCTACCCATAGACATCCGCGACAAGCAAATGTGTTGCCTACCTAACGCACAGAGACAGACGGGAAAATGGGTATTTCCTTTTCCCCATCTATCTCATCCTATCTTAATTATCAAAGGATGGGAAGAGGCAGAGGACACAAATAAACCCTCCGGAACCGTAAGACGAAACACAGAGTACTACTTCACGCCTATTTTCTGTCAGGTCGTGGTGGTATTTCACCGGTCGAGCCGGCCTGTTCGTGCAACAGATGTTGTTGCGGGCTCTACCGCTGTTGAAACTAAACGAAAGAATATTACTGAATACTCTATTTCCACATATTCCTTGAGTATTTCTGTGCACATTCTGTAAGACAGCTTCCTTAGTATCTTCAAAATATTTTGATAGAAGGGGGCAAAAAACAACGGGTCGCCTGAAGCTAAGTGATCACTGCCTCCCATGAACATCCGCTACACCAGAGGAATTGCAGATGCGTTGCCGGCCTTAAAGGAAGGAGTATACTTTTTTCTTGAAAGACCCTATGTTGGAAATACTGCTAGAGACAGATCATTCCACAAGGCGGTTGTACAAAAGAGAAAGCTTCCCGAGAACCGCTTGGCAGTGCAGGTAGGAATTAGTCGGTGGCACTGCGTAGTTTATTAGTCATCAAATTTGCACACCATATTTCTATTTAGCTTCTTACTTTTTGTATTCTTTGGCTTTCGTTCTCAGTTCCGCGGCATGTTTCTCGACCGCCTGCAGATACTTCTCCTTGTACGTGGGCGTGAGGCTGTACAATATTCCCTCCTTTTCCTCCGCGGCAGCCGTCAGCGCCAGCAGCTGCTTCAGCTGCGCCGGGAACCCCACCGCCAGGTTGTGGGTTTGCAGCAACAATGATCTGGTCTCATCAGTCATATTATCGGTGGCGAGGTTTGATATGTCCTGAAATAGAGAAAAATTGATCATAGTTCATTTATACAGTACTGTAAACACAATAGAACTATTTGTCTTCTGGTAGTACTTACATCCAATACGAGACGACAACGCAAGCCCACATCCCTAATGTGAGCTAGCTGCGGCGTTACTCGTTTCCGCAGCTCCGCTACAGTGTCCCCAGCAGTGAACACCGCATCGGCCAGCCGCGGTAGCTCCTCCGCCTTCTTCTCCCACTCGTCCAGCGACGACCGCAACTTGTGCAGACGCTTGTACATGTCCTCTATACGGTACTTGTACTCGTGCACCGACGTCGATTGGAGGTTAGCCTATAAGTAATAATAGTTCAGATTCTAAAAATGCTTATCTCTCAAAGTGTTATGAGACAAATTTATCAAATATATTATTTCCTTGTGTACATACCGAATCAGACACGTCGGTAGCTCCAGCCATATAATCAGACAGTGTTATTTCTCTAATATTCTTCAAGAGGTGCCTCGCCTCTTTAATGGCTCTATGTGCACTCAAGTGTTTCTCTCCTCTAGCGAATTCATCAAGCGCCGCGACCTGCTCCCCAAGGAGTCTCCTCTGCTTAAGAACATCTTCCAGCCAGCTCATACTCTCTAAGCTGAGATACTGCGCTTCCTTTTCCCTTTTGCCTGCTTCTAGATTCACTTTATTGGCAATTGTGATAATATCGTGTTCCATTCTCTCCATTTCACTGATCCAATTTTCGAAGTTTCTTGAATGTTCCATGTCTTTCTTGACATTGTAGAGATCGTTGTGAAGCAAGGTGGTGTTGTGAGCAAACTCTCTGAGGGCTGGAAAGGGTTGCGGTATCCTGCTTAGTTCCGTTATGTCTGCGCGGGCGGTCACGTCGACGGCGAGCCTTTCGACGTCGCCGAGCAGGGTCTGTGTGCAGTTATCGCAAGCTGAAAAGGTTTGTGTAATAAAATAAAAATTATTGATTTTTTAAATCCACAAGACCAGCGTATGACGTTTTTCACGGACGACTCACTCACCAGATAACGGTATTCCGTGAGAAATTATTTTTGCTTACGTTTACATCCATCGTCGTCAAGGTAGTGTCGCGGCAACTCGCAGCGGTCGCAGCGTTCGCCGAGCACGCGGGGTCGACATCTGCACTGCGCGCGCGCATCGCAACGGGCCGCCAACGCGCCTCGCGCGTCGCAGCCGCACGTCACGCACGCGCCTCCAGCCACGCGCCTGTACCCCGCCGCGCACGCCTCACACCGAGAACCCGTATACCCTGTGCAAGTCGGAGTATAGTTTTGTATCTTTACGGGGCAAATACTTTAGTTTTTTTTTATATGATAAGGTGGCAAACGAGCAAACGGATCACCTGATGTTAAGTGAGCGCTGCCCATAGACATCCGCAACAGGCAAATGTGTTGCAGATGCGTTGCCTACCTTTAATGGACAGAGGAGGACACAGACAGGAAAAAGGACATTTCCTTTTCCCCGCTAACCCCCTCCTCGTCCAATCCTCTTCACTTTTCCGTCCTATACTTATGAGGAAAGGGTGGGAAGGGGAAGAGGACTGAAATTAGGCCTCCGGCACCTCACTCATCAGACGAAACGCAGAATACTTCTACTTCACGCCTGTTTTCTGTGAGGTCGTGGTATTTCACCGGTCGAGCCGGCCAATTCGGCAACAGATGTTGTTGTTGCGGGCTCTACCACTGTTAGTTGTTCAACATATAAATGAAAAGTGGAGAACTTAGGATGTTAACAGTATAGCATATCCCATCATATTAGAAACACAATAATACATTTAAAAGTAGAAATAGAGTTCTTGTTACTTCTTAATGTGGTCTTGCTTCTCCTCTCATGTATGAAAGTTTTTGAAAGAACGAAAGAACTGCCTTAAGTGGCTTGTCCCACATGTTTTGCTTTAAAACCACATATTATCATGGTCAAATTCACTCACCAGGCATACATCGACACCGAAGACCGCCACCGACAAGTGCACAAGAGTTGGCAAAATTCCTGGCTGGAGTGGGGCAGGCGCAGGGCTGGCATCCGGCTGCGACATCCGGGGAGCCATAGTAGCCCGCTGCGCAGCGATCGCAGCGCGCGCCCTCCGTGCCCCCCGTGCAGTTCTGATATAAAAACATTGCGCAATTGAACCAAACACAATTGCTTGATCACGTAAGCAAGTATTTATATGAACCAGTCCTAGTATCTCCACCAGAAGAAAGACAGAAAGACATGTCGATAAATATTTTGACATACTAAAGAAGAGCGATAATAAGACTCGTAATCGGTGAATAACCTTCGAACTTCAGATAGCATAACTGTCTGACTGATAACCTGGCCAAAAGAAATCATACCATTGGATTCAAAGTGCCCACAACTCGAAGTAATTGGTAACATTTATCAGAAGTAGTAATTTACCAAACAATGTCCGGTGTCGGGATGGCAGGCGGTCGCCCGTCCATTGCACTCGCATGGCTTGGCGACGGCGTCGACGTTGATGACGATGGTGCCGGCGACATTGGCGGTGTGCGCGTCGCCGGGCGGCAGCCAAAAGCCCGCGGCGGGCCGTTGGCAGGAGGCGTCAGCGTAGGGCCGCGGGCACGCACAGCGCTCCACGCCTAGTGCCGGCGCGCCGCGACTTAGACCAGGCACCGCCGTCTCCAGGGACACCTTTAGTACTCTATAAAGAGAATATGTTTGTACTTTATTCTTCATATTTGAATAGTTCACAATTGAATTTTTAAAAGAACAGAACAGAAGGAGTACAGAAATCGTTATGGGTATGCAGTTTACTTCAAATTTATTGACCGGACCGCTAAATTATTGGTTAAAAAGATATTTTAAAAACTAAATCCTTAATGTTCTAGAGACGAATCGGAAAAATAAAAATCTTGCTCGAAGGACCAAATTTTAATTTAACCTTACGCAAGTGTGAAGAACAAATACAATCTACTTAACGGCTACGGGACGAATAGAAGTCAATACTCACAGCACGTGCACGGGGTCTGTGTGTGTGGGCGCGCGCGTGGAGACGCGCAGCTGTACACGCGTGAGGCGCTGCAGCACGAGCATGAGTGCGCCGCGTGACGCCACACCCTGCCCGCGCACCTTCCACAGCGACTCGTGCAGCCACACCGCGTGCGTGCCGTTCACGGGAGCCACGCGCTGTCACACCGCAAATATGTAAACAAAGGTAATCAATATTTCAAAACTAAAAACTACCTACTACCTATACGCTATAAAAGAAATAGATACCAAATCACAAAAAAAGTGAAATCATCAGAGAATTAATTATCGATTAATTAAAATTTATCTTATTTCCTACAGTATCCTCATTTACAAAATAAATTACACGTACTAACTTCATAATAATCCAAGACAAGGTTGCTGCCGTACAGCCTGACCAGCGGGAACCTGTCCAGCAGCTTGGGCGTGAGCTCCTCCCCTCCCTCTTCCTCCACGGTGAACCGAAGCGCGCCACCGTACGACATGATGCGGTCGCCCAGGAACAGCTGGCCCAGCTCCGCGTACACCGGCACAGGCGGCCGGGGTACAGCTATGGTGGCGTCTGGGAATCGGGTGTGGATGGCCAACAACGAGTCCTGATCTATCTACAGTGGAATATATTCAGCTATATAGTGTGCAATATATTACTAGAAAATATCTATTTTGCCTGAAAAGGTGGAGTAAAGAATGCTACAGGGCTTATGGGATTTTTTTTATGTAAGACCACCGTCTTGCCACCGCAAACGAGCTAGCGGATCACCTGATTTTAAGTGACCGCTACCCATAGACATCCGCAACAAGCAAATGTGTTGCAGATGCGTTGCCTGCTTTAATGGACAGAAGAGGGCATAGACAGGAAAAAGGACATTTCTTTTCGCTCTCCCCCATCCAAACATCTATCCTATCCGTATGAGGAAAGAGGGGAAAGGGGAAGAGGACTGAAATTAACGGAACGCAGAGTACTTCTACTTCACGCCTGTCTTCTGTGAGGTCGTGGTATTTCACCGGTCGAGCCGGTACATTCGTGCAACAGATGTTGTTGTTGCGGGGTCTTCCACTTTAATATATGGGATATGGAAAGCAAGATGTTTTGTGATCATCATGTCCAAGATATCAAAGATGGTGAACGGTTCGTTTGTCCGCTTCATAGAGTGCAAGCGCATTCACAGTAGAGTGTGTAGCATTTGTGAGTTAGAGGTGCCTGGGCGAGGGCACTTAAAGGCTTGTGGTCACGTATCACTTACAGACGCGTGTGTCTCCATGGGCAGCAGTGTGAGGTGTAGCGGCGCGGGCGCGTGCAGCGCGGCGCGCGTCACCGCGGCCTGCGTGCACTGCGCGCTGCGCCCGAAGCAAAAGCACGCTGTACAGCCCGAAGGATTCTCCTCCGATAGACCGAAAGTGCCCTCCAAGCAACTATCGCACTTGTCGCCTACTACGTTGTCCTGTTAGCGGAAATAACTTAATTTAAAAGTTAGTTACAATCATAAATCGATTATTTTGTGTTTTCTTTGTCTTGTAATATTGTTTCTCTTGTTTGTAATATTGTGATCTATGTTCTATTCACAAGGGTCTATATAAATATCCTATCTGATTATTCTTGTAGTTTGGTGTGCAGGCCACCATGACGTTACAATTAATCAGTTGTTATAATTATTGGTTGGTTTACGATTTGGAAACTAGCTTAAGACAGAGTGCTCGATACATGTAAGTAAATACTGTACCGAGGGGAGGTTGAGAAGATAAGGGAAAGACAGAGAAAGCTGTATAGGATCCTGGTCAGACTTTTACGTTTGGGATTGACCTTGAAGTTCTAGCGATATCTACGCTTAAACCTTTTAGATTCTGGTGTTTTACAGAATGGATTTTGGGGAATGTGCGCATAAATCACATGAATTGATTGCCCAATCTCCATTTTACAATGGGACGTTTTGACAGACGACTGGTCTCCTTTGTAAATTTGCCGCGTTTGTACGAAAAAAAATTAAAACATGTCGTCGTCTGAGTAAAGTTCTCATTGTAGTTTTTTTTCAACAAATCAGAACAGAGCTCCGCAACACCGTCTGACACTGGAAGTGACGTCAATCTAGATAACTTTTTCGACATCACAACTTTAGCGCGCGTTTGGTTTTTTTCTCAACAAGCTGTCAATCAAATTGTCGTTTAATAAAATTTAAATAAATGTTTTTTTTCAGTTTGACACCCACGTGATGGTAAAATGAGAAATAAAAAAAATAGAACGTGTTGTAGCTGTCACGGACGTTGTACGGAGCTGTGCGGCAGTGTGTCACTAGAGATGTGCCCACGCACCTGTACGGCAGTGTACGGCAGCCTAGATGTGCGACCATTTGACACTTGAGACGTTGGTTTGGAGGCGCGGGCTATACTTTTTCTGCTTGGCTGATTGATTTCAATGGTACCATGGAAATATTTTTTCACGTCTATAGGACTTGAGTGTATATTTTTGTAGTTTCTAATATTGGACAGAAAGCTTAAAGCTTGCGCTGTGTAGAATTTAAAATTTAAAATCCCAATACCGCTAAATATACCGGTATTTATGTTATTTACATATATAGACATAATAAAACAGAATAGAAATTAATTCTAATCTCATTTGGTTGTCGTACCTTACAAGTGCAACGCCCGTGGTCGTCACACGGGCAGAGGCCGTTCCTACAGCCCCGCGTGCCCGCCACTGCGCAGGCGCAGGTCTTGCACCGTCGGCCGAAGTGTCCGGCTGCGCATCGTTCGCACGCACGCCCACTCCAACCTACGCGGCACTCGCACTGACCCGACACCGGATCGCAACTTGCTGGAAACAGTGCACAAAGCTTGAGCTAATCTTACATTTAACCTGGTTTGTTGTTACTTTCTTAGTGACTTTAATTAATATTTCGATATTCAGTGGGACCTGAATGTGTCACAGGTACCTATTATACAATACACATATTGAATATTGTATACAATTTCTTAATAGTTACCGGAAAGAGCGCCGGGGCCGCAGTCGCAAGGCAGGCAGCCGTGCGCGCGGCCCCAGTAGCCCCGTGCGCATTGCGCGCAGGAGGGACCGCGCGTGCGCGCCGGACACACGCATCGCCCGCTCGCACTCGAACACACCTTGCCCGCCGAGCACGTCGGGCACGCTGACAATATATACCTCAGTTAGTCACAGAAGCGTAAGTAATTTTTAAAGCATAAGCCAGGTAGGAATTATTTTGACATATACATCATAGATTTTGTATTCATACCACTGTTTTTGTTTTCGTGAGAATTTGATTTGAAATTTTTATCAAACATTTCAAAAGTTGGGATTGAAACATTATTAACTCACGCAAGCAGCCGGCGGGCCCGAAGCCGTAGTATCCGGGCAGGCAGCGGTCGCAGCGCGCGCCGCCCGCACCACGCGCGCACGCGCAGGCCCCGGTGGCGGGGTCGCAGGCTGCCGCGCCCGCGCCGCACGCGCAGCGCCGGCAACCGCCCACCTCCAGACCCCAGTAGCCCTCCTATACAACACATACATTAAAGATCTTATAGGAAAATACTAGATTTTACCTGCGCTGGTGCCCGCGGTATCATATGCATAATGTCGTTTTCTATACGCCTATATGAGTGTTGAAATGTTTACACTACAAATCATTAAGTTTGTTTGTTGGTTTGTACAGTCATAACGGAGGCCTACGTCCAGGCAGTGGATAAATATCAGCTGAAATGATTACGACGTCAAAGTTGCGCGCGAAGGACGATAAGCGACGGCTGAAAGCGCCCCCCGAGCGTCTCTGAGCGGTTCAGTTTATATTGAACAACTCCTCAGCATCATCTTAGCTCTAAAGATATATGGTAACATTTCCCAAAATCAAATCCTAGACTCCAACAGCGTTTATATTTTAAAGATAATAATCCTACTTAACATACATAATATTATAATTGCGAAAGTTTGTATGTATGGATGAATGGATGTTTGTTATTCTTTCAAGCTAAAACTACTATATAGATTTTAGTGAAACTTAACAATATAATAGCTTATACATCAGAGTAACATATAGACTATAATTTATAAAGATATTGTGTGAATTGTCCAATATATCACAATAAGTGTCAAGTGAGGTGGAAAAATTCCGCCAAATGCGAGCTATTCTGGTGTACGCTGCAAAAACCGTTAGAGTTACACGTATATAATGTATAGTGGAAATGTTTCCCTTTAATAGTCCTACAAAAAAGTCCGTGATGGCATATATCTATCTTTTATGTGTAAGCAATTATCACCAAAATAGTGGACCATCTATTAATTATAGGGCGGTATATTGTGTAAGTTTGCCGGTCAAGTATAATATAGGGAGCATCGTTTAAGACTTCGTTATATTCGTGAAATCGTAGGTCGTTTTGCAGAACCATGAGAATTAAGCTAAGCAATAATTCGTGCTCCATTGTGTTCTGCTGTTAGAATTTGTTATGTAATGCAAACTAGTGGACCGAGGTTCGATCTTCATTAACAACATTGGCGGATAGTGTTTAATTTTCTGGAAAACATATTCTGAATTCGAATAACACCTCACGCTATGTGATGAATACGGCGATTGCTAACAGATGGCGCTTTAAAAATTAAGTGTCAAATTGGCACATAAATTTGACCGTCATCTGGTTGACAGCTCGAAGAGAAGTCTTCCATTCCAACACAAGGGAATTTTTTATCTATCTATATAGAGGGACGTACAGGTAGGCTGCGTTGACATTTAACATCTTGAATAGCTCGGGCGTTAGGGTAGGGGGACATGTAGCGAAATACATTAGCACATTACAAAATACAATATTGTTTCGATAGTACAGTAAGTAGACTGGCTTCATGTACCGACACTCCATCAAGCACGTAGCGCGTGTCCACGATGCAACCCGATTGCCGTCACTCTTCGTAATGACCACTACCATGTTCGCCGTTTCTAGAGCTTGGGGTTGTGTCAGAGTGACTGACAGCTCGAGTGTTTTAATCGTCTATTCACTCTCTATTCGGCCAGTTCCCGACATATATGTTACAAGCCGATGTGCGTATGTTCCCTTTAGACCCCGTAACGGCTGGACAGATTTCGATGAAATTTTCAGGAAATCTTCAGACTGGACTAGCGGGTGATCTGGGCAACACTAAATAACAATACTATATCATACAAAAATGACGTTTCATTGAGCACCTTCGCAACAAAGCCTATGTAAATTGTATATAGTATTACTTACTCGTATAACTTTTTCCAATTAATAAATCTCTATCAATCATTTCAATAAAGGAAGGGGCTTATTAAAAATGATGGGGCTCTATGGTCAATTTACGAGACAATTTGAAGCAATCGACAACAGAGCCAGCTGTGAAGGCGACCTACCGCAGGCGGCGATCGATCTTGGTACAGCTGTCACGGGGCATTATGTTAAGTGTAATTCATATCCTTTTGATTGTTCGGGCGCTGAATTTATTACACAATTAACGTGATGCATACGAGTATATCGAAGACGTCTGAGGATCTCTCAATTAGCATTTGATTGTGTGCATTTTTTACATTATTGTTTTACTTCTAGTACTTCATCAATGCTTAAACTTGTGAAACATATGTGATTTATACCCGTCCATTTATACGACTTTGTCCTGCGTCCTGCGCGTCTCTTCCCTTCGATCTAGTCCATCACTATTAGCTCCTACAGCTTGTATCTATCGTGCTGAAGCATCTGGCTGAGGTATTCTACTTTGAGCTTCTTGACGGTGCATGAATTTCCGGGTCATCCCTACGCGCTGGAGTAGCATATGACGTTGACACCACATTTGGAATGCCTCGATGCGTTCCCGTATCGTCTTTTTTACATTACATGTTAATAAAAAACCGAGCACTCATTTGTTCGTCTGTGGTAACTCGTATTTTGCCTTTAAATCTCAAGGGACTGCAACTTTCTTAGTGTCTAGTTGACATTTCGCTAGCTATAAAGCACGAGGCGAGTGTAACGGCGCGCAGGATTTACGGCCACCCGTGTAATTGTAGCGATAATTGGCAACGGCCTTTCCCGCCCTCTGCTGTCCGCCATTTTGAATTGTATAAGTGGTACAGTCAGACCATATTGAATAGGCTGTTAGGGGAGAATGTTACAATTTAACGTGGAACCAGAAAGATTTCAGAACTTCAGAGTTCTAAGGTCTCTCTGGTTGAGTTCCGAACCAGATAAATTTTTATCAGAAATTTTGATGGTGATATGGAGGCTATAGTATAGTAACTAACTATAATTAGTATATAAATTATTGTAGCATGTACTTCGTTATAATGTGCAATGATGTATTAAGGAATAAACCAGTCCGGACTTTATAGAGACTATAGAATCAAAGTGATCAAAAGTAACGTAACCGTTTAGCGAAAATATTACGCTCCATCTAAATATTACATGCTGTCAGTCCGTCTTTGTATATTTATTATCTGTGCAGTAATGTAAAAACATTGGCGACTGGACACATTCATTCGGTACGTCAGTCGGCGGTTGATTTGTGCAAATAGGTCGCAATGATTTGTGCGCGTACCGCTTTGTAAGCCAAACGTCGACCGCGCGCCGCTGTTTAACGCGAACGAAGGATACGAATTATGATGCTTAGAACCTCGTTGCGCCGGCAGTGAGCTAATAAGAAGTCATTAACTAACCGCCAACGCAACACGGCTACTTCTGTTCTAAATGTGTGCCAAGTTCCGTCAGAGAACGTGGAACAATAAGCACGACTTACAATACGGTAAGCCTTTTGGCCTTTATTACAGAAGCAACAAACAATCAGATGAGCAAGTGACTTCAAGTGATCGCTTTTGAAGTTTATAGGCTTTTGCAACCGCCTGATAAGTTGATGATTTGAAGAAGACGGAAGTAAGTATGGAAGGATTTTGTGAAAGATGATATGTAGGAGAAGGATTTGAATTCAAATATGACGGCTGATAGAGGGCAGAAAACATACCGAGCTGACCCCAGATCCAGGCAGGACAGGCATTGCAGGAAAATGAAGTCGAAGAGTCTACCAGTAATGGAAAGATTCATTTGGTCCCCCGTCGAATACTCTTATCCTTCCCATCGATTCATTATAAGGCATCGCACTTACCAGACGAGCCTCAAAATACTTTTAAAGCCTGTCTTCTGTGAGGTAGTGGTATTTCACCGGTCATGCCTATAGTGCAACAAATGTTGCGGGCTCTATAGTTATATTTGAAATTTGATCAACAAATATTTTAAATTGATTGTTGTATACAATCTATGTAGGTGTGTAGTGGTTACCTCGCAGGTGTCGCAGGCGCGGCCGGTGACGTGCGGCCGGCAGCGGCACTGGCCGGTGCGGATGTCGCACGCGTTGCCCTCCGCGCCCAGCGCAGAGCAGTTGCAGCCTGCGGCAAAGAATACATCATTAGCTAAGAACAACAAGAATATAATGGACTGACTCCAGGGTTTCTTTGATCAACGTGAAATATAACTGACTGCATTACGTAGTCAGATTTACTCATAGAATCTTGTCTGTTTTACCTAAATTACAAATTTTTACGCAAATTATTTAAAATACACCGTTTTCATCCGACTGACCAAGAAGGTGGTTGTATCTCTGTATGTATGGACTAAACGGCTTGACCGAAGTGTCAGATGTTATTGAATTCGTTTTCTGTCATTCGGGAGTCGGGGGTCTTTTTTATTTGTGGATACATTGTATGCTAAACTACATATAGTGTGTTATGTGTACATTTACTTTGTATCTGCTATCCCTACTAATATTATAAATGTGAATGTAAGTTTGTTTGTTACGCTTTCACGCGAAAACTATTCAACCGATCATTATGAAATTTTGTACACGTATTCTTGAAGGTGCTAGAAGTTACTTCTAGTACGTTCAAGGATACTTTTTATGAAAAAATATAGTAAAAAGCGAAGTATGTATGTTCCCTATAGACCCTATAGACTCCGTAACGGCTGGACCGATTTCGATGAAATTTACATGGATTGTCCAGATTGGCACATTCCTGTGCTTGGTAGCGATCGGATCAACATAATTAGTGGTAACCGGGCGAAGCCGGGGCGGGTCATAAATAAAGTAAAAAAGTTTTACTAGTGTACCATGAAATAAGTTATCAAAGTAACAACAATTTATTATAAGTCATTTGAAAAATCGCATCCGACACATTGCGGTACGAACGTAATCGACCAAACCGCAACAAGTCTAAATGGTCTTCAAGGTGATTGTAACTCATCTACAAAACGTGTTAGTGTCTTGAGTAAATTAGAACGAAACGCTTTCAACATCACACATTTCATTTTATACTCTTTGCATGTACAAACGATTTCTAATTAATGACGCAATGAAAACCAAACGAACGAACGGCTCGTGATCAAAAAGATTAACAAGTCGGCAATGTGGTAATGTAAATGAAGCATTGTACAATAATATTCAAATAGTTTTTTTTATATACACTCAAGCCCCTAAACCAGCGGTGTAGGCAGAGATTACGGATTTCCATTTATCCTGGCACTTCTCTCGCCTCTTGCACATTCATACATCTACGCATCTAGTTTTTGTTTATTGATATTTAAACATTTTAAGTCAACACAAACTGTGTCACGAACCTTAATACTACAGGAAATAATAACATTTCCCAAAATTTACTTTAAAAGAAAATAACGTTAGTTCGACCACTTTATTATAGGACCACAGTCGCCGATTATCCAATCTAATCAACAATTCATCGTATAAAGGTTAGAGCTAGTTTATATAACGCATGGTAGAATAACTGACTGATAAATTTAATTAAAATAAAAACTTCTGATGGCTTGGGACAGGGGAATTGGTATAAGCCCTTAGCCGCCACTGAATTAGCGCAAGGAATAAATCTCCAAATTAGCATTTAACATGGTTTAACATAAGCCGTTATCAGACAGCGTTTAGCTAATGCGCCCGTCGGCTTATCTTACCGCTAATGTAACTACGAGCGGTATCACCGCGATTACACTCGAATATCACGATAAACTACAGTCCATTGCAGTGGAGTTATGCCAAATTAGCCAATCAAATGAAAGCTCCAACTCAATGGACAGGCATTTGCGAGTTATGTTAAAAATTCACACATTACGGAGAAACGTAGAAACTAATCTGTCACTTCGTATTAGTCATCGCGTTTTCGGCTTAAAACCGCACAGTCCGCAACTCCGATCGCTCCGGCTCCTCCACATTTCCCCGCTCCACAACATTGGTCACAGTCCGTCACTCCGTTCCACATTGCTCTCTCGCACCGCTCCGTGGCAATGTACAGGCGAGCGGCGACATCTAGCGGACAAAGACTCTATTTTAGTTTCAAGATTGGTCGGAGCAACCGTGTCCTACTATATCAATTGTTTACCTGAGAGTAGACAACGACATAAGCTTTGTACTATGTACGTACACAAGACGGTCAACCTTGGGAAATATTAACGTTAAAATATGAGCAGATTATGGAGTTAAATCTGGATCATGGCTACCCAGTTCGCTCACTAAGTTGTCAATCTAACAACGTGCAACGAGATGGTATATTTCTAAAAGCTAACTAAAACTTGACCGATAATAAGTCGTAATAAAATAAGCATACGCATGCAAGGTGATCAAATCTGTGATTAGATTTAATATAAAATCGTACAGCGCTACCGACGGTGACACGGCGCAGAAATCACGTTTCAAATGACCTCGGCCAAGCTTAATGTTAAAAGCTTTCGTATAGAGATAAGCTCGCGAAGTCTGTGCCAATGTTTTAGATGCATCATTAGGGTTACTGAATCATATAAAAAACAATAACAACACGTAACAATCCCTACTAATATTATAAATGTGAATGTAAGTTTGTTACGCTTTCACGCGAAAACTACTCAACCGATCATCATGAAACTTTGTCCACATATTCTTGGAGGAACTAGAAGTAACATAGGATACTTTTTATGAAAAAAATTACAATAAATGTCTGTCAAAAAATCTAAAAATCTAGCTACTTCAACGCCATCTAGCAGTCCAGTAATCAAGTTCCAACCCTGAGTACTGTAATGCCGTTGCACTGTGTTGTCGACGGTCACGTCAATATGCAATCCAATTGACTATATGGTAGTTTCAGCTGTTTGGGATTTTTCTATATTTATAGTATGTAAAAGGGGATGTATGGATGTTCATTATAGACTTAAATTTACAGGGATTGTCCAGATTGCCACACCGGGTGTTCCTGTGTTCGGTAGCGATCGGATCAACATAATTAGTGGTACCCGGGCGAAGCCGGGGCGAGTCACTAGTATTAAATGAAATAAATTTGACAGGAATTTAAATTAACAAGAGCGTTATTTGAATTTGACAAATCTACGAAGCGTTTGATAATTGAACATGGACACATGGTTATTTTTATAGCTGCAGTTTATGCTGGGAATCGCCTAGGTCATTTCAATATCACTGCAGGGACACAGGCCTCTTTTCCGGGATAGGGAATGGGCCGTAATCCACCACGCTGGCTTAGTGTGGGTTGGTGGATGTCACATGTCTTCGAATTTGGTGGTTCTAAGAACATGCCAGTTTCCTCACGATGTTTTCCTTCACCGTTTTTGTAGCAACGGTGTTGAAATAAATTACACAAAGTAAAGCGCCTGCGTGGGTTCGAACCCGCGAACTACGGTACGTAAGTTGGCTACCACTGCTCCTTAAAGTAACATGAATGTTTGTTTTATTTAGCCATGGATTATGTAAATGTGCACCATGGAATTCCGTAATATCTGGCAACCCTAAATGCTCATACACAAATACTCATAAATATGTTTTCGGCATCGATTAGTACGATAAGATCGGCTTTAATTTCTGAATGCTGCCTGCATTAAAATACAAATGTATTTGACTGCTGATAAGATTCCACTCAAACTGGCCTAATAGCTTTACTAATTAGTACAGTACACATTATTACACTAATTCAACGATAATCTTACTCAAGGGGGAGTTAACAAGCAAAGGAAATTGTTAATTATACACAAAGGTTCAGATATTTTTTTTTATGGTGCGCGCTGCCCATAGACATCCACAACAAGCAAATGTGCTGCAGATGCGTTGCCCACCTTTAATGGATAGATGCCCTCCGCATAGACATGAAAAGGATATTTTCTTTTCCCCGTCAACCGCCTCCCCGTCCAATCCTCTTTTCGTTCCCATCCTATCAAAAGGGTTAGGTGGGAAGGGGAAGTGTGCTGAATTTAGGCCTCCGGCCTCACTCATCAGACGAAACGCGGAGTACTTCTACTTGACGCCTGTTTACTGTGAGGTCGTGGTATTTCAACGGTCGAGCCGGCCCTGCAGTTCAACATATGTTGTTGTTGCGGGCTCTACCACTGTTATATCTGTCAAGACCGGAACCTTATTTGATTCCGTACCTTCAAGAGAAACATAAAAAGGTTGTTGCTCAACTAATGCGTATCATTTTCGACCATATCATTACTGAACATTTGGTGGGATTGTGGCTTATTTTTTTAATTAAATTATTACATCGTTATTAATTTGTCACTAAACAAGGGCGCTGCGCCCACGGCGGTAACCCGACACCACTGCCGGCCACGACACGTCAACTGTCCGCGTCACCGAGTGTCCATTGTTTTATGGTCGCCGTGAAAACGCCATTGTTATTAGGTTATAAAGAAATAGACGGATCGTATTACAACGCAGCATTGACCTTTGATTGACCTTGCTCCGTTGGATTTGTTATGTATACTTTATATACCTTACACTCCTTTTTCATGAAAAAATAATATGTGTGAAGGAGAAAGCTTAGCCTTAGGTCATCTAACCAAAAGCGGAATTTGATGGAGTGTACATACATGTTGAACATAACATCCAACTGCTGTGTTATGTTCAACATTATGCACCGCTATTTTGAACGATTATAAAAATACCGAGCCGGTTGAGATTGCTGCGTTTAACTACATTGCTCGGACCGCCCACGGTCAAGATATTTACTGTTATACTGACGCAGCTGTGTAAAGACTGATTAAGACGTTCCACAATTAAAGCGGCCGCCGCGTGGTAGATGTTATAAAAATACAATAAAACGATAATACGGCAATGATAACGTGCCGAGTATGATGCTAATAAATTGGTCTATTGTTTTAATAATAAATAAACATGTTTTTGATTGAAATAAAAAAAATTCACACGGCCATCTGATCCCAAACTAAGCAGAGCTTGTGCTATGGCAACCAGATAACTGATATACTACATATACTAATTTTCTATTGTAAATACATACTTAAATAGATACACACTCAGACTCAGGACAGACAGACATGTTCATGCACACAAATGTCTGTCCTGGGTGGGAATCGAACCCACGACCTGCGGCGTGAAAAGCAAGTGTCTTACTAACCACGCCAACCGGTCCGTCAACCAATGCATCTCTTGGGGTCAGTTTTTGTCCTCGTCAGTGTCGCACTCGGTACCCATAGGCATCCAGCAACAAGCTAATGAGTTGCAGATTTGACTGGAATAACGATATTTTCTTATCCATACGATCCTCAGTCAAATCTTCTTTCACTCCCCATTCTCTTCTATTCACAATCGTAAACTTATGGTACGGGTAAGGTGACTAGATTTGAGCCTCTCGCACCCCACTCATCTGACGAAACGTAGAAAAATTCCACTTCACGCCTGTCTTCTGTGAGGTTGTGGTATTTCGGTCGAGCCGGCCTAGTCGTACAACAGATGTTGCGGGGTCTACCACTGTTAAATAAGTACGGGACAAGAGTTTCTTGTTATTATTTCTCTCAAAGCTCAGAAAAAATATTCTCTAATGAAGTCTGCTGACTTTGAAATGCTATAAATTAGTTGTTTTGTAAGTTACACTAATTAAAATCAACCCTTAAGTAAGTGTGAAGAAAGTTTTACCTGATAAAATTTATCATCTTTATATAGTACTAACCCGTCCTGGCTTCGTCCGAGTACCACTAATTATGTTGATCCGATCGCTACCAAATACAGGAATGTGCCTGGACAATCCCTGCAAATTTCATCGAAATCGGTCCAGTCGTTTCGGAGTCTATAGGTCTATAGGGAACATACATACTTCGCTTTTTATATACTATTTTTTCCATAAAAAGTATCCTAAGTTACTTCTAATACCTCCCAGAATATGTGTACAAAGTTGCATAATGATCAGTTGAATAGTTTTCGCGTGAAAGCGTAACAAACAAACTTACATTCACATTTATAATATTAGTAGGGATAAAACAAATACGCTTCCGCTGTCTGTTGCATTAGATCTTTTAAAACGACGCAACCGGTTTTCATCAATCGACATAGTGATTCAAGTAGGTTAATATGCATATTGCAGTAGAGGAAAGAAGGGAATTTTAAAAAATTGTAATGTGACGTTCGTAAAATATTTTCTTCACTGTTATATTGCAAACGCTGACTAAACCATATGAGATAGATTAAAAAACACTAACAAATTGTATATCTTAAAAAATACTACAAAAAGTTCACGAAGGCATATGTTTAGCTTTAAAGGATAGCTTAATATACCTATTCTAACTTCTAAAAAAATGGTCACGTACAATGCGATAGTTGACAAGCCATCTAGACGGATACACTATTAGTCTTAGCAACGTAAATAAGTTAGTTACCTTAGCTAAATTACCTTACATAACCTAAGGTAACAAACACTATGATAAATAAGTTCTAAGGCGGAACGAAGTTTACCGGCTCAGCTAGTATAATATATAAAACAAATGCATAAAGCTTTGCAGTCTATCCTGGGAGACATCTAGCGTCGTAAACGCGCAAGCTATAAAACCTAATGTACATAAAACTTAAGGCGTATTTCAGATACGACATCTCTAAATCAACAACGTGGGTCATTCGATTTTACATGTCATCTGTCATCAGGTCTATGCTGCATAATACCATCCAATTATATTGATAATTGGAGGGCATTATGCATCATTACGGTTGCAAGTAATGTTTACACCTCGTAATTTTAATGGAAAAAAACGTGTGCGTATTGGGATGCACGTCTGAAGTGATAGAGGTTCGAAGGTTCGCTCTGGGTTAGAGTGAGAGAGGAGCCTGCCTACCGCTGCCGTATGCGTGAGAGAAAAGGAAGCCAGACTGACGCCGTAACACGTTACGTAACGAAACAGTTTACCCTCTCATAAGAAGTTATCACTTCAAGAGATACAACGGGTAAACGGTTCACGTAACTTCGTACTCGAAGATTGTCACCGAGGTGAAAAACACCTGTCTTCTTTCCAAGAAAAAGAAAGGTGTTTTTAACAAGGGAGAATCTATCTCTTCTCAAGCTGGTGTTTTATGCAGTAAAGTTCATTCCGTGCTGGCTCCAATCAAACCTATATTAATGGAACAGCGTCTGGTTTGATTTACATTTCAAATCCGTGTTCAAGCCCGGTTCGTGATAGTAAATGTATTGATGCCGTGATATCTTTATTTCTATCTATTTCATCAATACCGTTGTTATTTGATAGGTTTGTTTAAGTCGTCCGGGCGAGTGCGTCGATAAGGGATTACGTTGAGCTGCTGGTACTCGTGGCGCGCGCCGTGTTGTCTCCGATTGTATCGGAACAATTTCAAATCTCAATTTACAGCTTGGAGATAGATGATAAGGCTTCACGAATTCTACTAGCAGGTTGTTGAACTCTTCAAAGTTTTATTCTGTTGTGTTGTTGCACGTGCCCGTGTTAGATTGAGGACGATCGTTATAGTGCGAGATTACGTCGGCAGGTGGCTTTGTACTGACCGTTGTCTCTTCTTCCTTGATACTAATATATATATATATATATATTTACATTACATATATATGTATATATATTACTACGTTCTGTTTTGGATTTATACTCGAGTATTAGGTACTTCTTTGGTCTGAAAATGGTTTTTCAATAAAGGGGTATATTTAGTGTGCCTTCATGCCTCGAGTTGGTACATATTTCTAACCTGTGACCTCTATGTTATACAATAAAGTCTGGACACAACATTTCCAATGGGCGAGTACTCCAGCGCGTCGGTAAGAATCGCTAATTGTTGCGTCAAAAAGTCGCATACTCAGGCCATGTCTTCAACACGAGAAATATGGGCTTCGCCAACTCATAATGATGGGCAAAATCGTAGGAAAGAGACACGTTGTACGAAGAAAGAAATTATGGTTGCGAAACATCAGGGAATGGAATAGTATTGCCAGCGTGGAAGAACAATTCCCTTGGCACAAGACAGGAATACATTCGAGCTGGCAACCAATCTCCAGTAGTCGAGAGGCACTGAAATAAGAAGACAATAAAGCTATCTTAACTGCGTGCATTCAGCGTAGTAGCATGATACAATATTGTGAGCGAAATTATTGATTCTGACCAAAGAGGAAAACAGCTCGGCAACAGATTCATTTGCATCTAAAAGAGTCATCATGTGTCATAAGGAATCGCTTAACAAACTTGAAAGTCCGGCAATCATTCCTTAGAAGCCAAGTAGACTGATAGCACTTGCCTACTCAGTGTCTTCCCTGAAGTACTATTAGTGCATCTAACAGGAGTAACCTTTTTCTATAAGTAAATGGGAACAACGTGTGGGTACGACGAAGAACGAAATCACAAATGCCTAGTAATCGACAATTTGCGCAACACAAATGTCCAACAATAGAGGAAGATAAACGTTCATG
This sequence comes from Papilio elwesi, assembly GCA_029849275.1. Lineage (NCBI taxonomy): Eukaryota > Metazoa > Arthropoda > Insecta > Lepidoptera > Papilionidae > Papilio > Papilio elwesi. Next base: position 398,701 of record CM056687.1, on the reverse strand, counting down.
TGTACGACAGCTAGACGTAATAATTATGTGGACGCGTTGGCTGTGCATTCTGACAGACCGGATTGACGGACAGACGGAGCGGCGACCCGGTTACTAGCGCGTCGCTTCCAACAAACGTCGGGATCAATGGTTCCGTCTCGCGCCTCACAACCATTCGTTTTGCTTTCGATTCTACGTCCTGATTTCATGTGATGACTTGATTTAAGATTACATAAATATAGTGATATTTCATCATGCAATGGCTTAATTTTAAATACAGTAGCAAATTAATGAAGTCAAATTAATGCGCCTTTCGAATATCTTTCGTCTCGTCTTATCCTTTAGAATGCTCCTTCAAGTTCTTCCAACGCACGAACGAGACCACAGTAACTTAGCTTAAAATTTCTACTTTTTTATTCAGTCGTTTCTATATATTTATTGGTTCTACTGTTTGTCCGTCTGTTTATACGTACCTATCAATTATAAATATTGACGCAGAATTTAAGAAAAATGATACACAAAAATGCACATCGAGTCCATCGGTTTACGTAATGTGCATTTGTGAAATGCATCAATGCTTCGCTTTACCGTTGTACTTTATCTGCGTTGCGGCTCACCTGGATACGTTCCGCAAATAGATGACAAGTCTTGAGATAAATGGTAGCGAGCCTGCTCGTTAGATGCTTTATCAAGCCGCTAGCTTTGTGCAGGTGTTGGGGAGTGGTCGCCATCGGTCTCACCACAATGCCGTTGTGTTGCAACGCGGCACCGAGTGAATGATGCGATTGCAGGCTTTAATGATTATAAATTACTATTTATCTATATATAAAAAAGGCTATGTGTATGTATGTTCATTACAGACTCGATCGATTTATATGAAATTATAAGGAAATCTTCAAATCGGCCAAGCGGATGGAGCGGCGCCGGCTTCCGTGCAATTGGTAGTGATCGGATTAACATAATTGATGGTACCGCCCTAATCCGCCCAAATTGGCGTACTGAAAGAAATCTATTTCACTTTTGACAACGACCATCAATGTGACTAGCAGTCGGGATAGTGTCAAAAATATTTTATTGTGTACAGATTGGCATTTGACGTGAGCTTACAAATACCTCCCAGCACTGTATACATGTGAGGCATGTATTATTGATAAAGCAACTTCCTGGTGGCATAACTACCTCCCCCCTTCCCCCACCATAGCAGCGGCAGCCGCGGCGATTGGTGAGCTGGTGAGGTAATACGTCATGTAGCCCAGGCGTATTTATGAGTGACCGGAGCTCCTAGTAACTATTATTTAATGGCTAGCCTTATCGCCTTTATGTCCGCAATAACACCGTCAATATAACAGATTATTTCTTGCATTTGAATTTGATGGCGTGTTTTATGTTTGCCTATGAAAGTTTTGTCTCACAGCCTTCCATGAATAATGCTCGGGAAATACGATGGGATGACATAAAAGCTTTAATATACTAAAATATGATGTTATTGCATGCCACCGACCGATTGCATCACTTCGTCAGTTTATAATTCGACTAGGCCTATAATTGTGACCTAAATCATTCACGACATGACGTGTCATTTATAAACTGACGTACTCAAATCGTTACATTGTGAATTGCTATTATGCTTGTGTAATTAAATAAAAGATTTGAAGTTGCAGTTACTTTATAATATGCCTAGTCAGATTATAAACTGACAAAGTCGACAATCAACGTACAAAAATAAGATTATTTTTTACCTTTAATACCTTTTCTCTTTATTGATTATTTTTAGTAATAAAAACTGAAAAAGATATGTAAATTACAATACGGAAATGCTTTAAAATAATTTGGTATCGAATTTGATATAACAAGACATTTTATTGTTATCAATTCGAACTCTTGTAACGCACATTCTATTGAAAAATGGAAGACATAAGTTAACGATCCAGTAGGCATTGAACCCAACTGGGAACTGATTCAATACGAAACGCCGTTCGCTACAAAACACCATTGGGCGTCCGTACTTCGGAATACGTTGTAAATTACTTTGTACCTGGACACGGCAAAAGTAATAAACGTAAAAATGTAATCAAGCGCTGTAAAACCGCGAATTGAAGCACTCCCAAAACATATTTACAACCAATAAAAATGTCGTATAACCTTAAAGTGCTTCACGCTACCTTACCGTATCGATATAGTTTAGTTGGTAGTTGTGTGTGGATTATTTGATATATTTAGAAGATAGAAATACGAAGAACCGCTTGCTCCTAGTTGTCTTCTAGATTCAAATCCAAGACAAGAAAAAATCGTTTAAAACTTGCTACCGAACGACGAACCCACACAAAGTGGGAGATAATCAGGAACAGAAGAGGGAGATCATCATCTCCCTCCTCTGTTCCTGATAATGATGAAGGTAAGACATAAATACGAAGGCTGGTGATGCAATCACTCGTCTATCTTCCCCAGATACATAAGGTAGGGCACTGCATCCCGATGTGTTTTTGATTTTCCGGTCCCAATTTAAAAGATGAGATAGCTAATCCTTCTTAAAGCAACCGGTGTACTCTTCTCCAGTTTATTTATACAATGTTTTCTACTTCAACCCACCCCAATTACCATTATGAGCTTTATGATGTAATTGAAAATAGTTTAGCTATTAATATTCAATTGGTGCGCTCCGCCCATTTCACTTCCGCGTCTGATTTAATAAAAGATATCAAAGCCAGTGTTGCCATTATAATGTAAATTAGTATTACTGCGGTAGTTGCTTCACTAAAAGCCACTATGATTGGGTAGATATAATGATCGTCTGATCGTCAAGGAACCTTATGAGGTGACATTTTGCGCAAATTGAATTAAAACGTGGGTAAGAGAAACTTCGGTCGTAAATTTAGGAATTTATGCCTTTCCGCCCGCTCGCGGCCGTGTGGAGAGAAACCTGAAATGCGTTATAGAAATGCAATGGACTTCAGTATTATTACTACTATACTGCACTGTATTTTAATATTATAAAAAAATCATATCGTCTCCAGGACAATGAAATAATTTTTTTATTTTATTTGAGAACGTGGCAAACGAGCAATCGGATCACCTGATATTAAGTGACGCTGGCCATAGACATCCGCAACAAGCAAATTTATTGAGATGCATTTAATGGAAAGAGCAGGGTATAGACAGGAAAAAGGATAATACCGTTTCTCCGTTCATCCCCTCCCCGTCCAATTCTCTTCCCGTTCCCATCTTATCCTTATGAGGAAAGGGTGGGAAAGGGAAGAGGGCTGAAATTAGGCCTCCGGCACCTCATTAGACAGACGAAACGCAAAGTAACCAGCCAGTAACGCTGTTGTATACGTGAAAATCTGCAAAATAAATCTTTCCTTCAATACGATACATTCGCCTCGTTCGTGATAAAGTTCTCCTTACGCTACGCGTTATAAAATTATATTCAAGTAGCCGTTGAATAGATTTCTTCGCCTCGCGAGAATCCTTCACGAAAATACAATAGGATGGGTCGCTCGTGACGTCAGAAAGACGGACTTCACGTTGAAAGTAGTAAGGAATTTACATGGAACATGGAGGTCCACAGGCGGCGGGGACGAAAATATATCTTATATTGAAAAGACAATTTTTTCTTTAAATTTAAAATATGTTTGAAAGGTTTATTTGTACACTGCAATATATAGACACTAGTGACCCGCCCCGGCTTCGCCCGTGTACCACTAATTATGTTGATCCGATCGCCACCAAACACAGGAATATTCCAATCTGGACAATCCCTGTAAATTTCATCGAAATCGGAGTCTATAGGTCTATAGGCAACATATAAACTACGCTTTTTATATACTTTTTTTCATAAAAAGTATCCTATGTTACTTCTAATACCTACAAGAATATGTGTACAAAGTTTCATGATGATCGGTTGAGTAGTTTTCGCGTGGAAGCGTAACAAACAAACTTACATTCACATTGATAATATTAATAGGGATGGATCCTGGTTTATGCCAATCCAACAAACGTTAGTGTAATATAATACAACTTGATCTCGACTTTGACTTTGAATATAGTTACAATTCAAAGCGTTTCCTATTGATATTGATGGACATTTAAGTATATGGTACATGTGGAGCGTGTCTTGTAATAACGTAAGATATATGTGGTGTACGCTTGGCATTACACAGCAGATGCTATTGACAATTAAAAACAAGCAATATACATTATCCGTTATATGTATTTAAAAAAAAATATTAATATATCAGCCTTTTTTAGTATGTTCCCCACTGCAGGGACACAGGTCTCCTCTTCGAGAGAGGGAATGAGCCGTAATCCACCACGCTTACCCGGTGCGGGTTGGTGGATGTCACGTCTTCGAATTTGATGGTTCTAAGAACATGCCGGTTTCCTCACATGTTTTCCTTAACCGTTTTTAGAGCAGTGGTGACGAAATAAATTACACAAAGTAAGCCGCCTGTCTGGGTTTGAACCCGCAACCTACAGTACGTAATTCGGGGCCTTAACCGCTGAGCCACCACTGGTCATTTCGAAAACGATTGTCAATATAACTATGTATAATTTAAGCTCAAGACTTAGACTTACTTAGTCTGTAGTCTTATAACACGCCGTGGTCTACCAGACCCTTTTTAAATTTTGTCATCGTCAAACATGGACCAGAGGCAACGAGTTTCTCAAGAATCTATTACTTTCAATGTTAAGGGATATGATACGAAATAAAAAATGATTTTAACACATTTATGACTTAAGTATCAACTTCTCCATGGACCGTTAATTGTTAAAAAGTTCACATCAGAGCTCTTGTTACTCGAGGCATTTCGTTAAATAGGCTAGGTGTGACGTCGGACAGCTAGTGCGTACATGACGCGTTGATTAACGACCGCCCAGTGTGGACGCGCCCTACGAGCTGCAGGTAATTATCACGCCCGCGGCTGCGTTTGCCCGTCTGCTCCTTAATTACCACCAATAACATGTCAACCGGAATTGAACCTTAACCACGTTTGACATCAAACGTAAGCAGGTACATATATCCTACAATATTTAAGTCGGGAAAATCACAGTAGTAACGTTTAAAAATTAGGTTAGGTTAAGTTTAAACTTTTTTAATGTAGCCAAACATCTAATATACTACTAAACTATGTATGTATTGTGACCTATTTCCATTCACACTGTAGTAAAGCATATGAAAGGAAATCCTACGTGTCTGGGCGCAAGGCGCTCGGACGATAAATTCGTGCTAAACGAGAAGTGCTTACGCAGGTGTAAGTGTCTGGTGTATGTTGAGATTAGATTACCAATAAAAAGTTAGTATGTCGTTATAACGCGCTGGGAAATGAGCGTCCGTATGCTCAGATCAAGTGAGCTGCATGTGAGAGAGTTAAAGGATGCATGGGTATGCTAATTGTACCAGATGCAGGTTGGTCAATCGTGTCTCAGTACTGGAGAAGTCATCATCAAAATGGTACTAACTTTTAATTTTGACTTTATGTAACATCAAGATTTGTAGTCAAACAGTAGGGTATAATAGAAATATCCTGTCAGTTGTAATTCTGCTTCATTTCTGTTCGGGTGGTCTCGTTCGTGCTTCAACTTGTTAGCGACTGACATCGCGTGACAAAACATACCAGACATACGAACCCATGCCTCATAGAATTGACTGATTGAATGCCAGCGATTACTCGATCGACAAGACAACTTTATAACCTAATAATTAAATCTAAAACGTCCTCGTACGCATCCAACATAGCGTGTGCTGTGCCGACCACATAAAAGTGTCTTCACACCGGTCGATATAACCGGTCCGCGACGTTCACCCGAGGCTTGATGTGAAGGTAGCCTAATTACCAGCTCCTGTAAATATCCCGGATGACTTTAAGGGTGCATTTGTGAACGCCTCAGCGATTGGATGAAGCGGTAATCACCAACGAACAAAGGTTACGCGATCTCCGGCTGTTTTTATTAGTTATTTGTTAATAATCTGGTGTAAGGCGGGTTTATGTTGTGTGTGTCAGCTCTAGCGTTAGCGTGTGCTTATAAGGAATGCATGTTTATTAGGTGAGATTTGTTGTGACGATTTTGTTAGGTCATTAGGGATCATGTCTAAGGTTTGAGAATTTATACACATTATTAAATAGTATAAAACATGTCTGAATAAGATAATATTACTTCTTTAATGCTGCACTGTTGGGGAAACTGGAGAAACTCCTAAATAATCGGTGCGTAGAAGACGTATACTGCTGGGTTTCGTTCTGTAACCTATCTGATACACGAATGGGCCGGCTCGACCGGTGAAATACCATGGCATCAGACCAAGACAGGCGTGAAGTAGATCGCTTAAATTAAATGCCGGAGGTATAATTCTGTTCGTATTCCGCTTCCTCTTTTTGTAGGAAGAAAAAGGAAATATACAGTGTATTGGTCTTGCGAAAGAGAGCACTGTAATAAATATGTAGTTGTCCATGTTGCATGCACCGGCAGATAGGTGAACAGCGCCCTCTTTCGCAAGAACAATACTCTTCAAAATATCCTCATTTCTGTCTATTCCAGCGTCTGTCTGTTAAAGGTAGGCAACTCATTTGCCTGTTGCGAATGCTTGTGGCAAGCAGTCGCTTAATATCAGGTCAACCGCTCGCTCGTTTGTGGTCTGTATTTCTACTTGCTATAGACATTTAGGCGAAGGGATATTTGATGAGAAATTAATTATAATGGAGAAAATAATCCTGAAATGAATGGTATAACAACCGGTGAAATACCACGACCTCACAGAAAACAGGCATGAAGTAGAATATTCTGTCTGATGAGTGAGGTCCGGAGGTCTAATCCTAGTTCTCTCCTCCTTCCCACTCTTATCTTATAAGGAAAGGATGGGAAGGGGAAGAGAACTTAACGGAGGAGGTGATGTATAGGGTAGGCCATCCTCCTCCGTCCATTAAAGGTGGGCAACGCATCTGCAACTCTTTAGTTAGTTGCAGATGTCTACGGATAGCGTTCACTTGACATCGGGTGAACCTCTTGCTCATTTGCCACCTAGTAGTGTAAAAAAAAGATTAGGGCATACACTATGGTTTGCTTAAATAAGGTCATTAAAAAAAAAGAAAACAGCTTCGAGATGAATGAGATAGTACGCTTTATCGAATACAAATAGCCATCCAAACGCACTGTCGATATTTCAATAAAAAACCAACAAAGATTCCGAGTACGATGCGTGGCGCGCGATGCCGTAACGAATTTCGTGAGAGACCAGCTCACCGACAAACAAATCGATATTGGAATCGATTTACACTCGCACGACCGCGAATCGAATATAAATCGGACAATATACCGTGTAAATAAACAGCTTAGGGCACTTCCCTTGTCAAAATGACGGTGGTAATGTTAAACAACGACTCCATACAGTCGCCATTGCGAGACTAATAGCGGGTACACATTAGACGCTTTAATCGCGCGATTTGTGCGTTTAAAGAACCAATTGGTATTATACAATCGTATATAACACTTGGTTCTACTCAATAACTAGACTGACACGCGCGTACTGACATCACAACCAGATTAGGTTCAGCCCTTGTTCGGTCACGGCGAGTTACGCGCCGTTGGCGACTCTAGGGGTCAAGTTTATGCGTACGTTATGCATCGAGCTCGTGTCTCTATTATCTAATAACCAAGGTCGTGATCAAATAACAAATGAGGGTATTCCTTATGATATTATACTAATGGACTAGCGCCCACTACCAAACCGCGCGATTCAAAACGTCCAGTGTGTATCCGCCGTTAGATTAGACTCCTAATACGAACACCTTTATTGCTGGAGCTCGAATGTATTGCATTGCTGAGCTTTATTTACTATGTTTGCTAAGCTAAGCCGAGTTAACTAAGCTTAACAGTGAAATATATTGTAATGATACTATAAATTTATGTAAGTACTATAAATTGAATGGAACTAATTTCCATACACAAGGTAAGTGGCAACTATCACCTGATTTCAATTCTGTGAGTTATAATGTTTAATATCACAACGAAGCGTACTTGGCAATAGTCGTAATGCAAAATGATAATATATGACTTTGTTTTTCATTTCGTGTTTTCTGTATGCACCAATATTCGTGTGTTTCTATTAAATAAGCATTTTTTGTGTTGATCTTATCGCTACCAAACTCACAAGAACCACCGCTAGGCCGATCTGTCCATTTCCTGAAAATTTCATCGTAATCGGTCTAGCCGTTTCGGAGTCTATAAGGAACATACATACACACATCGTCTTTTATATTTATAGATAAACTATCGCTTTGAAATTTATGACGTATTCAATCTTAACGTACTCTTAGTAGATATTTTCAAAGGAGCGTAAACGAACAAACACAAACGACTCTGTAGGTACGTCAAATTTCGCCTCACATTCTCAAAATCACCTCTCCTCGAATCGCCAAGGTTTATACTGTAAATCTTGCCCAAATCCTCAAAAAGTATCCTCACCTTAAATCGCTAAGATTTGTTTGAATTAATCCACACCTCAAATCGTTAAGATTTGCTTGAATCAATCCGCACCTTAAATCGTTAAGATTTGTTTGCATCAATGCGAACCTCAAACCGTTAAGATTTGTTTGAATTAATCTGCACCTCAAATCGTTAAGATTTGTTTGCATCAATCCGCACCTCAAATCGTTAAAATTTGTTTGCATCAATGCGCACCTCAAATCGTTAAGATTTGTTTGAATTAATCTGCACCTCAAATCGTTAAGATTTGTTTGCATCAATGCGCACCTCAAATCGTTAACATTTGTTTGAATTAATCTGCACCTCAAATCGTTAAGATTTGTTTGCATCAATGCGCACCTCAAATCGTTAAGATTTGTTTGAATTAATCTGCACCTCAAATCGTTAAGATTTGTTTGCATCAATGCGCACCTCAAATCGTTAAGATTTGTTTGAATTAATCTGCACCTCAAATCGCTAAGGTTTGTTTGAATCAATCCGCACCTCAAATCGTTAAGATTTGTTTGAATTAATCTGCACCTCAAATCGTTAAGATTTGTTTGCATCAATGCGCACCTCAAATCGTTAAGATTTGTTTGAATTAATCTGCACCTCAAATCGTTAAGATTTGTTTGCATCAATGCGCACCTCAAATCGTTAAGATTTGTTTGAATTACTCCGCACCTCAAGTCGTTAAGATTTGTTTGCATCAATGCGTACCTCAAACCGTTAAGATTTGTTTGAATTAATCTGCACCTCAAATCGTTAAGATTTTTTTGAATCAATCCGCACCTCAAATCGTTAAGATTTGTTTGAATTAATCCACACCTCAAATCGTTAAGATTTGTTTGAATCAATCTGCACCTCAAATCGTTAAGATTTGTTTGAATCAATCTGCACCTCAAATCGTTAAGATTTGTTTGAATTAATCTGCACCTCAAATCGTTAAGATTTTTTTGAATCAATCCTCACCTCAAATCGCTAAGATTTGTTTGAATTAATCCACACCTCAAATCGTTAAGATTTGTTTGAATCAATCCGCACCTCAAATCGTTAAGATTTGTTTGAATTAATCTGCACCTCAAATCGTTAAGATTTTTTTGAATCAATCCTCACCTCAAATCGCTAAGATTTGTTTGAATTAATCCACACCTCAAATCGTTAAGATTTGTTTGCATCAATGCGCACCTCAAATCGTTAAGATTTGTTTGAATTAATCCGCACCTCAAATCGTTAAGATTTGTTTGAATTAATCCACACCTCAAATCGTTAAGATTTGTTTGAATAAATCCGCACCTTAAATCGTTAAGATTTGTTTGCATCAATGCGCACCTCAAATCGTTAAGATTTGTTTGAATTAATCTGCACCTCAAATCGTTAAGATTTGTTTGCATCAATGCGCACCTCAAATCGTTAAGATTTGTTTGAATTAATCCGCACCTCAAATCGTTAAGATTTGTTTGCATCAATCCGCACCTCAAATCGTTAAGATTTGTTTGCATCAATGCGCACCTCAAATCGTTAAGATTTGTTTGAATTAATCCACACCTCAAATCGTTAAGATTTGTTTGCATCAATGCGCACCTCAAATCGTTAAGATTTGTTTGAATTAATCCGCACCTCAAATCGTTAAGATTTGTTTGCATGAATCCGCACCTCAAATCGTTAAGATTTGTTTGCATCAATGCGCACCTCAAATCGTTAAGATTTGTTTGAATTAATCTGCACCTCAAATCGTTAAGATTTGTTTGCATCAATGCGCACCTCAAATCGTTAAGATTTGTTTGAATTACTCCGCACCTCAAGTCGTTAAGATTTGTTTGCATCAATGCGTACCTCAAACCGTTAAGATTTGTTTGAATTAATCTGCACCTCAAATCGTTAAGATTTTTTTGAATCAATCCGCACCTCAAATCGTTAAGATTTGTTTGAATTAATCCACACCTCAAATCGTTAAGATTTGTTTGAATCAATCCGCACCTCAAATCGTTAAGATTTGTTTGCATCAATCCGCACCTTAAATCATTAAGATTTGTTTGCATCAATGCGCACCTCAAATCGTTAAGATTTGCTTGAATCAATCCGCACCTTAAATCGTTAAGATTTGTTTGAATTAATCCGGACCTCAAATCGTTAAGATTTGTTTGAATTAATCCGCACCTCAAATCGTTAAGATTTGTTTGAATCAATCCGCACCTTAAATCATTAAGATTTGTTTGCATCAATGCGCACCTCAAATCGTTAAGATTTGCTTGAATCAATCCGCACCTTAAATCGTTAAGATTTGTTTGCATCAATGCGCACCTCAAATCGTTAAGATTTGTTTGAATTAATCCGCACCTCAAATCGCTAAGGCTCATATTGTATTAAAGATATCGTAATTTTGTAGATAAATTCACCATTTTATATTTACGCAGTGGTATATGTGTGTCGGAGGCTAGCCGAGCGCGGAACGGAATGCGACGGGGAAGGGGGAAGTCGTGACCGGGCGGCGGAAGGGCCGACACGTGTACAGGCCCTCGCTCAGCTTACAGCGCACATATAACGCCGCTTGAGACGATATTCTGGTATTATTGATATATTAGTAATTAACTTGATACGTATTTAATGGATCCGAATTCTAAAGAGGCGATTCTGAATTCGCTTATATTCATTTTGTGTCCGTTACCTCAGAACTTCGACTCGATTTTGAAAATTAATAGCTTTAAATTTCCGGATTGGTCCCATTCAAATTTTATTCCGATCCGTTAAGCGGTTCCAGAGTTAAGCAGTATTTTTGCTCATCGAAGTTGGATTTTACAAGATTATCTGCGTTTGAATTTGTTATCGCTCACACTTCCGGTTTGCCGGAAATGTATGAGTACGGTACTGAAACTTGAAGTTGTGTAGCTGACTTTAGACAACAAGAGTCTTTATAAGCGCTTGTCAAAGGAAGAAAACTCAGTTTGTGCTTCTGTCAACGGTCGTGACGACACCTCTTGAGGCCCGAGCGTTGATTGATTGTTATAAGTAGTCGTATACAGTGTGTACAGTATATTGTGTAGTGGAAATATTAGGCAACAACCTCTACGACTTATCAAATTATTTTCTTTCTAGTCAACTTTTATTATAACTAAAGTCAATCCATTATTCATCCAGTTAAGAGATGATAGACTACATACGCACAGACAGACACGAATCGACACATGCGATATAATGGTAAGCCACAAAACTATTTTACTACTCGCATTATAAGTTATAAGAGAAGTTGGATATAAAAAGACGACCTTTGTGAACTCTCAAAGCGCGTCGTGTACGGAGTATGAACAGAAGCGCAGTGAGCAGATAGCCTGAGCAATGTTAGCTGAGGAGACGGCGCGGCGCTAATCTACAAACAAACTTATTAACGTTTGGCCGAGTTCTGAGACTTGCCAGACGTCATCTGCTCACGGTAGGAGGGTTCCGTGTGTCATAATATCAATGTCACGACATTAATTTTAATGTATTTTTGTTTGTTTGTTTGTTGAAAGAAACCGCTTAACAGATTTTGATGATTTCTGACGTGGCAACGTCGGCATAAATCGGTATAACCTAGGAGGCATTCGGACAAAATGACTGACTTGACTCAATGTCCCGTTACCTACGACTCATCGCTCCGTTCGATCGGCTGGGAGGTATGACGCGTCGTTTGATTGCCTTATATACACAGATTATAAGATATTCAATATTATGTATGTAATTATCACTCAATGAATAAAATACTTTAATTTTTACGTTATAAATTGTGTATTTATTGTTATTCTGTAATACATTATTATGTATCGAGTGCTCTTTTTTTAGGATTCGTTGTCACGAATTTAATGTCCGAGCGCCTTGACACCTGGGATATTTTCGTGTTGATCTTCGTATGATTCCCTATTAGACCCAGTGACGTTGTCATTTTTATTTTTATAAATAATGGAACTGAACCCACTTTTGCTGAACACGCAGGCGAACAAACAAAACAAGACGTTTGCTGGATATGCTAATTATTGTACAAAATGTTATGAATTATCTAGTACCATATTCTCTTCTGAGCAGCGGTCACTCAGCGGTTTAGGCCCCGACTAATGTACTGTAGGTTGCGGGTTCGAACCCAGGCTGGCGGTGTACTTTATGTAATTTATTTCATCACCACTGCTCCAAAAACGGTGAAGGAAAACATAAAACCACCAAATTCGAAGACATGTGACATCCACCAACCCGCACTGGGCCAGCGTGGTGGATTACGGCTCATTCCCTCTCTGGGAGAGGCCTGTGTCCCTGCAGTGGGAACATTCTACTATATCTAATATAATTTAAATTTTAGATATAACCAAGACGATCAAAACTTGCTCAGAGCACCTATATAATAATAATAATCTATATTAAAATTCTAGCAAAAGGCCGATTTATTATTATTTATTATTATATTCTCTTCCCTGTGCAGCAAGTTCGCTTCCACCAGTGGGCAATGAATCTCACATTTTGCACATTAACTGACTGTTGATCAGCGATCTGCGATCAGATCAGAAGAATCCAAATATGTTCCGTTCGCTTCGGTGTATAACACATAGTAGATTCCTTGGTTAAGTAATTCATTGAGAGAGTATCGTTGGTAAGCGGTTGTCATGGCAAGGTAGTGGTGCCGCGCGTGCCGATCTGTATCGCAAACCGAGCGGCAAAGCCTTCTTGTGAATGACGGTTCGTTTCTTCATCGAATATAATGAAATTTTAAAGAATCCATAAATTATCTAAACAAACCGTTTGTTCGAATGAAAATTCTATACGGCGCCATTTTCACTAGTTCCCTAGATTTTCCAATAATCCTTGTAAATTTTTAAATTTTCTTTCCTTACAAACTTATACCGGTTATGTGCATTATTTAAAGATAGCTTATGTGTTTCACTTACTACACTACTTAGACTGTTAGACATGCTTAAGAATTGTATTTATTTTTTATGGATATTTGTAAATTTTTGTGCAGTTTTCAATACATTTATTTAATTAAGTTATGACAGAAAACCAAATACATATATAAAAAAACCTATCTTGATATGCATTGCACACCTGGGCACTTCGCTTTTTTCCCCTGCACATCGGAATCTGTCGCCAGTCACGTTTTTCCTCCCGGACTCGACACACGTGCGTCGACTATCGCTACAAGAAATGAAATTTCCCGACATAAATGCACTTGAAAGTCGCGCAGGCGTATCCATTATGATTGTTTAAATCGTTCCATTTTTTTATCAATAAGCGCGCAGACAACCTGTTATAAATTATTAAGTATGGACTACGAATTCTAACGTCAAACCGTGTAGATTCACGATGTCACACATTTACAGCTTCTGAAAGGCTGATCAAAGGAGAAATCAGCTAGTTAGCTGTCAAATCAATTGTCATTGGAGTTGCTAGAAGGAAGATCATCGACATGACATTTGACAGGAGTGTAAGTTGAATAGAAACTTGGAACATACCTTTCAGAAACCGGTCATTAATAAGTGATTCTTTGTACACTTTTCTAATGGAAACAGCAAAGCTAGCTTTACTTAAACGTAAAGTAGTAGCGGCCTGTGTATTGTTGGCCGGTCGGCGTGGTTAGTAAGATATTTGCTATCAGATGGTTATGTGTGAGTAATGTCCCAGGATATTATTATTATGTCCTTCCATTAAGAAATTAAGGTGCGAGGCCTAATTTCAGTCGTCTTCTCCTTCCAACCTTACCCTCTTAAGGATAGGATGGGAACGGACAGAGGTTTGGAGGGGAGGCGGTTGAAGGGGAAAAGAAAACATCCTTTTTCCTGTCTATGCCCTCCTCTGTCCATTAAAGGTAGACAGCGCACCTGCAACACATTTGCTTGTTGCGGATGTCTATGGGTAGCGCTCAGTTTACATCTGGTGATCTGCTTGCTCGTTTGCCTCCTTCTCTATTTGTTCACTTGAAATATTTTTTTAGTAAATTACATAAGTTAAGAAATAACTTTTCAATCTTTGAAGTGCTAAATAATTTGTCCGTTCACTGAGGGCCAAAGTGAATTGAATCCGCGCACAAGTACCTCCCATCCTATTGACTTTGTATAAATAGCGTGCGTCCGGAAACCATGAATGAATCAAATGCTCGCAATAAATCAAACAATATTGCTATTATGCTGATACTATGCTGGGAACCTGCTCACGCGTGGGCGAGTCGGCCCACGCCAAGCTTCAGACGCAGTAATCTCAGTGTTAAGGAGTGTTGGATAACGTGCCTCAATGAATACTCTCCTCGGATTATTAGTGTCTACCTTGAGACAATTTGTAACGATCCCAGATTTTTTTATGGAAGAAGATGGCAAACGAGCAAGCGGATCACCTGATGCTAAGTGAGCGCTGCCCATAGACATCCGCAACAAGCAAATGTGTTGCAGATGCGTAGCCTACCTTTAATGGACAGAGGAGGGCATAGACAGGAAAAAGGATGTTTTCTTTTCCCCGTTGACCCCCTCCCTGTCCTAACCTCGTTCCGTGTCCATCCTACCCTTATGAAAAAACGGTGGGAAGAGGAAGAGTGCTGAATTTAAGCCTCCAGCACCTCATTCATTAGCCTAAACGCAGAATAATCTACTTCACGCCTGTTTTCTGTGAGGTCGTGGTATTTCACCGGTCGAGCCGGCCCATTCGTACAACAGATGTTGTTGTTACTGGCTCCACCACTGTTAAAAGTGGTAGTTATTGAAACTAGAATGCAAGCTGATTTATACATAAGTATGTGTTTTGGTACATAAGCTAAGTGCAACTTACTTAGTGCTACTTAACCTACAAACAAGTAAGTTTGACAGATAGCAGTAACCAACGTTAAGGAATGACACATTGAGTTCCGTTCGACGCAATCTATTGTATGAGTGTTGCCATATCTACATATTTACTTTTAAATTACTACCAAATTATACTAAAGCTGCCACCTAAACAAAGAAATTAATACCATAATTAAGTGGGGTGTTACCTATAATAAAATCCCGAATACCACTATATTCCAAATGGACGAACAAATTCAATTACTTTTTACGAAACTAAAACAAGAAATGGATAAACAAACCTCAACGCTAAAAGAATCAATTACGAAAACAATATTAGAAGAAATGGATATTAAATTAAAACCAATATTCGAAGAAAATCAATATTTGAAAGATGAAGTGAAACCATTAAATGAGAAGGTGAAATTTTTGGAACTAAGGAAAAAAGAAAATAATGTGATATTCAACGGGTTTGAGGAAAAAACTGAAAATATTAACATAATAGAAATGGTCTCAAAAAATTTAACTAATTCTGGTATTGAAATTAGGAAAGAAGATATCAACAAAGCATTCAGAATTGGCAAGGTAAAAGGAGTAACTCGTCCGATTTTAGTTAATATGGTAAACGCATGGAAGAGTGATGAAATCCTACGAGAGAAGAAAAAACTACCTAAGAATGTCTACGTTAAAGAAGATTTCAGCAAAGAAGTTTTAGAAAAGAGGAGAGACCTCGTGGCACAGCTTAATGAAGAACGAAGAAAGGGACGTATCGCTTATATAAAATATGATAAATTGGTTGTAAAAGATGAAGCGGGTATGTCGCGGGATAAAAGGAAGAGAGATGAATCTAGCTCCCCACTTACACCGAATGACACTGAGAACGCGCAGTCTAAAATTAACAAAATAAATGCCTTCGAACGAATGTATAGGAACAGATCTCAATCGACGTCAGATATACATAAGAAATAGCAATTACCATCCATCGGAAACCGGAGGATCAAACAAACGAACAAGAAAACAAAATAAACAAAACATCAAAAAATCCCCTAAGTCGGCTGGTCACCGTGGGGGGTATTGACCAATCCCTTCCAGCTTCAATAGAAACTATAAAAGAAAATATAAATAAAAATACATACTGGAAATATTGAAACCAAAAGAAAATAGGAAACTGTATATATCGACTTCAAATTGTAACGAATGGAAGAAGCAGCTGGAAGAGGCCTATGTGTCACAGGACACGTTGATAACTTAGAGCAAATATGTACAAAAAAACATAAACGTTTACCAAGAAAATTAGTTTATCAGCAATAAAGGCTTAATAATAATGTGTTTTGGTAGTAAAATGTTGAAATTACGTATGACGCCGGAAGTTATGGCTATGGCCTGGAGCTGGAAGAAGCTGGATAATGATGAGATGAGGCTTACTATAGTCAGATTGACAAAGTCTGATGATTTTCTAAAATATAAATCTAGCAACACTTGTAGATACATATATTCAAGTGTATACCTTGTATGTATAATAGGGTTTATACTTGTACTCACAATGCTGTACTAGTCCCCACTTTAATGTATGGAAATAAGAGCTGGGTTTGGCAGAAATATGCTAGTAGAGTTAATGCCGTTGTGATGCGATGCTTAAGAAGTATGTTGGGCATGACGTTGAATGATAGGATTAAAAAAAGCGTTATAAGGGAAAAGCGTGGCTTAAAAGTGGAAGTGGAGAGTAAAAATGTTTACATTAAGGACATATTTTTACCGCCATCTTTTGGCATAGTCAAAAGATTACTTATTGGTGCCTTGATATTCTACGAGATGTCGCTATATGATATTAATCGAATATTAAATATCTTTCGGTAAAATACGATCTTACGATTACAGAGGTACTAATAATAAATTAATGGGTACTGTTTTTTTGGGACATGCTGTGAATGAATATTCCTCTCCCCCCTTATTAATATACTTTTTAGGTAAGATATGACACACTATCACTGACGAAGGTGGTCTAACTAAATAATTATAAATGAATATGCATTCACACCCGTAACCCAGAGGGGTAGGCAGAGATAATGGATTTTCATTTGGCGCGATCCTGGTACACCTCTCTCGCTTCTTCTACATCCATACGCATACGTGCTCGTCGGTTATTGGTACTCCTTATATCGCCCTTCTTAATAAACTATTAGCCGTATATTTCAAACAAAATTTTAAAATATTATGCACTAAAACAGGAACAACTTTTTTATAAGTAATGTTTACTTATAGACAGTTATTTAAGACAGAAAAATAGTGTTTATTTAATGCATGTGCAAGACATACCGGAAGTGGGGCGGACAAAGACACGCAGAAATGTTCATTTACGACAGCACCGAACACGGACTAATCTCGCGCGAACACGGTAAATGTCCCAACGATTGTTGCCTGCCTATCTGTGCTGGATGTACCTCCCTTTACGTTCCCATAAGCTTGTTCAATTTAAAGTATTGTCGTTTGTACGTACACAGTTGTATCTAAATTAGAAATTTATTTAATTGTAATGTAATTAAAGATGTATCTGAATAGAGCCTTAAAGATTATGTGTTATATTTTTGGCAATTTGGTTAACTACTGGAAATAATCATGTTAATGATGGGTCATTATAACTATACTAGATGTTGCCTGCGGCCTCGCGCGCAAAATTTGAAATATTACCATGGTGACCGATATGGTAAGCTAAGGAAATTATACCCTGTACAAAAAGGTCGTAAAGTCGCAAAAAGATGGCGGCTAACGCTTGCAGTTTCAGACGACAGAATCACGGTTAGTTAATGAAATCGAATAATCAAGTAGAAGGATTTTGTCTAAAAAGTCCAAGGTTCGACTATTAGTTGACAGTTTTCAGATTTCACTTTACTACAGCCTTAAATATTTTTTTATTTACTGAAACTAGAAAATAAAGTTTCACCCATGCATCCATCCACTCGTCTACTTTAAAAGGTCACTGGAGAAAGTCCTAACAGCTTCCTGAATTAAATTTCCCTTAAAAACAGCTTTCCTACGCTTCCATTTAAACTAAGACATTCAATATGTACGGCTAGAAATTACAAACTAACATATAGACAAAGTTAAAAATGCCAAGATAAATAAAAGTGCTACAACATGATAAATGCGAGTCGATCGCAATATGTTTATTCAGTGTTCGTACTCATGTCAATTGGAGAAAGGGCCGGCTGTCTGCAATGAATAAGAACAAACGTACGGTATCTTAGCGTCGATCGCAATGCAGTCCACAAGTAACGCTCCCGCTACCCGTTACTCGCCACCCGCTACCCGCTCATAGGGGGCGTCCATAAATTACGTGAGTGAATGTGGGAGGGGAAGGGGGGTAAGGGTAAGATCTCGTGTGAGATTCGTGAGGGGTTGAAATAAATTTTACGACATCTCGCTGGGAAGGAGGGATCGTCAAAAACGCCTCGTGTTATTAATGAACGCCCCTAGCTCACCACTAACCGCTCACCGCTCACGACTACCTGCAAACCGTCAGTGTTCCAACTATCCGATCAGATAATCGGTTGACATCGACAGATGCCACACTTTGAATAACTTCATTGTTGCTTTCACGCGAAATCTACTCAACCGATCATCATGAAACTTTGTACACATATTCTTGGAGGTATTAGAAGTAACAGAGGATACTTTTTATATATAAAGTGAAGTATGTATGTTCCCTATAGTATTCCCCTCAGGCGAAACCTGGCCGGGTCACTAGTTGCTAATAAATAACACGTTTATCATAATTTCG
The DNA here is from genome assembly GCA_029849275.1 of Papilio elwesi. Taxonomy (NCBI): domain Eukaryota; kingdom Metazoa; phylum Arthropoda; class Insecta; order Lepidoptera; family Papilionidae; genus Papilio; species Papilio elwesi. Next base: position 379,714 of record CM056687.1, on the reverse strand, counting down.
TTATTTGGGAACTTGCGTATGTTATGGAAACTTCCAAATATTGTGTAGTTATGTGGTAAACAATACTAATATAATTTTCTTTAGAGATTAGTCTAAGGAAAATGTATCAAGAAATTCGCCAAGTTAGAAATATTGCGAACGTACAATTTACACGAAACTAAATCTTTGTTTAGATAAATTAAATGATATACTGCACATTAAGAAAGGGCTTTTAACCATGTAGTAACCTAGAAAAACTTACTCGACGGTGGGTCCGTGATTTGTTCCAGGCCACCGCCTCGCTATTGTGACTGTTTAATGAGTTTTTAAAATCTGAAAGGCACGTTAATACTCACACACGTATATTTACTATAATATCGTAGAGTAAAACAAACATAACAGAAAAGTCAATTTGTTGTATGGAAGCCAACATAAATATTTGTTGTATTTTGTTTTTTTAGTTACATCATCTGTGAAAACTTCAATTGTCCAACTATCAAAGTCCATGAGATACCTGGTGACAGACGGACTAATCGACGGACAGCGGAGTCTTAGTAGTAGGATCCCGTTTTACCTTTTGGTTACGGAACCCAAAAAGCCCCATTCCACCATGGAAGTCCATCATTCAGCAATGGGTATGTCCAAAACTTCTCAGGTGATTGAGAGATGGATTAGTGTAGGATGCCCTTGAGGTATTAATTGCTGCTTGAGGTATTAATTGCTGCTTGAGGTATTAATTGCTGCCTGAGGTATTAATTGCTGCTTGAGGTATTAATTGCTGCTTGAGGTATTAATTGCTGCTTGAGGTATTAATTGCTGCTTGAGGTATTAATTGCGGCTTGAGGTATTTATTGCTGCTTGAGGTATTAATTGCTGCTTGAGGTATTAATTGCTGCTTGAGGTATTAATTGCTGCTTGAGGTATTAATTGCGGCTTGAGGTATTTATTGCTGCTTGAGGTATTAATTGCTGCTTGAGGTATTAATAACTCCAACGTATTAGTATCTTAATAAATGAAAAAAATTGAACAAAAAGTAATACATAAAATCTAACCTTTCATTTGACAACTAACCTTACCATAAACAACTCAATCCCAGATTATTAATGCAATTAAACAATTGATACGACGGAAATTGAAATCTATTAAAATTAATAACGATTAAATCTAAAGAAACAAAATGATAAATTATTATTTTTAATAACTTTTATCTCCCAATTACATTTTAAAATCGTTCGTTTAATTAAAACAGTTTGGAATACGTTACTTTTTTTATGCGACACGTACGTTTATTGATTCACCATAGGTTTTATACTTTCTATTTACGATTACTCTGCACAATTGTGGAGTGAGGTCAAATTAAAACTTAATATAACAGCCTCTATCACTAATAATAAGATAAAACAATTTGTCACTAATGCAATCACCGTGTTTCATTTTATAATTTCATTAATTACGTGGACGATTAGTCACACACTACCAACATAACGTAACAGTACAATCACAAATACAATACCATTTTGAATCTTAAATCCAAGGCCATAAGGCAATCATTTACTTTCATTGTGAATAGATATGTTTGTATTTAATGGAAGTATTATGGGCGAGAGGCGAGATAGAGTTGTGCCCGTCGAATCGATTAGAGCCGGGCGTCTCGTCACATCGATTGGGGACATTGATGATGTAATCGAATGCCTCACTCGATTCCGGTCACCGCTAGCACTCGATGACTTGTTTAAACAATGCCTAATCACGTCGCATTCATTGAGTGGTTGCATGCATGCGGTCGTAAATGTGACTGTATGTTGTAATTTATTAATATTAATTCTGCGAATAATTCAAACCGTAATTTGGACCTTTTTTAATGAAATTAGGTGGCAAATGAGCAAGCGGATCACCTGATGTGAAGTGAGCGCTACCCATAGACGTCCGCAACAAGAAAATGTGTTGCAGATGCGTTGCCTACCTTTAAAGGACAGAGGAGGGCATAGACAGGAAAAAGGATATTTCCTTTTCCAGTTCCCAACCCATCCTTATAGGCCTCGGGCACCTCACTCATTAGACGAATTGCAGAGTTCTTCTACTTCACGCCTATTTTCAGTGAGGTCGTGGTATTTCACCGGTCGAGCCGGCCCCTTCGTGCAACGGATGTTGTTGTTGCGGGCTCTACCACTGTTATAAAGTTGATAAATGATCACAAATATTGCTATTTTGGGAACATATAAGATGTAGTTAAAAATAATTATAAAAATAATAATAAATCTGCCTTCTTTTAGTGTTCTACCCCACGCAGGGCCACAGGCCTCCTCTCCTTTAGAGGGAATCGTAATCCACCACGCTGGCCCAGTTCTGGTTGGTGGATGTCTCATGTTTTTGAATTTGGCGGTTCTAAGCATACCGGTTTACTTACGATATTTTCCTTCGCAGTTTTTAGGGCAGCGGTAATGAAATAATCGATTCGAATCCGCGACTTACAGTTTGTAAGTTGGAGCCTGTACCACTGGGCTACCACTGCCCTACTCATTACAAAATGAATACGTAATTTGATAATGGACCACCTGTATGAAAGCTATTTTTAAATTTTAAGGAAGGTATTTCCATTATACATTAAATGCTTAATATAACAAAGGGGTAGAGGTCTAAGGAGTCTGAGTAATTAAAAAATTATAAAGGGATCTCAGACGCGGTATAGTCTCTCATTTAACGGCAGTAAAATTATCGTTTAATCTTCTAACTATGTAGTTTGGTGCTAACGATGTTACATTTCGAGAACAAGTTCTTCGGCATGCGAATCACGTCTGAGGGTCCGCTTGCATTACTGTACAGGTTTTTTTATCCTCTCATTTCGTGAGATGAAACAAATGACGGTTTTTATCTGATGTTAACTTAATAAACTAATATTTTGATTTAAATTTTAATTGGTGGCTCAGCGGTATAGGCCATGACTTACGTACTGTAGGTCGCGGCTTCGAACCCAGGCTTTACTTTGTGTAATTTATTTCAAACGGTGAAGGAAAACATCGTGAGGAAACCGGCATGTTCTTAGAACCACCAAATTTGAAGACATGTGACATCCAACCCGCACTGAGCCAGCGTGGTGGATTACGGCTCATTCCCTCTCTCGGCGAGGAGGCCTGTGTCCGTGCAGTAGGGAACATTCTAGAAAAGGCTGATTTATTATTATATTATTTATACACACTAGATGCATATATTCCAAAGCCAACTATTATGACATACATATATATATATATCGTAGTTCTCTAGATTGTCATGTGTTTTTATAATAATACAATATAATTAATATATTATATTAATCAGATTAGGGACATATTTAAGAAGGGCGATATAAGGAGTACCAATAACCGACGAGCTTGTATGCGTAACATGGACGTAGAAGAAGCGAGAGAGGTGTGCCAGGATCGCACCGTATGAAAATCCGTAATCTCTGCCTATTCCTATGGATTACTGGCGTGAGCATAATTATATATTTCTTCTGTGCGTGTCTATATGACAGTCCTCCTTAACAGGGATTGATTTATATAATTTTTTGTACGTGTTTCAGTGGGTCCAGGGATGGCTTGGATTCACAATTGGAACCAATAGGTGGCGCTGTCATCGGGTTCCAGGAGATTTGTTTTTTGACGAATTACGAAAATACATTATCAAGCAAGGCAGTCTGTCCGTCAGCAAAGTACGCAAGTTTTTCTATAAAATAACATAATGATAAAAATGTCCTCATTTCTCTTCGCAATAGGAACGTCTCGCAATTTCTAAGTATAATAAAATTAATGATACCACGGCGAGGTAACAATGTTCAAAGAACAAGTTTATAATATAAATGAAGCGTGCCCGAGATTCATTTCCGGAGTGCGCGCGCGCAGGCATTGCGTCGTAAGTTGCGTGCGGACGGACACGGGCAGAGCACTAAATACTTGGTTATTTGATTTATTTCCACTTTAGAAATATAATGGCATTTGATCATACTTAGTGTAACCCAGAGGGGTAGGCAGAGATTATGGAATTCCATTAAGCGCAATCCTGACACACCTCTCTCGATACTTCTACGTCCATACATCTACGCATGCTCGTCGGTTAAGGGTGCTCCTTATATCGCTCTTCTTTAGTAAGTCACTAATCTGGTCGATATTAGTTCTCCTAAGTCCCCTACCAACACTGCCACTCACTTTTGCAACATAAATTTGTTTTTTTATTCTCTCTTCATTCATCCTTTCAACATGTCCGAACCACCGAAGCATACCTTTCTTAATTCGAGTCACAATGTCCACTTTTAAGCCACACTTTATCCTTATAATGTTATTTGTAATCCTATCCGTCAATACATTTGTACACACACAACACTGTTATTCTCCTTAAGGATTGCATCTCAACGGCATTAACTCTACTAGCATGCTTCTGCCAAACCCACCTCTTACTTCCATACATTAAAGTGGGGACTAAGTGGAGACTAAGTTTAATTTCCAAAATATTTCTAGCTTATAGAATAGATCTTTCGATTTATTCAATTTGAATGTATTTTATAATCTATGTTAAGACTCCAGACAGTGCAGTTGTAATTTAACCGTTTGTGAAGTCGTCACGTGGATTTTAACTGAAAAAAGGAAAGGGGGAGAAAAAAAGAGAAAGATATAGAGTGGAAATCGAGAGTTCACAGAGAGACAGAGGGAGGTAGACAGTCGGTATAAGTTAAACTTTGTATTCTGATTATAAGAGAATGAGATGGGATGATGAGATGAGGTGATAAGTACAAAAAGAGAGAGATAGATAGAGAATTGAAATGGGAAAGAACGAAACAGAGAGAAATAGAATCACTTAGAGTAACACTAAAGATGCAAATTGTTCGCTTCAATTTCTTATTCACGTTTTCGATTCATTAAATCCCATTCGCACCGTCCCGAAAAGAAGTTTAACTTCACTGGAAAGTGCAAATAAACATGACCATTCATATGAAAGAATCAGTTACGAAATAACAAACAAACAAATAAATCTATTTAAGCGAGTTTACAATCACAGAATATAGGTTAAGCCGTGCTTAATAAAGCGGGACAGTTCCGGACGTGATTGAAAACAAGCTGCATGTAAACTGCCGGTGAACGAGACTCGTCCCGTTAAATACGCAAATACAAACATAGGATTACAGTTGTCTACTTATTTGTGAATGAACGAGCGTTACTAATCTACTAGGCGTATGTAAATTACTTTAACTTCCGTCCGTGTAACACAAGAAACTTTAGGCTTCGTTGTGGCGAGCATAACAACACGAGAAAGGGATCAGACGCCTCCATTTCTAATGGCTAGATGGCTGTCTAGACAGTCAAACTTAGACAGATAGGGATAATAATGTGTATCAGCTCATAATTATGGTAATTTAATGCATCTGGATCCACAGATTGTCTTAGATTTTGAAGAACACACGAATGACACCGAATTATATCATTTTTTCGTATCAATTCCTGAAGGATAAGTCTTAAAGCATAATATTATAAACTGTCCATGATATACAAAGAAGTAATCGGACACCAACGAGAATTTACAATTGGTGTCATTAAAAAAACTCTGTCCTGTCAGAAGTATTTACCTCTTTACGGTCTGTAAGCGTAGAAAGTTAGGCCGCGCTGTAACCCGAGCTGCGCTGGAAGTGGCCGAACTGACCCAATTCGCGTTTCGCGGTGGAGCCACCGGGTGGGCCTTCTGATTTATGTGGCGTGCCACTTCAAAGTCTATTTGCTCACCAAAGCGTTCGATACGATTTCGTGTGGCAACACTGTCGTAATATTGATTGTTTTTTGTAAATGTCAGTAAGTTTTCGTATGATCGCTTAGCCTGTGTTGTGTGTGAAAAAGTTAATGTTAACACGTTATTTAATTATGGAACATTTATTGGTCCTTCGAACCGGATAAAATGGCTCGTTTAATACAGTTGACATCAATTGTTGAACGGTAGGATATCGTAACCAAACAAGCACTAGTTCTTGTTCGCTAACCATGACTCCGGAGACATCCGATAGGAAAACATGTATAATTTATTGTTTCCGACGACCTGCTATCGAACGCAAGATCTTCGAAATCGACTACCTGTGAACGCGGTCTTTAGATTTATAGTGTTGGCAGAGTTGACATTATCGTTTTAATGAAAAGGTGCCGCGGGCTATTACTTTCTGTGTATATCATCTGTGCTTATGATAAATGTCCGGCTTGAAATGTTAACGAGCGATCGCGCTCCACCTTCCTTTAATAGTTTCTCTATGTATGCGAGAAGCGGCTCTAAATTTATATGTGCTAATGATATGATATAAAGACAATATTCTATTTTATGCGGTCTTGGTACTTTCTGAAATAATTCTTATAATTGGAGTCGCTGTATTTTTTTTTAAAGGAATGGAATGAAAATTTATGTAAGCAGGACTATGATCAAACTCCTCTCCTGTTCAGCCAAAAGACTTCAACTGCTGGACGGTGGTCTCACCCAAAGATCGCCACAAATATCCTTCCATTGCCGCAAACTTGACCAGATCTTCGGTTCATATTGTGGGAGGCCTACCCATGACCGCATAATAACATAAAACTAAGGTATTTTAATAAAAAAATATAACTTCAAGTTAGTTAATATACAACCCCCTCTAATAATTTTTCTCTTATAACCGGCAAATTGTTAAATAAAGTGTACATCAAAGTTTCATTCGAGTATCTTAAATGAGCACCCTCGCATGTCTGACCTCTGGGGTCACAAAATTGATGCCTTCGTGTGGCCCACACCCTTTGAAGGCTCGTGATTATATGATATTAAAATTCATAATAACGCCCCAATGTATTTTCTTGATACGAATATTAAATGGGCTTTATTGTAGACTAACGAACGTATGCGACTTTGCTCATTTTAAGTACAATACCGAGATGACCCTTGTTCGTAAGAATCCAAAATATGTTAAACAAACCAGGCGATGTTCGTTCCCACGACTACATCATAATGCCCATCCATTAGTTTAACATTTCTAGCGTAGAAACAATAAATGTTAAATCATATTAAGTACGAAGCACTTAGTAACGCAACTTTATCAACTCAATGAATATATCTTGTACTTAAGTATCACTTATGTATCGGAAGTGACGTATAACTAATGGCACGCCTTTAATTCCAGAAACAATGCAGCAAAGTACTCGTAAGTGAAAGGCTCTTAAACGTAGCTTTGCCGTTACTTGAATGAGAACTTGTCTTAGCATTAGCTACCGTTAATTCGGATTAAAATTGATTGATACCGTTGCCATAGCAACGTGGGCGTCGTCCAAAACCCACGCGCACAACGATGAAGGCGAAATAATTAACATCTGCCGTCATTAAGTGAAAATTAGATGTATCAATTTTAAGGTTTCCTTGGTGTACCTTCGTATTTCTCTCTATTTAACATGAGTCTTGTAACAGGGGAATAACCCAATGCAATACATCGGATTACAACCAACTACCATTAGGGTTTAAGGCATTATGCAACTATAAGTTATTAGGGACATTTTTCATTGGGAGTAGGAACCCAGGGCGTAAGGGTGCCCCCTTAGCCCTGCGGGACGGTACCAGAGTATCTATTCATTTAGCCGATTCCCTCAATAAGCTAATATTGTTAATTGGTCAATTATATATTGCCCAAGTAGTTTTTAGCGCCTTAAAATAACTTGAACTGATAAGTTTGGCAAATTGACTGTAAAATGGACAACAGCATTCATAGTTGGCGAACACCTTGTGTTGGACAGAAATCCGTAAACCTTGCTTGACTTGAGATAACATATACGTGATTGATTATGCATGTAATAATTGAATTCAGATGTTGTAGAAAGCATTTCGCTAGGGAAAATATTTGAAATTGGCGGCAGCACTGTGTCGATTCAATTATAATGTAATACAATGCATATGCTAAACTCCGTATTACAGGCATTAGTATTGTAGGCAAATCCTAGGCTTATTCGTAATGAAAAAAAAATAGTATATAAACAAAGCTATGAGAGAGTAGATTGCAAATAATTTCTAGTTAATCTCTAAGAGGGAAATTGGTGTAATGATCCAATGGAGCCAATCGCTCTAAACAGGGCATTAGAGGTGGCACGCTATCCCGGTAATCTACAAGGACAGGGCATGCTCCAGGAGGTACTCACACTGCATAGTCCCGGGGCAGAACGCAGCTCAGACGTTGCGTGGGCTGCGAACAAGCTACGCTCGCCTGCGCCGTAATGTCTATTGTTTATAGCTTGCAGCGATTACGGGGGATTGTTAGTTCATTTTAACCAATATTAATACAATGTGATTGATCTTGTTCCGAAATATTATATATATACAATAAACACAAAAGCCCAACAAGTTTGATTTCCTTGTATTTTTAATGTTGTAGATTCGTAGGGTTTTTAGCACGTTAAAAAGAAGCTGTAGATTCGGATCATTTCCCAGGGTCGAGTCGCGAAGGGAAATACATTGCAACATTCACGCGATGCGCGGAAGGCCGCCTGACTAAAGAGTTTAGCGCTGACCGCAGCCCTAACTCGCTGCAAGTCGCTGCACCAGTGTAACCATAAATTAATTTGTTTCGTGGATAACGCTTCGCAGTGGTCTAATGGATAAATTATGAGCTATGTAAATGGTTCACACCTCAATGTAATATGTGACTAGTTTGAGTTTGTTCGTTGCATGTATCGTTGAAGTTGCAATGATTTACCGTTCGAATCGTTGGTAAAATAAATAAAATGTTTAATTGAAACATTATTAGATAATGGAAATAATTTACTAACATTTATTTTATATTTAATAATATTATAAGCTCGTACTAGAACATAATTCACTGAAGCAGTAATCCAGGACATCATGTTTCGGTGTCCGCACCCTTAATCATTAGGCTATTAATGCGTTCTAATAAATTTTAGTAACACTGGCACCGTGTGCTTGTCCATGCCAAAGCGGATAATGAACAAAACTACCATCTACTGCATCATAACTGAGCATATTTAAATAAACACATAAAATTATAATATACTAGTGCCCCGCCCCGGCTTCGCCCGGGTACCACTAATTATGTTGATCCGATCGCTACCGAACACAGGAATGTGCCAATCTGGACAAGCCCTGTAAATTTAATCGAAATCGGAGTCTATAGGTCTATCGGGAACATACATACTTTGCTTTTTATATACTATTTTTTTTAAGTAAAAGTATCCTATGTTCCTTTTAATACCTCCAAGAATATATGTACAAAGTGTCATGATCGGTTGAGTAGTTTTCGCGTAATAGCGTAACAAACATTATTTATTACTAAAAAAACAGGCAAACAGGATTGCCGACGGAAGTGTAAACTCAAACAATCAGTGAGAAGGCGCGACAATAGTTCAAAAATCCATGAAAAGTTAATGAAAAAGGTTGGTCGGTAAACTGTTCCAAATTCAACTACGCATGTTGCTGATGGGTGTAGTTCACGCGAGCCTGTAAGATTTTCCCCTATCAAATATCGTAGAACGCGGCTAGAGAAGTTTTCGCTTCAATAAAAATGGTAAATCAAATTCCTACGAATTCCGAAAATATGGTAAACCGAGTGTAAACCGGTCGTCTGATTTATGAACCACAGCACCGCCGCGGGCCGGCCGCAGACGATTATCGCTAATTATTAATTTTCCATTTCATTTCCCCGTCTCGCAAGGACCCGAAGATCGTGCACGCAACGCGACGAGGAATCGATGTCGTACAATTTATTGGGTGTTATTGCGAGCTGGCGATAACATCACCTACTACCGGGGCCCTAGAGGCCCGAGGATCGACCCCTGAGGCCTTTGCTGTATTAAATGTCTCGAAGTGCTTGTCAACGTGTAAATGATAATGGAGGCATGAATCTTATTTATGTATTCATTTATTGAATGACCGATAAACTCAGTGGACGGATCTTTATTACAATCGTTTGGAATTATGGGTTGATATTATTTGACTCAAGAGGTTTGTATGTACCAAGAAAGTAAACGATACACGACCACATAGCAATATCACTGTCAATTCAGGATGCTACAAAAGGTAATAAAACACTGTCAACATCCCAAATTCGTGATCAATAAAAAAAACTAGATTGAAACAATCACATACATTATCTGGCGTTACCGCCGAGACATACAATAAAGTAATAAAGGTAACGCGATAAGATAGCACACAGCTGGCGATGCTAGTCGAAAGATGCAAATGAGCAGCGAGCTAAGTCGGCAATTAAAGCTCACAGATTACTTGACCGATTAAAGCTGCCCACTCACGGCAAAACGCCAAAACACCAGGTAACTGGCTGGTCATAAGCACGACCAGTTATAACCGGTACCAATGAAACGTCATTTTAATATAACTATCCCTGAACTTGTTATGATCAATTAAAGTCACAGTTTTATAGTCTAACGCACAGCAGATAGCCGGGTTTCAGAGATGCAGTGCTCATAAATTTAATATGAAAATCTCAATGAGTTTATTGGTTTTAACTGTATGATAATGCAGATTAAGAGTTTCATGTATTGCACCACAAATTACTAGTGTAATAATACAGTCCACTTAACAACAACTATGAGGTAAAAATATTTTTACGCTGTGGCAACATCACTAGCGTAATGACGCGCTTCTGTCAAATCTATGTGACGCGTATAGGTTAGAAAAATGTCAAATCGATAATTCTCGAACTATTATGATCGATTGTGTTGGCAGAATCAGGGAGCATCTAACTGGACATTTTATTTAGATAGGTTAATCTTCCGTTACGGCCTCGCTTCATATATCTTCGTATACGCAAATATATATACGTTCTACTTAAACGCTAATCTGATCTCTCTTGGATCTCAGTGGAATCGATACGATTTTTTAATTCCTGCTGTCTGTAAACAACAAGTTAGCGGTAAAAAATTCTTCCCGATATGTTGACGCAAAATTTTTATTTAAGAATGAACTCACACGTACCACCAGTTAATAATGTGAGATTGTCTCGAATCGTCACCTCGCAGTAAAGCCGGCTCATTTTCATAATGTTATTGCACGTTGCGTGAATTGGAACATTGATAAATTCCGTTATCGAAATTTCGACGAACAATTTACTTCCAACATTACTCGACATAGAAATATGATCCCTACATGCTTACAATATGGTTCATATTTCTTCGCATTGACATGTGCTGCAATTATCTTACGCTGGAATGTCTAAAATGCATTAGCAAATACAGGTAATGTGTAAAACATATTCTTTGAATTAAATAATACGTGTGTCTATAGTTACTGAATTGCAAGGAATTTATATAGCGTATACGTCTTGGTTTAAACGCTGTGACAAACACTAGCTGTCCTCTTTTTTCCTATTATTTTACTAACGCTATCCTTGTCACACCATTGACATATGTGAATTTTGCTGTCACTGTCTGTGGTACACTTTGACGGGTGATTTTGTGTTAGTGTAACATATCTATACTATAAAATATTATTGTGAGTAGTGATTTAAATTTGAAGACATTGACAAGTCCATTTCATGCAGGAATTATGCGAGGAGCGGCACCAATCGACCGTTAGGGTAACGCCGGAATGATACAATTCCAGTTCACTTGGTGAAGTCGGTTGCCAGACTTATTTATTATTATTTTTAAGTCATTTTTATAACACCACTACATATTTTTCACCGTTCAAATAATCTTTTTTTAACGGAAGGATGCGGCAAACGGATCACCTAATATTAAGTGAGCGCTGCCCATAGACATCCGCAACAAGCAAATGTGTTGCAGATGCGTTGCCTACCTTTAATGGACAGAGGAGGGCTATAAGGATATTTCCCGTTCAATCCTTCTCCCGTTCCCATCCTATCCTTATAGGACTCCGACATCTCATTCATAAGAAGAAACGCAGAGTACTTCTACTTCACGCCTGTCTTCTGTGAGGTCGTGGTATTTCAACGGTCGAGCCGGCTGCAACAGATGTTGTTCAACTGAGATTGAGGTTATTATACAATTATATATTTGTAATCGTTTTGATGTAGAGTAGGTAATTGTTTTGTAGAACTCAACTCACAGTAGTGTAAGAAATTCATTATGTAATCTGTATTTTTTTAAATAATGCAAAATAAATACAATATATCGCATACAAAAGCTGTGTAAGCTGTTAATTAATTAGTTATCCAACATTAAAGATGTCTGGATTCCAAGTACGTTCGAAGATTTGTACTGTGTTGAATTTTAAACCTTAAAGCCTTGTGATAGGTGTCAGTTTCAATTGATCACTTCATCCCTTTGTGTTCCTATAGTTTCAGATTCTCCACTAATTGTTCGTTCAGCATTAATCAGAGGTAATTCTTTGGCGGCAATTAAGCGTTTTATTTTAATGATCGGTAATTAAATGAGACATTATAACAGTTTATTTAGTAATTTCAATCGTCTAATCGCTAATTACGGTTTAGTCATTCGCAGTATTTCATCAAAATATCAACGTCTAGTTTGTCTGTCTGTCTGAACGCTATAAAATCAAATCGAATACCTTTAAACGAGCAACGATTTTCATGAAATTACCATGAAGGGGGAATTAGGGGGCGATAAATCGATCTAGCTAGGATTCATTTTTAGAAAATGCCGTTTAATTTGTGTTTTCAAGCACGGAATCAAATAAAAACTGTCAGAAAAATACCGAGCAAAGCTCCGGTCATCCAGGAATTATCCGAATCATAAATATCTATTTCCAAAGACCACCACAAATTCAAAGAAAACAAGGGTGAGCGAAGCTCGGTCCACATAGCTAGTATTACTAAATTTTCATAAATAGACGGGAGATTCATGATATATGACGACGATAATAGTAAAAAACTAGCTAGGTACAAGGTTAACATGTATCCATTGATAATAAAAAAATGAACACCTAGATGGCGCTATACTTAATGAAAAAAACATAAGTTCTGAAGATCCTGGTGAGGATAATGGGACAAACTATTTAAATTATTGCATTGTCATCGATCCTTGATAAGTGTGCAACGTATCAAATTAATCCAATGTTTTAAAGGGGTTCAGAATCACCATCAAAGGTTTCGTTACAAACATATCATACATACACACCATGCTTATAAAAAGATGTTAAACATATATATCGATCCGTGCGAAGTCAGAGTGTGTCGCTAGTGTATCCATAGCTACATATATACGATACTTATATACCATTATGTTATTGATAACCTACATGAATCAATTTCCTATTCGAGAGATGCGCACTTGTGTCGAGTACAGGAATAGACGGAACAGTGGTTGCGATGCCGGTCAGGTCGCTGTCGTCAGACGATGCTATCGCGGCGGCAAACGGGTCGACCCGACTGACCGCCTGTCTCGACTACCTAGAAGTCACTTCCTCTCGTGATCTTGGACACGTGTCGATTATGAGTAATCATTCCGAATGAAGGCACTATTGTGTCTTGGTTACATCCTAAAAACTTTACCATACGAACAGCACGTACGCGCAGATGTATGAATGTAGAAGAAGCTATGGTAATCCATAATCTTTGTGTTTTATGTAATTTTTAACAGGAAAATTGGAGTCCTGGTTTGATAGTCAAGGCTGCGGGAGTGCACTTAAAAAGAGCGGCAGGGGATCAATCTTCATGCGTTTGCTACGCCCAGCAGTGGACGACGACATGATAAGAGAGTAGATAGGTTTCATCTGATTGTATGGCTCGCTCTGTGATGAAATAGCACGACCTCACAGAAGACATGCTTGAAGTAGAAGGCGCCTGACAAAATGGAGAATACTTCTAATTCTACTCACCACAGCGAACTGCCAGAGACCTAATTGTAGTCCTCTTCCCCGTTGTATCATTTTATAATATGTGGCTTACTTAAAAAGGGCGATGTAAGAAGTACCCGTAACCGACGAGCTTGTATGCGTCGCGGCATCACACAATCGCGGCACTTCACAGAATTTTATATTTCTTACTGACCCAAAAAACGTCTGTTATTCGTCAAAATATTAACAGCGCCACCTACCCGCTTAAATTGTGAATCTAAGCCATGAGTGTATGGTCATAGACAATTTTATCAAAATCGGTCCTACCGTTTTTGTTCATTCACATACATACAAATTTCTTAACTTTGTGCATCATGAATAGGTGTATCATTTCGGACACGGTCGAGGGAGCTAACTCGAACCATCTCCGGCAATACCCCTTAAGGATTCCGTTTGTCCGTTCTGATTGAGATATCGAGGGAACAAGTGGCGTATTGTGCACTGAGGCCACAATGTGGCTGCTATCTGAGTCACGCATGCCCGCGGCCCCGGCGTTGCGTGCGGTGCCTTTGCTCCCCTCTACAGATCGCAACTTGTTTGAATATTGTCTTTAAGTATGGCCCTTATTTTATCTTTATTGTTATTTGTTTATTGTTTAACAATACCCCACTGTTTTAAAAGCTTTTTCCAATAATTTATAATTTCATATTCGTTATTCCATGTGTTATTCTTAGTTTATTGGCGTATTAAAAAATAGCACCTCGAGTAGGATTACAAAAGACTTTAAATTAGAAGTTTAGTACACACTGAACTTAATTTATTTTGAGGAAAAACCGAAAAAAAGTATGATTATACGATAGACGGGATGATGTAGTGCAGTCGGCAGGAGTTCAACAATATGCAAAGATATTCCTTCGGAAGCGCACCACCACAGCTACGTGCAGCGCGAGACGCCCTTTCTCCTGACTCAGCCGGCACTCCGCAGCCAATACTAATCATAGATCTACTTGTATTTTACCTACGGCTATGTCAATGTCGAGTTCAACTCCTCGATATTACTTTGTTAGCCTGAATTCAACGGCTTTCAGCTCATTCTTTTACTCATCGGTCTTCTCTAGTTGAGGGAAGTCCTGTACTAGATATTTAGATTGATAAAGTTCCTATATGTAGTTGCAACTCCAACCCAAAACTTTCCAATGTGTCCTCTTTGGTACATTTTTTTTCGCTGTATTTCTAAAGGTCTCAATACTTTTACATTTTGTAAGCAACAGCAAAAATCTCTGTGCAATTAATGGTCTCGGAACGTTAACTAAATGCGTATTTTAGGACGCGAGTGGAACAAGAGTGAGTGAGTGAATGACGAGCGGCTGCCCGAGTGAGTGATGTATGACGTCGGCGAGTGATAGATGGTTGGCCCGGGCCAGCCGGCCGGGGACAATGCATCAGCGCTGACACTGCGTATCGACGAACGGGACCAGCGGAGTAATTCAGGCGGGTCGCGGCGTGACAGCGTCCCGGCCGGTCGCACCGGTTTACTCACGATAGGGTTGTCACGTAAGATTTAAAAATATTTTTTACACATTTAATACAAGCACTCGTTACCCACTGGATACGGTAAATTATACGTCCGTCAGTCATAGTTACTAAAGTAGGTCTAAACCTGAACGTCACTAATATTTCCACTCAATAACTATATAAAGCTTGTGTTACTTTTTTTGA
This sequence comes from Papilio elwesi, assembly GCA_029849275.1. Lineage (NCBI taxonomy): Eukaryota > Metazoa > Arthropoda > Insecta > Lepidoptera > Papilionidae > Papilio > Papilio elwesi. Next base: position 364,273 of record CM056687.1, on the reverse strand, counting down.
TAATTTGTAACACGAAAACCTACTACTACAAACCTGTGTGACAGCCCTGTGCGGTTAACTTCAGTTTCCGTAAACACGGGCGCAACGATTGATAAATGCGCCCAGTTGATTGAGACTTTAATTCCTTAGTCCGCTATCGCCGCACCGCGCGGTAGAACAGCAATTACCGTACCGATTGGTCTAAGATACAGAATTTGTATACAATAATATTGACAGTATCTGGCCGCCGGTTGGAGCGCCGGTTGGAGCGCCACCTCTTGTACAACTTACTGGTAGTTTGAAATTCTATGAGATGTCGCTAGATGTCACTATTCGAGTATTAAATACTACCTGTCGCACGCATTCATTTGTTATTTTTTGTTAGATAATTCGAACTGTAGATAACATGTCTCAATTGTTATTTATAGAAACATTACCATGGCAACCGAAATTGAAATGTCAATAAATGTTTTTACGTATCTCAGGAATAGTTTTTTTAAGTTTTGTTTAAAGCGTAACAAACGAACAAGACTCAAATTCACATTTATAATATTAGTTATATTCGGAAAAACCAATCTTACGATGACAGAGGACAACGCAGAGTGAACTCGGGCCAAAACAATAAGTTCAGCAATCACTAGAAAAAGTTACTACGACCTAACAAGAAAAGAAGATTGAAATATTCTCCGGATATTGACGGACTCTGACAATGCAGAAGAATATCATTAATCAACTTAAGTTCACTTTTAATCCTACTAATATTATAATTGCGAAAGTTTGTAGGTACGGATGTTTGTTATTCTTTCACGCAAAAACGGCGAACGGATCTGGATGAAATTTGGCACAGAGGTAGACGACAGTCTGAGTTTTTATCCCGGAATAGTACAGTTCCCGTGGGATGAATTTTTAATTTTTTTGTCTACCTATACATATTCCGAAAGGGATCACTGCTGGGCTCTAAATAATCTCCCTTAGAGATAAACATAAGGGTTGACTTTATTAATACGCCAGGTACCAATTACCATCGTGATCAGTTTAGGGTTGTAAACTGTAAGATGAATTCAATGACAATAAATATTTATTCTGGTTGCTGAATGTAGGCGGTAGTTTAAAACTAAATATGTTATCTGCCTGTTAACGGGTACTACAATAAAAATGAGGCCATCATCGTAACGTTACATAAGTCTATTGCTTTACGAATGTACCAACGGACGATTACTCCTCGTGAGCGATAAGTGAGTTAATAAATAGTTCATTGTGGAGATATCTGCGTGTTCCCTGCCGCTCGATTGTTCTGCGGATGATTGATGGATGCTATGCCGGGATTTCAACGCTGTCGTATGCTACGGTGACCATATTGATGACAAGTTATTAGACATGTTTTATACTCATTAGTTGTTTGGGTAACAATTGCCTTTGCTATGTAAATGTGAAGGCCCTAGTCAGTTAGCTTTACGGAGTTTGACTAGCTGGAACAAGTTAGGTACTAGCCTATCTATCGCCGCTACTATCTCTCTCACACATGTCGCGCTCTCGCTCACACACAGACACGCGGCAAATCGATCGTGCATGATCGGTAACTCTCGGCTCAAGCGCCGGACCCGATCGTAACGCTACATTTCTAGCGAATGCCACCTACTATCCATCAATTTATAAGACGTTGTCACGTCAAAAATTTCAATCTCAGCTCTGTTCTGAGTACTGTTCCAACAGAAACACGCTAGGGCCGTATTTGTCCTGAAATGTTCCAAGAATTGGTCGCCCTATTGTACAAGTTAATACAGCCGGCGATATCTCGCCTCGATTGTAACATCGCGAGTTATTGTCTGGTGCTTTTTAAATAGAGCACTGAGTGATTAATTTGACAACGGGACACCGACGGGCGCTAAGTGCGAGCGGTTTGTTTATAGCGACGCTTGCTGGGATGACGGACAGACGGACAGCTGTTGTCGCTGTTGGGCCATGCTACGGTCACACTGCTCCTTTGTGTCTATGGAGACCAATACGTACGAACTTGACACAACTAAAAACCTTTCTACAAAAACTTTGTATGACGTTGAATGAATTTGTCATTAATTTCATTTTTTTTACTTATACATTTTATTTACTTTTACATCTTAGGTATTTACCAAATGAAAGAAAATATATAATATCGTCTTAATTTGGTTATAAATAATAAATAATGGCGGAAAACGGATAAACCTGTTTCTTTCTTACTTGCTTTCATTTATTAACAATAGATGTCGCTCTTAGCTTTGGGATAATTTAGTTAACACTGAAATGCGAATACATACATTTTAAAGTTACGTTTTTGTGAATAAACAGTCGAGCTGGCTTATGGATTCAAGGACGTTGCGTGACTAACACTCCTATATGCTAATTCTTCACGAGTCATGTCGCCTGTTCAAGTAACACTCGAGGTAAAGACGCCAGTAGCTTCATTCCATACACGGTCATTTTATCCAGTAAACTGACGAGACAAGCATAATATTTTAAAGCAGATTTTTAGAGTTCCGTACCCAAAGGGTAAAACGGGACTATTACTAAAACTCCGCTGTCCGTCTGTCTGTCTGTATATCACCAGGCTGTATTTAATTAATCATGTTAGACAGTTGATTGATGTATTTCTTATACTAAGCACAATAAAATAAATATTAAATGGTGCATACAACAAACGTGATTTTTTTATAGATAATGGTAGGGAACCCTTCGTGCGCGAGTCCGACTCGCTCTTCACTGATTTTTAAACACATATTCCCCGTTATTATTAAAGCATAATCGGATCTAGTCAGCATTGACAACAACAAGCTAGTAAATCTTACTTTTTAGTGGTTGTTCTAACAGAAACCAATAAATTAACACCCCTGCTATGCATGTCCAGTTTAAAAGGCGCCACAATACGTGATCCGAAGCACCAGTTACATCATGATCCGCCGAAAGGTATCCCGAGCAGAACGTAACTTCCCCTAAGTATCATCACAATATGTGAAACCTTGACTGGACTAGACTAGATCGTCATTTGTTTTCGGTTTAGAACCCCTTAGGGTATTACAATTAATGAGGTTTTAAGAGAAAATTAAGTAATTAAATAGTTAACTAGTCCGGTCTTCGCGCACATATCCCCGAAACTAATACGCCAAGTCCAAGCCGAGGTTCCCTCGTGGGGGCCCTTAGCCGAGTCACTCCATGGAGCGTCCGCCGAAGCGACCTATGAGCTCGGCGGCCTCCCAATCCGGTAATACTAATAAAGTAACAGCCCGAGCCGAGGCTCCGCCCACGGAGGGAGCTCTCGAGCTAAGTTACTCTTAAAGAGGCTTAGGCTAGGCGCCCTCAGCGCTCTGCCGCCTCAAACCCGGTGAATCTGTAAAAGCCTCTTCCAGGCTAACAGTGACAAGACAGTCACAAAAAAAATTAAATTGTTTTCTAAACTTGAGCCCATTCAATTGGTTGTTAAATTTGTTCGTTAGGTTAACAATCAGGAAAATATAATAGCGATATCGTATTTGTGTCGTACAAAGGCTTTGATATAAGCGCACGTAAAATATAAATACGACTGTAGTGTGCCCCGGCTATAAACATCTAGGAGTGAACTAGTTAACAGCCGCGGCGAATACCCGCTCCGTAAATTGTAATAATTTATGTTGGCCAACATGAAATTATTAGATTTAATGTAACCAGAGTGTTGTGAAGTAAACTTTAAGGTGTTTAGAACCCAATAAGTTAACACTATCCATTACAATGTTAACTCGTAATATATAATTATTTAGTTGACGTGTATTGGTAGACGCATCAAGGATGAACTGTTTTGCACACTTTGTATAGTATTGGTTGAAAGATGTTCGCTTTATCTAAAAAATATATCCGATTTACATTTAAAATAAAATAAATATGCGCTCACGCCCGTAACCCAGACGGGTAGGCAGAGATCATGGATTTCCATTGGGCGCGATCCTAGCACACCTCTCTCTTCTACATCCATACATCTATACACAAACTCGTCGGTTATGTGTGCTCCTTGTATCCCTTTTTTAGTAAGCCACCAGTTTCATCGATATAAGTTCTCCTAGGGCGTCCCCTACCAACTCTGCCACTCACTTTTGCAACATAAATCTGTTTCGTTATTCTCTCTTCATTCATCCTTTCAACATGCCCGAACCAAATTTAAAAGTCACTTAAATTAAAAGCCAGAAAAATAAATAATCTGTATATAAAGGGACTTCCAGGTATCTATTGACTCATTACGATATCTCTGGAACCATATGGCCTAGAGACTTGAAATTTGGAAGGAATATACCTTTAGACGAGTAGAGGTCAGCTAAGAACGGTTTTTATGAAATTCCACCCGCAAGAGGATTATGGGGGCGCTAATTAATTATAAGGCGGAACGAAGTTTGCCGGCGAACTCTTATTTTTTTTCTTCTAGTGCTTTCCTATCGGAGGTTGGGCAATCATAACAGCAAACTGGTCTCAATTTAGTGCTCATGTACACCACTGGCGCAGGTTTTCTGGCCAGTATATCCTTCTACGACCTGGTCTTCGGCGGACCGCTCCAGGAGAGGGAAGAGGGTTGGTGGACGTCATATGTCTTCAAATTTGGTAGTTCTATGCCGGTTTCCTCACGATTCCTTCATCGTTTTTCGCAATAATGAAAGAAATTACACAAAGTAAAGCGCCTGCTTGGGTTAGAACACACAGCACAGTACATAAGTCGGGGCCTAAACCACTTGGTCACCAATGTACTCTAAGCGTACAAATATATTTTTTCCCTAGCAAGATAATAAGTATCTCCTTTCATTAACACGATTGACTCTGTTGGTCTGTGAGGGTGTGCGCTGCTACTACAGATTCTTACTGATATAAAATTATTCATAGGAGATATTTAAAGAAATATTTGCCGCAAATAACCTTCCTACAAATTTATATCGTAATGTATATGAAACTGTCCACTGCTCTCGAATTCGCCTCGTATTTAGACTCGGTAGTTACAATTTCATGGGTCCAAATTGTCTATTTCAAAGTAAAGGTAGCACACGGTGTTCATTAAAAGCTGCGGGCTTATTCGACCTAGGCCTTATCAGAGATCGAACGCCCGAAAGCTCTATTTATTTAGGTACGAGCTTTTAAACTAACTCGGTGAATGTACGCTGAATTAATATCTCCGTGGATATTATTTGAATTATCATAGAAATTTTATAAAGCTTTTATTTATTTATATTATAGTAATACTAGTGACCCGCCCCGGCTTCGCCCGGGTACCACTAATTATGTTGATCCGATCGCTACCAAACACAGGAATGTGCCAATCTGGACAATCCCTGTAAATTTCATCGAAATCGGAGTCTATAGGTCTATAGGCAACATACAAACTACGCTTTTTATATACTTTTTTTCATAAAAATCATCCTATGTTACTTCTAGTACCTCCAAGAATATGTGTACAAAGTTTCATGATGATCGGTTGAGTAGTTTTCGCGTGAAAGCGTAACAAACAAACTTACATTCACATTTATAACATTAGTAGGGATTGTACTTTAATATATATTTTTTAAGAAATGTATAACTAACACCGAAGACACTAAAACTATACCTTGTTTCATAGCAAGATATAATTTTTGTAAACAAACGTCATTTACCATACATGGCCGCCATTACACTTTATATACTTTGTAATATTGTTGAAATGGTTAGATTAAGTGACGTAAAATAGTGTAATATTATCCATACTGTAAGGTGCTAATGTTGTAAGGTAATTTGAGACGAATTGTAACGTTTTATACCTTTGTTTACAAAAATTACATCTTGCTGTGAAACAGGGTATAGATAGTCATACACACTCCACATTTTAGTGTTTAGTGCTACCTTTTTTATTTCCATTACAATTCTGAGGCACTGAGATACTTTGATCAGGGCGTGGCGGTCACAGCGAATGCGAAGTTCGTATGCGAACTCATTAAATTACACGTTCTAATGCACGTAACGAACTATATCCAGACATACATATATGTTATTACTTTGAAGTTATGGTGTTTGAAAGAGAACAAAGTAGGACAGTTATTGATATAAATGTTAACACACGTTAAAATGTTGAACGACGAGTGACTGCGGGAAATAAAATGAATGGGGCTATAGGTACAGTAGTGAGGAGTCAGAATGTGTCTATGAAGGCTCGACTGGCAATACACAATGCTGTACTAGTCCCCACTTTAATGTATGGAAGTGAGAGCTGGGTTTGGCAGGAAAAGCATGTTAGTAGAGTTAATGCCGTTGAGATGCCATGCTTAAAAAGTATGCCAGGATCGCGCCAAATGGAAATCCATTATCTCTGCCTACCCCTCTGGGTCGCGGGCGTGAGTATATATTTATTTTAACTTATAATTACACGTGAAGGCATTTGTCTCGACGTCTGAATGCGTCTTATGTAATGTTTCTAGCCCCAGAGGGTATGTTATAGGGGCCACGTCTGTTAACAGTTAAATATTTTTTGTACCAGACATGAACATATAGCTAATTACTCGCCAAAAGAGGCTCGCTAGCGGCTGTGAGAGATTACCTAATACGGTGATCACTTTTTGCCAGCTCAACGTCCGGATTGGGGAATTAAGAACTTATTCACATGTGCGTGGGAAATTCGTGCGTTTAAAGATAATAAATGCAAAATATAGAAAATTGTTTTAATCACGAGGTTTGTTTGTTGTGTAGATTTAAGATTTCCTTGTAACTAGGGTGATTTGCGAACTTGAAGTTATTATAATTTTTAAAAATCGCAATAAAATGAACGGAAGTCAGCTTGTGAATTTATTAATATTATAGTAATTTTTCTTAACTCCCTTCAGGTTTAATTTATGAATAAAATAGATATTAAATGATTATTCTATTCCGTTTAACGCTGTAGTTCCCTTCTCATACAAAGAGATTGTAAGATTTCTATACATTTAAATAACTGTGTGTACATATAACATTTTACATGAACTTGAAATTTATATGGAAAGACAGACATATTTTAAATAATGACTTGTTATATTTACGCGAATATTTTGGAATAAAACTAATTTTACAGATTATATTGCGTTCGTTTAATTAAATAAAATCCGTAAAACTAGTTTTATATCAAAGTTTTTAAATAAAGTCAATACCATGTTTGCATAGTCAAATATACAGAATTTTACAGAGTTAAGATATTATGGATTGAATAACTGCATTAAGCGAATAAGTAAGGCAACAGTGAACACATATTTCATAAAATTATGCAAACATTCACTAATAACATTATGAAGGCATGATAAACGCGCGACTCAACCGGTTCGTGTGGGGCGGCCTTTACGCGTGATTCGTCTATTCGTGTAGATATCACGTTAGTGGTTGATATGCGTCACGCGGCCAGCAGCTAGAGTTCCAGCGAGGTTCACTTTGATATTTTGTTTTGCCTATAAATTTATAATGACACTTGAACCTCTACTTGTAGCGGGGCCTCAATCCATATTAAATAACTTGTTCCGAATCTTTATAAATTATGTTAGGTCCCAATACAAATTACAATAAATTTCGTAGAAAAAAATATTCCAGATTTGGCGCCGGCACGCGGTCAGCATTGTCAAGTGCCTGAATGTGAAGATCTTGATGTCAAAACCCCTGCTGACACCTGGTACTGCTTCCAAACAGAATTATAGCCGAATCAATATATCAATAAACTGAATGAGAGATTGTAAGTCATAATACACTAAGCTAAGGCCGATGCATACCATAACGGGGTTAAAACGGGCACGGGACTGCGATGGGACGGGGACGGAACGTTGTTTAGTAAATACTGTCCGGGAGTTTAATGTATACGCACTGTGATAGCGACTCGGAACTAACGTCCTAGTGTTGTGATATGTAATAGTCACATTTTAAAATATTGGGAGCATCGTCGCCAACGCTGTTTTTACGTCCCGTACGTGTAACCTCCCTGTTTTTCCCATAAAAAGTATCCTGTGTTAATACCTCCAAGAATATGTGTACAAAGTTTCATGACGATCGGTTGAGTAGTTTTCGCCTGAAAGCGTAACAAACAAACTTACATTCACATTTATAATGTTAGTAGGGATATGGAAGATTGCAAGGGTGCCTATATTTATGCTTAGTATTGTTGTGTGTGAAATGTGAGCCGAGCACTCGGAACAATAGTGTTTCTAGGAACGTAATCGCCGGCGACTGAATGGGCGTCGCCTTATCTGCAAATCCGTTCCAATAACCCGAATGAGGAGGAAGGCATGGCTTATCAGCTTCATGAATGACGCTTTTGGCAAAGTTGCTGAGAACAGGTCGACGACCTAGCCGAGTCTAGACGACCTGGGGACTCGACTAGTGATGTGCGTTGCTTCTTTAGGATGACAAAATCTTGTCGATATTTTCTCCTAGAGGTAACGTTATCGCTAATGCACGACTCAACATCCCGTATTCATGTCGGTCTTAAAGAACGCTTCTAAGTGTTCCATGAGCGCAACTTAACCGTTCTTCATAGATTTAATGTTCAAAGATAGAGGCGCCACATAATATCAGCTAAACTCTTCCCTCGTTTGATCTTAAATACGACAGAACTTTATATTTGCGTGCTTATTTTATATTAATATCGATATTCAAGTGGTCTCCGAAACCAATTTCGGCCATCACTACTTCCCCGGCGGCCGTAGCGGTCCTAAAGGTCACGATTTGGATTCGTACGTTCGCTCAGTTGGTGGTAATTGTTTTTAATTTACGTTAAATTTGGCAGCCGCCGCCGCGACCCAGACCACTTTCTGTCATTACGCATTTTACTGAGGCGAGGGCGTTTCGAATACCTCCTTGTATTTTTTTTAAATTACTCTAAATAAGCTTCCTATGGTTTTATTGGTAATAAATTAAAGCTACCAACTCGGATATTGGATTTTAGAATTTAATTGATATAAAAATAAAAAAGCGTCAATGCATTTTGGCGAAGATGAGTTGAAGCTTTGCAACAGACAGTTAAAGGAATTGGGGGAAGGGATCAAAGGCGAATGGGCCTTCTGCACTTGAGAGTACTGAATTCCTGACGATCTTCTCAGTGTCAGTATTCAGTTTGTAGTCCTTCCCAGTCGTGGTGCTGCACTACATTTGGATGTTATAAAATATCATGTTAGGTATAAAATAGCGATTTGTTACCCATTGTTCTAGGCGAACGACAATCGCGGTAATACGACGCGACGCGACACGAAAATATCAAGCAGTATTACCGTGGGATTAAGGTAGGTAGGTATTTAATAAAACGAAAGCTTGCAAGAAAGAGTACGAAGTATAGACATGTTTCTAGAAGTATAGTCTTTTCTTTCGTCGTATTTAAGTTATAGAATCCATTAGACTAACAACGCTCGAATACCATAAAAAATAGCTTGGTAATTCTTAGCTAAGAAGTAATTCGAACAGCCTCTTCCTTCAGGTAGTTATCAGCAAAGGCTTCAATGGAAATATTTGTAATAGTTAATTAACAGTCTAGTCGGAGCTGGCTGAATGTCTTTAGACAATTAAATTTATTGCCACTTTCTAAATAACCTTCCAATGTCAATTTAATCGCCAATTTCATGTACAATGCCTAACTTGACCAATGGAGTATTCAAAGTGGACCGTCCGTTCAATAGTATGCGACATTAGAAACCGTTTATTTCTTTAGACGAAAGGTGAGTAAACCGCCGTCTGTGGACATTGTTAATCACAAGACAAGAGTATAGCGAAATACAACTATATTTACTAAAATAAACTTTACTTTTGTTACCAAAATATATAAAACCTTTATTTACAATATCAATTGTCATGGTAATGTTACATAAGGTGGCAATAACAAAGTAATTTTATGCGGCATCTTACAAAAATATCTAGCGTGGAAATTATCTAGCGTGGAAAATATCTAGCTTGGAAAATATCTAGAATGGAAAATATCTAGCTCGGAAATATCTAGAGTGGAAAATAGCGAACTTTTCCTATAGTTTTTTTTATTTTTACGGAATAATTTGTTCGTATAGCATCGATAGGACAGCGCTGAAAATCAGTGTTGTGAACCCCATAAACTATGCTGAACGCTGTCCTATACGTTTGTTATATTTTTGGTAATTTGTAATGTGTAACTATTTAACGACGAAACAAATTACTTTCTCTTTTCTCTCTTTTCTTTTCTATTTCTTTCTTTTATTATATTTTTCCTTCTTTTATTTTTTCTTTCTGCGTGCGAAGCCGCGGGAATCAGCGAGTTATCAATTTAGGCAGTTGCACTGGGCATCTTAGTTGCAACAGCTTATTTATTGACCAATTTATTACCTAACTTAGCTAATCTCACGTATCCATCACGTAGGGAATTTAATAATTAACGTGGGGTGTAAAGGGCAAATATAATTAAATATTTTGACAACATACTATGATAACTGTATTTAAGATAAATATGCCAATTATAGGAAATAACTCATTGTGTGGAATGTTATTATTAATATAACGGGATTGAAATGAGTCGACGAACTTCAATCGACTTACAATTTTAGACATTAGTTTTCTTTTTTTTTAATAATTATTATTCCATGCGTGCAGTTCAAGTTGGTCGGTCTCAAAGAATACGGTTCAGTTCTAATTCTAACTTGATCCAACGCACAAACCATCATCAACGCGACAGTGTTTTATGAATACGTTAAAATTGCTAGAATCTGTCTGTCTGTCTGCCTTGAAATTTAATGTTATGTTTTTGGACTTATTGTAGAATCTATACTGATAAATAAAATTGAAGTGTCTGTGTGTAATATCAAAATAACATTGCCGTACTCAATACACATTATGCATATAAGGTACTTATAACGAAAATACAATTTTTAAAATTTTTGTCTGTCTGTCTGTTTATTCCGTCTAACCTCCGAAACTACTGAATCGATTCGGATGTTACTTTTACTGATAGATAGCTAATATTGTCGGGATTCAAATAGGCTAATTTAATTTAAGCAAAATATTTAGAGTTCCGCGCAAAAAACCCTCTAAAATGTTTTTTCGAATTTATTTCCATGCGGACGAAGTCGCAGGTAACAGCTAGTTATTAATATAAAGGCCTACCATATTTAAGTCCGAACCATGTCTTATGGTAGGGCTGATATCGCCTCGTGGTCGGCGAAGGCCTAGGCCTGCGCTGCGGCGTGGTGCAGGTGGGGGAACAGCAAAAGAGGAAGAACCTCTTGTCGCGGATCTTCTCGGCGGCCTTCAGCCGTTCGCGGGCCAGCCTGCCGGCACAGCGGCGCGGCCCGCCGGCCTCCACCACCGCTACCATCACCAGGATCGTCACTAGCACCAACCAATTCATTGTCACGTGGTCAAGACATCGCACGAATACATAAATCACATCTCTAACATCAACGCAACTGTCTTTTAAAATTTATTAGGTATTAAATATTTCGAGAAGCCATTCCCGCGATGTTCGCGTGGTCAGCGGCGTCATACAATGGACGTACGTGCGTCCCCGCCGGCACCGCCGCGCAGACTGGAGGCCAGTATGGAGTATGGGACAAGCCGGGCTATGGGCACCACGCGCTCTCTGGGGCCCCGTGCTTGCGCCGCTCCTGTGCGCTAAAATCGCGCTTTTTCACCATCTGTGCGATTGGGCGGCAAACTCGTTCCACGCGAATTGATTGTCGAATATCAAACTCGTTCGATTCCACGTCGGGGCAATGACCGTTCAGCCATCAGTCAGAATTATAGGCGCTAGGTGTGTTTTTGTTTTTTTTTGTTTCGGTGGTGCTTTTGATTGATGTTATTTCGGATTGATGCAGGGAATTATGGTCCTTCGGAGCCGGATATGATTTTAATTTTTAGTTTTTACTGTGTACTGTATATATTCTGTAAATTGAAGGTTTTGAATCGGTTTTAATTTAAATTTAAAATAAATAAATATGCGCTCACGCCGGTAGCCCAGAGGGGTAGGCAGAGATCATGGATTTCCATTTGGCGCGATCCTGCCACACCTCTTTCGCTTCTTCCACATTCATACATCTACGCATGCATGCTCGTCGGTTATGGGTGCTCCTTATATCGCCCTTTTTTAGTAAGTCATTAATCTGATCGATATAAGTTTTCCTAGGGCGTCCCCTACCAACACTGCCACACTCTTGCAACAAAAATTTGTTTTGTTATTCTCTCTTTATTCATCCTTTCAACATGCCCGAACCACCGAAGCATACCTTTCTCAATTCTAGTCACAACGTTCACTTTTAAGCCACATTTCCCTTATACGCTATTTTTAAACCTATCATTCAAATTCACGCCTAACATACTTCTCAAGGATCGCATCTCAACGGCATTAACTCTACTAACATGCTTTTCCTGCCAAACCCAGCTCTCACTTCCATACATTAAAGTGGGGACTAGTACAGCATTGTGTATTGCCAGTTGAGCCTTCATAGACACATTCTGACTCCTCATTAATTTTACTTATATACTACTATGATATATATATGTATTACTAGTGACACGCCCCGCCTTCGCTCTGGGTAATTATATTCACCCAATTGCTACGAAAATTCACAGAATCACCCTCTAGGGCAATCTGACAATTTCCAGAATATTACATCGAAATCGGTCCACCCTTTTCGGAGTCTATATACAAACAAACATAGATTGCAGCGCCATCTGCTGGGTTTATTTGTGAATCTAAACCATCCTCGAATCCACTTGAACACATACACAAATATTCATTCAAATCGGTTCAGCTGTTTAGGAGTTCACTGTCAACACACGTACGGAAGAATTATATATGTAAAGATGTTTATATGTGTACTATGATAAGCCATTTTAGTTATTAATAATGCCTCATGTATAATGTGCCATCATTTTAATTCTGGTTTTTCAAATAATTTCATATAAAAACAGTAATAAATATGTGATACTTTAAGATTTTCTATCGTTTAATCTGTTCCGGCTTGTAGCTTCAACTTCCAGAAGTGTAATGCTATCAGGCGCTCCGCCACTAATTAACCGCCGAGCTAGAGATCGCTCCTCTGATAGCGGACGGGGGCGCGCGGGTGGCCGCGGCGCACCGCGGGACTCCACTAGTCCATCAAATAAACTGAGCACTAAAATACCGCTAGTGTAACCTCACCTGTCTCTTCTCTATGTTTGTTAAAGTCTTTACTGATCTTATAATGTTTAGGTTTTGAAAAAATTAGAGGCTCTGTTACATACGACATGGATTTCAATTCTGAGATTAATATTTCCACCTAGCATTTCCCTTTAGAGCAGTGGTGGTTCAGTGGTTTTGGCATCGACTTATGTACTGTAGGTCGCGGGGTCGAACCCAGGCTCTTTACTTTGTGTAGTTTATTTTCATCACCACTGCTCCGAAAACGGTGAAGGAAGACATCGTGAGGAAACCGGCATGTTCTTAGAACCACTAAATTCGAAGACATGTGACATCCACCCGCACTGGGCCAGCGTGGTAGATTACGGCCCATTCCCTCTCTCGGGGAGGAGGTCTGTGTCCCTGCAGTGTGGAACATTCTAAAAAAAGCCGATTTATAATTTTATTATTATGTTCCTTTAAGTGGTACTTATGATGCTGCTACCAAGGAGGTCCCTGACCTCCCTGACTCTAATTCCATAGTTTTTAATTTTTCAAAGATGTATGTACACAATATTAGAAAATGCAACTCTTGTATGGTACTTGCGTAATACTCTATATACAAGCCAGGCTTAAGGTCCGGAATCTGTGGAATTTAATCAGATAGCGGGGCTGTCGTATTTGGACACGGATCAGCTGAACATACTAGTGCCCCAGTTCGCCGCTGCATTGTAACAAGCTTTTTAATTACCAGTTATTCTCGTTCCTATGACGACACGCCGAGACACACAATTCGTTTGACGTGAGGTATTCGTTCGAATAATTATTTTTTCAAGACAACGCTTCTCTAGGCTCTATTTTTAGATGGATTACATCTTAGGAGCCTTTTACTACTATTGTTAACATTATTAGGAGTAGTGTGGTTAAGAAGTATGGTTCAAAAGAGGCCGTTGTAACCAAAGGTGGGAGAGAATTAATTATAAAGAAAAAAATGACGATGTATGGTGTATAAGTGACTGGCAGTTTTGGTTTCACTTCAGTGCCATACCCCACCACCATGAGCTCTTGAAACGTCGGAACCAAAAACTTTGAATCCGTTACATTTGTTTTATTCCAACTTAAGTGTATCGACAAAATTATTATAGGTATAGCACCTAAGTGTACCCGTTACTGATAAACAATTCTGTATAGACGCATGGATCTAGAAGAAGCGGTTAGGGATTTACGTAAAATCCTCTCCTCTTCTAAGCCTCTGCCAACCTGGGTTAACTACCTCAATTCGGTGAAAAAGCATCATGTGGCTTTAGCCTTAAGAACAAATCTACGTGACCCGTTTGATAACGAACATAAGTCCGCAGTCCGTCCGTCCGTAGCGGCTTATCACCCTATTTAAATCTTTGCAACGTTCAGAGTTGAAATAAACATTCAATTCAATTATCCACTCGAGTCGGTGATCACGGACGAATATTTTTATCTGTTTGCGTAACTCGCGCAATCAACCTAAGGCCTCTCACAAAGCGAGCATTATGTGTCACGACAGGGCTTATCAAACGCGAGTTGCAAGAACGAACATTGAAATTAATTTTAAATAATTTTAATAACGCCAGACACGTGTACTAGATGGCGCCACTAGAAGACGAAGGTGGCAAACGAGCAAGGGGTCACCTGATTTTAAGTGACAGCTACCCATAGTCATCAACAAGCAAATGTGTTGCAGATGCGTTCCCTACCTTAATAGACAGAGGAAGAGAGGCATCCGTTCACGTCCTATCCGTCCGAAAGGGTGGGAAGGGGAAGAGGACTGAAATTAGGCCTCCGGTACCATACTCATCAGACTAAATACAGAGTGCTTCTACCAGTTATTTGTTAAGTTTCGGTTGAATTAAATTCAACGGCGGGTAAAGCCGCAGGGCACAGCTAGTCTTTTAATAGAAATTACACATGTATTAATCTTTTTTGAAAAGATAAGTAGCATTAAAGAAAAAAGATAATTTGGGATACCTTTAATATCTAATTTAAAATCGACGAGGATTAACATGAAGGCGCCAGCGTCATCAAGGACTGAAATAATTTACGTAGGACAGATTTCGCAATTGCTTTCAACGAAGATCGGAAAGGCTATCAGAAGTGACAGTCAAAGAACTTTAAATTTATAAACTATCGTTCCATGCGCTAGACACAAATGTAAACAGTAGCTTGGGCACCCCTGACAAACGATGATACGTAAATTAATGTGCGAGTGAAGAAGAAATACACACACATCAAGTTAATTGGGCTACTGTGTATGAACATTGATAAAAATGTAAAAATACATGAATAAAAAAACATTTTTTTGTCTAGGAATATATCACCACTCCCTGGCCTTTATAGATCCATACTGTACAGGTTTAAGCTACAAATTTTTAAGGCTAACTACTTGACGCTAAACTTCCTCGAGAATTATGTTTAAGGAATAAGCAAGAAAGATTCTTCCAGACTGAGCATCCAAAAGCGAAGACAATTTTAATAAATGGGTCTTATAATGTATCCATAGGACTTAAGAGGATGCAAGAAGATAAAAACGTCCTATCTTATTTTTTTTATAGTACTAGGTGGCAAACGAGCAAGCGGTTCACCCGATGTCAACTGGTCGCAACCCATAGACTTCTGCAACTAACTAATGAGTTGCAGATGCGTTGCCCACCTTTCAGAGGGAACAAACAGAAAATGGTTATTTCCAAATCCTATACATCCCCTCCACTGTCAAGGTCTCTTCCCCTTCCCATCCTTTCCTTACAAGAAAAGGGTGGAAGGGGGAGCGAACTAGAATTAGGCCGCCGGCACCTCACTCATCAGACGAAACGCAGAATACTTCTGCTTCACCACTTAACATTAGGTGGGATTGTTGTCAAACGCTAGTTTATCCATTACAAGAAAAATTAACATTAATTTATTTAGAGGAAAAATAACTAGTTCGTTGTCTTTAAAGAGGCATGTTCAGTGTGAAATTAGGTCGTGAAATCAGAGTCGCAAGGTCTTCGCTGTAGCAAAGGGTTCACTGTTCCAGCCGGACGGCGTGGGCGTCCGCCGGCCGTGACAACGGGGCTTGGGATTAGATTACGTCGTAGTAACATTGACAATGTTTTAATCCAAAGTACAAGAGTAAGAATTATTACCATAGCTTGCGAAATAGACATAGAAGGATTACAAACAGATCACAGACTTAGAAGGACTGAGATATGAAATTGTGTGCACTGGCAACTTATTTTGACGTGACAACGTCTTATAAATTGATGGATGGTAGGTGGCATTCGAAATGTAGCGTTACGGTCGGGTCCCGCTGGGCTTGAGTCGAGAGTAACCGATCACGCACGATCGACGTGCCGCGTGTCTGTGTGTGAGCGAGAGCGCGACATGTGTGAGAGAGATAGTAGCGGCGATAGATAATGCTCATTGTTTTAGGAAACGTTGTCACGAATTTAACGTCCGAGCGCCTTGCGCCCAGACAGCTGGGATTTCACGCCTATCTTCTGTGAGGTAGTATTTCACCTTTCGAGCCGGCCCATACGTGCTACAGATGCTGTTATTGCGGACTCCGTGGTTAAATTATCCAACAGTCTTAGATTCTATTAAATAGTATAGAATCAACCTGTCACAGGTAAGAATCTAAATCCAGTCACTTCGTGTTAGCACAGTATTTAACAAGGCTGTTTGTCACCACCCCCACCATTTCCCCGGTCAAGACGCAGCGCAACGGTATAGCCTCGGCGACGTCATCTGCCCGCCGGCACTCCGCTACAGACCGTCGAGCCGAACGGACGTGCTTTGTTCGCGCTCAACATCTGTCGCTCTGCCCGACTTAAGTCGGGCCATCCGCCGTACAGGTGCGCGTCATTAGCGCGCCGCCGCCCTTTGTTCGCGAGCCGCCTGTTCGGCGTAATTTTTATTGCGCCGGCCATCTGGCAAGTGAATTTCTCGTTTCTTGGGAACGTTAACGTCTTAATTAGGTTGTTATTGTTTCCGTTTCTGGGAACAGCGTGTGCAAGGCGTTGCGAAGTGCAGTTTTGACTGCGCGGAACAACAACTTAGCGACGCATTTTGAAAAAACCCTAGCGGATACCTAACGGTGACAACGAAGCTAGTCAGGTAGACCCGTTCGCCCGCGTTTCCCCGTCTGGGAACCGCGAAATTCGGAAGGGACCTCCACCACTGGCCTTGGGTAGTGCCCTAGTCAACGTTGGTCCACGTATTGGCCATTTAGAGCCCACGGGTAGTTATAGTTAGTACCTAAGTACACACCCGAGTGCACAATAAGATCGGCACTCGGACGCACTAGGGCTACACGCAGTAGGCACACATCCTCCCTGCCTAACCCAGCAGGGAGGGAGCTAGGGATACACACCCCGGCCTCCCACCGGGACCGCCTGACCAAGTAGATAAAGATTCTAGGAAGTAGAGATAATGGCGGAACTAAATGCCACCGCTATTTTAGAATTCCTCCGGGAGAAATTCCCGGAAGTATTTAAGGCCATCACGGCCTCGCAGATAGGCGTGCAATCCGGAGCCTCCTCAGAGGCCTCTAACTCAGCCCCAGCCTCAAGCGCTGCGTCCTCCTCCGGCTCCAGTGACTCCGAAATGGAGCTGGACTCTCCCCTGTCCCCCGAAAATCCAGAGGACAAGGGCGGCCTATTTACGGTCGTATCAAATAAAAAGAAGCGCAAGAAGCGCTCCTCCCCCGCTGGCTCACTAGCCTCCTCTCCGGTGCCACCAAAGGCACATAAAGGAGAGCCTCAAATAGTAGCTGGACCGTCTCAGCCCGCATCGGCCCCCATCCCCGCCCTTATGGAAACCCCAGTTGTGCTTCCCAAGCCTACTCCCGCCCCGCAGCTTAAGCCTGCCACCCCCATTGCAACTCCCGCGACCCGTGCGCCGCAGGATAAAAGACCCCCTCCGATTTACGTCCAAGCCCAAGACAAATGGCCGATGATACAGTCGGCCATGTCCAACAAGTTCAAAATAGTCGCTACAGCGACGGCCCAAGGCATCAAAGTGCAGCTCGAAACTGCGGATGCTTTCCGGCAGGTAACCCGATTCCTACATGAAAAGGAGGTATATTTTCATACCTTTACACTCGCTGAAGAGCGCATCCTTAGGGTTGTGGTAAAACGCATCCCTAAAGAAATTCCGCTAGAGGAAATCGCCCAGTCCCTTAAGGACCAAAAACTACCAGTGTTAGGTGTCTATCGTATGACGAATAGACGTACTCGAGCCCCAATCGACCTTATACAAGTCCACCTAGAACTGTCACCTGAAGGCAAAGCAATTTTCGACATAAAGTCGATCTGCGGCCTTAGTGGCTTGGTGGTGGAGCCGCCACGCAAAAGCACTCTACCGGGCCAATGCCACAAATGCCAAATGTACGGGCACGCAGCCCGTAATTGCTTCGCCCGCCCTAGGTGCGTCAAGTGCCTAGGTGACCACGGCACCTCAGGTTGTCCTCGTCCGAAGGACAAATCAATGTTGGCTACATTTGGCCCTCCTGCTTGTGTCCTCTGCCAATCACAGGGACACACCGCTAACTACCTCGGGTGCCCAAAAGCACCGAAACGTAAACAGCAGCCCCAACAACAACCTCGTCTTCCGTCTAGGCGACCACAACTTGTACCAACTACGGCATCTTTCCCACCCTTACGCCCAGCGTGGCAAACAACCACTCCACTGACCTCCGCATGGTTCAAACCGAGCCCAACCGTCGCCGCGATTCCTCAACCCGCCGTTAGTAAGCCGGCACCCGCCAAGCCGGTCGCACCCGAGAAAACGACAGGGACCAATCCCTTCGAGTCCCTCAACAAACTAGGAAGCCTTAATATGGAAGAGGTACTCACTTTTGCCGATGAATACTTAAACGCGTCCGGGAACATAGGCACGCGGCTATATCTAATACGCAAGTATAAGCACATCGTTAGTGCTTTAGAATTCAATTAGCCGTTACAGAGATGGATAACGCTAAAAATAAAAATAGTCCTCCGACTCTCACGCGCAATTACGGTCGAGTTAAACCATTATCAATTAATATAGCATTTTTTAACGCGAACGGCGTAAAAACACAACGCGACGAAATAAATAACTTCCTCCGCGAACATCAAGTCGACGTACTACTCGTGCAGGAAACATTTCTTAAACCAACAATGAGGGACCCGAATGTCCCCAATTATAAAATCGTCAGGAATGATAGGGCCGGCGCCAAAGGCGGTGGAACTATCATTTACTATAAAAAGTCCCTGCACTGTGTACCGATCGATACTCCCGCGCTCACGCACTTAGAGGCTTCGATCTGTCAGCTGGCCATGACAGGCCATGCCCCCATTACAATAGCTTCGGTTTACCTTCCCTGTAGACCAAGCGCAACTATCTTGCGCTCAGACTTCGAAGCCCTTCTATCCTTAGGAGGAGCTACTATTCTTGCCGGCGATTTTAATAGTAAGCACATCCGATGGAACTCAACTAAGATCAGCACACGAGGTCGCGCGCTCGACTCGCTGTCGGACTTACTCGACTTCGAAATCGTAGCGCCCATAGAGCCTACTCATTACCCTCACACAGTGGAACATACACCGGATGTGCTTGATATTGCAATCATTAAAAATATCAATCTCGCCCTACGCGAAATAAAAGTGATTCACGAGCTTCACTCGGATCACCGACCTGTTATATTACGGCTAGGGCCTTCTGCACCAGCCTCGCTTTTAACGAAAACTATCGTGGACTGGCACAAGCTCAGTGCCAAGCTCCAAAACATTAACTCGCCGCAATTAGATTCTATCCCCGATCAAATAGTTAACGAACAAGATATGGGCGTTGCAATTGGAACTCTCACAAGTCATGTCCAAACCACCATCGAGGACTGCTCGAGGCAGATCCCAGTGATGGATAACCATCGCTGGGAGCTGCCCCCGGACGCCAGGGACTTGCTGAGACGTAAGAACGCGGCCACCCGAGCTTATGATATGTATCCCACCGAATCGCACCGAAAGCGGCTACGTAAACTACAGCGTGAATCGAAAGCACGCATAGCCGCCCTCAGGAACGAAAGGTGGGATACAACACTTAATAATTTAAAGCCATCCCATTTAGCATTCTGGCGGCTTCCCAAATCACTTAAAGGCGACACGTATACCACGATGCCGCCGCTCTTACGCCCAGACATGACGCCAGCCATGCTGGACGAAGAAAAAGCCGAATGTCTGGCTGACAGCCTCGAGGCCCAATGCTCTCCCAGTACCCTACCGGTCGACCCTGCCCACCTCCGAATGGTGGACAGCGAGGTCGATCGGAGAAAACATGAAGCGCTTCGCGACTCCGTTCCCCCGGTAACATTCGACGAAGTTAAGGAAATAATTAAGAACTTGCGTCCACGCAAAGCCCCCGGCTCAGATGGTATCACCAATAGGGTGACCAAACTCTTTCCTGCTGCTATTATCCAGCTCCTAGTCGTCATTTATAACGCGGCAATGACCAAAGGCGTCTTTCCCAGCGAGTGGAAGGACGCTGAGGTCATAGGGTTCCTCAAACCCTCAAAGCCGGCCACAAACCCTACGTCATACAGACCCATAAGTCTTCTCAAAACGTTTGGGAAGATCTATGAGCGTTTAATATTAGCCCGCCTACGTACCTTTATGAACGCTAAAGGACTACCAATTCCCGAACAATTCGGCTTTCGTGCCAAACACTCATGTACCCATCAAGTGCACCGCATCACGGAGCACATCCTTACCAAACGACAACGCGGCTCTAACACCGGAGCACTTTTCCTCGACGTGGCGAAGGCGTTCGATAAAGTCTGGCATAACGGGCTCATATACAAGCTGTATGAGTACGGTTTGCCAGATCGTCTCGTATGCATAATACGAGACTTCCTTAGTAATCGAACGTTCCGCTACCGCGTCGAGGGAGTGTGCTCTCAAGCGCACCCCGTTCGAGCCGGGGTGCCTCAAGGGTCGGTGTTAGGCCCAGTCCTCTTTACCCTCTACACCAATGATATACCGCGCGTACGCGGTGTAGAGCTTGCCCTATTTGCCGATGACACCTGCATTTTCACGTCAGGCCTTCAGCCTGACGCTATATGTCGACGCCTCCAGACCGCAGCCACCACTCTCGGTGCATGGTTCCGGAAATGGAGGATCGAAATAAATCCAGCAAAAAGCGCCGCCCTATTTTTTTCGCGACATAAGGAAGCTCACCTTCCGCGTCTCCCATCCATTAAGCTCATGGACAGCCCAATTCCTTGGGAAGATAAGGTAAAATACCTAGGTGTCATCCTTGACCGTAAACTTAACTTCGCCGCTCACGTTACCCGGGTCAGGAACCGGGCGGCTTTCGTACTAGGCCGCCTATTCCCACTAATCAACAAAAAGAGCAAAATGTCCCTCCGGAACAAGGTGACGCTCTACAAAGCTGTAGTACGTCCCGTTATGACGTATGCTAGTCCGGTCTTCGCGCACATATCCCCTAAACTCATTCACCGACTTCAGCTGATCCAAAACAGATTCTTGCGCAGGGCCACTGGCTCGCCGTGGTTCATGCGCAACATCGATTTACACGTGGATTTAGAGCTGCCCACCATAGCTCAACACCTGAAGTTGGCGTCGCGTCGCTATTTCGACTCCGCCGCCGGTCACCCCAACCCGTTAGTCGTAGGTGCCGCCACCTACAAACCAATCGCGCTCGGTACGTTCCGTCGCGATTATAGACGACCTAGGCACGTCCTCGACTATCGAGACGATGCAATAACCATCGCTCAGGCTAGGATGAAACAACATCGCAAACAAATCACACACCGTCTTCGCCGGCGAGGACGGCTTTTACCTTCTCGATACGGCCACATAGCCGGCAGATTCTTCTCCCCTACTCATGATAGAAGCGTTGCTGGAGTTTCTTCCGCCACTTCTTCTCCCAGCGCTAACGCTTTCCGAAGTGGTAGTAATGTTAGTTGTAATAATACTTGTAATCAGATAATGGCTACCGATCGAGCCGAGGCTCGGCCCTCTCGGGCACCCTCGAATCGGAATGCTAAACGCGTAATGAGTGACAGCCCAAGCCGAGGTCCCCTCTCGGGGGCCCTTGAGCCGAGTCACTCCATGGAGCGTCCACCGAAGCGACCTAAGAGCTCGGTGGCCTCCCAATCCGGTAATAATATTAAAGTAACGGCCCGAGCCGAGGCTCCCTCTACGGAGGGAGCCCTCGAGCTTAGTTACTCTTAAAGAGGCTTAGGCTAGGCGCCCTCTGCGCCCTGCCGCCTCGAGCCCGGTGTAGCTGTAAATGCCTCCTCAAGGCAAACAGTGACCCATCAGTCACAAAAAAAAAAAAAAAAAAAAAAAATAAAAAAAAAAAAAATCTGCCCGCCTCATTCGTGTTCCGGCAAATTGACTCGCGTCAAGCGAGTGGCACATTGGGCAATGCTGAACTTTGGCCCCCAGCGGTGATAACACAGTCAGTGCTTGGATTATTATCAATAAGCAAACATAGTATGCGAAAAACGTTAAAAAAATTGTAGACTATGTAGTTTAAAAAAATACTTTTTATTCGATTGGCTCGCATTCTTTAGTTGTCAACTTTTACGACTTGACACTTGTAAATGTTGGTTTATTCGAGTTGCAGGCTGTGCACAAAAGTTGATGATTGGTTAAGTTAACTTGTGTTAAGTCGACACCAATGTCCGGTTGCTTTTCGACTTCCGGTCACGAATGTCTACTTAATACGTTTTTACCGTGTGCTTAAATTCCTGTTACAAAATACCGCAAAGTAAAACGACTACGAGTTACGTTTGAAGAAATAACATATATAATAAGTCTGTACATAAGTTGTTATGCATTAAAATACAGATTTTAAGATTTTTAAAATATCTATAGGGAGCTGCTCCAACAGCATCCTGGCCATGTTAGCTATACGAGCTTAGATTAATCTTTTGTCAATTATTGAAGGGAGGTCCACAAAATTAAATTAAAATATCCTGGGACACTATTCACACACGGCCATCTGATCCCAAACTAAGCAGAGCTTGTACTATGTAAACCTGATTACAAAAAACAACATAGTATATTACATATGTATACTACATGTCTTTCCTAAATACATACTTTAATAGATAATTTCACCAAGATTTTTTAATCAGTCTATCGGTGTACGCAAATTAATGTATATGTGTAAATTCCGGTGTATTGTCATGTCACATCGACTTGGCAGATGACTCAAAAAACATCCTCTAACGTAAACGTAACTCGATAATAAACTTCTCGTGCCGGGGGAGGGATGAGCGAGGGGGTTATTAATTACGGCGACACGCGACAGACCGCGTGACGGCGACCACCAGACAACGCGGCGTGAATTTGTGGGGTCTATTTCAGACTGAGTATTCCTTTCACATTGTGAAATATATATTACACCTTGTACAGAACTAAACTTGTTGACTTCTATGCATATGAAAGCCCCTAAACCAATCCCATTGACGTAGGTATGTCTATTATGGTTTACTAGTAACCCACCCCGGCTTACCACTGGGTACCACTAATTATATTGATCCGATCGCTACCAAACACAGAAATGTGCCAATCTGGACAAGCCTTGTAAATTTCAACGAAATAGGTTCAGCCGTTTCGGAGTCTATAGGTCTATAGGGAACATACATACTTCGCTTTTTATATACTATTTTTTATCATATGTTACTTCTAGTACCTCCAAGAATATGTGTACAAAGTTTCATGATGATCGGTTCAATAGTTTTCATGAAAACGTAACAAACATCCCTACTAATATTATATATGTGGAATTTATAATATTAGTAGGGATTACAGTTAAGGAGGTACATACAATTATCTTTTTCAGTAGTATAAATGAGCTGGTTTTGTAACAAAATGGAAGATTGTTTATCCGTGGGTTTCCATTGGTGTAAAATCGTGTCTCGATACATGTTTCTCTGATGAAAAACTGAGATCACAATACGTTTATGTATATGTCGCCGGCAGTGTGAACCCACGATTTACACAATCCGGTACAAATACAATTCCGTAAACGGCCTCTTATGTGTTTAAAACACGCATTTCGTTTAATTAGATCGCATACACAACGCCGGCGCAGCGAACTGCGCGCAGCCTGCGAACGTTGACGCGCGATGTAAATAGGAAGCGAACATCAAACTGTTCATGGAATTAACGCTTCGAATCCGCCATTCGACTATTGTTGGTAAACATTTTCAACCAAGTTTAAGCCTGGTTGGGAATGGTTAAAATATTAGTAAACTAATTCGATAACACTACTAATATTATAAAAGCACATGTTTGGATTTATGGATGTTTGTTACTCTTTCACGCAAAAACTACTGAATGGATTTTAATGAAACTGTACAATAATATAGCTTATACATCAGAATAATACATAGGCTATAAGTTATAAAGATATTGTGTGAATTGTCCAAAATATAACGATAAGTATCAAGTAAAGAGGAAAAAATTCCACGCTTTCGCTGCAAATTCGCTGCAAAAACCGTTAGAGTTACACGTATATAATGTATAATGGAAATAAATAGTCCTACAAAAAATTTCGCACGAGCATATATCTATCTTTTATATGTTAGCCATTACCGCCAAAATAGTGAACCATCTATTAACCAAAAGTTACAGTGTGGACTTTGGTGGAACTGTGCCGACCCCACGTAAAAAAGACTTTGAGACACTATAATTTCTACCACTAAAGTAAGAATGTATGAAATATACCGGCCATTCATGCATGTACTTGAAATAAACTGACTAACACATGTGAAGCAATTGGTAATAACATCGTAACGATCAATGCGAGCAGTCGACGCCGCCCTGCTGTACCGTGCTATTTATTTCTGTTCACGAGACGCAATGAACGCGTCTCTGGCAAATATTACACTGACCCGTATAATACTCGTACGCACAGATAGATATTTATACTTAGTGGTAGAAATAAGCCAGATAAAATATAGATTTTGACGCTGGCGCAATGCGGGTCGGTGGATATCACATGTGTTAGAATTTCCTGGTTCTGAGTACATGCCGGTTTCCTCAAGATGTTTTCCTTCGCCGTTTTTGGAGCAGAGGTGATGAAATAAATTACACAAAGTAAACCGCCGGCCTGGGTTCGAACCCGCAACCTACAGTACGGAAGCAGGGACCTATACAAATGGGCCATCACCGCTCCAAACAAAATATTTAACGTACATTATGACTTCATCTTCAATCTTTAATGTAAGCTCTTAGACAAAAACAATAAAGTTTTTGCAGAATCGAGCGCGACCGCTTCGTGGAAGTCCGTCCATCAGTCTGTCAACAGAGGGCGACACTCGACGCGTCGTAGATCTTGTCAGGACTACCCACCGCGGCGTCACCTCTTGGCTACGGCTTTAGTAAAAATAATTCTAAGATACACTTTTGTTCGCTATTTTCTTGCATTTACCAAAAGGTAACATGTTGTCGAATAGATGCGTACTTATAAATTTATTAAAAGCTTTTTTCTATGGAAGAAGGTGGCAAACGAACAAGCGGACCACCTGATGTTAAGTGAGCGCTACCCATAGACATCTGCAACAAGCAAATGTGTTGCAGATGCGTTGCCTTTAATGGACAGAAAACAGGAAAAAGGATGTTTCCATACTCCCATTACTCCCTCTTTCCGTTCAATCCTCCTCTCGATCCCATCCTACCCCTATGAGGAAAGGGTGGGAAGAGGGAGAGGAGTGAAATTAAGCCTCCGGCTTCACTCATCAGACGAAAAGCAGAGCACTTCTACTTCACGCCTGTTTTTTGTGAGGTCGTGGTATTTCACCGGTCGAGCCGGCCCTGCAGTATAACAGATGTTGTTGCGAGCTCTACCACTGTTATGGTATACCATTATTATAAGATTGACTTTCATCTTTTTGCTAATAAAAAGTATTACACTATTATTATTAATGTGCAATTTAGAATTTCGTTCAGGCACGAAGTTATGAATAATTGAATGAACGAATGAATAAATGTATGAATTGCGTGAACTACTGCGAAGTGTCCGCATGCAGAACTATCGGCCGTCGTATGTTAAACTAAGATGGGTCTTGCTTTACCGACAATACTTCCAAGTAGAATAGACAAGTACAATTCATTAGATTAATCATTTTACAAAACTCTTTAAATTAGCACCCTTATGCATAGCGATAGATGCCGGAATTATTTACAGCCGGTTAAAAAAAATAAACATAATGGACTCGATTGCTTCTCATGTAACTGAACCGTCCGATGTATTTGTAAAACCGTATCGTTTAGATTTTCCGATGCCGTATTTTGTTTATTATTGGTACAGACTACAAATACACGTGCTGTGCGTGTCTTAATACAACAGGCTTGTTACAAAACAGTTACATGTACGTATATGGAGTCGGGGCCTAAACCACTGAGCCACCACTGCTCCTTTTTTTACTTGCTCGATCCTAGCACACCCCTCTCGCTTCTTTTGCTTAATAAATACTCAGACAGTTTTAACAGCAGCCCATACGTTTTGTTTTGTTACCAAATATGTTAAGGGGAAGTCGTTCTCTTAACCTACCTAAATATTAAATCATGGTAGGTTATTGATCGCGAAACAAGTGTGTATGAATGCATGGAGCCCGAAATAGGGTTTTAAGTACGAGTTGGAAATAGAAGCGATATAACGCAAAATGACGACGGATATCGAGCCGAATGCAAATTCAATGATTTACGCGGCCCGACCGGCGCGCCAGCCGCAATATAATTTGCCGCAATTTCAGCAAATTGCTCGCGATCACAGCCGACGCTGAACAAACCAATTGATGGCATAACTCATACTGAACACGCATTGACACACACCAATACATTTAAGTTCTCGATTACACAATACCTTTGCATAATCTAACTTATAAGTGTTTGGAATTGGTGGTGGAATAGTATGTATAAGTTGCCGAGTTTCGTCACAGAGTTTTCACACCACATTCCAATCGTACCACATTCAAATATCATACGCTTCTCGCGCAATGTAATGCACAATTGTTCTGTAGAATCCAGGCGTATTTCTAAATTTGTTACTTAAAAAAACTAGAATAGATGTTGTGGGCCTGTAAGAACTTCCGACAGGCCAACAATACATTTCCAAGTGTTAAACCACCACATTGTTATTCGGTTATGGATAACTCCAAATCATATGTTGCATAGACAAATATGTGGTTCATGTTAAACAAACAAAACGAAATAAGGTAATAACAAGAGGTCCCCGGGCGGACCCACAACGAGGAGGGTCTAGAGGCTCGTGCGCTAACCCTCCTCGCATATTACGTAAATTGCGGACCGAATTCCTCACAGAATTCCCTCACTGCCTCGGGTATGAAATACACAAAGTAGGGTAACAAACGATATTGCTAGACTTTCACACAGCATTCGTTTTAGAGCACTTACGGACTTAATTTAAATAAAGGTAGTCAATATTTAAAATGAGTTTCACAGAGCTTATGTTCCCAAATTAACTGGTAATTATTGTAAGCACACAATCAATGGGTTGCAATATTGCATACTTTAGGAATACTATATATACTTCGCTACAGGTGCAATTAGCCATAACTATGTTCAGTATTTTATGAACACTAAGATTCAGTAAGGTTAGTCCATACTTATAGAGATCTCGCGTAGGATCGGTACACTAATTATACTTCCTTTAAATTACACGAAATAAAAATCAATGACGTAGTTAAATTATTAAAAACCTGTAAAACATCAAAATCAAATCATACAAGAGAATGCGTGTATTTGACTCACCGAAGCAGCCGGTCTCGCTGAGCGCGTAGTGCGCGGGCAGACAGGTGTCGCAGTGCGGAGGCGCCGCGCCCGCCGCGCACGCGCAGTCCCCCGAGCGCGGCTCGCACGCCGCCGACAGCGCCGCCACGCCGCACCGGCACGCCGGGCACCCCGCCGCCACGTCTGACATACCGAATATTAAATGATTCATTTTTACATTGTCAAGCTATAACGCCTATTGATTATCAACTTGTAGAACACCCACAAAAGAGGTCACAAGGTAAGGTTACGATGACATAGTCATAAAACGACAGGAAAGAAGATTGGGAAAGAAAACGACTTGACAAAATATGTCTCAGACATTTGATTCTTATTTATTTTATAGATAACACATCGGCGTTACTTCTTGTGAGTACATTTGAAAAAGTTTTACTTCTCCCGCTTTGCCTGTCGGATGACTGCGGTCCCTCAAAACACTGATCTTTCTGGCCATACATTGCAATCGAATAATACGAAGCGATAATATTACATTTTGGATTTTAATGTTTCGTGTATATATTGTGTACCAAGTTTGAGGGACAAGTGGTGCTTCAGATCCTTACCGCCGTGCATGTGCGCGCACTCATCGCAGGCGCGGCTACGCCAGCCGGGCGCGCACGCGCAGCGCCCGGTGCGCGCGTCGCACGCGGCCGACAACGCGCCGCGCCCGCACGCGCACGCCACGCACTGCTCCTCAGGTCCACCGAACCAGTAGCCTTCCTGTAATAAGATATTGTACTGAATTTTCGGGTAATGTCGTCCTAACCAATCCAAATCCAGAAGATCAAACTGAGGGTACGGTACGTTCTCTGTGTTTTTATTAATTGCGTGACTATAAAAACATGCGACTCGCGGGGAAGCAACGCATGTGCTCATAACCTCTTATCCCGCATGAGCTTTCACTCCTACAGTAAGCCACAGAGTAAAATATTGGCTCATTCAGTATTTCACGACGTAAGCTTTTGATACATATAAGCTATGTGAAAGCACCTGGCACTGGTCGCAACGCGCGCCCTCCGTGTGTGGCGGGCAGACGAGGCAACGGCCGGTGTCGGAGCGGCACGGCGCACCGCCGCACTCGCACGCGCGGCACGACCCGCCCGGCGTTGTCGGTGAGCCCCAGTACCCGACGTCGCATCTAACAAAATGTTTGTAAAAATATAAATATATAAACGAGCTGTCTTCTCAAGCCCAGCCTTTAAGCTGAAAGCGACAAATTATTTTTTTTTTTGGAAATTTGGACCTCGGAATTACACTTCGCGTGAGACGTACAAAGGTGAACATTTCGTTAGTTATTTTATCTTTCTTGAAGGAACAAGTTCAGTACAATGGCATACATCTTGTTTACTAGAATGCAACAACCAAAACTAAGTGTTACCTAATATGCATAAAGGAAAAATCGGCGTGGCTCACTTACAGTTCGCAATGATCGCCAGTATATCCGTCGGGGCACTGCGTGCACACGAAGTCGTCACCTTCAGCGGATGCCAGAGCGCAGTTCGGGCTGAAATTGTTCGCCGGCTGGTACAGCGGGCACGCGCACGGCTTGCAGGCACCCTTACAGATTCAATACAAAATTATTTCTTTATCAATATCTATACCAAAGTTTTATTTCAGGATTGCAAATATTATCGAGTTGTAAAAGTTTTTGACAATTTCAGTTCCAATAAAAAGCCATTTTAAAAGAACAGCAGGGTCTACAACTTGCAAGATAATGGAATTCTGCAGCAAGTATGTAAGAGAACAACAAAGATAAAGTTAAGGATAAAAATGATCAAAGAATTCGACATACAAATGGTATTTAAAGCCACTTCCTTGGCAAAGCAACGCTGGAGATGTCCCCAAATACTGGCGGAAAACTGACCAATATTATAATTATAAAAACATCTTGGAAGATACGATTTGCAAAATGACTAATTCATACCTGAACAGGGTTGCCGTAGTGCCCGGGCAAACATCGTTCACAATGGAGCCCCGTCGTGTTATGCTGACATTGTCCGCAAGGTCCGTCCACTATATTAAAAAATAAAATATCAAGTTATAACGCAACGAACTGTAGGAGCTCTCTAAACTGATCTTAGTGTCTTCTCTTACTAAGTAAAAGTATCATCGCTTTATATTAATCGCATAAGAATATGGTCTACTCAGATGAGGCGGTGAAAAGATTTACAGACTGGAACGTTAACAGCACAACTTAGGTGTGTCATGGAAAAGACCAGTGCTAATTCATACAACACGAACCGATTGGAATAGTCGTTCCTCGTGCGTCCGACAAAGAAGTGGAAACAAGTCACCGGCGGCAGTCTTTCCGTCAAATTATGACGTGGCGAGAGAAGGTGAATGATTCATTATAAAAAAGAATTAGTTCATTGATTTAACTAGTTGTTTTAATTGTGGTCTTCCCTAGTTCGCTAGTATTTATCTGTAGTACCAGTACGGCATCCAGCGTGTCCGTTGCAGGGGCAGGGCACGCACTCGAAGGCAGGGCGCGTGCCGGGGGCCCGTCGTAGCCGCGCGTGTGTCCACGCGCAACGCTCGCAGTGCGCTCCCGCGTACCCCGCTGGGCATGCACAGCGCTCGCGCACGCCGCCACCCGCGCCACGCACCTCAACTCCCTCCAAACGAACCTACAACACGATAAAAAATATTTAAATGTAGAGATAAGATGTGTTGCATAAGAAAGGGACAAGCGGGGAATCACCACAACTTCACAGAAAATGTATATTTCTACGATTCGACTGATATGTGATGTGTCGCAGGCCCCACCCACTTTACTATGCTGATCCAATCCTTTGCATTTCTTGAGCCCACCTCATCCTGGTCGTTGTGGAAGTGCGCGCGTATCATGAGCGCGTGCACGTCGCTGAGCACGTCCAGCAGCTCTCCGCGTGTGATCACGTCGCCCAGCTCCGAGCGCCAGCCGCCCTCCGCCAGCGTCGCCACCAGCTCCAGCTGGCCCGGCACCTCGTGGCTGCTGTTACTGTACGTTAATCGAGCACCATCTGAAAATAAAATATTTTTAATTTCCATGATTGTTACTATGTTTCGGATGAAAAGACGCTAAAGGAAAAAAATATTTAGCCTGGTATCAAGAGAGATTCCATGTTTAAGCGAATGCGCAATAACTTAAATCTGATATTCGAAAGATTAAGTTTATTACCTGCCGACACAAGTATGACATCAGGGCCCGTTGTAGGACTGCCTCCAGTGTCCCCGCGGGCGACTCCCCAGAATATACTAGCTCTAACCTCTCCGCCATACGCCGAGAGTTGCTCTCCGTTGAATGTATTCGTCAACCAATAGTAATTCTCCCAACCTTCTAACTGAAAGTATAAACATTTTATGATAACCCAAAATCATTAAGATTGTGTTTCAGCTTTTATACTGTGTCAATTAAAAAGTTTGCAACGGACAATCTTACTTCATAACTAATCAGAAACGGTTTCCCCTGCTCGTCAACTGAAGGCTCGTAAGTTTCCTTGGCGTCCAGGTCGGTGATCAGCCAAGCATCGCCCAGAGGCAGCACCATCTTTCCTCAAAAACACAAAAGATGTTTATTAATTTTGATTTTAAAATGGAACGTGAGTAAAATTGAGAATGGTCAGCGCAAATGTTTGGATTTCAGCAGCGAACTGGAAAACGCAGGGTAGGCTTCTTAGAAGTTGGATCGATGAGCTGATTATGGTATTGGGAGACAACTGGATTCCATTCCTGTGACCGACCTTTTTTTCAATCCATAGGGAACGTCTATATGAACTTCTAATACAATTAGAAATAGTTACGACCACATTTTATACTTTACTGTAATTATTTATTGATTTTCAATTGGAAAATGAGCAAATTTTGTTCCCGAGTGTGATGTGGCATGTAGTGCAAGGAACTTACGTCGCGTCCGGGCTCCCTGTCTGCGCTGCAGGTGTCGGCGACGTGCGAGCAGTAGCAGGGCCGACAGCCGGCCGCAAGCCCTGCACTTAGCCCGTAGTGCCCCGCCGCGCATGTGTCGCATCTCTCCCCAATAACGTTTGCCTACAAACAATGGAAACAATTATGTATACTTCGGATTACAGTGTGGTTCGGATCCTACTACTAATCAGAATAAAGGTCTGAATAAAGGAATTGTCGACTTGATCGGGAAAAGTACAGCGATCTCAAAGAATACAGACGTAGTAAAGGTAATTTATACATTTGTTTTTAGTCTGGTAAATGTGGCGCCGAAAACCAAATCCTTATTTTTTTTATGTGAGAAGGTGGCAAACGAGCAAGCGGATCACCTGATGTCAAGTGAGCGCCGCCCATGAACATCCGCAACAGACAAATGCGTTGCAGATGCGTTGCCTACCTTTAAAGGACAAAGGAGGACATAGACAGCAAAAAGGATAATTCCTTTTCCCCGTTAACCCCCTCCCCATCCTATCCTCTACCCCTTCCCGTCCTATCCTTATGAGGAAAGGGTGGGAAGGGGAAGAGGACTAAAATTAGGCCTCCGGCACCTCACTCATCAGACGAGACGCAGAGTACTTCTACTTCACGCCTGTTTTCTGTGAGGTCGTGGTATTTCACCGGTCGAGCCGGCCAATTCGTGCAACAGATGTTGTTGTTGCGGGCTCTACCACTATTTACACCTTACTTAACTTCTTGTACCATAATTCCCCTCTTCCTTGAAATAAAAAATGGCAAAACACCTGCCATCATCACTATCTGGTTCACGTGGATGTTTACACTAAAACTACAAAAGATTTTGTTCTGGAACATGATCATGGTCTAGTTCTTAATTTGTACGATTTTACCTTTTGATCTTTATTAATAAATACTCTATTTTATTTGCCATAGGAGAAATAATAAATAATACTTACTTTACAGTTGCAAATCTCGTCACATATACGAGTTGGGTCGACGATGCCTCTGGGGTCGCACCTGCAGGTGGGCTTGGTGACCTCCAGCACACAGCTGGGGAATGTCGCCATGGGGTCTACGCAGGCGTCGCACTGCGCGCCCGTGTACCCTGGGTGGCAGCTACACACAGCAAAGTGCTGCTTCTTGTTCCACTGGCAAGACCCTGTGAGGAATCATTTTATTATGATGTCAACCACAACTAATCCTTGGCCAAAATCCCAGTTAATGCTAAATGTGGACGAAATATGGCATGTACTTTCTTTTCTCTTTTTCCTATCCACTTCCCGAATTTCATTTTAAAGTCACTTTACTTCTTAGAGTCATAAACCAATTTATATTATAGTGTCAGAATTTAATTAAGCCGCGTGTGGAAGGGAATGCCATAAGTTAAACTTTTTTTGGGTAAATTATCTTAGTTTCATAAAAAAAATTATTTTAAAGACGAGACTTGAGTACAACCAATTATTTCCGAGGAGGGTTGGCGTGTGGTAGACGGCCAGCCATAAAAACTGCTGTGAAAACCTTTACAGTATGTAGTACGGTCGTACTTTTCCGACCCCATATGAGTGGGGACAGGGCAAGGAAGTGATGGTGTGGTGATTATAGTTATTTTGTATTAAAATCAAAATCCTACCATCTGAGCCCTCAGGGTCGCACTCGCAGGGGACGCAGGGACCGTCGGGCAGCGCGCTGTAGTAGCCCTGCAAGCAGCGGTCGCACAGCGGACCGGCACGGTTGTCCTGCTCACACAACATGGTGGTCATAGTTATATTTTCTAGTTTAACTCCCTATAATCACGAAAATTTATTTGAATAACTCACCGTGCAGTTAACACAGAGTATAGCTCCAGTGTCGTCGTACGAGCAGTTGCCGCGCTGCCCGCACGAGCAGTCCTCACGCTCGGCGGTCTCGGCAAGTATGTCGCACGACACGCTCGGCCGCCAAGCGCCTCCCGTGCAGCACCGCTCGCAGTGCACGCCACACGCGCCGTGTGAGCACACGCAATGCGCACTCTGGAAGGTAACAGCAATCATAGTGGAAGACTGTGGGAGAACAAAACAGTAAGAACTGACAGGGGAACCATGACGTCACAAAATATCGACGTGTATCTTATTTGATGAAAGGATTTTTTTATAAAATAATGTGTCAAACGAGCAAGCGGCTCACTCAATATTTCGTGACTTTAGTGACCCATACGCATCTGCAACGAGCTAATGAGATGCAGATGCGTCGGCTACCTTTATTGGATAGAGGAAGGGAAAACTGAAAAAAGCATATTTCCTTTTCGCTTTCCCTTACCTCTCCGTCAAATACTTTTCCACTTCCCATCCTTTCTTAATAGCGATGGATTGTAAGGGGAAGAGGACTAAGATTAGGCCTGTAGCACCTCAGAAAACAGGCACAACGCAGAAATACTTGCACATCACGCCAGTCCTCTCTGACGTCGTGGTATTTCACCTTCGAGCTCATTCTTGCAACCGATGTTGTTGTTGCGGGCACTACCACTGTAAAACTCAATCCTCTAGAAGTTCGGAAAGGGTTCTAAATCAAAACATGCAGATGCATACCTAGGTGAGAGTAGCCACTAAAATAATGTTTCAACTCAATTGATTTTCTTATGATACAAGATATTTCATAAAATACTAAAAATTATACACTTAAAGTTAAGTCAATCATAAGTAATCTAATAAGTTATTAGCTTACAGTGGAGCTTCTCACTCTTAGGCAATCTCTTTCGAACTGAGTTATTTCTAAAGGGAACTGTTAGTTTTAATTATTACCTCAGTGTCGATGTTGCAATGGTCAGCATGTCCGTGACAGAGGCACCTGGCGGCGAGAGTCAGCTCACGCACCGTGTAGAATTGCTGGCGCGCAGGGGCGGAGTGCGCGGCGCGGAATGCAACGCGCACGCGACGTGCGGAGACGCCCTCACCTATGCCCACGTGCATCTGAAGACACAAGAGTACAAACATGCTTAAATGTTACTTGACCCTGGAATTGTTCGACAACATTATCATATATTTCAAATTCGCCATGTGTTCTGGAAATACCAACGAATTCATTTATCGTATCTCCTCAATCAATAATTAAAAAAGACAATCTTGGAGCAAGCTTTCTACTCAGAACACTTTTCAGGCTCTAGATAAAAATGGGGAGGCAATCCATGTTTCTCTCGATATCTCGAAAACATTTGACAGGGTCTGGCTCACCAGCCTGATAAGTAAATACAACGCCTGACAAAAAATAACAGCAAATTTCTTAAGACATGTTTTGTAAACTTTTCTAAGGCCTTCTGTCCTATACCACTTGGAGGAGGGTGTTTCGGCCGTACTCCAAACGAACTCAATATACACGGTGGATTCAAATTTTGAACAAAACGGCAACTGCAGTGTAACGCTAGACCGGCGACCCAAAACAAAAGGAACCAGGTTCGGACCCACGAACCTCATACATTTTTGTTCATTTTCTTATAATTTTTTTTATTTGCCACACAAGTAATTAAATGCCATTTTTATTGTATTTTAATAAAGCAAATAAATTTGCGCTCACGCCCTTACGGGCGACCCAGAGGGGTAGCCAGAGATCATCGATTTCCATTTGGCACGATCCTGGCACACCTTTCTCGCTTCTTCTACATCCATACATCTATACACAAGCTCGACAAGTTATGGGTGCTCCTCATATACCTTTTTTAGTAAGCCACTAATTTGATTGATATAAGTTCTCCAATGGCATCTCCTACTAACACTGCCACTCACTTTCGCTACATAAATTTATTTCGATATATTCTCTTCATGTCATAGAAAACACAGTCAGCACTACTCCAGCGCGTAAGTTTGTTGGAGACTAAGCGACTCAGCAAACCACTTAAAGGCCAGGACATTTTGTCCGACTCAAAACACAACATATAAACATAACTAGTTCAAAATGTACTTCAAGTACCATTGAAGTCCATGAGTGATTCATTAGGAAAGTACAATATCAGTAAAAATCACTGATATGGACGTTATTGCTCATAATGGGATTAAACAGATTATATATAACATGATAAACGCCAGCAAAGATAGATAAGAGTTTGGTGAAAGAAACCGATTGGGATATGGTACTAAGCAAACTTACATCCCAAAGGGCATCCAAAAGCTTTGGCTTTTAGACAACCATTATGGAACGAATTGTAGGCATTCTTTCATCATCCAGGCCTGGCTTATAGATTAAAAACTTGATACATCAGTCAAAATACTAGAAATTCCCCTATTTTTGTACCTATTCGTCTCTTCTGGATTTCATTTCATTACTTTAATACGTAACCAGCTGATTTAAGCTTGTTTTATTCTATATTTTGAGAGTAGATACATCGTTCACTATCTAATAAGTGCAACTCGGTAACTAAAAAAACTGTCTTTTCAACAAAAGTCCTGCACCCTTCCATCTCATGGATTCCCGCAGCCTTGACCACATTATCAGTCTACAAGAATAACCCAGTTACTATATTATTACTTAGTTGAATATAAAATCACCTCGCCGTTTTCTAGAGGTCGTGGGCTGGCGAACTGCGTGGAGCACGTCGCCTTGTCCGACCTGCTCATCCTCTTCGCTCCTCTGACCTTCCTTCTGCGTCGCTCTGGTCTCAGGTCCCATAGCCGCTTGCAGTGCTCCCGGTCCCCGAAGGCCCGCACCATACGCCACTCGTCCCCGCTCTCCGACGGTGAGATCTCCAGAGACCAGGCCAGTGGTCTCGGTGATGGCCCTGATTTAATTATTACGTGCAACAGCTCCAATTTCTGAAATTAGAACAGAAAACAGAATTTAAACTGTACTGAGAACCATCCACTCGTAGTAAAAACTAAATAGTGGTAGATCTTCCGTTGCGTCTTCTGGTGTTAAGTTATTCCAATAACAAAATTACCATTACATTACCAACTTAAGGGATAATTACAAAATATAGTAGAAAATAAATAGATTTCTTATAAAGGCAGAGGACAAACATGTGCAAACTTCAATCGCCCACGCAGCAAACTATTGTCTAGCGGCAATATATTGCAACAATGCAGTGCTGTACTCTATCGAGTTTGACAAACAATAGGTGATAAAGGAAAAACTATAGAAGTAAATTGGACATGTGGGCGATTTTATTGTCAGGCAATAAAATAAATGCTTAAATCGAAAATAACATTAACGCCATGGAATTGTTTTATTTATAACAAAGAGAAATTTCGAATGGTTCTTTGACATGTCAATAATTAGTACAATAATGAGGCTCCATGTTTCGTCTACCATATTAAGTTTTTAAGCTACTATGTAGATATGAAATATTTCTCCACTATGAAACGATAGCCATCCTACAAACCAGTCGCGGATTTAGGCTTGCTGCAGCCCTAGGCCCTGTCTGATGCGGCCTTCTTGAGCAGCACAAGGTACATATTCTGCTAATGGATTCATCGTTCCGATTCGTGGCTGCACTCCTGAGTATAAGCCTGACATATTGCATAAAAAATCTGTAAATTCATAAAGAAGAATCAGGACCAAAATTTGAAATAAATTAAATCCTACATCCTGCCGCCCTAGGCCCGGGCCTCACAGGCCTAGGCGTAAATCTAAAACTCAGTATATAATACTTCCCAAAAGAACAAATAAATTTTGGTACCAGTAGCTATTCTTCAAGATAGGAAATCTTGAAGAATAGCTACACTTAATTTTATATTCATCAAGAAAATTTATTATCCTCTGAAAATGATACCAATAGCAAATACCAAAGCTTTAAACTCCAAAGGCGCAGGCTAAGTGAAATGTTTTGCGTTTGTGAAGGTGCCGGTGACAGCTAACATCTCTGTGCCATGCATTAACGGCCAGAGATGCGTCGGACCGGCAAACAGCGGCCCGTACTAGCTGCTGTCACTACCAATGAATCCTGTATCAAACATCCGTCTAGTGATGTGCCCACGTGGTCTACAGAAGCATTTCGGTCTTCGGAAAAGTTTTCTACTTTGTGTTTTAAATTAAGGACTTGGCGGTGGGAAGGGAATGGAAGGAATGTATAAATGTAAAATGTATTATTGGATATTTTATTACACACACAGTTCAATTTGATACGAGTTACTATCGAACGTTATTCAACCCCTAATAATTCCAATATCAATGGAGAGATAGACTCTCATAAAGTTGACGAATTAATCGAATTATAAAAAATATTTAAGCGAATCTTTCGTAATAAATATTTTCAACGGATCAACTTCAATAAGTAAAAGTATAGAGAAATCACTGATGGACTTTTCTTAAATCTAACGTAGCAATACGGTATTGGTGGCAGCAGGACTTTTAAATAGATGGAAAAATCTAATGACCCCTTTGAAACTATGCCAGTAAGACTTAGATTATGTAAGAACTCGAAGCCTCCTTCTCCGGTTATAATAATTAAGGACCGAGCCGAGGCTCCCTCTATTGGGGGAACCCTCGAGCTAAGTTACTCTTAGAGAGGTTTTTTCATGGGCGTTTCTATGCCGCACTCTAGTTCCCCTAACATATTTTAGGGTCAGGGACCTGGGGTGCGGGTAATAATTTTTTCAATATATGTTTTATTAAGTACAATTAAAAAAAGGTAAAAATTAAAAATCTTAGAGAGGTTTAGGCTAAGCGCTTTTTATGCCCTGCTGCCTCGAGCTGGGTGTAGCTGTAGATGCTTCTAGGAAAACAGACAAGTCAGGCGTGTTAAAATCTAAGATTATTTTTGTGTGCGTTTTAAAGTGAAGATGTAAAGTGTTTTTTTTAATATATGTAGGTGTAACAAGGCTTATCTACATAATAATAATAATGTACAGTAGTTACTTTCGTTATTTGCGTGTATTAAAAAGTCCATAGTCAATCCTGGTACACCAGAGACAATATCCAAATTATGATGAAAGTCGTGTTGACGTCACTGTCAGAGAATATTTTTGACGGTTGTTTAAATTCAATGACTCCCTCTTAAGATACTATTACAGTAGGGGTTTTCGGTCTTCGTTCGACCAAAAGACAAAAAGACCAAACGCCAGGCATCACTAGCGTTGGACTTCGTGTACTTCCTATTAACACTATTAAGGCCAGTCATGGCGCGCTGCGTTCTGTGGGAACAACGAAAGCTCGGAACTAATCGAACTATTAAAGCTTTCGAAACTTTTGTTAAGTTTCAATCGACAGCACTCACACCCTGCACGATATCTTACACTTACATGTTAAGAGTTCAATGCCGTATCGATGCTTTAATTTAATTTAATATCACATCACTTTCGAACACGGTCTCAGAGGAAACATCTCCGAATTCACATTTAATGTCTGTCTTGTAATTAAATATACATTTAGTTATGTTTTCTAAATATTATGTATACCTTGTTTCATTGCAAGATATGATTGTTGTAAACAAACAAACGTCATTCACCATACATGGCGGCCGTAAAACATTTTATACTTTCATCGGAAATGTAATTGTGTGGATAACGTGAGATACAGTGAAATGAAGTTATGTAACATTTTTCCATACAAATTTTAGACTGGCTTTTTTTGTAGACTGGCTTCATGTAACGATACTCCACCAAATACGTAACGCGTGTCCACGATGCAACCCGATTGCCGTCACTCCTCGTAATGTAACGACCGCTACCAGGTTCGCCGTTACGCTAGATCTCGGGGTTGTGTCAGAGTGACTGACAGCTCGAACGTCTTACTCGTCAAGTCACTCTGCATTCGGCCAGTCCCCGACTTATATAAATACAGATGTTAGTCAAAATTAGACACTCAACAAAACGCTTTTAATCTATCGTCTTTTATATTTCTTTCGGTTGCCCATCTGGAGGTACGTAACATCTTTGACTATAGTGTTATAAATTTAAATTGAAGTGTAATAAACCCTTCTTAGAACCAAGTGGGTCCGCACAGTCAAGCTAGTATTTATCGGAGTTTTCAGAGCCTTCCTGTTCCGTAAGGTGCAGGAGACCATTGACATTAATTGTCAAAAGGGCACAAACTCTCTCACTCCTTTGTCATGTAGGCAAGTTCTTCCTGATTGACCAATGAAACGGACGGGACAGAGGAACTGCGGAACGCAACTCAGATTTTGTAGCAGACGAAACAATTCGCTCCTTGATAAGTAGGCTTTCAATGTTAATCATAAATATGATATTTGTAGTTAATCAAGTTTACAATTCGGTTTTAAGATCCGTCTGATAAGATAAACCGCGACGATACGATAAAGAGATTTCACTAACCAGTTTGTTTGTCAAGAGAATTGAACATTTAAAAAGAAGGTCCTTTATTAAAAATGAAATATTATGTTAATTAAGAGGCAGGCACGGAGATGTCCACTTAAGAGTGCGTTTACGAGGCCGAAGGAGATGCGAGGCGCGCCTTGTATGGCGCCACTAATGAGGCTTCGCGGCGCGGGCACGCAAGGCACGCAGGCTCAACAGTTTTTCCCATTCCTCCGACCTTGTTAGCTCGGCACAGATTCGGACATTCTATCAAGGCCTTCTGCGTATTTTATCGTTGTGTCTGGTCTGCATTTGAAACTTCGTATTTAAGTTTGTGACGAAGTTTCTCTAAGTCCAATACGGAGATGGAACTTTATTGAAGTTTTTACTTGAATAACTCAGTTTAATTTAAGAGAATAAATGAAAACCAATTAAATATGGCGATTTAGTAGACAGGACAGCGTTTGTGTCTACAAACTACAAATAGCTTATATTGTCGCGTCGTTCCGGAATTAATTATTCGGATAATATTGACCGGAGCTTAGCTTTGATTTTATTGCGTGTCTGAAAACAAGGATAAAACGACATTTTGTAACAATGAATCCCAAATAGATTGATTTATCGACCCTGAAACCCTCTGCATACTAAATTTCATGAAAATCGTCGAATATATATATATATATATATATACACTAGTGACTCGCCCCGGCTACCACAACCACTGTACCGATCTGGAAAATCCCTGTAAATTTCATCGAGATCGGTCCAGCCGTTTCGGAGTCTATAGGAACATACATGCTTCACTTTTTATGTACTATTTTTTTCATAAAAAGTATCCCATGGTACTTCTAGTACCTCCAAGAATATGTGTACAAAGCTTCATGATGATCGGTTGAGTAGTTTTCGCGTGAAAGCGTAACAAACTTACATTCACATTTATAATATTAAGTAGGGATAAACAAGAATTGATCGTTTAAAGGTATTAGATATAAAAGAATTGAATCCTCATAGAATATCATTTCAAGCGCCAATGGTTAATGGTAGGGATTGCCGATCGTAAGGTCGTGGGCTCGAACCCGCCGACTATTGTCGTGAACCATATCCTAAGACAAGCTTTTTCAGCATTAGGATAAGGATTACAACCTTACTGATGTTATTAAATGAAAGTGTGATGTAAAACTTGCTTATGAAGGTTTAATATCTATCGAACTTTACTCGTATTAATCATCGGCATGACTCAGTAATATATAATACTTTTAAATTGCGAATTCATAAAATAAGCATTGTTTATCATGTCTTATCTATTGATTGTTGATAAAAATAATGAAGGGAGAGTTACGAAACAAACTCATGTTGCAAAAGTGGGTTGGTAGGGTTTTTTATGGAAGAAGGTGGCAAACGTGCAAGCGGATCACCTGATGTTAAGTGACGCTACCCATGGACATCCGCAACAAGCAAATGTGTTGCAGATGCGTTGCCTACCTTTATTTATACTACCTTTATTGGAGATATTTCCTTTTCCCCGTTAATCTCCTCCCCGTCCAATCATCTTCCCGTTCCCATCTTTCCTTATAAGGAGAGAGTGGGAAGGGGAACTTTATTAAGGTGAACAATAACCTCTAGGTTACCGTTAATATCTACTAACGCATTTCGCAAATGGAAACAACTCAGCGCTTTTTTTTAACAAATGCACTGTGAAGGTTTAAAATTAAGGTTTTTGCGTCCAGAATATGGAATCTATACTTATAATTTCTCGCTTTCGAACCATTTTCTAGCGCCAGTAACACTCTGTACATTAGTAGCGGTAATTTCCATCAAGAAAGTAGCTTATTTGTTACCTGTCTCTGATACAACAATACTTCTGGTGAGTTGTCCGATGTGATAACTCACTTTACACAAATAGCGGCTGAAGCTGAATAAAAACAACAAAGCGACCCATTTATCCCGCAATACATATCGGAAGCCTACGCCGGTCTTATCTCAGTGATAACGATTAGAATGTACGCTCCATGCCTATCTTGTTTCAGTCACAACTCAAACGTATACCGACATTGTCATGTGAGACAGCCGTTAACATGTCCAAGTCGGTCGGCAACCCGGAGACGAGCCTTCAGGATGTGAGGGTACACGTCATGAGACACTCACGCGATTCCTCCCAATACAACGAGAAGAGGGGAACCCCCAAAGTGTCTAGGAGCAGTGACTTTGTTTATGTGAATTCTGCGTACGTGGGCAGTGTGAACAGTGTGAATGAAGTGCGAGTGGCTGAGCCGCCGACCAGGTGGGTTCTTACTCCAATGAAGAGATAGTATATTGTTGAACTGTGTTGTGTTTTAAGTTAAATCTTTCGCTAACAAGGAAGACCTGCACACATATAATTTCCCTGCGTATTTTCTTACACTTAAATCTGCCTTGAAATACCGTACCATTAAATGTATTGTATGTATTATACCGTTTCCGTGACATCAGTTATCATACAGATAGG
Source organism: Papilio elwesi (assembly GCA_029849275.1). Classification (NCBI taxonomy): domain Eukaryota; kingdom Metazoa; phylum Arthropoda; class Insecta; order Lepidoptera; family Papilionidae; genus Papilio; species Papilio elwesi. Next base: position 321,811 of record CM056687.1, on the reverse strand, counting down.
CTGCGTTGACATTTAACTCCATCTTGAATAGCCTGGGCGTTACGGTAGACCGGCTTCGTGTAACGACACTCCACCAAACGCGTAGCGCGTGTCCACGCAACCCGATTGCCGTCACTCTTCGTAATGTAATGACCGCTACCAGGTTCACCGTTACGCTAGAGCTTGGGGTTGTGTTAGAGTGATGAAAATAGGGGATGAAAGGTTGTATGGAGAAAGAGAACTTAAGTAAGAAGTTGTAAGTTTGTAATCTTAGTTGATCTCAGATCTATATAATCGGTCATATTAAATAGAGTTCAATTTAGATATTACAATCGTCGGTTTAATTAAATCGCATGGCGGGTGAAACCGCGGGACACAGCTCGTACGACACAGCACAGCAAATATAAAAAAAATGTGTTATTCTTTTGGGAATAATTAATAGCTCAGCGACCAACGTTTGATTTGCAACAGACTATGGATTTCCATTTGGCGCGAGCCTCGCACACCTATCCGCTTCTTCTACATCCATACATCAACTCATACGTGATCGGTTACGGGTCCTTATATCGCCCATCTTTAGTATGTCACTAATCAGATCGATATAAGTTAGCCTTGGACGTCTAACGCTGCCACTCACTGCCGCAACATTTGTTTCGTTACTCTCCCTTCAGTCATCCTTTCATGCCCGAATTTTAATAGGCCCAGTCTTTTTAAAATCAATCTTTTTAACCATGAGCGGTTGTTTTTATATTTAATTGTTTTATATTTTATTAAACTAGTCTAACGATTGCGGCCATATTTTTTATTTCCATTGATCTGTTTGCATATAGATTAGATATAGCATGGCTGTCCTACAGACGCAATATCGATCAAACGCGAACGAATGACGGATAAAGTAAAAGGACAAGCTTGATTTAATAAATTACATCGTTATATAAAGCTCGTAATTTTTAAATTTATTTAGGAATCGAACGATACTGTGACCCGCTCCGGGTACCACTAATTATGTTGATCCGATCGCTACCAAACACAGGAATGTGCCAATCTTTTATTATATAATTACTTAGGCGTACAAATAACAGCGCTTATAGACGTCGCCGGACAACGGACAGTCAATAAGAGCGGTGTATTCAGCGTAAATTGGTCGCCGGATCGGCAAAAAAACCACGGTCCGATGTTCGGCGAAAAATAACGTCTAACGTAGCTCTATAAATAACACTGGCTTTTTCTTTCGTTGGATAGCTGAATTTCTGGGTTGTCACACATGTCAATAATATTACGCGCTTACGCCCGTATCCCAGATGGGTAGGCAGAGAGCTTAGATTTCCATTTGGTGCGATTCTGGCACACCTCTCTCGCTTCTTCTACATTCATACATCTACGCATATAAGATCGTCGGTTATGGGCGCTCCTTATATCGCCCTTTTTAGTGATCCAGAAATCTGATATTTAAAATATATTTTTTACCCCATTGGATAAAATTCATAATATTACATTTTTTTATTAATAAAAGTCGACTTTCACTTAAACCACATTCCATAAGTTCGATTCGAATGAAATCGTAAATTAGTTATTCAGACATTAGGCGTCACTTGCGCGTACCTTCAGTGAATTAAAAAGTACCCTGTTAATTGACCGATAGCGTTTCATTCAAGTGTTTACTTTGTAAATATGTCTGTATGAATGAAAGAACGAACGAATGAATGAATGAACGGATAGATGAAGTTGTTGCAGCTTGACGAGTATAACATTAATTTGAGCGAGGTTAGGTATGTGGTGGTATCTATGACACTGGACATCTGAATGATTTGATTACAATAATTTGGTGAGAAAAGGAAACAAGTTGGCGGGTCGAAGACACGTGGGTCCGAACCGAGTCCGCAATAATAGTTTGACATAGAGACGGAGTCAACATGTGACATGTTAAGTCTTTGTCTTTAAGAATGCGAAACATTTTGAGCATTGCTTGCTTTATTATTCAGTACGTAAAAGTTAATTCAAATGTACACTGATGAATGACTGAATTGTAAATGAAGTAATGATGAATGACCGAATTGTAAATGAATTAAAGAAACGAATGAATGCATGTTAAATTAACTTATGATAAATGACCAAAATATGAAATACATTATAATTAACATTTATAATTCTGAGGTTACTTATCTGCAAGTAGACACAAAAATCGATTGTTTAGACGCAAAGCTAGTGTCAACGTCATTCTGAAGTATTGATATCTTCTGATATCGAAGGCCAGAGTAAATACACGATAATACTAAACTATCGGAGAGAGCTTATCCATTCTTGTGCTGTACTATTTTGCCTTTTGTACTAACAATTATCCGGTCCCTATTTTCTGTCTTTTATTAAATACTGTTACGTTTAGGCCTTAATTAGTTGAGGTACGCCGCTGCTTAGCAATCACTTAAGTCATCACTTATTTTGTTTACAGTGTCATCAGGGAGCAATACTGGACGTGTTCGAAATGGTCTTTCGCTCAGAGAATAATGGCAATCGCGGTGGGAGTACTGTCAGGCGCCGTGATCGGACTCGCGTTGACGGTGGCGTTCAGGAAAGGTGACACTGACGGCATTCCGGGTATATTCAGAACTAATCTAGCGCCCGATTGATGACTTACAACCGAAGTGTTAGTGATACCAAGACTGTAACGTGTGCGCTGCGTGTGAACATTTGATTGTATATAGTAACGATAAGAAATATTGAATTAATTGTGTTATATCTAATCCTTTTGTTTTAATGATAATTCGTGATTATATAATTATATTGTGGGGTATATAATTATATGGTGAGTAATACCTACGCATATCCTGCTGGGACAAAAGCGCAGTATATCGGACTCGCACCGGCTAAAACTTCACAATGTTCCTCCCATCACACACATCCGCGGCCCCGCCTGCACCAGCCGCCGAGGCAGATCCACAAGCAACTGAAAAACTAACGCGCCCTCTAACACGGCCCTAGTTATTGGTGAAAGATTCCCACGAAACCGTCACGTGAGACCAGTACTAAGCAATTATTGTCAGATAGGTATTGTCAGATATGTACAACTATGTCAATCCCATATACAAAGGAAGGAGTTGTCAACAATGTATGCTGATTAATAGGCATAGGCATCATATCCACTTGATAAGTTATTATGAATGTTAAGTCACAAAGATGCCTTGCTTTGTGTTAGATTATTCTATACAGTTATAGCGTCAATATACTATTAATAGATTACGTACGTTAATATATCAAACAGAGGAATAAATTGAACGAAAACAATATGCTAGAGACATCTTGGTATTATCGTATATCGTGTATTATTTGGTCTTAGAAATATCTGCAATAATAATAAATGGGCCATTTTAGAATGTTCCCCACTGCAGGAACGCAGGCATCCTCTTCGAGAGAGGGAAGGGCCCGTAACCCACCACGCTGGCTCAGTTGGGTTGGTGGATGTCACTCTTGGAATTTGATGGTTCTAAGAACATGCCGGTTCCCTCACTATGTTTTCCTTCAACGTTTTTGGAGTAGTGGTGATAAAATAAATTACACCTACAGTACGTAAGTCGGGGCCTACACCACTGCTCCTACATTAACCCCACAAATATTTATTAATTTACCTTAAAACTATTATTTTAGATTATTGGCTTTTGTTATGTGTTATATTACATTAAATACTTTATCTACATCGAATTAATCATCGATCATTTATTACAATTTTGTGATATCGATACATTGAATGTAAAATTATTATTCACTTCATGTATACGATGTCACTAGCGCTGCGTTGCTATCCAACTATTGTACACATCTACTTAGATAACAGCCTTCAAAAGTTTCAAGATAATTTTAATCTTAAAGTAATATATATATATATATATATATATATATATATATATCATTCGATATTTCTCGAATAGATTACACGGTTATATTTTTGAAGAATTTTGTGCATTGTTTATGATGGTTAATTTAAAGGACTGATTTGAAATTAAATTAAAATAAATTAATTATTTTAAAATAATTAATTGTTTATTTATAATCTATTTTTTCTCTCTAATCTATTTAAAATTAATTTTTATTGATTGAACTAATTAGGAATTTTGTAATCATTTACATTGAAGTGTCCTTATTCTTTGTAATGCACGGTTCATAAACTGTATCTTACTTTGTTTTTAGAAACGAATAATGGTTTGACACTGGAAGAGTCTGCAAAAACATCTGTGGCACGAATAGGCCGGCTGCACAGAACACAGGCGTGAAGTAGATCCTAGATAGATCCGTTTCGTCTGATGAGTGTGGTGCTGAAGTCTTATTTCTGTTCCTCTTCCCCTTCCGACCCTTTGATAACAAGGAAAGGATGGAAATATGACTTAACGGAGGAGAGGATGAATTCATTTTCTGTTTATCCCTTCCTCTATCCATTAAAGTAAGCAACGCATCTGCAACTCTAGTTGCAGAAGCTTCTGCTCGTTTGCCACATTCTACTATTAAAAAAAACACCTGTTGGCGTTACATGTTTCATAAACGAAAACATCAAGTGTAGAGTACATCTGTCAGATTGATAACATAAACATTGTCGTCAACAAGGCGTCACACGTGCAGACCGTATTATTTAAATCAACTTAGACAGCTTAGGAATTTTTATGCGATCTCTTTTTCTTATCATTGACGTCAATCTATGTTTTTTCATTAAATATTGTTGTTACAAAGCAACTAAATCGTGATCTGTGTCACGTGGAGTATGCATTTCAACTGATTTGGGATGGGATTTTATAAAGAACGAGGTGGCGCATAGTTCTTACATCATGAGACATCTTCTATATACTAGTTCTACTACTTTCGAATTTGCCTTTGATACATAAAGTGTTGATAATGTATTAAATATCACAACAGATGAAAAAAGGTGTTAGGATTTATTATTATTTTCCTAAGATGTTATAAAGTGAAGTATGGCAGAATTGCACACCATCATAAAGCCCCAATCGCCTGCTATATAACTATATATAGAGTTAATTTCAGTACTCTTCCTCGTACCACCTTTTCCTCATTAGGATTGGATGGGAACGGGAAGAGGATTGGACGGGGAGTGGATTATTGGGGTAAAGGAAATATCCTTTTCCTGTCTATACCCCCCTTTGTCCATTAAAGGTAGGCAACGCATCTGCAATGAATTTAATTGTAGTGGAGATGGCGCTGGTTTAACACCAGGTGATCAGCTTCCTCCATAAAATAAATCTACCAGTTGTTTCTATGTTCCTATGTTGGATAAGAAAATGCGAATAAGCTAATGGTAAACGAAGATTTATGTTGTTAGTTCTGATTAGAATCAACATTTATTCCCGGTGAGAAAATGACAGGCCAATGGGGTGTGAACTCATTATTACCAGTTTTTTACAGCAGAAAGTTCCTATTTTTAGTAATAGTAGTTAGTATTTTTTTTCAACGAATGCGATTACTTAATCCCGCAGAACGATTTTTATCACAACTCCAAATTGGTCGGCAAATCGAATTAGGATAAAATGGGTTGAACCAATCAAGCATTAATAACCCAACAGCGGAAATTGGATTAAGTTATAAACTATATAACATCCGGTTATTATATTATAACTTTGGAAGTGACTTGTGACCCTGAGTGACTTGGACTCATGGTCGTGGGTTCAAATCAGAATTTGAAATTCTATTTAAAAAAAAATTGAAATATGCACTTACACTCGTAACCCAAGCAAGTAGGCAGAGATTACGTATTCCTATTCAGATCGGATCCTATATCCTGGCGTACCATTCTCGCTTCTTCTACATCCATACATGCTCGTTGGCCTATCGCCTTTATGTATGGCATTAATCTGGTCAACAACCTGACGCCTACACTGCAACTCACTTTTACTCTCTGCTGATCATAAATCCTAAATGTACCAATTCTTTCTCCTTTCTTTACAGTTAATTTTTATTTGAATTGTCTTACTCTGTTCTCTTATTTAGTAAATTATAAAAAAAACACATGTAAGAGTATACATTTCGTTTAAGAATTAAAAGACACGTGATGTACATTACATAAAAATTGCTTAACGTTAAATTAATGATGGGATATCTTAATGTGCGCGGCCGTCCCGCGCCAGATGCCATCCATCATCAGACGTTATCTAGAATTGATCAGCAGATAGCACCGCCTCCCAGCGACCTTCGCGTTATCACTACTAATATTATAAATGTGAATGTAAGTTTGTTTGTAACGCTTTCACGCGAAAACTACTCAACCGATCATCATGAAACTTTGTACACATATTCTTGGAGGTATTAGAAGTAACATAGGATACTTTTTATGAAAAAAATAGTATATAAAAAGCGAAGTATGTATGTTCCCTATAGACCTATAGACTCCGAAACGGCTGGACCGATTTCGATGAAATTTACAGGGGTTGTCCAGATTAGTACATTCCTGTGTTTGGTAGCGATGGCATCAACATAATTAGTGGTACCCGGGCGAAGCCGGGGCGGGTCACTAGTACTCAATAAATTAAATTTAAACAAATATAAAATCTGTGAGCCACTTTATAAATTGTAACCTATAAAACGTCTTGTAAGATAAGTTACAATTTTTTTAAAATCAAATCACGTGTAAACAAAATGCGACATTTTTTATAATTCGAATCGCCAGTTTTTTTTAATTTATTATTTGTATCTAAGATACAATAAGACAGATAATATAGCATTTATAAACATCTAAGGTTTATTCTACAAGACTTAAGGTTTAAGCTACAAAATACACCGATACATCGCATTTAGATATCCAGTCCCTACACCGACTGGTTCAAAATATAGTTATACAGTTGAAAGAAACTGTCTGGACAGCAGGGCGGCCTCACCAGTCTTCTAGCAAGAGTGTATACATGAACCATCATCCATGAAGGTATGCACGCGACAGATTCTTTGTCAATTTGTCAGGTACACTCACGACCAACCGCCATTCACACATTAAATGACCATCGCAGCTAACCTTTGCAACGACGCGCTTTTGTAAAAACGATGTCAAGTTTTTTTTTCAACTAACTAATAAAAGTACAGTCATCGTGACAATATTTATTTATGTTTTTTTTTAAATTGTAAATTGTTGTTGCTTTTAAAATAATATTTTGTATAGTTTAATTAAATATATACATAATTTTTAAAATAAATCAACATTGTGCAGTTTTTTATATGATTTAAAAAAATTGGCCGGCCAAGTGCGAATCGCACTCGCGCGCGAATGATTCCGTACCATTATCTATAAAAACGGAAAATATATCATGTTTGTTGTATGGGAGCCCCCTTATATATTTATTTTATTCTGTTCTTTATCTCTTGTCTTGTTTTATCTCTTGTTATAGTGGCAACAGAAATACATCATCCGTGAAAATTTCAACTGTCTCACTACCACGGTTCATGAGATATAGCCTAATGACAGACGGGCAGACAAACAGACGGATGGACAGCGGAGTCTCAATAGTCTCCCGGCATTTTATTCCTTGGGTACGGAAACCTAAAAACATATACAACAAGGTAAGGTGAAAATAATACCTGCTTCAAAATAACAAAGCACTTTTATTCGCGACGATACGCTGTCGCAGTTTAATTACGAAATGCTTTAACTCAAGTCAGAGACCAGGGCAAGTGCGTAAATTCATTTAAGCACCAAGGCACGTAGCACACACAACTTTCTCGTGTCGGCATTTGCTGTGATTTCAGTGTGATCGAGTTACGCAAAAGTTGCGAGGATGATTGATATTGTATTGGCCAAGGAGGAGTGCAGGGAGATAGGCATGACATGAGTTGAAGCAAATTTCCTTATATACTACATTCTACATTAATAAATATGTGCTCACGCCTTAATATATGTGCTCACGCCCGTAATATATGTGCTCACGCCCGTAATATATGTGCTCACGCCCGTAATATATGTGCTCACGCCCGTAATATACGGTATCCAGATTTCCATTTGGCGCGATCCTGGTACATCTCTCTCGCTTCTTCTACAGTCATACATCTACGCAAACATGCTTGTCCGTTATGGGTGGTCCTTATATCGCCCTTTTTAATAAGCCACTTATCTGATCGATATAAGCTCTCCTAGACCGTCCTACCAACACTACCACTCACTTTTGCAATATTTGTTTCGATATTCTCTCTTCTTGGATGCTTCCAACGTGTCGAAGCATACCTTTCTCAATTCTAGTAACAACGTACATTCTTAAGCCATACTTTTCCCTTATAATGCTATTTTAAATCCTATCATTCAATGTCACGCCTAACATACTTCTTAAGAATCGCATTTCAATAGCATTAATTCTACTAGCAAGTTTTACCCGCCAAACTCAGCTCTCACTTCCATACATTAAAGTGGGGACCTAAATCTTTACATAAATAATTCTTCTGTACGTTTTTTGACAGTGATTTCTTTCTGAATGGCTGAACCGATTTGAATGATTTTTTGTGTACCAGTTCAAGTCGATTTGAGAATGGTTTAGATTCAATTAGTGATACCCGGGCGAAGCCGGGGCGGGTCGCTAGTCACTATATAAATTTTAAATAACTTCTTACACCGTATAGCATAGGATGGTCATAGGTAACAATTTTAAGTCGTCGGAATTGTTAAGACTGTTCAGACAACTCAAAATTATTTTAATCTTAGAAAGTTGCGTTTAGCTCTTACTAAAATAATATTAAATTATATCCTGTAAATTATTGAAAAACATGGTCACCCTACAACAATGATTCACGTAGCGCCCGCCGGCCCCATTACGGCGTCCGCTGACGATGTAACGTTGATCGGTATCGACGGCCTATTATCCCTATATGCGGCTATTTGCCCCCATTGTTCGCCCCACCGCGCGACTCTATTGTTGTGAACCTCTTAAGAATTCATTGAGTTTTGTAAAAATTTAAGTGTTTTATTTATTGGTACTTGTATCAAATATGCCACAAGCAGTGCATTATTTTTTTTAGGACTATACATCATTCCTATTTGTAATGCATAGAAAGGTTTTGAAAAATATATATCATAAGCACATTTTTTTATTTTTAATGGAAGAACCTGACGTTAAGTAACCGCTACCAATATACATCCGCGACAACCAAAGAAGTTGCAGAACAGATGCATTGCCTAACTTTAATGGACACAGGAGGGGATAGATAGGGAAAAAAATCCTTCTCCTATTCATCCCCTCCCCTCGTCAAATCTTCTTCCTCAGTTCTTTGTTGGAAACGATAGGAAAGCTTGCACCTTACTCATCAGACGAAACGCAGAAGAATAAAATACTACTTCACGCCTGTCTTCTGTGAGGTGTTATTTCACCTGTCGAGCCGTCTTCGTGGAATAGATGTTGTTGCTGCGGGCTCTACCACTATTATCACATATATAAGGCACATGTTATAAGACAATAGTTTTGTAGTTAAGACTACAAAAATTATTGTGGTATACAACAGTGAATTGGTATTACCTAGTTGGATACTCGTAGAACAAATGCCAATGGTTCTTAAGGCGAGACTAGAAGACGACATGGCGTAGACGTACATTATACAGGATAAATCGTTGATGTGGTCAAAGGTTAAAATATCATATGAAAGTAATGTTTCATGTAACATCAGGAGGTTTGTCTCAGTGTTTGATTTAAAACAGGAATTTAGTTTTTTCGATTCTTTAGTTAACATGGCTTGACAGAGTCCTGTGTTTTCAAACAATTTTATCCTAGTCACGCGATACTCGAACAGGGTTAATTTATGAGTGGCACCCGGCGCGGGCAACCCATTCCTGTATTGACGGGTGGTCGTGCGTGCGACCTAATTTATCGACCATCCCCTGTCCCTTATCGACACAGTTAAGTGGCGGAGCTACTTTTTCATACTTTTATCATATTTTTTTCTTAAACATTCTCCTCGTATTTTGTAAAATGAAATATCGGATTCGATAATATCTTATCTTAAATCGACGTTTAGTTATTTTGTGTGTTAAGCAATGAACAATGAAGCATGTATATTGTACCGAATATCATTTTCACCCAAAGATTGTACAGATCAAAACAGTGAGCTTGGATCGGTGATCATAATATCGGAACCGAATTTCTTTGAAATGAGTGACGTCCAGTATTTTTTTAAACTTTACAATAGTTCAACTGACCCATTTTCCAGTTGTTTTACTACTTTAGGAGTATCTTACAGTTTTCCTCTTGGGGTCAATGCTATACCATTCCGCACTAAAAACTAATCTTCTCAAAAGATCTGTGCTAATTCACAAATTATTACTTTTTCATTGTAAGGACAGTCCCACAATACACAAAACCGTAGTCACGTTAATCGGCGCAAGCGTTACGCCTGCTTTCGATTTATAGCTAAGATAATGGGAGTCAATACCGCTTGGCCTGTGCTATCGTGGGCTAATAGGTACCCGCATACATCGCAACGTGTTGCAGCCTTGCCTGGACGAGGCGCCAGGTCGAGCGTGACCTTACGCTGGTCACTTATCACCCAGCCTAATAGGTAGTCTCGAATGTGTTTTCTCTAATATTTTACATATTTATACGGAGCGAAGAGTAAATATCACTTTAAAGATTATAACAGTGGTAGAGCAGAGTATAGGTAATTAACAGTGGTAGAGCCCGCAACAATTACATCTGTTGCCAAATTGGCCGGCTCGCCCGGTGAAATACCACGACCTCACAGAAAACAGGCGTGAAGTAGAAGTTTTTCTACGTTAAGTCTGATGAGTCACCGGAGGTCTAATAGTAGTCCTTTTCCCCTTACGTACGCAACCCGTCTGTAACTCTGTAATCCGATAATATCGAGCCGAGGCCCTGCCCACTCGGGCACCCTCGAATCGGAATGTTAAACACGTAATGAGTGACAGCTCAAGCCAAGGTTCCGTCTCGGGGGTCTTGAGCCGAGTCACTCCATGGAGCATCCGCCGAAGCGACCTTAGAGCTCTGCGGCCTCCCGATCCGGTTATAACAATAAAGTAACGGCCCGAGGCTCCCCCTACGGAGGGAGCCCTCGAGCTAAGTTACTCTTAAAGAGGCTTAGGCTAAGCGCCCTCTGCACCCTGCCGCCTCTAGCCCTGTGTAGCTGTAAATGCCTCCTCAAGGCAAACAGTGACCTTACACACAAAACAAAATCTGCAACTCATTACCTTGTTGCAGATGCGTATGGGTAGCAGTCACATCGTGAGGAAACCGGCATGTCTCAGAACCACCAAATTCGAATACATGTGACATCCACCAACCCGTACGGGGCCAACGTGGTGGATTACGGCTCATTCCCTCTCTCGGAGAGGAGGCCTGTGTCCCTGCAGCGGGAAACATTCGAAGGCCGATTTATATATATATTTATATACTGTCTATTACTTCACGAGTCTTATCTTGGCGCTGTCACGAAAATGATAGTGCTAGGTTTGCCGGGTGCATAATTTTCGCCAGCACTCGCCCAGCTATCGTATTACATTATCATTGTAGTGATAACGTCATTTAAACCTCAGATCGTAAGCATTTTGTCGTTACCTTATAACCGGATGGCAGTAAGGTTTAGAATTATTTGTCGAGGTGTCATTAGTCTGTTAAAAAAATACTTTATCTAAAAGTAATACCTATTGTCGAGAGATACAATTTTTTATGTTAGTAATCGTACAGATACTATGCTTGTATATATTAAAACTTGGGGGTGGATGGGGGGGGGTGGTGGTAAAAAGAAGATAGATAGAATGAGAGGAAGCGATTAAGCGACCCAAAAGAAGATTCACTTTAACCTTTAACCTTTAGTTTTCATTAAACCCCAGTCAAAGGTTATCCAGGGAAAAACTGCAGCTGTATTGTACGAAATGAATTGTTTAAGTCCAATTTATTTAACCACGTTTAAAGTAGATCTACAAGCTTTATTTTTATACGGTTGTTTGAATGAAGCAATTGTTGTATGCATTTAAATATGCTATTCGGGTCATTAAATAAATGTTACCAAGGCCTTGGACCTCACAGGTACAGCAATACAAAAGCAAAGGTACAATATTGAAGTAATAAATGTTTATATATTACGCGGTAGCCTGAGTCCCTGTAGTGTCTAGACGTGTATGTAAGGTAGCACGGTAACACAGGAGCGGAAGCGATATTCGATTTAATAAAAAAGGGCCTAAATAAAAGGCCTAAGCCGCTGAGCCACCACTGCTCCAAGGGAACCTTAAGTTGACCAAAAATCAGATAACTACATATATCACAGCTTAAACAATCATAATGTGTCTTGTTAATACGCGTTGATACATTTATTGTGTCTGTCTACCACAAACACGTAAACAGATATGAGGGCTCATTGTTAGAAGTAATTTCTAAATGTGAATAATAGAAGTCAGTTAGGCAGTGACAAATTCCGCTATTCCTAAGCACAGAGCGGCGACCTTATACCGGGGTCAGTTGGGGCGTGGGGGAGTCCGGGTCGCCTAAAATGGTGAACACGTAGAGCAGGTATAGGCGGTAGTGACTAATACGCGTGTTTTTTATGAAGATGCCGTAGCGTCATTTACAATTTCCGGGGTTTTTTAATTTTTGCGCGGACCCTTGATTCTTTCACTTCAATCAAATTGGCCTATGTTATTTCTTACAATATTATCTACCCTCCAGTAAAAGTTCCACCGAAATCGGTTCAGCTGTTTCAGCGATTACCCGTAACATCCAGATAAAAAAATTAAAAAATGTGTTTTTGTGAGTACCGTATATAATACGTCATGGGTATTACACACAGACACATACTTCAATTTTATTGATCAGTATAGTTTTAATAAAAACAGGACAAGAAACAGACGTATTATACATTTAAAAAAAATTGACAAAATTTACTTCAATCTACAATTTTTATTCAATCAAATCACAAAAATTAAAAACTTTTATTAACTAAAAAAGGTTAATCTGTACACTGGCTAGGGTGCAACTCATAATGAACAACATTATTTATCTGAAATCATATCGCCTGGGAGGTCTCTGACAGGAGAGAAAGTTCAGGAAACTTTAGGTTAACCTTTATCTAGTTAACATCTAATGAATGTGCATTTTAATTATTGATCGTATCGTACACAAATACGAGGGACATTTGGCATCAATATTATACGTAAATTACTATCTTTTTTTAACATTTCACTAAATATATTGTGGGTAATTTAATTATTTCAATCAATTCAAAATTCAGACACTTTACTTTGTGTAATTCATTGCATCACCACTGCTCCAAAAACGATGAAGGAAAACATCGTGAGGAAACCGGCATGTTCTTAGAACCACCGAATTCGAAGACATGTGACATCCACCAACCCGCACTAAGCCAGCGTGGTGGTTTACGGCTCATTCCCTCTCTCGGAGAAGAGGCCTGTGTCCCTGCAGTGGGGAACATTCTAGAAAAGGGCGATTTATTATATATATTTTTATATATTATAATCAATTCAAGACTACGGTTACTAGCGGCTACGTCTTCCATGCTCTGTTTCGTTAAAAAACTGACCAATATTTTAATTATATTATTTAGTTATCAAAGAAAATTATTACATAGATAAAAATATTAAATTAATAGAGAGACTCTGTATAGTATAATAATAAATGAACTTATGTTCAAAATTACACTTTTAGAGTCAGTTTCGAAACTTTATAATATACTAGTGACCCGCCCGGCTTCGCCCGGGTACCACTAATTATGATGATCCGATCGCTACCGAACACAGGAATGTGCCAATCTGGAAAATTCCTGTAAATTTCATCGAAATCGGTACAGCCGTTTCAGAGTCTATAGGGAACATACATACTTCGCATTTTATAGAGATTTTTTTAGATATTTTTTTTCGCGAGAACGCGTAACAAACAAACTTACATTCACTTTTATAATATTAGTAAGGATAGTAGGGATGAAATGAAAAACAGATCTGGGAAATATTTTCTTACCTAGTCAAAATCCTTAAGCAAATAGTGAATAGAGAAGATTAAGATATACAATTTGTGATGAAATAAACAACTTACCTCTATTAAAACTAAAACAACGATCTAGTCAGTTACGTAGTCTATCACACTTACCTAAATATGAATTACCTCTGTTTAATAATTCTTACGGAAAGCGTACTTGGGAGTACTTCCTACCGAAACTGCTCAACGACCTGAACAGTGACGTGCTTGAAAATATTACAAAGCACCCAAACAAATGTAAAAGAATTTTAAAATTGGCCTTCTTATCTGAGGAAATTTAAACAATAGGTTTGCTTGAGTTTTCTCACAAAAGACTATCGCCTTAATTTTTTAATAAGTTTATAAAATAAGTAGTGTATATATCAACTGAGCGACTAGCAGTGATATAAAAACCCTGCAGGTTTACACCACTGCTCTAATGTACTATGTAATTTTTTTTTGTTATAAATAAAGAGAAAAAAAAATTAAAATTTTTACGTTCATAAGAATGAAATATATTTTTTTGGAGAAAATGTAGTCAATAAGAATTTCGAAATTTTCACCAATATAGCTTACCTAATTTACTATAATAATGGCTTATAACGACAGAAGAACTAAATAAAATACGGTTAGTTTTGAATCATTTGTTTTAAAACAACTATAAAACTATGCGTGCGATTCGACTCAACGAATACGGCGCAAGGATTTCTACTGTGAGGATACGACTCAATAAAAAAACTATAATCAGCTTAATACATATTGGATTGTATAACTTACAGCAGGCAGCGTTGCGACGAGCTCGATGTGGCGGAACTCATCGCCGCTGGCTTGCGTGGGGCTCTGCCACCAGGTGGCGGGGTCACCGTCCAACGCTAGTGATGCCGGGTGTCGCCGCGTCGGTGACCCATCCAGGCCCTCGCACACGTCGCATACCAAGCCTCGCCTGATAAAAAAAAACATTCATTCAAATACCTCCCTGACGTCAGTCTTCTGTGAGGTCACGGTGTTGCCGGTCAATTACGGCTTCGCAGGCTCTACCACTGTTAGATTTTATAATAAATTACTACAAAGCTTAAACTAACTTCCCAGGCGTATCCCGGCAGTAGTCCTCAGGTCCGCTATCCCCGCAGGTGGCGTTGGCGGCCACCGCCGAGTAGGCCGAGGCATCGAGCGGCGCCGGGTAGAGCCCCCCCGCGCCGGCCACCGACACCTCGCTCAGCGTCGTACTGCTCAGCCGGTCGAGTACCGCTCGACCTATTGACAAATTTAAGTGTTATTATTAACAACGATGCGTCTTAACTACACAGTGTCTCCGGACGAAAGCCTTTGCGCAGTGTAGTTAGATGATTTGCTCCATACCCGGAGTACCATAAGGAGGTTCTTTGCTTCGCTTTGCTGAAAAGGCAACGAAGATGGCATTGACTGGAGTCTTTCTGCGAGATTGTATAGCAGATACTGTGACTCCTGCCGTTTATGTGGACGTCAAATCGTACTCGTGTCTAAAAAGCTTGTATATTATTATCTAGGTCCTGATCAATAACCGATAAGGGTATCAATTTCTTATGACGTGTCTTAGAGCACAATACATATTTTAAAATCGTAGGTCACTTTTAAGATTAGTCTTCCCTTTGGATGAGATGTCAGTCGGTAAGCCTAAACTGAACCCTTACGGCTTTGTTATAACAAAACATGGCTTATGTTTCTTATATCGCGCTTCCTTTCTTTAGGGCCTGTCCAGATGAAGCGTTTTATGTGCGAAGCACACGCGCGTTTCAATTAATGATGCGTCCAGACGCAGACAGGCGCGTAGATCTAAACACATCAATGGTGCCTACAAGCGTTTTACGCGCGTAAAACGTTTCATCTAGACAGGCCCTTATCTTTGGTGTTAAAAACAACCGTTTTCATTTGGGAATAATAAAGTGTTAACTAGTGAGGTGTGTGTTTGATTATTTGACCTCTCTAGTTGTCGCGACGTTATAAAGACGATAGCACCTCTTAACATAAAGTCACTTATTATTCCGACGTTGTCATGACAACGCGTTAATTGAGAAATCTTGTACCGCCGTATTCATTACACCAAAGTTTTAATATATGAATGGCTTTATCACTGAGGGTATAATTATGTTTTGTGGTTTATAGACATAACCAATAATATTTTTCTTATGGTCTAATAAACAGGTATTTGTTAAATGTATGTATTGGGTTATAGCAAGCATAATTTAACGCCTGCTACTCAATGTAGGTTGGCAGAACTACTTACTTTTTGGCTTCCTTAGTAACTAACATGGGTAGTATACATTTTTATCCTTTTCGATTAGCCCTTTTTTAGCGATAGTGAAATCAATTTACCTGTTAAATTAATCACTGCTTTTTAAATCACAAATTGACACAAACTCTTGGTCTAATCTACGACCATAAAAGCCTAATCTATGCAGACATTTCACTAATTACATGGGCCTTAGCATAGCTGAGTAATGTGGACAGTGTTATAATATTTTCATTGTCAGTAAAATTCTAAGACGTCCCAACGACGTGGGCTCGAACAAGTAATGTATTAAACATTTGCATATCATCTGTTGGAGATTTGCCTTCCAAAAATCAATTCTGTCCTCGCTAACGTTCATAGATTTGAACCCGGCGAATGTAGACAGCCGAGTCTGGCGGCAATGTTTATGAGGGTAATAAATTAAGACGCCTGGTGAAAGAACGGGCGAAGACCGGCGACAAAAGACCAACGATCAAAGACCACGAATAAATCATTATTTCGAAATAGTAGACTCAAGTAATTTTAACTTTAAACCGTTAAAATTATTGACTTGGGAGCTACAGTAAGAATCTTACATTGACTTTACTCTGATCAATTTATATTGCTTCTTTTGCTTTAGATCGGATAGTATATTTCATAAGGGGTATAGAAATCTTTATAAAAGTACTTTTTATGTGAGAAGGTGGCAAACGAGCAAGCGGATCACCTGCTGTGAAGTGAGCGCTACCCATAGACATCCGCAACAAGCAAATGTGTTGCAGATGCGTTGCCTACCTTTAATGGACAGAGGAGAGCATAGACAGGAAAAAGGATATTTCCTTTTCCCCGTTAATCCCCTCCCCTTCCCATCCTCCTTATGAGGAACGGGTGGGAAGGGGTAGAGGTCTGAAATTAGGCCTCCGGCACCTCACTCATCAGATAGTACTTAATTATTTAAATTTTATTATTTAGGTAGGTTTAATCGAGAAATAAATAAAAACAATTGCTAGGTTCACAATCAGGTTTTCCCAATTTTTTTGACGAAATTAACTAAATATCTTCTTAAAAGTGTAGTGTGTAAAGAGTGAAAGTGAAGTGAAAAAAATTATGGTTGACAGACGTTCCTTCATGCAATCTTATAAGCACTTCTAATTAACTATCAAACACTCATACTTTATGTATTTATACTTTATACAGTCAATAAATTTCATTGTAACTTTGATATATTACATACCAATCGTAAACATTCACAGATTTTAAATTCCCAGGCGATCTGTAAGTTGCAGTCATGAGACGCGCAGGCGCAGTGAAGTGTAACCATGTGTGTCGAGCGACCGATAAAGGCCTGTTCACACTCGCCGATAGCTTATGAATATGATCGTTTGTGCGCTCATCTGCCTTTCCTCTATCGACGTCAATAAAGCGGATAGTTAACGGCCCAGCCTCTCGAGAGGTGCACGTTGAACTTGACAGCAGATACAGTCGCGTAGAGAATTTCTAAATGTTCGATTTGGACGATACCTTTATTAGATGAAAAGTTAATTACACAGTTCAAACTAATGATGGCCGTTATGAAGACATTTTATGTTAGACTAAGCTTACATGTACAGTCAGGTACAAATTAACATAATTTTACGAATGCGTACATGTGAAGTCACTGCACATTATATTAAAAGCTAAGTAAAATTATAAATTATAATAAAAATGAATCGGCCTTTTCTAGAATGTTCCCCACTGCAGGGACACAGGCCTCCGAGAGAGGGAAAGGGCCGTAAATCCACCACGCTGGCTCGGTGTGGGTGGATGTCACATGTCTTCGAATTTAGTGGTTCTTAGACATGCCCGATTTCGTCACGATTTTGGAACAGTGGTGATGAAATAAATAACACAAAGTAAAGCGCCTGCCTGGGTTCGAACCTGCAACCTACAGTACGTAAGACCTAATCTCCATAATCCAAAGAAAATTATAAACTAATTAAAATATAATTAGGGTACCTCTTTAAGGTACGAGCCTCTATATAATTATGATTGAATTGGACCGAGAAGACTGATATAAAATACAAAGTCGCTCAGCGACGATCGAATGTACGCATGGGATAAATATTAGTTGTACAGGTTTTATCAAGATTATTTCTTAACAGTGGTAGAGTGCACATCAGCAACACGTTTGTGGTCAACGGTGGCAAACGAGGAAGCAGACCGCCTGATGTTAAGTGAGCGCTACCCATAGACATCCGCAACAAGCAAATGTGTTGCAGACGATCCTACCTTTAATGGACAGAGGAGGGATAGACATGAAAAAGGATATTTCCTTTTCCCCGTCAACCGCCTCCCCGTCCAATCCTCTTCCCGTTCCCATCCTATCCTTAAAAGGGTATGGTAGGAAGGAGAAGACGCCTGAAATTAGGCCTCCGGCACCTCAATTATGAGACGGAACGAGTACTTCCACTTGACGCCTGTCTTCTGTGAGGTCATAGTATTTCACCGGTCGAGCCGGCCCATTCGTGCAACAGATGTTGTTGCGGGCTCTACCACTTTTAAAAGTGAAATATAATAAACAATTTATTCAATCTAATATTAACAACTTGGTTGAAGGTTGGATCAGATTTATTCACAGTTGCTAAGGTAAATTCATTGATGATAAAAGTTCCATAAATGGCAACTAAATCTTACTTGAATAAGTGTTAACTTAAAGCTTCTCAAGTATAAGATAAGATAAACAGTCATCAGTAAAGCAAACAACTTGTGGAAACTTCCGTAATTAAATATGTTTTAAATGAGTTGCAACGTGTTCCGTATGAGCTAGGGCGTACAGGGCGTATATTCCGAGATGAAGACACAGCCTTGGTCAACGATTGCCGTATGCAAATGCAGGGCCGTTCTCAACTAGCCCGTCAACGGAATAGTTACATTGTTGGAACATAAAATCGCAATGGCATCAAATGCTGCAATAGAATCGCTTTAAGGTTATTTTCAGACCACATAAACCGTACGATGGCAAGTTAAGTCAGAATAAGATGTAATTCATGTAGTAGAATTAAGTTATGTTAAGTGAGAATCTATATTTAGACTTCTTCAAAGAACCATCTTAGAGAAATGTATAGCAATAGAATTTAGTGATCCAAAAGGCTTTTTAATCATCGTGACTGACTTGTCACTGTTTGCCTAGAAGAGGCATCTACAGCTACACCGGGCTTGACGCGGCAGGGTACAGAAGGCGCCTAGCCTAAGCCTCTTTAAGAGTAACTTAGCTCGAGGGCTCCCTCCGTAGAGGAAGCCTCGGCTCGGGCCGCCTTTATTATTATCAGATTGGGAGCCCGTCAAGCCCTTAGGTCGCTTCGGCGGACGCTCCATGGAGTGACTAGACAAGGACAAAGGAACCTCGGCTTGGGCTGTCACTCATTATGCTAATTGGTGTTATATTGCATTCTCTGTCAGTAATTCCAATACATGAGACTTAATAAAAATACGACAATGTCAAAGTAAACGACAATGTAAAAGTAGCATTAAGCGGTATTCATGAAAATATTTCAGATTGTTATTTTAATAACATTTTCAAAAAAATATTACATCTGAATTTTTGTCTGATATATAATTAAAGCAAGACTGCATTAAAAAGGTCTTAAATTAGGAGCATGTACACATGATTTTAAAAGGGATGTCCATAGTCTTCGCGGCCTACAACTTTATCAACCGATTTAGGGTCTTCATTTTAAAATTATGCACATTATTACATTAACGATGTCATCTTTTCGATATAATATGACTCGGGGACTTTTGGTCTTCCGCCAATGGACTGGTTTAAGAATTAAGTGTCACAAAGCAGGTATCAGTACACAAATTTTGGAATCTGAGAACAGGATTACATGAGAAACTTGACGGAGGACAGCTAGTCATTGAATAGAAATCGATTTATGGATATTATCTTATGTTGTATGACGACTGTATCAATCCAACAGTAGGTCAATTTATATAAGTATCCCTACTAATCCCTACTAATGTTATAAATGTGAATGTAAGTTTGTTTGTTACGCGAAAACTACTCAACTGATCATGAAACTTTGTACACATATTCTTGGAGGTATTAGAAGTAACACAGGATACTTTTAATATATAAAGTCAAGTATGTATGTTCCCTATAGACCTATAGACTCCGAAACGGCTGGACCGATTTCGATGAAATATACAGGGATATATCGGATCAACATAATTAGTGGTACCCGGGCGAAGCCGGGGCGGGTAAGCTTATAAATTGCAGTGATGTTATGTTATAATTGTATGTTTAATACCCCAATCAATAAACACACACTAAACAGTAATCGGATACGTTGATAGCTTTCGGCACACGGCAGCAAGTTCATTAATCTTAGAGTTCAATATTCTCAAGTGCGGAGTTTACAACGGTGAATCGGATATCGCGTGATAACTTATTTACTTGTATTTGTTTTATTTCTTTATAACCTTCTGACAATGTTAACACGTCTGCGGTGACCGTGGCGACTGCGCCGGCGCGGCGTGGGCAGTGCATTAAGTAAGGCGATATCTCGCATCAAGTGCTAAATGAATCATGGACTTTTGTGTGGCCGAGTGTACTCTCGCATCTGACTCAACATACGTACTAATCTATGAAATATTCGCAGCATACAACGAGCACATTGGTGTACAGTTATGACATAAAGTGAAGATGTTACAAAAATAATTATTAATTATCTGTAGTAAGATTGAAATACTGATGATACAGAAATAAAAGGAGTATTTTGAATCTGTGTCAGTTCGCAGATTTCTCAAGAAGTTACTAAATTTATCTCATTCCAGGAACATTCGTAGTATTTGAAACAATGATCTCTTAATTTTTAAGCTGGATTGAGAAAGTCAGAGACATTTCCAGTGTATCTATGGCGGCTAGTCGTATAGCCACTAACGGTTAGTATGGTGGCAATTCTGTATATTCGAGTTCAATTTACGAATCAATAGGTTCAAATAACTGCTGCGGTAGAGCTACTAGCAGCAACTATTTCGTGAATTTGCAATGCTTTTGCATTTATATTTTCACATCTCTTCAGACTTATGTTGTGTCTTAAGCTCTATCTTCTACCCATATCATATCATCTTCCATCTTCTGTCCTACAAAGACGGTTAGACGGAAGATTTGACGGATGAGGATGGACAGGGAATGGAAATATCCTTTTTTCTGTTTGTCTCCTTCTTGTCCATAAACGTAGGCAACGCGTCTACAACTAATAAGCTTGTTGCCTATGGATAGCGGTACTTATTGCCATTGGTTGTTTGCCACAATATTCTATAAAAAAAACTTGCCAATGCATCAGCAACAGTTTTGATGGTACAGTTGATGGGCATCATAATGTCCTTAGTGATGTTACTGGTCTATCCGGAATACAGTTAATTTCTAAATGCTTTTACCATGATCTAGGGAGAGTCCCACCGAACACAAGTGTAATGGTAAATCAGCTACCACTGTAATTTGAGTGGCGATAAGAGAAGTTCGATTACAACTGTTTCTTGGAATAAAATAAACTGTCGCCACAACTGATAGACGTTCCTTCTATTCAGAAGTGGTACTTACATTGTTAATCAAGTGATACACACCACTAATTCCAAAATTATTGTATGAACTACTTTTAGTTAAATAGTACAGACGCTTTAGACAAAGTAAATTCGTTCCCAAGCCATTCCATTACGAACTTCGCTATCGATATACATACAATCCCTAGCTAGCGATATCGCTTGTCAAAATGTGTTAATACTGTTGTATGCATTGACATTCGCTAAATTGTCGATGGAATAGAGTAGGCGAACTATAGACCACGTGACATTTCGAATGTCTATGTTGACTTTATTACCAGCGATAACAGGATGTTACTTTGTCCAAGCCCCCGGAATAACCTGTAGCTCGGGAGTTTGAAGTTACAAGTTTGATTTAACAAAAGTATTCTAAATGATAACAAGATATTCATTACATTACATACTACAAATAAAATCCCTATGCCTACTAATAAAATAAATGTGTATGTTAGTTTGTTTGTTACGCTTTCACGCGTAAACTACGCAACCGATCATTATGAAACTTTGTACACATATTCTTGGAGGTATTAGAAGTAACATAGGATATATGTATGTATATATATATATATATATACATACATATATCTTTTTATGTATTATTTTTTCCATATATATATATGGAAAAAATAATACATAAAAAGCGAAGTACGTATGTTCCCTATAGACCTATAGACTCCGAAATTTGCAGGGATCGTCCATATTAGCACATTCCTGTGTTTGGTAGCGATCGGATCAACATAATTAGTGGTACGCGGGCGGAGCCGAGGCGGGTCACTAGTATATAGATAAAGTGATAATGGCGCCACAAATAAACAATGTATGAGACATTACACTCTAACTTAATTAATTTATCGAAAACTCTTCAGTATCTACTGTCTGCAAGCGCTAGGTAGATTATATTGTGTCATTACTCAAAGAGAAGGGTCTTTGTAATTTCTGTGTACCTGTCTTGTCGTGTCATCCCACAGGCTTGGAATAACTCACCAACTTCCTGTCACAGAAACTACTCCGTTAGCAATCGAAATCTTTATATTAAAATGTTATACTGTATGTTTGTACTGTTTTCATTTTGAATTTATATATCAGAAGATAAGGGTGAAGAAATAAATATGCAAATATGAAGTGAGTTCGACGTAAGAATGTTCTCGCGACGCGAACATAGGTCAAAGACCAGGCGCGTCCAGTTCGCGTGACGGGGGACAGTTTGCGGTCGGCGGACCACACGCAGTCGCGGGGCTCACACCTGCCCTCGCGTGTTCACACCAAGGTAGGTACTTACTTTTGAAAATATTTTTTAAGTCCCCTTACCTAATCCAGCCCTGTCGTCTCTTTTTTTCCTTGTAACAACAACAACTCTTGTACCTTATACAACTCTCCTCTGCCCTATAGTAAGGTTTGCATTGCATTACTGTATTTTTATGGCTGGTACTCAACAAAAACTATATTTATTAACATAAAGAAACATTTATGTGTTACTTTCTTTGTTAAAGTGCCATCTTCTTGCGAAGATCAGCGAGTAGGCAATATGGCCCACTGTCATATAACGTTGACGTTTTCGGTTAACGTTTTAAACTGACCGTGGGTTTCCACTGGCGTAAAATCGTGTCGCGATACAAGATTTTTCTCTCAATCTTTCTCTCTGAAAAAACTGAGACGACAATATGTTTTGTGTTAATGTTTTTGACAGTGTGAACTCACGGTTATACACACCGTCAATGATAGCAAACTGTCTGACAGCGAGAGGGACTCTAATACTTCGTAATTTACGGTGCCTACAGCGCTTTTTGGTTCCGTTCAAATCGTCAATTTTATGATTGTCTATAAAACGTGGGTTGTCAAATGGTATTACATGAACAGTGGTGGCGCTAGTGTAGTCATTTTATACACGAGTCATAAACCACACGAAGTCAAACCATCTTCCAAGAGAACTGTCCAGTTAAACGATAGACTCCCGTGACACTTGATGACGAGGCTCTGATTCCTTTTATCTAAAATATTCTCTTTTGGGCTTTTAATTATATGTATAATACTTATTGCATCGAGATACAGGCCAGGCTTGAGTGTTGCAGTCCTTAATAAGACAATCCGTTTTCATTCTAAAGCGGCATTCACCAACTCTTCCAAGGTCATGTTATACATCGCTCCGTTCGTTTGTTCATCCATAAAATGTTCAAAGTGATGGACCGCAACACAAACATACAACTTTGTCAGGAAGTTTGGTTGGGTCAAGAATCTAATTTAATAAATATCTAAGCACGCATCTCTCATCGAGGCGGGATCGAAATGCGTGGACTCCTTCCGCTTCTTGTTCCCTAATTTTTACTCGGTTCCTATTAATTTAAAAGACTTTGATATTTTATAACATAGCAGATATGAATGAGAAGATAGATATGAGAGATATGATATGAGAAGAAATAAAACCATAAAAACAATAACAATTAAGTGTTAGGTTTTGGTAGGTAAATCTGCCTACAAGAGTCTTAGTGCCTAGATGTGCCACTTACGAACACAATGTACCAGTTTCCATGTTTTATGTTAACAGAATAATGGAACTAGTCGACACTGAGTTCAATTTTAATTAAAAACAAATCTCTCACCACTTTTTTTACCTTCCTGCCGGAGTCTATCATCAGTAAAGCAACGCACATGTCAAGCTGTTTTAAAACATTGATCAAAAATAGCTCATGAAACACGCGCCGCTTAAGGCGGAACTGCGACTTTAGTTACACTCGGGTAACGAGGCTGTGATATGATAATTCGAGTATTTTTTTCTAATATTTAATATGACAATTAATCTGTACCATTTGAATGCGACTATTAGCCCAATAGAATAGATTTGAATCGACTAATATTTACATAAAAATACTATAGCATATTTCTGTACTAAATTAAGAAAAGTGGTTCGGGCAAGTTGAAAGGATGAATGAAGAGAGAATAACGAAACAGATTGATGTTGCAAAAGTGACGTGAAAAACGCTGGCAACATCCAAGGGAACTTATAACGACCAGATTAGTGACATACTAAAGAAGGGCGATATAAGGAGTACCCGTAACTGACGAGCTTCTTTACGTAGATGTATGGATGTAGGTATGAGATGTATATATGGATGTAAAAGAAGCTGGAAAGTTGTACCAGGATCGTGTCAAATGGAAATCCATAATCTCTGAATACCCTAATTACGGACGCGCATAATAACACTAATTATAAATTAGCCTTTTTTAGTATGTTTCTCCACTGCAGGGACACAGGCCTCCTCTTCGAGAGAGAGAAGCGCACATTTATTTTATTAATATTTTACGCTTTGGACGCAAGCTTATTTCATGTTAAACAGGTTACATTTTAGGTTATCAGTGATGTCAAACTATCGACAGCAAGTAACGAGGAAAATCCGTAAATTCCAGCCGACTTGGTCACCGTCGCCAGGACACGTAAACAAAAGGTTAAAACAGTAGACGAATGCTTCAAACATACTCAAATGGAGGAAGCGGTGCCCACAACGTAAACACAGCCACTTATTTCAAACTTAAGGAAGTGTTTACTTCGGATACTTAGGGGGTTCAATGTTATGGTTAAGTACTCTCGGTCAGAAGTATTTAACGATATTCGATATGCGATTATAGGCTTTACTGTAACGGTACAAGACTCATGTTAGTTTTAATGAACTTGATTCGGATCTTCAGTTTTTAAAACACGATATGTTGTTTGAATAACATGTCGAAGGCAAATTGCTTTTCAGTAACAATGGTTCAAAGTAAACGCATTAAAAATGCTTAGTTTAATAAATGGGATCTTAAATCAAATACCTAACATTTGGATTCTGTAGAAGTTTTGTAACACATAATGGAACTGTACAGCATCCTATTATGTTGCTAGGCATTTAATATAGACTAAACAGTGGTAGAGTACGCAACAACAACATCTGTTGCACGAATGGGCCGCTTCGACCGGTGAAATACCACGACCCCACAAAAGACAGACGTGAAGTAGAAATACTCTGCGTTTCGTCTGATGAGTGAGATGCCGGAGGCGGAATTTGAGTCCCCTTCCCTTTCCCATCCTTTCCTTATAAGGAGTGGATGGAAACGGGAAGAGGAATGGACGGGGAGGGGGTTAACGGGGAAAAGGAAATTTCTTTTTTCCCGTCTATGCCCACGTCTGTCCATTAAAGGTAGGCAACGCATTTGCAACACATTTGCTTATTGCGGACGTCTATAGGTAGCGTTCCCTTAACATCAGGTGAACTGCTTGCTCGTTTGCTACCTTATTCCTTAAAAAAATATCCTGGGATAAAGCACAGGATATAAATTGGTATAATACAACATAGCATATGTACATGTTTCAAAACGATGGGTCAATAATAGTGGGAAATTTTATATACAGCATTATTTTTGAGCACTCTTAGAGCACGGAAGAAAATTTATAAATTTCCATTGAATGGCATGTTAAGGACATTAAAATATGTACAAGTCTAATTTCATGGATTACATTGCCTATAAATCATTTAGATTATTAAAAAAAAACAATATGCGATGCGATGCTCGTGGCACACGCCTAGTTATAAGCAAACAGGTTTATTTATAGGTCCGGGTAGTATAGGTAGCGGCCAAAATGGACCATATCGAGTAAAAACAGAGATGCTCGGGCACCCGTGGGAGCGAGAAGTCCTCCAGCAAGCCCATTAGGCTCATTAGCCGCGCCCGAATATGGGCTTGCACCCTTTTTATGGTCCTCCGGCGATCGCTAGTGAGTATCGCTATTGAAGCGATTCGATACATCGATTAAATTGTTCGCTTTTCGTTTTACTTTATTTTATAGATAATGGATGTTAGGTTGTTATCCGTTGCTGTATGTTCAACAGTACATTGACAGTAATTCATTAATCTTTAATCTTACGCTGGTCTTCGCAATAACTCAGTCTATTGTCAAATGTAGTCGTTGTTACAACTCGTCCACTGCTAGACGTAGATCCACCATTGATCGGTCCTCTGCCACCCTCATCCAGTGGTCTCCCGCAACCTTGATCAGATCATCGGCCCACCTTGTCTGATGCCTGCCTACGATGCCGCCATTCTAGGACTTTCGCCTTTTTCATTAGTCATCTGCTCTGCAAGCAATGTTACTTGGGTTTTGCAATTCTTCGAGCAATGTCGGTTACATTGGGTCTACTGCGGATTGCGGATCTGGTGCGATCTCGTAAATTAAATAAACGTTTAGTATATCTAGTTTTTATTTTTTATCATCTAATTATGTAGCTTCATTAGTGATTTATGCTAAACGAGTGCCCGCCCCGGTTTCGCCCGGGTACCACTAATTATATTGATCCGATCGCTACCAAACACAGGAATGTGCCAATCTGGACAATCCCTGTAAATTTAATTGAAATCGGTCCAGCCGTATCAGAGTCTATACATGCATACTTCGCTTTTTACATACTATTTTTTTTTTCATAAAAAGTATCCTATGGTACTTCTAATACCTCCAAGAATATGTGTACACAGTTTAATGATGATCGGTTGAGTAGTTTTCGCGTGCAAGTGTAACAAACAAACTTACATTCACATTTATAATATTAGTAGGGAGAATAGGTATGTTTTAGGATATATGTTTTACCAGGTGAAACTACTATCAGTTTAATGTCGTCGATAAATCTTTTAAAGAAAGTTCTAAGGTCTTTTTTAAATTACTTAATTACTTTATATTACTTTCAGTGGTTCAATGAAGCTTATCACAGCGACCTTGACAGACTGGTCGTGGTCATCACGTAATTGCGGTGACTTCCTTCACTCCTCCCTAACGGTTTATTTTCTTGCACATTCATGTCAGGGAATGTCCACAGTCGCTCTGATCGCTCCACCTCATGGGTGATGTACCTCGTGCCCTGGTATGGTCCCTTCATGACTTTTTAATCAGTTATAAAATATACTCATCGTTCCACGAACATGACAATTTTGTACGATGACGTTTCATCGCTCCTAGATGTATATCAACGAGTCCTTAACAAACAATTACTGATACTTCAGAAGAGAGATTAAGTTTTATATAAAGTGAATGCAACCGTATCACAATGGATTATAGATGAGATTACATTGAATTTACTTAATCCGTAATTGTGTTCGCTTCTGAAGACGACGTCGAGTTTGAACAATGTAACAAATCAAACGCATCCAATTAAAGTGTATTGATGTCAGTTTGTCCTGACTCGATTACGAACTTAGCCTGTTACCAGAAATAGTGAGAGATCACTATTCCTTACATATATGAGTTCTAAATTGGGACATACACGCGCAGATATTAGACATGGTAATGTGGACAAAAACATATTTTAGCTAGAAAATTCAGAATCCGTCAAACTATTTTTTATATAGTAATCTTTCACTGTTTCTGTAACTTATGATGCACCTTATACACAGAGGATTGTTTAAACTACTAACTTAGCATGAACTTTAAATAATTAACGTCAATGTATCCGCAAATCTGTTGTTGCGGATTTACATTGGCGTCTGTTATCACTAATACTAGACAGTTTGTTTGCCAAAAAACATGAAAAAATCCCAGGTGTGGCCGAAGGGCGCTCGTGGAAATTCGTGACGTTTCCTAAAACAATGAGCATTATCTATCGACGCTACTATCTCTCTCTCATGTTGCGCTCTCGCTCACACACATTCAGACACGCGGCACATCGATCGTGCATGATCGGTTAATCTCGGCTCATGCGCCGGACCCGACTGTAACGCTACATTTCTAGCGAATGCCACCTACCATCCATCAATTTATAAGACGTTGTCACGTCAAAAAGATCAGTCAGTCCAACACGATTGATAATTGTCACCTGTGACAGTTGTTTATCCGAAGAGAATCCAGTTGGGAATGAATCCGCCTGACGCACGCTTACAATTTTTTCCGCCAGTGACTTGGTTGAGTCACAGTAGCGGTGTTCGCGCCATACGCCGCGTGAGGATCAACGGACCGTCCGTTATCCCGTCAGAGATCTAATTCCATACTGGTCGGTGTCTCCCTTGTGGGAAGGGCTTATGGGATTACAACTTGTATAGCAAGGCGTCGCCCACTTCGTCTCACTCCTTATTAATACAGTTGTTATATTATTCAAGCTTTGTATGCTACATTAATTGTTAAATGGTGTTTAGAATAAAGTTTGTGTAACGCGAAATGTTCGGGTAGAAATGACGAAAAGCGCAATATCCGGACGGGAACAGGAGTAGCGGATATAGGATGATCTGAAGTGGTAGTGTTCTACAATTTATTGAAAAGCACCGTTTCAGCTCGTCCTGAGGTATCGTAAATTATGGCCAACATTTTTAATTTCCAAAGAAAAGCCTTAACAGTTAGTACATCTATTTCATATGCATAATTAATGACCTTATCTAAAGACTAAGAAATAATACATTTTTTTTCTTATGACCTCGCATTTTTCTTTTTGAAGTCATAAACCTGCGTTGCTTAGCCTAGCTAGTACTTCGCTCAATCGTCTTAAGTGAGTGCTTCTATCCGGTCCCGTTATACAGATGTCATCGAGCTAGATGCTGACTCCGTCTATTCCCGATAGAGGTGTCTCCATGCAATTTTGGAAAATAGCAGGCGCATTCGATAAGCCGTAAATGAGCCTAGTATATTTGAAGAGTCCCTTGTGCGTATTTATAGTCGTGAGGTGCTGGGATGACTCGTCTAATATAAATTGATTGTACGCGTTTTTTAAATCAATTTTACTATACCTCTCGCCTCCCCCTATCTTAGGGAAATCCACTTCGATTCGCGGCAAGGGGTATTTTTCTATGACTAGGTCCTTATTTAATGTAATAGAAAATCTCCTGCAATTATCACTCGGCCGTTGTCCTTTAATACGGGAACTATAGGAGTAGCGTTCAGTTCTTGTTCGATTTTATCCTAAGGCCAAAGGCCACAGTACGTGGCTTAAATAACTTTGGAATTGATTTTTCTTTAAGTTGCATATGACTTTAAATTTATTAAAGGCACCCAATTCGCCGCGCCACAAGTCTGTAAACTTATTTAATAAATTACAAATCTCTGTATCAGTGCTTAAATATTTAAAATCGGTTGTTATGATCAAATTAAAGGCTGACATAAAATCCCTACCTAGTATAGGCGGCCCTCCATTTTTAACTACATAAATTTTTAAAACACTTTAAATTTTGTTGTAGGTTATTTCGGCGTTAAAATACCGTAGCGGAGTTATCTTCCGTCCAAAAGATGAGAATGGACAAAATAACTTATAGGGAGCCAAGAAAAGTGCAATACAAGTTAACACACATCTTCCTTAATTGTCCCTTTTTCCGTACTTTTGGCACGTATAACCCAAGTAACGACACTTATCACTTTCATGACTTTTCATACCGCACACTGAACAACGGGTTGGATCCCGCCGTAGATCACGGCGCGGCGCCCTGCTCACGGGGCCCGACCCTGCGACCGTCGCTGCCGCGGCCGCAACGATCTTGAAACTTCACTCGAGGTACCGGCTCCTCCCTGATGAGCTCCGCTTCGCTGCCTCACCTCAGCCTCGCTTGCTTGGCGCACGCAGCCTGCTCCGCCAGCTCGACATCCCGAGCGTACGAGGTACCCGGGCCCAGGCCAAGGACAAAACGATCCCTCAACGTTGTTTCCAAGGCGGTGCCGAAGTCGCAGTAACTTGCCAGACTTCTTAATCGCGCCGCCCAGTCTCCTAAAGATTCGCCTGGACTTCTAATCGCTACGTAGAAATTTGCCCTATCCACATATGAGCACTGTTTCGGCTTGAAATGATCGTCGAGTAATTTTACGAGTTCCGTATAACTTAACAAATCCACCTCCTGCGGGTACGCTAAGTTACGCACTCACTAGTCGGTATGTCTCGTCCGTGACGTGTGTGAGCAGAATTCCGCTCTTGAGCGGTCTGCGTCTTCAATTTTGTTCAATCTTAGGAACCGCTACATTCTCCCTTTGAAAATCGCCCACTCATGGAATTTGTGGTCGAAATTCGGCTTATTTCCGAAATACGCCATTTTTTTAATGTGGGTAAGTTAACCTCGTCGCCAGTTCGAACGCAATTGAAACAACCGTCACTCGTGGATACTCGTTTATTACTGACAATGACATTTGACAGATCGCCTAGGTGTGGACATATCATCGTATCAAGGCATAATTACAATTTATTCTGCAAGAAGATTACGCAGTGTAGCGATAGCTCAAATGGAATCAAACTGTTCAACTACTTTGTTTACAAGCACCAAACGTTAACAACATTAATCCAGTGTGAAAGGACATCTAACTGGTCCTTTTAAAGCTCTGTGTGAGTCATAGAGGGGCCCTCTGGCGTCGTACAAAGCTGATTAAGTGTATTGTTACGCCTCCGACGCACATCGCCAGAGATTAATTGACTGAATCCTCGTAGTCTGCGACTATTCCAAACGACGACTCAATTAAGTTGTCTATACCAAGTTATTGACTGATATAGGCTGATGACAGAGTGTAAAAATAGTTTTTGAGTTCAAGGGCGCGTTACGTTTCGTTACACGAGCGAGAAGAATGATATAACACAGTGAAAGGGAGAAAGAGTGGGCACATAGTAAATATTGAATAAATGTAATATTTTTTTCTCTAATTCCCGAGGAGCGTTACCGTCAGGTAACCGGACCGTAAAAGCCATAGACGAAACCTACACTAGGCTACGTTCAACTGTATCCCCAGCAAATAATTGGAAAAAGATCATTTTTTTTCTATTTACTATTGAAAGGGTTAGTAAATTACCAAGTAAGGTGGACAGGGTAAGACTGGACCATATTGACTAAGACTCCGCTGTCCATCCGTCTGTCACCAGCCTGTATCTCATGAACCGTGATAGTTAGACAGTTGAAATTTACCATAGATGATATATGTATGTTGCCACTATAACAACTAGTACTAAAAAGCAGAATAAGATAAATATTTAAGGAGGCTCCCATACAACAGACATGATTTTTTTGTCGTTTTAATACGGTACGGAACCCTTCTTGCGCGTCCGACTCGCACTTGGCCGATTTTTACTAGCTCATTGATTTATAATACTATAACGTTTAAGAAAATCATTATCACACGTAAGATACGGAAAATAGAGTCTAGATTTCAACGCTCGAACGTAAGATTTTTAATCGTGTAGCCGCTGAAATAATATAACTATATTAATCGCAATTATACCGATGAATGATATGTAGGTTAATTTTATATGTACCTCGATGGTCCAATATTTTAGTCGAGTTAAAATATAACCGTTACGGTAACCGGCCATTAATTGTGCTTTTAATTTAAAAACATTCGTCCTAAAATCCGTTATCGGCTAATTAAACGTTTAAAACCTTTTAAAAAAACCTGCTAAATGCCGAGTGCAACAACATGGAGGTATAAAATATATCGCTCTTCACGTTACTACAATTATATAAGGAACTTATAGTATTACCAAAGATAAAGATAATTTTAGATGCCTATTTGACATGACAACGTCTTATAAATTGATGAACACTGGGTGGCATTCGCGCAAAATATCCCGTCCCGTTACACTCGAGCCGAGAGTTGCCGATCGTGCACGATGCGCCAGGAGCCGCATCGTTCATAGTGTGTAAGCGAAAGCGCGGCATGAAAGAGAGATAGAAAACACTCGAGTCAAAAGTGTACTCAATCGTACTTTAATTTGTGCTTATATTGTGCTGAATGGGGTAGACAGTGAAGGAATACACGATGGGATTCAGTTGCTCTTGTACAATAGATTGATTAAATTTTTTTTATTTAGATTTAGCATACATTAATGATAGAATTTACATGAGAAATGAATTTAATGAAGGAAAGGTTTATTGTTTGTACTTATAGCAAATGATCGAACTGTCGTGTGGGGACGCCCGTCGGTACCTTGTGCTAAGTTACGATTTAGTTTTGTTTTAGGTTAGCCAAAGGCTGTTTGCACACCGTAATTATAAATTAAGTCTGTTGGAGTTACAAAATACATCAAACGTTGTATATAATTGCTTAATATGTTAATTACAGGAAAATACAACAACAACAGCCATAAATGTCTCCATGTATTTACCATTGTCGTAAAGTATAATTTGAAGAGAAACAATAAACACAGCATGAGTCTACTTAAATTGAAACGTTTAGAAATATAAATCCCTACTAATATTATAAATGTGAAAGTAAGTTTGTTTACAAACGAGCGGCGGGAACACCTAGGTGATCAACGACGCCCATGGACACCCGCAACACCAGAGCAACTGCAGATGCGTTGCCGGCCTTTTAAAGCCTTTTCAAGGAATATTTCTTTGATGCAAGTTCTTTGTGCTTAGCTTATACAATAATTAACATGTTGATAATAAAAAGGATATAAATAAAACCTAAGGAACGCTTGTAACATTGTTTTTCAACCTGTCAATCTGCATCATGAACAACGGCAATTTTTTTAAGTGATAGACATTGCTTTAAAATTTTCTCTTGCATTGGTTTTGGATACGATTAGTGAAATAATTTACTGGCACATAATTAGATAATTAATTCATAAGTAAATTATGATACATTTAACAAGAATAACAAATAAACTACAATTTGAAATAAAACCTGTGTATTACGTCTCGAAATATTTCCATATTTACTCATTATAATAAGATTGGTTGAACATGTGATGTCGTGTTACCTCTAGTAGCGTGATGTATTAAGAACTCCATGACAGACTTTTGACAGGTGATATTACAGAATGAGCCGCGCCGGCCGGGGAGCGGAACGAATAAAACAAATTGACACAAAGCGCACGGCTCACTGGAAGGTGCAAGGCATTGTGTCGGCTGTACCGTAGCAGTTCGGTCGCCGCGGGCGCCGGCGCCGGCAAAGATAATGTGCGCTATAAATCTAAGGTCCGTGCCCTTTTTTTGTTAACTACAAGGTTGCTATTATGCAACACCACACTTACATTATATGTTATTATGTCTAAGTATTTCTTGATTTCACGTAAGCGATGGACTTTTTGGAAGTTAGTTTACACAGGCTTTTATAGTCTAGGTTGTTTAACCAGTAAAATATCATAAAAAAGCTTTGTCTGCTAACTAAACCAATATTATAAACAGGAAAAATTTGATTGTTTGTTTGCGTTGAATAGGCTCCGAAACTACTGAACCGATTTGATAAATTATTTCACTGTTGAGTAGCTACACTATCCCCGGGTGTCATAGGCTATATTATAATAAAAAAAAAATAGGTAACCTTACTAAAATTCCAATAATGTAACTCAAGGTGTAAAATACCTTTAATATTCTTTACTTTGAAATTTGGTTACTATGCGTAATTTCGTCTTCCTTAAAAGACAGTTATGTATAGATAGGGTAGTTTTTTCTTTTTTTAGGACTACCCGTGTGAAGCCGGGGCGGATCGCTAGTATCTAACAAATTAGGTGCATTTAAATTGATATTTATTGATTGGAATATTTGATGTTCCAAAACAGTGTCTGTTGAAGCCCAGCAAACATTAGGTTTTCAAAGCTTTGTAAATTACTCATTCGTAAACTGTTATAAAAGAGTTCGATGCGGTTAACACGACGTGGAATACATTACGAGTATATTAAAAGGTACAATGCGCGAACTGAAGCTGGACCACGCCTATCATTTCGATCGAGGCGAGGGTGCGCGCGGGCCATTAAAACGCCCTTAAACAGCCACTTCATTAACAATTTACGAGCCAGTACGGCTTTGTGGCCCAGCCGGCCATCGCCGTCTCCGTGACAAATGCCTCCGAGGATACGTTAAATCACTATTTAATAGTTGTTTCTACGAATTTTCGAGACAACGCGTCGGCGCCTCTTTGTTGCGGTGCGTTTTGTTGGGATTTTACATTGAAAATAGGTTTTATGGGTTGGCAATTGTTCGTGAATAAATGAAAAAGTGACGTAATGAAGTGCAGATTTTAGGGTACTCGTAAAGAATCGATTTAGATATACAAGCCTGAGGTATGAAAATTTATGAGAAGTAAATTCAAACTGTTACACGAAAAGCGTTACGGAATCGTGCGCAACCTATCTTGCGCATAGCACACACGGCGGAATGGAAACGCTTGACCCTGGTTGTTTTCTGGTTAAAATTTACTAATTTAAATCTTACTCCCTTCCTGCTGACGTATTTATCTGATATTTGGTACACACTTTTAGTTCTAAAGACAATACAATTAAATATATCATTGTGAATCCAAGATGGACGCCGTCACAAAATGGCCGATAACATATTTTTTCACAACTCCCTAAATATGGATATTAAACTAAGGGGCTTCACTCGTAGGATAGAGTACACATTGAAAAATACAAATTCAATATGGCGGCAGATTTAGAAAAGTTGTGACTACTAGTGATGAACATAATATCACAATATTGAAGATTATTTTAGTTTGTGTTTTTATGTAAAACAAATTGACCAGGAGTCAAAATAACCTAATAATACCAACTAATATTATAATAAAATGTAACTTTGTAACGCACGCACGTAACCTACCCAACCGGTAATCGGAAGTTCGACACACATATTCAACAAGAAAACGGAAAATTATAGCTTTTATTCCGAAAACTCCCCGGGGAGTAGGAAATTATAATTATTTTGTTACAAGCTCTAAATCAAATTCCCACTTTTCATCGAGGAAGATAGAGAACCAACGCGAGCGAAGCCGCAGGCAACAGCTAGTCAAAAATAATATTGAATACGATATACCACAAAGCATCGGAAGGAAATTTAATTCACTACTTTATCAAAAATCATCTATTGTTATCTTTTAAAACAATTTCTAATGATACAAAATGGAGGGATCGTCGACCAGTAGGAAGATACCGAGCACGTAACGGTGAACTAAAATACACAAATCATTTTGTGTAACGAGCAACGCCACTGATCGGTGCTTGCTGCTGAGATTCTTGAAGAATTATCTCCAGTAAATCATATTTTGTCACTGGCTTCGCCCGGGTAACACTAATTATGTTGATCCGATCGCTACCAAACACAGGAATGTGCCAATCTGGACAATCCATGTAAATTTCATCGAAATCGGTTCAGCCGTTTCGGAGTCAAAGTCTATAGGGAACATACGTACTTTTACGTTTTTTATATACTATTTTTTTTCATGAAAAGTATCCTATGTTACTTCTAATACCTCCAAGAATATGTGTACAAAGTTTCATGAGGATCGGTTAAGTAGTTTTCGCGTGAAAGCGTAACAAATTTACATTCACATTTATAATATTAGTAGGGATATCAGTTAAATTATAGGTATGCTTTAACTTATTTAACCGACGATTTTCCAGCCTAAGTTGAACACTATTTAACTAAACATTCATCCATTAATTTAGAAAAAAAATTGTTTTTATTTCAAATCTTTTACTTTTTTGTTGTTGAAAGTTCCTTCTTTTATATATACTAGGTATTCGGCCCGGCTTCGCTCGTATACCAATTATTATATTGACCTGATCGCTGTCAAACTACAAAGGAACACCCGCTGGACCAACAACAAAATAGCAATTCCTGAAAATTTCATCGAAATTTGTCGAGCCGCTTCGGAGCAACATACATACAGACATCGCCTTTTTATATATAGATACAAGACATAAACAGTATAAGAAAAAATGCATCCGTTACTCATAGCTTTCAATAACAATTTAAGTATCATCATCTCCCAGCCCTGTTCCCACTCACGTGGAGTCGGCGCAGTATGACCGTAGTCCAAACTGTACAGGTTTTGGCTACAGCTTTTACAGCCAGCCGCCTGACTGACGCCAACCCTCCTTGCGAACTAACTACTGTAATCAAGACCAAGTAGTACATGATACTTCATTGAAACATAAAGAACAACATGTGATACAAGACAGAACTTGACATATGCTACAAATCGTGCTCAATTTATTTTTAATTCTTGACTATTACGTCATCCGATGAAGATTTACTAACAGACTTATTAGGGATTTCATATGATAGAGCTAAAATTTCCCAATTAGTCCAATTAAAGCTACGGGCGGAGGGAAAACCATAGAAGTCGTAGCGACTGCGTGCGGTACCAAATATGGCGGCGCTAACGAACGCGGCCACAATCGACGGCCGTTCTCTTACCATAACGATTTTGTCGCGATTATTTCACATATGTACATCAATATGTGGCTTTACGCTTTACTTTGAACTTACTTTGACTTTGAATTAATTTATATTTATTGAAGCACCTTTTCTTATGAAGAAGATGGCAGAGCAAGCGGATCAACTCATGTTAAGTGGCCGCTACCCATAGACTTCTGCAACAAGCAAATGTGCCACAGATGCCTACCTTGATTGTACAGAGGGTTTCCCAAGTCCAATCCTCGTACCCTTCCCATCCTATCCTTGTTATGGCAAATAAGGGACTGAAATAGGGCCTCCGGCACCCCACTCATCGGACGAAACGCTGAGTATTTCGACTTCACGCCTGTTTTCTGTGAGGTCGTGGTATTTCACCGGTCGAGCCAGCCAATACGTGCAACAGATGTTGTTGCAGACTCTACCACTGTATACCACCTTGATATTACGCGACATTTTTCGTTTTATTGTTTAAGTCAGGATGTCATAATATGTTCTAAGTCTGTCAATTTCATCAGTGTTAACGTTGCATAGCAATGATGTCAAAAAAGTGAATATTTCATTTTTTATAAGGTATTCTGCCTGCCATACCTGCTCTTTGGGAGACAAATAAAACGAATCAAAGATCGAAAAACCCGTGCAGACTTTTTGAATTATACATGGTGTTTATCACACGACTTTCTTCTATGTATTGCAATTAATAAATTTCGTGTGAATACGCCTTAAATATAATACAGTTAGTAGCAGTTGGTATCGTACCTTTTAATATGGAAAGCGCTCAGCCGATCTATCGCTTAATTACACATCCCTTATAAAGGAATTTTACCGAGAATCGCAGCCTTCGTAATGTAGTAACTCATGGCGAATCATATAAGCGTGATATCTCCCGTCACGATAACTAAAGTAACAAAAAGTTATGCGGGATTTCCACTATTATATAATGTAATATATTTTAAATCTCGGGACATAAACTTATTAGTTATTACGCTTACCGTACTTTAACATAAGCCCGCTTACACTGTTATACATCTAAAGCTATAAATATTTTGTACCAAGCTATCGATATTTTCACAGTATAAATTCTTCCCTCTTGTACCTGCACACGTTCCGCACCCCGCTACTATTGCCCATCAATGAAACTCATTGAAAGATATATCTCACAATGTGTAGGTAAATATTGAACAGCCAGTTTAAGTCGTAGGTTATAATGCTGGTAATATCGTGATCCCAAATGTACTCAAATATATGTAGAAAAAACAGTAATAAATAATAAAATGAATGAATTTTGAACCCACAAAAGAACATAATCGAATCGACCTACCAACAAGGTTTTACGGTATAAATAATCGTAATAAAAAACGTTTATAATTTTCCTTTTTACACTCTGTTAATGAATAACTATTCCAAAATAAGCAATAAACAACAAATTAAAAGCTCCACACAGCTCCCCTTGTGAACTCAGGGACGGCAAGTCATTAGCCGCGGGGTTCTTGTGAGCAAACGGCCGCGGACAGACGCACCGCCCTAATGGCTCCCCAGCCGACACCATTCATCTCACACAATCATAAAAATATAATAAAACCCCCCAACACACCATTCAACTATTTGATTGAAGTAAAAAACAAACAAAAACCATTGAAATCCAGCAAATGGTTTGACTTCTTTACGAAGCACGTGACGAGTACGACACGATAAACACAACTTGTAATGTGCCTTGTCAAATTTACATACAGGTACCGTCAGCCGTAACTAAAAAGTATAGTTAACAAAATAATCCTAATACGTAGCAGAATTTTATTAATTCTTATTGTCAATAACATAGTTATAATTGTAAAGATATTATTAAAAAATAAAATCAAATATTAATAATTAATAATCTGTTTTCTTCTGATTAAAGTCTGTTAAATCGGTAAGTGTCTTTTTACGATCCGATGTTCCCGTACTGTGATGAAGAATTTATACTGGCTTGGTAAGTACATTAATTTAATTGATATCACCATACAATCTTCAATGTTTCTAGATTATTTTAATCTCATTTAATAACAGTTAAATAAGAAATTAGATTAAAAAATCTTTTCCTCTTATTATATATAAATTCGATGTGTCACTTCTATGAGACCATTGGTCTATGTCCTGCCGCGAGCCGGTCCAATCGCACCGTTTATGACATCGGCTCAGCTCAGTGCAGCCTTCGATATAAAACTGGCATTACGTTGTAAAACGTATCGTTACGTCGCCTTAATGTCCCTTACATCATAACTGTTTACGCGCCGGCGGAATTTATTACGCGTATTACATAACTTGTCCATCTATAAAGTTATTATTAAAGTTATGTTTTGTTTATAAAATTGTTCTCTCACGATTAGTTTAAGTTAAGGGTTTGATCAGAATTAATCGCAAATTTAAATTTAATTGAACGTGTTCCGGAATGTTTTTTCCTGCAAATATTTTTTCTTAATTTTTAATTTAACTGTTTGTGGAAGGAATAAACACATTAGCTTCTACGCTTTATTTTTTTATTGTTTTTCTATAAAAAAATTAATATCACATGTATTTACAATAATATTAAATAAACAATTAATAATTTGCCGATACAGTTTTCTATGTTCTTCTTTTATTGAACCGTTTGATTAAAAAATAATTACAAATAAATAAATACTTAAAATTCTTTCAATCATATTAATTCAAATTTAAACGTTAAACTTAGAACTGTTCCAATCTTCAAACGCGGACCCAATTCGTGCCTTGTGGAACTCCTGACGAAATTTAGTGATATCTTTGTAAGCTAATAAAAGTTTATTCAGCGATTACTTTCTCTACAACGAAACCTTTCGAATAAGGCAAGTGATTTACGAGGTAATCCGAGATACCAGAATAACCTGGTTGATATTACAAAAGTATCACCAGCCGTGTCATTAAAATATTTTAAAGAAAGCGCATTTATCATCCACGATGTGATTAGAACGTACAGTCTGCTACGAAAGTCGCTTCACAGGGAATTATCGCCTTTGATGACGTAGAATATAGAATGTTTTAGAATAAATGACATACATTCTTCTGCGATGGCGTGTAAAGTGTGTGTCATACTTTAAAATTTACGACAATACGTGGTAAGTCGTTAAACAAGAAAGTGTCCAGGACATTATATGTTCGTCAACACACGATATAACAGCATTGTAACAATAAAATATATCTGTAGATACTCTTTCTTGCCTTGACAACCGCTATGTTAATAAGGAAACAGTTGAGAAAGAAGCGGGAAAAGTTAGGAGTTCTTCAAACACTTTGAAATCGCATTAACTACGCTTAATCGCTCTTTTATTGCGATTCCATGTTTCCGGAATCAACCACGTGATTGTAAACATTGTATCTTACGGTCTTCGTTTTTCTTTCTGGTTTATGGCAAATGTGGCAAGTGGTTTGCTTATTCAATATTATAAAGTAAAAGTGTGGCTTAGAAGTAAATGTTGTGACTAGAATTACGAAAGGTATGCTTCGGTGGTTCGGGCATGTTGAAAGGATGAAGGGAGAGTAACGAAACAAATTGTTGTGGCAAAAGTGAGTAGCAGCGTTGGAAGGGGCAACGTTGAAGGAGAACTTATATCGATCAGATTAGTAACATACTAAAGAAGGGCGATATAAGAGCCATAACCGACGGGCTTGTAGGCGATGTAGAAGCGAGAGAGGTGTGCCAGGATTACGCCAAATGGAAATGCATATTATTTAGAATATACCGCTGAATTTGATTTCTTATAATTGCATTGATTGCATGTGAAAAAACAAATAAGTCGGCTTATATATCATACAGTGTTATTCGTCATTCGAACTCTTTATTATTACGTATGTCGTCGGAACTGGTTCGTCTGTCTTCTCTCAAGGTACATCTTTGCTGTAATTTAGTGAAGTAGTTTCATTTAAAATGTAAATTACATCAGATTTCAATGAAAACAGATTTACTACAATGAATTTATCTCACTTTAGATGGGAATAAGTTAGCACAAGCTATAACTTATCAGACAATGATACCTGGTGAGTGTAGCGACCGTTATCTCAGGCTTGTGACAACCATAATGTGATGTGACATCTGGTATATCATAAAGTTAATGCTCAATGCGACCAGATAAGCCACGATCACCTCTTGCGTCGGACTCGCCTCCTTTTTATTATCTACTTTGTCTTTTCAAGTAGTACTGTTTGTGGAAATATGTATTGCGTAGTAAATTACCTTTACAGCTTTCCGTACACCTTATCTATCGTAAAATATATCTTCTCGGATCGCGTTTATAACATACTGCAATCAGTT
The DNA here is from genome assembly GCA_029849275.1 of Papilio elwesi. NCBI lineage: Eukaryota > Metazoa > Arthropoda > Insecta > Lepidoptera > Papilionidae > Papilio > Papilio elwesi. Next base: position 280,656 of record CM056687.1, on the reverse strand, counting down.
TACCTTTCAGAATTCAATATTTGAAAGAGTTTGCAGAATATTATGAACCTAGAAGAATAGGAGATAATATTAATGTCGATAATTCAACATCTGTTGCACTGCAGGCCCGGCTCGACCGGTGAAATACCACGACCTCACAGAAAACAGGCGTGAAGTAGATGTCTGATGAGTGAGGTGCCGGAGGCCTAATTTCAGTCCCTTCCCCTTCCCACCCTTTCCTCATAAGGGAAGGGGGTTAACGGGGAAAGGGAAATATCCCTTTTTCGTGTTTATGCCCTGTTTTGTTCATTAAAGGTAGGCAACGCATCTGCAACACATTTGCTTGTTGCGGATGTCTATGGGTAGCGCTCACTTAACATCAGGTGATCCGCTTGCTCGCTTGCCACTTACATGAAAAAAACTTACTTTTAATGTTTTTTTTTCAATAGCGAATATTTAATGTAATGAGCGGGACACGCGGTAAGCGTGTCATATGAACTAGTCAAATTCGTTTTGGATTCACTGTTCGTATAAACAGATTTCTCTGTACATATTTATTCAGTTACTGATCGGCAGACACTAAGTGGATAAGGGGCACGAAGCCGACTGGCTACAACCGGCATCTGTCGCAGCCTTTCTGAGAAAGTCAGGTGTTCGGAATGTCACAAAAAATGTGGAATTTTCAATACTCTTTCCGATATGCTCCAATGTTGCAAGTTTTCTAAATTACTGTTAGTACTTGTCCCAATCTTTTTGACATGGCAACAATTGTTCGTATTTCTATTTATTGTACTTCAATACATATATATTTTAGCATTCAGCATTGGCGTTAGTGACATTTTATTTATTTATGAAGCATTACTTTGTGCAAGATAAAAGAATGAACAAATGCATTACTGTAGACCAGTAGATATGCAATTAAAACTGAATAAATACATCCCATATATTAAATATCAATTATGGGTTGTATTTATAGTGGTACAATCAAGTTCACTTTGTCACTAAAATCAAATGTTTACCGGAATATGGCTTAATTGTGTGTGAAGTATTAGCTGGCGTTTGAATGAGTTTGCTCTAAAACAAAAAGTACTATTAAGCTGCGGATGTGACGTTCTCTTGTAATTTTAAACACGGTGTTGCCCAATACAACTGCTTATATAGAACGGAATAAGTGGCCAATACAAGCGTATTTAATGGCCACACGCGTAGTCGTAATTACAAGAGTGCAGGCGCGATGCCGTCGCGAAGGGCATTTAGGGTATTGTTTGCTGAACAAACATTGTCCGGTTTTGGTCACCGATACTGTGTACTCATTGATAAGCGGAAGCGATTTTGGTATTTCTATTAATAATTATTTTGAATGATCGCTAATTTACGCTTACTTTTAAGTTTATCCACATTGTACGCCAAATACGAAGAACTAAAGTTTTTTTGTAACTCACTTGTTCTTTGAATGACCTCTCTTATTTATTAATCTTCACGATAATTAAGATTGCATGCTAACTAAATATCATGTATCATTATGGTCCACTCTACTATACAGCTTGGTAAATCTTGCTAGCGAGGTTCCTGTAACGTAAAAGAAACATCGTCAAAGTACCCGCCCGATGCTTGTAACTTGTTCTAGACGAAAGTTCAACTAGCTCTGGTATGCAGTAAGTAACCACAGTGGATTCCACGCAGGGAACTTTGTGTGCTTTTCGATGATTATTCAAGTCGGCTGGATTCGCCTGAGAAGTGAGCTCGTTACGATGCCAGCTCGAGCTCTTCGAGGCCATATCTAGAAACAAAAATATTTTCTCTACGCACTCTGCATTGAAAGTAGGAAGCTGTTACTTATGTTTACAGAAATATAATTATTTACCCATAAAAGGGCCGGCAACGCATCTGCAGTTCCTATGGTATTGCCATGGGCGTCGTTGATCACCTCGGTGTTCCCGCCCCTCGTTTGCCCCCTTCTCTTATAAAAAAAGATGTTTTAATTGTTTCTAAAAGAAATGTAATTCTTGTAAAAACGATTACGACCTTTACGCCTTAACAGGGTAGTCGATGATATAAATAGTTGTTTCGTCAGACAAAGCTATGTCTTCCATTGGTTTTCACGCAAGAATTGTGGAAGCTACCATAATATCAAAAAATGAATCCCGATTTCCCTTGGTCATTTCATTTATTTTAGTTTTGCTAAAAAAAATCAGAAAACTTTATGACTACATTAATATTATATTTGTTACGAGTGAATTGAGCACACAATTATTTTGTTTGTTAGAAACATAAATAAAAATGCGCAGATTTTTTTAAAATCCACGTTCATCTTCGTACGTCATTTTTATGATAAAAAATGAATGCGTGCGAAGCCGCGGGTTACTAGTTGTAAATTCATAAAATAAACTCAGTGCTTTAAAGTAGAATTAAATTTGTACGTAACAGTTTTAAATCTCAGATAAGATTTAATTAATAAGTTTGGCTTTCACGGCTTCCGTATAAATGCATGTATTTACACAAAATTACTGTCAATTAATCTGCATTAATTACATGACTTGTATTATTGCGAAAAAATCAGGATGAACTCATTAAGAAGTTAAGCTTTGGGTGGGCTTCATTAATTAATTAAACTTCATTACTTATATTTATGTACCCTGTCCTTACTTGTTTTAAAGCAATTCCCAGTAATCTTAGTCCATTCACCAATATGTGATTGAACGAATTGCAATATACAAGATTTTCTTCATTAAAATTGATTCCAATAAAAACAAGAATATAATGATTTTATAATTAGATACATAAAGAAAGCAATCGTTATAATATCATCGAACTGATTAGGTTCCAAGCGTGACAGGTGATCAGCCTGTCGCCATACAGTGGTCAAAGTGGTCAAAGTGGTCGAAGCATAAAGACAAATGACTATCCTTTAACAGACTTGTCTTGCTTCTGCTTGGAGTTGAAGCTAGTACAAGCAACATATATAATCTGTTCCCTTGAGAAATAATATCTGGCAGCTTGATAGCACGCATTGCTTGAAGAGTTCATAACATAATTTAAAATGGGAACACAGTTGTTTATCTGTTGTCTTATCAATATACCAGTTGCGCACAAAACGTTCGGCCCAATTATACTTCGAAATACGTTCGTGCTGTCCTAAGACAGATCTCATGCGTCTATCTACATGCGTCAACACGGCGTACACTGTGTTATAGCCTGCGATATCTCGTCCGGAATCCCCTTCGAGTTAGAGCACAGAGTCCCTTTGTGTACTTTGTTGGAATACAGCCGTTGTGTTGTCGCTCGCCGGCCAATTAGCGGTAGGGAGAGGTCGAGATAATTGGGCCGGGACCGGTTCCCAGCTGGCCCTGTGTTTTTACTCAAGACGTGCCTCGGATGTGTAGCATTGCTGGCGTACATCGTCTGTTCTAAATTTCGGTATGCTTAGAATGTTGAAGTAGCACACACGCGTACAAAGTTAGACTTCATTTCATGAATGTACAACTATATTTTTTCTTCCACCATTATAATCATCTCCCTCCCCACCTATGTGGGGTCGGCACAATATGTACTTCTGTTCCATATGTCTCTACAATAACCTTTAATAAAGCGACCTTACATTCTCTGTCTGTCTCTGCCTCTTGGTTACGAGCTTGACTGGATATTTATTCTTTTCTTATCCAAACATTGTATATATGTCATAATAGATATTTAACCTTTATTCATAATTGTGTTATTATTATGTTGCAAGAGTGAGTAGCATGGGAGTGACGGTAGGGGACGCCCTAGGGAAACTTAAATCGATCAGATTAATGACTTACTAAAAAAGGGCGGACGAGCGTGTACGCGCAGATGTATGAATGTAGAAGAAGCGAGAGAGGTGTGCCAGGATCGCGCCAAATGGAAATCCCTCCTCTGCCTAACCCTCTGTGTTACGGACGTGAACGCATATTTATTGTATATTTGTTTTGCTAAATGTTAAAATGAATGTGTAATGCTTAAATCCACAATATTGCCACATATTTTCCTGCCATTCTAAAAATATTTCCCACTGACTATCAGTGGGAAATATTTTACATTTAAATTTTTTAATATACGTGTAGTGTGTCTTAGATCTAGTCCTAGATTAGAGGCATGTAAGGAGTTCTAAACAGACTATAGTTGTGAGCGAAGCTGTGGTAGAGCCCGCATCAACTGTTACACGAATGGGCTGGCTCGACCGGTGAAACACCACAACCTCGCAGCAGATATGCATGAAGTAGAATTATGCGTTTCATCTGATGAGTGAGGTGCCGCATTCCTTCCTCTTTCATTCCTCTTTACTTTCTCATCCTATTTTAATAAGGGAAGAATGGGAAAGGGAAGGGGAAGGTTTGACCGAGGCCTATGGGTAGCGGTCAATGTCTTAGTACAAATTTCATCTGGGTAAGCTTGTCAATGTTTTTATTTCTTTTTTTGTGTATTGTGTTGATATCGTCATTGCGTGGGCGCTCTGTAGTCGGTGGCAGTGAATCAGTGTTGCAGCGTTTCGTATTAATAGCTAGGATACAATCGTGGAGCGGCAATTGTCGACGACATATAAATACACCGGTTGCCACGGACGGGACGCCGCGCTGCCGAATTATGCTTGTAAGTGTCGTCACTCCAGTCGAGTTTAAGATATATATTACTAGTGACCCGCCCCGGCTTCGCCCGGGTACCACTAATTATGTTGATCCGATCGCTACCGAACACAGGAATGTGCCAATCTCGACAATCACTGTAAATTTCATCGAAATCGGTTCAGCCGTTTCGGAGTCTATAGAGAACATACATTCTTCGCTTTTTATACACTATTTTTTTATAAAAAATATCCTATGTTACTTCTAATACCTCCAAGAATATGTGTACAAAGTTTCATGGTGATCGGTTGAATAGTTTTCGCGTGGAAGCGTAGCGGTTCACCCAATATCAAGTGTTCGCTACCCATAGACATCTGCAACAAGCTTTTCAGTTACAGATGCGTTGTCCACGCTTATGGACAGAAGAGGGGATAAACAGAAAATGGTTATTTCCCTTTTCTATTCATCCCCACCATCGTCAAGTCCTCTTTCCCTCCCTTAGAGGACTAGAATTACGCCTCCGGCCTATTTCATCGGTCGAGCCGACCCACAGATGTAGTTGTTGCGGGCTCTACCACTGGTAATAAAGTTAACCTTCAACAGTATGCCATAATTTAGTTCGATCGTATACGTTACCAGCCTTACCCGGGTATGTAATTTAAAAAAAATGTGGACTCTTGCCAACTGTGACACTGGGGTTCCTGCAAATATGAGAAATAGTCGAAAGTCTAGAAAAGTTCACTTAATGGCAAATGTTAACTTTTTCCATCTCTTTTAACTCTATTTGTTACGCCTGCACATACTGTTTGTACAACGGTTACAAATAAAGTCAATTCACTAACGTCAACTACAATATTCTCATTTATAAATGAAAAAATGATTAAATAAAAAAGTTAAAGTGAAAACGATGGTAGGGGAAATGTAGAAACAATGGTAGGGGACATAAAAACGATGGTAGGGGACATATAATAGCTGGACATAAGACCTGTAAACGATGTAACTTTAGAACGGAAACCTACCAGCGAAGACAAAGTCCCATAAAGACCTGATTTAATGTATAAATACGAGACGCGAGAGATAAATAAAACTGATTCATTAAGCGACGTGTGTTCCGTTTCTTAGTAATGATATTATTAAACCAGATAATGATTTGTTATTGGAGATATCTGGTAGTATAAGACCATTATACATTAAACCATTTCCAAGTCACTAATTAAATTTTTGACTATTTATTTTTGAAGATGCAAGTACTATTCATGATACCATCTAACTTTGGACCAGTAATAACTCTGCAAATAATCAAACACCTGCCGTTGGCACAGATCCAGCTCTGCTACACCTGGAGACAATTATAGCGGTACTCTTACAGAATTAGATAACTGGGACATACCAAGATACTGCCTACTTGCGCTCTAGGACTCTTAAAGCACTGATCCATCGAACAACTACATTTTAAAGTTACCACCTGTATGAAGCACTCAATTAACGCATCCGCAAAATTTCGCAAGAACTGTTCTTAACTGGCCACTACTCGGCGAAAGGAGTTCCATACAAATTTCAAGTCTCTAGGCCATATGGTTCCTGAGATATCGTGATGAGTCAATAGATCTCCGAACTCCGTTCTTTATCTTGCGTTAATGTATCGTCATTAGTTGAATTTGTGGGAATTGCTGTATGGGTTGTACTCGGATCGATTCCTTTTATTGAAGCACCTTGAGATATACGACTTTGTTAGTTTTGTAGTAAGTAATATTCCTTGTAGTTTCTGTTAGTTAATCAGATAACGTTACATACAATTATTCGCCGTGTAAACTTCTGTAGCCGCATTAGACGATACTTGGTTTGGAATTTTTAATTCTGTTTCCAGTCCTTATGACTGTCTGTTATATTTATGGTATTCGGGTCGCAGACAATTCCAACAAATGAAAGATCAAAATGTTTGTAGACCGTTACCCACTTGAGTTGTGAATGGTTAAACTAACAAATTAATAATCATATAGAATTCATTGTTTCCTGCGTTCAGCCCTAGGCTATCACGAAAACGAAGCAATAATTATTATTATTTATTTATTTATTTATTTATTTATTATGGTTCATCTACAAAATTACATGGATTAGTTTCAGAGTATACATTATATAAAACCTATGTAAGAAGTAACATGTAATCTCAGTTACAGATAAACACAGCGTACATAAAGTATGCGTTTGCATAAACAAAACTATATAAAAAACAAAATGAAGGGGAACATAACTACTATGGAACAATATTAGCTATAAAACTACGAGATTACGTAAAACTCGATAGCGAAACGACTAATTTATACATGTGACACAGTATGACATTTAGAATATTAGACATCTGCGACGGTACTAGGATTCAAGATCCTAACGATTTTGGATTTATATACTGACAGTTTGTCATGGAATATAACTATAGTACTGTCTTAAATTATAAATTCTTTTAATAATCTACACAATCTCGGAATAAGAGACTAGTGTCCTAAGTTTGATTTGTACGTTCTACGAGTGAGGATAGACTTTGGGCGGCGCGGCAATTAATAAAGATGGCAAAATAAGCGGATCGTTCGTTGATAACCATTATTACTTTAAAGAAGTAACAATAATGTAATAACTAAGTTTCGTAGTCGAACTTCAAGTGTGCTGCGTCTCAAGTAAATGCGAGCTCGTACTCCGTAAGTTTTAAAATCTATCCATCATTCGACCATTGTCTCTTAAAACTTAAGAGTCAACAAAATCTTGTACAATGAATAACCCACAAATCCTCAGCGGCGACGCGCGCAAACTGTCGCATAAATTATCCCACCATCATAAAAAGAACAATGATTTCGTTTCAAAATTTATTTCCTAGCTTCAGAGGGTAAGTGACCGGTGATTCAGCACCAATATCTCGTAAACACTGTTCCAAGTATACCAGAATTTACAATCGAAACGACACTTTAAGATAAGAACAATAAAGTTTATAATGCATTGCAGATAGGATGATCTAGGATATTACGTTGTCGTGTCAACGGTAGATCTATATCGGTAGTCGGGACAGCCCTCCCCACTTCTCGGATGGACGTCTCGTACTATTTATTCCTCGCCCCCTACTTTTAGCGACTCATTGAGTAAATCTGGAGGGAAATCATAACTCGTCGCTCGCCGCCTATCGACTGCTCATTTGGCTTGTTGCTCGTATGAATTATAAGCAGAAGACGATCGAAGAGATTTATTCGACTGATTTATTAGAACCGAATACAGTTGATTCATTCTATAACTGTGACAGTTGACGTATAAGATATATTAACAGAGTTTGCATCTTTGTGTACAACTATCTACTAAATTACCGATACATTTTCTTAAATATAGTCACAAGTGGTGTTTTTTTTCTTGTTTCGAAGAGTGCGTGAATTGAACTACACACTGTGGCACGAATGGTCAGGTACAATCGGTGATATACCATCTCACAGAATAGCAGTCACAAAGGATCGGGGAGGGGTAGTCATCGGCAAAGATTCTGCGTCCGGACTATATATTAAATAACAGGGGACCGTACTAATACCTAAGCTTTAACGGTCCGTGCTAGTTTTTGAAAATTCAATTTAGAAAAAAAAACAATAGTTTGGCTACCAAGACATCAATGTACTTTTAATTATCTACGAAATTGTTTACAAGATTGTATTATTTTAAATCACTACACTATCGGAACTATCGGATAACAAATGCGTTAATAGCAAACAGACAGACTGGTGTGGTAAGACGATATAGAATCAAGGCACGACCGAGCGATCTCCATTATTTAACTGACAGTTGTTTGACAGCTCCCTTTGAGCCGATAGCGGATAAAGCACTTCAATCGCTTTTATTTTTTGACATCTTTATGTTTGATTTGTAATGTGTCTTATAATTAAAAAAAATTCTGACATTACCTTATAACAGTAGTCTATAGTATAGAATTTATCATAGCACTTTATCTTACAATTTCCATAAAATTACCGATGAAATTGTAATGGCCGCCATGTACGGTAAGTGACGTTTGTTTGTTTACAAACTTTACATCTTACTTTGGAACAAACTATACCACAGAATCCGATATCTCACTAACCTATAAACTTTCAACTTTTCGTGTGTATTCCGCAATTAGACACAAAGCCGACATTTTGTTGGAAACATGCTTAGAACAAAATATAACGTCTCACCACGCCTTACATATCGTTTGAACATCGTTTATGGAGCTTAGCAGCAAGGTTCATTACACGCAGCTCACTGGAGCGAGCGTATGTCCGTCCGTGTGAAACAATAGAGCCTTCCACGAAGGACCCCTACCTGTCGGAAGCGTCCCGCCACAATAACTGTACAGCCTATTCAACCCCCAACCCTCCCACTATTCAACTCAAGTGATTTTGTGAGATTACACAATAGAGACCAACGTCAACTTGAGTGGGGAACAATGATCTTGTTAAAATAATTAAATAAATAGGCAGAAAAAGTCATGACAGTTGCTTGAGCGAGTGATAATAATTCTACCTGATATTATCTCAAGAAGATTCATTCACTAGTTTGATAATCTCTCCAATCTTCTCTTGAAGTCACCAATCTCAATCCAATCTTTTTATTTACGCATTATGTATGAAGACTTTCTTTGAAAAACAATTAATTCCTTACGTTTAAACACAGACTTTTAAAGCATAAACCAATTGTTGGATTGCATACCGTACAAAAGCTGTATACCATCAGTGCTGAGAGTTCCATTAGTGTAGACATCTTAATGACTAAATGGATCTCAGTTTTGGGCCACCAATGGTTCACCAAAAGTTCGGATGAAAGGAGATTATATATGGCCAAGATGGATGTGTAGTGTGACAAGGATTGATAAAATTAAGAGTGAGTATGTAAGGAGTCGGATAACAGAGCAATTGAAGAACAAGAGGTTAGTGTTGTACGGACTGATAGAGGTATATGGAAGAGGCACATACTGTACCCACCCCAGATAGACGGGAAAAGGATAGGAAGATGACCTTAAGGACTAAACAGATTTAAAGAATTTAAAAGCAAAATAACAGAGAGATAACAGTGTTTTCCACTAAGCAAGAATAAAGCCGTAATCAGTCATTGTCGCGTGCGGCGTCTATCCAGCGATGTCTCCCGCACTCGCTATAAATAAAACGCGTGCGCGCAGTTCTGTTAGGCTGCGATCACATGCACCGTTACTGATGCCACTAGCAAACATATAGCGATATGTTGGACGCATTAGATATAGTCACGAGGGAAGTCAAGCTTACGACGATAATTTTTGACCACAAATAGTAATATCAAAAGTCAATGTGTAACATTAAAGTGTTTATAAAATAATACGGAGTAGAATTGTATACAGATAAATGTTAGTAATTGACCTTTATTAAACATTGGGCCGTCCATGGAATACTAAAAAGTAGGATCAGAACAATGCTGGGACCCCATCAGCAGCCACGGCATGCCAGCGTGAAGTAGAAGTAGTTATACTTCAGTGATTCATATGATAATTGCAATTTTCACCTCTCTGTTGCCTTATCCACTTATTCTCATTGTTGTGAATATGAAGGGGTCACTCGCAAACATCTCACTGGCTGGACAGACTGAAGCGGAAATTGAGAAGGCCACATTGTTCAAAGATTTAGTACTTGTTGGAGTAACAAAGTCCTCGAATAAGAATCGCGTACCTAGTCTTAAAGGCGTAATGAAAGTATCCGAAACAGGCGGACTGAAACTATCTTTCTGTTTCTGAAAAGATAATAGATTTTGTCAGAGGTTTTTGATTTTAAAGAAAAAGGTGGCAAACTAGCAACTAGGTCACCCGATGTGAAGTGACCGCTAGCTACTCATAGGCATCTGCAACAAGCAAATGAGTAGCAGATGCATGCCTACCTTTAATGGTCAGAGAAGGGGACAAAAAGGAAAAAACTACTTTACCCATTTATCCCCGCCCTCGTCGAATACGAGGAGTATTTTCTTAACATTATTTCCTTATAAGAAATGGGTGGGAAGGGAAACAGTACATAAGCCTCTCTCACCTCAGTCATCTGACGAAACGCAGAATACTTCTACTTCACGCCATTCTTCTGTGAGGTATGGGTATTTCACCATTCGTGGAACAGATGTTGTTGCGGGCTACCACTACACTACCATATAAGTTTTATCCTTATCGTAGATAATTCCGCCGTCTTTGCCCTTGAGAGCGGTCGTGGGTCAATCGCCATTGGCCGACAATTAATTGAACTGTGATTTCCGCTCGGTACTCTCTCTGATAGCGCTGTCTGGAAAACATCGTGACGTATTAACTGGAATGTCATTTTGAATTGAATAACATGCTAACTGCACCGCCAAATAATATCTCCGACTAACGTAAATATCTTACAATTGAGACCAACAGAAACGTCATTCTTTTCATTTTACTACACTAAAACATCGTATGTTATAAGTAAGCCTTTGTAATAACTTGATAAACACTCGCGTCCCTAGATTTATATTTTGAAGGTGTCTATTTGGCAAGATCCTGGCACACTGCTTCTTGGTTTATCCGCATATCTACTCATTTGTACCGTAAACTCTTTATATCGACTTTCCTTATTGTCACCAATCGAACAATGTAAGTACATCTATTTTTTTCCGACAGGGAAAATGCGTTACGCATACCACCGCGCCATGGGACCCGTGCGACGGTGATGTGGGACTCTCCTTTCCGAGGGGAGAGGCATACCCACTAAAACCCTGTCGGTCCTCTCTGCTTTTTGCGGATGCCACGGGCGCAATTTCGTGTTTCACCGCGACATCCGCAAGCTGGTTTCGACGGCCGAATGTAAGTTCATTTAGAATATCAACTGCTAAAAAACTGCTGCTTTATAACATCCATTATACATATTTCGGGCCGTGTAGCGATTATTTTAAATTCGCACATTCTCGCAGCGCCGCTAAACGTGTAATCATTAGGTGCAAATTACGCCGCTCCCTTGCGACCAGTGCCCCGCTACAAGTCCGTACAGCGCTGACTAATTGAGAGATAAGACCCGCTAATTGCTAAGGTACTTAATATGGAATGAAATAAACAACAATTGTAATGGTGTTTTCTTTTTATTTATTAAATTGCCCTTCAAAAACGGTTCATTCATAAAAAATATCAAAAATCAAACAAAAATTAATTAAGTTTTTTTTCAAGCTTGTTTTCAAATGATCCCCGAGCGTTGTGGTTTCCACTTCTTTAAGCATATCACTACTAGTAACTAGTAACTACCACGTACAGTGTCGATACCACACTCGCGCGCTCGGGGTTCCGTTCAGATAACCCGAGACCAATAACTACGCGGGCGTACAGGTTGTTCCGTGTTGCAAACGTTCATTCAGATTACCCACTGCGGTTACCTGTTATTGATTGTAATAATGCTAAGTTGATTGTAGCACATACCGTAGTTAAGATATAAGTATAACTAATTTGTGATTTTATAAGGATTGGGTAGTACCAGTTAAACATAGTCGTGTCGCCCGATGACGAAACTCGGCGGCAGGAATCGTTCCAAATAGTTCTTCGGAACACTCCCCGTGGTATATACGGTTAAAAATGCAGAAGGAGCTGACGTCCTCATTGACACTTTTAGATGTCTGGCAAAACGTCTTGATATTTATTTAGTATTGGTCCGATATGATATAGGCTTTTGTAAATTGCTAAATCTGTAACTGATCCATGCTTACTACTATCTTTTTTTATGGAACAACGAGGCAAACGAGCAAGCGGACCACCTCAACTTAAGTGACCGCTACCCATAGACATCCGCAATAAGCAAATGTGTTACACATGCGTTGTCTACCTTTAAAGAACAGATGAGGGCTTTTAGAAAGAATATACATAGGAAAAAGGATATTTCCTTTTCCCCCGCCAACCCCCTCCCCGTCCCCCGTCCCTATTCTATCTGTATAAATACAAACATCTGCAAAGACGAGAGTAGTGCCAGAAAGCGTTACTGATACTCATGAATGTATGTAATTCACGACTATGTTATTCAATTAATAAGAACAGATTTACATCTTAAAGTATCTTTTTATTTTTCAAGGCCACAATATGAACCAGCCGGGCGAGCAGGTGATCGCTGGGCAGCAGGATATCCTATGCACACAGTTTTGAATGAATCAAACAGGCGGCCTGTTGATTTTAAACATAACAGGTACCGTGGGAGCGTAAACTAGTTAATCGATCGTACTTCATTATTAAAAAAACAAAGAATCGTTTTTGGAAGTGCTTATAAGACCAAGACGTTTTAAGAACTTTCAAAATTTAAGTGTTGGATGGATTAAATAATTAATTACATTCCTGCAGTATTACCGATTGCAGTCGTATTACTTTACACAACGAAATTACACACCGAGACCTATTAAAAAAAATACGTAAGTAAGCGTCCAACATGTTAGTCTGATAAAGCCTTTATTCGCTTATATCACAGTATAGCTTACTTTATTAAAATGAGGCAACGCATTCTAACACCGCCGGCGTCAGACGTAATTATGCAGTTTTGAGCGCACTGGGACATTTCAGGCTCGCGACCGGTTCCTTTAGAAATATCCGAAGCTGTCAAATCCTTGCGCTGAATTGTGACGAGATTGAGCAAGTTCAGTTGTGTTACTTGACAAATTCCAACACCGCTAACATCCAAGCCACATTTATTTATAACTAGTGATCCGCCCCGGCTTCGCGTGGTAGCCGTTTCGGAATCTACACGGAACATAGCCTTTTATATATGTAGATATGCATCCTTAAAAAACAAAACGTATCCCACGGGAACCATACCTTTATCCGGGATAAAAATAGCCTATGTGCTATTCCAGATTATAATCTATCCCTGTACCAAATTTCATCCAGATCCGATCAGCCGTTTTTGAGTGAAAGAGTAACAAACAACTACACTTAGGAACATTCGCATTTATAATAATATGGCGTTGGAGTAACGAGATTTTTTGACAATTTTTTATTTTATTTTACGTAATTTTTTTCATAAAAAGTATCCTATGTTACTTCTAGTACCTCCAAGAATATGTGTACAAAGTTTCATGATGATCGGTTGAGTAGTTTTCGCGTGGAAGCGTAACAAACTTACATTCACATTTATAATATTAAGTAGGGATTGTAAATAGCATTGTACTAGAAAATTCAAAAAAAATCTCTTGCAAACCCTAACCATAGGTATCGAAGGATACGGTATCATCTCAAGGTGCCCTTGATGCAAACACTGCCTAGGATTATTTCAAAATCACTAATCAAAAGTATATGATCACAAGAGTATGACAACAGTGTGTTGTTACTTGAAATAATTGCCTTGCGATGGCCGTAATAAACTAGAGCTTGACCACAATACCACATGTTGTCAACTGGTGATGTGGTCGAAAACACTAGTTTATAGTAAACGTATTAATCTTCTCTTGAAGGTACCCACGTTGTAGTGGGACGGGAACACTGAAGCTCCTTTTTCTTATCCCTTCTCGTACGTACGATGAACAAAGATTCGAATCAGTACGTTCGAAAGCGAAGTAAACCTGCTATCAAAGGAAGGAGACCAAACGGATATAACTTGGTAACGTAAACTAGTAATGTCTTGTTAGTCCAGTGAAGAAAACACAGTGTCTGTACTTTGTGTTGTATAATAAAATTGTATGTCTTTGTAAAAAAATCATAACTACGCTATCTGCCTTTCTCTCGGCAATGGGGTACACAGTCAAGTGGGAGACAGATGATTATTGAAAACAATTAAAAATTCAACAAACAACAATTAAAAGCATCTGGGACGCTATAAAATCTATCCGAAACCTAAGATGACTGGGGTGCCGCGAAAATTTTATGAAACAACTGCTTGACAGAACACCTACATGTTTTCAATTCTTTTTTATGAAATAAGGTGGCAAACGAGCAAGCGGATCACATAAGTGTACGCTACCCATAGACATCCGCAACAAGAAATTATTTTGCAGATGCGTTGCCTACCTTTAATGGATCGAGGAGGTTATAGACAGGAAAAAGGATATTTCCCTTTTCCCGTCAACCCCCTCCCCATCCAATTCTCTTCCCGTTCCCTTCCCATCCAATGCTCTTCCCGTTCCCTTCCCATCCTTACAAGGAAAGGGTGGGAAAGGGAGGAGGACTCAAATTAGGCCTCCAGCACCTCACTCATCAGACGAAACGCAGAGTATTTCTACTTCACGCCTGTTTTCTGTGAGGTCGTTGTATTCCACCGGTCGAGCCGGCCCATTCGGCAACAGATGTTGTTGTTGCGGGCTCTACCACAGTTAAAAAATTAAGAAGATTGATTAACGATATAAATTAAATTAAATAAAGAAATGAGTTTTATTTATGTCTACGAAAGCTTATTATTAACTTTATTAATTCAATCTTATTTATTATTAATTAAATCAGTGTCTAGGTTTTAGTTAGGAAATCGAAATTTCCTGTTTTATGTACATAGTACAAATTTCACTTCAAGTAAACAGTACTTGCATTTGTCAACCTCAAGCGCTGCAAGCTTACCAGGCTTATGATGCTTTTGCTTCTTGCCCTTTCCGGTGACTGCCGTCACCAGCAGCGCCAGGAGCGCCCAGCGCCACCTCATCGCTGCACCATCACACCTCACACAACACAATTTCCTACCAATTACTAAATTAAATACTCAAAAAATACCCAAGAACTTAACTAAAGTCTTAATCACTCGAACCTTATGTTGAACACTTTTCTATTGAATTACTTTTTATAAGGTTTCCGGTGGAAAGAAACATCTAATAAAAGTTTATAAGCACTTCGAAATACCGCGAAGCTTTTACGTAAGCAAACGAGCACCATCCGACGCCAAAGATGTGCTACAACTGAGCAAAATGTACCGCATTCAGCGCCATACCAAACAAAAAGCTAAGAAAGCTCCCCGGCTTTATAGGATTAGAATTTGAATTGAAATATACGACAATTATTATCAACCTATTTCAAGTAACGTTATAATTTTAATTGAAAATAGTCCAATATATTTATTTATTTCAAATAAAATATTTACATTAAACTTTATAAAAGTTTTCTTGTTGAAAGCTCTAATAGTATTTTATAAAGGCTTAGTGTTTACCCATTCACCAAGAGATGGCGTTAAATAAACAAACTACGAGTAACTAAATTAAAAGAGGTGGAAATTGTGTATGCTGCCGATAGATGTCACTATTTGTAACACCCATATTATACTTTGCAACTTTTAATGATTGATGCCGTAGTTAATCCGGATTTAATAGTGGACCGCTTTAATTGGACATTTTGCATAAAGAACGTTAAAGGAACGTTACTATAAGTGCGCTGATGAGGTTAGTGGCTTTAATATTTAAACCATTATTTTATTAATTGTATGGCCTTAAACTACCACTTGAACAGTTGTAGAGCAAGCAGTGTCAACAAATGTTGCACGAATAAGCCAACTAGACCGGGGAAGCACCACGTCACAGAATACAGGCTTGAAGTTGATGTAGTTATAAATTACGTATAAACAAGTGCTTCAGAGTCCATCCTCTTTACCAACAAGCAAGCGGTTTATCTAATATTAGGTGACTTCTACCCACAGGCATCTGAACGAAGTTAATTAGTCTCAGGTGCGTTGCCTACTTTTAAGGAACGTATAGTAATAAACAGATATTTCCTTGTCTTACTCACACTCTATCCTGTCAACTCCTCCTTTCTTCAAGGAAGGGAAGAAGGGAAGGACCATAATTACGCTCAATCAACAGACTAAGCGCAGAATACTTCTACTTCTCGCGTTTCTTCTATGAGGTCGACGTATTTAACCGGTCCAGCTGAGCCTGTATATGTTGTTGTTCCGGACTCTACCATGTATATAGATCGTGGATTTAGATGCTCTTAAAAGGTAACAGTGGTAAGTTAGTAAAAAATATCGGCCATGTCATCAGGTCGAACTATCTCGTTTGCCTCCTTCAGGTGTCAAGGTAAAACCAGCGAGGCTTCCGTCACTTTTTGATGAGTTTTTATTCATGTAAGTAGGTGGCAAACGAGCAAGCGGATCACCTGATGCTAAGTGAGTGCTACCCATATACATCCGCAACAGGCAAATGTGTTGCAGATGCATTGCCTACCTTTAATGGACAGAGGATAGGATTCGTGCAACAGATAGACAGGAAAAAGGAAATTTCCTTCTCCCCATCCAATCCTCTTCCGGTTCCCATCCTATCCTCATGAGGAAAGGTTAGGAAGTGGAAGAGGACTTCAATTAGGCCTCCGGCACCTCACTCTTCAGACGAAACGCAGAGTACTTCTACTTCACGCCTGTTTCCTGTGAGGTCGTGGTCGAGCCGGCCCATTCGTGCAACAGATGTTCTTGTTGCGGGCTCTACCACTGTTGAACTTGCCTGCGCTGGCGGTGTCTTTAATAACTTTAACTTATTATATGCTTACAAATGTGGTACTTCACCATTACTTAGTTTGGGCGTGGGATATGTAGTTTAGAAGCTCTAGTTCATCGGAGGGTTTCATTCCTCTGACTTGTAACAAATATTGGTCGACCTAAAGCCGGAGGCGTAATTCTAGTCCTGTTTCCATTCCTATCCTTTGCTAAGAAAGGAATAGGAAGTGGAAGACCACTTGGCAGTGGAGGGGATGGGGAAAGGGAAATTGCCATTTTCTGTTTATCCCCTCTTCTATCCATTAACGTAGGCGACATTGTTGCAGATGTCTATGGGTAGCCACCATTTGATATCGGGTGAACCGCTTGCTCGTTTGCCACCTAGTACTATAAAAATACCTTTTTAATATCTTATAATATCTCTCAAAAAGAAGAAAGTATATTTATAAGAATAGATGGATGCGGGAGAGCGGCGTTTTACTGTGGGCATGTAAAATGGTTTGGATAACGTAGAGTCAGGTAGAAATGATTAAGAATTATATAGATTTCTATTTATTTGGCAGTTTACAATTCCTTTACATGTGATTTTAATATAAATAGATCATAATTCAGTTAACGCTTTGAACACATGACCGGGCAGTGGGTGATGCTGCGGGAAAACGGGGAACAGGGAACGGGAGTAAAGAGCCGGTGCTATCGTCTGTAGTAACAACTCAATAACATACGAACAATAAGCCAAAAATGTTTAATGTTATATTGATAAATTTACACAATGCGTTTATCGTAACACCAAAAACTGGACACCCACAAGACGCGCGGCGCGGCGCGCCAGTCGCTAAACGAGTAAAAACCACCTAAAAAAATCCTCGCTAAAATTAAGTATTACATATACAAGATACGTTCGGATAGATCGCTCGGTGCAGTGTGAGGGGCGGCCGGACGCACGCGGTCGCCCCGCACACCGGTCGTACTGTCGTTACGTTACTATCGGTGTAAGTACAGTCTCTCGCGCCCGCGTGTCGCCGCACGACGGAACTGATCGCCACTAGCGTGACCACGCGCTCGTCCGCACCGGCCGTATCGCATGCGTGATGCTCTCCGAGAGCATTCGGAATAAACCCCTCCATTATGCAAACATCAGCCCGAGCCGATACGCGGCCCGCCGCGGTACTACATGTGTATCGATATCGACTAGTTTACAGAGGCGCGGCCGCCTATGGGACGCGTGATATGTTCGATGCGAAGCTTTCGCAAAATAATACTTTATTTTGATCATCATTTGATATGTATCTCTACATCGCTAGATATAATTTATAATAATTATCTAAAAAGTGATTAGGCGAGGAATTTCGCATGCGAGTCGCTGCGGCCGATGCGGGACGCGACTCCATTGCTCCTTGTGAAATGACGCGACGCGTTTCCAGCTGTTAACTTATAATAAATAAACATGATTCAACTAATCATGCAGGACATAGAATATACTGCCGCACTTTAAAGATTAATTTAAATTAAAACAGAGAAATCAATTCTTTAGACTATGAAATGCATCGCGTCACGTCATGCGATGTTTAGTATAAACTCTTAAATCGTCAACATATAAATTAAATACGATAACGTGTCACGTCTAATAAATTGGCCCCTACATTGTCAATAACATTGCATAAGTCTGAATGTTGTCCCCCAAAAAGGATCGTAGAGTATAATAACGCCTAAAATATTTCTCTTTCAAAGCCTCGAACTCAGCAGCAGGAGAACTACATAGTCTGTTAATATTATTATTGCATTTCAGTATCACCTATAAACTAGTATTAATGCCATTTAGTATAAAATATGTATGCAACATTATCGCCACTCGACCAGGGGCCACGCACGAATGAGAAATAGATCGCATAAGACACACATCGCGTCACGCGATATGCGTTTGAACACTTTACCACCCTACACTAAAACCAAACCATCGTAACACGTGATCCGGCTCACATTCACGAAAGCATCGCGAGCGACGCTTCGGGTCACGTCACGTTCGAAAACGCGCCGCGTCAGAAACAGAAACTCTTGAGGTATCGCATCCGCGTTGAGAAACGCGCCTGGAAACGGAAATCGGTCGCGTCAGGAATGTGACACGTGATCGCGTCGCGCGACTAGTGCGAGTGCGACACGGGGGAGGAGTAGTGGGGGCCGGTACGGCGCCCCCGCCCTGCGGGCCCGACCGGGCCGCCTCAGACGAACCACTCGTCCTTGTGCGGGGCGGCGCTCAGCGCTGCGCGCTCGCCCGCAGGCGGCCCGGACGCGCCGCGTTGTACCCGCGCGGGCCCGCAGGGAGCGCCCAGTTTCCCGGCAGCCGCGTGCCGCCCGGGCAAGACGCCGGGGATTCGCCGCCCGCCGGCTTGCCAGCCGACCCGGCGCCGTTGATGCTCGCCATTTGTTGCACTGCAACAACAATTTCAAACTACAGTCAATTTAGAGGTTTTTCTTTCATCTGACTGTGTATATTTTGTATTGGGTATACCTGCACATAGTCCAAATTTGGTTATCAATCAGAGATAAAATAATATTAATTGCAAACACTTATAGGGCTCTGAATATCGTTGATTAGGTTTCCAAAGTCATAAGAGCTTCCATAAGAATAGCGCCCTTATACCTCACTTTTTACACATTAAGTTTTATTTACTAATATTGGAAAAAACTTAGCTATAGCTTTTGACGCTGACTTTCCACTTAATAAAGTCTACGATTCCTTATATTTCACTGAGACGGATAAGCGTGAGACAGATGAAATAATCATGGGTATTCGCGATAACTATGCTAAGGGACGTCACAATAATTGCTATAAAATCTGTAAGCTGTAATCTTTGCCTTACAAAAGGTATTATATCGTTTTTAAAAAAGAAATAGTACACCCAATTCATGAAACCTGTGAAGTTGTTGAAATTAAAACTACAGACCAATCTTCGTTTTTACTGTCCAAAATTTTTGAAAGAGTTTTAAATAAGAGATTTTTACCTTTTAAGAAGAATTTAGCCCATAGCCAAATTGGGTTTCGAAAAAACAAACCTACAGACGTTGTTGCGCTTGAACTCATTGATACAATAGTCGAAGATACAACAATATGTATATTCTTGGATTTATCTAAGGCCTTCGATACCGTCTCTATTCCGATCCTAATATCTAAGATAGAATATATTGGTATAAGAGGGTTATCTTTAAATATATTCAAGGATTACTTGACAAACCGAGCTCAATGTGTTAAATTACAAGAACTACTTAGTGGAGAAAAGAATCTTAGCTTCGGTGTCCCTCAAGGTAGTGTACTAGGACCTACTCTATTCCTTATTTATATAAATAGTCTTTGTTTATTAACTATGCCTAACACTAAACTTTTTTCATACGCCGATGATACTGCTATTATAGTCGATGGCAATTTGTGGAAAACTGAACGTTAATATGCCAAAAATGCTATGTCAGCAGTAATGAAATGGTTGTCATCTAATCGTATTGTACCTGGAAATAACTAAATAAATTACTTTTAGTTCACGTTTGTCATCTCGAACTGACATTATTAGGTATGAGTTAATTGCGCACACTTGTCTGCCATCCCACAGCGAAAACTGTCATTGTAAATCTATACAACGATGTTGTGACTCCAGATACCTCGGTTTTGTAATTGATAGTACACTCAAGAGCGTAAACACAACGTTATAAAATGTTCAAGTTGAACCATACATAAATCAATAAATCTTTATTAAAAAAGTATTACGGCGTGAGCCATGCGACCTTGAACATATTCACTCATTGTAAAGCATCTTTTTACAATAAATGTTCACCCCGTGCTATTCTATATAGCAATGCCGGTAGGTTAGCTCCTTGTGAGATACTTACAGTGTAGGTGCGTGCGGCGCGAGGGCACCCTCCGGCGGCAGTAGCAGCAGAGGGCGAGCGCGGCCGCGGCTAGCGCCAGCACCCCGCCGCCCGCCGCGCCCGCTACCCACACTCCGCCACCGGCCCCGCCACCACTCTCTATACATGAAACAATATAAGTACTAGTTATACCTATCAACAGTGGAACAGTGGTGGACAGGCGTGAAGTAGAAATGTTCAGCGTTTGTCTGATGAGTGAAGTGCCCCGTAAGCCCAAATCCAGTCCACTTACCCTTCCCATCCTTTTCCAATGAGAAAAGGATAGGAGGGGGAAAATGGTTAGACGGGCGAGGTTATGGATGGAAAAAGGAAATATTCTTTTTCCTGTTCACCCCCTCTGTCCATAAAAGGTAGGCAACGCATCTGCCACTCATTACTTTGTTGCTCATTAGCTGTTCTTATTTAGGTCTATTTTTTTACTAATTACACAATAGGTATAAGCATCTGGTCTGGCCCATGGCTGAAGAATGACCAAAACATTGGACGGACTTAATTATACTACTTTTTCACAATGGGTTTCACAAATAATCGTATCTCACGCAAGAAATCCTAACATAATTAAACGTCAGACAAGTCAAAAGCTAATGAATACGGTGGTCATGTGTTTCGTTGACTATAGTAAATCTTTTGACTGTGTCAATAGAAAATCTCCGTGGAAAGTGTTGGGAGAACTGGGTGTGCCAAACCACAGCGCTAATTTTGCCTCTAAACTACAATAGCCAAGGCCTAGTCAGAATTGAGAAAATTATGTTCCACTCATTCAAATTTGGTAAAAGGGCTCAGGGTCTCTCTCTCACTTCCCTCACGACACTCATACAAATACCTTATCCATTGAACAAAACACATGACTATTACAAAGTACTTTAACTTCTTTACACCGACGTGATGTATTTTTTTAAAATACATCGTGTCGGTGTTTTGTGAGGTTCGACCTCGTTCATAATCCGTTTTCTACGAGAAGTTATCACCTCTATCTACGACAATACAATCAAGATTCTCAAATTAATATTTTACTACATTACAATCGTTTTAATTGGAAAAAAATTGTCCTCGAAACTTGTGAACCGGACAAAGTAAAAAGTAATTTCCCGTCTTCCTTTTTCTTAATTACGATTCAAAGACTTCGCGAAAACGATGTCCCCGTACAAAAATATAATACGAAACAATAGATTACGGTAAAAGAATGCAAAACAATGCGAACTTCTCTTGATTAATAACAATGACAGAGTGTACACGAACCCGACTTGACTCATAAATATCGGGATTATTATGAAACAAGGCTATTAAACCGTAGGCTGCACATTCCTACGGAGCGCCTGATGATATTATGTTTGATTAATGGGCTACGATATTGCTTTTATAAAACGTCAGGCGCAATGTTTAAAGGTAAATTCCATTACATCTAGTAGAATGACAGTTGTTTCGATTCAAGAAAACTGGTTTCTATATTACATTAATTGTTACGTTTTGTCTTTCGTAACACAAAGCAATATTAGGCCTGCAAATGAAGTTGTGCTTGAGGGACTTATGTGCCTTTAACATTCACAATTTGCTGGAGTTAGATGCGTCATCTTCACCTCCCTGTCCTTTACACACCTGTGTAGAGCAAGGTACGTACTTCACTTCCCAATCCCTCTAACACACATCTGAATTCACACCCTTCTTCCACATATCATCTATCAAACCATCTATAAAGTATAGTAGGTCTTATATCTTAGGTCTTTATATTTTTTTTATTTGTTACCATGCACGTTCATTAGCCACTCCACATAGCATATACATACTACGTTAAGCTCTTGATCCGCATTTCCTCTAATGTAGATGGAGTGGCGAAACAAACCTATATCTTATGAAATAATTTGAGCAAGACAAGAGATTCTAAAACCCAAGAAACATAGAAGTATTTTAATGCTGACGGTAGTTTTGCAATCGACGCAGCCTGTTAATGAAGCAGCTGGTGCCAAAGTAGTACCACACCGCACTACTGTTAATATAGAAAGCCAATATGAGTAGTATAAAGATTTAGAGTCGAGTCTGCAAAACTTAAAATGCTAGATTGAAATACCATTGCTAAACTTTATGGGTCTCTCTAATTATTGTGGCATGTGCTCATTATGTGCAATTAACCTGATTTTATTTCACTGTTAATATTTGGAGTCGTAAAAACGGATTGCTTGGCAAAGCTCGAGCAGAGCCCGCTGGCGTATCCCCAACAAATATTAACATTATAACATTATGAATGCCGGTAATTTCAACCCCGGCGTTCAACCTATTTACATTACTATGTTAAATGTCACTATTTTCCTATCGATATATAAACGATAAATGGGGCCTATTCAGACTGGTAGGTATGGTACACAATAAGTCTTTAATGTATGGAAGTGAGAGCTGTGTCTGAAAGGAAAGGCATGCTAGTAAAGTTATGCACTTAGTAAGCTTAAGAACTATGTTGTGTCTTTAAATTATACGATAAAAAGTCCCAGGTGTCTGGGCGCAAGGCGCAAATGTTAAATTCGTGACAACAATTCCTGAAACACACACTCGTGCCGCGCTCTCGCTTGCACACTATGAACGATGCGGCTCCTGCCGCCTCGTGCACGATCGGCAACTCTCGGCAATTCTCGGCTTGAACGTAACGGGACATTTTGCGCGAATGCCACCCAGTATTCATCAATTTATAAGACGTTGTCACGTCAAAAATGTTATAACGAAAAAGTGTGATTTAAAAATAGATGGTGTAGCTGGAACTGAGAAAGGTTTGCTTCGGTGAATCGGGCATGTTGAAAGGATGATAATGAGGAGAGTGTAACAAGACAAATTTATGTTTTCCAAAGTAACCTAACCTACGAACTAATTAAACGAAATATTAATTAACTTTTTACGGATTATCTTATATTAGCCATTTTCAGTTTCGATAGAGAGTAACGTGTCAAGTATTCTGCTGATTACTTTCGATTCTTCTACATACATCCTTACATTTAATCATACAAGCTCGTCGGTTACGGGTACTCCTTATATTGCCCTTCTTCAGTATGTCACTAATCTGGTCGTTTTCCTGGATTCCCTGTCCACACATCCACTCACTTCTGCAACATAAATTTGTCGTGTTTCTCTCTCTCTCTCTTCATTCATACCAAGCTCATTAATAGTTTTTCAAGTTTGCAGTTATGTTAATATATTAATCGTGTTACCGGGACAGAGGGCGGCGGTGTCCTCATCGGAGCCGTCGGCGCAGTGATCGACACCGTCGCACGCGAGGTCGGCGCTCACGCAGAACTCGCGTTGCTTGCACCGGAACTCCTTGCACCCATGTTCTGGAATCACATTCAATAACATATTATTAGATAGAAAGACGAAAAAATTTTTATGTAGCCAATAATATACAGACTGTGTGTGTTTCAAATTCCATTTTGGAATCAGCACCTGAACATTTTCTCACGCATGCGCGTATAGCAGGTTTTTATACTGATATTATTAATTTAAAATAATAATTGTTCATATATTTTATAACTATGATTCATCATAATATCACTTAATTCCCTCCTTAAGCGTGTACCGTGACGTCGCCCTACATGCGCGTCATGAAACGGCTTTCCGTCTCTCTCGTGCGCAGTCAAGCTTATGAGTATGAAGGAGACAGTTATTACTTTGTTTTTGTTACTCTTTAGAAATACACAGTGTTGTTTTTGTTTGCATTCGATTTAATTTATGATTGTCATCAAAAGTAAGTAATAAAGGTAGGGAATATTACGAGTAACATATTTTCGAATGTATTCACAACTCATCCAATCTTACTACAACCAGAGTAGACTGAATATTTTAAAATTATTGCATTTTGAATCAAAATAATTTTAAACATACTGTATAGTTAAATTGCATAAGTGTGAGTACTATGATGGCAGCTATATAGATATACTAGTGACCCGGCCCGGCTTCGCCCAGGTACCACTAATTATGTCTGGACAATCCCTGTAAATTTCATCGAAATCGGTCCAGACGTTTCCGAGTCTATAGGTTTATAGGGAACAAACATACTTCGGTTTTTATATATAATACTATTTTTTTTTCATAAAAAGTATCCTATGTTACTTCTAATACCTCCAAGAATATGTGTACAAAGTTTCATGATGATCGGTTGAGTAGTTGTCGCGTGAAAGCGTAACAAACAAACTTACATTAACATTTATAATATTAGTAGGGATTAACCGACCTACACGCTGACCGCGTCTTTATGTCTTTTATCAGATAGACATGTGTAAGAGCGGGTCCGCGAAGGACTATCCAATTTACTAATAGCACACATCACTATCTACCGAGGTCTTCCGTCAGCGTGGAACCTTTGTCCACATCAGACAACACGCATCGTACAGATTTTCTATTTCAGAAGATTTATTTCACCCCTTCAGCGAGTTCTTTTATAAACTACGATTTGTAAAAAACATTTTAATGGTAATAATATACAACTAGTTATTTCTTTAGAATGGTGCTTTATTATGAACATTTAATAATAAATCAGCCTCTTTAGTATGTTTCGCTACTTCAGGGATACAGGCCTCCTCTTCGAGAGGGCGAATGGGCCGTTATCCATAACACTGGCCCGGTGCGGGTTGGTGGATGTCACATGTCTTTGAATTTGGTGATTCTAAGACATGGCGGTTTCCCCACTATGTTTTCCTTCACCGTTTTTGGAGGAGTGGTTATGAAATTAAATTACACATTGTAAAGCGCCTGCTAGGGTTCGAACCCACGACCTACAGTAAGTCGGAGAATAAACCACTAGCCCACAACTAGTCAAAAACACAGAGTTCAATTTTAAAAAAATTGATGAAAATCGAAGATGTATTCGCGGCGAGTGACGCGGGATAACGAGCCAAATGCCTTGCCTGTCTCCCGCGCCCGAATTATAAAACTCCGACCAATCGTGTAGATGAAAAGCTCTGAAACCTTATAATCTTTATTTCTAAGCTCAGACGAGGCTTAGGGGACGGCTCGGGGATTAGAAGGGGTGGCTCCCTCTGGGCTTTTGATCTGTACCAGGGGAGGGGGCACTAGCGGCGACAGAGCGCATAAGCGCATTGTTTAAAGTTTTATTCGCACTCCTCGGCGACGTGCTAGCTCTTGTTGCATAATTCAATGGTATGTATTCACGCGGCGGAATGTCTTTGTACATTGTACGTGACGACGCGTCTGCGGAGCTGCTTTTCAAACTGATCGCCCTACGAAATGCGTCACTGTTAGAGGGAAACCACTGCGGGAAGTGAGTGTGCGGTCATTAATGAATATTTCAGTTTTTTACAGTGGTAAAGCCCGCAACAACATCTGTTGCACTGCAGTGCCGGCTCAACCGGTGAAATACCACGACCCCACAGAAGACAGGCGTGAAGTAGATGTACTCTGCGCTTAGTCTGATGAGTGCGTCCTCGTCCCCTTCCCATCCTTTTCGAATAAGTGAAGGATGGGAAAGGGAAGTATTATCGTACATACAAATATATGGAAAAACATAAACTATTTAAAAAAGAGTCCAAGTCAAGGGCCCAAGAGGGCGTAGTCTATCCGGGTGGAATATTCAAACTCAATCTGCAATCGAGAAGGTGTGAAAAGACGTTAAGCCGACTCTTTCACCGACAAAGGCCAACTTTTTATTGCGTATTTTTCCTTATTAATTTCCTCCCCCGGGGATGCCGCGACGCCAGCCGCCGGAAGTGATCCGAATCCGACGCTCACACGTAAAAGAAATATTACGACTTAAAATATTATCATCGAATTTCGGATATTTGTAATAACTTGCTTTATGTATGCATAGCTTTGAAAAACACAGTGGTGGTTTAACAGTGGTAAAGCCCGCAACAACATCTGTTGCACGAATGGACCGACACGATCGGTGAAATACCACGACCTCACAGAAAACAGGCGTCAAGTAGAAGTATTCTGCGTTTCGTCAGATGAGTGAGGTGCTGGGGGCCTAATTTCCCACCGTTTCCTCATAAGGAAACGACGGGAAAGGGAAGAGGATTGGACGGGGAGGGAGTTAACCGGGAAAGGGAAATATTCCTTTTCCTGTCTATTAAAGGTTGGGAATACATCTGCAACACATAAGCTTGTCGCGGATGTCTATGGGTAGCGCTCGCTTAACATCAGGTGATCCGCTTGCTCGTTTGCCACCTTCTTAACTTAAAAAAAAACACATAGCAATAAGTTTTTTGAAGGTCTCTTGTGAAGGTAATAGCGAGTCACGTGGATAGTCCACTGTAACGCGGGGTCAACACCCGTGTTATATAAATTAAATCGCATTTATAAAGGCTATGCGAAATAATCATACTGCATAGGAAGATCTACTGATTTAGTTCTAAGTTTTTTTTTAGATTAATAAATTAAATTAAAATTTGCCCATTATCAATTTAAATTTAAAAAATATCTTTAATATATCCTTAGCCTCTAACTAAGTTGGCAACTTGGTGCAATTTTTACCGCAACTTAAAGCACGAGGTGCGCGGAGTGCCGCAGTCTGACGGTGCGCTAACACAATTTTGCGCAATAAACTTTAATGCGGTAAGAGGTTAAGCTGTGAGATAGTACGCCGGCAGAGAGGTTAATTTAATGCTGAGCTTTGTGAAAGTTTTATAACATATGACTAGAGATGAAAGCTTGTATCGTAATTTTTTCTTTTGTAGAAACCATAGATTTTGACTTTTGAGTCCACAGGATGAGGGTTACTCGCGTAAGATCTATAAGAAATATAAAAAAGATACTTGACTACAAAAACGGTCTAAAAAAATAATCCAAACATCAACTAATACAAAAGATAACAATAAAGAAAGAAGACATTAACTACCAAATACCCCATTCAACAAAAACCCAGTTTGACATCCGAGAAGCAAACTTTGGTGCTTCAAAAAGCTCAGCCAAAGGCAAAAGTAGGCAAACATGATTACACCTTCCGCCTGCATATTCCCTTTGGAAAATTTCTAAGTCTTCGTTGGTAGTAAGTCCCTTCTAGTATACTTTTCCACTTTGTGAACCGGAAAATCTAATTGGTGGTATGCATGACTAAACAAGACGTGTGTGTGAACACGGCCGGTTGTTTTCAACAGATTGAAAACTGTAATAGGGTTCATAGATGACGCCTTGTAAGACTCCTGCCAGGAAAGATACGTTATCTTACGCATACGCATGAAACTCAATATTTATACGTGAAAGCTTCTTTAGGCACGCTTGACTTGCGTAAGTTGTTGAAGTAAGCTGGTGAATGAGATACGAGATAGCTAGGTATATAGCTAATAGTGTATCGGGCGAGGCGATCGGAAGTCGTTTGAATTTAGAACAGTTTCAACGATTTTTTTTCATTTATTTTTCTCTCTCGCTTCTTCTACATCCATACATCAACGGTCGTCGGTTACGGGTACTCCTTATATCACCATTCTTTAGTATGTCACTAATCTGGTCGATATAAGTTCTCCTTGGACGTCCCCTACCAACCCTGCCACTCACTTTTGAAACATAAATTTGTTTTGTAACCGACATTGCCCGAAGAATTGCAAACCTTAAGTGGCAATGGGCCGGACACACAGCTCGCAGAACGGATGGCCGATGGGGCCGAAAGGTCCTAGAGTGGCGGCCACGTACAGGTCGACGCAGCGTAGGTAGGCCTCCCACACGATGGACCGATGATCTGGTCAAAGTTGCGGGAGCCCACTGGATGAGAGTGGCAGAGGACCGATCTTTGTGGCGATCAATGGGGGAGGCCTACGTTCAGCAGTGGACAGATATCGGCTGAAACGACGACGACGACGACTCTCCCTTTATTAATCCTGTGTAAATGCTCGAACCACCGAAGCATATATTTCCCAATTATTTGTATAAGCATGTATATGACAGAGTAATGCTCTGTCAAAACGTCTGGCTCGAAATCCGCATCGACATGATAAAATCGTGCATTTATATAACCCCTAATTTCCCACAAGCTTCGGTCAGTGCAAACAAATTAAAAGCCTGGACAAGACAAATCGAGGGCGCGAGGTGCTAAGGTCACAAAAAGTTCACGTTCAATGTGATATCAATAAAATTTATTGAGGCCATTAGAGGCGAAATATTGCGTCGTTCCGGACCCTCGTGCGAAGTCCCTTGATTGAACAAACACTGTGCGGAATTATTGCAAAAATACTTTGTGGAAAACTTATGTAGTTGTAAAATGTAAGTATTGACTTGAGAGAAGATATACTAGACAGTGTGTGACGGTGAGTTAATATAATAATATAAACATTCACGCCCCTAACACAGAGGTGTAGACATTACCGATTTCCATTTAACACGGTCCTACTAGACCTTCACTTTATCTACATTCACACATCCAGACTAATATCATAAATTCGAATGTGATTTTGTTTGTTTGTTCAATTAATTTCTTAACTAAAGCGATTTTCATTAAATTTTGCACACACATTGTCTGGGGTACAATGAATGACATGGGGTTCTTACTTTTTACTTTTTAATAAAACTCTTCCCGTGGTATTTAAAACCCACATTTACAATCTCATCTTTTCCAACACAAATTGTAAAAATTTCCAGTGTGGAAAATGAGAAACGAAACGGGCAAAGGCTAGTCGACGCTTTAATACAATCTACGATTCAATAAGTAAAATATATATACACTCACGCCCGTAACCCTGATGCGTAGGCAGAGATCATCTGATTTCCATTTGGCGCGATCCTGGCAAACCTCTCGCTTCTTCTACATTCATACGTATACAAGCTCGTCGGTTACGGGTACTCCTTATATCGCCCTTCTTTAGTATGTTACTAATCTGGTCGATATAAGTTCTCCTAGGGCGTCCCCTACCAACGCTGCCACTCACTTTCGCTACATAAATTTGTTTCGTTATTCTCTCTTCATTCATCCTTTCAATATCTCTAACCACCGAAGCATACATTTCTCCATTCTAGTCGAAATGTCCACCCACATTCTTCCGTTATAATAGGTACTTAATAAATGATATTGTTTAAGGGTACGTCAATTATAACGATGATGATTTGATAAAAATCTAGAATGAAAAGTGGCTTCACGTAGCGAAATATTCTTTACGGTAAATAAAATAAATGATTCGCCGCAGTCAAAAGCACAACGAGAAGACGAGACGTCGCTTTTTAAACTTGATTTATGTTTGCACACTAAATAATCTCAGTAATAAACTTTGCAGTGCAACAACTAAGCAGTGGTGGCTCAGCGGCTTAGGCCCCGACTTACGTACTGTAGGTTGCGGGTTCAAACCCAGACAGGCGTTTTACTATGTGTAATTTATTTCATCACCACTGCTTCAACCCTGTAACCTTTTGTTATCTTTATTAGTAATTAATATTTACTTTACTATGTTTTGTAATTTTTGTTTTTTAAAGATAACAATAAATGAATTTTATTTATTTATTTATTTATTCAAAAACGATGAAGGAAAACATCGTGAGTAAACCGACATGTTCTTAAAACCACTGAATTCGAAGACATGTGTCATCCACTAACACGCACTGGGCCAGCGTGGTAGATTACGGCCCCTTCACTCTCTCGGAGAGGAGGTCAGTGTCCCTGCAGCGGATAGATTTATACCTCCAAAATTTAAAACTGAAGCTTGATTTTTGCCATGAATGTTTACCAGCGTATACATACATAAGTACACATGTTAAATGTGTACTTATGTATAAAATATATTTTTGTTTATATATATATATATATATATAAACAAAAATATATTTTAACAACATTTTCTTAATTTATCGCCTTTTATATTTCATTGCATTTTTAGGCTTAATACAATTTTGTAATGTAGTTGACAACACTTGTAACATGTCATGGCGTCGCGTTGTATTTAGTTACTTATAAAATATTCAGCATACATCATAAAATTAATTACTTGCTTGTGGAAAGTGTTGTTCGTACACTTATCTTTCTTCGAGGAATAGTTTTTACGCGGGAAACGAAAGCCTGAGCTGGGTATTGTGACTTTTGGGTTCCGGATGCTCCATCTGGAGGTATGTATGTATGTAACATCTTTGTGTTTTATAGCAATAAGTAGTAAGT
Source organism: Papilio elwesi (assembly GCA_029849275.1). Taxonomy (NCBI): domain Eukaryota; kingdom Metazoa; phylum Arthropoda; class Insecta; order Lepidoptera; family Papilionidae; genus Papilio; species Papilio elwesi. The sequence continues at coordinate 249,718 of CM056687.1, read as the reverse complement.
AGAGGAAATTTTAATAAAATATATATAATTATATTTTATTTAAAAGGATACAATTAATACAAATGAATCTTAAATGAATGAACATTTATAAATTGTCAAGAGTTCTTTGTCAATTTTCATTAGAAACTAGGCCTGTATAAAATTATACTGAGATAAATGCTTAGAAAGAGAGAATCAGTTACGAAGTCCTTTCGCAATCTGAAAAGCGATTTTGTATTTAATAATTATATATTGAATAATATAAGATTTAAAATACAGTTAGTTTTATAGACTACCTTGACGTAAATAATAGGTTTTAAATTTCAAATTCTGAAATCTGCTCAACCGATCATCATGAAACTTTGTACACATATTCTTGGAGGTACTAGAAGTAACATAGTATACTTTTTAGGTAAAAAAATTATTACGAAAAATTAAAAAAAATGTTCATCAAAAAATCTAGCTACTTCAAATATTATAAATCCGAATTTTTATGTAGGAATGTATGGATGTTTGTTACTCTTTCACTCAAAAACGGCAGAATGGATCTGGATGAAATTTGGTACAGGGATAGATTATAATCTGGAATAGCACATAGGCTATTTTTATCCCGGATAAATGTACGGTTCCCGTGGAATACGATCTGTTTATTTTACGGGTGCAAATCTACATACATAAAAGACGATATTCCGTATAGATTCCGAAAGGGCAAACCGGGCGAAGCCGGGGCGGGTCACTAGTAGAATATAAAACAACACAACTGGGGAGCGTTAAAATGCCGCCACCAGTTCTATGCCGATGTTATAAATCACATCGTTATCTGATGCAAGTGACGTAAGGAGAGCCGAGGAATTTGTGTTAGGCCTATCGTAAATCTAGCCCTTAATCTGGGATTTCTAAGTCAATGAAAACTATATAGAATTGACTAAAATAAACCTCGGGTAATACTAAATTCGTAAAATTACTACAATATTAAATATGCGCTCACGCCCATCACCCAGGGGGTAGGCAGAGGTCATGGATTTCCATTTAACGCGATCCTAGCACACCTCTCTCGGTTCTACATTCATACATCTACGCATATATGCTTGTCGGTTACGGGTACTCCTTATATCGCCCTTTTTATAATAATAAATTAAAAAAATAGTTCTCGTTTTCTTGAAACCCGAATAAGATAGATTGGACACTATGCTTTCGCTGGGCTTGGGTAATAAAAATGAAGTTATGCGTGATATTTTATCCATACTCTGGACATAAATGTTTACCAAGTTATTTCTTTTTGGGTACGCTAACGGTACGACCTAAGGAGATCGTTGATGACAACTTACTGACTAATAAATATGCTACCCCACTACAGAGGACACAGGCCTCCTCTCAGAGAGAGGGATGGAACCGTAATCCACCACGCTGGCCAAGTGCGCATTAGTGGATGTAACATATCTTTGAATTTAGTGGTTCCAAGAACATGACGGTTTCCTCACGATGTTTTCCTTCACCGTTTTTGGAGCAGTGGTGATGAAATAAATTACACAAAGTAAAGCGCCTGCCTGGGTTCGAACCCCTACACTACGTAAGTCGGGGCCTAAACCACTGAGCCACCAATGCTGTATACTTCAATGTAATAGAATAGGATGGGAGGGGAGAGAATGAATTGGAGAAGGAAATATCTTTTTTTCTGTCTATCTCCTCTGACCAGTAAAGGTAGGCAACACGTCTGCAACTCATTTGCTTGTTATGGATGCCTATGGGTAGCGGTAACATCAACCGTTTGCTCGTTTGCCACCTTCTTCCATAAAAAAAATCCAGATATTACCAGTTTTACTAATGATAAAATTATTAAAAAAAGTTTAAAAGTTTATTTACTAATGATTTTAATGAAAAAATACAGCACCATAGTCCGGACCCACCAACTTTGCCGATGACTGCTCGATGACGCGCTCAGGGTACGTGGGAAGGGCAAATGGGGTAAAGTCGTCTGGATTACAGAAAAGATCAGTCCCAAAATGACTTGGATAAGCTTGAATTGCATGCATGCATGCCGGCATGCCAAACTGTAACGTGCTTTCGCTTTGTTTAATTAAAACACACACAGAAAAAAAGCAACAATTTTTAACGTTAGAAAATATATTTAAACATCATAAATTATGTAAACGATTTCATTTCGGCAACAGGTCCTCTCGTAGCACTTCAAAGGCGTAGATACAAACAGAATACGCAATAAATATATATAGTTACACATAAATAAAGGTTGTGTGAGTAAACGTACTGCCCTGTCGACTGTTTGTACGAATAAATAAACATCGGAGCAAATTAAAGAGGGCGATGAAAGAGGGTCGACGCGACCTCTGCGGAGATGGCAATTTTTTTCCCTTAAACACGTATTTAATGGCACAGGCGTCCTTTAGGATTTATTGCGTCGATTTGTTTGTATGGAGACGGCTTTCCAATGTGATAAACAACTATATCAAAGCTCACCTACTTTACGTCATTATTTCTGTCCCTTTTTACGATTTTCAGTATCTCACAGTATGGAGTACGTACTAAGACCTACTCTTCTAGGTTTTTTTTTGTTTTTTGTGACTGAATGGTCACTCTTTACCTAGAGGAGGCATTTACAGCTACACCGGGCTCGAGGCGGCAGCGCGCAGAGGGCGCCTAGCCTCAGCCTCTTTAAGAGTAACTTAGCTCGAGGGCTCCCTCAGTGGGGGGGGCCTCGGCTCGGGCTGTTATATTATTATTACTAGATTGGGAGGCCGCTGAGCTCTTAGGTCGGTTCGGTAGACGCTCCATGGAGTGATTCGGCTCAAGGGCCCCAAGACCCCGGCTTGGGCTGTCACTCATTACGCGTTTAGCATTCCGATTCAAGGGCGCCCGAGAGGGCCGAGCCTCGGCTCGATCGGTAGGTATTATTGGATTACTACTACGTTTTATCAGAACTCAGAATTACATAATAATATATCGTGGGATTCACACACGGCCATCTGATCCCAAACTAAGCAGAGCTTGTGCTATGGCAACCAGATAACTGATATACTACATATACTACTTTTATTTTGTAAATACATACTTAAATAGATAATTACACCCAGACTCAGGACAAACAGACATGCACACAAATATCTGTCCCGGGTGGGATGGAACGCACGACTACGACGAAAAGCAAGTATCTTATTAACCACGACAAACGGACCGCCGTGCCTTACGGTATGCGTTACATTGAAGATCCCCAAGATGGCCGAACAAGCTCGCATGCATGCAGGAAATACTTGCCTAGTCCATGGGCTCTTTTCAGTAGATCTTACAAATTTTAACGTAAACACCTTTGTTTACAAAAATTACATCTTGCTGTGAAATAAGGTATAGTGTCTGACTAGTGCTACGCGTAATTGGGTAGAACATGCCAGCTGTATGAACCGACCTGTACCTGTCTAGTATTACATGTTGGCATAATTGCATAATTACAAAAATATTGATATCAATGTAATGCAATGTGCATTACATTGATATCCTTGTATCAGATCTTGTAGTACATGGATTAATTGAAACGATAAACAGTTATCAAATATAAATTTTGTTAATAATATCAACAATTACGATTGATAATTCTTGCTTCTTTTTAAATACTTATTTTAATTCATTAGCTTGTCAATCAGTGTTATTATTTGTGGAGTATATTATAAAATTCCATGCTCCTCCAGGTGGCTGCCACAACCATTGCTAAACAGTCGTCGGTCTATCCTGTGGGGAGCGTACTCACGAATTAACCCCAATTTTTCTAAGAACAATATGCAACGTCGGTTATTTTCTCGGCCCTCACAATTGTCAGAGAGATATCGCGTAGGGGTGACGTCAGCCTTCATATTGAATCGAACTTAGATATTAAGCACTTAGATATGTTTAGAGACTAAGATGTACAGAGGTGGACACTTACTGGGATCTTTAACGGCCGTGATGACGAGCTTGAACCCGTTGGCGTCGGTGCCCCAGTTGTCGGTGACATACTTGAGGGTCACGAAGTTGCTGCGTGTGAACAGCGCGCCAACTTGTTGCTTGGTGTTGCGACAAGACAGGTCCGCCTGGAAATCAACGGATAAGATAAATTATACTTGCTTTTTTATATGAGCTGTAAAGTAGACATCTGTAACACCAGTGGAACTGCAGACGCGTTGTCGGCCTATGAGGATGCTCTCTTCTTGTAAGTCCCTAAGTATTGGTTTGGAAATACCGCTGGCGACTGATCATTCCACGATGCGGTTGTGCGAAAACCATGCGGTGGTGGAAATACCAACCATACAGGTGATGTGGGAGGTATTTTGAGCTCTGCCGTGGTAAGGGATGCCGAAACTCAGCAGCAGGAATTGTTCCAAACAGTTCTTCGGAACACATCCGTTGGTATATTTGGTAAAAAAAACATAGAGACGTTAAAACTGTAGCTTTGTACGTATGTACATATTTTCCGGCGCTAAGGCATTTATGCAAACAATCACAATTCTAGATTTGGGTTACAGAATTAAATTTATTGTAGGCCTAAGAATTTCTTTTAGGCCTTCTTATGTCACTTGTATCAGATAACGACGTGATTTATTAGACCAGGATAGAATGTGTTTCACTATTTTATCTAACCTCGTTAGTATCCTTGCTTATGTAGCCATAAAACTTGCACTAACAGAAACATGTTCGTAATTAAAATTCGAGTCATGAGCATCTATCTCCTTATTTATCGTTCAACGTTTAATTATTGTTTATTATATTTAATTAACAGCTCCGTGTGTTGAAGACGAAAAGACGTGAGAAGCGTCAGGCGGCAGGCGAGCGGCAATACTGTAACACCAACAACGAATTAAATTCTAACAGGCCTCCCCGCGTTTCACCAGCTTCCTAATGAAATAGCTCTGCTCTGCTAATACTGCCGAGTTGCTGACACTTGAGCGCTCAGCCCTCAGCACTCCGCTCGCATCTTAATTAACTAATGAATTCATATGCTCCAGTGAGCTGTGCGTGGATTACTTTGCTCCCTTACTATGTCTTATGTTTTATCTAGTTAAATTAAACTAAATATACCTTCAATGAAATAAACATTTAACTAGTAACTGTTTTTATCAAGTAACTAAGACACACAACAACGAAATTACAACGGATGATGGTAAAACCTCGACCGACTTAAAAGTATATGTAACAATGAATTAAGCAATACTACGTTTAAATAAACAGCACATGAAAATTGTAAATAACCTTTAAGAAGATATGAAATAAAAAGTTCAGCTACAATTGGAAAAGCGTTCAATATAAATCTATGAATGGAAAAAAATGTCTTGTCAGTCAAAACATATCAGAAAACAGATGTTAAATACATAAATGCTTCCTTCTCTAATCTATGAATCGCCACAGATCGTTCAATCCACAACCAGCGGACTCCAGCAACCTGGACTCTGGTCCGTCCACATGTCAGTCCATCCTGTGGCTTTACCCACACTGCGTTGTCCTGACCGTGACCGCTATTCCAAAATCTTTTGGCCCCGACCAACCGTTCTGCGAGCATTGTGTCCGGCCCATCGCCACTTACATTTAGCAATCATTTGGGGCAGCCTCGGTTGCCTTCTGTGATTACACAGAGAGACTGCGAACATTGCCTTTCGAGTGACCTCGAGAATGATTTAGGAAATCTAAAAATATAGCTCCGGAGTCTATTGATATAGTCCTAACGCAAGTCCTTTTTGCAAAGAATCAAGTAAAATTTAAAAGAACCTCAAGCGAACTACAAAATTCGCGTCAAAGTGAACCGTTTTAGGAGTGCTTCAATGTAATATCGATAAAAACACGTTGTGCCAGTATATAATGGCGGCTAACACAGCCGGGGCACGTGCGGGCCGCGGCCTAAGCGCTCAGGCACCGGCAATATTTTCTTCATCGAAGGAGGCTTAGCGGAGCGATGGCTGCGGTCTATCGTGTCATTTTTCACGTAGACGTGGCAGAGCACGCTCGGGGTGCGCCCTCCTATATCACCCGTATCTCGAGACACCCCTGCTAAGAAGGAGGAAGGGGTCGTGCATCAAAGGCGCTGCATCGGACTTTTGCAATTCTTATTCTGCTTCTTTCTAAAGAGTTTAATAAAGGACGATATTAAAATTCCTCCCTATGAAATTTTTCAGATCACAGATAGCGTTGGCATGCATTGCGAGCGCCGCGACCGTGCCGCAGCACAGGTATTGAATGCGATGCTTCCATGATATTGTCGAATACAATGCCGCTAAAGGAATAGATATTGGAAAAATGTAAAACGAAAGGAGGTACAGGTATGATTATAAATGGGTATTTTAATAGAACTGCTTATAGACTTGAACATCGGTTTAGATGCTCAGATGAACGAAGAAAGGATATATATACGTCATTAGACAATCATTAGAGGCGAACTCTTAAGTTTGTCTTTAAATACTTCCCGGTAAATGAACTATCTTCTTTGTAAAAATAAAACAATTTAAAACTTAAAACTGCAAACATTTTAACATTTATTTGCAGAGTTCATCAGCTCGGAGTGATATTTGGTTTGACAAAATAAATTAATAAATAAAAGGTGTTACGACATTCAGTGATTTTTAATTGGAACGGATTATTTCAACGATTCAATACGAGAAATTGAATTCTGTTAATCGCCTTAAATATTTCATGTAATTCACATCAACAGATTACCGAAAGTGCTCATGAAAATTCTGTAACATTCGAGAATAATGCAAAAATTGCGAAATATTAGTGCATATAAAAACTTATTTCACCATTTTTTTATTTACCTTTTGTCTCTACTTTCGTGTTGTTGTTTCACTTGCTCTCTTTTATTTTTTAATATTATAATATGTTAAAATTAGGATGCGAGTTGAAACTGTATTTCCGGCATTTCAAACGTTTATGAGGTTGTAAATTTTTAGAGGTGAATAAAGACTATGCTATAACATATATGCTTATTTAAATTTAAGCCATCATAAGTTTGTCCTCTTGCAGAATATTTATAATTGTATTCTACAATTAACAATATTTTATAGTAGCTGCAGCCCCCGGCGTCGAACGCAGGCGTTTCTTATTACCATGCCGGATAGTGTCCAAAAAATGCTAGTGTTAATACATTAAATATTACCATGGCAACCGATGTTTACATCTTAAATATTTTCCTATCCCTGGAACATTTTTATTTCCGGGATAAAAGGTACTTACAATTTCTCTATCCCATGGAAATGTGTGTGGAAAATTTCATAATGATCAGTTGAGTTGTTTAGGAGTTAAAGCGTAACAAACAAACAAACTCACATTCTTATTTAAGTCGGGAGTATTGATTCCATATATATTCAAAAATACATTTAGCAATTCAGAGATGAAATAAAAGCACAACGGAAAAGCCTTTAAACTTAAATAAAGATATTACTGTCCACAGTGTTAAACTACTACGTTAAGGATTCATAGGTTCGCAGTCCATCAGAGCGGGGCTGCTTATGATTCAAGGCGTGTCGTTGGCGTGGCTCCACAGCCCCTAGATCATGTAAAGTTGTAAGAGACTCCCAGGCACGCGCCGGCTCAGTCCGAGCTATCACATCAGAACACTAAAGTTGCCGAACTCCCCTCCCCCATTCCTGACAAGTAGACTTTTCATTTCGACCTTAAACGACATGGCGAACTTAGGAATGTTGATATAACTTAAAGATTAATTTAAAAGAAATGAAATTTTATATCGTTTAGACAGATCTTAGATGTTTCAATAAATCGAAACAGTTTTCTTGAAAAATTGTACAACATAGAAAGAATTAACTTGAAAATAAAAAATGTAATAAATAGTGGAGATAATGTGAGAAATAAAATGAAACAATCAATACTATACAAAGAGGTAAGTAGAGGAAAGTAAGAGGTGGCAAAGGAACAAGCGTCTCACATGATATTAAGTGACCGCTATAGACATCTGCAAGGAGGTAATGAGATGCATATGCGTTGCCTACCTTTGATGGACAGAGGAGACAGACAGGAAACTCCTGCCCGTACCCACCGTCAAATTCTCCTTCCTTCTAATAAAGAAGAATCTAAAAATGCTGATCGACGCGATAATCGTAATGAATGTGACCAGGAGGTCGAAGATGGATACAATGATAAAAGATGAATGACTTGTTATTAACAACGTGACATTAAACAATAAGTTTTTATCAACAAAAAAGCAGATTTTTATCAACAAAAAAGCAGAAAAGCAAAATCTCGAGATAAAAAAAGTAATAACAACTAGTTCGGTTTCAAAATTAGTTGTGACGACATTTGATTTAATGTACTTTTTAATTTAAATCAATCTTGCCACCAATCAACATAAACCTTTTCTTTTCCACGAAACACGAAAACAAATGAAAGTATAAAAGTTTTACAAAGATAAAAAGTAAAGCTGCAAAGTAATTACATCGTTTGTTCCAGGCTTTTTTATTGTCTTTTCCCCATCACCGAAAGGATTGCAGGGATTGCCTAGTTTCAGTCCTCTTCCCCTTCCCACCCTTTCCTCATAAGGATAGGACAGGAAAGGGAAGAAGATTGGACGAGGAGGGGGTTAGCAGGGAAAGGGAAATATCCTTTTTCTGTCTATGCCCTCCTCTGTCCATTAAAGGTAGACAACGCATCCGCAACACATTTGCCTGTTGCGGATGTCTATGTGCAGCGCTCACTTAACATCAGGTGATCCGCTTGCTCGTTTGCCGCCTTATCTTATATATAAAAAAATCACATGTCAAATCACTTTTTCTGTTATTTACAATATTGTGCTTTCATACAGTGATGTACCACAACTTTTGCTTGCTTTGTAACAACCTGAGGTACAAATCAAGTGAAACTTGCGGTAAATATTCAAAGCAGACCACAAGCGCGGCCGGCTTGTGAACAGTAAGCAACAAAAGTTGCGAACCGAGCGGAGCTTACTTTGCTACTGATTGTCGCATGTTGCGGATAGTTCACGGCATCGCACGTGGCGAAACTTTACCCTTTGTCTACCTAATGAATTCTCAACATTGTTTTAGTTTCACGCAAGTATAAAACTATAGTCGGGCTTGTGGCATACATGCACTGGGGCCTCATGGTAATCTCCTTCCACAATACCGACATAAATAGACGACATCCACTGTGGTTGCAACGATGAGTTGAAATAATCTTAAGAAGTAATTAAGCATATAATTTCAAAAAAAATTGATGCGATTTAGATTTAATAGGGAATAAATTGTTAGCTATGTATATTAGTCAACTCGAGAACTCAATAAACTCCTACCGAAAGTCTTAAATATATATGCTCACTTTAATATTAAACTTTTGCTCACATATGTACATGCACAGACATCACTTTAGCTAGTTAAAGCGTTTGTAAGTTTAATTTAAATCAAAACATTACATCTATTTAGTATCGATGGAAACTTCCCAACTTGTACGTAATTAAAGTTGTTGGATTGGCGCGGTGCGACTGGCCGCCACTTGGTCCTTCGACCCGGATGCATCGCTGTTAATTCAGTCGGTAATAGCTCTAAGGCCTCCGGTGACAAGAGACCGATGTTACAGAGAGAGTGTTAAGTGGCATTCTGTGTAATATGCTAAGGTATTTACACTGTGCTATCGCTCTAGTATAAAGACGAATGGACTGCATCTAACAACACTACCTAGGGATTAACTTGTTTCATGTAACTTAGCCGAGATAGAGTGTTCATTAATATATCCAAAAGTATATTAAATAGTTGACTTTAAAAAGGGTAGACACTAATATCAGAACAGATCGATGTGTTTATTGGAAAGGACATGTTTGTTAAGCTAAAAAACATTGAGCTTAAGCTTTTATTTTCTTATTGGTTTTATTGCTTGCATTATATATGGGATAGAATCAATAGGGAATGTCCTACAATGTACAGGTACATGGAATCATACACATATGTCGCTCAGTACTTACTATTTCTATATATTAGTTTGCACTTTAAAAACCTTTGTTTGTAAAATTTTAAAATAAATTTCAAGTATTTTTACATTTCTCATTTTCAGGATTTAAGCCAAAGTACCAAGTAGAGAGAATAATGTTATGCACTTTAGATAAATAACATAGACACTGAAGTTCGCCACAAATGCTGAACTTATATCAAAGCATAACTTCGCAACATTTACCTTTATTTACGGAGAGATCTGCGTGCAATCTTTGCTGTAAACTATTTTGAAAATGCCTCTTGGAACTTTTGAAGGCTGGTGAGCGCAGTGAAATCTCGGTGAACATATGAGGTTGACACAAATCGGCACAAGGCTGCACCCGTAATAAGTTTATATAGAATATCGATTGAATAAAATAATGATAACCAGATTAGGAAAACTGCTTAATAAAATCTGCCCGGCTCCCTAATTCATTCATCTTTGTGTATGCTTTAAATGAAAATGAGATAATTTTAATCCCCTGGTTACGATATGTTTACAAAAGGTAGTGTATCAAACAATACAATATGTAACGCGGTTATCATTTAACAATAACAATATTCCAAAATTCGTTTGGTAAAACGTTTAACTAAAATTAACATTATAAACGCGATTGTACCGGACGAGCGCGCACCAATTCGCTCGCCGCATCGGCGTAATTCGTAATTACGCACTGGTAAAATTACCGGCCACAATCAATGCATCGATTGTTTAACATTTTGAATGAATACCTAAAATACCAGATGTTTCGTAAATAACCACTAAATGTATTGTAACAGTTAACTCTACCTCGCAAGGCTGGTAAATATAAATATATAATTTAAATAGATACCGTACATGAATCACACGACACCACTTAACTCTAGTAAAGGTAACTTATTACTAACGTAGTGGAAGAAAATCGAAGTGCCAACAGCCTAAGTATTAAGAGTACGAACTGTTCATTTTTAGGTTGTGGGTACGAATCTAGTAATCGAGTATCGTCGTGAATCACAAGTACACGCTTTAAGTTCAGTTGGAATGGTTAATTTTTTTTTCAATAATGTAATAATATTTTTAATTTAAAAATGAGTCGATCGGCATCGTAGTAGCGAAGCTAATCATAAGGGTAGTAATATATATGAAACATTTTTTAAAGTAGACGTTGACAAATGAGTAACGGAATGCCTAAAGAACATCCACAGTACCAGAGGAACGGGGGACGCGCTGCCAGCCTTTAAGGAACCAAAGCTCTTTCATCATCAAAGCGTTATTTTGTACCAGCATCGTACGGAGTGGGTCCCTCCTCATCTGGAACTCTCAGGCGTCAGTTGGTTTTAACTTTTAGTAATAACTAATAGAGTACAGAGTGGATCAATAGCAAGTAATGTTATAGATTAAAAATTTTGATAATAAAGTAATAAAATTGATAGCAATTTTACAATTGCTTCAAAATTGCAAGCAATCAACGTTTAACAGTGAAACATAACAGAAACAATTCACCGCTTTCACGCCCTACAATTTAATTATCGTTTAAACTCATTACAATTAATTCCTGTATGAGAAATATGTCACATTCATTCCGAAATCGCATCAATTTAGAGTTGACAACTAGTATATAGAGTTCCTATAGAAGCTCGAAGACTGTTTGTATGTGCATTTTCATTATTCTATTGAAGACCAGCCAAAACAGCTTAAGGAAACCAAACACCATGTAAGGAGAGGTCATCATCATCAGCCAGTATCAGGCAACTGCTAAATAAAGGCCTTCCCTTGTACCTTCTACAGTAGGTGATGCGAGCGGCGCATCCAACTCTCTGCTCTTCATAAGGAGAGGTTATCGGTCTATCTGGAGCGCCACACTTCTGTTCCCGAGCCGTGGTCTCCATTTACAGATTTACCTCTTCCATATACGTAGTTAGTTCGACAGATTCGACCAGCCCGTTGCCATTTCAGCCTACTGATTACTTAACTACCTAAATGGTGAGAAAGTACACAGTATTTCTAATTTTAAGTCATAAACGGGTTTTAGGGAGAATTTTAAATTTAAATGAGGAGATATTCGCACAAAGAGCAAAAATTAATATCTGTATATTTATGCGACAGTTAAATACGAAGTTTTTGAAAGTAAGTTGAGCAGCAGGTGATCTTAGACGGTGCCCAGCTCGCCCGACAAGTGCCCACTTAACAATTAAAATACTTTGAATTCGGCTCAACTTGCCAAGGCGCTCTTGTCTCGCGAACTTTAAAGTGAAACGGTCCTGCCGGTCGGGCGGCCGGCTCATTCCCGACGCCAATCTGAATTGTTACTGTAAATTAGAGGAAACTCCGACGTCTATTGCACCGTATCGGATTGAGGAAAAGATCCTAAGCCATTCCAGTTGCGCGAGAATCTTCCGTTCATTTAAAACTTCTAAACGTATTTATTTTAACACGAAGATATTTTGGTATTTGATTTAGACTGAAGTTTGTCGTAAAAATTGCTCAATTCTTTTGTCATATTGTACAATGAAATTAATATAATGGAATCTTTACTAGATAATTACTACATCAAATGCCGGTTACGCTACGCTACGTTACGTTACGGTTATGCCGGACGCAATGCCAGGTATCCCTACTAATATTATAAATGTGAATGTAAGTTTGTTTGTTACACTTTCACGCGAAAACTACTCAACCGATCATTATGAAACTTTGTACACAAATTCTTGGAGGTATTAGAAGTAACATAGGATACTTTTTATATACTTATACTTTTTATGAAAAAAAATTAGTAAGTAAACAGGGAAGAATGTATGTTCTCTATAGACCTATAGACTCCGAAACGGCTGAACCTATTTCGATGAAATTTACAGGAATTGTCCAGATTGGCACATTCCTGTGTTTGGTAGCGATCGGATCAACATAATTAGTGGTAGCCGGGCAAAGCCAGGCGGGTCACTAGTAATTGTATATAAGGACAAATTCGAAGAAAGGTGTACAGATAGTATACATTTAGTATCTTTATGTCTATTGATACACAGCGTGATGTAAAATATTTTCATTTAAAAGCTACAGTGAAACATATTTAAGAGCGTTCAATACATTCACATACCTTTTCCCTCGAAAATTGCTTATAACATCCAACTTTCCCGGAAATCCCGCAAAAAACAATGTGTCCCGAGGAATAGAACGCAAAAAGACATAAAACCCGGAAAGCCCGTTACGATCGAGCCATCGTCAAACATTGAATAGACCTATTCCGACACTCTCTTCTCAATAGGTTAAACCTATTCAAAACTACAGTTCTATTGTTATACTCACTATAGTGCCCGGCTTTAGAAGTTAGAATTTATAACAAATGTCGCCCAATGATTACTATTCGATACAGATCGGAGCTTTTGTACATAGTTATAGTGACACACCGACAAACATACGCATTAGTAATTACTAATTGATTGAATTCTAACGTCGTTTGAAATGGGACTCATTTTTAGGACTCAATTGCGACAGGATGTGAATCTATCGCAAAATACCTGCACCTGCAACCTGCCACATTCGAAAACAAAAATGATTTCTGACAACATTGCACAATGTGTTACTGTCACGGATGGTAACGGAACTCAGGGTTAAAAAAATAAGAGACTTCCTATCTCCAGTGAAAGTGTTTCGACGGCATCGCTCTTATCAGAGTGGTAGTGTTTATAAAGCTTAGGTAGATTATCTCACCTCAGCCTTAACTTGACCCGTCCACCTCATCGGAGATCTCCCCCGTGGTCTTCTGCCTCTGACTTTCCCTTGCACGATAATACGTTCTATTGAGTCGTTTTCACGTCGATTAACATGCCCAATGAATTTCAGGAATTGCACTTGGCGCTCATTGATGCCAAGCTCGTCAACGATGGTGGCGTTTGTCCGGAATTCAGTCCAGGAGACCACAAGGATTTTCATTTAACGCCCCAGTATGAGTGTCAGTTTTAGTTATTCGTAGTGTCAATGTTTCGGCAGCGTACAGGACCATAGGAAACACCAACGATTTTACGAGTCTTTATGGCTTTTGTTATGTTTCTGGTCTCCCATATTTTCCTGAGCTTGTCTATTGAACTTCTGCTCTTAGCTTCCTCTTTGCATTTGCTAGCCATTGCCTTGTTCTATGCATGCTTCCTCCTTGGAGAGATCTTGGTACTAGTACTCCAGAGATCTCGGTACTAGTAAGTGGTCAGGAATAAAAAGAATGTGTAGCGCCATCTTTTTTTAAATTGAATAATGTAATAACGTGTATTGCTTATATATCAACACGAAAAAATATTAGCAAGGTTAGCCACATTTTGCAGGAGCCGACCCCTCCGGGTAGGTTACCCCGCTATAACAAGAGTACGCTCCGGTGCGCGTGGCTTGGGGCCGCGTTTCGCCTGAGCTTGCTTAATTGTGTGTATTTAGGATAAGGAAAAATAAACAAAGGCGCACCGCAAAAGAAAACTACTTAGGGTCCCATAGGTCTTTAGCGGACCGACAAAACGGAGCTAACAGGAAGGGCCCTTTGTTCAAGGGACCGTTACGGGCTCGAAGTTGTCGGATTTGAATTTAAAATGCGCAAAGTTGCGTCCCTCACCGTGTGTTAATTATTTAGAGAGCGGCCGAGACACCTGCGCCCGCAGCCCGCCTTTGTCTCCTCCATTAACGCTCTCATGCGGAATTAAATATTTCTTATTCAACAATTTCTTGCCCGAGCCGTTTGGACTCGGGGAAATTAATTTTACCACAACTTACAATATGTTCAACACAAAGTACAAAAGGGAAGTGCTTAAACGTGGGCGTTTCGTTTTCAGGTGTTACTTTAAGATTATTGACTTGGTAATCGCCTTAGAAAGGAAACTTGTGATGAGTGGGGTAAACACTAGTCTTACTTAACTTGGTTATTGGAATTCCATGAAAAGCAATACTTAACAAATGTAAAAAGGTTAACTCTCACCTCGAACCATTACTGCAGAAATAATTTAAATGTAATTAATTTTCTTGTATCTACGGAGGAATCAATATTGCTACTAAACACCAGTTTACTGGATATGTTGCTCAGTCGAGAGCTTACACTTCTATAAAAAGTAATAATAATACATCCTTTTTTTTATGTTGAAGCATACTAAAGTCCTCCTCTCCGAGAGGGGAAGGTGCCGTCCACCTCGGTGGCCCAGTGCGGGTTGGTGAACGTCACATGTCTTTATATTCGGTGGTTCTAAGGCATGTTTCCTCACAATGGAAAACATTGTTCACAATTTTTAGAGCAGTGGTGATGAAATAAATTACATAAAGTAAAGCGCCTGCTTGGGTTCGAACCCGCGACGTACGTAATCGTCGAGGCCTAAACCACTGGGCCACTACTTATCACAAAGTATAAGTGCTATAAAAATTATTCAATGTTAAATCGCACGAGGTCCATTTAAGTGAAACATTAAGAATGCTTAAACCATTGAATCGGAACCACACTAACTTGACTAAGCGCTGTACGGAAAAGTTAATTGTAATTGATCCAGAGCGGGCATTCCTCGGAGTCTCATTAACATACCATCGCAGAGGGTCTTTATGTACTAACGAGCCCCGCCGTCTCCGCAACGACCAGGAACAATCGGGGATAATCGGCCGTCTCCAGGATAATTGCCGCTCACGACTTCTTGGAATGCCTCCAAATTGAAAACGATATCGACGGAATCCTGCCTTAATACGATTCAAAAATTATTTAACTCCCCCACTATGCGAACTCTGGACGCGAATTGAGTCATCGAGCTCTATCGTATTTTCCACGCCACTATATTATGGAACATTAGATTCCAGTAATTTTATAGCTAAAAAAAAATATGACAACGCATGCAGAGCTTCACACTGATGTCGAAGTGCAGCATGAAGCGCCGCAGGATGACTTATGACATACCTTAGGTGGCGCTGTGGCATGCGCGCCATCGTAGACGTAGAGGTGGTCGTTGCAGTCAAGCTGTAGCATGTCGAAATGCAGCATGAAGCGCTGCAGGATGCTGTGCGTCTGGAAGGTGACGGTGCAGTCGAGGTTGCGCTCGTTGCGGGACCACAGTACACCGCCATCGAGCTTGCGGTACTGTCGCTGAAGGAAATGGTCCTTGCACAGCGAGTCCATATAATCTGTGGACAATGCAAAAATATATATAATGTCATATTTTCTTTACGAATAGAAGAAAAACATAAACTAAACGTATTGTATAACCGTCGTACACACTAAACAGGTTTGAATAATTGAAATATAGGTTACTAGTGATTAGGTGATAGGCTTTGCCCGGGTAACCGTAATCCATAGGGAGCATCGCCTTTTATATACGTAGACAAGAACAAACAAATATACCACGGGAACCGTACATTTTTCCGGGATACAAAGAAGCCTTTATGCTATTCCAGTAATCTACCTCTGTGCCAAATTTCATCCAGATCCGTTAAGCCGTTCTTGCGTGAAAGAATAACAAACATCCGTACTTACAAACTTTCGCATTTAGCATATTAGTATGATATTGGCTCTATAGATAGTTCCCTTGTTATCTAACCTTTGTTATTTTACCAGATTCTTATATTTACGAATTTATTTGACTTTAATCTTCCTTATTGTTGCTAGAAGGTTGCCGGCCAGGATCATTTAATTGTCAGGTTCACTTCACTTTCAGAAAAATTTCAACGGGATTTTTCCTAACTTAAAATTTGATATTGTTACATCGTTCCAGATCAACTGTGCTAATAATCTATTGCTGATAAAAGATGATATCTGTTATCATCGTACGTTTATCTGTCTGTACGTCGTCATTTCTCGCTCCAGTGTAATCTGATCAAGTGACAGCTTCGCCTCTGCGCAGGCGGCGGTGAAAGTTTTTTTATAATGTACAGTATTCTAGTTTAGTAATAATTCATCTGCAGTCGCAATGTAAGTAGATTTTATTAAATAAACAATTTTATTCTAGTCATAAGTAAGTCTAGGTATAACGGGGCCCCAATATCATGTAACATTAATACTCATTATGTATGTCTCTCTACATGTCTACATATGATTCACTTACATGTCTCTTATCAATGTATGTGTCCGTTGCTAATGCTATGATCCCATCAAATTGATACTATGGTCCTATCAAAATCTGCAATATTATGAAGCCTTCTGCCAGATTTACAACACATTACACTATTAACGTTCTCAAATAGATTGAGAAATATGTCTAAGGCTGTTAAAAGACACAACGATTTACATTTTCCAGGAGCGCCTGCACCGTTTTCACCTTCTTCACTCTAACACTTCTCATCACGAGTACATCATCTGCACCAACTCCTCGAATTCTCAGCACGTTAGTGACTGGAGAGACGACCGGTTTAGAAATACCACGAGATCTTGTAGCAGGAATAGGTGCGGGAAAAGGAGCCATTCAGATCGTTGTAAATGTTCACACAGACAGTCAAGGAAATATTGAGGTGTCTACAAATTGAAAGACACACAAAGCGATGGAAGATAAATCGAAACATACAGATATTATTTTATAGGAACAAACAACTGTTACCATAGACATATGTTCACAGTGCGGACGGACGAACACTTTGTTCAGTCAAGCGTACTACATTGCTTTTACCTCGAACATTTCTTCGGAACAACTTTACATATTCAGTGCCTTAAAAGAATTTCTGGTATAACCAGAAATTCTTATCTTTTTCATCACCTTTACTCCGGGTTGAATATTCTCTGGTGCCACTTCTACACACAATTAGGTTGTTAGAATCACCTTCTGTACCGATTACATCCAAAATAATCAGGGCTGTGTCATCCATCAACTTTATCAATCTAAGAACTGGTTCAGAAAGTTCCAGTGGAAAGACATGTAAGAAATGTATGAACTATATGTGACGACGACAGAAGCTCAAGGATTGCAAGTAATTCTTTGGAAGAGTTCCGGACAAAAAACAAGACTACCTGATACATAGAAGAGAAGGAAAAGAATGTCACTCGGTTAGAATAGGATGGCTATAATATATACTTTCTCATTCATGTACAACTAATCCGTTATTACTAATGTACTGAATTATGATGTATGAATAAGTAAGACGGTAGTTGTTGAGTCGTCCTCGCGGTAATCAGAGTGATACCAAGAACCCAACCATCTACAAGTACACGCATCAAAGTTGCAACAGATTCACAGTCACACAGTCTTCTGTGCCCAACACTAGTCAAATAGTATAAGTCAAAAAGACTTAAATCGTGAATTGCAAATACGAAATAGTTATCTAAATACGTATGTATTTTCCGATAGGCTTAGAAATTTCCGGCACAATTCTCCTGTCATCATGTAAAGTTAAACGTTACAATGTAATGTATCAAATAACGTCGCATTACCTCGAATGTCTGAAGTCAACAAGTCAACGGTATCGGAATGTTCGAAACTAATATTCGTCAACTTGTACCGTTAATGTGTGCGAACGGAATCGTCTCACGTTCCGCCTCTCAAAGATATGAGGGGCTTATCGTATCGGCACAAAGAAATCGCGATAAAAGGGAGAATTTCTGTGTAGAACTCACTCGATATTTATTGCCCGCCACTCGGCCACCTGCGGAATACGAACACACAGACATGTTGTCATATCTTTATAAGACCACAATAGGACGATGTGACCACGTAAAAACATGACATGAAAACATATATATACTATCTTTATCTTTTATCAGTAACAAGTCATACAAAGTTCATACAAATGTATGATTATGTCTTTTAATTATAAAACTTTACATATTATTTAGATATATGTAGTAATATTATAAAATATTAATGTTAATTTCTATGTTTCAGCACTAGTCACCGCTGAACTTTTTCTGGGCTGGTTGAGTCCTAATATATTTATTTCTCTTTAAAATTGATTATACTGTTATACCTCGCTTCACATAAATATGTGATTTTTGTAAACAAAGGTTAAAATTAGTGAATTCCAAAAGTTTTCGAAAAACAACTTTTCTGATATCACTTTATACTATCACGATTTCCAAATTTCCGATGAAATTATAAAAAGTGTAATGGCCGCCATGTATGGTAAATATCATTTGTTTACAACAATTATATCTTGCTATGAAATAAGCTATAGTTTTGGACATTCAATGAAAAAACTTACTATGATACGTAAAAAAAATTACAAATACTTTAAAGGATCAGTGAAATCATTTTAACAATTTAATAGATAAGGTGCTGTGTCTTGTATAATAATAAGGAATGACTGGCTGGTAATTACAAAAAAGTATTTTTTTTTATATTACAAAGTGGCAAACGAGCAAGCGGCCCCTGGAAATAAGTACCGCTACCCATAGGCATCCGCAACAAGCTAATGAGTTGCAGATGCGTTGCCTACCTTCATGGACGAGGGACAAACAGAAAAAAGGATAATTCCATTCCCTGGCCATCCCCTTCTCATCCGTCAAATGCTCTTCCTCTTCCCACCCCTTCCTTATTCAAAAAGGGTAGGAGGGGGAAGAAGACTACAATTAGGTATGAAAAAAGAATTTAGACTAAAAGACCACGTGTTTATTTGTTTGTAGGTTATTATTTCGTGTCTATGTCATACGATATTTGGAATATGTAAACAATTCTTAACATTGGAAAAAGAAATCCTAATTTTAAAATATTATCATGGAAAAGAATTGTATATTTAATGTAATGCAAATGAACGGATTGACACACAGAGCGGAGCCAAGGAAGCGGGATAAATAACGTCAATCTTTTTGAGGTTATGTATTATTTCGTAAAAATTAAAACAATATATTTGTTTTTTCGGTAAATCTTATTGTAATTTAAGGAAATATCGTGACGTTTTAGAGAACTAAAGCATTATAGATATGATTAATAGACGATAAAATATTGTATATAGAACGTACAGATAGGATGCGTAGATATTTAACACCATCTTGAATAGCGCGGGCGTTAAGGTAGGGTGACACGTAGCTAAATACATTAGGACATTACAAAATATAATGTTGGATCGATAGTACAGTAAGTAGACCGGCTTCATGTAACGACACTCCAAACAAACGCGTAGCGCGTGTCCACGCAACCCGATTGCCGTCACTATTCGTAATGTAACCGCTACCAGGTTCGCCGTTACTAGAGCTTGAGGCTGTGTATGACAGCTCGAATGTTTTACTCATCAATTCACTCTGCATTCGGACAGTCCCTGACATTTAAATTATGTTTTAGGTTATAAGATAATATAGCAACCATATTGTTTTTGTATTATCTTCACTTTTCTTATAACGGGAATAAAATGAATGTGGAATACTTAATTCGCCGTCTCTCTAACAAACCCCACAGCTCGTTACAATATTATTCTCACTTAAATCATTAGGTGGACAGAGCTAGCCATTTATTCGTTTTTCACGGTACATATATCGCAAATGTGACACGCGGTTGAGTCTAGCGCTACACCAGGAACCGACAAATCTTTTAAACTATCACAAACTGTTAATTGGTTAGGCAACGAGTCCAGAATTTACGGCTTTTTTTACCCACTAGGCTAGGGATCATTTCGTCCGTGTAGGTAGAATTAGTACGTAATAAGTTACAATACATTTTTGTACATTTGCATTAATTTATGCTAACTTTTTAAACACAAAGTATATACAACTCTTAAATTATGTTTGCTGATTTTTTTCATCTTATTTAAATTGTTTTTGTACTACTAATTATCAAAAATGGCGGAAAGGAAGAAAAATATAATAAAATAATGTTTTTGATATCAGTTTGTCTTGATTTGTATTGAATTGTATTATTTATTTTTTTATGTATGTAATTTACATTTATGATGACATATTTTGTAATGACGTTTGTTAAAATAGCACTATATAATATATAAGTTTTTTCTACAATGTTTAAAAATTAAATACTTTTAAAAAGTATTATCTTGAAGTTATTTTATCTCGCGAGATAAATTAGAACAATCCTACCCGCAAACCTTTCAAACAAGAAACAAGAGAAGAATTCTCAGTCAAAGGCGTTCATAACATTTCCATGAAGACAAAGCGCAAAGAACACAAAGGGAGCGGGTTAAAAACAAGGAATATTTTTTTTGAGCCAAAACACAATTACTTTTATAAATCTTTCTTTTTTATAGTACTAGGCAACCGAGTAAGCGATTCACCCGATATCAAGTGATCGCTACCCATAGACATCTGCAACTAACTAATGAGTTTCAGATGCGTTGCCCACCTTTAATGGACACAGGAGGGGAAAAACAGGAAATTGTTATTTCCAATTCCTATACATCCCCTCCACCGTCAAGTTTTCTTCCCCTTCCCATACTTTCCTTATAAGAACAGGTTGGTTCCTTATAAGAAAGGGTTGGTTCCTTATAAGAAAGGGTGAGATAACTAGAATTAGGCCTCCGGCACCTCACTCATCAGGCGAAACGCAAAATAGTCTACTTCACACCTATCTTCTGTGCTGTCTTGGTATTTCGCCGGTCGAGCCGGTCCATTCGTGCAATAGATGTATTTGTTGCGGACTCTACCATTGTTAAATTTTATTAAAGAAACTAGAATAATCTTTTTCTTACTTAAAAAGCAACTAGTAAGCGGTGCAGTGCAACACCTCAAGTTCAGTGTTCGACGCCACCCTACAGCTTTAGGGGATGAATTAAGGTAAATACTTTTTTAGTGCTCCCTTTCTTCCTGCCCTATAGCGAGCTGTACCTAACGACTAACGCACAGCGCCTGTGCAACTGTTTCTTCTTCCTTCCTTCTACTTAATGTAATATATTCAATTAAAGTTTAGACGTCATGTCGTATAAATCGATGAACGCCGGCTATACGAAAAAGCATGACTCATTGTCACGTCCCGCTTGAACCGAGCGTGCAAGCGAGAGCGCGGCATAAGCGATAGAGAGGCACGATCGGCATAAGCGTTCGGCTTGTCGCATCTATCTACTAATTATTAATTGTAAAAAAAATCAAATCAACGAGCACAATTGAAGAAGGTGTCAAACGGGCAAGCGGATCACATATTAAGTGAGCGCTGCCCATAGACATCCGCAACAAGCAAATGTGTTGCAGTTGCGTTGCCTACCTTTAATGGACAGAAGAAGGCATGGACAGGAAACATAATATTTCCTATTATCCGTTAACGCCCTCCCCGTCCAATCCTCCTCTTCTTCCCACCCTACGCTTTTAAGGATAGGATGGGACCGGGAAGAGGACTGAAATGTCACTAATCTGATCGATATAAGTACTGAATCTGTACGCTTTAATATACTTTAAGATTATCCCGTGGCGAATTTCATTTAATATGTAATGTTTTATTGAAATATAATCTGTGTGAAATCGTTTAGCTCCATTGAATAGCGTGGTCCGCAAATATCTGCGTATTTCAAGTCCGAGGAAGCCCACGGCGTCAGCTCGGCGGGTTATCAGCCTGTGTGAGACACATCATTAAAATCGTTTACGTAAACGTTAGTTAGCCCAATTTTTACGTAACGGTAAATGTTAATTATTCGAACCTGCACAATTTATGTAGAAATGTTTTGATATAGTTATTAAATATAAAATAAATATCCCGAGTGGCAAATCCTAAACAGAGTTTAATGGAATGCGATTTACGAACGAATTTCAAGAAAATAATCTCGATTCGTTCGAAGCACGCGGATACGGAAATGAAAGGGAACGAGAAAGCGGCATCGGGTGGCAGTTGTCTCGCTCGCTCACTAGGCGCGCCCCCAGCTGGCGTTTGGACGCGACGTCCCGAGGATCAGTACAACGGCCATAGTGTTTATGAAATGAGATTTTTTTTTTTTTTTTATAAGAGAAGGGGGCAAACGAGCGGCGGGAACACCCAGGTGATCAACGACGCCCATGGACACCCGCAACACCAGAGGAACTGCAGATGCGTTGCCGGCCTTTTAGAAAAAGAAAGGCTCGCTTCTTGAAGGACCCCAAGTCGTACTGGTTTGGAAATACCGCCGAGGATAGACCATTCCACAACGCGGCTGTGCGTGGCAGGAAATGTCGAGAGAACCGCACTGTTGAGGAATGCCAGCCATCCAGATGGTGTTGATGGTACCTGGCGGTCTGTCGTGTCGTACGATGACGAAACTCGGCGGCAGGAATCGTTCCAAACAGTTCTTGGGAACACTCCCCGTGGTATATACGGTAAAAAATGCAGAGGGAGCTGACGTCCCTCCGCAAGGCCAGAGTATCAAGCTGATCGGTAAGAGCTCGGTCGTTGACGATTCGAGTCGCTCTCCGTTGTATGCGGTCAAATGGAAGAAGCTGGTATTGGGGTGCTCCCGCCCAGAGATGCGAGCAGTATTCCATGTGGGGCCGAACTTGCGCCTTGTATAGCTGAAGGCGGTGGCCCGGCTGGAAATACTGCTTCGCTCTACTGAGTACACCCAGCTTTTTAGAGGCCAATTTGGCCTTGTCTTCCAAGTGACCACGAAACTGAAAAATACCAGAAGCTTGTTCCCTAATACGGTTTTCAGAGATAAAAGACACTTTTATTAGTACATTTCAAAGATATATTTAATATATTCAATTCCCAAAATGTAATAGATGCATACAATATTAGTGAGACATTACTAATAAACTTTTTTTTAAACAGTGCGAAGCGGGTCGCGACCCCGAATTTTTTTTTTATATTACCAAGTGGCAAACGAGCAAGCGGCCCCTGGAAATAAGTACCGCTACCCATAGGCATCCGCAACAAGCTAATGAGTTGCAGATGCGTTGCCTACCTTCATGGACGAAGGAGGGCACAAACAGAAAAAAGGATAATTCCATTCCCTGTCCATCCCCTCCTCATTCGTCAAATCCTCTTCCTCTTCCCATCCTTTCCTTATTAGAAAAGGGTAGGAGGGGGAAGAAGACTACAATTAGGCCTCCGGCACGTCACTCATCAGACGAAACGCAGAATACTTGCGTGAAGTAACGCCTGTCTTCTGTGACGTCGTGGTATTTCACCAGTCGAGCCGGCCCATTCGTGCAAAAGATGTTGTTATTGCGGGCTCTACCACTGGGAATTAATCCCACTCACCCTGAAAAAGAACTTAGTCCCGAACTTGTCGGTACAAAATACCGAAAAACGCGAACGTGAGTAAAGCCGTTTTTATAAAAAGTTTATTAATATCAGATTGTTAATTTAATGACAGAATTGTTGCAGATACTTGTGTTTTAAAAAAATATGCTTGTTATACGTTATTACGAAGCGTTTAGAATATTTCTTGTTAATGTATTGTGGAAAAATAAGGACTTAGAACAAATGGCAATGAGATAATTACTCATCCGTTTAAAATTTGCTTCAGTTGAAGAATATAAAGTCTTCCGTAAACGTGCGTATCGTTAAATTGTGGCCATCTACACAATCTATTACGTGAATAACATTCTTATACAATTGTTTTTTTTGTACTTATGTGAAAAGTATATTAAATTTGCAGCAAATTTTCTTTAAATAAAACATACAATAAATGTAATTGTTTTATTTTGAAACCAAATTCATTCCATTAAGGATTTACTATTAATTCAAGGATAAGCAATAGGCTCGTCTTTAATTTTTTTATGTTGGTAGCAACACAGTTGTCATATTGGTAGAAATTATTTTATCAATATTTTATTTCTACGCTGATCTCAAATGACATACGTCTTAAATTAAGATCTGGCGTTCAGAAATTAAAGTTAACTTGAATGAAAAGATTTTTAATTTTTTTCTTAATATTACATACAACCAGAAGATCTCACCGTTAGAATATGAGTAAGGATACAGTAATAGACTGTTGGTAATATTGTAAGTATAGTAAAACAACACGTGAAGTACGTCAATTGTATTGTTTATCAACATTAAATTTCCATTGGATTATAGGATAAGACACTTAGTAATGGATTAAAAGATTATTTCCACGAAACTCTTCAAGCGATATTAAAAGACGTTGATTGCAATTATGGCATTAATAACATTATTTTTGATTTATTAAATATTAATAGTAATTTATAACACATTTTATTATTTAATAAGATGACGATATAACAGCAATGGCAAGACCCAGTTCAAAATGGCTACAAAATCGAAGACGCTAGAAAGATAATGAACAAAATGAATTAAATGTAACTTTATAAGTTAAAAGAGCTGATCTGTGGTCAACCTTGGTTGAGTTTGGATTGAACAGTGATCTGATACAAGCATTAAAGTCTCTTTATAAAGATTCTACTGCTTGTGTTAGGATAAACGGGGCCTACTCAGACTGGTTTAGCTTCAATAAAAGTGTAAGACAGGGTTGTGTGGCATCCCCGTGGCTGTTCAATCTCTTTATGGATGATTGTTTGAAAGCTTTGAAAGACGAAGAGTGTGGAATAAGAATGGGTGAGCATGTTGTAAAATGTCTCTTGTACGCCGATGACCAGGTTGTGTTTGCGTGATCAGCGGAGGACTTACAACTTATGCTGAATGTAGTGAATGATTAATTAGAAGGTAAAGGCATGAAGATGAATGTAGAAAAGACGAAAGTTTGGCAGGAAAAGCATGGTAGTAGAGTTAATGCCGTCGAAATGCGAACCTTAAGAAGTATGTTACTTATCGATGATCTCTGCCTACCCCTCCGGGTTACGGGTGTGAGCGCACACATATTTATTTATTCATTATGTTTATACTATGTAATATGATCACATTAAAATTTAATCAGTGAAACACAATTCTTTATTTGTTTGATGCGTACATTTTTTAAAAATTATTATTGCTCCTAAGCAAGCTTCTCAAGGAGGAATATTATAACAGCTGATCGTTTGATTCCTTATTTAAATTGGATATTGCTATTGGCCTGTCACAACTAGGCGGTTGCGGTTACCAGCCAGCATTTTTTGTTTACCGATCAAAAAGGTTTAACAGTCATGTTATCCTTACAGGTTGGCTATCGCCGCTCTTACATTATATTTCTTTTTCAATTTTAAAAAAATCATATGATAGTAAATCGCTCACTTCCTGGCCCAACATTTTAACAGCATCCACCCGACGCCGAGGCACGCACATAAAATTTCGTAAGGAAATTTTCCGAGGCTCAATGAAGGCCGATCTAATTACATTATTATAAAATTGCCATTGCTTAGTTTAATGGAGTTCGCTAACAGCCATATTGTGAATATTAAACGACGTGTTTCCTGCTGTGTCGAAATGGGTAGGTCATTAGTGGGATCGCGTGGGACATTTAAACATACAAATCATACAAGTGGAGGTAAGCTTATCCCCTCCCATTCGCGGACATAGATAGAGTTAACATACAAAACAATGATAAAGGGAACGAAAACTTGGATTGCATATCCCTTTTGGATATTTCTATAACAACAACTCCTTGCACTTATGTATGTATGTGTATGTTTGTACGGTCTTGCGTTCACAAGGCGTCCTAGACGCGTTCAGTACGCGGACCACACTAATGCCATCCGACGGGTAGACTCCGCACAATCCCCAACTAAAATGACATACGCGCCTATTGCGTAATCGCATACTTATATTCCGCACGTCGCAGCAACACGTAGCGCTTAAAAAATAAACGCTGGATTCTATTTGTCGCGGTCCTAAAGCATTTTTTTATTTTTTTTGTGTTCTTATACGCTAAGGAAGCATAACTTCTTACGTGTGTAAAGCACACGCACACATAAATTCTTTTAAAAAATTAATGTTTGTTATTAAGCACCCTGAGGGTCGTATTCATATTCTTATAATTTATATAATTACTCCAGTATTTTACTTCAAACTATAGGCGTTAGAACATTGTATTCTGACAATAGAGGTACGTGGAAAATACCTGAAAAGCGTACCATAGCCTACGTTCACGTTATTGAAGTGGCTGCGGCACAGTGACCTGTATACTAACGCACGCCGGCAGACAATAGCTCACGTCGACTGGAAAAACCCATTATTTCTTCCTAAACAATTAGGACCTTTACACGTGATATTAGAATTCCTGTAATATATTTCCAGGAGGCTTCATAAATGGATTAATTTCTGAATTTGATTGTGTATTTCATTTAGATAAATTCTGATAGTATTAGTAGTAGAGCAGTGGTGGCTCAGTGGTTTAGACCCCGACTTACGTATTGGCGGTTGCGGGTTCCAATCCAGGTAGTTACTTTACTTTGAGTAATTTATTTCATCACCACTGCTCCAAAACTGGTGAAGGAAACTGGCATAGTATTAGAACCACTAAATTCATGACATCTACCAATTCACACTGGTCCAGTATGGTGGATTACGGCCCATTCCCTCTCTCGGAGAGGGGGCATGTGTCCCTGCAGTGGGGAACATTCAAAAAACGCCGATTAATTAAACCTTAATCAAAAGTGTTGAAGGTGATTGTGGTGGAGCGATTGATGCTTCAAAACCACAGTATTTTTTTTATAAGAGAATGGGGCTAACGAGCGGCGGGAGCGGGGAGGTGCTCAACGACGCCCATGGACACCCCCAACACCAGAGGAACTGCAGACGCGTTGCCGGCCTTTAAGAAAGAATAGAAGAGAAAGAAAAACAGAAAAAAGAAGAATATTTATTTAAAAAAAAATATTACCTAACGGTAAAGTACATCGCGCAATGTCAACCATCTACCCAAAAAACAATGGAATAAAACTATATGACTAGCATGATGTCATGCTTATAACAGTATCCCACAGGACTTCCGCGTATTTAAAGTAAAATTACCACGTAATTACTTATTACCGTCCGTTGATAGCACGTAATTGTCGTAAAAGGCCCTTTAGTTAATAGTTAAGCGATGGTTGTATAGTTCTCGCCTACTACGCCAACGCCAACAGTGGTAGAGCCCGCAATAACAACATCTTTTGCACGAATTGGCCGACTCGACCGGTGAAATACCACGACGTCACAGAAGACAGGCGTGAAGTAGAAGTATTCTGCGTTTCGTCTGATGAGTGACGTGCCGGAGGCCTAATTGTAGTCCTCTTCCCCCTCCTACCCTTTTCTAATAAGGAAAGGATGGGAAGAGAAAGAGGATTCGACGTATGAGGAGGGGATGGACAGGGAATGGAATTATCCTTTTTTCTGTTTGTCCCCTCCTTCGTCCATGAAGGTAGGCAACGCATCTGCAACTCATTAGCTTGTTGCGGATGTCTATGGGTAGCGGTACTTATTTCCAGGGGCCGCTTGCTCGTTTGCCACTTTGTAATATAAAAAAAATACTACCTTAGTTAATCATTGTATTTTCGAAACGATATGAAATATTGACTTATATCCTCAAATTCAGAGTTTAAAAAATTTGATTGTTAATTCAAATGTAAGTATTAGTTGACTTCTACGTACTTTAATTACATTTGGAAATTAATTAGATTTTGTATCAATGAATATCTAAAATCAGTATCAAGTTCTAGATAAAAATTAATGTTTGGTATAAAATAAATAATCATATGAACGTTTAATACAGTGTCAAGTTTAGTCATCCATACCTCTAAAGCATTTTACCGAATAAAATGCTTTATTCGTTTATTATGTCTTTAAATAATGAAAAACATACATGAGATCGGTTACACCCACGAGCCATCCTTGAAGAGCGCTAGCCTACGCGATCTCGGAGGGGGGTGGGTATCGACCCGCTCCCTACACCACTGGGTCGTTCACCCCGCCCCGCGTAGCAATAGCCGTAGCCCGTAGCGCGTAGCTCGTAGCCGCGTATCCGACAACATCCGCTTTAGTTATTTTTTTTCTTTATTTTCCCGCCTGCGGTTATTCCGACGTTACGCTTGATCGTCCGTTTCGTTTTTTTTTATTTCGTGGTTTGCTTTGATTTGTTAAAGATGACTTTGATATTGTATTAGAAACTTTTTTATACTGTTTGTTTTATCAAGAATAAAAAAAAATAAGAATTGCGTTGACATTTTTACACCGACCTAAGAAAAGCACAAGGCACATTGTTTCTTGGTACTGGCTTTAAATATTATAAATAAAAACATACTGGCAACACTAGTCCGATTATTTCCTTTGCTTATCCATTCAAGTCCTCCATACTAGATCAGCAAGCAAGCAGATCACCTGATGTTAAGTGAGCGCTACCCATAGACATCCGCAACAAGCAAATGTGTCGCAGATGCGTAGCCTACCTTTAATGGACAGATCCCTCCTCTGTCCATAAAGATATATGTATTATGTAAAGACATGAAAAAGGATATTTCCTTTTCCCCGTCAACCCCCACCCCGTCTATTCCTCTTCCCGTTCCCATCCCATCCTTAAAAGGGTAGGGTGAGAAGGAGAAGAGGACTGAAATTAGACGAAACGAGGAGTACTTCTACTTTACGCCTGTTTTCCGTGAGGTCGTGGTATTTCACCGGTCGAGCCGGCCCATTCGTGCAACAGATGTTGTTGTTACTGGCTCCACCACTGGTAAACAGATCTACAAATATCGGCGCGTACTTATTTACAAGTATTGTTAAAACATCAATAGATTTTTACAATTCATATTTCTCGGCTTACTACATTGCCCTTCTTTAGTGTGCTACCCAGATTGGTTGATATCAAATCCTTCTTAGACGTCAAATCTAAAAAGTAAACTAGCGATATAAAAGTAAGAAAAATATAAATGATATGTTGTTTATTTTAAAAGTTTGTTCACGTAATTTTTCAAGGATCGCCAGCGCATATTCTCCAGACGAGTACAGAGCGCGCTTGAAGCCCGCAAAGCTCCGGAGCTGGAGCCCCGGGTGCAATTAAAATTCTCACCCGGGCTCGTGAAAAAGGACATGTTAAAATAACTAAATTAAAAAAAGGGAACTAAAGTTCTCACGTGCAATTAATTACGTTTCCGCGCAAGTCGATTCTCTCCACTAGCCTCAACTTAATTAAATTCTTATTTATAGACTAGAAGATATCTTAAACTCGAATATTTTAAAAATACGACAAGGAGCTTTGTGCTATCATGCAGTCGAGCTTCGGTTTGGAATTTAACCTAAGTGAGAAACTTTCCAAGTTTCCTTACTTTATTTAGTTTTAGGAAAATAGCTTACTAATTTACCTTTCAATCAACGCACAGTCTGTAAATCTGAAAATTTGCACTGAAATTTTTCCAATTTCAACCCCTGAACATCCAAAGAGTATGATAGTTTGTATGGAGAAATAATGGTACTCTTAAATGACACGTCAAATTGTGAATGATTCGATCTGTTCGAAATTTGCCGGCAGTTTATAATACGCTTAGTGCGATTATAAACTGCAAAAGTTGATTATCAGTCGGTGACTGAACATGCATGTATTCATCGACCACTGAATAATTCATTACTTCGACGAAGCATTAGAAAGGATTGAAATCGGACACCTAAGCGTATTCCATAAGTTCCGACTGTCTTTATCGCAGGCCCATCGAATCCTTCGACCCACTTACGTATGAAGATTCGTGTAGATAACTTTTATGGTAAAATAAATTAATATTAAAAATATTTCAGAATTAACTTCCCTCAGACGTCTAACAACCCTCTTTAGAGTATATCCAAATCGAGCCCTTACAAACAGACATACGGACTGCCGTTAGAACACACTCCGCTACAGACCGTCGAGCCGAACGGACGTGCTTTGTTCGCGCTCAACATCTGTCGCTCTGCCTGACTTAAGTCGGGCCATCCGCCGTGTAGGTGCGCGTCATTAGCGCGCCGCCGCCCTTTGTTCGCGAGCCGCCTGTTCGGCGTAATTTCTGTTGCGCCGGCCATCTGGCAAGTGAATTTCTCGTTTCTTGGGAACGTTAACGTCTTAATTAGGTTGTTATTGTTTCCGTTTCTGGGAACAGCGTGTGCAAGGCGTTGCGAAGTGCAGTTTTGACTGCGCGGAACAACAACTTAGCGACGCATTTTGAAAAAACCCTAGCGGATACCTAACGGTGACAACGAAGCTAGTCAGGTAGACCCGTTCGCCCTCGTTTCCCCGTCTGGGAACCGCGAAATTCGGAAGGGACCTCCACCACTGGCCTTGGGTAGTGCCCTAGTCAACGTTGGTCCACGTATTGGCCATTTAGAGCCCACGGGTAGTTATAGTTAGTACCTAAGTACACACCCGAGTGCACAATAAGATCGGCACTCGGACGCACTAGGGCTACACGCAGTAGGCACACATCCTCCCTGCCTAACCCAGCAGGGAGGGAGCTAGGGATACACACCCCGGCCTCCCACCGGGACCGCCTGCTACTAAAGTAGGATAGTTAGGAGCTTCAGAGTAACGTCAGACAAAATGGCGGAAGCAAGCGCCCTATTTGAGTTCATCCGGGAGAAGTTCCCGGACGTTTTTAAGGCGTTTACGGCCTCTCAGTTAGGCGCGCAAACCAGGCCCCATTCAGCCGTCTCAAGCGCCGTGTCCTCCTCCGGCTCCAGCGACTCGGAAATGGAGTTAGATTCTCCCCTGTCCCCCGAAAATCCCGAGGACAAAGGCGGCCTATTTACGGTCGTCGAAAACAAAAAGAAGCGCAAGAAGCGCTCTTCCCCCGCTGCCTCATTAGCCTCCTCTCCTGTGCCATCAAAGGCACACAAACCAGAGCCCAACGCGGTAGCTGGATCATCTCAGCCCACTTCAGCCCCCATCCCCGCCCTTATGGCAATCCCCGTAGCGTTGCCCAAGCCTACCCCAGCCCCGCAGGTTAAGCCTGCCGCCCCAGCTGTACCACAAGGTCCCCCCGCGCCTCGCGCGCCGCAGGACAAAAGCCCCCCCCCCAATATACGTCCAAGCCCAGGACAAATGGCCGATGATACAGTCGGCCATGTCCAACAAATATAAAATAGCCGCTACAGCGACGGCCCAAGGCATCAAAATGCAGCTCGAGACTGCTGATGCTTTCCGGCACGTAACCCGCTTCCTCCATGAAAAGGAGGTGTACTTCCATACTTACACACTCGCTGAAGATCGCATTTTAAGGGTCGTTGTAAAACGCATATCTAAGGAAATCCCGCTAGAGGAAATCGCCCAGTCCCTTAAGGACCAAAAACTCCCAGTCTTAGGTGTCTATCGTATGACGAATAGACGTACTCGAGCCCCTATCGATCTAGTGCAAGTTCACTTAGAACTCACGCCTGAGGGCAAATCAATCTTCGACATCAAGTCGATCTGCGGCCTTAGTGGCTTGGTGGTGGAGCCGCCGCGTAAAGGCGCTCTACCGGGCCAATGCCACAAGTGCCAAATGTACGGGCACGCAGCCCGTAACTGTTTCGCCCGCCCTTGGTGCGTCAAGTGCCTAGGTGACCACGGCACCTCTGATTGTCCCCGTCCGAAGGACAAAACACAACTGGCCACCTTTGGCCCCCCCGCCTGTGTCCTCTGCCAATCGCAGGGACACACTGCTAATTACCTTGGGTGCCCAAAAGTACCCAAGCGTAAACAGCAGCCCCAGCAACCATCTCGCCAGCCAGTAAGACGTCCCCAACCAGTGCCAACATCGGCATCCTTCCCTCCTCTGCGCCCCGCGTGGCAAGCAACCACTCCACTGGCCTCCGCATGGTTCAAGCCAAGCCCCACCGTTACCGCGATTCCTCATCACGCAGGTAATAAACCGGCACCCGCCAAGCCGGTTGCACCCGCAAAAACGGCAGAGACCAATCCATTCGAGTCTCTAAACAGGCTAGGAAGCCTAGATATGGAGGAGGTCCTCACCTTCGCCGACGAGTACTTAAACGCATCCGGAAATATAGGCACGCGTCTATATTTAATTCGTAAATACAAGCACATTGTTAGTGCTCTTGAGTTCAATTAGCCGTTGCGGAGAAAGATAAAACTAAAAGTAAAAATAGTCCTCCGACCCTCGCGCGCAATAATGGTCGAGTTAAACCGCAATCGATTAACGTAGCATTTTATAACGCGAACGGCGTCAAAACACAACGCGAAGAAATTTGTAACTTCCTCCGTGACCACCAAATCGACGTACTACTCGTGCAGGAAACATTTCTTAAGCCTGCAACAAGGGACCCGAATGTCCCAAACTATAAAGTCGTTAGGAACGATAGGGCCGGCGCCCCGGGCGGCGGCACTATAGTTTACTATAAAAAATCCCTGCACTGCGTACCGATCGACACGCCCGCGCTAACGCACTTAGAGGCTTCGATCTGCCAGCTAGCCATGACAGGCCATGCCCCCATTACAATAGCTTCGGTTTACCTTCCTTGTAGACCAAGAGCCTACTCACTACCCCCACATAGTGGATCACACCCCGGATGTGCTTGATATTGCAATCGTTAAAAATATCAATCTCGCCCTACGCGAAATAAAAGTGATTCACGAGCTTCACTCGGATCACCGACCTGTTATATTACGGCTAGGGCCTTCTGCACCAGCCTCGCCTTTAACGAAAACTGTCGTGGACTGGCACAAGCTCAGTGCCAAGCTCCAAAACATTAACTCGCCGCAATTAGATTCTATCCCCGATCAAATAGTTAACGAACAAGATATGGGCGTTGCAATCGGAACTCTCACAAGTCATGTCCAAACCACCATCGAGGACTGCTCGAGGCAGATCCTAGTGATGGACAACCATCGCTGGGAGCTGCCCCCGGACGCCAGGGACTTGCTGAGACGTAAGAACGCGGCCACCCGAGCTTATGATATGTATCCCACCGAATCGCACCGAAAGCGGCTACGTAAACTACAGCGTGAATCGAAAGCACGCATAGCCGCCCTCAGGAACGAAAGGTGGGATACAACACTTAATAATTTAAAGCCATCCCATTTAGCATTCTGGCGGCTTCCCAAATCACTTAAAGGCGACACGTATACCACGATGCCGCCGCTCTTACGCCCAGACATGACGCCAGCCATGCTGGACGAAGAAAAAGCCGAATGTCTGGCTGACAGCCTCGAGGCCCAGTGCTCTCCCAGTACCCTACCGGTCGACCCTGCCCACCTCCGAATGGTGGACAGCGAGGTCGATCGGAGAAAACATGACCCGCTTCGCGACTCCGTTCCCCCGGTAACATTCGACGAAGTTAAGGAAATAATTAAGAACTTGCGTCCACGCAAAGCCCCCGGCTCAGATGGTATCACCAATAGGGTGACCAAACTCTTTCCTGCTGCTATTATACAGCTACTAGTTCTTATTTATAACGCGGCAATGACCAAAGGTGTCTTTCCCAGCGAGTGGAAAGATGCTGAGGTCATAGGGTTCCTCAAACCCTCAAAGCCGGCCACGAACCCCACGTCATATAGACCCATAAGTCTTCTCAAAACGTTTGGGAAGATCTATGAACGCCTAATATTAGCCCGCCTACGTACCTTTATGAACGCTAAAGGACTACCAATTCCCGAACAATTCGGCTTTCGTGCCAAACACTCATGTACCCATCAAGTGCACCGCATCACGGAGCACATCCTTACCAAACGACAACGCGGCTCTAGCACCGGAGCACTTTTCCTCGACGTGGCGAAGGCGTTCGATAAAGTCTGGCACAACGGGCTCATATACAAGCTGTATGAGTACGGTTTGCCAGATCGTCTCGTATGCATAATACGAGACTTCCTTAGTAATCGAACGTTCCGCTACCGCGTCGAGGGAGTGTGCTCTCAAGCGCACCCCGTTCGAGCCGGGGTGCCTCAAGGGTCAGTGCTAGGCCCAGTCCTCTTTACCCTCTATACCAATGATATACCGCGCGTACGCGGTGTAGAGCTAGCCCTATTTGCCGATGACACCTGCATTTTCACGTCGGGCCTTCAGCCTGACGCTATATGTCGACGCCTCCAGACCGCAGCCACCACTCTCGGTGCGTGGTTCCGGAAATGGAGGATCGAAATTAATCCAGCAAAAAGCGCCGCCCTATTCTTCTCGCGACATAAGGAAGCTCATCTTCCGCGTCTCCCATCCATTAAGCTCATGGACAGCCCAATTCCTTGGGAAGATAAGGTAAAATACCTAGGTGTCATCCTTGACCGTAAACTTAACTTCGCCGCTCACGTTACCCGGGTCAGGAACCGGGCGGCTTTCGTACTAGGCCGCCTATTCCCACTAATCAACAAAAAGAGCAAAATGTCCCTCCGGAACAAGGTGACACTCTACAAAGCTGTAGTACGTCCCGTTATGACGTATGCTAGTCCGGTCTTCGCGCACATATCCCCTAAACTTATTCACCGACTTCAGCTGATCCAAAACAGATTATTGCGCAGGGCCACTGGCTCGCCGTGGTTCATGCGCAACATCGATTTACACGTGGATTTAGAGCTTCCCACCATAGCTCAACACCTGAAGTTGGCGTCGCGCCGCTATTTCGACTCCGCCGCCGGTCACCCCAACCCGTTAGTCGTAGGTGCCGCCACCTACAAACCAATCGCGCTCGGTACGTTCCGTCGCGACTATAGACGTCCTAGGCACGTCCTCGACTATCGAGACGATGCAATAACCATCGCTCAGGCTAGGATGAAAAAACATCGCAAACAAATCACACACCGTCTTCGCCGGCGAGGACGGCTATTACCTTCTCGATACGGCCACATAGCCGGCAGAGTCTTCTCCCCTACTCATGTTAGAAGCGTTGCTGGAGTTTCTTCCGCCACTTCTTCTCCCAGCGCTAACGCTTTCCGAAGTGGTAGTAATGTTAGTTGTAATAATACTCGTAATCAGATAATGGCTACCGATCGAGCCGAGGCTCGGCCCTCTCGGGCACCCTCGAATCGGAATGCTAAACGCGTAATGAGTGACAGCCCAAGCCGAGGTCCCCTCTCGGGGGCCCTTGAGCCGAGTCACTCCATGGAGCGTCCACCGAAGCGACCTAAGAGCTCGGTGGCCTCCCATTCCGGTAATAATATTAAAGTAACGGCCCGAGCCGAGGTTCCCTCTACGGAGGGAGCCCTCGAGCTTAGTTACTCTTAAAGAGGCTTAGGCTAGGCGCCCTCTGCGCCCTGCCGCCTCGTGCCCGGTGTAGCTGTAAATGCCTCCTCAAGGCAAACAGTGACCATTCAGTTACAAAAAAAAAAAAAAAATGCCGTTAGAATTATTAAATGACTGAATTATTAATAAAATGACGGGCCGGTTGGCGTGGTGTGTAAGACACTTGCTTTTCACGCCGCAGTTCGTGGGTTCGATTCCCACCCAGGACAGACATTTGTGTGCATGGAACAGGTCTATTTGTCCTGAGTCTGGGTGTCATTATCTATTTAAGTATGTATTTACAAAAGAAAAGTAGTATATGTAGTGTATCAGTTATCTGGTTGCCATAGCACAAGCTCTGCTTAGTTTGGGATCAGATGGCCGTGTGAGCATATGTCCTAGGATATTCATAAACAAATAATAATAAATCGGCCTTTTATAGAATGTTTCTCACTGCTGGGACACAGGCCTCTTCTCCGAGAGAGGTAATGAGCCGTAATCCACCACGCTGGCCCAGTGCGGGTTGGTGGATGTCACATGTCTTCGAATTTGATGGTTCTAAGAACATGCCTGTTTCCTCACGATGTTTTCCTCCACCGTTTTGGAGCAGTGGTGATGATAAATTTACACAAAGTAAAGCGCCTGCCTGGGTTCGAACCCGCGACCTACAGTACGTAAGTCGGGGTCTAAACCGCTGAGCCACCACTGCTCCTAGGATATTATTATATTATTATTATTAATAGAAAACTCAAAACATGAAGGCGCGCATGTAAATCTCTGGTACAGGATCGGAAACTATTTATGGACTGATTTCACTACCAAGTGGAACAAGCGACGAGAATGAATAGCGTCAAATATCTGTAAGACACAACGACACTAAGCGTGTAACCAAATCGATGCTAACGGTTTGTATACACGGAATCTATATTAAAAGTGCGCGACGTTTATTGCCTTGCAGTATACTTGAAAAGGGTACTACGCATTTTATGTCTATCGTATGAAAATCGGTATTGCACTAAATACAACCAAATTTTTATGTGTGTAGGTGGCAAACGATTAAGCGGATCACTTGATGTTAAGTGAGCGCTGCCCATACACATCCGCAATAAGCAAATATGTTGCACATGCGTTGCCTACCTTAATGGACAGAGGATAAACAGGAAAAATCCTATCGTATCCTTATGAGGAAGGGGTGGGAAGGGTCAGAGGACTCAAAGGCCTCTGGCACCTCACTATTCACGCCTTCTACTTCACGCTTGTTTTCTTATACCACCAAATACCATTTTCTTTTAGGTGCCTTCTTTAATAAGAGCATGAATCAGCGACGATCTGACTTTAGTCATTTTATAGGACTTGAAAGTTTCTGTGTATGTTTCTAATGTACATAAAATGATAACTAAGTATGATGTACAGATCACGATAGATTCGAAAGAACTTGTACCATTTGGTTAAGTTTTATGCAACTTATCTACCTGATATTTTTCAGCTTTTATAAAATGTTAAAGTTCAGATCGTTGGCTTTGGATAATGAATAACACAGGTAAGATGTCATAATACCTCGCTATTCCAATTTCGTGCTTAATTAATAAAAAAAATATTTACGGGAATTGCTACAATCCTGGAAACGGATTACCTAGTTATATAATTATTAGCTTCACGGTTACGTACTGTAAAGCAGCCTCAAAAACTTCTTCTCTCCAATGGAGTTGATAAAAATAAAACACTTTGATGTATACTGTAGCGAACGAATTTATTTCCATAGCCGAGTGAGGTCTATCAACCTCCGCGGATCTTTACACCGCCTTATAGAAAAGGCGATGCGCCATCTATTGATCGACTAAGGAACTAACATAACATTGGACACGTACTCTGGTTGCAAAAAAATTACGTTGCCATTGACAAATTAAATAAGCCTTTTTTAGAATGTTTCCCACTGCGGGGACACAGGCCTTCTCTCCGAGAGAGGGAATGAGCCGTAATCCACCACGCTGGCTTAGTGCGGGTTGGTGGATGTCACATGTCTTCGAATTTGGTGGTTCTAAGAACATGCCGGTTTCCTCACTATGTTTTCCTTCACCGTTTTTGGAGCAGTGGTGATTTAATAAATTACACAAAGTAAAGCGTCTGCCCGGGTTCGAATTCGCAACGTACGTAAGTCGGGGTCTTAACCACTGAGCCACCACTGCTCCGACAAATTAATAAAGAGTATAATTAATATCTTTACAGAATACATAAGCAGCTTTCAGTGCAACTTTATATTCAACTCATGATTAACGGAGCGTAATCCTTATTACGTGAGCGCACACTCGAGCAAAATACTCCGGCTTACGAGGTTTAAATATACAGGCATAATGGCTTCATACGAGCACATAATATTTTTCTCACGTACCGACGCGATTGGATCGTTCAATATTTCGTTTACGCACCACCTAATTCCATTGTAAATGAGGCGGGGGGGAGTTTTCCCGGTCAACCGAGGTTTTGGCATCGACAGACCCCGCGTGAGACTCTACCGTGATTAATTAAGCTGCGACCCCTGCGTGTGATTAATGCGTACAATGAAAAAAATCCACGAAAAATCAATTCGCTTCTTACGCTCGCCTAACAACAAGGCGGAATTGCAAACACGAGTGGATCTGACGCGTCATCCATTAATCATCTCGATTTAGATTGAATGATGCGATGATTTCCAGCGGCTCAGTTGCCGGTCTCGTTTATAAAGGTGAGTGAATTCGAACTCACTGTCGACACCAAGTTCTATAGTTAGGGCTATATCAGTTGAACAAAAATGCCAAATCTTCCTTCCTGTTTAACGATTACTTCAACCCTTAGGCAGATACCGACGGACCACGTCACGGTAGCTACAAGCCTTATTCAGAAGGTTTTTTATAGCGTAGAGGATTTTGTTAATTGATGTTTTTTTTAGATATTTAAAAGTCTTTTATGTTATATATTTCTTGTAGCGTAAAGTAGATTTTTAGTAACCATGACGTGTAATTATTTAATTACCAATAAATCTGTATTTCTGATGTGGCCTGGCATTGTGTGGCACTCCGCAGTTTCTTTATCTATTAGTACACAAGATGCATGGAGTACGCAATGTAAATTGCCTGGCTTTACATTTACATTCGACGTAAAGATACGCTCTGCTGCCCATGTAAAGCTGGGGCAAGTGGCTAGTTATTAATATCACAATTTATTTTTACATAAATTGTTTACCGGATATTTAGTTGATAAACTTTGGCTCAAAAACTCGTGTGGAGTTGATAACAGTGGGATTAAGAATTCGTGTACGATAAAAGGTAATTAATCAATTAATCGATCGGGGAAGTACTAGGAAATCATAGTCGACTAACGACAAACCGACTGGCTTAAATTGTCGAACCGCGGCTCGTGACCCGCGACCCACGGAGGAGGTAATATAAGTCTGTAGCGGCCAGAGGTGGTTACGTCTACCACCATAATAGAATATATAACAATATAATACAATAATATAGATTAAAAAAAGATAAACTAATATATTCACTAGCTTTAGACACCTATATCTCTTTGTCAAAAATACAGTTTTTATTCAATAAATTATCTAGTTGTTTTTTGTTAGGAAATTTCTTTCATTAAACAACATTTTTCCTACAATATAGTTAACTGAAATCGTTTTGAACGTTATAACGTGATTATAGGTAAGAATTTTCTGTCTAATTGTTTTCTTGATTAACTTAACTTCACTTAACTTTTCTTTCACTCGTCACTGTACTTTAAAAGGAGCGAAAGTTGTAGGATAATACTAAAAGATTGCAACGAACGGGAACCAAACTAAGCCACTAATTCTATACAGTATACCCTGTTAGACTTTAGTTTAGCCACTTGAGTCAATGCGGAGATCTCTTCTCTCTCACCAAAGTCTTCTAGCACACAATGACGTCAGTCCACCGTTGTCACACTGGTCTAGGATCTAAGTAGCACCCCAACATTAGTGCGAAAATCTCCATCAGTAAAGATAGCACAATCTTTACGGTCGGCGTAATCCATGATAAATAATGGTCGGTAGAGCGGTCGCGCATTGCTCCAGCCACAGCCGAAATGAGTACAGGTCTCAAAGCAGCCGCCATCGCGGTGGCAGCCCTGGCCGTCGTGGGAGGTGTTGCAAGTAAGGAATTGTCGAATTCACTTCAACTCACAGCGAACGAAGTGATCGTACATTATTTGTGTAAACTACATTCAGAATTATGAAACAAATCTTCGCATCTCTAATCGGTAACAATAAATTACGGACAAGTTATTTTAAAAAGTTGTACAGTTAAAATCACAAATATTTTATAGAGTAGAAATATTTTTCACTATGTACAATGTGTTTACAACAACCTTTGCCGATAAGATAGTGGGGTTTAGTACAGTTAGAATTTCAAGATTTTATTTTCTTGATTAAATACGCACGCGAGAGAAATAAACACTTTACAAACGTATTCGCGAGTGTACAAATATTTCTAAGCAAGTTTAACAAAAGTGTTTTTTTATTATTTTATTTTAATGCTTATGTATGTACCCATAAAACAAGGCACTCAACGTAACCCGGACCCGGGAACGGACCATAAGCCTATTTAAAACGATATATCAACTTATGTAATCTTTTTTCCAATTCCAGTTGGTATAACATTCGCGGTACTGTCGACGCGTTCAGACGCAATGCCTCCGCCCCCGGAGCTGCTGCCTCTGGACTGGTGGAAGCACTGCGTGCTCTACCAGATCTACCCGCGGTCTTTTAAAGACAGCGATGGAGATGGCATCGGCGACTTGAAAGGTAAAACACCCCCTTTGATGTTACCACCGTCGTTCATGGTTCTAGTGAAATAGTACTTACTCATATCAATTAATATTTATCCCACATCAAGATACCTCTCAACTCTTAAAGAGGCTTAGAATAGGCGCCCTCTGCGCCCTGACGCCATAACAGTGACCTTAACAGTCACAAAAAAACCTCTCAACGTCAACCATCAAGATGGGGTGGACAATATTTGACTCACGAGCGATGACGTAACTCAATAGTAAAAATAATTCCAAACAGTTCTTCGGTGTTAATATTTGTGACTAGCGGTAGTCAACATAAAAAACATATGCGTGCTTACCCCCTTTTGAAAACCACCAACGATTTCAGCTTGTCACTTCCTCGCACCCACAACATCGCAAGATAAAATAAAGATAGGAGCACAGTGAACTCATAAACACCTAATTATGTATTAAGCAAATTATTTCGATATCACATTGAAGTAAGCAAAAACCACACTATCTTAGTTATTAATGTTACGAGGAGTTATAATGCGAAGGGAAATATCATTTTTGATTCTGAACGTTACCTTTAAGGTATGCTTCATTTTCGAAGTCGTATCGGTTGAGAAAATGTGCAGATAAATAAAAATGTATGATCAACAGGTATGTAAGAACGCAGGTACCAAGGTCATTCCTTGAGACATTCTGAGGTCCCTATAGTAGACTGCGGGACCAGAGAATCAGTCTGTTATGGTGACGGATCTTGGAGTAGTGAATTATATATTGTTAATAGATAGTGTTGTTAATGAGAAAGATATCTTAAATAAGTCTAATTAAATAAGCCTACAAGCAATATTATCATCCAAAAATTGTTAAATCATGACCGATGCGAATGATTACAATGAACATTACAATGTCACTTGATTGTGATAAGTTTAGACAAGGTTAAGTTGAAAATATATATTTCAAAGTTAGGACTCGACTAATTAAGGAATTTAATGAAAATTCTGATCATCTTGTGTGTTTAAATTGAACAGTGGTAGAATCCGAAACAACTCTACCGGTGAAATACCACGTCCTCATAGAATATAGGCATGAAGCAGAAGTACTCTGCGTTTCGTCTGATGAGTGAGGGGCCGGAGGCCTAATTCCAGTCCTCTTCCCACCCTTCATAAGGATAGGATGGGAAAGGGAAGAGGATTCGACGGGGAGGGGGTTAACTCCTCTGTCCATTAAAGGTAGGCAACGCAACACATTTGCCTGTTGCGTGTCTATGGGTAGCGCTCACTTAACATCAGGTGATCCACATGCTCCTTTGCCACCTTCTCACTTAAAAAAGAATTATATACGTAAACTTTCCAGCACAGAATCCCAGAGTAGTTTCTTAGTTTAGTAATACTTGAAACACTGTGACAATATTTACGTTGCCGTTTTTATGTCTAAAAGTCCGAATTTTGTATTAAAAAAAGATATATCTGTATTATATGCCACATCAACACTTATCTGACATTATGCCATTAGTCTCCGACGTAATGATGATTTAGAATAAAGTGTAGTGTACTTCCTGTCAACAATGACGTGATCGTCCAACGAACACACAAATTGCAGGCCATTGTCGTAATTGCAGGAATCATCAGCGAGCTAGGGCACTTCGTGGACGCCGGTGTCGATGCTATTTGGATGTCGCCGATCTTCGAATCCCCGATGGTCGACTTCGGATATGATATCAGTAATTTTTACAAGATTCACTATGAATATGGAACTATGGAAGATTTTGAGGATCTACTAAAAAGAGCCCATGAACTAGGCAAGTATTTCCTGCGTACATCTTCGTCGAGTTCCTATCGAGGTTGTTCGGCCATCTTGGAGATCTTAAACGTAACGCATACCTTAACGGTCCCTTTGGCGCGGTTATTAAGATACTTGCTTGTCACTCCGCAGGTCGTGGGTTGGATTGCCACCCACGACAGACATTTGTGTGCATGAACATGTCTGTTTGTGTTCAGTCTGGGTGTAATTATCTATTTAAGTATGTGTTTACAAAAGAAAAGTAGTATATACATATAGTGTATCAGTTATCTGGTTTCCATAGCACAAGCTCTGCTTAGCTTAGTATCAGATGGCTGTGTGTGAATAATGGCCCAGGATATTATTATTATGGTGCCTAAATCGAAGTTCATCTTGCGGGATCTTACGCCAGATTTCTCCATGGCAGGTTAATGCAAGCGAATGTGCGGCATGACTCACTACGGAGTCTCTAACGAAGTTTAATGGAGGGTGTTCTTTGTTCGGTGACCTCGAACCCGGAAACTATAGATGCCTATTAAAGGCAAAAAGATCGAAATCAGATTCATGATAATTTTGCTATCTTTCTAATGTTCGTATGCGTTCTCTTTAGTAAGTTAGTGTACAAATAAAGTCCCAATATTGACTCTATTTGTACACTACTAGAAAAGAAATTATTTAAATTACCTATAGTATTATGATTACAATTATAAAACAATACATGTGTAATCTACGCAAACAATGCAAAATTATCACACTCCGATATTTAATAATAACTAATGGTTAAATTACAAACAAAAATAATAGTAACGCCTCTTAGTGGTTATATTATTTGCACTTCAATGGAATAAACATCATGATGACATATGTAGATTCACAACTAGTTGTTGCGGCATATATTGAAATGTATTGCTTTTCACGGATACACCAAAAGTAGCTTTATCTCTCTTACAAAAGTTAATCGTTTCCGTCAACACGGCGTAAAATTATCCCTAAAACAAATGAAAAATGATTTAGTGTTCAATTACTAACACGTGTTGCTTTATTGATTGAAATGTTAGATAATATCTTCTTACTACGTTTAGTACGAAAAAATAATTATTAGATTCCATAAAGGTTGTACGTAAGGGTTACTGGCGTAATCAATTCATATTGTCACATTTCTGCAGGTATAAAAGTATTGTTGGACTTTGTTCCCAATCATGCCAGCACAGAATCAGAGTATTTCATCAATTCAGAGGAGAGAGTGCCAGGATACGAAGACTATTTCGTGTGGGCTGACTCACCTGGACCGGATCCGAACAATGCCAGCGTTATGCGTCCACCTTCCAACTGGGTCAGTTTTCAATATTCTTTCCCTTTCTATCTCTGCTATTACCTCATATCTGAGGTCTGTAACATCTTTGTCCCCTTCTCTTATAGTCTTCTTTAATCATTTGCGATTCTTCCTTGTACATGAACCAGGCACAGAGGCAAATTAAGACAAACCTAACCTAACCACGTCTCGCATACATAAAGTAAAGGTGTTCATTACTAGGTTAGCCAATTTGGAGGATCAGCATGGGAATGGAGCGAGGCTCGTCAACAGTTCTACCTCCATCAGTTTGCGATCCAGCAGGCTGACTTCAACTTCAGAAACCCAGTGGTCAGAAAGGAAATGTTTAACATCATGAAGTTCTGGCTTGACAAGGGCGCTGACGGATTCCGGGTTGACGCTCTGCCTTATATGATGGAAGCGGACCCTGCCGACCACAACGGCAGCTACCCAGACGACCCCCTCAGTGGATTAATTCATTTCGAACCGCACCAGTTGGGTTACACGATTCCTCTTTACACCAAAGACTTGATCGAGCTGTATGACATTGTTTATGAATGGCGGGAATTCATTGATAAATATCTCGAGGATAACCCTGGTGTCACAAGGTTAGTGAGTTTCAAGTAAAATTATTTCGTTTTGCATACACTCCACGGAACAGATAAAAAAGAGTATTCTTTGGTAGTTGTTAGACATGTATACTGAATGATTTTATTTCAGGGTGCTTTTCTCTGAAGGTTACGCCAATGTCACGATGACGATGCTGTACTACGGCAACGAGGAGGGCGCGGTCGGCGCACACTTTCCCTTCAACTTCGATTTCATCACAGATTTGTCAGCTAAATCCAATGCCAGAGATTTTGTATACATCATCCTTCGATGGTTGACTTACATGCCACACGGCAGTGTTCCCAACTGGGTGGTGAGAACTTTTTTTAATATAACATTTTATCCAACATTAGCAAGTGCACATTACACACATCTGCTTTACAAATTGTCAGAGTTATATTGGACAAAATATGATTTCCTTGACCACCATTTGTCACGATGTTATGTCGACAAGGGTCAGACAGTTTAGTGTCAACAACAATAAATTTATATCCATGCTCAAAAGACTATGCCACTTTAGGTCGAATAAACTCTTGTAGAAATGAGTTCGCGCAAATGACGCAACGCATCCAGAACGCATTCCTATTTTTGTGGCAAATTAACTATATAGGTTTCCCCCGATAACTTTGGATGCAACTCGCCTCTTTAGGGATAGCCGTAAGCTTAAGGATCGATTACTTTAAAAAATCATTGCATAACCCACAAACAACTTGAAAGTGTTATGAGACAGCCCTCGT
The DNA here is from genome assembly GCA_029849275.1 of Papilio elwesi. NCBI lineage: Eukaryota > Metazoa > Arthropoda > Insecta > Lepidoptera > Papilionidae > Papilio > Papilio elwesi. The sequence continues at coordinate 204,798 of CM056687.1, read as the reverse complement.
TAGATAAAACTCCTGAAAACGTTAACAGGAAAAGGGATGCATACCTACGAAGTATTTCTAGTTGTGAGAGTGGGCCAATGGGCCTTATGAATGTGCAAGCCAGCTCATTGACTAGTAATACAAAAAACGATGCGAATATTACCCATTCATCCACACAAATATCGCATGACAACTCCAGAGAAGGTACAAAAATATCTAAAAGGCTTGATGAGTCTAATCCTCGTGTGGAGGCCAGTACCGCGGTTTTGGCGGATGCGCGTGGAGGCCAGTTACGCGGTTTCGGCAGCGTGCCCGCGTGGGGTCAAGCGCTAGCCGCGCCGAGTGAGCACTTGGAGGCGCACACTATGGTTTCGAAAAGTACGACCACTTCGTTGTGCGCTTGCGCAGCTACGAGCGACGACCCTACCATTGGTTATACTCACCCGGTGGGGTAGCGAATAGCATTAGTGAGAGAAAATTTGATATTGACTATGGCGGATGCAATAAGACGAAACGATGGAACGAGTGATGAAGACATTACAAAATACATATAGAGTCAGACTCATGAATTGTTGAAGTTATTCTTAAAGGCGGCCGGAACGAATTCGTTTTATCCGCTTTGTAGTGTTTAGTAAATCAAAACCGTGTGAACAAAATCTTAGGGGCGATTTCACAGTTTGCATTCGAAAACAAGTTTAACAAAACTACATTTTGCTTAATCGCGTTTATAGTTCGATTCTTATCTTGGTTCTCATAAAACGGACTTCACCGGCTACAATTCGATCGCATTTACGAAACCAAGTTTAGTGACGTAAAGCGCATGTATCACGTTATACAGTCTGTCAACGTCAAAAGTGTCTCATATGTACCTGTCAAATTGAAAACGCGTGCACAGAGCTAAACGCCAGAAATCAGAAGTTCAGAATTTAAGCTCAGTAAGAGCATAACTGCGTTCGGGTTTTGACAGTGAAATGCAATTTGGGGCTCTAAACTCCGTTAAACGCGTAAATCGACTAATCGAGTTTATTTTCAACGGTGAGATCTCCCCTTAGTTAGTGGACAGCCATATATCAACTTAGACTAAATTTGGAACTTTATATATATATATATATAATTAGTTTAGCATAAAGGTTACTTTAGTGATCGCCGTATTATAATTGTAAATTCGAAAGACTAAAGATATAATAAAGTTGGGCCTATTCATATGCTAGGCGACTTTAATACGCATCCTGGTCGATAGGTTTGGAATTAAATGAGTCATTTTTGTAAGTCACTCGTGGTTTGGTCCAGATACGGAAATTTTATGTCCTGATTCGGTTAGTGCTATGTATGCTAGTGACATAAATGGTGGTATGCGTTGGCTGGATCACAAATCACGAGAGTGGCATGGCATCCATTCATGGGTGAGTGTGGGTGATGTTTTGGTCGGATCATGTGCCGCTCGTTATGTAACCAAGAGACTTTTACCTAAAATCAGGATTGTGTGCGTAATAAAATGTTTGGGACCAAAGATTGAATCAATTATTTTAGATTGGCCGATTTACTGCAATATTAAGAAATATTCTATTTCCAGAGTTGTTTCAACATTTCAACGTTCAACATTTTTAAGGCCCCCGAAAAGAAGAGTCCCATCCCTCTCTTTGTTAAAGTGAAGTACCACTCAAGAGAGGTAAAGTATTTAAATACCTGGGTCATTAGGGTTAACCGAGACATTTAACGTGAACGGAGAGCATTGGCTGTTAGATGTAATACACATTTTAGCCCAGGCTGGAACATATGACCTCCGATCATCCGTAAGAAATCGATTCTATAACCGAATGGTTGGGGTCTAGTTACAATAATTTCCTGAAATGTATCGGCTATAATTATTAGACCTTATATTCAAAGTTTTGAAATGATATTTGCAGTTTGGCAACCATGACAACAACAGAATGCCGACTAGATTCCGCCACAACATGGTTGACGGTCTGAACTCTCTCAACATGCTACTGCCAGGAGTTGCGGTAACATACCAGGGTGAAGAGATCGGAATGAGGGACGGGTACGTCAGCTGGGAGGATACCGTGGACATAGAGGCCTGCAACAGGGGGGATGAGGACACCTATCATCTGTACTCCAGAGATCCAGCCAGAACTCCGTTTCACTGGAACAACGGTACCAACGCAGGCTTCTCGACGGGTGAGAGGACTTGGCTACCGGTTGCTGAAGATTATAAAGAAATTAATCTAGCAAAACAGAGAGAGGACACCAGGAGTCATTACAAGGTACATGAGTTTTATTAACATCTCTCTGTTGACAGCTATGACCGAAAAGTTGATAATGTAATGTTATACCGCTATATTTAGTAGCATGACTAGCTGGACTAAATTAACAGTGGTACAGCCCGCAACAACATCTGTTGCACGAATTGGCTGGCTCGACCGATGAAATACCACGACCTCACAGAAAACACGCGTAAAGTAGAAGTACTCTACGTTTCGTCTAATGAGTGAGGTGCCGGTGGCCTAATTTCAGTCCTCTTCCCACCCTTTCCTCGTAAGGATAGGATGGGAAGGGGAAGAGGGTTAACGGGGAAACGGAAATATCCTTTTTCCTGTGTATTCCCTCCTCCGTCCATTAGAGGTAGGCAACGCATCTGCATTACATTTACCTGTTGCGGATGTCTATGGGTAGCGCTCACTTAACATCAGGTGATCTGCTTGCTCGTTTGCCACATTCTCATATAAAAAAAATAAAAATGCTAGGACATAGATGTAGATATTTGACACTGAACTGAAATACTAATACGATATACGCCGATAACCTAGTTTCATACGATTACTAGCGGGTGAACTAAAACGTTACACGGAGCTTACGATTTTGCATTATGTATTTATATCAGTTGTATTTTTTTTCAGGTATACCAAGCTCTGACAGCTCTGCGCAAAGAAAAGAGCTTGGCGTTCGGTGAATACGACATAAGAGCCCTGTCAGACCGCACACTGTACCTCGTGCGAAGTCTCTCCACACACCACACATATGTGCTACTGTTCAACGTAGCCGATGCGTCAGACACCATCCAACTGGACAGGGTGCCGCATTTGAAATTACCTGCCACTGTACACGTGTCTAGTGTACATTCAAACAGACAAGCCGGGTAAGTTATGATTACAAGGAAAACTTAGATATAGTCGGTTGATTAAGTCACGGGTATCTGGGACTTGTTACTTTTTCATGGTAGAAGGTGGCAAACGAACAAGCGGATCACCTGATGTCAAGCGAGCGCTACTCATAGACATCCGCAACAAGCAAATGCAGATGCGTTGCGTGCCTTTAATGGACAGAGGAGAGCATAGATAGGAATAAAGGTTTTTCCTTTTCTCCGTTAACCCCCTCCCAGTCCAATCCTCTTTCCGTTCCCATCCTATCCTTATGAGGAAAGGGTGGGAAGGGGAAGAGGACTGAAATTAGGCCGCCGGCACCTCACACATAAGACAGAACGCAGAATACTTCTACTTCACGCCAGTTTTCTGTGAGGTCGTAGTATTTCACTGGTCGAGCCGGCCCATTCGTGCAACAGATGTTGTTGCGGACTCTACCACTGTAAAACTTACTTATTTTTATTTCTCTAAAAATGCTATCTAATAAATTGAGTAATATACAATACATATGGAGATAAATATATTAATAAATCTACATTCATATGCAAAACTGTCATGAAATTTTTGCTTACTCATAATATACCATGTTAAGTTTTTGGCTCCTTAATAAGTTGTATGTATACAACATAAATATCACTAATATAATGTAGTAAATAACTTTGTATTGTGTATATATGTTGCAGGGATACCATTGAAGGAGAACTGCTGACGTTGCAGGCGGGAGAAGCTATCGTTTTAAAAGCAGACCCAATATAACAAGTCCGCCCTGACATATTTGGACATTTTCAATAGTGTACATTGTAAATAAGTTTTTACTAGATTTTTTTTTAAATGTACATGTAAATTTAGTTTAATTTTATCTTGTATTTACATGGGATCTTAATTTCATTTAATATATTTATATTAATTAATTAATAAAATATTTTTTTAAGAACACATGTATCTTTTATTTTAACAAAAAAGTGACTAAATACCAACGGGTAACGTTCTCAAGACTACAGCTACAAGTACCTGTACCTATTATCCTGGGACACTATTCACACTCGGCCATCTGATCCCAAGCTAAGCAAAGCTTGTGCTATGGCAACCAGATGACTGATATACTACATATACTACTTTTGTAAATACATACTTAAATAGATACACACCCAGAATCAGGACAAACAGACATGTTTATGCATATAAATGTCTGTCCTGGGTGGGAATCGAATCCACGACCTGCGCCGTGAAAAGCAAGTATCTTACAAACCACGCCAACCGGCCCGTCATTAGTGATGTGTCTGAGATGTATAGTAGGCGAGACACTGAATTAGCGTAGTAAAGGAATAGTGTGGCTTAAAAGAGGAAACCCGTAATATCTGCCTACACCGCTAGTTTGGGGGGGTGAGTGTACATAAATAACAATAGTAAGCTTCTGCCTCGCCATGTTTTGTTAAACGTGTGTTTCCACTGGCGTATAAACTTGTCGCGACACAAGTTTTCTCTCTATCTTTCTCTCTCAAAAAACTGAGATGGCGATATGTTTTGTATCAATGTTTTCGGCAGTGTGAACAGTAAGCTTTATGTCTTGTGAATTAATTATTGACTTACATTTTATTTCTGATTTGTGTAAATGTAAACAAATTATTGTAATGTATGTAGGAACAGTGATGGCTCAGCGGTATAGCCCCCGACTTAAGTACTGTAGGTTGCGGGTTCGAACCCACGCAGGCGCTTTACTTTGTGTAATTTAAATCATCACCACTGCTCCAAAAACGTTGAAGGCAAACATCGTGAGGAAACCGGCATGTTCTTAGAACCACCAAATTCGAAGGCATGTGACATTGAGCCAGCACTGAGCCAACGTGGTGGATTACGGATCAATCCCTCTCTCGGAGAGGAGGCCTGTGCCCCTGCAGTGGGAAACATTCTAGAAAAGGCTGATTTATTATTATTATAATAACAAAGTATGCGGATGACACGCATGCGTGAGCTTCTAGAATACTCGAGTGACGAAACGCGTAAACTGAAAACCAAACTTTGGAGAACTGAGTTCATAACAATGTTAAAACTATTCACCGAGCTACCTCCGCTCGCGTTACACGTGAATTTGCTTTGTGTATACGATATAAAGCGATAAGTTGGCCTCGGTTACAGCTTGGTGTATTTGGTAACATTTATCCCTTTGATGCCAGACCGGATCCAGCTGCGGAATTCCGTTCCATACACGTTCCAAACATTTACCACTTTGCGGTGCGCGTCACGAAAGCGTCGCTTTTCGAAGCTTTTTGGTGCAATAACATTTTCACGTTTTTGCCCCGTGGCCAGTTATTCCGCGTTAGTTTCTCGTTACTGCATCGTTTTTTGTTTGGACGCTTTTGAAATATATCGGTTCATGAAAATGAAATATGTGACGCCGGACAGTTAGTCGTACTTTGTACAACTGTTTTTTTTTGTCTGGGAAACGAGAATGCGGGTCACTGCGCGCGGCTTTACACGGATTCATTTTCTTACGCGGTTACCACGTTACCACGGTTGATATTTTTATAAGATGAATCCATGTAAATCTAAATTCATCGAATTAATATGTCAAAAAGTTATTGTTAAAACATTAAATTACCATGGCAACCGATATTGTAAAGATTTTAAGTATTTTCTTATCCCTCGGAAACAGTTTTATTTTAGGAATAAAAGGTACCCATGTCATTTTCTGTAACCCTGACAATGTGACTGCAAAATTAAGAGAAACAAACTCACGTTCGAGTTTATAATATTACTTGGGATTTATAATTATAACTGTGGTTAAAATTGTAATTCCCGAGAGATTATTGATAGTTCTTTAGCCTAGGAAATTCCTAAGTTGTCACAAATGCTTATTTATTTAATTTATATATATATTACACTTATACAGGTTTATTGGTAATTTGCTATAATTTCAACCCCATGCATTACGCAAAAGTGAACCATTTTTGAATTATCGTGTTTTTTTTGGTTTTAATGGAAAACAATTTAAAAAAAAATATTGAAATAAAACCGTTTCTCGTCTCGCATTTTTACATTTGGACCGATAATTGTTGTTTTAATATTTATAAATAGCCAGTGTTTAATTGTTTTAATAAATCACAAGAAAAATACAAATTTTAATTGATACATTTTTAAAAAATATACTACTGATGCTTCATTTTTGACTTATTTAAAAAAAAACATAAAAAACGATTTTACGCACTATGTAACACACCAGGTACGAATTCACCAGGTAAAAACCGATTAACGTCCATCCATTGAGCTATTTGCTTGAAGCAATAGATTTGAAATCTGAATATCAAAAAATCTGGTCGACTAGAAAACAAAGCCCTTACATTGAATTGATTACTCGATCCGAGTCCACGATCAAAACTTGAACAATGAACCTTTTATATTTTTAAAATAATACGTTCTTTTTTTTAAATTAATTTTTATATCATGTAGAGGCAAAAGAGCTAAGGGTCAACTTATATTAACTGATTACTGCTTTGAACATCTACAACACCAGGAACTGCAGATGCATCACCAGGTTTTAAGGAAGGAGTACTCTCTTTTTTACGGACGCAGGTGTCAAAAGAGCAAGGTCTTCTGTATTAAGTGACGGCTACCAATATCATCCGCAACAAGCAAATGTGTCGCAGATTTACCTACCTTCAATGGACATTGGAGGGAAAGACTGAAAAAAGGATGTCATTTTATCCCATTTATGGGTGGGGACCCCGTCCTCTTCCCCTTCCCATCCGATCCTTACTGAATGACAGTAACGTGAACGTAACGTTTTATAACCTATTTTTTTAACTGATTGTCCGACATTCTAGTCCCAAATATAATTAGGAATCAGTCTATCAACAATTGTGTTTTTCAGGCCTATTCGTTACACAACGATGTCTTCAAGCGCACAGATTACGCTGCATGAAATCTACGCCTCGTGCTAGCGAGGTAGTGACGCGCTTGACACTTCATTTCATGAATATTAATATGGTGTTAAAGATAAAGGCTATTAAGATATTCTTAACGAGCCTAAGTGGTCGATATAAAATAAAATATGTACATTTATTTATGGAATTAGGTGGCAAACGAGCAAGCGGATCGCCTGATGTTAAGTGAGCGCTACCCATAGACATCCGCAACAAGCAAATGTGTTGCAGATGCGTTGCCTTTAATAGACAGGAGAAAGGATATTTCCTCTTCCCCGCTAACCCGCTCCCATCCTATCCTTATAAGGAGAAAAGGGAAGATGACTCAAATTACGCCTCCTGCCCCTCAATTATCAGACGGAACGCAGAGTACCTCCACTTCACGCCTGTCTTCTGTGAGATCATGGTATTTCACCGGTCGTGCTGGGCCTGCAGTGTAACAGATGTTGCTGCATGCTCTACCACTGTTACATTTTATGGAATTAAAAATAATTCTACTAAACATGTATGTATTATCAATCGTTCATAGTAACGTTTCAAACCCTGAGACCAACATATAATTTGTGATCACTTACAACAACTGAGTCAGGGCTACAGAACATAGAGTTGGAGAAAGGCGATATGTTATTAGAAGATATCGCAAAACTGAGTGTTTTGCGATATCTTCTAATTGCAGTTACTGTTCGATAGAGTTAGTTACTCTCCCATAAACATATCGGCTTTCTCCAACTCTATGTTCTGTAGCCCTGACTCAGTTGTTGTAAGTGATCACAAATTATATGTTGGTCTCAGGGTTCACGGTACACTGAAAGGTAAACGGCCACATCCAACCGTGAATTGAGTCAAAACGCAGTGTGTCAGACAGTGCATTGTTATAACACTGTTATAGTACTGTTGTTCACTCGCTGCACACTGGGTCATAAATCATAATGCTAGATAGATTTTTTTTACATAATTATTTAATGTTATATTAACTAGTTCCGGGTTCGGATACAAGACTGACATATACTAATTTTATCCATAAAAAATGCTTGATTCTTTTAGGTTAGCATAACAATTGTATCTTAGAGGGATCTTGTACTTAAATATAAGTATAAACCCTGATCAAGTTTCACACAAACGAAAAAAATATCTGAGCAGTTTACGCGTATGCGTATGTACGAATGTAGATGTAAGCGGTCAAGACCGGTCCAAATCGGAATCCGTAATCTCTGCCTGCACCACAGGGCGTGAGTGCATACTGGAACAACTCACTACGTTTTAAATAATAAGGATAAAGTAAATAGTAAGGGTTTTAGACAAGTGTACAGGGGTATGTATGTAGGGGTAGGTCTTAGAAGAAATAGATGGACTGGGTGAAATGTTAATTAACTCAGTAGAGTTGAAATTATGGAGGATAGATTGACTTGGAAGACCAAAACTTGTTGAGCCGACCGCATGTAAAATGGTATCAAGGCGGGGCAAGAACACTTTTATTGAATTCCGCGCGGACATAGGTATCGGTAGCAATATTAAGCACGCATGTAAGTAAGTGGGAGAGAGCGAAATACTCTGCACCGCTCCCACTTTTTCCGACCAAGTGTGCAGCGAGTGAATAACAGTACTATAAGTACTGTATTTTTACCATTCACGGGGAACATGTGTCTTTCCTTTATAACTAAACAATATGGTAGGGGAGCCGAAGCGGGTACTTCTGTACATCCTCGAGATTTACATTAGGATTTACATACCTTGAACTCTGCTAAGTACCCTACGCCCACAAATTAGGCATCTATCTAGAGCCGTTCTCTCAGGGTAGTCCATTTTTTTTAATAAATCGATCATCGGACAAATTCGTTTACATACTAATAGTGTGCAGTTCAATAATAGGACGATTTGAGTCCGATTCAAAGGATAGTCACAATCTTATTTTACAAAACCGTCACATGAACATTTTTTTATGGAAGTAGGAGGCAAACGAGCAAGAGGATCACCTGATGTAAAGTGAGCGCTACCCATAGACATCTACAGCAAGGAAATATGCTGCAGATGCGTAGCCTACCTTTATTGCACAGAGGACGGCACAGACAGGAAAAATTAACCCCCTCCTCGTCCAATCCTTTTCCCGTTCTCATCCTATCCTTATGAGGAAAGGGTGGGAAGGGGAAGAGGACTGAAATTAGGCATCCGGCACCTTACTTATCAGACGAAACGCAGAGTACTTCTACATTCGTGCATCAGATGTTGTTGTTGCGGGCTCTACCACTGTTAATGGCTGACTTGCTCGCGGTCAATAATCCAAATATGCTGATTATATAATAATAATAAGCCGAATAAATGAAAGACTGTAGAGAAGATAAAAATGTTATATACATTCTTTTTTATCTTTTCACTAACTAACCTTCGAAATCTAATAGGTTGACATGACGCTCGAGGATGTTTAAGTTCAGCATCGCCGGCTCCCTTACTAACAGACTTAGTAATCATATTTGTTAAGCGATATACTCTCACGTATTGTCTTCCTCGTGTCTCCCTTTAAGGAGTGAACCGCAGCGTCTGATTCACACTCGCACTCGTCAACTGAATGTTGTATATATATAAAAATACCTAGTTGTCATTATTCTGAACTTTGTCATTGCAGATAGATTATGATCAGATAATGTTTTATTTAAATATTGGATTGCATGTCACGGTGACCATAGTCAAGATGCCGTCGTGGGGAAAGGTAGTGTTGATATCACTGCTTGTGACGTTTATGGTAGGGGTAGTGGTGGGGACAGTTACTTGGGCGTTGATGCGGAGTGACCCCACGCCACCAGATATCGAAGATTTGGATTGGTGGGAGCATACGATTATTTACCAGATATACCCACGTTCGTTCAAAGACACCGATGGCGATGGTATAGGCGACTTGAAAGGTAAGACTTGTAAATTAGCTTCAAATTTACGCAAATAATAAACACTGTAATTTATGTTATAAGAAAGTTTAAAGCTAGTAATACTTCGTTGCTTTTGTATTAAAGGTATGCTCGGACTTTGTTGCCGACCGGGTTTTGCAGGGCAAAGGCCTTGGTACCAATGTAATTTAAGAGCTGCATAGCTTCAGGTTGAAAAGGTTCAATTAATTTTCATTGTGTCTGTATTATCGTGTCCAAACGAACTGAGATAGTTTTTTAAATCCAACAGGTATCACTAGTGAATTAGATCACTTCGTGGACGCGGGCATCGGCGCGATATGGCTGTCACCCATCTTCGTCTCCCCGATGGTGGACTTTGGATACGACATCAGTGACTTCTACGATATCCACCACGAGTACGGCACAATGGCTGACTTTGAAGAACTGGTTCAGCGTGCACAAGAACTCAGTCAGGATTTTTTTATCTTATAGTCAATTAGATCATACTAATGAGTTTTAAATGAATCCGTTTAGTAATTTAGCTAAGTTTATGAGCTTGTGTGTTTAGATAATGGTCTTGTTTAACAGTTTGCCTCCAAGACTTGATATCCAGTATCCTGTTAGGCACCGCGTAACATTGACTTTTGCAAAAGTTGGCCATTCTTATTTCAGTGATATTTAAAAACCATTTTTACTTTAAAGACATCAAGGTGCTTTTGGACTACGTGCCCAATCACGCGAGCACGGAGTCAGAATACTTCAAGAAATCAGTGGCCAGGGTGTCGGGCTACGAGAACTACTTCGTATGGGCAGATCCTAAGATAGATGCTGAAGGCAACCGGACCGTCCCGTCCAATTGGGTAATGTATTTATCACATATAAGAAATTTAAAGTAGCGTTAAGCTTTGCATGAATTATCTTAAGGAATTAATATTTTTGTTTGAATACTTCAATGAATCAAACTGTAGATCAGCCAGTTCGGTGGAAGCGTGTGGGAGTGGAACGAGGAACGCCAGCAGTACTATCTACACCAGTTCGCCGTGGAGCAGGCGGACTTCAACTTCCGCGAGCTCGCCGTCAGGCAGGAGATGATTAACATTATGCAGTTCTGGATAGAGAAGGGCGCGCACGGCTTCCGTTTGGACGCTCTACCCCATCTCTTCGAAGCGGATCCCGCTGACTACGGCGGTATCTTCCCTGATGAACCACTATCCGGGAACATGTTCCTCGCGAGCGATCAGATTGGGTATACGTCACAGGAGTACATAAGGGATCTGATTGAGATATATGACGTGGTGTACGAATGGAGAGAATTCGCAGACAAGTGGCAAGAGGACAACGATTCGGAAACCATGTAAATTTAGTCATATGTATTACACTCTCTCGTAATGTTATGAATGTAGTTCGTGTTAACGTGTACGTCGCAACTCTCTTACGTAACTCACTCACAACATTTGTGTTAACGAACACCAAACGAACTGTAGAAAAAAAATATTTACATTTTTTTTATATATGATAAGGTGGCAAACGAGCACGTGGATCACCTGATGTTAAGTGAGCGCTACCCATAGACATCCGCAACAAATAAATGTGTTGCAGATGCGTTGCCTACCTTTAATGGACAAAGGAGGGCACAGACAGGAAAAAGGACATATCGCTTTCCCCGCTAACCCCTTCGTCCAATCTTCTTCATTTTCTCGTCCTATCCTTGTGAGGAAAGGGTGGGAAGGGGAAGAGGACTGAAATTAGTCATCCGGCAGCTCACTCATCAGACGAAACACAGAGTACTTCTACTTCACGCCTGTTTTCTGTGAGGTCGTGGTATTTCACCGGTCCAGTCGGCCAATTCGGTAACAGATGTTGTTGTTACGGGCTCTACCACAACAGTGGTACCATTTACTGCTAATGTAACGTAAGTCATAGATCGTTGTACTTCTTTGGTTGAGCCCGGTACTGTCCATGGGTATTGTAATGCCTCTGCGTGGCTCTACCACTATCGCTGATGTTTTACATTGGTGTTTTAATATACTTCAGAGTTCTTCTAGCGGAAGCATACGCGAATATATCTATGACAATGTTGTACTACGGCGACGAGCGCGGCCGCGTCGGCTGCCACTTCCCCTTCAACTTCGACGTCATCACCAGTCTCGGTGACACTTCCAGCGCCAGAGACTTTGTGTACGTGATCAGTCGGTGGCTGACGTACATGCCACGTGGCAATGTAGCCAACTGGGTGGTAAGTTAAAACATCGCCCTAGGAGGCACAGATGACTACTACTACTAGATAATCTCTACAGGTAGCAAAAGTAAGACAAATTAAATATATCATCTTATTATGTAAATAACAGTGATAGAGTCTGCATCAAAAACAATGAGGCACGAATGGACGAAATACCACGGCCTCACAGAAAACAGACGTTAAGTAGAAGTACTCTGCGCTTCGTATGATGAGTGAGTTGCCGGAGGCTTTATTTCAGTCCTCTTCCCCTTCCCACCCTTTCCTCATAAGGATAGGATGGGAATGGGAGACGGATTGGACGGGGAGGGGGTAAAAAGGAAATATCCTTTTTCCTGTCTATGGCAACGCATCTGCAACACATTTGCTTGTTGAGGATGTCTATGGGGGCCCTCACTTATCCTCGGGTGATCCGCTTTTGCCACCTTATTCCGTAAAAAAAAGTCTGAAATTTTGGCACACGATAAAATCCGTCAAACAAGAATGCCATGGAGCTCTCACGGTCAGGCATTTAACGAGGATAAATAATAGTTATTTCTTGTCATAGCTTGTATGAATCAGTTAGGTTTTTATTGGATTCGATATCGTGTCAATTGTGCTATATTTATCAATTGATAACCCTATAATTTTATATTGTAATCTTAAAAAACCAATAAAGATTAGAAACCATTTCATCTCACCGGATATGAAGTCGTAAATTTATTTTTTATATTTTTTTTCCAGTTTGGTAACCATGACAATAGTAGAGCACCGACAAGGTTCAGGACTAATATGGTAGATGGCCTCAACGCGTTAAACCTGATGCTCCCCGGAGTTGCCATCACCTACCAGGGCGAGGAGATCGGCATGAGAGATGGCTACGTTAGCTGGAACGATACAGTCGACGTGAGCGCCATCAACCAGGGCAACTCAGATAACTACATGGAGTACTCCAGAGACCCGGCCCGAACGCCGTACCATTGGAACAATTCTACCAACGCCGGCTTTACCACAGGACCGACTACCTGGCTGCCGGTAGCAGAAGACTACATGGAAATAAATCTACAAGCTCAGAAAGATGCTGAACGGAGCCATTACAAGGTAAATAAACATTTGATAAAGTTAAATCTAAAAAACAAATTTAGTGCAAATAATAATTTGAAGGTTAGACGATATCTGATGAAAACCTCTTAGCGAAAAGGCGTTTCTTGAACAAGGCAAATGGCAGTTTGTCAATTCATTGGTTTGGCCTTTTATTTATAATAAACTTTTATACTAATGATAACTACTTTAAACTGTATCCTGGCTCCTAAATCTTTTGCAGGTATACTGTTCTCTCAGTAGACTTCGCAAGGAGCCAGCCCTGTCTCACGGCTTCCCCCACCTGGAGGCGTTGTCCATCAACACCTTCGTGTTAGTGCGTCACATCTCGACGTACGACACCTACATGCTCGTGTTCAACGTGGGCACGGAGGCAGACACCGTTGACTTGTCCAGAGTCATGTTCCTGGAGGAGCCACTAATGGTTTACGAATCAAGCGTATTTTCAATTAGAAGATCGGGGTATGTACCTACTGCTTTTGCTTCAATACATTATCAATAACGAAAGATGTTTGAAAAGTGAGTGGCAGTGTTGGTACGTACGTACATCCAAGGAGAACTTATATATCGATCACGGTAACATACTAAACAAGAGCGATATAAGGATACCCATTACCAACGAGCTTGTATGCGTATGGATGTAGAAGAAGCGAGAGAGGTGTGCCAGGATCGAGTCGAATGGAGATCCATGATCTCTGCCGATCCCTCTGCGTTTTAGGGGCTGTTTACACCAGTAATATGAAAACTTATTTAAGGCGATCTTATTTAAGGTTTTAATTTCCGAAGCAAACCTGTAAGCCATCCTACTAGTCCTACTTATACATGCGAACGTTTGTAAGTATGTATGTGAATGGATTTTAATGAAACTTTACAATAATATAGCATACATCGGAATAAAATAAAAGCTATAGTTAATAAAGATATTGTGTGAATTCTTTAAAACATAACGATAAGTGTAAGGAGGTAAAATTTCCGCAATATGCAAGATATTCTGGTGTGCGCTGCAAAAACCGTTAGAGTTACACGTATATAATGTATAATAAAAATGTTTACCTTAAATAGTCCTACGAAAATTCCGCGAGAGCATATATCATTCTTTTATGTGTAAGCCATTATCGTCAAAATAGTGAACCATCTATTAATTATAGGGCGGAGCTAAGTTTGAATAAGGACCAAGTATCATAATTGTGAGTACATGTAAAATCATTTTAACAGTGGTAGAGCCCGCAACAACATCTGTTGCACGATTGTACCGGCTCGTAAAATACCACGACCTCACAGAAGACTGGCGCCAAGTATGAAAGCATATATGATGTGCCGTAGGCCCGGTGTCAGTCCTCTTCCCCTTCCTATCGTTTCCTACAAAGTATTGAATAGGTGAAGGGATCCCTCTTCGTGTCTGAGTAAAGGTATGCAACACATCTGCAACTCATTTGCTTTTTGCGGATGCATATGGGAAGCAGTCACTTAACATCAGGTGCTCTGCTTGCCCGTGTGCCACTCTCTCATATCAAAAAACCTGTATCATTATATTTGTATCGAAGTTATCTCGGTGTATTTTACAACAGATTATTAGCAATTATATAAAGTGCAATATTTTTAGTACGGCTGTAACCGCCGGGGTATCTTTATCGATACAATATAGATTATAATATTAGATAACTACGATATCATCATTTTTAGTTTACCGAATTGTAAATATAAATGGATAAAGGAAAAATATTATGTATTTACTAGTGACCCGCCCCGGCTTCACCCGAGTACCACTAATTATGTTGATCCGATCGCTACCAAACACAGGAATGTGCCAATCTGTAAATTTCATCGAAATCGGTCCAGCCGTTTCAGTCTATAGGGAACATACATACTTCGCTTTTTATATATTTTTTTCTTCATAAAAAGTATCCTATGTTACGTCTAATACTTCCAAGAATATGTGTACAAAGTTTCATGATGATCGGTTGAGTAGTTTTCGCGTGAAAACGTTACAAACACTGTGACAGGAGAATTTTATATATAGATTTATTACTACAGTAAGATAACATATTTAAATTTTTAAATTACCTTCTACAATTCACATATACTTAAAACATTCCGTTTACTTATAGTAGGGGAGCCGACGATGCTACACTTAACAAACAAAAAACGATTTTTTTTTAACAATATTAAATAAAAACTTATCTTAGGGCGTGGCTCTACATGTATGAATGTCTGAGAGTGAGAGATTGTTGCATATCGAATGGTCTGATCATTGCCAACCCTATCTCCTTTTCATCTGTTGAACTAATCAACTAATCCTCCACTTACCTCCAGAAGGCAACGCATCCTTAACTTTTATGATCCTTCCACCTTCATAAAGTACTTTTGGATGTCTGGCATTCCACTACCGTGCGGTTTTCGCGTAATTTCCTGCCTCAAACAGCCGCGTTGTGAAACGGTCTGTCTTCGGCGGTATTTCCAAACTAGTACGACTTAGGGTCCTTCAAGAAGCGAGCCTATCTCTTTCTCAAAGGCCGACAACGCATCTTCAGTTCCTCGGGTGCTTACCCCCTTCTTTTATAAAAAAAAGTATCGTATAAGAAAAGTTTGATGGTTTATTGCAGAGATATAATATCACTGGGCGAGATAACATTGCTGCCGGGCGAGGCGCTAGTGTTGCACGCGCCTCCAACATAGATCTAGTTAGTAGAATAATCACTAGTTATTTATTTATAGTACCAATAAAGATTTTAAAGTTACAAAAAAATTGAGCCTTATTTAAAAGCCCTTAATAGCCCCATAGACAAGTTTTTGAGACGTTTATATCTTATGGTATGCTCGATTGTCGAAACTTACTCTAGTGACGTGCATTGAAATATCGATAAGTTTAACACGTAAGTAGTGTTATTTAATTCTAATTACTTTTAGTAACAAGTGAACAACTGAAATAATGTTACCATTGCCTAAACTAGACCCTTAAGCCTTACAGCCTATTACTGTAGCTTTGCTGAAACTGTGTTAGTAATACTTCGTGTAAATACAGAACCGATTATCAAAAATCAGGTTTGTAGAGCTCAATATATTAAGTGATGAGGTGATCATACTGTCAGTTAATTACTTGTTTCTTATTGACTTATGGATCGGGAAAATGTGAGCAAATCCTCTGCATTTGTGTTGTCGCTCACATTTCCGGTTTGCCAGAATTGTATGAGTACCGTACTGAAACGTAAAGTTGCGTAGCTGACTTTAGACAGCAAGAGTCTTTATAAGAACTTGTCAAAGGAATGAGACTCAGTTTGTACTCCTGGCAACGGTCGTGACAACACCTCTTGAGGCCGCAGCCTTGACTGATTGTTATATGTAGTTGTATATAGTGTGTACAGTATATTGTGTAATAGAAATATTAAGCTACAACCAGTGAGAAATATCATTTGTGTATATTTTTGCTGAGTAAGTCACTTGTCTGCCTATCCTGCTAATATAATGCTGCGTGAAGAACCAAGTAAGCAATAATTTTCTTCTAGTTACGAAAGAAATGTTATTATAAAAACGAACGTATCATCCTCGTCTGGGGCTTATTAACAATTGCGCTTGTCAACAAATGACATAGTACGGCGCTCGCAGGCCCTATTTAGTACTGTATTATTCGGTACCGTAATTTGTCTCGTAACCGGGCGATTACCGGCCGGTACTGCTGACGTTGCTTCCGGCGGCTAGTGATGGTCCTAAGTGCACTCCGCGTACCGCATTTAAGATGTTACGGTATTTTAGTAAAGCTGCACGCCACCCGAGCCGGGTGGCCACGCCACTATGTACATTTAAATTTAAAACCTGTTTTTGACAGCACTCCAGCTTAACGACCCGATTTATCATCTAATCAATTTATTTTATAACTTCTTTTAAATAGCAAATAAGATTTGAATCATTATTGCTAATGTTTTATTACAGGCGCTTAGAAGATTTGATCACTGTAATAAATGACTTTATTAATATCTCACACAGGTTGTAGCCTAATTTTTGCACTACATAATATACTATCAACACCATATACGACTACTATACACAGTCAAGGCTCGGGCCTCAAGAGGTGTGGTCACGACCGACAGGAGTACAAGCTGAGTCTCCTTCCTTTGACAAGTGCTTATAAAGACTCTTGCTGTCTAAAGTCAAATACGCAATATTACGTTTCAGTACCGTACTCATACATTTGCGGCAAACGGGCATTGTGAGCGACATTATATTATACCAATTTTTTGTGTATTTTTATTAGACTTTCAATAGCGGTCAATACTGTAACAATAGAAGAATCGATTTTTGAAAATAATCTAAGAAGGCTGAATATTATGGCCATTACATGGTATTTTAAGCAACGTCCCATCTCTAGCGTAACAAGGTAAATGATCATTACCGAGGCAATCTCGACTAGCATGCAGCTCATCGCGCTCGCGTTAGGGCTCGCCTTAGTGGCAAGAGCGGGGGCGGGGGCGGCGGCGGAGCCCTGGTGGAGTAATGCGGTTTATTACAGGATCGTAGTCGATTCATTCAAGGATAGCAACGGAGATGGATTGGGAGATTTACAAGGTAATATATTTAAGACATTTATATATTTGCTTAAGGTCATGCAATCGAATATAGGAATTAAAAGTACACGCCATTTTATATACCTAGGCATGATAATATCTAGGGATTCATAAATAAAAAGCAATATAATAATAGTGCAGTTTTTAATAATTCATTTTGGTTTTATGTTTGGGAATAGCCAATATAGATTGCTATCTGCCAACTCTATAAAACCTCTGGACGGACCTAGGGACGGCTAGAGGTATTGTTTCTCTGTGGGATAACATAATCTACAGAACATTAGCAGAATTTCAAGATAAGCAAAATATTTGTACATTAATGGCAAAAATATGGCAAAAAAGCCAAGTACAGCTGCGTTATAAGAATCATAATAATATTTAAAGAGTTTTCATCAAATTTTCTTCCGAGAAATTCCGCTAAGCTATAAATCTTTTGGAAGTGCATTCCGTTTTAATAAAGCAAATTTCTGTTCTTTTTTAATTGCCAAGATAAGTTAACAAAAAGCACAAAAGCTCTTGATTTATACAAGCCTTTAATTTCAGGTGCAACTAAACAAATAGGTTATGTCCGAGCTTTGGGCGCCGATGCAGTTATTCTCTCACCAATCTGTGCAAGAAGCACAGATTGTATTTATCCCGGCATCGTTGACTTTACACAGATTGATCCACGCTATGGCGACTTAAATGCATTTAAAATATTATTAGAAAACTCACAAAAATTAGGTTAGTGGCCATTAGATAATAAAAATATTTATTATTATTGGGTAGCGCTTACTTAACATCAGGTGCAGGTGACGGACAGACAGACAGACGGACAGTAGAGTCTTAGTAATAGAGTCCCGTTGTACCCTTTGGGTAAGGAACCCTAAAAAGAGCAATAAATAAGTCCACAGTGCAATGTTAATAAAATAGTGCCAGAAAATATGAGTCGAACAAAAACTTTGATATTAAGATTGCAGAGTCCATAAGCACTAAGTAACGAAACAAACTGCCGAAGGACTTAACTTGCCTCGCAACTTAGGCTCGCAAGTTTACGCCATTCTCAACTTTGCTATACTTTATTTGTTTTCGTCCATTCGTTTAAGTATATTCTATTTATTCACAGAGCTTAAAGTGATAATAACCTTGGAATTGGAAGCCACAAGCGTTGCCTCGGAATGGTACAAGTTAAGCGAGCAACGAAACATCGGTTACGAAGATAGGATTCTGTGGAAGGAAGGCAAGCCTAATGTGCAAGAGGTTATACATTTAACAGTTTATTATGTGAGAGTTTAAAATGGCGACTTTTTTAAAATAAATAAATATACGACACGCCCGTAACCCAGAGGGGTAGCCAGAGATCATGGATTTCCATTTGGCACGATCCTGGCACACCTCTCTCGCTTCTTCTACATCCATACATCTACGCATACATGCTCGTCGGTTATGTGTCCTCCTTATATCGCCCTTTTTTAGTAAGCCACTAATCTGATCGATATAAGTTCTCCTAGGGCGTCCCCTACCAACACCGCCACTCACTTTTGCTACATAAATTTGTTTCGTTATTCTCTCTTCATTCATCCTTTCAACATGGCCGAACCACCGAAGCATACCTTTCTCAATTCTACTCACAACATACACTTTAAACCACACCTTTCCCTTGCAACGCTATTTTTTGCCCTATCATTCAAAGTTTACAAATAACCAGACATGATACACTATCATGTCCAGTTGATTGTAAAAGTAGACACGTAGTAGATACGTATGGTGTAAGCAGTAGTAATAAATAATCTGCATGCTTCCTTCCCAGATCGAAAGCGCCATAAATTGGACATGGTCGGAGGCTCGGAGCGCGCACTACGTAGCCTCGGACAATGGTGCACAGCTAGATTTATGTACCGAAAACACAGCAGCGGCGCTGTCGGCGGCGCAGTGTATCTGGCTGAAGAGGGGAGTGGCTGGAATACTTCTCAAGGTCCACGACACTGGCTGTACCGCAAACCTGATTAGAAAGCTCGCAGCAGACGGGAAAAGTTGTGCTCGAGGCGCTAATTTAGAAATACCGTAAGTTAATAGAGTTAAGGACTCTTAAAATACGCTTACTTATTGCTTCTAAAACATCTCTTAACACTATTAGTAGAGTGTGTGCTGCCGCTGTAGTACTATTTATACATATTTGGAGTTACAAATGTTATCTATCTTTATATACATACCAGTTACCCGCCCCGGCATCGCCCGGGTACCATTAAATATGTTGATCCGATCGCTACCAAACACAGGAATGTGCCAATCTGGACAATCCCTGTACATTTCACCGAAATCGGTCCAGCCGTTTCGGAGTGTTCACTATAGGGAACATACATACTTTGCTTTTTATATACTATTTTTTTTTATAAAAAGTATCCTATGTTACTTCTAATACTAATGTCTAAATTGAAATTGTTTCTTCCTTTATTAAATTCTCTAAGTAAAATGCTGAAGAATTTGAAATCATTGGAGAAGATCGGAACTCGAAAACTTTGGTTCGTAACGTAAATGAAATGGTTCGAAATTTATTGGAATTCAGATTTAATAACTGATTGAACGGTATACAAGTGTAATGAACAATACGGTCGAGTCAAGATTCTTTATCTGGGGGGTTACAATAGTGGTAGATAACCCCTTTCAAATCTTAGAGATGGACCAATGGATGGAACAATCAGTCTCTTACGTAAGAATGAAGATTTACACAAAGAATATGTACTGAAAATTTAATAAATGAGAGATAGGGCTGACGTGGTAGTGATAGTCCATAGTGTTGCAATAATTATACAGAAAACTTACTTATATTGTAAACCAGATGGCATCAAATTCTGGCATCCATAATAATGAAATCATATTCAATACAAAAAAACTATCCCTACTAATATTATAAATATGGATGTAAGTTTGTTTGTTGCGCTTTCACGCGAAAAATACTCAACCGATCATCGTGAAACTTTGTACACATATTCTTGGAGGTATTAGAAGTAACATAGGATACTTTTTATAAAAAAAAATAGTATATAAAAAGCGAAGTATGTATGTTCACTATAGTGAAGACTCCGAAACGGCTGAACCGATTTCGATGAATTTCAACATTATTAGTGATGCCGGGCGAAGCCGCGGCGGGTCACTGGTTTAATAATAAAGCATCCAAAGTGAGCACCTATTGAAAAGTCGACAAACGAATTCAAAAACGGATTCAAGAAACGAAAAGTGTCGCAAAGAACTTAAAACTTTACATTACTTAGTACTTTAAGTACTTTGAAAGCAACTGGAGGAATACACGAATATCCCCCGCACCCCGCACCCCGCTCACAGTAATTACGGAGTGTAAATACATGAAATGGAAAAGAAAAAGCTTCTGGAGTGCCGTATCATTACTGGCGTGGGTCCAACAGTTCTGTGAAATTAATGATCTGAAAGTTTGATATTAAACGTTACATATCATACCACTTCCAGTGCAATTATTGTGGAGAGTGAACTGAGTCCAGCGGCATCTGGCGGCTTCTACGACTACGAAGGGAACGGTGCCAATATCGTAATAAGTAAAACGTTGACAACGGCTACGAGGCCTACAGCACCGGACTTGGCTGTAGCGCTACACGCAGCTATGTTGCACTCACCACAAGACATGGCAGCCACTTGGCAAGTTAGTGTCTTTATTACACCATCTGCTGGTCGTAAATTAAGTCAGAACCACACCGGCAATGTATCGCACGAACACGTCGGTTTCATACTAAATTGTTGAAATGTTTGCTTTACCTAATGGTGAATTAGTTAAACGTATAAAGTATTTTATATTATAGTAAAATGTTATTTTATATAACAAATATTCCTATATTATTATACTAGTGACCCGCCCCGGCTTCGCCCAATTACCACTAATTATGTTGATCCGATTGCTACCAAACACAGGAATGTGCCAATTTGGGCAATCCCTGTAAATTTCATCGAAATCAGTCCAGCCGTTTCGGAGTCTATAGGTCTATACTATACTATCTAGGAACATTGTACATACTTCGCTTTTTACATATTTTTTTTTATAAAAAGTATCCTATGTTACTTCTAATACCTCCAAGAATATGCGTACAAAGTTTCATGATGATCGGTTGTGTAGTTTTCGCGTGAAAGCGTAACAAACAAACTTACATACATTCACATTTATAATATTAGTAGGGTTTCTTCATGGTGGTTTACGGTCCTATATCTAGCAATGGAGGTTTGTTAGCTGATAGAATTATATAATGTCAACCAAAAAGTATTTAATACGGTTATTATAGTTTCAAATAGATGATTAAAGTCATATTCCAGCCAGGTATTTATAGCCAACGGAATTGCACAATTATTTTGGACAGTTAAAGGAACCAAGAGAGGCGTGACTAATGATGTGATGGATGCTATAATGACCCAACAAAAAGGAACACGGCAAGATGAAGATAACATAAGAAATATGTTTTACACATTAAGCATATTTACTTTAAAAAAAGCGTTAATAAAAATCATAAAGAGGAAAGATTTGATTGTTCGTGTATTGAATTAGCTCTGAAACTACTGGACCTATTGGAAAAATTGTTTCATTATGAGAATCCCACATTATCCCCGAAGAATATAAGTGATTTTACGTATGACGTTTTAAATGTTTGTTAAGCCGCTACTTACTAAAACAATAACTACTTGGAGATAAATGTCACTAAAAATAGTCTTATGATATACTTAGCTAGTACAATTCATATTCTAATTGGTGTAATGACATTTATTACATAACAGACTAGCCTGCCAGATGGAACACGTATAGCTACAAGATACGGCAGTGAAATGGTGGACGCAATCAACCTCCTAGCTCTAATACTTCCTGGTGCTGCTATAATCCAGCAGGGAGACGAACTAGGCGCTGCAGATACTCTTCTAGAATGGGTGTCTACAACTGACTGCTGGCCAGTTAAAGGGACCCCTTCATTAGCACCGTTCCCATGGGATGACACGCTAGGTGCTGGGTTCACGAGTGGAGAACCCTGGCTCCCTCTAGCAACAAATTACAGATATGCAAACGCGAAGACAGAATTTGCTAATGACTTGAGTCACGTTGGTGTTGTCAGGGTTGTGGCAGCGATGAGAAAGTCACAGGTTATGGGACCGCATACAGAGGTAACTACTAAACCTTCATTATCTATCTTAAAGACATTCAAAAAAATGCAGGAATCATGCATATCGTATTGAAATTTCACTGCTAAGACGGCTGACCAAAAAAAATAACAGATAAAGTTAGAGAGACAGTAGAGCATATGCGTCTAAGAGTTTATAATTTAGAATGTCTTGTGTATTTCTAGCGAAATATCTATCAGGAGATTTCTTTAGGAAAAATATTTCTTTCCGAAACAAGCGCTTCAGAAATTTCCTAGCGAGCATCCTCAAAGCATTGCCGATGAGCGAGGGCGGGGTAACGTATGCTCGGATTCAATGTTACCCGCACGGGAAAATAATGAGATGCAATCCACAACCGCGTCCTTTATACCTACGTTTATACGTATAACAATGTACATTTTCACTTCGTCTAGTCCTTCTGAGGCGGGGGACGTCGAAGTTAATACTTTTACATCAAACTGAACCTATTTTAGGAGAAACTGTTCTTAAAAACACTATATACATATTTAATCTCTCATATGCTTTAATACTTATAGGAACGTACAGATAGGGTGCGTTGACATCTAACTCCATCTTGAATAGTTCGGGCGTTATGGTAGGGTGACATGTAGCGAAATACATTAGGACATTACAAAATATAATGTTGGATCGATAGTACAGTAAGTAGACTGGCTTCATGTAACGACACTCCTCCAAGCACGTAGCGCGTGTCCACGATGCAACCCGATTGTCATCACTCTTCGTAATGTAAGGACCGCTACCAGGTTCGCCGTTACGGTAGAGCTTGGGGTTGTGTCAGAGTGACTGACAGCTCGAATGTTTTACTCGTCAAGTCACTCTGCATTCGGACTTGATCTCTTAGTGGCAATGCGCAAATCCGGACCCGACAACCTATGCCTAGCACTGTCCTATTCATTTATTCGTAAATTAATTTTAAATTTGTAATGTCACTATTTAACAATTTTCCTATCAAATTAATAGGCTTTTCCTTCTTTATTTCCTCGTTAAGGACGGTTCTAGGTTATTTATCATGACGCAACGGCCTTTAGGAGCCGAGTAAAATAGAAAATAACGCTGAGAATGATCCCATACCGCTTGCGAGCGCTGCGATGCACCGCGTTAGGTCAATGAAATATTTTTCCCAAGAACAATTACATGAACCCTTATATAGACCAGATTGTGGAGACAATATACCAAACAGCTGTAAAATGTTACACATTCCGAATAACTACTACTTAAACTACCGATTAAACGTTACGATGGGTAAAACCGCGGGGCACTGCTAGTAAAAGAATATTGTACAGATTTTAATGCTTTCACAATTTGTGGACAATTAGATGTCAAACGACCGTCATTTGAGTTGCTAGAAGTAAGATTATTGACTTTTTTTTTCTTTAGAAACTAAATTGATTTAACGAGAAAGCGGGTTCAGAATATTAGATGACTCCTAATAGGCATTTGTAACAAGCGAATGGGTTGACGTGTTGCCTAACTTTAAGCAACAGAGGAGGGGATAGACAGGAAAAGAGATGTTTCCTTATCACCATTATTATTTACTTATAAAAATACTGCGCCTTTTCGAATCACTTTGGTCAGGCACGATGCAATGTTAAAGAGAAAATTGGAATTTGTTTCGGAAGATATTTTAGACGATGCACTACAAACAGTTATTATGTTTAAAAAAACTATTTTAGTAACCAGATCACAGCAACACCTTAATTTTAGTTTTAACGCCCTCTCGTGGTAGATTATAAAACACTTTAAACCGAGACATTTTAATTGACTGCGGTGATAAACCAGTTTAAACCTATAATTACAAATTAAACAATTACAATATCTTTTCAGATCAGGCGCTTAGGAGATGCCCTAGCTGTCTTAAGGTGGGGCGGCAGCAGTTCTCTGTTAGTGATTGTCAACCTTGGTAGAAGTGAGACCGATATCGAGCTGACGAAGGTTCCTGGACTTCCACCAACAATGACTGTAGCTGCGAGCTCAGGAGGGTCAAGCGTGTCCACTGGAGAACCTGTCTATATTGACAAAAGACTAAGACTCGGTGCTGGAGACGCGGTCTTGCTCGCTGGTCCACCGAGACAGTGTGGTGGTCCAGGACCAGTTGATAAAATAGCTAACAAGTTATCTGAAGGTTGGCAGAGAATCAACAAGTACTTTAGTAATATTTAAGGTCAATAGTTCAGCTGTGGTATCATTACTATGTTAATGTATAATAAAACTGAACAATGATTACCACGTAACATACATATATACATTTCTATTAACATTTTGTCTGTTTTTGTTATACCTTAATTTCATCTATATTATATTATATTATCTATACTGATAAATACAATTGAAGTGTCTGTATGTTATATCACAATAACATTTCCATACTCAATACACATGATGTATATACATACATACGGTACTTATAACGAAAATACAATTTTTAAATGTTTTGTCTGTCTGTCTGTTTATTCCGAGTAATCTCCGAAACGACTGAACCGATTCGAATGGGATTTTTACTACAAGATAGCTAATATTGTCGGGATTCCAATAGGATCATTTAATTCAAGCAAAATATATATGGCTCCGCGCAAAAAGTGAAAAACCCTCGAAATTGTGAAAAAACCTACGCGGCGCCGTATCGAAAAAAATAACATAAACTTCTTACTGTTTTACGTGTAAGCCTCTTTGAAAACGTTAAACGATAGTAGGTAGGGGTAAAAATTATAGGTTCACATGATCGACATGTGCAACATGCGTTAGCGACAGCGTCAGCAACATGCCTATTGAACTGAAAACATCTTTAACTGCGTTAGACGATTTTAGGTATGGTTGGTGGTAATCTATAAATAAAATTAATATGTTTGTTTTTATGTCAAAATATAGTTTTGAATTTCGTTTTATTTTGTCCGATAAAAACAAAATTAATGTAAAAAATACGATTATGTACTTTTATCCTGCGAAGTGATTTATCTGTTTTAATTTGATTCCACGCGGACGAAGTCGCGGGAAACGCTAGTGATAAATTGAAAAGTGTCTGTATGTTATATCAAAAAAAATTCCATACTCAGTACACATGATGTACATTTTTTTTTAATAAGAGAAGGGGGCAAACGAGCGGCGGGAACACCCAGGTGATCAACGACGCCCATGGACACCCGCAACACCAGAGGTTCTGCAGATGCGTTGCCGGCCTTTTAGAAAGAGAAAGGCTCGCTTCTTGAAGGACCCCAAGTCGTACTGGTTTGGAAATACCGCCGAGGATAGACCATTCCACAACGCGGCTGTGCGTGGCAGTAAATGTCGAGAGAACCGCACTGTTGAGGAATGCCAGCCATCCAGATGGT
The DNA here is from genome assembly GCA_029849275.1 of Papilio elwesi. Classification (NCBI taxonomy): domain Eukaryota; kingdom Metazoa; phylum Arthropoda; class Insecta; order Lepidoptera; family Papilionidae; genus Papilio; species Papilio elwesi. The sequence continues at coordinate 178,516 of CM056687.1, read as the reverse complement.
GTTGATGGTACCTGGCGGTCTGTCGTGTCGTACGATGACGAAACTCGGCGGCAGGAATCATTCCAAACAGTTCTTCGGAACACTCCCCGTGGTATATACGGTAAAAAATTCAGAGGGAGCTGACGTCCCTCCGCAAGGCCAGAGTATCAAGCTGATCGGTAAGAGCTCGGTCGTTGACGATTCGAGTCGCTCTCCGTTGTATACGGTCAAATGGAAGAAGCTGGTATTGGGGTACATACGGCACTTATAACAAAATTACATTTTTTTAAAATGTTATCTGTCTGTCTATTTGTTCCGGGTAATCTCCGAAACGACTGAACCGACTTGGATGGAACTTTAACTATAAGATGCTAATATTGTAGGGATTCAAATACGCTAATTTAATTTAAAATTAAATTATCACATTCAACCTTTTACTGGTATCTTAGCAAGAGTGCGTCGCTAACATACCAGTAAAAGGTTTAATGTTGCTCCTCCTCTAAAGAGTATAAAAAACTGTGCTCAATGAAAATAATGTAATAAGATTATATAAGTAACCCTGAAACTGACACCAAAGAATTTATATCAAACTAGCTGTATCCTGCGACTTCGTCCGCGTCGAAATAATTTCGAGAAAACAATTTCGAAGGTTTTTCACTTTATGCGCGGAACCATAAATATTTTGCTTAGATTAAATTAGCCAATTTGAATCCCGACCATATTAGCTATCTTCCAGTAAAAGTTCCATCCGAATCGGTTCAGTCGTTTCGGAGATTACCCGGAACAAACAGACAGACAGAGAGAAAGGCAAAAATTTTTAAAATTGTATTGAGTATGGAAATGTTATTTTGATATTACATACAGACACTTCAATTTATATTATGTTATTAAAAACAATGATAATATCTGAATTCTAGTAATTGAATTTAACATTGAGTCTGGGTATAGGTTGGATAAAGATTTATCGCCACATAAAAATAGATTGTGCAATCTAAATCCGCGGGTGGTTTTAAATAACACCCCCTCGGCAGTCACAGAAGTAGAGCGTAGAGTAATGACTTATATACGATAGTAGAGGCGCGCAGGGCGGCAGGCGGCAGGGCGGCAGGGCGGCGCGCCACGCTTCATTTCGTATCGTCTCTATGACCTATTTCCGTTACCATGAGCCACTATTATTTTACAATTATTTTTATAAGCCCTGTTAATTGTTTCATTTGCTTTGAGTGACTTGATCATAATGTAAAGTTGAAAGATTCGAATTGATACCAAAAAGCATTGAAAACAAATATTTGATACCAATTTATTTTTTTCAACAAGATTATTCAATCGGATTGTAAACAATAATTTAGTAGAATAAAGTGATTCAATTCGATATTGAAATGGGGAATTGCTTCAAAATGGAGTCATCCAAACTGTAATAACCGCGAACTCTACTTTCCTTTAATCCGCCAACCGCTAGGTGGCGTTGTAAGGACGCCGGGCGGCAAAACGAGTTAACATGCGAAAAGTACGATATTATAAATTGAACTAGTAGTTTACTTAAGTAGAGTACTCACAGAACTTGCTCTTCTCGGCATTACCGAGGATCGCAGAGGCGAATATCGCGATGCAGAGGGTCAAGAGCGCGCGCGCCGTCATGGCGGCGCGGCGCGGGCTGGCTGGGGCCCGGCGCGGCGCGGACTGGCGCGGCCCGCGGCTCCTCCGTGCGACCTATCGACCCACGCAACTATCGCGCACGCGCCACGTACCCCGCGCAATGTTGCCCACGGGCAAAATTTAACTTCTGGACATTTTCTTTACGAATCCGTAATAGTTTTTGACATAAACTTCTAAGTTTTCCATCGTTAATCATAAATCGATGCTTTAATAAAGTTCAGCATTAAAAAAAATTGACATACTCGTCACGTCACAGGAGTTTTTGAGTGTTTTAAAGATTTTTGAAATTATGTACACAGAGAGTAAAATGAAAAAAACTACATCGACGTAAATATGGCAACATTTAATGTTCTCGGAGTACGGGGCGATTCATTATTCGCTTACTGATACTACCAGCTAGCAGTGAGTCATTCTTTCAGCGAGGGAATGAATGACGCGGCCTTGGTACGCACTCACAATCAGTAACGTGCGCCCGTCGACCAATATGTATACATGTCTACATACGTATCGTTTTATTTTTTAATGAAAAGACCCGTAAGATTCATCCCCCTCTAATACATATTATACAGGGGTAAGAAAGACTGCTTAGACTGACTGACTAGGGTCACCTAATAAGTGTTTACCGACGCATATCAACATCTGCAACACCAGAGGAACTGAGGCCGGCCTTTAAGGAGTACGCTCGCTTGGACCCTTGTTATATTGGTTTGGAAGTATCGCTTACGATGGATCATTCAAACGAATGTCCGAACGAAACTTTAATCCCCGAACAGCCTTATGTAATAATTCCCCACACACAATTGTGATGTTCAACCCATTACGGACAGTACTAGGGCTAATTAAATATTTATCATTCTATTTCTATGTCACTTAAGCGAGAAAATACTTTGACTAGTACTTGTTTACACAGTAGTTTTGTTACAGTAGACAATTGCGTAGACATGGTATTGAGGACACTTCAGTTGGTGGAGTACCAGCGGGGCAGTTACACGCGTCAAGTCTCGGCTGCTACGGGCGTAGTGCGTAGCTACGAGTGGCAGGTAGGCAAATGAGTAGAATTAACAAAAGATATACTAAACAGCATTGGATGTTAGTTTAACAACAATATATTCGTCTATTTAATACAATATATTTTAATTAATTTATAATTATTTTTGTATTAAGTTTTCTCTATTATATTATGCATGTATTATACGTATAAACCTTCATCTTGAATCACTCTATCTATTAAAAAAAACCGCATCTAAATCTGTTGCATAGTTTTTTAGATCTAAGCATACATATGGACAAACAAACGGGAACGTATTTTTATATAAACTTTACGGAGCGGCGTAGGTCCTTCAGTTGCTATTAAAGTTTAGCGTATCGAAATTCATTCAGCTGAACTTCACGATTGTAGCTGTTTTTAACTAGCTGTTGCCCGCGGCTTCGCACATATTTTTTTCGTATTTTTTTTGTAAGAATATTAAGATAACATGTATCGAAAAGTTGATATTATCATAACATTACTATGGCAATCGATATTGTACATGAAATCGATGTTTCATTTATTTTCCTATCATTCGGGAATAGTTTTATTTACGGGATAAATGGGTGACTATGTGTGTGCAACATTTCCTGTTAATCAGTTGAGTCGCGAATTAGTTAAGGAGTAACAAACAAACAAACTCACATTTACATTTATAATATTAGTGAGGATATTGCAACATAGAAAATAAATTAGCAAAATATTAAATTTAGACATTTTATTTAATAGACTATTCTAGGTGGCATTGTAACACATATGAATACAAGTATGCGATTTATATGTGAATAAATCGGATATTTAACAGTGGTAGAGTCCGCAACAACATTTGTTGCACGTGGCCGGCTCGACCGGTGAAATACCACGAACTCACAGAAGAGGCGAAAAGTAGAAGTACTCTGCGTTTCATCTGATGAATGAGATGCGGGAGGCACAATTTTCACAAATCGACTTGTGAAAGTACAACAGAGACAAATGTACGAACCATTCGCGTTCCCAACCTGTTGAAACGGACACGAGCTGCATTCCTAGCGCAACTAAAGGCCGTTCATGTGAATCCTCCCACAGATATTTCACACATAACACCGAAATACTTCGACCAATCAAATCGGTATGATAAACTTTATTTTATTTAAATAAAACCGTTGAAAACTTCTTACCTTAAACTTAGAGCATATAGCTGTTACGTCGATACAAGTTACTGTTACATAGTACGGGATGCTATCCATGAATATTTAAAACTATCAATGAGCTCTCACGCCCTCAAACTATTGGCGTAGGCAGATATTACGGATTTAAAATAGTCTACAAACAATAAGCATCTACGCAAACGCACTCATCGGTTATGAGTGCTATTAATACCGCCTTTCTAAATCAATATGTTCGGTAAGGACGACCCGAACAAAGACTGTCACTCCTTAAACTCGTGTCAACGTTGTTTCATTCATCCTGTCAATATGTCCGAACCACGAACCATACCTAACCCATAAATTTAATAATTTTAAGCCACACTTTTCACTTACCATGCTATCTAATCCTAAAGTGTTCATCTAAAAGTCACGCCTAGCATACTTTTCAAAGGCTTCGTATGTACATATATACAGATGTAACGCACTACGCAGCGCACATCTTACGTCCACACCCGTAGGGTTAAATTCGCCTAGCAACAGCGCGCGCGACGGATCGGCCGCCATCTTTTGTGTTGTTTAACACGACCGCCCGCGCACGAGTAGCGACACTATCGCTCCGACGTAAGTACGCTGTCTTCTTCCGCTCGGTCATGTTGTGTTGTTTATATCTCGTGTACTGTATCTACTATCGTTTTACCTATAATTATTGATTGTTTAAGAGTAATAGACGTTATTTACCAATCTCATTCGTTGTTTAACTGAGATCCCAGCTCACTTACTTTTAAGGCCAGCAACGCACCTGCAGTTCCTCTGGTGTTGCGGGTGTCCATGGGCGTCGTTGATTACCTGGGTGTTCCCGCCGCTCGTTTGCCCCCTTCTATTATAAAAAAAAACTTACAGTCCTTACACAGATAATTTAATTGTTGTTCAACGCCATCTATTATCACTGGCAAGGATGTAATCGATTACTATTGTATACAAGATAAAACAATGTTAAATGAACATCCAATTATTTTATTAAAGAATTGTTACATAGGTTTTTGTATATTTGATACGCGTTAAATAAAAAAGTGAAAAAATTGGCTAACTAGCAAACAGTTCACCATATTAGGTAACTGATGTCCTTGGGCATCTGCACAACCTAACGAGTTACAGATGCGTTGTCCAGGTTTACTTTACAGGAAATAAATAAGAAAAAAGATATTTTCTTCCCCTTTCCATCCCCCCACCTGTGAAATCCTTTCCCCCCTCCATCCTATCCTTATTAGTGAATAATAAAAGAGAGATGACTACAATAAGGACTCCGGCACCAAAGCAGAATACTATTACTTCACGTTTATCTCCTGGGAGGTCGTGGTATTTCACCGGTCGAGCAGGCCCGTTCATGCCTGGTGCATGTTGTTGCGGGTTACCGCTGTTGAAATTATTTAAAAAGTTTGTCATTTTTTTCCATCTTTAGCATACTTGTGATCAGCAGAACAAACGAAAGTACAAATTAATCGCGAATAAATATTTGATGAGCAAACTCCGAGAGCATTGAGAGCCAATAGATCAAGCAAATAAAACTGAAAAAATACACCATATGATAAGGCTACCACCCTTCCCTAAAGTCGGTATTAGTCTCGAACCACGAAATATTAGGTCTACTGACCAACGCCGACTTCTCAAGTTGACGCCGGTAGCATACCCTTACTGATTACAACACCCTCCTCCCGTCACACCGCCCGACCCCCGCCGGCCACTTCACACCACTCGAGCCCGAGTGCCTCTCGACTTTACTCGAGGGCTCTTCATACGCAGGTATCTTTTTGACAGGACCCTTACGTTCGTGATGAGTTTTGACAAGGTTAGTGAGATTAGTTTCGAAAACGAGGGGGTGGGGATCAAGTCAAATTAAATTGTATTTTTATAATTGTAACAACTTGTAGAAAATAGGAAAGAAAAAGGACTTTGATTAGGCCTCTGGCATCTCACTCATCGCACATGTTAATACTAATTTGGGAACAAAGCGTAAATATTATTATAAGACAGCGTAAGAATTGTGTTTCTAAATAATTTTACTTGCATAATTTTATACTTTAAAGGCGGTTTATATCTTTAAATTCTGCTCGGCTATACGTAATTTTTTATTTGTCCCCGCCGTTATCCCACTTCTGAAATCAGCACAGTACGACCGTAGTCCATAATCTAATAGTGTTTTACGGCCGGACGCCTGGCTATTAGTAGATTATCGAAATATTTCACTAAAACATATTTTAACTATTCCCAAACAAGTTTAAACTTAGTTGTATTCAGTGTACAATTAATTAAAAAAGTGGAATGGCGGATTCGAACCCACGACCTGTGGATGTTTCGCAGTCTGTAACCTAAGGCTATTGGCGTTCTCTTACACTTTATTTATATGCATATGGAAATTGTTTTATATGCCTTATTATTCTATGATTAAATTAAAATAGCGTCACAGAACCCACGACCGATAAGTTTTCTAAGACTTGTAAGGAAATTATTGGCAGTGTACAACGCCAGCAGATTGCAAGAATAAGATCTAAATCTTAGAAAATTGTCCAACGAGTCGGGGGAGACTGGACGCCGCACAATCGAGACGAAATTCACAAACGAGGTCACAATCGAATGCGGCCGACAGCGGCAGAGCTCCTTGAATGGGTCGCCGCCCGCCCCAGACCGCCGCCCACCCTCGCTGCCGCCTTATCTCTCAACACGGATTTTAATTACATCCGTTTGTTAAATGGAAAGTTTCTATTCATATTTTATGATTGTAACTCCTTTTGAAGTGTACACCTCTGTTACGAACAAGATGGATAAAATTATGTAAGGCTTAAAGAGTCTTGTCATGTCATTTTTTTATTATTATATAAGTCATGTGGTCCCATTCTGTAAAGACATGTTTTACGTAGTATTTTTTTTTGCACATTCGCAGTATATATGTTTCGTACTTCAAAATAAAAGAAGCTACCAGAACTTCTAGTAGATCTAGACTATGACGAATGGGAAAACCTTTTAATGATTATATCCCTACTAATATTATAAATGTGAATGTAAGTTTGTTTGTTACGCTTTCACGCGAAAACTACTGAACCGATCATTGTAAAACAGAAGTAACATTTTTATGAAAAAAAAATAGTATATAAAAATCGAAGTATGTATTTTATTTTATTCTACACTTTCGGAAAACTTACAGATACAATAATAATTACAAAAGGATAAAAACTAAACTAAGGCCAATTACAAGTTTTCGCTAATGTATTATTATATATATATATATATATATATAGATGCGAAGTCTTAGTAGCATTACAACACTAGTGCTGGTCAAAAAACCATTCCGTTAAGAGTCTTTTGAACTTAACAACATGTGTGTATGTATGTATGTTCCCTATAGACCCTAGACTCCGAAACGGCTGGACCGATTTCGATGAAATGTACAGGGATTGCCCAGATTGGCACATTCCTGTGTTTGGTAGCGATCGGATCAATTACCAGGGTGAAACCTGGGCGTTATTACGACTTTTGACTTCAAATTGTTATTACGACTTAATTACCTCCGGTACCTCCTGTACCTCATCAGATGAAACGCAGAAAAATTTACTTCGCGTTTGTCTTCTGTGAGGTCGTGGTATGTCACCGGTCGAGCCGGCCTATTCGTGCAACAGATGTTGTTGCGGGCTCTACCACCATTGAGACGACTTAATAGGCTTATGCTAAGCGACTCTTTTATTCGGCCACCTTAAGACAGATGAAACTGTGCCTTTCAAGTACACAATGTTAATAATCTGAATACTTAGTCAAAAATAGTCTTTTTATAAATAATAATAATTAATTAACATATTATTTGTAAAATAGAATAATTGTTATATGCAATATTAATAAATATTTATTACAAAATCACAAACATAGAAAACTCAGTCGACCGACCAATCAATGAACCATCGATTAATTGCATTAATCAATCAAGATTAGGCATTAACAAAAAAAAATAAGATAAAAAACTGAGAGGTCCAGGATCAGCAGAGGTCTCGAATACCAGTCAGCCCAGCGAAGGGCGGAGGCTGTCAGTAGGTACCCCAGACCACCGCCGATGATAAGTAAGCGCCGAAAATTCAACCTAATTCTACATATCAGCGCTATTCGAGGCGTTATCACGCTCTATCTGATACGGGGGACTTCCACTGATAATGAGCTACTATCATTACATTCAATACACAAAAAAATATATTTAATTCGTATTTAATACTACAGCAAACTCATTAAGGCAGTCGAACTAGAAATCAACATGTAAACACTACGCCGTCATAAAGGTTAGACGAAGCCACCTCGTATCATGTCCGATAAACTATCCTTCTGTACTTTAAGTGATTCTTAAAACATTCGCAGACCCTTGAGGCAGCTTTAAAGCTACATGAACAGACTAACAGACCAGACTTGACTGTTGAAGTGTCAGTGATGAGAATACAAGACCAAAGAAAGAAAATATAACCGCAGTCATCTCTATTGCATTCCTTGTTTTCCATTTTGAAAGGCAGGTAAAACTCCCACAACCAGTTATTTTGAGCAAATCTGTACCGATAAATAAAATTGAAGTGTCTGTATGTTACATCAAAATTAAATTGGCATACTCAAAACACATGATGTATGTACGGTACTTGTAACAAAAATACAATTTATAAGTTTTTTGTCCGTCAGTTTGTTCCGGGTAATCTCCGAAACGACTTAACGATTTGGATGGCACTTTTGCTGGAAGATAGGTAATATTGTCGGGATTCAAATAGGCTAATTTAATTTAAGCAAAATAGTTAGGGGTTCGCGTGAAAAGTGAAAAACCCTCGAAATTATGAAAAAAATACGCGCCGACGTATCGAAAGTGCCGCCCGCTACCTGCAATGTTACAAAGGTTGCCTTGAGTAGTAAAACAATATAAGCATTTTACTATTTGAAGTGTAAACTTCCTTAGCCACGTTAAACGACAGTAGGTGGGGTAAATATTACAGGTTCGCGAGATCGACATGCGCAACATGCGTTAGCGACAGCGTCAGCAACATGCTTATTGAATTGAAAACATCTTTAAATGTGCTAGACGATTTTAGGTAGAGTTGGTGTTAATCTATAAATAAAATAAAATTGTTTGTTGTAATGTCAAAATATAATTTTGATACCGATGTTTTACGTTTTATTGTAAAATAATACAATTATATACTTTTATCCTGCGAAGTGATATTTTAATTTAATTCCACGCGGACGAAGTCGCGGGAAACAGCTAGTCAATAATAAACTTATCTCACCTACAAAAGCGTAACAGCGCAAGTGTAGTTACTAAAACAAACTAAATACTTCAAGTCGGTAACGAGTCTCAGGGTTGCATTGCATCGTTCAGTTCACAATTTTTCTGACATAAGCTAAATTTGACAATATCGTAACACGCCTTTGATGGTATTTCAAAAGTTCAGTTAAAAGACCATTGTTTCACTACACGTTCACCATACGTTCTAATAAAAAAAACTACTGGGAATATTGGAGGCAAACGAACAGTGTGGCGCCTCAGATATAAGTGTTCACCGACGCCTACAAACATCCCAATCCGGTAATAATAATAAAGCAACGGCCTGAGCTGTGGCTCCCTCTGCGGAAGGAGCCCTCGAGCTAAGTTACTCTTAAAGAGGCTTAGGCTAGGCGCCCTCAGCGCCCTGCCGCCTCGAGCCCGGTGTAGCTGTAAATGCCTCCTCTAGGCAAACACAGTCACAAAAAAAATATTGTGGGACCCTAAGTTGTATTGGTTTTGAAATAAAGTGACTGTAGACTGATAAAGGTGAAATGTCCAACTTTGTTAATTCGTGTTACATAAAGTAATATTTACAAATAATGAGGACACTTTTAGTAACCTGAAGGCGATTGTCTTTATAAATCAGGGGTGACTAGGCGAGTAAACCAACCCGAAAGAGGTGAGACAGCCATGTAAGAAATGAAAGTGACCATGGATCTTCACCGAAATTTAAATCCTCCGAATATGTGTGTGTAATGAAAAACTACCATAGAAGCTAAATAAAAACATTTTGTAATCACCCTTGTAATGTATCCGGTGATCTGCTTGTACCTATCATTTTCAATTCAATTGAATTAAATAATCACTTGCCTCAGGTATGTAATGAATCTATGACCCGGTTTTCGTATACTTAGATGCACGAGTCATATGACTTCAGATATTCGAATTAATCATGGTGGCATTCAACCGAGTTGTCCATTAATTAATACATATTGTAAGTGCCGGTATGCCAGCCATGCCACGGTCGGCCCGCAATCACTGCAATTAACATTATATAATGAATACCATCACACCGAAAACCAATACGTTTATCTGTCATATTCGAGAGATATACGTTTGCCAATATCTTATTTCTTTTGTAATACTTTAAAAACCGGCCAAATGCGAATCGGACTAGCGCACGAACGGTTCCGTAACATTATCTGAAAAAAAATTAACTCACATCACACACGTTTGTTGTATGGGAGCCCCCTTAAATATTTATTGCATTCTATTTTTTTGTATTTGTTGTTATAGCGGCAACAGAAATACATCACCTGTGGAACTTTCAACTATCTATCACGGTTCATACAGCCTGGTGACAGACGGACAGCGGAGTCTTAGTAATAGGGTACCGTTTTACTCTTTGGATACGGAACCTTATATATAAAATAGTTCGTTGATCAGTAAAACTCCGTACCCCAGTTCGTATTAAGATAAATAACATATTGCAATAAGATATGAAACAACGCTAATTTTACAATGTTAATCTAATCTTTATAACAAGATTATTACTTCATTAACGAGTAATATACTCCATTAGATGACTCCATTATCATTAAATTGTAAAGGTATTTACATTTTTCGGTCATTTACAAGTCAACTCGGTGATTTTCAAAAATTAATTGAAATCAAATCAATTATCTTTATACACTGCTTTAATTAGTAGTAGAATTAAATCACTTTTTACGAATCCTGTTTCTCATTTCAAGTATTAACAAAATATCGGACGCATCGATACAAAACAGAAGAACTAAATATCTCCTTTGACGTATTCCATTCCGGGTGGAAATGCGATTCTTTACCCCAACAAAACAATACACCCCGATGTTGCAGGACACACAGGACACATTAGTTCCGAACAATTACATATACTGATGGAATTCATATTAATGAATCTGTGGACCGAGCTTCGCTCTGAAAAAACAACGCTTTTACATGTAAAATCGTATATTTTTAATTTAGCGCCATCTAACAAAAATATGTGACATCAATAAGTTAGCCCTTGACAACACTCCAATAATAGTGATTGTCTGTCCTGTCGTAATCTCTCCTTAATATCTTACGCCGCTTGCTTGTCTGTTTGTTTGTGGGTCGTGATTACGATCTAATAAATTGAGCGAACGCGTTATATAAAATAAACCATGTTTATAAATTATTAAAATATTTTTAAAGTAATAAAAATTGAAATAATTTTTTTTTATATATAATTGATTAATAATTAAAAGATGTAGGTTCACGTAAACAGCTCAGCATACGTCAGCATGATTATTTGATATTGGAACAGTTTCGGACGAGCTTTTTCATTCCAGAAGCGCCAATAGCCTAATGGTTAAGGGTACTGTCGATCGTAAGGTCGTGGGTTCGAACGCCATTTGACTATTGTCGTGAGCCATATCCTAGCACAAGCTTTTTCAGCTTAGTTGGAATGGTTAAATGAAATTTTAGTAAATTGTGCAAAAATCTTCAAATATTTTTACATAAAAAAATATTTTCCTTGTATTCAATTTTGAATTTTATTGTTAAGACACAAGGGTTTATTCTTGTTGTTCATTTATTTATTTTTGTACCACTGTCGCGCCTTCCCACCTGTGTTTTTTTTAATATATTCTAAAAACCGTTTGTCCGCTTGATAATAATAAAGTCAACGATCGGGAATTCGAACATCTGCCGGGTCCGTCAGTACTATAGCACCTGCTTATGCTATGCTGCACCTTTGTCGGACAATTCTTATTACATTTGGTAATCGTTCAATTCGTGTAAGCTAGCAGAAAGAAGGCTAATTCTGTGCTTTTAAAAGTCGTCTTAAAATTGAAAAATGTACGATACTTGTGCGTGTTTACGAATAAAAAAAATATAATCAACTGCGTTTTAATATGTGCTATAAATCCCTACTAATATTATAAATGTAAAAGTAAGTTTGTTTGTTATCCTTTCACGCGAAAACTACTCAACCGATCATCATGAAACTTTGTACACATATTCTTGGAGGTATTAGAAGTAACATAGGATACTTTTAATGAAAAAACAGTATGTAAAAAGCGAATTATGTATGTTCCCTATAGACCTATAGACTCCGAAACGGCTGGACCGATTTCGATGAAATTTACAGTGATTGTCCAGATTGGCACATTCCTGTGTTTGGTAGCGATCGGATCAACATAATTAGTGGTACCCGGGCGAAGCCGGGGTGGGTCGCTAGTAATATAATAAAAAAATTAAACTAATAATTAAGGAGCAGTGGTGTGTGAGTTGTATAAGCCCCGATTTACGTAATGTAAGTCACAGGTTTGAACCCAAGGAGGCGCTTTACTTTGTGTAATTTATTTCATCACCACTGCTCCAAAACAGTGAAGGAAAGCATCGTGAGAAAACCAGCACGTCTTAGAACCACTAAATTCGAAGACATGTGACATCCACCAACCCGCACTGCGCCAGCGTGTTGGATTACAGCTCATTCCCTCTCTCGGAGAGGAGGCCTGTGTCCCTGCAGTTGGGAAACATACTAAAAAAGGCTGATTTATTATTATCAGCCATGTCTCTTTATTTTATCTATTCATTAACTACCTAGTGTAAACAAACATTTAAAACTCTTAGAACTACGTAGCCAGAAAAATAGACTATTCAACGCAAAAATGAATACTTAAATAGAATGTCTCAACAACGGTGCACATTTTAAATTTCGTGCAAGTGACAGCTCTTATATTTGACAGCTTTCATCTATTACAGAGAGATTATAGTTGGCACACTTCGCAGATTTTTTGTTACTGAAAGTACTTATTGTGTCAACAATTCGAAGAGTAGTCGAAAAATTTAAAAATCTGGATTGTTAATGCATTAATATGCCTTTGCGTCGACTTACCGGTCGGTCTATTGCAAACATTGTCGCTGTCCCAACTAGTAGTATCACCGAAGCTGAAAACATCAATATGGCTTCGTTCAACTTTAAGTTTCGCGAAGGATTGTGCAGAAAATTAAGACGGAAGAAGTTGGAGCTTCACCCGTAAATGATCCAACTTGTTTAGGATCACAATGTAACAGTGGTAGAGCCCGCAACAACATCTGTTGCACTGCAGGGCCGGCTCGACCGGTGAAATACCACCACCTCACAGAAAACAGGCGTCAAGTAGAAGTACTCTACGTTTCGTCTGATGAGTGAGGTGCCGGAGGATGATATCCTTTTTCCTGTCTATGCCCTCCTCAGTTCATTAAAGGTAGCCAACGCATCTGCAACACATTTGTTGCGGATGTCACCTGCCACCTCTTGCCTGCCACCTTCTTACATAAAAAAAATGTAAAGCATCTGCATTTCGTTCTAAGGGTAAAGGGCTAAGTGAAATGAATAGTACACAGGTTATTTCGGTGAAGATCGCTTCACCGATATAACCTGTGATCAGAGCTACTGGTCCATGTGCCGGTTACTTTATTCTATATGTCATCGGAACATGCCTACTTTATACAATAAAAATATCACAACTTGCTTCGAAAACCACGTGTTTTAACGTTAATGAAAAAGTGCACTATTATTGAAACATCCTATAGTGAATAGTCACGGCAAGGTGCGATTGGCGGGAATGTTTTAAATTGAATTAGCGGAAGCTCGCGGCGCCGCATCGTCTGACAGCGGCGCGCGCGGCCAGTAGTACTCGGGCCGCGTCAGACGCACGCGCTACTGTCCGCAGAGCGCAACGTACACTTCCTGACGCGAATTAATTGTTAGTTCAATTAGAACCCCACCACAAACAATACAAGGCCTTCGTCATTACCTAACCAACGCTCCCACCACCTAATTTGCTTTAAATACACAATTATCGATTTGATATTTTTGTGAAAGTTAGTCATGTAGCGAACGACTTTAGTATCAGTCGCGCGGATATTATCACACGCGGTGTGTAATCGGTCACGCTGTTCTGATTGCTTAGAAACTGCATTTTACTTCCCGAAAACTGTGTTATTGTTTCACATTATCTATCGTCAAGTTAAATCGATTGCTTGGAGACGCTCAGTCAGTTCGGTGCGCCCGCGCTCGCCGCCCGCGCGTCATGAACCTCTTCAACCAGCCCCGCGTCAACCTCGACGCTACGGTCCAAGCTATCGAGATCGTGGAACCGGCCCCGGAAGACTGTCCCACGGTCGCCATGCCTCCCGAAGGAAACGTCAAAATACGCAACTATCGAATGCTTAATGAAAATCTCTGCGCGTACTCTCCGACCGGCGACATCAATACTTCGCCCAATAAAGGAAAACTGGTGTCGAAATATGACGTCTACTCAACTTTGTCTCCACCGCGACAGAAAATCTTGGAACTCTTGAGACCGGAAGACCCGGGCAGAGACGCGTTAGAAGCGATAGTCAGGCCTGCACCGCGACGCGGCCTCGCGCGACCCTTCGATGAGGACACCAGGCGGTTCCTTCAAAGAGCACTTCTATCCCCGAGCCCGCAAATCTCGAACACGGTTACACCAGAACCTCATCCTTCGGAATCTAAAGACCAGGATCAGAAGTCAAACGAACATCAGTCGATAAAATCTGAACGGTCTCTTGCTGACGAGCTAAAGGAGGCGGAGGAGGATGAAAAATCTGGTGGCGTTAGACGAGACCTCTTACGTGAGATCAGAAAACGAGGTGGAGACATCAGAGAAGCGATAGAAAGGGATAGGATGGGGAAATTGGCTCTATCCGTCGAGGAGGATGAAGACGAGGCGTGCGGTTTATCGGCGGCGGCGCGGCGTCTGGACGTGCTGCTCGCGGAGTCCAGGATCCTCCACGAGGAGTTGGCGGGCATCCACGAAGACATCCAGGTGCTCGCTCGGCGTACGGCCCGCCGCGACCAATGACGCGTTGGTACCGATGCTGGCGTCTTTGCCAAAGCACGCTCCCGCTCTCGCACTTTCCTGTAACCCAAACCAATCACTTCCCTAGTCACTTTCTGAGTCACGGTACACCTTACGCTCGTGAGTCTAGTAATAATATCCGGGATACTTGTTAGTTTATAAGAATAAATTGGAATTTGTGTTGCGTGACGTGCATTTGCGCGAAATATTTGTTGCTTTGCGTGCACAATAAAAAGTTGGTGAATGCGTGACGCGTGAAGAACCGATGGATGCAGTGTTGTCGTAAGGTAGGGGTGTGAAAACAGAAAACCGAATTCCATTACTATCTTTAAAGCAGTCGACGTCTGGTTAGTACACTTTATGGTTCTTTAACAGAATATAGAATTAAATATTTGATATATTCGCTGTCTTGGTTGTGTAAAAATATTTAGATCGAAATTGTTTAAAAAGGACGTGAGAACTTCTTTTGTTTCTAATTCAAAGATCTCCGAAGATAGACCGCCAGACATCGTAGCTAGTTCCCACGGTTTATTTCGATATATTGTAAGTCAAAGGATGACTGCAAACCATAACCAATGCTGGACGAAGTTCGATAATCACATTACAAGTATTAATATTTATTCCATAAAAACAGAACATTAAAAAAAGCCAAATCTCGCAGTTCTTCCGCAAAATGGAACTCATAAGAAAATCCAATTTAACAACTTCGTTATAAATTACTATGTAATCATTAACTTATCAACATATAGTGACCGTATCAATATAATAATTATAATGATTACATTATTATTCTGCTGATTTAAATGGTTTATTTTTAAATGCATTGTGTATTAGTCTCGATATTCAATTACATTAATGTTTATCTGAAGTCATAGATAGTATTTTTCGTGATCAACCCATTATAATTGCGTAAGAAACAATTGTTACACCGTTGATGAACGTTAAGTTCATATTTCATACACAGTATTAAACAACGTTTTCTGTATGTCATAACAGATAAAGAAGCGTGTTCAATTGTACATGTGATATTGTTTTTAATTTCTCTTGTGATAACGTTATCACAAGCGCTATCGTACAATTAACAAGTGAACGGCACTCGGTCCCGCGATAGCACAGAATTAACATAATAGTTTTATTTATTAATATCATATTTGTACAAAGAAACTCAAAAACTATTAATTTATTATGATTGAAAGGTTACATCAAGTAACTATGGCTATATTATTCAGCTGTTTTTTTTTAAAATAATAGTTAGAAATAAAAGTTAAAGTTAAATTGTAAATTAAAAATATATTGCACTTCAGGTATTTTTTCAGGGTTTGTAGAATATTTACGTTTAGAATTTGCTTCAAAACTACATCCTTTAATCATGTAGGGACTCTCCAAATAATTTCGTGTTCCAGTGATCATGGGTGTTTTTATAAAATTCGAATTGGTTTCGAAATATATGTCGCATCCAGCTGTCATTGAAACCCAAGAAATCGGAAATAAGATTACCCATTCCCACGTCACTCATGTCTTTAGTGTTCCGTAGATTTATATTAATTAAAGAAACCATCCAAAATAAACTAGCAAATTATAAATAAACAAAGCATCAATTAAGTTAATTAACTGTACCATTAACTAACTACTCAGAGAATGCCACAAGCAGTTAACGAACCATTAATAGAACACGTTATTTAACATTTTACCAGTTCATTTAATTTAACCTATTTCCCCATACCTCATATCTAATCCCATTATGAATTAACCAGTA
Organism: Papilio elwesi; assembly: GCA_029849275.1. NCBI lineage: Eukaryota > Metazoa > Arthropoda > Insecta > Lepidoptera > Papilionidae > Papilio > Papilio elwesi. The sequence goes on along the minus strand of CM056687.1, from coordinate 161,823 downwards.
AAATATTTATATTATTGTCAACATTAACGCGACATATAAAAACCATAATTCGCCGTGTCAACCGCCCAGATTATCAATAAATAATAATATCGGTTGTAGGGAATTTAATTGCTTTTAGATTTACGTACCCAAAGGGTACAACGGTACCCTATTACTAAGACTCCGCTGTCCGTCTGTCACCAGGCTCATGAACCGTGATAGTTAGACAGTTGAAATTTTCACAGATGATGTATTTCTGTTGACGCTATAACAACAAATACCAAAAAATGGAATTAAACAAATATTTAACGGGGCTCCCTTAGTACAAACATGATTTTTTTATAGATAATGGTACGGAACCCTTGCGCGAGTCCGAATCGCACTAGGCCGGTTGTTAAAATATTCCTGCCTTTGTATCTCAGTACTCCTGTTTTCGTATATTTTTTCTAGCTTCTAGCTTCCTGATAAGTTATAAAAATAGTAAAGCTGTAATCGTTTCAGTTCTTAAATAAACCATTCGAAAGAATTTAATATTGTTCGTAATATTATAAGTTGGTTTTGGGAATAAGAAGATTCTTGGTTAAACTTTTATATGTAAAATTACTATTGACAATGTCACACTCTGTGTGGGCAACTAGTATTGGATATCACTTTGAATTCATATTGTCTTTCAGTCAGTCATTTAGTCACGTTTAGCTTAATTCATACAGACAGACAGGTATCTCGATATTAACCCACTAAATTTATTCAGCCATATCTCACTTCTATTTCTATTTACATCTATACGTATTATTAAACCACATGTTTACATAAATATGTATTACTTTGTTACCTTCTAACAGGAACAAATTCTACTGTATTAGTAAATTTTAACTGAGAGCTACCGGTCGGTGTCCGGTGCACCAAAACAACTTTGACCAAAAATCGATTCCGGTTAATTTATGCCGAGGTTCGTCATAAATATTTATGGTGATATTGTTAATTCATGCAGGGCTTCGCCGCGTGAATTTCCTGAAGCTTAGAGTGACCATCGTCCAACAAAATAACTAAGGATATCTCATATAAAGTTAACATTAATATTGCCCTCAATCAAATTGTAATTTTTTTTCATTCTTTTATAGGACTTATAACATCGTAGAATATTCTTGTAAATATTAACAATTATATTTTTGCACTGATGAGCTATGATAAAAGATATAACCTCAAATTATCAATCTTAAAGGAAGCTACAGAGGGAGCTTCAGTGACGTTATGACTTACACATTTTGTTACTAAAAATAATCTGATCTTAATCGGACGCTAAATTCGTGACGTTTCCTAAAACAATGAGCACACTCGTGCGTTTTCTATCTCTCTCTCATGCCGCGCTCTCGCTTACACACTATGAACGATGCGGCTCCTGTCGCATCGTGCACGATCGGCAACTCTCGGCTCGAACGTAACATCACATTTTGCGCGAATGCCACCCAGTGTTCATCATTTATAAGACGTTGTCATGTCAATATCGTAATGACAGCATGAGTTTAAGCGCGACGATGGTCTCATTATTACGTAATTCAAAAGATTTTCTTGTGTGAAGTATGTGTTATAAAATCCCATTGTTTTTGCTTCGATGGACGCTAGTGAGGTCACCGCCGAGTGTAAGGTTCACTAACACTAAACTCTAGTTCTGTACCTACACCCGAAATTTCCGAAGACTTTAATTTACTAAATAAAAGGCGATACATTTCCTAAATTACTCTTCTGGCAACACCAAGGCATAAGCGATGGTTACCCTATTATGACTTTAAACTCGCATCACAATTTTTTTTAAATTCATATCTTTCCAAATGATGTCTCCTAAAATCCTAAATACCTGGTGCATCTAGCGCTCATATATCAGTATAATGAAACCTCGTCCGCGAAGCTCGCCGGCCTGTGCGCGCCGGATGTGTGCGGGTGTCTTGTTTTACCCCCACACTGGCTAGCCTCTCTTCACTCTGCTTTTCAAAAACAACTCTACGTTATTTTTAACATTTCACATATGAAAACGACTGTAATATCAAAGTAAGCAGTTGACCGATTATCTTTCTGCCCACCTCATAATGATAAGAAGATTACGAGAGTTAATAACACTATAATAGAGTTCAATTACATTTAAAATGATAAGCAAAGATGTCATTTCTCACACGCAGACAATTATTTTAAACAGTAAATGCATCTCAGACTATTTTATTTAATTCATACATAGAAATAAAAATATTTTTTAAAGTCACAGACACCAAAACGAGGGCTATCCACATATACCAGTTTAAAGTTTACCCAGTTGTGTCCTACGTAATAAAAATAACTCACTTATATAAGCCTCATTTGACTGACTCAACTGTACTATATCACCTAGGTCATAAGACAGTTAATACTAGCGACAGTTTAACAGCCTTTACATTTAATCACGTCCGATAAAAGCTACCGATCGAGCCGAGGCTCGGCCCTCTCGGGCGCCCTCGAATCGGAATGCTAAACGCATAATGAGTAACAGCCCACGCCGAGGTCCCCTCTCGGGGACCCTTGAGCAAAGTCACTCCATGGAGCGTCCGCCGAAGCGACCTAAGAGCTCGGCGGCCTCCCAATCCGGTAATAATAAAGTAACGAAGGAAAAAGGCCCGAGCCGAGGCTCCCTCTACGGTGGGAGCCCTCGGGCTAAATTACTCTTAAAGAGGCTTAGGCTAGGCGCCCTCTGCGCCCTGCAGCCTCGAGCCCGGTGTAGCTGTAATTGCCTCCTCAAGGCAAACAGTGACCTTTCAGTCATAAAAAAAAATCGCGCTGTTCTGTCATCACCAGCTGTTACGATTTGTCGATGCAAAGAAATGCATTTAAATACAAGCTGGATTAAAATCTATTAGAAATGTAAATTCTTTCAATCCATTTAATTTTTCAATTCTTTCTCTTGTAACTATATTGAATTAACATGGCGTTCAAAGACGTATGGCGATAGAATTAAGGATCTAGACACTTCCATTGAAGCCATTAAAACCCTTGTGTCATCTACACCCATATTTCAACGCATATAAAAAGAAAACCGGAGCAGTGGTGGCTCAGCGGTTTAGGCCCCGACTTACGTAGGTGTAGGTGTAGGTTCCCCAGCCAGGCGTTTTACTTTGTGTAATTTATTTCATCACCACTGCTCCAAAACGGTGAAGGAAAACATGGTGAAGAAACCGGCATGTTTTTAGAACCACCAAATTCGAAGATATGTGACATCCACTAACCCGCACTGGGCCAGCGTGGTGGATTACGGCTCATTCCCTCTCTCTGAGAGGAGGCCTAGTAACCTTGCTAAGGGTTTCCCTTATTTTAAAAAAAAGGATTATTTATTTATTACTAGTGACCTGCCCCGGCTTCGCCCGGGTATCACTAATTATGTTGATCCGATCGCTACCGAACACAGGAATGTGCCAATCTGGACAATTCCTGTAAATTTCATCGAAATCGGTCCTGCCGTTTCGGAGTCTATATATCTATAGGGAACATACATACCTCGCTTTTTATATACTATTTTTTTTCATAAAAAGTATCCTATGTTACTTCTAATACCACCAAGAATATGTGTACAAGGTTTCATGATGATCGGTTTAGTAGTTTTCGCGTGAAAGCGTAACAAACAAACTTACATTCACCTTTATAACATTAATAGGGAGTAGGGATTATTATTAAAAATAAAACCAGGCCTTGAATTGGTCTGAAACTTTTTTAGCTGTTTCTGCATTTTATAATCTTTCAAAGGCATTCAAATCCAGCTTATGGCACGTGAACGAAAGTTGTATTTTAAAAGAACTTCAGGGATTGTCTCCTGGTTCCTTGGTATGCCAACCCGGCAGCCTTTTGTTCTATCTGGGAACAAAAAGTTGTCACACAATGAACAGTAATGCGTCGCCACTCGCGGAAATTAAATGTTGTCCGTCCATCTGGCACTCAGTGCGCACCAGCCACGCAGCCGGAATATTCACTAAGCATTTCTGTGCTATCTCATTTTTCATATGAAATTTTTTGCATGTGCCAAGCATTGAAACTTGTATTAAATGTACAATTATTTCACACATGTTCAACGATGTAACAAAATAGTACTTTTCCATACCCAAAAGGTAAAACGGGACCCTATTACTAAGAGTGCACTGTCCATCCGTCTGTCACCGGATCTGAACTCATTTTAGCATCAATTTAGTATTTATAAATAAATAAAGTAAGAGAGGAAGTGAGAATACAAGATAAATGTTAATTTGTTTTGGAATCTGTCTACTCTGACTATTTAACAGTCGAGATGTAAATATATTTTATATCCTACTAATATTATAAATGCGAAAATTGTGAGTATGGATGTATGGATGTTTGTAATTCTTTCACGCAAAAACGGCTAAACAGATCTGGCTGAAGTTTGGCACAGAGATAGATTACAATCTGGAATAGCGCATAGGCTATTTTTTATCCCGGCTACCCGGGTAAAGCCGGGCGGCTCATTAGTGGATCACTAGTGTTATTAAGTACCTATATTAATTTATTAAGAGACAAGATTTTATTGTTTGTTTTTACCAGATAACCTAAAAACTACTGAACTGATTTCAAATAATTCTACACCAATAAAACTTTATCTAACAGTGAGAGTTGTCAGCTTACGATAAAATATAATTGTGATTAGATACGTATTCAATAAGTGTACATTTAAAGGAAATACATAAACGTAATAGTAACGCGATGTATTACAAATAAAACATCAGTTTAAGGCTTCAGCGGCACGCACGGTGCCTGCAATTCTAATTCAATTTGAAGGCAGAATCACCTTAACGTGAACCGTTTGATTGAACTAGGAAGGTCGCTTCGTATACTGTATTCCACTACTAGTGTACAATGGTATGTTTTCAAAACTTTATACAAATAACGATTGAATACATCACTCCCTTTATCTCTTTTCCATCATCGGTTATCTTCTTTTCTGCTGTTTTTGGCGTACTACGAACAGCTCTTAAGTTCTCTTTCTCTGCTCTGCTTGCTGTTTTACGCATTAGAATTTGCTAGCTTGACTATCGGAGATTACACACTAGCTCGACGTCTAGTGTCAAATGTCTAACAAAGCGAACTCGCTTTAACATCAGACAGATCTTGTTATATGTATAGGTCAGTGGAACCACTTATCACTAGCCAGCGCCTTTCGCCTTAGTCGTCATGGGATATGAGTTCATTATATATGGAACCCATCAACATTTTTCACAATGCCATGACCATTTTTACTACACCAAAACCATGCTATTTTTGTGTGTTTTATAATGTTACCGAGGTCATTACCGACTCAGGAATTTATCTGGCGATCAAAAACAAATATTATTACAGTAATTTCAAAGATCTGCATCTAATCTTTAATCGAAGTTAGCTTAATTTAGGTCGAAAGGTTCCTCGGCATCCTCGGTTTGGGCCATTACTGTATTACCTGGTAGTAATCTTCTCCAGGTGTTATCTGCTAATCGAAGTTGGGTTTAAGACAAAGATGCGAGCAACATCTGCTGCTCAACATGAACAATGATCGAATGTTGTCTCATGAGGTGCATCATTAGTGTTTATGTCATTGCAGGCGGAGTGCGCGCGCGCTCGGCGGTGCGCGGCTGCGGCTCGGCTGCTGGCGGCGGAATCGCGTGCGCTGCGGTACCTGGACGACGTGGTGGCGTTGCTGAACGGAAACGTGGCAGCCGCTGCCCGCGCCAAGGCTTGGCCCTTCGCTCTCGGCCGCCGGGAGCCCACGAGGAACTACATTATATAATCTCAGGTATCTGATGGACAAGCGAATAATTCTGCTTTCAACTGGCTATCCCGACCTCAACAACTGTCAATTTGACAGCAACTGCACGCGTCCCAAGATCTAAGATGAAACTCTATGGTGCGAAAATTAACACCAATACAACATTACTGGTTACCTCAGACGTATGTTAGCAACTAATGAAGCATCATGTTGCGATGCCCAAATTTAATTTGCTGCCTCGATTTAGTAGCGGGCTCTGATCAAACGCAGACATGCCCGTTTCGGTAGCTCTTTGCGTTAATACACGAAATTACTGGGTCACAATCAACTGGGACTTGTTAAAGCATGCTACCCTTCATAACGTTCCACTCCCGACCCAAAAGTCTCGCTTTGCCCTCACGACACGAGCACGACTCGGTTCATTAAATTTAGTAACTTCGTAAATAATCTACTGTGTGATGAAAAGGACGCTTATACATAAACACACAAGAGAAGACAAATACTAATTATAAATTAAACAACGTATTAGAAATATAACATGTGAAAAAAATTGTATACCATAGTAATAATAATATCCTGGGACTTCACACACGGCCATCTGATCCCAAACTGAGCAGAGCTTGTGCTATGGCAACCAGATAACTGATATACTACATATACTTGTCTTTTGTAAATACATACTCAGATAGATTACACCCAGACGCAGAACAAACAGAAATGTTCATGCACACAAATGTCTGTCCTGGGTGGGAATCGACCCACGACCTGCAGCGTAAAAAGTGTCTTACTAACCACGACAACCGACCAGTCAGAAGCTATGAAGGATTTTTTTTTCTAAGAAGACCTAAAACCTCTACCTACCTCTACCAAGTCAAAATAACAGTGGGTCCACTTAATATCTCTTTCCCTCAACATTATATCAATCAATCACCAGTTTGTCAGCCGACAGCGGCGCACGCGTGCCGCGTAACCGCGCATTACTACGCGTTGATACACTTTCTAAACGCTGTTTCGGTCTGTTTACAAATCATGACGTCACACGTGCGCCTGAATTATTCAGTACTAGCGGCCCGCCCCGGCTTCGCCCGGGTACCACTAATTATGTTGATTCGATCGCTACCAAACACAAGAACCAATACCTATACCAATACCAATCTGAACAATCCTCGTAAATTCGAAATCCATGCAGCCGTTTCGGAGTCTATAGGGAACATACATACTTCGCTTTTTATATACTATTTTTTTCACTAAAAAGTATCCTATGTTACTTTTCATACCTCCAAGAATATCTGTACAAAGTTTCATAATGATCGGTTGAGTAGTTTTCGCGTGAAAGCGTAACAAACAAACCCACATTCACATTTATAATATTAGTAGGGATTACAGTAATTCAAACGTTATACGTTTGCATGGGAAAAGAGTGGCTTGAAGCGTTGGTGGTTTAGGCTTTTGAAAGGATTAATGAACAGAAAGTGTACGGACAAATTTATGCTGCAAAAGTAGGCAGCAGTATTGGTAACGTCCGAAAAAAATATATCGACCAGATTAGTGACATACAATAGAAAGGCTATATAACTAATACCCATCACCGACGAGTGTGTATGTAGATGGATCTAGAAGGCAAATGGAAATTCGTAACCTCTGCCTACCCCTCGGGATTACGAGCTTTTTTCCAAACGATATGTATACAGCAAGTCTGATATTATGAATCCGCAAAATTGGGCTAAACAGCCACTGAGATCTGTTTGCCGACTACGCTTACAAAGAAAAACGCCAATCGCCCATCGCCATGCTTAATGGATTAATGAAATATTGGTCATTTAATTTATTTCGTAATATAATTACGTAAATAAACTGATCCCCACGTAACGCGCAAACTTCGTTGCCCCTCTGTTATAATTAACACAATATTGGTCGTATAGAGTCCCGTATCCGCCACGTGTCGTGTTCGTCCCGTGCGGTTGTTAGGAAAGCTTAATTAGGGGCGCGCGGGCCGGTACCCTCGCGGTGCGGCGCGGGCCGCTGTCGACGTGAAGCATGGAAATTACGAAGCTGTCACGACATTTCGGCGCTCGTAACCCGCTCCATAACTAATTACCAAGTAAATGGAGGCCCCCGTTCGGGGAACAACAGTCCCATTTATAACCCACTAGTTCGCGACGACCAAGATTTTCATAGTGAATTTCAAAAACTTTCAGCTTCTCTATATTGTCTGTTTAGGCAATTTAAAAATGTAAAGATTTCACCACGATGACGTCAAGTTATTGTATTTTAAAAAGTAACAGCAATATACAATTAGTCACCATTAGACTATTTGCCGGTATTTTCTATACAATAAGGTGGTAAGCGAGCAACCTGGTGTTGAGGGATCGCTACCCATAGGCATCAAGCAAATGAGTTGTGACTTTAAAAATCGGAGTAGGGTTTAGACAGGAAAAACGATTTTTCCTTCTCCTGTTCATCACCAGGGAGGCCAATTCTCTTCCTCTTCCTATCTCCTATCTTCCTTTGAGAGAAAGGATGGGAAGAGGAAGAGGCGTAACATCGGAACCTCACTCAGCACACGAAGCACAGAAGCATAACTACTCCTGTACTCCTACTTCACTCCTGTCTTCTAGGATGTTGTTCATGAAGGATATAAGGACAGATGGATCTATAGCCGGCAGTGCCAGCGACACTGTATCGATAATTTAAAAACTTATCCCGCACTCTGCCGGGTAAGTTCGATTGCACTTATATCCCAGCGCCCCGCGCTGACACTTGAGAAATTGATGTGACCGCCTTGAACCAAAAACGAGAACTACAATCCGATGAAAGTTGGAAATCATTCGAGAATCAATAAACAAAACTTTCGTTGAAATGTTAATGAGATAATAAATGTGGAACAAAATTAATTATTGTTTTCTAAATTAGTGACTGAGCAATATGTGGCGGAGACCGGCATCAGACTTGGACTGATCTATTCTTAAGATTTTCGAGGTCTCAGATCAATCGATAAGCTGAAGTGATAATGGGCCTGCCAAATCTGACCATGTAGACGACAGGGGGGAGGACAAAGTCTTGGAGTGGTAGTCAAGTCAGAATTTTGAGATATACAGATTACTTATTAAAAAGTTGAGAGCAGTGGTGATCCAGTAGTTTTTAAAGCGCTTTAGTTTATGTTATTTATTTCATCATCACTGCTCCTAAAACGGAAGGAATCATCGTGAGAAAACCTGCATATATTATAACAACCAAATTCGACGTGACATCCACCAACTCGGACCGGGCCAGCGTGATGGATTACGGCCCCTTCCCTGTCTCGGAGTGGAGGCCTGTGTCCCTGTAGTGGGAAACATACTTAAAAAGACAGATTTATTATTATTAGTAAGGACGGTGTCTTTATACAAAGTATTGTGTAAATATAAATAGTGAACGCATTTAATATGCAGTTTTTTTTGTTGCAGAGCGGAGATAAAAGAGGTGCGTGACCTCACAACCTCGCCGGCCACTGACTGATACCATCACCCGGTACGCTCGTCATACCGATCCACACGTACCCACATACGATGCAAACATACGAGAATACGATAAGGTTTCGCTTCAATTAACAGACAATGAAGTTAAGGATTAACTTTTAAGTATATTTAACCTTTATATATACATTTGCTATCGCCTCATTGTAACTATATGCATAAACTCTTTCCAACGCCTTTCCCGTAATATAATGACCAGTAAAAGTCATTGTGCGATGCTTTTTCCCGAAGTTTGCTTTCGTCATGCAGCACACTAAAATAATAAAACACAGCAACAGGACGTAAGGACTACCGGCAGAAGTCAAAACAAATGGGAAGGTGCGACAGTTATACAAAAATGAATAAATAATCAACAAATTGGAATACAGGATAAATGTATGAAAAGCTGTTGCTGACGAGAGTTGCACATGTTGTTCACGCGAATCAATAACACTTACTAGGGGTAATGTCGTTTAAAATAAGCTATATATCAAAAATATTGAGTAGGTTCAAGTCCGTTGATTCGATTGACGAAAATCCGGAATTTGGCATACGTGAACAAAATAAAAGAAATTATTTATGCATAGTTAATCTGTTTATTATACGATTACGTATATAAATCTGTTGTAATCTAATGTAATTCGATGTAAATAAATCTTATCTTGAACTAATTTCCCCGTTATTAATCTCAATTAAATCAATTAATGATAAGATTGCAATCGATGAATTAAACTTTAAAATGATATCAAGTTATTTGTATGTCTACTAAGTAAGTACATAAGTCACTCTAAGCTAACTTCTAAGTGTTTCTTGCAATGAAGTGAGCCATCGAATTAACATTTATATATTAAACTGAAAATATTATTTCATGTTAAATTTAATAGGTCTCTCACAATTCTGTCAATAATTGTTGATATCAATCGTTGAGTGATTATATTGCAAATTAAATAAATAAATATCCGCTCACGCCCGTAACCCAGAGGGGTAGGCAGAGATCATGGATTTCCATTTGGCGCGATCCTGGCACACCTCTCTCGCTTCTTCCACATTCATACATCTACGCATGCATGCTCGTCGGTTATGGGTGCTCCTTATATCGCCCTTTTTTAGTAAGTCATTAATCTGATCGATATAAGTTCTCCTAGGGCGTCCCCTACCAACGCTGCCACTCACTTTTGCAACATAAATTTGTTTTGTTATTCTCTCTTCATTCATCCTTTCAACATGCCCGAACCACCGAAGCATACCTTTCTCAATTCTAGTCACAACATCCACTTTTAAGCCACACTTTTCCCTTATAACGCTATTTTTAACCCTATCATTCAAAGTCACGCCTAACATACTTCTTAAGGATCGCATCTCAACGGCATTAACTCTACTAGTATGGTTCTGCCAGACCCAGCTCTCACTTCCATACATTAAAGTGGGGACTAGTATAGCATTGCGTATTGCCAGACGAGCCTACATAGACACATTCTGACTCCTCACTACTGTACCTATAGCCGCCCCATTCATTTTATTTCCCGCACTCACTCGTCGTTCAAAATCTTTAACATGCCTATCATCTCTACTAAACAAATACACGAACTCTTCCACCTGTTCCACTTCTTTACCGTTAACATTTATTTCAATTACTGTCTTACTTTATTTAATAAATAAATAAATATGCACTCAAGCCCATAACGCAGAGGGGTAGGCAGAGATTTCCATTTGGCGCGATCCTGGCACACCTCTCTCGCTTCTTCTACATCCATACATCTACGCATACATGCTCGTCGCTTACGGGTACTTTCATCGCCCTTCTTTAGTATGTCTCTAATCTGGTCGAATGGCCATTATATTACTTAATGTAGTGATTAAGTAATGTAATGGCTGTACTAATGCGAAACCTTTGTGCTGTATGTGTGTGTATTTTAACACATTTACGGAATACGGTCAACAAAAAAAATGAAAAGTGATTGAATTGTCACAATAGCTTGAAATCCAAGTATCTGTATACTTTAAGCTATTAGTTATATGCTAACTTACTTTAACTTAAGACTTTTTTACGTGTCAACATTGGTCTCATGATAAAAAAGTTCATTCAGTATAAAAAACCTTTTTTTTGTATGAAATTTGTTACCTCCATCAAAAGTGAATGTATCTTACATACTACAAACTACTAAATTTATACGTACAGACAGTCAACGGTTGAAATCCAAATATAATATAGAACAATTTTTTCTTTCCTATTATTGTATATTACTTATAATTTTTCAATTGATCCTGAGTTATGTGATACTGCTACGTTTATTCTCGAATCGCATTGATTCCTTCGAGAATATTTTAGTTTAATTCTCTATATTGTTTTCTCTTTGCATATGAATTAATTATATTTTTTCATTATAATGTAATGACCACAAATTAAAACAATATTCGCAAAGATATGGCGTCTCTTATTCTATAGTTTAATTAATACAACTTTACCTTGTTTCATTGTAATATACGATTGTTGTTAACAAACGTCACTTACCAGACGGCCATTACACTTTTTATGTAGTAATTGTATGGAAATCGTGTGATAAAAGTGAAATTGTGTACTATGGATGTTATAAGGTAATATGAGAAAAATCTTTTGTTTACAAGAATCACATCTTGCTGTGAAACATAGTATGTATGTTGCTTGAACACTCTGCTAAGACTGATAATATTTTGGGTTAGTGATATCGATAAATAGTTTAATTTAGTCTAAATTATAATGAATTGATAATAAAGCAAAGCATACAAAATCCCTGTTTGAATTTTATTACCATTACTTTTTTACATGCAGCAAATGTTCCAACGAAGACGCGAAAACAAAAAAGTATTAGAATGAAGTATTGACAAGACATAACACATACACGTGTTACCAATAAATGTCGCTGGAAACCCAGAGCGACTCACTATCAATTATCACTAGTTTCGAATGGTTTTCACGCGCCGCCGTTAGATGGCAATGGCGTCGATTTAGACCGCGCTAAAGAAATGTCGAAGAAACATGATCTTCAATTTGTTGTTGTGGAAGAGTAGTTACCTGCTAGGAACTAACCTACTGCACGCTATATGCTTTTACCTTGTTGAAACATCTAAGTGTCAGTGGAATTAGACATTCATTGCAGGATAAGTGTGATTCCACCCCATTTGGGATACACCGGCCCAGTATTGAGTACAAATATCTATTGTATCCCGTGTAAATTATTCATAAATCCGTGTACTTGGGTTTCAACAGATATCAAGAAGATTTACAAAGATATTGTCATTTTGTGATAGAGGCAGCGACGAAAGAGTTTCCATGACCTTGAAGCTGAGATGCCTCTGGGAAAGTTATCCTTAGCTAATTTTTAAATTTTAAGGGTATCTATTTATGTATTGTTTTTTTATAAAAAATGGCGGCAAACGAGCAAACAGCTCCTAATATCAAGTGATCGCCACCAATAGACATCTGCAACAAGCTAATAAGTTACAGATGCTTTACCCACCTATAATGGACTGAGAAAGGGGTGACTAGAAAAAGTTTCCTTGTCCTATTCAGTCTCTCCCCTGTAAAGTCTCCTTCAAGAGGAGCAGAACACGACCTCCGGCAACTCACTCATCAATACTTCTACTTCAATCCAGTCTTCTCTGAGGTCGTGGTAGTAGACCGGTCGACATAGTAGTGACGAATCATATGCCCAGTAATGTTACTAGATTAAAACTAGACTACAACGCCACATAATTTTAAATAAACAATAACGTATCCCTAGTTACTTTATTGTGATGAAGCATGGTAAAATAAATCCAGAATATTTGTACAAAAGAGGGCAGCACTGCGACGCGTCTTTCGTATATCATACGCTTCGCATTTATTATTCCGCACCGGCATCCAATAACTCGTTCAAATCATGAAGGCAGGATTGCGAGAACGCATCCGATACGCGGTGTCAGTTTTATACAGGGCTATACGTAGCCCGCGGCTTCGTATGCATTCGGAACATATCTTCCTTGCTGGATTTTGTAACTTAATTTCACTTATATAAAACTTGGAATGTCAAAAAGTTGCCATGTATGTCATGTCATGTAACAAAATGTCAAATTAGTTATTGTAGTTTATCATACATTGCCATGGCAACCTACAAAAGATTTTATTTTCCTATCGCTCAGAATCTCTTTTGTTTAGGATCGTGTGTGGCGGTGTTAAAGAGAGACATACGAGTGTTGTTAAGTGTATTTTATACTATACTAGTGACCCGCCCCGGCTTCGCTCAGGTACCAATAATCATGTTGATCCGATCGTTTCCAACGCTACGCTGTGCCAATCTGGACAGTCCCTGTAAATTTCATCGAAATCGGTTCAGCCGTTTCCGAGTCTATAGGTCTATTGGGAACACACATACTTTGCTTTATACTATTTTTTTTATTAAAAGTATCCTATGTTACTTCTAGTACCTCCAAGAATATGTGTACAAAGTTTCATAATCGGTTGAGTAGTTTTCGCGTGAAAGCGTAACAAACAAACATTCGCATTTATAATATTAGTAGGGATTATTCTATGCAACGGCATGAAGTTGAACAATGGACAATGCCAGTACATCTGTAAATGACATCATTATGTGTTTACTTGTACAAATATGCCGGCCATGAACTTTCAAAGAGAATTTGCAGATACGTTTCCAACAGCTTGTGTGAGCAGGTAAAACATGAGAGGAGTTTCCAATTGCCTCATTGTTCACGGTTTGAACCATAAGAAATTGGATAATGGACAGAAGCATTTGCGTATATACACACAACTTACTTGTCTTATGTATATCTCAAAAGATGAAACAACTCGTATGAACAATTGGCACTGAAAGGTAATTACGTACATCCGGAATATTACAACGAGTATAGAGCCTTAGAAATTAGGGCGCCCCGGGCGAGGTAATGTTTTAAACCTGTAGCCGTCATACCCGGTGCCTTACGCTTGACACGCGAAATTTTATTTAACTTGTAAATTACTTCAATCCTTTGAACGTGTTCAAATTTTCAATTGAAGTAAGACCCGCTAACTTCTAAATAACTTCAATATATAAACACGTTGTCTACAAGTTGACTCCAGATATTTCTTTAAGCATTTTACATAACTGGTCTCTTCTCTTGTATAAAATTGGAATTACCACAAATATATAAGCTACACCTGGCTCGAGGCGGCAGCGCGCAGAGGGCGCCTAACCTAAGCCTCTTTAAGAGTAACTTAGATCGAGGGCTCCCTTCGTAGAGGGAGCCTCGGCTCGGGCCGTTACTTTATTATTACTACCGTATTGGGAGGCCACCCAGTTTTTAGGTCGCTTCGGCGGACGCTCCATGGAGTGACTCGACTTGGACTGTCACTCAATACGCGTTTAGCATTCCGATTCGAGGGTGTCGGAGAGGGCCGAGCCTTGGCTCAATCGTTTTTATTTATCGATGAAATGGTCCATATGTTCGTTCGTTTGTGCTGTACGTAGATTGTACGTGTATTAGCCGAGGAAAGCCGGCACAAAGAGCGGAAGAGGGACATTAAGTTACCGTGTACGGTTACACAGACAATGCGCTCTCTGTCCGACCTGCATTTTATTATTACTACTATATACAGTATATGAAAACATATGAACATTAATCGGAATACGTTTAATTGAATTATATCAATGACTACTAATTATTACAAATTTGAAAGTTTGTAGGTTATGTTTGTTACTCTTTTACGCAAAAACTACTGAATGGATTTTAATGACACTTTACAATAATATAGCTTATACACCAGAATAATATATAGGCTATATATTATAAACATATTGTGTGAATTGTCCATGATATAACGACAAGTATCAAGTAAGAAGGAAAAAAATCCGCGATATGCGAGCTATTCTGGTGTACGCTGCAAAAACCGTTAGAGTTACACGTATATAATGTATAATGGAAATGTTTACCTTGAAAAGTCCTACAAAAAAGCCAACGACAGCATATATCTATCGTTTATGTGTAAGCCATTATCGCCAAAATAGTGAATAGTGAACCGTCTATTAATTATAGGGCGGAACGAAGTTTGCCGGCCAGCTAGTATAAACATATAAACAGTTGCAATTCATCCATCATTCATTGTAGGGAAAGACTTCTTGAAAGAAGATTTGATTTGAAATCTTCTTGTATCCACACTACGAGCCCTGTGGTACACTCGCCATGCAATTTAATTTATCCAATTGTACAATCTAAGCTAAGCCCTATTTAATACGATTCATCATGTAGATCTGAGGTCTGCTTACATTGGTGTCTAATACTGCTATATATAAACTTTCATCCCCTATTTTAGACCTTTGGGTGAATTCAGAAAATCCTTTTTAGTGTACGCCTACGTAACAACAGAAATCTCTGAATGAGTCAGTCGTTTGGGCTGAACGTTGATATATCAGTAAGTCTGTCAGTCAGTCAGTTTTTTATTTTATATATTACACTAGCAAGCAACGGCTTCGCACGGGTAGCAATAATAATAAAAAAATATCCTATCCTAGTTGGACGAAATTACACATAGTCACCAAATATCGAAGTAAAGAATATTTTAGGTCATTTTTTTACAACTTGGGTTACAAAATTAGGGTTTTAGAAAGGATTCCTATTTTTTTTTAAATACAATACAGCCTATGTCACCCGGGGATAGTGTAGCTTCCCAACGGTGAAAGAATCTTTCAAATCAGTCCAGTAGTTTCGGAGCCAAATGCAAACAAACCAACAATCATTCTTTCCACTTTCTTATATATAGAATAAATATCTGATTAAGATGTCTTATCAATAAAAATAGGTGAAGAGTAGATTTCATCGAAATATTTTACCCTACTTTACTTTATTCCGTTTACCTATTGATTTTAAGAAATTTAGGAAGCATACGACGTCAGAGATTTAGCATACCTCGCGTGTCACGTAACGATTTAAGGAGACACAAAAAACAAATCAGAAACGACAACTGCATTAATACATCACGGTAAAAAATTACAGTTTTTTTACGACTGTTAAAATGAAATTCCGTGAGACGATCGCGTGACCTGAGGCCCGTAGCCGCCTAATTGAGCGACGGGGCCCGGGCGCGCATTCCCCGGCAGGACTCCGACTAAAACCGCCGTAGCCTCGCGTCCTATTCGTAGACACCATGTTTCGTAGCAGTCACCGTAGCGCGATATCTACGCCTAAATAAATAGTTAAGTAATTTATTATTTATTTATTTTATTATTATTTTATTATTTATATATTATATCGTAGTGAAATAAAAATAGGGATTGAGATTTAAAAAACACCGACATTCAACGGAACTAAAAATTTATTTTGTATTTAAAATGAAATGCGTTACCAATCTGGTAATATTGTGGCAAATATTAAAATGATTACGATGTACGGGTGAAGGAAATTACAAGAGAAGAAAAAAGAAAAACTTCAACTGCTCCATTCAACCAAAAAGAGAATGAGATTATCACGTAAGCTCTTTCTGTTTTATTTTTAAATTGTTAACCTTACACCAATTTACTTAACATTAATTTTTGTTGTAATTTATTGTAAAATATCGTGCCGGTAGGGGGCGCCCTAGAGAACTTATAGCGACCAGATTAGTTTACTAAAAACGGGCGATATAAGGAGCACCCATAACTAACGAGCATGTATGCGTAGATCTAAGAATGTAGAAGCGAGAGAGGTGTGCCAGGATCGCGTCAAATGGAAATCCATGATCTCTGCCTAACCCTCTAGGTTACGGGCATGAGTGCATATTTATTTGTCATGCTCCTTATATACGGGTACAATTGAAAGTGTCTCGAATCATCAACTACCAAGATCGTAACGCTTACTTTGACAAAAGTTGAAAACATACGTTACGTTTTCTCGTTACGTTTCACGTTACGTCGTTACGTTTTACGTCACGTATCTCGATTATTGCGGATAGTGTATTTATATTTTAAACATTTATTGCAACTTAATAAGAAAATCTATTAGTAAGTTAACTGTAGATACGCTTGTAAGCTTTTATCATTATGCAGCTAATAATTTACACAAATGGGTAAATTCGTATTGTTCTCGTCTTGTACCCGAACTACTTTTATTTACGATTCCAGTACCAGTATGTTGAATAATTTTCCTAATGCCTTATTTGAAAACAATTTCAAACATACCTTTCTTGTGTTACTAACAGATTGCGATACCATTCAATGAGCACAGCACGCGCCTTTTTTATATTTAGTCTAAGTAGTCGTAGTAGGGGGCTACTTTACCGCAACTGCCACGAATCGCGCGTATTTTTAGGTCTAATTACACATTTTAAAATGATATACACATATATATTAACTTATTTCTTTAAAGCCATTTTGGTGGTGAAGTCAACAGTTGACAGTGGTAGAGCCCGCAACAAGGAATGGGCCGGCTCGACCGGTGAAATACCACGACCTCATAGAAGACAGGCGTGAAGTAGAGTATTCTGCGTTTCGTCTGACGAGTGAGGTGCCGGAGGCCTAATTCTAGTTCTCTCCTCCTTCCCACCCTTTTCTTATAAATAAAGGATGGGAAGGGGAAGAAAACTTAACGGTGGTGGGGATGTATAGGCATTGGAAATAACCATTTCCTGTTTGTCCCCTCCTCTGTCCGTTAAAGGTGGGCAACGCATCTGCAACTCATTAGTTAGTTGCAGATGTCTATGGGTAGCGATCACTTGACATCCGGTTAACCGCTTGCTCTTTTGCCACTTAGTATTATAAAAAAAATTAAAATGCTCAAAAAACAAGCCCAATATTTTAATTAATAAGTAACATCAAAATCCTGGGCTTGTTTCTTCACTTCAGATTTCACAGAATTTATGAATCTCGCGCCGCATCGCGACTTAAGCCAAGGGAGGCGAACAAAAAGCTAGAAGGGATATTCATTTAAATTAAAATCTTCCTAACGATAATTTCCAGATAATTAGAAAAGAAAAACAAAGTAGGGAAATAAAAGGGCGAAGGAAAGAATTTATCAAGACAGTGAAACTGGGGCATACTTCGAGGCATTATTCGGGCATATTTCAGTGGGAGGCTCTGAAAGATTCCCCGGGTCCTGTGCGCCGCATTAAATAATCCGGGAGCGCTCCCGCCCTCGCCCCCGGGACCTCATTATAAAGATAACGCGACTTTTAATTATGCACACCGCTAAATGCTCAAGTGTGCACGTTTACTAAAGCTTGTTTGTATTTCTGTGTGTTGTATTTGAAGCTATATTAAGTTTTAAGTTGGAGAAAATACGTAATTCCACAAAAAAATCATTCAAGGAATATTTCAATAGCAGCGATAAAAAATGTCAGTCCCATATTAGTTTACTCTTACTAGAATTTTAGAATCATATGCATCTATTCAACGCAATTCCCCTTCACCTAACGACTGCAGCTCAGACATTGCCAGGGAAATATTGTTCCCCGTTCCTTTCACTGTTCTTGGCTACGTGTCCCTTCCTACCCTCTACCCTAGATACATATGACAGTAAAAAAACTCTACTATTCAGCTATCAACGATGATTGATAAAAAAACCGAAGGTAATTCGTGTCTGCACACAAGACACGAGTGTACGTCTATAGGAAGCCATCAGTGCAAATATTTAATACGCAAATACGCGATATACCATCCGTACAGTATGAGAGATAGGTGATATAAATGTTTATTGAACAACGTTTGAAATTTGATTAAATATATATAAAACTAGTGATCTGCCCCGGCTTCGCTTGGGTAGCCGTTTCGGAATCTACAGGTAACGTCGCCTTTTATATACCTAGACTAATTAAATGCATGCATGTATGCATGAATACATACATACACAAAATGAATGAATTCGATTCAGCAGTTTACTTGCAGTATATATTGCAGCGCCATCTGCTGGGTTTATTTGTGAATCTAAACCATCCTCAAATCCACTTGATCACATACGCAAAGATTCATTCAAATCGTACATACGTACAGAAGAATTATATATATAAAGATATATATAATAGGCTATGCTTTATTACTATTCGGCGCTGACGTAAAACATCGTGGTTTTATAGCAATGTTGTTTTAATTAAATTGGTTTTGCCATGATCGTTACGTTCCAAGTCACGCAACCTTCTGATGACGAACATAACCAGTGTCTAACTTTAAATGCAAATATAACTTATTCATTACTTTCGAAACTTAATTATAACGCCAATGTTTTCCTTTTCATGAAAGAAGTCCCGCGGTGATTTTTGGAACTAAAATTGTAATGCTTTCCTTTATCCTATTTTCTCACCTTTTCCATGTAAGTAGGTAGAACACAGACAGACAGACAGAACGGAAATCTAGTAAATATAGGTAAATGGGCATAATTATATGTCACGCGAGTAGAGCGCTGCGTCTGGGGGACTTCTTACATGAAAAGGATATAGTCCTTAGATAGTTTTTAACTTACGCGTACGCTAAGCGTAAATATCTATCTAGAAATTGGAATTAAAAGGTAATCTTAAAATAATAAATATGATAACACAAGATTTTTAACTTTTCAAATCGCACTCGTTGACCCGGGAGTTTCGTTTCATATGTCGAATGCAATTTTAACTGAACAGAAAGTATTGGTTCGTTCGTTTAGCATATTGTTGGTAGGTCGCTAGAGGCCCGGCGTGTATCGCCCGCTTACAGTTGCAAGGAATTTGAAAACTGTTCAGACTAACATCAAGACTTTGCTTCTATAACACTTACAACTTCAAATTCGGACTTTGAAATATCAAATTCGAACAAAAGAAATGAAGCCTAACTCTGAGAGCTCTCCACCTACATCCCTACTAATATTATAAACGTGAATGTAAGTTTGTTTGTTACGCTTTCACGCGAAAACTACTAGACCGATCATCATGAAACTATGTACATATATTCTTGGAGGTATTAGAAGTTACATAGGATACTTTTTATGAAAAAATATATATATAAAAAGCGAAGTATGTATGTTCCCTATATACTCTGAAACGGCTGGACCGATTTTGATGAAATTTACAGGGATTGTCCAGATTGGCAACATAATTGTGGTACCCGGGCGAAGCCGGGGCAGGTCACTAGTAACACTATAAATACAAGTGTGAGGTAGTTTGTTTGTTACACGTGTATTATTAAGGTAATACCTGTCATGAAATTTTGCACACACATTGTCAGGTACTTTTGTGCCCTCTTTCTGTTTATTTTTTTCTGGTTATTTATTCACTGTACCAGAAGGAAAAAAACTTCCCGAGGTATTGGAGAAATAAAACCGAACATACGTGGTCATGAAAACAACATCTTTTTATTATTTCATATATATTTCATTACCATGGCAACCGATAACAACTTCTTGACATTTAGGTAATTCTAAGTAATTTCTGTGAAATCAAGTTGCAAAAATTACCATCGAGAAAGATAAGGTAGCATGCGCGCGAAGCCGGGAGCAACTGCTAGTATATTTATATAATAATATTGATTGACGTAATGTGGTTACACTTCCGTCGAAGGCTTGAACTAAGCTAACGCTTGTTTTAGGATGTAATTTACAAACTTAAGTTCCGCAGACCGCACCCTAAGGGTGGGTCTGCGATGTAGGCAGTTGACGCATCTAGTTAAATGAAAAAAAAAATTGTTTCGCAAGTCTTCTCAACAGTCTAAGGTTTACTTTACATACTGTTATTTCATACAGGTTGTAGCCTAATATTATCACTACACAACATACTGCACACACTATATACGACTACTTATAACAATTAGTCAAGGCAAGGGCCTCAAGAGGTGCTGTCACGACCGTTGACAGGAGTCTTATTCCTTTGACAAATACGTATAAAGACTCTTGCTGTCTAAAGTCAAATACGCAACTTCACTCTACATTACCGTACTCATACATTTCCGGCAAACCGGAAATGTGAGCGACATCACATTATTTTAAAATAATTTCCTCTACCTACCTCTACCTCATAGCGGAAGGTCTTAGTAGTAACTTTCGTGCATTCGTTATTCTTCTCGCAAAAATAATAAAATAAATTCTTACATATTCGTAACACTAGGGACCCACCCTTAGGCTCTTAGCTTTTAACTGGGCTATTGGCTTTACATTTGGGACCTAAAAGGCTTACGGCCACATATGTGTAGCACATTATGTAATGAATATAATTTATCCTAACAAAATTTATATTTGCTGTTTATATTTGTTGGGAGCAAGCCACCAGTAGTAGGTTTCATACGTTTACGCACACTTTCTGAAAGGTGTAAAAGTGGCTGATACATACTTCTACCAACCCTTAGGACAGGACATAGGACACAGAACACGAAGTTTTGTAAACTGTCTTGTCAAATAGCTGTCGCTTGGTAGCTATTTTTTCCTTTGCTCAGCCTTCCAGAAACCTGACGTTAAATGTGTCGACCGCTCAGCCAATAGACGAATTTGACTTTTTATTTTATTAGAATTAGTATGATTAATCTGTTAAGGTATAAATAGATGTATGCGATAAATTACCTTCGTATTTACTTTACAAGATCGCCACCCACAGGCAATCGCAAAAAACAAATGGGTCGCAGATGTGTTACCCACTTTAAATGGACAGAGGTCCCCACGTCCAATCCCCTTCTCCGTTTCATGCTATCCTTATTAGGAAAGACTAACGTAAGAAGACTGAAATTACGCCTCCGGAACCTCACTCATCAGACAAAACTCGAATACTTCTACTTCCCGCCTGTTATCTGTGAGGTCGTGGTATTCACCAATCGAGCCGGCCACGTTCAACAGATGTTGTTTCAGGTCACTGTTATATATTAATTAATTATCTTTTTAAAAAAAGTACGTGTGCAAATTATTACCATCTGTTATAACACCATCACTAACTTATTTTTAAGATTCTTGCTTTACGCTGTTAAAGATATCTCGTTGGAAAGTATTTGTATGTAATTTTTCTTTATCAATGTCTTTTTGCTTATTTGGCAACTGGTTTATCGGCCAGGCATATCACATTTGATATAACTAATTTGAACATACTGTCTCACTGAATCAATCAACAACTCGTAATATAAATAAATACAATACGTAACATTATCGTCGAATTATTACGAATTTAATTGAAATAAATAAACAAACAAACACGGGGCAAAACTGATTTGTATCCAGTGCCGGCAGTGTCGCGAGCAACGTGTACAAGATACGAATGTGTGGATACGGCAATCGTACGCGGGCAAATATTGTGTTAGCGAGTAAACAAATCACGATACGATGAGTGCGAGCGGGGCCGGGCTAGCTAATTCACTGTTTGGCTTTAGTACGTAATAGTTTAATCTGCCCTTACCATTGTATATTAACTCGAACAATTATCACTCGCTTTTGTTTAAGATGTTCTCGAACCTTACTGTTCCTATGCAATATCGTATATATATACTAAGAGAGAATTTCATTTCAAGTCATTTACTTATAACCTAAGTTTAAACAACATCTGGGAGAAAATACATATATCAAAACCAAGATCAGACTAATACGAGCCCTGGAATTCCCTATCTTCCTGTATGGAGTAGAAACGTGGACAATCACAAACAAAGAAAGACAAAGGATTGATGCATTCGAGATGTGGTGCTGGAGGCGAATGCTATGAATATCTTGGACCCATTCTTTCGTACTTCGGTCACACAATGCGCAGCGGACAAGAGTTTGGAAAAACTAATTGTGGTTGGCAACACTGAAGACAAAAGACCGCGCAGCCGCTCACCAACAAAATGAACCGATTACATTAAAGACCAGCTTTCGTCTTCCAAATTCTACACGGTCGTAAGAGACGCGCTGGACAGAAACCGGTGGAAGCAGATCACCAGATGCAACCCCGATCCTCAAACATGAGACCAACCCTAGAGCGAGATATAAATTTATAATCTTACAATGGAACAAATGGTAAGGGTTGAACGAAATTATATGCCAACTTAAAAAGACGCAGCGGATCACTAACCCTCCGCACTAAAGACTATTTATATTCCGGGGCCGTTCGTTAATTCAGTAAGTTTCGTCATAAGCTGCGAGTTACGACGTCGACGTGCGGTTTCTCATGCAGAGGCACAATTCGCCAAAAACTCGGATGTTATGCGAACGCTTAAAATGGCTTTATCATGCGAAACGCGGATGATCGATGAGGTTATGGTGGCCTAATGCCCACGAGTTATTACCACGTCGTCGCGTCGACGGCAAACAATTTGTACACGGAGATCGCGTCCTGCATATTAAAGATGGATCCACCTTTATGCTACATTAGTAGATAGGTAGCATCGCCTTTTAGTCTGACCATTTCTTTTTAACATTAATTGCTAGTTGACATTAACAATGGCTTTCAATTTTATAAAGCTTTATTAGTAACTCGGCCTCCAAACAACTGTAAAATCACAAGGAGTATATCTAATGTCAACTTTACCCATAGAAAGTGGAGCGTTACTGTATCATAATGTCATTTCAGAACAATGTTTGCAAAGCTATGTATATCACTGCCATCTATTGAAAAGTTGTTGCACTGTCAAAACACAAAGATGCGTGTTGCCATCTAGTAGTAAATAGGAACTCTAACATGAAAAAGTATCAAGTCAACTAACTAGATGTCACTTTTTAATTGGATATCTTTAAAAGAGAAAAAATATCATTTTTTTATGTTGGTATATTTCAATTCAATTCAATTCAATTCAATTATTTCAACTGCTGAATAGTGTTAGACAGTGTGTAGTACCCAAAAGCCTCCTCCTGTGACAAAACCTACCATTTCTTAGCAAAATGAACCACTCGAATGTAAGTAATTTTTAGTTCTGTGTAAAACATATTACCATGTTATAGATACAATTTTTACCACTTTTACACATAAGAACAAAAGAGGAACTCGTTTAACAACAAACTTCTGAGTGATATCTCACACGGGTTGTAGCCTGATATTTCCACTACACAATATACTGTACACACTATATACGACTACTTATAACAATCAGTCAAGGCTGCGGCCTCAAGAGGTGTCACGGCCGACAGGAGTACAAAATGAGTCTCCTTCCTTTGACAAGTGCTTATAAAGAGTCTTGCTGTCTAAAGTCAAATACGCAACTTCACGTTTCAGTACCGTACTCATACATTTCCGGCAAACCGGAAATGTGAGCGACAACAGAAGATTTTGATATACCCTACTAAGTTATCAAATAGTCAGATAGATTGAGATTTTCTGGCACCTTAATCAAAATTTTGCTATAAAATGGACCTCCTAGCAAAGTCTTCATGCTGATGCGAATATTGAACCCTACAAGTATATTCTAATAACATCAATAAGTTTAGAAGACATAAAAATAGCTTTGCTGCTTCAACAGTTTATGTACGTATTGTTAAAGGCCAAAAATCTACCACATCACCCGTTCAGTAAACATGCAATGAAAATAACTTGTAGAGTTTCATAAATAGTAGACACGGCTAATACTTTTTAAAGTTCAATTTACTCTTTAAAATATGTTTTTTTTATGTTTTAAGGAAGCAAATGAGCAAGCAGATCACCTGATGTTAAGTGAACTCTCGGCCATAGACATCCGAAAGAAGCAAATGTGTTGCAGATGCGTTGTCTACCTTTAATGGACAGAGGACATAGATAGGAAAGAGAATATTTCCTTTTCCCGGTTAACCCCTTCCCTATCCGATCCTCTCCCAGTTCCCATCCTATCCTTATAAGGAAAGGGTGGGAAGGGAAAGAGGACCCAAATTAGGCCTCAGGTACCTCACTCATCAGACGAAACGCAGAGTACTTCTACTTCACGCCTGTTTTCTGTGAGGTCGTGGTATTTCACTGGTTGAGCCGGCCCATTCATGCAAACAGATGTTGTTGCGGACTCTACCACTGTTAGAATTAAATTAGATTGCCAGGCAATCAGAAGAATTACAGTTGCGTTGGTAAAGACTACCTGGTAGAGAGAAAAAAGAGAGAAAGGAGGAGATAGGAAAGAGATGAGGTGTCCGGACATTTTGTGTGGCCGTCCATTTGTATCTGTACTATTTATGTGTTAAAACATAAATTAACTTTAGTTAGTTAGTTAGTTGTTCCCTAACACTATTTTTCGTAACTCCCCGACTGGCGCGTATTTTGCGTGTGGGTGGGATATCACTCCAACCAACCTAGCTCCTCAAAGAATTCCAGCAACCCCTCGATGTTGCTGGCGATCCCCGGGAGCGATCCTGGCGAACCGAGATACTTTACCCTGTAGCACCGCAGTGCAGTCTTAAATTACCTTTACGTTCTTAAGAAATTTAAATATTTATCTTTCTTAGTTGTCTACGGCCCTTTTATTTTATGCTAGGTTTTTTTTAATATTACAAAATGGTCTAAGAAAAGCCTAAATATGTTACGACCAAGATGGTATATCTCACGCGACTTTGGACGACGGCCTTGGCGACATTTAACTGTCTCGGCAACGGTAATGTCTCTGATCACAACGGTTAAAGAATACCCAAGTGCAACGAATTTTTCCCGAGTAGGGTTGGCGTCGGGAAGGCGGCCGGCCGTAGAAACTTTAGCCTGAACCATTATACACATCGGTCATACTGTGCCAGCCCCATACCGTGTGAAAAGATGACGGTTATCTACGACCCCAACAATTCCTGTTGTATGCCACTAATTTTAGCTTATTTAATTTATCGGAAGAACCGTAAAACTCATGTACATTTCTCTTGCCACCTGTATCCATTCTCAACTCTGCATCCACCCTTGCGACCGTCTATCGTCGATGTGGCGTCGCGCTGCGTCGTGCATTCTGTTCGATGTCTCTGACGACGGCGGTCGCGCACGCCGCCGCCGCCGCGGGCGCTGGTGCAGGCAAGAAGGCGGCGCAGGTGCAGCTGCAGGCCGACCTCAACAATGACGACGACTGGAACAAGTTCCTGCAGAGAGATGGACTTCTAGGTATGTTGCTAAATCTTTATAGTAAACCGGTCACTTGATGTGATCACTGCTCCGCAACGGCCAGAAGAGAATGAAGCCTGTGGCACCTTGCTTATATGGTACAGTGAACGGTAGAGCCCGTCAGAGTACAGGTAGGCGTCGAGAAGTATTCTGCGTTTCGTCTGATGAGTGAGGTTCCGGAGACCCAATCCCAGTCTTCCTCTCATGACGGGGAAGAAGATGGATAGACAAGGATATCCTTTCCTATTTATCTCCTACCCTGTCCATTAAAGGTAGGCAACGGTATCGATCGAAGATCACTTCATATCAGGTGAACCACTTGCATAAAAATTCTGTCTGTGAGGCCATGGTAGCTCCCTGTTCGAGTAATTTCTAGGAATGGCCATCAATAGCTGCACCTACAACTGACTCTATACTTTCTCTGCAATGCTGTACAAGTATGTTTAACAATCAATTGATTCTCTGGTCTTCGCGTCGCGTCTTTTTTATGGCAGAAGTCGGCAAACGAGCAAGTGGTTTATGAAATGTTAAGTGAGCACCCGTTGACATCCGCAACAAACAAATAAATTACAGCGTATTTACCTTTATTTTGGACAAAAGAAGGGATAGATAGGGAAAGAATAAGTAGGGGAACAGGATTGGAATTAGGTTTTTTTTCAGTTTTCGCCCCAGCTACCATAAGGAGCGATCATAAGTGTTAGATAACGGTTGGTAACAATTCCGCTCCCTACATTTCTTAATCGTTTGTCCAAATGGTTAGTTATCCCATGTGATTTAGATATTTTAATTATTAATTTGGTAGTAAACTTGCGAACAGTGATAGACGTGTACTCGGAGTGGTGCGGGCCGTGCCTGGGCATGGTGGGCAACCTCAAGAAGATCAAAGTTGAACTGGGCGGAGACAACCTGCACCTGGCCGTGGTAAACCTTATGAAATACCTTATATTTATATATTATTCATTGAAATTATTTGTATTACCTAATACTTGAAATAATAACAAATTATTTTCTTATAACTACGACCGTATTACGAGGAGTTGGCAGAATTACTTATGTTAATTGATTTTTTCATGTAAATTATAAAGTAGTTGGTAACAGTTTTGATTTAAAAGAAATAAGATTATTTAATCTTCATTTAGGTAAAATAAAAATACATACGAAAGAGCCTGGCTACTTTTGGTTGGCTTAGTAAATTAAAAAAAAAAAAAAACCAACGAAACGTTTACCGGAATACGCTTTTGAATCTGCAGGCGTTCTTTTCGATTCATTTGAATGAATTAATGATAAAAAAAACAAATATAAATAAAGAAATACGTGAAATTGAAGCACGGAGAAATTTCCGTAACAAATCTCTGTTTTAAACAACTTGAATCTTTCTAAGCGATGTTTAACAGCGGGTCTGATGGCGATCACACGATATCGACGTTAGCGGCACGCTACAAGCCTATTAAGTCAACGAAACTTTAAAACCGCGACTTGAACGCTTACACTGAAACGATTACCAAAAGTGTGGTCATTGTTTTATGGTAAATTTGTGTTGTGATTCAATATTAACTCCATTTTATATTGCAGGCGAAAGCTGATACCATCGAGTGCCTGAAGAGGTTCCGACACCGCAGCGAGCCCACCTGGTTGTTCATTGCGGTTGTATATCATTTCTACGTTACATCCTAAAGACATAGGTCTTTTATTTTACTAGTGATCGGATCAACATTAATTGATGTTGATACGATCGCTTTCTAACTCTACAGGAACGCATACACAGGAACACTTTAATAATGGTAGAGCCCGCAACAACATCTGTTGCACTGCAGGGCCGGCTCGACCGGTGAAATTCCACGACCTCACACAATACATGCATGAAGTAGAGTATTCTGCGTTTCGCCTGACGAGTGAGGTGCCGGAGGCCTAATTCTAATCCCACCCTCTTCTTATAAGAAAATGATGGGAAGGGGAAGAAAACTTGACGGCGGAGGGGATGTAAAGGAATTGGAAATAACCATTTTGTTTGTCCGCTCCTCTGTCTATTAAAGGTGGGCAACGCATCTGCAATTCACCAGTTAGTTGCAGAAGTCTATGGGCAGCGATCACTTGACATCGGGTGAACCGCTCGCTCATTTGTCACATATAAAAAAATCATCTAAATCGGTAAAGCCGTTTCGGAGTCTACACATACACACATCGCCTTTACATACATAAGTTTAACATGGCTGCATAAAGTGAAAGCCTTTATATGGCCTATGGAGGACCAGCTTAGGTATACTGTATTAAATCCAGGCACCAGGGTGAAGGACTGCCCATGAAAGTGACGCATTAAAACTACTATATTCTTTTGTAATTACATATATATTTCTATTTCTGTCTATCCACTAGAGCATAAGCGGTTTAAAAAAGAGTATATGTTGTCAATGTACGTGAGTTTTACCCTCGCTACAGTTTGGTCGATATCGCCCGTGTCGTGCTATCCCACCAGATATACTCATACACTCATCGTGACGTGTAATTTTTTTTACAGTGTAATTTAAACTTTGTGCCCATCTACTTGTGGTTTTATTTCATTTGCTAGCCAACCTATGAAGTAGATTTATGGCGTAACTGTGGGTTTACACCGCCGAAAAAACATGTCATATCACCTTTTTTTTTCAGAGAAAAAGCTTGTAGCGCAACACAATTTAACGCCAATGGAAACCCACGATTAAATCGATAACTTGTTGATTATGAACAATTCAGCTTTGTAAATGGTTACTTAAATTCACAATATTCCTAGTGCGATTGTAAACTATTTACAATCTTACGGTACATAGTAATCTGTGTTCGCTTCTAAAGATTTAAATAACAAATTAGTTTAACATTCAGAATAAGTGTCTCGTTGATTAATGACAGGGTTTTTAGTGGGTATGCCTCTTCCCTCGGAGAGGAGTCCCACGTCACTACCGCACTGTCCCCAAATCACCACCGCACTGTCCCCACAGTGCAGTGGTTTGCGTAAAACAGAGATTGTTTTTGATGGGGGTTCAAAAAGATATGTGAATGCCCTAGTTAGATAACATCACTTTCGTTGAACATCCATCGGAACATTATTTTGTTAATATATTATATTATTTTAGTTCGAGGTAGATTTTTAACTAAAATCGCTCTTTATATTTTTTTTTGTATAATAATTATTATTATTATTTATTTGTCTTTTTATTATTCTTTTTGGTTTAGAATTATAGATATAACCAAGTATTTTTCCACTTAACTTGTATATATACTAAAATTGTTTGTTTATTTATTTATTTATTACTGCTGCAACTGACGCACAGGCTTTTGCAGAATACCAGCGCTTATTTCCTTCACAGGTAATAAGCACATAGCTGAGCAAAGGCCTTATCCATTCAACATTGCAACACTTTGTAACACGTCTTTGTTCTTTCTTTTAATTTTGTTTCTTTGTATTTTGTTTTTTTTTTGCCTTTTGTCATTTTGTTTGCTTTTTTCAATTGTTTTAAGATGTAATTACTTTATCCTTGTTTATCAATTTTATAAATTAGTGTGCAATTTTTTTTCTTGAATGGATTAAATGATTTATTATTATAATATTATTATTATTAACACATTTTCTCTGTCGGAAAAAAACCTAATGTGCCCACAACACATCGCCTCCCGCAATTAGTCCAGTCCTTTCGTAGAATCATAAAGTAAGGAAAGTACTTGATACTGAAGGTATATTGGAAAAATGTACAACATAAGGGAACTTCTGCACAGGCTGGGCAGCTGCTGAACGTGGTGTTCGGAGCCGACGCGCCCCGACTCGCCAAAACCATAGAAGAGGAGCTGCGCAACGAAGAGCTGGCCAAGAGGGGGGAGAGGGAGAGGCCGTGCAGGGCGCCGCACGAGCTCACACCGCCAGAACAGGTCGTACAAGTTCTTCTAATTTCCTTTAGTTTGATAGAAATATGTCGTTATACTCGTTAATATAAAGGAAGCACTCATACCAATTGTAATAAAGAACAAACACTGTAGCCAGTTGTAGTAATGGAACGTCTGTCTGTGTCCAGGAGGCAGCGGACCTGCAAGCGAAGCTGTTACTAGAGCGGCGGGAGCGCGAGGCGGCGGCGCTGGAAGCGGCGCGGGCGGCGAGGCGCGAGGCGCGCGCTGTGCGGCTGGAGCGGCACTTCGCTGACACCTGCGCCGCGCTGCTCATGCCCCACGCACAGAAACACCTCAGGAAGGTAGCCGAAGCGCTTGAGCCACACGGTCAGTGTGTTAAGATATTACAAACTCTACGTACACTCAACACTACCACTGCTAGAAAATAAATAATGGATCGCGCCTAATTTCCATTAGGCGCGATCCTGGCACACCTCTCTGGCTTCTTCTACTTCCATACATCTATACATACAAGCTCGTCGGTTACGGGTACTCCTTATATCGCCCTTTTTTAGTATGCCACTATAATTATCGATATAAGTTCTCTTGGAGGTCTCCTACCAACACTGCCACTCATTTTCGCTACATAAATTTGTTACGTTATTCTCTCTTCATTCACCCTTTCAACATGCCCGAACCACCGAAGCATACCTTTCCCAATTCTAGCTTTTATTAGTTTAATTACTTAATTTAACGCTACAAATAGATGAATTAAATACTGTCGTATAAACGTAAATACATTTGTTGGTCACAGGTATATCTGTAGCCGACAAGTGTCCTCTAGTGCTGGGCAAGCAGGGCGCGAGGGTCCTCGCGGTGGAGGACGAGGAGATGAGCTCAGCGGAAACCGCCGCTGCGCTTGCGGAGCGGCCCGCGCTGGCACTGCTGCTCAAGAAACTGCCGGACAAGTCTGGCGATGTTATCGGTAAGCCGTATCGTAAAACAACAGGAATATACAAGGGTACACGTAATCTTCTTCACTGTATTCTGCAAACATTCACAAGATCTATGTATTTTTAACTTTCCTTTCTGTATATCTCCTAGAATAAATAAAATACGTAAACAACGATTAAAGTATTTTTGCTAGAATGATTCTAGGATAGAGAAATGCCTCGATTTCCAAGCCAAATTTAACAGTGGTAGAGCCCGCAACAACATCTGTTGCACGAATAGGCTGGCTCGACAGGTAAAATACCACGACCTCACAGAAGACAGGCGTGAAGTAGAGTATTTTGCGTTTCGTCTGATGAGTGAGGTGTCGGGGGCCAAATTCTGGTCCTCTTCTCCTTCCCATCCTTTGATAATAAGGAAAGGATGGGAAGGGGAAGTGGACTAGCCGGTGGAGGGGGTGAATAGGAAAGGGATATAACCATTTTCTGTTCCCTTCCTCTGTCCATTAAAGTTAGGCAACGAGTCTGCAACTCTTCTTGCGAATGCTTATGGGTGGCGATCACTTGATATCAGGTGAACCGCGTGCTCGTTTGCCAACTTCTACTATAAAAAAAAGCATTATCAGCTTTAGCTTGAATGTAATGGAGTAACTCGATTATACTACATTTATTTTGCTTAATTGTACTCAAATCGTGACCTAAACATGCAGAGCTGGCGCGTCGTGCTCTATACGGCGACGGTGTGGAGCAAGAAGGGGACAGTCACAAGAAGTTACTGTCGCAAGAACTGCGCGCGGACGGCGTGCCCGGCTTGTTCGTGCCCAGGGACCGCCACCAGCGCGCCGCCGTGCTCGACTTGCTCTTCCCGAAGGTAAGTTCTTCCTAATTCTGCCAGAATCGCTTCGCTGATGTGTGAGCAATTGTTAACGTAACCTAACCAATCAACCATTAAGCCATTCAATTTGAGGACCTGCTGATAGGAATTCGTGTCAGAGTTTAGAGACAGTTGCGGTATTGTATTTTTATATTATTCGAGAAAACGAACGGGTAAGTAAGTCAGCGGCTTATGATCAGGGTCGGGCCTGGACTGCTTTTAGACCAGTCTACAATTCAATAAGACAACGAAACAAAAAAAAATTCACTGTTGAGTTGTCTTGGCGCCTTCGCCAGATAAGAACGTGATGTGATGGGAAACAGTAGGAAGTAAAAACAAGCTGGAAGTATAAGTTATTCGTTCTATCGGTTGCAGATGGTAGGTGCTGTAGTAGAGCCGCCAGTGGCCGCGGAGCCGCCGCATCTGGCACTGGTGTTCGGCGCGTGGCAGCGGCGCGCGGTGCTGGCCGCGGCGCAGCGCTGCGCCCCGCTCGTGCTGCGCTACGGGTTCTTTGCTGATACCAACGTGCAAGAGCCCAGGCTGCTCTGCAAGACTATTGAACAGTATGAAGAACGCTTGGAAAAGGACTAGTGAGGGTCATTTATATTAGAGGCTCAGATTTACTTAGTTACACACATGGAAAGGTGGCAAACAAGCGCACCTGATGTTAAGTGCCGGTCGCAACAAGCAAATGAGTTGCAGATGTGTTGTCTACGCTTAATGAAGAGGGGATATATAGATAGAGATAGATAGGGGGGATGATAGAGGGCATAGGGGATAGATAAGATAAAGGATATTTCCTTCTCCTATTCATCACCACCTACACCACCTCACTCATTAGGTAATACGGTCGTGGTATTTCACCGGTCGAGCCAGCACATTCGTGCAACTGTCAACTGATGTTGTTGCGGGCTCTATAGCTCTTAATTTTAAAATTTATATTTATGGTTAATAAATTACTTTCCAAAATCTGTAAGTGTACTTGTGTGTGTTATTGCTTTTTTAATAGGAAATCATTATTAATGTTGTAGTAGCGAAACCATCGTGCTGATGGTGGGTATAGGTGCGGCAGATCCAGCGCTAGCGGAGCCCGACACGGTCGCGCCGGACGGGCCGCCGCAGGAGCTGTTGACCCTGGGCCCGCTGCACGTCAGCGCCGACACAGTGTGCGGCGAGCTGGAGTGCGCGCGCCTCTTCCCGCCCGGCTACAGCCAGCCCGAGCCCAAGCCCAAGCCCAAAGCCAAGAAGAAGAAGAAGGTACAAGAGAAATGTGATTTCTTCACTCTTTTCTCCAAGTTTACAGTGTATTTAAAACATATAGGACTCACGATGCAATAGAAATTAGCAAACATAATGTAGTTGTTTATTGTTTCGCTATTTTATTACAGAAGCGTCAAGAGGTAAAAGATGAAGACAGTAGAGACGTGGCTCCGGAGGCGACAGATGAAGTGAACGGAGACGACGACGGTAGCCGGGAGACGGAGGATGGAGAGGGAGAAGGAGAGGGAGAGGGAGAGGCCGAAGATGTAGATGAAGAAGAAGGGGGAGAGACGCTTGTCGCGGACAAAGCAACGTCTCCGCCGCCGGTCGTTGTTTGATCTGTGCTTTTAATGCTTAAATGGTAGTCTGTGTTATTGATTTAAATCTTAAATTAATATTACAGCCTTTGTTTTTATTTGGAATAAATAAATGTTAAAAACTAATTGAAGTCTGCACCAACTTTTTTTGGACAATATTAATCCCCCCACCCCATCCCCCTCTCACATCTGGGATCCAATGCGATAAGTGACACGTTAACAGAGGCATATAGAGAATTGAATGAAATAGCAAAGTAAATATTCTAATTTGTATTTTATTTATAAATAGTCAATATAATATAGATTTAACAATAAAATATAATGTGTAACGACTTAGGGCGAGGGGGCGGCGGGGGGCGCCGCGCGGGGCGCGCCATCACACCACCGAGTCTTTGCGGTTCCTGGAACAGACATCACCGGTACTGTAATGTTAAATGAATAAAGGCCACTCGTTGAGAGAAACACTAACGCCACTGTAACGGTACAAGTAAAAGCCTTCACTCACAGAAAGGCTCTAGAAAATGTTAGAAAAAAAAAATTATAGACTAGTAGAAAATGCTGATGATTAGATGTATCGGTATGTCGGTGTGTAGATGTATCGGCATGTCGGTGTGTAGATGTATCGGTATGTCGGTGTGTAGATGTATCGGCATGTCGGTGTGTAGATGTATCGGCATG
Source organism: Papilio elwesi (assembly GCA_029849275.1). NCBI lineage: Eukaryota > Metazoa > Arthropoda > Insecta > Lepidoptera > Papilionidae > Papilio > Papilio elwesi. The sequence goes on along the minus strand of CM056687.1, from coordinate 127,737 downwards.
TCGGTGTGTAGATGTATCGGCATGTCTGTGTAGATGTATCGGCATGTCGGTATGTAGATGTATCGGCATGTCGGTATGTAGATGTATCGGCATGTCGGTGTGTAGATGTATCGGCATGTCGGTGTGTAGATGTATCGGTATGTCGGTGTGTAGATGTATCGGCATGTCGGTGTGTAGATGTATCGGCATGTCGGTGTGTAGATGTATCGGCATGTCGGTGTGTAGATGTATCGGCATGTCTGTGTAGATGTATCGGCATGTCGGTATGTAGATGTATCGGCATGTCGGTATGTAGATGTATCGGCATGTCGGTGTGTAGATGTATCGGCATGTCGGTGTGTAGATGTATCGGCATGGCGGTGTGTAGATGTATCGGTATGTCGGTATGTAGATGTATCGGCATGTCGGTGTGTAGATGTATCGGCATGTCGGTGTGTAGATGTATCGGCATGGCGGTGTGTAGATGTATCGGTATGTCGGTATGTAGATGTATCGGCATGTCGGTATGTAGATGTATCGGCATGTCGGTGTGTAGATGTATCGGCATGTCGGTGTGTAGATGTATCGGCATGTCGGTGTGTAGATGTATCGGCATGTCGGTGTGTAGATGTATCGGCATGTCGGTGTGTAGATGTATCGGCATGTCGGTGTGTAGATGTATCGGCATGTCGGTGTGTAGATGTATCGGCATGTCGGTGTGTAGATATATCGGTATGTCGGTGTTTAGGTATGTGGAGTGCGCTCACCATATGTAGTGGTTGTCGTGGTGCGGCGCGCGCATCACGCCCACGCCGCCGCCCAGCCGCCGGTAGTTCATGGCGCCACAAAGCCGCCACTGGTTCGACTCCGGGTCGAACACCTGCACAACAGAAAAATTCCCTCGTAACAATTCACTCTTGGTATCTCTCCTGTAATGCGGTAATTTTGCAAGCAAAAAACAATTACTAGCAATAGACGTGTTGAGTGGTCGTTACCTCAATGGACTTTAGGTACGCGGTGCCGTCGAAGCCGCCGACGGCGTACAGCTGTCCGTTGACGACCGCCAGGCCAACTCCGCTGCGTCGTGACGTCATCGCCACCACGGGCGACCACGTGTCCGTCGCCGGCTCGTACCTGCCACCGCAGACACACACGCAAATTACCACACTGAGTGACAGATGATGCTAAAATCCACCATAAGAAATTTATACCCTCATCTGTTATTTGATCATGACCTAGATTATATCATTGCCGAGGTACATTCGTGTTAAACCACGGTTAAATCGTAAGAATCAAATTGGGTTGAACCCTAGCGTCACTCACCGTTGGAGATTCTGATGGGTGTATAATTTTTTTAAGCCGTATATAATACTAAGTTGTATGGAGCTTACCTTTCTGCGGAGGACAGCTCCGTGCAGTCGTCCCTGCCGCCGACGGCGTATATCTGTCCGTCGTACACCGCGCAGCCGAGGTGCTTGCGGCGGGTGGACATGGGCGCGACGGGGGTCCACTTGTTGCCACGCGGCTCGTACCGCTCCACCGAGTTGAGCGGCGCCTGCCCATCCGACCCGCCCACCGCGTACAGGTGCCCGCCCAGCACCGCCACCGCCACGCCCAGTCGACGCGTCGTCATCGACGCAACCTTGTAATGTTACATTGCATTAAGTAAACATTAGTACAGTGTAAGAGGACGCAAGACATTCCTTCGATTTTGAACATATGGATTTGGTTTCCAGGTAACTGCTCTGTTAAAGACAAAATAACGACAAGCTTGTTGTTTTCGCCTACCGAAAGTAGATGGCGCTGATCCTTTCTGAAACACGGTGTCGAGTTCCACAATGGATCGTTTAAAAGGCTTGATGATGTTGAACGATAATATAGTGTATATAGAAGTGAATTCAAAGTGTTTTATTATTTTGTAGTCCTCCTTCTTCAAGTTTAAATAGCTCAGTTATTAGACCAAACTTAAGGTGTTACGTTAAGGTGGTTTAATGTAAGTGTTGGTTGCAAAGTACCTTGGTCCATCGGTTCTCCTTGGGGTCGTAGCGCTCCACGTGGTTGAGGCACTGCACGCCGTCCTGGCCGCCCACCGCGTACAGCGCGCCGTCCAGCACCGCCACGCCCACGGACGTGCGGCACGACGACGTCGGCGCCACCGCGCCGCACCACTGTACAGAAAATATTCTGCGTACTATAGAACTTTAAACGAGTCTATCATTCTAGTAGTAACACATTATAGATAAAATACATTTTCAACCCCCGTATCTTTTACACCCCTACAACCATACACATGCAACTACCATAGTGACACATTGGAGGTTACAACCACTCACAATCACAATTGCTCTGTATGTATTTAACAGTGGTAGAGCCCGCAACAACATCTGTTGCCGAATGGCTGGCTCGACCGGTGTAATACCACGATCTCACAGAAAACAGGCGTGAAGTGGAAGTACTCTGCGTTTCGTCTGATAAGTGAGGTGCCGGAGGCCTAATTTTAGTCCTCTTCCCCTTCAAACCCTTTCCTCATAAGAATAGGATGGGGAGGGGGTTAACGAGGGAAATGAATTATCCTTTTTCCTGTCTATGCCCTCCTTTGTCCTTTAAAGGTGGGCAACGCATCTGCAACGCATTTGTCTGTTGCGGATGTTCATGGGCGGCGCTCACTTGACATCAGGTGATCCGCTTGCTCGTTTGCCACCTTCTCACATAAAAAAAATGTGTAGTTTTTGCTAAAAAGAGAAATACAGACATATATTACTAAATTAAAACAATTTTACAAAACATATTCTCTGAATATATCAAACAAAGCTATATATTTTTTAATAAATCATTAATAAACTAATTTAAATTTTAATGTTTCAGTGTCACATAATAACTAACAAATGACGTTAAATGTATTAATGGTCCTTCGAGCCGGATCAATGTAGTCAGTTTACAAGTATCCTTATATTTTTAATTGACTTATAGCGTGTCTCCATACCTGGTTAGTCTGCGGGTCGTATCGCTCGATGCTGTTGAGGTAACTCTGTCCGTCGTGGCCGCCCACCGCGTACAGCAGCTCGTGCAGCACGGCCACTCCCACGCCGCAACGCCGCTTCGACATCGGCGCCACCATCTTCCACTCGGCGCTCTGGGGGTCGAACCGCTCTACCGATGCTATCGCGTCGCCAGAACACCAACCGCCTACCGCAAATAACACTTCTCCTAAAAGTAAACATGTTAGATACATTGGCAAAAGTACAAAACGAAAATATTATGTGCCTGCGACTTGACAGGGTAGGCTGAGCTAATAAATGTCAACCTTGACGATCATTTCTGTCAACAGCTCAATGATACAAAGAATCTGAAAAGAATAAGGAACAGACAATCTTTTGTATATTACTGCCCTAAAATTGTGATAACCTTAACCATTTTCCTTGAATAATCTTTATGATGATAGGTATGTATTATAGGCAAATATGTAAGTATGTTTCACAAGTACTCTGTGTATACTGACCTCGTCTGCTGGGCTTTCTGGGTCTAGTTCGAGGTCCCTGCATGAGAGGACGCTCCTGTGGCAGCAGCAGGTAGTTCTTGGCCTCATCGAGGAGGTCGCGGCAGGCATCGTCAGATCGTATCAGCAGTTCTGATGATACCGTGCCTACCAGGAACTTGGGACTTAGTAGGGGCAGGCGCACGTGTTGTAATACCTGCAATATTAACAAAATGGTAAATTTTTTAAAAAAAATTACTAAAAAAAAATAAAGTATCCACAAAAATTACACATTTTTTTACAAAATAATGTATTTTTTACTTTGTACAATAGCATCCCCCCCCCCTCCCACTCTCTTTCAAAAATGACGTAAAGGGCGACTTCTTAGAACACAGAATACGCTTGGTGGTGTTTATATAACCCGAATAAAATATAAATAGTGCCTTGACGGACCTGTGCTAAATGCTGTCGCCTCTCGGCAACGTTATACTTGACCCAGGACATGACGGCCTGGAAGGTCTGCTCCTCCGAGCGCACGTTGAGCTCGTCCGAGGACACGATGTCGATCAGCTGCGCGGCCGGCAGCAGCAGGAACTCTTCACTTTCCATCACCTGGGATATACCAAAAGGGTGAAATAAAAGTTATTTATTTTAATGTTGTTGAAAGTTTGGCAATATATTCAATATATTGTAAATAAAATTTATGAAAATCGAGTGTGACTTCATTTGCGGTAGAAGTGAAGAACTTGAATTCTAGAGTCAGTCAGTCAGCCAGTCGGTCATTCATTCAGCCAGTCAGTCAGTCAGTCATTAAGTCATTCAGTCAGTAAGTCAGTCATTCAGTCAGTCAGTCAGTAAGTCAGTCCGTCAGTCAGTCAGTCATTCAGTCATTCAGTCAGTCAGTCTTTCTATCCAAAGAGCGAGCGTAACAACATATACATTTTGTTCGATTCAATATAAAATAAAAAGTGAGAGAGAGACAGAGAGATAGAGTGAAAGAGGGAGAGATTTTTAGTTAAGATACAAATCGTTGGATATAAATAGCAACAACCGTTACATATCTTTGGTTTCATAACCTTAAACTATTCCCTTTTATTAAATCCATCGTCACACCGTCCCCAAGAAGTTTTACTTAAATGTTAGAAGAAAAGAAATTATAAAAAAACCGGCTTTATTAGAATTTAATCAATCCAAACATTATTTTTGGTAGGAACGGAAGGAAGTAAGAGATATGACTGTTTGGGTAGAATAAAAACACAAATCACAAACCTCTGGAAAGTTTTGTTGTGTGAACTTATCGGCGATGCGGAGGAGCTCGCGGCAGGAGTGCGTGTCGGCGAAGGCGCGGATGCCGAGACAGTTGGAGCAGTCGAGCTGCCGCTTGAGAAACTCGCAGCACACGTCCTGGATCTCTTGCAGCTGCAGCAGGCACGCAGCTGGCAATAGCGCCTGCAACAGGGCATAACAAGTTTAACAGTGGTAGAGCCCGCAACAACAACATCTGTTCCACGAATGGGCCGGCTCGACCGGTGACATACCACGACCTCACAGAAAACAGGCGTGAAGTGGAAGTACTCTTTTTTTTTTTTTTTTTTTTTTTATGTGAGAGGGTGGCAAACGAGCAAGCGGATCACCTGATGTCAAGTGAGCGCCGCCCATGAACATCCGCAACAGACAAATGCGTTGCAGATGCGTTGCCTACCTTTAAAGGACAAAGGAGGACATAGACAGGAAAAAGGATAATTCCTTTCCCCCGTTAACCCCCTCCCCATCTTATCCTCTTCCCCTTCCCGTCCTATCCTTATGAGGAAAGGGTGGGAAGGGGAAGAGGACTAAAATTAGGCCTCCGGCACCTCACTCATCAGACGAAACGCAGAGTACTTCTACTTCACCCCTGTTTTCTGTGAGGTCGTGGTATTTCACCGGTCGAGCCGGCCAATTCGTGCAACAGATGTTGTTGTTGCGGACTCTACCACTCTAAGTTTCGTCTGATGAGTGAGGAACCGGAGGCCTAATTTTAGTCCTCTTTCCCTTCCCACCCTTTCCTCATAAGGATAGGACGGGAAGGGGAAGAGGATAGGATGGGGAGGGGGTTAACGGGGGAAAGGAATTATCCTTTTTCCTGTCTATGCCCTCCTTTGTCCTTTGAAGGTAGGCAACGCATCTGCAACGCATTTGTCTCTTGCGGATGTTCATGGGCGGCGCTCACTTGACATCAGGTGATCCGCTTGCTCTTTTGCCACCTTCTCACATAAAAAATAACACCTTCAAATACTTCTAAACAACCGCTCGACCTCACAGAAGACAGACGTAAAGAGTCCAATCCCAATGAGTGATGTGCTAGTTCCTTTCCTTTTAAAAGAGGTTTATGGTGGGGATAGGAAAAGGAAATATCATTTTACCTGATCTATTCCTCTATCCATTAAAAGTACACCACACTGAAGAGTCATAAAAAACATTCATTCATCCATTGCTATGTTTTCCTCTCACGCGTGCCTACCCCAAAGCTGCAGCACCATTCATGTTGTTTATAGGTTCTTACAGATAATTTAAGAGTCTTGGCGTCCAGGGCGAAGGGCTCGCACCGCGACACAGTGGCAGTTTGGCTAAGATAAGCTAGTTAGCAATCCGGACTGAGCCAGAAGACGTGGCCGGTGTACCTGGACGTTGCTCTCCTCGACGACGATGTGCGCGGTGTAGCAGAACTCAACGAGCTGCTCCATCGCCTGCTCGTCCACGTCGCGGATGGTCACCTCGGTGGCGCGCGACTCCGCCAACTCGCCGGTGAACATAGCGCGGAAGTAAGGACTGCATGCTGATAGTATAACTCTATACACACAACAAAATGCTCTTTTGATTCAGTGGGTATCGCAGCACCTATTTTCAATATCTTTGGATATCAAATATGGGTACTAGTACCAGGTAGTTGTGATTATATTGTCACCTATATTACTTCTTGATAATGCACACTAAATCAGTTCTTAAATGTGAATGTAAGTTTGTTTGTCACGCTTTCACGCGAAAACTACTCAAGCGATCATCATGAAACTTTGTACGCATATCTTGGAGGTATTAGACGTAACATAGGATACTTTTGTATATAAAAAAATAGTAATTAAAAAGCGAAGTATGTTCCCTATAGACATATAGACTCCGAAACTGCTGGACCGATTTCGATGAAATTTACAGGGATTGTCCAGATTGCCACATTCCTGTGTTTGGTAGCGATCGGATCAACATAATTAGTGGTACCCGGGCGAAGCCGGGCGGGTCACTAGTAAGAAATAATTTCATTGAGTAATGGAGTCATTGATGTCACAATGAACTTATTATATACCTAGGTATTTATGTAAAGGTAAACCAAACTTTACAATTAGCTAAATACACATACAGTTTGTGATATAATCTCAATAATCAATGGGTCCCAAAATTTTATTACCTATCCAATTGCTTCCAAAACAATTTTTAATAGCTTTACTACTTTTTTATTGTATGCAAATTAATACATAGCCAATTTTGTTTTTCATTTTCTTGAGCCCTAATCAACAAACCAAGGAGGATGCTATGAAAGAGGTAAACAAATATTAGCATAGATTATATATTACCTGTGTGCAAATAATTTTCTATTGGCAACATTGAGTACAACGTCACAGAGCTCGCGGTGGCGTCGCAACGCCGACAGCTCGCCGAGGATGGCGCGCGGGTGCTTCTCCGATGTGTGCGACAGCCGCGCGCCGCCGCCCGGCGATCCGCCCTCCCCCATCCTGATAACAATAACAACACATTGTTATATTATTGCTTTGAACATTTTTTACTGTCTTATAATAAAAATAAATCAGCCTTTTTTAGTATGTTTTCTCGCTGTACACAGGCCTCCTCTCAGAGAAAGGGAAGGGGCCGTTATCAACCATTCTAGCACAATGCTGGTTGGTGGCTTCGAATTTTGTGGTAGACATGCTGGTTTCACCAAGATGATTTCCTTCACCGGTTTTGGAGCAGTGGTCATAATAAATTAAACACAACCTGGAACCTACAATACGTAAGTCGGGGCATAAACCACCGCTGCTCAATACTGTCTACTGTCAACTGTATTTTTATATATTAGCTTTGACAGTTGTTGGTAAACAATTCAGAACAATATTTAAAAATAAAATATAATGGCATTATTTCATATTTTAAAGATGACCTTTATGCAGTCCTATGAAATAGTATTGGGTGTGAATTACTTACACTTACTTCACACCTTATATTTTTATCTGAGAAATGAGATTTTGCAGGATATTTGCAGGAAAAGGTAAGGTCCCTACCTACTCTACGTTTTCCCTGCAAATATCTCATCACCCCCCCTCCCGTCAATAGTCTGATAAAGCTTTATTCATGTTAATGGTGCATACTTGTAGTTAAAATACAACACAATTGAGCTTTTAATATGTAATGACTAAACACTTGTAATCCTGTTTTTAATTGATATTCAATCACGTATGTCCTTTTTTAAATGATTTGATAGCTTGAATTATCAGTATATCAAAATAATAAAAATTCACTTTCAAACTGACCCTGACCCTGACCCTGTTTTGTATCTATGCCACTAGGTGAAGGTGTACAGGATTATTTTACTGAATAAAGTTACTTTGTAATAATGTAAGTTAATCTGACACCCGATACATACATTAAATCTTTGCATTTATCGTGGCTACTTTGAATTGTGAGTGGCACCTATATTATCCTTTCTATATCACACACATTATGATCCAGTCACCATTTACTTATCTTTCAATTACAATAACAAATGATGTATAAAGGATCTCAGAACTATAACGCAAGATGCAAACGCTATCATTTTCTTCCTCTTTCTGTACGACGAGACATTAACGATGTATGCTTGTATCTCAAGATTTGCAACGGCTCAATAGACTCTCCTGAGTTACTGTCTAATGTAACTTTAAACGTTCCCGCAGCGAAAATGCGTAGAAGGAAACTGCTTTCCGTGCCTGCCACTCATACGAACTATAGAGGTAGCTAGTTTATGTTTAGGACTGCCAATTATATCAATTGGCTTGGCACGGATATAGATCCTTTAAGCACCTTACCAAATGCAGCAAAGAACATATTAAGCAAAAAGTACTTTAATAACATGGCCTAAAGCTTATACTATTTATGATTGTAAACATTTGCATTGCTTGGTCGCTTATTCTACATAATTTAAATGTGGAAACTTTTAATTGGCTGTATTTAATTTATTATTATGCTGTATTATTATAAGTAATAGCTGTAAGTTTTCCTAATAAAATAAAATAAATGTTATAACTAATGTTAGCATAACAACAACACTACATATTCTATTTTACACAGTGGGAGTGTAATTTATTAAGTTAGATTACCAAACAAATCTTAGCTCTATCATGTATACTTCATAGAATAACATATTAACATATGCATATCTATTTATAAACATTCTTGACTGTTATGTTAAAGACCCCACATTTAGAATACCTGTAAGATTAATTTCGGTCAATGAATTAAAACAACGAACAATGGCTAGGTTATTAAGATTTCAGTGTCTAAAAATCACTTATATAGTAAAGAAATTCCAGCAGTAATTTTCTACGTTTTTTTGTGATTATTTCATTAAGTACTTAAGGCCAGATAAAAAACATTATTACTTGATTTTTTCATTAACTGATGTTAGTGCATTGTGGTTTTATTCTTATTCCGTAGAATATCATTATGGTATTTTAGTAATAATGAGTGTATCGTAATCAGTTTTAGTTTCTTATTATAATTAAATTGAGTAAACATACTAAAAAATTGGTTTATTTCTAACTGTAACTGTTCCTCGTGTAAGAATACTGAAGTGTAGCAATTAGATGCTTTTTTATGGAAGAAGGTGGCAAAGGAGCAAGATAAAAATTGAACAGCATTACCTATTAAACATATAAAGTTGCCTAAAGACATAACCTACTAAACTTTGAGACTAAATATCTTTCTTAAAGAAAAATTTGCACAAATTAACTCAGAATTTGTTGCTGAATTAAAATAGATATATTTCCATTTTTAAAATGTAAGAATTTAATCTCAGTTGGACTTCTTATGTGCATAAATACCGTACTACACAGAGTTCTGAAGATTTTGGAAGGGCTAGAGCTTTAGGCTTGATTCCCACTATACCATTCATGGTTCATACTCACTCAGATCTTAGTCCATTCATGGTCCAGTCAAATATTATTATTAAAGAAAGAATTCCGATAATGGTATCGCTCCAGTTTCAATCTAATATTCTGTTGGTACTGTTTTGTTGAAAATAATATTTGACTGGAACTATTAAACTTGTCATGACATGTACCATGTACAGTGCGAATGCACCTTTTTCAACTCTAGTCTTTTATTGGTTGTGCAGCAAAACAGAATGTTTTTTGTCTCATTATAGCTAGCAATAAATATGTAATATTAAAATGACATATGACACATGACTTTTTACATTGTAATTATTTTTTATTGGTATCCTGTTAATCCAAAATAATAACTAGTATTACTATTTATATAATATACAATGATAAACAAAATGTACACTAAGTAAATAAATTAGTAGATTCATAAAACTTTATGTATGTATCATTAAGGGCTGTGCATGTCATTACTGAATAATATCAGTAGGTTGGATTAATATATTTTTTATTAAAATAGCCATACTGGATGAAAAAGTGAAAAATTCATAAAAAAGCATTGCTATTAAAACCAGATTAATGTTTGCTTGTGTGATTGTAATAGTTACTGGTATTGCTCAAGCTATTGCACAACTTGTGTTGCCACCAAGTCTAGCTCATGCCAACTAAACTACAGTATTCCTTACCTCTTGTGTCCACGCAAGTTACCCAGCTGCAACCGCAGCGGGGGCGAAGCCCAACCCCACACGGAGTCAATCTACGACCAAGCATCCACCATCAACAAGATGAATCCGATAGTAAAAACACAGTATGAAAATAGTTAATGTAACTATTAACACTAATGTTATTGAAACAACAGTGTAAGAGAAATGTTGAAATGATATAGAGGAGGTCACACATTTCGAAGTAAAATTTAATGTTTGTTGCGCTCAATAATATATGTATGCTAATGTCACTGCACCCTGCCTCTCTTACTCTTACCTTTAAGAATTAATATGTACAAAACGACAGAAACTGTCCTCAAAGGAGCGCGAAATTATTATTTTGCGCCCTGAGGTCAAATGCGAATTGTTAAGGCACACATGGATTTTTCAATCACAAAATTTTTTTGTTTACTGTTACATACACAGGTTTAGACATCATACAATACAATTCTTAACTACCATTTAGTTTTTATTACGAATAGGAACATTCAGAACTATGAATGACCAAATGACATTATAAAACAAATAATATTCTAAACCAAACTCAAAACCCCACACTGGATACGACTTTATATTCTCTAAATCAGTAAATTTGATGTATATATTTCGTATATGTATGCTTAAATTGTTTATTTAATTAAATTAATAGATATTATATTAGGATTCTGAACGGACTTTTGCAAAACAAAACGGACAAATGCCAAAAAGATAAGATGCTGCAAGACTGCAGATATTTACAACATTTGGAAAAATATTTAAAATCCATCGTTGTCATTTATTATTTAAAGTGAATTTTTATCTTTACTGTTTTTTTTTCAATTATAATAAATCCAAAGTTATGGGTAATTCGTTGAAATTTAATCAAAACTTGTCACGAATGCAAGAACTTGGCAAGGGAAAGGCTGTCAATTTGATAATGACATTAAGTTGTTGACAGTGACAGTTTAATCTTATATGGCTGAAAGCCGAAATTGATAAATAATAAATTGTGTACAAATATAAATGATGTCCTTATCACTCTTATTAGAAAAATACGACGTATCCAGTGAGGAAGGTCTTCAAAAGGCCTTAAATGAAATTGAGAAAGAAGAGGTATGCCGACATTTTATGATAACCGGCAATTTTTTTGTTTACTCAACAACGATATGTGACGTTGCATAGAATCGTGTTGTTACCTTATATTTAATTCTAATTATACGATCATATTTAAATTATCCATAGCCATACTTCTTGAGAACCTGTAACATTTTTAGTTGAAAACTTCCCAAACCATCTTTAGTGTATGAGATGTTATATTTATTCAATGATACAGAAACAGATTAGCATAGAATATTACACTATACATTAAATTTTTCTGGAATTTGGCTATAAAGTTTCGAGAAATCAATAAAAATGTATTTTGTTATGTTACCTAGGGATAGGGCAAATAGAATGACGCTTCAATTTCTACCATGGTATGAAAGTAAAGTACTTAGGCTTATATTGAATGCCTAACAAGGTTTATAACTTGTGAATGCCCTATACTATGTTATGTAACTTTATTAAATATGTTTCATATGATAACATGATAAATAATGATAGCTTTTTGTTAAAAGTGCCATCATGAGGCTACGGTCTATAAAATCTACTTATTGCCCATTTATCTTTTTGGAATTTATAGCAACTATTTCTAATTGCTGTTCACATGTAAAATACATATGTGGTTGAATAGTGTGCTGCAATTCATCAAGTGAGTATCAAAATATATTTTGTCCTTAATATAATTCCAGGCGGAAGTCAACGAAGCTTTATCCAATGCACTTTCTCGTTCATGCACTCTAGAAGGGAGATTAAGAACTGCTAGCCAAGCCTATACTAAGCTTGGGGAAGTCAAGAATGATGCCCAATCAGCTGCCGACATGGTAGAGAAGACGGCAGCACTGGCACGAGATGTCAGTGCTAAAGTAAGACAATTGGATCTTGGAAGAGTAAGTTTTTATAGTACCTTTCAAATTATCTGCATTAATAAATCAAGTATGCTAACAATTAGTTTAGTATAATTTTTAATTATTGCATGCAATTGTTTTAAAAAAAAATAAGCATATAATTACCGCGGCGGTGTCATTAGGTTAATATTTGTTATATCTAATTTTTCATTCGCTGTGAATACAGTAACCTAAGAAAAGTCTGTGTTTTTGTGTTTCACCTTAAACTTCTGCAATAACCAGAAAAAATTTCAGGTTGATTTTTACCTTCTATACTAACATGAAGAGAAGACTTGAAAGATAAGAGAGTGGATTCAATATTAATATCCTAGGACACATTCACACACGGCCATCTGATCCCAAACCCAGCAGGGCTTGTGCTATGGCAACCAGATAACTGATATACTATGTATACTACATTTCTTTTGTAAATACATACTTAAATAAAGAGTGACACTCAGACTCAGGACAAACAAACATGTTCATGGACACAAATGTCTGTCCTGGGTGGGAATCGAATGAATGACAAGCAAATATCTTACTAACCTTGCCAATCGGCCCGTCAATGTATTAAATGCAGGAACATTACTAAATATACATGTCGGGGTTCCAAGAAAATTTATCACTGATCAGACAACATTTATTTCGCATTAATATGTTTATCACTACATAAATAGACATTTATTTGTATTTTAGCTTTAAATATTATACCAACATATGTTGACTTTGCAGTCACGTGTAGCGGAGTGCCAGCGGCGAGTGCACGACCTGATCGACCTGCAGTTGTGCAGTGCTGGCGTTGAGGCTGCTATCAAAGCACATGACTATGAGACTGGTTGGTATTTGTTGAAGATTTACATATTTCGTAGTTTTGTTGTTTATCTTGAAAAGGACTCAAAGCCTCTACATTAAATAACTTACTTGTGTGGAAAGACTTTAGTTTCATTGGTACATATATATGGTCAACCCCACATTGTCACATTTTGGATGTTATAAGTTCGGTGAAAGTTTGATAACTTTATTTGATATATTTATTTTATTCAATTCTATTAGATCACAGAGTCGCTACGATTTTATTTATTACATAATAGATTTTATACATTTTGTAGACTTTGACTTATTATATTATGCACATAAAGTCCAACAATGTTAGCTATGTGTGTCATACCGCATTCATTAGTTTCGTGACGTCATCAGGCGCACGTCACGTGGCGCGGTTCCTGACCATGGAGCCGGGCTCGGTGGCGGCGGCCCGCGCGCGTGGCGCACCCGACCCGCGCACCGACATGGAGCGCGCTGCCAATACGCTGCGGGATCACCTCGTGCACAAGTATGTGTGACCGTTACCCATAGACATCCGCAACAAGCAAACGATTTGCAGATCCTACCTTTAACAGAGGGGATAGACAGGATGTTTCCTATTCCTATCCTTCCCCTTCCTCTCCAATCCTCTCACTCTTTCCATCCAATTCTTATTAGGAAAGGATGAGAAAGGGTGGAGTACTGAAATTGAGCCTTCAGCACCTCACTCATCAAACGAAATGCAGAACACTCTACTTCATGCCTGTCTTCTGTGAGGTCATGGTATTTCACCAGTCTAGTCGGTCCATTCGTGCAACTGATGTTCGGACAGTAGTCAACATTTCTACCAATGATTTTCCAGATTCGAAGAAGCGTCGCGTAAGGAAGACGACCTGGCAGTGGAGCGGCTGTACAAGCTGTTCCCGCAGATCGGCCGCACGGAGGAGGGCGTTGACTTACTCGCCAAGTATCTAGCCACACAGGTATATTCACAATGTCAACCAACCTAATCTCTCTAGTGTTTTAACAAGAACGCAGTTGACATTTTAATGTTACTTGATTAATTTTTTGTGAAATTTGTTCATATGAACTACGGAGGATGTATTTATTTTCAGACGGAAAGCAAGATACGCAAGGCATGCACGCTAGAGGGCGCAGGCGGCGCGGGGGACGCGGGCGCGGCGCACGCGGACGCCATGACGCGCGTGCTGGAGGCGGGCGCGGCGGCGGTGCAGCGCGCGCGCTCGCTACTGGCGCCCGCGCACGCGCAGCTGCCGCGCGCGCTGCACCATCTGCAGCCTGCGGTCGGTATACTTGGATATTTATAAATTAGAATCACATCTTAATAGATGACATCACATTCACTGTATACACCATTTACTTCATATATTCCATGAATTTGCTGACAAAACACCGGCGTACACTAGTCCCATACATTCCCTTATACCTCCTCTCCCTCTAACCCTCCTCTTTAATACAGTAATTCTTGTAGTCGTTGCGATTGCGTCGTGGTCTGTGCAGGTGTGCGCGGGCGTGCGGCGCGTGTACGTGTCGCTGGCGGGCGCGCGCGGGCTGCGAGCGGGCGCGACCGCCGCGCTCGCCGCCGAGCCCGCGCTCAACGAGCTTGCGCTGGCGCACTCTCGCATCCAGCTCTATTTTGCATTCCTGAGGCGCAACGCTGAGGTACTCTATGCATTCTTAAATATTATATGAGGTGTCAATTTTTTTTTTAATTAATGACAAAAAATGAACTCTAATTATGAGCCATTCGATGCACATTTAGTTACAGGTTTAGTGATCATTTCAACTATAGGCGCAAACAATCCCTACTAATTTATAAATGTGAATGTAAGTTTGTTTGTTACGCTTTCACGCGAGAACTACTCAACCGATCATCATGAAACTTTGTACACATATTCTTGGAGGTATTAGAAGTAACACAGGATACTTTTTTATATATAAAGCGAAGTATGTATGTTCCTTATAGACCTATAGACTCCGAAACGGCTGGACCGATTTCGATGAAATTTACAGGGATTGTCCAGATTGGCACATTCCTGTGTTTGGTAGCGATCGGATCAACATAAATAGTGGTACCCGGGCGAAGCCGGGCGGGTCACTAGTAAACTTTAAATCGACTATCCTACATGACATCTGACATGTGTAAGCGTAAATATTATATCCAATAGTAATTTATATCGTTACTAGAAGTAGCACAAGCACCTTTACTCACAATTTAAGCGTATTAAATAAAGGATTCGCAATTAAAATTACATTAATAGCTTTAAAACAATTCAGTTAGCAATTAGAGTTGATTTTTTGTGCGACTTAACGAAAAATAATCTTTCAGTCGGATACAGCCAACTTGTCTGAAGCTGAAAAAACTGCATGCACTGAGGCGGTCGAGGACATCATAGCGGAGAGCGGCATGACGCGCACCGCCCAGGACCTGCTCAGCCATTACCTGGAGTTGGAGAGGTCTGTCATTATATTACTCACTAGTGACCCGCCCCACTGATTTGTGAATCTAAACCATCCTCGAATCCACTTGAACTCACTCAATTATATTGATCCGATCGCTACCGAACACAGGAATGTGTCAATCTGGACAATTCCTGTAAATTTCATCGAAATCGGTCCAGCCGTTCCGGAGTATATAGGTCTACAGGGAACATACATACTTCGCTTTTTATATACTATTTTTTTTTCATAAAAAGTATCCTATGTTACTTCTAACACCTCCAAGAATATGTGTACAAAGTTTCATGATGATCGGTTGAGTAGTTCTCGCGTGAAAGCGTAACAAACAAACATACATTCACGTTTATAATATTATAGATAGATAAAAACCTATTCTCAGAGCTACCGAATGTATATGCAAAATTTCATTGAAATCGGTTAAGCCGTTTCGGAGGAGTATGGCGACTAACACTGTGACAGGAGAAATATGTATATATATATATATATATATATAAAATCCGCATTGTGGCTTATTCCTTACCTGTTCTGTTGTAAGAACTTGTATGTATTTTCCCTAATCTACTTTTCCATTGTATTAAATTTTTGTGTACAATATAATAGTTAACAACTAAAAGGAAAATAATTTAAAAAAATATAAAAAAATAATATTGGCCCATGAGGGGATCGAACCCGCGACCTTCGCGTTATTAGCACGACGCTCTAACCAACTGAGCTAATGGGCCTTATGGACGTGTCCATCAATTTCACTATAGCAATCTTACGACGTGCAATTATTTATAAATTGAAAGTTTTTCAACCATTTAAACCTTATTATGGTGAGTTAAAGTCGATTTTCGCTTGTACATTAATGTAGTACATATTACGTCATTAGTTCATTGATCTAGATACATGTCCACTGTATCTTGACCTCCCCTGCCATAGAATATATTATTTACAAAGAGGTCATGAATTTATTGTTTGGGAAGGTTATTTCGATGTGTTTTGTAGATTTCATTAAACCATTCGGTTGAATAAAAGATAGGATAAGAAGTATGCTAGGCGTGACATTGAATGATAGGGTTCAAAACAGCGTTATAAGGGAAAAGTGTGGCTTAAAAGTGGACGTTGTTACTAGAATTGAGAAAGGTATGCTTCGGTTCGGGCATGTTGACAGGATAATTGAAGAGAGAATAACAAAACTAATTTATGTTGCGAAAGTGAGTGGTAGTGTTGGTAGGGGACGCCTTAGGAGAACTTATATCAATCAGATTAGTGGTTTACTAACCCATAACCGACGAGCATGTATGCGCAGATGTTTGAATGTAGAAGAAGCGAGAGAGGTGTGCCAGGTTTGTTCCAAATCGAAGTCCATGATCTCTGCCTACCCCTCTGGGTATACAACTACAACAACCCAGAGGGGTTAGGGGCGTGAGCGCATATTTTTTTTTATTTTATGGCAACATGTGTTATTACAGGTTCTTCCTAGAAGAAAGTGTGAACAAGGCGCTGCGGCTGAATAGCTCGCAGGCCGGCGCGCCCTGCTGCCTTGTCGACGACGTCTTTTTCATCGCCGGGAAGGTCATTCGGTTTGTGTTTATTGATTTAATGATTAGGATGGCACTGCAGGGACTACTAGAATACTACGACGTCATAAACGACAGGTGTTAAGTAGATATATTCTGCGTTTCGATATGGTGGGAGGCCTAATTTAAGTCCTCTTCCCTTTCCCATCTTTCCTAATAAGGATAGGATGAGGAGGGTAGAGTGGTGAATAGGTCAAAAATATCCTTTTTTCTGTCTGTTCTCCTCTGTCCATTAAATGCGCTGCCGGACCTTAAGGGACCCAAACAGAGGTTGGTAATACATCAGCAGTACTTCGTTTTTGATGGGTAGTGATTGTAATTTAATGTACAATCAGCTTTTAGATTGTTTGAAAGAAAACAGGAAGCCGAGTGATTAATTTCTTGGTAATAATTTCGGTGTAGACGCAGCATAACTACGGGCAGCGTGGACGGCGCGTGCGCGGTGCTGAACGAGGCGGCGGCGGCGCTGGAGCGGTCGGCGGGGGCGTGGCTGCGGCGCCGCCTCGCCTCGCCGCCCCCCGACCCGCTGCCGCTGCCAGCGCCGCCGCCGGCGTACGACGCTACGCCCCCAACGCGCAGCAACAAGGAGCTGGACGCGCAACGAGCGCAATATCTGGTATATATACATTTTTACACCACCCAATATTAATTACAGGAAAAATTAAACGAACAAACAAATGATCCTGTTTTATGTGGGCTACTGTTTACCATAATAAGAACAATAAACTTTTCAGGAGTATATAAACATGGCGGAGTGCGGCGCGGAGTGGTCGGAGCGACTGGCTGCAGAGGCGGTGTCGCTGGGCGGCGCGCTGTGCCGGCGCGGGGCGGAGCGCGACAAGCTGCGGTCGTGCGCGGCGGGGCTGGCGGGCGCGGCGGCCGCGTTCCGGCACGCCCGGCAGGTGGCGCTGGCCGCACTGCGCGCCGCGCTGCAGCCGCGTGCGCACGTCTGGGCGCACCGCCTCGCCGCGCCCCTCGCACACGACAGCGATGCTGATGCAAACATCGGTCAATATACACACGTCTTAAATAAATAATGAACCAATTTAGTAACATGTGTTGACGAGGATAGTGCAAAGTACATTATAATTGACAATATATGACGTTGCAGAGGACATGGAGGAGGAGGTGGGCGCGCTGCCGGCGGCGCTGGAGGTGCTGGGCGCGGCGGCGCGTGACGCGCTCCCCGGTGCCGCGGACGAGCTGCTGGCCGGCTTGCTGGCGGAGCTGGCGACGCGTGCCGAGCAGGCCGTGCTTCGGAACCACTACGACAGGGTCACTAAAACAGACAATACACGCGTAAAACGCTTGAATCCAGTGGGTCTCTAGACTTACGCGTACTTAGCGCTACTGCGGGTCACCTACTGTAACCACTGCTAGGACCACTAGTATGAGTTGCAGACGCATGGCTTGACCTTAAGTCCTAATACTTAGACGTGAATAAAAAAAGGAAGTAGAGAAGGTTGGCATGTGCAGAAGATGAGCTCTATCCTATAACGATAATATTAATTTTGTTTGGCTTGTATGACAGGAGAGTGGGCTGGCCGTGGAGCGGCGCGCGCGGCGGTTGGCGGCGTGGGCGGGGAGCAGCGCGGGCGGCGCGCGCGAGCGCTGCGCCCGCCTCACGCAGGTTGCGGCGCTGCTGGCGCTGGAGCGGGCGGCGCACGCGCACGACGCGCTGCAGCCCGCGCCCAGACTCTCACCCAAGGACGCACGCGACGTGCTCGCGCGCAGGTACGTGCTACTTGCTCCTAAAATTTTGGACTAGTGAACGTTCCGATGGAAGATCGGTGAGGAATGTGTGGTTGTGAGATATATACTATTATTTCGTCTTATATCGTTGGTTGGTGTCTTGGTTTGTAAGAACGACAATAGAGGGCGTTGTACTTATAATAAGTTCCACGCCCTCTATTGTCGTCCTTACAAATTTATTAATTGAACATTTTGTACGAGAAAATAATCTCTGTATTAAATACTCTTGTCTTATTTATTTTCAGAACGGACTTCAAGATGGAAGAAATAAAACGTTTGAAGCTTTAACCGTATTTATTGCAATATTTTTAACGATTCATAAACTTTGTTTGTATGCGTATTATGCTAAAATATAGCCAATTGTTTTTTTTTAAACTTATAATAAAACTTAAATAAAATTTGTTGGTTTATTTTATAAAATAAAAACAATTTCTCTCCTGTACCCTTAACCCGCCAACCCCAGCTCCTCCGTCTCTACGCGAAGGAAGAAGGTTTGTGGTGCTGTCCTGTTCAACATTTTTACATTGGGTGTACATTTACTCACATGTTACTTTCTGCAATAAAAAAGAGAATGGAATACATGTAATCCTTTTAACCAGAAACCCAAGCATTAAGAGTTGTTAATTTTTTAGCAAAATAAAACTAGAAATGTTCCAGAGAAAAACAGTTGGAAGATCGCTAACTGCTTCTTTTTATGCGAAGCGATATGCTGGGAAACTGCTTAATAGTTTATGATACGATTTTCAATACATTACAAACATTTTGGTATATTATTTTCTGTAAAATGTTAGAAATATTACGGTGACAATTGGGGCTGATACCCACATCCGTGGGTGGGTCCACACACTGCGTGTCGTGCAACATGTAATGTCGTAGAAGTAAATGTCAAACATGTCGCGTTGTAGCTCGCCTTTCCACCGTCGTCAAATGTCAAAATATTCATACTAATCGACTCTAAGGGTACGAGGTACGACCTCATGGCAGTCGCTCGACGCTGGTTTTCAGCGATAAATGACATATTTTAAATTTCCCGCGACACAAGAGGCGACGCGCGCTGCATCCAACAGCAGCTTCAACATGGCGGCCGGCTTGCAGTAATGATCTCGAAAGCTAATTTCTTAAAGAAAAGATCTCGAAATCTGATTTCCTGACGTAATTTAGCGGCAGTGCGACAGAGATACAACGTAAAGAAATCGGAGTAAATAAAGATATAATTATATTTTTTTCGAACCTTTACATGAGTTCGTTTGCTTACAAGTATTCTCTCCCTCTCCTTTCCCATAGATAAATAAATAAAATAAATAAATAAGTGATTTATTGCCATCGAAAACAGATTTACATCGAAAAAAGTAAAATTACACTGTTACAAATTATGGCAATAGGGGGTGATTCAGCTTTGTCCACACGGAATGACGATCCCGTGTCACGCTGGTTTTCAGCCATCCCCTTCCCTTAGATGTTGCGGGAATCAAGAAGTCCGAGGGGTCGCCATAGTCACCATTAGTGTTAAACTTGAAATCACATAAAGTTCTTGTTAACAACAAAAAAACTTAAAGATTAGAATTACAACAGATATATATATATATATATATATATATATATATATATATATATATATATATATATATAGCAAAAATAAGAAGATTTTGGTAATAACATTAGACAATAGGCTCTTGCAGGCGTTTGTGTGCACGCGCGTTTGTGTGTGTGCGCGCGCGTTTGAGTGTGTGCGCGCGCGTTTGTGTGCGCGCGCGTTTGTGTGTGTGTGTGTGTGTCTGTGTATATGTATGTGCGTTTGTTGTGTGCGTGTTGTGCAAATTGTACCTTATATTTATTATTGTGTGGAATTACGGGTGTCACATTTATGTTGGTAGGTTGGTAGTATTTGATTGCTATTAACTAATAAACTATTGTTATCAATTGAAAAAATCTTTTAGGTTTACATATCGCCAGTATGCATGTTTCACGCTTCCTGCAGCAAGTTGCCGCCTCTGCAATGCTGATTTATATTTGCATTTGAAATAGTAAGTGCTCACTTTCTCCCTGAGAGGGGGAGGAAGGTCATTCCATATCCTCGCTGCAGCAAACTTGAAACATCCTCCATACCGTGCTGACTTGTGCTTTGGTATCTTCAACAGATTCCACATAGCTTTGCGGCTTGTGTGCGGAAAATCTTTTTTCCATACAAGTTTTTCGAACAAGTACTCTGGATTCCTACTCCAAATTACCCTCTGAACAGTGCAGGCATAGTGAAGCTCCCTTCTTGCTTTCATGTTAAGTATGCCTTTTCTGTTCAAATATGGGGTAATGCACTCTCTTTTAGGCACGTTGAAGCAGAATCGAATAGTTGCATTTTGTACTCTTTGTATAGCTCGTTCTGTTTTAATATTTATTCGCGGACCGTAGATTGTGCTGCAGTAGTTGAACTGAGAAAGGACGAGGGACTCGCAAAGAAGTGTACGTAATTCTTCTTTAATGTATGGCCTGATCTTGTAAATCATTTTGAGCTTGAAGAAAGCTGATTTATTTTGTTGCTTACATGTTCGCCATATTTTTGTTCCTCGTCCATCATCAGACCCAAATTACGCGCACAGGTTACTCGTTCTACCGCTACATCATTAATGACTACTTTCACATCCGAGTCTACCGCATTTTTTATCTGTTTCTTAGTCCCAAATAATATAATTTGAGACTTAGAAGGATTTAGAACTAGAGAATTATTTTGGGACCAGGCATAGACGTTCCTCAAGTCATCATTAATTTTGGCGATAGCTTCGCGTGTATATTTGCTATCGAAAGAGTAATACAGTTGCGTATCATCTGCGTATTGATGGTACTTGCAGGATTTTATCTGCATAGGTAAATCAGCTGTGAAAATAGTAAACAGAATTGGGCTTAATAAAGAACCTTGAGGTACCCCCCGATGAATAGACCGTGCGGAGGAGCATCTCTTTACACCGTAGCTATCTTCGGTTATGACTGTTTGTTCTCTATTCATAAGGAATGAGTGAAACCAGTGACAAGTACTTTCCGAGAAGCGGTATTGTTTTAACTTAGCAAGTAACAATTTTGGCTCCAGACAGTCAAAAGCTCGGGAGTAATCTAGCAGCACCATAATGGTACTAAGCCCCATATCCGACGCGTCTGTTAAGTCGTCTGTGACGTGTAGGAGAGCAGTTTCTGTGCCATGCGACTTGCGAAAACCTGATTGGAACTTAGGTATTATATTCTTATGCTCTAAATACTTAAGCACTTGCACTAGTACCACTTTCTCTAATACTTTGGATAGCACCGGTAAGAGAGAGATAGGACGGAAGTCTTTTAGTTCGACAGCTGTACTTTTTTTTGGTATTGGTTTGACTACCGCTTTCTTCCAGCTAGTGGGAAAAGTATTTGTTTGGATGGATTTATTTACTATCTTTGTGATGACAGGTAGCGTATAATCCAGTGTCAACTTGATCATTTCAATGTTCAACTGATCGTGGCCCGCCGCCTTGGTCTTTATACTGTAGATGATATTTCTCACTTCCTCTTCTGTGGTGGGCTTTAGGTCTAGCTCTTCATGATGTGCAATTTCACGTAGGTTCATATTATTCGCATTATTAAAGACTGTTTCATTGTAGGCTGGCAGGTTTAAGAAGTGATCGTTTATTTTATTGGGATCATTTAAATGATCAGGAATCGAACATTGGATTGGGTTTGCTCCCTGGGTGATATTTTTTAAGCTTTTCCATAGAAGAGCAGGGTTCTTTAGGTTACTATTGATAAAGGTATTGAAGTACGCTTTTCGTTCGCGGTCTATAGCAGCGTTCACAAGATTTCTGAGATTGCGGTAATAGTCTTTAGAGCTCTGTGTTTTCACTTTCAGTGATTTTCTTAATGCTTCGTCCCGCAGCCTCATCATGAACCTTATCATATTTGTAATCCACGGCTTTGGCCTATCTCTATGGATTACCTTACGAACTGGGGCGTGTGAATCAAATAGAAAAAGGATATACCTATTAACCGTTTCCACCATTTCATCAACATCTTGTAAATACCCGATTGAGTCCCAAGGAAGGCGCTTGAGATCTTCATTGAATAGAATAAGATTTATATTATGTAATGAACGTGAACATTTTAATTCTTTTTTTAATTTAGCCTTTTTTATGACAAAGTGTACAATAACAAAAGCATGGTCACTTAGACAATAATTATGTATAACTTCGACATTTTGACACTTTGACGCGCTGTCAGTAAAAACGAGATCTAGAGTTGTCTCTGAGTGCTGTGTAATTCTGGTGGGCTCCTTGACTAGTTGCTCAAGATTATGTTGATTACAAAACTGTATAAGTTCTTGCGCCTTCGGAGAGCTTACGTGTGCCATATTTATGTTTAAGTCTCCTAGGACACATGTGAGGTCACATTGAGCCATAGAATTAATCGTCTCACTGAGGGCGTCTAGGGCTTCTTGAACGCCTACGGATTCCGGTCTATAGGCAGTGCCAACAGCCAATCTGGAGCCGGATAATTGAACTTGTAGCCACATTTATTCCAGTGTAGATGTAGGGTGTTTTTGTACCCTTGTTGAGATTCCTTGTTTTATATAAAAACCTACTCCTCCACCTTTTTTACCCTGTCTAGCCCTGTGTAAAAATTTGTAACTCGGGATAGTAGGTGCAAGGGCTTCCTCACCTGTTTTCAGCCAAGTTTCGTTAATCGCCACAATGTCAGGAGAATATTTAAGAAGCGTCACTAACAGTTCATCTTGTCCAGTGTTTATACTTCTAATGTTTAATAACCCTAATCTCAAACGGGCCTTATTAGAATTAGCCATTAGTATAAAAAAATATTGTTATACTTGTGAGATTTTTCATCTGTAAGTGGTTGTCTGTCTGCGTGTAAGGTGTGTTGGTGTGATTGTTCGAATTGTAAGAGATTTGTTTTGTTTTTATACATTTTAAAATAGAGCCGTACGAAAAAAAACGCAAAAGTAATATTTTATACTTCTTAAATTTTATTCTATATATAGGGCTGGCGGTCGCGGTTGCTAAAAAATGACGACATAGTAACATATTAACTCTCTTGAATTTGATTTTACATTTTGAATCAAACAAAAAGTAACAAAAGAATAATATTTTAACCTTCTTAAAATATATGTTACGCTTAAGAACCAAGCGAAAACAGAAAACAATAGAGTAATATGTAAAGCTTCTCAAATTTAAGTATTCATTTAAATGTAACTTTTGAGACTGATAAAAAACAACAACAAGATAATATTTTAAGTTTCTTAAATTTAAGTTTTTAACTCGATAGCGATAGAAAGGTTACACAACATCGCACGTCATCGTCTCGAGAGTAGCGGGAAATTTAAAATATGAAACCTTGTCATTTGTCGTTGGAAACGAGCGTCAAGCGATTGGATTGTCATATGTCATGAGAGCGTATCCTGAACGTAACACTGAAACCTTCAGTGTAGTTGTAATGTTTGTAATAACTTGTTGAGTTTGGCTACGGCACGAAAAATGTCAGAATATTCAAGTTTGTCACATAATGTACTGTCATCGTGTGTGTGAGAAAAAGACAGATGTAGTTTTTATGTTACTTTCATCTGTTGGCAACATGATGGAAACACTGTTTCGCACAAACGCTGACAACACTGTTTTATTTTACAGTAACTGGCAGCTGGCGATGAGGAGCAGCCTAATTAATAAAAAAAAAAGATTGAAGGTTTTTTTGGCGCGTTTGGTAGATGAAGAGAAAATTAAGCGTTGTAGTTGTTTAAAATTAGTATAACAGTAAAATTTAGTGTTTATTTTTAATTATAAATATACAGTATGAAATTAGTTTAATACAAAGTTAATATTAATTTAAATTTTGTTTGTTTTAAATATCGATAACACATCATAAATTACGAGCACAGCGCGTTTCAAATACGAGTGAGTAAAAGTACAGACAGCAACCAACATTTTTAGTAAACATAATTTGAATAGACTATAATATTTTTAGTTTTTTAATGAACAATAAACACCTACATAATTTTCCGGGGAAAAAATAAATCAGAGATAAATTAATTTATATAAATAAAAATCAAGGTGCCATTACTCACGAGACGGCATCTTGTCGTTGTCGTTATAATTTCGTCATAAACACAGGTAATATATACATTTTCTTTTAAGTATCAATCAATGGAATATTCTGATGACTTAAATATGTTTTATTGGAGACAGCAGCAGTGAGCAAAGATGAAGATAATGATTGCTCAAGCAGTGGGATGAGCGGAATTGATGAACTGGGAGATATAGAATTAAATTAAACATTTATTTTATTATATTTAAATAATTTTAAAAACATCTGTTTTACTGACCCTACCTATTTTTGTCGATTTGACAGATATGATGTCACAATCACAAGATGGCGCGGGTCCGTGCTCATTCATATTTTAAAACCATAGTACTTTTTGATAGTCGATATTACTCACAAGAAAAATATCGATGCCATGCCCCAATTAGCGTTTGGTTTAATTTGTATGTTACTAATGTATAATTTATTATATAACTAAAACCAAAGATAGGAAATGCTACTGATGCATGTGATTAAAATCGTAGCGTAAATAGTACTATATATATACCGAAATGTAACACAGATTACTAATTAAATTTTGAAAATGCTAAAACTAAATATAAACACGGTTATTTCTTTTTTTCCTCGCTAAAATTATTTTATAAATATGTGAAATGTGAAGGGCTTCTGGTTGATGTTGTCTATGGTACGGTAAGTACTGTTCGCAGCTTAAACAGAAATAAAAAACTTCCCACCTGAACCATCGACATGCTCATGCTCATTCGATCTACATTTAAGTAGCATACAGCAAGGCAAATTGCAGCTGCTGCTATGGCCTTCACTGGCAACGTACCTTAGGGCAGCATTATAGCGCAGGCGACGTCAATGGCGATGCGGGCATAACCTAAATGTGTGTTGAATTATTATTCACTGTTTATCAGCAATAAATAATATCCTTAAATCTGTTTTATTAACTTACACTTGCAATTCGATCACATACATGGTTTTTGTTAATAATTGATTATTGTTCGCGCACAAACGGTAAGTACAGTATGTACAATGAAGCTAGGATATCAGCGCAATCAACAATTCCATAATTTTTTTTTGGGCGGCTCTATGCCGCCCTCTCGTTCCCATAACAATTTTTTGTGTCAGGGACTGCGGGTGCGAGAATTTTTTTTTAAATATTTGTTGTATTAAATAAAATTTAAAAAAGTAAAAATTAAAAAGTAAACATTTACAATTGAATTACTTCCGATATCACAAAAATTCTATCACTACTTACAATTCTACTAGTTTAAAAAACAATAAAATAATAAATAGGTAAAATTTATAAACAGTTTTGGTTAAAAATTATTAATTAGCAAGAAACAAATAAAACCTTATTATACTTATTTCTATTTATTACCGCGCGAGCCGACTCTACAATATTTAAAAAAGGTAAATATAATTTTCTTATTTCGCATTAAATGTTCCAAATTTTGTAATTTGACTCGGTCTTTCATTTTTATTTCAACGTCAGCTATTTGCGCGGCAAATGCTGGGCACTCAGTAATTATGTCCATTATGACTTTTACATAGTTCTAATAATTTTGATTTACTTCTAACATTTATTTTATCAAAATATGTTTTAGTTAAAAAAATGCTGGCTATGATCCTTTTTTAGTTACATCCACCAACCCGCACTGGCCAGCGTGATGGATTACCGAGTCTATGCGCTGGAACATACTAGAAAAGGCTAATTTATTAACTTCTGTTCAATTGGTCCCTATTTCATATGCCCCTTGAATTGTCCTATGTATTGAATAGAATTTAAAAAATCATCATCTCCTTGCCCTTTTCCTACTCATGTGGGGTCAGCACAGTATGATTGTAGTCCATACATAAGTTTTGGCAACAGTTTTTACGGCCGGCTGCCTGTCTGACGCCAACCCTCCTTGGAAATAATTTAAAAAATATTGCATTACCAAGTTTTGATGCAAGTGGTGTTTAAAAATAAAACAAACATATATATTAACAGATTTATTAATTTCATTAAAAAACAATAGCGTAAATAATGCAGAATACAAAAAAATGCAGTGTTGCTAACATTGACAATTTAAAGTATTTTAAAAACATTTATTAAAATAGACCACTGGCGAGACATGTCTATATAATTTCTTCTATGCATGGCTTGCATGTCCTTAGGTGGTCTCATATATTTCTATTGTACGACTAGTGTTGCCTTATAATTATTATAAAATACATAAATATATAAGCACTGTGCATTTATAATAATAATATATTATCTGTTTATGATTACCAATATAAATAACATCAATATAAGGCACTTCAGACGTTGCATTATAATAATTAAAAAAAAAATGAGCATGATAATTGAAGAAATTTGAAGTTAAAAATGTATTGATCTTATGACAGTCATTATTTACACGAATAACAAATAACATATACAAAAAATAAATACTTATACAAAAAGGTGTAAACAGTATTGATTTAAAAACACCGGTCAAACGTTTTCTAAACACATAGCAACATTCACACTTGTCAAATGATGTAAAAGGGATACCGTAATTAGAATAAAAAGAAAAAAGAGGACAGCTAGTGCTTGTCACTTCGGCTTAAATATAAACATGACGTGAGCTAAAAAAAAGTCTTGTCACTTTTCGACCGCTAATGGCATATCTGCTACTTTTTGTATTATAATATCATTGTTTAATAAAATATAAGTATTCAAAACCTGAATTA
Organism: Papilio elwesi; assembly: GCA_029849275.1. Lineage (NCBI taxonomy): Eukaryota > Metazoa > Arthropoda > Insecta > Lepidoptera > Papilionidae > Papilio > Papilio elwesi. Next base: position 100,068 of record CM056687.1, on the reverse strand, counting down.
ATAATTGTTATTGAATTATTGATATTTAAAAAATACATTAGTAATATTAAAAAGTTTTATTCAAAAATTATTTTACAATTAACATTAATAAAATACTCTGATTTATTAAAAATCGTTAATATATATTATAACCACGAAAAGATTGAATAATAAATAAAATAATCTCAAGCATGCTGTGAAAGGCTCGATGAAAACAGCTTCCGCCCTCGAAAATGTAATGAAAATTAAGTGGCACGGTGCTTGTGACATCCACAATAAATAAAATACGCAGATCTGTGGCGGCCACAGTGACACCTGTCACCGTCGCGTGCGAATGAGGCATGGCGGTGGCTGTATGCTGTCATTAGTTATACAATTATTAAATAAACAAATTATTTATTTCGCTTCTTCCTGGGATGTAACGAAATACGACCTGTTTCAAACAGTTTAGTCCGGTACTGTATATTTAAAGTTAAGAATCATTAGCATACAAAGAACATAGATGTTGCCTGTATTTGGGGGCCTAGGATGTACCTACAGTATTTGGTATAGGGTGTGCCTATGGGGTTCGGCCTAGGGTATGGATCTACATCTTGCAGTAGACATTATATTCTACCAATGTCTATAGACAATTCTTTGGCAGTGTGAAGCCATCTCATTGTCGTTGTCTGTGGTAAAACTTAATTAATAATTATTATTTTATAAACTTAACATCTGTAAAGGTGGTTAAATGCTTAAAATAACATACAATTAAGCTAAACAAATTTGAAGCTGATACGGTGAAAAATCTTACACGGGTTTTATTTTAAATACAATTCATTTTAAGGGGTAAAGAGAGATAGTCGAATGTCAATTTTGGACCTAGCTTGTTAAATCCCAAATGCGATAGCATTGCTTATTTATTAATCACAAATATTATCAAGTAATTGTATACTAAGGAATCCGAAAACAAAAAAGCTAGTGATATTTTTTAAAAATCAAAACGCGATTCCTCAGAGGGAATGTCAACAATTCAATTTATCATTGATGTAATCAGCTTTAAATTAAATTCATAAAATTGATAAATCCCACTTAATATTATTGTAAACTAAAACATATGTTAATAATTATTTATTAACTTAACAACAAAAACTTAACATGATTGTCGTTTCACTTAAATTATATTGTATAAAAAGTGTACACACAAAACATGGCAAACCAACTTTTAAAATTTATAAACCATGGATAAATCTCGAGATAGATTCTTAAAAATATTTTTAATATAATTTAGATATTTTTAAAAACAAATAAAATGCATCAGTAAAAGTTACAAAAATATTAATATTTGTGCATTCAATACGAAAGTTACATATAAAGTTTAATATAATATAAAAATGGGTATAAAACATTACGAAATGTTTTTGACAAATGTCAATGTCATGTCAGAAATTGTTCAGATCAAAATGTCTGTTGAGCAAAACAAAATAAATTCGTGTCTTTGGTTTACGTGATTTAAAAAAAACATCGCTAGAAGATCTAACCACATATACACGGTATGGCGGCATACAATCAAAAATGTTTACAACACCTTAAAATTGTTAACCTTGACAAATAATAACGACTTCATTACGTCAAAACCCTGTTGATTAATTTTTATTATCATATTGAATAAAGAATAAAGTTGTAAAATATTTAATTAATCATATAATAAAATATAATAACTATCCAATGTCAATAATATTTTGATTTATTATAAATTCATAGAAAAAAAATCAAATAAGTCGTTATAATCTCGAAAATTACAAAAAAATTGGCTGTATGAGAAAAACCTCTTGCATTTGACCTTTTTTTTAAATAAGGTCTACGTCATAACTCGTAACAATAAGACGGTAGCAAATATTATCCATTGTGTGTAAAAATTGTGAGGAAAAAAATTTCTCGGAATTTTTCAATTAAACAATGAAGTTTTAACTTATCCAACTTAGAGTATACTTACAGATTTATAAACAAAAACACTTACAGAGATAAGTTTAAGTACATCAACTATTAAGAAAATGATTGAAGAAAGTAAATAATAACAAAAAACATCTTAATATTACCAGCAACAAAATATTTAAATTTAGTGAAATTATTGAATATACTGTAAGAATAATACCATTGACGGAATCGATAGCACTAGAAGCTCTGTATTTAATTTGTTTACAAACCTCAAAGTTCCCATACAAAAATATTGGTTATTTTTTTATTAGATTATTTTTATTTTTATGAACGGAACACTTAAGTATGCGTTGAAAGAGATTTATTTTTGATTTCTCAATAAAATTATACTTATATCTAAATGTTTTAATAAATTTGTTCCTACCATAAAAACAATTACTTTATTTTTAGGGAATGGGAGGTCTATTTTAAATAGCCTGTTTTATATAAAATATACTATTTTATGTCTTGACAAAAGCACTTTATGCATACTACGATTATTATGAATTAATTTTGTGTATATAATTGAAAAAAAAGTTCTGTGCTAACGCTTAATCTCAAACCTGCCAAATTAGATAAAAAGGGTGCATCAGGAGTAGGGGACATCCCTTGGGTGTTTAGTACCCCTCCCTAGCTGGCGTGGTGACAGCTGAGGTGGTTTGCTTGGAGACGACGCGGGTGCCCTGCGCCAGGCCGCCCGCGCGCACCGCTCGCCACTTTACGAACGCGTCCATCGCATACGCCGCCGTGGCCACGAAACCAAAGAACTGATAGACCAAGTTTTAACAATTATATAACATTCCTATAAAGACAGCTGATCCACACTAATATCATAAATGTAAATGTAAGTTTGTTTGTTACGCTTTCACGTTAAAACTACTCAACCGATCATCATGAAACTTTGTACACATATTCTTGGAGGTAGAGGATATTAGAAGTAACATAGGATACATTTTATGAAAAAAATATATATATAAAAAGCGAAGTATGTATATTCCCTATAGACCCCATGGTGAAGCCGGGACGGGTCACTAGTAGTTACATAACTTTAAACTTTCGTGGTTTTTACTAATATAAGGTTTGTAAGAGATTTTCTTCCTCCTCTCTGACTCAGTCAGCCCGTGACCACGGCGCATGCAACTGTTCCCAAATTTCGGGAGCTCAAATAGGCTAATCGTGGTAAAAATCCCGTCTTACAAACCTTAGTACAGCTAATAGTGTATTCCTGAAATATATCTTTGTAAGACAGTGTTCTTCCTAGCAAAGAGGACTTTTGTCAAGATTCTGACTAGGGACCTAAGGTCACCAACTCGTATGATTCGAGCGCAATGTCCTTTAACCAAGTATGTGTTTAAAGATATCATTTAGTTGTACATTTTCAGGCTGACTGAAAACATATTACAGGAGGTGACAAGCGGTGATAAGCGGGTCACCTGATATCATGTGATCGCTACCCATAGACATCTGCAACAAGCTAATGAGTTGATGATGGGTTGCCTACCTTTATTGGACAAAGGAGGGGAAAATGGTTATTTCTTTTTCTTATTTATACCCTCCACCATCAAGTCCTTTTCCCCTTCCCATCCTTTTCTATAACGAATTGAGGGGGAGAGGAGAAGAGAACTAGAATTAGGCTTCAGACACACTCATCAGACGAAACGCAGAAAACTCTACTTCACGCCTGTCTTCTGTGAGGTCGTGGTATTTCACCGGTCGAGTCGGCTAATTCGTGCAACAGATGTTGTTGCGTGCTCTACCACTGTTAACTAGACTTCATTATTTTTTTTATTAAATAAGATTTAGCTATGTATACTTACCGCAGCAGCGGAGTGAGGATTATCCCTGACGGTGACGGCCAGGATGGCGGCGAGCACGTACAGCAAAGTCCAAAGCGCGCAGAACACGAACTCAATCTTGAGCCACGGTATCTTGTAGAACTTCTCCACGATGTGGAACAGGTAGAAGCCGAGCAGAATGCCGGTGAACCAGAAGGCTATCATGGAGATCCAGCTGAAGTACGAGCCCTTGCTAGCGTTGTTCAGCCACGAGAACTGGATGCAGATGAACCCGAGCAAACTGCACACCTGTAAAACGTTTAAACATTGAACAAGCTGTTAAGTACTTTTTGAAAAAAATTCTGTATTCTCAGATGAAATTAACATATAAACGAGACGTTATCGTCGTATGGTGGTGTTTCCCACGATTTGGAACACAAAATGGTATATTAAGAACCTACATGTGTACTCATAACCATTGGACTTGAAAGGGAACAACTCATAAATGCATTAGTATCAATATAATATTTGTGAACGTAAATAGCCTTTTAAAACTGCGATAGAGTTGGGCAACCGGGCTGGTCAGATCTTGGAAGAGACAGTCAATGAATGATGAATGGAAGCCAAACTTTGTTCCCATCCTCTTTCTTTCCTTGACTTACAAATAGGCAACGATAATTATTCTAGTTGTTGTGTCTTATATCACCAGCCTTCACTTAAGTTTAGATGAAAAGCTTTCTTGTTTGCCAACTTACTACAACAAAAAATTATACTCTCATACATCAGACATCACAACATTATTAATAGGGCTAAGAAACAATATTTATATACTATACTGATAGGTACTCTGTATAGCAAGATAACAAGAAATATACATGTTTATAATAAATTAAAAATGAGGTACTTACTACTTGTACCACTTTCAGTATCCCTGGAATAGTCTTAATGTAGAGAGGGTCGAAGCGTATGTTTGTCTGTACGGTGGTGCTCGACGTGACCGTTGTTGTGGTAGTGTGTTGACCGGGAAACCCTACTTCTGCCATTGTTGCTATCTACCTGTCATTAAAACGGACAAAGATAAGCTGTGAAGTTGTTTATGACACATGTGGTATATGCTGGAGAAAAATAAAAATCTGGCCATAAGTCAGTCATAGAAAACTATCTTGATTTCGCATCCAACCCATTCTGTTGTCATCCAGACTGTTAAAGCTTCTTGAACTTTTTGATTTCCATACAATCAATATTATGCTCATACAACAGTTATATACCACAACTCTGCCATTAGATTTGCAATAATATGCACTACCTATTTATCAGATAAAATATTTCTTAGGAACTGATTCAAGTATATTACTCATCTATATTGATAAGCATTGTATAGTTCTTTTAATCATAAGGTTTAACAGATAACACGGAGTGTGTTATGTCCATCCGTTTTGGCAATAATGGTTTACACATAAAAGATATATGCTGTCGCAGGCTTTTTAGTAGGACTATTTATGGTAAACATTTCCATTATACTACATATTTTAACAGTTTTTCCAGGGCACACCAGAATAGCTTGAATATGGTGTGATTTCTTCCTCCTTTCTTTGCATTTATTGTTATATTTTGGATAATTTACACAATATCTTTATAAATTATCACCTATACATTACTCTCATGTAAAAGCTAAATATTGTAAAGTTTCATTAAAATCCATCCATACTTACACACTTTCGCACTTATAATATTAGTAGGATATATAACAGTCCGAATTTTAAATGAAATACATAGGTATTTATTGGTATTTTGTTAAAAATTAACCATAGACATAGGTTTATGGTTGTTTTTTCCAAGTCAATCTTTATATCTGGAGTATATTATTAAATATAGTATATTATCAAGTATAGTAAGTTAGTAAGAAAACTTTTAAGCAACAGAATAACATAGTGGATTAATAACATTCTGAATATGCAATATCAATAAAAAATATAAGTTTAGCCACAGGTGTAGTGGTATAGTCGTAATCACTTGCAGATTTTAATTATATCATAAAAGCAGTATGATCTTCATCCCCCTACCCCTTTCCAAGGTTATGTGGGGGCACACAATGTGACAATAGTAGAAGAATGATGGTAACTATTATGAGTGGTATATTATGCCTCAAATCAATGTCTCTTCATGTAGAAAACCACTAATGTAGTACTACAGATATGAACAAGATGTACCCAGTTACGTATAACTGAGTGGATCTCTGCTGCCTATGCATGGACAGTCGAAACAGTAGCATGAGCCCACTGCATATGACACCTTACAATGTACCAGGATGTCCAATGTGTTGTTTTAATATGTTGCTTGTGATTTTGTATTCATAAAATCTCTGTAGCATGGTAAATAATTGTATAGACTAACTTCTAGTGGATATACTGCCCCATCACATCAGTTAGTGTTAAATTAAAATATGCACAGAACTAAATGAATCACATAGGTACATACAATTATTGATTCTTCCATATAATTACATGTGAAAGTTTAGGGAACCAATATGGTCTATATACTTTCACAAGCTTATATAAGGCAAAAGAAATTCTACTTCTTATTGTTGTGTTAACTATGAAAACAGATGGTGATGGCATGTCCTTGAAATTTAAATGTCACAGGTGAAGCTAATAAAACATCATGAATAAGTTTTTAAACAACATAGATTTATTTATACCAAAAATAAGTCAACAAAGTTTTAACTTTTTATGAATGATTAAAAAAATGTCATCATTAGAATGCCTTATTTACTTATTGGCATTGTACATACTATATTAAATATTTGTTCTCCATGCGACCCATCATATTTCATTAAAATAATCAATAGCAAATATAGTAAGTACACCAAAAGATGTTAATCATATTCTAAAATAGCAATTATTGAGCAACAGGAAGTAAATTGGTTTAATATTTGTTATAAAAATAACACTTACACAGATCCGTTAACTGTCACACTTTCACAGCTTCGTTATCTTCACAAAATGCTAATTTTTAAATTATAATTTAATGTTAGAATAGTAATTAAAATATCAGGTGACCAATTTCCTAAACATTTATTACGAAAGTTGACTTGACATACACATCCACCCACTTTAATAAATGACAATTCAAATCAAACGTCACAATTCACGTTATCTTATCACTAAAATGCTTCAACAATTTGAGACTTATAACCTGTTTAGTAGAGTAATAAAGTAAATTAGTAGTGCATTATTAAATACTTGCTAAATATACAAATAAATAATAAAATAATTTTTTTATATAAACATATATTTTATAGAAGGTCGGTCTTCAACTCCAAGTCAAACAAAGTGTAATATTGTAAAAGTATAGTATACTTTAAACATTGAAGACAACACCAGATTTCTATATTTACTACCTCTCCCTCACCCATCCCGTCCGTGCTCATGAGTAAGCTTTATTGTTATTTTCTGATTCAAAGGGTTGAAAAATATTATGGTGTGCGTGAGCTAGATAAACTCACCTCGATTAACTCTATGGAAGGAGTTGATCTCGATTCACTTCGTTTCGTTACTCTCGACAGATGACGGTTTGGGTTTGGATGACACATGACAGTTTGTTTTGTTAATTTCGTTCAAGTTCAACACTAACTTAATTCAAATCGAAGTATACTGGAAGACGTTCCTTGGTCGCAGATGTAATAGAATTATATATTTTTTTGGTGCTTTTTTATTTCAATTCAAACGTCTCAACCAGACAGATGAATGGTAGGCGGAGTGCGATTAAATAGTTTTTTTCCTAATAAAATGCCAATTAAGTAAAATACCGGTAAGATGTGATTATCAATGTACAATGGAATTGGTAAACAATTGAAGCTACCACACGATTTGTTATTCAAAAGTATGAGTCATTGATGCATTTAGCACTTAAATGTGTACTTGATGTGTGTTGATAATTTAGTGTCAAGGATAATGTTAGCTGAAATGTGTTATCTGGCATCCTGAGTTATCACCATATTACAGTTGTGAGATATCGTCAACACCTAAAATATCAGTGCTTGTGCCGAAAATTGTCGCCTTGCCGTTGAATAAATACTTATGTAAGTATAATAACAAATTCGACCTTCTCTGTATTATTTTATTGCTAAAATTAAATTTATTATAATTTTTGTTATAAATATCATATGTAAAAAGCATATATTTTATATACTAATTACATTATGACTTCATATTGTGTTTATTGTAACCACTTGCAGCATGAAATTTCATTTTTTTTGTGAAAATAAGTAGTATGTCATATTATATGTGAGTTACACCAAATCTGCTTGTTCAACAATTTGTTATAAGCCTGAATCTAACTTTAAGCCTTTCCTCCACTACTTATAGCACAAAGTCAATAAAACAAATAACAATAACCTTCCCTGCTACATGCTATATGTAAATAAGTGACTGCAATAGTGTTATGTCAATAAATAAATAAATACGCGCTCACGGCAGTAACCTAGAGGGGTAGGCAGAGATCATGGATTTCCATTTGGCACGATAATGGCACACCTCTCTTGCTTCTTCGCATGCTCGTCACTTATAGGTGCTCTTTATGTCACCCTCATTTAGTAAGTCATTAATCTGATCGATATAAGTTTTCCTAGGGCATCCCCTACCAACACTGCCACTCACTTTCACAACATAAATTTGTTTTGTTATTCTCTCTTCATTCATCCTTTCAACATGCCTAAACCACTGTAGCATACATTTCTCAATTTTAGTCACATGTCCACTTTTAATTTATAACACTTTTTTAAACCCTATCATTCAAAGTCACACCTAACATACTTCTTAAGGATCGCATCTCAATGGCATTAACTCTACTAGCATGCTTTTCCTGCCAAACCCAGCTCTCACTTCCATACATTAATGTGGGGACTAGTACAGCATTGTGTATCGCCAGACAAGCCTTCATAGACACATTCTGACCCAGTGTAATGTTACCGTGGGTCTATACTTTTCACTATTCACACAACACATATTGTCATCTCAGTTTTCTTTTCAGAGAGAAAGAAAGAAACCTTGGTAAAAAGTTTATACACCAGTGGAAACCCATGGTTAATATTACTCATACATGTAGAAAAAGTTACCACAAACCTGTAAAAACCTTAATGCAATCTGTGAAATGATATGCTATAGCTTATATGAGATACTTTTATCATCCTAATTTCGTTGGCCAGCTGGATTTTATCATACAATTCAGACCTATGAAATGTCATCAAATATCTTATTTTTTGAGATTTGAGATGCAACAGATATAATGTTTGTAAGAGATGGGATTCCTACCACGGTTAGACTTTTTGCGCTCCCGATATTTCGGCACATTTGCATGCGCCATGTTCACGGGCTGACTGGAGTTATGCGGTAGTGCGAAAAAGTGTTATAGGTAGCCGTATCGATGTAGCTACTTTCTAATTCTGTGACCACTACTACTGTTCGATTTCTCACTGCATAAGTCCACACTCGATTTTATTTTTTTCTGTCGACAAACGTAAGCGTATGTTGTGTGGTGTACATTGAATATTCTAGCTCCCGAGAAACCCATCGAGTCCTTTTGCGATATCCGGGAACTGAGATACTTAGTATGTAGAATGTAATTCACTTCCACAACCTGCAACTTTATTTGGGTGTCAGAGGTCTTGTTTCCCTTTCTGTTATAATATCTTTGTTACAGATAGCAATATGGCTACATATTCAAATCATACAAACAGCCCTCCCCAAACAATGGGTTCAACTAATACAGTTTTTCTCACTGAGATACGATTTGACCCTTCATATATAAAGACGCCCCCAGGGATGATGAAGGTTGCTGTAATTGTAAGTGATACAATTTACAACATTCATAAATGTTCATCTGCAGATATATGTCAGTTGAAAAATAATTTAGCCTATTAAAGTAGAATAAATATGCCTATTCATCTAATAGGCATTACATAAATGTTCTAATATCAAACCTGATGTCCTCTAACACACACATGTATAATCATATGTTACTATAAGAAGTATGTACATATAAATATCATGTTTTATATAAATCCATATGGCAGGTCTCCATCCTTTCATAGTAGAGATACCGCGCGTTCGAAAGAAGCGATTCGAATCATCGTTCATTGTGCGTACGGCAAAGGATTGGAACAAGTTGTCAGCGTCAGTATCTCCGTCCGATAAGGACGTGGGTACCTTCAAGAGAAGAGTGAATAGGCTGTTTCTAAACTAGTGCGTACCATCTTTAGACCACATCACCACTTAACACTAGGTGGGATTGTTGTCAACCGCTAGTTTATACGAAATTTAAAAAAAAGTTTTAATTTGCCAGTATTATTTCTTGATATGTATTTAAATAAAACAAGAAGATATACCATTGTCTCCAGGTTCTAAATCTTCTTGGCTTCATCTGCATACAGTCATCAGCCTTTTGGAACAATGGGCGAGGAGTGTACTTCAATATAGTAGCCAACATCGGACTCTGGTTCTCCGGGATCCTACTCTTGTTGTACCTGTTCCATGTAGTTGAGAAATACCATAAGTTTAAGTGGCTGAAGATAGAGATGCTTGTTTGTGGTGTCATCGCTTTTCTATATCTGATTGCATCCACCATTGTTGTTGCGTTTGGCTCGGCTACATACTCCGCTGCTGGGGTAAGTACTATAATGCACAATTTATTTTAGTTAAAGAGCAATTTAACAGCTGTTGGTCTGGCCTCTCGATACATGGGAAATACTCAGGCTTAACATAGATGGGTATCGGGTAGGTCCAGGACTACCACACCTCTACTGCACTATTTACTGAAACATCTCGGCCTATTATCCGAAGGATCATCCTGTGTGTGGATGTTAAGGTGCTTTGGCCCATTTGTAGATATATTCTCAGAATATAGAATCGTGTATTGTTTATGTTTTCAAACGTCACAGTGTTTATCTTCAAACAAAATTGTCAAAGCATGTTTAAATTACTTCACGCTCTATTTCTGGTATCGTGATGGTATTCGTAATGGTTTCACATTACGTGGACACATAATGTGTATAAATAACTATTGTAATAGCGTTGCCGTTATTTTAACGTTACTACCAGAAAATAATTATAGCAGTGTGCTATAAATGCAAGGACACGCGGTGCTCTCAGAAATTATGTTTGTAATTATGATGTAATACTTGGTGCAAAGCAAAAAGCAAATGGTTTTTTTTAATTAGACAAGTTGTTAGTTTTTAAAATTGATATGATGCTTTGATGGGGTAGTCAGGAATATCGATTGGAAACGGACTGCCTTAGATATTGGCGATTTAAAAATGGTTTTAAGAAATTAAATGGGTGAGTGTCGATTAACCGAAATATTTGCGAGAAATGGGGGGTTCGGTTTATTCAAGCAATCAATCTCAATGTTCACTTCTATGTTGACGGGTCAGTTGGCGTGGTTTATAAGACACTTGCTTTTCACGCTGCAGGTCGTGGGTTCGATTCCCACCCAGACATTTGTGGGTGGGACATGTCTGTTTGTTCTGAGTCTGGGTGTAATTATCGATGTAATAATATATGAATATTATTAATATATGTATATACCGTTAAATACAAATTTATGATATCAATGTCGTTTACAACTTTGTTAAGTACGAAAAATATGAAGTACAGATAGGTTTGTGAACAAAACATAAAATGTATGTTTGAAAATGGTATCGAAGTGAGCCTTTACAAAATCACAGCTAACTCACGCCCTGTGATAATTCGATTGCAACATGCGGATAACCAATGCTCTATTTGACATTATCCATTCTCCAGTTCTTTGGGTATTTGGCGATGGTAGTGTACGGCGCGGACGCGTTCCTGAAGATGCGGTCGTGGCGCGCGGGCGAGCTGGCCCAGGGTCAACGTGTGATGACGAAGCAGACGCATGTCACCACGCCGCCCGCACTGCCCTAGCCGGACCAAGAGGGAACTGTCTTCCGGTATAGAGCTACGCTATTCTAGGTAACGTTAATTCATCTGGCATCGATAAAACGTCAGCTTCAGGTCCTCACATTCAATCTTCAACCCCGTTGACCGTTTGGCTTTGGTGGGATTTTAGACACTTTCCAGCTGCAATTCGTGTTGAAAAAAAATACTTTATTTAGATTTCTTGATAAGATTGAGTGTTGGAAAATGCGGGGCCACGTGCTCCCATAAACATTGTCTCGAGGACCGTATTTATATGACAAGGAAATGCAAATTAGTTGCCATTTTACAATGATTTTTGTAAACTTTTTTTGCAACTTTACCGGTAATGACTTTTGTATGTATACAATCAGTATTTTAGTTATGAAGCTAACATTTTATAAAGTTAAATCGTACTTATTTTTCGACTTTAATATATTTTTAAATATAAGGGATATGTACATATATTCAGGGATACTTTGTATTGTTTGAGATATCAGATACAAGAAATTGTATTGTCAATACCACAGTTTAACAATCACATGCAGGTGGGCAACAAATGTACTCGCTTAAAGCGACGGGGGGGATGTAGCGGGTGTTGGGCGGCGCGGAATGCGATCGCGCTTAGTATGCGCACTCGACCCTTAGGGTCGACTTGCAAGCTTCGTTAAATAATTCAATCAATTTAGAATATTACAAGAATAATTTTTGAACTTTTATGGTGAGATTGTTTTAATTATTATGTAATGTATAATAAAATAGTGGAGTGAGAAAGAATGAAGAGAGAATAAAAATAAAAAGGGAGTGGCAGTGTTGGTAGGGGACTCCATAGGAGAACTTATATCGACCAGATTAGTGGCTTATTAAAAGGTCCGCCGAGTCCGCCGCTGAATAGCTCCTTATACCGTTTTTTTTGTTTTACGACAGGGAGAAATGCATTACGCATACCACCGCACCGTGGGGACAGTGCAGTGGGTGGGACTCTCCTCCTCCTAGGGGGGGAGGCATACCCACTAAAAAACCCTGTCGGTGGTCTTCTCTGCTTTTGTTGCGGATGCCACGGGTGCACTAAATTGTTTCACTGCGACATCCGCAAGCTGGCCCCGGCTTCGGGAAGTCGCCTTTGTGTTTGGCCTTTCGGCCCACAACCTCTGCCCATCGAGACTCGCCTGTTGGGCCTTCAGATGTTTGCCCGTGCTGGCCCTTCTCAGTTGAGGTCCATCCCCCACCATGCTGAGAGGAGGGAGGGAGGTTTAGAGGGGCAGCCGGTTTCAGTTTCCTCTTTTTCTTTCTTTTCTTCTTATTTGGCCCCTGCACAGCTGGTTTTGGGGCCTGTGTCGGTCCTACCTGTCCCTTTACTGTGCCAGTGTCCCTGCCGGGCTGTGCTCTGGGACGAGGCGGCGGTGGCTGTCGCCTGTCAGCTCTCAGGGGCGGCCTGACCACCGGCTCAGGAGGGAGGCGAGACTCCAGATCCTGGAGGTGGGCGTTAACCATGCCGCCCATCTTTTTCGCGGTTGCTGCCGCTGCACCCGACCTTTCCTGGGACGCAGCGTACGCCTCCTTGAACGCGCGAAGCTCCGCGCGGACCAGCTCAAGCTCATTCGAGAGCCGAGCATTGTCCGCGCGGAGTCTGTGTTGCTCCTCACTAGGTGTGATCTCTTGCTGCCCCTCAACCGCGTCAATTACAGCCTTTGTTGCCGCGTTGAGATGCCCCCTCACAGTGCCCTTCAGGTTGCTGCTCTTCTGTATCTCACTTTGGATCCGCGCCACATTTATTAGAGCTTCCGCGGCCAAGGTTTCTACAGTGGCAACTGGGGAAGGGCTGCGGAACTCGCCAGTCGATGGCTCCCTGGCTCTGACCGGGCTGTCCATCTTCCGGTGGGGAAGGTATAGCTGGTCCTCTTCTTCCTCCCTGCTTGGTTTCCCCTCCGCCAGTGCCTCCTTGGCCTCCTTGAGGTACCTGTGCGCCCCTGTGTGCCACCGTTCTCGTCCTCGACTGGCTGACGAGACTTTTCTGGCTACCGCCGGGTCCTCTCTTTCACCGTGGGTTGTTTGCAGGGCCCTCTTCTTGGTGCTACCGGGGGGGGGGGGATCTTAGAGGAAGTCCCGAGCCAGACGGTTTTGCAACCATCTCCTCCTCGCTATCCGTCTCCAATAGGTCGACCACGGGTATATATCGCTATAAGCGATCTCTTCCAGGCTACCCTGTAGGGCAGGAGAGGTACAAATAGATAAATAGCGGGATAACAAAAAAAAAACAAGAATAAATAAATAAGAGCAAGATTTCTACAATAAAGATATAATCTCTAAATATAAGCAATACATACAAACATATAAAGACATAAATATAATTATATACATATTTAAATAAGGAAAATAGTTAGTTAGCAAGAGATTTCCTTAGGAGATGGCTATGCAGTTTAGATTTACAAATTGCAAGCGATTTTAGTGGCTTATGGTCGGTTACGATTTGAAATTTGTTGCCGTAGAGATAGGGGCGGAATGTTTTACAACCGTATAGTATAGCTTGTAGTTCCTTTTCGGTTGTACTGTAATTTGTTTCGCTTTTATTGGGCGTTCTAGAAGCGAATGCTTGGTCTTTCCCTATAGGTCCTTGGGATTGTACAGCTCCTACAGCGTAATTTGAGGCATCGCAAGTGAGTATAAAGGGTTTGGTAAAATCGGGATAAATGAGTAATGGAGGTTCAGGAGATTGGTAAGAGATTTTGCAGTTTTTGAAAAGTCAGGGATAAAGCGACGGTAATAAGAGACCAAACCAAGGAAAGATTTTATTTCCTTAGGTGACTTCGGAACTGGGAATTCTGTTACTGCTTTAAATTTTTCAGGGTTAGGTTTTACACCTTGCTCAGTGATCACATGGCCAAGGTAACATACTTCACGTCGCAGAAACTCACACTTGTCGGGTTGTAGTTTTAGTTTAAATTCTCTCATTCGTTGGTAAATTGATCTAAGATTCAAAAAATGATTAGAGGATACCTAGCTACCTAAATAAAGTATATAATAAACCTAGGATTTAGGCAATCGCAATTTGAGTTGGAAATGACCTCTAGTTTGTATACTTCCTTCAGTTGAGTGAATACCCTTAAGTTGGATTTTTTCTTTTATTAATTTTGGTTGTCTTGACAAGCAGTCATGTTTTAGTAGGCTTACGGATGAGCCTGAGTCTACCAGTAGAGATAGAGGGATGTCGGATACAGAGGTTTCAACTAATACGTGAGGTAATAGCGTTAAAGCTGGATTAATTGTGATTACAAAAACATTGGATTCAGTGAGCTTCGCAGAGCTTAAGTCCTGCGTGGACACAGAGGGATTTGGAAGGTTGTCATGTAGCGACACCTGTCCAGCGTCCATCATCGTCGATGATTGATCTCCATGTAGCGGAGTCGAATTGGATTTGGTAATAGATTTATTAATCATCTGTGATGATTGATCTCCATGTAGCGGAGTCGAATTGGATTTGGTAATAGATTTATTAATCATTTTTGATGATTGATCTCCATCTAGCGGAGTTGAATTGGATTTGGTAATAGATTTATTAATCATCTGTGATGATTGATCTCCATGTAGCGGAGTCGAATTGGATTTGGTAATAGATTTATTAATCATCTGTGATGATTGATCTCCATGTAGCGGAGTCGAATTGGATTTGGTAATAGATTTATTAATCATTTTTGATGATTGATCTCCATCTAGCGGAGTTGAATTGGATTTGGTAATAGATTTATTAATCATCTGTGATGATTGATCTCCATGTAGCGGAGTCGAATTGGATTTGGTAATAGATTTATTAATCATCTGTGATGATTGATCTCCATGTAGCGGAGTCGAATTGGATTTGGTAATAGATTTATTAATCATTTTTGATGATTGATCTCCATCTAGCGGAGTTGAATTGGATTTGGTAATAGATTTATTAATCATCTGTGATGATTGATCTCCATGTAGCGGAGTCGAATTGGATTTGGTAATAGATTTATTAATCATCTGTGATGATTGATCTCCATGTAGCGGAGTCGAATTGGATTTGGTAATAGATTTATTAATCATTTTTGATGATTGATCTCCATCTAGCGGAGTTGAATTGGATTTGGTAATAGATTTATTAATCATCTGTGATGATTGATCTCCATGTAGCGGAGTCGAATTGGATTTGGTAATAGATTTATTAATCATCTTTGATGATTGATCTCCATGTAGCGGAGTCGAATTGGATTTGGTAATAGATTTATTAATCATCTTTGATGATTGATCTCCATCTAGCGGAGTTGAATTGGATTTGGTAATAGATTTATTAATCATCTGTGATGATTGATCTCCATGTAGCGGAGTCGAATTGGATTTGGTAATAGATTTATTAATCATTTTTGATGATTGATCTCCATCTAGCGGAGTTGAATTGGATTTGGTAATAGATTTATTAATCATCTGTGATGATTGATCTCCATGTAGCGGAGTCGAATTGGATTTGGTAATAGATTTATTAATCATCTTTGATGATTGATCTCCATCTAGCGGAGTTGAATTGGATTTGGTAATAGATTTATTAATCATTTTTGATGATTGATCTCCATCTAGCGGAGTTGAATTGGATTTGGTAATAGATTTATTAATCATCTGTGATGATTGATCTCCATGTAGCGGAGTCGAATTGGATTTGGTAATAGATTTATTAATCATCTTTGATGATTGATCTCCATGTAGCGGAGTCGAATTGGATTTGGTAATAGATTTATTAATCATCTTTGATGATTGATCTCCATGTAGCGGAGTCGAATTGGATTTGGTAATAGATTTATTAATCATCTTTGATGATTGATCTCCATGTAGCGGAGTCGAATTGGATTTGGTAATAGATTTATTAATCATCTTTGATGATTGATCTCCATGTAGCGGAGTCGAATTGGATTTGGTAATAGATTTATTAATCATCTTTGATGATTGATCTCCATGTAGCGGAGTCGAATTGGATTTGGTAATAGATTTATTAATCATCTTTGATGATTGATCTCCATGTAGCGGAGTCGAATTGGATTTGGTAATAGATTTATTAATCATCTTTGATGATTGATCTCCATGTAGCGGAGTCGAATTGGATTTGGTAATAGATTTATTAATCATCTTTGATGATTGATCTCCATGTAGCGGAGTCGAATTGGATTTGGTAATAGATTTATTAATCATCTTTGATGATTGATCTCCATGTAGCGGAGTCGAATTGGATTTGGTAATAGATTTATTAATCATCTTTGATGATTGATCTCCATGTAGCGGAGTCGAATTGGATTTGGTAATAGATTTATTAATCATCTTTGATGATTGATCTCCATGTAGCGGAGTCGAATTGGATTTGGTAATAGATTTATTAATCATCTTTGATGATTGATCTCCATGTAGCGGAGTCGAATTGGATTTGGTAATAGATTTATTAATCATCTTTGATGATTGATCTCCATGTAGCGGAGTCGAATTGGATTTGGTAATAGATTTATTAATCATCTTTGATGATTGATCTCCATGTAGCGGAGTCGAATTGGATTTGGTAATAGATTTATTAATCATCTTTGATGATTGATCTCCATGTAGCGGAGTCGAATTGGATTTGGTAATAGATTTATTAACACTAATCATACTAACACTTATTAGATACCTAGTTTACCATAGCGGGTCAAATGACCCGAAATTTACGTTTCCTACTTTTATGTATGAAATATGGATGTTGGAAAGGAAATAAAAATATAATGATACTAAAATATGTACTATAATTATATGAAATAGTATTTTTACAATTTCTATTTCAAACGCAAAAAATAAGAGTTGTTTTTATACATCACATTTTTTACACATAAGTTTTTCCGTCGCACATTTCCCGCAAACAATTTTCTTACAATTGGAGCAAATTTTATTAGTTTTATTCTCTTTGCAGTATCCTATTTGACACCTCTTACGTTTATTAGAATCTGTAACAGGGTTAGGCAACGATCGCTTAGTATTTGCTTTTTCTTTTGGTTGTTCACGGGCAACTCGAAAATCGGCGGCAAGTTCTACTGCTAGCTTGAGTAAAAAATCTTGTCTCAAGATATTATCTCCTGTCGTTTGCTTGTATAAAATCCAGGCATTTATACCAGCTAAATCAAGGATATTGAAAAGACTTGGAGTGGCCATCTGCAAGACTTAGACTTTGTAGTAAACTTCCTCGCCATTTGATCGGTCATGTCTACACCAAATTTGGTTTTATTGTAATATGAAACAGTTTCAGGTAAACGCTTATCATTATTTTCTATGGAGACAAATTTATGTTTAGAACTAAGTAAAAGTACCTTTTTATTTGGCTTGCTTTTATAAATTGTAAGAGAACAATTATCAGAAGTAAAAATTCTCGAAAAAAATCTTGCCATGAGTTACATTGGGAGCTCAAAGTAAAGTGTTTTAAAAAAGAAACTAAGACTTTATTTATTCAACAGAGAACTGCTCACAAGGAGCACTGCGGACGAACTGATTATGTTTACAACTGTATTTCACATGAAGACATCTGAGTACAATGGAATTTCTTATAAGCTATTCTCTTATCTTACAATGAGTGGCTTCCCGTGAACTTATGATAACTTAATGCTAGTTATGGCTACGTAACTCCTCCGCCCGAAGACGAAGCGTACTGGAGCTTGGGGTTGGGGTGAATCTTCGCCATCAGCCCTTAGATCTTGCGCTTCTTGTAGCTCGACGTCAGGATGTAGAGTTGCACGCCGGGACTTGTATTTTCTAACTGCTTTATTTATGATAAAGCCCGTGATTGTAGTACATAATGCAATAAGTAATATTATGGTCAACTAGCTAGGCTTATTTTTTATTATTTGTTGTTTTTCCAGTACGGCATTTGCATCTAAAACTTGCGCTTAAGCAGCGAGTGGATATTGTCTAATTCTATATTTTTAATCTCTACTATAGTGTTTGATGCATTCGGGAATTGGAGCTGGGGTAAAGGTATATTCCCTTTATTTTTATATACCTTTGGTGCGTTTCTAAGGTGTTATTTCTAACTCTAACCTTACATTGGTCGTTGATGGTTATTAGGTTGGTTCCTTTGATCCGCTGATATTGCGTTTCGTTGTTACATTTGGTGCGAATAACTGTTTCATTTTTTAATACGAATATCCACGTATTCCGCTTGATTTGCTGGATGAGTATATCTCTATACGATGCTACAACTCTGGTGCAATTTTTTGGTTCCTTTTGTTGCGTTATTATTTGTGCAATACAATCTGTTGAGGATTGAAGTGGCTGCCTCTCGAAATGCTTGCATATTTGTAGGTCTTCTGTTACGGATGTGCAGGGCCCTTGGGGGTATGCGAACTCATTGTTCCCGAGTATAAGATAGGTATGTTTGGGAACAAGCATGATATCATTGGGGTCAGGATCGAATACAGGTGAAGGAGTGTGTACATTTGAGGTGTTACCAATAGAACTTCCAATATAAAATTGAGACTGTCGTTAGCGCTATATGCCTTAACATCTAAGCTTTTCTCTATGTGATGTATGTTTACAATCTTGGGTTCAAAGGGTAATTCATATTTAACATTATTCTGTACTCTACTCAACTCGTCTAATAGTTGGTTAGGGTTTACAATGCTGGGATGTAGCTTATTCAATTGTGAAAAAGTTAATACGATCTCTAACATAGATAATTTGTTATACAATAGTTGTAAGCATATCTCTATGTGTATATATACCTAAGATATTAACCTTATTATTTAGATAATCTATCTTAGTACCTAGACTATTTATGATATCAGCTAAGTGTCTATGGTTATCTCTCATTACTGTAATATCTTTAGAATATTGGTCCATAAACTCTTTCATGATACTTAATGATTGTTTTTGGTAAATCTGATTATTCATTCTAATTTCATTTATTTCTTTTTCAAATCTAAGGGCATCTTCGTTGTCGAGGTTGCCCGTTATGGCCTTTACTATTGAACCTAATGCGTTGATAAGTCCTCTTTTAATTCTACCTTGCGAATATAAATGTTCGTAATAGCTACTTCTACTGGATCCTAAATAGGTTAACTTATTTTCTATAACGTTATATATTCTATTTGTTGCCTATACACTAATCTATCTCTATGTGTTTCTTTATTATTATTTTCTATCCTACTAAGGTTAAGGAAAAATTCTCTCGTTTCCTTGTATAATTCTCTAAATTGGGTGAAGTTATAAACGCAAATAAGCTGATATGTGTCTATTTGTTGCTGTACGGACGCTTCCTTAAGAATCATCAGTCCGTTATGATTTTCCACGGGTTCTATTACACCTGAGGCGAACCGGAGGACGCTTATGATGGCGATGCATCTGGAACATTACGAAGAAGCATTTTAAAATGCACTCTGATTGTTTTTGCATCAACATGTTTACCTACAATCTCCGCAATTTGATTGGGATGAATCCTAATGATCGTATACGGTCCTAGATAACGCGGTTCCGTCTTTTTACTACGTGATGTTTTAGCTACTTGTTTGTAGACTTTATCACCTACATTATATCGGACTTCGTCGGTGTTTAGATTTACTTTACTTATGATGTGTTCCTTCTCTGTCGCTAATTTACTTGTAACTAATTTAGGTGCTATATCCATTTGTTTCCTATGGTTATCCACGTACTCTTGGTAATATTCTTGAGGGTAAAATATTTCTAACGGGTTTCGACTACTGGTATGACCGTAAAGTAACTCGAATGGTGAGAAATTAGTTGCCGAATGAATCGTATTGTTATATGCGATAGTTGCATTACGCATTAAGATATTAATGGGATTCTTATTCGTCAGACTTTGTAATCTTATCACTTCACCTATGGTTGAATGAAAACGTTCAATAGGGGAGTTAGAATTAGGGTTATACGGTGTCCTGAAATGTATCGAAATATTAAGTGAAGCACATATTTCTTTTATTATATCATTATCGAATTCGTGGTCGGAATCCGTTGTAATTTTAGACGGTATTCCTATCACTGCAAATATTTGTAGTAATGCTTCCGCTACGTGTATACTAGTTGTCGCTTGCAAAGGTATTGCTTGTGCGAATTGCGAATTGGTTTTGATGGGGTTGAAGTTAAGTTAATTGGCAATTTTAAAGGATTTCGTTCGTATTTAGCTTTTAAGCAAACATCGCATTTATTTATATAGTTTTGTATGGATGTAAGCATATTTTTCCAATAATAATTCTTTTTTAATTTCTTAAATGTTTCTTGAATTCCACGGTGGATATTTTTACCTTCGTGATATTTTTTTATAATTGATAGTTGTTCGTCTTTCTCGTGTACCAACATTACTTTGGTTGTGCATCTGTATAGTTTTGGGCCACGAGTGTCAAATACTGTGTTATAAACTTCGCAGAATAATGGATATAAATGTTCGTCATGAAAATAACAGTGGAATTTCCTATCTGCTATTGTATTTTCCTTTAAGAATTTGATGATTTGTTCTTTTGTGTTATTAATAGGGATAAAAACATGCGTAATTGTGAAGTTATTTTTTGACTTATCTTCAATTCTATATTCGGTTCCGGGGGAACTCCTAATATGGAACTGTTTTAGTTGCTTATCTATCGCGTCTTCGCAGTATAGTAAGTCTTTGTTCTTATCGGACTCTAATTGTTCATTGTTTGGACTTGAAGTGGTCGGTATATCGAACAGTGATGATATATCTAAGTCGATGAGGTCGGGGTTATTTCTAATAGGGATGTCAGGAGGTGAACCAGATAAGGTTTCTATAAATTTTTCCATAGATTGTTCGGCTGTCATTTGTGATGGAATGTCCAATGCATTTATCTTTATGCGCGATAGTGCGTCGGCATTTGTGTTATACTTGCCTTTCTTGTAGACAATATCATAATTGTATTCCTCTAATTTAAGTCGCCAACATGTGAGTTTTGAGTTGGGGTTTTTAATGTTCATGAGCCAAACGAGGGGTTTGTGATCAGTGTATACAGTGAATTTCCTACCATACAAGTACGGTCTGAAATACTTAGTCGCCCATACTATTGCTAATAATTACTTTTACTAAAATACTGTGCTCTTCCTAACTTGTCTAATATGTCATTTATATTCGGGATGGGGAACTTATCTTCCACGGTTTTTTCTTTAAGTTTACGGAAATCTACAACCATTCTCCATTTAACTTTTCCGGAGGCGTCGGCTTTTTTAGGCAATAAGTGGATCGGACTCGACCACGGGGATTGACTTTCCCTAATTACGTTCTTACATAAAAGTTCGTCTATTTGTTTTTTTAATTCCCCTATTTCGGAAGGGGGTCGTCTATAATTTTTTGTAAAAATTGGGGTATCATTTGTCAAGCGTAATTTATGTTTTATCAAATGTGTAAATGTGAAAGGTAGCTGTTCCGCGTAAAAAAAGTCTCTGCATTGATAACATATTTTTTGTATCTCGCTTTTTTCCTCGTCATTTAAATGGTTAAGCCTGATTCGGGATAAATTTTCTTTTAATATTGCGTCAACTTCATTGAAGTTAATTTTATTCAGGGATATTTCCTGTGAGTCTTTTTCTTTTAACGTTTCGGGAAGTGGTTGGAGTTTAATGTTTATCTGTTTTCTAAATTGCAAGGGTTTGTCTGTGGTATTAGTTATTATTATGCTAAAAGTGCCGTCATTAACTGAGACTAAAGAAGTTGGTAGGTATAAACCTGAAGGCGTTTCGAATCCCTCGAATAAATACTCTCCTTCTTTCTCGTTAATTAGTGGGTTAAATTTGCACTGTGTATGTGGTTGTAAAGTATATCTTTTCTTGATGTCTTTCCTGATTGGGATTTCTGTATCGTTAATTTGTAGTATCATACGTTTGAGATTTATCTTGGTTTCGAATCTTTCTAAAAAATCGAGACCTAATAAGCCTATGAAATCTTTATCAAAGTCTAAAAATTAAAAATGAGTGTGTGGAATTAGTGTTAAACACAGATGGTAATTTTAAGTTAATACCATTATTTAATTTTGATGTACCGTGATTATCGTGTGAGGTTGAATATAGATGTTATCTTTTAGATGGGGGTGATTGTTAATTGTTCGCGGGTTAATTAATGATTTAGCAGCGCCAGTATCGATTAAAAATCTACCACCAAGTTCGTTTATGTAAATCGATAGTAAACCGTTACGGTTATTTATATAGATTACTCCGGTTTTAGTTCTTTCATAACCTCCTGAAGATGTTCATCGTACGTATTCGCGTTTCCCGTTTTTTCACGTTCGGGATAGTTTTCCTCCTCGCTTTCCTCATTTTGTTGATAGTTCATTATATTTAGGTTCTTGTTTAAATTGGTGGTTGTCCTGATTTAGGGTAGAATTTATTATTTGAGTTATTGTTTCTGAAAGATGGCTTAGAATTTGCGTTCGATGCTGGTAGGGTTGTGCATTCTAGTTGCGAGGGACTGAGTTGCCCTATGAAAACACTAATGCCCATTTTTTCGTAAAAACATTTTTTTGAAGAGTCTAGACCTATCAGAGTATATGTTAAGTCTCTAACCCTATCTCCTAATCTTTCGAATCTCGTTGCACCGACTGCTCCGGTCGCTCCGGCTTGCCAGATGGCCACCCTGGCCGCTTCGCCGCACGTGCTCCCCTCTCTGCCACGTGTCCCCACCGTGCCGTTCTGCGCAAGTGAAAACAATTTCATGCACAATATGTGAGATATTACATTGACGCTTTATCTGTAACTACTACATTACAATATCATTATGCTTAAGTGAAAGTGCGGATGAAGCCGTGGGGCACAGCTAGTAAATGTTTATTCATTTCAGTCCAAATTCAAACAAGATCCGATCGCCGCGCCCGATCACACTTTTCGTAACGCTTTCGTCGCGCATTCACCAGTTTACTTCCCAAGTCAAGCGTGCGTAGACGTTTTCACTTGAAATGCCTACGGAACATAATTTCACTGCCGATTATCTATATAATGGCAGTCAAAACAGCTCCCCAATTCAATACGGCCGTCTTTTTAAAAGTAAACGGCTCCCCAATTCAATATGGCCGTCTTTTTAAAAGTAAATGGCGTCCGTATCAGGGACACCACCTTATCCCCCAGTTTAATAGAGGACCCACAGTAGGTTGGTTCTGTAAAGATGTACCCAATGTTTTATATAAAATTAAAAATCAATACTACAGGTTCCGGGTGGCCAGAACAGTTGTGAAGTTTGGCAGCTGGTACACCTCGACCGCCGGGTACCGCGATCAACAATGCCTCAAGTAGAAATGCATTATTAGGCCTTTGAATGTCGTTTGGTGATTAGTGCCTGTCTACATGTAAATTGAATATGTATATATATATATATATATACAGTTATCATCACTTTTCCACTTCGAAGGAATATTAAGAAAGTACATCTTCGCTTGTATCACTCACATAATGCTGTCGGCCGGCCACGTTCGCGCACCTCCTTACACCTCACTCAGATGTCCGCGCATATGTATTGCGAGAAGCGACACATGGTCGGTCGGTGCGGCCTCCCGCAGCGCGCAGTACCATGTTATTGTGATTACGTGCACTAGTTATTAAATATTTATTTCGTTTTTCTTTTTTGACAACCCTGGCACATTTGCGACTTCTATCGGCGGTGTCACCCGCAATCAATGGCGTTGCCCAACTGTATGATTGTTAAAACTGTGGCAAGTTTTGTTGTTTGGCGTTACATACACTTAAAGAAGTCAAATAAAAGTAATTTATACAAGCGAGATCAAAACTTTAAATTGAAATGTACCAGTTTTTGTTGATTAAAGTAAATAATTAAGGAATTGAACATCAAAACTACACTGTACAACCTTACAAACCTCCAGTGTTTTATATCTATTCTATCCTCATTATAATGTATTATTTATAATAATTTGGTGCTTCTTAGGTTCTAAGGTTGAATATTTAAGCTTTGCAAGCAATTGTTAGATTTAAGGGATAATTTGTACTTTGGCAACATTGCTCCGTCCGAGACCCAGCACTGCTCACGCTTGTGCCAAACCTAATGTATGTACTACGCTTATTAATACACTAAGTACTTAAAATGTTACTTGAAGTAATTTTAAACACTTTTTTTACTGTAGACTCCCTAATGACTAGAACTGAGCCACGCTTTTAGACAATTTATTTTTTTCACTAAAGTAAATGAGTTATAAGAGGGTATCTTCTGCTCCAATGTTTTTAAGGGATATCACCAATTAAAAAAATACTTTCAATGTCATTTTTATAATTAAAAAAATTGTATTTTTTTTATGTAAAGAGGTTCTAATAAAAATTCAACGTACACATCGCGCCTTTAGCTAAAAGATCACAGATATTGTAAAAACTCGTATTTAATCTGTAATATTTATTTTCTTGTATAATTTTTAAATGTAATAATAAAAATGACTCGAATAAATGTAAACGAGCCCAAATTGTTTATAGTTATTTATTTTTATTTAAATATAAATCATGAAACACGTTAAAAATTCGTTTAATTCATGTTTCTTTTAAGGTTACTGTCTGATGAATGAAGTGTCTGGGGGATGCAATGAAAAAATAATTAATAAATATTTTACGCTTGAAATAAGACTAGGTTTTAAAAAAAATAATTTAATATAATATGGTCTTACGATTTATAACAAAAACTTTTAATACTTAAAAGGTATCAATAAAAAAAATACTTATAATGAATGAAAGCACAAAAAAACATTGACAAAAAAAGGAGAATGGTTTATTAGTCTTCAGTTACGAAATGCTTGTGAAATCATTTTTATAACAATTGACCTTACAGGTCCCTTATATTTAAAAATAAACAATTTTTTGAAATACAAAGTGTAAGTTGTATCTATGGTTAAAAAAAATAATACAAAGGTGTAAGTTGTATCTATGGTTAAAAAATAATACAAAGGTGTAAGTTGTATCTATGGTTAAAAATTTTTTTTTTCCTTAATTTATTGTGTCTTTTAAACGCATAAAAACATTCAGTGAGCCTTTGAATAAAAAACGTTTGAAAAATACATGGTCACACACTAGAGAAACAGATATACAAAAATCTTATGTAAATAGTAAATATTTTGTACGTAAAAATGTTTACAAAACTATCTTAGTTTTACTTCTTAAGGCACATTGATATATCTTACTTGTGTTCCAAAAAGGAGCCAAGATATGACTGCCATCATGTTTCAATTGTGAGATAAAGCTTGTTGATCAGTTATATTTAACATTACATTAATTTTATCTAAAATCTCTGTGATGTAAAAAAAATTGTAATCACATTATTATTTCAAAATGTTTCTGAACTACATGGGTGTTTCTTAGGTTACATTTTATCATTATTAATTGATACATTAAAAACTGATGTAGTTCAGTACCTGGAGGTCTAACATACAATCAGATTGTCAGGTATTCAATCCTAGAAACTAACATATTAGGACTATTCGAAATAATTTATTTTTTAACAATTAAAAATCCTTAAATGACCTGTGAAGTAAGGTACACAATGTAATTCTTAAATAACGCTAATACAATAATTAAATACGTTATTTCAAAACCCAGATTTAAAGTGTATCAACACTTTTAAGTAGAAAACAATACTCATAATGTATTTTAAAAATACCAACAGTAATTTGGATTTAAAGGATTTGACGGATGAGGGGGGGATGGACAGGGAATGGAATTATCCTTTTTTCTGTTTGTCCCCTCCTTCGTCCATGAAGGTAGGCAACGCATCTGCAACTCATTAAGTTGTTGCGGATGCCTATGGGTAGCGGTACTTATTTCCAGGGGCCGCTTGCTCGTTTGCCACTTTGTAATATATAAAAAAAAAAGAATGGTCCCGAGGTATTTGTAACCAATATTGAATAAGGATGGTACTAGTACCCATAACCTTTTAAAATAACTAAACATATAAACTTGCCGTTGACTACCCCTCCTCTTATTCTTTTTATGATAAATATTCTTTGATGATCCACCATACTCTAAAGAAGCTTTAACAAAACCAATCAACATATGGTACTGTCAATGTTGAACAATAACAAAACATTTTGTCATTCAATTATTGCTTACAAATACTAAAAATAAGTTAATAAAAGCACAAATTCAACTTACTACAGGCTGCTGGTTTAAACTTAACTGCACGTAATTCTTACCCTAAGTAAAGTTAATGAGAGGTCGGTGAGATGGTATGTCTGTAGTCACTGAGGCGGCAGGCCTCGCTTCCATGATCTGTACTTCAGATATCCGTCGTAACCATACGCTATGATCGCACACAGACCGAAGAACTGCAAAGTATTTTAGAAAAAGTCTGATAAACAGGTAACTCAACTGAAATTAGGATTATCGTAATTCATATCCTACGGGTCGGTTGGCGTGGTTTGTACTTGCTTTTTACGCCGCAGGCCGTGGGTTCGATTCCCACCCAGGACAGACATTTGTGTGCATGTCTGTTTGTCGTGAATCTAGGTGTAATTATCTATTTAAGTATGTATTTACAAAATTAAAGTAGTATATGTAGTATATCAGTTATCTTGTTGCCATAGCACAAGCCTTGCTTAGTTTGAGATCAGATGGCTGTGTAAAAAAAAAGTAATATTAGATATGACAAACTAGGAAAGAAGGTGGATCCCCACTCATCAAAATCGGTCAAACCGTTTAGCCTACTGGAGGTCATAATGGAATGGAAATACCTATGGTGTGCATGACAAAAAATCCTGCAGGGTCAGTCGGGTAATATACATATAAAATTATATTTGTTTAAGAATGGAATTACTAGTAGTATATAGCATTATTGACCTTAAAAATAAAATATTACTGGAAAACGGCAACATTAATCTTTCTGGCTATGGGTCAATCTTTAAGCTCATAAATGCAGTAAATTCATTAAATCTCCTTAAAGTGCTCATATGACAGTAAAGTCCATAGGAGTTAAATAATTTCCTATTCAGGAAAAGTTAATTTTCTCTAAAATTACTTTATACTTGAAAGATGATCACATGATGCCTTAAATACTCTGTATTTTCACTCAAAATGTATAAGGGAACATACCCCAACTGCGTATCCATTCTCTCCAACAGTGGTTGCAATAATTGACAGGACAATATATGTCAGCACCACAACACAACAATAGAAGAACTCAAGCTTCAGCCAGGGCAAGCGGTCGTACTTCTCCACAAAGTGGAACATGTACATACAGAAGAGGAATAATGTTATAATAATGGCAATCCAGTATAGTATGTTGTAAAAGATTGACGACAGCCATGCCCAAGACACTTTCAAGCAGATAAACCCTATGAGGTTGCACAGCTAAAATAGAAAAATTTAAGAACTTGAAATAATGATAATTAACAGTGCTATTGTCATTATAGTGAATTTTACAGACTTATCTGCAAGAATTCACATGAAAGTACCCTTATGTGTACCTACCATATGAAATTTATTCTTTAAGGACCCTAAGTCATATTTGTTTGGAATATTACTGGAAACAGCTGATACCACAAGTGCCTGCTGGAATCTTGGCAAGTTGAGAATTTGACTGTATTATAGTGGAGACCTTCATGTTTTACATAGAGAGTAGAGCAGAAGGTGATCCAATCACCTCTCCTTTTGGTGATAAGTGAATTAAGTATACAGAAAAACAACCCCAAAACATCTTACATGCATAAAGGAGAATATTTAGAGGTATGGTACAGTCCGCAACAACATCTTTTGCACGAATGGGCCGGCTCGACCGGTAAAATACCACGACCTCACAGAAAACAGGCATGAAGTAGAAGTATTCTGCTTCTCGTCTGATGAGTGACATGGTGGAGGCCTGATTGTAGTCCTCTTCCCCTTCCCACCCTTTTCTTACAAGGAAAGGATGGGAAGGGGAAGAAGATTTGACGGATGAGGATGGAATGGAAATATCCATTTTTCTGTTTGTCCCCTCCTTTGTCCATAAAGGTAGGCAACGCATCTGCAACTCATTAGCTTGTTGCGGATGCCTATGGGTAGCATACTGATTATCAAGTGCTGCTTGCTCGTTTCTCAATTTATTCCATAAAAAAACGAAAACAAATCTTTATAATCTTGCAACTTGATTAATATGTTATAGACAGAACAAGTCATTTAACGTCATGTGATTGTTTACCTTCTATAAACAAATATAGATGGACACATCCAATACAATGCTTGGATTTTTTTTTTAAGAAGTGTGACATAACCCCTTCAATTAGACTACCTTAGTGTGAGGTCATCGCTGTGGATCAAAGTAAGGGTACATGAAATGTAAATTAAGAGTATTTACCAATTGTGCTATTTTCAGTATTCCAGGAAGTGTCTTCACATATCCTTTATCAAATCTCAGGACTTTCTGGGGCGCCGGTGCAGGGTTTGGTTCCTGCTGTACCTGGTTAGCATAACCATCGAACATTGTATTCAAAGGGCACCTTAAACCTAGAACAAAATTAGTGCATTTAAAAAAATAATATAGTATATGTTCGTTCACCCTAAATCTATGCTTTATGTACAAAAATATCAGGTAGGAGCAGAGCAAGGCTCTTGAAGGTAAGGTATGTAAAAGTGTCTTTTAACTATAATTGATATTTTTTTTTATAAATATACTTTAAGTTAACGTGATATTAAGTAGACTGAAAACAAGGATTTGGTATGAACCTGAATAATATAAATGAAATTAATCCGAATTATATCACAACACCAAAAAATACTCAAACATCAACAACAACCAAACCATAGACAAAGTAGTTAATTGTCAAATGACAATTTTGACACATTACATTTACATTAGTATCTTTATTCTTACCATTGTCATTGAACACGCTCATGCCAAAATACCTACGATTTGACAGATTTCATTCTTTTAGAAGACTGCAAACGTGGAAGACCACCAAAAAAGTTTGAAGACGCCGAATTGCAAACGATGACACTTTGAATCAAAAGCAAATGGCAGAAATGTTAAATGTTGCACAACAAACAATTTCTGACCGTTTGAAATCTATGGGAAACATCCAAAAGTGTGGAAAATGGGTGCCACATGAATTGAATGAAAGACAGATGGAAAACCGAAAAAACACTTGTGAAATTTTGCTTCAAAGACATGAAAGACAATCGGTTTTGCATCGGATTGTTACTGGCGATGAAAAATGGATTTATTTTAAGAATCCTAAACGGAAAAAATCATGGGTTAATCCGGGACAACCATCAACATCGACTGCAAAACCAGATCGATTCGGCAAGAAGACAATTCTGTGTGTTTGGTGGGACCAGAAAGGTGTGGTGTACCACGAGCTCCTAAAACCTGGTGAAACCGTTAATACTGATCGCTACCGACAACAAATGATCAATTTGAACCATGCATTGATCGAGAAACGACCCGAATGGGCCAGAAGACACGGCAAGGTAATTTTGCTCCATGACAATGCACCTGCACACAAAGCAAAACCGGTTCAGGATACAATCAAAACACTTGGCTGGGAGCTGCTACCCCACCCGCCGTATTCACCAGACTTGGCTCCTTCCGACTACCATTTGTTTTCATCGATGGGACACGCATTGGCTGAGTAGCACTTTGATTCCTACGAGGAGGTCGAAAATTGGGTGTCCGGTTTGTTTGCTTTAAGAGACGAACAATTTTATTGGCGTGGTATCCACAAATTACCAGAAAGGTGGTCAAAATGTGTAGAAAACAATGGCCAATACTTTGAATGAAATGTTTTTCACTTTCCCATTAATAATTAGTGTTTTATTTTCACAAAAATATTCTCATTTCATACCGGTATACCTAATATGTCTTATCTGCATTCCCGTTTATAATAGTGCTCTATGGCTGTATGGTTTGTCTGTGAATCTCATTGTCATGTCAGATTTTCTCGGTTTTTGAATGTCGCTCGATAACAAAATCTTACGATTATGACGGGTTTATTTAATTCGTTCATCATAGTCCCGTAATTGTGTAAAATTTGGTATTGGCAATGAACATTTTACTTATAATAAGAAGACTGGTGTAGCCGGATAACGTTTAACCTTAACCATTGTCAAAACCCGGACGCTAGTAAACAACTTAGCCGCTTAAAGAATTTAGCGCATACAGTTTTCGCATGTGATGGGAGATAGAGATTGGAGACCGTTTATTTATGGCGGCTTGGCCTCGATCGTGGCGGAGTTTGGTAAGATATACATTTGTTTTGTACAAAAATAATTAACCTCATTATCGTCTCCTGTAAATAGATCTTGATGTACTTTGCAATTTTATGCAAAATTCTTTTGATTGGATTGGTTGCGACTATCAAATAGTTTACCCCTTTAACGATTTTAACATTTTGTTTACTTCATATCTGATAATAATATTGCTCTAGAAATACGATTATTTTAATGTTATAATTTCTTATTACACTCTAGTTCTACAATTTATAATTCTGCGCTCACGCTTGTAACTCAGAGTGGTTGGCAGAAATTACGGATTTCCAATTGGTGCGATGTTGACACACATCTCTCGTTTTATCTACATTCATACATCTAACACACTTATGCATTCCACTGGAGATCCCGGAGCCCCCAAAAACGTACTTGTGGATGGCCACCCAGGGGGTTTTATTGTGTTAACTTCACATAACCCTGTCTTTCCCCCAGAATCAGGGTATCTTGGATAAGATTTCCCCCAACACCCAAAAAAGTTATATCATTGACATATCCTGTGGGGGATAAGTTATCAGATTTCATGAAATCATTGAATTCTTTGACTATGTTATATGTTACATATTTTCTCATTTAAATTAATTATTAATCTAGTACTTACCCTCTCCTTATTTTATAACTAACCATCTAGTTGCTATGTTGAAATTTTAGATTCCTGTTAGATTTTGTATTGTTGCCACAGGATTAATCATTCATGTTCTAAGAGGTGGTGCTTCTAAATAAAAATTAGTTTTTTTTTGTGGAAATACATGTTTACCAGGAAATAAGCCTATTTAAATAAATTTTAAAATAAAAACCGTAACTAAATACGAAATATATATTTAATATTAGTTAGAGCTGTTTCCAAGATAGCCAAAATATATATACAATAATTGCTTGCGTATCATAAGATTTAAACTGTGTTTGTGTTGTTTAGGCACTTTTCCAATTGACACAACAAAAACCCGTCTTCAAATCCAGGGTCAGAAGATAGATCCTCGTCATGTGGAGCTCCGATACACCGGTATGGTAGATTGCTTTGTGAAGACGTCAAAACAAGAAGGAATCAAAGCATTATATTGTGGGTAAGATATGTTGGTGATATTAATCATATTTAAAGGTCTTTAAAGTCCAAGAATTTAAAAGTTAGGTTTTTGAACACTACTTTTTAAGTACAATGACCCTGTTGACAGTAGTGCAGGTATGGATAATAAATAGTGCAGTATAACATGAGATGTATCCCTATGCATCATGCACCATAGAGATCATTCAGTTATCCCAAAAGGAGAATAAATGGGTGAATTACACATACATACTATCGAGATAGGTATGCAACAGATGTCAGTGATACAGTTACTTAGACATAACATAAGCAAGGCACCTCTAGGACAAAAAAAAAATTTCACTATAAAGCGTGAAAGTAATAACTAAGTAAACGCTCAGTAGACTGTCACAAAAATAAAACCCGAGACTTGCAGTATGGATGTAGAAGAAGCGATAGAGGTGTGCCAGGATCCAATATCTTTGCCTACCCCTCTGGGTTAGTGCCGTGACATGTATTTATTTCATTTATAAAACCTGAGAGTGTGCAAAATGAGAAGACATTTTGTAAGCCATCATCTCAAATTAAAAATTGAAATGATACTAAAAATATCCCTTTTAAGAACTATAATTTTAGCGCTTAAGCCATCTAAAATCAAAGAAGTATCGTATTATCTTATTTTAATGAGAAATTTAGGTGACTCGAAATAACCATTCCGCGCAGATGAAGTCATTGGCTTTAGCAAGTATGTAAAATAAGGCGCTGATTAAAGTCAATAACAATATCGTATGTTGATGTCCGCATTATCTTATCGCGACAAGAGATAATGTGGTCTGTCGTTTGACATTTTCTACATTCATTATTATATCAATAGCTACACACTAAACCCCCCTCCCCCTCGCCTTTTTGTCTGTCTGTCTGAACGACTTAAACACAACACTACTGAACACATCTTCACAGTGATTCCTGAGGAAGGTTTGGGTATATTATTTATCATTAAGGTTGTATTTCCGACGAGGGTGGCCAGTTGTAATTGTAGCTAAAACTAATGCAGTTTGGACTGTAGTCATACAACCTCACAACATGGGAAAAGGGTAGCAGATTAAGGGTGTATGGAAATTAGCTGTGATATGATAATGATTGTTGACAATGTGGGAACACTACCGCATAAAGAAGTAAAGATAATTCAATATTAATTAAAATTGCCCTCATCATGATCCTGAATCCACGTGGATGTTCCCAGTGACGTATAGTTTTGTCACTTTGACTGTTTTCTCTAGAGAATTGTCCAAGGGGGTCGTGCTTAATAGAAATTCGTGATTTCGACCTGCGCTTCTAAATCACGCTTGTGATGTCTTGAATCTATGCAGATAAATACCTAAATATACACTTTTTTTGTATACATTTTTGCGTAGTAGCGCATTGTTGTACGTCTTTTGTTTTTTTACATTGGATTCGTTCATTTAGTTATTGTTTACAATTTTATAAATGTACTTACACAATGCACGTCAAAAAGAAAACTTGAAAAGTGTAAATAGATCTTAAATAATGGAGAAAGTCGGCTTAAATGTCGAAATGAGTACATTTGGTTGGTCTTTCAATGTATGGAACGTTTGCACTCATTACAGTGCAACAACATTAATAACCAAAAGGCTTCCACTTAGTTATGGTACACAAATTCCGAGTCTCTACTTGAACTCATTCATAAATAACATTTTTATTGTAGTCGTAGTATAGTTTACTATTTAACACTTATATTATTGTCTCACTCTTTAAATATGGCGAGTGTTAATTTGTCCTCGAGTGTTTCTTATTTATCCTTACTAATATTATAAATGTGAATGTAAGTTTGTTTGTTACGCTTTCACGCAAAAACTACTCAACCGATCATCATGAAATGAAACTATGTACATATATTCTTGGAGGTATTAGAAGTAACATAGGATACTTTTTATGAAAAAAAATAGTATATAAAAAGCGAAGTATTTATGTTCCCTTTAGGCCTATAGACTCCGAAACGTCTGGACCGATTTCAATTAAATTTACAGGGATTGTCCAGATCGGCACATTCCTGTGTTTCGTAGCGATCGGATCAACATAATTAGTGGTACCCGGGCGAAGCCGGGGCGGGTCACTGGTTTATTTATATTTCCTTTGTTACTTACGACAGATTTTTTGTTCAAATCTATATAAATAACGACAGTCTCTAATTGGGAAGATATTTACCTCGCAAATTGCTAATGCGCGTTGATATTACCGTTACAATACTATCTTGTTTCCTGCTGTTTTTGTCATCTTTGTTTAAAAATGAGTAGGAATATACTTCAGAAACGTGCTCGAGTAACGATCACTTAAATATGAAAAACCAGTCAATGTCACGGATATTGAATAGAATGAATTTGAGATGAGAATTTGATGGGATAATCTTAGTCAAAACGTCGATGATGACAACTTGGTATCAGAAATAGTATAAATTCATCACGGCATGGGATTCAACAACGAATGATAAACAGACACCAATTTAACTAAATGACTATCATCATAAAATTGACAATAATAATTCCATAATTATTAATAAATTAAATTCACTATTAGAATTATTTTGTTAGTTTAAATTACGGATGACGTGATATAAATTGACAAGGTTCCAGCGCATTATCAACTTGCGCGTGTAACAGAGACAGTATTTTTGTATGCACTTTTCACCAGAGTTAATTTATATTAAAAATTTGATGCGGTAATAAAAATAATAGTGGTTCGGATTGAAAGTGTTGATAGGAGTAAAAAATCCATGCACTATTCAAGCATTAATGTTCTGTTTAAGACATAACTATCTCATGTTAAGTCGTCGCAGTCACATGGGATATTTCACGATAAATGGCTTAAGAATAATCCATTAAGATGATAAGGCAGATAGGAGTACATCCTGTGAACTGAACAAAGTACAAAGTATTATCAGTTCGAGTAAAGTCCAATGTTCACTCCATATCATTTGCACATATCTCCGCAAAATAAACAATATTATGAATGACTTAGAATCGGACAGTTCTGCGAGCTGTGATGTCATTACATATCCATTTCCCAGCTTTGTATATTGTCAATAATTCTGGAAGAACTGGTGAACACTAGGCTGGTCGATTACTTCGAGAAATAAAAATTACCAACGGATTATCAGCATGAATTACCAATGGATAGTCTTATTGTTTATTGACCTTGAATATTGCTGAAACCACCTCTGCTTGACTAGGTCCAAGAATTCTTATCCTAGATACAAGACCTAGCTATCATTTTGCACACCTCTTCTTGTAACAGGGTACACTCAAGTCAATGCAGCCAGGTGCTGTTGTTAGTTGTTGGGATAATAAGAACCAACTCTTGTACCAACTAATGGCAAACATATTTACACTTTTTACATGTAAATTTGCCATATATTTAATATCGTATACAACAAGTAAACGGCTTTGAATTTATTAATAACATAAAATATGTTTGTCGACAGAATATGGCCGGCCGTGCTGCGTCAGGCGACGTACGGAACGATAAAGTTCGGCACGTACTACTCCATGAAGGCGGCGCTGGCGGCGCGGCGCGCGGACGGGGGCGCGGTGGAGCACTTGCCCACCAACACATTCTGTGCGGCGTTCGCCGGCGGTCTGTCCAGCGCCATCGCTAATCCCACTGATGTTTTGAAAGTTCGCATGCAGGTGAGGATCGTTCCAGAAGACCGTATTTTACTCAGGTTTCTTTAATAAACCATTGTTAAATGTTGGGTCACGGAAAAGTTGAAACTGTCTCTAGCGAACTGACGATTTCAAACTTTTAATTTATGGCTATTTCATTTAGATAATATATCACGTTAGTAAAAGTGATGTTCCTGTCTCGGAGAGGAAGCCTGTGTCCCTGCAGTGGGGAACATTCTAAAGAAGGCTGATGACAGTACTGTGCTATGTTTGCAGGTGGGCGATGAGAAGCGAAACTTGGTCCGTTGTTTCATTTCCATCTACCGGGCGGAGGGTGTGGCCGGGCTGTGGCGCGGCGTGGGACCGACCTCGCAGCGCGCGGCGCTCATCGCGGCGGTCGAGCTGCCGGTGTACGACGCGTGTAAGCGACGCCTGCAGCCCACGTTGGGCGATGCGCCCCTCAATCACCTCGCCTCGAGCCTGCTCGCCAGCCTCGGCAGCGCGGTCGCCAGCACGCCACTGGACGTCGTGCGGGTAACTGTGACATTTCGAGACTTCACTGTTTGATGTCAGGGGTAAATCACTAGAAGATATCCTGGACTCCTAAAAGATAACATGGCGAATTTGAAGCAAATTCTCCGATTGTCACTTCCAGTACTGCACTATTTACTGAGATATGACAGATAATATATAATAAAAACAACCACACTGTCGACTGGAAAAACTCACTTTAAACCATTAGCACTGTTGAACATAATATCGCGATTTAAAACCACGGTGGCGCCATCTAGTATGATCAAATTGAACAGCCAGTGTAGATTGTGCGTTTGGGTGCTCCTACAACTTCCCCGAGCCCTATCTTTTATGTTCTATGGCAACATGAAACTGTTATGTTATAAAAAATTGAATTCATGTAATAATATTTCAGACGCGGCTCATGAACCAAATAAATCTGAGAGCCTCGACCGCACCGGTGCAGAGGATTTACCGGGGCACTGTTGATTGTTTTGTTCAAGTAAGTAAAGGAGGATAGGCCGAGATGATGGGCAGATCTACTCCATGCTCATATTCACAGAATCCGTGGTATTTCCTCAACAAAGCCGGCTCTTTTAAGTCACAGTTTTTCCATTCCCCAACCCCCGGGGGCTTGTAACGATAAAATATTTTATAATGACAGAGTAAGGTAGCATTTAAGAGAGGAAACTACGAGTATGTATGTGTGTGAATGAGTTATCAGCATTGTGTGAAGTGGAGATATAAGTAGGGCAAACGACCAGGTCGCCTAATATAAGTGATCGCCGACGCCCATGAACTTCTGCAACACCAGAGGAACAGCAGGCCTTTAAGGAAGGAGTACGCTCGCTTCTTGAAGGTCCCTAAGTTTTATTGGTTTGGAAATACGCGCGACAGAGACTAGGAATTACGCGAAAGCCCCACGGATGGAATGCCAACCATCAAGATGAGAAATGAGTGCAGGTTGCTAAAGGGACTAATTGTCAACAGACGGTCCGTAACGAGGGTTTCCTGGCGCTGTACAAGGGCTTCGTGCCGACATGGCTGCGCATGGGCCCGTGGAACATTATCTTCTTCCTCACGTACGAACAGCTCAAGCAGTTCTACTGAACATATATCTCGGTCCAACAAACCCTTGGATTAGAGATTAGGAGCTTACGGTAAAGTATTTAGGTGTGTGGCCACTCTCTCACAAGTCTATACTTATTCTTTCCGAACAAACCACTAACATTAGATGCGTCACCGAGTGTTAAAGGATATTTCCTTTTCCCCGCCAACCCCCTCCCCGTCCAATCCTCTTGTTCCCATCCTATCCGGATGAGGAAAGGGTGGGAAGGGGAAGAGGACTGAAATTAAGCCTCCGCCTCTTTACAAATCAGACGAAACGCAGAGTACTTCTATTTCACGCCCGTTTTTAGTGAGGTCGTGGTATTCCACAGGTCGAGATGGCGCCATCGTGCAGCAGATGTTGTTGCGGGCTCTATCACTGTTAAACTACTTTTCTATTAAAGTGAGAGAGTTAGGTTAGTTAGGCGACACTAGCGCCGCGAGTACGCCAATGTTGACCATGGTCATTGTCGGTTTGCGCACGCTTTGTGTATAGAGAATCTGCATCTACCTTAGACTTTGTGTTTATACATTAATTCTACACCGATAAAACATGCGATGTCTGTATGTATGTTCCATATAGACTCCGAGTCTTGATATATTTCGAAGAAGCTTTTAGGAAACGTTGATTGGCCCAATGTGTGTTCTTGTCTTTGGTAGTAATTGAAGCAACATAATTAGTGATACACAGACGAAGACGGGGCGGATAGCTAGTTTATTTACACCGATGGTAACCATTAATATTATTCTGGTCTGTGTAGTCTAGTTAAAGTGCTAGAAATAAATGTTTGTGACAGGAAAAAATGATACCAGTTTATTGACCATCACCGTCGTTACAATCTTTGTATAATTAATGGGAAAGTTAAATTATTTAGCGTTTTCGTATTATTTAGTCTGTATTAGTGAAATTACTCAGAAATCAAGTATTTATGGCCAAATGTGTCGTAGTAAAGAACGCGGTGATAATTTTTGTCCCAGGTCATCAATTGTATGTTTGTTTGTGTATCTATATGTACACAGTACAGTCCGTTTGTTACGAAATGTAGTAACGAGGCTATGTTTAGTATATACACTACCGCAATACCTCGTATCTTCACCATAATCCATTTTTATTAAAAGTTTTTCTGGACTTGACAGCTGTTTGTACCAACTTTCTGGGGTACTTTCTTTCTAAACTAAAATGGGACACGTCTTTATTGACGCTTGTATTCCAAAATTTCAATTAACATATAATTCCTGATTAAATATCTGTTCATTTAAGATGAATGAACAGGCGATCGCTTGGTGAAACCAACCCGACCCACTCCAATCTATCTTTGAACCGAAATAATTGAAAATCGGTTTTTTTTGAGGTTATTTGTTGGATGTAATGGAAGCATAAAAAAAACGCATTTGTCAAAAACAAGGCGCGGTGTTTGCTTAGACAATTGGCAGGTTTTTAATATTAAATTAAAGGCATTACCACACAAATGTTAAAACTGAAACGTCATTTTGACGTACGGTCGCCATTTTGATTTTGAATATTGCTTTTTGCATTTATATCGTTGCGTTTTTAGTTTGCGTTTCTGACGTACAAGTTTATTAATTTATGTGTATATATGTATGTATGGACTTTCGCGAGGTTGCCATTTTTGAAATTATTTTTATTGCCATAGCAAAAATTCCCAAAATAGAATATAATTTATTATAAAGTATTTTTCAGGTTTCTTACTTTGATATTAGATAGATTGTTTAGTAAATGAGGATTTATATCCATAGTGTTAGCTGATGAGCTTTTGAAGGTATGCATAGGTCCAATACAGAGCTTTTATGTCCTATCGGGCACGTTGGCGGTGTTCTATCTTCAAAGAGATAACCCTCTGAACATATCGTACGCCTTTCGATCGTCGGAAATGACCAATAGGATGCCGCTTTAAATGTGTTTATACGGAAATGGTTGATCAATAATAAATTACTCAGAAATAATTATTTCGTCTAAATAGTGGTGGTCGTAAGTCGTGTTATCCCGTCCTTTGCACAACTCATACCTAATTGGTTATTAAGAATGGATTCAGTTTGTCTCGTTGCAAGGAATTTTTCTCCAAGTTGAATACCGCGAACTGCTCTGACTGTACTTTAAATTCCCTGAGAACTTATCTTAATACATGGTCCTATTTTTAAGTAGTCAATTTAAATGCAATCTCTGTTAGAGGTCCATTAAGTTACATTATAACTGTAACGGTGCATTTCAGCAGCAACGCCAGATGTGTTTTTTTTTTATAGAAAAGGGATGTATTAAAATACTAATTTATATTTTGTGTGTTTAAAAGCAGCCTATCTATGGTATTCTGATGTGATTTATATCTGGTTCAAGTGGGGACTCGACTCATCCCGAAATTTTGTCTACATTTGTACTTTTAAGTTTATTTTTGTGAAGGTTCCTTTTATATGAAGTGTGTAGACTTAAGTGATTGTGTTTAGAACACGCTAACTTATTCTGTAAGTGAAGGTATGTACATATTAAGTAGGTACAAAGAATCAGCCAAAATATTCGTGGAATAAATGATTTACAATGTTTTGAGATTGTTTTATTTTCGTATAGTATTTTTAAAGCGAATTACACCTGCTCCAGCTCGGCTTTTGAAATACAGAAGACACCTGTCTGATGAGTAAGATGCTGGAGGCATAATTCTCTTCACCCTTCCCATCCATTTCTAATAAGAAAAGCTTAGGAAGAGGATGATTTGACGAGGGAGGGGGTGGATAGGAAGGTAACCACGAAATAATATAAATCGGCCTTTTTCTAATGTCTAATAGGTCTAATAGGTAACTCATCTGCAACTCATTAGCTCATTGGCAGACGCCTTCGGGTTGCGGTCGCTAGATGTCTGGGGGCTCGCTTGCTCGTATACCGATATTTAAGATTAAAACACCTGCAGCTACGCTAAATGGTCCATGACATTTTCCTTCGGAATCCGTGCCCAAAATCAGTATGTTATTGGCACTTGAAACGCGACCTTATGGTATTCACCAAAAAGGTTAGGAAAGGACATTTGAATGAACAAAATAAAAACATGACATTGTGACGTAGCACCAACTGAAATGTCCCATCACAACCTGTCTTCTGACAAAAATATCTGTTGATCAATTAATACCAATACAAATATTATGCACAGTTGCCGGAAAAGAATTTAAATTAGATAATAATGGAGGGAAACCTTTCTGACAGTGAGCCGATTATCCAAGATGGCGGGCTCTGCGTGTGTAAAGGCGGCCCCACTCTTAATATACTTAAGGACGTACAAAGAGCGTACGAGCAAAGAATAGAGCTTGTTAACAAGACTGGCGGGAAAAATAAACTGCAGGTAAATTTATTAATCCGATAGAAGGAGTCTCTTTATGAAAAATTGTTTGTGGTAGTGTTAACTTAATTTTTTATAACAATACAATTGTTTGGAGATGACTAGGCCAGTCTAGAGAGGCCACTTATGTGTCTTTTTTACTTTTGAACCTTTTGATTTTTAAGGCCCAGTGTAGTAATATCAATTTCTTAACAGTTCACACTATCACAGATGCTAGACCGGTGAAATACTAGGACCTCACAAAAGACAGTAGAAGTATTATGCATCTAGTGAGTTGTGCGAGGTGTCAGAGGCTTAATTTTAGTCTCGTCATCCTTTCCTAGCCTTTTCTAATAACAAAACTTAAAATAAAGATTAAACGGGGGAGGGGGTTGATAGGAAAATGATTGCCTATGATTAGTTTTCAGGCTTGATCGTTTGCCATCTTCCCTACTAATATTATAAATGTGCTTGTAAGTTTGTTTGTTACTCTTTCACGCGAAAACTACTCAACCGATCAATATAAAACTTTGTACACATATTATTGGAGGTATTAGAAGTAACATACCTTTTATGAAGAAAAAAATTGTATATAAAAAGCGAAGTATGTATGTTCCCTATAGACCTATAGAATCCGAAACGGCCGGACCGATTTCGATGAAATTTACAGGGATTGTCCAGATTGGCACATTCCTGTGTTTGGTAGCGATCGGATCAACCTAATTAGTGGTACCCGGGCGAAGCCGGGGCGGGTCACTAGTATTCTATAAAAATCTAGCAATGTTCCACCGTTCGCTCGAAGTGAAATACGTTAAGCATATATGTATTTGTTTGAAGATTCATGCAACCATTAATAAAGTAACACAGTTGCTCTGGACTTATTAAAAACTGTTAATAAGAATAATTTTTATGCATAAAAATTTACAGTGCGACTGAAACCTTGTTGCAGAAAGAGTTGGAGTTGCTGCGATCCTGGGTGGGCGACCTGGTGGAACAGAACGGTCTGCTGGCGCGCGCTGTCGAGGACATGGAGGCGGAGATCTCTTCCAGGGTTCTGGTGGAGAGGCGACGGACCTCGGAGGTCTGTACAATTTCTATTATTTCAAAATGTAACGTTTATGTTACGTGGTTATATTTAATTTCAGAAAATATTTTAGTTTAAATTCTTCGCGATTTTTTTGTAAGTTTTCTTTGGCTGGAAATGAATTCTTCAAGAGTCGAGTGTCGTCTGTTGGTGTACAATACGGTATGTACTTTTTTAAGACAATAATTTAAATTGATATGTGAGAATCAATAAGCTGGTGAGGGAACATAAACACTTTTTTCTTATTTCCAATATTTTAACTCAGAATTTATAAAAATGGCAGTAAATTATATAACATTAACATGTAAATTGGGATTTGACAGATAATATTTTTACCTACATTAACAAACCTTAAAGTTTTTTGAAGTACAATTTCTTCTGCTGTTGTTTCTTCAGATGTTCGTTCGCTGTACGTAGGCCTACCCAATTGATTGCCACAGGTCCCCATTCCTGGGTTGCACCTCTGCCATTTTAATGTGTTTTAGTGAATAAAAAAATTGTGGTTCTGTAAAGGTATCGTACATCGCGTATTCCTTACTAATATTATAAATGTGAATGTAAGTTTGTTTGTTACGCTTTCACGCGAAAACTACTCAACCGATCATTATGAAACCTTGTACACGTATTCTTGGAGGTATTAGAAGTAACATTGGATACTTTTTACGAAAAAAATAATAACAATGAAAAAACAATAAAATCTAAGTATCTAGCTACTTCAACACTATAATATTATAAATGTGTATGTGTGGATGTATGGGTGTTTGTTACTCTTTCACTCAAAAACGGCTGAACGGGTCTGGATGAAATTTGGTACAGGGATATATTATAATCTGGAATAGCACATAGGCTTTTTATCCCGGATAAATGTACGGTTCCCGTGGGAAACGTTTAGTTTTTTTACGGGTGCATATATAAAAGACGATGTTCCGGCTACCCGGGCGAAGCCGGGCGGATCAATAGTGGTGATGTGTTGTGTTATGTTGCGTGTGGTGTTGCACCTGGACCAGTGTTGTTGTTGTATTGTGTGGGATGTGCTGCAGCGCGAGGGCGAGCTGGTCGCGGAGGTGGCGGCGCTCCGGCGGCGGCTAGATCGCAAGGAAGCGGACGTGCGCGGCCTGCTGGAGCTGCTGCGGCGTCTGCGCGACTACGACCGCCGCGACATACACGATATACGCTTCTACGATGTCACCGAGCGTGACATATTCGGATGTACCGGGTGAGTATACCCTTAGTGAAAGCACGATACGACATGCTACTGTGCCTTGTACTTGATGAGTTAATTGTCAACATGACAGATCGTGCTATGACATTAGATATATATAAATATCAACTACACTTTGCCTTACTTTTTCTTTTACCATTATTACAAAAAAACTTTCGTTTTTAATTAATTTTAATTATTTGATATTTTAATGAGCTAATGTTTGCATCATTTTCTCTAGATTGCGATAGATTATATAACAATTTATTTAACAGCTGAAGTGTATAAAAAATATTTCATGTTTATGAAATATAGATATTTTGCTATGTTTTTGTCTCTTACCAAGTCTTAATTTTTTTTTCTGTGAGCAGGCAAACAGACATGGAGAACGACGACAAACACGCAAGCAAACAAACCGACAAACAAACTCTAAATCGATGAGAAGATGGAAATTATACACTTTATACATTGCAATATATTTTATACAACTTTTACAATCTTATTTATTTTAATTATACATTTTTTCCCCCATAAAAAGCTGTTTGATATTTTAACATTGACCTTAAGGTCAAATCTTTGTAACACAGCGACGAGTACGTATTTAATTAGAGTCTAAATATGTTGGATTTAATCTAATCTTTTTATCTTCTATCTCCGACTTCATAATATACGGTCTGCCGCAATTCAACATCCAATCTTTATTAATTATGAAGGTGGCAATACTGAGTCAACAAACATATTCAAGTGTAACATAGACTTAGATTGTTCCGAATCGAGATGGAAATTCTGTAAACGAACAAATGTCACTGTCATACATGGCGGCCATTACACTTTTTATACTTTCATCGGTATTGTTGTAATTTTGTGGGATACAATACTAACTACCGCACAAATTACTTTGATGGGTTCTTGAATTGAAAAAAAAACGTAGAAATTTATTGACCCTTCTCACATCCCGCCCACCCCGATCCGGGTAAGCTTTTTTATTGCATATTCCACGAGGAGTGTTCCGAAGAACTGTTTGGAACGATTCCTGCCGCCGAGTTTCGTCATCGTACGACACGACCGCCAGGTACCATCCACACCATCTTGATGGCTGGCATTCCTCAACTGTGCGGTTCTTGCGAAATTTCCA
This sequence comes from Papilio elwesi, assembly GCA_029849275.1. Classification (NCBI taxonomy): domain Eukaryota; kingdom Metazoa; phylum Arthropoda; class Insecta; order Lepidoptera; family Papilionidae; genus Papilio; species Papilio elwesi. Next base: position 56,172 of record CM056687.1, on the reverse strand, counting down.
CGCACAGCCGCGTTGTGGAATAGACTGTCCTCGGCGGTATTTCCAAACCAGTACGACTTAGGGTACTTCAAGAAGCGAGCCTATCTCTTTCTTAAACGCATGTGCAGTTCCTCTGATATTGCGGGTGTCCATGGGAGTCGTTGATCACTTCGGTGTTCCCGCCTCATCAGTAAAGTTTCTGCGCCCGGATTATAGCTTATAATTAATTACAATTGTTACAGTGGGACCAGAAAAAAAGCGTTCGTGATAAAATAAACGAATTGAAGCTCCTGAACGATACTTTGCAGAAAGAAAACTACACGAAAGAAAGGTATTCAGATATTCATTAAAGAATTCCATGTTCCTGTAGGGAAAATACATACCAATGTAGTAATTTAATGGGCTCTGCCACCGCCTGTTGTATAGATGCCACCTCCAGGCGCGAATAGTGACAAGTGAGTCACGAAATAACCCGCTGCGTCGTATTGCGTAACGACATGGGGAGAGGATTGGACGGGGAGGGGATGAATAGGAAAAGAAAATATATTTTTTCCTGTCTATCCCCTCCCCTATTCAATAAATGTAGGTCCGCATCTGAAACTCATTGCAGTTCCCTATGGGTACCACTCACTTAATGTGACCCGCTTGCTCGATTGCCACCTTTCATTGACAAATATTTTGAAAATTGCAGGGAGATAAGAAAACTGTCGAACGATATTCAGCAGTGTGAGCAGACGGTCGCCACGTTGAAGAAGGAAATTACGATTAGCAGGTGCTAAGTTTATTTATTGACAACTTCTATATGAGAGTGGGGTACTTTTACCGTGGGGTTCCACTGGCGCAAGCGCGATACAAGCTTTCTCTCTATCTTTTAAAAAAAAATTGATATGACAATATATGTTAAATGTTTTCGGCAACAGAAATCCACGGTTAGGAGTGCCTAAGGCTTTCTTTATCTGTATTTTTACAGTGGTAGAGTCCGCAACAACATCTGTTGCATGAATGGGCAGGCTCAACCGGTGAAATACCACGCCCTCACAGAAACTAGGCAGGAAGTAGAAGTACCCTTCATTTCCTTTCCAGGCCTAATTTGAGTCCTCTTCCTCTTAGGATGGGAACGGGAAGAGGATTGGACGAGGAGGGGGTTAACGGGGAAAATGCTTTATACATTTTCCTGTCTATGTTCTCCGTCCATTAAAGGTAGGCAACGCATCTGCAACACAGTCGCTTGTTGCGGATGTCTATGGGTAGCGCTCAGTTAACATCGGAGATCCGCTCGCTCGTTTGCCATCTTATTACTTTTTTTAAAAAGATAAGGAAAGAAGATGACGAACAATCATATTGTAGCAGAGGCTTGCTCGTTTAGGTAGTGGCAGTGGTAACCGTTACGTTACGTTCCAAGTTAGTTTTATATCATATTCTGATTATATCGGTATAGTTTCAGACGATCAGCTAGACGATCTTATCTTGGTTGTGTTGAACCAACGTTAAGTTAAAATAACTTTTTATTTTTATTTAGAAACTCCCCTACAAAAGATGGGGAAGTTATGACGGAAGTCAGCATTCCCGTTACACAGGTAAATTGATTTAAGATTTTACAATAAAAACGGAATAATATTTATTATAAAAAAATATTAGCTTTACCGACCCTTAAATATTAGCTTTACCGGCCCTTAAATATTAGCTTTACCGACCCTTAAGTATTAGCTTTACCGACCCTTAAATATTAGCTTTACCGACCCTTAAAACTTTACTTTACCGACCCTTAAATATTAGCTTTACCGACCCTTAAATATTAGCTTTACCGACCCTTAAATATTAGCTTTACCGACCCTTAAATATTAGCTTTACCGACTCTTAAATATTAGCTTTACCGACCCTTAAATATTAGCTTTACCGACCCTTAAATATTAGCTTTACCGACCCTTAAATATTAGTTTTACCGACCGTTAAATCGTTAGACAACGATGAATAATTGACTTCATTAAAAACTTTGTTGAGTTGGACAATCTGCCAGGATTAATGTTACACTACACACTATTTTTTTATCCGCGTTAAAATCAAGTTTTTCCGTGCGCGGTGTAGTGCGAGGACATAGTGCCAGAGCAGGACTACAACGTCGCGTGGAAGGCGCGCGGGGGAGGGGGGAACGGCCAGCTGGACGTCAACCACAAGGCAGGTGACTTTATCAATACTATAATTATTACAAAATTTATGAAAAGCAGTATAATAACACATTTGCGTTTGGTCTGTTCAGTGGGTGTTCGGGGCCTCAATGAGAATACCGTATTCTTTGTCTTTTCGTTCGTAACGTACGTATATTATGATAGTGGTAGACATTTACCAGATGAATAAATGAATTAATGGGCGCACAGTCGAGCGATGAGAACGTGCGGGCGATCCGGAAACAGAACGTGGACCTCAAGGAGGAGGTGCGCGCGATGAGCCAGCTGTGCGGCGCGCTGTACGAGCAGCGGCACGCCGCCGCGCTGCGTCTGCAGTTCAAGGACGACATCATACGCGAGATGCGCCGCCAGCTGCGCCAGGCCAAGGCCAAGGTGGGCGCCGCTACACACAGACCCACACACATCATGTAAGAGATACACCGCCAGCTGCGCCAGGCCAAGGCCAACGTGGGCGCCGCTACACACAGACCCACACACATCACATGTGCGATATACACCAAAAGCTGCGCCAGCCCAAGGCCAAGTTGGGTGGCGCTACACACAGACACATATATTTGTTTTTAAAATATTCTATTTGCCTATTCTCTTTTCCAGAGTTTTATTTTCCTAGAACATTTTTTGCTTAACTCTCTCTAAACTTGGGAAGCTATTAATATTGTGTTTATTTTCAGCTGGAGCTGAGTAAGTCGATAAAGCCGGTGCAGAAGACGCTGTCGGCGGAGCGCGAAGACGGTAGCAACGCGCTGACTTACGAGGCGGTGCTGGGCTGCGTTCGCCAGCAGCCGCGCCGCCGGAGCCGCCTGGACATCGAGTGGGAGTGCCACAGTCATGACGCATCGCCCGACGATACCGACTCCATTAAAGTCGATTGACGGATAAAATCGATTAATGGATTAATCGTTTTATACTTTGTAGCGCATCCATTGAACGTTGATTGATATTAGTGCTGTGCGAATTTAGTGTTTTTTTTATTAAGTTTGTATACAGTTTTTGTAATCTATTTCATAAAATGTTATTATTAATAAATATAATTTGTTATATCTCATTTTGTTTGTTTTTTTAACCTATATTTAAACTTTTAAAAATAATGCATTCGCATTAGAAACATTATTGTGAAATGAGAACCAAGTTCAATATCCTACTAATATTAGAATGCAAAAAATGTATGGATGTTTGGATCTTTACTCTTTCATGCGAAAACTAAACTAAACTATTGGCTGGATTTTAATGAAACCTGTCAATAATACAGCTTATACATCAGAATAGGCTATAATTTATAAAGATATTGTGTGAATTTTTCAAAATATAACGATATGTGTCAAGTAATTAGGGAAAAAATCAGCCATGTGCGAGCCATCATGTCAATCATAATAGAGTTAATTCAATTGCATTGCGGGTGAGACCGCAAGGCACAGCTAGTTAAGATGCCTTGTTCACTTCAACGACAAAAGAAGTGAGATCTAAATGTGCAATGCAAGTTCAATGGTCAGTCTTGAATATATAACAATAAAATATTCTATAACAACTTAAAATATAATTTCCTCATAACATATATAGAAGTAGTTAATAATGATTTAAATTTGTATTACATGTTATTGTTTACATCAATTTTAAAAGGTGCCATCTTTATTTTAGGAAAAGAGGCAAAGGTAAAAGGTGCTGTACAGCCACCGACTGTAGCAATGTACATTCTAGTTCTGTGTTGTCTGTGACTGTTTACCAACAGTAAACCAACAGTTTAGATATTATTGTATGTTTTTTCTAGATATTTTAGAGCGCCGATATTTTGGTTTCGGAAGATGTGATATGACAAATTTAAAAATACAATTAAATTTTGAAAAATATTTTTTTATATGTTACGAACAGATTAAATGAAATAAAATAAAATATTCATACATTACGTAGAGAAAAGATAATAAATACTGAAGGGACTTAGGGTCAAATGTCAACCACTGGCCGATCTGTAATATGTAATATACACAAATAAAAGATTGTTGCTAGATTAGTCAACCAGACAGACAGATTTTACATTTAATGCTCATGGGTGCTGGAGTAGCGGCTGAGTACGCATCGATACAGCGTAAGGCACCTGGATCAGAACGACATGCGATCTGGAGTCGATGAATGAGTGAATAAAGTCGAGTCTGTAGGAATTTCTGGCGTTTAGTTAGTACCTTGAGTCCTCTTTCATTTGGTGTATACGCTGTGTATGTTACAGACGCGCATTCGCTGGCGTGCGGCGGCGGGCCCGACCACTTCGACGCCCGACTCGAGTCGTGACGCCGTGAACCTGAGCGCCACCAGCATCGGACTTTCTAGTGTCGAACCTGTGTGTGTATACTGCATTGTTTACGCTACACATTCGTTTTTAAAACATTCATTATTAATCAACGACAACCGAAACGATAAAAGTGTAAATCTTAAAATTCTTTCGAGTGAGAAATAAATACTACAGAACTCCTGCGGAAAGTCTTAGTCTAAATTGCTATTAGCTTTTTAACAAACATATATTGTAAGAGTCCAAATGATTTGCTTGCGTTTTAATAGGTAATAATACGGAAACACATTTTGTCCCTGAACAATTAGTCTAACATGACAAAAGTTTGATAATTATGCTTTTATATCGGCAGTTAATTCACAAAAAAAACATTTTATGTTTTGATTTCTTTTTGGATGTGTTATTTAAATCAATCAACATTCCGTTTACACTCGTAGACGTCTTGACAACAATATTTTTCATCCTCGGCAGCCGTCAAATGAGTCAATACTCATCCAGGATGCCTCTACAGACGTACCAGAGCAGTCCGAGCTTCAAGATAAAAAGAGGTGCAGCTCCAAGTGTCACAAATGCCAGTGCTACGTTAAAAATGAAAGGAAAGGGGGCAAGCGCGCAAGTTTGAGCTTTACTGGGTAAGTGCTTTTAATTTTATATATAATATCTGCCGATCAATTTTATCTTTCCAAAAATAATAAGACAGCTTACACAATCCACCCCCTTACCTCGTTAAATTACATACAAAAACCTTACTCATAAATTATCCGTCCGATGAAAATTGCATGCAAATCCGTCCAGTAATTTTTGACTTCATCTCGTCCTCACAGACACAGATGTGTCGAAGGGCAATGTTTTATAATATGTAAACGTATTTGCTTTTTTCTACAGAGACGAAAGGCGGAAAAATAATTTTCAAGTTGGCAACGTGTCCTCGGACGTATGTTGTATTTTATTTCAATAGATAATACACTAAACGCAGTCGTTTTTTCATGCTGTCTACGGAATAAGACCGGGCCGCACTAGTACTGAGACAGCGATGCGATTTCGTTAAAACAAACTCATTAATATCGGTGTTGTTCATATTATCTGTAACCGTTCCAATGCTGGCCAGTTCTTAGACATAGGTTTGTTTTTTTTTAAAACATCTTCGCATGTACTGGCCGTCAAGACAACTTAGCTTCATTATCCATAAGTCAGCGTTGTAAAAAAAAATCACCACGTTACATTAAGCCACCAATTAAAAAATAATTTCACAGTTGCAGTTTAATGTATTACAAACAAAAGATTTTATAGGAATGCGCTATTCGGGGTGCCTAGACAAAGTCGTGATCAACTGACTCTACCCATAGACATCTGCAACAAGCTAATGAGATACCTTTAATGGAAAGGCGAGGGAATAGACAAGAAAACGAATCTTTCCTTTTTCTATCCACACCCTTTCCTTTGGATCTTGTTGTTGGTCTTGGAATCAATTCCTCAAAAATCAAAAGATTCGTTAGTTTTTTCTGTGAGGTTCCCAGTTACATTTATGACCCAATAAGCTCCATGATGACCCAATTGTGTATCAGATGTACGACAAATGGTCATATAGATTTTGTGTTATTTAACTAATACAAGATTGTTATTGGCAGTCGTCGGCAGACCGCGCGCAAGGTCGGAAGCGGGACTCGTTGCCCGTCATAGAGCCAGCGCAGCGCTGCCGGTGCGCGTGCAAGCCGAAGAAAAGGCCAGAAGTCAGTTCTGATGAGTGAGTTGCTTCGGATTGTCGTAATTGTATTTTATTTTTGTTCTATAATGTCTAATAAGTTAAGAATTTGGAAATAATTTTGATTCCAAAATAATGGTTATTTGTTGAGCGGTATATTATTCAATAGATAAATATTGATAACCGTAGGTTAAATAGAATTAAGTTGCTGCCAACGTCCATACCACGTTGAATACACCGGTTCTCGTCCGATCACCGAAGTTAAGCAACGTCGGGCGCGGTCAGTACTTGGATGGGTGACCGCCTGGGAACACCGCGTGATGTTGGCTTTTTGTTGCTTTTTGCACATTTTCTCTGATATTTTTTTAAAATATTTTATTTAATCTAGGAAAATAACATTTGAAAGCTTTTTATTAAAAAAATCCTTCAACCAATTAATTTTTTTTATGTCTACTCTAATCTTTTTGCCCTTTTCGTAGTGCTTATCGATCGGCATATTTACAAAAACTGGTTTGAAGAATTTTAATAGCTGCACGTCTTGACGGATAGATGTCGCCTTTACCAATATATAAAAATAGCTAGATGATAAATACATTGGATTCTTAAATCTACCTAAAAGTAAATAGTTTTTTTTTTGGTTGTATCGGCCTGTTATATTAATTGTAGGAAGGTTTTATGTACCACAAAGCAATTTGAGTATAGAAAATAAATTATCTATGCATTGTGTTTATTTACATTTTTTTATAAGTAGTTGCTTGGAACAGAATATAACAATTTAATATAATAGAAAAACATAATGTGCAGTATTTTTGTTATTTTTGTTGCCAACGTCCATACCACGTTGAATACACCGGTTCTCGTCCGATCACCGAAGTTAAGCAACGTCGGGCGCGGTCAGTACTTGGATGGGGGTGACCGCCTGGGAACACCGCGTGATGTTGGCTTTTTGTTACTTTTTTTCGTAATATTTTTTAGACACTTTTTTTAATAATAGTTTTTATTTTTTCGGAATAAAAGAACATTAATTTCGGTTATACGCGTTTTAAGTATATTTTCTACCAAACAAAACATACTTAAATAATGTACCAGTACACAAACAGAAGTCTTACTAAGTATGCATACAATTTCGTTCTTCATATGGCGTGGTAAGACTATTTTCATCCCCTCCTCGATTATGTATGTATTTTAATGAAGTTTGACATAATACAGATAATTTATTTACTGTTTGATAGGGAAGAAAAGCAAGAGAGAAGACCACAGGAGCACAAGGCAGCTTCCGAAGTACGCAAGTACAATCATATTGTTCTTTAAAAATGGCCTAGAAGCCAGTGGGCAGAGTTCTCGTTATCAGGCCGTAATAAAGAAAATTAATAAACATTAAGTTAAAAGAGATGATCTGTGGTCAACATTGGTTGAGTTTGGATTGAACAGTGATCTAATGCAAGCGTTAAAGTCTCTTTATAAAGATTCTACTGCTTGCGTTAGGATAAACGGGGCCTACTCAGACTGGTTTAGTATTAACAAAAGTGTAAGACAGGGCTGTGTGGCATCCCCGTGGCTGTTCAATCTCTGTATGGATGATTGTTTGAAATCTTTGAAAGACGAAGATTGTGGATTAAGAATGGGTGAGTTAGTTCTAAAATGTCTCTTGTACGCTGATGACCAGGTTGTGTTTGCGTCATCAGCGGAGGACTTACAACTTATGCTGAATGTAGTGAATGATTCACTAGATGGTAAAGGTATGAAGATGAATGTGGATAAGACGAAAGTAATGGTGTTTGAAAGAGAACAAAGTAAGACAGTAATTGAAATAAAGGTTAACGGAAATGTAGTGGAACAGGTGGAAGAGTTCGTGTATTTGGGGTGTATGTTTAGTAGAGATGGTAGGCATGTTAAAGGTTTTGAACGACGAGTGAGTGCGGGAAATAAAATGAATGGGGCTATAGGTACAGTAGTGAGGAGTCAGAATGTGTCTATGAAGGCTCGTCTGGCAATACACAATGCTGTACTAGTCCCCACTTTAATGTATGGAAGTGAGAGCTGAATTTGGCAGGAAAAGCATGCTAGTAGAGTTAATGCCGTTGAGATGCGATCCTTAAGAAGTATGTTAGGCGTGACTTTGAATGATAGGGTTAAAAATAGCGTTATAAGGGAAAAGTGTGGCTTAAAAGTGGACGTTGTGACTAGAATTGAGAAAGGTATGCCTCGGTGGTTCGGGCATGTTGAAAAGATGAATGAAGAGAGAATAACAAAACAAATTTATGTTGCAAAAGTGAGTGGCAGTGTTGGTAGGGGACGCCCTAGGAGAACTTATATCGATCAGATTAATGACTTACTAAAACAGGGCGATGTAAGGAGCACCCATAACCGACGCGCATGCATGCGTAGATGTATGAATGTGGAAGAAGCGAGAGAGGTGTGCCAGGATCACGCCAAATGGAAATCCACGATCTCTGCCTACCCCTCTGGGTTACGGGCGTGAGCGCATATTTATTTACTTATAAATAAACATTAAACTGTTCAAATAAAAAGCTTAACATTGTTAGCGGTCGACCGCAATCTTTTCGGAAGGTCCTGCCGGGACTACAGAGCTGACGGCGCAAGAACGGAAGCGATGTAGCCAGGTGTGCCGCACGACAGACTCGCTACTTGTCATAGATATGGCCAAGTTATGTCTGTGTAGTGCCAAAGATAAACAAACTAACGTCAGCTTTAATGAGTGAGTAGTCCCTATATCATATTCTATTGTTTACCCGGAGTATTTTATAGTATATCTGCCCGCAACACTGAAATACCATGACCTCACAGCAGACAGACGTCAAGTAGGAGTATTTCTACGTGTTACTGATGAGGTGCTGCTATTTTTAATTAGGTAAGATTTGACGGGAGAGGCTAGTAATGCGAAAACGATATATTTATGTTCATCCTAAGTCCTTTAAAGGTAGGCAAACTTGTACTCTATTCGCTTGCTGCAAACTATGGGTAGTGGTCACTTCCTATCTGCTGAACCGTTTGCTCGTATACAGATGACGAAATTTAATGCTTATACTCTTATTACTTCATGTCGTAATTGTTTTGACACAGAATGGAGAAGCGGGAGTCGAAACAACAGGACTACAACGCAGCGCTTGAAGTATGTAACAAATAAAATGACAAATATACCTTAAACAAGTTTAAAACTGACTCATAAAGTAATTATAACTTTGTAAGGGAACTTATGTATACATAATGAACCGTTCAGGGGGAGAGATGTGATCTGATCTTGAGGATCCAACCCCTGGTAGCAATTGGCCTTGAAATAGTCAATGTTTTCTAGGAATCTTAGCAGAATTTAGCACTAAATTCATGCCGTAATAATACAGACAAATGAGCCAAATGGATTTTTTTTTGACTTTCCTTTTGCAAAAAAATATTTAAAACTATATAAAGAAATTATTACGCGAAAACTAGAGAGGGAAGGGAAGGGTTAACATTTACTACAGTCATCGAAAGTAGAAAAGGGGGAGGGATAAAAATGATGTATGTTTTGGTACAGTTATCACCAAAACCCGTGGTGGTGTTCGACCGAGTGCAGGGGCGGTGCGGGCCACAGTGCCGGAAGAGAGATTCCTTGCTTGTCATCCAGCCGGCGCAGCGATGCGGCTGCTTTGAAGAAAAGAAACGGGAGAGTGAGATGAAACTAATGAGTCTTAGCCTTGATGGGTGCGTTCAAATTTACTTAAAATTAGTAAACAGGTTTTACTTGGAGCGCTACCCATAGACATCTGCAACAAGCAAATGTGTTGCAGATGCGTTGGCTACCTTAATAGACAGAGGAATTAACAGAAAAAAAGATAATTCCTTTCCCCCCAACCCCCTCTACATTCATCTAATACTCTTTCTGTGAGGTCGTGGTATTTCGCCGGTCGAGCCGACCCATTCGTGCAACAGATGTTTTTGGGGGGTTCGAATCGTTGTTTATGCGCTATTTTCTCTCGGAGTAAGCGTCAGAGATTTTAAATTCCACAATGGATTCATTGGGAGAAATTTATTCTACTCTGAGAATATGTTTTGAATTGTAATATACAAATGGACATACACAGTATATCGTAATAAATATATAATCCTTTGTTCGTGTATTTGTCATCTAACTCCTAAACGTCTGACTCTTTGGGTGAATTTTTGTGTGTATATTTCAATGGGGTTCTTGGGGTTTGAAAACACAAATCGACCCGGACTTACTAGGCGCTATCATCAGGTTCCAGGAGCATTTGTCTCAATTCTATGACGAATAAAGAGAAAAACTGGGCAAGTGCGAGTCGAACTCGCGCACGAAGGATTCCGTATCATTTATTATAAACAATCTCGTTTATTGTATGGGTGTCACCTTAAATATTTATTTTATTCTATTTTTTAGTATTTGTTATAGCGGCAACTGAAATACATCATCTGTGAAAATTTCAACTGTCTCACTATCACGGTTCATGAGGTACAGGCTGTAATAGGGTCCCGTTTTACCCTATGGGTGCGTAACACTAAAAGCGTTAGCTGAACCCGCGAATAGCACGCAGGATAGCGTGCTCAACCATTTATTATTGTATTCACAGACATGAAAAACGGAAGAAGATATTCCAAGATGATGCTAATGTAAGGATTTCTTTAATTTATTACCTAAATGGTGTAAGCAGTACAGTGATGCCTTGTACAAATAATAATAGCTATATAAGGCACAACAATTTCCAGCCCTGACCAGTGTTTTACTTGTTTCTGGGTCTGTTGTATGTTCTATTATTACCATAAACTTGTAAGTTTGTGAGGATGTATGGATGGACACAGACTATAAATTAAAAAGATGTGTCAATTGGTTTAAATAATTATTAGTGTCGAGTATGTTTGCAAATTTGTACAATTTTCCCAGTCTGTACTCAAACCTGAGGAACCGCCTCAAGGCAAACTTAAAGATGCAAAGGTTCAATGCGACTGCTTCAAAGTAAAGGCTGCTGACAAGAGAAAACTTAAAAAGTGAGTTTTTGGTAATATTTATACCTAATATTATTATTGTGTATATTTTTTTTCAATGTGACGTCATTTTCACAGGGATGAAAATGACAAGATGAATCAAGTTGGACCAAATGTATGCAAATATATCTGTAACCTATTACTGTAGTACTTAGTTTAATGCATTGGATTCATATAATACAATTGTCTGGATGTTAACGTAGTTGCAACTGCATGGGTTTCCACTGGCGTATAAACTTGTTGCGATAGATCTGTCTCTATGTTTCAGTCTGAAACAAATGAGACAACAATATCTTTTGTGTGATTTTCGACAGTGGAATCCCAAGGTTAGTTTGTGGTATAAGACACTTGTTTCTCGCAGGTCGTGGGTTTGATTTCCACCCAGGACAGACATTTCTGTGCATGAACATGTCTGTTTGTCCTGAGTCCGGGTGTAGTTATTTAAGTATGTATTTACAAAAGAAAAGTAGTATACATAGTATATCAGTTATCTGGTTTCCATAGCACAAGCTCTGCTTAGTTTGGGATCAGATGGCTGTGTGGGAATATGTCCTAGGATATTATTATTATTATTTATGGATTTAAACATATTGTTTTAACAATTTTTCCGGTAGTTTATTTTATTGAAATTACTGCAATAGTTTGGTGATTAATAATAAATAATATTTATTTATTGTTAAAGATGCGTTTATACTGTTTAGTGAATTTAAAATTACATATAATACGTAAGTTAAGGCTATGTGTACATACCCTAAACGTCTAATGCCGTTTTTTTCCTGTTCATGACATTTTGAACTGTATTGTCTTGTGTTACGTGTCATTTTGGGATTTATTTCTGAAAGCTTTCAGTTGGCGATGTTTCAAGTTGTAAAACTAAATATTAAAGCTTTTGGTTGAAGTTTCGTATCGTGTCACGTTTAGTACAGTCAGCAGAAAAAATCTTGTTGATTTTTTTGTTTGATCGAATTTGTGTACATTCTGCAAAAGTAATATTTGGTGCTATTTCGGAGTAATTTTAAACAGCGGGTGTTCCTGTGTTTGGCAGTGATCGGATCGACATAATTAGTGGTACTCGGGCGAAGCCGGGTCACTAGTATAGTATAAAGTTCATTTGTGTTGTACGAATATATATTTTATTGCAATCGGTTTAGTTAATGTTAGGTTATGTAAACATTTCATTACAGAATTTTATACAGAAGGTGAGTGGAAGTAAGAATTCTTTTTAACAAACATGGCAACTCATACAAGTACTATTTTCGTAAGGTCTGAAGAAATCAGGTTTTATTATTTTATAAGCCTAGCTATCTGTAACTGTTCAATAAGGGACAACACTTCAGAATATTTTATTTAACTACACACATATCAAACGACAGAACTACAAACTTAAACTCCGTCGATTTTATTTGTGACAGAAAGGTCACTGTTTGCCTTGAGGAGGCATTTACAGATTCACCAGGTTTGAGGCGGCAGGGCGCAAAGGGCGCCTAGCCTAAGCCTCTTTAAGAGTAACTTAGCTCGAGGGCTCCCTCCGTAAAGGGAGCCTCGGCTCGGGCCGTTACTTTATTATTATAACCGTATTGGGAGGCCGCCGAGCTCTTAGGTCGCTTCGGCGGACACTCCATGGAGTTACTCGGCTCAAGGGCCCCCGAGAGGGGACCTCGGCTTGGCCTGTCACTCATTACGCGTTTAGCATTCCGATTCGAGGGTGCCCGAGAGGGCCGAGCCTCGGCTCGATCGGTAGCTTTTATCGGATTACTCCGTCACTCGATACATCGTTCAATCGTAATATATCCCGACGCCAAAATAATGCAAGCGCAATCTAACATACCAGTAGCGCCATCTATTAGCGTTAACATTATCAAAACAAATTACACTTAACAGCGCTTAAACAGTAACTATGCGTAAGAAATGATGAAACTTATCAAACAGAAATTGCAATATCCTTATGTTGGCATCCTAAATGCATGTTTATTTTGTTTACAATTAACAACAAATCCTTCCAATTGATCCCGTCGACTGTAGCTGGAATTAATACAAGCCGCACGCCAGTGTCGCAAGCTCGGCGGGCTCGGGCCGCGCCGGAAGCGGCGTCGTCTGTCGACGCAGTGATCTGTGCCGAGAAATATTTTTATTTCCGTTTCGTGCCATTGCGTGTGATCGCATTTCAAAGAATTGATTTTTGTATAAAGGTTTTTTTTTACCTTGGAAAAGGAACCTAACCAAGACTTGTATTTGAAAAGTACCAGTGTTTTTATACTAGGAGTGCAAGATAACGTGAATATAACGCGCAATTATTGGCTTCAGACAAGATCCAGCTCAAACCTTCACTTGACAACCTTGTTAACTCTACTTCACATTCCTTGAAATTGTAATCCATAACATAAATGTGAATGTAAGTTTGTTTGTTACGCTTTCAAGCGAAAACTACTCAACCGATCATTAAGAAACTTTGTACACATCTTCTTGTAGGTATTAAAAGTAACATAGGATACTTTTTATGAAAAAAAAAGTATATAAAAAGCGAAGTATGTTCCCTATAGACCTATAGACTCCGAAACGGACCGATTTCGATGAAATTTTCTAGATTGGCATATTCTTGGGTTTGGTAGCGATCATATTAACATAATTAGTGGTATCGGGCGAAGCCGGGGCGGGTCACTAGTAATATAAACAACAATTTTTTTTACGTTTTTATGAATACGTTATTAATAGACGGAGCATTGAACTGTCCGGCGACGGGATCAGTTCGCGGGCCACAAACAAAACAAACAAAACGTAGCGTCAGATAAATTTAACAGTTGAAAGTTTAATTTCATGTGTTAGAAAAAAATATATACGAAGCTAGTAGTGTCTCGGAAGTATTTGGTGCAGGTACACGTTGAGGCTTTTTTTGTGATATTACGGGCCGCAATGTTCACTTTGGTCGTCCATAAAGTCCGGTTGACGAAGAATTTAACACGAATCTCATTTTAATAGCGAATTTATTTAACTTCTACGCGGGGTGCTCTGACATATACGCTTGTGTAAGATGGTATGGGGATAGCACAAGAATTTATACTCTCGGACACATCTATCGGCCCACCTAGTGTTTTAAATTTTGACATTCCCTAGCTATAAATGTTAGGTGGAGCAATAAGTTTCAACGATCCAAGGGAGGAGAAAGCTTTATCGGATCGTTGAAAACAATGAACAGACTCGAACTTTCCTTTTTTATTCATAATTCTGAATTTGAAATTTTAAAAAGCATACAAAAAGATGGCCAGTAAATCAGCTTCAAAACTGCATAAAAACTTATTGCTCCTATCTCCTCCACTCCTATCATTTATAGCTAGGGACCGTCAAAACTTAAAACACAAGTAGGCCGATAGATGTGTCCGAGAGTGTATGGCAATACAGACAGACAATATGCCGACGGGGGCATATATTTATAGCTAAGAATATAATACTTTGAACTTTAATGTTCTGTGGCGTTGCTTCACCACCGTTATAAAATAGCGAGTTTTCTTTATTTTAAACGAAAGCTTTAATTATTCTATGCGTTGTACCAAATATAGATCCCAAGTGATTGCACGACGAATGACTAGTTAAGCACGAGGGCAGTCTTAGAAATGTTTATATTTGTAGCAAGCCATATTCACCAGGTTAGGGGGAGATGGGAATAAAGCGCAAGTGGGGCAGCGACCGCTTCCGCCGCACTTCCAAAATAATTCGTGCGTCTAAATATACCGCGCTGCAGCGCCATAGGTGCGCAACGCGTCGGCCACGGCGCAGGCGTATTCAATCATAATCCGCGCGTGAACAAACAAAACACACGTGTAGATAATACAAAGTGCATTTCCCGCGGAATTTGACAGACAGAAAAAGTTTATGAAAAGAGTTCTTTTTTAATCAAGACAACGTTATGAAATACACTCGAAATTGAAATTATTTCATGATCTTTTATGATTAGATTGGTGTTGTTAATTTTTTTATTGGTTCTTGTTTGTTGAATATTACATCAAAAATGATGTTCAACGGGTTGTTGGTGTGCGGAGACTCCGACACGAGCGATTTTACTAAAGTGAGTATCGTTTTGAAGTTTCTTCTATTAAGTCTTTGTGTTCTCCTTATACGTAGAGTTTTGAATTATTTAAAACTTAAATTAACAAAGAATTAAATATAAGTTCAAATTTTTCTCTTATTGAAAACAATTTTAATTATCATTAGGACGAAGTTCGTTTGTTTTTAATATTGTAAGACGATTTTATAAAGTGAAGGGATAATGAAGATGGCTATCCCAACTAATATTATAAATGTGAATGTAAGTTTGTTTGTTACGCTTTCACGCGAAAACTACTCAGCCGATCATCATGAAACTTTGTACACATATTCTTAGAGGTATTAGAAGTGCGATACGCTAGTGGATTTTTTGTTAAAATATCTAAGAATCTAACTACTTCAACGCCATAATATTGTAAATGCGAATGTTTATATGTGTGGATGTATGGATGTTTGTTACTCTCACTCAAAAACGGCTGAACGGATCTGGATGAAATTTGGTACAGGGATAGATTATAATCTGGAATAGCACATAGGCTATGTTTATCCGTTTACCGTGGGATACGTTTTGATTTTTTACGGGTGCATATCTATATAAATAAAAGACGTTCCGTATAGATTCCGAAACAGCTACCCGGGCGAAGCCGGGGCGGATCACTAGTCGCTATATAAATTCCATCACATTTGGTCTCTTAAGTCCCCTATCACATTAAGCATATCTTTTGATAAATTCTTGCTACATATTGTTGGAGCGTTGTCTAGGACTAACTTACTGATATCTCGTATTTTTGTTAGATGGCGCTATATTAAACGATACTTGTCATTAATTGACTTAAAATGTTCGGAAAGTATCTGTACCTATTACTCGTAAAATAAATCCAACGGTACAGACGGTTAGATTTTGAAATCATTGTTTTGATGTAGACTGTACTTCGAAGATTAAAATATGTGTGTAATGCGGTCTGCAAGTCTGTTATTTGAATCCTGTAAAATAAGTCAACACAATACACTTAGTAGCGTTACACTGCAGTTAAATTTTCTCATAAAACATATTGTCATCTCAGTTTTTTCAAAGAGAAAGACAGAGAGAAAGCGTGTTTCGATACGCGATTTTACGCCAGCGGAAACCCACGGTAATTCTTACCAACTTTTTTAAGGAACAAGACTTGAGTGAATAATTTTTAATTAAAAAAAATATAAAATAGTGAAGTAGCTTTATTGCTATTTAATGAACTACATTGTGTTGTAAATTACCTAACCTAATGTATTTTAGCATAAAATATATATATATTTTCATTCGCTTCTATTTTTTTTCTCTGTAGTCGCTAAACGACACGTTTTTCGAAATGGGCCTCCTTCAAAGATCTCCATGTATTCCTAGCCTTCGCTTTTCGTAATTATGCCTAGTTAGTTTATATATATATTCCCATCGTTCTTGTTGTACTTTTCTCATGCCGTGGGTACCAATCTGTTATCTTGGTCTATCTTTCCTGTCCAGCGCCATTTTTGAGTTGCTAGTTTATCTTTTTTAACTTAGTTTTATCTTTTAGTGATTAGTGATAATAGTAAAACATATTTTGTGCGACTGATGTCGGTAGGGTCAGTGCAGAAAGGTACAAGGAATGTAGGCAAATTACCTTATCGAGTTTGGAATTCAAACGCGGAATAAAAATAATTTTACCATGGATTAAAATTCGAAATTTTCTAAAAAGTCTTCTAGTTTATCTGTATGTTTTATATATATATATATATATATATATATATATATATATATATATATATATATATATATATATATATATATATATATGTATATATATAATCTTAGTTTAAAAATATATCGTTTTTATCACGCCTAACACGGCCTAATTATAAAA
Source organism: Papilio elwesi (assembly GCA_029849275.1). Taxonomy (NCBI): domain Eukaryota; kingdom Metazoa; phylum Arthropoda; class Insecta; order Lepidoptera; family Papilionidae; genus Papilio; species Papilio elwesi. The sequence goes on along the minus strand of CM056687.1, from coordinate 39,114 downwards.
TAAATTATCGATTGCATGCGGGACTCGACTAAAAATAAATTTGCGTGAAACGGAGACAGATTTTTTGTAACAAACTGTTTTCCTTCATTAAGGAAGTGGGAGTCAGTCGATTGACTGTTCTAAAAACATGAATATTGTGGTATTTGAAAGAGTTGGTCGGTGTCGTTTTATTTTACAGCTGGAAGGTATCGCGACAATTGGTGCCACAGCAGTCTATGTTACTTGCATTACAATATAATTCGGATCCATCCTTGTGTTGTGATGTATTACAGTTAATGGTGACTGGATGGTGAATATTTACTGGTTGGTTGGCACAACAGTTACTTTCGTACGCGGTACTTAACTCTATAACTACCGTAAACCGGCTAATATTAGATTCTAGGTTCGAACACAGTAATCTTACGGTGGGTTTTTTTTTCCGAACAAATTTAAATATTGTTTATCTCCAAGCTTGTTTCGATACACGTTTTTACGCCAGTGGAAACCCACAATAAGTGACTCGTAGTCTCGTTGTAAATTAACATATCTGTTCCATGTATCCACTATCCAAGGCTTTACGTCTTCATTGAGGTAGAGCCTTCAACTGTTATCCCAACGTGACAATATGTACATTTGTGCAGGAGAGTATAGACGCGGGCAGCGCGGTTAGCGCGGCCAGCGAGCTGTGCGCCGCCGACTGCTTCCAGAGCAAGCTGATCGCCACCATGAGGATTGTGTGTACTATGTAGATCTCAATTATTACTGGGAGTTTATAATGCTTTTATTATCTGATAATGCATTACTGGAAATTTCTCGGAAATAATGATTCTTAACCTTAGCAAGAATTAGAAAAGCATAGTTAATTATACATTTATATATTGAATTTATATCAGTTACCTAATCCAGACGAGCATGCGGTTCACCCGGCGCCAGGTGATCCATAAACGTCTGCAATAAACTAACGAGGTGCAGATGCGTTTGCATGCAATTAAAGGATGGATGGGGTACACAGAAAAAAAATCCATATTTTTTTGTTTATCGCTTCATATCCATTCCCTCCCTCCAAATACTGGTACGTGTACGTGGTATTTCACCGGTCGAGCCGGCCCATTCGTGCAACAGATGTTGTTGCGGGCTCTACCACTGTTAAATACAGTCACATACTTGACGATGAATTCTTTTAGATCCTATTATGGATTCAGAACTGTAAATACTGGTAATATTAATTGTTCTTAACTATACAACCCACCCCCAATTATTTCTCAAATTATGGTGATATAGATTACAGCAAGCGAAGCTCAATCAGTGGTACCTCAAACCCAAATAATCCAAGTTATGACTTGTACAGTTGGAAAACAAAGAGGAGACGATCCGCGTGCAGGCGCAGAGCCTGGCGGTGGCGGAGCAGAGGATAGCCGCGCTGACGGAGCGCGCCGACCTCTACCGTTCACAGCTCAATCAGGTACTCCAGGTACAGGTCCAGGTCTTATTATTTCTCATTGAGAGAAACAAAGAGAAGGAAGTTGTTTTGCTAACACTATACAGACAACTTACGAGAGCGGAACTTCTCATAAGATTTTACACAATTAAAATAAATATGTATGTAAGTATGTGAATGGAAACCTAGATATATAGCTTCTTGTTTTATTAGAACTATATTTAGGACAATGGTTTGTTTGTGATAATCTGAATCGATCAGTCTAGTGTTTTAAGTAGCTACGTGATACAAAACAAGAATTAATATCAAATAATTTGTTTACCCAAGTATTAAATTCTGCTTATTAAGTCACTGTAATATATTTCATCCAACTTGTGTATTATCAACTGGTTAGATAATCCTCACGAGACAGACTCAGCCTAGTCTGAGGATTACTCCTAATATATTAAAAGCTATTTTTTCGCTGTAAGTTATCTGACATGTAAGCTAATTAAATGTCTCTTTATCTCGTACCAGCTACAGTCATCGCGGAGCCCCGCTTCTCCCCTGGCGCAGAAGGCAGACATTTCCATAAACACAGACGCACATCAAGTCAGTTTTTTTTTGTTTTAAATTAAGCCTTGGTTCTTTCAGCAATTAGATTATCTCTGGCCACTCTATTGTCTTTGATATTTGTTAACATCATTGTACTTGACATAGCACTTGGTAAAAAGTTTTTTACATTTATAATTTGTACTTTAAATACGAACATTAAATAATAGTAAACTTATTATATCATGAACATACTTAAATGTAGAACGAAGTAATCTTTATTTGACTTTGACATTAATTTTTAAAAATTATAACCTCAATGTTGCTTAATTTTTGTCACGATGTAGTTTATTCGTTATTAAATCGTGTTTTTAAAATTCATACAATTCTTAAGATAGTGTCTAGTTTATTTGTATGTAAGATTTTTTGTATAATTCCATCAAAACAAAAACGAAACCTTCTAGGAGGTGTGCCAAAAGAATATCGTATCCACGTTGCAGGACAATTTGTCAGTTATCGAGGACTTGTACCGGGAGTGCTTCTACGAGGTAAAATGTTACTGAGATATTGCTTAGTTAAAACTAAAAGCATTCTTTAATATAGTTTTCTTTTTTTTTGGTTTTAGTCAGCAAAGCAAGAGGAATTAATAGATTTACTGCGAAATTCGTGTTCAGATGTTAGGGTGATGGAGAAACACAAAACTGAGCAAATTGGCCTCTTGCAGAACGTAGTGAACAGCCAGAAATGGTCCTTAGATAAATGCCAGGTGAGTGAACAATGGATACTGAACTGATCTAGTCAATGTTAATTCTAAAACTATGGTGAAATTCTACTAAATAAGTCAAAATGACAGATCCATATCTGTCAAAATGATAAATCCATATCTGTGAAAATGATAGATCCATATCTGTTAAAATTATAGATCCATATCTGTGAAAATGGCATATCCATATCCGTCAAAATTACAGATACACATCTGTCAAAATGACAAATCCATGTCAGAAAGGGGGGTCCATATCTCAAAATGAGGGATCCCAATCAGGCAAAATGACAGATCCATAGCTATCAAAATCCCAGATCTATATCTGTCGAAATGACAGACGTACACCTGTCAAAGTGACAGATAACATTTGTCAAAATGACAGATTCATATCTGTCAAAATTGCAGACCCACATCTGTCAAAATGGCAGATCCATATCTATCAAAATGGCAGACAAACACCTGTCAAAATGACAGATATGGATCAGATACCCATCTGTCAAAATGTCAGACACGCACCTGTCAAAGTGACATAACAATATCCGTCGAAACTGATTTATATATATGTCAAAATGACAAATCAATTTCTGTAAAAATGACATATCCATATCCGTCAAAATGACAGACCCACATCTGTCAAAATGGCAGACCCACACCTGTCAAAATGACATATCCATGTTCGTCAAAATGACAGATCCATATATGTCAAAATGACAAATCTATATTTGTCAAAATGACAAATCTATGTCGGTCTGTCTGTCATTTAATATTCAAAGACCTTCTAAGCCGGACGAAAAACAAGTTGGATTAATTCTAAATGACAATAAATATTATAATTTCAGGATATCGCAACGGAAGTGGACACTTTGAAAATGGAAATATCAAACTTTCTCAACAGCTCCAACCACGACTCGGTATTGCAAACATTAATCAGTGTGCTTGCGCTGTGCTGCCACTAATAAAAATAATGTTTGCACTTTTCCTATGTATTTTGTGTACAATGTAATATTTAAGATTATTATAAAATCAAAGCATACATAATAAAAATTATATACAACAATAATTATCTCCAGAAAATAATTTAACCTGTAAAATGTGGTTTACATATTTTTTTATACACGTAAAAATGTTGTGTAACTATGTTGGTCCGGGGTAAACTCTAGAACTACTACACCGATCATAATGAAATTATGTTACTATGTGTAATTTGGTGCAATTTAAAAGATAGGATAGTTTTTAATCTCGATTATTGACCTCAGTCTGTTATTGCAAATTAAATGTTTTATTTACTTAAAAGTTTCCAACAGATGGCGCTGTAAGTTAGTTTATTGATACAATATTTTCTCATCTAGTTTGTCGTTACTCGTGTTTTCCTAGCTAACATAATTAGTAGTACCCGTGGGAAGCCGGGGCGAGTCGCGAGTCTTATTCAATAACATAAATTTACTTTTTAAACAATGATATGTTTATCAATATTTCCAAGACATAGACAATGTAAGTTTTTTTATGCATGATAATGTAAGCAATAAAGACGTTGAGTGCAGCTGGTGGTTTGATTGGGGCAGGGCATGTGGGAGGCGCAAGGGGTGCAGGGGGCGCAGGGGGAGGAGCTGACCTCCGACCTGCACCACGTCACTGCACAGCTGCTGCGCCTGCGGGACCTGCTCACTGTGGGTGGTGCTGTTTATACTCCTTACATATTTAAAGAAGAAAGAGGCAAACAAGTTAAGCGGCTTCCGCTATTTAATCCGCTACCTTGATCGTAGATGTGTTGCCAGCCTTTGTGGTAGTCAAAGAGGGGTTGTTGTTAGAATTACTTATGGCGGAAGGCATGAGGTTAAGGGGTAACGCCACTTCTTACGTAAAAACGTTTCAAGAAGCGCGTACTGTACTCTGTTGTTTAGAACTCAATACGTTCGCGTACATGTAGTTTAACAAAAGGCTTTAAAAAAGCAAAACATTTGTATTTCGACGCGTGTGATCCAAAATTTGTTACTGTCCATCTTAATGTTGCTTTCTTTTGTTCAGCAGAGCGAATGCATTTGCGGATTGAAAGAAGAAAACATGAAACTGCGTCAAAAGAACGAAGAATTTGAGGTTAGACCATTTGTTAAGTCAAGTTATATTTCTGGGCATGTGGAGGTGTACAAATGTTTGGGTAAATAATAAATCAGCTAGCAAGAATACAAGATGACACAACAGAGCTTGGACCAATCAAGTTTCAAGGACAGGCTGTAGCGTTTGTCTGTGATTTTCATGTTTATACACCTGTAAGATATCAGAATGCATTTTGGGATACGTACTATACTAGAAGGATGTCAACATAAGTATTATCAAGACTTATAAATGAAATTGTTGTGAATCGTCTACTAGATAAGACAGCTATTGTTTTCCGTGTAATATCTAATGTATATTTCGTTTAGGCAAAGGATAAAAAGTTGCAGAAACGTGTGCAAGAGCTGGAGGTGGCGCTGCAAGCGAAAAACAAAGAGAACTTGCAACGCGACCAACAAATCGATATGAAGGATCAAGAGGTAATTACTTTAATATCACATTAATTCTTGAAAATTATAATTAACTTTTGACATCTATTGAACTCGCCCTGCACCGTTAACAATAACATTTGGTGCCTGCTTTGCAATAGACATCTGTTGCACGAATGGGCCGGCTCGACCGGTGAAATACCACGACCTCACAGAAGACAGGCGTGAAGTAGAGTATTCTGCGTTTCGTCTGATGAGTGAGGTGCCGGAGGCCCAATTCTAGTTCTTAGAAAACTTGACAGTGGAGTTCCTATACATCCCGTATAGGAATTGGAAATAACCATTTTCTGTTTGTGCTGTCCATTAAAGGTGGGCAAAGCATCTGCAACTCATTAGTTAGTTGCAGATGTCTATGGGTAGCGATTACTTGAAATAGGGTGAACCGCTTGCTCGTTTGCCTCCTAGTACTATAAAAAATACTTGTATATCTTGTGAAACGTTTTTAGAATCCATGTTTGTGTGTTCCAGTGCCGACACATGTCTCAGCAGCTGGCTGTCTTGCAGCAGAACTGCAAGGACCAGGCCGCCACCTGCGAGTCCCTGACGCACCAGCTCCAAAACTGTCAAAGTTTGACAACTTTTTAAAGCTTGCAATAATATGCACTTTTATTATAGTTATGGTGTAGCCTTTTTACTCAGGACCCAGTTGTACAATCCCATTTCTGAAATGTCGTACAAGGAGAATAACATTCAGCTTTGTGCTTATACGTTTTGTTTGCCAAGTTAGATGTTAATATTTTTTTAATATTGCTTAACACAGTTCAAACCATTGAATTATTTTAGCGACGCTAACAACTAAGAGCGCCGAGGTGGCGCAGCTGCAGCGGCAGTGCGAGGCGAGGGAGAGCTCGGCGAGCGACCTGAGAGACCAGCTCAGCAAGGCGCAGCTCGTCGCTGAACAAGTGAGTCGTACTTTTTTACAAGAGAACGGGGGTAAGCCCGCGGCGAGAACACCCAGGTGATCAACGACGCCCATTGACACCAACACCAGAGGAACTGCAGATGCGTTGCCGGCCTTTAAGAAAAATATAGGCTCGCTTCTTGAAGGACCCTAAGTCCCGTTGGTTTGGAAATACCTCCGAGGACAGACTATTCCACAACGCGGCTGTGCGTGGCAGGATATTACGGAAGAACTGCACAGTGAAGGAATGCCAGCCATCCTGGCGGTCTGTCGTGTCGTCCGATGACGTAACTCAGCGGCAGGAATCCTTCCAACAGTTCTTCGGAACTCTGGTGCTGATGATAACCCACAGTGGGTGTAGTTGTTGATAGTAATAATGTATTTTATGTGTTCAGGAGGCCGAGGTGCGGCAGGAAGTGCGTGTGCTGTCTCGCGCGGTGTGCACGTGGCGCGCGCAGCTGGCCGCCTGCCAGCAGCGCATGCGGCACCTGGAGCTCGAGCTGCAGAAAGCGCGCGACTACTGTGACCACCTCGCGCACCACTACCGGTACCCTGTCCTATCTTTGACAGATCTCTCTTTTATTTGAAATATCATCTATTTATTTATTATAACTATGCAAGATGTGTGTAAAGTTTGTACTTCTCTTTCTCTATCAGGGAGAAAGAGAGCACTGCATTGCAACTGCAGAACGAGCTAGAGGAGGCGCACAACCGCGGCGCGCAGCTGTGCGACGACACGCGCGCCCTGGTGGCCGGCCTGCGTTGCTGGCTGCGCCGCCATAGAGACCGCATACGGTACGCCACTCCACACGTACATCTTCGAGCCGTTGAACTGCAGGTTGCAGCAATTTTTATCAAAGTATTCAAAATATGTTTTAGTGAACAAGAGGATAAAATAAATGAACAAGACGAACTGATCCGTACACTGCAGCTGTCACCGAGGGCAGCATCGAGTCCTGGCGACGACCAGCCGTGCTGCTCCCGATGCCCGCCCTCTGAGGAACCGAGACGGGACGATGGCACCACGGGGCGTCAGAGTGAGAGGGCCAACTGTTCAAAATGTGTTCTACAACAAACGAGCAGTGATAGAGCTAGTGAAGTACATCACAATTCAACGTTTTGCCGGGTGGAGGGAGCGAGAGGTATAGACAGGGAACGTACGAGCGGAAGCGAGATGACAAGCCGCTCGTCGCCTCCAAAGCCTCCAAGAAGAATTTTAAGGAAAAAGAGACCACCGTCCCTCAGCGACGTAAGTATATCTTTTGTAATTGTGTAATATTTCTAATACGTAATAACTTTTTTAAATCTCTTTTCAGCTTTTTATTGTCATTTGTTTATAAATCTTTCTTTTCCGTTATAATTTTACTACGACATTACACAAATTACACCTACGATACTACACACCGACAATTTATCTGGAGTAAGAGAAAAAAGTGTATGTGGTTACGTGCTAACCGAGATACAGAAAAGGAAAAGAAATGACTTTAATGTAGAGTTGCTATTACAGTGTAGTTGGAGGCGCTGTGAGGTGGCCATACAGCGACCGGTACGCCGCGACGTGGCCACCGGCTGCAGCAGCGCGCACTGCGGTCATGTTGCGCAGCCCGGGCACCATGCGCATGGAATGCAGGCTGCGCCGTGTGACCGCAACCCTCGCAATCTCTGTGACTGCTGGTCCGCACCTGACCGCAACGTACGTACTGTACGTCTCCACTTTTTTTTGAACATGCTAATGTGCTCGTGATTTCGCAGTTCGTGCAATTTAATATTTCATCTTACACACAAGACTATCATTTGGAACCATGAATAGTTATAGCATTTTATATCTTACGGAGGTAATATCTGTTATTTTTTTTAGATAGTATTGTAGTAACACATCCTTATTGCAGCGTGAGGTGTCCGCCGCGGAGGAGCTGCTGGAGCGAGTTGAGGGCGCGCAGCACGCACTGCACGCGGCGCACGCCCGCTGGCACTCGCACACCGACACTAGCGCCGCTCGCACGAGGCAAGCACACACGCGCAAAATGTAGTTACTAGACACTGTGTGCACATTCACACACCAAGTTGAAGTGTAGTTCTTCCACGTACGTGACAAACATAGTACATTGGAAGATTAATACGGGTACTTAGATAAGTAACAAATAGTTGGTGCAATGAAGCCAATCGACTTTAACAGTAATCGATCTTGGCGGACACATCCCATGAGGGGCTTAAACCGCACACAATGTGTGATAGATTGAGATGCGTGTTATTTTCATAATTTAATGTACAGTTTTAGAATATCTATGGTAATTATTTTGGAAATACGAAGACTGACGTAAATGAGATGAGATTGTATTTTACTTACACTAAACACTATGTAATCTCTCATTCATTATTTACTTTAAAGTATGGTATTGTATGGTCAATGATGAAGATTTATGAGGGCGTTAATTTTTTTAGCAACGTTGTCAATATTTGCTATTATTGTACAAAATGTTCTTAATTCTATCAAAGCAACTGTCCTTAGTTCCACGTAGTTGCGTAGGATGTGACCGCGCCTTTTTAATACAAACGGTATAGTAAGGTTAGGGCAAATAATTCCATACATCATGTTATGACCAGGTTGGCAGATTGATTTTATATTTTTTTTAGAGTACTGTTTGCTAGTCTTCATATATTTATAAATCACTTTGTTAGAAGTTAGTTTTTTGTTAACACTTTAATATACATTGTACTTAAATCTAATCTCATTATCTTTTTTCTCTTTTCCTCCAATGCCATGTTTCATGTCTACACAATTAGCTTGCGGCGTATCGCTGCGTGGTGCCAACCGGCCGAGCTATCTCACCACATCTTTGATGTTAATATTCTGCAGAGCACAGAGCATGCAGAGTTGCCATAGACAAGCGCGGTTTAAGCACGAAATAAAAACACTCGGGATATAATCATTTTATTTACAATACGAAAAATAAAAAAACATCTCAACTTATTTTCAAACAGCTAATTTATTTACAATTTTTCACTAACAATCGTACAGGAATCACTCGACGGTCGTGCCTCGGCTAGCGGAATTAAATTACTCGAACTTTTTAAATGTGATTTTATATTATTTTTATCTGTGGCAAGCCTATAAGGATGACAGGGACAGTTTATTGAGCTACTCGTATAGCGGGTGCATGAATGAATGTGATAGAAAACTATTTTTTTGTTCGAGTTCAAACTAAGTAGAAATGGTAGTTTCAAAAAGTATGTCATGATGATGTCTTTACAACTTAAAAATCATTTAGTTTATTAAAAAAATTAGAATACTGATAATAATTTATAAAAAAGATCATACGAGTGCATATTGTCTACATAACTTAATTATAATTAGACATTAGTGTGTACATAGCATTGCATTGGATTACAGATGCATTGTACATTCAATACTATATGTAACGTTTGGTCCTTCGAGCCGGATAAAAGTTAAAAAACTAAGTTTATACATTGTACTGAATGCAAATGTACTTCGGTACAGTAGTCAATAATTAATATGCTAAAATTATAGTCACAGTATATAAAAGTTCTCACAAGACATTGACTAGGCGACGAGTTGTTGACGAAATTCTAATTTGATATAAAGTTCTAATGCTATTTTTCTATCTCTGTGTACAGGAATGGGCATTTCACAAATATGAATGCCAGCGAGGGTTGAAGGCTTCGGTTAAAAAGTCAAGTTAAAACCTATTTAAACTTTACACGGAAAGATTACACGAGTTAATGAAATATTTACTGATTAATAGGAAAGTACATGCAAGTAATCAGTTTTTAATTTGGTTGGGTAATTCTTCTGTTTATTGGAATAACCTGTTAGAATTACAGAAGATTTAAGCGAGACAGGTTTTCTTATATTCTTGGTCAGACTCACAACAAAGCCTTATTGATATAAAATGAAGCAATTTGTACGGCAAAATGGTAAATTTCACACGATATCAAAAGTTCCTTGTCAATTCACAAGTTGTTCCTTTTGTTGTATTTCTTTAAGGCATTAAAACAATACTCCTATGAATGTATCAAAATAACATCGAATAGTTGCGTAGGCGGATTGGAAGGATTGAAAGTGCCAACGAAGCGGTAAGATGGCGCTGGCGGGGCGACGGGTGGGGGTGAGAGGAGCTTACTCGTAGTTCGCAACCAATTTTTTTTTATTGTATAGTGAATCCTCGATTCGTTTAATGCCATCCTTATATTGCAAACATTGACGATTTGTTAATGCATAATTCGCTCCTATTTTGAGGGAAAGTGTGTGGGGGGGGGGCACAAGACATGTGTGTATCATTGATGTTGTTTACGTAGTGCCGGGAATGGTATCTGGTGGTATAGTGGTGGAGTGGTGCATCATTTAGTCCAACCGCGCCACATGGAGGCGAGCGAGGCGGCGGCCGAGGTGACCAGCGATGGCGTAGGAGCCGGCGGGCTGCAGCTCAGGTCCTCACCATCCAACTGTTACACACAATGTTTCTGTGAATCGAATAATATTACTACACAACTAGTGTACAGGTGCAAGTGTGGTGTGTACTTACGTGCGCTAAGTCCGGCCAGCTGAGGTGCTCGGGCGGCTCGGGGTCGTCGCGGTCGGCGCTGTGCCACGCCTCCTCCCACTGCGCCGCGCACCACGCCCACCGCCCCAGCCACGGCTCCACCCTAATACACATGCAAGCAACAAATTAAAAATTATCATCAATGCAGTGTGTACGAAGTTACGTATTGGTGAGTCCATACCTGCCGAGTGCCGGGTCATCTGCGACTGCGGCGAGCGCGAGCGCGTGCAGGCCGCCGAGCACGCCGTGTGAAGCGAGCTGCGAGTGCGGTGGGTCCGATGGCGCATCTGAGTGTGGGACGTGGGGCGGGGTCGACGGGGCGTCCGCCCCCAGCCGCCGCACGCCGGCGCGCGCACACAGCGCCGCTGTGCACGCTCGCAGCCGCCGCACCGGCCCGCCCCACGCTCGCGCCGTGCTGTACTCGCTGCAAATAAAAATGCAAATTCTAGGTCATTTATTACATCAATATTAAAAGGTTAATCGTCCTGGCCGCTATATGTTTACCTGAGCGAGATAGCGTGCGGCGTGCGCAGATCTAGGGTCCAGGCCAGCAGGGCGACGAGCTGCGCGGCCAGCAACAGCGCGGCGCCCGCGCAGTGCGCCGGGTTTTGCCACGGCTCCATGCTCAGTGCAGCCTCTTTGTTTTGACCAACTAAAACACAATCATTTATTCCTTGGAATTGATCTTGTTAAACTCAAATAGTTACCACACAGTATAGTTAATGCCCTGTGGCTTTTATACTATTAAAAATGTAGGCACTGGAAAAGAACAACTTTAACAAAAGTTTAAAACCTTACTTAGTGCTGGAGTAGTGGTGGCCCATTGGTATAGGCAACGACTTACGTTCTAAAGGTCGCGGGTTCGAAACCAGACAGGCATTTTACTTTGTTACTGTGCTCAGAAACTGTGAAGGAAAACATCGTGAGGAAACCGGCATGTGTTAGAACCACCAAATTCGAAGACATGTGACATCCACCAACCCACACTGGGCCAGCATGGTGGATTATTGTCCCTTCTCTCTCTCGTAGAGGAGGCCTGTGTCCCTGCAGTGGGAAAACATACTAAAAAAGGCTGATTTATTATAAGAGACAATACATTGGCAAGAAAAAGGCCGTATTAATTATTTCTACCATGTATTTATGTTAGATTGATGCATGATGGATGGTGAAGTATGAACTCACCCCACGCCTGTATGTGTGAGCAGTCTCCGTCGGCGTCTATCCACGGCGCGACGATGTGCAGCTGCGGCCTCCTGGGGGGCTCCTCCTCAGAGTCCTCGCCCAAGAATTCCAAATCTTCTATACTGTCACTGAAAAGGTTTGAGGTTATGATAGTTATTGCATAACAAGAAAATGGAATACTTGAGAGTGAAAATACAGAAAATGTATGTTGACAGTGTTGGCACAGGGCGTCTAGGTTGGAAACTTTTGAAGTTAGGCCTCTGGTACCTCACACGCCGGACGAAACGTAACGAATACTTCAACTTCACGTCTTCTGTGATGTGGTATTTCACTGGTCAAGCCATCCAATTCGTGCAACAGATGTTGCAGACTCTACCTCTGTTAAATCTGTTCTCTGATAACAGAGTAATGTTGCTTACATGTATTAATGCATGTTTTATCAAAGTTGTAGAAAATGGTTTTTTTAGACTTGGTTTTAAGACGTTTAAATTTATTTAACTATTGTGTCCAAAGATATGCACAAACTGCTAAACTAGAGAGATTATATTTAAAGTTAACTTTTAAATTGGGTTCAGATTATAAAAATCTTATGGCTCGTAGAATTAAAAGTATTTTTTAGATTGCTTATGAGAAATTATTGCTAGAATATCAATAAAATTACCTGCGGTCATAGCTTAAATAGACAGGAAATATGTATTTAGTAAATTGTCGTATTCTTGATCTCCTCAGTGCGGCAAGCTTTTGGGCTTGGTCGTTGTAAGTGCTGATTCTGTTTTGAAGCTCTATTTGTTGATTTTGGGCGTGTTTTCCTAAGCTGGCAACCCTCTTCTGGTACCTTGGCAGTTTAAGGCGTAGCTCATTATTATGACTTGTTAAATTGACTAGTTCTTTTTTCTTTGCCTCTATAATACTTCTCCTTTGTTCTATCGCCAGCTGGACAAGGTCAAGCTTGTCTCTTGACAACTTTATCTCGGTAAGCAAAATGTCTTTTCTAATTTTAGGCATCAACAATTTTTCACATCTGTCTAGAATGTGTTGTCTATTTATTTTCAAACGCATTAGTTTAGATTGTTTATCGGCAAATCTGAAAGTAAAGAAATAGATTAGATTAGATTACAAGATAAGGCAGTATATAACCATCCAATGTTATAGCCATAGTAAAACATACAGACGTGTTAACTTTAATAAGCTGTAAACTACAGAGTGAATTTCCACATAAAAGAAAAATATTTTTAGAGTTCTAGCTTTTGGACTTACATTACATTTAGTAATATCAACATATAATATATTCTCTAAGCTCAGTCAACTACTTCCTACCTCCTTCTTAATTGGGTCATGGAAACCCAAATAACTCTGTAACTGTCGAATAACTAGTATACCTTCTTATAATTTGTTTACCAAATTATTATGATGCTGTAAATCATTAGTCTCAAGTTATTACTGCTAAATTAGACAAGACATTCAACTATTTGTATGCATCGATAAGGCACAGTTTTTTGTATGAAACGAAAATTTCGCAATGAAAGTGAAGTAATTACTTAATGACCATCAGTAGAAATATAGGTTAATATGACTTGTCTTTAAATAGGTATAAACATCTTCATGAGGTCTTTTTGCTTCAATGTATATCTAACACGGAGAATATCTCACCTGTCCGAATAGGGCATTGACGAATGCACAAAGTTTCCATCCCTAACACATTCGGCGCAATAAAAGTTTTTCTTCACTGTATAACACAAAACACATTTTTTGTAATGTCCATCACTCTCCGTAGAGGAAACTTTGAAATCTCGCGGCGCTTCGCTTTCTGCGAGGTAACTGAGGGCCATTTTTTAGTTATTGTTGTTGCATTTTATGTATTTTGTAAACTTGTCAACGCATTGTCATTTGTCAGTTGGTGAACGTCAAGCGAATGTGCTGACGGCACGATGACACACAATCGTAAAAACATGAATTCAGTGCTGCCATTTTATAATATCAATATTATAAATTGTAAAGAATGTTGTTTTGAATATTTTATAGCAATGTTTTTAGTGTATTGAAATTTAATATAATACAGTTAATATATTTTTAATATCCCTTTAGTGTTTTATCGAAATTTTAACTATTATCGCACAATTGTCAGACACCTACACATTCATATGTTGAAAAGCTTTAATTAATTTACATGGAGCCAACCGTTAAGTATATATTTTACAACAAAAAAAATGTATATTTTGGTGGTTGGCATTGCTAGCAAGATAAGTTTACACTTTGACAAATATTTGTGTGCATGAACATGTATGTTTGTCTCAGGGCTCTGGGTGTAACTATTTATTTAAGTATGTATTTATAAAAGAAAAGTATTATATCGGTTATCTGGTTTCCATAGCCCAAAAATGTCTGCTTAGTTTGGGATCAGATGGCCGTGTGTGAATAGTGTGCCAGGGTGTTTTTTCACGTACCACGTTCCCTTAGCGTTTTTTTGGTTTTCCCGCCGAGAGTACACCCTCCTGAGGGGAAGTATATTAAAGTATTCCACAATAGTTCTCTTAGTTAACACTAAGTGATTGTACATTATTAGGAACCTAACACTGGATTTTAAAAACTATTATTTCTTGAAATGAATTGAAAAATGAAATACGAATGTCACTCAAAATTAAATTAAATTACAAAATATATTTTAACAGCAATTCTTAAATCTATCTTCTTTTATTTTTAATTGTATTTTTAGGGAAAATATAATTTTGTAATTTAGTTGACATTATTTATAATATGTTACGGCGTCGCATTGCTATTGTTACAATTTTATATTTCGTTGTGTATTAGTATTCAGGATACATCATAAAATTATTTTTGAATTTGCAATCATTAAAGGAAAGTATATTATTATAGGCTATTAAACAGTACGAATAAGAAAAAGAGCACTAAGCAATAATTTGGCCCACGGAGAATAATGTGTTGCCGTATCTAGATCTGATTTCCATTTAGCGCGATCCTGGCATACCGGTCTACATAATCACAACCGTACAACTACGCACACATGGTCATCGGTTACTCTTTATTTATAGAAAAACTTGTTTCGAAGTTTAGTATTATACTAATATCTAAATACATGTGTAAAAATAATCAAAATGCATGTAAAATATGTTATGCGAAACATCGTAGTTCTTTAGAAATATGTAGGTAATGTGTTGTTGCTTAAATTAAGGCACGGTGCGTGAAACCCCGGGGCATAGTAATATATCGCACAGTCTGTAATTGTGACCTACGCTGTATTTTCCTATTTGAAAACGGATAGGTAAATAAAATGGTCGGTAGGACTGTGTCCAGCAGTGAGTACACTGATAGATATATGTAGGCTGTTTACTAAACATGGCGTCTTTTAATTCCGAAAGAAGTGATGTTGGTACCCCTTGCGCCATGAAAAATGAAAGTGAGTCATCGATCGTAATTTGAATGCGATTCGGAACTAACGGAGGGAACTTCGACTTCGTTAAAAGAAAATGTAATAGTAGAGTAAATAGTTTGTTTATCTTGCGCTAAAGTATGGTCCGTTGCGCGCTGTAATGAGTGACTTGATTTACGACTTTGCTAGTTTGTTGGAGGGCAGCTGTTGCGAAGTTAATTATCCAGGAATTTGATTAACCTCGCGTCCGAGCCGGCAAGTTTCTGAACACTAGTTTGAGTGATCTTCGGCCGCCAAGGGTCCGTCACGCTGAATATTAATGAAGGTCCGACTTTTCCTTATTCAATATCTGTTTCATTTAGTTGCATGCCAGGCAATTTCCGACAATTATCGCTTTTCCGTTCGATTTTATTACTGTTATAGTCACATAACAGAAATAAAATTAAAAACCAAGGGTGTTGGATTCGATTTCTGAATCTTGTCTTTGTTCCATGATATTTAGAACATTTAAAAGGTATCTCAGATTCTATTGCTGTCTACAATATTACACGGGAACTGTGACAAGTGAGGGCAACTGAGTTATTGACGTGACAACGTCTTATAAATCGGTTTAGCTGGGAGGTCTTCGAAAAACAGTTTGTAGCGTTACGGTCGGGCCGAGAATAGCCAATGATGTACGAGTTGCTTTGAACGATAGCGCGACAGAGAAATTGACTATCATTTTAATTTTGTTGCAATAATAATGGTAAGAAGACGGTGTCACGTATACGTAAGTTCGATTTCCGAAAAAATAAATTGATAAAAATAAATTAGTAGCAATTCTACTTTTGCCACCAACCCGCACTGGGCCAGCGTGGTGGATTACGGCTCATTCCCTCTTTCGGAGAGGAGGCAGGTGTCCCTGCAGTGGGAAACATTCTAGAAGAGCCGATTTATTATTATTATATTATTAATTCTACTTTTTAACAAGATGATTCAATTAATGATACGTATAAAATGGTTTCCATTGAATCATAAATTAAAATATATATAGAATGAACTTGCAAATAATATTAAATTATTCCACAACTGAATTTATCAAATTAAATAACGCGAAAAAAT
Organism: Papilio elwesi; assembly: GCA_029849275.1. Classification (NCBI taxonomy): domain Eukaryota; kingdom Metazoa; phylum Arthropoda; class Insecta; order Lepidoptera; family Papilionidae; genus Papilio; species Papilio elwesi. The sequence goes on along the minus strand of CM056687.1, from coordinate 22,729 downwards.
ATTCATTCGAATAATTAGTTTCGTCGCAGCGCTGCGGTGCATCGAAATGAATGGAAACACAATTGATTATTCATGAACGGAATGCTTTTTCGGTAGCGAGATTGGAATGGACGAATAAACGCGTTATTGAACGCTCGTCTAAATTTTGATTGAATTTGTCCAGGTGTTGCCAGGTTGAGCTTGATTCATTGATAAAAAAATTAGAATACTAGTCTATGTATATCTAATGTTTTCGCTTTTTTTGACATTTTCTTCTTTGTTTAGAGTTATATTTTAATAAGCAAGCGGTTCACCCGATATCAAGTGACAGCTACCCATAGGAACTGAAACAAACTAATGAGTTGCAGATGCGTTTCCTATCTTTAATGTACAGAGGAGGGGGAACAGAATCAAATCCTTTTCCTACGACGAAACGCACAATACTTTTCATAGCATCGACTGGTAAAGCTGCTTTTGGACGTAATAGTTTTAACTAATCTCATTTCACCTAAGGTCGGTTTTAGATGTATGAAGATAAAAAGGTCATTTGTAGATGACGAGGACAATCAAAGGAAATTACAGTCTACATTATTTGAGAGGATACGATGTAGCTATCCAGTTTATTATCAAAGTTTTGAGTACAATTTCTGTTGCAACTTCATTTTGAAGTTTGATAGTAAAGTTTGGCGCTGAAGCAACGGGTACGTTGTAATTAAGTAATAATGCATGTTGAGCTGGGAATGAATAATGAGATATATATAGATACATATCCTTGTGTTTGACAGCAGGACAAGTGCGGACAGAAACTGTCAATATCAATTCACAGTTGGATTTGCCATAAAGATCGATATCTTCCAGTCATAACTCAGGCCGGTGCCTTTTGCAACTTTGACCAGATCGTCGACACATTTTACGACCGGGGTCTAGAAGCGCTGCGTTGTCCGGTGCATGGCCTATATGGGACATTTATAGAAAAAGATACTCACAATGTTAGAGTACGATCCAATATTTCGAATGTAAAATCCTGGACGGCTGTGCGCTTGCCGTCGTAATAAACTTATTTAGTGCGTAGTCGGCGTTTGACGTTTTATCACGAAAACAATGTCTCGCTTTTATAAAGTAATTCAACAATGGGACTCAACACAAACTGAAATCCCTAGTTTAAATATAAAGTATGTAGAACTAGATGCCAACACAAACTGCACTGTGAGTAAATTTTGCGCGTCCGCCGAGCGGAACACAAACACGACAGGTGACAAGCAAACAAGCTGTGCAGCTTCGGTGTTTGTGTCTGTTAAGTTATTTATAACAACAACATAAGCTTTATATATAAAAAAGTGAAAATACTGCTATCCGCTTCTAAGGAGGCTAGAAATACTAAACGTAAAGTTTTTCTAGTTTTAAAAATTACTACACAATCTTTTATGTTGTATTTTTCAAACCTGCCTGGTCTGGCTACGAGTTTCTATAGTTCTAATTAACTATTTCATCCAGTATTCTCTAAAAAATAAAATTTATTACGCTGAGAATAAATATGAAGTCAGTGTTCCACTTCGATTAATCTTGCTTTTTGCACAATCAAAAACATTAGACAAAACAATTACTGCGGGGAAAGGTCTCGGGATCGCCACAAAATCGGTCCCTTACCGCTTTCTTCGTGTATACGCCCGCAACCTTGATTAAATTATATATATATATATATATATATATATATATATATATATATATATATATATATATTATTGTTTGGGACAATACTTTTCGTGATTACAAATCTAATTTAAAGTCCATCTATGTACAGAGTAATAATAGTATGCTATTTATTTGGTTCCCTGCTGCGGCGTGCGGACGTCTCCAGCCCGACTGTCTGTCTGGCTGGCTGTCGACTGTCGTTGCGGGCAACGTACGCCGTACCTCTGGGAAATTTCAGATAATTTTATATGGCACACTGAATTTGAGGACACGTTTTATTTATATGTACAACGTCTGCAGCCGATGTTGATATATCATTTAAATTCACGGAATATATGCATTTAAATATTTAACAACAAGATAGTGACGTGATAGTCACGTGATGGACGTGTAAAAATATTGCATTAAAGAGATTATTATAGGTATTTTACAAAACGATTTTATGAATTGAAGTACTCTTGTCTGTTCTAGAAAAGAAAACGTTTGTCTTATTGAGAAGACATGAATAGAGAGAAGAAAGACCGGAGTTAGAGCAAGCAGACGATGAGACGATGGAGTTCAGTATGATTAAGACGGATGCCGCAAGGCGGAAGAAATAATGTTGACATGTGGCTTCAAACTCCATTTTGAATTTTATTTAATTTTGTTTTTTTTTGCATCGTTGATAATCGATATTATAAAATTGAATAAAGAGAAGGAAATGTAAGGAAATTGATGTTAATACAAAGGTATGCAAATGTAGAAGTTAAGAAAGGATCAGAACAAAGAATGATGTCACAAGAGTGCACTGGCAAGCTGTAAAATTACCAATGAATTATAATCAGAATTATAATTGATTAGTTAAACACTGAACAATTGTGACACTGTAAGCTACTGTGACGTGCAGTGACTGCAGGATTGGAGACTATGAAATATTTAGTTGTAGGTAACAAAAAAATGCCAATTTTTTTTTATGAGCCAAACACGCAGTGATGGTATTCAATTTGTGGCTACCGGCAGCGGTCACGTCAATAACAAATTCTTAATCGAATATTCATACACGAGCCAATATTGGAGTTTCGCCGCATATAAAATTATTTTGTTGGTAGAATTTTTGAATTCATTCAACTGCTAGTTTAATACGGTTACTTTTACGTTAAATTTGTTTATTTACTGGACTTTTCGAGGATCAGTATAAAGGAACTTTAATTTATAATTTATTATGCGGACAGCAAAGAGTAACCCGTTAAGAGTGACCCTTGTTCGAGGCGCCTGAAAGACTTCGAGCTTCGTTACCCTGACGTCTGTGCTCTGACACCTCAATCTGTAGATGCCTCCTTAAGGCAAACAGTGTCAAATCACAATCTTTTTTTATAGGAAAAAGCGGGCAAACGAGCAGGAGTTCCCTTAATATATAAGTAATCACTGACGCACATGAACATGAAAAACTCCAGAGGAACTGCAGTTGCCTTGCCGGCTTAGGAAGTAGGCTCACTTTTTGAAGGACTTTAAATCGTATTGGTCTGACGATAGATCATTCCACGACGCCATCACATTGCGAGGCAAAAACTGTGCGAGAACCGCTCGGTAGTGGAATGCCAACCATCAAGTTGGTTTGAACGGTAGTTGGAGCTCTGTCGTGTTGAGCAGTGACGAACTCAGCGGTAGGAATTGTTCCAAACGGTCCTTCGGAAAAAAAATGTAAACGAAACGTACCTTCTACTTCCTAGACTTGTTTTCTTTTCTTTCTCATTTCTTGAACTGATCAGTGAAAAAATATTATAGCTAGTGAGCCTAGTGCGACTAAATTAATCTTTTCGGGTCACAACCACTGCCGTTACTGTTCGCTCTTCAACTGTTAAAATAATATTGTAGCAATGACAAGTTATAATACCTTTTCACGGATCAGTTTACGTCTTGACCGGTAAAATGCTGAGCGTGTCTGACAATAGGAACAGGTCATATCTGAGCATATTCCGCAAATGTTTTGTCTCGGCTTGGTTTAATGTCTTCATGTTAAGGCTTTAAACTTTGTAGCAGTTACCTTTGCTTACGTACAACTGTACAGACAATTTGTTAAATTAATTGTATAAAATAGAGCTCGTTGTGTTTAAATAATTTCCTCTGGGCTCGTTTACTTGTATCCGAGTACGAAACTTGAGCAGTTCCGAGGCGGCGAATAGCTGCTACGAGGTAAATTGTTTCAGCATTACAACTAGAAAGAGCTGTTAACTGTAGCAAAGCAATAGTGAGCATTGCAAAGTCCTAGGGTTGTCAGACACTATTTGTAATAAACGAAAGGTTGCCAGATTTGAAAAAAACATAAAATAAAAAAATGTCTCGAGTTGGAACTCTGTATAAGCGGCAGCTTGGTTAATCAAAATCACCACTATATGTTAAAAAGGTAATCAAGTTCGGGCATGTTGAAAGGATGTATGAAGAGAGAATAACAAAACAAATTTATATCGCAAAAGTGAGTGGCAGTGTTGGTAGGGGACGCTCTAGGAGAACTTATATCGCTCAGATTAATGACTTACTAAAAAAGGTCAATATAAGGAGCACCCATAACCGACGAGCATGCATGCGTAGATGTATGAATGTGGAAGAAGCGAGAGAGGTGTACCAGGATCGCGCCAAATGGAAATCTATGATCTCTGCCTATCCCTCTGGGTCACGGGCGTGATATTTATTCTAGTGATTGCTCATGTTTTTGAAACAGCGTCCGAATCTTTTCCATTTTCAGGAACCACACGTTTAAATAGCACAGATCCTCTACATCTGTAGCACCATAATACTTACTTACGGTACTTTTAATGTTTGTTTGTACTGGTGCAATCTCTTGACATCCAGAAAGTATCGTAGTATTTGTCCAATAAAATCACTATTAATTATTTCCGTTGAGATTGGGAGACTTCGGCAGTTTGGGTAAAGGGAAATAAACTCTGTCTAAACTCCAAGATACAGATAAAATATATAATAACTGAAACATTAGTAGCCCTAGAAGGATAATAACCTACTTCAGGATATTCAAGTTCGCTCCATAGTCAACTCGCGAATACAACCACTACCACGCCATTCTGAAATGGTTATGAAACATTTATTACATTTATATGTAACCTTCTACGTACTGCTTTCTACAGTTCAGTGACAGAAAGTCATGCCCAAGGAACATTACTCTCTAACGAGAGATGCCATGCCTATGATTTATGGGTACATTTATTATTTACTTTAAATTGAATGGAAAACCCTTAAACCTTTATTATAGTCACACATTTAATTGCAAAGTAGCTCTGCCATTTGAGTCTTAGGAAAAAGCTTCTCTTGATCGTAAAATCTAATGCAGGTTGGTACAATACAAATGACATGGCGTCTATCGGTGAAGCTTTAGAGTGAGTGAGGCAAGATATGGGCAAACGACCCGCTGCTCGTCGCTGGTCGTCTGAAGGTAGTTAATCAGGGACACCCATGAACATCCGCAACATTATAAGAACTGTAGATGCTCTGCCGGCATTCAAGAAAGGAGTACGCTCATGCTTTGAAAGACCCAAAGCATTGGTTTGGAATTACTGGAGATAAACCATTTTACGTGAAAATCGCGTGTTAGTGCAATCATTTGTCACTACCATCATTATGTGGATGGAATCTAAAGCTCTTTCTAGTTGGGTGATAACGGAACTCATAGGCAGGAATTGTTCCACGGAACATTGCACGTGAGGAAGGCGGTAGAAAATACAAAGTAAAAACGTCGGTTACGTTTGAACTTTTCCAAATCAAATTCAGCTTATTGCGAATCAAATTTGGACGTTCACATATCAATTTGTCATGGAACAGTCCGAATTCAAATTGCAAAATGCTCAATTTGTCATGGAACAGTCCGAATTTGATATGCAATATGCTCCATTTGTCATGGAACAGTCCGAATTCAAATTGCAAAATGCTCAATTTGTCATGGAACAGTCCGAATTTGATATGCAATATGCTCAATTTGTCATGGAACAGTCCGAATTTGATATGCAATATGCTCAATTTGTCACGGAACAGTCCGAATTAGATTTGCAAAATGCTCAATTTGTCATTGAACAATTCGTCCGAATTCGATTTTCAAAATGCTCAATTTGTCATGGAACAGTCCGAATTTGATATGCAATATGCTCAATTTGTCATGGAACAGTCCGAATTCGATTTGCAAAATGCTCAATTTATCATGGAACAGTCCGAATTCGATTTGCAAAATGCTCAATTTGTCATGGAACAGTCCGAATTCGATTTGCAATATGCTCAATTTGTCATGGAACAGTCCGAATTTGATATGCAATATGCTCAATTTGTCATGGAACAGTCCGAATTCGATTTGCAAAATGCTCAATTTATCATGGAACAGTCCGAATTTGATATGCAATATGCTCAATTTGTCATGGAACAGTCCGAATTTGATATGCAATATGCTCAATAGTCATGGAACAGTCCGAATTCGATTTGCAAAATGCTCAATTTATCATGGAACAGTCCGAATTTGATATGCAATATGCTCAATTTGTCATGGAACAGTCCGAATTTGATATGCAATATGCTCAATTTGTCATGGAACAGTCCGAATTTGATATGCAATATGCTCTATTTGTCATGGATCAGTCCGAATTTGATATGCAATATGCTCAATTTGTCATGGAACAGTCCGAATTCGATTTGCAAAATGCTCAATTTGTCATGGAACAGTCCGAATTTGATATGCAATATGCTCAATTTATCATGGAACAGTCCGAATTTGATATGCAATATGCTCAATTTGACATGGAACAGTCCGAATTTGATATGCAATATGCTCAATTTGTCATGGAACAGTCCGAATTTGATATGCAATATGCTCTATTTGTCATGGATCAGTCCGAATTTGATATGCAATATGCTCAATTTGTCATGGAACAGTCCGAATTCGATTTGCAAAATGCTCAATTTGTCATGGAACAGTCCGAATTTGATATGCAATATGCTCAATTTATCATGGAACAGTCCGAATTTGATATGCAATATGCTCAATTTGACATGGAACAGTCCGAATTTGATATGCAATATGCTCAATTTGTCATGGAACAGTCCGAATTTGATATGCAATATGCTCAATTTGTCGTGGAACAGTCCGAATTCGATTTGCAAAATGCTCAATTTGTCATGGAACAGTCCGAATTTGATATGCAATATGCTCAATTTGTCATGGAACAGTCCGAATTCGATTTGCAAAATGCTCAATTTATCATGGAACAGTCCGAATTTGATATGAAATATGCTCAATTTGTCATGGAACAGTCCGAATTTGATATGCAATATGCTCAATTTGTCATGGAACAGTCCGAATTTGATATGCAATATGCTCAATTTGTCGTGGAACAGTCCGAATTCGATTTGCAAAATGCTCAATTTGTCATGGAACAGTCCGAATTTGATATGCAATATGCGCAATTTGTCATGGAACAGTCCGAATTTGATATGCAATATGCTCAATTTGTCATGGAACAGTCCGAATTTGATATGCAATATGCTCAATTTGTCGTGGAACAGTCCGAATTCGATTTGTAAAATGCTCAATTTGTCATGGAACAGTCCGAATTCGATTTGCAAAATGCTCAATTTATCATGGAACAGTCCGAATTTGATATGCAATATGCTCAATTTGTCATGGAACAGTCCGAATTTGATATGCAATATGCTCAATTTGTCATGGATCAGTCCGAATTTGATATGCAATATGCTCAATTTGTCATGGAACAGTCCGAATTCGATTTGCAAAATGCTCAATTTGTCATGGAACAGTCCGAATTTGATATGCAATATGCTCAATTTATCATGGAACAGTCCGAATTTGATATGCAATATGCTCAATTTGACATGGAACAGCCCGAATTTGATATGCAATATGCTCAATTTGTCATGGAACAGTCCGAATTTGATATGCAATATGCTCAATTTGTCGTGGAACAGTCCGAATTCGATTTGCGAAATGCTCAATTTGTCATGGAACAGTCCGAATTTGATATGCAATATGCTCAATTTGTCATGGAACAGTCCGAATTTGATATGCAATATGCGCAATTTGTCATGGAACAGTCCGAATTTGATATGCAATATGCTCAATTTGTCATGGAACAGTCCGAATTTGATATGCATTATGCTCAATTTGTCGTGGAACAGTCCGAATTCAAATCGCAAAATGCTCAATTTGTCATGGAACAGTCCGAATTTGATATGCAATATGCTCAATTTGTCATGGAACAGTCCGAATTCAAATTGCAAAATGCTCAATTTGTCATGGAACAGTCCGAATTTGATATGCAATATGCTCAATTTGTCACGGAACAGTCCGAATTAGATTTGCAAAATGCTCAATTTGTCATTGAACAATTCGTCCGAATTCGATTTTCAAAATGCTCAATTTGTCATGGAACAGTCCGAATTTGATATGCAATATGCTCAATTTGTCATGGAACAGTCCGAATTCGATTTGCAAAATGCTCAATTTATCATGGAACAGTCCGAATTCGATTTGCAAAATGCTCAATTTGTCATGGAACAGTCCGAATTCGATTTGCAAAATTCTCAATTTATCATGGAACAGTCCGAATTCGATTTGCAAAATGCTCAATTTATCATGGAACAGTCCGAATTCGATTTACAAAATGCTCAATTTATCATGGAACAGTCCGAATTTATATGCAATATGCTCAATTTGTCACGGAACAGTCCGAATTCGATTTTCAAAATGCTCAATTTGTCATGGAACAGTCCGAATTCGATTTGCAAAATGCTCAATTTGTCATGGAACAATCCGAAATGCGTTGTAAAATGCTGAATTTGCTGAGTAAAAGTCCGAATTTAAAGTTTAAAATTACAATGACACAATTTTATGACGTATGACACAAATAACTGTACATATAAACAGGATGACATTTTTAAGCATGTCGCGTTAATGTACCTCTTTATTTTCTTTTAAAGGATTGTATGGACCAGCTTATAATAATGATTCTCAAGTAATGCAGCGGCAACCGCTCGCAATATAAACAAGGCAAGCCGTTATGTGCCTAAGCCACGTTTTATGCGCAAACCAGAGAGTGGTGCATTAGTGGATGTACTTACGTCTCTATTTATAGTGGTCTTTTGAGAGGATTCGCTCCTGTCACCAGACAGCTGTTGTTTATGTAAAGTTCTTACATTTTCTAGTACAAACAGTGATAATATGTTCTGATTATAATAACACACATGTGTTATGAAATTTAATAAATTATATAAAATAAAACACAGACACAACAGAGAGTCATAGGTACTGACGACAGAAGTGTTAACACAAAACAGACTCGACAATAGTTTAATAATAAATAATCTTACTCCGCAAGTGAAGCGTGCCTAAAGAAGTTTTCTGTCAATAATCAGGACTTCATTGATAGTACATTAGTGTACGCGATCACTGCAATATCATGACATTCATTTATTATACAATTACGATTTTGTACTGTCTATATCTTTATTATTTACATTTATTTCTTATTTTCCTCGTTGAACGTTTATGTAACTTGATTTCGAATAAAGTACTTGGTATAAAAGGGAAATGTCAAAAAGTTGTTATTGTCATGGCAACCCATAATAATAAATCAGCCTTTTTTTAGTATGTTTCACTGCAGGGACACAGGCCCTCTCTCCGAGAGGCAATGATCCGTAATCCCAGTGCGGGTTGGTGGATGTCACATGTCTTCGAATTTGGTGGTTCTAAGACATGCCGGTTTCCTCACGATGTTTACCTTCACCGTTTTGGAGCAGTGGTGTTTCTATAAGTAACACGAAGTAAAACGCCTAGTAAAATCCGCAACCTAAAATACGTTAGTTGGGGCTCAAGCCGCTGAGCCACCACTGCTCCTGAGGCATGGCAACCCATATATGATTTATTTTTCTAGTTTTTTTTCGGGTAGAAAGGTCTTTATTTAATTTTCTATACTCTTGATAATGTGGGTACAAAATGTCATGTTGATCGATTGAGTAGTTTAAGCGTGAAAGCATAACAAGGTGTGAAAGAAATATATAAAATCTTAAATTACTTTATCTGTGACTACGTACAAATAGAAGCCTTAATAAACGAAATTCTATAGAAGAAAGCGCTCTGACACGTCGTAATGTCTTCCTCACGCTATTCGCTGAGCCCGCGCGTTGCAGCTCGGCGGCTCCAGCTCACGTAGCTTCTGTGCGGAACAGCTATTCAAGCTACTAACAAGAGTCCGCTTTTATTTTACACACATTTTATTCTATTGAGATTTCAGCAGGAAATAAGCTAGTTCTTGCCTTATTATAGCGTATTTATTTTGTTAAGGAACACACAGTTAAACATGTAATACAATACCTAATACGAATCCAGAATTGTGATTGGAGGGCACATGAAATTCTAGAGGGCAGGTTTAGCAAGGTAAAAACTAAAACAATGTGAATTCTGACATTGGTTATAAGATTAATATTGCAAAACGTTGCGTTAGTCAATGTAAATTAAATAAATTTAAAAAATTGAAATAAATATAAATATAAATAAATGAATGTAACAGTTGTAGTGTGCGCAACAACAACATCTGTTACACGGTTTGGCCGTTCGACCGGTGAAATACCACGACCTCACAGAAAACAGGCGTGAAGTAGAAGTACTCTGCGTTTCGTTTGATAAGTGAGGTGCCGTTGGCCTAATTTAATCCTCTTCCCCTTCCCACCCGTTCCTCATAAGAGGGATAGGATGGGACAGGGACGAAGATTGGACGGAGAGGAAATATCCTTTTTTCTTTCTAAGCCCTCCTCTGTCCATGGAAGGTCGGCAACGCATCTGGAAAACATTTGCTTGTTGCGGATATCTAGCGCTGACACAACATCAAGTGATCCGCTTGCTCGTTTGATTGAAGGTGCTTCTCACATAAAAAAAAACCAAAAGAGTAATGGTTCTACCTCGGTAAACACCAAGATTGAGTAAAGTTATCAACAAGTTATTCGCGACCAGCGACTTATTTCAATTACGAGAGGCAAATCCCATTTCACTGTCACAAAACACGAAATCGTCCTTACATACGAATATTGAATTCTAAATCGAATTCCGTTGAACCGAATTCACCAGCGGAGCTGCAAGTGCATAAAAGTAAATAAGGTTTTGCGAGTGATTTGTTGAACGAACCGTTATGACGATACGATTTCTCAATGCAAGAAACGTCATAGAAATATAGTACCCTTGTACGTAAACCATATGAGGACCTGGATATATCCTTTAGTTCATAATGCGGGCAGAAGAGCAGTAGCTGATGGTGAATAGGTCGATTCACAACGGCCTCACAGAAAGCAGGTGAGACATATAGGTATTTTATGCTTCTGTACAGCGCCGGGGGCCAAACTTTTTTCATCTATTCATTTCCTTATCTGTGAGTAAAGGTTACTGTTTACCTAGAGGAGGCATTTACAGCTACACCGGGCTCGAGGCGACAGGGCGCAGAGTAACTAAGCTCGAGGTCCGTAGTGGGAGCGTCGGCTCGGGCCGTTACTTTATTATTAAAAACGGATTGGGAGGCCGCCGAGCTCTTAGGTCGCTTCGGTGGACGCCATGGACTCGGCTCAAGGGCCCCCGAGAGGGACCTCGGCTTGGGCTGTCAGTCACGTGCCCCAGAGGGCCGAGCCTCGGTGCGTAGCTATTATCGAATTACACTTTAATATAATAAAGCTGGAGAGTTTGTGTGAACGCATTAATCTCTGAAAATACCCATATGATTGGATAAGTTATTTATGTCTGACATCCTAATTATTAAAGACCGAGCGGAAATAATACAAGACTAATTCTAGTTAAAAACAAATAAACCAGATAATACCGCGAGGCACAGCTAGTTCAATATAAAGGCTGATTCATATTTGGCTAGCGGTGGTCACAGCGCTGTACAACAGGTCGTCATCCTTCCTTCCGATCCTTGACGATTGTAAAGCTTGTAAATCCCTACTAATATTATAAATGTGAATGTAAGTTTGTTTGTTACGCTTTAACGCGAAAACTACTCAACCGATCATCATGAAACTTTGTACACATATTCTTGGAGGTATTAGAAGTAACATAGGATACTTTTTATGAAAAAAAAATATTATACGAGAAATAAAAAAAATGTTTGTCTAAAAATCTATATATAGTATATAAAAGGCGACGTATAGACCTATAGACTCCGAAATGGCTGGACCGATTTCGATGAAATTCATAGGGATTGTCCAGATTGGCACATTCCTGTGTTTGGTAGAGATCGGATCAACATAATTAGTTGCCCCGGGCGAAGCCGGGGCGGGTCACTTGTACAATAATATATAAGGTATTTGGTTAGAATCCAATGCAGTATAAAATGTTCAATATCGCAGATGTATTGTAAGTATTTATAAAATAACATCACGTCATAAAAAATAACAAAAAGCTGTCAAATAAAGACACTTCGCGACTGCATTTTCAATTGGTAAGCATAATAGAGTGATGTTGATTCAGAAGTTGCGGCACGTAGCGCGCCCCGCATGCACCGCCTCTAGTACTGAATAAAGAATAGTACATTGTGGGTTCGCTCCCGCAGACGCGATTATCATTGCCGCGTAGAAGATTTCTCATATCTGTATTCTTACCACTTCATGCACTTTCATTTCATATTTACATTTTAATGCAGTAGATTATTTATTTATTTTCAATAAGAGTGTTTTAAATATACACAAGATATTTTAATCTGTGACCAAAATCCAAAGACAACAAATAAGGTGGGCTAGTTGAGAGCAATATTGTGCCGTCTCCAGCTGATTGGATCCAATCTCGAGTAATACGCTATCCTCTCGTATGCTATCCATAGACACTGATGGATATTGCAAGTAGTCAAAGTACAAAGGCTATCTTATAAATTTATATCATGAAACATTTTTATGTATTTATTAAAAAATAAAAAAACTATTTGTCATAAAGTAAACATTTTTAATCTGTTGTAATCTGTTTTACCCATTTCTTATTCTAAAATATATTTTATTGATGACAAACTAAACAATTATTGTATATAACAAACTTTCATTGTACCTGGCATTATGCAATGCTCAAAACTAAACTTACCAATATTTATTCTATACAATATTTATTGTAAGTCTAAATGTGACACAGCGTTACAGAATTGTCATGAGCGCTATGTTTTGCTACAATTTATGGTTTTTCACCTACATTTTAAACAACTGTTTTATAAAAACTTGTTTAAAGTCTTAATAATGTCATGCTAAATTTTAAATACATAAAATACAGCATTGTAATCAATTAATAAATTATATTTTGAAGGACTACGATGTTGTCGCTCGCATTTCCGGTTTGCCAGAAATGTATGAGTTCGGTACTGAAACGTAATGTTGCGTAGCTGACTTTAGACAGCAAGACTCTTTATTATTATTATATATATATTCTCTATAAGCACTTGTCAAAGGAATGAGATTCAGTTTGTACTCATGTCAACGGTCGTGACAACACCTCTTGTGGCCTGAGCCTTGACTGATTGTTATAAGTAGTCGTATATAGTGTGTACAGTATATTGTGTAATAGAAATATTAAGCTACAACCAGTGAGAGATATCATCAGAAGTGGGATACGAAGCCTGCAGATGGACCGAACACGGCGATTACGACTTGTAAAGAAAATAGTTGCGTTCTAATTGCATTGCAAATCAATAAGGTTTAAATAAAATCAGTGGCAAGTACATGAAAGGAGAAATTGTGAGCACGAAAACTTGTACATGTAGGTTTTTGACAACCCAGCAGAAAAATGGATCGTGGTGAGTTTTCCTGATTCAATTACTATTTTCTGTTCTGACTTCTTTTAGTGAGATTGTGTCGTACATATTTTGTGCTTAAATGTGAACATAATGTTGCCTTAAAAGGTTACCGCCAATCGGGTGCCACGATAAAAATAAGACTGCGGCTTAATTTAGTATTTCTAAGGTTTACGATGTTAAGCTGCTGAGATTTACAGATACCCTTAATTTTGATAACTTGAGAGTATAGTTCGGTCCTGAAATGGTAATCATTTTTGTGACATACAGTTTTACCGTTATCGATCCTGACGTGGTTCAGTTTTCAGTACTGTTGTTTCAATTGAGAATCTGTATTCGAACAATTTTATAACCGTTTTCTAGCAGATTAGCGTACGACATTTATGCACCTTTAATTTAATTAAAAGAATCTGGTTTCCAGTACTTATTGCGGAAAAATGAACTGAATGGTAGTATTATTTGCCAAAATACTTCAAGTCATACGTTTTGCGTTCAAAATACCACGAATTCATTAACATTACCATACCAGCGCGGCAATGAAGATGGTAAAAAGATTCCTTGGGTTAGCTCGACTACGTTTTCGTCGACCAGCTAAGGGATTTTCAATTGTAAGTCAAAATAGTTTTTTCGTTCATGAATTCAATCCACTCGGTGGACAATGTGGGCATGGCGATTAATGTTGGAGAGGCTGATGCTCGTTTGACGGTAAAATGATTAAATGCGCTTCACAAATTTCGTACTACGTCTTAAAACTCTTAATCTACTCATTCCCGCCAATATTGAAATATTTATATTGAAATAAAACCATTGAAGAAAATTTACTCTGCTTAGTACATTGAAAAGAAAATTGGAATAAGTTATTTTATATATTTCAAACGAGGATACATTCTGTATGTGGATTATATTTCGGAAGTACCCTGTACCTCCAGTGCAGCAACAACTGTTGATATTTCTAGATACCGACACCGGTCTGAGTACAGTTGATAAAATACAGCATTGTAATCAATGGATTAATTATATTTTGAAGGACTACGATGTTGTCGCTCACATCTCCGGTTTAGGTCCGGTAGCTGACTTTAGACAGCAAGAGCACTTGTCAAGGGAAGGAGTCTCAGTTTGTACTCCTGTCAGCGGTCGTGACAACACCTCTTGAGGCCTGAGCCTTGACTGATTGTTATAAGAAGTCGTATATAGGGTGTACATTATATTGTGTAGTGGAAATATTAAGCTACGACCAGTGAGAGATATCAACTCATACATTTTTATTGAAAATTTATATTACAGAGCTCGTTAGATTCCAACTGCGCCAAGGGATAAGTTCACACTAGAACCAAGAGCAAACACTTTTGATTTAGTTTGAATAACAGAGTAATATTTCCTCGGCAATAAATTCTAAGTCATCGTGATCGTGAAACGAAATTGTACAAGTGTATAGTGTAATACTTATTCTGGAAAACTAAATAGGATGGTTGAAATTGCTAATTTTATTCCGGCCCGGTCACTTATCTACGTAGAGAGCAGGGGCGCTCCGTTCGCAGTTGCGCGCTGGCTTACTGCAAGCGTAGTACCAGTTGGCAATTGGCACGCTCTTATGCAAGATAAGAGCGTGCCAATAGCCAAATGCTATTGCCAGTTGCCCGGGGCAGCTTTTTACTCCTTTTAATGAGTTCATTTAGAATAACTAAACGTTCCAAATATTATTAATGCGAAAGTTTGTGTCGATGGATATTTCTTATTTAATGACGTCATAACGGTTGAACGAATCTGGACGCAATTTTGCACAAACATAGATTATTGCCGGGTATTGGCAGACTACTTTTTATGAGTAACATTGCAGCGGGCACATTTCAATCTGGCAGTTCTTCATTTGCGTCAAAATTTCCACGCGATCAAAGTTCTAGGCAACTAGTACTTCTATGTAACTTCTTATAACACTGCATATTGTATCAGGAAGTCAGAGGAAGGCTGTAGGAGTGACTGGAGATTGCGGCACCGAAAACAGCTCTTAATTTTTTTTAAATTTGAGTAGGTGGCAAATGAGCATGCGGATCACCTGATATTAAGTGACCGCAGCCCGTAGACATCCGCAACAGGCAAACATGTTGCAGATGCGTTGCTTACCTTTAATGGACAGGGGAAGGAATAGACAGTAAAAAGAATATTTCCCTTCCCCGTTTACCCCCTCTCCGTCCAATCCTCTTCCCTTTCGCATCCTATACATATCAGGAAATTTGGTCATGATGTAGTGGTAGTCCATTGTTGTAAACTATTGTCCTTTGTGCGTTCTTAACTAAATTTGTTGCGTCCTCGTGCTACAAAATAATTTGCTGTATGCATTACAGAATAGTTTCTTTGATTGTAAATCTTAAAGTAAACATGCCGTCAGAACAGGCTTAGCGAGTGCAAAGCAAGGAGGCGTGTTTGTTCAACACCTGTTAGGTTTGTGTTAGTGTTGTTGGAGAGACAGACGCCTTTCCCTCGTTGGAGCTCGTGCGATGAGACAGACGTTATACTTCAGATTTGTACAAACATTGACGAATCAACTGCTGAGCAATCTCGTTTGAATTGAAACTAGTATTGAAAGCTTACTTAAACAGGAATTATAGGCAATTTTTAGTATTGGATTCTTGTTAATAGAAAATAATAACATATAAAGGAGTATTACCATGGTAGACGTCAAGATCTGGAATTATTGACACTTAAATTGCTTTTGTTGTAAAATAAATATTTATTATTTTAAATACACTTCCTCCTTGAGTCATATTTCTGTTTGAGGGTCGTGACCACCTTCATCCTTGCTTTATCTCCAGGTTCTCGGAGAGCATCGTGGACAGGAGTCTAGTGTGGTTCGGATCTGGTCAGACCAATGCATCGGGCTGCGCCCCCTACTTTCACTTTATCTCTCCGTCCTCGAAAAAAAATGCAACGTCAAAGACTTCTTTCACTTCTCTTTCTCTTCGTTGACGAAGCCTGTATCGAGGTTCTATACTAAAATTGGTAGTTATTATCTTCATGGGCATTAAGATCCGTCAGCTTCCATTCAGCATTTAAATGGATTTAGTCCGCGTTTGCTGAATGTATCCCAATTACGTCGCGAGTGGCGGTGGACGAGTTCGCAGCGAGGAGTTATTCAGTTTGCCGCTCAAAAGCGATTGAGCGACGCATTTGCTGGTTCAATCTGATTGCGACGCTCCTGTCGGCACGGGGATGCGCTTATTCAATCATCCTTTTGAAAAGTATAATAGGAAATGTTATTATATTTCAACATACAAAATGAGAGAATTCCATTAATGCCATATCTTTTCGATTGAGAGAAGAAACTGTTTCCAGATTTCATTTGGTATACTGTCTGGTTGTGTTCATGTTGGATAGAATGAAAGGCTGCTTCTATTGTCTTGCAAACTGAATAATTATAGCAGGTATTGTAGGTAGGGTGAGGCAGTGAATGTGTGGGAATGTGGGACTTAAAGACTAAAACATATAAACTTATAGTTTGTTTCAAATGAACGAAAGTTTGTAAACAAGCAAACGTCACTACCATACGTGGCGGCCATTTCATCTTTAATTCCATCATCGAACATTAATAGCTAATATTATAAAGTAATTTTCTATTCCATCGACAATTTATCGAACGTCAATCCATAAAAAAAGCATTGACAGATGTCATTGACAAGCATCGATAGCGAAGTTCGTTATAGAATCGCTTCGGAGCGAATGTATTTTGTCTAAGGTTTCAGACCGGTTTCAATACCATGTCAAGCACTGTCCTTTTCTCTAAGCGACTCACAGCAATCTTACCCCCGATTAGAATTCACGATTCCGTCCGCTCCCGTATTGAATATTATTAAAAAAGTTTTAATAGTGCCTGTGTAATAATCATTAATAAAATATACCCTAGTTGGTAGCAAATGCTAAACATTCTAAAAATGTTAACATTGGCTTCTATCCAAATGAGGCGAGTTTGTTCCGTAAACAAAGTTAATTGTTTCCGGGCTGCAGTCCGAGCTAATTTTTACTCAGCATCTGCACTTTATGATCCCAATAACATTACCCAGTGCCACAAGCGCTGTACAATTGGAATTATTAAAATTCCCAAAGTCTCTAACGTTCAGAGTTGGCACAGACACCATCCTGCCACCATTGTGACCAGGTTAGACACATCGTCAGGCGGTTCCCTTATCTGTAGATATTCTTCTGTATGTGTAAGTAAAATACCAACTACGTTTGACAGTGGTAGACGGCAGCAATAGACGCATGAACAGACGGACTGCACAGGAGTAGAGGTGTATCAAGACCTGGGACCGTACCGATGGGAGATAGAGTATAAATTAAAAGATTTATAGCCATGGCATCGAGGTCGCTAGAAATTTCTATGGTTTTTTTTCTGTGGAGGTATATTGGTATATCAAGCTGTTAAAGGAAAATAATCGATTCAATGAATTGAATTGCAATGATTGAAATCCATGCTACGTGGAACTCGACGAAATTATTTTAAAATTCTCAAAGCAGATTCAATAGCGTACACTTGTAAATTAATAAGCCCACAAGATCATAGGTTTTCAAAGAAACCCACCAGACGCATGAAAAATGGCAACACAATGTGATAGTAAAGTCTGCACTAGATTTGCCTAAATTTAAAACCTAGTTTCAATTAATGGCGCTTTTATGCTTATATTTTTTCAATGGAGCTGCTTGAGCTGTCGTATGTACAAGACTTCTTTTGCATCAATACAGACATGTGCTCGAAATTACATAGCCTCGTTATTCGTCTTTTATTATCCTTTGCTCCGGGTCTTACTAATTGGCATTTTTTTGCTGTTCCTCTCACAGTACGGATGCAAAGCCGATGTAAAGTTACGTCGTCAGAATGCATGCCTTGTCCGATTAATTGGGTCACAATGTTTCGGGAGAGCACTCTTTGAACTTACTAATTGAATAGCAACATTTAAATAGGTTCTTTAGAAGGAACTGATTACAAATCGAATGAAAAAATTGAACATGCTAAAATGCTAATGAACCACAAGTAAATGTAGAAAGGCCTGCAACAATAACTTAATTGGGTGGCGGGCGCTCAGGGTGGGGGCCCTTAGCGTTTACCAAGCAGCCCCAAGTAGAAGGTTTATGGCCAAAGGTTACCTCAAGACGAGCGAGCCATTACGCGAGCAAAGCGATTGAGAGGTCATGGTTGTGTTCCGAATGGAGATCCCGTGACCCCTGGTTAGCGCTAATGGCCGTGAATGAATAAACCGTGAAGTAGAAGTATGATTCTGCTTTTCGTCTGATGAGTGAGGGACCGGTGGACCAATTTCAGTCCTCATACCTTTCTCATCCTATCCTAATAATACAGATAGTATTTTATACGGTTCGGAATGTGTTGAATTGTTATGTATACTTCGGAGCGTTGTAGACGTCCGTTTTTTTCGCCGGATGTTAGATCGTGTTTTTGACCGGATTTACGTTGGTGTTTACAATGTACATGTACCGGATCATCAAGCGATCAATTTACGTTGAACGCACCAACATTACTGACGGTCCGTCGTCAGACGAATAAAACGTATGTATGTACGTACTTCGAGTAGAATTCACACGTAATAGACGCAAATATGAAACCACGTTGGGTTTGTGTTCGTATATTTGAAACATTACCTCTTAAAAACAGTTTAAACTAGAGGTTTACTTCTAAATGTTGCCGGTTTTAACGAAGAAATAGTTATTTTTGTCTTTTTAAAATTAAGGGAGTAATTCAAATGTATTTAAGCACGCGAAAAATATGATAGAATGACCGAAGTTTCTATGTTAGCATTAGGCATTGGCTACTTTGTTGCCGCTTCATGTTTGGTCACTAATTATGTTGATAAAACCGGACAATCCGCCGGCTAAACATCGCCGCGACAAATTGTGTTGTGAGAGGCGAGGGCTGGGATTAGCTGCCGGCCGTGCGGCGTTACTGTGTCTATTTGTCAACTAATTAGCTAAATGATTTGTGTAATCTTTTAATTTTTAGAAATTAACATTGTCATACTAATCGCTCTGAGACACGTTGCATTTACGCCCATTAAATTTGAAGGGCGTTAATAAAATATGATAATAAACGTAACGCCTTTAGAACACGCCTCACAGTTATGTTTGCACTCTAAGGCCTAGGATAGGCAATGTTTTGCGAAGAACAGCGGAATTGATCACGTTACGTTAGCCTCAGTTCTTCCTACAAGGACTTTAAAATATCAGCAATATACATATTTCATTCACGTTACGTATTATAGTGCGGAACGTTATTCATACACTGAGATGTCACCTTCGTCTTAAAAACTTTTCGCTTTTTTTTATAGTACAAGGTGGCCAACGAGCAAGCGGATCACCTGATGTTAAGTGAGCGCTACCTATAGACATCCGCAACAAGCAAATGTGTTGCCTACCTAAATAGAAAGAGGAGGGCTTAGACAGGAAAAAGGATATTTCCTTTTCCCCGTTAACCCCCTCCCCGTCCAATCCTCTTTCCTTTCCCATTCTATCCTTATGAGGAAAGGGTGGGAAGGGGAAGAGGACTGAAATTAGGCCTCCAGCAACTCACTAATCAGACGAAACGCAGAGTACTTCTACTTCACGACTGTTTTCTGTGTGGTCATGGTATTTCACCGGTCGAACCGGCATTGCAACAGATGTTGTTGCGGACTATACTACTGTTTAAATTGTGTAGCAATTGTAGAAAATATAAATAAAAATATAATAAAAACAAGAATTGTAAACGAACAAGAGCACCCGGAGGATGGAGGTGACAAGGTTTTATCGTAAGTAATTTGGCGTGTCGCCGTGCGCGCCGCGGCCCTGTAATGATGCCATTATTTCGTCGGGAAACGTGAGAGATACAAGTTAAGATTTATCTCCCGATGGCACCCAAGTGGCACTCGTACATCTGTAAACTACATTATTGTATTTAAATATAACGCACCCGTCACCTAAAGGAGCAGACAGACCCAGAAGAAAGGAGATGAGATCCCGTTGAACATACATACAACCACAACCAATTCCGTTCTTTTGACACATCAAGTAATTCCAAGAAGATCATCGATATGCCAGTTTTGTATGACATCTACCAACAGGTTTCCTCATCAAGGTCATCGAAGGTCAAATTAAGTTGGCAACGAAATAAAAATCTTATATTTATTTCAGATGCAAAAACAAATCTATTACATCTATCTATACAAAATAAATTATAATGATTCGACTCCTGTGTGGGGGGCAGGGAGGGGGGGGGGGTAAATTTTGCTGAAAAAATACGTTACATCACAAAACGTAATAACCATAAATATGGAGTAACATTTCGCATAAGAATGGGAAAATGTTTCGTGTGGAAATTTATGCAAAGAGCCGCGCGGGGGCCGTCCTGAAAAATTAGAATCTGTGATTTGAATTTGCCTTATAACATTTACCTGAGTTATGTTATAGACATAAAGATGTTGGGGCTTAGGACTTTATTTGTCAACCTTTTTATTGCCAAAATAAACTTTATTTTGAAGAAACAAATGTATACTACTTTTTTTTCATAAAAAGTATCCTATGTTACTTCTGATACCTCCAAGAATATGTGTACAAAGTTTCATGATGATCGGTTGAGTAGTTTTCGCGTGAAAGCGTAACAAACAAACTAACATTCACGTTTATAATATTAGTAGGGATATAATCCATCTCGGCCCTATTTAAGGACACAACTATTTTCTTGAGGGTTGATCATAAAGTAATGTCAGATAAATCAATCCGTACTCGTAATTAGCGAACGTATCCAGTTGATTCGGTGTACACGGGCTCTGCAAATGATTGCCCAACCAATTACTCCGTCAACAGTCGAACCACGTGACATTTACTGACCGTACTATTACCAATCACTTGCAGATTGTAATTACAATATAACGAACATGGAATCTATTGTAAATATTTCTGTTTAATAAAATTATACCGATATATAGTTATGACAAGCTGTGATTGATGTATACCAGAGAATGATGGAGAGACGTGAGTGAAGTGCCCGTGGTTTGTATCCATTGCCTTCCTATCCATTCATATCCTACATTAAGCCTGAGGCAACCAGCAATCGAATCACCTGATGTAAGACCGAAAGCCGCAACGATTCCTAGAATCAAGGAAGCGTTGACCTTTTAAAGCCTCCTTTTGCTCGGCCCATTTGGGAATACACGACAGCTTCTGATTCTGTCAGAAATGTATTATTTCTACCCATCCCAGTAAACTTAAGACATGAAAGCTTGCTATATATGCATTACCAACTTCACTCTGTATGACCAATCCAATCACTTATGTCTTAAGCACCTAATAACGTCTCCGTAGTTACGGCTCGATTAATTTGTATGATTTTGTTTGCGTCAGTACGAGCGCCGAAGCCAATCAAGTTATCTTCAAGCCGCGCTCAGTAAACATGAACTGTTTGTTCACTATTACTGAACTACTGTTTACAATTAACTATACACAAATATACTGCCATTGTATTATATTCTGGGGACGATTAATAACGTTAGATATAGTCCGCAATAACAACATCTGTTGCACGAATGTACCAGCTAAACCGGTGAAATACCACGACCTCGCAGAAGACAGGCGTGAAGTAGATGTATGCTTCTGCGTTTCGTTTCATGAGTGAGGCCCGACTCCAGTCTTCCCGTTTCCATCCATTCATAATAAGGATGGGATAGGAAGAAGAGGATTGGATTGGAGAAGACTGTCCAGTAGGCAACGCATCTGCGACTCATTTGCTTATTGCGGATGTCTATGGGTAGAGCTTCAAAATCTTCTGTACCTTCAAGCACGGTCTTTTGTTTAGTGTTTAGGTGTGATACCAGTGGGGCTGTCGAACTATCGATTACGACTGCTATTTTGGAACTCATTCAGCAGTAAGAAGCCTTCGCGCATATGAGGAATACATCTGTCATGTCTTGTTAATGTCTACTGGCACCATTTCACCACTATCAGGGTTGAAATAACACCTTGAAGTATTACGTCAGTCCATTGGCATATTAGAATATCACGGTTGTTGGGTGTTACAAAAATGACTAACTAAAAAAACATATTCCTCATCAGTAATACGTAGTTACCCCTACAATTTAAAACAAGTTTACAGATCGCATTTTCTCGATAATCACAGTTCGGGATGTCCGCCCGTTTTATTTCTGCTCGTTTATTTAATTGCCGCCAATTGAGATTAACGGCCACTAAAATGTGTTTAAGGATTTAATTAAATTGTTTAGTCGCTG